>JAUPFR010000005.1:13700161-16182661 GCA_036925125.1 Oreortyx pictus | reverse complement strand
TTACTTTTATCTGTTTACCTGGTCCAATCTGAACAATATATTTTCAAGTATTTTAATAGTTTGCTTTGCTGTTGTCATTTTTAAACAAAAGTCATTTTTTTGGCACTAATCTGGAATAATTTAGTATAAAACAAGAGAAGAAGTACACTCTTTGTAAGTGAGTTAGCTTGGATAAGAAAGCAGTTTTATTACCTGAGCTGAACTTTGTCCAGGATATTGAATTTATATATAGCCTTTCCTTCTGAGAAATTTACAGATTGGAGTTTTATTGAAGCCTCTGTTGGAATACTTCACATTGGTGTGCAGGGGGCTTTGGAGGAAGAAAGCTTCCTCTTTCAGATCCAACACCATTTTAAATCTATCTTCACTAAAAAGCAAACAGAAATATTTCATTTTTGAAAATTTCCTAAATCCATCCTTAATAATTTTTGAATTTGCCTTAGATCTAGGATTCTTTGGCACAGCTCCCATATATGCCTTCCCCTGTTGCCTTTCTGGATACAAGTAACATAAATAACTGGTTTCTTAAGAGTACAACTTTGCAATAAGTGATCTTTAAGGGTATGGGAACATACTTGCCTCTGGCAGAAAGAGGCACAGATGGATGACTGGGAGGCAGCATCCTGAACTATTGATCAGTTCCACCCTTGACAGTTCTAGCTCTGCTACAGAAACCATCAGCCTGGTGCCAGAGTCCTGTACTGATGTGTGTGGATGATGCTGGGAGGCTCTGCAGATGCAAGTCCAAATGGGAAGGATTTCTTAACACTACAGAAAGAAAGCCCTGTTTTGCATCTCTGTCTTTTGCTGTCTTCCTTTTCTGAGCTGAACTGTACAAATTTCCCTGACCAGAACTTGTTGCAGTGGCAGAGCTGTGATTCACCTGATATTTTCTGAGACAGCCAGGCATTCCCCTCTAAATCTTTTCATCCCCTTCAGCCTATTTTTAAATGCCTGGCCTCTGTTCTTAAGTGCTGGTATTGAGCAAAATGTAAATATAGTGCAACCTCTGGTTTTAACCTTGGCCTTGATCCTCCTCTTATTCTAGTTAAATGTAATAAAAAAGAAAGGTAACATGAAGATGTATATTATTTTGTAAAATATGTTTGGAATTCTTTAAAATACATGAGTCAGCTAAGCATTTAAAAGTAAAATATAGATATAAAATTATTCAGACAGGGTGATATAATATAGAATTTAAATTGAGCATATTTTAGCAGCACTGGGAAACCTTACCCCAGAGCTAATAATGTAATAGATCTATCTCACCAACAACTTGGAAGTTGCAACAGTGTTTTATCCACAAAGGAGAGTTCTCTGGCCTACTTTATTAAATACCTTAGAGGACTTTGTCTGTAAGATTACATTTGAACAATGCAATTTATTAAAATCTCTGTTCTTATTTTTCCTGCTAAAATTTTAGCCATTTTCAATGAAAAAAAAACACATAAACAAATCCAAAAGGATAAATAAACATTATTCAACAAATGTTTCATGAAACAGGCATATAGGGAAAGTTTATTTTCCAGCATCACTTTTATGCATCTTCTTCAGACAAGTGTTCCTGATCAAAAGTACTTTTTCAAATTGGAAGCAGAGCTGGGAAAATAACAGAAAAATGACCTATTAAAAATACTAATTAAAAAAATGAAGCAGGTTGAAACATTGTTGCCACTTCTTTATAATGGAAGTAGTTTCAATTTTGTCTAACAAATCTTAATGTGCTGAGTGCAAATTACATATCATTGCAGAAAGATAGCAACAGAAGTTGAAGTTACACCATCTCATACTTCACTTGGGATAGACGTGCATATTTTGGTGACTTTTATTAAGTGATAGTTTACATTAACATATCAGTGTTGTACGTGCATGTATTTAAATACATTCACTAAATAGGATATAGCATGATGTGGAATTAGCAGACCTATAGTGATGCTAATTAGTAGTTATACCTTGGGTTTCTGCTTAGATTTAGTTATATATTCTACAGTTTACCTTGGAGTTTTTATGTAATTCTGTTTGATCTGAGAATTTAAGTTCAGTCATTTCAGTAGGAAGATGTTAGATATTCAACAACAATAATAATTATTTTTAAATCAGGCCATTTATGTAAGTGGTAGAGTGACATAACTCTAGTTATATTAGTGTCAGTGGCATGTAACTCTACACAGACATTTTTGCAGAGGAATGCAAAGGATATTACAAAACAAAAACATTTTATTATACATAGATATATGCCCTTCTCAGGTGCTTACCTGCCCACCTGCCAAGTTAGAAAAGTGCAGATTGGCACAAGGAAAAAGTGTAGAAGTGTAAATCTGGAGAATGAAAGGTGGATGCTCAAACACTTATTTGGCAATACCTGAAATCCAGACACAGACAGCTAAATTGTCAAAGCAAAATAATCTGATTAAACTGTAACTTGTTCCCTGTATATGGAAAGGTGCTAATATGATAAAGGACTCTACCACAAAAAGTAAATGTAACAGAAGAAATTTCCACGAGTCTACTGTCATAGGCAATTCAACACAGAAAAAAAAAGTTCACATTCACTTACCAATATCTTATTGGAAGAACAAACAAAAACAAAACAAAACATCTAGTAACTAAAGATATGAAGGGTGCAAGTACGGAGTGTGAATGCACGTGTGAGTGGCTAGTGATCTTAAAGAGATGGGATTTATAATGGAGAGTAAAGACATAGTAAAAAAAGTCAGTGCAGCTTAAAACCCCATGTATTTTGTTATCCAAAGAAATAAACAAACAATGCTGAAATTCCTTATAAACATGAGGTGGTAAACATAATTTTAAAGAATATATAAGATTACAAACTATATAGAAAACCACCAAACGTGAACCTACTGAGGGAGAGAAAGACAAGATCCGGGCATTCTTTTAGTCTGATTGGGAAACTCTTCCCAGTTTGGCCAATATTCAACAACTAAAAAGAAGGTCAACAGGATGGACCAAGGGTGTACATAAATGTTTTACAGGAACTAAAACCTTGAAGGGAGCTGTCCATGCCACTCCTCTCCTGAACAAGGGCCGTTGGGAAGTACCACAGGTGGAACCTGTCCTCCAGGCTGCAAGGGACTGCCAGGGAGGTGTTATGGGCAGGTGGTTCAACTAAGAGAACAATGAAACTGCAGTCTGGAGGCTTTGGAAAGAAAAATGCATTTCCTGGGAGGTAATTTAGAACATTTTCCAAGCATAACCTCAAAAGAAATGGAAGGTATTTAAAAAAAAAAATGACAGCTTATGTTACTTTTGGAATATATATATATATTTGATATAGCTTTACAGAGAAAAAGCTTTACTTTCAATTTGTTTTATTCCAGCATATGATGACAAATATTAAAAAAATATGTAATTTACCCTACTGTGAGCACAGTTCTTGGAATCAGGGAAAACTGACAAAGATATAAAGAGGCTGGTTAAAAATAATTTGCAGCAGCTAGGCTACAGTATTTTAATCTTTTGCAAAACAAATGCCCAAAATTAAAGGTTGTTTTTGTTCTCTCATGCAGTTGTGTGTGTGTGTCTGTATATGCGTGACCTATGAATGCATTTGGACATTAAAAGATTTGAAATGGATCCTGTATTTTCTCACTGCACTGGAATAATCCCTGTTTGTGTGCTGTACTAATCTATAGGACTGTTATGATATTAATCACTTTTGCGAACTTTCTGGGGGACTTTTGTAGAAAAAAACCCACACAGCTGAGAGACAGTGAAGTTGAAGCAAGAGGTAATGAACTGTGGTGGCATCTCTGAGGCCCAACAGTGTCTTATATGTCTTCTCTCACACAGTAATGGAAAATTTCCACACAAGTAGGACAGAGAGTACCATTAAGGGCAGCTTTTTTTTCTTCATTAAAATAATAATTAAAAAAGTTTGTTTGTTTGTTTATTTGTTTTGCTGTCTATTTATTCCCAGACCTATCTTCCCCACAACCTCGTATGTCCTGCAAGGAGGAGAATCTGTCTGGAATCCAAGAGGCAGGACTTGGACATTGCTGTCTGAAATGGCACAAACCCAAGAAAAATATTCACAATGTAATATCAAGCTTTGTCATTGGGATATATTGCATTTATCTGAATGTCTGACACTGGTCATTGTCAGAGGTCAGATCTTCAGAAGCCACCTGGTCATGGGCCTGGGAAACCTGCTGTTGGTGGACCTGCCTGAGCAATAGTGGGACCAGATGGACCCAGACATCCCTGCCAGCCTCAGCCATGCTGTGATTTTGTGAAAACAGACGTGAAATGAAGACAACTTGACTGGGATGTTTAATCATCTGATGCTACATCTCTAAATCCCACTAAGACATGGCTGTGCAAACGCACCTTGTTAATGAAACAGCACTCGATTCATATAAATCAAGTATAACGTAGAGACTCTGCTTTCTTTGTGCTTCTGCACAAAGCTGCCAGAGGAGACCAGGATTTAAAGTTTGTCCAAGTAATGCCATGGAGGCGTTCCTCATGCCCTGAGTTACCCTTGACGTCATTGGTGACATTCATAGTTTCCCACTGCCCTTGTCCAAGGGTTCCATCGCATGTACTGCTGTGCACATAGAGCCTGATGCCCTGGGTTTATCGTCTTTTACTGTACACACACAGTCTCTCTCAGTCCCAGACGTAATATTTACACAACAGATTGGATTAGCACATTTGCAGGGAGCTTGCTATGAATACCCCTTCAGATAATTTTTGTGTAAAAACTTCTGTTTGCTGATTAGTTCAGTGCTTGCCTTCAGTCCAGTATTTTGGGGTGAGATTATTTGGAATCTGAAGAGGAGGGAGGGGGAAATCCAGATACCTGTATGAGATGTCTGCATGCTGAACTGTGGACACATGGTCCTAACAATGGTGGTGGAAGGTGATGAAGGCAGGCCAGATCCTTTTGGATTCAAACTACCACTTTTAACATAATACAAGCCAAAGCTGAAAGTGAAAATGATAGACTTTCCCTTAAGCTCTGTTGTAAATTTTGTACAGATCTGAACTTGGACCACTCCTTCTAGTTCCTTCTATTTCTTGCCAGTGTTGTTTCTCAGCTCTTTAAGGTCTGCTCCTAGTCTCAGGCCCCACATTTAATTGTTTGTAATTATAATTCATGTGGAAGATCCTCATCTTTCTGTGTGTTCATGAAGCCAGGAACACCTCTGATCACAGCAAACTCCTACAAAAAGATAATTATATTTTTAAGGAAATGGATTAAGGAAAAATTCTACTCCCATGATGAAACCTTGCACAGTCTTGAGTAAATGATATACTGGGAATAAATATCAGGGGGAACAATGTCAGATTTTAACAAGACTGATGAAGCACAAGTTGTTTAATCCAGGAAGACTAAGTGGAAAAAAAAAAAAAAATCCTGTGTAGTCCTGGTTTGCTGCCAGAGAGAAATACACCTCTGTGCAGAGGGTCCTGCCCAAACCTTCTACAAATCCCTTATTCTGAGAGCTTCAGCAAGATCCAAGCAGTGCCCAGACATTGTATTTCCTTAGACACATATATAGATTTAACTTCTGTGAGAAAACTATAAAGGTTTGCAACTGACATCAGTGACAGCAGAACTGTGACATCATTAAAACTCCCTCTTTAATATTTTTCCCACAATATACTGTCTCTGTAGCAATTGGTTCAAACCATCTTTCTTTTTCTTTCCTCATGCAGGTTTTGCAGGGGAACAGTACTGAGAATCACGTTTCCAGCACTAAGAAAATTAAAAAAATACAGGAGGTGCTTCCTCAGAATTTATTTTAGTTATCAGGAAGCTTTAGATTATTTGATCAACTACACCTGAATCTTCTCTTGATGTGGAAATTTGAACAAATATTTTTGCCAGCAGAGAGAAATGCCTCCAGTAATAAAAGGCATGTTTGATGCATGCTTGTGACTCTTTTGCTCTGTGCTCCAATTTTTTGTGTCAGATCCACACAGCCAGAAGATCTGGATATACTTCCTTTGGATTTTCGGCTTGCTGCATTGTGTAAAATAACGCCAGCCAAGATTATCAGCGCTGAAGACACTGCGCAATGAAAGCTGTTTCTGCAAAGTATTCCTTAAGAAATGGTGCTTCACAAACTTTAACAGATCTCCAGAACAGCCTGTGTCAAACAGAGCATGCTGGGTTCCATGTCCCCCCCTCCCAGTGAGGCTAATGTTAACTGCCTGAGCATTAATTTTACTTTCTTTTCTTCTCTTTCATCAGTTGAATGTCAAGATGATGTCTATATTTCATGCACATAAAGCAAATGGGGAAAGTTTCTCTGTGGATACCTTTTCTGCTTTTTAATAAATTCTTTCTTTTGCCTGAAGAGAATTAGAAGCTGGCTTTTGACCTCCATTAATTTTTTTAATTTAATAGTTCTCCGCATGCATTAATAAATATTATTAACCATGCTTTGTACTGCAGTGTTTCCATTTCCTCTTTCTCCAGTGCTTTCTCATCTGCTACAGTGGGTACCCAGTTGAAGAACTGATTAGGAAAAGCAGAGGGAATAAGTAAAGGAAATCTGAGCCCATTTCCACCTCTTCTTGAAGACATGTAGTCTTTGCATACCTGCATCTACCTGAGCTGTTTTATAGCAGACTGCTTTGTAAAGCAAAGCTGTAATTATAAACTCAGGGATATTTGATCGCTTTCTGAAGGCAAATAACTGCACTTAAATTCTGTAAGTTATAAATGATCAGAATTGTTTTCAGACTGTGATATCCTGGTTATTACATGTGCATGCTTTCAGCATAGTGGCCTGACTTCATCTGTCTTGATTTCTGCAGAACATCTCCTGGAGCTAGATATATTCCATTTAGTGGGGCAACCTCCAAATCTTGCCTTTACTATCCCAATTCTTTCAGCAGAACTTCTGAATTACTCCAGTAGTAAAGAACTCAGCTCCAAAGGAGAAAGAGGCTGCAAGCTTATAACAGATCCTCAAGTAAAGCTGTAGTTACCACTGAATGGCACTGGAAGCCATAAGACTTAAAGCATTCTGTCGTATGGTCTTTGTAAAGCAGTCAGAGCACACAGAGGTCCAATAACTGTCTGTTAATTTGCTATTAAAGCACATAATTTCTTTGTTTGTTAGAGATTGAAAAGAAGTACCAACCAGCAGGTATTATTGAGAGGCTATTCATTTACCAGTCTTCTGGCTAAGCATTTATCATACAGGAACAATTGAACCCTCTAGTGGAATCAACAATGTACTGCAATTATCTGTTTATGGATACTTGAAATTAGCAATGCAAATAGAGCAAAGGTTTTTGCACTACCTGTAAAGCGGTGACCTGCTTGCTCAGTTTCACAACATGGATCCATCTTTTTGAAAATGCCCTATTATAAATCTTTAAAATGAAGGCCTCCTTTTCTTGACGATGTCCAGGAAAGATAAAAGAGAAAAAATGTCAACCCTCCTACTTATAACTTCTTTTGTGCTTCTAAAGGCATAGTGTCTATTTTGTAACTGTCTCCTTTTCAATGCACTCTTTTTTCTCTGGAGGCTGTATGAATATTGTACAATGCCAAGTGCAGCTATTGGCACTTTTCAAGGAACCTGGTATAAAAAGTAAAAAGGATATGCCCCTAACCATACAAAATTGCTAATGCTTGTGGTATCATTTACGTCAATTTTCATCTTTTATTCTGCAGATCCCTAAATATTTTCAAGTGGAAGTTGCCATATGACAAATTTGGAACCCTTGGCAACAAGCTTGCCTTTTTCAGTTAGCTTTTTCTGAGCCCACTAGAAGGGGTCTGTGAGTTGAGTATCTCCAATTTATATTTTAACTCATAAATTATTGAGATACAAATAGTTAATAATTGGGAAAAAAATTAAAAGTATTTAATGAAATTCAACAACAATAAGGGATAATCTTGCATGAAAGTTTTATGAAGCTTATTGTCTGAGTTAATATTCGGAGTATTTTTCTGTAGAAGTGGAAAATACAGAAATGAGTAGAATGATGTAAGGAAGTGCAACATCCAGAGAACACACACGCCCTCGCCCTTTTCAAAAAAGCTCTTTCATTCTGTTCCTTCCTGGAACTCCTCCTTTGTTTATCTGTCACCGCTGGCTTTGTCTACATCCTTCAACATGTGAACTGCTGTATCATGCTTTTCATTTTGCCTTTGTGTAACAATATCTTTGGTGTTCTGTAGCGTTAAAAGCAGAAACAACTCTGGCTTAAATGGGATACAGCAAAAAAAGAGGAGATAACTTTGCCAAACACACATAACCATCTCCAAAGCACAAATCAGTAACTAATTAGTAGAATAGTCCATGGATTTCTAAGGTGGTTTTGTTGGCTAACCAAAAAGTACATCTAGGCTGTTCACTTGTGCCTACCATTGTTCCTTAAGACTGTATTTATAAAATTTATAAAATTAATTATAAAATTTATGTCCAAAAGGTGCAGTGAACTGCCATATGCTCTTATGACTAAGCTTGGGTGTAACAGCCAGTGATCATTAAGGAGGCTTACTCAGTCTTGGAACATGCAACTTGTGAACAAGTCTGTGTTGACAAGGAGCGGAAGAAATTCAGTGATCTGTAGGTCTGGTTCATCGTGGGTATCCGTGTTCCATCTTTCTCTCTACCACAGATGTGTGAGAACATACTAATACATGTACACAAAAGAGTTCTGACATGGCATCTTATCAGAAGACTATTACAAAAAAATTCACTTGAGAATACATATTGATATATCTGAGTCCACTTAACCATTTCTACTTCCCCATCTAATTTTGTCCTTACAAAAATAAATAAATAATAAGAAAAACTTAAGTGCCAGCATGCGCATGCATTATATGGTCTGTTTTTCTCATTGACACTAAAGTCATTACTATCTCTACAGAAATATCTGCAACATAGTATTGTTAAACAACCCGTAACATGTTAAACAATAATGACACCTTTTAAAATGTCATAGTATGAAATGCTTAGAAGTATTTTGAGAGATCTAAATGGAAGTCTTAATGACAGAATAGTCCAGAACAGTAACTCTGCAGTATCAGGGTATGTTATCCCTTCCCTTCCTTCTTTCAATTTGTCTTTTCTTTCCTTCCTCATTAGCACATAAACTTCAGGACTGCCATTATCCCCACCTAATCTCCATTAGTCTTAAATAGAAATCTGCCAAAATTAAGCATTAATTCTCATATAGAAATTTAGTACAAGTGATTCTCCATTACACGTGCAGGTCTTTGATAGGAAACCCTTTAAACAGAGATCTATGAGTGATGGGAAAACCACATTATTTGCATGAAAAACAAACCAGTGAAAAAAAGACAGGATATAAAATATGTTTGCCTGATGCTGGCTATACTGGGAATTCCAGCCAGATGATTAATTGTCTTCATTTTTAATTTTTTTTTGCTTCTGCAGTTCCCACAGTAACTGCACCAAATATCTGAACATCGGTGCATTCTGGTTATTCTCTCTAAGGAATGCTTTTTGTTTCAAGAAATCACACCAAAACTAAATATTAGTTGTTACAGAAACACTCCTGAGTTCAGTCAAATCACAGAGCTAAATAATTCAATGCCTTATCTATGAGAGATAGCTCTTAAGTGTAGCAACTGTATATATGTTCTACAGCTGTTGAGAAAAGATCTGACATCAGTCCAAGTTCAAATTAGAGATAACATCAAATCTGTGTCAGGGAATAAAAGAAATAGAAATCCTTGAAGGGCAGGTGTAAATTGGATAAGCTCAAATCCTTTAAGACTAAGAGAATACAAGAGGTATTCCAAGACAAGAACAAAAATTTAGGGTCTGTATTTCAGAAAAGTACTATACATATATCATAACAGGTGAGACAACATTAGACAGAAAGGTCTGACTTCAGTGTGTATTCAAAAAGCTGATAAATTAAAAAACAAAAAGTAAGAAGAAATGCAAGCAAAACACTAAATCGAGCTTACAGTAGTAGAATACAGGAGTTACAGGTAGGGCAAAAGTACCACTGTAAATCATGTACATGAAAATGAACCTAGGAAATCCATCTGTTATGGACAAATCAAAGTCAGTGGTTGACATCACATGTAGTTGTAAATTTTAGGCATCTGTGTCTCTACAGTAGTGTTTCTTCTGTGCTTATAAGCAGCAAATTCATCTATAATTTGGAACAGTAAGCTAGAGAAACCAGTAAGATAGAAGCCTCAAACTCAGAATAAAAATACACCAGTTTGGTTAGCCTCTAACAGATTGAAATGCTAGCAGGGTAGGAGAAATGCAAGGGCCCTGCTGTGCAGTGGAAGCAGGCACCATAGTTATCTGATGAAGGTAAGTGCTGGTATACTAATGAATCATTTGTTCCTGAAAGGCTGATGCTGGAAAAGTTAAAGTTGTTTATTGCATTTAGTAGAACTCTACAAAGCCTGCAAGGATTCTGCTGGCACAGGAAGAGGAACTTAGCACCTTTACTCCATTTACATTTTCATAATCCATGACTGGGACTAAAGCAAATTACGTACCCGAAAAAGAATTCATTAACCTGTTTTGTCACTGGATGGGATCACCACTGGTATCTACCTCATTATGGGCAGATGCAAGTCTAATATACTCATAAGAACTTATAATGGTGACAACTCCATCACTTCAAGTTTGTGAAAATTGGTTTAATGAGGAGCTTGAGATTTTTTTCTTTTACAGTTATTTCTTCAGAGCATTTTGGATTCTAAGCAGGTCATGGCCATGTTGGAAGCCATTCCTCAGTAGGTATGATATAAATGCGATAATATTTTTTCTAGATTTCTGGTCACTAGTAATCTAAGTATCGATAGTGCTAGACCCAGGACAAACTGTTGTAGGAGCAGAACACAAATATGGCAATAAGCCATTATGATTTCCTCCTTCCAATATGGCTTTCTAACAGATTCATCCTAGAGCACATTTCCTTAATTCACTTATACAAAACTTGTCATATTTTGATAGACTCAGTAAAAATAAATTATATGGCTTATCCTCTTTCCTACCTACATGATTACTATTTTCTTGCGGATAGAAGTACAATTGTTGTGGTATGGTTTTGTGAAATTTCCATCAAGTATAAGAAAATTCTGTTTTTCATCCAGGTTATTAAAATCTGTTAAATTAATACACTCTGGGGACTGTTCTTTTCTCCCTCTTTCATGAGACAGGAAACATTTTTGTCTATTTTAGCAAGGACATCTCCAACCCTTTCTGTATCTATTGTTATCCACCATTTCAGGTATGATTGTTAATGGCTTCAAGTTTTCATAAGCCAGTTTTTGTTAAACAGATGAAATTTATCAGAATCATATGATTCAAAATTATTCATTTTATTTAAATTCTATAAATACTTTTATGAGGACAGATCTGAAAGTAATGCTTCCAAATTTATGATATTGGCCATTGACATCAGAGGTAGATGTTGGTGGTATGGCAGCAGAGATAGAACCTTCCCACCAGTATCCCATTACATTTTGTTGCTGTGCAACAAATAGCAGCAGAGGGGCACTTCAGCAGAATGACATCTGACATGGAAGTTTGTGCGAAGCAAAGGTGTGTCACTGAATTCCTCCATGTTGAAAAAATTGCACCCACTGACATTCACTGATACTTGCTGAACATTTACGGAGACCAAATAGTGGATGTGAGCTCAGTGAGGCAGTGAATGGTGTGTTTCAGCAGTGGAGACAGCAATGTGAAAGACAAGCCACGTTCCAGATGGCCATGCTAATCTCTACAAGTGTGGCATACAGGCTCTTATTCATTACTGGTGAAAGTGCATAGCTAGTGTTGGTGACTATGTTGGAAAATTGGAAAATAGTGTTTTGTAGCTGAGAATTTGTTCTATCAAATAGTGTTATTGTGCTCTTTGTATCTATTGTAGATTCCATGGAAATAAACAGGAGCCATTACTTTCAGAAGGACCTACGTATCTAGAGGAGACACCAAGCAAAACTGAAAAACTATGTTAAATTTACTATGTTCTTGTCATCTCATGAGTAGCTCTTCTATTATGCTATTTGGGAAACTGGGTTGGTTTTTTTCCCCCGTGGTTTGCCTTTGAATATTGAAGTCCTTTCAGAATTTTGTCTTCTTACAGCACATGTCCCTCATCAAGTACACTCTGGTTTGTTTCCTTGTTGTTCTCATTTCTGCCACTAAACCTGTGCTGCTCTTTTATACTTATGCTACTTTCTAATCTGAATTCTTTTTCTTTTTAAATTAGTTTCAAAGTCTCATGTTTGAATTTTAGTTTTATTGATGATGTGGTTTTTCCTAGTTTGTTCATTATTTTTCTGTCCTTCTATTTAACATTTGTCTCAGCAATGCATTTGTGGACTTGCTGTACAGCTTGTGTCCTGACATAATTGTTTCGTAATAGATATTTGAGTATCTGCGATAGATACTTGGGTGTCTACTTGGGTTAAATCACCCATACCTTGCAACTTATGGTAGGATAAATCAATCTTCCATTTGTGGGCCTTTATGAGGGGCTCACAGAGAAATTCCCATTTCCGAGTTGCATATACAGTCACTCCAAAGGAAAAAATATTTCTGATTGATGTTAGCAGAGAAAAATCAGTAAGTGTTTCCCCTTAGCAATAAATACAGTCTAATAATATCCATATCCAATTTGGCTTGAATCTCTTAGCTTTGTAATACTGGTTCAAAATTGTTAATTTTATCTTCTGTGTTCATGGATACTGATTAAGCTTGCAAGCAAAAGGAGCCTAAATTGTAACAACATTTGCCATTTATTAAAAGCCAAGGATATTACTGAAGTCCTGACATTTGTGATCCTTTAGTCCTTAAATTGCTAAAAATCATTCTAAGATTCATGACTTACACCAGTATTATAATTATTGGTGCTAATTTTCCTCAGACCTGCTATTGACAAAGTACATAGACCAAATTAACCTCTGCAATCAGTTAAATTCTCTCACTGTGTTTCTTTAAAGATGGATGTGAATCACTGTGTAATGGAACTCATAAAAAGGTACTCCTTTTAGGAAGGGTACACAATTTAGGCATTAGATGACAGTTTTAGAACTCAAAAATTTGGAGTAGATCCATGGATTCAGTTGAACTTTTTCAAGTGATAGTAAGTGAGGGTAATAATTGTCTCACTGAGCATAGAGAGGAAAACATAAGCATATGCACACAAAACCAGCACAGTTGTTCTTGAAGGCTTAGATCTGTTAAAGCAGTTGCCTTGAACAAAAGCTAACACCTACAGCTAATAAGCCATTTTACAACCTTCTCCTTCACTCACTCCTGATTACACACTGGAAGGTGATATTAACTGATTTTACATATGCGTGGGAAAACAATCAGGTAGAATGTGTGTCAGGAAACCTTCAACACAACAATTCCATACGTTCTAAAATTAACATTAAGAAAATTATTTCCCCTAACACTGATCATCAAAAAAATCCACATACAGAAACAAATGCAGTTCCTTGCAAGTTCCCATACCAAGTCACATAGGTCAAGTTTATGCAATATGAATATACTGCAAATATGGAACTGGTGACATCATCTAATGATGTTAAAGCCAAGTTGGTCTTTTATCTCAGACTCTTACATCAATCGTCAGTGAAGTGATTATTGTTGAACACTGAATCATAGAATTGCTCAGGTTGGAAAAGACCTTCAAGTCAAACTTCAACTAAACCACACTACCCTAACTCTGACAATCCACCACTAAATCATGTCCTGAGCACCACATCCAAACGGATTTTAAATACATTCAGGGACTCAACGACCTTCCTGGGAAGTCTATTCTGGTGCTTAAAACCCCTTCCATAAAGAAGGTTTTCCTTATATACAATATAAACCTTCCCTGGCACAACTTGATGCCATTTCCTCCTATAGAATCAGATTGGTTGGCCTAATCATTTTCAACACAGTACATTTCATAGGCTTGATAGGAATCACTGAGACCAATTTTTACTGCCTCCATTTCTATAGGTTTCATCTTAGCACATTTGTTAATATGTACCTGTAGGAGATCAATGCTTTAAATCTGTTTCTTTTCCAAAGCAACAAGAACATAAGGAAGAGCCCCAATGCATTTCATACAAGTAAAACATGCTTTTAAATGCTACACACTTCCTCCCACATCATCCTCAAGAAAGCCAACCACTTCATATATAGGCACTTGAAACCTATCTTCTGTCTGTTCCTAGATAGGTATATGATATGATACATTCACTAATAGAATATATTACATTCATACAATAGTAGCGAGTTTACAAGGTTTGAGTTCTTTACCTGAAGATGATGTACAGGATTCTTCTGTTAGATTTTTCCAGGACAGTGAATTCACTGGAAAATATCAACTGCACTCTCATCAAGTTTGCAGATGGTAACAAACTGTGCAGTACTGTTGACACTTCTCAGCAACAGGTTGCTATTCAGAGAGATATGCTCAAGTAATGGGCCCAAGTGAACCTCATGAGATTCAACAAAGCAAAGTGCAACGTCTTGCACCTGGCTTGTGGCAACCCCAATTATCAGTACAAGCTGGAGGTTGAAAGGATAGAGCACAGTCCTGACAAAAAGAAACTTGGGGTTACTCTATCCTGGACTCCATCAAAAGAAGTGTGGCCAGCAGAGTGAGGGAGGTGATCCTGCCCCTCTACTCTACTGTACACTGGTGAGACCTCATCTGGAGTACTGTGTCCAGATGTGGAGTCCTCAGTACAGAAGAGACATAGACCTGTTGGACTATGTCCAGAGGAGGGCCACAAAAATGATCCAAGGAATAGAACACCTCTCCTACAAGTACAGGCTGAGAGAGCTGGGGCTATTCAGCATGTAGAAGAGAAGGCTCTGGGGAGATCTGATAGCAGCCTTTCAGTATATAAAGGGGGGATATAGGAAAGAAGTAGACAGACTCTTCATCAGTTTCTGTTGTGATAGAACAAGGGGAAATGGTTTCCAACTAAAAGAGGGGAGATTTAGATTGAATGTTATTAAGAAGTTTTTTACAATAAGGATGGTGAGGCACTGTAACTGATTGCCCAGAGAGGTGGTAGATGCCCCGTCATTGGAAACATTCAAGGTCAGGCTGGATGGGACTCTGAGCAACCTGATCTAGCTGTATGTGTCCCTGTTCATCGCACAGGAGTTGGGCTAGATGACCTTTAAAGGTCCCTTCCCACTCAAATGATTCTAAGGTTAACTGAAAACTGAGCGAACACTGTACGTGCACAACCTCCTTTGCACAGTTAGCAGCAATGAGCTACTTAACAGTAACCTTGATAAGTACTTCTCCTGAAAGTGTACTTCAATCTACATTTACACTGCTAATGCAAGAATACATTCATTGTCTTTTGGTAAGATTATGACAGAAAGGAATATATAAGCCTACTTTTAGTAGAAAACAGTCACAGAAAAATCCCTTCAAAACTAACTTCCTAACTCCAGCTCGATTGTTTAATACCAAGAGCAATTCTAATCAAATTTCTTTTTTTAACCCCTTTTCTCATACCTGAAGTCCAAAGAAAATGGGAACAACAGTAGAAAGAATTCATTATATACATATTAGTGTTCTGAATTCTGGAAACAGGATTAATCATACCCAAAATACCCAGAAGAAAGTGTGTTTATAATCCCCGCACATTCTCATTAGCCACTTGAAACCAGTCTGCGGAAATCTCTAATTGGGGAAGAAATTCTATACAAAATCTTTGCCCCAGAATTGACTGAATCAGGGCTCCAGGGGAAAAACAACATGATTAGCTTTGGCAGTTAGACTCAGCTGAACGTCTGCATAAGGAAACAGATTGCCTTAAAAAATTTTGCTGCTGTTGGCCTAACTTAGAGCACACCTCTAGCTGTGGTATGGATGTCCTTACAGAAATAAGAGAATTTATTGGAATGTGATTTGGAGTCCAAGGGGGAATACTAACATGTAATTTTTTGTTTTTCTGTTGCTATGAAGGCTACAGTAATCACTGTCACTTTCTCTATGTGTTAGCATAGACTGCACATAAAGCAGACTTCAGTATCTAAGTCACGGCTTTTTTCTGAATTTATTTTTTAGAAGGAACTTTTTTTTCCCTTGTTTTCTTTCCCTTTCTCTTTCCCTTTCCTTTCCCTTTCCATCTTTCTAATATGCTAGACCTTATGGTGACTTCTCATGAAACAACCTCCTCACCTGACCAGAACACAGAAAATTTAAGAAATGAAAATTACACCAAGTGTGTTTAACTGCCATCCCTCTGAACCTCTGTTTTCATCTCCGGTATCTCTCCAATAAGTTCTGTAGGTTTTATGGTCAAGCCAATAATCCTGGGATAGTAGCTGAATAACATTGAGCACACCATCTGTGACAGCTGCATTATCCCAGCAGAAAAGAGGGAAGCCACTGAAATTACCTAAATGACAACAACCTAAGTACATCACTATTTTTCTCTTCTGTTCAACAGCAGAAGTAAAACCTGTGAGGAGCTAAAGAAGGCAGAAATGGAGAGGTCATCTAGGATGATGAAAGGTTTAGTTGGAGAACTAAGCAACAAGCAGAAAATGTTTCAAATACATAAATAGTGCTGAATTAAGGCATTTCCAAAGAAGTTGTTTAGAGTGGGTAGAGTCAGGTTAAGGACAAAAACTGAAAAAGTTTGATCTCTAATCATAGGGCATAGGTACAACGTTGAAAGTTTGTGAGTGAAAAAGATGCCTGAAAAAAAAAAAAAAAAGACTGAAAGGCACACCAGAAGAATAGAGGAACAGAGAACACTACCATTACCCCTCTTATGATGTGGAAATGTGAATTGCTGTATTTTCTGGCCAGGCATATGTATGCAAATATATGTAAATTTTATGCAGATTGTATCTTCAGCTTTTTTGATGCCCAATGCAGTCAGGTCTATGATATAGTTATCCAGAAGGAATCAGTGAATTCTTGCTTGCGTGGCAGAAGCGTTCGGATATGGATGGAGATCAAGTAGTTTTCTTCCAGTTCTACTTTAATAAGTGAAGAGAAAAGAGTAACTCTCTGAATTAGGCCATGTGCTAAACTGGAAGTCATCTGTAAAGAGGCTCAGAAGAGCCATTTATCTGTGCACTGAAATAAAGGGACATATATATTTTGTTGGGATTTCCAAATTATGAGACAATTTGCTATAAATCACACTTCAGTATTTGTGATTCTTGTAAGGACTGGGGAAAATCCATCCTGAGTTAAATATAACTGTGGAGGTTAGCTACAAACATTGTACATACCTTTAAAATATTTGTTTATAAGCAAATAGTGTACACAGGAAAATAAAAACCATTACTCTGTACCCTGGATAGCACCAGGAAGGGGAAATCCTACATTAAAAAATTTGACTTAAAGATATGGATATATCATTTTGGCAAGTCCTGAATGGTCAGCTGATCACCACCAGTCCTTCAACCAATGAAGAAGCTGAGACAGGAGAGGGAAGACCATAGCAATGACTACCATTTGGCTGGATATTCCCAAGCATTTTTCACAAGTAATTGTTGAAAAGAATGAGCTGTAATTAACTATTCACATCCTTTTTGTGTTTGCTTTCCACAAATATTCCAGCATATCAGTTTATTGGCAAGAATGATCAATGCAGCAATGACTTCGCATTTGTAATTATTATTATTTTTACTAGCAGGCAGATAGTAATATTCTCATCCAATTAGAAAACAAACATGTGATTGATATGTCCAATCGGATCCTTTTTTGAATGTCTAATATCAGATACTTTGGTTAAACTGTCTTACAATAATCTGGATACCAAATATATTTATAGAAATTATTCTACAAAAAAATAACAAAAAAGAAATGATCACATGTAAGGTTGACAAATAGAAAATGAAGAAAAAGGTTCATCACCACAAGTGAATTACCATTCATCCAGCTCTGTTGCTGATATATGACTTTCCCAGTATTTCAGCTATATAATCGAGTTTTTAGAAACTTGAACTGCCCAGCAAATGGGTGAGTAAAGATAATTCAATGACTGCATTTCATCACTATATCCATAAAGCCCAACCAACAGTCAAGTTCAGCCTTGATGCTATCAGGGAAGTCTGAGTTAAGCTGCAACACGCTATTTCACCTTGGATGAATCTTCTTCATCTTATCTGTATCCAACAGGTCCACCACCAACTGACAGAAGAAGTTAAGATACTGCAATGAGAAGCAGAGGCCCCATGTGTGAAACAAGCTTTGCATTGCTGAATTTATAGGAACAGAAAACATTCAGCTTTCTCTTCTACTTATCAAGTAATGTTTCAGAGAGGAAGAAATGCAGTGCCCTATTTTGGAATGTCCATTTTCACACATAGCATTTGCACACTGAAGAGTTTCCTTCTGGAAACAAACTTTATTCCAGGAGCAGCTAGCTAGCTGTGCTAGTCCCATTTCAGACTATTTAATACCACACATGAAAGAAGTTTCAGCTAAACTCTGTAGGTGCTGGATTTTATTAAAATTTTTGTTCACCCCCTCTTATTTTTAAATCTATAGCCCTATCAGGCAGTTTTGCCACGTCAACCTTCTCTTTATTATGGAAACAAAAGTATTCTCCCTGTTAAGGTTGCAACTAGCTTTTAAAGTCCTATTTTTGCCCTTCTTTAACTTTTGCTTGGAAATTGGTTTGGCCTGAAAATTTCCATACTTTGAAGAAAAAGAAGGATAATTAATTTTCTTCAAACAGTGTATAATCAAACTATTTTTGATTTAGAGGTCTTTTAAAAATTACCCTGATTAGAAATTTACTTAATGTTTTGCTACCTCTAACTCAAAAGCTGCTTATTATAACCCTTCAAACTTTCCCTGTATTTAGATCCATTTGATAATTCTCATCCATTTTTATTCCAATAAATAAATAATTTTTAAAAATCTGCAGTTTTGAAGGAGTGAGAGGCTTTTTTCTTTTTTCTGTTCTATTTTTTTTTTTTTGCAGATTGCCTTTTGTCATGTCCTTGTCTCTTTGTTTTAGCTGATGCTTTTGTTTTCTGTTGGATTCAGTAGAAAAAGTGGTTGTTCATTGTGTAAGAAAAAATAGAGATTGTCAAAAGAAATAGTAAGATGATTTTCAACACACATGCAACTCCAAAAATGATCATTCTCTGTGAGTTTTAAGATTATTTGGTAAGAGAGAGCAGATATTAAAAAAATTCTGGATCACGTAGAGATTTTATTTATTAAAAGAAGCCTCTGCATTAGTATTTCAGTTCAGGTCATGAATGTTCTCCTGATGTGAGTCTTGTGATGGCCCCATTCACTAAACCTAGATACATCTCATTCAGCCCAGGAGCTGCGGCTGGAGCTGGTCTTAAGGAAAGAGCCCTGAGAAATGCAGTGTGAACGCCAGATGCTCAGCACCCACTGCTTCTCTTTACAGATCCAATTGCATCAGCCTACTTGTTCCTCTTCATGCAGCCAGGAGACTACAGAAATCTATGTGATTGTAAAGAAGGAAAATATTTTGCTACCAGTTTGCAGTTCTGATATGTCTGAGGTCCTGGTTCCATCAGTGCATCAACAATCATCACCAATGTCATCTCTGTGTAAGAAAACATCCCAGTTAAGAGGAAAAGTGAAAGCAGCTGCCACAAGAGTAATAGCATGAGGAGATAAAGGGATATATATGGAGACTTGTCACAGTGAGCCCATACTATCAGTCAGAAATAGCTGGCAATTAACAAAGAAAGCTAAAAGGCATGTAAGGAGAGTTTCTGACTAGAAGAGTTAGGAAGGAATGTTTTAACTAAATCAGAAACAAATGAAATCCTAGACATGGCATAGATCCAGTACTTGACCACGATTGTAAAATTGTCAATCACTATGCAGGAAAAACAGAAGTATTCATCATTAGCATGATGTATTCATCTCTTACAGTGATTAATTAAATACTTTTTATTCCATTAGTAACTGGGGAGGATGTGAAACAAAAAACATTAAGCATTTTAGCATCTACTGTGCCCGATAACTTGCACCCAGTAGTATTAAAGAATTGGCTTAAGAACACTCTGAATATTAATGTTGGTTTTGAACAAATTTTGAGTTGTGCAAAAAAGTAAAAAAAAATAAAAAGAGAGATTCAGAGGACTAGTAATGAGTGTTACTTCTTTAAAAAGAGAGAAATGATATAAGGAGTTACAGGGTACTTTGTCTGATATCAGCTTCTCTTAAAGCCACAGAAGGGCTCATATGGGACACAATCAGTGAAAAATTCAGATCTTAGCATAGTTAATGGCAGTTAAAATTGTTTTATGGAAAATAGGTCTTATCAAGGAAATCTATTACCGTTTTTTCATAATATCATCTAAGTCTGGGTGATAAAGATTAAAGTCTTAACATAATATACTTAGATCTCTGTGATGAATTTTACCACTTGTGTTACATTATGATTTTAAAAAATAGCATTGCACAGACTCAGTGGAGATCACTATAAAAATAATGTTATAGGTTAAAACTCTGTTAATAAATAAATCACAATTAGGAATTGCAAGTAGGTTCCATTGTAAAGTGAAGGTGTTTGATTCATCACAACTGTACATATAATCTCAAATGTTCTTATCTAATACTTTGTCTTCTACAGCACTCAGGATGATTCAGAGAGGGGTGCTCAGAGAAACCCAACAGCAGCGATGTGGGATGATTTGTGCCACAGTAGCTGTCCCTAACTCAGTTTGACTCAAATGAAAGCTGTTCCTGTCCGTTGTTGCCCCTGAGAATCCTCTGCATCCATATGCCTGTACTCTCTTTGTGAACCCTTCACCTCAGTGATTTCCTCAGTTTAAGAATCTAATGCAAATTGTATGAGAAAATATTTCCTTTTCCATTTTACTCCTTCTAATTGCCTCCCTTTATGTCCATGCATGTGTAAGACACACCTTCACCATATCCCTCATTAGCGTTTGTAAATTTGACGTCCCTTTTTTTATGGTCAGCAGTCCCAGTGTCTTTGATTTTTTTTCAGAAGAGAAATTCTTAATGCTCTTGATCATTTCCATTGTCCTTCACTGAACCCTCTCTAAATCAGCATTATTGTTTATAAGATGGAGTCACTGGTACTGCACACAGTATTTCAGATCAGACTATAGCATTGGCAGTTTAATCCTTTCTCTATTAGTTCCCATTCTTTATGCATCTTGATATGTTTGCTTATCTGGTACAGCTGCACATTAAGCAGAAGTCTTTACTGAAGTAATTTACAAGGATAACTAGGTCCCTTTCTAAAGCTGGTACACTAATTTAAAGCTCTGTGAGGTGTTGAGTAATTCATATTTTTTCCACCTGGTGTACCTTACTTTGCTTTTGTTGATAATTCATTTGTCAGAGTGAGTAGGTCACACAGGTTTTTTTTTTGTTTGTTTCAGAAGTTGCACACAATCGTCTCTGAACTTTAACTGAACTATTTTTTATTCCTTGCAAATTGCTGCCTCACAGCTCTTCCCACTTCCTAGATGATTAATAAATAAGCAGACGAGCAGGAACCTTGGGGCTCACTGCTGTTATCCTTTGACATGATGAAATTGACCATTTAATCCTGCCCTTCACCTCTTTTCCCTCCACCGCTTCTTGATCCATCACTACTTAGCTTCCTTCATAGCTTCTTGCAAAGAATTTTGTCAGTGGCCCAGAGAGGTTAGAATAAATTACGCTTGCTGCTCTTCTTTATTAACATATTCAAGGAGTTCTAGGAGATTAACACAACAATATTTCCCTCTGCAGAAACCATGCTGATTGGCCCCTATTTGGCCGAGGTCTCCCAAGTGTTTTGTTACTTTGTTTTCAAAGTTATTATTTCAAGTAATTTATTAGGTTCACCCATAAAGCTTCCTGTTCTATTGTCCACCCAAACACCCAGGACCTGTTTAAATACTCAAGTATTTAAATATACATATTTAAAGACCATTCTCATGTTCATTCTGGTGCTATTCTCTGTTTATCAATTAGCTGCAGCTAGTACTATATCTTTACTGGTGAAATCTCCAGGAGATGGTTTGGCAGAGAACGTAAAACTGAAGCAAGTTGCTAAGGATATGTTTTTTGAATAGGTAAATTGGGTTAGAACAGCTGGTAATATGAAGTCCTATTGCGAGCTAATATATCATTTATTACTTATCCTGTTAGTGTGAATATTTTGGTTCCTGGGCCCAGTCATCCAGGAGCATAAAGAGACTGAGACAAAGACAGATGCACTAAGCAGAGTTCAAGAATTTTTTTTCATGATCTGAAGTACAGAATAATTGGACAGGTATTAAGGAAGCCTGATATATTTTCTGTATTTGAGGGAACAGATGACATAGTGGTGTTCCACAAATATTTGAAAGGAAAAGTTTCTTGATTTGCCAAAATAGGGCAGAAAATGTCACACACTGGTTAGGACTGCAAGCAAAAGGGATTCAGACTGGGGTCTGCTTTTAGGCAGGTGTTTTTTGTTTTTTTTTTTCTCCACCCCCAGTTGATTCACTTCACTTCAATCTTTAAAACCAAGAGTACCTTTCCTGGTAAAAGATATGTTTTAAAGTAGGCTGGAGGCTCTGTGAAGAATTCAGCAAGTGAAACTGTTGGTTTGTGAATCCATTTATTACGATGAGTGATTATGAGTTACTACATATTAATTAATAACTAAATAGTGTACAGCTGTTTGGTTCTGCCAGTGGCTTAAGCTGCCCTAAAGTTGCTTTGCCTCAGCAGCTCAGCATTTCATTTTGGTTCCTTTAGATAGCTCAGTTACCTTAATCAACATCTTCCCCAGCACACGTTTTTTCATGAGGCATCACATAGTGGGATACTTCCCATCGCTTTCCTAGCATGGTAAGGAAATATGCCTGGGTTAAACTGGAACTTCTGCCTACAGACTGAAAAACAGTAAGAGACTATGTGGTTGAAGAGTACAATTTGTCAACAGTTTGCCAAAAATCACAATGGAAATTTGTCAAAATTCTGATTTTTGAGGTAGCATTTGGTGATGTCCACAAGTCACAAGTGCTATACATGTATGAGGAAAGATGGGGTAGGGAATCCAGAATCTTTGCTGATCTTTAAGAGAAACTTAACTTGCCTTGTCTTTTCCATATATATTTTCTAATAAGAAATTCCATTGTACTGAAGAACAGAAACATTATCAGATGATTAAAGTCAACACAGTTGTAAGACAATTTTTTTAATTGACACAAACTGTTAACCCGAGAAGACAGTTGTAAGACAATTTTTTTAATTGACACAAACTGTTAACCCGAGAAGAACAAATCTTTTTAATAAGCATTCTCTGTTTATACATAGATTGCTCCGAAAGTAATGCCTCCTCTTTATTTCCATGGGAAGTGCAACAGCCACAAAGAGCACAATAACACTAATTGATAGAGCAAATTCTCAGCTACAAAACACTATTTTCCAACCTAGTCGCCACCATTAGCTATATATTTTCAACAGTAGCCTGCATGCTGTGCTCATAAAAATCTGCACCAGTAGAGGTGACCCACTGTTTCTGTCACCACTGCTGAAGTGCACCATCCACTGCCTCACTGTGCCCACACCCGTTGTTTGGCCTCCACAAACATTCAGCAAGCATCAGTGAATGTCAGTGGGTGCCATTTTTTCTCCTTGGAGGAATTCAATGACATAGCTTTGCTTCATCTGCTCTTCCATGTCAGTCACTGTTCCACCAGACTATCTCTTTGCTGCCATCTGTGACATGACAACAACATGTAATGGAATATTGGTGGGAAGGTTCAACCTCTGCTGTCATACCACCAACACCCACCTCTGACACTGTGGGCCAACATAATAAAATAAGAGGCATTACTTTCGAACCATCCCTAGTAAATAGATTTTTGTTTTAGATTTACTGAGTAAAATGTGAATTTTACACCCAGACATCATCTGTGTGTTTCAAGATAGTCTGGAAACTAATTATGACTGATTTTATTCTTTGCTTGCACCTGCCATTTGTTTCTAAAACCATAAGGAAAAGAAAAATCTGTTTAAATAAATAATGATCTCCTCGAGCCAGCCCATTTATGTCTGGTTTTGCACTCATGCATGTACTCTCTCTCATGCTTTTTATTGATTTGGGTTATGCTTAAAATACAGATTCTCTAGCAAATTTTGCTTTTAGAGAATATTTCTTTTAGAGACTGCACTTAAATTCTACACTGTTTAAGGGACTAAACATCATGAGTGAAAGTCCAACATTATCTCCTTTATATTGTATAAACCCAGGAAGATCAGAGGCAGTACTCTAATGCTCATCTGCTTTCATTGTCCTGGTCTGTTTTCACTTCAATAAGGAAAGAAAAAGGAAAAACAATGAGTGAATTCCTTGCAAGCATGTGCCTGAGAGAAATGGCAGAGGGACTGCTTTTTGCAGACATTCATGGGGCTACATTATGCCCAAATGATATTTTGGCTCATGCTGGCTTTAGAATTGTGAAGCTTCATGTGAAACAGCACTACTCTCATCTGGAGTTTTGACTCCACATTCCTAAATAATTTGAATAAAAGCATAAGATGATTTTCAGTTAGCTAGTAACTTTGCAGGCCTTTGAAGTATATTTTGGTGATTGAGAGTAGGCTAACTTATCCCTTAGACAAGCGACTTAGATCCATGTCCTGAATTGAGTTTGGCTTGCTATTGAGAATGATACTCCTCAGGAATAATTAATTTTGATCTCTCCCAGATCTAATTTGGGTGAGATCTGGGAAAAGTTCCCTCTAGTGACAGTTCAGTGCAGGCAAGAATGTAGAGGAGACTACCAGGTCTGGCTCATCCTGTTTTATAAAATCCTTCAAATGTACCTCTGTAAAATATCCAAGGTGATAAATCTAATGTAATCTTAAGCTTTTATTTCATGTCTAAGAACAGAACCCCTGGGACCACGCCAAAAGCATCACTTCAGTGTGCTATGACAGTTGTCAGGTTTAGGCCCCTTTGAGTATAAAAGGTACATCAAAAATATGTATGTATTCAGACCATTCCTGTGAACCAAGAATATACACGGGGCCACTGGCTAGTCAGTATGGGTGCATCCAGTCTGTTGTGGAGTTAAACCTGAACAATGAGAACATGAATCAGACTGCCACTTAGCCTGATGTCAAGGGACTGACAGATGCCTTTTGCAGGGTAGGAGTAGCCTTTGTAAAGGTGCGCCTTTGCCTTGAATCATTACCTTAGAAATGGGATCATGACACTTTCCACATGGGGAATGAAAACACTGAAGTCATCATGTGAAAACAGCTAAGTGCGTTAGATAAAGGTAGAGAGCAAGATGAGACATTTGTCCCACCTTACATTTTAGTTCATCTTCAATTTGCTCGCTGAACTTTTGAAGCCTGACTATCGTTATATTACAGAAAACCCTGGGGTCAAGTCCTGCCTCTCCTAGCACAGTGTGACATTTGCTCTAGCACAGACTCTCCTCATGTTCTGCTGCAGCCTGGGAATCTGCTCAGCAGCACCTGGCAGCACCTGAAAGGGGTGACTGCCTGAAGGGAAATTGCCCACAGTTAGGGATGTGGCAGCAAGGTGAAGTGTGTTGTTGGACAGTGGTAGCCTCGGGAGATGGCAAAGGGAGCCCTACAGGGGTATCAGGGGGCTTCTGCAGAGGCAAGCTGTGAGGGAGTCATCCTTCAAGTGAAAGTGCATGCAGCATTCATGGAGCAAAGGGTTGCTCAGGGGAAACTAAATTAAACTACTCTGGAGATCCTTCGAGAAGAAAATTTCATTTCCTGGAAAAAATGTTTTAAAACTGCTTATCCTACCTATCTGTCCATTATCATGGGTAATTTCAGGTGCCTATCACTGCCACTATCAGTTCTGTGTTGGAAATCTCTTTACATCAACTCTTCTCACATGATACTATCAGAGGGTTCAACTAAACCAGATCCTGGGAAGAAAATAAGCTCTTTCAGCTCTGCAATTGCCTCTGATTTTAGCCAGATTAAAATTATAGGGAAGAATTGAATTTTAATTCCCTTGAAACTCTGGCATAAAGGCCTAATTATGATGTTTCTGTTTTGAATACATTTCATAAACAGGTGATATGAATAAATTCCTGAACAGAGGGTACTGTAGCAGCATAGGCAATGGATGTTTTGGCTCTCTAAAACTAGTGATCTTAGTAAGGCTTCACAGATGCATGGTTTGAATGTTACTGTTGTCTCAGTGGACACTTTCTGAATACATATTATTTTCAAGTTAACTCCCATAAGCAAAAGGAAAAAGAAAATTCAGAAGGAACACAATAAGGATAACTTCTTTTTTGATTAGAATCAGTAGTTGTTTTTTAAAGGAAGGATTACTATTCGGTATTCTTTTAGCTAACATTGACTTAACATTGAAGGCAGGTGACTTCACACTTTAGATCTGAAGTAATTCACTTTATCTTCATGTGTTTTACCTTAAATATCTGTATCTATCATAAAAAAAAGTATGGAAAACTAGAATTCTAAATTGTAAGAAAAAGAAGATATGTGTTAGACACAAGTAATGGAAGCAAAAGAGGCTTATGAAACAAAACTAGGAAGCATAGGGGACACTAATAAGGGAGCATAAATATGGGAAATTTTGAAGACAATTAGATAAAAATGCAAATATTTTAACTCAGTGACATTACAATGTTTCTATTTCTTATCTATTCTTTAAAAAGATGAGAGAGACACAGAGGGAATTCCTTTAGTTCAGTCTCAAACAGTGTAGCCGTACTGCTGCCATTGCAACACTTTGTTCATGTTTCAAGAATGCTGTAATCAAACCTAAGAATTGCTCTGCTACCTCCATGTGCCTGGGTTTAGGCCCAGGTTTGCAACACATTTTCTTAACACTTGGCTCTAGGAAACACAGACAACTGAAATACAGCTCCTCTATGGAAACGTTTTCATGTCACATCATTCTCTGCAATAGCATATTTTACATGATGTTGGTAAATCTGCCAGCATTCCAGTTCCATCCAGTTATTTCCAGGAAGAACTTACTTCTGCACAGCACAATAAAAGCCCTAAAGATTAGTTTGATTTTTGACTTCATGAAAGAGCTGATCCTGCTGTAACTGAATCAGTGACAAGGAAGTGTTTCAGAAAAAGATGAGTCAGCCTTTAGTCGTCTGCTCCCTGGAAGAAGAGGAAAACAAAACCAACATCTAGCACACATAAAATGTCACCTCAAGTTATCACTTTACAAAGAATACAACCTCCATAAGAGGGACAACAGACTTGAGTGTATGAGGTTTTCTTACACTTTTCATTGTAAAGTCAACACTTTTGGCTTATGTGACCTTTTTATTGGCAAAGTGCATCAAGTACTATGTGTAACACTCATTTTCTCCAGTGTATTGTGTGCACTCTGGATTTTCCACCAGTGCACCAAGAACAGATGGTGAGAGAGGAGGGCTGTGAAGAAAGCAGATAAAACTACCTCTTGTTCTTCTTCTTCAAGAGAGCATTCTTACCATGGCTACTGCCTGCTGTAAGCACATTCTTATTAATGTAAAAGCTTACTAAAGAACCTTTCCAGAATCACCTGGCATCAAAACTAGTGATGCAGTTATTCTTTTTGGTATCTCTTGGTACACATTCTATACCTTTTCCTTCAGCCCCTAGAACAGCAGCCTCCAAGGTATGGACAGCTGTTGTGTTCCAGACCTAGATGTGCCAGTGCAACGAATTCCCTTCTGCAGTGTCCATAGCTGTTCACCACTGACCTTCTCTTAGGGGTTATTCTTCCTCCTCCCTCACTCAAGCTCAGCTTCCTGTCTCCTGACAGTTGCTCATATAATCATTCTCTAACATGTTTCTCTGAAGATGAGCCAGGTTGGCTCAACCTATTTAAATCACAGGGCTCACTTATCTGACTTGCTGTAACTGAAATGGGTTAGAAAGAAAGCCATAAGCTGTGGATTCCAAGGGGAATATTTTTCTGGCAGAAGAGATAAGATAGACAAGCTTGGATCACTAAAAGCCTTCTTCCAGCACTATTTTACAGACTACATCTCTGGCTACACCTTTCAGAGACATCATCAGGTGCAGACTAAAGAGTCACATACCTAGCCAGATCTAGTGAATGAGCTATTCTACATTCCCTGAACCTGTAATTACTGAGGTTGAGGTATTTAGCCCTGCTGATGGACAGGCTACACAAGGAGCAATTAGTTTACTATAAACCACCTGGAACTCTTATGTGGAATTGAGCTATTAGATGGTAATTTGAAGGCTGGAGTGCAGGGAGAAGGAGATACAACATTTCTTTTTTAAATGGAGGCTTTTGTCTAAAACTTGTTGGACAACACTGCTGCCCTCAATGAGTAGAAACTCCAAGTTTTGTATTTGTTTAAAAGATCAGAGTGTTTGAGGGTAACAGAAGGAACTAAAGAAGCCCCAGGGCATAGTCCTCCCTCTTTTTTCCTGAAATTCTGAAACAGCAAAATGATTACCATATATTCACTTTTCCTAAAGGCAGAGAGCAATATGCAGCACTAGAAGTAAAAAATAGTACTAGAGCCTCAGGTAAGCCCTAGAAGCTCTGACTATCCATGCCACTGTATATTTTGATGAGAAGAATGCATACTGGTTAGATCTGGCAGGCTGCAGAGTACTGAGTATGTGTTTACTGAAGTCCACTTGACCTAAAACTTAAATCACTAAAATCCCTCAGTTAGAAATTATACCCCATCCCCTCAACTTATTACCATTAATTTGACTCTGACCTACACAACATTTCAGTGCATTTGAGAATCATTATTTAGTTATGAAGTGCAGCTATACATCAGAGGGATACTTTATTCTAGTTTTCATACAGTACATGTAAGCCTATATGAAAAAAATGTGTAAGAAAAGTATGTACCCAACAATGATACTCTAAACTTTAGCTCAGCCCCTTAACACTGAGGACATTTTATATTCTTCTCACACATCAACCAAGAGAATAATAGCATAAGGCAGCTTGAACATTTTCTTTCTTCATAAATTTAAAAGACTATATTCCAATTCATTGATGCATGGTCTCGGTTTGACCATGATCTTCCACCAAAACATAAATAGAATTTAAAAACTGCTATGTCACTGCTAAGTATCAAAATAGAACTGTTCAAGACAGACAAGGTACATCAAAAGCACCCTCTACCTCCACAGAAGACATTTTTCACCCTAGTTTACAACCAGTTATCCAGTCACTTGCCAATAGCCTGAGGAGAATTAAAGATGAATGTTCTCTTTTTTTAGAAAATCCATAGACTCACTAGTATTGAAGAAATAACCTTGTCACAAAGCCTTTCCATATACTGTAACCTACCAATATCTGGTTGTCCCATTTGATGTTCATGGATGTTTGTCTAGGTAATAAGGTCCAGTTAGAGATCAGTCTTTTCCTTTTGCAAATGTCTGCTTGTTTCTCCTTCAGCTTGGGAAAGACAATGAAATATGTCTTGCATTGCTTTGGTTTCTCTTTAACCAAGACATTGTGTTTTCATGACTCAGTGGGATTCCGCTATTGACTTGAAAAGAGAATATTTAAGCCAATCCTAGTGCCCCAGCTAGTCAGGGATCAAAAATCCTACATGGAAGCAGTGTGAGACTTAACTTGCAAACACACTTCAGTTAAATAAAAGAAGACAGAGATACACAGAGAGAAAAAAAGAAGCAATCATAGTAATCAAGCCTACTGTGAGACGAGTAATATCATGTAAGAGTTATTGCCAAACATTTTACAGTATTCTGGAATGAGTGATATAATACAAAATTACAGTTGTAAAAAGCATTAAGTTGTGAGTCCACATATTTGTTATTTGTTTTATAACAGCAGGGAATAAACTAGCAATGCTTGCGATCATCTGAGGTTTTGTGATTTTTTTATACATTGTTTGAATGGCACTGGATACAGAGACTATGATGAAACAGTTTTCAGAGCAGTTCCAAGGTGAGATAGAACAAGGTTACCAATCCTATACTTGCCCTTGATGAGCCATTCATTACTCAGTCCCATCAAAAGGACTGTAATTTTTTTCACTGTAAAATACATTAGTTTTTTTCCTCTTTTTCACCCCTCCATATAACAAATATGTTGGAGTGCCTCAAGTGAATTTTTTTAGGATAACAGAATGAAGATCAGTTTAGTTTTGTAAGTCCCCTTTGGATCCATGAGTATTCTCCAGGCCTGATCAGAGGCTGTCAAGGTTGCAGTGCTACAGTAGACAATTCTGTAATAATCTGAGGTGTATTGCCAAATAATTCCTTTTTTTTATTTCCATTCAACACACCAAAAGAAAAAAAAAGCATGAAATTTACCAACTCTTGTATCATGCTGTTGACTTATCTGGAGAATGATTAATTGTGCCCCTGGGGTCTATGTAATGTTCTATTCTGGACAAAAATGCTTTTAAAAATCTATCTAAGAACTATAATTATGAGTGAGGATAGAGACCCATAACTATAAACTTGTTCTCTGTGTTTCTTATTTAAGTACCTGCCAACTATTGAAAGATGGAAAGCTGAAGAGCATTTTGTACCAGCAAGCAGAATGCAGCAACTTTTGAGGATAAATTCCATCTGCTGCGAACATTTTTGTCTAGTAAGAACCAATGAATCTATTAATCTGTTCTGTGAGACAATGGATAGCAACGACCTGTCAGCTTTATGAGATACATCAATGTCTTCCCATATCTTTCCAAAGAAGGCCTAAATGCCCTCTGCAGGCTCTGTATGATGCAGTAGCATCATTAACACTGTCACTGCTGCTGTTACACGCTTTTCTTTCCAGGGTTTCTAACTGTTGCTTCATTAAGACACATTACAAAGGGTTAAAGTTTTGCACATTGATTCTTTTCTCAGAGAGCGATTTTGAATTTGTACAATATTTTTTTAAGACATAATTGAAATAAAACCCCAGAAGTCACTCTGAATTTGAATTTATATAGTTATTAAAAATGAACAATGTAGAGGTATTTGTTTTCCTATCTTTACAAGGAAAGATATATAAAAAAAAAGACAACAGTGGCAGAGCGATAGGAATTTTGACACTGATACATTTCTTGTGTTGCATCCATATTGATTTAAAGGATGTGAAAAGAGAGTATAAATTTATGGGGACGTTTTGGATCAAATTTTGCATTCATTTATTAAATGAAATTTATAGAGTACTAAACCATTGACCCTATCATTTGGCTTCGCAGATTTATGTCTGAATCTCAAGCCTCCTCAAGTCAATAAGGCTCTTTTCAACAGTAGGCTTCAAATCAGGACCATGCTGCCTGACTCTTTTCTCACATTAAGCAGTGTTTTAGAAACCAGTGACATCACATCAGTGTAAAGCTACAAAGAATACAAATCCATTCCAGTCTTCAAGGAAAAAGGTCCATTTAGCAATTTTAAATGGATGTAGCTGTGTGCACATATGTTCCAGAATTCACTTTGATTCTAGCATAGTGTTCAGAAAGCAGAAAATGAAGGGAGGGTTAAAAGATTATAGGAGGAGTAATAAAGAAGCTGGCTAACTGCCCATGAGATTTAACATGGGAAAAATGAAAGCTAATATACCTCAGGAAAAAATGATCCGCAGTTCAAATATTTAACTAGAAGGGAAAACTTGGAAGTTTTTAGGGTTGAAAAAGTCTGAGTGATTAGAGAAACCAAAGAGGCTTGTCTTAAAGTGCAAGTTCTCCCACTTTAACTATATGATATATATTTAAAGCTGTACTACCCTCTTTTAGGGTTCATGATCATACAAATACAAATGTGCTATATAATGGTATAGGTATTCAATACAGGAACAGAATTAAGCAATCTTCATCTGAAGTACATCTATACTTACACCTTCACTTTAAGGTGGACATTATTTTTAAATAGCATAATCATCATCAAAATTGTAGCACCATAACTTTCAGGTGCAGAACTGATGCGTGGATACAAGTCTACAGTCAGTGAAAAACCAAATGCAATTTTGGACTTTGCATGCTGGATTCTGATGCAATAACCTTTGAAATATGATATTTATTTGTAAGCACTGCCTTATAAAATACATGTCATTAAGTTGCTGGCAGTTGAGTGATGCAGCAAATTTGATGCAGTAATTTTGAGCAACAAAATTACTGAGAGCTTGGGTCTACTAGCCTGTGAAGAAAGAGCTAAGTAGGAACGATAGTGGAATTTTACTTTCCCCAAATTGGGTTTCCAATATGGTGTACAGTGTGGATCAAAAGACAGGTTGAATGGAATTTGAAGCAAAGAAACTCCTTTTGTTTTCCAGTTCTGCAAAAAGAAGGTATAAATACAGGCATTACTATGACTTTAAAGTTCACTAAGTGTCTTTTGCATACTCAGATAAGGCAGTAAAACGTAGAGAGGATAGGCTGACATTCTGCCAATATTTGAAGGACATCGGTGAATGAGAAGAGTGAAAAACTTATTTTAAGTGATAGACTCTATAGTAATATTTGTTCACAAGACAATTCAGGTAAACGTTACATGTCAGAAAATGAGCTGTCTGTCAATGAGCATCCACAAGCAATGACTGAAAAGACCCCTGATTTGCTTTTAAACATGCATAAACTGAACTAGAATGCAATAGTATGCTCTAAGGATGAGGAAAATATAAGAAACACTTTTCTCCTCTGACATCTCAGTCAAGAGTTTTAAAATGCTGAGTAATTAAGGCTTCCTTTCCTCTTGCCAGATTTGTCAGATCTGTAAAGCCAAAGAAATTTTACAAATGGTAATGAACATTGGCCACACAAAAAAAAAGAAAAAAAAGAAAAAAGAAACTTACGTGATGTGAGAGTTTGCCTATATTGAGAAACTATGTTACGTCAAGACTAAGCATAGGTTCCAGTATTTACGGGTCTTCTGAGGGACTAAAGTGTCAAATCCCTTTGGGAACCAGCAGAATGTTATCAAAGTGCTTCCTTCCAACTGTATTTGTAGACTCTGCAGGGGCTCTGGGTAACTAGATTCAACTAGGTACAGGTGTTAAAAACTAATGAGTTCGGGCCCAAGTGTCTAATGCTCTCCTTATCTTGCTCTGTGTTACGACCCTTTATTGCTCCTTCTCTTATATTAAATGTGCAACCAAAATACAAAACTTTGTGTCCTATTGACCTCTGGCAGTGACTCTGTTTGTATAGTACTCAGGATAATAGGAGCTCACCTTACTGGGTCTCATGGGTTTTACTTTCATATGAATAATTATTGGTACCATTAGGATAAATGATCCGAGAAAATTATATCCCCCACCTCCCCCCCAAAAAATAAGAAAAACCACTCAAAGAAAAATAGCTTATTTAACAAGTGTACGTAAGACATAAGAAATTAGAACAGCATGGAGGGTGGAGAAAATAATGAAAAACAAATAGTAAAATTTAGAAATCCCTTCCAAAGAGAGATAGGAATGCTTTTAAAATTTAATGGTCACAGAAGAAGGATCATCACAATGCATCACATTAATAAGCATTGTAGAAGAGATGTTGATTAACTCAGGAATGACTTATTATAATATAAATGACAGCACATAATGGAACTGAAGTGACAAGGTATGCAATGTATATTAGAGAAAATACAATGAAAGCCAAATACCTGCGGGACAAGTAGACATTTAGAAAAGTTTGTAACAGGTTACAAACTGTATAGAAGTTTGTAGCTTACAGCAGATGAGGAAGTGGATCAGAACCTTAGGGAAAGCAAGGTGGTGGGTATGCAACCAAGCCTAGAAAAGGAGTGCAAAAAATAAGCTATTAAAACAAAAGGAAATGAAAGCTGAGAAATTCATACACTAGTTGAAGAGAGAGAATATTTTTTCTGTGTGTAACACTTACTCTACTCCAGTCAAATGGCAGTACTCATCTGATAGCTGAGCCTCTGTAAATCTAAATCACAGCAGCAGGATTTTAAAGGACTCACATGTTTAAGATTGAGAAAATGCACACACCTTCCTATCACTGAGAAAAGAAAAAAAAAAGGTAATTTTATCCAAATGCACTGCAATACACATAATTTGATAAATGGTTAAAAAGGGTTACTACAAATGCTGTCCGTGGCATTAGGATAGTCTTTGTGTGCCAAAATAATAATGATCATAAAATATATACTAGTAAATAATGACTAGTAAAAAAATGAAATGGAATATGTGACAGTGTTGATATACATAATTCCCCATTTTCACAAAATCACTTATATACGAAATTACAAAATAACCTGAAGTTTTGTATTCTTTCAGCATTTTAATTTTTTTCAAATATGAAATGGCTAAAATTACAGCTACAAGGATAATTTCAGAAAAGATACCAGAAAGGCTCACTAAACCTGTGCATTTGCATGCCTACTGCAAAACAAGTCAGGGCAGAAGAATATATACTATATTACAAGATATGTTATGCCTCATGTGAAGTGGGACAGGAAGAAGAAAATGATGAAATGGTGGGACTGAGGAGATGTGTTCAGATAGAAGAGTGACTGCTAAAGCTGCAAAGCCAGGGCTCAGCAGCGTGAAATGAATGTGTAGGTTAAATTATTTTGTTGGCAGGACCCAGGAAACTGAGAGCAAACATTTTGCATCTGGCTTATTCAAGACTTCGGGTGTTATAAAAATTGAATATCATTGAGGTGGACTATAAAGAAATACATAGAAAGAAATAAAAAAGCAAAGTATGCCATGAATACCAGCTACAGAGATTAACAACATAATGGAATCAATGAGAAAGTCATTTTATGCTAGATATCATAGTATTATTTTCTTTAGCTGGATGCTTTTGGACTATGTATGGTAGGTATTTGAAATGCTTGTTTTACACACCACAGGCTGTGAGTAGATGACAGAAAGCCTGAGTAGGCATTTGTGATGAATGGCTCACCATATCTTGTCAGTGAAAACTATGAGAAATTTGTACTGGTTCAATTTCAGAAGTATTTTTACTAAAATTTGAGACGTTGGTAGGACAGAATTTCAAGAACAGTAAAATGTTACCATGGCTAACCTGGCAGTTATATGAAGTTTCTTAGAGGAAACATATTTACACAGCGCAGCAGTTACACAGTTAATGTAAGCCACACAGAAGAGTGCGGTACTAAAATATTACATCAAAAGTTGAACAATTTAGAATATTATAAAAGTATATTACTTCTGCAGTAGGAGTTGCCCTGCTACTAATTATTCTTTTAAAACAAATTATTAGGACAAAATTGCAAAAAAAAAAAAAAAAAAAAAAAGTACCAATAGAGATGATTCAGACAAAGTGTGTCAGAGAGGTGACTGCAGCTCAGAAGACAGAATACAAAAATTCAGAGCTATGACTAATGAGGGCAAACATAAATGCAGCAAAAACAGAGTTTAAACCAATTTTTGATAGTTGTTGGTACCTGGTAATTCACAGAAGTCTTAGAAGTGTTTCAGATGACAGTATTATCCTCCAAAAAGTCTGCAAGAAGTTCATTCAATATCAAGGGTGTTGAGGGTAAAAAGGACTGAAAATCTGTAATATGATGTAGCAAGAGTAGGACTTAACAGAATAAAGTGAGGGAAATTGTACAAGATAGATGGAAAATGACAGAAAAAATTATCAAGAGTCTCAAGAATTTTAAAATATTGCACACCTCAAGTGCTGGAAAGTTGCAGACATATAGCTGGTGCTGGAAGAAAAAAGAATGATCAGCAAAACTATTCAGCAAAGTAGTAGCATGCATTATACTTCAGGGAAGAATTCATTTCAGAAAAAAGAACATCACATTCTCAAAGAATTTCATTTGTTGTCATAAGCGAATATGTTTGGTCTAAAAGGAATGAAAAAATACACATCTCCTTGGTTTGTACTAGTGTCCAATGGCAGGAGAAACTACTGGCTGCTGCAGAGCTGATGTCTGCCCTCTGATACTGGAAACTGGAAGTCGAATGCTAAAAGGTTAATGAGGAATAATAGAAGTTGACACACAGACCACTCAGGAATGTTATCTCAGAGTGAAGTTATTGTGTAGCTGATACTCAGTGTTTCATATGTAATGTAGACAAAGTGGGGCATTACACTAACTAAATATTCCTCTGCTTATATAAGGAAAGAGAATTTAAAAAATTTAATTAATTAGAAACAGTATTTGCTTGACAACCAGAAGTGCTTTTCACAGAGAGTTTAAAGATAAGTTAGGATACAGACTGAAGGCTGAGAGTAAAATTTGAAATGGCTTTCCATGGATGCAGATAGCAAACATCAATTAACATTAGCAAGACCTATGTTGTTAGATCAAAAGGCAATTTTTAGTGGTAAATTTTAAATCCTGCCACAGGCATCTGCTATTGGACAAATAGGTATGTAAAGAGTTATCAGTGACTGTAACAGACGTGTTAAAATTGGAGCAGTTATGGTTCACTTAGGGTCACAGACAACTGAAGAACTTCTCACACACACACATACTCCCAAGTGAATTTTCTTTATCAAACTTGGAACAGGACCCCAAGTAAATATTTTCATAACAGTACATAACTGTTGGAAAAGTACTTAGCCCCAGTCTATGCTGTCCCTGTTCAGAACTTTACAGTCTCCACATCCTTACAGCTGAACTGATGTCCTCACTGAAATCAGCAGGTAATTTTCTATATATTTGAAGAGATGCCTTTATGAAGATTCATCAGCCTTATCAGCATTGTTTTTCACTCACTTACACTGTCCCCATTTGCTCTGGAGATTTCCATTTTCTTACCCTTTCAAAAGTCCTTCATCTATTGCTACTTCTCATTTTGATACAGTCAGCACTCTTTTATTCCTCAGAATTTTCTCTATCTATTTGTATCTCCTCTGGCCTCCAATCCTTCCTCCTGAAAGACAGCCAATCTTCTCTCTGTTCAAATATCCTTTGCTTGGTCCTAAGAAGTCAATTTCAGCCATTTTTTCACTCAGATTATACTTTCTTGCCACTATTCAGCATTGCTTGGCTTTCATTTTGGTCCTTCTGATGTCCATGAAGGCTATCTACCCTACTGTCCTGTGAATTTGCCTTTCAGCTCTTCCTCCAACCTCTTCCTCAGCCTCCATCTATCAATCTGTAGCTTTGTCTTCTAGGAATCTGAAGTGCTTCCTCTCTCCTGTTCTCTGGGAATTCATTTCTTTCTCTTCCAGCTTTCTGGTCCAACTGCTTTTCCATCATTGGGACATCCCTGTCTGTAACCTCCTGCTTGGGGCAGTTTCTACACTGGGCCTTGTCTCAATCAGACTACCTCTGATAAGGTCTATCAGCCAGCCCTTCGCCTGTTTCAGTTATTCCACTGTCAGAAAGCCCTTTTCCTCTGTATTTTGTTTTTGTCTCAAATACCCACTGGAATTCCCAGGAAGATGTTTGGTATCATGGAAAGCCAGGAGATGTATTTCTGTGCTGGCATCCCTTTGCTTCCCAACAGGTTAGCACCCTACCTGATAAGCCAGGCAATTCCCATTCTAGACCACAGTCGGAAATGTACTCATCCTAGGTCAGACTGAAGTTTTTCAGAGTGAAATATGAGGTGAACTCATGAGATTGTACAAGGGAAAATAGAGTCTCATATACATAGCTGGTATAAAATACGTCCTACCAAACTATCACTTTCTCTGACAGCTTGTATGTTTTGACACAACAGAACAGATAACCTTTCAATGTATTTCAAATTCTCAAAGTTCTGCATATCTTTCATGACATGAAAACACTTTTTTTTTCTTTTTCCCCTGGTTTGAAGTAGCACAGATCAAAATACATGTTTCTGGTCTGCACAGTTGTAAGAACCCAACCCATTGTTCAATCAATCAAATTGAAAGGTTGACTGTATGCTAGTAGCTTCATCAAAATGTAAATGGTCTTCTTGAAAGGTAGTCTACTGAACTCCACCACAATGGGAGGTTTCATCATCCTCAAACTTCCAGGGCTGGAAAAACATCTTGAGCACCATAGGCAAATTAAATGTGAGGACACTTGATGATGATGTTGAATGGAATTATTAATGATACTGTTATAGTAATGATTTCTGAGCATGTCTCTTCCCAGCAGGAGAACTTAGGAAACCACACTCACACCATCATCTCAGAAAGATTCAGCAGGTTAACTTTTTAGCCTTGTTTCTCCAGCAGTCTGATGGTGTGACTGTTTTGACAGGTATTTGGCATTTGTCAGGCATATTTATTTATTTATTTATTTTTCACAATCTATACAAATCTCAGTATTTTTTATGAATTTTCTTGAATAGAGTCATAGAATGGTTTGAGTTGGAAGGGACCTTTAAGACCACCTAGTTCAAACTCTCTGCTATAGGCAGAAACACTTCCCTCTAGATCAGGTTGCTCAAAGTCCCATCCAACTTAGCCTTGAATGCCTCCTGGGAGGGAGCATACACAACCTTAGTAGGCAACCTGTTCCAGTGTTTCACCACTCTCATAATGAACAATTTCTTCCTAATATCTAGTCAAAATCTACCCTCTTCCAGTTTAAAGCTATTTCTTCTTGTCTCTGAGTAAATTGTTCATATCTTTGTTCTGCTTTTCCTTTAGTATTAAAGTATTATTTTTACTATTTTCTCAGTCATATATTTTATTCAGCTTAATGTGACACTATAGAAGGCTTTGTTTGTCATAGAAAGATATGTAATAGCTCACCAGACACTGCAGTCAGGTTTTCACCTTGCTCTGTTTTCTTCAGACTACTAACTTCACTGAAAAAAACGTGGACTATATTGGGAATTTCATCATAAACAGTTTTCAGCAATTCCTTTCAGTATTTGCCATCTGCTTTCCCAGAATTTAACTAGATGATAAAATATCTGAGTATCTAAATTCTTTCTGTCAATTGTTTTGTGAAGTGAATCTTTAAAAAGTACTCTGCCCATCAGTGCCTTGACACTTTTTCCACTATAACAAATTTTTGGATGTTGGTGTTCAAAATAGTAAGTAGCAAGTAAAATGACCCCCATTTGTAAGAAAAGTTTCTTGGTTTCATACTCAAATATCTAAGCTTCCACTAAAAAGTTATATGCATTTTTTATTTGTCATGCTCTGAAGTCACCAGTGCATTTGCATTTGTTGCACTTAAATTCTCCACAAGTTGTGAAATCATTTGTAAACAACTACATTTTATCCACAAGAAGCTGTGAAGTTTTATTTTTGGAAGAATTGGAGTTCCACACTTGTGCAAGTTCTGGCTGGCCATTTTGTATTGTTCAGCTAACCTTGAAGAAAAATAGACTTGTACCTATCTCCCCAGTCAATTATAAGGACAAAACAGTTTTCTAAGCAAAGCTTTGGAAGGGTTACAACAGAGCTATAGAATGAGAGCTCCTTGTACTAGATAGTCATTGTAACTTACTTTGTTAGGCACTGTGATCTGTATCACATTTATATATTTATGTCTAAATATTCATCTATATGCTGTTAAAAGTGGACTGCCGTATGAGAAAATTAACTTCACTTGTCTGTGTGGATGAAGGGAGAACAATTTTCAGTACTGTCAGCACTATCAGTATGAAACTTCTTATGGATAATAACATTACAGTGAAATAGATGCTTAAAAATAAAGTTGATGTAATATTTGTATACACTAAAGAATAGAACATGCTTTAAATGAAACAGGCTAATTTTATTGATGGTGTCACAAAAAAATTGATGTCTTTCCCAATGAAAAATCTGAACAGAGACCAGGCAGTGGTCAGTACTCCATCCTGAGATTTATTATGTCAAGCAAAAAAATGGTGTTACTTTTTTTAGGAATTGGAATTTATCAGCTAGATCCCTTGACATACTATATACATAAATCACAGCTGTTAAGTTGATTTTAATAAAATGCAGTCAGTGATTGACATCGGCATTATAAAATCTAGAAATATAGATTTAAATCTGAGACTAATTCATGCTATCAAATCTCTTTCCCTCCTGCATGTCTTCAAAGGAATGCTTGAAATTTATCTGGAACTTTTTTTCTGTTTCTGGGTCTCTGACAAGTTCTTAATGTTACTTAAACTTACTTTTGGATTTAATGGATTTATGTAACCTATTAAGGATTATCTGAAGACCAATAAACCATACAGCTAATTGACCTAAAATAATTAGATGGTAAAGGTGCTTAGTACTTGAATAATGTTAGACCAGGTTAGCGTGGGTTTCAAGCAAAATATACAGGGTTTTTTTATCCTAATATCTTTACACATATAATGCCAACATACTCCATTGCTCACAAACCAGATTAAAATATGATCTGAACTTTACTGGATATAATGTACCTGAAAAAAAGAAAACAAAAAACAAAAAACCCCACCAAACCTGAGGTACCTAGGTTATTCAAACAGAAAACCCAGACATCTCACTGTTACAGTGCAATTAGAGCACATTTGTCTTTCTGAAAACAATATCTCCTGTGTTCTAGTAGAAAAATGAATGTCAGCTAACAATCTAAAAGCAATAAACAATAAACTTAAATTATAGTAAAAGTCAATTAGTACTCCAATTAGACTATATTGTAAGCAATTCACATGAAAAATCTTATTTTTCACTGTCATACAAGGTGTCAAGGAATGAACTCTGTCATTTAGGATTCACTAATAATTATAAAGGGGAGCTTGACAGATTATGATGTGACTCCATAAAGTAGTAATGTAAAATAGCCACTCACCAAATGGTAAAAGCTTTTATTCTTCAGCAGCTTTTAAAAGGGTACAAGTGGTAATCGAAATGCACTTTTCAAAAAGACAAATAAATCTGGGGATGCATCTGTTTTGTGTCAGTTTCATGTGGTTCCTAAACAAGATTTTTACTGAAAATGTTCTCAGTTCAAAAAGACAATATCATAGAGAAAAACACATTCATCAAGTAGAACACATGAAAGAAAAAGACCTCGATTTATTCTTCTGGGATAAAAAGAAAAAAATTAATAATCTGTTCATAGTCACTGAGTTCACTAATCCAGATTTTACCAATGCTTATACATATCTAATGGGAAAGAGTCAAGGCCGGGCTCTTTACAGTGGTGCCCAGCAACAAAACAAGATGTTGCGGAGTCTCTTTCTCTGGAGATATTAAAAACCCACAGGACCCTTTGCTGTGTAACCTACTGCAGGGAACCTACTTTAGCAGGAGGTTTGACTAGAGGATCTCCAGAGATTGACAGTGATTTTGTATGGCTTGAACATCAATAAATTGAAATCTACTACTCATTTTTGGCTGAGGTCTTCAATTGGCTTTTCTCTCATAAAAAAACATAAGCGTCCTCAGTTGAAGGCTTGTAACTTCATCTAATTATATATGTCCATGTAAACTGCTGTATGAATTCATATTACTACACTCCACTTTGGCTTAAGTGAATAGGAACTTGTGTAGTTTCCCAAAAAATTCTTCCAAACAAGTCTCTAGAGGATCATTTCCAGTTGAAAAATTTAGGGCTATGCTATGTTTATGCATCTGATAATTGATTTTATTGAAAAGAAATATCACCCTGGATCTCACAAATTAATGTTTGAGCATGACATCTAATCTTTTCTCCTACTTTGAGACTTGGTAGATCCACCTTTTTTAAATCCCTCCTTGAACTGATGCCGTTTTTATGCAACCATTAATATTGTCATTTGTTGTAAATAAATATTTTCTTTGTTCATGGAATCTGATACGAGAAAAAAATATTCTATGGAAAAAGAAAGCATAAGGAAACAAGATGGATAGGTGCAATCAAGGACATTTATTTATGACAAAGAATTCTAGACAGCTGCAAGATTTCAGAAGGGAAGCCATGAGTTCTTGAAACTGTTCAGCATTGGAAGAAGCAATTAACATCTCTTGCTTTCTGAAAAATACCATACTTTTCTATGTATTTAAATTGTTTCTTCTGAACTAATCATCAGTTATTATTACACTGAGGATGCAGCCCGTATATGAGTTTTAAGTGCTTTGTTTCAAGTACTTGAGTCTCTGAACCACATATATGAGAACAGAACTTTAAAACACATGAAGCTGCTGAGACATCAACTACAAACCATGCCCCAGGTTTTGTTCCTATTGGAAACCCTGTGACTGAGAGCCAGTGTCACTACCTGGTGTTGCTCTTTGAGTTTGTGGTATATTCTATGTTTCATTTGGATGGACAGTAAGTTAGAAATGGACAAACAAGTTATTGTAAACACAATGGATCTTAAGCTTATTTGTTGCACATAAGTACCTGAAAGAAAAGCACACACCTCTCAGTTAAGTCATTATTTGGATATGTTTTAACTGTAAAGAAAACAGAGTAGAAGATATGTGAATGCTTGTTGCAGTATTTCCTTTCAAAGCCTTCAGCAATGTTTTTGAAGAATGAAGCCATGCTAAAAACAAAGAAACCCCATGAGAGTGCTCAATACTTCTTTATTACATGACAGCATGATAGTAGAGGAATTCTTCTACTTTTATTTTATTTTATTTTATTTTATTTTATTTTATTTTATTTTATTTTATTTTATTTTATTTTTTGCCCTTAGCACCTGCCTGCTGCTGGCATAGGAGTGCTATTTTTCAGATATGCCAATCTCAGCTTGAGTTCACCCTCAAGTTCATTGAACTGAAGCACTTGGGAACACCTCAAGGACTATCTCATTGTCACTGTACACAAGGACTCAGGGAAGAATCTGGAAAGATTATGTTTATGAAAAAATTCTTCAAGATGATGGTACTAATTCTAGCAGTTAAGTATAACCTAGTGGTATTGTTGGTACAACTATACTCATAATTTAGAATGGAATAGATGTTCTCAGCCCCATAACAGAAATACACTCTGATAAGGAATCGGTTGCTATATTTTCAGTGTTTGGTTGCATGAAGATGATATTTGCTGCCAAATGTTGCTGAATTATTTTCCTGGTACACATTTTGCAATGCATTTCTAATGTGATCACTTATTATTTAGTTCTATCTCTTTATTTGATGAAAGCATAAATTATGATAAAGTTCATCAAGGTTACTGATTCTTTCTGATAATAAATTAAAAATGTTGATTAAGCAGATGATGAGTTTAAGTCAACATCCTTTGTATTAAAATATTTGATGTGGATTTATGGACTAACCTCACAAAAGTTTCGCAAGTATAAAAGAAACATTAAATAATGATAAAGATTATTTTACTTTAGCATAATTTAATATCTACAGTTTTTATACAGAAAGTCATTTAAGTAAGAAAGGATATAATTAAGTCCTATCAATATACCAAACTGTTTATTTTCCAGATTAAAACATCACAAGTATTCTTGTCCTTTCATCTTGATTAGGCAGTGTATTTGTTTTGGATATCTAATGAATGTTATCTGTTAAATGAATTTTCATTTCTTCCCCCCTTAGTTGTAAGAACTAAGCTTTGCCTTTTCTGTGGAACTTCCAGGAACAAACCCAACAATGTCTGTACATAAATTTTCCTTTTCTCTTCTGCCCAGAGAATTAAGATTAAAATGAAGCAGGAGATTTGCTTTTTAATGAAGTGGTTACTTCATATTTCTTTCGGTAGAAAAACTATTGATGAGGAAAATGGAAACCACCATCTCTCTCCTAGACTGATCTTTAGGCCAGATGAGATATTTGTCCATTCTTCTTTCTTTAAAAAAAAAAAAAAAAAGTGCCCCTGGGGCCTGGGTAGGAAAGAATTGTTTTTTCTTGGGTACTGTAAAAAAGATTTCCTACACTTTGGATCATTTCCATTTCAGAGCAGAGGACATATGTGGACAGTCATACGTATGTGCTGCCATCACATTTCACCTCCAGTTCTGCTCAGGTCATGAGGCCCAAAGAGTCCTGTCTAGATTGTATATGGTGGGGCCTCATACAATAAAAACACACAAACTCTCTGGCCTGAACTAATACTGAATTTGCCTGTAGATGAGAAATGCTGCCCATAACTCTCATCTTCAAATAAGCAAATTTCAACAATGAATGTTGGCCCCGCTCTTTCTATGGACCTTTCTCCTCCTGCCTTATATTAGTGTAGGTGGATTAGCTCATAGCCGATATAAAGAGAAAAGGAATAAGAAATTGTTTGAACATATCCAATATCCATATTCAATAGCCATTCAAAGTTTTTAGCAGCTCAAAAATTATGTTCATTGCAACAAAATCTAAGGTTATTTGACATTGTTTAAAATAAAAATAAAAATGATGTATGATCTACTATTCAGCTAAAAAGCTCTGATATGGGAGCAGCTTTTTTTTTTCTTTCTTTTTTGGGGGGGAAGGGGGGAACTATTTTACTACGATACAGTAAATCTACTTGTAATGCTGAATAAGAATGATCCATGGATTAAAAATCAATGAGAAGCTTTGCAGAACACAGCAAATAAAATACAGTAGTAACCTTACACTTCAGATGCAGGATGAGTATAATCTGCACAGAAGACAAGATGGGTTAGATCTACATGGGCTAAAAGAAATTAATCAAACTGTACTGCAAAGCTTGTCCTGAAATCTGGAAATGCTTTGAAAAGTCAATAAAGGAGGTTTTATCCCCTAGCAGAAGTAAATCTATCAGATAAAGTCATTGCAGCATTGTCCACGTACATCAGTTGAAGATCTTCCCCAGTGTTTGTAAAATTAATGGACTACAATATATTGCTTTCATTTTTCTCTGCTGGTTGGCTGAAAAGGTAATTAGTACACAGCTGCATCCCCAAAAGTATTGTCTAATAGAACTGGGTTTTGCCTTGCAGTGATGTGTAAAAACATAGAGAGAGAAGGTAGAAACCAGAGGGGTTGATTTTCCACAGCCTCATCTGTTGCGCATCTGAATACCAGAGTCAAGAAGTACACACTACTGCTTTCTTTCCCTGTTTGGTACAGAATGCTGAGAGAAACAATACAGAAAACGGAAACGAAAACAAATACAGAAGGTGGGAGAAGAAAGATGGAGTTCTTTATACAACTGCTGATTTCGTTAAAGATTTTTAGTTAATACTAATGTGTTCACTTTATAGAACAGAAAATTGAAGGGTTGAAAGAGTAAAATACAGTAAATGCTACCATGCAAAATATATATCTTTCAAGGAGAGAAAAAAAAAACACGGATATGGTAGACAACAATGATAAATTTTGGATAAGTTTAGTACAATTCATTTTATTTTTTTCAGTGCACTGAAATGCACTAAAGCAACGAATTAATAAAGGAAGCCTAATGTGAAAAAAAAGAGAAAAAAAAGTTAACTCCAGCTTACTTGAGAGGTGAGCAATTCCTATCAAAGCAGGAAACAGTAAGTACTTATCTCATAATTAAAGTGCTTGAGTAGGAAACACCAGGGGAATACTCTAAATACAGTGGTATAGCTGTTAACTAAAGCAAAATGAAAAACATTATGGATACTCACTGCATAAATCAGTACAGAAAGTAACCCCACACTTTGGGTCCAGTTTTGACCCATCAACCTCAACTACATTGGTTAGATTTACAATGCTGAAAATCAAGTCTTTTGATATGAGAAGCATTGGAAATAGACCGGTGTCTTCTAAGTGAAACAGATACGATGAACCAGTGTTCCTCCTTAAATATGAAATTAGAAATGGGATTTCTAAAGGAGACTGAGGGAATTAAAGTTTCCAACTCCTGTTGAATTTTATTAGGATTTAGAAGTCTAATTCCCTCATGCTTCTTTGACAATCTCAGACTAAATATTTACCTCCCCTCTGCATCTTATGCCCTTTTTGCATTATTTACAACATTCAAAGATACCATTGCTCTCTGGAGTGTACTGTGATTGTGTAGTATGTTCTCAACCATTTTATCTCCTTGAGCGCAGAACAGATAGCCAAAATTTGAAGGTGGTTGAACTGTTTGTAGAAACAGAAAAGAAAATGGATGAAAGAAATAGGACTCCTAAAAAAACGGTCCATGTTTTTTACAAGCAATTTACATTCTCTTTGATTTCCCTAAAGAGAACAAGAACGAAGGAAGTGATTTATTACCAAGAAATCTCCACCTCAACTTCCAGAGAACTCTACAAAAAGTCAGTTCAATCTCCTATCACCCACCTCTAAAAAGCCCTCTTCTGTGGCCTATTGATGTAGCCAGGTGTTACCATTCATTGGCTACAAAATACAAATTGAAATCCTGCCCTTTTCTGTGTTTATTCAGGCCACTTAAAAATTCACCTGTCTCCATCTGTGCTCCGATTGTTGGCTCCCCTATGGATGATATTATCTGCCTTTTGTGTTTACATAGAATAAACAAAATTAACAAAATATTTTAGATCCATCAGTTCATTAAGTTTAATAAAGAAATCTTTGCTTTCTATTTTCCACGTTGTCTTCTATTAAGTAATTTAATAAAATTTTTGCAGAGAACGCAGTTGCATTTAAATAAAATGGTTTATTATTTCCCCAAACAAATCTTCCTATTAACTGATTGACCATTTTTCACATTATCCCATTTTGACTCCACTTTTCAGGATCATCTGGATCTGGTGATTTCATACGAGTCACACTAAGAAAACCAAGGATGCCAAAATGCTATGTGCTGAGATTCCCTGCGCAGTATGGGTGCAAGAGAAAGGCTTGATCTGAGTGATTAAAAGCAAAAGGAATTAATATATTTTACATTCTGTATTAGGAAAGCGATTGGGAAGGCCCTCTAATTTGAACACATTTTGGCAATGGATATCAGAACATATAATTTCACTAATAATTATACCATGTTTGGGGATATTCTGCATGCCTACTTTTGAAACAGTTCAAGAAGATGTTTTCCACAAATATCAGAGGAACACTGTCACTTACCATTTTGATTTTTTTTTTATGTATTACTCTCTAAACATGCATCTGAGACCATTCAAAAATGTGAAAAAAATTGTAAAACTACTACTGGTAAAACTTTAAATAATAGAATGACTTCTTACAGTATACAGAGATAATTTCTGAGGTCCTTGTTCTCAGTTTATAATCAAGTAAACACATTCCATGGGCATTTTAAATTGCATATGATAGCCTATCTCTGTCTATTGGGATCTTGTATTAGCAATCAACAGATATGGAAATAAAATAACAAAATGTGAAGTTGAGTTAAATCACCATTTTAGAACATCCTTTTAAAACTCAACATAATCCTTTTCTTTCTTTCCTCCTTAATAATCCTTTTTACTATATGGCATGGAATTCATACCAACAGCTGATATCTAGACCCCTAATAGGTTTCTATCCTGTTAATTCCCTATGGATAGAGGTCAGCTTTTCTGTGGCACTGTCTTCCTCCAAAGAGAAGCTCGGAACTGATATCAAGTGATGTAACTTTGTCATTTTTCTGCTCAAGGCCTGGTCATTTTACAAGCAAAATCCACATTTGTTTTGGTGAGCCCTACATGGAATCTGACAGGAAACTCTTTTCTTAAAGAGACATCATGCACTTAGCTAACTGTTCTAGTTCACAAAATTTAATGTTGCATGCTTTGTATCTGATACACTAGAGGCAACTTTTCAAGTTCCTGCAGCTGCACAACCTAAATCTTGGCACAATCTACTAATATATCTTAGACAGAAATATGACCCCATAAAAACCGAGTATTATGAGCGCTACTTTTTTTACTGTAGTATTCTACTCAGTATTCATGGAATAGTGTGTGATTAAAGAACCACTCTTGCTCTTGGTGTGCCAATTCAATAATTGTTGTCTTTGTTTCTTTTAATATATGCACGAGGTCTCAGCCCACACAAAACATGATATTATAAAGCTAAGATAATAGTAGAGTGACATCTTTCACAATGTAAGTAGCAAATGGTGTGTTTTTTCCAGTGTACATGAATATCAATGTTGTGTTTACAAACTTATTTCAGCATTCCAGAAATGTCTCTCTTCTATACTAAAGAGAAAAAAAAAATCCCTTGGAATGAAGAAGGTAGAGCAGGATAAAGAGAAGGCAAAGGTAGCTTTTAATTACTTTTATGTATGGAGAGCTCAAGAGCTAGAAAAGCACAAAATATCAATATGCAATTTTTGAAGACAAAGACACATCTATAAAATGCTTTACCACTGTCTGGAATTCTTACAGATACAAGATTCTTAGATTGTCTCATCCCTGACTTCTTTTTGGTCATCTACAGTACGAGGGTTTTCCCTGCCATTTCTAGGGCACCTCTGTGTGACAGCTTTTCAGGGCCCACATTGGGTGAGTTCTCCTTCCATAGCACACACCCTGTGCGCAAGTACTTCAGCAGAGGGGACAGGACGCTCACCTCTGTGCTGCCTTGGCTGGGTTGCAGCCAGAGCAGCACTTTGAATCAACATGCTAAGATAGCAACAGAGATCAATATCAAAAAAAGGGCTGGAAGTAGCAAGCAAATGAAATGATTATCTCTTCCATTTTGAATTTAAATGGTTATTTGAAAATAATAAAAGACAAGACGTTTTATGAGAACAAATACTTTGTGTGACACTACTTCATAAACACAGTCATTTACAGTCTAATGTTATGAGCATATTCATGGTTGATTACCAGCAGCTTTTTGGACATGATGATTAATGACAACTGTGTAAAAAGAAGTGCCCTCTGATTCCTGTGTGCTGAGGTTCTGATCCAGGAAGTCAAACAGAGCCTAAATGGATGGTCCCAACAGCTGCTACTTTTTCCTCCTTCTTTTTCAGGGTGTACTTTATGAGTTTGGGATAGCCCTGCCGTGATCAGATTCTTCTGAGGTCCTTTATTAATTACTCTTCTCAGTATTGACTCATTTCTTCTCCGTATGTTCATGAAACCTGATACACACTAGGAATATCTTGGTACAGTTAAATCCTATTAATCAGTACACACATCAGGTACTTGGTGTGGAAGCTAGAGACTTTTTTTTACCCTTTTATTTTCTTCTTTTTTTCTTCTTCTTTTTTTTTTTTTTTCTGGGAGTCAAAGGGATGAGGTCAGACTCTATTCAGTGGTGAGTGGCAATAGGACGAGGGGAAATGGCCACAAACTGAAGTAGAGGGAGTTCCACACAAATGTGTATGGGAACTTCTTCCAAAGGGTGAGGTGCACTGGCACAGGCTGCCCAGAGAGGTTGTGGAGTCTCCTTCTCTGGAGATGTTCAAGACACACCTGGACGCCTACCTTTGCAACCTGGACTAGGGAGCTGCTTTGGCAGGGGGGTTGGACTAAATTATCTCTAGAGGTCCCTTCTAACCCCTACAATTCTGTGATTCTGTGATTCTGCATGTATGTCATGTTAAAAGCAAAGTTTCATTGGAATCAATACAAAAAGTTTTTATCTTATTCATATTTATTACACATATTGCATACTCTTTCATTACTAATTTCTTTTATTAAAAAAAAAGCAATTGACTGTGTCTGGCAAGACTATTTGTATTGATTTACAAATAATAATGAAATATAAATTACAGCAGTTTCTGAGTTAATTGCACCTTTGACCCTGTTTTTGACTGCAGTAAGGTTTTTCAGATCAGTCTTAGACACCTGGCCATCTGCCTTCTGGGACCAGCACTTTGCCCTAGATACTTCTAGGTCTACTCTCCACAGATTAGTCAGAAAAATGGCTAAGAACTTGGGATCTTTCTATTCACTTTTCCAACTTAGCAAGCCTGGTGTCACATAAGTATCTACACTCTTTCTTCCAGGAAATGACAGCATAAAATAATGATCTCCAAAAGAAGTTTGATTTAGAACAGAAGCCTTACAGAGAAAACAGATAATAAGAAAATAAACACATCTGAACATGTCCACTTTGTCTGGGAGCTGACAAAAAACAAGATGCAGAACTTGACAAGGTTAAGGCCAAATCCATAAAAGGATTTATGTGCCTGTATTCTCTTCAGAAGACTCCAGTACACAGGGGAGAGAGTTAGCTCTTGACTAGAGCTATAGGGGTCCTTCCACAGGGATTCAAAGTTTGGTTCTCTTTCCTGAACGAAGACGAATATAAGAATTGGTGTTTGCAAGGAATTTTCCCTCCATCATCATTCTACATCATAACAGTTCAAGAGGATTAAAGGATAAAGAAAAAAATAAAAATGGGGGGGGGAGGGTAGAGGGGAGGAAATCAGGTCTGATATTTCTTGCATTCACCAGTTTAATAATTTTTTCATCATTTTTTCCCATTTCTGTTTCACAGAAGAGACAGCTGAGAAATTGTTGTTGAGAAGTCCTAGGAAGACCTTAGTCCCTTTCTTCCTGGGAAGTCTTGACTGGAAGCTTTGACACCTTTTAACCTCAGGGCTAGGAAGCAAAGAGTCAAGGGTTTTGCTTTGTGTCAAAAAAGTGCTAAGATTCATATAAAATCTAAGAAGTAAAAGATTGTCAGAGATACCTGTATTTAGGAAGTAGTTTGTAGAAAATAACGCTAAGGTGGTAACAGCAAGAAAACTGACAGTTTCTAGTTGCATATGGCTTGCTCATATTCATCACATAACTCTAGACTACACAAGGTCAGGAAAGCTGTTGAGCCTCAGCTCAGGCAGCATCTAACTGAATAACTGGGTTCTTTTGCTGGGTTTATCCCTAACCATTTGGTTAAAAAATTGAAAAGCAGACAGCCACTGACATCAGCTTATGGTTAACATACCTTATTATTAAATAAAGTGTGAGACAAGGCCTACCTCAGCTTGTCAGTGTTTATACTTATACTTTTTTAATGATTTACTGCCACGAGGAAGAATGAGATAGCATAGTGCTAATGACAAAAAATAAGAAGACCACAAAGACATACTCTCTTAAGTATCCTTAAGTATCATATCTGGTTAACTTCGGGATTTCAAGTTTTAATTGCACACAAACACCACTCATTAAATGTGCATCTGATATATCAAAATTTATCATCTACATTGGTGATATTATCTAATCTTAATCTTTAGAAAGCTTATTACAGAGAAGTAACATTATTATGCAACCCATTTCATAATTGTACTTTCAGTACAGCTGATAATGTCATTATCTTCCTTAAATAACAGGGCAGCCACTACAAATACCCACAGTTTAGTGGTATACTAAGAAAACATCTTAGACCTGTGTTTTCCGTTTTTAGTTTTCTAAATTTACACTATGAAAAAGGGCAGAAAGCAAGGTGATTTCATGACATACGTAAGTACCCAAATAAGATTTCATGATGGCCTTTCAGAGAATATTTAAAAAATTTGTCAGTGGATGGAGAAAATTCCAGATGGACTTTCCTGCTAAGGACAGGAATCTTTAGTGTTCCAGCAGCTCTTATAAAGTCCTTGAAATTTCAAAGACACAATCTATTTCCACATATCTTGTAGCACTGACAGATAAAAAGGAATGAGATGGATGACAATTGCACCATGACTGACAGATTTTTCCTTTAGAAGCACATCTTCCTTTTCAGTCTCCTTCCCACTTCTAGCTGAAGTGCACTGGATGTGCAGTGAGCATGCAAATCCCAATACCCATCCCAATGCTTCACTGCCATGTGTGAGGGAGAAAAGTTATGACAACATGCTGATTCAAACAATGTAGCATGAGAAATAAATATGGAAGTGGACTGACAAATAAGTGCAAAAGGCATAACTGCAGGCTCTATTCCCTCTGTTTGCTTTGATTTCCTTTGAGATTTTTAGTATTAGTTGTATGCACTACTCTCTGAAATTGCTATAAATTAAACTATTCCTGGAACAAATCTGTAATGTTTCTGTTGTTTACAATCAAGCCTAAGGGTGGGGAATTTCTGTTTTGACTATTCAAGACCCCAGTAAACTTTTAAGAGACATTAGATAGATGGAAGGCAAGATACTTGCCAGTCCCAGATGTATATTGTCATCACTGACTACTGAAAACAGGTTCTCTCTTATGTTAAATCTTTCCTTATACTTCCTAAACTATTCACGAGACTGACTCAAACAAGAGGCAATAGTATTATTTGTTATTTATATTGCACCTAGAAGAGAGACTGGTAATATCCAAATTAGTTTTCTGTATTTTTAATAGGTAAATTAGATTAGCTGTGGAAACAATTTCACTGTTAGAGGAATAGCAGTAGAGAGGAATCAAGGTAGATTTTATTCTGCATTATAGGCTTTATGAAATAGTACAGTTGGATACATGCATGACCGAATAGGCTGAAGATCAGGATTCAAGAACGAGGGGGTGAGAAACTCCATGGACAGTGAGGATCCTAAGACTGGACTTGGTGCCTCATATATTAGAAATGAGAGATTGTGGCTGGGTCATTCAGCATAGTTTTCATGAGTTTTAAAATAATTCAATACAATTATTTCTTTAGATCTCAGTACTGCTGTTCAGTATCATTAAATATGCTTAGTAATCAGCTGGTATATATGATTGCATCTTGCCCTCAGCTACGTGACAACAACTTCCCTTTTAATTAAATGGGACTGCACCTGTGTAGGTAATGATAAAATTGGACCAATAATATATAATAAATACTCAATATCTTTGCCAAAAAATCATTTGGTTGCATAATTTAGGGAATGTTAAATAATTATTAGGAACATATTTACTGAAATTCAGTTGTTTAACATCTATCTTCATGCAAATTATTGTTGCACTTCAATAAATATTCATAGTAATCAGTTTGTATTTAATTAACATAACAATAACTTTCTCATTAAATCAGATTTAAATCCCTTTAAGGGGGGAGCATTTCATTTAAAGTGTAACTAGAAATCTCTCTTTGAAAGATTACATAATTAATCTTATTTTTGTTTCCTGACCAAAAAAGGGCAGTTGATGGCTGTGAGGGACTGTCTGTTCATAGGATATGATCCCGTACTTTGAAAAATATCCAGCCAAAGCATCTGAGTACAAAACAAGAAAGAACTAACAAATGTTTTATTTAGTTTGTCTGTGATTAAACAATTTCAAAATAATTTATTTGGAAGTCATAAAAGCTTTGAAATTAGATGACAGAACAGTACAATTTACAATAACAGTGACAAACAATTTTAAATTGCATCAAATAGCAAATCAGACTGAAGATAAAAGTTGATCACACTTTTAGAAAACATTTTAAAAAAATCAGTCATTCTCAATTTTTCATTCAGTTTTCCCGTTAATTTTTCCCCCCTATTAAATATTTTGTTTGTTTGTTTGAAACCCACCATGTAGAAGGCACAACTGGAAGAGTGAATCTAGGTCATCTCAAGCACCCTTGAAAAGAAAGGTTTATTCTTTTTCATTATATTAGTGTTTATATTATATTAGAGGAACAATTCAGCTGTGCTAACGTAGGTGTACAATGACATATGATTCTGAACTGCCAGTCCAGAAAGGTGCAGGGTCCTGGGTTATGCCTGTCAGCTCCATGAAGGTGACCCAGGATATATCAAATGGTGTGAGACACCCTAGTTAGGCATGTGAATCCCTTCTGACAATATATTTGGAATACAGTATCGAGGACTAAATAGATATTCTACATACAATGTAGAATCTACCTTATATTTATCTATAAAGAAACCATGACAAATCTATCTAGTAAACATATGTTCTGTGAGGTACAGAAGGTTTTGAAAGTCCATGGTAAAAGGGAAAAGGAAGGAAGAAACCTTCTTTTTCTCTTTTCCTATTAAGAAGGCGGCAAAACCTTGCCCAACCCTGGCACCAGTGAAACGTGTCTCACACCTAACAAGCACTAAGTGTTTCTGCACTTAGACTTGTTTTGTTGCCAGCTCACATACCATTTTAATGCAGATTAATTTTTTCTGTGTATGCAACTCTTCTGACCCATATATATAAGGTTATTTAAATACCTCATTCCAATGTGTTAGTCTCATCCAAGGCTCCTTCTTGGCCTTCTATTTTTTTCACTACCCATCTCTCTCTATTTTCAAAGAGGCTACAAAATCTATGGGGACTTAGTTCTAAAATATGCTTTGTTTAATTCCACATTTCAGATTACCTGTACTCCATGAATGTGTGATATCTCCCTTTTTTGATGTTGAAATGAATTAAATTGGCAAAAAGATCTTCTAAATGCACACACTTATTTACACTGAAAAAGGCACCTCAAAGCATGTAAAATTCTGCATGAGGAATTTTTATGATTCTTGTCTGAGTACTTTAACATGTTGCTTCTTGAGTTTAGGTTTGGCAATACTGAGAGTTGTGCTCCAGCTGTACTTCTGATGTTCTTTCCTTTATTACTCTCTTCTTTGTTCTGTAGCGTATGAACCTTTCACTGATTTTGAAATCAAAGGGAAGAACTTCAGTTGAATAGGACAAGGCTTTTAAAATGCAACTAACTACATTATTTATAATAAATTTCCCTTGCAGATCTTATCCCATAGATTATATAGAGCAAATAGGCTGTATGCTTTGCACTGTATTTTAGAGATGAGATAACAGAAGAAGACTCAATAAGAAGATAAAATAAGACTAATTTAAACTACGTAACAAATATAAAAAGAATGTTGAAAATGTCTGTGATACTTAGGAAATAAGTTTCATAACTCATTGGAGACTCCTCTGCTTTTGAGTTACTTTCCTTTCTTATCTTTCAGAAGCTGATTATGATTTTTCTTCCTATATTCACTATACTTATCTTCTTTTGTGCAGAAGAGAGAGTATACGTGTAGAAGGACATACATTCGTGTGTTTCTGTATTTATGTATGCAAATAGCAAACACGTAATACCAATTCTTCCTCCTTCTTGAATCAACTTGGTATTGCCTCACCAGACTAACAAATTAAAAACAATTTCCAATTTCTTTCACAAATACCTAGTAGCTAAGCATTATTAATGCTTTTGTTGGACTGGCATAAATTCAAAAATTGCTCGGTTAGGAAAAAGGAATATAAAGCATCAATTGTTTACAATCAGTTTTTGTAATCTATATTTTCCTCATGGAGGTGAAAGTTTATCTCTTTGTATAACAGCAGTTATAATTTCACCACAGCCATTCATCAAAACTGATATTTTGGAGATGCAAATCATTGCTTTCTGAGGCTACAAAGTAAGCAAGTTGCTCGTCTTTCCTTTAATACTCTCCTTTAAAAAAATATCTGCCAGCAAGTTATAGGTTTATCTCATATATGTGAGAGTACTCCAATAAATCACTTCTGCTTGCAGCAGTCATAGATTATGAGGCTTTTATAATCATGGAATAAGCCCAATACTCCACTGCCATTCTCAGAAGATTGAAAATCACTGTGATAATTCTCTTTGTGTGGATGAATGAGCCTCTTGTTTCTCAGGGGCTAGTGTTGTGTTTAACCATGCTGCTGGTATGTACCTTGTATTATCAGAAATGTTTCTTACAAGTTGGGAAACATTAGAGCATTTTGTCAGTTTCAGTCATCTGTTTCTGTGAAAAAATGGAGTTCACTTCAGGTTTTTTAACTCCATAAAAATCATTCTTTCAGTTCTTCCTTTTTCCCCAGGTATGAGATAATCTTCTATAAAGCAGTGTTTTTGAATGCTTTGACACTGCAAGAAGTACGTGAAAGCCATTGGAATGAAGTCAGTGATGGGGGCTCATCTTAATTTTCTCTTGGAACAATTATGGCTATTAGATACATCTATCCTTTTGTATTGTTTAAACCACAACATTTCTAGAGCAACAATACTAAGGAGTTTTTTAGTGGAAATAGACGTAAAACTATGGTTTTTATGACATCTTCAGCAAAACATTTGTGCTATAAGCAAGATAATGATGAGAAATATCAAGGTATCAAGGTCAATGTAATTACTTTCTATATTTAGATTAACATTGCCCTCGGTGTTATATGCTACATACAAGCACCAGTCTACTGCACTCCTTTCTTAGGAAAAGACTTTCATACTTTTACATTATGAACATCCATATGCGTACCAAAATGAAAATTTGTGAATGTACTTCTTCTTTTTTATATTCCAGACAGTTTAGAAAGTAGAGAAAATAAAGAGAAAGGAAAAAGTAGAACAAAGTTGATGGTAAAGCTGTAGATATGCAAACTTAGCAATGCAGATTTCAAAAATGTATTTCATCCAAGAGAGCAGGATTGCAGTAACTAGCTAGCATTCAAAAAAGAATTGGTGTGCCAGGTTCTTATTTACATTTCTGATACTTCTGAAATTAATAGATAGCTACTTGCTTTAATCTTCCCATATCAGCCACAAACTGCTTGTATATGTTTTATCACAATCACTCTGATAGGAATTGAATTTTACTTTAGTGGCATTGAGTTTCTAATTTTCAAACTCTAGTTATCGGTTGGTAATTGTGCTTGAGGGTGATATGAGAACCTTACATCAAAAGTGCTCCAGAATATACTTATGTCTTGGCTGGACTAAATGAACAGTAGTACTGTGCTGATTCAAAGGTACATATACATGAGAAATATTCCAGTGCCAAAGTAACATGATCCTCCAAGCTGTAAGTTAAATTTAATATGATAACCAAAAACAAGGTCAGTAAAGGAAGTCTTACTCCTTCAGATTTTTTGTATTAATGCTATTCAGTATCTGGACACAGTAAATTCAGTGCCCCCCAGCCCCTCACCCACAACAGATCTCCTGAATTGTCTTTGAAATTACTCATTTTTCCTCCAGCTGTGTTGCAATATTCAGCTGAGGCTATAAATAAACAGCTTTTTCAAGTGTCATTGGCTAACATCATTCTATGCATTGATCACGGACTAACACTTCCAAATTGCTATTGCATTGTGAACTGGATGTTCCCAGCCTAAAATATGTGTAGCTTGTGGTAATATGGTATGAACACTCTTGAGTACATCACATTTTACAGCTTCTGCATCATCAGTCACAAATTTAAATCTTCTGCCATTTTCATAGAGAAAAGTCATGATGAAACGACTCTTAAGCTACAAAGCAAAGGAAAAAAATGCTCTTTTGCTCAGTGGTGACAGCTTGTCTCTCTCTATTTTTCATCCAAACAAGTAGAATGCTGTAAATCCTGTCCAGAAGACACAGACTGGAAGAATTAATCATGGAACTGTTTATGAGCTGTCTGGAGCAGATTAACTGTTGTGTTGACAACGCCATTTACAAATTATCTATCAACATCAACAGAAGTATAGCACCTGATCCTGATGTCAAGGAGAGCAGACCTGAGCTCTCACCCAAAAGCTAAGTCAGTATTGTAACCAACAAATCAGAGCCTCAGAGGATGGTCCTCAAAATCTAGTACCTGCACCTGTGTGCTGTCACCCAAACATCTCCCCAGGGATGAGGAACACTCACTGTACAGCTAGTAAGTACAAACGTACAAATGGGTCAGTTCAATGAGCAGGACAGTTTCTCCTTACTTTGGGAAGATCATACACCCTGAAACTGTAGAGTTCCCCTCTTACAGTATTTTGGTGTTAGTGAATAGGTTTTATAAGTAAACTTTTTATTAAAACATTTATGCTCCAGTTTTTGCAAGCACGCCCATGGATGTAGAAAAAATAAAACTTCTCCATAAATACGAGCCAGAAATTAGCCCATTCGACAACAGTGGCCAACAGTCTTCTGGACTGTGTCAGGGAGATTAGGCTGGGGGAGATGATTGTTCCCCTCTATCCATCCCTGTTGAGATACAGCAGGAGGGCACAGTACAGTTCCAAGCTTGCCTTTGTTGGAAATTCAAGATTAGAGGAACTGGAATATTTAAGGAGAGGACTGAGGACAGGACTACACTTAGCCAGTTAGCATTAAAGTCAACAGATTTTTGTGCATGTCTGGCTTAAGGTAAACCACCACAGTTCTAACACAGCCTCCAAGATAATGGACTGGATTTTCATCATCTGATAACTAGCTTGACGATGAGTATTCAGCATTTATTAAAGGTTGAGAAGAAAAGGAAAAATTGCCAAGAGAATTTGTTTGCTTCATCTTCTAGACATTTCTATACAAACAACATGAGACTCATTAAAAATACCAGCACTTGAGAATTTTGCAGTACTTTGCAAATTAACTCATTCAAGAAGTGCTGTATTTCTCATTGTCTAAATCAATTCACTTGCAGGAGGCGCGGTATTTCTCATTGTTTAAAACAATTCATTTGCATCTGCTGAATACTCTCATGCTACAAGATGCTTAAATTGTGAAAAATAAGCCCTTTCTTCATGTTACTGGCAATGTAATTCAAGCAACAGCATATGGAATAAGCCATGATGCAAATGTTTTCATTAGGTTATTAGATTCTTAAAGATTAATGTTAACAACTGACATTGCCCCATGTAACAATAGGAGCTTTTCATTGCAACAGCTAGTTTTAAAATGGAGTGTTGTTGTCCCTCTTATCATTTAGTACCAGATGAGAGTAATAAGAAAAGCACGTTCTCTACCCAACAGCTGGGAACCCCAGCTTCATAGATATGAGAGGTTGTGTTAGTTCTGACAAAAACTGAAATGTCCTTAAATTTTTTCAAGGAATAATGGGATCCATAAAGAAATGCAAAGGACTATTTAACAAGTTTGTACAATCATTAATCTTATGTTTTAAGCTCATCTTGGAAAATGTGGACCTAATTCAGACTTCCTGTAACTTATGGTTTCTTTCAGATTTCTAAATAGTCCTATGTGGATATTCTTTATCATTAGGAAAAAGAATTAAATTCAGTGATCAAAACATCAAAAATAATTGCTTCGAGCTGAAGTTTTCAGAGTAATATATTGGCATTTTAGGATGTGGAATTAAATGCCTGAAACTTAAATGCAAACCTTTTTAGTGCAATGAGTGGAAAAGGACATCCACTTTACATTTTAAGACTTCTTTTCAGCCTATTTTTGGCAGGCATAGGACATATGCATTCTTTACTGTAATTTATAAAGATTTAGAGAATAATTGCTAGCCAGTGCAACCTAAAATCCTTGAAAATGTAACTACTTGCACTAGGACTGAATATATCCAGCTGCCTTCATCATTTTCCCTTCCTGCTTGAGGGACCCTGAACAATGTCATAAAACATCTCCATCCCAGGCTGCTTTGGTCCAGACTCAGCAATGCATTTTGCCTCTCTCAGAAGCTTGTGAAGAGTCACTTCATTATAGCTTGGAAAAAACAAGCCTCAGTAAATTCAGGTACTTAATACTCCACAATATTTTCTTCTGAAATTGATGATATGACCCAGGAAAATAAATCTTCCTACTTGCATACATTTTCTCAGTTCTCAAAGTTTTGAAGAATTGTTGGTATAAAAACAAGTGCAGGCAAATACAGTTAATGATGTGGTTCCTAGAGATGGTTGTTGAAAAGGTGTCTATGCTGAACTTATTAAATATCAGTTCCTCTGCACACTGCTGAGTACAAGGCATCACTGAAATACTCGCAGTGCAGTGGTGGAGCAGCAGTTTGTGACCAAGGGTCAGTCTGAATACACCTTTTTTTCTTTGAACGTTACTTGAAAATCTTGAATAATTCTCACTTGAGTTCTTATAATATGAAATAATAACTGAAAGTTGTCAGTGTAGCACAAAATGCTGCAATAAAATCCATGGTACATTCCTAAAGAAACATTTACTGTCTTATTTTACACCTAAAACAAAAATGGAAGCAGAAACCAGTCTCCTGTCGGCAGTGTGGTGTGAGGACTGCTCACTGCAGCTATGAATAAGAAGATGTTGATGCCCATTAGAAAGTAGGAAACTGAAAACTGCACCAGGAAAATATAGTTGTTTTGTACAGCATTCTCACCTATAGCTGTTACTGGGGACTGCAAAGGAAGGTTAGCATGTCACTTTGCATTTTGGAAAAAAATGAGGCTTAGAGGAAAGAAACAGCCAGACTAAGCTCAGAATTATGATTGCAGCTGGAAATAAAACCAACAGTTTTTCTATTATTGTAAAAACCAGTAAGCTTCTAGAAGTCATGTGTTAATAGACGGATGCTATGAATATGTCGTAAAACACAAAACTAAAGGTTAAGTATCTTCAAATACATAAGAAACGTGAATTGCCTACATTTTTCCAAATCCTTATGAGACTGCTTATTAAAGTTACCACAGAAATTCTACATTGAGAAAAGTGTTACTTGGGTTGCAAAGTCCGGTAGCTTTGAAAGAGAGCAGTAACTTATTTTTTATATTTCTCAATATTTTTATTATAAAAGATTTTTGCTAAGAAAAAGCTTTCCTAAGAATGCTATCACTAGTGTTCTTTGTAGCAAGTACTTGAAACGTAGCAATAAACAAGTTATTGAGCTATGGAATTACCTTTCCTTTGTCTCTTAAAATTCCATTTGTGTTTAGCTGAAATATCAATTTCTGTTTTTTCATCATCTGTATTTAAGGTAATATTTAGCTTTTTGCGAAAGTGTTGACAGTGAACATTTTTAAGGTCTGGACCGAGGCTGTTACCAACACATTAGGTAAAATAGCAGACTTAGTACTTGCTGAGGTTCTTAGGCACTTACTTAGAAATGACAGGCATGCAGAGGAAATTTGTCTGGCCTTTTTTTTTGTGATCATTAACTCTCCCATAGTAGTAGTAATCGCTTTCCATTGGCAGCTGATTGACTTAACACCAGTATACTGGTTTCCACACTTCACATCTGTGTTGCAACAGTTAAGGCGCTACAGGAAATATATTGTAATTGCACATACTTAGGATTTAAGACAAAACTTTTGCCAGGTAGATGTTAAAAGGCTACCATTTGTTTATAATGGTGAATCTCTAGAAGGGTTAGGAACATCCAATTTATATTTGCCAGGCATCTTTGATGAAGGTCTTATTCACATGCTTTCAGAGCAAAACCCTACGCAGAGAACTCCTACCTCTTTTACGTCCATGAAAGCACAGAGGTGGTGCATAATTAACATCATATGGATGATTTCTTCTGGCATTTCTAAGCTGCTTAGTTTGGAACCACAGATAACTTCTTCTTAAATATATGCTTTTTGTGGTAATTATAATAATTAGAAATAGGTGGTTACATTTGGATGCATTTTATTACATATTTGAAGATATTTATAATCTGTCATGCATCTCAGAGTGTGGTGATGAATTCTAGAGGATCACTGAATTAAAAAATATTTCTTATTTGTGCTTCCTTCTTCTTCAGCCTTCTTCATTTTTTTTTTTAATTTTTTTTTTTAAATTTGTCCTGCAGAGATGGTTCCTTATTCCTGGGATGTGTTTGAAAAGATCTCCACTGGTGGGAAAAAGATCCTCCCACAAAGAGTAGCTTCCAGGAAGTATGCTTTTGATTACACATTTTATGGAGAGGATGTTTGAGCTTTTTGCTAACAGCGTGGCACTCTTTAAACACCATGACAATATAAATAAGGAAAAGAAATCAAAGGCATTTTTGAAAACTAAATTGTTTGGGTATAAATTTTGTTTTTGGATACTATATCCACACGAAACTAAAACATTTCAGAATAGGAGTGTGAGTATCCACTGGATGTATTTGACTTTTAAACTACTAATTGCACACAGCATTAGCTAAGTATCAAATGTTTTTTAACCATTACCAACAGTGTAAAATAACCTTTTACAAACTCTAAGAAAATAGATAACCACAGTGCTATTTAGGCATATTATACAAAACTACTCGTAGAGCTAATTATTGCTTGTTACTGATGAGAAGGCCAAGAGCTTTTTATTTACACTATGTGTAAATACAGGCCATGTGTAAAGTACATTAACATAAAGTGGAACTGTGCATACATACTGAGGAGAAAAGAAAGACTATATACTCATTACTCAAAATTATTATTCAAAAGTCAAATGTGATCCTCTTCCTTTTAGTAATAACTAAAAGTAATGCTCTTGTGTTATGCCTCTGAACAAATGGTCTTTCACAGAATCATAGAATATCCTGGGTTGAAAGGACCTCAAAGATCATCGAGTTTCTACCCCCCTGCCATGGGCAAGCTTGCCAACCACTACAGTATGCTGCCCAGAGCCTCATGCAAACTTGCCTTGAATGCCTCCAAGGGTGAGGCATCCCCAACCTTTCTGGGCAACCTGTTGCAGTGCATCACAGCCCTCTTAGAGAAAACATCCTCCCAACATCTAACCTGAATCTCCCCTGTCTCAATTTAAAACCATTCCCCCTTGTCCTATAACTATCAAGCCATGCAAACAGTCATTCCTCCTCCTGTTTCTTAGCTCCCTTCAGGTACTGGAAGGCCACAATGAGGTCTCCCCAGAGCCTTCTCTTCTCCAAGCTAAACAAGCCCATTTCCCTCAACCTTTCATCACAGGAGAGGTGCTCCAGCCCTCTGATCATTTTAGTGGCTCTTCTCTGGACCTGTTCCAAGAGGCCTGCATCTTCCTCATTTGGGGCCCCAGGCCTGGCAGTACTCCAGATGGGGCCTCATAAGAGCTAAGTAGAGTGGGACAATCACCTCCCTCTCCCTGCTGGCCACCCCTTTTTAATGCAGCCCAGGATATAGCTGGCTCTCCAGGCTGCAAGCATCCACTGCTGACGCATGTCCAGCTTCTTATCCACCAGGACTCCCAAGTTTTTTTCTGCGGGGCTGCTCTCCAGAAGTTCTTCCCTCAGTCTGTATAAATACCTGGGACTGCCCTGACCCTAGAGGAACACCTTGTACTTGTCCTTGTTGAACCTTATTGGATTAACACGGTCCCACTTCTCCAGCCTGTCCAGGTCTCTCTTGATGGCTTCCCTCCCTTCCAGTGTATTGACTGCACTGCACAAGACTGAACCTTGGGGGACACTACTCATGACCAGCATCCACCCAAACACAGAACTGTTGACCATAACCCTTTGGCTGTGACCAACCAACCAGTTCTTCTTAATCCATCAAACCGTCTATCTTTCAAATCCATGCCTCTCCAATTTAGAGAGAAGGATGTGGGGAAGGACCATGTCAAAGTTTTTGCAGAAGTCCAGGTAGATGACATCTGTCACCCTTCCTCTGTTCACCAATGCTGATCACTCCATCATAGAAGGCCACCAGATTGGCCAGGCAAGATCTGCAGTTGGTGAAGCCATGCTGGCTGTCTTGGATCATCTCTTTGTCTCATATGTGCCTTAACACGTCAACCAGGACAATCTGCTCCATGATCTTCCAGGCCCAGAGGTGAGGCTCACTGGCCTATAGTTCCCCGGTTCATCCTTTCTCCCTTTCTTAAAAATGGGATCAATGTTTCCCTTTTTCCAGTCACTGGGGATTTCACTCAACAGCAATGACTTTTCAAATATGATGGAGAGTGACTCAGCAGCCACATCAGCCATCTGTTTCAGAACCCTTGGATGCATATCATCCAGCCCCAAAGATGCAAATAATTTTTCATGCATAGCAGTTACAATAGAAAGGTTACTTCAGATCTTCATGTCATAAAATACACTACACATTTGGCAATGGCATGTTTTGTTTCCTGGAGCATGTTTAAACTTTTTCAGAATAAGGGCACATACTGTGTGGAGCATAGCAAAACCCAAATAACTCATGGAATCATCTCTTCTTTCAGCACTGGCTCTTTTCACTCCCAATTGCTTTTCTGTCTCTTCATCTTATGCTTAAAGCCTTGGCTCTGTGTAACCACTAGTAAAGACAGCCCTAGTGCTGAACATAAACTTCTCAAGACCAACTCCAGCAAGAGAATAGCGCGCAACATGAAAGAAGGCGCAGTTAAGGTAAGACCCATTTGAAACACATGTATGCATTGCTATATGTGCTCACAGTTTAGTGAATATCGCTGTCTTACTTTCTAGAGAATAAAGGTACACAAGACCAAAACTGGAATCTGTTTGTTTAATGGACAGAATGGGAAAGTAAAACAGTCAGTATATAAAGAAAAATAATAGAGCCTTTCTAATTCTCATTTGGATATAAAATTACTAATTTTATTTATTTATTTGCTGTTATAATTCAGGCTGAATGGGTGTTCAAACACTTAGAACTCACAGAATCACAGAATTGTAGGGGTTGGAAGGGACTTATAGAGATCATGTAGTCCAACTCCCCTGCCAAAGCAGCTCCCTAGACCAGGTTGCACAGGTAGGTGTCCAGGTGAGTCTTGAACATCCCCAGAGAAGGAGACTCCACCACCTCTCTGTGCAGCCTATGCCAGTGCTCCGTCACCTGCACTGTGAAGAAGTTCCCACACACATTTGTGTGGAACTTGTTATGAATGAGTTTGTGGCCATTTCCCCTTGTTCTATCACCACACACTGCTGAGAAGAGTCCAGCCTCATCCCTTTGCCTCCTGCTCCTTAGATATTTATAGATGTGGATCAGATCCCCTCTGGGTCTTCCTTTTTCAAGGCTGAACAGACTCAGGTCTCTAAAACTTCCCTCATAAGAGAGGTTTTCCACACCCTTTTATCATCTTTGGGGCCCTCTGCTGGACTCTTTCCAGGAGATCCCTGTCTTTCTTGTACCATGGAGCCCAGAACTGGACAAAATATTCCAGGTGAGGCCTCACCAGCGCAGAGTAGAGAGCGAGGATCACCTCCCTTGGCCTTCTGGCCACGCTCTTTCTAATACACCTCAGGGTGCCATACATGTCAGAATAATTTTCTCTAAATCCTTTCTCAGTAACAGCCAAAGTACAATTTGTGCTGCATTTGTTCAATTAATTACAGATGTGTTTTCTCTCAGAGATATCCTAAGCACTACTTTCTGCAGACACTGTAGATCACACCACAGTGTGTAACTCTCCCTTAAAAAGGCTCAGACCCCTCATGTTTTCCTATAACAATAAGTTTAACAATTACCTCAGTTTTCAGTTATTGAATTGTTGAACTCTACGCAATATGTTGTTGAAAGAAATAATCTCCATTCTTTGAACAAAATATTGTTACTTACAAGCACATAGTATGGCTTTGCTTAGGAAAGGTCGATCATTCTGAGATATTCAGTGATTTTTCTGGCTATGTAAGAGATCTTATTGATTACACCTTAGGATAGTATATATTTTTTTGTTCCGTATCTATTTATTCCTTACATTACAAATGCTTTAAAGCCAATTATCAGAGTTAATATGTGTATAGGTTTTCCTTCACTTTTACAAATAATGATTTATGCAAAGTCACTGAGACAGCTATTCCTTCCATTGTGAAGTTTATTATCTCCAAGATGAACAGACAAGTCATTAAGCTCTCATAGATGGATTAGCATACAGAAAGATCACTACATTGTGATTTTCTGGTTACGTGGTTCAATGCAATGACAGTTTAAGGAAGTAAAAGCCAATTTCAGCACTGTCATTATAGAATACCATATGTCATAAATAGGCAGTTATAAATACTGTCACCATAAGAGTTGCTTCTCCATGAAGTGATCCTTCTATCATGTAGCAATGGAGTCACAAATACATGAAAATTATTTATGAAGAATAGTTTTAGAATTTAATTTTCATATCACTTAAATATTTCTTCAATTATATCTTTTAATCAAAAAGTTTGTAATGAGGCAGACCTGCTCTTAAAGGTTCTTTCCATGTCAGTGTACATTTTTTCTCAACAGATGAATTTTCAAAATTATCCAACCTAATTAATATCTTCTTAGGATAGAATTCTGGGTAATTTTCTCAGCATTAATTCAAAATGTATCTTGCACCTTCCAATAAGGATGCCTCTCTAGCATGTTATCTGTCAAATTATTTGTGTCCATTGCAGAACAGAAATATATCGTTTAGAATCTGACCCTTTTTTTAAATGAAACTATACAGGATATGTGAGGAAATGAAACACATTCAACCAGGTTTTATGCTTAGTTTGGTATAAGAGCATTCAGAACAATGATCTATTGTGCAACATGGTCAGGGTAGGGAAATCATTTGATTGCAGGTTATGGCAGTCAGAAAATTCTATAATACTCACTGAAGAACCAGTTGGAAAAGATTTCACTAACTTCAGCATGCCCTGGCAACCAGGACATATCAGCAACATCCCAAAACTTGGTCTTGTGAGGAGTACGTGACTGAAAAGTACAGCCTTTTGTTATGGATGTAATAAAACAGATGAGTTTTCACTCTGGAGAAGAGGAGGCTCAGAGGTGCCCGTATTGCTCTCTACAACTGCCTGAAGGGAGGTTGTGGTGAAGTGAGGATCAGCCTCTTGTCTCATGTAACTAGCCCTAGGACTAGAGGGAATGTCCTCACCTTGCACCAGGGGAGATTCAGGTTGGATGTTAGGAAATACTTCTCCAGGAGAGTGGTCAGGCACTGGAACAGGCTGCCCAGGATGGTGGTGGTGTCACTGACCCTGGAGGTGTTCAAGAAACATTTAGATGGTGTACTGAGGGACATGGTTTAGTGGGAAATACTGGCGATATGTGGACAGTTGTACTGGATGATCTTAGAGGTCTTTTCCAACCTTGATGAGTCTTATTCTGTAAATACTGTGCATCTGTTCCTGATGCTGTGGAAGGAGAACTAAAGCCTTTCATTCAAAAAGCTGAGAGTCAGAAATGGCATAAATTTCTGGAAAACAGCAAAGGTGACAGATTTTGTGAAATCTGGGAGAATATAATGAATTCAGATATAGGATATAGAAACAAACATATTCTTTGAGATGAAGAACTCATCTTCTCTTTAGGTGCAAATAATATCTGCTCAGATAGCTATCTGTCTGAGAGAAAAGCAGAATTGCATAGGATAGTAGAGAAACATGTTTGATGAAACACTATCTATTCCTTTCTTGATTTCTGTTTCACAGCTAGCTATGTAGTTTGTCTTTAAGTCTTAATTTAATCCTAATTTATGTATCCAATAAGATGCAGAGCTAAAATCACTCTAAGCCAATAAAGATAGTTATCAACAGAAAGTCATCCAAATCTTATCTTCCACCACTGGATAAAAAAAAAAAAAAAAAAAGAGCTTTACATGCAATTTAGATGCTGCTTAGATAAAGTAATTCAAGTCCATATGTTCTCGATCTGTACATAAGAAGTTAGTCACTGCTGTTTTGCAGAAGGGAAGGGGACTCCAATAAGATATTCTAGATCCATGGTAAACTTACTGACTTCCAGGAGAGTGAGCCACAGCTGATTTGGTAAACAGGAAGTAATTTATTCTTAGCTAGTTCACTAGCATTCAGTGGTCTAGAGAAATTGATGTATCATCAAATACTAAAAATTAACAGAGAAAAGCTGTATTTAATAAAACTTACCTCTGTAGTAGGCCAAAATGTATAAATGAATAGATTCTAACCTCATGAGAGGCTCATAAAATATATTAGTTTGACATCAGAGCTGACACAGGCTAAGGGGCATCAAAATTTTTGCATTTAGTCAGCAACTGAGTGCACAAGTTCTTAAAGAAGATATTCTTTATTGATTTAAAGATTTCTACGAATGGATACTCTACCACAACACTCAAAAAGTTGCTGCAGCGGTTAGCTATTCACATGACAAAGAAAGCTGAACACATTTTGGACAAAATTCAGCTTCAAGACACTTGACTTTCTAATGTCTTTGGTAGGTTAAAGTGCTGCCTGCTATCAAATAAGACTGCTTCATGTAGGTACTTGATTAAGTTAGCTCTTAAATAGCTGAAGAGATAAGCTTTAAATAGCCATTTTGAAATGAAGGAGTAATAAACTGAAAGCTTTATAAGAATTTTTGCTTGTCATATTTTTATATTGTTTTAAACCAAAAAGCTTAAACATACCACTAAATACAGATATACATGTAGTCATTAATTTCAGTGACCTGAACTTCATTATATTTTCTTTCAACTCTTTCCCCTGAATCAAGCTTCCAGAGGTTTTTAAAAAGCATGCGAAGTGTAATACAACCACAACCAAAAAGCAGCTGAAGCCTTAAATTCATTTTTTCCACACCAATTTAAAACTTTTTATATTTTCTATTGAATTAGTATCTTATGAGTCAGGGCTTTAACAACATGCCATTACAAAGAATAAATGTTATAGGTATGAAGGCTGCATTGGATCATTCAGATGTTCAGTGTTGCGTTTACCATGAAGAGATAGTGATTTTATAAGTGAAATTCATGATGGAAATATTTTGAGTTCTTGCAGAGAGAATATTTTTGAAAGAACTTGATAGTCCGTTTGGAAAAATGTGGAATACGTTCTAAAAATTATCAAAACGATATTTAATCAAACTCATTCTTCTCCCTAGATATACTGGACTTGAGAAGTGTTTATCACTAATATTCTGCAGCCGTTCTTACAGAGTATAATGAATAACACTCAGCAGTGAGCACAGCATCATCCCTTTTCCTTCAAAGCACGTTTTCCTAGATTCATTCATCATGTCTTCCATCTTTTTACAGTTACTCCATAAAATCAGCCACACGCTATATTCAACAAAAAAGTTATCAAAAATAGAAATGTCTTGAATGCTAAATTTGTTTAGTAAGTATCACAGATCTATGAATATGGAATATGTGAATTTATGATGTATAGTACAGAAATATCCAAAGGGAACTAAGATCTGTCAAGTCAAACAAACAAGCAAACAAACAAACAAATAAAACAAAACCAAGAAACTATGTCCCCAGGCTAGGAAACATTTTCAGAAATACAGATTCTTATTTGAGTGTTTCAGTTCCAGCCTTTCAATAGTCTATCTTCCATAATATTAGGGCTTTAGCGTTCAGGAGGTAGTAGGTTTTCAATACAGCTGTTTAACACCAATTTTGAAGTTTGTTTTCCAGAAATATTATTAGTCCGTTTCACTTTCTGATTACAGACAACTTGGTCATCCTGATATTATCTAATTACAAAACACTAAATAGAAGACTAACAGTTATGGATTGTGCCTCTTAGATATCTATATATGCAAATGACTTCTAAACCTTCCTCAAATAAATGGAAATTTTAAGGTAAATTAGGTCCATTTGCCATTTTGCCCACAGAACTTAAATGCAATAAAAACATCAGAAAAAAATCTTACTGAAAGCATAAAGCAATGGTGCTGATAAACAATATTAAATTAGTTATATACTAGAAGAGTAGGGAGTCAGTGAAGATAGAAAAGCATGCAACTGCTCAAATACCAAGAAACACAAAAGTGTTGCTGTAGTGTAGTCCAGAAGTCACTGAAAAAGATCATTAATTTTAATGCAATTAAACGTAATTAATAAATCACCCTGGGAGTGTGTGTTCCTGAGAGATAATGTCAGCTCTTAGGTGTGACCTACAGTGTGATGTTATCTCAGCATGGCTCAAATTCCATACTGCTCTTAAGCTAATAAAATGAAGTTTTCCTTCTAGAGCATACCTACTCGCTTTGGTTATTGACTTTCATCACCATTTGCAGCTTTACCATCACAATCAGTATAAGTAAGAAAAAGAGTGCATACAACAACCTGATCACAAGCTAAATTAGCACTATATGTTGAAGACCGCAGTCAAACCTGGGACAGTCTATGTTATGCACAGCAGGTCTTCAAAGAAACATTTGAAAACCAAAAAAACATACAGTAGCTTAGAAAGTCAGTTAGCAAAAATATATGGCTCATCTACCAAAGTTAATCAAAGTTTGGAGTATCACCTGAAATCATTGTTTTCTTGATTATACAGGAATGCCTAATTACAAGTTAACAAAATTCAAATTCTCACTTAGCACTGAAAGGCTTAAACTGTAAAGGAAATACAAAAACAGACAGAGATGGTGACGGATGAGCTGGATGTGCCTTTGAGAACTAAGAAAAGATGAGAGAAAGGCGGAGAATGATGCTATGAATTGTTGAGGTGGCAGAGAAATGAACTCTGGATACCTACGTGTATTTGCTGCAGCACATCAAAGGATATTAAAATAGGCAAAGGAGGCAAAGTACCACAGAAACTAGTGTTTTTCACAGGCAAGTTGCAAAATGGTGGTGATCTCTTTATAGCAACAAGCCTGATCAAAGAACTGCAAGGCTCACCATTCAAGAAATTGGTAACATTTATAGTTGACCACATCTCAGACGACCTCACTAAAATAGAACTTTAGAAGTAATAAAGGTTGGTCCTCAGATGCAACATTACGGAGCTCATTAGGCACTTGATGAAGCTGTGAAACAATGTCATATGTACCATGCCCCCAACAATCAAGTGTTTGGTGATGTCTAATGTAACAGCAAAAATGCTGAAATTTGAAATCTTCTGTAAAAGCAATAAAGCCAGCTCAAAACAACAAAATCCCAATGATAAATGGCTTTCTTTATACATATTTTAAACATTTCTGGAAGTTAGAATGTAAAAGAATAATCTCTCATACATGAAAATTCAGAAAGCATTTGTATTCCAGATTTACCTTTCAAGCATCTGCAGTACTTTTGAATATGATGTATCTGATTGTAATGATTGTAATAACATTCTCCTTCAGACTTTATGTGGTTATGTTTCATGTTCTCATCATTAACATACCTGTGCTTCATTATGTATGGCCTATCCAAAGGATGTCCTCTCTGCCTGTGAAACACTCTATTCCAACAGACTACTACATAAGCATCTTTCACAGATTTTTGTACAGGTCTGAAGATGATATGTAGTTAGCTGGGAAGTGCACCAAGCTAATGTTGAAGAGACTCAGTGTAACTGAGGATTTATTATGATGTTAATTATATCAATGTGCATACAGCCTTAGCCATACGAATATGCAATTATTAAAAATACACAAAATATTGATGTATCTGCTTTAAAAGTTCGAAAACTATAACTGCTAAGGGATTTGATTTAGTAGCTTGGTGGGTAGGGATGGTGGTGTGAGGATGGTTGGACTAGATGATCTTGTAGGTCCTTTCCAACCTTATGAATCTATGAATCTATGAATCTATAACTGCAATTAAGGATTTCGCTCTACTTTTAACTAAAAGACTGTTATTCTCTCACTGGAAAGAAACCATTTGAAAGAATCAAATCTCCTGTATTTAGAGAGATCATAGGCTAAAGATAGTCTTCAGGTAACAAATGAGGGGACCTAATGTCCCAGTTTTCCAAACAGAGATGAAGTGTTCTTGTTTTCCTTTTTTCTTTTTTTTTTTTTTTGACACAGTGCTTCAGACCAGGTTTCAAATCCCTTTAGAAAAAAATACCACACAGAAATGGCAGTTTTATCATCTTATCTTTCCAAATCCAGCAAGGAATTTCCCTAGAAGAAGGTGGCTTTGGTTTCCAAATCATTATAAGAGCTTTTCAGTTTCATAAAAACAAAATCTGTTGGGATGGAAACAGCAACAATTGGAAAAACAAAGGATTGTTTAAAAAGGCAAATTAAATTAGATCTGCTACAGCCTCCACTGCATATGTCCTCTCAGGCTGTCTGCCAAGATTATTTTAATATAATAGCCATTCATTCATAGAACCTTAACTGGTATATGCAATTATATAATGCTTATAATGACTCTGTTGCTTATCTAATTCCTGTAGCTTGCAGTGGTGAAAAGGTGACACCTATTGACACCTGGCATTGAACAAAGAGAAGATTGGTCCGGAGCTGCTTTGAAACTCCAGGTAAACAAAGCTGAAGACATTTCTGACAGTGTCAGTATGAAATGTGGAACCATGTTCATGGGGATCAATAGAAAGACTGAATAAGACAAGTCTTTCTTGCATTTCTAAAGGCTGAAATTTTCGCCTTTCCATTAAAATTTAAGTTTGTGGTTAAGCAAATGTCTCATTTGCCAGATTAAATAGTAAAGCAACTACAGTTGACATGCTTACAAGAGAAGTGGCTGCATTAGGAGACAGTAAATGTCAAGTGAGTGGGAAAGCAGACTATGCATTTAAAGTTTAGAGATTTACATCCAAAACAAATTGGAGATTAAAATATACACGAGGTCATTACTCACCCATTATTACTTCTTTTCCAGGTGTAAGCTGTTTCCTTTGACATCCATCCTGGTTTTTCAAGTTTACTTGAAGTAAGGGCTGATTGTAACTTTTTTTTGGAGGGCAAGGGGTATACTTACAAGCAATGTTTCCTGTAATGGGAAGGACATTCCTAGGATACCATGGCTGTATTTCAAGTGTATAGGGCTCTAAATAGGAGAGCAAGATAGTTCTGTGAAACATTAGCTTTCAGATGAAGGGTTAAATGTATATATTTCAACCCTTGCCCTCAAGTCACAGTGTATCCACATCTCAAGTAACCCTTCTAGCAACAGAAGCTGAATGTACTATTTTAATTAATAACCCACTTTTAGGAGTTTTATGTCCTTCTTTTGATTTTTCTGGGGCTAAATAAAATTTGAATTTAGAACCATTAATGTGACATTAGCATATTTTTACACAATGACTGTAGGAATCTTATTCTCACCAAGGCAAACAGGCAAAGCAAAATAACACTATTTGTTTATTTACTTATCTCTTCGACACAGTTCATTCATCTTCCATAACACAAGAAGACAATTTTATGAAAAAGTATGCTAATATAAAAGAGATCTTGGAAAGGTAAAATTGGTATCTAAGATATATCTGAGAGAAAAATCCTTGAAGAGGATTCAAACATAAGGTTGTTCTTCTGAATCATCTTTGTCATTCAGGAGAGGATGGCATCTGGCATTCCACCCCCACCTCCCAAACAATCTTGTACCTGAATGGCTACATGAGGCTCTGTGGCTGGGTGAACTGGGAAGCAAGAGTAATATTCAGTTGTTTGGTTTTGAATAGACTGCCATTGCTTCCACTCTGGGAGGTGCATGAAAATAATAAGAAATGCATTGTTCATTCTGATATGGATTTGTATATTACCAAGAAAATGTCAGGTACATGCCTTTGCCTCTGTTCATCAGATTTTGTCTTTTTAAGGTTATCTAATTTACAGGTCATAGCCCCATCTAAGCAGCACATCTTAAAGCCAAAAGTTGTTTTAGAAACTAACAAATAAAACCAAGAGATGTTTCAGAGAGTAATACTGTCAACTGAAATTTTCTCCCACCAACTAACACACTAGAATTACTCCTGTAGCACGCATGGATTACTCTCAGCATTGTGCAGGACCAAGCATTCATTTGTGCTTACACTTACTTAGGTCTCAGAGGCAATAATGCCTTCTATTTATTTCCATGGAAACTACATGGAAACTACAACAGTTACAAAGAGCACAATAACACCACTGAACTCTCAGCTACAGAACGTTACTTTTCAGCTCACCACATATGGCAGAAGAAGGTGATGACAGTGCTTTGTAATGGGCTACAAACACTATGGAGCAAAAGCAGGCAACAAAGAAGGGAATTTAGCTTACCCCCTTCCAACAACCAGTAACAATCTCTGTCTCAAGAGATGCTATTCCTTTAGCTGCTGACACTTAAATGAGGGTGAAGACGGATGGATCCTTCCAGCCACTCAGGTGCATTGGTTGCCCCTGAACTCCCTGGTTTAGCCACACCTCACCTGGTGCCCAGCTATTGGTTCAGGCTATGATCTGACCATCCTGCTGCACATCACCACTAGCTATGTTTTATCACCAGTGGCCTGTATGCTGCTCTCATAAAAATCTGCACCAGCCACGATGAATGCTGTCGCTGTCACCTCTGCTGAAACACACCACCCACCACTTCACCATGCTCACACACAGTTTGGCCTCCATAAGTGTATAGCAAGTGTCTGTGTACCATATCTTCCACAAGGAGGGACTCAGTGACACACATTTGCTTCATTAGCACTAGTATGTCAGATGTCATTCTATCAGACTACACCTCTGCTGTCATATGTCACATATCAAGAAAATGTAAGGGAATACTGATGGAGAAGTCCAACCTCTATCTACTGCCATACCACTGCCATCTTCTCAGCCTCAAGTATGGAGCTGCTCCAAATTTTAGTACATTTGAGATGACTGTAGATAGAGAAGAAGGGTAGAATTTGTCACAGATGATCACATTCATTTTGTGAAAATAACTTTATCGTACTTGGCATAGCAATAAGAAAGCTTGGCTAGCTGACCAGCCAGCCCTAAGAAAAAGTGAGCAGCATCTGTTTAAGTCTCTGAAGTAACACAATCCATGCATGGCATTAGGTTATGTTGCATCATTTAACACAACATAAACCTCATTCACCTTTTCCTCCCTCCTATTGCCACTTCCTTCCAGTTTTGTCTCATTATAACTGGCTGCAAAAATGCTTAGGTGCCTTTTCTGCTTAAAAATTCTTGCTTTTTTTTTTGCCTCTAACTCAACTCAATTTTTTTCTTATGCTGCCTTTCTTGGTACTGTTTAATCTACTTCCATGAAGGATTATCTGTCCATTCTGCTTCACATCCTAAGACAATTTGAAGAATTTTTTTTTTAAACAAAACACTATACAGAACTAAATTGTATTATTATGCCTAAGTCATTCTCCAACAGAAAGAAGCACAAATCATATTTAATGAAATCAAATTTAATGAAAGATTGCCATCAGGTGTCTAAATGTCTTACATGTCTGTTTAGTTGAATTATGGCAAACAATTCTACTCAGAAAGTTAACATATGTAATAATTCAACATTGTTTTTTATTGTGTGGACCTACTTTGTGGCAGTTCTATTGAACTAATTTACAATAATGGGACAGAAAACACCCTAATTCAAATACACAATGGAAAGAAAAAATTATTTATTTTCCTGTTTCAGAACAATTATTTCATTTAAAATTATTAATAAACTGATAACTGAATCTCTTCATTATAATAGAGTGCTCTGCTGCATAGGGAGCTATTCTTTATTCAGTGGGTTACACTCTGGTATATCATGGGGAGAGGAGATGTATTAGGCAGTATTCAGAGTTTGTATAGAAAATGAAACTGTAGGGTAATAGAATTGCATCTTTTATACTAGTATTGATATTTGAAAATGTAATGGCAAGTTTTAAATGGAAAATTTGAAGCAGTATCTGGGAGAAAATCACATATGCAGTCGCCCACATGGCTATCTGCCTACCCACACAGTTAGGGTGCGTTACATAGGCATTTCCACACATGGTAGATTTAAGCCAGAAGAGCCATTGGAAATTTTGCTTGTCTGTGCAGTTACACAGCTTTTATAACCTCTTTTTGACACCTCAAATATTTTTTGTTATTTCTATTATGGGAAGAAACTGCTGCTAAACAATAGTCTACTATGAATGATGGATAAAAGCAGAGATAAAACAAAGATGAAGGGGATGTACCAATAAAGATTAACCACAAGATTACCTACGTACATCCACATATTTTTTTTCAGAGTTTAGTGAAGGTCTGCATTGAGGAATGCTGCATCCTGAGGTCCACACAGCAGAGTTTGAGCTACGCAGAAGCCACAGAGCTGTACAGCAGGAATAGTGGCTATGTATGAGAAGTATCTGCTCTGTGCTCTTCCAGAGTTAATTAGCCCTTTTCTTCAAATGAGCTAATTACCCTGAGCACAGCCCTGCACTGACACAGCCATACTGGTCCTGGAGTTGACTGATTAGCTTCCTTGATATCCCCTTCATTCGCTAATGTGGATACTTGCAGAGCTCAGAAGAAAAGGGTGTCCTAGTAGTTAGGTACTAGCTCCCACACTAATTAGTATCTGAACATTATGTGGAAGAATTTCAAAAGGAAAAAAATCATTGTCCCAAATCTCAGTGGTTAGAGCATTTGTCTAGAAAGAGGGAGGAAAGCAGATAAAACTCTTATTTTCAGAAACAAACATAGGTAACATTCCTTTCTGAGACTAAGTTCATTTTTCACACTTCTGAAGAATGATCTCAAAATTTATGACTTATAGAATGTAAAAAAACAAACAAAAACCCACCATCCTCTTCACTATGTTTTATTTTCTTTAAAATTCTTGATTCTTCCATCAACCCCGAATTCAATTACCAGCAGACCCCTAATAGCGAATACATACTATTGACTGAACTTGAGGCCAACCACAATGAACTGCTGCCTGCAGGTTAAAGCCATTCCTTGGATTAGGTAATACTGCCTGAAGCCAATTGCAAGTAGTGCTTTAATACCTCTGGGCAATAGCTTACTGCAGTTTCCCTCAGACCCAGTCAGAGATTAATTAACTGTTTAGAATCTTCTGGGTTAATGGAAAGTTTGCCCTGGAAAGCTCCAAAGACTGAGACATGAACTGAGATCATCAGCAGCAGTAGCAGAATATACATAACTATGGTAGATGGAACACTGTTTTCAATGGTTGTTAGGCAGTTGCCTCAGCCTGGGGGAAGTATTATGCACTGTTTGGAGCCAAATGAACTTAGGTGAAGTTATCTCAACTTCCAAGAAAGGTTTCTGTATCCATAAAATAACTACTGTTTATCTTATGACTGAAAATTATCTAAAACCAACAGTTCCAATTCCACGTGTTTTCAAATTATATGGATATAAAAGGATTGGAGAATTGCCATACGAGAGAGATAGAGAGCAATAGCAAGGAGCCCAAATGGAGAAATGATGGTTCATATTTCTACTCACCTCAAATCTTGTGGATATTTCAATGTGGAAGTCAGTTCTTTCCAGGATAAAGAAAGATGCTTCTAAATTACATTGAATTAATTAAATCCCTACCACATCCTAGGCTCGCCCATGTAAAAATGGGCTTGGGGTAGCATCAGTCTCCAAGCATGTTCTGGGAAAGTACTTACACCACTCAGTAAAGGCATCTTTAAGAAACTGTCATCTCAACAAGTGTCAGGAATAACTAAATAACACAATCCTATCAGATACGTAGTAACTGCCAGTAGTACACTTACTCAAGATTTCTTCATTCCTGAAACTGGTGCTAGTTAAGAGACTATATTAAATGCAGGTCACTTCTGAATCCCTAAAGCTAGCACTGTAGCAAGACATTTAAATGATGACACAATGAGTTACAGTCTGCCAGTTTGGCACACATTCAAAGTGGCAGCAGCTGAGGTGTACTTTAAAAATAGGGATTCTTAATTGGATTCAAAATCAATTAAAATCCCATTATAAACCTAATTGTAGTGATACAAATCATAAAATAATATCTTTTACAATAAACTATAAAACTGAGGAAGCTTACATAATTAATACTACTATGTATTGCACAGACCCATACTTTTCAATCACATACAACCCACGTGTCAAGGGGACGTCTCTGAATTTTAGAGTATAACTTCAATAGGAAGTCAACATACGTGGCGTATGATTCAGAACGTTACATCAAACATACTTTGATTTCCCTCCCCTCTTCAGAGCCCCAGATCATATGTTGCTTTTGGAGACTAAATGCCAGCCAATCTAGACTGTAAAACAATGAGACGTGCCACATGATGGTGGCAGTCAATTCAACAAAGCAGCTAGTGACCATCCATCACTTTTTTTCATCCCTGCATGAGAAAATAATCGGTCAATTTTCTGCTGTGTGAAGTGTAGAATTTTTCCACTGTGTACAGACAGTGCAGGTCTTAGGCAATGAAATTCTCTCTTTATTCTGACAATGAATGTGCTTTAATTGCTTTTTGATGGGGAAATGAGGGTACAGGTAAGAAAATGCCAATATCATTTATGCTGAATAGCAAGATTAAATTTTGAGTTTATTTCATCATTAATTCCCATTTTCCTGAGCTGTCAGTCTTGCTTGGCCTTTTCTAGTAAAGCCACCCCCATGGTTCCCGGTGCTGGCACTCAGTTCTTATACACCATGCTCTAGGCAAGGTTGCATTATTATGAGTTTATTCTCGTGGGCTTGTAGTGCTTTATGACAGTGTTTGTACTACGATGAGTAAATTAATGACCCGTCCATTTTCCAAGGAGGTAAAATGAGAAAGACACCTTTAAAATCAAGTTTTCAGATTTATAGTATACTTAGCTTTTCAGTTTCCTCCACAGTTTTTTTTATCTTATACAGCATTTTTAAAACAACATTGCATTAGTAAAAGCTGCCACTTATGATAAATTATCATTTTTTTTAATTATTATTTTGCAAGGATACTTAAATACATAGCCCTGTAAAGATTAAGTGTATTATTTAATTGTCCTTGTATCGGATGAAAAAACCACGATTCCCCACAGCAGCCTATTGACTCCTTCAACCTTGCCTCTTGAAACCTTACTGAACGCAGAAGCTGATACTGCAGGTTTTATATTTATAATGATTAATTAATTCTGCACTAAGCAATGTTCTTGACTGCAAGAACAAAATCCACTTTAGAAAACATAAATGACAGCTTGCCTAAAATAATTAACACCAGTGCTGATAGAATTGGGATGTTCTCCCTCTGCTTTACACTAGCACATTTCAGAGAATTTAATTACTAATATTTCCAACTAGCAGTAGAATTGCATTAAAGAAGCATTTGATGTGGCAAGATTCAAAACTCATATAAAATATGTTACAGAAATATAATGCAGATAGAATAAATGCTGGTTAAAAATGAAGATAATTAACTCATAGCTAGAAAAGAGTATTTCCATTTTTTTTTTTTTGGAGGAAACTAGATGTTAAAACAACCTGCAAGTGAGCATCCTCTCACTCTTCTTCCAGTCTAACAATCAGATAGGGTTTGCCTATGCAGCATGATAAGCTGAACCTTTTCACCCCTGCACAGATGAATCTCTGTCCTTTTGACAGGAAGGTCTCACCAAGTGAGTATATCATGGGTCCTTTGAGCCTGGAAAGGACTTTCCTTCCTGCCCAGCTGCAGCAGGGGTTCTGTTCTCTCTCTGTTCATTAGCAAAAGAATTTGGCCTTTAGCATGTTGAGTAATATAAGCCTGCATGCTGGCTTGTGTGAGGTCTTGAAATAGGACCGCTCTTCTCTGGAAAGGGACAGTGAGTACTTTCTGTGGGTTAGATGGCTTTATCTGACAATTCTAGCATTATGTTGAATTTAACTTCAGACTGAAAGCTTATGTGACTGGTTCCTGTGATATAAAGAAATGTGGCTGGAGTACATATGTGTCTACAGTATTTTTAATGATTTTCTGGGGATATTACATAAAGTTATGGGAAAAATGCAGACTTTCAACCAGAGAAAATAACAGAGCCACTCTGTCTCTCTCTGATGGACATGGTTTTAATGGGCATGGTGCTGATGCGTTGATGGTTGGACTAGATGATCTCTGTGGTCTTTTCCAACCTTAACGATTCTGTGAATATACTATTCTCTTGAAGCGAAGCCTTCTGTTAGTAAAGGATATGAGAGCATCATCACGGCTGTTAATCCCTACCCCCACAACCTTTCTACCTGTAAGTGTTAGTTAAGTAGAACTGACACAAATTCCATCTTCAACTGGTACTAGGTGTTCCCTGGGTGGTGTCCAGGAACTTCACCATCCTTTGGAGGTGCAAGCCTATGAAGGTGCTAGTCCCAGAAGAACACTCCCTTCTTTTTTCTTCCACTTAACACAAAAGATCTGAAAGCAGAGTAAGTCAGGTACTGCAGCATGTCCTTCTCATCAATTCTAGGCAGACTTTCAGCGCAAGTATGATTCTTCTTTTCTTGGTCTGGGGTATCAAAAAACCCTCAGTGTTATAAAAGACCCAATTCCACAAGACAGAGAGTCCATAAAAATAAAATGAATAGCCATCTGGCTTATTTTCCAACATATTCTGTCTCCTCTAGTGGCTTGTAGGCATATGTTTTCCCTACACATAGCCTTGCTTAAAGGTGCGATTTTGCATTGCCTGTAAACATGTCCCACTCAATTATGAGTGGAAAAAAGGGAGAACCAGAAGGCTTGATTTACCGAAACAAATGGAGGCAGATGTAAACTGTAGTCCTAAGGCAGTGCATTCTCTGCACCCTAGGTGGGATTCCTCCTAATAAGGGATGGTAAAGGGCACAAGAAAGCAATCTGTAAGCTCTCTTTATGTATTAATTCTCAATACTAATTATTACTTAGTAATGCAAATCGTTTGTATTTCCTTGTATAAGTTAAAAGTCCTGTAAAAGCATTAACTGGTTAATTCTCAGGACACCCTTGAGAGGTGGGCATGTGAGTATTACCTTCATTCCATACTTCTTCCCATAATAAGGGAACAATTAAAATGAAATCGATCAGCTAATTTCATTGAGACCCTAATTCCTACAAATAGGAAATAATAGGTCTAAATGAGTATACTTCTGGGTGTTTAAAAGCAGTATTCATCAGCTGGATTACAGCTGATTTTTCAATGTAATTAACTTTGTATCCAAAAATCAACTTTATTGGTTCACTTCTAGTATATTAAGCTCAATAGGAGGGATGCCCCATTTTCTCTGGCAATAATCAGGTTCCCTTCAGCCTTGTAATTGATTCAAGCAGGAACCATATTATTGTCTAGTAAAACAGAGCATCCCTCCTATTATCCCTTAAGTAGCAGTCAGTCTGGGAAGAAAACAGTTACAATGATATATGAAGTTAAGACAGATGCCAACTAAATAGATATCTGAGTAAGCTAGAAAGAAAGAATTAAATAGTTTGAAGAATCAATAAAGGTACTACTTCAGCTAACCATTGTGCAACTCATCAACTAATCTCTCATTATTATTGTTCATATCCTGAGTGCCTGACACATAGCAAGCCCAAGAGGCCTCACAATCTAATTTGTCAGCTTTCATTTAGTTCCCACTGTTTTCGTACTCTCTTCCCTGTAGCATTCTAGTTTTCTGCATTTTGATGGCTCCACATTACTGCATTAGTGCCCCCACTGCTAGAAGATCAGAGGACTTGCAAGGGTTGATTCTAGTGCTCACTTTCTTACTGAGAGTTAGGTTCAGCGTTCTGGGACAAAAACAGCTCAGTCAGTATCACTTATGCTTACTTGTTTGTTTTTTTCTTTATTTATTTACTTATTTATTTGTTTACTCATATTTTCAGTGCAGTGTGGTAATAAAAAATACTGTGTCTTTGTAGGAAAATAGACATAACACAAGCAATGCTTTTATTGCAGGTGAAGGGATCTCAGAAGGAAGGTGAGTGTTATGACACTGGAGTATTATGGCAGTGGAGCTTGGGCACATCAAGAGTAACGTGGGAAGAATTTTTATCCTGATGGAGAAGCAGGAATCTGAGAAGTGATTCACTTTTAGTGTCTGGAATGGGGTCTGTGAGGACTGCATCCATAGCAGCAAGCAGCTCCTGCAAGGACTGCAATGAATACTAGCAGATGGGTTGCACCCAAGCTGGCATCCCTGTCTGAGCAGGACAACATGAGGATACCTTAATACTAGAATGAGCTTCTCTGTAGTAAGAAGATGTTTGTTTTTGGATTCCTACCTGATCAGCTTTGGACAACAAAAGTAGGTGACCTGGCTGAGAGGCTATGAGAGCAAAGGTAACTTAAATTTATCACATCTTCACAAGTCACAAGCCTAAGTTCTGTCCCATCACAGTAAATTCTAGCTAGACTTCTGAAGCTTTAAAGGAACTGCAGATTTTTGGAGAAAGTAGACTTAGGAATTGGTGAGCACCTTTGTGTTGGCATACAGTGCTATAAGTCACCACAATCCATCTGAGATAGTGCTGGACGGATGAGTACTGCTGATTGCTCTACTGAGAAATAAAGCACATAAGCATCCAACACTTCGATCCTTTAGCTAACTCTCAGGACTTTGAAAGTGAGCAGGGTGCATCCCATTGAAACACTCACTGTTTGCATGACTACTGGCCTCCTCCACTAGGTAGGAGCCAGGGAGAATACCCCATATCTCAAATCAGTTTCAACTATGAAACAGTGATTCTCCTCCTCACTCCTTGTGCAAAGGCAGCAAATAAGGATAAGCTGTCTACGGTGTAAGTTGTCCCAATTGCCTGTGTGGAAAAATGGGGAGAAGACTCACATAGCAGACACAGCCCTTGACCAGGGAGCTCCAGTGCCCCTCCATGCTCCTCTTATTAAGGGAAAAATCTTCTGTTTGTACTTAAAACAGATGTAAGAGCTGTTATGGGTTGGAACAAGACACTAAGGGTGCTAGGGCAGTTATTTTATTTTTTCAGGTCATATAATGGTTTAGAAGCAAATAATCAAATAGAGAAATTAAAAGACAATTGAATAATGGCACCTCATTTCAGCACTGATCTGTATTTTGGGTAATTTACTCACATCCAAAAGCATCTCTTTGCCTTAGTCAGTCTCTGCTGTCTTTTCTCTTTTGAGACACAGTGTGATGGTTGTAGTTGTGCAATGTTCCACTTTTCTCATTTATCTGGAAGAGTGGGAGTACCAGGTGCATTCCACTCACAAAAAGCCATGTTTTGGAAAATTTCCCTTAAAAAGTTCAGATCAGACAGCTACAGACAGCAGGAGGACTACAAGTCTCAAATCAAAAGACTATTTTTGAAGGAATATAGACATTATTATGGGTACTACAGCTAAAATTACCTTGTTCCTTGACATTATTGAGCATAACAAATGTTGCCCAGAAGGTTCATAGAGCAGAGCTGAGCATTTATTAAAATCAAGTTAGCAGTATCTCAGTCTTGTACCACATTCCAAGAATAAGAAGGATATTTTATTTTACCTTACATATTTTCTGTAGAATAGAACTCAATTTTCTCAACCATTTCTTTTCAGAAGAAGGAAGATCTTCCTCTCTTTCTTGAAGATTCTTCTTAAGATCTTGATTGTGATTTTGAGCAAGGACGTTATCAGGCTAGTTTTCTATTATTATCTTTCGGATGGTATCAAATCTTTTCATGGATGCTGGTCTTGGAAGGTTTGTGATGTGGTGCTACTGCAAATGAAAATGGTTGCAAATAAAAAAAATATATATATATAAATAACCTCTCAATATTTTAATTTCATTATCAAGGTGGTATACAGCTTTCTTCAGTTTTGCATTGTCTGCCTTTAAAAATTTGCAAATAATTTTAATTAAATGATGGAGAAGCTATTCTCCACATATAACACTGAACAGCCTTGGTTAACAAAGGGAAAGTCAAACATGTCTCATCATATTGCATGGTCTTAGACACTATGCTCTCTCAAGTGTCTAGATTTAAATAAAGTGTTACAGGGAGCATAAGAGCTGTGCTGTTTCAAATATTCATATGTACTGTAATATTCTTCTCATCTGAATGGCCTGGTGATGCCAGACCAGGCAAAATTATCTACTGAATACCATTGATGGGTTGCCCAAGATTTCTCCTTCCCCTGCTAAGCTTACAATCTTTTTCTGGAGAGAAGTTATCTGGAATTATTAGTTCTTTTTATGCGCATTTTCCACATTCAGAGGGAACTGAAAAGGGTACTACTTTATCACTAAGGCCATAATAAATCAAAATACCTTTTCCCCACATGGTTCGTATTCACCATTTTTAATCATGATTTCACCAATGCTTGCCCTCCTCCTCAATGAGGGAGCAATCAATCTGCTTTACAAATGAGGAGTTTGCTCCAGTTGTTGGACTAAGTAGCTCAAAGCAAAGCTACAAAGTTTGATCCTAGAAGCAAAGGATGAGAGCAGGAAACAACATTGAGCCTATTGCAAGAAAAAAAAAAAGTTGTGAGATGGAAGGAAAGAAACATTTGCAGTTTATTTAGTACAAAGTACTGCGAAACCATGTGCTTCTGACCATGGAAACTTTGCAGTTTCTCTACATTTTTTTTCTGGGAAAATAGATGGAATATGCTTTTTTTTTTTTTTTTTTGGATACCTAGTGGGGCTAAGAAAAGTGAATTATAAAAGAATATTTTTGAGCTTTAGCACTGATTTCTTATACTAGAACAAGAATAAAACAGAAAACCACAAATCCACAGGACTCTGAAGATTGGTAGAAGGGAGGAAAAATATTACAAACATTATTTTTCTTGTAGCCTGTAATACTGTCTGCCACCTTTTTACTGATGTAGCCAGGATCTAACAAACTTCATACTCCATTTTACTATAAGCCTTAAAAGAAATGTAGTAGAGTACAAATTAATGGAATGCAGAATGAGATTCAGTAAGGTGAGTTGTTTTTTGCTTGCCACTGATACATAATGAACTCAATATGAAAGATAGAACAGTTTTGAGTTGAGAGAATACGTAGATGTTTATCAGGGGATACCTTTTCTCTTCTTTCCTCTGAGTCTTAGAATTAATGGTGAAGGTGGTTAAATGCAGAGGAGCTCATTAATCTGTCTGTGTCTGGAGCGTTTTACAGAGATACCATGCAAATCAATGCCTGTGAGGTAGTTAGCATTGTGCTTATGTAAGCAGCACTACAGAGGCACAGATTCTTCTGTTCTTTAATTGTGCAATGTTTGAACCAATATTTATTTAATTTTGTTTAATAATGTCAGTAGGCAGCATGAAACAGCTTTTTCTGAAGGAGGTGGCTGAACTGAAAGCACATAAAAAAAGCACTGTTGCAGACCTTCTTTCTCTGCAACTTGGAACAGAATCAAAATTCTGAAAAAATATTTACACAGAAAGGAAATACTGCATTTTTCCCTTATATCCTTATCTCTAGTGGAAACCCACGTGAAGGAGTGTAATGTTACTGTACCCTTAATGTGATTAAACATTTCCTAGCTTTCCAGTTTTACAAGGCGGGAAACTGCCAGTGCATTTTTCATGGCATCAAATAAATGCTCTACATCCTTAATTAGCAATCTATATCAGTGCTGAGGCCAATACAGACATAAATAATAACCATGAATGCTGCTATGCACTCAATATAAAACGGAGCATAAAGATTAACAAACAAAGGAAATCAAAAAAGTTTCTGTTGAGTGCCACAAACAGATACAGTGAGAACATCGTCTTTCTCCGAGGCATTAAGCTCAAAGCATTAAAAACGTGTCAAAAAATGAAAGATTTTTATACAGAACTAAATATTGTTCAGTGATAAAAATAGCTTTCCTCATTCTTGGTTAGACAGAAGAGAAGTATCCTCAGGGTAGTAAAGGGCCTTATCAGCAGAGAATAATAGAAAACTGATGGAGGGAAATAATCTCTCTCATCTCAGAGGGGTGACTATAGTTGTTACATTACACTTGTTGTCGTTTATCTATATGCAAGACTGTACAGCATCTTTCAGATTAATTTAGTATCTTAGGAATCTGTCGTACCTTTGGGGGAAGCGACTCAATTTGCAGATTCCTAGTAGATGTGAATGAAGGTAGAAGCATTCATTTCAGAACCAGTTGCAGTACAAGTTGGAATGATTTGATGCAGTTGTGAGGCTTTTGCAAATATCCAATGACAGCAGCTATATAAATCATAAACATGATTTTGACAAAAAAAAAAAATTAAAAACTTGAATTTCATGTCTGGGGAAGTGAAGGATTTAGGACATTTATAGAATCACAAAATCATAAGGATTGAAAGAAAGCACTACTATCTAGTCCAACCAACAACGCACCACCACCATTTGTCTGTTTTGTGGAAGATATTTAACCTGGTTTCTGTCACCACTGACTGAGGTGCAGGAAGCCTACTTCTTTCCTCAGATATGGTTTCAGTACATTTACTCCCCATTTCTCTGGTTGCATCAGCTCAGAGAGAAGCAGCAGCTCCTGAGAGGCTTCACCCACAAGCAGCAAGACTTTCCTGCTCATTGCAGAGCTGGGCTCCTTTGTGTCAAATTTCTGAACACAGCTGAGATCATCTTATGTGTGGCAGACACCTGTGATTCAAATTAAGTTTAAGACATCATTTACTGCTCTGGGTTCATTAACAAATGCTGCAGTTTGGCTGAAACACGTAAATGGAACTGCTTATACCTCTCTAAGATTTTCTGAGATTAACATAGAAATATTTGCTCTTAACTCAAAACCTGATGTTCCTAAAATTTAAACATAATCCATTAATCAGGTGTGAGATCAGTGATGGTGATTTATTGTGCAGTAGTAAGAGTTTAGGACATCTTTGCCATATATCCTTCAACATGAAAGGCATGCAACATTTATAAATGTAATCTCTCCCAGCAGACAAACCTAAATGGATTAGAGATCTAGACCAAGTGTGCTGTAATGATTATTAAGGTAGACAATCAGAATAATTAGGAGTTTGAGAGATAGTTTGAGCACGAAGAGGTTGAATTTTCTGTCAAGGTATTTGGAGAAAGAAGCAACTAGCTAAACAGACAATGGAAATGGTTGAATTGCATCATATGGAGTGTTTTGCCTAAGGTTTAGCCTGACAGACAAGAATAGGAACAATTATAGAAATTTTAATACAAAAAGTATACACTATGGATTGTGAGAAATAATTCCCTGACTAAAGGAAGAAAGGTATTCAGGGAGTCACTTAAAGAGCCAAAGCTATCAGTCATAAAAAGGCAGGCAAACTACGGTACTTCCATGGTAATAATAAAAGCACTTACCTGTTTTAACTACATGGACTTCTCTTTGCCCTGGACTCATGCATACTTCTCAGGAGAAGAAAAATTCACATGTAATGTATCACTGGTTTTCAATTTCATTGTGATGAACCCACCAGGTGGATAACATAGTCCATCCTGTGTTTTACAGAAGAGCTAAATTACACTGTACCCTCCATGTGTTCCAGGGGATATTGATTAGACTGCTTCAGAGTTTGAAGAAGAAAAAAAGAAAATGTACTATGAATTTCCTCATCTACATATTTTCTTTTCATCTTCACATTTTCTGGCAATAATTAGCTTGCAGAAGTCAGCAGGGCTTATTTATTTTCTCGCTTGAAATACCACAGTTGCATTTTTTAAATAGACCTCAGGAGATCCAGAGAGTGTATTCTTCATGTAGAAACTTAACAAAGTGTTTGGGAATTCTCATCTCTTATTCTATTCTTAGCTTAAATAACAGGCAATATCTTAACGCCAATTTGCTTGCAACTTCTACAGACAGAGTTATGTGAAAAAAAGGACCACAGAGATACTCTAATATTACAGGCCAAGTTGGATTGAGAAATATTTAATGCCAGTCCAGAGATTCACCGGCAAAAAGTTGCAAATGAAAATTATTACAATGAGTATAAAATTATTATAAAACTGTCACATTTCCAATACTTCATATCACTTCTGACCATAAGCTCTGCAGCTATAAAGTATCTTCTTCATTGTGCACAGATTATGGTTTGCGTTCTTCAGGGCTTATCATGTTAAAATGCCTTTAATTATGACCCAGATAGCTGTTCAGAAGGCATTCTTAAATCTCTTCAAGGTCAAAACCCTACTTCTTGCTGATCCTCAGATCATCATTCTGTGATTTCTGTTTCACTGACATAATATCTCTATTTTCTTGGGAATCACTATACTGCTGTGGAGGGTACACTAGAATAGGATTACATCAACTGTTCCCAAGGGTTCATATGCTGCTTGCTGATGTCTATTTCTCTTCTATTAATCCTTAGAAGTCAGATGGGTAGAAAACTAATGTATGTACTTAATTCATCTTTGAAAAAAGAAAGTAATATTGCTAAGTCACTCTTTCATTTTTGCTGCCATTGGGTTCATGAATATCTAACAGATTGTAAACAGAAGAAGCATCCTACAAACTTATGTTTCTGATGACATATTGTAATGAAAATGAGAAAGAAATGATTGGTTGCCAATCACAACTATAACTAGGCACCTTGAGATCCCCAGTCCATGTGCTATTTGTGTTGAATGTAAACGATTGCTAGCTATATAGCACACAGTAATAGACTCCACTCCCAAACTATTAATTTTAAGTCAGACATAAAAACTCGAAGAAGAATCTTATTCATGGGTCACTGCCCTTGTTAACAAGTATCAAATAGGATAAATTGTATATTATAGCACTGTCCACTAGCTGAGCTACGTTTAAATCTTTCTGTGTTTCTATAATTACAACTATCCCTTCTAACAGAATGACCGCATCCACCAGTTAAAGAAAACTGATATAAACTAAAATTTTCCCTTTTTGGTACATGTACTCTTCACAAAATATTCTGGTTGGTATACACACTAAGAACATTAAAAAAACAAACTTTCAGCAATCCATGAATTCTGAACTTCCCAATAAACTTCTCATGCAGAGTCTATTTCTAATACACACAAACAAGAGACCCACTGTGAATATATTACTGCAAATATGCTTTAGTTCATTAAATGAGACCACAATACAAAGTAATTCTACAGAAATGCAACCTATCATACACAGTAAGTTAAACAAAAATACTAACACTGTTACACATAAAATTAAGGATTGTCTTCACAACCAGTCTGAATGTATGCCTACATTCCACTCATAGAAATAAGAGGCAAAAAGCAAACAGTCCTTTTGAAAGAAATACAAGTTAGAGTAACAATGAAATCAAAAGCATCCTTATTTCACATGTAAGACAGTAATTACTTAACAAACTTCCAAATCCAAACAAATCTTCAAATCGTTTTTGTTTTGTTTTGTTTTGTTAAATGATTATAATGCCCTATTGATGTCTTACTTAAGTAACAGCCAGTCATGTCTTATTAAAATCACATCATGCAAGCAGTAAGTCCTAATTATAAAAAAATTCAATCTTTTGGTTATCGATAGGATGGTTTTGTTTACTAATTATGTAAACAATCCTGCAAATCTTGGTTAGAAGCTGGAAGGAAGAAACACTTCATGACTTCTGTAATTTTTAGAAAATTGAATCCAATGACTTCCGTTCATGGTAACAGAGTTATGCACTTAATTCTCCACCCATTGTACTAAGAATTGAGTGCTCTGCAAAATACAGTGTCAGTTTAAGTGTTACCTTCTTACTGTATAATAAAGATCTTGTTCAAAAATAAAGATAAAAAGAGTTTGCAAGATGCAGTGTCAAACAGCAAACTGTAACGGGTCACAGTGGGTATTAAATATATATAAACTAATTAATGAATTGCTATCTATGGATGAACACACTCACTGGTACCAAGACTTGCAAACTGTTCTCTTCTTGACTTGGCTATGACTTGCCTTGAATATATCTTGTTGTTTGGTGAACACTTAGTTTTGAAATAAATGATTAGAAGTGAGTGAATCACTAGTCCACATTTATTAATCAGTTCTGGAGACAAGTCTACAAAATGAGAAAGCTTTTTTGAAAATCTGATTGTATGCTTTTTGCTCATTTACATTTTGAGTGTGAAAGATTGTAAAGGTAGGATTTTTATGGGGAGATTGTGTGGCTGATTGCTCAAAAAGAAGAAGTCTATTTTAATGAGAATTCCCCCTTCTTTTACTTATCTGCAGTAATATTAAATAATGAGATTTTAAACGTCTCTTGTGCTATATAGTTCTGTAAGATACGGTTTCCTTTAAAGCAAAATATTATTTATAGCATGAAAAGCACAATGATTCTTTACCCAGAACTCTATCATTACAGAAGTCTAATGAAGATGCTAGTCCATCAAAGTGAAGAATATTAAACTGGTTTGTTTATCTAGAAAAAGCATAATCAGTTCTTCACACTTTTGTTGCACTGCCTGTAATTAATACTAATTAAGACTGAGGTACTCAAATATGAAATTGTTAGGAAAATCTGCAGGCTTTGGTTTCCTATTTGTCAACTTTCATTTGATAACAGCAGGTTAAATTCTGATCTGAGGAACATTTAGCCTCAAACTATCACGCAGATTGTTTTGTATGTCTGTAATTGCCAAAACTGCTTTGGTCAAAACTCCTGAACGCATTTTATTGCTAATTTTGGCAATAAATCTGTTAATTAGTTAATTGTAAAGCATTACTGAATCAAGTAAAAAGCATCCATCTGTTTATAAAATAAGATTTCTTCTGGGCATAACATTTACAAGGTGGTAGACACGATATCACATATTTGTTGATAAAATCCCTTGCTCATATTAGAGATAAAAAGTGACTTTACAGGGAATTTGTATTATATCATGCATGATTAATAATACCAAAGCTGTAATATCATCAAGAAGGCTTGAAAAGATGGCAAAGAGCTATACCCCCTCTCTTCTCCATGTCACTGAACCAGATCAGGCATAGAGGGATATCTGCCAGAGATGTGGACATATAAAAAGCATTCAGTTCTCAAAGCAAATTCATGGTATCTACAGTTGAAGATTTTTAAGAACATGTCACATCTACCACAGCCATAGGGATTATTTCTGTAGGAAAACTCAGAAGCCAAATGAAGTAACAGGTTTGAGGGAATTTTACTGTAGACTTGAATGGGAGCAGGATCACAGATTTTTCCAGGTGAATGCATAAGCAGCCTAGGAAGCTTACACTGCTGTTACTTATCTTTTCCATGGCCAATTAAATAGGCTTCTTTTCTCAGAGCTGTCAATGTGGCAGCTTTCATGAGCACTAAATTCATCCTTTAAGGAGAAAAATATGTTAAAATGTAATGCTTTTTTCTGATCTAAAGATACCATAAAAAAAAGACATCTTTTCAATACAGAAAACAAATCTCTTGTATATTTATGTGGATTACAGAATAGTTTCCATACAAAAATATTACATTTCTTTTATCAGAGGAAAGTAAAGATGATACAATATTCTTGTCTGAGATTAAAAATATATAAGAATGGAATACTGATAGCACCATACAATATAAAAGAGGATTGGATGATGTACTATGGGTGCTGATAAGAATTATATGGGTTCTACCACAGAACTAAAATGACATAAAAAGATAGAGACTGATGGCAATTGGAAATGCATCAGTAGAGGGTACCATAGGAGTAAACAGAGAATGAGTTTGGATAACTCTGCAGACAGCATTTAAGGGATAATACTAATTGAATTATGTACTGTAGCCAGATAGGGTAGATCGATGTTTATAAATGACTAAGGAAACCTGAGGCATCTTGGCTGAACTAGTAGACTCAATTTCCCTAGTGTTTCCCCCCGAGTTCAAAATCTGTTAACAACTCAACAGAATGACTTCAGACCCACTGTCATGAGGTACGTACTGAGGAGAAATTAATTTATTAGAAGTGGCAAGGAACAACCCACAGGAGTAATCTTCAGTTGGAAAAGTACCCTTTTAACAATGTGAAAATTTAAAATGAAGAAATACTAATTTGACCTCAAAGAACTGATACATCTTGTGACCCTGCGAAGTGGCTGAGTCCTGTGGATGGCAGCTGTCAGCTGGCAGATGTGCATTGTTAAAGGCAGTCTGGGGACAAGAACATGGCCTCATCCGCTGAAAACATGGATGGTAGGATGATACAGAGAGGGTCATTTGTAAAATCCTGTCACCAAGAATGTACAGCCAGTAATATACTTAAAGATAGCTTCAGTTCCTAGTTCTTCCCTGAACAACAGCTTTCAGTTCAGGCTTTGTGAAAACTGCATGTAGTGTGTTGCCTTGTTGCATCTGCAAGGAAAAATATTGTTTAAAATTAAAAAAGCCAACAACCCTACCTAAAAACACATGAGAAAAACAAAAAACAAAACAAAAAAAACCACCTACATAGAAGACTTTTTTCAGTGAACCATGCTTCATTCATCAGAAAAACTGATTTCAAGTGTTTTTAGAAGTCACCTTGGGCACTTTGATTTGGAAGAATAATGAGTAGTACTTCTCGAAACGTTGTTGTCTGTAGGCTCAAAAAGCAAATGTTTTGCTAGCAACTTTTTCTCCAAATCCTGTTACACTACTTTATTGTTACATAGTTTCTTAGAAATATTAGTCACCGAAAATCTTAATTTTCAATATGAGCACCAATTAAAATACTTATTTTAAAATATATTTTAAAATATACTGGCTGTACTTTTTAAAACAAGTTAGGGATATTTTAGAACAGGTGCAGAAGATACCATCCTTGACAGGACTAACTTAATGTCAATGATAAAATTTGTAATGAGGTAAAAAGAATGGAATTACAAGAGAAAATCCATCAATGGGAGGTTTAGCCTATTCAGAACAGTACAAATATAATAGACTGAACAAATACAGTCAGTAAATTTCCGTCAGTGTAGAGTACCCATACAAGATCTCATGCATACAGCTAAACTTAAGTGAGGTCCTTGTACAGGCCCCGTGAACAGGAATGAATTCCACCCTCAGTAAGTGAAAAACTGCCTTTCATTCTGATTGCATCAGAAAATTAATTTGTTCCATGCTCCAGCAAAACAGCAACTGGCTCAGTCGCCAACACAATATTTTGAATAACAGTTTATACTACATTTACACATATTCCGGTATCAGGCTACCCTAGAGGGTTTTTACTCTTCCACGGTAAAATCTGTTTAATAAAAATACTGACCTGTGCAATGTATTAACTGATATAAAGTAAGAGTTATATAATGAAATAAGACCTTGACAATAACATTGCTGAGGCACATTAAGATATACTAGTACAAAATAAAATGAAAAAAAAAACTTCAGGAAAATTGCTTTAGAAAAGACTAAGGAACTGGAAAGGATGCTGAACAATTATGGAAAATTTAGCATGTTTTAGGCTCTTTTGGGTAGGAACTGAAGCAAAATGGCTAAAACTACTGAATCATTATGAAAACAAACTAACAAACAAAAGGTTCTCATTCCTCACCTGCTGTAAATTATTTGTCTTTTTTAATGGACACTATGGCTTGTCACAATCAAGGACTAAAGATAGGCACTATTACCATTTATTCAGTGCTGAAAAACCATAAGTAGTGAAGATCAGTCATGGGAGATGCTGGTGACCTCTCTTAGCTTACACGGCTCCCCATGGGAGACAACCTATCTAATTTGCAAGAAGCCCATGAGACTCCATGAGGCAAAAGATTTCCTCCCTGGATGGGCCAGAGTACACACTGCAGCATTTCTCTCCAAAGGGAGAACAGAGCAGAGAGTTTCAAAAGTACTTTAGAAGAGTGTCGAGTACTTTATCCATAGCAAACCTTCTAAAGGCTCCATTTTCTTAAATATTGTCCCACAGAAGGTCTGTACACTCCAGCCTCTTGCAGAAGGGTTGGTTTCACTCAATATGTATATCGCATCCTCCTAATTATTTATCTCTTTGTATTAATGATGAAATAATACAATCTTCTATTTTCTCTAATTAAGTTTATTATGGAGACATTTTTATGTGCCTATTTTTGAAAAATTAAATTTCATTAGAAGTCAGTGTATCAGATCTTATTAATTCTATTACATTACAACATGAAACGTTTCATCAGGAAAAAAAGACTGAATCAAAACCAACCCTATACTTTGATAATACAGATAAAAAAAATCCAATGCTTTCACTTTTCAATCTCATTTTGAACAGTGCAAAACTTTCCTTGTGTGAAGTTCTTAAATCAATAGAGAATGACTTATCACATTCTCCTAAAGAAATGTATTTTGTCTAATTTTTTGGGGATTTTTCCTCCCGAAAGCACTATGAAAGGCCAATGTACCTCACTAAGCAATTTTTTCTCCTTCTTGTAATTACCAAAACTAGATAAATAAATTGATATCAATTACCTTTGGGAAAGTCAGGGTGGACTAAAAGACCTTTTAATAATTGGAATGGCAGTGCACTTTGCATGCTGTTAGTGCTCAGTGACAATTGCCACAAGACAATTGATACGCAACGACGTTTTCTTTGTCACTGCTGGACAGTAGAGACTTCAGTGCCAACGATTTTCTGCCATCATCTAAAAGTGATAGGGGCCTATGAATGGTTGTAGCAAGATAAAGAATTCCTTGATATCCCATAGAGGAACTGCAATGCTTTGCTGCTCTCCTGATGTGTTCTGCAGCTGTGACTCCAAGGCACACACCTCTGAATGGTTTTCCAGAGGTCTGGAGTCCTCTTAGTCTTGTGAAGCTACACCTCAGCATCACCAGTGCCCTGCTTGCACAAAGGATAGAACATGTGGTGTGGAAAACACCAGCAGAATTACTGGGCCTCATTTGCTCTTACAAGGGACAGAGGGATGCCTATTTTACTGATTTAGAAAAGGAAGCTGTAACCCATTTTAACGGTCACAGCAGAATATATAGACTGTATCAGGAGAGTGAAAATTTCTCTTGCAAAGCACACAGTGGAATGACTTGTAGCATATACCTAATTGACTTAAATTGCTTATTTTGTTTTTCTGTAAACCACAAATTTATGTCATATAATTTCATCTGCTTTCCTTGTGCAGCAGTTTGTTATAATGGAAGGATGCACAATACCTGAAATTACATATACAAAAACTTTTTCCAGCCTTATTTCTCTTGCTGAAAGGACTGAGGTGGAGTTTTAAAGGTTTAGGAAGGATAAAGGACTGTTTCTGATAATGCTTGATCCTGCTTATTCATTCACTTTGTATCATTAACCATAGCAGACGGGGTCTGTAGACCACATTTGTTCTCCCAGGGTGACTTAGTCAGCTTAAAGTCACCCCTAAAAGCCCTCTCTTTTGCAGGTAACTCAGGAGCATGTTGTGGTTGGACAGACTGTCTGGTATTAGAAGCAGTCTGTTCAGGAGCATCTCGCTCTTACTCTTGCATTTCTACACACACGAAGAATGACAGGACAGCAAAGTCATTATCATGTATGTGTATTCAGTACTTCCTGTGAACTAAAGATTCAATGCAAGTAAGGCCAGGAGTGTCTGACTTTACTTGCATAGTACGCTGATGCAGATAAAGCTCTAATTGGACACATTGTTTTGCAAAGGGGACAGTAAGCAATGGGAACAATTCAAATACATGTCTCTCCTAGGGCTGAAGCAAGGTTATACAGCCTGACAGTCTGAAAAGTCCAGGGCTGTACATAACACTTCTCAGGGTGGCTGGTATTAGGCCTGTAGGCCTATTTAGTCTCTGAGCTGACCTTAGAAAGAAAGGTCATTTTGGCAACTCCCTCCCATTTCTCCAAACTGTGTAGCAATAAAGAAAAATATGGGCAAGAGACTAGGAGCATGACGGAATGAAATGTAAGTCTGCATGATTTTGCAGGGTTGTATTTTCAGCACAAACTGACAAATAAATGAAAATGGGAGCAAAAAAATCCCATTACAAACATCCATGAAAATTTTCCTTTTCCCTGCTGGATCCAGTGAGAGCACTGTGTCAGTGATGGCAGTCACATCCTTGGCAAAACAGCAAGCATCTCATGCACAGTCCTGCTTGGAAGAGATGCGAAGAGATAGTTCTGTCTTCTTGACATCAGCAAGTAAGTCAACAGGTGAAAACAAAGAAATATCTCCCTTCAAAACAACATAGATCCAGGCTAATGGCTGGGACGTTAGACTAGAAGAATAATTAAGCCTGTCTGTACCTAAGCTTGCAGATCCTTCAGAGATTTCACTACTCATATGATCTTCACAGCCAGCCAACATACTGTAAACATTGCCTTTTGTGGAGAACAACATTGAAGTACTTCTAAGACTCTCCTTTCCAACTAGCTGTTTTCTATAGGCAACGCTTCTCAAGTGTTAACTCTGAAAAGACACGGAAATACATGGAGACAGCCAGGTATGGCACAGTGTGCAGGAAGCTTATGGTTACTCAACCCAAACTGAAGGTGTACTTGAAAGGTAACTATCCCCTCCCTGAAGTTTATCCATTGGTTGCTATCACTTTGTTCCAGAGTGCCCCCTCTAGAGGATAAACAGTGACTGTGAAATTGCTCTTATAATATGGCCTTGATTTGAGCAAGGACATACCTCTCATTGTGCTCCTAGGAATCCAAGTGGTGTAGTAGACACTTTCGACTCTGTCCCCACTTCCAAGATTACCCTTTGAAACTAAATGAATCGCTGAAGTACAGGCTCTGTTCAATTGTGTAAGCCCTGAACACAAGAGTCTGAGGACCTGTCTCACTTGGGGCATACAGTTGCTCATATATGTGAAACAGTGCACAATGTAAGTCAAGCTCCAAGTCCCTGACTCTAACTGAAGATCAGGGTGCATCTTTTAGCTTTCTCTTACTTATTAAGCATACAATAAAATCCAGAAGCACTTCCAAGTATAATCAATTGCATAAAAACATGCCATTGAGATGATCTAGAGCATCTAAGACATGTACATGAAGCTGGCAAAAATGACAGATCTGTGGAAGAGCTGTGCCTTCCTAGAGAGACATGTAGGATACCTCAGTATCTAAAATGCAGACAACTGTCTGCATGCATACATCCCTCACCTACATCTATCAGTGGGATGTATAGAATAAAAACATGTGCAACAAATTCTGGCTGTGTTACATGACACATAACTGTTAACAATATTCAAATATTGCTATGATATAAATTATCACTCATTCACTTGTTTCAAACCTTGGGATTTCACAGAAAATCTGGTGAAAAACAGTTAGGAATTCTAGAAGTGGCTTTTTGGATTCTAGATGCCATGAGAGTTGCCTATGAATCAATTCTGATTTTTGTGTGTGTGTGTGAAGAAATTCTGTCAAAAAAAAAAAAAAAAAGCTTTCACTATTATTTACAACAATAAAAACAAGATAAAATGACTGCTGTCCTAAAGGCTGATAACGCTACAGAGATTACAAACTGCAGTTTCAATACAGTTGCCTCCATTTGTCTGCTTGAGAAGTGGCCTTTTTACACTATAGAGAAGATAACAATTTCACAATATCAGTACAAAAAGAATTGCTTTTCCATTATAATCCCATTTTATGTTTAAGGCACAAAGCAGAGTTTCTGTTTCATTATTGCTTAATTCCAGAACAAATGTTATCCTCAGCCTTTCAGAGAATTATAAACTGTGTCTTTATTTACTTGCATGACACAATTTTCACACATTTGACAGACCATTGCTCATGTTCCTCATTGTCATGGTGTTAGTGAAATGTAGCATAAGCTTTAAATTTCCAACGGCTGTCCAATCAATGAGAAGATCACACCATCCGCATAAAACTATGATATGTGACATTATCTATTCAACTGTTCTGTTCCTTGGAACTTGAGAATACTGTCACACTGAAAATGAACACCATTTGCTCTGACAGATTCTTCCTCTATTGAAGACTTCTAATGAATATATTTCAAAATGAGGTACCAGATTAAATAAATTTCATGTCATATCAAAACAGAGATATTAACATTATTTGTAGCAGCAAAGTTCCAAGTAAATTACACTGAACTTACATATGCAATGCATTTAGCAAGAATAGGGTTTTCAAATAGTATAAATCTTGTTGGATGTCAACTTGCCATAGAAGTGATATGTAGATCTTATTCTCCATATTTTCATGACAAGAACAAAGCGTGCTTTGATATAGTTTTCTAATGCATCAAATTAGTATTCAAACCAGAGTTTACTACTAATGCTGAAGTTCACTAAAGATGACTCTATAAAAGCCTAGTGTATTTCTGATTGCCGAAGTAGGCTATTATTATGCATTCTTGACATAAAATCTTCTATAGAGATATTTTTTCTTGTGGCTATGCTCTTCTAATTTGTGGATTGCATCTGATAGTATCTTTTTTAATAGACTCACATCATTCATGAAAGAATGGCTCACGGTTTAGTTCTCACTGGACATATAAAATCTTATTCAGCATGGTACAGACCAGAATTTTAGTGCAACAGAACAGACCAGTACTAGGCAGACAGTTTCCATACACAGCAGACTTGTGCGAAAAATGTTCAAAGAGGGTATATATTTTGTTGTGTTAGATAATTGGTGCAGGAAGGCTCTCAATCTTTAGGTAAGTGTCTCTTTGTCTTTCAGGAAAGACAGCCCTAACAGGTTAAAATTAAATTTATGGATGATAAGGTAAAGTTAACATTGGGAAGTATGACTGGAGAATGGTGTATCAAAACTTATGCAACTGAGGAGCATTTCAGTAGTCGCCTTTGTCATGGTTTTATGATTTTTGGTATTGGTATTCCACATCATAACAACATGTAGGGCATTAAGAGTTAAAGAGTTAATACTCCAACTCCACAGATCATTGATATTTTCCGGGTATACCTGTCTCAGAAGAGAAGAACTATATTCCCCAGAAGACTTTGCGATGCTTTGCATTTTTACGTATTTTCCGCTCAGAGGGAAAAGATAAAAACCCTCTGCGGTCACGGGACACTCTCTTTCCTTCAGGATCGACTCAGCAGTGGGTGCTCACTGCCGTATCGCCTTCAGCGTTAGCGTAAGGCCTTCGGTTTATCGGACACTCTCTCTTGCTCATTTTATTTGATTCATTAGCTTCAATTCCAATTATATTGTATTATATTGTGTTATTTTGCTTTCTGATACCTTATTTAGTAAATTAGCTTTCCTCCTCAGATCGTTGCCGCTGCTTTGTTTCTAGGCCCATCTCCTTTTTTTCCTTTTCCCTTTCCCCCTTCCCCTTTCCTGGGGCGTGGGTCTGCGGGTCCCCCGCACCAGTCGTCACGGAACCGGGCCAATCCAGCCCGGTAAACCGTTGACAGCCTTTTGTACTGTAAGAAAGAAAACTGCAAGAAGGACATCATTCTCAGAGCTCTAGTCTCACTGTATAGTGAAAGCAAATCAATTCATAGTGCATTAAGGTAATAAGAAATATATGTTGTAATAAGACACTTACAAGAAAACTGGAAATATAACAGTGTTCCCACCATAGGCCCATTTATTACTGGTGTAGAGGTTAACAAGGAAAAGTTTTCAGTTCTGTTTCACACTAGTTTAATGTACAAAGGAACACAAAACGTGCTACACAAAAAAAAACCCATAAGGGTTGGATTCCTAAAATGAGCTCCTAACTGAGCTGGCAGTAATCAGCACACATATTCCTTACATCCAACTCTGCATGTATACAGCAGATCTTGTGAGAAGGTCACTCTTAATAACAGTTTCCTTCCATTGGGAAGGCAAAACCTGGAAGCAATGGCTTCTCAGCAGAAAAATGCCATGCTGCTCAAACACTGCTAGAGAAAAAAACATTTGTAAAATTCTCTTACAGTAAAGGCTGGACTTCTGTTTCATTTGCAAGCAAAAAAATGCTCTCTTTCTCTATCAGCTTCCTTCCATATTTCTGCAGATGAGTACATCTCTACTTTGAGTGGATGTCATTCTTTCTGAACTAAAAAAGTGCAAAGCCATTTTGGGATCAGTGTTTTTGGTGGGACAGTATACAGTGAGGAGAACAATACTCACATTCTGCCCAAAAAGTAGTAGACATCTGCAAAAATTAAAGCTGCATGCATACCAAAATGGCATTGATCAGAAAGCTAATCACATGCCTAACTGCTACACAGTCTTTCTCTAACACTGCAATGCTCCTTGAAAGCCCCTCGGAAATTAATCTCTAAGTCTAACCTGAGGGAGTATTTCTCTGTCATTATTTTTAAAGAAGAAAAATCAAAATAGATTTTCAGCATTACAAATATTCTCCTCTCTCTCATTTTACCCACCTGAAAAACAAAAAGCTGGTACTTACATATTAGGTGAAGATGAAAGAGGTCTTGATTACACCTGTAGACAGGTAAACATTTTATCCATTAGTATAGTGGGAAAATAAAACACAGATTTTAACTAACTCTCTTCACTAAATAATACAATAAATACACACAATAAATTAGAAATAATCTACCAAATCCTCAACAAGCACTTTAAGAAAACAAACAAGCAAACAAAAAGACTCTCTGCCATGATTACTCCAACTCAAAATACTGCTGTACCTCAATCTCTATTTCTAGGCTTTGTAATTAAAGAATAGTGGCAGAGTATTATGATTAACTAATAGAAGAAAATACACTTTCTTATTTCCATGTTTGCATTAACTATTCTAGAACTTGGGGGAGTAATAAGCAACAGATAACTTCTTTTTTAGGATAGCTCTTAGCAGTTATCAAGTTAGAGAAGCACTGGTACATACTGCAGGTAACATGCATATTTTGTATAGTCTTCAGCAGCCTCGTGTTTCCAACTCTGTTTTCAGATTTCATACACAATTAACCAGCAATTGACAGCATCCATCTACAAAAATTTACTCAACTTCAAATTGTACTAACCTGAAGAAAGAAATAAATTGTGTCCACCTAAAGTAGTATTACATGACTGGAAATACTTTTATCTATCCATCTATCTATCTATCTATCTATCTATCTATCTATCTATCTATCTATCTATCTATCTATCTATCTATCTATCTATCTATCTATCCATCTATCCATCTATCCATCTATCCATCTATCCATCTATCCTTCTTTTTGTCCAAAAAAGATGTTATAACACTGCAATAGTATAAATAAGTCAAGGCAAAAATGCCATAGCTTGAAATACTTAAAACACAAAGAAAAACAATCAACCAAGTTTTCAGGAGATTTAGTATCACATTCACAGAAAGTCACATCCCTATAGAGAAAAGGAAATTTAAATATTTTAAGGCTGCGTTCCCCTTTTCAGAGACCAGCAGGATGTGTTTGTACCACTTATAAAATTCGTTGTCTTATGAAGATCTACTGAAAATGCCATTTTTTTGTTTTTAATATTTGAACAAAAATCCTGAAGTTTAAAGTGTTGTTTTTATTCTCTTTCTTTTTAATGCTTTTCTCTGAAGTTTTCTGTAGTTCAGGCTCTGTATTATAAACCACCAAGGATGATTATATCCTAGAGTACGGTGATCACTACTGAATATGGTATTCCAGGTGAAATATACAACTAGTAATTAGGCGATTTCTAATCTGCTTCTCCAGGAATTAAAAATGGCATTTATTTGACATGTGTACCGCAGTTAGGAATTCAACAGCAGGTCTGGAGAGATTACTGTGATAATTCCTTGTTGGCCACTACACTGGAGATTTTTTTATGTTTTTTAAAAGTATTAGCTGTGCATAAACTACTGGTACATTTATATATATAAATATTAATAATTGAAACTTTTGACCTTGATGAATGCTGATCACTAGTACTTGAGCTATCTTGAATCACTTCATTTGCGATATTCTCATTAGATAGTCAAATTAGCTCTAAAATATACCTTCTAATTGCCTCTAAAAAAAATCCTGGTCCTCTGATGAGTTGATACACTGTTTTGACACATGTAGCTGAATTTTTGGTATGAAAGCTTTCTGATCTGAGAAAGCTTTTTTAAAATGAAATTTTCTGAGAAAGGTTGATGTTCAGTTTTTTTGTTTTTCACTTTAAATGTGATTTTGCTTTTCCTAACTGAAAGTAGCAGAATTCATTTCTATCACATTTTTCATTTCTACTAATATCCCTTTCTTTTGTATCCTTCACTTTTTACTATTATCCAGTTAGAAGATGTAAAGTAGTAAGACACCAGGTAACAGAACCCTCACGCTGAAATTACCACAGACTAGCTAGTATACAGTTACATATTTGCAGTAATATTTTTGGACATAAGAGTGGGGATAATAGAAGAGTATGAAACAAATGAAAAGAGGAGGACGTGGAAGTCAAGGCAATACGGTCACCTAGCATTGTGATATCTACTACCAAGGTAGTATTCTGTAGTAATAGGAGCAAGGTCCCCCACTTGAACAGGTAAGCTTTCCACTCCACTCAAGATCTAGGATGAGAGCTTCCATTCAGTGAAATACTTAAGCATGGATCAAAGAATTGTCTTCAACAAGTGGAAACAGAAGCCTAAAATTGTGCACCAACTGAGATTCCACCCTATTAATTTCAGAGGGCTTCAGTTCAAGGGCTATCTTTTTTGAGCAGATACTTTCTTCACAACTCCAGACCAAATTCAGGAGACACTGACCTAAACAAGGCTAAACAATTATCTTTAATAGATCACTCACATTTTGTTATAAAACAGCACAGCTTCAGCAAACTAGTTGGAAAAAAAAAAAAACAACAGCAAAACCTTAATGGTCTGCATGTAAATATACAACTCTTTGATATGGGTATTTAAGCCCTTTCAAGCTGAGGAAGAACATGAATCCAGGTGTCCTGCTTCTCAGATTACTGCTCTAACACAGGCCAATTATATATCTGAGAAAGTCCTGATGGTGTTTGTTTCTTCTAAGCAGACTACAGGTGTATTCTGGAAAGCTTCTCAGCCTGTGTCTGCCTTAACTCAAGCAAGTTAACTCAAGCAGTTGTATGAGGTGGTACACAGAACAGTTAGCCTCAGGTTCCCTATTATCTTGCTACAGGTAGATTTCTTCAATGCTTGCAGGCCTTTTTTGTGTTCTGTTCCCAGGACTCCAAACTGCCTCAGTCATGGTCTTGAACTTGGAGATGAAGGAACAGAAGCCCTGTCATAGAGCTAGTATTAAAGTCCTTACAAACAGGCACTACTTCTTAAATCATTGTCTACAGAGGAAATCCAGTGATGGTTTTAGGAGAAATTTCTGCTCTTGGTGCTTTAATCACAAACTGAGAATTAACTAATCACCTTAAAGCAAAACAAGTTCTAAAATTACTTTCTATAAACAGATGCACGGTTAAAACTGTTTTGTTTTTAAAGTGATTTTGAAGATGTTAATTTGTGTGATCAATTAGCAGAGAGCATGAGAAACACATGTGGCTCTATGCAAACATTTAAAATTTTTATTTAAACAGAACAGAAATAAAACATACCCTCTTTAATGCTCAGATGACCTTCCAGATTTCCATGTACAATATCTATGGATTTTTAAATATAATTAACAACTTCCATTTCAGTATTTAAGAGCTTCAAGTTCTGTTTCTTTGACAGTCAAAAGCTAATCAATCTTGTTCTCAAATGCTAATACAAGCAATTAAAAATAACATTAATTGAAATACTGCAGGGACTGATTTTTTTTTTTTTAACCTCATGGCAACACTAATTTACAGTACTAATTAGTGAATTGCCCTTTGTATTATAAATCTTTAGAAGGGAGAACTGGCCTTTAAAGCCCAACAGAGAGATGCAGATGGTCGCTGTACTTCAGTGAGCTTTCATGCTAACTATCAGGATATTCAGTTCACCATGTAAACCAAATGTGATGGATTATACTGTTTACAATGAAGAATATTAATTTCTGCATAGAAAAATGTATTGCCCATTTGTCCTATTGTAAAACATGCAAAAAAACCTGTATAGGATAGATTATATTCTCTGCCCAGATGTCCTAATTAGAAGAGTACAAGTGTCTCTTGTGAAACACAGGATGGAAAAGTAAACTGACAATATCTTATAAACCTGGACAAGACAACTTGAGAAACAGTAAAATAAACAGCTAAAAACCAGTTAAAAACAATATAACTGTTTAACCTCTCTACTACTTTTTCCACAAAATCTTTAAATCCAGTTTAACATAGTAGTATGCCATCTTTGCTCTCAATGCCAAGACTTTTAGAGTAATTTATTGGCAGAAGGTTACCACAGTCTAAAGGTGACTGATTTAAAAGTAAGGCTGGGAATCTTTAGTGATCACAATGAAATCTGCACAAAAAAAAATATTTGGATTGATCTTTGATGTAACATTATAGCACTATCCTATGTGTAAGCATGAAATTATACTTAATTTCTATAGTCTTGAAGGCTGATTTTTTCATGCAGTATTACTACTGTGGGCTTTGGAAATCTTATATTAATTTGTAGACTTTAAATAACAGAGAAATGGAAATACATCACTTTGCATTTTTTAGGGATGTCATCACTAGATGAGAGGTGAAATGAAGGTAAATGACTGCAGTAAGGTGTCATCAACTTAGTACACATACACATCCTGAGGGACTTGTGTGTGATGTACAGAGGTCGTTGCTGAAGCTTTAACCTTCCAGAAATGCAAATATTCCCTTAAAATGGAATATCACATCTGGTCCTAAATTGCCACCAGAAGTATGCTTTCTACTAGTGATGTCAACCTTCACAGCAGACAAACATATATATGGGAAGACCCTAATTTAAATACGTAAGATACTGCATGTGAAACAACTGATAAAGCAGGTAGGTTTTGAGTAAGGATATGAAAACAGGCCTTTACCATGATAGTACTGCTTAGGCAGTGAAAGTAGGACAGTCAAAACCAACAAAGTAACGATAGGTTACTAATAAATGCTGATTCAGATAACTTTTATTTAAAATGTTTCTTTCCTATTCCTGAAAGAAATGTATTTCTTAGGATTCTTTCCTACCACAGCTTTATTTCAGAGAAACTCACATGTAAACCACAGTGATAATCTAATGCTGGCTGCACATTTATGATCTGGTTCTCTGGCTGAAGCTGAAAAACCCTGAGAATAATTTACTGGAGCTTCTCTGAAGTACAGGATGAGGGTGGCTTTAAGGGATCAATATAGCCACACATTAGTGATACCATGTATATCCACATTAACAGGGACTGTGTTTTGACCACACACTCTCAGTCTCCGCTGTGCAACAGCAACACCATTGTCTGCATGGACTGCATAGTCCTCTGCAGACCTCCTTGGAAGTGAAGTACTAGAAGTGTGGGGGTAAGCAAAGGAGAAGACAGAAAAGAAAGGAAAAAAAGAGCAAATTTTACAATGAGATGAAGAAAACACAGTGCTGGAATCTATTCTTGATCCTAGCACCACTCTGAATTAATTATTACCAAGAAAACTCAATCTGTAGGTGGTGAAATCAGCTCTGCCATCAGTTGTATCAAAGGTCAGGAGGTTAATATTATGACAAGAGGTTGGCCAAATATTGAAATATTATTGCAGCTTGTAGCTCATTTCATTCCTGGATTCTGAGAATCTGAACTGCATAGAAGGGACATGAGTCAGATACAAGAAAAGAAGAATAACCAACAGCATAAGATCTGAAAGTAAAGCAGTTATTTTTCACCTAGCTCCTTCTTCTGTAATATGTGGGATACTTAGCACTCTAAGTTTTAGAAAGACACTTTAATGTTGAAGCATTAAAAATTCTTCTCAAAATAAAAAAGAAAATAAATTACTACGTTTTCCTTTTCCTCTCCCTTCCAAATGCTAAAAGGAGAAAAATAAAGACAATTCAAAGAGAGTACCTTGATACAACACTGGAAAATGTCCTTCACAAGAAAAGGAGGGAACAAAGCCAACAACTTGCTTATGCATTAAGTTTTCTGGTCTTTTGTGAACAGCTGCAGATTGTAAGCACTGTGTTTAAGGGTAAAACAACTTGTTTTTAATCTCAGCATCAGAACTATGTGGATTTTTTTTTTCTTTTTTTTTTTTTCCCCTAGGAATTTGTTGTCCTTTCACATTAATTTTCCCATTGTAAATCATTTCATTAAAGAAAAGGATCAACTTTTTCTCTCTCTTGTCAGAAGGTGATAGCTGTTTCGTCAGTGCAAAGAACCTCTTGCTCTGAGAGTATGCTAAAGCAAGGGGTCACTCACAAAAAATTAAAACAGTGTCAATATATTTTAGAGGGATGGAACAGCAATATTTCTGCATTGCTTAACAAGCCATAATGAAGAGGTAATATTCTCATTTAAGAAGAAATAAACCCCCAAATCAGTGTCTGTGGTAGCTAGTGTCATGACATGCTGATTCACCTTGAGCTTTTCTTGTAGCTGAAAGAAACAAACAAAGAACATCAATATTTCACATTCTTTTTGTTAACTTACATTGTTCACTTGTCAACATTTTCTGTGTAATCACTTTTTCTTTTGCAGCCATTTCACCTTGCATGACTGCAGCCTTCACAGCAAGGTAAAGAAGAGCAGTTGAAAATAAAAGATTGTGACCCTAAGATGACAAAAACAAGCAAGAAAATTCACAGGCTGTGGAAGTGGCAGCTAAGTTATTGCTTAAGACAATTTCAGTTTGGCAGCATCCCTCTAACATGCAGTTTAAACTGCAGTTGACAATTCTGTAAGTAAACTCCTCTCTACACAACATCAGATATTCATGTTTTGATTTATTTACTCAACAAAATCACTGGGTCAGTAGGTCATTTTCGAATTCCAAATGCTAGTCCTAGCTTTATTGCATAAAATTTCATGAGGAGAAAACAGTTATTGGTACTTGAAATCATTCCTATTGCTGTTGTTTAGCTGATATTGTTATTGTTGGTCAGTTTGCTTGGATGTCTTTTTCATAATCTTTTGGTGGACGTATAAAGAGTACAAAGAATGTTTGAGTTTTCAGAGTTGACGTGAAATAGTCCAAACCAACTCTTGCATGGATACATGCACTCAAAGTTATCAAAAGGATCATGAAAAACACATGGTAAGCTGGACAATATCAACAGAAATGTCTGGAACTAAAATAAAACACCTTTGCAAATGCAGTCTATGGGCTCAGGTTTTTAAACGGCACTTTTAAATAAGTCAACATCCCAAATGCAACTCATGCTTTGAATAACTTGTCCTTTTGTGAATGCAATCCGAAAGATTAATCTTTCCCTGCTGTTCATAAAGAGAGCTTGGAAGCAGGGTTGGCAGACTTGAACATGACATTGTTTTACTAATGGAGGTTGTTTAAATCCCTGTCTCTACATTTAAACATGCTCAAGTTTATAGTGGGTAGAAGGACTATAGTAGGGCAGCAAACTTTCCTTTCTTTCCTTTACAAAAGGAAAGGTTGGTTAGGGAAGATACCAAAACCAATCTACACAGCATCCTTCTACTTCTGTCATGCAGACTAATGAAGAAAAGACATCCAGCTCCAGTGATTTTTAAGGAAGGGTTGGTTAGGGAGCCCAAACTGGTAGATGCTTTAATATTGTGAAAGTCGGGTTGAGTAAAGCACATCATTTCACTATTGTTTGTTTGTTTGTTTGTTTGTTTGTTTTTGGTTTTGTTTTTGTTTTTGTTTTTTGTCATATTTTATAATGCTATGTTTTGCAAATTCCTCTCAACACAACAGCTTTTACGCAGCTGTGCACTGTGTGTATGTTAGGGACAAAGCTGTGCACCAGTTCCTAGTTACATACTGCAGCATAGTAGAGAAGCAGCAGACATGATTTAGCCTCTGTATAACCTCTGACTATGAAATGACAGTTAAAGTAATGCATGCATTCCATGAAGCAAATCAATATAATCAGGTTATTGCTTGAATTCTCTTCTCTGTGCTTACACATGTTTTGGAGCAGATAACAAAGACATAAAGAGCTTCCAGCCACCTTTACCTCTTTGTTCTTTTATTAATACCAGACTACATGATTGTAATTGATGAGACTTCTCCCTGTCCTCATCAAAGCCCTTGAGAGCTTTAGTTTCATTGTATCTTCGGTCCCCCTTACCACTGCAACTGTGGTTGCAGTGTTTAGCTGTCTTTCAGGGTGAAATCACCATAGCTTGTTCAAATAAATATGAGAATGAACACAAGACAAGGCTTGCAAAAAAGTCAAGTACCAATTGGCTAGGCAGCTGTTTGGAAATTTTCTTGGAAAAAAGAATCACGAGAAATTGCATGAAAGTTTGCAGTGTTCACATAACTTGGACAATGCAATTCAGACAAAACTTAAGTGAAGAGAACCTGTATTCCCTCGTCTAACAAAGAAGATAAAACAAGACTAATCTGTTTCTTTCTTGCATATTCCCAGAAATGTACTCATATGTGTCACTAATATATAAGCATAACATTAAAGCAAAATGTAATAAAGAAAGTCAGTTTCTCAAGAACAGATTATGTTACTACTGTAAGGCAAAGGGAGGAACAGAAGAAAGTGATCCTTAGAAACACCACTAGGTTCACAGCTGGTAAAATTACATGGTTTCAGTACTGAAAGTATGGGTTTGGTTTTGTGATAGGAAAACACTGCCTGGGTCAAAAACACAAAAATAAGAAAATAAGTTAGAAAATAAGCTATTGAAGAGCCTATAATACATGCCTATCTGCACCTAATAGACTAAACAGGGAAATAAGTAACATCCTGTAGCTTGTCTGTTTGATTTATGAAGTGCCTAAATCTTGGGGGGAAAAAAGCTTTTGCGTAACAAACCTTCTCCAAACAATGTTGCATGCAAAGATAACTGAGACTGAGAAGGATGTCTGCTAGTCCAAGGAAGCTGGAACAGATGCGATAAGCACTTCTCTTGTCTTGTTTCTACTGCTTTTGACTTAAAACTATTAAAAGGGAGGAGCAAAGGCAAATCTAATTCAAAGATGAGACAAAAATAATATCTTTAGTGAACTTTTGATGCACTGCTGCCTTGGTAATAAGATGGTCTCCAAATACAGTGAATTTCATGCTGATACTTTGATTAGAAAAACACATTAGGAGCTCATTATTTTTAAGCCCTAAGCGTGATTTTCTAACACTGCTAGTGAAATTCTGTGCCAGCTTTTTTTTTCTTTTTTTGTTTTTGCATAGGTTAGTTGAAGGCGTTTTTTTTCCTTCAAAAAGAGTAACCATTAAATAATTGTACAAAACATGTGCTTTTTTGTTTTGTTTTGTTTTGTTTTTGTTTCAGCTTCAAAGCATTAGTACTTCCAATTCCAAAAGAAATATAGTACACCTAAGTGTAGAAAGGCCTCTTTTGTCATGCCTAATAAAATTTTGCTTATTTGGAATATGTTTTCATACCAACTCGTCTAACCAAAATTGAAGACAATATTCTGTTTCTGGATAGTGACTTTCTCTGTTTAATTGACTGCTGAGATATTAGATACTGAGATCACAGGCACTTTATAAATAGGCATAGATCTCCTTGCCCCTATCACGCCATTTATCACTGTGTTTGGAAGATCTTCTAATTACTCTGCCAATGTAGGTGGTCTCAGTAGCTGAAGGAGTTGCTTTAGGTGTACTGCCAAGTATTTAATTTGTCTTGTCATCCTTCCCATTAACCTCCTATTTCTTGTAGGATCATTTCCCTGTGCTCATTCCTCCTTGACAGCTGTGTTACCTTTGATACTATAGGCCACGTACTTCTCCACAAGGAACTCCCACCCTTAGGTTTCTGTGACACCAACTTACTGTTTCTTCATGTGGCTGACAGCATAAGAGTTACTGCTGATGGTTCCTCTGTTTCCCCTCTGTTAGCATCTCTTAAGTCTCTGTCATTATTCCCTTTCTACTGTTCCCAGGCACCTCCTGGGTGTCTTTGCCAGCTGTCCTGGACTCACTTATTTCCCAGCGTTAAAGACTCTTACATATACTTCTCTGCCTGTCCAGGTTTGCCTCTGTGGTATCTGATACCAGACTCCCCACAGCTTCCTTAGATGTTCTGTGTCTAAGGATGAACGTGCAGCCCCATCTGCAGTAGCTATTCAGCATTTTGTGCAGGCATCTCATGGTTATTTTGACTGCTCCGTCAGTTCTATGGCCTTACAGTCAGCAAAAATTCTTCCTTCTAAAATATTGTATCTCCTATCACTATTCTTCCAACTTATCTCACTAAATTTTTATCTCAGTTCTTTCTAACTGGAGTGAAGTAAACTTTCTTGCACCTTCACTCTCTTCTTTGCTGTTTCCCTTTTGTTGCTTTATGTTATAAAACTTGTTCATCAAGGTTATTCCCTACTGCCTTTCAAAATAAGCAAATTTAGCATGTGTATATGCTAAAGTCTTTTGACACAGGATCTGATAAATATAAAAGAGCTTATTTGTTCACAACATACTATTTCTTTAAACCAATATGGTCAAAATGTTTGGCACTATGAATATGTGCAACATTAACAGAAATGTTTAATTCATAACAAGCTGGCAAAGTAACTCCCTTGCTCTGCAGTAGTACTGTCCATTTCTTCATGAAGGATTTTCTATTCCAATCTGTTTTACAGTATTTTCTAATTCTTTTCATCTTGAACTTATGATGCTAGCAACAAGTAATTTGGGCAACTCATTTTCCAGCCTTCAGTTTCAGCAAATCTAGTCGTACAAAACTGACTTGGAAAACTCTGTAAGTGTTATTAAAACACAGAGAGTGGATCCTGGTCTTCCTTCTCACTGAAACATATTCACTTTATCTTTGGGCTTTAAAAGGGATGGAACAGCTTTAGCCAGAGGAAAAGAAAATTCTTATGTAGTGGAAAACATTACTTCTTATAAACACTCTTCTGAAAGATGAGAAGTGATGGTTAATGTCACTGATAGCAGAGATTAATTTTCAACATAGAATCATGGTGTAGTTTGGGTTGGAAGCAGACTTCAAGCCCACCCAGTTCTGATCCTTGCCATGGGCAGGGTTGCCACTCACAAAATAATGCTACCCAGGGCTGCATACAATTGGCCTTGAATGTCTCCTTGAACCTGCCGAGTACCTCAGTCTTCCCTGTATCTATCATTACCAGTTCTTCCTTATCAGAATGGGAATTTGGAACCCAAGAGGCAAATTATATGCAAATATTCTCATAGGCCACATGTGATTACTCTTCTGTCTTCTGGGATGGTAGGTAGAGGAGAATGCTTTTTTTCCAAATAGTAACAGGCATTGTATGTGATAGGCAAAAAAAAACTCTTTCTATTCCACTTCCATGCAGTTATATGGCTGCGTAGGATAAGAAACTTTTGACTTATCTAACAGAAAACACGAGCACATAGGCATGTAACACAGTTTTGTAACTGGTGATGATGAGTAAAAGTTTGGTCATTTTGAGTGCATGGAATCTGATTTGAATCAACACCTGAGCCCTTAATTCAACAACCAACTGCCCTGCTTTGCAGAATGAAATATTGAAAGCATATAGCGACTACTCAGAGATTACAAACAGTGGTACTGAAGAGTATTTTCCACTTTTCTCTATTTTCGGTTTGGTTTTACAATCTGCATTACAAAGTTCAGCAGTGAAGATCAGCCAAGAAGAGTAATGAGAAATAGCAAAAAATTTCCTGAGAACAGCGTTTTCAAAAGTGTTGCTCTGAAACTGACATCTTTATAGCACCTAATGTCTGCAGGACAAGCAGATTTGTGAGCATCAAAGCAAACATTATTAATGAATCGCTTGTCATATTAATAACGCAAAGAATAGGGGAAACCCTGGATATGCAATAAATACGATAAGTCTGTTTATTACAAATCTCCAGTTTTTATCTGCTTAGAGTCCTAAGTGAAAAGCATTCCAGGTACAGCCACTGATATCCAGGATCATGAAGATTCAGAACAGGTGAACAACAGTGCTTTATCTAGGTATGGATGGTTAAGACTTTGACCTCAAACTCACACCATGCAGGAGTCTATAAGAGAGATTCCAGGCCTAGAAAATAGAACTCTTAAAATTTCTGTCACTGAATACCTGCTTGGAGAGTTAATTTGTAGAGGAAGGGATAGATATGAGTTGAACTGTGTCCCACCATGTTCTGACTGTTATTCCCTTGTATACAGCACCTTCAACACTCCTTACACAGGTTCCCAGGTTTTTAAGATGCTGTTATTAAGAAACACTGGACTGAGGCCAACCTGAGTAGCTCTGCATTAAGCACTTAATCTGAGTTCTATCTCCCTTGCTGACACTCTCTTGAATATATGGAAAAATGGTAGACTATAGTGTTTGCTATGAGAATATTTGTTCACTGCTGATCTCTTCTTGTCACTTAGGGGTCCATTTCAGGAGAAACTGGCTGTTCCTTACCACTTCAACTGGCAATACTGGATTATTTCACCAAAGTTTGTGAATACTGGAAATCCATAAATAGTGTCTCACACTTAAAATGAAAATGCCAAGTCTTTAATTTCATACTCGTTTTGCAGAACTCATTGTATATCAACATTTGCACTCAAGAAGTTTTACAGTGAATACATAACAGAAGTGGGGGTATTTCTTTCCTGTTGGACTGCCACGAATGTTCTTGTTTATCATCAACCAAGCTCTTTCCTTCTGAATAAAAGCAGGAGTTGTACATTTGTACTATGCAATCAATACTTGCTCAAAAAATAAGATTCATCATGGACCACAAAGTGAAAACTGTGAAATCCACCTCTCCTTGAAAATTTCTGGAGCTTGCATATACAGAATATGACTCATTACCAAAAAGGTTTCAATCATGCAAATGAAATGTAGAGGCAAGTGATATATACGGATTTAAATAGATGTTTAATAATCAAGAGAATAGAAAAGAACATTAATTTAATAACACATACAGTACTGTGCCTCATACTTACATAGAATTAGAATATTTGGCAGATATACAAAGGGGAAGAAATTGACCTGAACAATGGAATGAGATTAGAAAGAGGCTTAGATTTTGACTGCACTAAACTAAGAAAGTACAAGAGAAAGATCAAAAAAGCAGATCAAAATTCCACTAATACTGTAATGACAATCTGACTTACTAACATAGAAGTATGACATACAAAAACAGCTATGCCGCATCACAATTTTCACAATTTATATGAGTCTAAATATTTGAATTATGTTCCACTGGACAAAAGTACACAAAAAAACCCAGGAAATATTGCAAAAATACATCTGAAGAAAATTTCAAAAGATTCAAACGTATCCTTTCCTTTCTGTGACTGATGAATGAATTTATGACTTCCTGCTAAATGTATTCTACATTCGTGTATAATTACTTTTTGGTCACATTGAAGTTAATGGCAAATAGCCACAGATTCTGGAATCATGAATTTTTTCAGAGTGGCATACTCAGACATTCGTGCCTGACAATATTGCTCACAGAAATTATCAATACTCATGCAGGTAAGGGAGAAAATGTTGCCCCAGTTAGGCTAATGTCCACCAAAAGAGGATTGCAGAGTGTATTGTTTTAACACAGTGACAGATTTACTATACCATGTTTACGTACCTAAACAGCATTACACAAAAGGCTCTCCAGAAAAACATGCCTGGACTGAGAAAATATAAGGCTGGATTTCTGTTGTGATTTACAATTGCTCATTGTAAAGAAACAATTAAAAAGTGAGTTTGACTTTTCCTCATCACTAAATAAACGTACTTTTTTTATCAAAACTAGCTGGGGGTTGGAGGAGAAGAAGTACCAGCAGTCCAACAACATTCATTGGTTTCCCAAAAATAGATGGACAAAGACAAGGAAAAAAACATTTTTGCTAAGAAACAGATTTGAGTTTAAAGCCTCTAAGGAATTATTAAAACCCTAATGAATGTTTTAATTAACATTCACAGTGTCCTTTTAAGTGAAATCATTTAAGAGTTGCAATGGAAACCTGTTAAACAAATTGCTACTTGGAAAAAAAATCCAACTCAGCTTGTTAGTAGGTCTTCTATTTCAAAAAGCCCCATGCAAACCAGCTGGCAGACCTAGAAGCTGACAGTGGAAGATTTAACCAGTATTTTTTTTTTTTTTTTGTATTTAAAGATGAGACCTCAGCTAACTTTACACCCAGATGGTGTGAACTGGTGTCTGTTGTATAGATATGCCAGGCTATGCTAGCAAAAATGTACCTTTCTGCATCCTGCTCTGGTAAAGAGAATAGATAGTCAAAATAGATCACTTTCTGTAATAGATCAAGATTGTATTGTTTACAGGCTCAGGTATACTCTGTGATTTGGCTGGTAAAAAAAATCAATACCCCCATACAGTATCATTTTTTGCAGCTGGGATCTTTGCAGGGCAGCTGGATTCGGTAGCTAACTTATGCTTTTCTTCACAGTAAGAATAACAGAGCACTGGAACAGGCTGTCCAGAGAGGTTGTGGAGCGTCCTTCTCAGGGGACATTCAAGACCCACCTGGATGCCTACCCTTGCAACATGGTCTAGGGAGCCTGCTTTGGCAGGGGGTTGTACTAGATGATCACTAAAGGTCCCTTCCAACCCCCACATTTCTGTGATTCTGTGATTCTTTAGCTCATCTCCTCTGTTCATGAAAATCTCCCACAATTAAATAACAGTGTGTCAATAACATACTGTTCAGTGTTTCACAAAGTGAACCACTTCCCACTCCCCGAAGAAAAAAAAAAAATTAAGTCACCTCTGGAGCAAGACAGGGCTGTGCTTACTACTGGTAGCAGGCTAAACCGAAGGTTTGTTTTCACAGTGTCCAGATTGCTTTTTTTTTCTGAAATCTTTTGTATAACTACAGCAGCCATGCAGTATATGCATGCTTCTGGCTATCTGTGACAAAGAGAAATGTCTCTTGTGTTAGAAATGGGTTTTGCCTTTGTTGCACACAGAACTGATGTTATCCTTACAGTATGTTTTGTATGCAATTATAAACACTATTTATGTATTAATAAAATTAAAGTCCTGGAAAGCCTTTTTGTTTAAGTGAAGACATTTTTCTTATTATATTAATTTTCTCTGTTACAACCTTCAAATCAGTGCACGCACTTTGCTTATTTAAAAGAGAGAGATTCAGTCTGAGAGAATTGAAATGGACTTTTCATGACTAAAATCAACTACAGAAAGGACATAGCAGAACACTGCCACCTCCAGTTACAGATCATGTACAGAACACACTGTCTGTATTATTTAGACACTCAGAATAAATGAAAAACAGGCATGAATTCTGGCACCAGGCTCAGACTGACTGCCAGCAAAGAGCCATGTGTATATTCAAGCCTTTGAGCACGGCTGACTTTTAAGAAAATATTAACAAAAACTGGTACTACAGAAACAAATAAGCCATTGCTCCCCATACTAGTAACAGCATGTTGCCATGTTAGTGATATTCTTCTGATCAGGGGCTATTCAATCAGAGACTTTAACTTCAATACTTTCCCCCCAACTCACATTTGGTGTAAAGAATCTACCTTCCCATTTTCCATGTGTCCTTGCTTGTCTAGTTGGCTCAGATTAGCTACAGCTTGAATGCTAAGAAAATTCTGGGGATCACATGTGACAGAAAATACACAGATGGAGGGTACGTCTAGGCCTAGCCATGAGAAAATACAGATGGTGGTAGATGAGAACTGAAAGATTATATTGATTTTTAATTTTATTTTTTATTTTTTTGTCAGTGTGAATGGAGAATTGTTATCCAAATCAATGTAAGACAAAGAGGCCAAAATGGAAGCTGATGAAATAAAGAGGGTGACTATGGCTGCTGCTACAAGTGGTAAAAGGAGACGAAAAGATTCTAGTAAAACATGTAGAAAAGCATGAGAATTCATCTCCTGAGGTCCAGGTGGATAAAATCTCATGAAATTTCTGTTCTTCATAGCTACAGCAGAGTTTCCAACTTTTTTGCAAACAAGGTCAGTTATTGCCACACTTTCCTTCTCATTACCTGTCTTTTCTTTCTAACTGTCCTCAACCACAGTCATGAGACCTTTTTCTCCCTGCTTCTGTTACTGAGACTTTGCTATATATTGGCTTTCTACATTTGGCTGATAATTTTTCCTCTATCCCTTCCCTAGCTATACATAAGAATGCTGCTTTTAATTTCCCAGGCTGAAACTGCAATTGAGCTTGCTTGAAACACAGCAGCAATCAGTTATGCAGCAATTAGTATTAGTGTGATCCCATGTATTACTGCTTTGGAAAGGTGTTGAGAAACTGAATGAAGCTGAAAAAAAACAACCAAGAACGACTGATAGAAAAAATGAATTATCTGTTAAGACAGAAGAACAGATAAATATGCATCACATGGCTATGTGATGTCTATGGCTGTAGAAGAAACATGGTTACAAACAGCTGGAAGAAAGAACACAAAAGAGAGAGAAATTATTTTGCACGGGAGTTGGGAAGTGTAACAATAATGAGAAAAAAATAAGGAAGTTTATTAGAATTAAATGACATATATTAGACTGGGGAATTGCTTTCCAACTCCGGGTCTTACAATAATGTTAACATTGTACTTTTAAAACAATTTGTGGAATATAATTAACCTTTTAAAAAATCTTTATCTTTAAGGATAAAGCCATTACTGTTTCACACCTATATATGATTACATCATTTAAAAAACTATCACTGCCTGCATAAATGATAATGATTCTCAGAGAGGAGAATAAGTGAGAACAACCAATGAGCATTAGGGTGGAACATGTTTCTCTACTATTCTGGACAAATCTTTAGTGATATTCTCAGGAAAATAAACATGCTGTAAATGCAATTATAGTGAGATGGGAAGAATTCCTTCAGCCAGAAAAAAACAATGCAAAACAATTTGGGGAAAATATAAATATTCAAGTTAAAAATCTCCCAGAAGGAACAGCTTGATATTTATTTACAAAATAGGGAATGCATTTTCAAGTTGTTGTGACTTGAAAAAATAATAACAGTTTAAAATAATTTAAACATTAATATGTTAAAAGCTTTGCATCAATCCATTCCATTATTATTTTAAAAAGTGTTTGTATTTTTCTCCCAATTATTATTTAAATAGATCTACTTCAACAAAACCACTGTCTAGTTTTTGCAAGGCTGTAACTCAGTCCAGCTTGATTTTCATGATGTATGGACAGTCATTGTTGTCAGCACTTTTAAATTCATAGAATCAAAGACAGAGAGATCGTAAGATTGTCTAGTTTGACCTTCCGTGTTTCACAGGCTCTTAAATTTCAGCAGATTCCCTGTAATGTATCTAACATCTGGGTTTGCGTAAGGCATGCCTTCCAAACTACATTCAGCATTGATATGAAGGCAAGAGGTGCAGAATCTAGGACTTACTGTAATTTGGGCCAATGTTTAATCACTTTCCCTGTTAGAAAATGTGTCTGATTTCTCATTTAAATTTGTTTGGCATCCAGCCATTGGCTCTTTTTATGCTTTTCTCCACGAGATTAAAGAGCCCTTTAGTATCCTGTATATTTTCCTCATGAAGGTTCCTGTACATTGTAATCAAGTCCCCTCTCAATCTTCTTTTTTGATAAGCTAGACAGATTGAGCTCTTTTTGAGTCCCACTGTAAGGCATTTTCTCCAGCCCTCAAATCATTTTTGTAGCTTCTTCCTGAACTCTCCCATTTTTCATAGTCTTAGTGGACACTAGCACTGATGAAATATTCCAGTAGCTGTCTCACCAGTTCCTTATGCTCTTCACTGTACTTATTCATCCACTGAAGAAAGGCAGAGCTAGTCAGAAGGCACCATCTGGTGAGGAAGTCTGGCTGGTGGGGGGCAGATTTAAATACTTAAAGAGTAGCAGAGAGGAGGGTGGAATGAAAAAAGGATATTTAAAGACTGACTTGCTAGACTATGATCATTTTTAGTATCCCCAGGAGGTTAGTGAATTCTTCTCCCTTGGACTCCTATTGCCTGTGTTTAAAAAGGTGAATAGCAGCAGACTATAAAATATGGAAAATGAAAATTTCATTGGGATTACACATGGATGAGGAGAATCAGCATCTGCCTGCTGGAAAACACAGGATTGACAGGCGGGAGCAGGGAATAGAGAAGAAGAGAAATACCATGATTGTCAAATAAGAACAGAAAAAATCACAATAGTCAAAAGATTACAGAGGGAAAACGGGATTTCATGACCCTAATTTAAGTAGTAATGTATATAAAAGAGTAATGAATTTCTGAAGTTTCAGGATGCAGGTCCTGCTCTCAAGCCAGTGCTCACTCTGCAAAGCCAATACCTGAGAGAGGAGACAAATTAGCTCCACTCTGGCACTGAAAATTGTACATCTTAGTGAAAGATCCTTTTCAGAAGCTTATAAAGATGTTGAGTAAAGGGCAAGATGCAGAACCTGTGAACTGTTTACTTGTGCACCCAGCTGATTATAACTGCTGAGGTAGCTCATGAGAAAAAGACTGCCAGACAGCCATAAAGCTGGTTGCTGAGATCAGAGGTGACATTCAGAGTTTCAGATACAAAAGGCATGTAAGTCCAAGAGAGCTTTCAAATCACCATTTCAGAAGCTGTGGAAGCAAAAAGCACTCTCTTTCCTTCTGCAGGAGCTAAAGCATTTGTCTCTGGCACTGCATTCAGCTATGCTTATTCATTCCTTTATGATCTTTAGATTGGATTTCTACAATGTAGAATGGTTGAGGAATAAACTTGAAAAGTACACGGCATCTTCAGTTATTACAGCAGGAGTGTACTTACTGCTGGGAAGGTATTAGTCCAAGCAGAAATTATACCGCATGAGTCCTACACTGTAAGCCCTGAACCAGCATTCACAGTAGGAAAAGTACCGTTTTGCCTTTTTTTTAATCATCCAAATAATCAGTAAGTATTAGTACCAAAAAAAAAAAAAAACCAACAAAAAACCAACACCAAAAAACCAACCCTGTAATTCTTAACATTTTTAGTAAAAATGATCCACAAACTTTCATACACTTCTAAGAAATGATAACACACAATACAGTTGTTGACTTTTGACCATTTAACTTTTTTTAGAAGCATTCAAATACCTAAGGCACATACAGCTTCAGTTGATCCTTTCTAAAAAATCAAAGTGTTTCTTGCTTAAGCCCTTCACTAAAGCTCTTATAGCCCCAACAAATATCCATATAAACTTTATCATTCCATGCCAACATTGTCTGAATTCCAATAAATTGAGCAATACAAAGGATAGCATCAGTGTAAATAATATTTTTGCTGAGGAGACAGTGTATCTAGGAAGTCACCAGCCTTTGCTAGACCTAGCTCATTGGTGTTACTAGGTGAATACAAACAAGGGAAGGCAAACATGGAAGTATCTAAAAGGCGTCTTAAAAACTGAAACACAGATGAGATATGGTGTGGGCTGCAGGATAAGAAATTTCTCCAGACATCCATCCCTTACACATAGACTTCACAGGGGACTTTGTTCTCTCACATCGAAATTAATCCCATGAGACACCAACACTGGCAAATATTTTTCATGCGAGTCCAACTAATTCCAGATTTTATCTCCCAAGCAAGATGGTTTAAAAATTCCCCATATTCTGATGCTTCTAGTCACTTTCACACTGGGTAAATGTGACAGGGTGCACAATTTAAGAGTCGAACACCAAACTCCTGTCAGTATCAAGAAATATTTTTAGGTCTTACTTTTACAAAATAAAATAATGCCAGCAAAAGTGGATTTCTCCTCTCAGGAAACAGCAAGAAAAATGCATTTTATTGTTACATTTTGTAAGAAAATTAAATGTAAAAGTCAATTATTTTTAGGCATACATGATCATGAACAATTTAATTTTCCTCTAGATATTACATTTTCTTACACTGACTTCTTTCTGAAGAAGAACTGTTAGGGAAGTCCAGAAGATTTCATGAAGCTACATTTTTGTTACCTCAACATGAATAAGTAAATGCAATATTTCATTTTTAAGAAACTTCTGTATTCTAAATTGTGTTGCATCCAGATGGATTCAACATTCCATAAAGGCATAATATCTTATAGCTATTTTACTATTTGATAGTTCAATTTTTCCATTTGCCAGAAATATAATTATCCACCTACTTTTCTGAAGAAATGATTCCACAGTATCATAGAATTATTAATTCTTCAAAAATATACTGTTTAAGAATCAGACTTCCCTCTCAGGATAAGCATATTTTAGTATATTTGAAATAGTAATATTTTGCATTTAATTTCCAGCTTCTATGAGTTCAGTAGATGATTATCCCATTAGTGTCTTTGATAGAGGTGTACACCATGCATTCATGTAGATTTTCAAATTCTCTGATATGTTTACTTCAGAATGTGTCTATTTGCTGCAAGAATGTGACATTGAGCACACAGAGTCAGAGAAGAAGAACAGAAAATCCAGGTACTACATCTACTATTACTCCCATCTTCTCTTTGACCTTAGCTAAATTACAATGAACTTGTGCTACCTCAATTTCTTGAATTTAAAATTGAGATAGAGGTACTTCATTCCTTGTATGATGAAGCTAAGTATTTCTTTATATAAAAATGAGAGATCCTTTAGCAAAATTGATTTAATGCAAATAAACTAATGCAATGTTATGGTTGAGAATCTGAACAGAAAGCTATCAAAAAATGCAAAGGCAAACTCCCACAGCAATTATAAAGTAGGTCATAGTGAATGTACGTGTTCATGCATTGAAGGAACGTACACTTGCTCAGTCAAAACTGCAGTGGTAATCATGGCTTTAAATCACCTGACATCTGTGAGATCAAATTCTAATGCAGTGGTATAGCCTAAAATTTTTATTTTCATTTAATAAGACACTATAACAGATAATGCCATGTTTGCATTTTATTCAGTCACTTCTGATAATCTGCTCTACTGATCAATATTGTTTTCTTCCTTTTTATTATGACATTGTAGCAACATACATGTAGAACTGCAATGACCCAGTTTCATTGGATATTTTAATATTCCTGGTATAGTCATATTTACTTAATTTTCAGCCCGTTTGAGTTACAATAACTCCCGTGAAAGTAATTAATGAGCTGTTATTATCACGGTAACACCATGAAAAAATAACTAGTGATAGCTGGTTAGCAATATATTAGGTATCTAGGCTATCCAAAACACAGATTTTTTTAAATATTCTTTTTTTCTGTAGACCCTAGCTAAGGTTTTCATAAGGTTTTCATTCATTCTCCTATTTACACTTCTATAAACGCGTCCAGGAAAAAAAAAATCACAACAGTTATTTAGTAATTATCAAACAACATAAAGACTGCCAAATTGCAGATCTGACTACTTAAGTGGTCAATAGCAAATATATAGAGTGACAGAAGAGAAACAGTGCATGAATGCTTCCCATAGAATTCATAATTTAGGAACACTTTGAGAAAAAACTTGTACCAGAACCACTAAATTTCACAGCTTTCTCATTAATTCTTTAATAGCTTTTGGAAACAATTTTCATAATATTTTGCAATAATGAGTTCTGCACTGAGACAAAATAGATTTCCTGTTCAATATCAAAATGCAAAATCTCATTTTCTGGAACAGATATCTGTGACTTTATGAAGTGATAGGTATCTAAATAGAGATGTTTATTCCAATAAACTGGACCTAACTCTCAACTGCAGGAAATATATGTGCATATATAGAAAAGCTTATGCAGGTGTATTTTCTATATTAACTTCATTTCCAGTATGTGTGATCCTGTATATGATCCTAGAAAAAAAACACTCAGAATGCACATAATGAGCTTGAGTTACTTAAAACTGAATTATCTTAAAAAGAGAGGATTAAAATTTAAAATATCTCAAAGACACACCACCAGCACAGTACTTTTTATGATGTGGATAAGTACATTGCAGAAAGGTAACCACAAATGAAGTATGTAGCTTAGAACTAATTTCAAAACCAATTTTATGTGCAATCCAAACCTGATGAATTGAAACTCACTATTTTCATAAAAGGCCGCTTATTCTTCAAAAAGGCCCAAATCCCTGCTTTTATTTATGAGAGTTGTTGTTTTTTTCCCCCAGCAGTACTGCTATTATCTTTTCAACTCATACAACAAAAAGGCAGAATAAAAAAGACTACAGTAGGTGCTTCTGATGTGAGGATTATGTTTTGTACATATAAATAATTTCCTAAGGGAAATCTCTAAGTTGCAGGTAAGTAATAGTTGTCTAACTTTCTGACTGCATAGATAGGATTTGATGGTTAGCCACCGAAATCCCAAATCTTAGCTTGGACAACTGGAAGCAGTTCAGGAATCCTGAATTTTGCTTTAACAGCATAGTCCAGTCATACTTATATATATAGACAAAGCAAATCTTTTGCCCCTAATAATAACCCACAGGGACTTGATCAGGAAGACCAGCAGCAGTACCACATCCATAGGGCCTAAATATTGGTTAAGACAATAACTCTCTGAGGTAACAAGTAGTCACAGAACCTTCTGTACTCTCTCTCCCCAACAGAGTGGGAAATATTCCTGAGCTGCAGTTGCTAATGCTTCTGAAAATGTATGGTACACTGAGGGCTGGTTAATTTGTAATCCAAGTACATTGCAGATACTGCATGAGGATGTGAAATACTGGTTACATATAGATTCCCTACAACTTAAGTGCAGATGCACTATGCAGCCTAGCTAGTCTTTAACACTGCACACAGAACTCTACAGTGGAATCAGGCAGTCCCCTTCTTCAGGGTCCATAGCCATTCTTGTTTATTCTTACTTTCCCTTTATTCTTTCCATCTGAAATCAAGACATCGGCAAGTAAGAAATTTGCTTGCAAACAGTTGTTTTCTACTGTTGTACTAGCCAGACTCCTATTATTCTGTTTCCAATAGAAGACAGAGATTCCTACCAGAAGCATTATATGCATTATTTTCACTTAGGATACCTTTGAAGGCACATTACAGAACATTTTGGAGAAAGAAAATGTTTCTTCATAATTTTCCATTGGAAAACTGCTGGTTAAGAGTTGAACAATGCAAGTGTTCACTTCTGAAGATTAGAAAATTCAGATTATGGGACTTGTTTTAAAAAGAAATAAAAAGAAATTTAAGCATTCAGTAACACGAGAATCTTGTCACTGCCTAGAGGTGTCTTCAAACATCTATCCTAATAAATCATCTGTGGTTGTGCTTGTGATAATGTGAAATTATAAAACTGGCACTGAAGTGAAATTTTATAGAATCACATCTATATATTCTGATCCCAAGCTATATTAAAAATCTGATAAATTCATCATTCTCTGCTGACTGTCATCTTCATGGGTTCTTGGTTTTGCTTTGTTTTGTTTTAATCTCTGAATCCCTTATATTACTGATTACAAATTCAGCTTGATTTGAGCAGTTCTGCAGTGACTACTGCAAAGCTTCTCAACTTTAATACTATAATGTAGTCAATGTATTTATAGTTCTTGAAAATGTCACATGGCAATGTTATGTCAGGGACGACACATCTCAGAGACTCCTTAAGATGTCTGCATTGCTGTATTCTATTTGTAGAAGCATTTTTGTCATTGTCAGTGAAGAAACAGAGCTGCAGCTGCAGCTCTTTCAATACCGTTCAAGCTTATAGTGGACCCGAGGGGATCATATTATGACATCCATACTTAATTTAACAATAAATCATATATTCAGGGACTACAATATTGCATTATAGCCTCACTATTTTATGTCCATGGGAATGCAGCAAGAGCAAGCTAGTATGTGTCTACAAGGTAGACTAAACGGTTAGTTCACAAGAGCGAAATCAAAGTGTAAACTGACAACAATACATAAAAGGTTTTGTAACAAATCTTAGAAGTATGAGCAGAAAAAAACAACACAAATGCAGTCCAGCAGGAACTGCATTTAACTTGAAGTGCATTTTTAAAATCTTCTTAACTCTACCACCTTGCTTACTGTCAGTTTTAGTTCTGCTCTGCACTTCTCATGGCAGTCAGCATTCTCTGTATCTCATTTCCTTTCCTGTTTCATTCAAGTATATTTAAAGAGAAAATTAACACCATCTGAATCTTAAGCTTTACTTATCCCTTTCTTCTAGCAACAATTTCTCTCATTTGCCCTACATTTTTCACTATTGACCTTCTAGCTAACTCCAAACTGAAAATTCATATGTTTTCTATTTATTCCCAGCTCTAGTCCTGCTTATTCTCATTTATTCTTGCTTCTCATCCCCCTGTTTGCCTCTGCCCATATAACTTCACATCATCCTCAACTTCTTTACTTTCTATTCATACTAACTTCAGGTCTCCTTCCACTGTCTACTTACATCCCTCTGCACTCCAACTTTCATTTAATTCATTTTTTCCTCCCCATCAACATTATTATTAATCTTCTACTGGCTAGATTATGAAATAACTTCTTTGCTCTTCTCCATCATCTGCCTCTGGCAACAGTTTACCCGCTATTTACATTGCTCTCTTTCATGGACTTTATGAAACTCTATTATCTGTTTTAAAAGGCTCCACTCTCCAAAACTAAGTAGTTTCAATTACCTTTTTATTGGCAGTCTTGATCTTTGGTCTAGATGTCATCCTTAACATATATTACATAAAATTAAGGAACAGCAACTGTAGTAAAAGGCGATTCACAACTCTGATCCATTTTCTCTTTATACAGCTCATCCGGCCTTCTGTTCATCTTCTCTTCATGCATTGTATCTAAATTAGATTTTAAGCTCCTTGGGGTAAGAAGACATCATTTTCATTTATCTGTAAAGTACCATGCATGCTTATGGCTCTGTAGAGATGCTAAATATGTATATCCACATTTATTAAAATACTGATGCTTTTATCTACCCATATAGCGCAGAGGCAACATGGCAGTGTTCAAAAACTATTTTCTACCTTATAACAGCTATAATGTGATATACTTGTAGTGGCTCCATGCTGCTCACTCCCTGTTTCCTGGTTCATATTTACATTGCTATTTCCATTCCTGTTAACTAATGCTGCCCCCAAAATAAAAATCTCAGTTTTATCCAACAGCATCAAAATCCTTTTATAAAAATAAAGCCTAGCAGTAACACACAGTGGTTTTTTCACTTATTCATACTGTGTAATCATAGTCTTAGTGAGTAAAGGATGTTAATTTTCATGAAGCAAAAAGCCTTCTTCAGAGCTCTGAAACCTTTTATTTCAAATAGTCTTGATATCCAAAATTTTAGGCATTTTGCACACTTGCAGTCCTGCTATTCATCTTGAGAGGCATTGAGGTATCTGATTTTCAGAGTACAAGAGTATATAGTTCTTCCTGACATTCAAGGTCTCAAAGAGGGAGAAAATATTTTTTGAAAATATTGGCTTACAATATTAACATAATCAGTGCTAGCACATATTCTAAAACACAGGAGAATTTTTAACACAAATAACACAATATCAGAATGCACATTAAAATTTTACATTTACAAGTGCAGTCACTGGCAGTTGATATACTCTTCTTTGTACTCAGGTATATTTATTTCTTGAAAAGTAAGTATGCCCAAATCCCACAGCAAAATCCACACATGTCCTTGTCATGACCCAGAGTTCACTGCACGAATAAGCCTGTACTCATCATTTCAAAAGTTAGCTCAAAGATAAGAAATAATTTTTGACTTTGTATGCAGAGCAATTGAACTGATCTGCTTCAAAAACACTCAATAAATGGTTAAGAATTTAAGAACTGAATAAAGCGAACATCTTTGAATATCCTGTTGTTTGGGGTACCTGAGAGGAAAACTTGAAATGGGTTGCTCATTCATGGGTCAATCTGTAGGTAGTGAATACAAGAAACTATTTAATCTAAGCATCAGGGGAGAAGTAACATGGAGATAGTATCTGGCATTTCTTCACAGAATGCTTTACAGCTGATGGATTTCATATTTATACTATACTTGTATACAGAGACCTGTTTCCATCAGAGGCCGATCAGGTTTATTGCTGCATCAACAAATATACAAAAATAAAACATAATGTTAAAGTGAAAACCTAACTAAGCCTGTGTACAGTTGCATTGATTACAGTCAGACTACACATATTTTAAAAACTTTGTTGGACTGAATGAATGGCAAAGTAAGTTTACATTTTACCTGAATGTACCAGTCCCAATGCCGGTCACCCTCATTGTCTTACTGTGCATGAATAGAGATGCACTGAATGGTGATTCAACTGACAGACTTTAAATGTTTACTTCAGAAGAAGACACTGTACACTGTACAACAACTGGACTTGAAATTAAACCCATTTAAATGCTTTTTAAACTCTTGATATCTTCCTCAGAGTAAATCAACTCCAGACATCCTGTTAGGAAGGTAAGTAAACAAAGCACGGTCAATAGCATGACTCAAACACAAACCCTTGATAATCCATGGAGATTAATTTTTACTCCATTACAAAATCACTCTCCAGTTATGGCTTAGGGTCAATCTGGCACAGCATGGGAACAGCTGTCCGAGGCAATATGGTATACCTGCTTTAAATAGGAGCAGACTCTACCAAATGGCTTCATAGACAGAGAATGCTCTGTTGCATCTTATGCTCAGCTGAAGAAACAGTTAATTGCATGGCTATCAAAGCTAGGTTGTGACTTTGAATAGAAAGTATGAAGACAGAAAAGGATGAAGACAGAAAGGTGGCTTTTAAATGACCATTTAAATTAAGGTAATGAAATTAAAAATACAAGCATAGCAGAAATAAAACAGAAGCAAAATGAAGATGGAAGAATTAAAAAAAAAAAAACTATTAAACAAATACATGACATTCGTGATTATGATCACTTTGGACAAATACGACAGGAAGACTGGCTGAACCAGTGTTTTAAAGTACATTCTACTTGATATGTAGAGAGATGACCTCCTCCCTGTAAATTACATCAGAGAATGCTCCCAGCAGAAGGAAGGTAGAAATGGAATTTCCAGAAGCTCTCAAAATTGGACCAACTATATTTCTATCAAAGTCGATAGTAAAGAAGCTTCTAAAAAAAAAGCCCAAAACATGACAGTATTTAACACTGTTACCTATCCTGACATAAAGGCAAAAGCTGAGCTATAAAGGCTTAACAGCCATGTGCAGGAATGAATCATTGCAGGGACCTCATTCTGCATGGGAGGACATATTCTGTAATGTTACTGTCAGACATAATGGTTGGTTTTCAGGTGCACTCGACATTCTTCACAAGGAGAAGTGTGTGATGAGCACTTCTGAAGATCAGTTGTGGCTGCTTTGTTCAATTAATGGTCCTACAAAACTGAGTTTAGAAATGATGTATATATGGAGCACCTTTTTACCCATTTCCATCCTAAGATGGGGAAACAAGATTAAAAATACTTGCTTTCCTTTCTGCTAAACATTATTTTTTTCATTGCTTTACTCTGATTTACATTAGTTTTAGCTTCAATAATCTTTGGTCATTGCTGAATGCAAATAAGCACAAAGGATAATTATATAAAGTTAGAACAATTTATCTTTCAGCATCTTTAATAGTACCTTATAAAATTTCCTGTAAATTTAGCCTGAAATACTCTCATCGTTGACTGACATCAAGTAGAGCAGGGTCACTTTGGGAAAACCCATTCTCAGTGATGTAAATTAGAGGGTTATTATATATGCCCTAGAACAAGAGAGCAGAAGTTTTATTCAGAACAGATGTAAGAAAGCCCATAAAATCAGATGCATTACCCTCTATCTTTTCTAAGCTAAAACTAAAACTAGTTTTCATCAAATTTCACTGACCCTATTAACTTAATTTTCCATAAGCTGACCTTTTATGACTAACAATGGAAAAGCAAAACTGTGCAAATATCCATGAAGACAGTGAAATGACTTATTTTAATGAGAAGTCTAAAATATCTTTCCTGCATTAGCATCTGCTTATTGTGACTGCTCCTTAACCCCTTGCTACTGGCAGTCACCAGAAGTCCTATTGCCAGGAGTAGATCCATGCCAAGAATGCCTTACTGCTGGCATGAGAAATATAATTTTTAGAGCTCAGAAGATGATAAAACGCTGGTATTTCTTTTCAAACTGTAAAATAGCTGTCAAGTATAAAGGCAATAGGAAAACAATAAGGCTTCTATTTTTTATAGCTAGCACGCAAGTATTAAATTAAGAATCCCAAGGTGACTTGTTTATTTATATCTTATATAATGTCTTATGCCATCCAGACGGGCTCCTCAAAAGAAAACAAATCACCAGTATTATTCATTGGATTCTCAGACTCCCTTATTGGCCAGCTAATAGTGGTTAAATGGTCCTGTGAGTCTTATATCATACTTTGATACAATACAAAAATCAGTGTAAACCCCATGGTACTTCAGACAGCCATAAACTCCCAGTTGCAGCAGTTCAAGAGAAATCCATTATTTGCTCAGCCTCATATGCCATTAGCCTCTTGTCTGTGTTTTCCTGATTTTAGGTGAAATAGTTCAGAGCAAAGAAGTCAGTAGTGCACAGGGATGCCATCTCATTACTAAATTCTAGAAGCCTTTATGATCAGTAACTCTGAACTAAACATGTAGCAGGACTTCACAATGGCTCAATATTCACCATAAATAAATAATGTTCTGACAAAGCTTTTTAAGGTAAAGGACAGGTACCCTTTAGTAGCCTCATGATTTGTTACAGAATTTGTAGAAATTCTGACAATCTGAGTTCAGAGGTATAGGCACAGGTCCACATTGTTTTCTTTAATTATCATAACTGTGCCAGGCTTTAGCATGAGCTTTTCTCAAATTATTAACTGCCTTGTATGTTCTGATACAAGGTTCTGTTGTAGCAAGGGCTAAACCTCTTCCACTACCATGTATAGCAACAACATAAGGGTCATCAATAATGATCCACAGCTTCACTCAGTTTTCAAATGCTTTGCAGTAATGTTTTGCATAAATTATCAAAGGTCTCAATGATCTTTTCAGATCTCCAACCACCTTCATCTTCTAAAAACTTAAGTTAAGTCAAAGAGATACAGTGAACAAGATGTCATCTGCCAGGTTACTAATCACTTTGATGTAATCACAGAATCACAGAATTGTAGGGGTTGGAAGGGACCTCTAGTGATCATCGAGACCAATTCCCCCTGCCAAAGCAGCTCCCTAGCCCAGGTTGCACAGGTCCTGTGTGGGTCCAGGTGGGTCTTGAATGTCTCCAGAGAAGGAGTCTCCACCACCTCTCTGTGCAGCCAGTGCCAGTGCTCCATCATCCTCACTGTGATGATGTTCCCATGCACCTTTGTGTGCAACTTCCTATGCATCTGTTTGTGGCCATTTAACCTTGTTCTATTGCCACACACTGCAGAGTCCAGCCTCATCCCTTTGCCTCCCGCTCCTTAGATATTTATAAACATGGATCAAATCCCCTCTGAGCCTTCCTTTTTCAAGGCTGAACAGACCCAGGTCTCTCAGCCTTTCTTCATAAGAGAGGTGTTCCATGCCCTTTATCACCTTTGTAGCCCTCCATTGGGCTCTTTCAAGGAGATCCCAGTCTTCTTTTGTACCAGGGAGCCCAGAACAGGACACAATACTCTAGGTGAGGCCTCACCAGGGCAGAGTAGAGAGCGAGGATCACCTCCCTTGACTTGTTGGCCACGCTTTTTTTAATGCGCCCCATTTGCCTTCTTGGCCACCAGGGTCAATTTGTTGGCTCATGGCCAGCTTGTCATCCAACTGAACACCCAGATCCCTCTCCTCAGAGCTCCCCTCCAGCAGTTTATCCCCCAGCCTGTACCAGTGCATGTGGTTAATCTTCCCTATGTGCAAGACTCTACACTTGCTCTTTTTAAACCTCATCTGGTTCCTTTCTGCCCAACTCTCCAGCCTGCCCACGTCTCAGTGATTGGCAGCACAGCCTTCTGGCACGTAAGCCATTCCTCCCAGCTTTGTATAATCAGCAAACTTGCTGAATATGAACTCTATCCCCTCATCAAGGTCATTGATGAAGACGTTGAACAGGACTGGACCCAGCACCCACCTTTGAGGAACACCGCTAAGTACAGTCCTCCAAATGGACTCTGTGCCACCAATCACAACCTTCTGAGCTCTGTCAGTTAGTCAGTTTTCCACCCAACTCACCATCCATTCATTCATTCCACATATCCTTAACTCTGTTACATGGATGCTGTGGGAGACAGTGTCAAATGCTTTGCTGAAATCAAGGTAGACTACAACCACTGCACTCACTAATAACTGATTCCTGAAAATGCTAAAAAGAATAAAAGGGTTAACATATTAAACTTATTACATTTTAACACATAAGGAAACCTCACTGCACATTTTTCTCTGTTATGAGATGCAAAAATTCTCCCTCAACTGTATGTTGACTCCTGTTACAAGACCATAGAGCTGGCAAAAATGCTCAGCACACAACACATTTCATTCAGGTATGTAAAATGAAATGAGGATGCAAATTTTCAAGATAGATCAGTGGACAGCAACTCCCCAGGAGAAAAATAATTCTGACTGGTGCTGGACATGTGAAAATATAATCCTTTCATTTTAATGTTTGAATGGAAACCTACTTGCATGTACAAGACCAAAATACACTGGAAAAATCCGGACACAAGAGAAGTGTAGATTTGTCCTAATGAAAGAATTTCTCTTCTTGAGAATTGTATATTTTACAAAGTTTAGTGCTGTATTCAGCGAGGTAACTAAGCCAATCTTTTATGATTTGAACTTGGTTAGCTGGTGATCTGTTTCCTGTAGGCTGTTCTTTTCTCAATCATTCTCCAAGCTCACATCAAGACAAAGAGACACTACCAATATGTTTAATACTTTGTAATGATGTGAATTCAATCATTTCCTCATTAGATAAGGCAACTTACCAGATCTATGTGAGATTTACAGTTTTTTACAGGGTTCTGGTATGTTTTAGAGTTTTGGGTGCTGGTCTATTTGACTTCTAGCTTGAATGCCTTGGCAATAGTTTATCCAAGAAACCAAATCTCTTCCTTTTACACCACCATTACGCAGACTGCTCAACCCTTCTGGTACCAAGAAGGATTTAGCTCACCTCTAAAATCTCATGAATTCCAACCTCTCTTGTCCCCATTGATAAGACAGAGTTCAGCTATAATCTCTAGGATGCACTGTAAAACGTGGCCAGCACTGGGGATGCATTTCTAGGGGTTTAAAAGGAATTCACCTTCTGTTCAGATTTAGAAGTGGTTGACATGAATATGTTTCCTAAAGGACTATTTTTATGCTGCTCAGAGTTCACTGTAAGTTTAAATATCAAAATACCTTAAGCTCTCAAATAAGCATTTTTAATTTTACTTAAATCCAAACACAGCTACATTGCTTTTAAGCCTTCTGAAAATATTAGATATTGCAAAACACATCATAAGCTCTGGTTCAAAGAGTATCAATTAGCATGCTCTTTTACTTGAACTATCTGCTTTAGTGAGGTAATTGGAAAAGGCCACCAGTGGCCTTGAATTATTATTTGTTAAGCTAAGAGGCTCCAGCCAGGAGTAGCTCTCCATCATGCCGGCAGAATGTAGAAATCAGACAGGTTTTCCTTCAGAGACATGGGATAAATATACCAAAGTGTTAAAGAACCTTAGCGGGTCTTAGATTCCCACATATCCTAAAAAGACATAGCTGCTTAGGAAATGTCTATCCTAAGGATATGCTGCAATAAAACTCCAAACTGAAGAATTCTCACTAAAGTTGAGAACGCAGTGGAAAGGACAAGGAAAAATTAGGAAAGAATAAATTGCATAGTTTAACAAAATGCAGGCCTATGAGACTGTGGATGGTTTGTATTATTATTATGAATGCAGGAGCAAAAGATATTTTTAATCCAAACAGGAAACCAGTTCATTAACAGATATGTCTGTATTATGTTGTTCTAAATCTTTCCTGGGGTTTGTAGGTTCATCTTGGTTTGTATTGATATTTTAAAACGTCAACAGAGAACAATGCACTAACTTTTCCTTAAAATGACAGTATTAGACTTCAAATTATCCCAACTTCAATTTAAATCTTAAGGATTTGTGTCAAATGGCTTTTTTTAAACACAGCATATACTGCATCAGTCTATTAAGAATCCAATATTTAGACAGTGACTTCTTGTAAACAAACATGTGCACACACATCCTTTAGCACAGAAAGACTCAATAAGTTTGTTTATCAAGTAATTCTCAGTAAATCTCATAGGTAGTTTGCTTTCCATCTGAAAATGGCGCCAGAAGAACACAAATTCTAAGAAGATATGTATGTGAGTCTCAGAATGTACCCACATAAAAAGAGAAGGAACCTATCAGAACTGTAATTTTTGATAATTCTTGCAGTTTGCAACCCCTTTACTGTAAAAATAGTTTATTTCTGTTATATTTTAACAGGATCTGAACACGACTTGGTCGTGTGTTAACTGTTCCTGAAGGACCTGCAAGATTTACTATGTAAATTGATTTGGGGAAAAAAATCGAATAAACAGAAGCAACAAAAACCTTCACCGGTACAGGATCCCATTCTATCATGTTGGGAGTCATGCTTGTCTTGAGGGTTTTCTATTCTAATAACAGATAATAGGGTATTCCATTCTAATTTTCAGAGTAGTCTGATTAAGTTTTTATGGCTACATCTGTGGGTTATCTAAAAGCAGAATTACAGAAGAAAACTCTCTTCTAGGAAAGTGTACAGATGAGGGAGTTTTGGAGTCACATCAAAATCATGGAATTACAGACATTAAGGAGCACTTTATCTCTGAAAAATGAAGGATTATTCTTTTCTCCTTGCTATTATTTTTCTCTCCCCATCTTGATTCCTTGTCTTAATGCTGAAGTGAGGCAAAACATCTGACTCTCCAAAACCTAACAGTCCCATGGCTACTGCTTTTGTCCACTTTCACATCTGCACCCAGTGTTCAGCAGGTAACATTCTTCACAGAAGAGCTTCTAGGGCACAAATAACTCTGCTAAAATACTTCAAAAACAAACATAGTGTAAGTGTTAACCTAAAATCAGACACCATACAGTATTGCTGCTTTAAAAGCCCCCACACCCACTGAGTTGGAAACAGAAGAGTTTTAAAGGTTTTCAAATGTCCTCTGTTTTAGGTGTGAAATTGGTAGGGAATCTCTTGGTGTGAATGATTTTATCTGAAAGGACATTGCTCTAAGCTTTCTAATTCTTCACATGCTCTTTGTAAAAATGTTTATATAGAAGATGATGGCCTTTCCATGCTAGGCAGCTACAATTGCTTCAACAGATCACTGCACAAGAGAAGTGAACTCCTGCCTAATGAAAGCTAGCCTACTTGGAGCTTCTCCAGTGCCCTTTCGCTAAATGTAAAGTTCATAATATTAATCAGGCAACTGCTTATACTACAGACCAAGCGAACATTTTCTGAAATTATACAAGAGTTTTGCCAAAATGTTAGCTTCCCTTACCAAGTGTCCACTTGCTTTCTCCCACTCTGACATCCAAGAAACAAAAGCCTGTTCAGTGGTGTTGCACAGTGCCTGATGCACTAGCTAAAGGAGTACCAGGGCAGGGAAGAAACCACAAGGACTCAGCCAAATTTAAATTCAATGTGCCACAAAAAACATACCAAGGGAAGGACAAGCTGTGCTAGTAAAAGTGGGCCACATATTGTAAACTTTGGTAGCAAAGGGGAGGCTTCCATTCAAGCCTCTACAGGATGCTGGCACTGTTTTTGCAGTCAGCTCTGCAGGAAAAATGGCTACTTGGTCTGTTTACAGCACATCCCTCAGCCCCCCCATCTGAACTCCTGAAACAAAGGCTCCTTCATTCTCTGGTGAGAAACGTAATCTGCAGGATGCAGAGGACAGACTGCTGCCTCTTGAACAGCCAAGCTCTCCAGGACCAAAATCTGCAGAAGAATATTGCTTCTACTTCCCAGTGCAGATCAGGATAACCTCACTGACATTTTACAAAAAATCCTTTCCCTTTGTAGCCTTCCATCTTTGCAAGCATCGAAACAGTGTAAGAAAGAAATTACCAAGGTAAGCATTGCCCCAGAAGTGCAAAGCTATATATTTTCTTGATAGAACTGAGATTCAGAAGAGTAGAAGACAGAGCTGAGATTCAGAGGTTCATTCAAATCTACTTTGCTGTTGTTTTCATGGAACATTTTGCTCCCAGAATAAAGGAGACCTCAGCCAACTGCTTTGATTCTCCCACCCTTTCTGGTTCAGCTTCAGTTGCTTTTATACTTCATAGTTCTCTTTATTTCTTCTTCTTCCATTCCTTTATTTATTATTATTATTATTTTTTTCAGGGAAAACTGCCATTTCCTTTCTTATCCCAGGAAATCATCTTCTCCTTTTCCCCAGTCTATGCCAATGGAATTAAAATCAAATCAGATGAGCAACATATTCTTTATCTGATACCTAACAATCCAGCTGGCTCATTTATATGTTGTATCTCTTAGACTTTTTCATTGTCTGTTGAGATTATGAAAATTCTCCTCAGAGCAAGGACTGGCTTGTGTTTGTCACAGACATAGCTCCTATTTGAACCTAAAAAATTTCCTATACTGTTCTAAAGAAAATACCTAGAAAAAATATGTCCCTCTTACTGTAAAACAGTCAATATGAAATTCATTACATCAGAGTTTACTGATAACCTACCTGAATGTATTTGCCAAATAAGAGACTTCTCTATTTTAAGCCATTCAAAAATATCCTCATGGCTAGGAATCTTGTAACTAAAAACATTCTGATGTAGCAAAATGATTTAGAGTAACAATTAAACTGATGTAAGCAAAAATACATAGGAAACATAATACCAATCCTATCCCAAAAGACTGTGCTATCCAAAGGGATCTAGAATATTAATTAGTAAGTTGTTGCAAACCTATAAAAATCATCCTATAATTACTCTGAAAAAAGTTGCAATTTCAAAGCTACACTGCAGAATAGCATACTGGATTAATTATGCCAGACTGCAGCAATAACCTTGAATTAAAGCTGCAACCTTCTATTTTTAAGAAACAATTGCCTTTCTGGTTGATGAAACCTGTCGTCCCATCAGGTAACAGACGTGACCAGGAAAGAGAAAAGCGATAATGAGTCAATCCAAGCTGTTTGATACATTTCAAATCTTCCTCCCACAGAGTGTAGCTGCCACAAGCTACATCACCAGTCTGGTTCTTGAAAACTCGATCTCCTCCCTGATGGGTGAATGTGTCCCAGACATTAAGGCCCCTTCCATCTGTATTCCAGCCTTCTGCTTGAAAAACAAAACTTGGTTGTTACACTTTTGACATCAAAAAGCATATGTTGAAAGTAAATATTTAACACAAAGTAGGCATAAGAAACTCAGAATCATAAGAGAAAATCAAGTGGTATTCCCTTCCCCCTCCATGTGTCATTTAAAGTAGCTAGGAACTTTCAAGCATTAGTATATATTTGCATTAGTTTTTGCATTTATTCATGTTTTTGCTTGCTGCTAATTATTTAAAAATTCCTGTTTCTAAAAGCACACGGAGTTCTGACACACTTCATATTTCCTTAGCCAAAAATCTGATGTTTGCAACTCTGGAGATATAACAGGTTTTCACAAAGGGCATTTTCTAGCACAGCTTCCATCCATAAATGCAAAAGATCAGTCCATATCAAAGAAAGCCTTTAGGGTATGAGAAATACATCCAACAAATAGGCACTTATGGCTTTCTAGATGTCCTTTGAAAATCCTGACAGTCTGTTAAAAAGAAAGGAATGTCATTATGAGCTATGGCCCTAGGCATATACAAGCTGAATTAATAACACAGCTCTGCAAAACTTCTGCTTTTTGCCTAGCCAAACCTTCACAGTAACGAATTTCAAATGTTCAAAATCCCTGCACCATTTTTTTCATTCTCGTAGACTGGGGAAATTTCTTTGCAATTCGAAAACAGAGGCAGTGAGATTCTCTCTAAAATATTCAAAATCTCACTGTTGTTTGATATTACACATTCTTAACATTACATACTATTGAAGCCAAACAGATGTACCTTCCTTCCTGATGAGCTTCTTTCTCTTTCCAGAGCAATGCTATAGCAAAGGTAAACATTCCATTTTCAATGTGGAGAGCTCTGCAAACTTAAACTCCTGCGAAGTGTGATTTTATCACAAAATTCCAAATGACCCTAAAATGGCCAACTGAATTTACCAGCAAGATTTCTCAGAGCTCCAGTGAATGTACTGTTACAGGGTTACTCTCTAAAAACTAAAATGACATTGTGTGTTAAAATCACGTATAAATTAAATATCAGTTGGGTTGTAAGATTAATAACTATATAATAGCTACATATCAATCCTCAATAAAAGTGTTTTAATAATCAATTAGTATCATAGAAATTAGAGATGGAGGAGAACTATTAAGAGGTCATTGAGTCCATCCCCTGCCAACGCAAGATTGCTCCCTTAAGTATATTCAGTACTTAATACACATCTGTCTTATTAAATCTAAGTTTAATGCAAGGTTAAGCATATTGAAGACACTTAATTTAAAGCATTACTAAAATTTGTAATATCCCTTCTGTAACCTAGCTTTTCAAAGATCATTGTCACATTTCATGTTCTTTACAGAATTTTACTGCAGCACACGAACACTGATACATCTACATTTGGTTGGTCAGTCAATTAAACTCTTATGTGGGACAACCTTCAAAGCAGGTCAAATTTTAGATCCAGGCAGCCTGAGTTTCTCTTAATCTCAGATTTTATCATAGGCTTTATGCTCTGCATGCGACACTACAAGTTTTTCTATCCTACTTTCGATTTTAAGTATGTCTGCAGAAATAAATTTCAGAGGAGTGCATGTAATAACAATTAATAGCAGTTCTTTTGTGGTACTTAGAATTTGGAAGCCCTTAAGAGCAAGTTTCCTGCCGCACATCAGTGTGCCACAGCTCCTGTGTTTCACCACCATGGGGTGAAGGGAAGACAAAAGCTCCCAGACTGGGCAGCAAAGACTTCCATTTAAGAATCGGCAGCTAGCACAAATGATGCACCATTACTTTCTTGTCTGCCTTCCTCCAGCAAAGGAGATGGGTGAGAGAGGGAAAGTATGTGATTTCTAGCAGCCTGACAGTTCTTTTCTGGTGGTCATTAGCCACTATAAAGACCTGACTGGGGCTGTGGCAAACCAACCCACTTTCTACCATCCCCTGTCTTGTTCAATGAGCCTCTCTGTACAGTGCAGAGTACCCAAGCTAGCTAAATACAGTGTAGGAAGCAATCTAGTCCAGGCAACAGAGAGCTCAACACACACTAAGGTATCCTGCTGAGCCACAATTAGCCGGCAAAGAGCAATGCTCTGCTTCAGCTAGCTTCAATGAACTGAGCCTGCACCTCTAAGCTTGCTCAGAAGCCTTGATACTGTGCTGCAGCATTTGCTGTAGACATACCCTGAGTTTTATTGAGCTTAGGGGCCAGAAAAAAACACTGATGGGGGTCTGATTTTACATTTCAAATACATAGGGGAGGCTTAGGTATCTGGTCCTTACATATTAGAATAATGATGAATACAATAACAAACATGATGAAACACGATGCATGTTCCCTTTTCTCTGCAATTATCACAATAGAATATGATAAAATCATTTTCCTTTTAAGTGGAGCTAGTGAAACAGGGCTACTACTGATCAGATTATTTGAGTTTTCATATACTTTGCAAGTTTGCTCTTCCTCCAGCTCAGTTGTGTTTTCATCTTTCAGTGTGAAATTTTCTTGGCTTTGTCTCTGCCCAAAAGGTAAAATTTTGTTTGAATTACTGTAGCTCAGCTATTTGGCATATAAAAGAAGTGAAGAAAACCACTTTTACCATTAGAATAATTTTTTGAAACTTTTTCCTCTCGTCCAAAAAAAAAAAAAATCAAGCAGAGAGCTGAAATTTAGCATAGAAATGGCCCTCAGTAAGAAGAAGTGCCTTTGAGTGTTCTGGTGCAAATTGATTTTGATTTGACTGAGTCATGAACCTCTGAAATCTGCACTTTGAGCATGCAGAGTACAATTGGTATGATTTTTTAACACTTTGAAATATACAGAGTGAATAAGGTTGTGCTGTGCATAAATACATAGCTGACAGTAAAAAAAAAATAAAAGAAAGTAAAGTAGCCTATCAGCCTTTGCCTCATCCACTGTGGATCTTGTGATACATGCAGCAACCGAGTTTGGACTCTACAAGAACTATTGCTTCAATCACGCTGCCTTTAAGTCAAAAGCTGCACAGCTTCCACAGCTTTCAGGAGGAGGAATTCCCTGTTGAGTTTCTTACTTCAGTAGGAAAGGGGTCATTTGAGTAGTGTCTAGACCACATTATAGATTTTTTTTTTAACATCTCTCCCACTCAGAAGCCTTAGGAAAGCTCATTAAAAATACATTAAGAGAACATTATAGTTGCACTTCCAGCCACTCAAAAGGCAGGAAATTATAATGTCCTTATGTATGCACACACAATTCACATTTTAAGAATTAGTTAGCAAAGCTCTGTGCGTTGCTGGACTCAAGTTAGGATCTGGCCCAGAATATTGATTCCCAGGGAAGAGAGGGCTGTTCAGGCCATTAGGTGAAATGAGCAGAGCTCGTTAAAAGGTTCCAGGCATGGGGAAGTATTCTCACTTTCAGCAATAAGCAAGAACTAAAGGCTACATCCTCAAAGACAATTTTAGATATACAGCTCCCATTTAGGTACTGAAATCGATGGGAGCTGAGTGCCAGTATGCTGCAGGGTATAGTATGAGAAAATCAGATCTATATGTATTTTAGTGGTCTCTAAACACACATTTATGAAGAGAGAAAGGTTGGGGGCTTACAGCTGTCAGTGTTCCTGTACCTTATGGGTTTGCATTCCCTGTTCTGCCACACAGATTTTTACCATGCTGGGCAAACTGCTTTATTGGTGTCACCATCCAGTTCGGAACACAACATGTGCTCAGGGGTCTCAGCATATCCCACTGTTAACCTCCCAGCTCTGTTTTTCACATTCCTTGGAGATTAATTCCTCACCAAGGACCCCCACAAGTACTAATGTCTGACTAGGTAGTTCTCCTGCTCTGTTTTGGAATAGCCAATAGTAACCTTCCTAAATTAATACTAGAAAAGGAAATAAAAGCTGATGGAAACATTATTTATTTCTTTTATTTTTTTCCTTTTAGTTTTTCCTTTCCTTTTTTTCCTTCCACCCTCAGTAGGGGAAGGTTCCTCCCCATTTCCATTTCCTAGCCTTATGTTTGAGATTCGTAAAATCTTTTGCCCTCCTCTTACTGCTCGGGCTAGAAGCATTAAAATGGAAGTGCTACATGTATTTGCATTAGATATAGCATCTATGCAATGAAGGAAAGGTCTCTCCTTCCTGGATCCCGACTTCTTGTTCACTTGAAACTTCCATAACAATTTAGCATTTAAAAATTGACACCTTCAATTTGATACGCTGCTGTAGCTGCACCCCAAGCAAATCCAGCTGGAAAAGCAATATCCTCTGGCAGCAGCTGCAGAGGACAGGCGAATACACAGCATTATGTGATGCTATGGAGATGTGGGCTTCATTTGCAGACAACAGCTTCTGGCTCGATCACTCTTCCACTTGTTACAAGCAGATTCTATACTGAAGACAAAAATAAACTCTGTTCAGCTTCACAGGCTGTAGGGTAAGCTATGAACTTTGCATATCTCAGGATTATAGCAGAGAGGTTCAGTCACTAACAGTGGAAGTGAAGAAGGCAGCAGGAAAAAGCCGACAGTGGTCACGGTGAAAGGGCTTCACCAGAATAAAACATCAGCACACAGAACAGGTACCTCTTCACCTTCCCTTCTTCCCCCACTTCCACAGGGCTTTGTGGACCCTTAACACAACATATATCCTTCAGATACTAGGTAAAAGCTCATTTACATTCTAGCTTCAAAAAGCAGCAGCTTCTCAGACTTTCTCACATCAAATGTATATATTTTTCTTTCCCCACACCAAACAATTGGCTTGTCCATGCTGCATTGGGTGAAAAAGTCTGTTTTACCCACTATCTGTTTAGCAATGGAAATCACTGAGAAGAAGAGGAAGGTTTATGTGGGAGTAACAGGCAGAAGAGCTATCTTTCTCCTTCCTTAAAGTCTCATGTATACTTTTCTTTCTTATAGAGCAGCAACGGCAACCTTATGGCATGTGTGCCAGGACTAAGATCTGCAGGGCAGCCCCTGGGTCCTCTCCGCTGTCTTCAGTCAGTGCTGTACCTGCTGCCCTGACAGGGGCTGAGCAGGAAGCAGCCACAGGAGAGCTGGCTAAGCAGTAACAAGTGGGATGGGCTGAAAGGAGCTGACTGTCCCTTTCCAGCAAACTGCAACACCTGGCACACTAGATGGCACTACTGCAATTTTTTTATTATTACTATTTATCTTTATTATTATTATTTTGAATTAGAGGAGTTTTCTTCACATTTATTATGCTACTAAAGCCACACTGCCTTTACCAAGGTCAGTATTTGCACTGATTGGACTGTCAGATGATATTGCACACACTTCTGAGAAATACACACAGCTTAAGAGTCAACTTATTAGGAAATGAAAATCTTTGCAGAGATGCAGAGAAGCTGATTTAAATCTAAAGTGCACATTACAGAACCAGACAGTGCAGATGCAGTGCAAAATGAATCAGGCTTTCCCAGCAGACACGAGTTTCCTCAAGTGTCACTCAAAGGAAAGGTAAAAGATCAATGAGTACAAAGGAACAAAGAGGGAAATGAGGCACAATGTACCAACTTGTTCCCAAAGCACACAGTGACACACAGTGTAGGCAGAGATATCCCTTACACATTTCAAAGAGATGACAGAAAACGGGTGCAATTAATGGGTTAATGTTCTCCGTTGGAATTAGCCTCTTCAGACTTCCATATGCAAGCAGGTAACCATAGGACAGCTAACAGTAAAACCCACTGGGACATCTTAAACCATGATTAATAGGTATTAATGAACCAGAATAATTATGCATGTTTTTTACATCATTAAATGTTCTTGGTATGTACTTTTTTAAACCTAAGTGACATTAATTATTTTCCCTGAAAATCATACAATTCAATTTCACAAGAGATATGATAAGTGTGCAACTTGGTAATATGGGGAAGGGACAGGCAGGAGACAGTAGCAATAAAAAAACAACACCAAAACAATGAAAAGTTTTATAAAAATGTTTAACCATAAAATAAGGCTAAAAAGTGTCACTGATGATTCCCAGGCAGGAATCAACAGAGACATAGATGAGTTTTAGGAGAGATTGAGTGGGTGTAAGATATTCCATAAGCAGTCTGGTCTGGGGAAGAGTGAACAAAATTTGCCTCAGAGTTTAAGGCAGATTCAGAGTAATGAGATAGCAGACTATGTCAGATAAGTAGGCAGATACTGAAAGATGCAGAGCTTCAAAATTCAGAGAAGCTGAGTTTATAGCAGCTAATCTCCATATCTTCTGGCAACCCAATTCCTATATTTGTGACCCCATTTTGGGTTACATTTCAGGACTCATGAATCCATTTCTTGATGCAGAAGTGGAACTTGCAGTCATATCTCCATTAGACTCAGTCCATGTCATGGCCCTCAGGATGCGTGCCTGGCTCCTCATGAAGCCTCTGTCAATTTTCCCCACACATAGTAAGCAGCATCACCTCATCCTAAAATTCAGTGGTTCGCTGCTCCATTGTTTTTTCTAACACTTATAAACACAAAGCTATAAGTCAGTAATAGCTACATATAATTTTTTTCAATATAAGATTTAGTTCAGTGTGGTTTTAATTCCTGTTTTGTTGTTGTTGTCGTTGTTGTTTTTTAACATTTGCACTGACATAGACTAAATGTAACTCAAAAAGCTCAATTAAGGTATTCCTAGGAGAAACTGAGTAGTTATTGGATATCAAAATACACTTAGATAAAGATATTTTTGGCAAGTCAGTAAAAATCAAGAATAATTGGCTCTTACGCTAAGTGCTGGCAGCCCATCTTTACAAAATGCTAGGCACTGCATTAAGGTGAAAGGTGAACAGGTTTTGGTGCTGGCCCCTTAAAACACATGGGATTAATTATTACCAGAGTATGTTGTCTAGATGGGTTCTTCTTGACTGAATCTCTGTTTCCTATCTACATATTACAAAAATGTTTAACACTCATAAACTTAGCTTCCATCCCTGGCAGCATAACAGAACAGATATTGAGGAAAAAAAATTACTAAAACACTTTGAAGTCTGTCAGACAAAGCTGATTTTTTTAATAGTAATACAAAACTAATGAATGGGTAGCAGAAGTTATACTGTTATGTGTCCGACCAGTAGCAGTACACAGTTTTCTTCAGGACATTTTAGCACCAAGCTTATCTGTTCTCAATTACATTACAGAGACTGTTTCTACCTTGCACTGTTGCTGCAGCAGAGGACTCCTAACTTTGATCATCTTAATTGAGCCTTAATTAAAACCCTCTACTGGACTGTTGATTAGCCTCTCTTCTCCTGTCTCCAATGTGTCAAAATACTGTTCCCAAGCTTAAATCAAACTGGAAATGAACTCTCATGTTGACTGAAATGAAGGGTGATGACAAACAATGAAGGGTAATGATAAACAATAACTTTGAAGGGAGGCATTTAGTGCAGTACGCAGAGATTAGTATTACTTCTGATCTCATTTAATAGCTTCAATAATGAGCTAGAAGAGGGAGTAAATGGTACATTAATGAAGTCTGCAGATCTATTAAACTAGGAGGAGCTGAGCATATTGCTGAAAATGGAGAAATAATACAAGGGGTCATGGCAAGATTAGAAACAGAAGCAGAATATTGTCATGAGATTCAGTTTACAAAATAGAATAATATTTGGGTAAAGAAGATCAACAGGTGGTTACAGGTATAAACGTGACATTTGGGCAGAACTAGTAAAGACTAAGTGGTGATGACTCAACTTTAAGCAGTTCTTTGATGTAACAGCTCTTCTACCATCAGCTCTCCTCTGCACTGAATCTGGGAATTGACAAAACAGACTAACAGTCAGATATTCAGAAATTTTGCAGCTACAGATTTTTTTTTTTTTCCAGGAAGAAAACTTAGAAGCAAGCCATCCATTTAACAAACAGCATTGTCCTTCATGGAGTGAATGACATAACTGCAAGCCACTGGCTAAAAGATAGTAAAAGTATGAGACTGAAGAAATAAAATATTATCCCACTGCTTCTGGTAATTGCATCATGCAGCTTGATCTTTTTTTTTTTCATATTGCTTAGGAAACTGCCAGTGCAATGCTATCTGCTGTGAACTTTCCAATACCAGATATATGTGCACAATATCTTGGAGAGCTAAAGCTAGTAGTGAGCAAGTTAATTCCACTTGAAGAGAACAACAGTATACAAGTTACAGTGGAGTGCAAAGCTAATGTTATATCACTGCCTGTACCAGAGAGAATTCTGGCAATTCAGCATGGTATAACATTAGGATGTAGAATATGTATGTGAAGTGATATTCCATATTGGCCATCAGTCATCAAAAGTCCTTGGTAGTTCTTAGCTGCTGACAGAATAGTCCTTTATTGCTGAGTGCCTCCATACAGAATTTTAAGGTGGGCTGGGCAACTCAGGAGTTTGTCATTGTCACAACGTTACGTCCCAATGCTGCATGTGTAGGGAGTAAGGTGCTGATCCACAGCTTTAAGTTTGCACACTGCAGTAGAAAAATGGGCAGAAACCCTCTCATGTAAAAACATGCTCTATTCATCTGTATCTCTGCATGTTCTGTCGTTCCATGTTCCTGGATTATGAACCTTCCTAGGAAACAGGCTGAAAACCAATAAGCCGCTATGTAAAAATGTCAGAATTTAAAACAATCAGAAAGATGTATATGAGGGCTGTTCCAAAGATAATGGCTCCTATTTTATTATGTTTACCCACAGTGTCAGGAGCAGATATTGGTGGCATGACAGTAGAGGTTTTACATCATGGTTTTACAATTTTTGTTATAGGTATTCCACATCATAACATCTTGTCAGGCACTGGGAGTTAAAGAGTTAGTATTCCAAGTTCTTGGACTGCCGAATTTCTGGGTACCTGGCTTTCAGAATGGAAGAAGAATTACATATCCCAGAGGACTCTGCATTCCCATTTTCCACCCAGAGGGAAAGATAAAGCTGCACATAATTCACAAGATTTTCTCTCTTTCACTCTTTGACTCAGCAGTTGGAGCTTCCTCGCCATCTCGCCTTCAGTTTTAGAGTAAGGACTTAGGTTTCTGACTCTCTCTCTCTCTCTCTTTATTTGATTTATTGGCTTAAATGCCAATAATATTGTATTACATTGTGTTATTTTGTATTCCAATATCTAATTTAGTAAATTAGTTCTCCTCCTCAGATCGGTGCTGCTGTTTTGTTTTTAGGCCCATCTCCCTACCCTTTTCCTTTTCCCCCTTCCTTGGGGCATGAGCCCAACGTGGGTCCCCCACCCCATTCATCACGGAACTGCACTGAACTGGCCTGTAAACTGCTGTCAAGGTCGACCGTTGCCATCAATATTCTATTACATTTTCTTGCTGTGCGACAGATGGCAGCAGAGGGGCAGTCTGACAGAACAGCATCTGACATGAAAGTGTGGATGAAGCAAAGGTGTGTCATTGAATGCTTCTATGTGGAAAAAATGGCCCCCAGTGACATTCATAAATGCTTGTTAAAAGTTTATAGAGATCAAAGAGCAGACGTGAGCACAGTGAAGCAGTGGGTGATACATTTCAGCAGTGGCAGCAGCAGCATGAAAGACGAGCCATATTCTAGATGGCCACAAAGATTTGCATGAGTGCAGCACGCAGGCTCTTGTTCATCACTGGCCAAAATACATAGTAGTGTTTTGTAGCTGAGAATTTGTTCTAGCAGACACTGTAACTGTTGTAGTTTCCATGGAAACAAACAGGAGGCATCACTTTTGGAGTGACCTGCATCTATAAAAAACAACAAAAAACACACTATGTATACATAGACATGAGAAAGATCTCTTGAGAATGAAACTTCTTTGTTTCACCTCTTCATTGCTGTTCCAGGGAGAGCTGTCTTAAGTTTTCCAGGAATCCAGTTTCAAGACATTTGTGGAAACACCATACTGGCAAAGTTGCTTGATATGATTTTGCCAGGAAAATACCTGCTATGGTTAATCAGATTGGCTGCAATTGGATAGGATGATTTCAGAATGATTTTAAACTAAACTTGTTAACATTTTTAAAACAGAAGGCCCAGAAGTCTTAGTGCAATTTCCCTGTTGAAGTCCCACATCTATAGGCTAAGTCTTCACAGAGCTGAATATGCGAAATCATGCACATATCATCTTCATTGCACATACCAAGTTCTTGTCTGTTTAAAAACCATATGATCACTTTGTACACTTTGAAAGCCCAGCTTCTTATTCAAGCTTTGCCTGACTTTGAAACATTATCCAGGTGTCCATAGGAACGCAGACATGGAGGTTAAATGCAACTCTCTTGAAAATGTGGGCTTAGAACCTGGCTGTTTTGATGCTTCTTCTACCATGTTGCCACTGTCCCCTGAGAGGGACAGATGCAGGCTCCAGTCATAGCATACACTGAAAAAGCTGAGATGTCTGAGGTCTTAGAGGAATTATGCAGTACTGTCCTTAACAGACTAACAACTGATCTCTGTGGAAATCACTCACCAGATTCAACTGAATTTGATGGAAAAAATTACATTTTTGAGAATACATGACTGAATAAGTGGTTTATATTGGTGCTGCAACTGAAAAGCTGCAAGCCTGAAAAGTAAGTCCAATTATTATATTAGACATCAGAGAATACACTCATAGGAGAGATACTATGAGTGCTAATACTCGGAAAATGCTTTAAGCAAGATGTATGAAACCACAAAAAAAGCAAAAATCAAAATTCTCATTTACACTTGGTTTTAAAAATTTGAAGGTGATATAACTGTTTTCTTTTTACTTCTTTGAAGATTGCTTTGCTGAAATGCTAGTAACAGAAAAATTATTATTTTCTATTTTTTAAACCTTTTAGATGTTTATGTATTTATTTATTTTAATGCATGGCTAGAATAAGGTAGAAAGGATTCTGTTCAGATTGATTTTGTACTGGGGATACACTGACTAAATCCAGTGATTTCATCATTTATAATGTATATTAAGTCCTGTAAAGTCCCACATTTTGTTTTCGGAATTACCCAGAAATAGTGAGACTAGGTTTTATGGCAGTGAAAATGTATCTTTCATTTTCTTTTCTTATAGAAATGCTGTTTCTAATGTCACTGACTATGACTAATGACATTGACTATGACTTTAGCAAATATGCTTGAAAAGCTTCTTCCACCAGTCAGGATTAAGAAATCCCATTATACTAGTGCATTTACATAAAATCCACTTCTCTATATCAGCAGTATGGAACTATCTACTATTAAGCAGCAGCACAGTATGAGAGACAGTAGCTGATATTACTTTTCAAAAGATTTGTGCTATGCCATTATGCTGTAAATATTTTTTCCTTCTGAAAGATATACCATCCATTGTACTCTTCATTTTTATCCTGAAAAATATTAGCAAATACTACTGCTTGCACCTGGAAAATGAGATAAGTAGCAGAGCAGTACTTTAATTTGACAAAGTAATCCAAGTATCTATTTGGAGTTCAGTAAATACAGGTTATTTTTCAAGCAAACTTATGCTTTATACATATTTTTTGGTCTTCCAAACAGTGTTACAGATGAGCAGTGATGTCTGAGGATGATGTTATACTGGAAATATCACAAAACATGTACCTGACCCTGAATCTAAACTAATAGAATCAAAAGAAAATAAAAATTCAATATAAATGTTTAACATAGCTGCTTCTTGTTTGATTTAAACATGCAAATAGAAAAAAAAAGATGAAAGGATATGGCAGGTTAAATGGTGCAGTGTTGACCTTTTTTGGCATCACTGGGGTTGTATACTTAGCAAAGAAGTCACACAGAAGAATACAGTATCTCATTCAATTTAAGTTCTGTAATCTTTCCCCATATTTCAGCTTTGCTCAGAGAAAGCTAAACATTCACAGCATAGTCAAAATCATATACATTTTTCCCTCTTCTGATTAAATACTAAAGAATGTTATAAACATCACAAAAGAAAAAAAGGGGAGTTCGTGGGTAAGCGTGTCTGTTTTTCCATCCATCTCCTCTCTATCTCATAATTGCCTTTTTCAAATCAAACTGGTGAACAGATCTAGTAACGGTTGCTGTTTTAAAGCTTTTGGCTGTGAAGTGATCAGTTTCCAGTAGGAGGCAATAAGTAACGATGCGCAGATGGGAAGGCTGGCTGAATGCACATACTGAGCTCTTTACAGTCTGGCTCTTTACATTCCCATGGAGGCCTGTGGAAAAGTAGTGGGTGTTTATGTAATTAAAGGACTGTATCGTGATCAGATTGACACAGACTGGGAGGGGGAGAAAGGCAATCTATTATTTTCTAGCCTTTGAAAAGCAGATGCTGTAAATTACCTTTCTGTTAGCAAAATGCACAGAGCACTTTATTAACTGTAGTTAAAATACAGCCACTTGTGGTGCTGATACCCACATCACTTTCCTTTCTTTGTCTAAGCCAAGGCAAGAACCTGTAGCAACAGAAAGCTGTTACCTTTTATGTGGACTATTACTACAGCTTGTCACTGGTTCCAGTTATTTGTTTTCTTGCCAAAGACTGAGGAACTTTATGTTGAGTTCCAAGTTCTGCAGCAGAGTGTGCTCTACTGATTGTAAATTATTTTTATACTCTGCTTCTGGCCTGAATTCCAGATCTTAGTGCCTGTTGGTTTTTTTTTAAACAACCTTTGGCAGCAGTAGGAAAATGGAAGAGAGTGTTTTGCTTGGCCTCTGAACTCCAGACTGGGGCCTGTTCAGTCTCTGCAGGAATGGCCTAGTCCAGGTAATTCAAAGAAGCTGCAAAGGACTGAAGCTTTCTCAAAATGGACTGAATCTCTGGCAAATCGAACAGCCAAACTCTAACAAGATCTCCACTGGGCTTATGTAATGAGTTTTTCTTTCAGGGCTTATATTGGGTCCAAATTTTTATGAATCCTGCCAGATAGGGCAAGAAATTAATTCAAATGCTAACACATATTTGGCATTTCTGTCCAAATTTCAATTTGTTCCTTCACTGTCTGTAGATGCTAAAGCTACCTTGCTTTCACTCTGCAAAACCCTTATATTTCAAGCATCTCTGATCCAACCAGGGCAAATTTGAGACTAGAACTTTGACACTTTGATTATCTTATTGAGAAAAACTGCATTACAGTAATACAGTACTACATTCTCAGAGAATATCTCAGTTCTAGCTCTTCCAACAATAAAAAGAAAAAAATAAGAAGTAATAATCATAACTATTTTTTAAAACCTTTCTATTTTCACCTCTTTCTTCCTTTTAAACATACTATTGTGGAATTTCTTAGAGTGCAGTCAAATGTAAATTCAGTCATGGTTCTAACAAATACAGTATAAAAAATATCCAATTTCAGACTTTTTGTGGATAGAAATAGCTTCTATGATTGAAATCATCTCAAGCTTTCCACTAAAACCATCGGAAGTTAGATCAGGTCTTAGTTTTCACACACACACACACACAGTAAAATAAAATGAATTTGTTAATCTGAATGAAAGGAGAAAATATGACACATGAATGGCACCATTTTTTTTTCATCCAGCAAAACTTTTTTTTTTTCATAACTGTAACTGATTTTTTAAAAACTACTTTCTCGGAGTTCTTTTAACATGGTTGGACTGCCACTACTGCAATAGGATGTCAAACTGTTATTGCAAAAAAGGATTGGAATTTTCCAATGGACTCTCTCCATCCCAACTCCTTACTAACGTATTAACCAACTCCTAACTAACGTATGCTATAGATAAAATTTCTAAGGGTTTTCTAAAGACTGTAGGTTATGTACACTCAAAATATCTGTATTTCTCTTGCAGTTACAGCATAGAAACTTGGACAGATGCCTAGAACAGAACCAAGATGTGTATCTCAGCATGCTCTGTCATGTGCTGTTGGTTATAAAGCTTGTAATTGTTGTGCAGCTAGAATAGTGCCTTAAGCATACCTTTGCCTTTCAAGGAGAAGGTGCAAATGAAACAAAACCTCTGTCCTCCCAGAAAAGTCTGGTGAGAACGTCAGCATGGCAAAGCAAGCTGACATTTTCTCAAGAGAAACTATTGTGATGATTATAACTTTTATTTATGGCAATATCTACCTATTTGCATGGCACTTCATTTATTTAGACATCGGTTTACTGACACCCCTAAATTTGTTTTTTGACTTTAAAAAAGGTGTGATATTCATTTCTGAACTTCTTTTCGCAATTCTTTTTTCTTTCTTGTCTCAGGTGGAACAGCAGAAAGATAACAAAATAAGTAGGGAATAACAGTGTGAAGTGTTCAAGACACAGAATCCTAAAAAAAGCAAACAAACAAATCAACAATCAAACAAACTCAGCTGACACCAAATGTCTACAATACAGTGAACAGATTCCAGTGCAAAAAGATTCCAGTGCTGTTATGCTTAGATCTTCTTTCTCTGTCCCAGAAAAGATACTATGAAGGAGAAGACAGTCCCTTGAGGAAAGATAAATGATTTCTTAAAAGCCATAAGGAAGGTCAATAACAGGATTAGGAAGACGTTTAGATCTTTCACCCGGTTAATGTCTTTTTCAGGACAACATCTATCTATACCTTCTGCAACTATTGTAAAATTATCTCTCACTGAGCACATTTCTGTGGAGTTTGAAAAACACGCAGATGGATATTTTGTTCTACAATATGCAATTAGAAAAACAAAACTCTAGAAGATTTTTGTTAGATTGGATTAAATAAAGTTACTGTGCTGATCTCTGCTGGAAAGCATATGTGGAAAAATGCTGAATGGAATAATGGACTTAAATAGTCCTTCAAAAACTGACATTAACAGAGCTTTATAAATCAGATGTTAGTGTCAGAAAAAGGACTTTAAACTCAATGTATCTCAGCTCTGCCCTCCTGAAAATTATGTATGCAGCAATGTCAATGTACTGCTGAGTGGATGCTGAAACATATTTTCATTCATAACTTAACAATAGTAAGTTTCCTGTACTATACTTACTTTGCATTTTAAGCTAAAAAGTTGAATGATTGCCCACAAAAGTAAATACTGCAATACCTCAGTCCCTGCAGAGAAGTAAATCTTAACTGCTTGTGTTCACTATACAACCAATTTAAACAAGAATAGTGTAAATGATGTTAGAGATTACCTTTTTATCATTCAAATTTCTCCCATGAATATGTCAGAGAAAGAAGTGGTTTTATAAAATAAATAATTAGAATTGTTATTTAAGCATTTGTGATCACAATCTCATAAGAGAATGTAAATGGATAAGTACTTGATGGTAGAACTGGAATTTTAAAACACGTGGCAAATCTATCTGCAAACAGCAGCTTTTCATTGTACAGCATCATGAAACTGCTACACATTTCTGTTGTGGTTTATCTCTGCTGTTGTCCACTTATCACTTTCAAATTTAACCTCTTATCAATCTTTAAAACTTAGATACAAACTCTTCTCAAACTGTGTTTGTGTACATACGGTGTAGATATTCATCGCTATGATAAATGAAGGGAAGTTTCTGTTGAAGGCTGGAAATAGCCTGATAGATTATTAGTTACTTGAGCCTAATCCACAGAAATCTACGGAGTAAAGCTGTTACCTCACTCACAGCATCTGACACTTGCAACCTCTCATGAGTTCACTTGTGACCCACACTTTTTTAGGCACACTGTCTCTTTATAATACTTTGACTTACTTTGACCATTGTGGAGTCTCCCCTAGGTGCTAGTTTCCTAAGCAAAGTTAGTACATCATTTAGGGAGATAAATGCTTGCATGTACTTATTCTGCAACATAAATCTCTCCAAGGGGAGAAGAAATAATTCGCGTTTCCGAATATTGGCAATTTCATAATTTTCATTAATTTCTTAAAGTTCTACTCCTTCCCACACACAGTCAACACCATCGAAAAACAAAAAATAATTTGAGTAATACGTATAACTCTACCAAATAGGAACAGACAGTACACACTGAAAAGCATGACTATGCTAAATGCTTGCTAAGCTAAACTTCTAAGTCTTCAGCTATAGGTGTTGCTTAAAACTCTACAAGAAAAAAAGACCACAATACATTATATGAGAAAAAAAAGGTAAGCTTACATGACTACATTTTGCTGAAATATAAAATAGTAACTGAACTTTGGCCAGTGATAACATCTGACAACTTTCAGCTATTAAGACGAAAACTTGACAAAGTTATTTATCACTGAAAGAAAACATTAAGAAAATTATACATATCACTATACTCTCCATTTGAAATAACCATTGCTAGCTGCAATATATAGAGACAACAGAGCAAGGTGATCTATGAAGCAACAATCTATTATTAACAAAGAGGAAAAACACTAGAAAGACTGCTGATGAGATCATGGATCATTCAGAAGAACACCCACTGAAAAGAAGAAAAAGACAAAAATAAAATCCTGTTTAGCTAACTTCAGTGCTTTACTGAATTGACCCTTGAACCACTAAGTCATCAGTTTCCAAATATTCAGCTTTACTAGCCAATTACTCAGCAGAACCTGACATGATCAATGATCTGAAAGTTTTCAGTTGCTTGTATTGATCAAATGTATACACTAAACACAACTGTCAGCTGCTCTGAGTTCATTACTGATGAAGCGATGTTTAAAATAATTAATGAATAATTGGTTGAACATGGAAGAAAAAGGCCTAACTGATATAAAAAAGTAAAGATAGATATTGCTCACTTAATTAGTAATTTGTTTTATAATTGATTTTTGAATCATCTGATTGGCAAAAGAAAGGTGTGAACTGTAATTACAAGCTTTCTATATTTACTCATTTTTGGACTTCTTTTAAGTATTTATGAAGTGAAGAAAGCAGAAACTCTGAGCTTGCCAAGCTCTCTTCCAGTTATTGGTGATACAAATAAATCTTAGACAATGTGAGTTATTACCAAATGAGACGGTTGATTACTTTTTGTACAAAAAGTCACAGGAGCTGATATGTGCTGAGGTAGAGCTTGGACACACAAAGGAATTATTGTAAACCAATGAGCTTCCAGGTGTCAGCTGAGCTTGGGTAACTAACAACATTTGTACTCTTAGCAAATCTAAAGCAAAACATGTTAAATTAATCTTCAGGGAGAACATCCATCCTCTGTTAACAGGATGAGCCCCAAACAAGTGTCGGATTTGCAATGACACGCTGCAAAGGAACAATCTGACTTCCTCTTGAGCCAATTTGAGAACAAGAAGAATTCCAAATTTTAATTCAGGAATGTATTTTATCTTCCACATCAATAGAATAATCCAAGACTAAGTTCTACCACACCTTCTCAGAGGAATATGCTGTAAAACAAGGGCTGCTGTAAAAGAAAGAGACTTGGGATCAAATTCCATACTGGTTTCACTGAAAAACTGTATTTATGTCTTTCTTGGACAGTTAAAAAAACAGTCTAGATATTAGAAAATAAAGACCTTATTCCTTATGGAGAGGAAGAGAAATTACAATGAAAAGAATGCTGCTTAAAGTAAGGGTAAAAAAATGAAAGATTACCTTACTGTTACTCTACTTTTATCTCTCCTAAGTACATTTTTAAATCCTTTAAATCAAAGTTCTTCTGCTCTATGGATGTTGCCATTATTTCTTTGGAATTTAAAATGTCTGTTTTGTTTGGCAAGTGCACGTTAGAAATCTTGGGCTATTAAAAGATGTTGCCAGTTTTAACTATTATACAAAGAATTAAATCTTAAATAAGTAGTATTATAAAGTGACTCTATAAACCTTTATGTTATTGGTACTTCCAAGGTTTTTCAAAGAAAAGGAGACCAATACAAGGGATTAATAGTTAAGGTTATGCAAAATCCACTTAATCAGCATGGCTAATTTTAGCTTAAAGTAAAGCTTCTAGCAACTACGTGCATTTTGCTTTGGGGCTTTACTTCTGAAGAGAGTGATGAATGCATTTTTGAGGTAAATTTATCTTAACTGGGACTCTACCTAATGCTCTTTAGCTGCTGAAAAGGTGATTTTAATACCATTTGCATATAGGAGAGGAAGGAGGTCTTCAGCAGTGCATCTGTAGGACCTTAAAATAAGCATTTTATTTTCACATTTGTATAATATACTGCTTGATAATATACATTAGGGTGAGGTTCATAAAAAATACAGTCATCAACATGGGCATTGATTATGAAGACAGAATTGTTCCCCTGATATTATATATCCTATTTAGAAAAGAGACTAGGAAAATTGGAGCATGCTCTGTAGGAATGAACACAATGACTTGCCAGACTATCTGGAGCACAAATGCTGAGAACAAGGGTGTTTCACTGACAAACACTACACAAGCAAGGCAGATGTACAGACTGTCAGCTCAAGCACCCCAGGCTTTTTAAGCCAGAAATATAAACTTGCTAAGACTTACAGCTTTTTGACCTAACTCCAAAATCGCAAAGACTTAGATCATTCAGTGTGAAGTGTGAAAGATACAGTTACGCTCTAAGTCAAAATAAAATAAGAACTAGAAAGAGTCAGATAAAATCTGTCTGCATCTCACATTGGTGGGGCAAGGTGTGGGGAAAGTAAGGGTCGGGTGTCTGGTGAATTCAACTTTCTTAGAACTATGAAAATCTTAAGGCATAATCTACCTCCACACCAGAAATTTGAGGACAATGGTTACCACTCCATAGTGGATTATGAATGATATTTCTAGTGTCAAAAGCAAGGTTAGCTTGGCAAACAAGACTACTGATTTACAATGACATTATTGAAATTGGAGGCCTGAGTGAAATTTGGGTGTGTACCTTCATTACCTCACTGCAATTATTTATACAAAGAAAGTAATGCTATTGTCTAAATCCTAGTGTACACTAGCATAGGATAATTTATCACAAATGGAAGTCCTTTTAGGCACCTTCAGTACACCTTTTTTTTCCCTGTGATATGAATAAATTAACTGTAATTTATGCAGCTTTGCTTCCCTATGCCTGCTGTCAAGCCCCAAGGTCATCCCAACTTTCCATGTTTCTTACGGTTTCCACTATTATTTTTTTCACTGAAATCTGCATGTGGAAAGTGTTTCAGAAGATGCCTCAGAAGAAGACATATACTCTCACTGGAATTAATGAACTTTCTCTTGGCCTTTACACATGGCTGAAGAAGGCTGAGGCCCTGTGGAGTCTCTTCATCCAGAGCAAAATTAGGAAAAACTAATAACTTAACCAGAAGCCACTTGAAGGAAACAGAGAATCTCATCAGCAAGTCAGGAGTAATATTCTTCCTTCTTGAACTAAATTTATTCTGTGATGAAGGCTGTGACGAGCTCTGTTATTTACAGAGGTTAGGGTTTCAGCTAACAAGTTTAAGTGCTGTTAGCTGTGATACTGTGCTAGCACCTAATCTTAGCAATCTACTAGGAATTTGCATAAATGCTAAGAGGGCAAGCCTACACTAGTCAGGGTGTTGGCTGTTTAGCCATGAGTTTTTGATTTTTTGGGGGTTTTTTTTGTTTCTTTTTTTTTTTTTTTTTGATTGCAGCATAGAAGTTTTGAGAGTCTTGCTTTACTTGGATAAGAAGTATGTACAAAAGTCCCACAAGAGGCTTAAATTATATTAGAAAGACCTTCTACATTGCAAATAGAAATTACATTGACTATACTCAATGAAACTGAGGTAATATGTATTGTGCTATTTCACTTTGTTAAATATCATCCAGTAATAAAATTATTCTTGTTTTAAATCTTTTTGTTTCTGTCACCTAGTCTTATTATAGTCTTTGATTTTTTGTTCAGAACACTGATTAATGGATCGTTGTATGGTACTCCTTACTACACCACCCCAGAAGTATCCATATTTCTTTGATGTAAAAAAAATTGTTAGTGGAGATTTGTATTTGTGAGAGATATGTCTTTGAACATAAAATAGTTCACTTAAAAATCTTTAGGTTTTGGAGTTTCTGTTTCTCACTGTAGACTGGCTTTTAGAAAATAGTAATTATGAGTAATGAGAATTTGAAATTTCTTACACTTTTGTAATTTTTTTTTTGGGGGGGGGGTGGAGGGGCAGCATTCAGAAAGGATATATCTATAATTATCTTAACATTTGTTACCTTGTTGTATATTCTTACTTATATACATATACCAAATGCATTTCTATGGGGTAGATGTGAAAAACAATTTAAAATTCTCAGAGAAGTCTTTATGTATGTTTCACATGTATGCATATGTGTACTAAAGTTTCTCATTTAAAAACAGGAAAAATCTACCCTTCCAAATGTTCTTTGACACATACCTTAAAATGTATTTCAAATGAGAAGCTCTGATCAGACCTCCCTAAACAGGATGCTGTACGGTTCTTAGGTATGCTATAACAAATGATTTTACCTCTAGAGTAGAAAGTCAAGTATTTATGTCCATTATAACTTACACGGAAAAATGTTAAACTCTAGATACTCTGTAAACTTTTGCACTCTTCACAGCATTTGTTACTTCAAAACACCAGTGTTTAAAACAAGCTGGTAATTAGCTGGCATTTAAGAATAGATACATTTGATAGGGTGCAACCTTCCCAGAAACTTTTGTAAAAGGTTCCTGATACAACACTTCCTCATAAGTGCGTGTGGGATTCCTAAGTGGCAGAGTATTCAAATGTCTTGGTGGCCTCTGACTTGGCATCTGAAATCTTACAGAATCTGCTGCTTGGTGAGACAAATTTCATGTTTCTCACGTCTTCTATTTTCACACTGCAGCATCGACTCTAGCCATCTGTGTTTCCAGTAACAGCAATTCCACATTCTTACTTATTGTCTACTATACTCGTTGTAAACAATTGTAATTTCCCATTCGTTCTCAGCAAGCAGTATTTGCAACCTAATTAATGTATCTGTAGGCTATTAAGCTTTGCTTTCATTCCTGTATATGAAATGAATATGCCTACGAGTTGCTGAGAAATTGAGTTATAAAGAAAAAAGAAAAAAGAAAAAAAAACACAACTAAACCTATTCATTTCTATTATATGTTTTGGAAACTTAAATAAATTTTAAGATAACATTGTGCTTGTACTAGTATTCACACCATGGGGAACAGAGTTACCATATTTTTTTCATATTTTTTTGTATCTTGACATGCCACACTTCTGAAGAAACCCAGTGCTGTATTTTTCTATAATTTTAAATATAAGTACCCAATCTTGTAACCCCAATCTGTTTAATGATATTTTATCCTTGCCCTTTAAAAAAGTAATTATTCAAGTCATCTGGTACTTTGCTGAAATTAGAAGGCACAGTGCTTATGAGTGCAAAGCCATTCCTGATGAAGTCAGAAGCAATTTTGAATTTACTTTAATGCAACATGAGCTACATTAAGGGAGCAGAAATTACTGTGACAAAATCTGTACCGACTACGATTTTATTCGTTGCCTGTATTTTTTTGGTTCTATTCATTATATATTAAAGTAAGCACTACTGAAGTCTGTATGGACAGACATAAAATCAACTGTTCAACACTTATTGGCATTTGCTTTTTCTCGTGTAAAATATTTTGTTTATTGCATCTCCTTATTCTCTGTGCTCTGGATTTCTGGATTTCTATTTTCTTCGAGAACTCCTGTCCCCTTTCAACACTGTATTTTTACTCTAATGTCTAAAATATATTTGTTGTCTTCTATTATCAGATTTGATCAGTGCACACTGCTCAGGTTTGTGCTACCCTTATTGCTTGGGAAGACTGTCCCCTAAGAATCTGGAAAACTACAAGATAATCCTTCTTTTAAACTTCTAAAACAAATTATTTTCCTCTAATAGTTATGAAAAACCTCACTGATATCTTCCTTCTCTATCAGCTGTTGTCTCTTGGTCTCTTGTCACATCTCAGCTTTTGGGACAGGAACAAGTTTTTGTTCTGCTTTCCAAAGTATTCTCAGAGGTGTCAAAATGAGTACATGGCCATGACTGCCGATAATGCCCTTATCGACTGTGTCAAAAAAAAAAAAAAAAAAAAAAAAAGCAAAAACACCGTAAGACTCTTTATTATCTTTTATAAAGAAAGCAGAGCAAAACTTCTTGGAGACACAATGCCATTAGACATCCTTTCTCACTCAGTCACAACAAAAAGGCATAAGCATTCCATGAATTGTGAATTTTAGATAAATGGACAGAAATACCAGTCAACAGAAGCAACATCAATAAATAAATTCGAGATAATCCTGCAATAATCAAAGCTCTATTTAAACATGCTTTGGAGTATTTAATACATCTAAATAAAGAAACTCAGCTGTGTAGCAGAAAAACGATGCTGATGTAAACTATTCTGGTTCTGGCATGGAACCAAAATGCATGACATTTTTGCTGTTCTGCCTAGTTTCTTTATTTAGGTGCTCCTGCTGCTTTATAGTAGGATGGTTGTGAGTTGGCTGAGGGGATTTTTTTTGTTTTGTTTTGTCCTTCTTAAAAAAGCAAACAAAACCCCCTTCACATCTAAATTGATCTATGTAGGTTGTCAGAAATCTAAAATATTTTTATCCCTTCCTGGCTACCAGCTCAACAGTTCATAAAGTTTCTCAGTGTTTGATTTATTTACCTGTGTACTCATTTTTTGCTGGTTCCATCTAATCTGACTTTATTTGCCTTTTTTCTGAGAATACTATGTGCAACCACTATCAGTGTCTTATTAAGAAGTTCTGCATCTACCACATTACCTGTATGCATTCATTATTCTATCAAAGAAACCAATTAGTTTGGTTTCACTTCATTTGTGCTTTTTACAAATGTGCTACCAATTTATCACTACATTTTCCTCAAGCTGCTTATATACTGATTACTCTTGCTTTGCTAATTCTTCTAGTTATTTGACAGGTATTGAAATTAAATTTATTGGCCTATGATTCTCCATCTTTCCTCATCCCTCACTTATTCTCTTCTTTAAAATTGTAATGCAATTTTAACCCCAAACCTTATTGGCTTTCAGAGGCAAATAAATAAATGAAGGCAGATTTTGAACTAAGCAATAAACAGAAACATTTGACTAATAAAATCTAGTTTGAGTAATAAATGACTTCAGGGAGCAAAGGGAAAAGTTGTACTCAAACTGTGCAAGAGAAGTGAATTCCATCTTTGGCTCACAAGGCCTCACAATACCCTCTCTTGTTGCCTGTGTTTTATGTTTTATGCAAGCATGTGTTCAGTTCAGCAAAGTAAAATGTTGATGCTGCTGTTTGCTTATTATTTTCGGATCATGAATCAACTGAAATTAAAAATCACTGCTCCAGCCAAACTAGAGCTGGAGCTACAGCATCAATGTCATAGCAGTACAGTAAGAAATACCATGCCAAGAGTCAGAAATGATGTAATCTTTGGCTTCATGTGAGAGAAAAATTAAGTCCTATCAAGACAAAGAAAATGGGCACTGTTTTAAAAGGGCAGAGTAATATAAAATATTTGGTTTTTAAGTAGCTGAGGACTGATCCACAAAGACATTTATTACTTAAAACTCATCAGCTCTTGGGATATTGGCCCTAAACTCAATGCTCAGCTGCAAACAGCTGAACAATTTACAGGGTGGTAAATCTGTCTATATTACTCCTTTAGTTAACACAATTTAACTCTTTTTAAACACTCCTCATTTCCACAGACTGGACAAGTTTATGAGACTCATACTCTTACAAGGCAGTTACTATCATTAGCTCCCTCAGCATCGAGCTTTCATGGGAAAAAGCACACAGGCTGATCATGACCCTAGAGGGAGCTGTCTCACTAACACTGTTTTATTCCTGCAGAAATATTAAAATCTATGTATCAAATCTGAAGCTAGCCACAGGGCTCAATGCCAACTGCCATTTCAGGAATTGGTTTTTTACAGCAATCCTTCCTGCTCACCTCATGCCAGTTTCCATCCTGCTTTGTGACTTTGTCTGCCAGCAACAAGTAGTTAGTTGACACATCTGGCATTTGAGAGGAAAACTTACAATATGGCATTGCAAACTTACAAATACAGCCCAGCCATAAGATGCTGGAAAACAGAACTAATGGACAAACAGAACAGATCTGCACAGGAATGGAGAAAATGAACTTCAAAACTACGTATTTCATATTTGGAAGTCTTATGTCTTGTGAAAGAAACACACTCATTGTTAACTCATCACTGTGACCATAAAGAATGTCATACATCTATAAAGCTGGTTTTATTTTTATTTTTTGCAATTTTCAATTATCTTGTGGCTGAGATTCCAAGAAGAGTCTGCTAAGCATAGCTCTTACTCAGAGAAGTTCACTTTAATATGCCTTTCAAGCTGAACAAATTTCAGAGAACAGATGCAGTATTACTGTTGTGAAAGTGTTCAAAACATTATGACCTGTGCAAACTTTTAATCTGGAAAAGCATAGCAAGAGTCAACATGCAATCTAATTGTTAAACAGGAAAAATTCTAAATTAACATCTGCCATTTTCTAAGTACACCTCCTAATTGCAATTTGAACTCATTCTCTCTTGACACAAAGTTTGAATGATTGAGTTAACTTCATAGATATCATTTCTCTCAGACTGCTGTAACACCTCACCAAACATCATTCTGGTTTAAAATAGATCAGTTTTATATTAACACTAAGATACATGTTATTTGGGTTAAGTCTTCAATAAATAATACATCTGAAGTTTCCTTACACTAAGACATTTCTAGTGTCTCTTATGAGAGACTTAGTTCTGGAAAACTCTGCAGCATTTTCATTCTAATTTGGGAATTAAATAATGGACCATGATGTGATGGATAAGAAGTTCAGAGTAACAATTTGGATCCCATGGGATTGCAGCACAGGAGTTTGCACGGAGCTTGGATAAGAACTTGTACAGAACAAGACATCCTGAGCGACCTGAAGAGAATACTCTTCCAAGAGAAGCAATGAATTCTCCATCTCTGGGTGTTCTGATGATCTTTTTTTCAAAGCTTTCATGATCCTTTTTTGAGAGCTTGCATTGTATGTAGTTTATTGAGGTCAATAAAGGCTCTTGATAGTTTCTTGCAGTATACATTAGACTACATGACATGACAGTTAACATTAACCACAATGTATCTTGTCCTTTTCTGCAGTGAAACATCTTGGTTCAGAGATCAAAACTCCCATGCCAGTTATTGCTTGTTGCAATCCAGTCTTTTTTCAAAAAGCAAAATCTACTCACATGTGTCATTCAGAAGAGTGCAAGGGACAAAGTTACTATTAGATCAATTTTGTGATGATTCTGATTCATTTTGAGGAGAAAAATATACTGTAAATTTTCAGTCTCACATCTAATCCTGAGAGATGGTAATTTCTTAAATTAACAATATGCATATCCCACACCAAAATTTTGATGCAGTGAATGTAGCAATCTGATAAATGTCAGTTCCTTCAGTCAAAAGGGACTAACTTTCCTAAACAAGTACGTGATATTTTGTTATCTCCAGGTACTGCTAATGGCAATGGAAGGAATTGGGTGAGAATCTTTAATATTGCTATTAACAGAGAAGCTTGGCAGAACATGACTCACAACACTGAGTAACTATTCTAAACGAAACAAATTTGCTCAGTCTTTAACACTAGTTTTAATGAAAAAATATGAAACAAAGATCAGATCTGCTGGGAAAATAGGTAACCTTTTAAACTGATGCTCCCCAAGCCACAATTAATTTAGATTTAATAGGACAGTTAATGTATGTTATTTGAACACCGATTATTAGATATTCACAAAGGACTAAAAGTTATGTAATAGATTCATAATTGTGAATTTGATATGAACCCGCTGCTTAACCACAGTACTCTGCAAATACGTTTGAGTAGGTAGTTGCTATTTATTTTATAGATTTTAACAGTTTTATGAAGTCTAAATTAAATACTTAAATCTCAATTGAAAATGTTTCAGGGAAATGAAAAGCAGAACACGAGATGTGTTTATTTTGCTATGTTTACCAAGACAAAATCCAGTTCTTTCAAAACCATCAAAAATATGAATAGTTTGTGAGGTCTGCTCGAACAAAAAGTTTTCACAGGATTATTTCACTACTAAAATTCCTATGAAAGTGAGTAGATGTCAGAATGATGAAGTATCCAAAAAGCAGGATCCAGAAATTTTGCTGTTGACATCAAATTGCATTTTTCCGTATTTCCTCCCTCCTTGAGAAGAAAAACTAATGATGTATTAATTGCTATTTATTATGCTTCCTTTGCTTCATTTTTTATGGCTTGTGGTTGTTTACCAGAAGTAAAAGTAACCCTGCGGATAAAATGTACTAGGATAAAAGACCTCTATGAGCCTTACTGCAGATTTCTCAGACAATGTTTTTATGGTAATTGGGGGTGGCACAAAGATCACTTCTCTAATGACAGGAGCAGTAGCTCTAAGATAACGCAGGCATGCTATAACCTACTGCTGTGGCTCCACCTGCTGAAAGGTATAGGTTTGAGTTCAGAAGGAGCACCATGGTTAAGACACATTACAGTCTTTATCCACTTGCTGCTTTTTTTGCATCTCTGAGTGGTACTGACTGTGCCATGTGTCTTTATAGCATATATGCATCTCAGTTACTTGAAAACAAAAAGAATCCAGATTCTGTCTCAAGGGCAACACGGTACTAGTAACTCCTGCTCCATCATCTGGGTCTAGGTATACCTCTGAGCCTTGATGTGTTTCTCATCATGTCATCATCCTCCTTTTGTTTTCTTTTCCTTCCTCATTTCTTAACTATTACCCATGGACTGGCATGGTACTGTAAGACACTGTGAAACAGACTCATGTCAGTGTGGTACCCAAGGCTGCTTGCCTCTGGTCAGTGCAGCTTTTTTCTTTTTTAATTTTAACTACCATATAACCTTTCCCCTTTTTACTTTTTTCCTTTCAAAGTTTTCTGCCTCAATTTTCGGCATTTGCAAGGGAAGAGAAATAGTATCTCTTGCTTCGGGTGCCATTATGCAGCCAATAAAATTTGGACGTTTCTAGAGTTAATGTGCTGTATAATCTAAGATGATGAGGATTGGGAGTGAAGAGAATTCTTCAATGTATTAACATTAAGGAAGTTTAACTTCTGAACCATTCAAATGCTTAAGCATCAGACAGCCTTTCTTTCATGTGCTGTCCAGACAACAGTGCAAATTTCCAGCTGTCTGGCTAGACATAATCACCTCCATCTTGGAACACGATTTCCTTGTTTTCAGCAATAAGCATTGATACGTTCATAATGAAGTAGTTCAGCTAGTGTTCACTGCTAGTTTGCATCCCTCTCCCAGATCTGTGTGTTAGGACCCTTCTTACATTATAACATCTATTAGAATATTCATTGAAGTATAACAAGGAGTAAAAGGAAAACTACTTTGTTTCCATTTTTACTAGTAGCATACTGCTTGGAGGCCTCTAAACTTATTAATGCTAAGTAATGTGTCCTTGCAGGCCATAAAATCAACCATACCCTGGGCTGCATCAAAATAAGTGTGGCTAACAGGCCGAGGGATGTGATCTTGCCCCTCTGCTCTGTTCTGGTGAGACCTTACCTGGAGTACTGCATCCAGACGTAGAGTCCTCAGTACAGGAGAGACATGAAGCTGTTGGAGTGTGTCTAGAGGAGTGCCACAAAAATGATCCAAGGGATGGAATGCCTTCCCTACAAGGATGGACTGAGAGAGCTGGGGCTGTTCATCCTGAAGAAGGCTCTCAAGTGAACTGACAGCAGCCTTTCAGTATCTAAAGGGAACCTACAAGAAAAAAGGGGACAAACTCTTTAGCAGGGTCTGTGGTGAGAGGATAAGGATAAATGGTTCCAAATGAAAAGAGTGTAATTTAAGGTTGGCTATAAGGAAAAAATCTTTTACAGTGAGGTTGGTGAGGCACTGTAACAGGCTGTGCAGAGATGTGGTGAATGCCCCATCTCTGGAAACATTCAAGGCCAGGCTGGACCAGGCTCTGAGCAATCTGATCAAGCTGTGGATGCCCCTGCTCATTGCAGAAGAGTTGGACTAGATGTCTTTTAAAGGTCCCTGCCACTCTAAGAATTCTATGATTCTGTGATTCTATGATAATGTGCCCAACAGATGCCAACCTTTTCAAAAGAGGTTAAAATGACAATTACATGTTTTAGCAAAGTTTTTAATGTAAGGTTTTATAAGAAATATATTACCCTCTTCCTGTTCCATGCTGATACATATAACAGTTTTTTTGTTTGTTTTGTTTTTTGTTTTTGTTTTTTTAATTGAAAATTTGCACTGGACATACAGAAAGCCAAAGGCTTTCTAAGTTGTATGAAACATTTCCTTGGAGGCCAAATACTGAAAAAAAGTGGTGATTGCGCTGTAAGTCAAAAAAGAAACTTGGCACAATATATTTTAAGTGTTTCTGTGCAGTATACACTCTTTTGAAAAATTTAACAAAGAGACTGTATTTCACAGCCAGTGTTCCACCTACAGTTGTAGACTAGAACAGCAGAGGAGGAATGAGGTCCCTGTATGAGTCTGCTGAATCCACACACTGTGTTTTTTGTTTGTTTTTTGTTTTTTCTTCACTGAAGGCAAAGAAAATACTGAAAATTAAGAATGACACTCTTCAGGGCCTGACTGTTTTTTTCCTGCACGATTGCATATGGTGATATTTCAGGTTTCAACATACAAAATTTCACTATCTAATTCTGGCTTAACTTGGGATTTATTGAAAACCATAACCAGAGACTTCTAAATAAACAACTTAAAGAGCAGCCTCCTTTTATGTATTTCCAAAAGGTTTTCTATAAGAAGTTCATAAACAACCCAACTAACGCCTGGGGTTCTGCCAAAACATTCTTGAAATACTCATTTCTACTTAAAGAAACAACTAGGTAAAGTAGAAGGAAATTAGAGTTTCTCTCTGAATTTCTTAACCAAACCTAAGAACTATACTTTACCACGTAGCATTACTGACACTGAAGATCGCCTACCTTGATCACAGCAGTGTCCAGTTTGTTGTATATATGTCAAACCAGATACCTGCCCGGGAATGTCTGTATTTGTCACAAGCAGAGCTTGGTCTAAACAAGTGAACTGACAGAAGCAGGAATGTAATAATACAACCTGCAGCTATGTAGGAAGTACTTGCTATATAAAGGTGACTCTGTGCCTGCTGGATTTAGTGGTTAATAGCAAGCCAGCATTTGCCAGCAGTTATCATCACCTCTGTCTACTTGGAATAATAAATAACCACAGTATTGCAGACATAGCTAAGGGCAACCAAATGCTTCCTTTTCCTTGGTGATTGCTGTAGCAAACAAAACATAACTGATGATATCCCGATCCATTAAGGAAAGAGATGAAATGTGGTAGGTTGTTTATATATTTTTTTTTCTACAGCAATCACTACATAATGAACAGTGGGAAAATTAATTTTCAAAATGGAATGTATTAGGGGCAATTTGACAAAAACAACAAAAAAGCATAGAGGGTACTTGTTTGCAATCTGGAAGCAAAACACATTCAAAAGAGCTTAAGCATCACCTCAAGTGAAGCATTGCCAGTAACAACAAGATTACCAACACTGACAGAAAATTAAGAGATGGAGGGAAAGAAAGTAGAGGGTTTTCTTCAGTTTAAGAAAAAGAATCAAAAACTGAAGAAATACTTTGCATTTTTGGAGTAGTTGCTATTTCAGCTATATCCTGTGAGTTTTGGGTACAGTTTGCCTTCTTTTTTTTGCAGCTGTATCAGCTACTATAATAAAAGACGTTGCCTTCCCCTACAAATCTTGTTGTCCCTGAAGTTCCACACTCCAGCTTACTATGCTGCCAAGGCAGAAGGTTGTACTCCCTTTGCTAGTGTTCTCAACTTGCTCCAGTTCTGGCACTACTTTAATCCTGTCCTGAGCTGACTCAACTCCATAACTTGACAGAAAATCAGGAAAAAAGTTTTTTTTAAAAATAATAGGTTAGTTGTTGGGTTGAATCTGTTTATTGTTTATTGTACAATCAGATTACTACCACAGGTAGAGCAAGAGAGAATATATAACCTAAAGCTAGACAGGTGTGGGAAATCCAAGAGGAACGGGACTTTCTGGTTTTTGAAGCATCTGCAAACATAATCTCATCCTTACCTCCTTAGACCACAACTCAATACAGGTAGTGATCTAATGAGCTTGAAAAAAGTGTATTACAGCTCCCCAAAAAATGAAAAAATAACAGGAAAAAAAACACTTGAAATATGTTAAGGGATTCCAGTGGAACATATGTTTTGGATTAAAAGCTTTTCTAAGTTAATGTGAAAACAATGCTTTCTCAAATCTTTTAGCATGGAATGGAAATGTCATATTTGCACTAAGGAGGAAAGAGCGTAAAAGCACAAGCCTCCAAGAACAATCTTTTGCTTAGAACCTTCAAGCCTTTTTAAAACAGGTGAGCAACTCTATTCTCTGCGATTAGATTCACTGCAGAAGCAAAGTAACTAAGAGAAGGAAACAGAATAAAAGTCAACAGAAAACACTTCAAGGTTTTAACAGTACCATTTTAAACAGAATTATCATTTTAAATGGTAGGAGCTTTGCCACTGCAGTGCACAGTTACAGATCTTAGTAGGGGTGATCTCAGAACAGTAGGAACAGAGCAGATAGTAGAGAAAATCAAGCACAAGCTAACATTTTAATCTATAAATTAAAAAGAATGGAAACAGTCATGACATTAATATGAAAAGTAGTGGTGAGGACCTGTCTCCATGCTGATCTTCGCTCATGCTCCACCCAGCACAAAGATTTTATACAGCCATGTAGTGTGCCACACCATGGAACTGACATAGCCGAAGTTTATCAAAAGAACGTAGAAAACAGGAAGAGCAGTTTAACTCCGCACTTTCTCAGAGGAGAAAAATATAGAGTATATCCCGCTTTTAAACTCCTGGTGCCAGACCAAAAGCGATGGGGTTCTATGATGCATAGCACTGATCCTACAGAATTTCACTGTGCAGTTTGAATTTTTTTAGAACAAAGGCCTAAGCTGAAAAATTAACTTTATACTGCTGAGCTATATGCTAAACAGATATATATATATTCTTTTAGTTGGCACAATAGCAACATAAGAGCACGAACATTGTCAATTTTGTATTTTGTGCCCTGACCTACTTTAGCTCAAGTGTAATTTTGGCCTGGCATTTCGATTCAGATCAGGCTGGTCCTGCTGAATGACTCAGTGACTAATGCTAACACTTAAGAAGCTATAGTCTCTGTGTATGCTGGTCAACAACTTCATTAATTGGGACAGGCTCCATTTTGATATGTAAGAAGGCAGACAAATGAAAAGAGAAACACAATGGTAGGTAAAGTACATGATAGCTAAAGAGTATCTACAACATGCCCAAGTAAAATATGATGTTGTTGTAGAAACTGCATTCCATCTGCCTCATCCACAATTCCAATTCTTTGCCCATATCTTTTATTAGGCTGCATTTAAAACTAGGCTGCAACCAGAGGTGTTCCACATTAATGAGGAAACTGTACGTTAAAGATTTGTTAGCCTCATTTTGACAACTTTTATTGCCAATACGGCAATACAATTTCTGTGGTACAGTGGGTATTTTTAAGGATGCTCTTTGCCAGCACTCTGCTATATGGTTGGGGCTTTTCGAGTCAGGGACCAACTACTTCTGATGAGCTCTCCATTCAGCTTTTTAAATGAGTCGCTGCCAGATCTTGTAACTTCACTGCAGGTTAAATAAGTTACTTTGCTAGCCTCAGACATACTGGTGGAAACGTACTGAGAATTTTGTCTTCCATTGGCACAAAGGTGTTTACGCCAGGCTGTCCTGGCTACAGAGAAAAGTGAAAACATGGCCTGAATACACTCAGAAAAGCAATCCCAAGTGTGCAAACTGTAGGTAAGGTTTTTTTTTTGTTTGTTTAACACTCTAGATTGAGGTTACCAAAATGACTTTTTTTTCCATCCTTTGGCTCTTCACCTATAAAGCCAGAACGTTACCTCATTTCTACAGGGATGATTTGCAACTTCGCAAGGTGCCCCACCTTATGGCACTGCGGGCTATTCAGTGCCCAGGCACCAGGTTATCCTTTTTCCAGGAAGCACAACGGCCAGCAGCCACTCCCGTCAGACCAAGGATCCAGAGCGCGGGGCACGGAGGCAAACTGCGCTGCTCTACAAGGGCAACATGAGTGTCCCACAGAATGTCTGGGGGCCCAAGGGCGGCCAGAAATGAAGCCACTGCCCGCGCAGCAGCATACGCCGCGCCCATTGAGGGGCAGCCCCGTGCCGACCGCGCCGCACCCCTCGCCCCTCTCTCCTCCGGGGACCAGCCCCACTCCGCCGCGCCCCCTTAGCCGGAGACGCGCATGCGCGGTGAGGACCGCCACGGCGGCGGCGCTTGCGCAGCGAGGCCGGGGCCCGGCGGGCGCGCTGCCGTGGGGTTCTCACACCGGCGGAAGGCGGCGCTGCTGCCGCTGCGCGGGGCCCTCCCGGCCCCGACACAAAGACGAGGGTGGCGGCGGCGGCGGCAGCTCCGGTCCGCCACCCCCCGGCACCGCATGGCGGCGGAGCTGCGGCCGCGCCTAGCGCCGCCCCCGCGGAGCTGAGGCCCCGGCGAGTCGCGCTCCGTGCTCGCTCCTCTCCCGTCCGGCACCTCCAGGAGGAGCGGAGCGGGGCCCCGAGCGCCATGCTGCCCCCGCTCCGCCGAGCTCCGTGCCGCCCGCTTCGCCCCCGTGCCCGCCGCTCTGCGCGCCTCCTGGCCGCGCTCCTTCTCCTGGCGGCGCTGAGGGGCGGCGGCACCGCGCTGCCCCCGGGCTGTAAGTACGACGGGCGCCCCAAAAGCTCCGGCAGAGCGGCGGCTGGCGGCCCGCTGGAAGTGAAGGTGGTTTGCAGCAACCTGGAGCTCGCTCACGTCCTGCCTCCCGAGGCGCTGCCCAACCGGACGGTCACGCTGTGAGTACGGTCCCGGGGGTGGTGGTTTTTGGGGCGGAGGTGGAGGGGGGTTGGGAAGAGGTTCGTGAAGCGCTGGGGCTGTGCGGGGCGGTCCCAACCCACCGTGCATCGTCCCCGTGCTCCCGGCCCCGTCCTTCTTTGGTTTGCGTTCAGGCGTGCTGTTTTTACGTGGACTTGATCCGAGCTCATCCATTTGAATAGCAAGTTTCAAGCAAGACGTGCAGCTCAGTCCAAACTAAGAAATGAGTTGCTCTTCGCGGGAAGGCTTTACAAGTTGCTGGCTTTTTTTGTTTGTTTGTTTTCTTTTCTTTTCATTTCTTCTTGAGACATTAACCGAAGCAGTGCAGTAACACTGAATTTCATAAGTGATGTCCAAAGAAAGCTATCTTCTTTTTTTAGGCAGCCTGTGCTTCTGTGGGAGGACTCAAGTGTGATTTAGCAGCCTGCAGGACAGTTGATGAAAAGAGACTATAGCTTAATATGCTTCCTTACTTTGCTGGAAGGAATGTCTCCAGGAATGGGACATCCACCACATCTCTGCACAGCCTGTTCCAGTACCTCACCGCTCTTCTTGTAAACAACATTTTCTTTATACCTAATCTAAATCTCTTCATTTGAAACCATTTCCCCTTGTCCTATAATCACAGACCCCGCTAAAGAGAGTCCTCTTCCTTCTTCTAGTTTCCATTTAGATACTGAAAAGATGCTATCAGGTTGCTTCAGAGCCTCCTCCAGATTAAACAGCCCCAGCTCTCCCAACCTGTCCTCATAGAAGGTGGATCATTCCTTGGGTCATTTTTGTGGCCCTCTTCTAGACATGCTCTGTCAGATCCATGTCTCTGAATGTATGTACTTTTGTCATGAGAGCAACAGTTTGACTGTTGTGTTTGCAAACTTTGACAGCGCTTAAACCTGATGGGAGGGCTTCCTTGGGAAGTTAGAGTGAGATGTGTACACCAGTCATAAGGGTTTGATAAGGGTTTGGGCCACTCAGTGGGGAAAGAGAAGGCCAAGAAAGAAGAGCCTGAGAAGTTGCACTTAACTTGTCAGTTTGCAAGGGGTCAGGATATTTCCAAATGACCTGTGAGAAATGACCAGAAATACACACTTCATGTGTGAAGTTTCTGAAGTAGAAAGGAAAAAAAAAAAAGAAAGGTGACAGCGCTTTGATTAACAGATTGAATTTGGTCTTTGTTAGCTGTAAGTGCAATGCAGCTGATAAGTTGTTAAAATACAGTATTATCCTCAAAGTAAGATAAAAGTATGTGTTAGTCTGGGTGATATGCTGAAGTTGACAGTGGGGGTCTTTTGATTCAGAAAGCTTGGAGTCACAGCTGTGATTGCAGTGAAAGACAAGCAGATATCAAATCTAGCATCCTTGCTGTGAATGGACCTTTGTTCCTAATTGCAGTGACAGAAGAATTTGGAAAAATTCATTTCATTTTGATTCTTCATACTCCTTCATTATCTAGAGCATCTTCATGCAATAATTAGTTGCTTTCACTTCTAACCAGCCTTTGAAGTTCATGATTACTTCTGAAACAGATTTTCTTTTCAATACTCCTAACTTTTTAAATGACTTAACTGGAAAATACATTGTTTCTTGCTGTTTTCTCTAGTGTGTATCATAACTGTGCTGATACAATCAGTGTGAATTCACACTTTGAAATTCTACTTAAATGTTAGACAAAGATTATTAAAGTGATGCTTCTGATTTTTCTGAGTGGTCACAGTGGCTGTTGTGTTTGGGGATCTTTCAGGTTTTTCATTTCTGAGGTATAACTTTGCATATCTCTGAGATCAATTTACTGAGTCAGCGTTAACCTGGTTAGAAAATGTTGGTGATTTATGAGTTGAGTTACCATGTCCCATTACGTGCAATTTCACAAACATGAACATTTGTTTAGTGGTGGCAGAGTTAATTGTTATCTAATCTTTTTTTCCAAAATTACTTTTTTTTTTTTTTTTTCAAGCTGATATTTGGAACTGCAGTGGTTGGCAGGTAGTGGAAGGTTTTCTGATTAGAGTCAAGCTGCCCTAAATTATCTTGAATCTTGATTCTTGTGGGATTCTTCTATTAAGATAAGTCCTACTTCTATTATAGCTTTTTGGATTAGTGGATCACTACAGAGATAAGTAGCTGAAAATAGATCACTGTTTTGTAAATCAGCTATGTTTTAATTCAGTTAATTTTCTTTTATGTTGGCTTTTATTTTGCACAAAGTAATTTTAAATATGAAGACTTCTATATAGTTTTATATAAAACCATGTATGATTTTTCAGGGAGTGAGCTAGAAGGACTGAAGTGATTATATTCTTAAAAATCCTGATTCCATCCTCATCTCTCTTCAGACTCTTACACTTTCAGTAGATGAACTGCTGTGCATTTAGCATTTCCACCTCTGTATTTTTCCTTCTGATGTATTTTTGAGGATAAAAGTCTAAAAAGTGAGCAAAAGAGAATCAGTGGAAATAAGGATGAACAAGTTTGCATCTGAGGTTGCTGGCTAGGCTCATTCATTCTTGCATGTTGCTGTAGTTGGTGGTTAATAATGGTGTTGGTAGGTTTGGCAAGGTCACAACTTAGGAAACGGCTGGCTTTTTTTTTGCCACAAAACCTTTCATTGATGTAGTAATTTAAGTCAATACTGGTTACAAGTACTTAAAATCTGTAGTTCCAATTCAGGAAAAAAAAGTCATAACAATTTCAATTAATGAAGGATAAAGTTGGTTTGTGTTGTGGTTGAAGAAGGAAAACAAACACTCAAATTAAGTGTGTTAAAGTATAGAGAGAGTTGTACAGGTGGATAAATAAAGCTTAGGATTTAGGACTGTAAGTTGAGATTCCTTTAGAGTCTAATTAGAATTAGCTAGTGCTTCACTAAGCAGTTACTCACATCCACCTTGAAATTTGACCTTTAGTTATGGCCAAGGAAGGGACTTGTAGCCTTGTATAATAAAAAGTGCTTGGGATGCAAATGAAGGGTGTACCTACATGAACATCTGCAGATTCTTTGACCTTTGTAGTTTAACTGGCCAGATGAGATGCTTTTGGTATGAAGATAATATAACTGGGTGAATGTAACTTCACTCTGTCTGCTATATTTCAGTAGATACTGAAGTCACTGCTGTGATTCACGTTTAAGTAAGGAACAGGAGCATGCTATACCTCGTGCAGTAGAGGTTTGAGATAAGATAACCGCTGCTGTTTCTTTGATGCAAGCTCAACTGATGATTTCACAACTTTTTCTGATTAACAGAGTGCTATCCCACTGAAGACAAGCCGATGAACTTAAAATTCTTGTTGAGAATTTAGTCACTGACTTACATAAAAGTTATTCTATAGGAATGTAAATGAATGGGGGAAATGTGTGTACATTTAGTAGTGAACTGAGACAGGAGCTTTACTGATCTGCATACAGCTTTTCTTTGCCACATGCTATGAAAGGAACAAATGAATATCAGTATTTGCACTTGCAAGTATTAGCGTTTACAAGCCATAGCATCAGCTTGCATTTGTGTTCAGAGCTGTTCAAAGATACGGTTAACTGGATTGCTGTTGAGAAACATCTAAAAATGTCACATTTCTTGCCCATTTCCAAATATAACAGTATCAAAATACATCCATTAAGCATCTCATTTATTTACCCTTCCAAGTACCTTCGAAGCCTTTCCATTTTTTAACACAAATTCCTAAACTCTCAGCATTTCGTAGCAAAAGGTCACTTGCGTCACAAGGAATCACTCCTATCGCAGTGTGTGATTGCACTGTAATTACAGTCACTGTGTGTAGTTACGTGAGTAATTTTTTCCTGCTTGCAGTAAATGGACTCTTCAAGTTCTAAAAATAAAGTGTATTGTTATTATATGGTGACTTCTATTTACAGTTATTAATACTCTGCCTTTTTTAAGGCATCATCGTTGCTTTGCTAAACTGTTTTGATTAATTTGCTTTCCTTCGTAGAGCCTTTATTATGTGTTAGAAAAAGCGTCCTTTACCGAAAAATTGTCAAGCAGGAAAAACTGGCGTAGTAAATGTATTCAGTGGAAGTTTCCCTCTTCTTTCTTTTAAAGTACATTTCCATTATTAACTTGAATGGTTCTCTTGACAGCTAATCCCCTTTTTGTTAATGCAGGCTATCTGAGACTGTTGTAAGTGCTCTGTACTAATAACTTCAACAGTGATAACATTTTTTGAAGACACAAAGGGCTAATAACTCCCATTAAAACTTATCTTAAAATTTTCTTCAGTCATTGGATACGTGAACTGTGCAAAATGTGTTTCTCAATAGTACATGGCAATACGGAGACAGTGCTGTACTTGAGTTGTCACATCCACAATTTACCAGTGGCATACTACCAGCAAGAATTGGTGGTGATGTTTCATTTTCTGTTAGGCTTGTATTCTGGTGTGTCTATACAATACATACCAATCATTTGTGTACTTTTTTTTTTTTTTAGCTTGTTGGGGAGACAGCAATTCACATTGAAAATCAAATGATGTTTCGCTTTATAGCTTATTTCAACACTGATTGATCATTGTGGAGTTGTTACAGAATATTGAGATGGTAGGGGTGAATTCTGCAAAATTCTGGAGAATAAATTTAAAATTTTGTAGTGATGCAAAATTCAATTTCGCAATTTTTGGAGCCAAAATATTTATGTAGAATTGCCTGGAACCTTTTATTCCCCCCAAAAATAGCCGTATATGCAATGCCCTTTATACATACATTTCAGTGTGTTCAGTATTTAGCCTCAGGAATTGGTATGTTCTGGACTAATACTCTTCTGGACTAATACTCTTTTTTTTTTTTTTTTGTCATTGTTGATAAGTAGTGTGTCTGATTTTGCTCTACAAATCTGCAAAATCATAAGGCTTTACATTTAGAAGTTAAGAGTTGAGGAAACACACGTAGATTTTGCGCTGCACTGATGAACGAGGAGTGAGCAATTTCATGTCTCATGCTTGCAGTTTGTTCACTTTTTAGGTCTCATTTTTTTAAATTTAAAATAAGTTGGGAGATACAAGATCAGATTTTTTTAGAATTTAATTGGTCCCATATGTACTTCACATGGGCCAAATATGTTAGTGTGACTGGTGTGCTGGAGCTCTGTAGGGTGGGCAGAAACTATGGCTAGAAGCTGGGGAGGAGTGAGGGAAAGGGGAGCTTCTTTGCCTGGGTATGTTGGTTATGGAGATCAGGAGGGCTTTGAAAGCAGTGAAAGTAGAGTAAATAAGATGCTGAAGGGGATACAACTGGTTTAGTGAGAGGTGAGCAAGAATCCTTGGAAATAGAGCAGCTACCCAGGGAATCTTTGTGTAATTAGGAACCGGCTGCCACGAGGAAATGGATCATCCAACAGTACCCTACAAAACTGTTCTGCATTTGTCCACGTGATGTGGTATTGCCATCTAAGGAAATGAACAAGACTTTTGTGTCAAATTAGGAAGCTCATTGATTGAGTTAACCTGTGTTGTTTAACCCTGTAATGTAACAGTTGGCAGAATTTGGTCAGGAGTTCAGATTTCTAAAATGATCCTGTCAGAAAGATCTTAACCCTATGTACTGCCTCAGAGTCATGTTTCAGAGCAACAGCAGCCCTCAAAAGGAGCTTTCACAGCAGTGTCAATGTTCTCACTAAACCTGCCCCTTTCTGTGGCAGGCATTGAGTAGGTGTTACAGCTCTGTGCTGGAGAATGGGAGCCACTTTATCCTGCCCTCCCTGCTTCTGGCACAGCGATGGTCTGGAGCAAGGAACATGAAAGTGAAGTCTCAACACTGACAGCAGAAAGTGATATCCATGTTAGTTGACTGAAAAGCTGCTGCCCAAGTAGGCACGCTGGGAGTGTACCTTCATTTGCAGGTTCTGACTCTGTGGGTGACTTGCTCTTCCTTCCTTGTATGGCTCCACAAGCAGTGAGTTTGAGGAGCTAAACTATTCCAAACCTGTTAACTTCTGTAGGGTTAGGATGTAAATTTTTGTGCAAATGTATCTGTGCGTTAGCAGTTTGCAGGAAGTACCTGCAAACATGTCTAGACAAATCATGTCTAGACAGAGCACTTTCTTATCAGGTAATGTACTCACTGGAAATATAAATACATGAGACTGGGTTTCACAGCGTATGCTATAATTAATACTTCTGTGATAGGACTTAGAGAACATATTGGCTGTAGCAGCTTAAGAGGGTCTGGCTAGACTTGTGTGTGCCTGTAAATGTCTCCTGTAAAGAGAACTATGCTGCTGCATGTATATATGGAGGTGAGAGGAGTAGGGTAAGCTTGCATTGAAATGCAAGAGAGAGTCCTAAAAAATGTACATCTGTTGGACAGTGGCAAGGCAGGAAGGAGCACAAGGAAGGGGAATAAGATTGCAGCAGAAGTCTATAATCTCTTAAACCAATGCAGGCGCTACAGATACAGAGGGTTTGGAAGAGAACTTGGAGGCAAGTTTCTGAGGATGTCGTGGTCACAGGGGTTAGTTTACCAGTGCTTTTAGTTAGCTTTAGGACCAGCAAGCCAGTGTGGGAAAAAGCTGGCTGCTGCTTCGTACTCCTGGCTTTCTGTCTTTGCCTAGGCAGGAAAGCCTACCTAAGTACCAGAAAGAGAGGTTTGGTTGTGAAGCTTATAATTTCTTGCCATGGTTGTATCATTTTCAGCAGTGTTGCTATTCATTGTTGCATTCTCATTTGTCTCTCTTTTTTCAAGATGCTTTTCATTTAGTTTTTTTGTTTGTTTGTTTGTTACTAACTCCAGTGATGTGCACCATATTTCACTAGAAATCAAGATGTCTCTCAAATGTAGTGAATAAAGCATGTAGCCACACAGTGAATGGCAGCATACAGAATGTGCATCATTGTCTTTATAAATTAAAGACACTGGGATTATGCAGGAAAAATAGAGGTTAGTCATTACTTCATATGAAGTTAATGCATTTCCAGTTTTCATTTTTGTTTTCATTTCAGGGTTGCTTTCAAGCAAGTATTGTTCCTGATCTGCTCAGTATATTACTTGATGTTGCTTTGCTTTTGACACCAGTACCTCTCGAGAAGGCAAACTACTAAACATTAAAAAATATTGTTTTTATATCCTTGCTAAGTCACAGCTTCTACAAGATAAACTTTGAAAAAGATTTGTTTTTCCATGTTCACTGCTTTCAACAGAAAGGACAGTACAGGTGGTTATTTTAGCCTAGTTATTACTGGTGGCCACTTTCCCAGTCCTTAGAGTTTACAACTATTGCCATGAAATGATCTGCTTTCTGCTTCCTGCCTCTCTTTTTGAGTCTCTTAAACTGTGTTTTGAAAGCTACTTAAACATTTAGCTAAAAGTTACACCATCTCCCAATCTTTGTACTTCTTGGAGATCCTGTTGCCTCTTTTGTAGTTAATGGGTTTGTGTATTTCAGTTGCATCCTATGAAAGGATTCAGTTGTGAAATTTGGAGATGAATTCTTGACTAGCTGACTCCTAGCTTAGCAGTAGTAGTTTTATTAGAACAAAACTTTTTGCATACAATTTATTACCTCATTCCAAAGGTAAAAACAAGCCTTGATTTTTTTATTCCCCCCCCCCCCCCCCCCCTTTTACTGCTCTATCATAAAGAAATGGCTGATGGCAGCAACTTTTATCTGCTGGTAAGTCATCTAAGTGTTTTGCATAGTAGCAATTGGGCATCTGTTGCTAAAGATCTTGCCAATTATTGTGTCAGAGGTGAGTTCCTTTTCAAATTTTTACTAAGCTCTGGAGTAAAGTGAAAGCAAGGCTTTCCAAACTAAGCTATAACTGATGAAGTAAAATTTCAGCACTGTTCATCGGATGCATGAAATTGTGGTGTAGCCTTTCTTTTTTATTTTTCTATGGAGAGAGGATTGGTACTGTATTGCATTGTTTCAGGTTACCTCTTTACAACCGTTGCATTCCAAGGAAAAGAGAAATAGTTTAAGATGACTCTGAGGCATAGTCTAGAACCTCTTTTTCAGCTGCCTTTTTCTGTTAAGGTTGTGATGTATATTTGCATGTGGTAGTTCCACATCACAGTTTGTATTCTTGCACAGAGGATGGGTAGTGTACAAGTTAAATACATTTGATTCAAGCAATTTTTTTCATCTGTTAGAAAAACAAAAATCAATCAAACAAACAAACAAACAAAAAAAAACACAAACCAGCCAGTATATGATCTACAGCTTATGAGATATACAGTGTATTGGTGATGCTTGGCGATGGGAACCTGTTCATGAATCTTCCAGATGCATCATTTCTGTTGTTGGGTCACTTGTTACAGAAGAGTTCAACAAGATAAGAATGAGTGAGATTTCTCTCTCTCTCTGTGATTTTTCCCTGTAAACTTCTTAATGATGGAAAAGCTTAGGTATTTTGACTGTTACTTCCCTATTAGGAAGAATTATGTTCTTAAACTGATAACTTAAAATTATTATTGTTCACAAATAATTGTCTGTATCTAAGTGTTTCAGAGTAGTCCATCATTTTACTGTACATTAACGCACAGGAATTATAAAAGCGGATATAAAATGTCTACTTTGAAATGAGTGCTTTATGTTATTTTGTTGTGTTATGCCACATCCCTAAACACTTCTAATAATGTATAGACAAAGTAAATTAATAGCAAGTTTTAAACTGCATTTTTTAAAGATTACACTTACAGCATTAAGTATGATGAAATGTCTTCAGTTATATGGAGTGTTGTAAAATCTATCATTTATTGTACTAAACTTTTATGGTTGAGCAACTAACAGCTTCCACAGAAAATACTAAATCAGACTGACTGTAATTTGTACATCACACTCCAGAGACAAATTTACCTAGTGCTCAGGTATTCAAAGGCTTCTACTGTAGGCCTGTAATTTATAGGCAATATCAGAAAGCTTATTTTTTTTTTTTAATAGAATTGTTCTTTTTATTTGGTTTAAATTTAGTTCACTCACTTATAGCTACTTTTGAAGCTGTTCCATCTTAAATAGCTGTTATTTATTTTTTTTCTGGAAGAACTGCGAGTAATTAGATTACAAAATAAAGTCAGTTACAACTAAAACACATAAGATTTTTGTGCCACCAGTGACTATACTTTGTTTACTGGTGTTGACTTGTATGTTTTCTACCCCTCATGTTTTTTTTTTTCTTTTTAACCATAGGTCTAAATTAGACTTTTTTTTTCTTTTTTTCTTGAAGAAGGTTATCCCTTATATTCTGTTTGCGTTAAGTAATAATGAGGTTTTCTGTAAACTTCCATATTCATTTCATTTTATTCATTTTCTTTCTGTGTATGTTTCTGGAAGCAGGAAAAATGTGGAAGAAATTGTGTGCTATGCTAAAATTGTTTTAGATTGTAAAATGAATTCCCTACCTAACTAAATCTTTCTGCATAGGCTGAAACCTTTCTAAGAGTAAAAGTAAGAGTAGCTTCAAGATACTAAGGTGTACTGATTTTAATATTCAAGTTAAGCATTAATTGTTCTTTTGGCATTCCATGTCACAGATTTTTATTATTATTATTATTTTTCTTTCTCTTTTACTATTAAAGTATCAGTGTTCTGCTTTACCAAACCTGTCTCATAAATTTGTATTTTGATTCTGCTCTGTTTTGGGTCTTCTGTGATGTGAGGAGATCACCCATGATTTTTTGACTTGTACGTCTGTCTTTGAAGCTTGCCAAGTTTGTGTGTATTTATATTATTTGTTGAGTCATTTAGGTAATCACAGAAGCAGGCGAGGGACAGTTTTCCTTGTTTCCTTCCTGTAAAGAAAATTCTGCACCTGACCATGCAATTATTTTTTATTTTTTATTATTTTATTTTTTTGTAATAGCAAATTTTCTTCTTAGCTTGATGCTCTGGTGGGTGTTGCATGCATTATAGGCACGCTTAACCACAAATTTATTGGCATTCTTTTAAAAATAAGCATTTTTCTTACACTTTTACCTTTCCATTATTCCTGTGATCAGTTTTCACCCAGAACTGACTGGCTGTTTGGAGTACTGTGCTGAACATCGTTCTGCAGTAGATATGTGAATTAATATCATGAAAGATGCTGGGGTGTTTCTGCAGTTTAATATTGCTTATGGAGTGTTGTCACCAGAAATGACTTGAGATCAGCTTCAGAAATAAGAGGCATAACTGGCAAAGGCGAGGAGAAGATAGGATCTCCTTTAACTATCAGAACTGTTACGTTGGTTGGCTGATTCAGTTTTAGCTTCAAGAGTTGTCAAACCTCCTGCCTGTCAGAATGAAGGATTCTTACAAAACTTCACAAAAATTGTTCAACTGTCTAGATCCTGTGTACATGTGTGTGATTAAGAGATACTGAGTCAAAGCCAGAGCTTCGAGACAAAAAACTGCCTGCACAGTTGGTTGAAACTGTAGATGCTTGTGGCAATCTTTAAGTAGTTTTCTTCTCAAGAGTTCTCGGTGTAATATATGGCTATGTCAAAATGATGCTGTTTTCATAGAAGGTATCTCTGTACTTTAGTTTCATGTTATTCTTGATGTGTTTAGAAGTACTAAACCTTGTATCAGTTAATAAATTTTATGCGCTGGAGGAAAGGTGTGTTTGTTTTTATTGCTACTGTAAAGGATATCTGAAAGATGTAGCAGAGTGGAAAAAATCTCCTGGTGGCAGTTGTTAGTGCTGAAGCACTGTGATCCAGCCTGAGGATGTAATTGGTGCAGGTGAGGAAGAGAACGGACTTGCTGGATCTGCAGGACACGTTTGATAGAGGATCTGTCAGAAACTGAAGTGACTGTAGAAGAAGTTATGGAACAGATTGACAGAGTGAATAAATTTCACAGGATGAGGTGGTATTCACTGGAGAGCTTTTTGAAGAACTCGGGGATGGAAAAAGTCAAGTGATGAATGGCTGAAGTCGCACTTAGAATGAACTTACATATCCTGTTGTGGGAAATACTTCCCCCAAAGCTATGGAGTTCTTCACTATCAGCAAAATATTGACAAAGATGATCCAGTTGATGGAGTAAGACGTAGGAGATTTTCTAAAAGTCATCTTGCAGTCCCTTGCAAAAGGCTTTTAAAGAAAAATGTCAGCATAAAATGAGAAAACGTTGTATCAGTAGCTAAATTGTTAAAAGATAAGAGCGAATGTGGAAGTAAATGGTCAGCCTCCTCAATCGAGTGGAGTCTCAGACCTGGAAGGTATAACATAATTGTTAGTGACCAGTGAAAGAGGGTTTTTGGGATAGCAGTTTAAGTTAATAACGATGAGGATAAATTGATGGATTTCAGAAGTTCATGAAAACAGTGACTGGGCAGCAAAATGGCAGAAGCAGCACATTAGAGAAGTAAAAAAAAACAACTTGTTGGTAACAACGATTCTGTCTTCTTAGGTGAGACAGCTGGCACTGAGCTGACCAGCATACTTCAGTTTTCAGTACAAGTGGTAAATTCAGACCAGGTGTTAAGAATTGCTAGGAAAGCAGTAGGCAACAAAATAAAACATTGTTACATCAGTATGTAAGTTTCTAACTTTTCCAAGCCTCCTGTGCTATTTCAGTTTTGGTAATCTTGTCTCAAAATTTGAGTATAATAAAACTAGAAAAAGCTCAGACACTATTAAGAAGGCACAAAATGACTTTTGTGAGGGAAGTAATAAAGGAAATTATCAGTCTTCCCCATCTGGCAATAGCCAGTCTGGGGCTCAGCACAACTGTACACGAGAAAGAGAGTGTATGTATGGATTGATCACTGCTTGGTTCCATGCTGTAAGGGGGTGAACTAAGGGAGCTGATAGGAGTCATGATGAAAACAAAGGAAATTAGGGTTCTTTGATAAAGTTTTGCATTGTAAAAACCCTTTGCTAAGGAGTGTTTTGGATGCCAGAATGGTATTCAGAAATGGCTTCAGAAGGAAAATAGGAAAAAATGTGATAGAAATAGAAAGTAAAGAAGCATCCTTGAGATTTCATGTCTTGCAGATAACTTGCATTTGCAGATGACTGCTGTTTCAGACTGGTACTGTATGGAAGAGGAAACTTGCAGTTGCATGTGGTCCTTCAAAAAACAAGAAGTAACGGGTAGAAAAACTGCTCAGCTTAGTTAGAAAGTAATTTAGCAAATAATTCTGTTATTCAATTTGTAATATAATGTTCTTTTCTGTTCTTGTTTACAGGATTCTGAGCAATAATAAAATAACAGAGCTGAAGAATTGTTCCTTCTCTGGGTTAAACCTTCTTGAAAGATTGTAAGTGCTTCTTAAAAATATATTTCACTTCAAAAAAAAGTTATATTCTGTTTATTTCATTAATTACTCTTGTATCAATATGTATTTCTGTTTTATTTGATTGTAACTTCTTGTGATTGCGGAGTTAACGTAGTCAAGTACTAATATGAGTAAATTTTGTATAACAGCAGAAAGGGAACTTAGCAAAAGCTGGAACTGTGAAACCACGTGTAAATGAAAAAATGCCAAAGAAAACCAACAAAAAAAAATATACACAAATCACCAACTGAAGAAACACCATTGAAATAAATCAAACAAAAAGCAACCCCAAAAATTCATCAGTGACATCAATGGTAGGATTGAGCGCAACCTCATATAGGGAGACGTGACCTTTTGGAGTATGTCTGGAGGAGGCCTGCAAAAATGACTGAAGTATTAGAGCACCACCCCTGAGGTGAGGCTAAGAAACTTGGGACTGTTCTACTGGAGAAGAAAGGGTGCTGCAGAGGCCTGATAGTGGCCTTTTGGTATATAAGAGGGGGCTATAGGAGAGAAGGAGGTGGAATCTTTAATAGGATCAGTTGTGATAGGATGTGGAGAAGTGGTTTCCAATTAGAAGAGAGGATATTTTAATTGGAAATAAGAAAAAAGTTTGGGTTTTTTTTTCTTTTTCTTTTTTTAAATAAGTAACTGGCACTGGAATGGATTGCCTAGAGGTGTGGTGGATCCCTGTCCTTCGTCAGGCTGGATTGGGCTCTGAACAACCTGATGTAGATTAGTTTTTGTTATTTTACAATCCATGTAAATATCATATGTATGGGGAAAAATGTGAGTGAGCCCGATGGGAATAACCTCTTAAACTTCTTTTGCTTCATGTTTTCACTTTCCCTTTCAGATGATATAACCTGTGGGATAAAAAGCCATTGTAGCTTCTGTTATAGTCAGCTTTTTTTTCGGCTGATAGAAGGTCAGGACTGGCAGGTTGATCTACCTGGGAGCAAGCAGAAATTTTAGAGATAGGGATTTTTCTAGGCCGTTTGACTGGGAAAGTAGCCAGTTTCATAATCGTCTTGCAGCATCTAGGAAGAGTTCCAAAGTCTTTTGGCTTCAGGGGATTAAAAGTATTTTATTCATCCTCTGAAACTTGAAGGCTGCAATCCCAGTCACCTGGCCTAAATAAATTCAAATACTTCTGTCATTCCACCCCCCATGTGCTAGGAGAAAAAGATATGTCTGCTACAGTGACAGATGAACTTTATTGTAGAAATAAGCTTTTGTGCCAGGGAGGCAAGGTTATCAGCAGGGACAGTGTTCTAGATCTTTACATGTTATTTTGGCATTGTTACAACATCTGCTGACAATTCTTAGTTTTTGCAACTCGTTGCAATTTTCAGACAGGAAATACTTGAAACTGTAATTAGTTTGAGGTGATCATTTGCATTTGTTCTATGAATCCAAATCTTAATTTTGTTTAATGAAATCAGAACTAATTGTTCTTCCATTTAATATCGATCACTTGTAAGGGTTTTTAGGTTACTTTTTATATCTTCTGTCAAGAAAAGGAAAATAAAGCAGTAAGTAATCCACCGTGCTTTCCACCTTTAGAGAGATCTGGATGAGGCAGCTTTTCAGATGAAGTAGCTCTCTCAATGAGATAACATACTTTGTGTGTGCTGGTGTAGAAAATAAAACACAAATTTTTATTGAGAGTTAGGTGTCTTCATTATGAAGGAAGGAGTAACTGGTATGACATAGCAATCATTAATGACTGTCTTTTCCTTTTTAGTTTTCTACCTTAAATGTTTTTAAGACCTTTCCATGTAACTTCAGGACAGAGTATAATCGTGTAATAAAAATATTTTATGAAATAAAGTTGAATAGTCATTCCCTTGGTTCATTTTCTGGGGGAACTGAATCTAATAGATTACCCTTGCCCAAAGAAACCCTGAGTCTTCACTGAGCTTTGTTTTGTTGAATATGCTGCTGTTTATTAGGGATAACATTTCATCATGGTATTCAGTAGTCTAGACAAGAGTTCTGTACCACAGTTGGTATTGAACAGAATTTGAAATTTCACCTTATCTCTGAATTTCTCAAGTTGAAAGTTTAGCAGCTGCCACGTTCTAGAAGAGTATCAAGACTTCATTATGTAACCTTAGTTATTATTCCTCAAATTCTGCATTGATTTTTATCTTTTGAGAACTTGATAAAATACTTCTTTACTTATAACCTCCACTTTGAAGTTACTGCAAACAATTTGAAGAAAGATGATGGTATGCTTGTTTGAATTTATTCTGCGGCCCGGTATGTGCTTACATAGATGTATTTTGAGAAAGTAACTTAGTGTTTCTCTCATGAGTCTCACTGTTCCTCTTGAGTACGCAAAATGAAAGATATAGCAAAAGCAAAAATAATTTTTTGCCTTTTTTTCTTTCTGCTGTGTTTGAAATGAGAAATATTTACATTAACACTAATCATATGCTTGGAAAAATGTGTTGGCTAAATTTCACCCATATGTTGGATTTCCTTCTTGACTGGAGGGATTTTTTTGTTTATTTTGTTTTTGTTTGTTTGGTTTATTTTGCTGTTGTAGAGGTTCTGCACTTAGCTATGTCACTTTCTTACGGATGAAAACAATCTCTTCGAAAGCTTTGGTTTTTACATTAGCATTTGCCAACTCTCCCTGAAAAGCAGGCTGTTGTGTTTTCTCTTTCAAGAAAATGGAAAGATAATGATTCAATATTATTTAATAATATCATACATACAATATGATATTCTTGCATTACCTTAATACTGACAACTTTCTAAAATGTGAGTATTGTAACTTGAAAAAAATAGTGGATGCTTCTGTGAAAATGGATACTTAGTGCACAGTAGAGTTATGAATGAGGTACTGTTTCCTTCAAATACCTCATTAAATGATTACCTCAGTAGTAATAGAGTTCTGATATGTGTATATGTGGCAGGTAAAGTGAAAGGAAGATGATGATAGAGTTTGACGTTTTCTGCCTTTGTGTTTATTGTCTTCAAAACAGGGAGTACGTGTACAGAATGCTGTTTCTCTCTGGCCTTCAACACTGCTGGCAGAGGTTGGAGTGCTCAAGTGTCTGCCTCTTTCAGACATAACAGAAACACCCTCCCAGTTCTCTAACAGTCTGTCTCTATTCAAACCTCAAAGCTGTTCTCAGTGCTGTTGTTCTGTCCTAAGAAATCATGAGTTTGTTTTCCCACTGGATTCTTTCTTTTTTAATACAGAAAAATGTAGAACTAGAGATGAGGAAAACTTTATTCAGTGACCTAGAAGGAGTAGAAACAAAGAAGAAATGTTAAGTCTGTATGGTTTTGAAAGGAGAATATCATTACATATGTACCAGTATTTGTTAAGGTAATCCAGGATGCATTAAGTACTGAGAAAATTTTCAGATATGTCTATTTTAATTTTCCTGTTTGTGTCAGACGTTTTCTGTGGTCATATGCATTAACACGTCACCTATTGATGCAACTACTAATTTACCTTCCCCATTTAACTATCGTTTACAACTTGAAGCATTTTAAATCATTTCTTCTCATTTTATGAAGACTGCTGTGTGGAAAAGATAGCTTGATATAAGACTGACTAAATTTTATTTTCATCCAGAATAATTTCTGAGTGGGGGAGAGCATTCTATAGAAGTGGTTTTGATTTCTTTATTATTTTTTTTTAATTTTATTTTTAAATTTTATAAAGCTTAAGGATACCTTGCTTTAATCAGATCTGTGGAATTGCATGTTCATCTTGTTAATTGTAAATGGTGCCTTTAGAAGCAAAGAAAGCTTACAGCTTGATGCTGAAACTTCCTTACCACAGCTAGGAGTTCTGAATCTTTTCATGGTTTTGTGCTCATGTATTAATTTATGAAAATGTAGAATTCAGTAACTCATTATTTTGTAAACGTGCTGGTAAGAGGACCAAAATAAGAGGCTTTGTTTAAGGGGAGGATGGAATGTTTATTTGTTATAGTAGAAAATTATTATACTATATATACATCTATTCTGGTAAGGAGAAATTAATGGCTGAATAATAGTAAAGAGGTACAGGATTTTAGAAGTAATCAGTGTCTGTACCAAAGGATATTAAATGCTGTAATCTTCAGTGGCTTTGCTACTACTGTGTATCGGTATGATTTTCCTACCATTTAGTCGTAGATGGAACTTCTTGCCCATCAAGACTGTAAGAGAATTTTTCATCATGTAGGTTCTTTGCCTTATATAGCATTACCTGAAGTCTGACAGCTTAACTGATGCAGTCTGTTGATCTTTGAATGGATAAGGAAGATTAGTTAGAAGTGCTTTTTGTCCTTGCTCTTGAGGGAGAGAGAAGAAAGAGACAGATGTGGATTTTAGTTAAACGTTTAGATACCAGAAGAATTGGATAGTTATTAAAGTGCAAATAATAAAGGCTTACCACTTGTTTTTTAGGATTTACTAATATACTTTGGAAAATACATGATATAAAGGAAGTGTGATTTATAGACAGTCTTCTTTCATCTGTTTATCAGTGCTAATCCATATATATATGTATGTATATATATGGATGCCTGAAATAAATTAAAAATAATGATAATAATTAAAAAATTAAATAATTTTTCAGGCAGTGACAATTTCTGACTTTAGTTTCTGTTGTGATGGTGCTGCAGAGTGTGGATTTTGCATTCTGCTTGCACTAGAACTTTTTTTTTTTTAAAAAAAGGTCTTTATGAGTGACTGGAGAACGTCAGGATTTCTTGTTTGAATGTTACTGAACAGAGAAAAAGGTTTAATGGATATTTGGGAACTAGTTTTCTGCTCTAACTTTAGTTCTGGAAGCTCTGTTTCTGAAAGATGAGTAAGACAAGAAAATTTTTCTTTAGTGTCTGCTGAAAAGGCTGTGCTGTGAAATTGAGTAGTTTGGACTATTCTGAACTGTTGGAAATACTGTAGAAACTTATCGAAGGGGAAAATTAGGGCTTCTGCTCTGGGTTGTAGCTTTTGTGTATACTCCATAGAGCTGTGAGAGGGAGACATTGGCATTATGTAATGATTAGTGTATTTTTCTAATTTCTAACTTTGTCATTTTTGAAAAGGCACATTTTATACATTGAGAGTCCTTGGTAGCCAGTGTACCCTCCTTCATTCAGAGAGAAATGATTGTTCAGTGGTACTTGAGAGCTAACTAATTTATATGTTTCAATAGTTGTGTATATGTCATTCGTGCCTCCAGGATGCTTTAGTAATTACTTAAACAATCTTTATTGTCTTGAGACAGAAAAAGATAAATTGTAAATAATGTGTATTCATAAATAAGTAATGTATGTGTGCACTTTTAATTTCAGACAACTGGACGCAGAAACATACAGTTTAAATTATAATGAAATAAAATTATTTCTTTCTTTTACATGGCAAACCATAGTTAAATGTTGTATTCTTTCACTGATATTTTTATTTTAACCAGATAACATTAGGATTGATTGTCAGGCATTCATTGTCTCTTCTTGTCAAGAGTTGCAATTTGCCCAATTAATCACGTATTTCAGGAAATGTTTTTTTCAACTGGACAGGAGAAAGTCCTTCATAACGAGAATGGTTTAATAGTGGAAGAGGTTGCACGGTTACATAACAAAATCTCCATCCTTTGAGGTTTTCAGGACTTGACTGGATGCAACAGTAGAGCAGCTGATCTGATTTAGTTGTGCTTTGGGACAGAATTATGACCTCTGCAGATCCTCAGCTGAAGCCTTTCTAATGTATTTCTGTGTATTTAAATAAACATTTGTTTAGGCAAATAAATCAAATAGATAAGTATATCCTGTTGGTTACGTTTTGCCTAACAAAACGATTAAAAATCAGTGAATAAGATGATTAAATTCCAGTTGCTAAAACTCAATAGTTCTGTTGACACGTATTTAGAAGCAGTAAAAACTTAAGAAAGAGTCTCCAAGTCAAACACAACTTTTTCCAATAAGATTGTGTTCCCCACCCCTTTCATGAGATTCCAACAAGTGTAACTACAGCTGCTGTTTCTTCTAGGAGCTATCATAGATCCTAGAGTCCTGACAGTTGCACCAGCTCATGTGTCAACATCTCTTAGTGTTTCTGAAGAGCTGACAGACATGTCAGCGCTGCCGTGATTTCTGTTCACTTTAGATGTCTTCTGCGTTTCACAGTTTTCATGTGTTAATGCTCTTTGAGAGATGAACACACAAGTTGCCTTCCAAATGACTGCTGAGGGGCGGGGGAAGAATCCCAGCAGACTTGAGGATTTGAGAAAATGCTAACACTTACCATATTCAAGGTTCTGGGTTTCTTGCTTGTTTTACATTGCTTCTTTAATGCTTTGCTATCTTATTACAAAACATCGGAGTATACATTGTAGAACTACTGTGAAAAGCTGACAATTGTCTTGGCATTTCTTTTTTAAAAACAATATTAATTCTGGTTTCATGATCCCTCTGGACCTGTTTTTAAGACCTCGTAAGGGAGGGAAAAAGCAAAATATTATGTGAAAACTAGATTAGTCACATATAAACTAATCCAAAATAGATTTCTGTCATAGTAAAACTCTTGCTTTTAATTTTGTGTGTTGTTTTTGTTTTTCTGCTGAAGTGTTAAATTTAAGTGAGAGATGCATCAGGGACTACGATTTGAATAAATGAAATTAAAGATCACTGATAATCTGAACTACTGGATTTCCAAGGCATGCTGCCAAGATTTTTTTCTCCGAGTGGGAGTTGCATGGCTTTTAAATTAAAACTTTTAAGTATGAACAGTATCATTTTTCTTCCTTGCCCTGAAGACTGATGGTAAATAAGTGATGACTGATATTTCGTTTTCTCAGATTTGTCACAGTGTCAGGACTGAATCTGTCAGCCTTCTGAAAGAGGTTTAAAAATGTTGGCTTTTCAGATCCCCTGTGCCTCTAGTCCTTGCTCCATACGGGGCAAGAAAATGAAATAGAGATGAGAGAACGGTATATATACCTTTGCATTATTCTAATTTGCAGTGCTGCAAGGTAAACATGAAGTATTTCAACTACTGAAAGCATTTATTAGGCATGGCACTGAGGCATGAATCATGTGCCACTGTCTGTTGTACCCTGTCTGACTAATCTGGCTGCAGGAAATGCTATTGTGAAATCTTGCGGTGAACTTGTGTTTTCATTCATGTGTATCTGTGTGATGGTAGATATAATCCTCGTGTGCTGGTTTATTTATTTACTTTTTTGGCAGAATTATTAACCTTGCAGAGGATTTACTTTTTTTTCTACTCCAACATAATAAAACAGTGCTATCTAATTGGGTCTACTAATTTGTTTTCAACTGTGAAGCTTTCCTATATTACAAAACGAATTAAAACTTTTTTCTTGTCACAATATCTGAGAAGTTTTTAGTACAGTCCAACTATTAGATTAGCAGGGAGGCAGAAATATTTCTAGCAACTATAAAGTTTATTTGAAACTGTAAGTGCTGGCAGATGCTTTCTGTGATCTTTGAAGCAATGCTGTATCTGCAAAACATCTGAAGTTAGGAATTGAAACTCCTGTGTCACTTGTACAGTTAATAAAGGGATTTAAAGTGACTGTGTTATTCATCTGCTATGGTCTCCTGTTCTGAAAATGGAAGATTTAAACTTTTATGGTCTGAGTTTTCATCATCCTTATTTGGGATTTTCAGCCGGGGCTTTGTTGTTGTTTTTTTTTTTTGTTTGTTTGTTTGTTTTTTTCTAGTAACATTGGTGGAAGCTTTCAGATGTCTGCTGTATTTTTAGGATCTTGTTTTGATGCTTTTGGTAGATGTTGGACAAGTATTGAAATGTGATTGAACTTTATGGCACCAAGTTAAAATGCATTGCACTGTATAATGAATGAATCTTGAATCATGTATGTCTATATTCAGTGAGTGGTTTGCCATCAAATTAATGTCTTTTTTCTTTTTTTTTTTTTCTCTCTCCACAGGGACCTTAAGAACAACCTTATAAGTACTATAGATCCAGGAGCTTTTCTGGGGCTCTCATCTCTGAAAAGACTGTAAGTAGTATATTTAGCCAGTTGTTTAAGGAAAAAAGAAAAAAACAAAACAAAAAAAAAACAACTCTGAGAGTGTAGTCTTAAGTAAATACTTGTCTATTAAAAGATGAATGTATATATACAGTCGTATATATATGAATGCATATATATTGAGAGTTTTGCGTCTAAAAATATAGTAAATTTACTTCTATATGTAAATAGAATCGCGAAGTTCTTCAGTTAATCTGACTGAAGATCATTTACTGTGTGTGGCTTGGCAGTCCCACTTATCTCATTGGTAGTCTTTTGTATTATTCCTCTCTTTCTGTATTTCATTGACTGCAGACATCACTGGGTGAATGTTCAGTCAGAGCTTTGATGCCATCAAGTGTTGCTTTGTTGAATGCTAAACCTCTCCTGGTTTTGTTTTTTTGTTTTTTCTTCAGAAGGTCATAGAGGAACACAGAGTCCATTGCTATTAATATTACACTGAAGCAACAGTGCTGCTAATGCTGAATTATTGAGGGTTGTGCCAGTGTTTCCATTAACGCATTTTTGGAGGATTTATACCTTGACTGTAAAAACTTTCTCAGATGAAACTTGAAAAACAGGATGTCAGCGTAACAAAATCAGATGGCTCTTTTTAAACCCTTCCAATTCTGAATATAACTGGGGCAGCTTTTACGGCATGGAGGTCTTCATGATTTTATTTGTTCTGTTTTTTTTTTTTTTTGTTTTTTTTTTTTAAGTTGCCACTTTCCCTCTTATTTTCCTCACGTATGTTTGTCATTGTTTAGGTGATGTGGCTCACTTAATAGGAGATTTTATTTTTAACTGCTTTTCTAATTATCTTAAAAATAAAGCTGAAGAAATGACTGTAAACTTCTTGAAGCTTAGGTTTTATTTCTTTAAGACTTATTACCGATTTTAAGATCTACATTATAAATAATGCAATATATATTAATATAAATATAGACATTATATCTTTGTGTCATAAAAGATTTGATATTAATATTTTGGCAGATCAAATAACTGAAGTAGCATGTGAATGTACAAATGCAAAAATATGCTTTGTTGTTAAACAAAGAAAAATTATTAAGTAAGAAGGGACTTGAATGCTCTCTTAGCTGCATTCTGGCAAACCATTACTGCTTTAGGTAATGGGGTAAGGAGATTGCATGCACCTATGTGCATCCATACATCAGTGTCTTTGGATTTTTTTTTGCTGAAAAGGTGTGAACGTATATATGGTACATTCCATTACCCATGAATTTTAGATTAAATTAAATAATTTTTAATTAAATAAAATAAAATTAAATTAAATAATTTGGTTTGTAGACTGTATGGCATCTTGAAACGAGTTTATTCTCATGTTTTGCATTCTTCTTATTTGTAGAGACTTAACTAATAACAGAATAGGCTGCCTGAATGCAGACATATTTAGAGGACTTGTAAATCTTATTAGACTGTAAGTATTTCGTTGTATATTATTTCATCTAAGTATTTTTCTTCTGTAAGTTAATCTTCTGTTTCAGTGGGACTCATTTGTTTTAAGCAAATGCCTGAATGACATGGAGCCTGAGATGTATATTATAGTTTTTACTGAAGTTTTGCTGTAACAAACATTATTTTATTAAAACATGTTAGTAATAACACATCATTTCACTGTAATCAGTGAAGTTATGTTTAAACTTCTTGAAATGTATAATGAGCATCAGCTAGTTATTGCTTTTAGTAAAGTATTTGTGATCAAATCATGCTTTTTCCAGTCTTAAAATTCTTGAGCTAAAAAACTATTAAGAAAGATTTTTTTTTTTTCGGTGATTTTTTGCTAGACTGTAAAATTTGATGTGATTTTTAGTCATGTGAACTACAGCACTGTGCCATAACAGTATAATGTAGATTTTAAAAATAATTCTGTGTTGAAGAGGGAATTTTTATACAATTTCAACTGTCAATCTCTTGAGCACGAGTTGAAATAATTTTACTTTTACTTCTTAGAAATCTTTCTGGAAATTTGTTTTCTACGCTTGCACAGGGAACATTTGATCATCTTGGTTCACTGAAGTCTCTGTAAGTACTTACTGCATCTGATTTTAAAATGCACCATCATTTGTTCTTAACAGAAAATCCTTATTGTATTCATAAAACATGCTGTGTTTTCTTGAAATTGCCATTTGTTTGAACCAAAAATAGCTGAAACAAATTACCATAATATTCCAGATTTTGAATTAGAGAATTTCACATTAATGTGAATACTCTCACAAACATAAGAAATAAAAATAAAAATTACTTCTGTGTAAGTCCCTGGAAAATATACATACAGATGTTCAACTGTTTAATTACCTCCAAAAAATACTTGATATTTTTTACATAAGTGGAAGAGAACAGAGTTATACAAACTTCTGAGCTTGAGAAGGTTTTACTTTTTGTAATTTATTACTTTTATATTAAAAAAATTAGTCACTCACCTGTATTTTTAATCAAGGGGACAAATGTTTTTAAGGAAAGTTCTAGTCTTACCTTGAAGAATGATAGTTTTGTTACACATACCAGTGGCTACATCTCAATCTCATTATTTTTCTCTTCTTTAATTGTATGAATTACGTGTAAGAAAAGAAGTTAAAAATTTTGTCAGTGCTTTAATTAGCTTGCATTTTACCCTGATAATCATTTACTCATTCACTGTACTGGGATTTGTGGCTTTGATACTGAGAAATGTATTGCATATAAAAATAAATTTTTCCTTTCCTTCTCTAGCTCCTTTTAATAGTTAATAAGTTGTTACTACTGTTTTTTTTTAATTGTATACAAAAAGACTGCTGTCCAAGAGCATCACAGGTTTGACAAGGCAATCTGAAAATAATTGTTGCTATTAAAAATGTATATCTGGAGGAATTCCTGTGAACAAAGAGTAAATGGAGTTTCACAAGGATGTTGGTTCAGTATTTGAAGTTCTCTGCCTGTAATGATGTTGTTTCCTCTAGACATCTGCAAAAATAGAGATTATCACTGTGTCTACACTGTTTTTACCTCTATTGTCTACACTGTTTTTACCTCTATTGTCTACACTGTTTTTACCTCTATTGTCTACACTGTTTTTACCTCTATTGCTTTTAATACAACTTGATGCATATTAACTGTTTCTAAACAAGTAGAATATTAATGCTCTCTTGGAATTTAGCTGACTTCAACAGGCACTTAATGGTGGGTTTGTTTTATCTTTTTAATAGAAAATATTAAACTATGTAGATTTTATGAATCAATGAAAAACCTTATGATTTGCATATAGAGCAGAATAATCATTAATGTTGTGTGAGTGGTGCCTCATAAGAGAAATAACTGAGAGGATATTTTTGGATTTGTCGTTTTTTAATGTTAAAGCATGTGATTGCTATAATAACCTTTTGCCAGTGAAGCGTGTTCTTAGGTTGTAGTGATGCATGTTCAAGATGTTCCCTGTTATGTTTACTTAAGTAACGTAAACTCTTGAAGAAATTACTAGAAACTATTTCATATACACATATGGAACATTATATGTGTGGGGAGGATTGCTTCCCTGGGGGGCATGTGCTGATGCCACAGCTTGCAAAGTGTTAGTGCAGCTTCCAGTACATAGTAGCAGGCCATGCAGCTGTGTTCTGGGGTTTGGTTGTCTGCTGCCTGCATGTCTGTGACTGTGAGAGGCCGTCTGCAGCTGTTCCTGTTAAGCTTTCAGACATCTGAGTGTTCCATTTCATCACTGCGAATCCTCATTTTGCGTTGCAGAGAATTTCAGACTGATTATCTTCTTTGTGATTGTAACATACTCTGGATGCATCAGTGGCTAAGAGAAAGAAACATAACTGTACGTGAGACTAAATGTGCCTATCCCAAGTCTCTTCAGTCACAGACAGTGACTGGTGTTAAACAAGAGCTTCTAACCTGTGGTAAGCACTTCTGACAACTGGTCCTTATTTCCTAATTCATTCCCTATTCTGTTAATATTGCTGAGCAGATTTTGTTTTGTTTATCTGAAATTTGGACATGAAATTTGGTAGTTGTGGTCCTTTTGCAAGACTCGTCTTTATTCCTCCTCCAGTGTTGCTTGCTTTCAGAAATGAGTCTGTCATTCTGTTGTATATGCGTGTAAATGTATAATGTTAAATTCTAATTCTATGAAATTATGAAGGAATAAAATGCATATTTTTCACTGTTTTGTATTTATTCTTCTGAATGTAGGCTAGCAAAATATTTCTGAAATTAAAGAAATATGCGTTTTAAGAAAGGCTCTGATAAGTTTGAATTTCTGCTGCATTAAACATCAGCTTACAATGTGATTATGTAATACACAGTTGATTACATTTTTTCCTCTTCTGAAAAATACTTGTATGACATTTCTGGCTGTTAATTATGTTTTTGTTTCTTGAATTTTAGAACCTCCTCTTGAATTACCATCTTTCTATATGACTCCATCTCACCGCCAGGTTGTTTTTGAAGGAGACAGTCTACCCTTCCAATGTATGGCTTCATATATTGATCAGGACATGCAAGTCTTGTGGTATCAAGATGGAAAGATTGTGGAAACAGATGAATCCCAGGGTATTTTTGTTGAAAAAAATATGATTCATAACTGCTCACTGATTGCAAGGTAAATCTGTGCAGAGAAATTGTATTTCCCCACTCTTGTTCCTTGCTCTGGTTTGGTGACTGTTTCAAGGACCATTAAAGCCCACACAGAGTGAACACGTTTTGGCTTTCCTATTAGGGACATAGTTAATAACTTCATATCTTACATTAACTGGTTTTGGTCATAGTTACAACTATTTAGGAGGGAACTCTAGAGATAGTGTAGTTGAATCCTCCCTCCCCCCCACCCCCTAGTTTGAACAGTTAGTTAGAGCAGATTGCCCAACTGTATTTTGAGAAACTATGAAGATTTCCTAAGGCAGTTCACATAAAATAATAATCTGTGGTATGATACATTTGTCTTCTTAGAATCACAAAAACAAGCCTTTTTAGGTGAACACATGAATTCTTCTTTATGACTGCACCACAATTGGCAATACTGAAATTTTCCAGCAGATACTTAACATATGTATAAGTATCATTTATTCCACTTACAGCAGATTTTTGACTCTTTCAGCAACTACAGAGTGATTATGTGTCTAGTAATTGTATTAGTAAATTAGAGCTTTATCACAAATTGTGCACTTAGGAAATTATCTTAGTTTGACATTTCTGCAGCTACTGCTAAGAGAGGTGGTGATTTGGACTTCCTGACTCTTCTCTCAGAAATTGAGGAGTTTTTTCTCATAGCTTTTCTTTTTCACTCCTGCCTTAGCATAAATGACAGCTAGAAGAATAGCATATATTTCTGTTAATTACAGTGTTGTTTATTCATGGATACCTTATAAGCTCACTGTTTTATGTTACTGGTTGCTTTTTCCATTTTGTATCTGTTCTTTATTTGTTTTGCTGAAGACATAAGTAAATTGTTGCAAGACTGTTGAGGTTGGTTTGTTTGTTTATTCTGTCTTCCCAGTGCACTGACAATCTCGAACATTCAGGCTGGCTCCACGGGAAACTGGGGTTGCCACGTACAAACCAGACGTGGAAATAATACAAGGACAGTAGACATTGTGGTATTAGAAAGTTCTGCACAATACTGCCCTCCAGAGAGAGTTGTCAACAATAAAGGAGATTTCAGGTTGGCTTTTAACTGTAGTTTTTTGCCTCAAAGGCACGTAGTTGTGTGTTCATTTGTAAATTATATATCATAGATTTTCTGCTATTCTAGAGTAGTATGTGTTGAGGTGCTCACATTCTGCAGTAGTGAATTTTGATCTTGTTAACTTGCGTCTTTGGGATAGATGGACAGTAAGCTGTGGTATTCTGATATATATAACTTACACCATGGGAATGGAACTTTTTAGAACAGCTGTTAATTAGAAAATGTACTGATGGTGGGGGTGGGTTTTCCACCAAGTAAGTTATCATTCTGTTTTGAAAACTTTGCTGCTGCCACACAACAAATTAAATGTTTCCTGCATAGTTGTTAGAAAATAGGAATGCTGCTTCCTTTTAATGACTGTTGGAACTGCAGTGCTAGCTCTGATATTCCATTGTCTTGGGTATTGCGGAGTATTTTGTCTTTTGTTCTCACCTCTTCACCTGTTTTCCCTTTTCTGATCTTTCTGCTGCTGGTCACTCTTAACAACACGTTACTCCTGGAGGTGCCAGGTAGCTTCTGTATAGATTTCTCTGTATGTAAGGTAATTCCCTTTATAATACTCTGTGTTGTACCTCCCTGCAGTAGTTTCTACAGAGAATTATTTGTCATAACATGTATAGTTTCTACTATTTGTAGGGTTTCTTAACATTATAGCAGCTGCTTTTCATTTGTTTGTTTATGCTCCTTGGCTATGCTAATCTTCTGTCTGATCTTCCATGTATATTTATAAACTTTTGTTATTTTCTCTATGTACGTTAGAGGTCTTCATAGTCAACTTCTTTCTATAGACATAAGACATTTTAAGGAATGAAAAGCAAATTAAATCATACTGCTGGGATGTAGTTTGTAGAGGAGAAAAGACAATCTTTCAAGGGCAGAAGACATCCAATTGTAGCAAAAATTCAGATAAAGAGCTGGCGGAGAACATTTATGTTGAGTTCATCTTGTTCATCACGTGGAGGATTTTGAGAAGAAAAGTAGTGGGTTTCTGGTTACTAAGGAACTGTTAGTTAGGCAAGAAACTTTAAGAATACTTGCTGCACAAAAGCAATTTGGAGAGCTTTGCTTTCACATTGTAATGAATTATTTATATAGGAAACACTGAATATCCTCTTTTTATGCTGTGTTGGCTCATACTGCGGGGATGAGCACTCCATTAGCAAATGAGAACTTCCTGCTTAAGATAAAAGGTGAAGAAAGTCAAAGAGATGGATGCTGTATATTCATCAAAGAGCATACACATCTATTTAAATCACTTATACAATTTTTTTATTATACAAGCATGAATTGTTCTTCTTTGATTTGCCATTAGAGGTGAAAACAGATGGTAAGGGCCTATTTGAAAGTGTTTTCCATTAAATTAACCTGTGCTGTTCAGTGACTGTTCAGTGTAATAGGATTTACCCCCTCTGGAATTTAGTGGAAAGAAATAAGATTTCCGGAAATGTTCAGCTTATCAAAAGCTTCACTGTGTCTGGGTTTACTATAACGGTCTTCTATTCGTAGTTTAGGTAGAGTAATAATAAAGGGTAATTTTTTTTTACTTTTGAGACCATATGGAAATAAGACTTTGACTAGCGAGAAAATGGTTCTGAGCAGATGGTTGTAAATGATCTTAGGTGAATTTGATTTTATAGTTTTTTAGTTGGAACTGGCTAGTCATTTTAGCTTGGAAGCAGCTTCAAAACTGGCAGCTAGATTTTTATCCCTTTAGAAATGGGACAGCAAAGAGTAGTGGTGGAGGAATGTTTGTCTTCAGTGTTTTCGGTGCAGTAATAATAGTTCAGCATGAGTTCATAAAGATAGGGAAAAAGAGTCTTCATCATGAGAATGTTTTCTTATGTTGATTTTTTTTTTTTCTTTTAAATATATTCATCCTTTTAGGTTTTAGCTAGTATCCTGAGGTGTGTTACAGTCTGCGAATGAATAGATAATAGAATTTGTGTTTTAAAATATAACGTATTGTTTCTGCTTCAGTAAATCCTTCAACTGTGGTATGTAGTGCAAGTTTAGACTAGTAGTTGATAGAATTCTGTCATAAATAGAAGAATTTTTCTTTTGAAAACTGTTAGTGGGCTTAATGTTAAAACTGTTAGTCGTGTTAAACTTAGATAATTACCAGGATATAATTACAAAAAAATCAGACTGTCTGTAAGCTAATGAAATTATAATAATAAAACACATTGTTACTAAAAGTTACTGCTTAAAGAAATGAATACTTTCAGAACAGAGTTAGAATATGTGAAAGAGAGAATGCTTCTGTAACCTCATTGTCCACCTTTTTCTTCCTGAAATGAAATTACAGTACTTAAGTGTTAATGAATCATATTTTCTCCCACAGATGTTTACTTTCATGTGTATGTGATAAATTTGAGCACCTAATTATATACTGTGATACAGTAAGAGAATTAATGCAGTCCAAGTCTGCACTTCTGATGCAACACCAAGATAGTGTTGGCCTTCCTGGCTGCAAGTGTGCGCTCATGTCCAGCTTTTTGTCCACCTGAGCCCCTATGCCCTTCTCCATAGGACTGCACTTAAGGAGTGATTCTCTCAGCCTCTGCAGATATATGGGATTGCCCCAATCACGGCATAACACCTTGCGCTTGGCTTTATTGAATCTCATTAGGTCCCTCTGGAGGTCAGCTTTTCTTTCTGTTCTCTCAGGTGCACCACTCAGCTTGGTGTCATAAGCAAACTTACTGAGGGTGTACTTGATCACCACTGTGCCATTGATAAAGATGTTGAAGAGCACTGGAAACCCTTTTAAATCATTAGACGGTTAATGTTTCAGATTTATTACCAGAGTGTTTCAGAAAATTATCTAATTTGCTGGTAAGGTAGCACATAGTGTATGAGTGTTTGATATTGACAGTTTTCTGTTGAAAAGATCATAGTAAATAAAAGATGATAAAATGCTGCATAGGGATATGAATGAGAAGACAATGCAGTAGCAGTAAGGGAACAGTGACAGAAGAGATGCATTTAAAAAAAGTGTAGAAGTATAGAGATGAGCTAAGAAGATAAATTGTCTTGTGATCTTCTAATAATCTTTGTTTAATTAATGAATTATTCTTACATTGAAACTCCTTTTCATTTGATGGATATGGAAGTTTCAGAAGCAATATATAGTTTAGCAAAGATACTTGCTTAGAAATGTAATAACAATGTAGTAATTAAAAATTTTCTGAAAGACTTTGAGTTAATGCTGTTCTACTTTTTTCCTTGTTTCTAATGTTTTAGCACCAGATGTGAGTAGTTAGGAAAAGAATTGAATGTTATTTTTTTTCCAATGAAAATATTTGTCTCGTTTTAGAGGACATGTCATACGACATATGACGAGAGAGTTTTAAGTTAGGCGAACTTTAACTTGTTTTTTCTCCCAGATGTACTTTTGGAGTAGGCTTTGGTTTGCCCATACAGCAATTTCAGACACTTTTCAGAGACTTCAGACAGATTTGTGTTCTGGTTGTTTTGTGTTGTATTCTGTTTCCTGTTCTTCACTTCCCAACAGATCCATAATTTGTTCAGCCTGCGATCAGTTGGCCAGACATGATCCAACAGTGTTATTTTTATTTCCTTGTAAGGATCCATAAAATGCTTTGCTCAGTTTGCTACTGAGACTGCAGTATTTCAGAGTGATTTTTCTGAGGGAGATTTTTGTCTTTTCTGTTGTCTTTCCTTTTTTTACAGGAGATAAAATAATAAATAATTACTGAACGTATTCAAAGATAGAAAATACCAATATATTGTGTGGGTGTGTATTATATATACACACACACATTCTTTGAATTGGTTTATGTTCTCTAAAATGTCTGTATGTTATTGCTGTTATTTTAAAACTGTGGTAATTGTTTTTTTCTTTTTCCTTTTAATATCCTCTATCGCCCCTAGTTCTCATGTTGAGTTTCTTTTCCACATAAACGTTGAGTAGTGAAACTTTAATTTCTTGCAATGACTCATGAGGCCCTGAATATAAGTGTAATGTGTATTTGTTAGACTGAAAGAAGTTGTGCTTCAAGACTCAATCATTACCTTACTGATATGCAGGAATTCAGGTATTACGGTGATGGTCATAATAAGTCTCCATATCTTGGCTCAGTCATACCATTGCAGTATGGAAAATTGACTTTTTATGCTAAAGCTGTTAGAAAATACACCAAAAATGAATTCTTCTTTTCTCTTTTGACTTATGGCTGTGCTGCCATTCAGCAAGACCTGGACAGGCTGGAGAGTTGGGTGTAGAGGAACTGGATGAGGTTTAACAAGAGCAAGTGTAGAGTCTTGCACTTAGGGAGGAATAACCACATGCACTAGTATGGGTTGGCAGTTGACCAGTTAGAGAGGAGTTCGATAGAGAGGGACCTGGGTGTCCTGGTGGACAAACAGGTTGGACATGAGCCAGCAGTGTGCCCTGGTTGTCAAGGAAGCCAGTGGCATCCTGGGGTGCAATAAAAAGAGCATGGCCAGCAGGTCAAGGGAGGGGATCCTCTGAGTCTACTCTTCCCTCGTGCAACCTCACCTGGAGTATTGTGTCCAGTTCTGGGGTCCCTGGTACAAAAAGACAGATATCTCCTTGAAAGAGTCCAGCAGAGGGCCACGAAGATGATAAAAGGGCGTGGAACACCTCTCATATGAGGAAAGGTTGAGAGACCTGAGTCTGTTCAGCCTTGAAAAAGGAAGACCCAGAGGGGATCTGATCCATGTCTATAAATATCTAAGGAGCTGGGAGGCAAAGGGACAAGACTCTTCTCTGCGGTGCGCAGTGATAGGACGAGGGGAATTGACCACAAACTGCAGCATAGGAAGTTCACACAAATGTGTGTGGAAACTTCTTCACAGCGAAGGTGACGGAGCACTGGCACAGGCTGCACAGAGAGGTGGTGGAGTCTCTTTCTCTGGAGGCGTTCAAGACCCGCCTGGACGCCTACCCGTGCAACCTGGGCTAGGGAGCTGCTTTGGCAGGGGATTGGACTCAGTGATCTCTAGAGGTCCCTTGCAGCCCCTACAATTCTGTGATCCAAAAGATGAAACATCTTCCCTGCAAGGACTGGCTGAGGCACTGGCATAGGTTGCTTAGGGAAGTGATAGGTGCCCTGTCCTTGGAGACATGGAAAGTCAGGCTGGATGGGGCTCTGAGTAATGTGATCTAGCTGTAGATGTCCTTCTTCATTGCAGGGGAGCTGGACTAGGTGACCTGTAAAAGACCCCTCCAACTCAAACAATTGTATGATGTTATGAGCACCTTTTTCACATCACCTGCAACGTCATGAAAGCATGAAAAAAAACATGCTAGCATTAGCACTCATTTTGTTAATAGTGCTCAAATATAAACAGCTTGAAAACACTGAAGGTGGGCCAAGGTGTCCCTTCAAATAGTTTAGTGAATGCTTAATTTTGAGTGTCTCTTTATTTCGTGTTGTAGTGTGTAATCCTTTTATTTACTTGTCATGTAAATTTCTTTCTCTCATTTTATTTTATTTTTTTGCTTTTGACTCCCCAGGTGGCCTAGAACATTGGCAGGCATCACAGCATACCTGCTGTGCACACGTTATTCTGCTGGCAGTGGGATATATCCTGGCAACTCGCAGGATGAGAGAAGAGCTTGGCGCAGATGTGACAGGGGAGGATACTGGGCAGAAGAAGACTATTCTAGATGCCAGTATGCAAACGATGTGACTCGAGTTCTTTACATGTTCAATCAGGTATTTTGTGCATTCCTATAAAATCCAATTTGTAATGAAAATAAGATTCCAAAGACTGTCTTTTCATTTCTTTCAAGTGTGTAGCACTGATGGTCTAGCTGAATTGTGATAAATGGGTGTCTCTGAGTATGCTGAAACTTGGAGATTTATGTTAAGAGTGACCTATTTTGGGTGCCCTCAGAATGAACGTATGAGGAAAATTTTATTCTTGTATGCTTGTTGTAAAGATAGAGTTGAATGGTGCAAGTCACAAATGCATTTGTCAAGTGGATGCCTTATCCTGCCCATGTTCTATAAAGAAGCATTTGCATTTTTACAGAGGATGGCTTTTTTAATTATAATATTATAAAGTGGACAAATTCTGCTCAGCCTCTGGTGCAGTAAACCTGCCATATCTTCTGTGGATAATGGGAGTTAACTATGGAAAGTAACGATTCTAATTCCAGACTTCTCTAATCTGTTAGAGCTTGTCAAGATAAAATTTATTTTTAGCATGATTACGAAACATTTCTGTTCCAAAGTCCTTTTGAGACTTATCTCTAGGGTAATGCATGCTTTTGGTACATTACTGCAAAACAGTGTATGTAAATGTTGCATGTATGGGCGCTGTATTGCATAACACTCCATAAACCCTTGAGCCCTCTGGTTTAAACTTGATGTTCCCCAGTGTGTTGCCATATCACCAACACCTGTGAAACAGGTGGATGTGTGGAGATCTGAGAATGTGGTGTTTTTTTTGTTTGTTTGTTTGTTTGTTTTTTAATATAGCTCTGCTACTTGAGTTCATGGTGGTGTTGATAGCACTACCTGTGTTCAGCACAGGCCATGGTGTTTGTCTGACCTTGGGGTGGGGTTACCACACATTGCATGTATTCAGAATGTTTCAGTGTGGGAGCTCATATTCCTTAAGGGGAAACTGTGTGTTGAAAGTACTGCAACCTTCAACTGAGAAGCTGGGATCTAAACCAGCCTTGTCTTGAATGCCTCCAAGGATGGCACATCCACAACCTCTCTGGGCAACCTGTTCCAGTGCATCATCAACCTCTGAGTGAAGAACTTCTTGCTAACATCTAACCTAAATCTCCCCTATCCTTAGTTTAAAATCATTCCCCCTTGTCCCATCAATACCAACCCGTGTGAACAGTTGTTCCTGTTTATATGCTCCCTTCATGTACTGGAAGGCCACAATGACGTCTCCCCAGAGCCTTCTCTTCTCCGAGCTAAACAAGCCCAGTTCCCTTTACCTTTCCTCACAGGAGAGGTGCTCTGGCCCTCTCCTGATCATCTTAGTGCCCCTCCTCTGGACCCGCTCCAAGAGCCCTGGGTCAGCCTCTTCACCCACCTCACGAGCAATAGAACTAGAAGGAGTGGTCCCAAGAGCCCTGGGTCAGCCTCTTCACCCACCTCACGAGCAATAGAACTAGAAGGAGTGGTCTCAAGTTGAATATCAGGTAGAATTTATTCTCTGAAAGAGTGGTCAGGTGCTGGAATAGGCTGCCCAGGGAAGTGGTTAAGTCGCTGACCCTGAAGGTGTTCAAGAAGCAATTGGATGTAGTACTAAGGGGCTTGGTTTTGTGAGGAAATAGTGGAGACAGGTAATGATTGGACTAGATGATCGTAGAGGTTTTTTCCAGCCTTGGTGATTCTGTGATTCTGTTAACTATTCATGCAGTGCAGCTCTACGTTCCTGGCACTTGAAGGTGCATGCTTTGGCTGTCACGAGAAAATACCTGAGCGCTAAAATACAAAGTCGTGGTGGTGCTCTGTGTCTGGTTGGCAGGTGGGAGGTGTTGCTCCATTGGGGAACACAGCAAGATTGAGGATTTGCTTACTGAGAGCTTTGATGTAACTGAGTTGTGTTTTTCTTTATCCTGGAAGTTTTTCCAGCAGGGCCTGTAATGGGGCAGCACTGTAGACTATGTACTACAACCCAGGTTTGGAGCTGCAATTGCTTGGGAGCCTAGATGAGTTTAATGTGTTGTACCTGCTCTTGGTTAGGCAACTTTTTTTTTTTTCATGTTACAGAAGAATTTGCTGATTTTTGTGTCAGGAAATTTAAAATGTGGGTATCAGAATGGTATTCTGGCTTCAGAAAAGCAGAAGTATAATTTCTGTGTGTGGAATAGATAACTGTTTCTATCATCTGCTTAAAAAGTATGGGGACAGATATATACTACAGTGAAGCAGAGATTTCCATTTTTTCATTAAAAGCAAAAGAGTGGCATGTTTTGATCTTGGAGGTTGATTTTTACTCATTAGAGGCCTCACCTTTTTATGCTTAGGAGGTTTGGCAGTCTTTTTAGCACAAAAGTTTACTACATCTTTGAGACATGTTAAGCGTATTAATGATATTACAAGCACGGTTAGAGTCTTTCAACACAAAGATAGTTGGTGAGCTCTTTTGAACATTAGAACTCCGCCAAGTAAATTGAAATGGAATAGAGGCCTACATTTAAAATGGAAAAAAATCTTTGTGACTTAAGTTTATATTTTACTGTTGTTTCTGTACCATTCAGATATAGTTGCAGGTGAAAATAAACTAATGTTTTAAGTTCAAAGAAATTATGTGAAATATCTGAACTTGAAAGTTTATGTTGTTCAGTGTGTGCTACGACTCGGAACTTTGAGTCATTTATGTAAATTTTTAGCAGTGTTTTGGAAAATAATCCTTCATTAATTGCATTCAAGTCTATGTATATAGGCTGAGACCTGCAGGAACTGATGTACAGCTATGCTTATGTGGCAGCCTACGAATTCAGTAGGTCACATTGAATGTTGTGCACCAAAAAATGGAGAGGCAAGATGCTTCTGGTTTGGATTATAATGGATAAACGGTAACTGATCATGAGCTGATAACATTTGCACAGCATTCTGCTGTTCTGTATGAAATTTGCTGACTTTGCTCCCTGCTAGCTCAGGCATTTTGGAGTTAGGTACTGTTTAGTGGTAAAAGAGTTTTGCAGCCTGGTACTTGTTTTAGGAATGAAGTTATGAGTTTTTTCATAGAAATAATCTGTCTTGGGTTTGTTTTTTATGCTCTATTATAAACACTTCCAGTAATTACAGAATCAAGAGTGAATGCAACAGCAGCAGTGTGTTGGAATTTCTTTTGGCTTCTCTTGCTGTAAAACACCATATTTTAGGAGCTTCACATTACTCAAGCTGTCATGCAAAACAAAATAAGCATTTAACAGCACTGTCTTTTTTCTCAATACAACATCTTTCTCCCTCTTAAGACAGTAGGACAAAATAAAACTTAAGGCTGCAAATTTTGGTTCTTCAGCTTCTTAGGAGATGTGTTGCTAGCAGATAGGGTGTAGTTCCTAGTTACTTAAACTGAACTCTCCTGTGATCCCTGTGGGGTTTGTTATCCTTTTTGAGAAAATGCTGGTTTGTGAATTGCTGAAGTGTTTCCTTTATCTTGTACTTAAGCATTTAAAAAAAGTGAATATTGTTTCTTCTTTGTGTAGATGCCACTCAACCTCACTAACGCGTTGGCAACAGCAAGACAGCTCTTGGCTTACACTGTTGAAGCAGCAAATTTTTCTGATAAGATGGATGTTATTTTTGTGGCTGAAATGATAGAGAAATTTGGAAGATTTGCAGAAAAATATAAAGAGGTAACTGGATAACTTGCCATTGCTTTAAAATTAACCAAAGTGTCCTAAAGTATTCTGAGCAGGGAAGCTTTCTCAATGATAGACTCAGGCACCGAGTTAGTGGTTCATCAGATTCTATTCCATGTTTTTGTTTGTTTAGTAGGTCCCTGAAGTTGCTGACCCATGGTCACAGACTTTGCATTCGCGCTGAGATCATCCAGCATTCACTGGACCTGTAATGTGAGTAACACCTCTGGTCAGCACTGGAGCAGGGAGATAGGTACAGTAAGTCTGTTTTTATTTAATATGGAGTGGGTCATGCAGGTTTTCATTGGTCTGTTCTTATTTAAAAAGATGAAGAATGAAAGCCTCAGAGATCCTCTCAATAATGAATAAAACAAGACTTATATTCTCCCCTCCCACCACGGTAGGATGTCTTTATTCAGTATTGAGCCATATCTCTAAGGTTTTCAGAATTCCTACGTTTTGAAGGATAAGATGAGACATTAAAATAAAATCTTAGAGAACGCTCATTGTTGGGGAGAAAAGTGTGAGAGATGAAATAGTCCCACTGGTGGGCAGGAACTCTCTGTTTCACTGCTGAACAGAGGTTATATTGATCTCACTCTACAGTGCATGTTGGGCAGTTGTAGATTACAATGCCTTGATTTTAAACTTGCACAGAAAACAAACAAACAAAAAAAGAAGCCAAATTTCCCTCTCCACCCCTGGAAAACTATAAATGCTGGCTGTAAATTCTTCACAGAACTCCTTGGAGAATTTTCAGTCTACAATTCGTTTTTACAATCATAGTTTGCAATTGTTTTGGTACGTCTTGCAGTTATACAGGTAGTTCATTAAATGGCTGGTTTTGAATCCAGCTGAAAGTAGAAATATTTTAGAGTGCTGTGCTGTTTGTTACATTGTAAGGATACTCTTTGCTCAGCTGTGATTTATTGTCTGTAGAGCTGCACAATCTGTCACTGATTTTGTAGGTAATAAATGATGTGGAGAAGAAACAGTTAAATTTGTTGAGAATTTCAGGCTTATCTTTTTTTTTTTTTTTAATCTTAATTGGTTTGATTTTAAATCAGCCTTGTTTTAATCTGTTGAAAGGATGCAAGTGCAATTCCATTTAATACTCTGCTGGTTAGGAAGAGTGATGTATTTCTTGTTAGTGTCTCAGACTGAAGAACACTTTTTAACTGTGGTTATGATACTACAGTCACTTCAGTTTGCACTGCAGTGGCTACTTGAAATACAAATACTGTAAATGGTGAAATGTTTCATTTAATATTTTTTCATGTGAAAAGAAGCTGGGGACACTTGGAAGGCTTTCAGTAGATTGTTGTAAATTAAGTTGCAATTTGAAAATCTTATCCATACCTTAAGGTGAAATAATAATGCTAATATTCAACACGAGTTCTATGACTTCAGGATCACAACACTGATAATGTATTGTAAAAGCATTATCTGTAGATGTATAAGGCATGCTACCTGTTTTAAAGTAATGATAAGCTTCTTCAATTTTGTTCTATTTTTGAGAATTCAAGAAGAAAAGGGTTTCAGTCCGCAGGTTTTGCTTGATGCTCTATGTTACTTTTGGAGCTGTAGCTGTCTATAGCTTGTGTCCTTAAAAACTCAGTTCCTATAACAGTTAATATTTTTCTATCAGCATTTTTGCATTTATTTTTAAAGATTTAAAAAAGGAGAACAATCTGCTGTGTTCTTACCTTGCTAGCAGTGTTCTTAAAAATACAAAATTATTTTTTTAATAAGAAAAGAAGCGTTCTGGATGTAAGGGAGATCTTTTCTCTACCCAGCTTTGTATTCTCTGCGTAGAAAATTCCATTCTCAATGTTTAATCTATGAGAATGGCTTTTCATTCAATTCAGAGTTCGTGCATTTTCACTTCTGATGCATCATTTGTCACTTCCTAAAATGGTGTATAAAAAAAAAATCTAACGTAGGCCAGCATAGATGCTTGATTATTTTATCAGTTACGGTGTACGTGAAGGAATTCAGTTTGTTGGTTTGTATTTCGTCATACAGAAGACCAGGTAAGATGCATGAGCAGCAGCTTTCTAGCAGTGTAACTAGTGGCTTGAAAGCAACTCTGGTACCTGTGGTTACTTGCCAGCTTGTGTGTATAGCTTTTGACCTAAAACTATCTGTGCAAAAATGAAGACAAGCAAGGAAGGAATCAAAGAAAATACAGGCATAGCAAAAGTAAGAGAAGTCAAAGGATTGTGTGCTCGTTCTTCCTGTATTACTCCTTTCCTTTTTTTTTTTCCTACCAAATGTGCAAACTAGACCATAGTCAATTTATGGCTATGGTATTTATCTTTAGATTTAAATTTTATTGTAAATTGTTCTTTTAAACAATTAGCAGAATAGAACTTGGGGTATTACACCTTTAAATCTTAATGAAATACCTGTATTTTTCATGTTTTCATTCCGTAAGTATAATGTAAATATGCAAATAACATTGGTGTGATATGAGTGGATGTAAATGTCTAAGTATTTCAGTATCTGAGCTTGACAAGCAGTGCTTGAAGTAAGAACAGGCAATTATATGTTGCTTTTTATGTTGAGAAGTAGCATTGCATTTTCTGGTGATTATTCTCTTTGGTGTGTTATCAAAGATACAGAATAACCTTCTTTCTTTTCCCTCTTAGCTTGGTGATGTGATGGTGGACATAGCAAGTAACATTATGTTAGCTGATGAACGCGTTCTGTGGATGGCACAAAGGGAATCCAAGGCTTGCACTAGAATTGTACAGTGTCTACAGAAAATTGCTATGTATCGGCTTGCAAATGGAGCTCAAGTTTATTCCACTGTAAGCATGAATTTGTTTAGAAAACATTTTGCTGATTATTTTCCCTTGCTTAATATAACCTGACATTATTTAAAATGTCTGCTCTTTTTACGTGGAGAATAAGAAATTTTCTTCCAGAAGAAATTTCCTTCCAGATACATAGGAATGGTTTGGTTTTTTATGTACTGTTAGAGTTGAGAATCCCTTAAAGGTTATTTGTTATCCTCCTGTAATACATACGTTTTTATTGTTAAACTATTGTTTCTGCTGTTGCCATTACAGTATTCTCCAAATATTGCTCTTGAGGCCTATGTGATAAAGGCAGCTGGGTTCACGGGGATGACATGCACCGTATTTCAGAAAGTGGCTGCATCAGACCGTGCAGGTCTCAGTGATTATGGGAGAAGAGATCCAGATGGAAATCTAGATAAGCAACTAAGTTTTAAGTGCAATGTTTCAAATACGCTGTCAAGCCTGGCTTTAAAGGTTGGATATTTGTTGTTTTCCACACTCTCTTTGTAATGGTAAAATAAATATGAATCAAATTTATATTGCTCATTTCTAATATTAAAGAAGCATTGTTAGGTAATGCAGAATGACTGTGGCAGAGGATAATTAAAATGACAAGAGATAATGTAGTTTGATTTTGGACTGATTTCTTAACTGGTGGTTTTTAATGAATAGGTGTGGTTTTTCCTTATTAAGACATGTTGAGTGGAAAGATTCTGTGTTTCACAAGTAGGGAAATTGAAATTCTCCCTCGGTCATAACAGTTTCTGTCTTATTTTGCTGTGTTTTCTCCTTCATTACATATTAAATTACATATCAATCACCTTACAGTGTTAATCCAGATAGAAAATGGTACATATGCATGGACTTGAAAGGCTCATTTTATTAGTGTGTGTATTTTAGGCATGTGTATTAATGTGTTTGTTGTTCCTTTTAGATGTGTACACGCCCACACAAATGCACATCAGTGTGTCACAATGATAGAATGTCGTGCACACCACTTTGCTTTTATCCCTTACAGTGTTTGAACATCACTGCGGGATGCTTATTTAAAATATTTGTGTAAAGGAAAGCAATTTACAGGCATGCTCCCTTACTGATATCTAATTTATATACAGTGTCACATATTACCTAAACATTATTGGGTAGAATGCCTCATTTTCTGTGACATTAATGTGCAGTTTCAGGAAATTGTGCTTTGCTGTACGTATGTATCCCCACCTGGCCTTGGGTTACTGCTTCTAGTTGCCAGAAGTCTGGAATTTGTTGTAATAGGTTACTGACTTCAACTTTACTAGCTGTAACAATTAAGGCAATTACAGACTCTTAGCACTTTTTTTTTTCCTTTTTAAGAAAGGGTTAGGACTTATAATAGAGTCAGGCCTTCTGCTGTGGATTATTTAGAAGCACTGACAAATAAGTTTGCTGCCATGTGCTTGTTTCTGACAGTGTTCAGGTGGAGGAGCTGTTAAATGTCTGTAAAGAAAATTTCATTTTCTCTTTAAACTTTTACAATCTCTTTATTTCTAGAATACAATTATAGAGGCTTCTATCCAGTTGCCAGCTTCCCTTTTCACCCAAAAGCAAAAAAGAGAAATCAGACCAGCAGATGAGTCTGTCTTCAAGCTTCAGCTTATTGCATTTCGCAATGGAAAGCTTTTTCCAGCAACAGGGAACTCAACAAACCTTGCTGACGATGGGAAACGCCGTACAGTTGTGACGCCAGTCATTCTCACCAAGATAGGTTTGTGTTTTATTACATTTTATACTTGAGGAACTTTTGTTGACTTGTATCAAGTCTGCATATCTAAAAAAAAAGAGGAGATATTTTTAGCATTTGACCTGCTGAGAAATTTACGTGCAAATACGTTTATTTTGTAATAGATGGTTTGAACCCAGCTGGTCACCACGTTCCTATAAATGTGACGCTGCGGCGCATTGCACACGGAGCTGATGCTGTTGCAGCTCAGTGGGACTTCGATCTCCTGAACGGCCAAGGGGGGTGGAAGTCTGATGGCTGTCGCATTCTTCTGTCTGATGAAAACATTACTACCATTCAGTGCTACTCCCTCAGCAACTACGCAGTTTTAATGGTAGGACACTTAGCGTTACGTATTCTTTCTGGAATTAAAAATTATTGCAACCACAGTTGTTCTTTTTTCTTGCATTAAAGTAAGTATTCCCTTGTTCCTTTTTACAGAAAACTAGATAGAAATCTTCAGTTGTTGCTTCTGTAAATACAAGTTTTCATTCAAGATGAAGTTTAAGTGGAAAAACTGTCAAAGTGAAATTAATTACTGATTATATGAGATAAAAATAACTTCTGTGCAGAAAGTACTATAGGAATGAAGGCATTCTCTTGAGCTATTTAATCACGGTGCTTTTATGAACTTTAATGACAGTTAAAAATAAAAAACAAGTAATACTTCCCACGTTATTGGGTTATTTTTTTGATTTTTTTTGTTGTTTTTGTCGTAGTCCATAATTCTGTAGCTGTTCTGCTACAAATAAGCAACTCGCTTATTAGTACGTACATCCATTACCAGAAGAAATCAGTTGAAAAGGGGAATGAAAAAATAGTAACTATCTAAAATAAAACATTTTAAATGTTGCTTAAAAGAGCATTATCTCAACTTTAACCTGTGCATATTGATGTCATTAAAATGATCTACGAGTTCTGAAGTATAATGTTAGCTGAATGGAAAGGGAGGGAGGTGCTTTCATTTCCTACCATTCAGTTAGAAAGGAGGATTTCTTCTTTGTTCTCAGAGCTCTTCAGTTTGGAATTTGGCCTGGGAAGCTTCCAGTTTACAGCCAGTGACTGTTAACCTGCTCATCAGTCATCACCACATATAAAATGTGATACCATAAAATTGTAAACTAGTAAGAAACAGGGTGAAATTGTAAAAGCTTTAAGGAATAATTGTTAACTTGCTAAGTGTAAATCTTGTCTTCTTTAGAACTGAATTCAGCTTTGTATGTAGGTGTAGTATACGTACAAAGTGAGATTCTGCTTAAAATTGGTCACGTTTCTGCCATCTGGAGGATGAGAGATGAAGAGCATACTTTATCTGCAGCTGTAAATGACTTTCTAAATTTACATATGGCATGATTGCATCAGTATCTACATATATTGTGAGACATAGAGAAAACTGCTGACAATCAGAAGTCAAAAAAGAAGATGAAGCAGATTTCATCCTATTCTGCTGCTGTCTGTCATTGTGTGTGTGCTCAGAACTGGTATTTCTTGAGCATTATCTAATGCCCAAAGCATTGGACAGTAGAGACTGGAGAGGTGATAGGTGAAAGAAAAGGGAAACCAACTCACTTTTGTTAAGCTGCTCCTTGCACATAGTTTAACACACTGCAGAACTTCTGGATTTTTGTAGCTGCTGAAGATGGTTTTCATACTGTTTAAAATTTAGGCCGCAATAGCCTTTATTCTTAATAGATTCTCATAGTGGTACTTAAGACTGGATTCAGATCACTGCCTCATAGGAAGTTTTTTGGCTTCTTGTTTTTAGAAGTTTGGCTTTTAAATCAACGGTTATCGTTAACATCCAGCACATAAACAGGAGTGGCAGCCAGGGACCTGGACACAGTATCCATCATCCTGGCTGCATGGCTTCTGGCTTAGAACCTGAGTTATTTCATAATTTATGCCTTTTTAAAATAAAAGCAGATGCAGTATACTTATTTATCTGTATACATTTCAGAGTGTGATGTATAGTCCTTCCTGATAAGGAAGCTGTATTTGAGTGCCCAGTTTTTCTTATCTGGTGACCTAGATCAGGATAGAGCTATAAAAGATTTTATTTTGTAATTATTTAAACTACTGCCTAATAACAGAACAGATAACCAGGAGACTCATCTGAAATCTCATTATTTTATATATATATATATATATATATATGTGTGTGTGTGTGTGTGTGTGTGTGTGTGTCCACTATGCAGTGGAGGGGAAAATAAAAGCAATGCTCCTCAAGAGGAAACCAAGTACTGCTACTGCTAGTCTGTAAGCGCTCTAGTGTTATTAATGTCACGACATTTTGAATTATTTAGGATCAGTTTAGCTCAAAAATAATATTATTTGCTTCCTCACTCCTTTTAGTGGATATGACTAAAAACTGACAGTGCAGTCAGTGAGGGTTCCATTGACCTCGGGTGTATTGGGTCCAATTGAATTTTCTCTAACTTTTTAGATTACTTTATGTTGTGATTTTTGTAACTTACACCACGTGATGCATGACGTTGTGCTACCTGTCGTCAACTTAGAAGTAGCAGCTGAAGTTCTCCTTTTGATTTTTGTTCTTGAATACTCATCAGTTGTGTGACAGTACCTTCACTCATACTTTTCACAGCAGTGGGTGCCTAGGGATCTCCAGGTGGATATTGGCTGGACCATGGGCAGTGGTAGGTTCAGATAACATTGGCTGCCAGAGGTGTAATGTCTTAAGATCTTTTCTAAAGCATTTTCTTACAGGTGCTGGAAAAAAAACACAAACCAACAAGCAAATACATAAAAATCAAACTGACAGTTTGATTAAATTAATTCAGAGTGAGGTTGGTGGGTTACTTAGCAATAACGAATTTATATTCTGATAAAAGAACAATTGAAGGAGTAGTGAATGCACTGCCACTCTAATTTAATTGTAATTATTGGTTCAAGATCTCTTCTCCTGTCCATGAAATCAGATTACCCATCTTAACCTTAAAAATAGATTGTATATCACTGTGATTTTTCTCAAAGCAAACTGAAGCTTCCTCCTAATGTTCTACTGTTTTCTGTGAAGGCTGAATTTGTTCTCCTTTCCCCCAGCACACATTTGAACTTTGCACAACTCTTGAAGTTGGAGTGAATCACCATTTGTAGCTAGGATAAATGTTTCTGAATACTGAAAAGAAAGAAATATATATATATATATTTTTTTTTTTTCCACTGATAATAGGCAAAGATTTCATTCTGTGCCAGAAGATACTGAAGCATTTTTCAAAGTTTGTTACCATTAGGGAAACAATCCTACTAAATTGTTTCAACCTGAGCTGAAACTTCCCTACTGCATAGAATTCCCATTTTTGAACTTTTCTTAACTGTCACATCTCAGTTGTTACTTAAAAGTTGCTATGCTTTAACACAGCAAGGTTCCGTTTAATTCTTAATTCTTGAGGCATACTGTGACCAACAGATTCACCAAAACTGAATGATTCCCGAGAGGTGTTGGAATCTTAATTTATCAACTATCTGCTCTAGTCAAACTAATCAAAGAGCAGCATTCAAGTTGGAGATGCAGGGTGTCATTTGGTGCAGTTACTTGCTTAAAGTAAGGTCAGCTTTAAAGTTAAATTATGTTCCTCTGAGTTGAGTATTTTACATCTGGCATCAGATTTTTTTCCCCTACATCTAATGAGAATTTTCCATGTTGCCAGTAATATCCATTGCCTCTCTTTTCTCTTTTCAGCTCCAGAAAATTGGACTTGGTTGTATTTATACCATCTCAGTAGATCCCTCAACATAATAATGAGATTTCTTATTAGAATGACTAGTCCAATATAATAATATTGATTTATTTTTATTTTTTAACCCGTTTTCTTCTCAGAGATGAACAAATCCTGCCTTTTCAGCCTAATTGTGTGCTTCACCCTGTTGGTCATCCCTGCAATACTTTGTTAGACTTGCACCATCCTGTGTCAGTGTCTTTCTTGTACTAGGAGGCCTCCAGCTGAACGCAGTTCTCCAAAGGTGGTTGCACAGTGCTGAGCAAAGGGGAATAATGATTTCAGTTCGTCTGTGTTTCATTTTCACTAGTACAGTGAAGTGTGGCCTTGGGCAGTAGTGTATGCTGCTGACTTGTGTTCACATTCTGTCTGCCAGCACCCCCAGGCTCCTCTTTCTTTGCTTTCTATTCAGCCCAGTGCCTAGCCCATACTGTTGCATTCATGGGAATTATGTTATCCCAGATGCAGAACATTCAGCAATTCCTTTGGTGAAGTTCATGACACTTCCCAACCCATTTCTTTGTCCTTCTGAATATCCTCCAGCCTGTTGATCTCCTTCCCCACTTCAGCATCATCTGCAAACTTGCCAACTTTCTCTGTAGTTGTCCAAGTTATTGCAGATGTTAATCTTCACTGGAACACTGTTATTCTACACACTCTACAAACTTACGTGCATTTTAATAATAATAAAATGCTTTTGTCGGAACCACTATCTTGTCTCTGTATTCCTACATATGTGACATTTAAGTATGCTATAAAATGTAACTGCATTTATAACATTCAGTCAGAGCAGCAGGTATTTGTGAGGTTTGTTAAGTAACTGGGGGAGGGAGGCAGTGGGGACATAGTATTTTATCTATTAACTCTCTTCTTTTTTTTTCCTCTCATTCCTACAGAATAAGGAGATGGACTAATGTTGCTTTTGGTTTTGTTGTCAGGACTTGACAGAAGGTGAATTATATACGCAGCCAGCTGATCTTTTGCATCCAGTAATTTATGCCACTGCCATGGTGTTGCTAATGTGCCTGTTGATGATCATAGTCAGCTATATATACCATCACAGGTATGATTAAAATTGAAGACTAACCAACTGCTTCTGTAGTGCTTAGGACAACTTTTTCTTTCTGTTTTGAACATGACATAGTAATCAGTATCTTTCCTTTTCTATAAAATTTGTTGATGAGAACAAACTGTTAGGGAAGTGGCTATTTCATGTCTTTGTTGGTGTGATAATTTTGCTCTTGTAACCATGCAACTCTTTAATTCTTCTCTTTTCCTTTGTGGTGATGGAAATGACCGCTCTCAAAAATGACATTGAAATTATGTTCTACTTTTTACATTTGTGATGACATGGAAACTTGGAGCCTGACAGTTTTCATAAGCAAGCCCAAAACAGTTACATAAAGCTGGTTAATAGCAGGGCATGTTACTTTCTTGTAATGAAGACCAGAGCTTGTTTGATTGCAAAATGGTAGTCAAACAATCATTAACCATAATTATATCTCATTTAACATGACTGTGTCCTTCTAGGTCTGAAAGACAATAATGCAGCTGTGCTCTGTGTTTTTATGTTGTCTAACTGTATTTATTTATCTTTTTTTAACAGTGTGATCAGGATCAGTGTAAAGAGCTGGCATATGCTAGTTAACCTGAGTTTTCACATTTTCCTGACGTGTGTGATGTTCATTGGAGGAGTAACTCAGACCAGGAATGCCAGCATTTGCCAAGCAGTAAGTAGACACAGCAGCAAAAGAAAAAGTTAAAATTTATTTCCAGAAAATAATGTTGAGATTTTTGCTCTCCCATCACTTTGCTAAGGAAAGTGAAGCTTTAAATAGGTAAACTTGATATTCTGGGGTTTAGTTATTACAACAGTGAATATTTTGGAATTGTGCTTAATATCATTTGAAAAAGATAGGTACGTTTCATACCTATATATTCCTATATACAGCCCTTTGCTTCCTACAAAACAGTGGTACTGGACAGGCATTTTCATCAGAATACTGAATTTAGATGAAGAATCATTTTTTCCTATCTGAGGAATGTCAATTACCTGTTATTTGAAAAGTGGAAAAATACTTCAGAAGAACAGCAGATTTTTTTCTTTTTAGCCAGAAATGCTGTCACAGAAATTTTTTTACCTTACAGTTTTATTTTTGAGACATAAAGCTCCCCATAACAGTTCTGTAGTAAGTATGTGGCATTTACAGGTGACATAAAAACTGATTTCTGCAAATGGAAACATAATAAGTTTTACTGCCCCAGGGTAACTTAAAAGGAGGAAATGAGAAGTGTTTGAAGTCAAAGTACCTTCTCTAAACAAACAGCTTTTGTCAGGACTCCTCTTCTGCAATGATTTGTTCTTCTTGAGCCGCCTATCTTTCAGTTGCCTGTTTCAGTGTTACAGTTGCTTCTTTGAAACATTGTCAGTGGAAGTTTTTAAGTGTTTTCTTTTCCTCCAGTGACTCCTAGAAGTTTCCAGTCATTTACTATAATGTTCCATAATGCTTTTGTTCAGATTTGCAATTATTAGATTGAGGGTTGAAAGCATTGTAGCAAATCGTCTTCTCTTGAACTGAAATGATGAAAATTCAAGTTTTATGCAAGTCATGCAGTGAATGATAATTTTGTAGCTTGGCAAGATGGAAATGCTTAGGAGTTTATTTTTATTTTTTAAGGTTGGGATAATTCTCCATTATTCCACTCTTGCAACAGTACTGTGGCTGGGAGTGACATCTCGTAATATTTACAAGCAAGTAACCAGAAAAGCAAAAAGATGTCAAGATACGGATGAGCCACCACCTCCACCCAGACCAATGCTGAGGTGAGCCTGTTGTTTGTGCAGCTCTGCCTGCCACATCACCGTGCTTTGACCATATTCTGACCAGAAATTATAAAGGACACTACTTTTTTTTTTTTTTTTCCAAGTGCCTTTTGTTTCTAAGAGTTGTTAGTGAGGATGAGATGAAGGATGCTTGGTCTTATTGTGTTACTGTTTCAGCATCACTTCTGAGGCTTTGATTACAGCTTTGTGCTGGAACATTTTCCACTAAATTGTCGTAGGAGAATGACAATGGAGAATTGTGTTACCAGAAAATTAATAAACACTAGCATTTAAGTTTAGTGTAATACATTTTTCCAAAAATGTTAGGCATTATCAAATAAAAGTAGTGTTCTTTGTAAGGTGTTCCTCTTTAAGAATATTTGTTTCTGAAATCACTGAAATGGGGCAATCTAATTACCTATAAAATTCCCCTTATGAAGTACTTCTAATAGTAAACATGAATGTAATTTACACACACACCTCACTGAGCCTCCAGATATTAATTAAAAACTGCCAAACTCGAATTCTCCACAAGGTGGCAGACATTGATTAACTTTGATTAGTTATGCAGACAAATATTTAGAGAGCTTAATTTTGAAATACAGAAACAGCAGGAAATTAGAACCAGTTTTCTAAGTATCAGCTAAAATGTGCAGTGCAATGTACAAGCGTATAGAAATACTGCATATGGGAGCCAGAAGGTTAGTGTTTGTACCACTGAGCATTCCCATTGTGTTATTTAATTTTGTCCATTATATTAAGAAAAAGAATCCATTCTGTTTGTTGTAGGATGCCATGTGTGCCTTCCAGCACTGCACTGAATGGCCATTTTAACATCTGTTGCAATCTTTTTTTCTATCAGCTATTACTATATGCCATTCTTTCTCTGAGAGATTTTCTAGTAACATTATCAGCCTCACGGGCTTAGCTCTGTGTAAGCATAGACATACACACACCTCTTCAGATTTGGACACCTCATCAATAGTTCTGGAGGGAACTACAAGAACACAACGAACATACTTAAACGTATTTTCAGATTCTCCCGTCTCTGCACGTCAGGATTTCCTGAGTCAGTGTGTGATATTTTTTGCTCACTGGCTGTGGAAGAATTTATTTTTCACAAAGTTGCCTATTAAATTTGTGTTCAAAACAAGTCTCCTCATTAGTGGCAGAGGGCGCGGACTTCTGAGCGGGAGTTTCTTGTGTGTATGGAACCAGTCGCCTATTATTCTCAGTCCTCCTGTTTCTCGAATTGAAGGAGACAAAACAGCTAATCAGTATTTGCCTCTGTGCTGTTTAGATTCTTCTTCCCACATACATCTACAAAGGATAATTTAAAATGGACAAATTAAAACACTTGTAGATGTAGTGGGATATACAGTTTTCTTCTCATCTGTCGTACACAAATTATTCTGCTTTGCATTCTTTGTGTTAAAAAGTCCACTTTGCAGTTGTTAGGTAGATGTTATGCACACACAGTGATCTTTGGCTCCTTTTGAGGGTGGACTTTGCATCCATTAATCATCCTTCCCACTAGCACAGATAAGCTTTGTTTTGTATTTGGAAGGTTCACTGCGTGTAAGATAATGTCAATGATGAGCTCTGTTCTTTGTGTTAGTGCAGCTTTGTCACTGTATGACTTGTGAAATTGATTTGGTTTTTTATGGAAAGCCTCTTTAGGGTAGAGAGGAGTTCAAAGCGGATAGTACACATGGTCCTTCAGTACAGCAGGCTGAACTACATCTGCAGACAATCCAGATTACTTCAGTGCTCCACTAATAACAGCTTGTCTTGTGTAGAACCAGCTTAAGCTGGCTGTTTGATTGAATAGTGGTATATGTTTGAGGCAGTGGTTTAGTAATTTGTAGTGATAGATGAGTAGAGTATGGTCTCCCACAAAGATCTGTTCTGTTTGGCTTTCTCCTGGTAACTATATCACGATACTGAATAAACAAGTGACAGAACATGATCCACATTGGGCTGGGTGACTAAGTAATATATTTAGTCTACCTGAACTTCCAAGGAAGACTTAGTTTGTTTTAGACTGTTTTGTCTTAAGTGAGACGGGAGTAACTTCTGGTAAATAGTTTGAAATGCAGTGGGCAAATCCAAGACTGCGGGAATAAGTGTTTGCTGTTGACAAAACAAACTACCCGTGTATATACCACAAAAGCAGTTTTCACTGCGTGTAGATCTGAATTTGAATGGGATTAACAAAGTGCTGTACAGAGTGTCATTGATTGGAATGATTGTTAGCAATTATTGGTCTGCCACGAACAAATTTGACATGAATTAATTTAAACTGGAATTAAAAGTTAGATCCTGTACCTTTCTATGCCCTCATCCTTAGGAAAATATGCATTTTTCATTAATGCTGCCTCGGGGAAGGAGGAGATATGTGCTACAAGTTCAGTCCTTTGAAAACAAAACAAATGACCAGTTCTTGTGGCTGATCTTCAGAAAAGTATTTATAATAGTAAGCAAAATCATCTGCAGGGATTTTTTCCTTATAAGTGTCCGAATTCTTTTCACAACTTAAACTTTCACAACTTTCTTAACTTAATTCACAACTTCTGACTGCCAGCTTTTGCTTTTCCTTTCTGACTTCATGTACCTTGTCTGCTCAGTGCCTCAGAGGGAAGTTAGAAGTTGGAGAGGTGGTTTACACTGGGAGGGAGAAACTGTAGTGAGGAAGACCTAGAAAAATCGGTTTTGCTGGAACCCAAACCCAATGCATCTGATTTTTTTCTTAAAGAAATGATATATTTCTAGGCTCCTGAAAAGCTCTTTCTCGTTTCCTCCAGGATTACTGGATAATACATTGCCATTAAGCAATCACTGATATATTAGTTTTACTTTTTAGGTTCTACCTTATTGGTGGAGGAATCCCTATCATAGTTTGTGGAATAACAGCAGCAGCAAACATCCGTAATTATGGCAGCAGACCTAATGCACCTTAGTAAGTACCGTATAACTGAGAGCTCTGTCATAACATGTCGGTCTTGCTTTTCTGAATACTGCTTGTGATTCTGATGGTTCCAGAAAACGTAATGTGGCCAAGGTCATTTCAAAGTACCGTTTAGAACCAATGAAGTGTAAGTTACATATGAGAACATGTTTGTCCTGACTTCTTTTTTTTCTTTTTTTCCAGTTGCTGGATGGCTTGGGAGCCTAGCTTAGGAGCATTTTATGGACCAGCTAGCTTTATAATTTTCATAAACTGCATGTATTTTCTCAGCATATTCATACAATTAAAACGGCACCCTGAACGTAAATATGAGCTGAAGGAACCAGCTGAGGAGCAGCAGCGTCTGGCTGCCAATGAACACGGGGAGCTGACTCATCAAGATTCCTTGTCAGTGTCGTTAGTGTCCACATCTGCATTAGAGAACGAGCACAGCTTCCAAGCCCAGCTCATGGGAGTGGGCCTTACTTTGCTTTTGTACGTTGCTGTGTGGATTTTTGGAGCTCTGTCCGTTTCCCTGTATTATCCTATGGACCTGATTTTTAGCTGTTTTTTTGGGGCAACGTGTTTAAGCCTCAGTGCCTTTCTTATGGTGCACCATTGTGTTAACAGGGAAGATGTCAGGCACGCGTGGATAACAACTTGCTGTCCTGGAAGGAGTACGTATTCTGTGCAAGTCAACGTACAGCCCTCCAGTTCCAGTGGAACTAATGGGGAGACCCCCAAGTGCACCAACAGCAGTGCAGAATCTTCGTGCACGAATAAAAGCGCATCAAGCCTAAAAAATTCTTCTCAAGGTTGTAAACTAACTAATTTACAGGCTGCGGCAGCTCAGTGCCACTCTGCTGCTCTGCCATTAAACACGGGGCCTCAGCTTGATAACAGTCTCACCGAGCATTCGGTGGATAACGATATCAAAATGCACGTGGCTCCGTTAGAGGTTCAGTTTCGGACGAATGGGCACCCGAGTCGGCATCACAAGAACAGAAGCAAGGGACACCGTGCTAGCAGGCTGGCAGTGCTGAGGGAGTATGCGTACGATGTCCCTACGAGCGTTGAAGGAAGCGTGCAGAATGGCTTACCTAAAAGCCGGCCAGGCAACGGCGACGGACACTCCCGGAGCAGGAGAGCCTACCTGGCGTACCGGGAGCGTCAGTACAACCAGTCCCAGCAAGACAGCAGCGATGCCTGCAGTACGCTTCCAAAAAGCAGCAGAAATACTGAAAAGACAGTAGCTACCAACAACAAAAAAGACGTACTGAGGAAACCGATAGTGGTTGAACTTGAAAACCAGCAAAAATCGTATGGCCTCAATTTAGCCATTCAGAATGGACCACTTAAAAGCAGTGGGCAGGACGGACCCCTGCTCGCTGCGGACAGTACTGGTAATATTAGAACTGGGTTATGGAAACATGAGACTACTGTGTAGCGTTATTCAGTGCACGACAGATCTACGTGAACTGTGATTCCGCATTCCTTAAAGCTATTAAACGCTTCTGAAGACGGTTTACAAATTGTAGGTACTTAATGCAGGGATGGAGCAGAGGTAATCTGCCAATCTGCCATATTGTATGCCTTATTATCTTTACTCTTCCTGCAAGGATGAACTTTTGGTATTTTGTGATTGCGTTTTGTTTTTGTTTAAGCATCAATCTTAACAGAGCTGTAGAATCACAGAACTGTTGGAGTTGGAAGGGACCTCTGGAGATCAACAAGTGTAACCCCACTGCTGCAGGAGGTTCCCTGCAGTAGCTTACAGGTAGGTAAGAAGAACAGCTCCTTCCATGTGAAACTAAGTTATTCCAAGATATCTGGTTACGTTAAGCGGTATATTCCCACATATTTCTCTTAGCAGATGCATGTGAAAGATGTCTAATCAAAAGATGATCGATTTGACTAGTACCTGCAGCACAGATAGGGTGTTTAGGATGGGAAGAAGTGACAGAGAGGAGGAGTGTGGACGCAACAGGCTTCGAGTACGAAACGTAAAGCCAGTGAACTTAGGTTGAAATAATTGTAATAGTTGTTACATGTGTGTTTTTTCCAAAGTGCTGACTTCTGCATGTACTTCGTATGCAGCAGGAGTCTGAGACGTTAAAAAAAAATCGGTACGGGCACAAAAGACAGAAACAGAACAGATAAAACTTGGAAATTTTTTCTTTTTTTGCAGGTTTGCTTAACAAACTAACTCTTTTTAATTAAATTCTGACATGGCCATATCAAACATTTATAAGTATCATTCTGTCTGTAGAAGAGTAGCCAATGAACTGAAAGGGTCAAATTTGCTCCGTTAGCAGTAGAAAAGGTTCCCTCAGATTGGGCTAAATTAGCACAGCAATCACTTCTTTGGATAGAGTGCTGATGGGTTCTGTTTCTGTATCCCCATAGCAGTGACTGGATTATTACTGCGTTTTTCAGCCTTCGCCTTTCTTCCTCTCGCTTTTCCTGAGCATGATGCAGGAGAGAATCCTTTTCTCAGAGGAGGGAGTAGGAATAAAGAGACACTTTGGGCCTTCTTTTGAAATCCCCCTCCGGAGCTAAACATGTTTACAGTTCATCCCATGTAGAGCAGGGCCCAGGCCCTGAAGCTGACACTGCCAGAGCTGTGCTGGTTGGCCACCGGGGCCACATGGAGGGTCACCTCCAGCCAGGTGGTTACGCTCCCTGGTCCCCCCACCTTTCTGACCAGTGACTGAGAGCAGTGGGAGGTAGCAGAGGAGGGGGCTGGCAGGGCTGCTGATGTGCCCTGTGGGAACAGCTGGCTGCATCTTGTTGAGCAGTGCAGAACACAGCTTTTATACTTGTTATGTTTTTTTACCTGTAACTCTGAAGACGCGTCCACAGCACATTTCAGATCTGTATTTAAATGTATAATAAATAGTATTTTCCCCAGCAGCCCAGTGTTGTCCTGATTTATTGGCTTTTAATGAAATATGATTGCATTTAACGTCATCTTGATATTTGCTTCATGTTTGAAAGCTGCGACAGTTTCTGTCAAAAGGAGGTAATTGGTGTTTGAAGTAGGCAGTACAAATAGTTCCGTTAATTGCATCAGTTCTAGACTTCGTTTCCTGTGAAGTCGTGTTTATAGAGGTTTGCTGGTTGGTAATATTTGGCCTGTTACTTGCTCCACTGACTGATACCCACTTCTCTGAAACCCTTTGTTGTTAAATAGCAAAAAATGCTTATATGTGACTCAGTACTCAGTTGGGCTGCGTGCACTTGTCTGCTTGGTTCCCCAGTTCAGACTTCTCACGTGCATTTTGCTGTTCAGTGTACCTCTCTGAATACAGGACTGGCTCTGACATACATACCTCAGTATTCAGAGGTGTTGCTTTATAATGCAAGGACTCATCCAGGTGCATTTAGTTATTGCTTGCCAGCCCTACTGCACTTCCCTACTAGTTGGTTTGATAGCCTGAACTGATCTTACATACAGACAACTCAGGAAGGACAGTTTTAGTAGGATTTGGGTGGAATTTTTGCTTCTACTGAGCAGTTCCCATCAAAGCGATGCTTGTCCAAGCTTCTTTAGACAACTCACTGCTTATTGAGGAGGGAGGGGAGCACTCACAACCATTTGGGACTTGTGCTGTGTGTCGGCTGGTGTTCCCCCTTGGTGGCAAAAATACATTTTGAACAACGAAATCTGAATTCTGGTGGCTTGATCATAATTCCTTGCTGAGTGTTTTAGTAACTAATTCAATGCAAACTGAACTGCAGTCAGTATGTGTAAGGCAGTGTTCTGTGCAAAGCTGAAATTTAATTCTGCTGTGACATAACTAGAGCCAATGTCATCATTGGGGTTTCTTAGTTTATAGCTCAAACATCACATCTCTGTAGATATCTGTAGATATATAGGTATTATATATAATGTAAACAATTCAAGTCATTCCATAGATTATCCCCTATTATCTGAACAAGGTATGAATGACTTGAATAAGAACAGGTGTGTTTTGGAAGCAGCCTGTCCTTGGCTTTTAGCTCCTTTTGCGTAAGTTTGGAAGTAAATATCTGTTCGGTCAGTCCTGAAACTGCCTTCAGTTTTAGTCCTGTTTGAAATATGTCTTCATAGCTTCAAAGCTTGGCTCAAATGTTGATGAGACTGAAAAGTAAACTCCGTGCTAAGTGTGTAATAGTGAAAGCAGATGGATAGCCGTGGTACTTCAAGACTACACACTTCTCTTGTGTTTCACATGAAGAACGTTAAATAAAGGAGTTTATATAACTAGAAGAAGAGGAAGGCAGGTTGTTAAGCTGTGAAAAAGTGCAGTTAAGTGTAAGGAAATTGGAAACAAAAAAAAAAAATTAACTTTCCTCATGTTCTTTTCTAATAGCTTGTAAAACAAGCTTATTTTCAGAGGCTTTTAATTAAACTTTCTGTGTAAAGCCTCCTAGATCGCTCTAGTGGAGGAACAAAAACACCACGGAAATCCATTTTGCTTGTTGAAATGAGACAAGGAGAAGCTACAATCATTCAATAATAGATCTATAAAGGGGAGTAGATAATACAAACTGAAGTGAAAACCACTTTTATTACAGCAGCTGTGCTATCTGCAGAAAAGGTAGAGGCTGCACGAGCAGAAGTTGGTGACAGGAGTCGGAGTCAGAGTTTGTTTGTCCACAAATGACAGACAAAAGCTTGCTTTGTAAGGTGGATGGCATGGCATTGGAGACAGAGGGAGCAGAAGAAAACTTGAGTATGAATAAAGAATTGACTTTAATAAGGGATGGACGTGATAAATGATCTGATTCACGGTCAGATTGACAGCTCTCAAGCTCTGAGAGCTAAATCAGGTAGCTGTATGGATTGCAATACAGATGACAGCAGCGTATGTCGGGCAGTACAGCCACGCCTGGTCAGAGTGCTGTTAACTGTATTCTCAGGGAAATGCATTTAAAAGTTCTTAGACAATAAAGCTCAGCTGCTCATTGCAGCTCTGACTCGTGCTGTATTGCTGCTTTTTCACATCCCTAAGCAAACTGAAGGATCAGTGTATTGTTGTTTTTGCTTGTATATAAGTCACCGTGTTCGTCTGTTTCTAAATCAGTGGATACCTGTGAGAAATTGTCCTTGTTCTTCAAAACTCACGTACAAAACATGAAGGAAGCTCACAATGTAAACATATTGTGAGTTTTTAATCCTCACTTTCCAAAACTGAAGGACCTGTTGTGTTGCAGGAGGTTGTTTTACTTGTTTGCATTTGCTTTATGCCTTCTCTGGTTGCAGGATTGGTTGGGTTGTTGTGTAGGGATATCTGGGCTGATGAAGGAGGATGTGAAAGGGCGATGCCTATGAATGTAAAACATTTTCTGTGGAAGACTTAACTTTTGAAAATGATTGGATTAGCTAGATCTGTAAGTATGACAAACTTTCATTGCTGGAATACAAAGCCACCAACACCCTTCTATACAGGCAGCCCTCGAATGGCAGTAGCTGTAGGCCTGAAGTGCAGAGGTGAGGAGATTGGCCTGACACTGCTTCACCTGGTGTTTACTAAGCTGGTAACTCACTAAAGGCCCTGCAGGACTGGCACTGCTGGCCGGGCTTCTCTGCTGACTGCTGCTGTGCCTTACCAGTGTGTCATAGAGCAAACCCTGAGTGGAGAATGTCTGGATGTCAAAAGAGTGCGGCTGAAAGGTCAGGACTGAGATGAGGCTTTCCAAATCTCTGGAAGTGTGCTTTACTGGCAGTTAAGTACATGACTATTGTGGCTTCAGTTTTAAAAATTAAAACTTGTCTCTTCAGCAGCCTTCGATGAGGAGGAAAATTGAAGATTAACCAAAATTAAACCCCCAAATACACTTTTTTTTTTTTTTTTTTATGTGCAAACGAAGTGTCTGAACTTAAGTTCAGCATTTATATGGGCGTTCTTATAAACACTGCATTCTCTGAGTGCAGTAGATGGGGCAAGCCTTAGGATTAACAAGATTGAATTGTGAAGAAATTTTGCAGTCTGTATTAGCTGGAGCTTCTTGAGAACTTGCAGTTGATATCAAGTGCTGACTATAGCAAAAATTTAATACCTCCTTCAATGGGGCATCTCTTAAGCAGTAAATAAATAAAAGCCTCAGTAGCAGTGAGGGTGCCCCAAAAGCTGCTTTTATCCAGAATGAGGAGCTCCAGGGGCTGCGTGCAAAGCAAGAACTCTGCCTGCAGCCCACGGAGGACAGTGATGGCAACATTCACTGCTTTATTTCACAAGTTCCTGTGGGTTTTCAGTGGTAGCAGCTGGTCTCTGGGCTAGGAGGGCAACTGAAAGTGACAGGAGTCATTATTCTAGATACGCTATTTTTGAAGTAGAAATAATCCAACCGAGTGTACTAGTGAATGTTCGATCCTTGACGTACAGCCTTTATTTTGAGGAAGCTTGCCTAGCGAAAAAAAATCTCTGGCCAACAATTATGTGAATGTTCTTTTCTTTACAAGGAGAAAATCAAGGCTGGTGTGCTTCAAGTTACAAATTCTTCCGCATCTTCCTTGTTTGGATTTAAAGAAAACTTATGTTTTTGTGGCAGCATTACAACGAAATCTGCTCAGGAGTGGGGAGACAAAAATGCAAAAACACAAAGTAAAGGAACGTAAAGAGATTAAATATGGGAGTGGTAATGGAAGCAGAAAATGTGGGAGGAGAGGCAGTTCCTACAGAGAGTATACATCTGAGGCAGGCTTGCTGAGCTCCAGCTTGGGGGCTGGTGGGTGCCAACAGAGCTGGGCACTACTGATGGCTGCTGCCTCCCTGTGCCCTGGGGCCTCTAAAGAGGCTGTGAAACGTGGAACTGCAGAATTAACAGCATGGGCCTGAAAGGAGCAGGGAGGATATGAAGAGAAGGAGGGATAGAGGAGAAAATGGTATAAATATGTCGTTACGCTGCCAGTGACAAGCTGCTTGTTGCCGTCACAGACAAAAATAAATGGATGGCAACCCTTGTCATCACAAATGTATGCAAAGAGCATAATAATTAAGAAATGATCTGAAGCAACAATATGACTAATAGCAGAATGGTGAGGAGCTGGTGGACAGCTGTCACAATAGGCAGGCTCAGTCATGGAGAGTGTTGCCATGGATTTCAATAGAGCACAGACTGACAAAGTTGCCTGCAGTCAAATTAAAATGGAAGAAGTTCCGAAATGAGAGCACACTCGAGATCATCTCCAGAAATAAAAGCCTGCTTCAGCTCTATTGGTGGCAGTGAAAGCCAAGAGCGGGGCACAGCTGCGGTAGGAAACAGACAGGTAATACTGCATTGCATTCTTTAATAAATGAAAACTTCTATTATTATTTCTAATCTGCTTTAGAAAGTTATGCTGATGTTGCTGAACGTTTATGGAGACCAAATGGGGTGAAAATGCACAGCTGATGGTGGTGACTGTGTTGAAAGAACAGTAGCTGAGAATGTGCTTTATCTCACAGTGTTATTCTGCCATTTGAATCTGTTGTAGTTTTCCTAGGAATAGATAGGAGGCATTACTTTCAGAGTGACCTACGTATTGCATTACTCTGATGGTGTCATTGATCTCCTGTGTAGTGAGAGAATAACAAACTCCAGGTACTTAAAAGCTCCCATAACTTAACCCCGGCACAGAAAACACAGTCTTGCTTGCCCACCCTGACCGATATATTCATTGCATTAAGGAAACTGAGTTATAGTAGTTAATGTCTGGCTCCTGTGTTTGCGTTTTATGTCTTAAGAACTGAAGCAGAGTATTAAATAAATTAAGGTGATTCACAGTCAGTAAAAATCAGCATTCCCTAAGCATGTATGAAAGCGCTGAAGTTAAAGCCGTAGAGACACAGATAACAGCTGGCCTTGGAATTAAAGCTTAAGTTTGCTTCCAACATTAATACTGTGGTACAAAGCCAACAAAATACAGAAATGCCCCTCACATGCTATTCCAGTATTCTTACATAGGAAGAAAATACAAAGCTTTTCACTGAAAATGACTCAGACATTGTATTTTTGGTATGCTGCCCCTGTATTAAGGACTCCTTTTAACATTTAATGTATTACATTTGATTCTGCATTGCATGAGAAGTTGATCAAAGGCTCTCAGGCTCTGCAGTCCACTCAGCAAAACACTTGGACTCTACGTCACAGCTAAATATGTTTGTAAGGCACGGGGGAAGTTAATGCACAAAGTGATCCTTCTGAGCAGTTTATTGTAAGCTGTAAATTGCTTCTGGAGATGAAAGGCATTCTTTTCCATTATTAACTATAACATATAACACTCAATGATTCTGAGTTCAAAGCTAGGGATGTGAATATGCTCATCATAATGCAACATTGAAAGAGAGTGCATTACTGGAATATTTGTCTTTCCAACTCAGAGTAATATGTGGACTCGATAAGAAAAACCTTATAATAAGATGGATGCCGTAACAAATTTGTTATGGCTGCAAAAAAAATCTATTTTTACATAAATGTAATATTCTTTAAGGCTCGTGTAATATATGTGGAAACAGAATTCTTTGAGTTGGAATGGACTCTTAAAGTTAGCAGGAATAATTTCAGATAACAGTTCTGCAGCCTGAGCTCATGCCTGCAGAAACTATGTACATGTTCACCATACAATCTGGGGTGAATTGTGATGAATTTACACATGCTGTGGACTGCAGTGGTTTCCCAGGCCCAGCAGTTGTGGTGAATGCTTAGTCAGCCACGTTTAAGAGCAACAGAAGACAGAAGTTATTTTGGTCAGCTCTGGTTATTCTAGTACTTTTTCTGATTTATTTGGGTATTCTGCAAATGAAAACGGGTTATGCATGTGTGTGAATGTATGTGTGTGGAAGGCAGGTATCCCTTGCTGGTCGATTAAGGTATGCAATTTCCTATGCAAATTTTCAGATCACGGGTGAATTAGGAACTAGAAAATTACTTTTGCAGAGATTTTTGCTGCTCACTCAAAATGCATATTTTATAATCCCGTCCTGTTTTCTGTGATGATTTCCTATGCTGGCACACATCCATTTTTTTCCCCTCCAGAAGGCCATATTGCAAGGTGCATATTTTTCCATACAGCAGTGTAAAACCCTTTCATGTGTGATATATTGCAAAGGAGTCAGAGGATTCTGCAGCCAATATGCAAATAATTCCTGGAGTACAGCTCTTTATTTTGCCTTTACTGCTCAAACCCTGGTCAGGGAATCTTTGTGTGAACTGTGGGTAACCTCAGTGACAAGGGCAGCTCAGGCTCACAGAATTGCTTAGCTTTGTCTTTCTGCTACAATAATGCTGTTTAAAGGGGAGTTCTCTCTCCCAGGTCAGAGCCAATCCTTAAAAATGTTGCAAAGCTTCAGAGTATTCTTCCTAACAGAAGGGATAGTTCTGTGCAGAATTCGATTATTTGTTAAATTAAAATATTTTCATTCCTCTCATCTGTAAGCAATTAACAAAATGCAAATCTTACCTAAGCAAATGAGACAGCAGGGAGAGAAACTTAATTTACCTTGGCAAAACTGAATTTTCTCTCACATCCAACCCAAGGAAACAAAAATATGATCTCATGCTGTGATTGTTTTGAATTGTATTGCTCTAAGGGAAGAGCTGGCACTGAGGGAGCTGTACTGCAATACAGGGTCAGGAAGTCCAAGAATTGAAGTAAAAAACAACACTTAACATGCTATCTTCAAAACTTTGCCCCAGGTTCGTTAGTTTATTGGTTGGACTATGGCTTTTCGTGTTAATTTCCTGTTCATTTTAGTTTTCCTGATAACAGCAATGGCAATCCTAGAATTTATGACCATTATAAAAGTTGTTTTGAAAGACACCGTGTGATGGATTCATCCATTAAAACTGCTGCAGTTTTGCATTGTGTTGTGGAAGTCATGGTGGTAATCATTTGCATTGCAAATGTGCAAAGTAGCATAAAATGCCTTGAACATGATTTTGTACCTCACTGCAATAATAATAAAAAAGAAAATTAATGCATGTTTTGCATCTAGGCTAATGACTGGAATATTCTCCAAGCAAATTCACGTTACGTTCCTTCTGTTTGAGAAAGCAGCCCTTTGCATTTCCCAGGACCTTATGGTTCTTGGCCCCTCCTTGTTTTCTGTAAGACAAGGCAGTGGGCTGCTCACATCTTAGAAAGGTTTATCAGACTGATGTCAGTCAGGCCCAGCTCCAGACATTTTCTCTACCAGCCACTACAGTGGAAACAAAAAATTATCAAAAAAGAATGAGCTCTCTGCCCATAAAATTCCTGGAATTTCATGTATAATTTGTTCCAAAGGAGAAAGAACTTCTTCAGAATACTTTCATGGCTGCCAGAGACTAAGTTCATTTCAGACTTTGAAATGTACTGGTCTGTATCAAGGTCTCTTCTTTATTTCTTAGGATCATTAAAGAAAAGAATTGTGTTAGAGGCAGTTTTAGCCTTTGCTTTTTTTGAAACTCGCAAGGAAGAGAGCCAGATTTTCTTTTCAGGTCAGGTAACTGGAACGTGAACAAAATTGTCCTTAAAATAAATGTGAATTTTGGTGTATGCTAATTAGCATATTAAGGTAAAATCTGGAGTGTGGTTTGTATTGCTGGGGCATAGTTTAAAGACTCCTTCAAAATAGTGTAAAGCTGATGACGGATCAAAAGAATAAAAGCACAGAACTAACATTCACTGTCACTGTAAGCAGAATATTTTGGAGTTGATCTCATTATCAAAAAAAAGAAAGACATGTATCTCCTGGAAAGTACAGCAGCAGGCTACAAAGATGATAAAGGCCATGGAACATCACTCTCATGAGGAAAAGCTGGGAGACCTTGGTCTGTTCAACCTTGGAAACAGGACTCAGGGGATCTGATCCACATCTATAAGTATCTGAGGAGTTGGAGGCAAAGGGACGAGGCTGAACTCTTCTCTGCAGTGTGTGGCGATAGGACGAGGGGAAATGGCCACAAACTGAAGCATAGGAAGTTCTGCACAAATGTGTGTGGGAATTTCTTCACAGTGCAGTGACAGAGCACTGGCACAGGCTGCACAGAGAGGTGGTGGAGTCTCCTTCTCTGGAGACGTTCCAGACCCACCTGGACACCTACCTGTGCAACCTGGGCTAGGGAGCTGCTTTGGCAGGGGGGTTGGATTAGGTGATCTCTAGAGGCCCCTTCCAACCCCTACATGAAGTCCAGAGGAAAAAAAAAAAAAACAAAAAAACCAAGATCTACAATTGCAGAGTTCTCATAAACCTGGAAAAGTTATTAAAAATGGGAATATGGAATAGTTTTATAGACTTTTTTTTTTCAATGTTGCAAATTGCAAATATAATTTAATGGTAGTTGCAGACTGCAAGTGATGAGATTTTAAAGGGAAGAATGGATTCTTAGTTCCCAGTAGACCTTTAAAATGTGTACCAATGACTAGAATTTGACTGAGAATTAAGGTGAGGTTTTATTACATGTTTAAAACAGATAGATTTTTAAAAAATAGTGCTTCCATCATAAACGTGTTGTCATTTCAGAGTTCTTAATGTAAATAGAACTTATTTCCGAGTATGACCTGTGCAGTATCGCCTGCATGTTGTCACTCTGATGACTCAGGGTCCACACAGTGAAGGGAGAAGCAAGCAGTGTGCATGTGCAAGAATGTAAGCTATTTTCATTTCCCAAACTAAGCAAAATACGCAGATCTCTTCAGCTGCACTAAAGTGATTAGTAGACACACTCACATTTAAGACAAATGCTTCAAGAAGTAGCATTTAAAAGTAGTAGATGCTCTCTGAAGAGAAAGTTGATTACTTTCGAAACTAAGGTTCCGAGATTATATTCTGATCTCAAATTATGTAAAGCATTTTAAACTATTCCATGATAAAAGATCATCTGCAACCCATCCATAGAGGTCAGAGGCACAAAACATCTATTTTCAAGCATCATATCCTTCAAACTTCAGTATAAGTCCATGGCGGCTGGGCATATGGCATTTGTCCCTGTCTTTATCCCATTCCTGCCAAATGTGCCTGAGAAGCCCAGGAGAAGAGCCCTAATGTTTCTGTCTAAGCAGGGTACTTGCAGTAACAGGTAGCGTCAGGGACAGCAGTCTCCCTTGCCAGAAGCGTTTGAGGAGATGACCAGTGTGTGTTCTGTAACTGTTTCTAGGGAAATCGCATGCAAACATCTGAAACAATTTTTCATTTCAAGAGGGGTAAAAAGAGTCTGTCTTAATCCTTTCTGCCTGTTATACTCCCCTTATAATTTTCTGTATCATAAACCTCTCCTCTTTTTAGAAAAGCAGAATAAAAAGCCATTCCTTTGAGGCACACTACTTTCAGAGCAGTACCTACATTCACTTATTTCACTTTGTATGGGACGTTCTTCTTGACCTACACAGATAGATTCAGGTTTTTGCATTGAAGCTCTTAATAGACAAGCTCGCTTTATACACAAGCAGGTTTGTATTCAAAACACCCACACAATTTTACCAGGCAATAATTCCCTAGGGTTGCAGTGATTACCTCCTCTTTGCAGTCTGCACCGTTCTATCAGCTAAGTAAGCAACTCTTCATTTTGCATCACACTTACATAGAGAAATAAGTGGTCAGTGCATTAAATGTAACAATGCCAACATTTACTTGCTTGTTTTTCCACACACATTTACACGAGTAGATAAACAAATGATCATAAATGTAATTTTCATGTTTATGTATTATAAATATCCAGCTGGATGAATTAGAATCCATCTGTTTCCCAGGGTGATTAAAAAAAGGAATGATTACAACCCAGGTACAACTGTAAAGGTAAAATAGATGAAAGGTCTAACAGATGTTGATAGTGGCTTTGGTGAGGTTTGGGGTACATTTTTATCCTCATGATACAAAAGAGAGAAGCAAAATAGATTGTGTTGTTATTTGTTGTAGGTGTTTGCATGGGCAGGAGGAGGCACAGAGGAAATAATTCATAGCTCTGAACTCCATTAGAGACAAACAGACTTCTCTGGTTTAATTTGTTCAGACTTATAAATACAGTTAAATTGTATTCCTTTACATCAGTTTAATCTCACTCACTTTCTAGAAATAAGGGAACTCTGAAGTAACTTTAAAAAATAGGAGCTTTAAATTCTTGTATTCTGCAACGTAGGTGATCTGTAGAATTATGTCTGTTGGAAAATGTTTATGACAAACTTAAAACACACAGGAAAAGAATAAGTGAATAAAAAGAAAGAATAAATTCGTGTCTCACATGAATGAAGTGGTTGACACCAGGGTTTCCATGAGCCATCTGAATTTCTGAAGTACTCATTGAAGCTCTTTGAAACTTTTACTCTGCTGGTGAGTAATAGCAGACCTGTGGCACAAGCAATTTCATACCACATTAAAATCATATTCAGAACAACAGCATGAGTTATCAAGAGAGAAAATAGAGCAATGCAAAATACTTAGAAGAAAAACAGAATCTCAGCAAAAGCTCCTGAAAAATTTCAACCTAAGCTTGTTGAAAATGTCTGTGAGCCTTTCAGATAAGCCTGACCTTGATTTGGAATGAAGTTGGGTTGATGAAGAAGTCAAACCTTAACCAAAGCAACAGACAACAGCAACAAAAAGTTTCTTTACTCTGCTTCCCTTAGGCAGTGTATCTTAAACAATTGTGTTTCTCCTTTACAAAAACTTTTTGACTCTCTTAGCTGTTTCAGCTCCACTTAAAAATGGGTACAGACCTCGGTTGATGGTAAGTTTTTGTTTTTTCTAGCTATGGACAGAATCAGCCATCATAATGATGATACTGAGGACAAATTAATACTCCAGCTAAACCTAGAAGTATCTCAACTGCCTGGAAACCTGCAAATAAATGAGATACAAAGTGTGCTTAAACTTTTCTGCCTAGAAAACCACTTGTTTTTTGAGGATACAGGAAAAATTCTGCATTATCATACATTTAGTTCTCATGAATAATTGCAACCAACAGGTAAATCTGGGGGTCATCATTATTCAAGGCATTGTAAGTATGATGAGGAACAACAGTTGTGTAACAGAATCCTGTCCCAAAAGGACAGGACCTTTGTCCTGTCAAAGGTAAACAGACAATGCCTCCTCCACTCCCACTACATACATGTAAAACACCCCATATGGTGACAGTTGTGCCAACAAATGTTTCTGCACAATCCAGTGAAACTTGAACCTTTGTCTAGTTAAAATTTGTATGAAATCACAAGAAAGAAGACCAGGTCTGATGTTCTGGAAGGAAGTCAAAAGAGGGAGAAGGAGGTCATAAATGTACCATGTGGGGCAAACCATCTGGGCTGGCTTGCTAAAGCATATGCTTCACCAGAATCAACAAAAGTGAGCTGCTAGATGTGAAACTGCAGAGCTGGGATAACAGTTAGAGCACAGGGTGAGCACTCCTCCACTGGGCTTCTGAGACAGATCATGAGCCTTCTGGTTTGTTTTAGTGGAAGGTGACTTTAAATCATTCTCTGCGATTATTTCAATTGCATTTTCATGGTTATAGCAACATATCCACTTCCCCTACACTGCACATTTCTTTTGTTTTGTCTTTTCCTAATCTGTATTTCAGTATGCAGAATTCTCCAGGCTTAAACATTTAGGATTCACTTTTAGGAAAAAAAGAAAAAAAAATGATGTTTCAATACCAAGATCTATTTCTCACAATTTAAGTTCTAGATAGGCAAGATTCTATATCAATTTCTGTTGTACAACTCTTTTCAACACTTCTCCTTAAGTCCATTTTGTCAAATTCAGACCCTTGTAATGATGATGAACCACCAGTAATGGTCAAATCTGTAGTTTTCAGATGTTAATTTCAGAAAAAAGATACATAATATATTATGTCAAAAATACAGAAAAGGTACTGGAATGAATGCTTTCACAAGACTCCTACACAACAAATTCTTGGTGTGTGTGAAGAAGTCGTCTTCAGCATATGTCATTCAATAGCCTCTAAGAACTGACTCATAATCAGTAACTTTGAGTGAGATTGAAAGATAATACCATCTTTTTTAGCACAGTATGTGTCAAACAGCTTCACTTATAATAGAAGTGACAGAAAATGCCATGTCCAGAGAAACCATAAAGGACCAGACAAGCCCCACTAGCAATAATTAGATGTGAGGGGGAGTGACAGCTTCTCATCTCATCACATTCTCCTGAAGGAGGCATGAAGATGGCTGCAGGCTTGGAACTAGGTGATGTTTAAGGTCTCATCCAACTCAACACATTCTATCTTTCCACTGCCAGTTAAGAAAGTGTGGTCAATACAGAGCATTGTCAACAGAAATCTATTTTAAAAGAGCAAATATGAAGCTGATGGCAAGGAGAGACAGACAGAAGGTAGCAAGTGCCTTCAACGTGCACTGTGAGAGAGCTAGTGATGTTTACTCCCCAACAAACTAACAGTGTCCTAAATTTTGATGTTAACTTTACCTACTTGCAATATTTTGTGCGGGGATAAATCAGTCTTTGATAATCCTGTTTATTACAAAGATTAAGCTACAGGGAAGTTGAGAGGCTTTGTGGGAAGAAAAGGGAGTGAGAGATGAAAGAACATGAGGGATGAACTTTGATAGATTTGAATGACTATGTTACTAACTTGCTCTTCCTTCATTTAAATCATTCATTTGGTTTTATGTTTACAGAGATTTTAAGGGTCATAAGAGCAATACAGTCTGAATAAAACTGCACTCATGGTCCAATTATTGCTGTGGAACACAAAAGGTAGAATTTAAGTCACTAATGGATTAGCTAGATAGAAATATTTTTCTGCTTAGAAAAAAGATTTTTTTTCCAACCTGCCATCTCATCTTTGATAATTCTTCCTCGTGAATTGCAAAGAAGCATTTAATTTAATCTCTGAGAAACAAGCAGGACTCTCAATGCACCTTTTGCTAGTTAACTATTTGAAAGGAAGTGAACTGTTGTCCTGGTTCCTGCTCTTATGAACTCATACACCAAGTATTTGTCAATCAGTTTTCCATGAGAATATGTGAAAGTGTGAGAAAATGTCACTATTAATAATTGCTAGAATTCTGTTCAGAATATCTTTGTTCCTGCAGGCAGTAAATTTGGGAGTCACATACAAGAGAATGTGTCCCATAGGCCCTATTCCTCTGAGACTGAAAAATAAACCCATATTAAGATAAAATGTTTTTAATTTGTGATTCTTGGTGTTATGCATTGAAAAAAAAAAAACAGAAAAAAAACCCCAAAACATATATTTCAGATATTTTATGAAGAAAACAAAGTATATTAGCCCTTCCCAGTATGATAAAAGGTGTTTTCTTTGTTTTTTTGCTTTTTATTGGTAAGCCATGTAAAAAATCAAGTCTTCAAAGAGGAGGAGGATGGCTCATGCTCAAAGCCTGGCACTTACAGTGCTGTTTGAGGAGATGAACAAGAGCCTCAGTCTCCTGAACTTCCAGGGCAGACCTGGAAATTTAACCTGTGCCTCCTACCCAAATGAAGCACTTGAGAAACTTTGTTAGTAGATAATAGAAAGGAGACACTCCCTTCTGCTGTGCTTTCTTTGTCCTTTACCAAGCCAGCAAGGTTTTCTCTTAGAAAAGCAAGCAAACACTCATTCCTAGGAACAGTTATTTCAAAGGACAGAGGTTCCCCCTAGGACACGTGCATCCAGCATCTCTGGAAAAAGAAGGTGTTTCCACTATGACTGTGTTTGTGCTTTGTATTTTGAAAGCTCTAGAAGCTGTGTGTTTTGGATCTTATTTCAAGGTGCCTTTCACTTCCACTGAAGTCTTCACAAAGGCCAGGTGCTCACATTCTAGCCCTGCAGGGTTTTATTTGTGGGTACGAGCATTATCAGATCTGGCTCGGAACAAGACTAGCAGTCTGATCTCCCTAATTCAGCTCAAAAACCCCTTTTCCAATCACAGAGCAGAAAAAGGCAGTTTTAGGAAACTCTAGTAAGGAATAGCTTTGTTAGAAAAAAACAACATGGCCTTAATTTATAATAAGGAGATTACTAATAAAGACAGGTCATACCTAAAGAATATTTGCCTCTTTGTTGGTTACTACAGGAGCATACTGAATGAAGAAAAGGCATTGGAGCTGCTTTAGCATGCTGTGCAGCCCATTCTTACAGAATTACTCATGTTGGGTTTTTTTGAACAGAATTCAATCCCAAATAAATGGTATATTTTATTGACTGAATTATATTTACACTAATTTAAAAAGGACAATCTGTCAGAGATCAATCTTTTTATTTATTTTTGCCTTACCAAGGGTCTACAGTCATAGAGTCAGTGACACAGCACAAGGCTGGCTTCCATAGGATCACAGAATGGCCTGTATTGAAAAAGGACCTCAAAGATCACCTACTTTCAACCCCTTAGTGTTAACAGACAAAGTATATCCTAGTTTGTAAGCTGGAAGTAAACGAAAAAGTCATCAAATATACCAGCCTTTGAAGTACACACTGTATAATGAATGCATTTGAAATGAAACCCATCATTGCTTCAGAAACAGAGATGATTATGTCCCTGATTGTCCCAAGCCTTACAAAATACACAGGACAATCACATGTAATTGGTGTAAACTAAACATCCTGAACTACCTGGAGCCTAAATCGAGAAAATGGAGAACAAGACCAAAAACCTATGAATAGAATGCTGAATTTAGATTGTATGCTTCAGTTTTAATTTCAGAACTTATTAAAGTTTTCTACTATCTGAGACATGCTTTCATCCAAGCTCTAAACACACGACGCTACTTAAGACCAGCTTTAGAAATTCAGTGGTCTTTTTCATATATGATACATACCCAGCATTTGTTCACAATGTTTATAGCCAGGAGTTAATACTAACACGGTAAGGTTGGAGTATAACTTTAATTCATAAATTTTAAATCATCAGTACTAGACAGAAACACATTGTTTTGCTATGATGCAGTTTAATAAAAGAAATAATAAAAGAAATAGGGAAACTCTTCTCAGTAACTATTTCTCCTATTCTAGTTCCAGTTCTACTGGCTGTTCCACCTCAAGATTGAAAAAAGTATTTTCCTCATTATTCTTTATTACATCCAGCTGGATGTTTAAAACAATTAGCACACACGTCTGATGGGATGGAGGCCAGACACAGTGTTCTGAGGAGGTGGGAAAAGGAAATAGGAGGCAGTTCCTAAGGATGCTGCAGCTCACTGCAAGCATCTGCCAGAGCGACATTTGTTTCTAATTCACACCCTTCTGATGTAATAATACTGCTGGAAACTTCTTACACTCAGATCACCCAAGAGCTGCTGCTAGAAACACGAAAGCTTGTCATGCAATTGCTGATGCATTCTTTCAGCAACTGGTAATCCAGTGTATGTTCTCTGTAGCAATTCCTCTTCCCAGGAGATGCAACAACATTTCCAATGTCTACATATAGATCTACCCCAGTTTATTGTGAATAATGATATTCCACTTTACTACATTTAAGACAGAAAAAAAGACCCCGTAAAGGACTGTAAGTCAGTGACAGTAGCTGTATGATCTAATTGATTTTCATCCAATCCTAACCTACCCAGCAAGGGTCTTCCCTTTCCCAGTATATTTTCTGGCCTATCAAAATGAAAATTTCTATACTCTTTCAAACTGTTATTTCATAGTGTTTTCAGAGTTTGTCCACTGTTACTGTAGTTTCAGAGATGATGCTCAAAATTGCATAGAGTGTTCATTATGAAGGAAGAAAGTCTCACCTTTGCTGAAAGTCAGAATAGCTTAGAGGTAATTTTTAGAGCAGTTGAAGCCCAAGTTGATTTGCATATTTAATTGCATTTCTTCACACAAGAGTAACACAGTCAGTTTGTTTTGGAAAACTTGAACCTCTAGATAGTGAAAGCAGAAAGTTGCATGCTCTCTACCAATAGAGTCAGATTTGTGTACATTGTCACTTTCTGCATTAAATGGGCACAGGACTCCATTACCAGGTAGACAATGATTTCTATTCTCAGCAGCAGGACCTTGATTAACAGAGCACATACTGTAATTTTAAAAAGACTCAGAGGAGAGTCAAGAGATTTCTATACTGGAACTAGATTAAATATTATGTCATTTTTTATGGATTCCAAATACTATTTAGAGATCACAGATGAGAAGATCAGTTTCAACTAGAAGGTGATAAGATTGTTTTATGTCATTATCTTTTGTTAGCCATTAAAGTTTATTAAAGATACTGTAAGCTGCATTACTCCTTCTCTATTTGCAGTTTATAGTAGATGTGCCACCAGAATACATTTATGCATGTTATTTAAAGTAAAATACCTATAAATAGAGGAAATCCATGCAGAAACAAGTCCAAATCCTGCTTGCTGCTGGATTCATCTGTCAACATTTCTATTAGGCAACATTTGATATCATAGTTGCAAAAATTAGTTTAGTTTCTAGAAGATAACTTAGAAACTCTTACTGTTTCTGCTGATCGATCTGTGGATAATGCAGCTTCAATTTCCACAATCTCTGTAGTATTGCTTGTAGCACAAAACCAAAACTCCAAAACCTTTTCCAGTATTGAAATTCATATGCCTTGCTAGGATCCATACAGATTAGGCTTTTTCCCATGTCATCTTCACTATCACATCCTACAGGGTTCTCCAGACATGAATCAACCAAACCAGAATAAAATCCACAACTCTTTCTTCCTTCCCTACAAAAGATGACCTAGGTCACAAGTGAGTCTTTTTATACATTGTACAAAGCACTCAGAATGTAGCAAAAGTCTTTCAACTTCTCATGTCCATAGAAAGAAAAAACAGACATTTCTGGTTTATTGGCTAGTTGGATTAATGGGAGTTCTTTTAAATATGTATCAGGTTTCTTTTCTTCCATTTTTCCCTATTTTGTTTATTTGTGAGGTATTTCTTGTTTCATTGAAGATTTAAATAGTCCATTATTAAATATCCTAATTCCCACACTGGATATTTGGGATTGCATATACTAACTCCGCCTAAAGTAATTTCTGCCTTACAAATATAGTTTTGGTCTATATTAGCAGCTTTTTGCTTTTGCCATCTAGATGAAGGCAGACTTTGTTATTTTCAGACCCTAAGAGCGGACAGATGAATTTTCACCAGGTTATTTCTGTCAACTATCAGTGTGATAAGGATCTGGTGTTTCCTTAGTGTGCCTTATTTACTAACATCATATCTCCAATCCCAGATCAATGCCAGATTCTATCTTTGGAGCTTTCCAAATGGATAAAAAGCTCAGATAGCCTCTAGACTTTACTTCCTCACACAGATATTGAAATCAGAGCTTTATCAAGTCTTGTTTATTCACTTGCTTCTAATGTTTGTCACCATCAGTTTCCTACGTGAGGACCACTATTCTTTAAGTGTCCCCTTTACCCCTCTCACTTTATCTTTCAGTAAGCTCTTCCTGCGTGAGTTCAGCTGGGATTACTATCACAGATTTTAGCAAAAAAGAAATACAGAAGGATTTCCCCACCACTATAAGGCAACTGTCTCAGCACATATATACAGAGACTATCATGTGGGAAAATTAAATTGTACAAGCCAATAATGGTACAGACATAAATTTCAGAGTCTAGAGGAACAATTTTAGCTAGTTTTGACACTAGCTTTTTCATACTATTTTGCAACTTGCTATTTGCAGCAGAAAATTGGGGTAGATAAACAGATGTATGTGTTAAAATTATTTAAGCAAGTTAGCAACATAGTTTTTCAGTCTTATAAAGGCAGTAACTCCCTGCTTCATTAAGTGGCAGAAACACAAGAAAGAAAGGAAAAAAAAAGGTGATTTCACTTCTTCTGATACTGAAATCTACTTTAACCTAAGTAATTCTAATCTAATCATTTTCTCTTCAGAAGGTAAGAATATGTCATTATAAACTGATGCAAAACTAATATTTTCCAAAAACCTTTAAGCAAGAGAAGATATACAGTGCTGACATGTTTTACATATACCTAGGTATAAGTAACAATGATTTGGTAATAACAGTTGCACAGTACATGCAAAATAAATATTCAGTGAAACAAAGAAAAAAAGATTAAATTTACTAAAAGAAAGATGCACAAGACCTAAGGAACTGGTTGTTATCTGAAGATAACACTACCAATAATTATCCATTAGTAGATAATAGGAATCAGTTGTTAAAACCCTTGAAGGATTAAGCTATTTATGAAGTTATAGGAAGCACCTGATACTGGTTTTCTGTAGTGAAGCTCGGAGCAAATCTCTAGAGGAACTGCTGCTCCCAGGACTCTAGCACAGGAACGTGAAATCTGTTAAAGTTTAAGTTACATCAGGTGTCCTGTTTTCAGCTTGGAAGCATAAAATGAGAAAGCTGGTGAGAACAGGAGATAAATGTGTTCTGGTTAAACGTGGCTCTTGCTGGAGAGCTCAACTCTCAGACCTTTAATTCACAAGTAGCAAAGCTGAGGATCACAGAAACATACCTTAAAACCATGAAGATGAGTTGCTGTAAAAAACACAGGTGAGCTGAACTAGAAATATGCTTAACATTTCAGGTTCTGCATATGAGAAGCTACTACAGCTTTCTGAACTTCTGTCTTTGGAACTTGAAGTTGTGTATCTTTTCTGGGCACCTTCAGCTCATCTATGTAGCAATTGTTTGTTGATGCTTGTCTGTTTTTGTTTCAGGCTTACTGGAAGGAGGATATTGTGTGGGAAGAAAAAGTGAAACATTATTTTGGTGAGTACTGTGGTATGATTATCAGAAGTATTGACTGATATGTTGAGACTAGCTAAGAAAGGAGAGAGAGCATAGATCACATTATTTTAATTAAAATTGATTTACTTAAAGGAATTACAACTTAGCAAAAAGCTTATTACTCTTAGCCAATTTCTAAAACCTGTTGAGAAACAAAGTGGAGGAAGAAAAGAAAAGAAGTTTTTGTTTGTATGTTTTTTTAAAGATAATATAAATCTTATCAGAACAAGTAATTGTAGTGTATGCTCCTTTGTATCTGTTGCACTTTCTATGGAACTAAGTAGGAGACATTACTTTTTGGAATGACCCATGTATCTCGGGGAAATGAGCCTTACTTTCTTTATTTATCATGTATAGCATTGGGAAAGCCAGCAGTGATTTTCAAAGAGCCTATTATTACAACTTTGAGAAAGACCCGGTGTTAACTTCTTCACATAGATTTCATAAGATTTTTTTGTTATCTCAGAATTCATCCTTTCCTTACTGTTTGTCTGGAATGCATTATAGCTCAGAAATGAAGCTACTTAATTTGGATATCCTTTCCCACATTTCTTCTATGCATCCATCTAGGATTTTGATAATCATAGGGGTTCGCAAACTGAGTATTTGTGATAACATATGTGAAGGATGCTCTGTTTGTGTTGTAATCTTTTGGAACAAGACACAATAGAAATGGCAAAGAAAATATCTGGCAATATGTAATGAAGTAGTGGGAAGCTCAGAATTTCCTAAATAAACCCTGTTGTACACAGCCTGAAGGAAGATTTTCAGTCACAGATAATAGCCTCGTTTATCAATTTTCCAGGTTTCTATATTTATCACTATTCAGAAATTGATAGTATCAAGAGCAAGATGAAGCACTTTACCTTCCAGTTTATGTAACATAGGCAATGGAAGTTAAGACAATTCTATCTTGGTCCTTAAAAAAAGAGAATTTTCTTCTTTATTTTTTTTTTTTTTGCTCAGTGAGTAGAAGAGAATTAGGTGATAGTTCCACCCATTCTTTTAGGTAAGACTACTGCTAACTGAAGTACACTGAACTAGGCATATATCCAGTCAAATCAACGAGGTGAGGCTGAGAGAAATTCTGGGTAGCACCATGTCCTTCTTAGAAAAATGTTTCAACACGTTTTGAAACAAAAAACGATAGCCGAAAAAGTACTCTTTTGCTATTGATCTACAACTCTGCCGAATAGCTCAATGGAGGAGCAAGTTATGTTCTGTCTGATCAAAAGCACAGAGCATCCCAGCAAATTTTTACATTTTTCCCATTTTGGTAGATACCTAACATCAGAACAGCTAATTGTGATGGATATAAATACAGAATGAAGATAATATGACTAAGGGTAAAGAGCAAAGGTAAAACCATTGATGAGTTAAGTTAATGAGCTTTGAGATTTGTAAACTGGAGTGATGTTCACTGAGTCATAGAATATTCCAAGCTTGATCCTATGGGGATTGTGAACCAATTATTGGTTCTACAGAGCAGGACAATCCCTTCCCTCTCCTGGCTAGTAGTGCTGGGCCTGATGCACCCTTGGGGGTGGTTGGCCATTCTGGCTTCCAAGGCAGACTGCTGGCTCAGATTCAATTTGCTGCCAGCTTTAACTCTCATATCTTTCTGCTGTGCCGTTCTCCAGCCTCTCATCCCCTGGTCTGTACACACAGCCTGAGTTGCTTTGAAGGTGCAGAGTTGTGCCCTTGCTCTTTTTAAATTTCATGAGGTTGGTGATTGCACAGCCCTCTAATTAGTCGCAATCTCTCTCTCCACTGAAGTGAATTCAACAGCTCCTCCTAGTCATTGCAAACTTAGTATGCACTTCAATTCTGTCTGCAAATAATTTATAAAACCATTGAAGAGAACTGGCTCAAAAATGGGGCCGCATTGAATCCTGGTAGCAACTGGCCACCAACACAACATAACCCCATTTACTATAATTTCATGAGTCTGACTTGACAGTCAGTTGCTCACCCATGCCATTATGTACTTGTCTAGCTCCATTATGAATATTTTGTCCAGGAGGGTACTCTAAGATGTGGTAAATCTTATCCTCACTATACATAGACTGTAATTTAGACCTCACATCAACACATTCATGCATCACAAGAAGGGGAGAAGAGAGTCTAATAGCAATTTGAAATATTTTTAGTATCTGCCATTACTTTGGCTGATGAAGTCTAAAAATATACTTACAGTACATCCTGTAATTACATGCAAACATTTTAATAATGGGACCAGAATGTATTTTCAGAATATCTCACTCTCTGTCTCATTTGTCACTCTCCAGGGGCTTTTATGTTTAGGGTTCCTCTGTATTCCTTCCATAATGGAGCTACAATTTGTTGTTTTATTCAGAATTATGCAAGAAATTAAGTCACATATTAGTTCTGGTGCACATTTCAGTCTGTAAGCTACACATATTCAATAATTCATACACTGTTAGAGCTTGCAGTAATGATATAAGGCATATGAAAGCTTTTGACCTTTTTGATTTAAAAAACTCCAATGACAGGTAGGTTTTGATAAAATGAAAAACTTGATGAAGATGTCAGTTCTACGTCCAAGGACAGAAAGTTCCCAGCACCAACAGAAAAAAATCTGTAGTTAAGATTCAGACTCAAGAGACCTTTGTTCAATTACAGTACTGAGCAAGTATTCTTGATTGATCTCTGTGGAAGGCATTTAGGATAATTCTCAGAAGTAATTAGGCTTTGCAGTGCATAGGGTCATGCATTAGTGTCAAGTTTAGAGCTAAGATTGCATAATCAATTCACAGCCTGAGCAAGACATTTAAGGAAAGAACCTGAACAGGGAGGAGTAAAGCATAGAACTTGAACACTTGATAAGTGTGCCAAGAAGATGTCTTCTCCTTAAACACCAAAGTACAACAAAGAACGTGTACCCTTCAGGTTTTCAAGATACCTAAAAAAAAGGCAGCTGAACTGCAAGAAAAGCAGAGGGAGATTGGTCATCAAATGCTTAGCTGTATGATACCAGAGGCATTTATTTCAGATATGCCCACTTATAATATATTGGTGTCTGCAGTTCAAATGCCTTGTTTATCTGAAGTCAGGAAAATCTAAATGGACAGAATGGGTAACCTCAGGGCTGGTTCCAAGCCTCACGAAGTTAATTAAATGTTTCCACAGACTTCAGTTAATATTCCATGGGCAACATAACTGTCAAGACCACCAAGTCCTGTTCAGTACTTCTAGTTGAAGTAAAAATTCTCAAAGGCTGTTGAGAGTAGCAGAGGTGTCCACGTCTAGATATATTCATTAATGACAGAAACACCACATGGGTCATATTAATTTAATCACAGTAAGTGACAAGCAGCAATTGCTTGTACTTAATATTATTTTTTTTAAAATCCTATTATATTTCTACTACTTGCAATGATTCACATTGTGGCTTAATGTTAATTACAAATCACATCTCTCAAGTTCTTTCTTTAGTTAGATGAATTAGCATCCATTAAACATAACTGTGAATTCAGAGCCTGCTTCTCTTCCCAGCTTCAGTTCCTAATTTATATATATATATTTTTTTTCCTTTGCTGTTAAGAATTTTCTGTCTTACAGGACTTCAAAAACATCTTCTTAAATGAAGGGAATGCTTGTTACCCTTCTTTTCTACCTTTGCTTTTTTTTTTTTATGTGCTGATGTAGGAGGGCTCAGCCATCTTCGCAGTTGAGCTTTCTATCCTGCTCTGTGTAGGAGAAGAGTCAAAATAGGGCATCTTTTTCAAATAAAATGACTTAGCTATCTTGAATACCCCATTTTTAATGTGGCATGCCTAGAGAAATTCTGTATTAGAGCACTATCCACAGTACTGCTCTTGAAACAAACTGTACCAGTGAGGGTGACCCTCTGTCACCACTGCTGAAACATACCACCTCACTGTGCTTACAGCCACGATCTTGTCTCCTTCATTGTTCAGCAAGCATCAATGGTTACAATTTCATCCCTATGGAGGAATTCAATGATACACCTTTGCTTCATCTGCACTTCCATGTCAGATACCATTTTGTTGGACTGCCCCTCTGCTGCCTTCTGTCACAAGGCAACAACATGTAATGGAAATCTGGTGAGCAGGTTCTACCTCTACTGCCATACCACCAACATTCACCTCTGATGTCGCCTGACATCACAGAATCTAAGGGGAAAACAACTGCCTCTTGCACCTTCTAAGCATTAAAGTTATGGGAAAACTGTAACTTCATCAAGTTTTTAGTGTAGTTAATACTTTATATCTTTTGAGACTTCAAAAATGTATTGTTTTTCAAAGTTTTCTCATTGGTGAATGAAAGACTGTGGAATAAAAAAAAGTTTCTGGACATCATTAATGGAAATGTTTTATAGATTTGAACTTAAAAAAACTCCAAAGAGTTTTTACCAGGTATTATGAAGTATCTGGGGTTAGACAAGATGACCTCCAGTAGTCCCTTCTGACTTGAACTGCTCTTTAACTCTATGATTAAAACAACTAAGTGTTTAAATAGAAACAAAGCAGTATAGTAATAAATTAATATTAAAAAAAAAAAAACAAAAAAAACCAAGAAACCACAAAACCATACTGGAGTAGGAAAACTCACCTGTGCATTATGTTTACTTTCCCAATAAAGGTAGAAAGATATATTTCCCATGTAAGTATTATTATTATTTTTTTTTTTGTTAACCGGAATTTAAATCTCTGATGAAAGAGCCCTCAGTCTGAACTTAACAAGCATATGCTAACAGTTATGGTAATATGCAGTTCTGATAGGAATTTGCAGGACACAGACTTCAGCTCCAGTAAAGAATTTGCTTATGAATTGTTACTGGGTTAAGTGTTAGATTACTTTATCTGTGAATTTCTTTCCAGTCACCCAGTTTTAATTTCCTCTATTTTTAAAGTAATAAATACAATAGTGTGTTCCTCTACCTCTTTTCAGTGTCAAATAATGATTACAGATTTTTGATTCAGAAATCTATTTTCAGTATATTATAAACATCAGTTTCATGCTATATATTCATTGTCTGCACTTGAATATTATCTCAATCTTAAAAATGCTTTACTATCAGAAACTATGGCTTGCCAAGTACAAAATGAGATCATGCTTCTAGATCCAATATGATTACACAAAATTCCAGAATTTTAAAAGTGGATACTTTAAAATGCAAAAATACGTGGATTGTAATTATGATAGAAGTTCCAGGTAATTGAAAGACAGGGTTTTTCTTTACTACTCGTGTAGTATGTGTAGTACTATGCATTCTGTTTGTACATCATGAAAATACCTAACATGAAGTAGAATATCAGAAAAAAAGAGCAATGGGTCAGATCTCAGCTATTCCAAAGGTTTTGTTTTCTAATTATGTGAACATGTTTATAAGCATACCTATGCAGTCCAAATTCTTCACCAGCATACAAATATTTCAGAGAAAGGAGGACAGAAGTCCAAGGTTTTTTTTTCTCTTGTATTCTGGCAAGAGAGAAAAACATCTCTTCCTACTGTTTCATTATGCTGAAGAAGATGCAAATATTAGATTATAAAGATTGCAATCAATATATATATCTTATGAGATACAAAAGCACAGCTCAGTTCATGGTAGGTAAATTTTTGTCTATATCTGTGTGCCTTTAGCATACGTTCTTCTCTGAGTACGAGTTTATTTCAAAGGCAGCAGGAACTGGGAAAGCACAAATGAAGCTGATGGGTGGACTCTTGGATCGCTGCCTGTTCTGTGAATCTGAGCAGTGTGTTAGTCTGATATAAACACTTACAAATTCATACCTGGAAAATTGAATAGTGTTTCATTGTAAGCTACTCTATACCAAAATTAAATATTGATGTTTTCATGTACATAGTTCATATGAGTATAGTGGAGAACTGAGTGTTATTCTTTATACTAGGTAAATGACGTTTTTAGGTTAAGAAAAGGTTTGGCTGGATGATACTTTATTAAACTGGATTTCATTGCCATATTTTGGGCAGGAGAGAAATCAATAGCAATCCAGTGATGAGAAGATGATAATGGAAAATTTGATACCTGGACTGCTATGGTAATTAACTATGGAATAGTTGATATCTTTCTTATATTAACAATTATATCTTTCTTAATATTTTTCTTAATTAACAATTAACATCTTCTGCTTCTCTGTTCTCTTGCCATCTCTATAGGAAAGGATGATATACCTGGGGTTGTGATGTTTTGTGTCTATTGTTGACACAGACATTCTTCATCTTGGAGGCTGATGCTATCCTTCTATTTTGTATTCACATTCTTCGAATAGTCTGTACCTGCATGTACTATTATTCTTACATTTAACTAGAGGCTGGAAACTTTCTAAAGTCTGTCAGACTAAGAAGTCTATCTGCTTTTGATTTACCTTTTAATTCCTTCTGTACTATGGAAGTGCTATTAGCTTCTTTTTATTACCCAATGCTCCCCTTAGTTACTCACAGGTAATGAGCTATTCTTGTCCCTGTTATGAGCCCCAACAGCTTTAATCATTCTAAAATGTAGGCCTTTAATCCAGAAATTGTATCAGTTTTAAGATTTTAATTGTCAAATAGAGAAAAACAAACGGACAACAAAAGAATATTCATTGAAATGCTGGACTTTTTGATACGGCAAAAATTAAAACATCAAAATTACTGAATTAAATGAATAAAGCAGAAGGTTGTTCCTATGCCAAATTATCAACCAATCCCTTCTTTCTTATTAAAATTCTTTGCATAATTTTTTAGGGGAAAAAAAAGCAAAAAACAAAACTGAAAGTTTGTTTATAATATTATAAATCAACCTTTGTTGGCATTGTCATGAGAAGTATTTTCCAACATTTCTAAGTTCACAGATTGTTCTTTGGTCACAGTTTGTGATTGGCAGATAGTGACTGTGACTTGCTTTGGAATAAGTGTAGCTCAGAGTCTGATGCTGGGTAGTTACATGGCTGGATAATCTTAAGTATTCTGTCCACATGTGAATAGCACAGTGTCATTGTAATTTTTCCGTTTGTTTGTTTCCTATTATTTAAAATAAAATCAAATACTTGAGGAAAGGGCTGCTTCAAAAGTAATCCTGCCTGTTTTATTATGTCAGCTCATGACATCAAAGGTGGTGGATGTTGGTGGTATGGCAGCAGAGGTTGAACCTTCCCACCAGTGTTCTGTTGTGTGTTGTTGCTGTGTGATAGATGGCAGCAGAGGGGCAGTCTGACAAAACAGCATTTGATGTGGAAGTGCATATGGAGCAGAATTGTCTCTGAATTCCTCCATGCAGGAAAAAATGGGAGCAATTAACATTCAGTGATGCATGCTGAATGTTTATGGAGACTGAACAGTCAGTGCCAAATGGTGAGGTTGTGGTGAGGGCAGCAGTGACAGTGATGTGTCCTCTTTGTATCTGTTGTAGTTTCCCGAGAAATAGGAGGCATTACTTTCAGAGCATGTTCATGTATATGAACAACTATATCATTTTTGTATTTGTTATATATTATTTGTACATAATAACTGCTGCTAAGTGTAGTTGATGAGACAGGGAAAGGGAGTGTGAATGTTGTTATACTGTTTATAGAAATGCATATCACAATCAGTTGTTGACAGTTAAATTCTATTGGGTTGAAATTTAACCTAAGACTTTGATTATTTTTTTGTATCATATTTACAATTTTTCATTCTACCAATAGCTGTGATGGTACTTTGAAGCCGTTGATTCAGTGCTGTTCACAAGGTATATGTTCTTTTTGTAGCACAGCCTTTTCCAAGTCAGTATAATGTGAAAATAAATTGTGATTAATAAATACTTTTCTAAATCTAGCCTTTCTGTTACGCATTTAGCATGTTTGTTCTCCAGAGAACATAGAAAATGCCGCATCCTTTCTGCCTAGTCCTTTATGCTGTAGTTCCTTACACTGCAAAACGCATCTAGATCAGATTTCACATTAAAGTGATTAAAACAGAGGTCCTGTGTTATCTGGCAAATGGATCATAGACCTAAAAAATAATATGGTTATTACTCTTCCTAGAAAACCCATTTAATCCATGTATTTCTGTTTTTCTGTCAATAGAAGGAACACTTACTTAATCTCTCACAGACAGATACAAAGCTTAATCAATACATGCAGTATTCTACTAGTGTTAGTTCTTGTGCGGATCACTAAAACCTCAATAGTTTTTCCAAAAACCTAGAACACAGGCTTGATACTTGTGACCTGAAATGGTTTAGAAAAAAGTATATTTAAAGCATCAGTTTAAAATATACAGCTTTTGTCAGTTGGATACTTCTTCTTCACAGAAGTAGTAATCCATCTTTTATGTACAGAACTTGCAAGAGAGTAAGATAACAATATCTAAATATGTACTAATACTAAACTCTGCCCTGTCAATAAAATGTTAGAGGCAGATTAATTCTTTCTTTTAATTACCTTATGATTTCACTGAGGTTTCATCTTTTTTTTTTTCCTCTGCTTTTGCACCTCATTAGTCATGATCAAAGTGCATTCCTCTTAGCAGTTCCTTAATGTGATGCTTTGATCACATTTTTCTGACTAATTTGAAAGTCTGTTAGGTGAATTACAGCTGGTGCTTTTGAAATTTTTGGGTTCATTTTCCTGAGGCCATTTTACTCTGCTACGTACCCAACGAAGGTTGGGTATGTAACAGCTGACTGGGAACCTTGTTGCTCTGGACTTCTGCAAGAAGAAAGAAAGAAACATATTTGGTTTAAAAAAAAAAAAAAAAAAAAAGAATCGTGCATCTCTAGAACATGATTTGGCCTTTTATGGACCAAACTTTTCTTGAGTTATTTCTATTGACTAGAAAAGGTGTTCATGGCTATCAGGATCTGAAATTAGGGAATCTATTTAAATTCCAAGAAAGAACTAGGATAACTTTGGTTTGCATTGTATGAATTTACACAGAATCAAAGATTCCCAGAATTGTAGGGGCTGGAAGGGATCTCTGGAGAACATCTAGTCCAAGTACCTGTTAAAGAAGATTCTCTGTTGTAGGTTGCATAGGGAAGGAGAATCCACAACAGTTTTTGGCAGCCTGTTCCAGTGCTCTGTATCCTTCAAAGTAAAGTTTTTCCTCCTGTTTGCTTCAAATGTCCAGTTCCCACTGCTCCTTGTTCTGTTGCTTTGTGGCCCTCTGGTGGGCTTTCTTCAGAAGTTCCTTTTCTTGAATGGAGGAGACCAGAATTTGGAAACAGTACTCCAGATCTGGCCTCACCAGGGCAGAGTAGAGGAGTAGGAGAACTTCTCTTGATATGCTGGCCACACTATTTTTAATGCGCCCCAATGTATCATTGTCCTTGGCTGCAAGGACACACTGCTGGCTCACGGGCCAGCAGGATGCCCAGATCCTTCTCTTCAGAACTCCTATCCACCAGGTCAGCTCTAACCTGTATCGATACATGCAGTTATTCCTCCCCAGGTGCAGCATTCTGCATTTGCCCTTGTTGAACCACATTGAATTTGATCATTGCTCACAAGCAGCTATTCTAATAATTCTTAGTTATGTGTAGCAATCAACAAGAAAATGTCCATGAACTACAAGAGCATCTCTCTATGGTCTCTAGAATAATCAACATAGACATATTTCTTTTTTTTTTTTATCCTGAACTTCCATACATAGCTGAAATTGCTAGAATATACTATCTTTATGCTTCCTTACTTGAAGACTGCATTAAAACCATCTGCAGACTTTTTGGCAGAAATCTGTTATCCAAAGGATTATATACAACCCAAAATTTATCTACAGAAATGTGCTCCATCAGTTATTTCATGTAAGTATCTCCACTGACAGCTTGTATCTGCCTCTGGCATTTTTTGACAAGGGGTCTGTTGCATAGTCAATGGGAATAGTCAGTTATGTGGCCTTGCTGTATCTATGAAATACTCAGGAATTGGTCACTGCTTCAGACAATGGAATAGTGAAGTTTGTCAAGCAGATAAGAACCCCAGAAGGAAAAACTGTGTGAAATTCCTCAATAATTTGAGATTCGTTTATACTCAATCTGTGATAGGTCAGTGGAAAACAAGATATTTTATTTGTTTCTTTACTAACTTGGAGCTGTACTATTCACCTTGTTGCTGTCAGTACTGAATATTGACTATTAGATAAAGCATAGTAATCATTTATTTACAAACCTGTAAACATGAGAATCTTTGTACTGCATCAGATTTAATTCCATGCTATATAATGGTGAGCACTCAGTTCAGGATAAAACCTGTGATGCTACTCCTTGCAAAACAATGCCCTTGTTCCTTTCAGCAGGAGCAACTCAATTCTAGAATACAGGCAGTATATGGGATCTGTCAAATAAAAACTAGATGTGGCAGCTTCTGAAGTTCCATTCACAAAGTGACTGATTTTCCATAATTCTAGACAATGTTTTAAAAAATCAAATAGAAAGTAACTAAGTTATGAGGCACGCACATAAAGTATATAAGTGGTCTTCCAAGATTTTGCTCCATTGGCATTTAAGCAACTGGACTGTAATCTCAGTTTGCTGGATCCATTAACTTCTGTAACTTCATTATAACATTGAAAATAACACTACTGATTCCCATCTGCGTGAAGATAAGCTTTCATAGGAGAAATGAACGTGTCCTTTATAATGAGTTTTTCATAGATGTGCAATCAAATATTTTCCTGCCACATCAGGAACATGCTTCTTATCCTGTTGTTTTGTACTGTGCAGTGAGACCCAATTCTCCCATCAGGATAGTTTTTGCATCTCTTTCCTACTCAGTGAATATGGATTTACTGTTAATTTATGTAGCTGCCCAGACACCCACAATTAGCACTTCCATTTTCTGCAGGTTGCTTAGTCACATCTAATCATTGTAAAAGGTAGAGAAAATCCTTTTGAAATATCATCAAGTTTTCAAAAATGCATCCTGACAATTTTAGTTGGCTTTATAGTGTATTTTCCTTTCCCTGGCAATGAATTCTAACACTTATTGTCATACAAACCCCAGCTGCCTCTTATTCAGCTGATATATGCTCTCCATAAATGTGCTACTGAGCCTTTAACACTTTACTAAGGCAGAGGGTGGTATTTTCCAGAGCTGTAGAATCTAATCTCTGTTGGAGAAAATTAAATTCTGCTTATGTAAACTCTTCCATTCCAAACACTGAGACTTGCCCCTGACTACAGATTTTTTAAGTCTTGTTTCCTAACTAAAGGCCAAACTTTGGCTCTTGAAAAATCTGATTTTGTGTTCAAAGTTAATTTAATTCCAGAGTGCCTTAGACTTTGTTAGCGTTGTTTTAACACATATCAGGAGGCACTGATAGAATATCATGGGTTTGAGAACAGGATACAACCTAGCTTATTTATGAACTATTTCATGGGTTTATTGGATGATACTCGATACTTCTGAAGGAAAGGTAGACTCTCCAAAGATAAATCTGAGTGCTTTTGTCCTCTGGCTGCTGACCTAGTCAAGATGGACAAGCAGATGTTCCCCTTCTTGGCACACCATCTTTGGGTGACAAAGATAACACATACCCTGAGAAGGCAGAAGTCAGAGCAAGAGCAGACTGTCACAAAGCAGAAAAGCTGAAGTTTTACAGTACAGAAACAGGAGAACTGCTGCAACAGCTTCTGACATGCTGAGTGCTGCTCGGGCTGGCTGGTATAGAGTTCAGAGCAGGATATAGAGAAGCTGTGAGCTGCAGAAACTTTGCAGATTGAATTGTCAACTGTTAATGGGTCAGCAGTTGCAGTAGAATCATAGCTGGATGCTAATAGATTCACTTTTTACAGAAGGAAGTTGAGGTAAGATAGAGGAAAACTTCAAAGCCTGTGGGAAACAGGGTTTAGAATTTCTCCAGACTTTTAAAGAAATAATAAAAGTAATGCTTTGGGCAGTAATTTAACCTAGATTAAGAGATGAAATTGCTACCTTACAAGCCTTTATGATTAGGTCTGCTGCAGTTTGAATATTTTCTTGTAGGAAGTTCTGCCACAGGAATCTGTGTGTATATTTATATGTGTTTAGGGAGAATAAGTGCTACCAACCAAGACAAAACAGAAGCTGATGCTGAAATCAGACCTTTAAAATGAGTGGACTCAACTTACTTTCAAGCTGTCTTCACCCTGTACAGAACTTTCCCTGAAAAACACGTGAGAAAGGGATTTTAGTCCAAACTTCTCCCTATAACCCAATTGAGCTTTTGAAATTGAACTTACAAATTAATAACTTTTCTGAATAAGCATAATTTTGACTTTGCTTAGACACAATCTAAGTGAAAGAATAACAATCTGAAATTAAGTAATAATTACAAAGATTTACCTTTGCTTTTGGGTAGCTTTGATTTGAACTTGCACTGTATCTGCATGTATTTAAAATATAGAAAATTATTAACTTAATGTCCTAGTTCATCACTACTTGCTAAGATATTCAGCTGCGTAGACAGCATAAGTGGCATCATGCTTTTTGACAATAATATTATAAAGTGTTAAATAAGAGATAGAACTGGATGTTTATCTCACACCTAAACAAGTATGAATTTCAGTAAGATATTTAATGAAATCTGCAAGAGAAATTACCATTTTCAATTAAGAAACTGAAGCTGAGGTGAAGTAGTCTGAAGAGATAATGAAATTACATAAAAAAAATCTGACAAAATTCAGTGGGCTCAGGTGTGTTATGTATTGAACTTGCTGTTGTTAATGCAGAAAATATGAGCATTTATAAGATACGTTAATGTTTCACCAACTTACTGACAAGTGAAAAAATAAAAATAGCTTACTGATTTACAGATACTTCAGTGTTACGAAAATGGGAAATTCGAGTAGCTGGGTGATAGAGCAGTTTCTCTTGCAGCTAACGCAGTAAGAGTTTTGTTTCCCAAGGTAGCTTAATTGCCTTGTTAAAGAGACTGCTATGTTTTGCAGCAGGACCAAGTCTCACAAGATCTGGCAAGAGTTAAGATTACATATTCTTGTGTCTAACTTAGTCCTTGGAAGTGATCTGAGGACTGTTAGACTTACTGGGTTTTTATGTGCCAAAGGGAAAGACAAAATATATGCGGAGAGGAGGTTAGAATGTTTCTCCCAGTGCACACTTGTCTGCAAGCCACCCCCCAGGCCATCGTATCTCCAGCACAAGCAACTGCCAGCAGGCATTTTAATGCATCCAGGAGGTCATATAAGGTTGCTGACTTACAGAGGTTATGTGACAAGAATCCTTGCCAACAGATAACAGAAGGGCTGCACTGACTCTAAGCATGCGTCCCCCGTAGGCCCTTCAGAGCATGTGGACCCAAGGGGAGGTGCACCACTGCCTACAGTGTAACAGGAGTTACACCCTCACTGCTCACAGATTCCCCACGCCAGCTGCAGCGTGAAGTGGGAAGCCACTTTGCTCCACTGTGACTATGCTGTGTGGCTGTGACTGTAGGAAGCAGTAGGGGAGGAAAATGTCCAAGTCTCCCACTGACACATAGCATGAGAGTTAAGAGGGCTGATGGCACTGACGTGTTTTGGCTTGGTTGCAGTAAATCATAACTTCAATTACAGAGGAAGTAGAAAAGGCTCTACTAGGGGAGGAAAAAGTGGGTAGCTGCAAGTTTTGATGGCGCATTCAAAGGTCTCGTCTGCCTTGAGCTGGAAGAAGGATAGTAATTATCTGCTTTTGTTAATGCGTAGAGAATATATACAGGGAATCTGTTACATAGCAGAGTAAACTTACTCTTGGATCTTCTGCTCACTCTAAGATTTTTTCTAAATTTTGTTTTTACCAGGTTGTAGTAAATTGGCAGTACTCAACAGATACCAGCTGACTCATATATCATTGCTCCTTTATTTGTGATCTTAAAATCGAAAAATTTATGAGAGCGCTCTAACAGGAAGACCCATGGACCCAGGTGAGGTGTTTATTTGTGCCATACTTAGGATTTGTCTTAGTGGAAGTGAATTTTTGCGGAACTGGGAACTTTGCATACAAGAGAATGGTGGTTAGGGAAATAAAACCTCAACAGATACCTATAACGGTATGGCTGAGTTAATTAATTCAGTGTTGTATGGCTGTTTTATACCAGCTAGACCATTAGCTAGGCTTTTGCAGGATATCTTGTGCTTGCCACATTAAAAGATAAACAAGTTATACTGATGTAATTTTTTCCTTTAATAATTCATGTCATTAAAACTACTGTAACCTTATTTATTTATTCTAGTTAGAATAAAATATTTATTAACTACTTTGTTCCCTCTTAGAGTATGTGGCTATTAAATTCTATGCATACTGTTATATAACTCTTAGTCCTATAAACGTAATGAAAATTTTAGTATGTTTTACATTTCTACAGTTTCTCAGAGTAAAAGGTGACTTTCCCCGTTCGTAAACTGTAACAATCTATTTCTGTAGCTGAGACTATATGAAGAGAATGTAAATGGTAAGGAATTAAATTTAGTTATTTATTGTACATTTCATGAGTTTTCTGGAACCTTAGACCTACACGGAACTATATACGTTCTCTAAGTATTCCCTAAGGAAGCAGGGATGCTCAAGTTTCAAACACAGATCTTACTAATCTGAGCGAACATTTTGGACATACTTATAGTTTTTAATCACTACATCATTGTATTTGCACGTATATTTTTGATGTATTTTTGACTTATCATGTCTGTTACTAACACAGTATTTCAACTGTTCACTGGGAAATGGTCTGAAGATAGAGCCAAATATTGGCATACAAACATACATACTGTGTAATGGCCATATTTTAATATCTAGTATGTTAATTCCCAGAACACTTAACTGACTGATAAGATTTTCCTTCAGCGAAGAAACTTTGCCTCAGATATATTGCCTGCACCTAACTCTGCCAGTAATGACTTTCATTCTCTGTATTTCTGCTTGCAGAGGATCATTTGTTATCTGTTTTCAAAGTACGCCTACAGACAACAGAGAGCTAGGAGAAGAGTATATCTTCTTCCCAGTCTTTCAGCCCTGGCTCTTACCCTTCAACCAAACGAGCAGGGAGAAAATGTGTTACTATTAGGACTCAAATTTCTTCTTTTATGGGAGCAGAAGTGTTAGTTTCAGAAGAATGCTACAACAATTAAACTGAATAATCCTGTAAAACTAATAATGGACAAGATGTAGGGGAGCAAACAAATCTTGTAGTGCACCCATCTAGTATTACGGGATTCTGGTTTCAGTAAATACTCTTGTGGATATTTTAATGTCCAGCTTTTCCAATCAGCTAGCTTAGGAACATCTTGAACAGCTCAGTATCTATTGTGAATTGTGCTTGCTGCATACCAGACTTTTGTGCTGTAGAGAGAGCTTGATAAAATTCATGGACTCCAGTGTATACAAATTCCTTATAAAATACAGAGGAAGTTTAGCCACTTGAAGAGGGGCTAAAAAGAGAAGAGGATTTGCCACTGCTCTCAGAAGGAAACAACTTAAGTATCTAAATTAAATGTTCAAGGTATGGAGGTATTTTATGTAGGGTGCTCCAAAAGTAATCCCCCTTATTTATTTCTGTGGAAACTTCAACACATACAAAGAACACAATCATTCATTTTCTCTTGATAGAAAAAATTCATGGAACTGTCCTAATGTAATTCAGTTAGCAGCCTTCCCCACTTTCATCATAACACTTCCTAAGCATTGGATGATTAAACTTAAAAGGAAGTGTTAAATACATGCCATATTTTAATGCAGCTGATGTGGCATCGGCACAAGTTACCAGTAGAGAGACATCGGAATTAATTTAGTCCTAGTGTCCTAAAAAATCCCAGTGACCTGTCTTCTAATCCTCTAAATGCCCTTTATATAATAGTTCGGTAGTTACAATAGTTACAGCTACTCCATTTAACTTTCACAAACTATTCTGCATTCAGAAACCACAACTGAAAAGTCTGTTCCTCAAGGTGAAAAACGCTGCAGCTTAATGACACAAGATTCTCATCTATGCTTAATGAATCTTTTGTTTTCCTGCCTTTGGCACAGCTTCAGCAGAAAACACAGAAAAACTCTGCAGTCAGAGAATTTGGGTGTTCTTTCAGGACAGAGGAGACGTGGTTTTAAATCTCTTCAGGCTGGATGGAAACGTGAGCTTCCAACTTACTGAGTATGTGCTTCTAGTATTAGATGACTGTACAAACCTAACTTTTAAAGGTAACTCTTCGCATTTTGAAAAAATTGTTCTAATAAGCTTGTTGGTTGTAGCATCTAGATCTGGGCAGAGTAGATCTACTTCTCTACCACTCTGTGCCACACAGAAGAATAGCTTTTAGAACAATCTGGCCATTCCTAAACAACTGCCTTCTTGTCGAATGAACTATCATGACTCTGTATCTTAGCCATGTGAGTTTTGTGGATATCTAAGGGTAACACTCTGTACTATTTCTTTTTTTTTGTTTTAGTTTTGGCACAAGTTGAAAACCTCATTCGAAAAACCAAAACATTTATGATATAATTGCATGGCATGGATCAAGGTTATTTGAACCACACAAATAACTCATGTTCAACTAACAGTAAAACTAGTATTATACTTCTTCAGTATTTTGATGGAAATTAAGACCAAGCCAGCACAGGGTAATTGTAATTTCAGCCTTCCTTCAGGCCTAGATAGTCATCTTCTTATGAAGCCAAACAAACAGATTCCTAAGATTGAATAAACTGAACTTAATCCTAAAATGGTGTTTACGTTCAACAGTTCTACTTAATTATGACTCTAATATTGTATAAATGTGAATAAAATTATATTCACTGCCTTCACTTTTTTATCACTGTTTTTTATCTTCATTTAAATAATAGACAATATTCACATCAGTTTACACTCAGACATTTAGTACACATATGAGGATTTTGCTACTTAAATCCCTGAGCTTTACTTTTCTCTAAATACAGAACAGGGGGAACTTGTTTTACTCTATATAAATGCTAAAATGCTAAGAAAAAGGCACTTTGGCTCTGGTACTGTCCATATAGCAAGCTGTTTAGGTATCAAGAAGTCTGGAAACTCCAAACTTTTCATTTTTCAAATTGTCTTCTGAGATGCTACCCGATACATCAACAAGATCTCTACCAGAAAATGGATGTCTTTTTGTAAATTTAGACTACTTCACCAAGACATGTAGTATTTGCTGAATCCACAGCTTCTGGTAGAAAAATCAATCTTGTTTCTTGATGTTTCTAATCATGTAAATTTACTACTAAATCAGCTCTGTGCTTAGTCATCCCTACATTAATTTGCACTACCTAACTGCTTGGAAATCTATGCTACTTATATAAAAGAATTTTATTCTGGTTTCATTCTTGTGTTCCCTACATGTATTTTCTGAATGTTTAAAAAAAAAAATAATATTTTGTAAAGTCTTCTTTACATGTCCATATAAACCCAATGATTCTGCTTTTCAGAAGTCCGAAACTGTAACACTGGCAAACACAAGTTCATAATCCACAAATCCAGTCTGCCCTCTCATCATTGGAACCATTGAAAGTAAAACTAGAAAAAAGCTGGAGAAAGAAACTGCTTCAGATTTTGGTTTTGTGTCAAGCGCTTTAAAAAAGAGGTAAGTGTTCCATATCGTATTTTGCAAGTACACTGCTCCTCCTCTTAAGATATCTTGCATGCATAATGTTAAGCTTAAACAAAAAACAAGGAATGAGATATAGATAAATAAGTCAATTTAAAAAATAAGGTTTTATAAGGATTGCTATGGGGTGTCACAAAAAAAAAAACAACAAAATAAATTAAACTTACATCTTGTTAAACTCATTTGAACTGTTCTGTGAGGTGTATGTCAAATTTATTCAGATTGTCATGAAAATTCCAAGCTTATGCACAAGTATAACAGAAGATATAAGCACATACTACTTCTGACTGTTACACTTTAGAGATGCAGAGATAAAAATAGATTTTTCAGTCCTGATAATTAGTTCAAACATCCTGAATACAGATACCAATAATAATTTCACTATCTAATTATAAATATCCAAGAGAAAGAGGATCACATAAATGTTCACGGTATATGGTATGGGAAGATACTCTCACTGTAAAAAGCAGTTCTACCTTTTCTTTCTTTTTATTCTGTACTGTTTAACTCCAGCTTGCGTGTCTTCAAAGCCAAATTTTTAGGAACATAAATCCAATTTACTACTGTCTGTATTTTATAGTGGCTGTATTTCTGAATATTACCCTCAGGACAGATTTGGATGAATTATTTGCTCTTTAACCATGAGAAAAACCAAACCACAAACATTTGACAGAAAACTCCATTCTTCCCTTGATATACATTCAGGTGAAACAGGAAAGTCCTGTGGATTGTATTCTACAGAGGGCACAAAAATATTGCGAAGAGTTTCTTATGTTTTTAAACTCTAAGCTATATCATTTTGAAAGAAACAGAGAAAGGGAGGAAGGGAAAGGAAAGAAGGGAAGGACATTTACCTTTACATTCAATTTTTGTCTTTCTTATAATATAATGCAATTAGATTCATCGTTTACTGCTAAATTTGAGAAATATGTCTTTGTTTTTCTTGTATATCACCTAGGGAAATAGATGGAAGGTACAAAGATGGCACAAAAGGCGTGCATATACTTTTGTCATTCTGTGATAGTTGGCAGCCATAGTATGTTAGATAGACACCTTGTTGGGAATAGATACTCAACAGTTGTAGGCAGTTTCTGCTAGGATTTTCAAAAACACAGTATGTGAAACTTGTTACTTAAATTTTGAAAATATCACAGACAAATTATCTGCTGCTTCAACATGGTTCTGGGCAACCTCTCTAGATGCCTGAGTCGGGCCTTGAATCAAATAACCTCCAGAGGTCTTTTCTCATAACAGCCATTCTGAAATTTTGTGTAGCAGAGGCTGGTGAAGGCGTTTTACCCAAAACTTTGTGACTCTTCTTTGGATTTTAAGACAAACACTAGATTACACAAATGATGTTGATATTTCACAATATAGGAGGTCCTGGGATTGGACCATGTTATTCAGAGGTTGGCATTGCCTTCATATTCAAGAAATAATAGATTCTTAACAATAAATCACGTACTAAAGAAAAAGAGAGATTACAACTGGAAAATTTAGACCTTATCTCACTAAAGACAAGATGGATCAGGTTTTGGGAAGTAAACACCTAATGCTCCAAACTGCATGTAAATTCTCAATGTTAAAGGTTTGAAGTTCAGTCTTTAAATGGCATTGCTTTGATACATCATCAGCTTATCATCTATCTTGAGAGACTGTTAAAACTTCAATCTTGAAATTTTCAGGACTTTGTCAAAGCTATTGCTGATCTGAGCAAGAATTGGTGGTGGTCTTACTTCGGATGGATAATTGGTCTAAAGGCTTCTTCTGGCTAACAGCCCCAGGGTTCTATGAGGTTAGTACATTTTTATGCAGAATTCACGGGGTAAACTCTTGTCACCATTGAATTTAATGGAAAATATTTCCATGACTTAAATAAGAACAATATATCGTTCTCAGAAAAAAAGAAATCTACTACTGTTAGAAAGGACTTCCCAAATAACTAAAATAAATGTATTTGTTTTTATATTTGGTTGTTCTGGCTTTGAGGTGAAGTTATACTGTATGAATTGTTTATGTTGATGAAACAAAAACAATTACCTGACAAAACATAAAAGGATAAGATACCAAAGTTATGATTGATTATTTAAATTGATAATTTCATTTTCACTCCACTGGAATTAATTAATTGCCTATTTAATCTTTCACAAATTTAATATTGAATAGTGGGTAAATTAAATCCTAATATAGCAGCACAAAACCCCAGTAGTTAACTGAAGTACAAAGTCTGCTAGCAGTAGTAGGTATTGGATTTGCTCTGTTTTTCTGTGTCCCTTCATTAGTAAAAGGATATGGCTATCTTTGTAGCCGATAGGGCAGTTTTAGTTGATTTTTTACATTCATTTCTGGCAGAGTCACTCCTTTTTTCATTCTACAAATTGATGTGAAATTAAACCATGTCCTGAGGAGAAAAAGGGATAAATCAATAATATTGATGTTTTATGCAAAACTTGAAGCTAAGAATTTTGATAGTATTAAAAAATATTAAAAATTTGGTAAGGTTAGTGCAGACAGTGTGGACAATGAGAATGTTAAAATCAAAAGGCTGTGAAAAATGTGTATACTTAAAGGATATTTTAGTAAATTTCTCTTAAACAGATATTAACCTTATGTTATAAAGTAAGTGTACGCATATTTTGCTGATTTTTCCACTGTGTAGCCACAAATTCACACATTTCTGGACCAGACAGTAGTATTCAGTATTGCACAATTACCACAGAGTGTTATCCTAACACTTCTGCAATTAATCCAATAGTTCACAGCTATGTATCTGTGACTTTCTGTCAGATGGTACTATAGAATGACAATGCACATTTACTTACACACTTAAATACATTTAGCCACTTCCATATCTTCTGATAATAAAATGAAGAATATGATAAGTTGTGTGTGGTTTGTGGCCTTCCAAAGGTGTTTAAAGGCCTATTTGAAAAAAGATAGCCAAGAGTGTATGGAATTATATTGTATTATTTTCTTCACAGACATGGATCATGAGTCAGTTTGCACCCCTTGTTTGCAATCTTTTGGATGCTGCCCTCTGTTTCATACATTGTAATTATAAAACAGCTTTGAAAAGCAAAGATCTAATTATGGAACTGGATAATGGAGCTTAAAAGAACAATCACATCATTCGGCCTTAAAATAGTTTATAAGGAAGCAGTTTAGTACTGTATAGTAAGGCAATTATAATATTATTTAGCAGAGTAATTGAACCTTGTAGAGGATTCCCTGATACTGATGTCAACTGCTTTTGTTCTAGCTCAAAAATATATCTAAGCTGAGTCCACCATGGTAGGCTGAGCCTGGCAACATCCAAGCACCCACACAGCCTCTTGTTCATTCTGTGGCATGGAGACAAAGTAGAAGGAAGGTGAGAAGACTTATGGGTTGAAATAATGACAGTTTAACAGTTTAGTAAGTGAACAAAGCCACTTGTGCAAGCAAAGCTAAATGAGGTATTGTATTGCTATTTCCTATGGACAGACAAAGGTCCAGCCACTTGGAAAGCAAAGTCAAAGCACATGTAGCAGTTATGTGAGAAGACAAATAACATAACAAAAACTGTCTACTTTCATTCTTTCCCTGAGCTTTTACTACAGAGCACAATATCCTACAGTATGAAATACTGCTGTGGTATATTGGTCTGTTGCCCTAACTATATCTCCTCCCAGCTTCTTGCCTACTACTAGCTGTGGGCAAATGCACAAGGTGAAAAAGAGAAAATCTCCAGACTAAGATCTACTTAGCAATAATTAGAACACCAGTATGTTATCAACACTGTTTTATCTACAAATGTAAAACATAGCGCCACACAGCTGCTAAGAAGAAAAACAACTCCATCCTAACTAGACCCAATACATTACACAAATTAAAAGACAGAAGAGATTCCTCTCAGAAAATCTTGTCAAGAAACCACACTAGGTTGGAGAAGAGGGTGTGCTTACAAATTGGAAAGGCTGTGTATCTGGGAAGGCAGCATATAGAGTAGCTCTGTCTGCATCATGGCATGAGGGCATCAGGCCAGAAGACCCCCAGACCTCTGAAAATATTGCAATAATGCTCTGTTTTGCTGAACTTTGAAAGTCTTTATAAAATAGTTGAGAACTGTTGTATGTAGTTGTACTGCTGCCACACTTTGAAGTTTGATCTCTGTCCTCAATTCAGCCTGAATTCAATGTCAAATTGTTGTGGAGTTTAATGACTTCAGTGTCTTTCTATTTCCTACTCGGTATGCTCCATCTGTTTTGTTCTTGTCAAGCTAGTCATGTTATATGTCTGATAAATATTTGTAAACACAAGTTGATAAACTGGATCAATTTTGAAATGGGGTATGGATTAGAAATATTCAATGTTCTTTTGTATATGGGCATTATTACACGGAGTTTGCTTACATTATGTACATAAAACCACAGAAAACAGGCAAAGGAATTTTCTCTTCACATCAATTTGCTGTCACACTTGAGTGCAATCTGTAAGTCTGATAATCTTAAGATAACTTATGATCTTTGTTTATAGAAAGGTTTCTTTTTCAGCAAATTTGCTAAGTTCAGCATCTTCTTATCTTACCTTCAGTTTACTAATGGGTAGCTCATACCCATATCTTCCTGTGCCAACTTTGTTCCTGACTTCAACTTTAGTTCCTTCTTTCGTAATTTTATCCCCCCAAACAGTTTGCAGGTTACAGTTAAGTAGCCTCCATTCTGTTCATCTTGTAGGAAATTGACTAGAGTGATATCTGGTTCAGATTATGACTTAACAATATCCTGCATCTTTGTGTTAGTACAACTCTGTTGGTACAATCTGTTAATATGCAAGTTCATAAATTTACAGTTTTGCATCAATATCCATATTACTCATCTCAGTAACTTCCAATGAACCTCAGCCACCATGTTTTACTAAACTCTAAGCATTGGGATTGTCTCCTCTTCATGCCTGTCTGCATTTTCCCCAAACCTGGTTTGCACAAAATGCATGTCTCATTCACTAACTATACCCACTGGGTCCAGGTCAGAGTGTCAGGCAAACAGAGGGTCTCTGCTGATATTTGGGGAATCCACAAGTGTGAAATCCTTGTGAAACAAGTGTGCATGTACATCTATACTCGTGAGAACTAAGACAGACCAGTAGTCAAGTGGGAGATCTGTGGAGCAGTTAGGAAACCTTGGATCTGGACAGGGTTGTCAGATGTACACAAGAGTTGTGCCTTATTTGAGGCACAGAATCACAGAAACATGAAATCATCACAAAATCATAGAACAGCTTGGGTTGGAAGGGACCTTAAAAATCATTTAGTTCCAACCACCCTGCTGTGGACAGGGAAACCTTCCTCTAGATTGTCCAGAGCCCTACCAAACCTGTTCTTGAACCCTTCCATGGATAGGGCATCTCCAACTGCTCTGGGCAACTTTTTCCAATCTGCTGCTGTTTTATATCTCTTTCCACTTATAATCACCATCTTTACATTCATTATTCTACTTTTCAGTCTCTTACAGTGCTCACCTTCTCAATATGAGTTACAAGCACTGCCTTGTTCCCAAACTGCCTAAAGCTGCTTGCAATAGAGAAATATTCAATTTCATTTAAACTTCACCTAAACTACTAGCAAACTTTGTCACACTTCCTTTTTACTTTCTGTATATTTTCACCAGTATTTCCTTGTCCTACCTACTGATGAATTCGTATTTTTTGAGTACTTCTAGGTTAAAATGAACCAGAATGACAAAATGAATCTTTCCCAAAGAGTTATCAAATATAGTAGGAAAACAACCCTGAACTGATAGTTTGTACACTGAATAGCACTATTGGTTTGCAGCAAGCAAATTTAAAACATAAAAATAAAAATGAGACATTTCTGGTTGGTTTTGGCATTGCTACTTCCACTTCCTTTTCATTTTTACTTCATAAGTGAGTCAGCTTATGGCAAAATATTAATTTCTGCCCTGCACTGCAGGAGGCAATTTTAACATGACATCCTATTGAGGCTCACTTATGCACGATCAAAATAAGGGGAAAAAAGATGCTTTATTTCTATATTCCAGACTCTCCTGGGCTAAGCCTATTCCAGGGCAAAATAAGGAGTAAAAAGTGAAATACTGTAATTCATTAAAAAGAATAAAGTATTAGTAAGCTTGTAAGAATTTTATGTCTTTCAGCTATTAAATATTACATAAAGGAGACATAAATTGAGTCAATCTTTTCTGTTCAGTGTCAGAGCAAATACCTGAGGGACTATTACTGTAGCTGCTAGTGCAGGCCCTGAAAAACACACCTAATGACAATTCTCTTTCACAGAGATGTTCTGAGCTCCTCCTTGCTTATGTTGGTCATTTTATTAATTCAGAAAACTGCTGTAAAGTACAACTTTTCCCAGGACTCAAAAATGGAAGTTTCTGTTTTCTACTGCTGTGTCTGTTTTTTTATTTTTTTTATTTTTTGCTTATATTCAGGAACATTAATTGAGATCATTAAACAAAATAATTTGCCCAGTGAGTGAATGTGACATGAACACAGCATAAACAACACTATTTCACTGCTTTATTCTTCTTCATTAGGATCCCTGATAACTTTTACTTAGTTGTCACTTGTTAATAGATTTCATCCTTTATTCTTTCACATTGCAGAAAAATTAGTAAGTTTATTTGGGATTCTATACAAACAGTTTTGAAATCTGCATTTTTTTTTAAACTTCCCATTTGTTTATTCCAAGTTAAAGATCAAAAAGCAAAAGCTTTGAAAATAAGCAATTGCTTACAGATCTACTTATGCTATAACTGGACCTTATAAGCTTAAATAGATTTACTGCTTTGAATCATCAGCCACGTTCAGGGCTGTTTCTTGCTGATCTTGTTGTATAGGGTTTTTACTCAAAGTTTCACTTTTTCCTATGTATTTGGTAGACCTGGAAGCTAATATAAGCTTTAAATAATTTTCTAAGTGCTCCTGCAAATATCATGAAAGAGAGACACCTGGTCTGTAAAAGGGACACAAAATGAATTAAGGGAAAAGCTACAGATGCCTCTTAATCTTGTCAGCCACTAGTGAATCCTCAGTGGGATACTGTTGTTATGCATACCACATCATGAGGAAAAAAAAGTCAGGTAGATGCTGTGCTCAGACATGGGACATAATCCATGGCAAAACAAATTCCATTAGCAGTGTTGCTCAGGAAACTGGTTTAGTGTGCCTGTTAAGGATCACAAACGTTTGAAGGTTATAGTTCATATGAAATTTTTATTTTTTTTCTCCTGAGTTATAAGTAATATGCATTGATAACTTTTCTGGTCCTTTTACTTCCAACTATTAAATTTTAATTGTAAGAAATTGTAACTCCTGTCTCCTTTCCTAAGAATTGTAAGAGAAGATTTGTCTTTTGTGGGTGTGTAAGGACAGTGCTGCTGTTGCTAGTGCCTCTTCTGATAATATCTCATTTGTTCCAATGTACCGTTTAACACATCATTGCATGTTTCTGATAATCAGGTAGTACTCAAAACACAAAGATGTGTTTCTCATACTCAGTTCTTGGAGATGCCAACTGCTGGTTCTAATGATAAGTAAAAGGCTAATTAATCCTAAGGGCGCACTGCTTAGAGAGCAACAGGTCCCTCAGACCTGTAATGTTGTAACTATTGAACCTACAAAAAGTGCCAAAAGTACTTAGCGGAGCATTTGGGTTTTTTGGTAGTTCTGAAAACAGCACAGTCAACACAGTAGAACAGCAGAACCATTGGTTTTAAAGAAAGAAAGAAAGAAAATGCATAGTTCCAGGGAAAATAGCAAGGTTTTGTTAAAAACTAAAAACTTTCATTTTTCTTTAGCAAAAATAAATGGGCAAACTGTAGATAATTTTTGCGGAAAATGTGTCAACTGAAACAGTTTTTGGCAGACAAAATGTTCTGTTTTCTGACAAACTAGTAAGTAATAACAAAGCACAAGAAAACATAGATTCCAAAAATATCTTTTGTCCAATTGAATGGATGAAAAGATATTTGATTTGGTATCTATTTGCAAGTGTATGGGGGTAGGAATTAATAATTGGACCAATTTCATTTCAGTCCTCCTATAATCCATTTGTGTTAATTTGATTCTACCAAGAAAGGTTATTGCCTGTTTCCATGTAGTTTTTAAGTATTCAAATCATTTTAAAGCTCTAAGACGATGTATATTCTGGCATCCACTGATGAAGTACTTTTTAATTTGATTTGAACAAAGGAAGATTAATTACAGCTCTCATTAATTCTTTAATAGAGATCTGGTACCTTGGGTACAGATCTACTGAAACATCTTGTTTATGACTGTGAGCCGCTCAATCCATTATTTTACAGAAAATATTTCAAAATATTATGGGCATTTATTAATATGAGAAATACAACCACTTTCTGTGAACTGTACATTAATTCAGCAACATATGTAACCAGGTGCAGTAAAAATAGCCACTAACCTATTTTTCTTGATTCTGAACTGGTTAGTGTACACCATGTTGTCGCATTTTACTGCACCATTGCAAAGAGTGACCTAGTTCTCTTTTCTTTTTCCTGTATCTTTTTTGCTAGGAGATTAGAAATTAGACATGCTTTTTGTAATAATAAAAACTAAACGCTCTGTGGTCTGTGCTTATCAGAATGAACTTAATATAATGTTTGAAAAAATTGGTAATAACATGCTTGTCCTGTTCTGTAAGCTTTTCAGAATTTACCTTGAAAAAAAAAAGTTCAATTCTATTTATGCAAAAATTATAGTTTATTTAATTTTTAGTGTTTGTATTATTTCCATGGCTAAGATATCTATCTGCTACACAGGGAGTAAGTGCAAGATTTCCAGTAAGTGAGCTTGTATGAGAAATATTATCTTTCTAAGTCATTGGTCTTTACATGTATATGTGAAGTATCATACCATATTAGTATTGCAAGTGGGTCTTAAAACATTTATAGAAGATCATTATAAAATTCTTGTTGTGTAGGCATGTGAATTCCTCTTGATTTTTACACAAATGAACATTCTGAGGGAGGTTTAATTTTTGGGCCATATATAATCCAATGTAAAGGCAGAAGAATTTTTTCTTAAACAAAATAGATATGGGACACTAAATCTTCTGCTTAATCTTAGATTGGTATGACTTTCCTGAAGTGTGTTATGATACTGGAGAACCTAAGGCATCACCTTTAGTACTAAAATCATTAAAATTGAGTTGAATGGCTGTGCAACAGGTTCCATGGTCACTCCATCAACCTGACTCACAGCTGAGACAGAGAAGAATCAAAATTACATTAAAATTATGCGAGCTTGTATTTTCACTCACCATAATAATAATAATAAAAAAAGGATTCCAAAATATGATGCCATATTTTAAAAGAGAGAATCAAGCTGATGTATAAGCCATAGACAAGTATTTCATTTTTATGTAATTATTTATGACTGAACTCTTTCAAAAAATGTCTAGGCTTTGAATATAGTTTCATGTCTGTGAGTAAGGGAGGAGACACAGAAAATCAAACAAAACCTAAAGAAAGTGTTTCAGATTTAACAAATTACCATACTGTAAGCTTGAAAACTTTTATCTGCTCCCCCCCCCCCCCCCCCCCAATGAAATCTCAGTATTTTTGCTTCTGAGGTTTCAAATCCAAGAACACCTACTGAAATTCAAGTGGGATTCACAGAATCACAGAACTGCAGAGATTGGAAGGGACCTCTAGAGATCATTGAGTCCAACCCCCCCAAACACAGTATTGACACAGCTATTACCAATAACTGGAAATTGACTTAGATTGAGCCCGTATGAAAACACCTGTGGATCAGAAGTCACATTTAAAATTTTGTTTGGTACTTGCTTCCAGGGGACAGGTTTGTGGTTTTTTTCGGTTTTTTTTTTTTTAGTCGTCGCTACTAACTTCTTGTCATATTTGTGAAATATATGGGAAGGTACGAGATTCTGTACTGGTAAATTGTCAGGCTACTCTCCTGTTAGGAAAAATAATGATTTCATTTCTTACTTAAAGAGCAAAAACTCCTTAGCAAGTTCTGAAGTTATTTTTTAAGTCTACACAGAAATTGTGCGCTTTGAGTATATATGGTTCCCATCTTTCACAACCAGCTGAGTAATTTTAAGAGATGCATGTTTTCACACAGGAAATAATGAATACACTAAAGGCTGGCAAGTTGTTTCTGAAAATTTCAGTATGGGGTGAAATGAATTGATTCCAATGAAAGGGATGGAGAAAAATTTCTTGTATCAGAGAAATACAAAAGGAACTGGATAAATGGGAGTTATAGACAGAAAATTCAGTAATGTTCATGATTAGCCCCCTCAGGGGACTGGTAGCAGAAATTCTTTTTTAATTATTTTCCTTTCTAAATTAGTCAAGTTGAAAAGCTGAAAAAAGGACTATCAGTGTCTGCATTCTGCTATTCTAAAACCCCTAAGAGTTCTTCTGCAAGTAACTGAAATCTCTATAATTTGCTCTATGTAATAAGAAATTTAATAAATGTTTAAACTATAAGATTACTAAACTATTCATTAATTAAGTAGTTAACACTGTATTTTCTTGGCATCAAAGTCAAAAGTCGTTTAAGGTGGATTTAGATGCGTAGAGCAGTTATTCTTTCTGCTTGTTTGATTGCACATCTAAGAAAACCTCATTACAAAGGACATATTCATTTCTTCTATGAAAGTTTATCTTCACACAGATGGGAATCAGCAGTGTTATTTTGAATGTTTGTATTGAAGTTACAGAAGTTAATGGATCCAGCAAACTGAGATTACAGTCCAGTTTGTTTGCTGTAATTTGCTTTAACAGCAAATGAGTGGTAAATACTATTTTTGTAATACACAATAGATTCAGCTGTGAATACTAGGTGTTACTGACATTTAAAATAGTAACTAAATTTTAAAATGCTGCAATAGGTAGACAGAGAGTGGGAAATTGTTTACTATCCCCTATATGCAAAAGGAAATTCCAAAATAATTAGGAAAATTTATTGTGCTAATTGAGATTTACTCTCTGAAGAATAATATTGTATACTGTAATTTCTTGACATAGTCGCTAATACTTTTAGGATAGAATGGAACTAGTACTCTGGAATTAATTGATTTTCTTTGTTATTTTTATTTAGAAATATTGAATTCATCTTTTTCTTCAGAATCTGATGGTTGCTAAGGAAACCACTTGTGTTCTATTGATGGGTATGTTTTAGCCCTTAAATGTAAAAAGAAAGTAGGCAAACATGTTTACAACTACCCTACTTCTACTCGGAAAGAATCATACATTTTAATAATGAATGATTCTCATCTAAATAAGTTTATTTATTTGAATACAACAAAAATACCTCCATCCACAAGCTGGCTTTGGCCTTGGCACTGCTGTCACCTTGGTCTTGAATATGTGGGCTCCTGTCTGGACCTAGCCACATTCTCCAGGCCTGCCCTAGTTCCCTTCTCTGGCCCTTTGTCTGAAAGAAATAGGCAAAATTTTGATCCTGACCCATTTTGGTGCTTTCTGACCCTGTTTAGTTCTTCAACTGAGGAAAACATAGGGAATACCCGTTACTCCTCTCAGTCATTGGGAATTTATGTTTTTCCACAGTACTTGATTAGCATGCTTCTAGGAAAGGCTAGACACACAAAAAAGTAAAAGTTAGCACATACTACGGAACTACTTCTGTTGTTAAACAGTTATAACAACAGAGGCAAACAATAGTTTACCTGAGACTACTTTCCTAGCTTCTGTGATGTTTCAAAAAACGGAAAGTATGCAAAGCCATATGCAGGAATAAAGAATTAAAAGAAAAGTTATTAGCAATTATTGTGGGCAGCTAACCTGGATGTTTCAGAGAGTTGGAGGCAGCTTGTTCCTTTGGAGAATTAAGTTATGGCTGGGTTACAGTTATGGAAAATAGCTTCTGTAAAACTAGTGTAGCTGTTAAAGTGAATTTAATTAACTCAGATAGGCTGGAAGATATGATCTGGGAAATGCCACATGCAGCTGTGACTCACTTCTCATTCATTTTCTAAGAATCTTGGGTTTCTGATCCATCTGGACACTGTTATTTAGGATTATAGTTGGGCTTAAAGTTCTGGAGACTAGGAGCTGTTATTTTGATAAGAGTTTAGCTAGGCCAGGCATGTGAGCAGTGAGTAATTAGAGGTTAACAAGGAAGCATTATTATTAGTTCTGCAGGTGTTTAAAATATTTTTATACAGTTAAAAAAGTGGTGGATTATTGTTTTATCTGCAGAGAATGTTGCTTGTGTAGCAATTCTATTATAAAATTGTGAACCTCAAAAAGGTTCATATGAACTAAAACTGCTTCATATGAACAAATTCTGTCCTTCCTACACAGAAGACTTGTGAACCTTGCGTATCTAGAAAGCTGTGGCTTATATCAAAGTTTTTTTCACTATAAAGTTTCAGAAAGTCAGGCTAATAAGGTCTGTTCAGATAATTTGAGTGATGACTAGAAAACATTTTTTTTTCTCTCTCAATCTGCAGTGTCCTTGCTTACTTGTATTTGTATGCATACAGTTAGGACTAGAATGGGCTTCTAGATGGATATATCAAAGTTCACACCTTAAAAAAAAAAAAAAAGTCAAGCAAAAAAAAGCAGTACCGCCAATTGAATCTTCCGGCTTTTGACAACACTTGCTCATATGATAAGCTATTGAAGACAATATGGAAGATCTATGTCTTTGGTAAGAAAAGTCTCTAGAGACTCTTTACCAACTACTGAATTTCAGTTCATTCTGTATACCCAAATTAGAAACTGTTGTCTTTCAGTTACAATGATTTTTCCACAGTTTATGGAACTGTGCTGCTTGCTGGAGAGGAATGCTATTAGTAGGGTTAAAATCTGTTTAACTAGGAAGAGAGTCTAGAAAAGCTGTTTCAAACCTTAAATTTGGTGAGTTTTAAGAGCTAAATAGAGTTCTGCTTCCTTTTCTTGTCCTTTTTCTTCTCCTAGGTTTGAGAACAGTGTTTGTTTCTTACTTTATGTGTCAGGCTAGAGTTTCGGTTACAGCTACACCTTGATGTGCCTGCAGAGGTAAGACCGGATTCTAGCCCTGCACTACTTGCATTTTATTCAAATCACTTACCTTCAGTTTCCAAGCAATGCTGATTAGCTTTCATTTGTAGAGAAAATAAAGGCTAAAGTAGTTTGCAACATTTAGAATGATGAACTTGCAGCTGCTATCAACATTATAATGAATTTTCTAGCAACTCTGAGTAATCTATCCTTATAGAGAAATTATATTTAAGGTTGCACTATTTTTTTTAAACAATGATGCAGCTTTAGTTTTTGATTTGTGCAATCTCTGCAGCAGAACAAAGAATAGTACATATGGGTTCAAATGACAGATTCTGAATTTTAAATAAAAATTGAGCTGAAAAAGTGTTTCAGAGAGGATTAAGGTTCATTGCTGTTGTCAAATTTGTGTGTGCAATGACAAGGACATCATCTAGATCAGAATTCAGTGGTGCTATGTGCTGAAATAAAACAATGGCTGCAACTCATTGATTTCCTGGAGGAGGAATCTCTGGCACTTTCTTAGTGATAATGAGTTGGTTCAAGATAGATTTTTCAAGTCAATAAGTTTAGAGATCGACAATAACTAATAAGCATTTGATTCGTGGGAATTTATCAACTTTCCACATGCCTGAGAATTGACTCTTTACAATCTTTATCCAAATTCAGTACTGACCATGACCTTAGTCTTCTTAAGGACTAGGTACTTCCAGGCCACTGGTCCAGTGAAGTTTTACTCATGCTGCTTCAGAGAGACAAAAGGTTGTGGGCTGCTTGCAGAACTTGCTCTTCTAAATCCTGGCACGAACCTCTTAGTGTAATATGATAGCAACTCATAGCTCTTTGCTAATCCCCATATCTGCAAGAAGGGCATGTAGGAGAAACTAGGGAATTGCAGGCCTGTCTTGATTTGGTAATAAGGAAAGAAGGAAAGTTATGGGGCAGATGGCATTGAGTGCCCTCACATGGTACATTTGGGACAATCAAGTGGTCAGAAGCATCTGGCATGGGCTTACAAATTCTTACAGATTCTGTCTGACTAACCTGAACTTCTCTGACCAGATGATTTGTTTAGTATATGAGGAAAAGACTGTGGATGTTGTTTACTCAGATTTAGAAATGTGCTTGATGGCTTGGTTGATGTACAGTTCACAAGATGAAGCCAGCTAGATGGTTTCCAATCCAATTAGCAGCTGGTCACCAACAGCATTCCTTAGGGCTCAGTGCTAGGGTGTGTTTTGTTTCATCATTTATTCAGTGATCTGAATGAGGGGGTGGGTCACACTCTAAATTTCACAAATGATACTAAGTTAGGTGGCTTTGTTGATCTGCTTGAGGGTAGAAAAGCTTTGCAGAGGGGACTGGATAGGCTAGACTGGTGAACTGAGTCTAACATCATTCAACAAGGCTAAGTGCTCAAAGAGCACTTAAATTGTAACAATACCATGCAACAACATAGGCTCGAGGAAAAGTGTCTAGAAAGATGCCCAACAACTAAAGAACCCAGGGGTGCTGGTCAACAGCCAGCTGAACATGAACTAGCAACGTGCCAAGGTGGCCAAGAAGGTCAATGGCATCAGACATAGTGTAGCTAGCAGAACTAGAGAAATTATTCCCCATCTGTACTCTGCACTGGTTAAACCACACGTCAAATACTGTGTTCAGTACTTGGCCCCTCACTACAAGAATGATATTGGGTTGCTGAAATGCACCTAGAGAAGTGCAATTGAGCTGGTGAAGGGACTGGAAAACAAGGCTTAAGAGAAATGACTTAGGTAATTGGAGTAGTTTTGGCCTGCAGGAGAGAAGCCTCAGGGAAGACCTCATTGTTCTCTACATGTTCTTGAAAGGAGGTTGCAGCATTGTCAGTGTTGTTTTCTCAGGTAACAAGAATGTAAGCAAATGTCCTCAAGTTGTGCTAGGAGATGTTTCAATTGGACATCAGGAAGAATCTCTTCATGGAGAGGATGGTCCAACATTGAAGTGGGCTGTTCAGGAGGTGGTCATCCCTAAAGGTATTTAATAGCTGTTTGGACTTGGCACTAAGCTATGTGGGTTTATGATGGGAATCAGTAGGTCAAGTTGATCTTGAAGGTCTTTTCCAACCAAGATGATACTGTGATTCATTTAAAAGGTAATAGTTTTCATCTTATTTCTTTAGGCATGACATACAGTAAGAGGGCTTGAAAGCCCCAGATGCTTACTGGAGTCACTACGCTTGTGAGAGGCAGCAGTGGAACCCTTGAAGTGTGTGGAGAAAGGACTTTGAAAAACTAGAGCATGCACTTTAAATAACTCTGAGAGATTTCCCCATGGACCTCTTATCCTCATCTATCTGAAAGTTAGCATGAAGATATATGGCTAAAATTCCAGTTGAAGTATTACCTCTAATATTTGTTAACCCATCTGTTTTATTATTAAGAACTCATCCCAGCTGACATCTGTGCACTACCTTCTCATCTGTACATCCTAGAATGATACTGAGATTATCACCTGAGAGAATTGGCCTTCTCTCAATTGGAGTAAAGTCATTTTGTATGGGCCATCGGATGAGAGCAGACACGTTTGTAGTTAACGGGGAGCAGCTAATAAGAAAAATCTGGAAAACATCTGTACCAGGTTAAGCCCAAAGTTTGTATAATATAGTTTTCTGTTAATGATACTGGCTGATGCAATAGTGTACAGGAAAGACAATGAAAACAGGACAGGTTTATAGTGATGTTTTGCACAATACCCTTTCAGCTTCAGAACTCTGTGATTCAGAGGTTACTTCTGTCAAAAGCATTGCCTTTGAGTTCAAATATACCATTCCATAATTTGTTCAACTACTACACTGGGAAATACTTAGGGTTTCTTCAGTGATGGTAATGTTTTATATTAGGCCAAATCGACCTGAAAGAAGTCAAAGGTGCTTTCAAAAGCAGAATTATAATACTTCAAATGAATTGAAAGCTATCATCTGGTGCTTTTGACAATCTTCTTATGAAACAATTCAACACTAATACAACTCTTCCTGGAACAACATGTAGCCTCACAATGGAATGACTGTTTGGCTGGTAGTTCTGTATAAAGTACTGAAGCAATAGAAGTCACCTTGAGAGCAGATGGAACAAAATCAAAGATTAATGGCAAATTTATGATCCTTTCAAGAAAAGAAGCCAAATAAAGTCAAATTGAATCATAAATTTAGAGGCTTCATAGGATCAGAACACGTAAAAGTAGTCATTATTGGTAAAATCAATTTGGCTAACACTACCAAGAAAGAGAGCATTCTGAAAGACTGCAGAATGAGTTCTGGGCCAGTTTTACTGTGTAATTATAGGAGGAGGAAATGGACCACAGCAAAAGCCATAGGCCTTCTAAGTTATAAATAAGCAAATAAATAAAAGAATTTTCCATTCTATCTGTGGTCTTTGGGAATTCTGAGTCTGAGTAAGATATGGAATGGCAGTAAATCCCTCTGTCATGGAATAACTGCATTCCCTGTATAGTACTATGCGCACATTTAACAGTTTATGCGAGAAGTACTACAGAGTTCTAGGCTCATCTAGTCATGTAGCACTTGAAAAAAAATTAATTTTTTCCTCAAATTTTATTGAATGAAAGCTCTAAAAGGAATTATTCTATAAAATATTGGTGTCTGATATGTGTTGTTTGTTTGTAAATGGTTATCAGAGTGTAGATTATAGTTTGCACTAGCAGTAAAGATGCATTACCTTGAAGTATGCTAGCCAAAATTATGTCAGTTTCTCTGTGCTCTCCAGTTCTTTAACATTCTAACTAAAACTAGAAATTTCAGACTTAACCGACTTCATATTATCTTGTTTTAGGTGGTGATAAAAGTGGTGTAATTTAGTAATTTAGGTGGTGGTGTCTATAAACAATAACAAATGGGAAGAAAACAAAACAGGGAATTTAGCATTAGTACAGTGTTTCCTAAATTTACATGAAGTGTTGCATTGCATCACCAGGTATTGCTTTAGAAATAAGAAATGAAGTTCAGAAAATATACTGAAGTACCGTAGCTGCAGCAAGTTTGAGGGATAAATGCATTTTCATCTAGTATTTCATAACTATTGTGTCTACTGAACTTTTGTATTTTCAGTTTAGTGATCCGCAATTGGTGATTTTGTTTATACTCATTGCATTATTATTGAGAATCCACAGATGAGAATAAGTTGTCCTTATTTTGAATTCAGTAATTGCATAAGGAAGACTTTAAAATCTAGAGTCCTAATTCTACAAGTGAACAGTTTGGTCGCAATGAATTCTGTTGATATCAACAGAGCTCTATATAGAAATGCTGTCTTTTCAGTAACAGCATCAGGATCAGATTTGAATTGATGGTAAGCTGGGAGCAGTCTGTAATAAGCTGAAAAGTTAAAAGTGGACAAAAAAACCAAAAACCACCCAAAGCCTACATTAGGCTAGTAATATACATACTATGATGCATTTAATCCATTTTTCTATTTATTTGAAAACTGTAGATTTCACAAAAAACACTGCCAGCTAGTTCAGCGTTATGCATCAACACATAGATGTGGCTGTCTGTTTTGCTGTTGATTCAATGAATTGGACCCCTCTGAAATTATACATTTTGAATCTTACATAATTGCAAATGATCGCTTTACGGAAAGACTGTAACTAATATATGGTTTTGCATTCTGTGAGGTAAGCTATACTATGTATAAATGCATCCAGGGTAAAATTCAAAACTAGAATTTCTACACTGCTTCTAAATAGAGAACCAATTAAATACAAGCACAGTATCTTTTTCATGAAGATATGTATCTACAGTTATTCCTGTAAGACCTAAGCAGAGTTAACTCATTATTTCAAAACATTAGAGGAGAATGTGAACTCCTCAATTAATTGCATAGTATTACCCCGGAACTCATGTAGGACATGAACATGTGGTACCCAATCCAATGTATTTCCAGTGAATTTTTGGTCATTATTAACTCAGTTCACTAACAGCATAAAATCCCATCAACTTAACAAGGAACTTTCTTCTGAAGACAAGACACACTATAGTAAGAAGGCAAGAGGTATGGAGTTCAGAGTAGTAGGTGTCTCTATACAGCTGCTGTTAAACTTCTGTCTACAAAAGGACAGACTAGGATGTTGCTCCATACTCTCAGAATTGCTTGTAGATTTATGTTAGCAATCAGGAAATTAAAAAGTGGAAATACTTGTAAGTTATGATTATCATAATTACACAAGCCTAGAGCCAATTAACAGCTCCTGAAAAACAGAGGTAGTTGATACTTGCATTTCAGTCCAAACATTTCATACAACTACTAATTTTTATCTTGTCATTCATCTTCATAATTTTTGGTTGCACTTATGAGATCAGTTTGAATCAAGAAACAGTACTAAATTGAACATTAATATATGGATAATAGCAGAACAAACAGAGAGAGGAGAAACATGCTTTTAATGTAGGTCAGTGAATTTCACCCTTTCAAGACTGGCAAGTGAGTTAACCAAAAAATCACATTTTCTACTTCAAATTTTGTCTGCTAATTGGTACTTGAATGATTTTCTAGACATGTAAGAAATTTAGCTTTCAGAACACATCTCATCATTAAGTAGAATAGGCAATTTTCTATTTTAAAAAATGACATTAAAAGAGTACAGAAACACTTTTTATCGTGAGGAAAATACCTTAAAAAAATCCAAACTACACAGGTTGTATAACAGAAAAATGAAAAATAGTCACCAAAATTACTGTGATCCTAGCTCTAATTAGATATCACCAGATAATGTTTCAACACACTGAGTATAGATTTGGCTCATGAGAAGTGTCAAGAAGTGTAATTTATGACGTTTTGCATTAAGAGTTCAAATTCCCTAGGAAAAGAAAATGGCTAAGATGGGCAATTTCACTTTCATCTATTTCTTCTCTATTAACAAAGTTATTAGCAGAAAAAACGTACGCTTAGGGACACTAGTGCAGTAATTCTCTCTAATAACATTTTCAAAGCTGCTGGTATTCTTTTAGATTTCTGTTTCGTCTTTCTGTTTGAAAAAGTATAAAGAAATTAATTTGCACCCACATTTTGTGTGCTTTTTTCCTCCTAAATTAAGGTTGTCTGGAGTCATTACCTATTTATGTGATAATGTTACATGCCTAGAATGTATATCCTTCAGGAAGAATATTAAACAGATCTAACAATTTCTGAAAATATTAGTTTGAGTTTTCTGTAGGAAGGTAGTATGATTTCCCATCTTGGTGGACAGAATGCATTTAGAAGAGACCTCTACTAGTATATTGTCTCTTCTCCACAGTGTTTTTTTCCACGTGGGCACCACTGGTAAATTATTACAAAATGATGTATATTCAAGGGCTTGAGTTTAGGATATTTATTAAACATAGGAAACACTATAACATAATAAACAATATGAGACAGTTATAAAGTTAGCTTTTATCACAGATGCTGTCAGTAGTTTATCAGTGATTTTTTAATGCATACAAAAAACCTCTGGTCCAATTATTAAAGCTACAATTGTCAAATATACTTCATATCATAACTGTTAATAAGGTAGCATAAAGCACGTATAAAATATTACTAGGAAGATGGCTGAAACTGAGTAAGAGAGAGATGTATATATGCAGTTAAGTTCTATGATGGCACTCCTAAGCTATTTATGAAGAAAATAATAACTTTTGACGCTTTGTTAACTTTGCTTTGATTTAATTAGTGATATCCAAGTTCAGAAAGTGAGTGAATAATTCAGTCTATTCCCTCAGCTACCTGCCAAATCAAACAATACAAGTCAAAACTAATACTACATATTTTCAGTCAGTCAGTATTATGTATCATAATGGAAGTGCATGAATACAGAGTTGAAAGTTGGCAGATAATAACAATTTGCCCTCTTTTGCGTGAGAAGAGTACTGCATCTGCCAAAACTATGGAATCGCTTTCTGTCTCTTGCACGGATAAAAATTGAGCCCTGCTGGCATGGGAGATGCTCACCGTTAAAAGGTGATTGAAGTACTTTGGTAGCAGCTGCTGCAAGCTGTGCTTTGATGGTGCTAAGCCCAGGGATTGGTTATTTTTTTGTTGTTTTTTTGTTTTTTTTTTTTCCTGAAGATCTGTTTGGTATACTGAAGCTCTTAGCTTTCTATTATTTCTGTGAAGCTTTTTTAAATTAATGAAAATATTTTTGTTCGGCATTATTTAGTTTCTGTTGAATTGATTAATTTGTCTCTTTCACTTTGGCAAATGGAATTTTTCCTTATCAAATGAACTATCTTGACTGTTCTATACTTACATTTATTGACAGTGACACTGCGTCAGCTACTCTAATTCATTTTTTGCTTACATTGTTTTTTGGGTTCTTTCCATGTTCTTTAATTCTCATTGAGTTGGTCTCCTAACCTGAATTTAGGGAGGGCTGAAAATTAATATTATCTTGTGTCTTAGCACTTAGATATTAAGAAATAAAAAATAATCCAAAATAATTTAAATATGTTGAGTTCACATAAAAAAATCATTGAAAACTAAAACTTCATGGCAAAAGGAGCATTTGAAAACAGCATTAAGAATTAGTAATTGTTTTTTTTTTTTTCTTCACTATTCTAGTAGAGAAAAGGCCAGAAGTGGCAGATTTGCAGACATTTTTTTTCTTTTTGGTGACAATTTATAGACTGGAATGTGAAAAAAAAAAAAGAAAAAAAAAAGAAAAAAAATTGGAGTTAAAGGTCAGACACCCTTCTGTAGAGTAAAGGGAAGCCCCAGTCATATATCAGGCTGTAATACATAGGGAATGCTCCCAGTTGTAGTTTCAGGTTCTTCTCAATATTTTGGAGCACTGTAGAATCAATTTGAATAGGTTGTGCCTGGAAGAAAGTCCTGTAGGATATCTTAAAACCTAACGTGGACCAAATGCTTTGTGCTTTAATATCTATAGGTCTTCATTAGCAGTTTGATTGAGTCAGTTTGTATGTTGATTAACAGAAGCTAGCAGCAAAACTGTACTGCAATCCACTACTGATTGTTTGTTAGCTCATTAGCCAACTTATGAACAGTTTTGTCTGTTAGTAGTAAAGCCATTATTCAAAATTGTCTTATAGCACAGCAACTTTTAGCATTTAAATGTACATGCATTTATTTGGATTTTTTTTAATTATTAATCTACTTTTTCATGTAAAGTTTTTTCTTTTATCATTAACTCCATGGTTGCACTCATCAACAGCAAGAAAACAAATTCTTTTCACTCAGTTATACTGCTAATATTTCCAATTTTTTTTTCTAAATACATGCAGATTATCTTACTGATGGTTCACAGTTTTATTCCATTTGAGAATATTTTTTATTTCACCAAAGTATTTAGGAATGCTGAGCTATATCTTCAGATTATATCTGTGTAAAATATATATCACTAATATTATAATAAATAATAAACAAATTTATACTATATCCGGGATAGTATACATTGGTAGTATTTTGCAACGTTATTATTTTAGCTTCAAGGGAAAACAACTTTCATATTTAATAAAGCAAAGCTTATACTATACTGTATGTAAAGCACATGCTTGAAGAAAAAATGTCCAGACTTTAGGCTACATGGAAAGTGAAAATTACAATGGAAGCATATGGTGCTACTACCTACTTACAGTGAAGAGATAGAAGGTTTTTATGACACTTTCTGGAGAAAATGTTGATGTTGTATTTCTAATAGTAGCAATCGTTAGGGACTAAGTATTATCTCACAATTGTTCATCTGAGTTTCAGGAAAAGCACCAGAGCAATGTGACTTTGACAGCTGGACTGAAATATTACTGAAAGAGAGTTGTTAAATGATGTTATACAACATGCCTTCATCTTTTAAATTTAGAGGAAAGAAACTGTTAGCATTGTCCAAGAAGCCTTTCCTCCAACTTCAGTCAACTGAAAACCAATGAATTACAACTAGTAAATTTTTACCTCTACGACAAGAGAAATATAAACTTAAATTCTGGTTGTAAAAGAACTGATTGATGTTTCCTTATTTTCACTAGTTCATAACTTTTAAGGAAAGAAATCCTTATGAAGCAATAGAAGTGGTGTTAAAACATATGGGTGAAATAAAACCTAATCCAGTCTCCTGTTTTCTGTTTTGAGCTTAGAGTTGATAGAGACAGAAATTGTTTGTGACACCATTATTTGATTGAATTCCAATGTCACAATCCTCATTCTTTGAAAACACTATACTATTTCTGATATTTATGATTCAGAACAATTTGTAAGGCCTTTGTTTTTCAAATAAAATTAAAACAAATAATCTTAAACTGCTTACAGTAAGATAATTCTTCTGTGGTAACCATTACCAAATGTATGAGCAGGGTGAAATGGAACTTTAAACATAATATATTTTTTTTCCCCATGTTAATGAGTTTCTTTTGTTTATGACAGTATTTTATCTATTTAGACAGCTACTGGCCTGTTTCCCACAATGCTTCACTTTTCACCATGGATTAAGAGTTCTACTTCTGCTTTAGTACACAAATCCCTCCCAAATTTCTCATTAAAAACCTTGGGTTCTTTTTTTTTTTTTTTTTCCTGGTGAAGTACACCTGTGGGCTCCATGTTTGTACCTGTCTGACAGAGTCATCCAAATATGCCACCCTTCTCTACCAGCCTGCCAATAAAAGCAGTGTGTGCATGCTGGACTTCTTAGCTGCGTAGCAGAGCAGCATACACCTTCTGTGACTCAGCCAAAGACAGGTATGTGTATAAGAAGTACATTTCAGGTCTGAGTTTTCTTGTTTGCTTCTTTGTTTTTCTGTAAGTACAGAGGCACCAAAATGTTTCTCTCGTGTTCTTGCTGAAAGCTATGCAAAAGTATATTGTCTGGAAGAAAGCTGACAAGATAATAACTTAGAGCTGTCAAGGAGTACCACCATTACACCTCCATTCAGTATTTGTTAATTCTCCTACAATGGCAGTTAGACTTAAACCATTTATTACACAGACAGCAGTGAGACAGAATGGGAATAAGGATTACTGGGACTGAAGATTTGGAACAACATTTTTCTGCTTTTAAGATGTTCTAGACATGAAAATTGCTTTTCAGATGTGAAGGACTGAAGTATATAACCTAAAAATAATTGACTTTTTTTTTAAAAAAAGGAAGCATTTTCAAAACAAGTACCTCAGTTTGTAACAAACCAAGAAAGTCTGCAGTAGAATTAAGCACTAAATTGTGTCGCTGAAAATAAGAAACTATAAAATCTTTGTTTGCTCTGTCTTAGTGAAACTAATGTCAAGCTTTGCATGAAGCAATGACATAATAACAAATTCCCTGTTCTGTGAGCACAGCAGCAAATCTATCTACACTTCCATCTGAAAATCGTGTGTATCTTGGCAGATAGTCATGCCCGAGGCTAGGTTAGCTCATTCATGGAGAAGGAACTTGGTTCTTGCTGCCTTGTGTGTGAAGAAGTCTCTTCTTTCATTCTATTTGTCCTTCACTGAACAATATCCCTTGCCATGACAGTCATCCATCTATGCTGTATAGCTATGTTTTCATTCCTGTGTATTGATGTGCAGGAACACGGTGAATCCTACCACAGAATTCAGAATTTCAGTCCACCTCATCCCCATTACAAAGTTCCTTGCAAACAGAGAATTTTCATCTACACCTTAGGATCACTCTGTGAAATTATTTTTTCTCCCCCTTATGTAGCTTGAGATACAGAAAAAAATTAGTCTTTCTCCGAATACTGAATAAATCAGTACATAGCTGTTATGATGATTTTCACACTGAAAAACTTGCAAGTTCATCAATAACATCTGAATTTTTCTGTTTAGTAATAAAGGAACTGGATTATGTTTTCTATTGAAGATGTGGTTTCAGTATGAAAGGTTGGTTTCTTATTTTTTTTTCTTTTTTTAGTTTCCTTTGTTCTGAGCAAGAGTAGCAAGAATAAAAACTATGACTTCATTTTGATTTAATTTTTATCAACTACTGAGTCAAAACTTAGAGACTTAGAGACCTTTTATGGAAGCACATTTATCTACTCAAATCAGGAGGACTTCTACTTTCGTAACAAACAATTCATTCTTTATTCCGTAACTTGAATAATAAAAGGGTGTTGTTTTTTTTTGTTTTGTTTTGTTTGTTTGTTTTGTTTTGAGTGGTTTAGCTGGCTTTGCCTTGCTGGCATTATGTGACGACGTTCTCTGTGCTGTACTTCAGTTGTCCAACAACCTTTTTGTCTTATATTCAGAAGTACTCAGCAGGGCTGTTCCTTTATTTTTTTTTTTTTTCCCTTTCATTCAAAACTAGCTTCACTTTACAGATAAGGAAACAGAGGAGGTAAGATCTGTCAGGATTGGTAGATGAATCCAGATTCAAGCAATAATCCTTTTAGTTGATCCTCTGAGTGAGACTTGACTTAATTTGTAAGGCATATGAATAATTAGTAAGTTATCTGTTTTCCTCTGATACATTAAAATTTCTTCTTATAGTGAATAATCCAGGTGAAAAGTAATATTCAGAGGGGAAAAAAAGCATTAATGTTAGGGATTTGGGTATTACTGTTCCAGAGATGTAATTTCCTAATGCATTTATACCTGAAAATTACTTGTCATTCCAGTACCTATTACTGGTTCATCTGACATAAACGGAGATTTTACTGCATCCTCTGTTATGTTTTGCTGTATATGTAACTCTGTAGATTGTTAAACTTTAATACTTATTTCAGAATTCAATTTCTTCAAAAATATGTGATAAAGCACAATTATAATGACGTTTTCACTTTGAATCAGCATGTTGCAGACAGTTAGGGCAACATCTTGTCTGTCACTGAAGCCGAGTTATGATTAATATCTGTGCTTCTTTTTCTTATTGCCATCTAGAATAGCTCAAAAAGCTTTTGAGCCCTGAAACCAAAGGGCATTGGGGTTTTTTTTGTTTGTTGGTTGTTTTTTTAGCTCCAGACAGTTCAAAGAAATTAAAATTAAAACCCTGCATATACACTTTAAAAACAAAACAAGCCCAAAACAGATGTAGTTAGTCTTGGGACCTGTATGCTAAGTAATTATGAAAAAACTCTTTCACTTGATATCTTTCATCCTAAAAATGCTACATGCTACAATATGTGCCTGTATTTTTATTAGCTTTATAAACTCTTAGTGAAGTAGATACAAAGGAAATTCTTTCTTTCAATGTTAAATTTACAGACATTTTTGTGGTTATTTATTTATTTGTCTGTCTGTCTGTCTGTCTATCTATCAATTTATCTATCTATCTATTTTTAACTCACAGAAAGTAGCCATACTTTCTGAAATGAAGTAATGAAGATTTTTTTTCTTGCTGGATAGTGATACAGCTTATGCCATACATTTTTTAGGACACATAGGCATACTAAAAGAAACAAATGCTAAATCTCCTTTTAGTATCAAATAAGTTTACAAATAATTCATATTGCCTACTCTGAAATAACTAGGAATGGCAATGTAATCCCCCAGGTCAGCAATTGACAGACACTACTAGGTCTTCCCTTCAGGAGGCTACATCTCTACTTACCCCTTAAGCAATATTCTGATGCCTATGTATTTATATGTTACAATCCTGTCAAACTACAGACAATGTATTTCAAGTTATATCTTAAGATCTGTTGAGTTATATCTTAAGATCTGTTGTCTGTCTCACATGCTGTTAATTGTGAGGGAGTTTTGAAATGTTGGCCTGTCTTTTGGAGATGGAATTGCTTTGAGATAAAGTTCCTTCTGATTTTTTAAAACTGTTTCTCAAGGGCATGAACATTGGATACCTGATGCTGGAAAGGTTGCGCCAGAACATTATCTCTGTATGATTACTAATTTGTCATCAGTGTTGGTCAAGGAATATAGTACCAGTATATTTCTTAGTCAACAGTAAAATACATCCAACATCTGCCATCTGTGAGATCGCTGAATTATAGAATTTTTGGATAAAACAGGCCATCGGAAGAAAGCTAATGGGTAAATTGGTGTCAGCAACTGTTAGGAAGCAGATAAAGGACTAGGACATTTCCTGAGAAAGAAAATGCATTATTTTCTACTCAGCAAGTAGTACTTCTCCTATTTTTGATGATCTGGGAAGGACATGAGTAAATACTTTTTTTCCGCCAGTTCATTTCTGGCATTGTCTTTCATAGACTATTCTCCCTGTGATTTTCAAGTTTGTCAATTTTAGTATAGTATGTGGCAGGCAATGCTACATACCTCTTATGTTATTGCTATCATGACATGAAAACCTATTGATCACAATTCTCCATGTATGCGATTAAAGAAACAAACAGTCAAACAAACAAAACTGAATTTCCAGCATATTCCTTCATTCTTTTTTTACTATCACTAGTTTCATAGCTATTTGTCAGCTGTAGAATAGTATAGATGCTGCTTCCAGGTAAAGAGAGAGGAGTCTAATAGTTACGTTTGAAATATTATTATAATTTGAAAAGCTGCAGTGCTATATAGCCAACACAAGCTTGTGGTCTCTTCTTTATCTGATTTGCTTTCATCTTTGTCAAAACATCATGATCCATATGGCCAAGTAGAGCAAGTTAGAGCAGATCATCCCTAATGAGAGTGGCAATCTTTTCTTTACATAGTTGTCATTCATAAAACAGTCTTCATTGGGTAGGATTCTGAAGAAGCCTCAAAATGTACCTTATGGAGAAATAATTGCTTTTGCCAGAAACTGGTTTTTAGTTTTGTGACAGAACTGAGAAAACCTAATGTGACAAGGCAATGTGGTGACTAATTGTGTGCCTTCAGGCTCATTTAAAAAAGGAATAACATGGAAGTTAACAATGCTATCTCTTATGACAATAAGCCAGTTATTTTTTCACTATACCCTGAAGCTCCACAGATCAAGTCCTGCAAAGGACTACTTGGTATAAGCTGGAAAAAATCTTATGCCTATTCCCTCTTAATTGCTACTCTCATGTTTATTTACAGTTTTTCCTGAGGCCAAAGAATGTGAAATCCCTGAAAAGTGTTTAAACATTACTGGGAGAGAAATGCAGCAGGAGCAGACCATCCTTGTGGTCTGCCTTTGTTGTTGACATGTGTAAAAGTTAGAGTGAAGCTGAAAGTAAGGATTCTTTTTCCATGTTGTGATAGAATCATGGGATGGCTCAAGCTGGAAAGGATCTTATATATCATCTAGTTCCAATTCCCTTGCTTTGGACAGGACTGCCAACCACTAGGTCAGGCTGCCAGGGTCCCATCCAACCTGACTTGAATGCCTCTAAGGATGGAGCACCCACAACTTCTTTGGACAAACTCTTTCAGTACCTCATCACTCTTAGAGTTACGTTCTCTTTAGAGCTGGGAGAAGTGTTGTGTAGAAAAGCTGGGAAGTTGACAGTGGCAATGGCTATCTGTATTTGTGCTATCCATTCTCTGGTTAAAAATTAATACTTCTTAAATAATTATTGGTTAATCATTTGAATAGCCTATTTTGTCTTTCAAACATGCTTTCAGTAGTTGGAAATTTGCTGTATTCTCATTCTGAATCTGGCTTATTGTATTTTTCTATGGTTTCCTGGCTTCCTACCCCTTCCTCCTACCGTAGTACATGTCACATCTGGGAATTATTGTCTTTGATCCTTTAAAATTCTTGGGTTGATATCAAGCTAGTCTAGAGTGATAGTACTCAGTCACTAAACAGACTCAGTGAATCATTTACTGTACAATTCTGCCTCTATAATAATTACATAAGAATTGTGTTGAAGAAAGAAAGGGAGGAAAATAGAAGAGAGGAAAACAAGATACATGAAAGCAAATTTTGAATGTGGTGGAAATTCTTTTTCAACCCTAATATGCTCGTGTAGGAAAATGAGTAAATACTTACTGTAAGATTACTATAAAGATAGGCCTCATATGAGGAGGCATGAATTTCAGAAAACTTAAGCTCTGGTGTTCCCAAGAGCACAGGAGATCTAAGAGTTAAGACGGTCAATTTAGGATTAAGTTTGATTCTTATGGCAAAAGAGCGGTAGAAGCCGATCTAAGTCATCCAACTGACTGAGAACGGTTTCGATGAATTTTCTTCCTTGTGACCCCAAAACATGATAAGTAGATAGGAATGTTTGCCTTTATTGGCTCTTCCAAGATAATTCTTGGCAATAAATTCTTTTTCTGCACTGCTTTTATCTGTGACTCATATAGGCATTTCAGTGAGCTCAGCGTTGTGTGAGAACAAAGTAGGAGGCCAATGCACGTTGATCTAGCCTGTGATCTGGTTATTCCTTCTCTTTTTCAACTCTTGTGGAAATATAAATATTCATAGTTGCTAACAAACCACATCTCTTAAATCTCAAAAGCAACAGTGTCACATCTTATACTGACAGTGCTCTTAAACTGTATCATAGAGGTCATGATAGTCTTTCTTCTTACAGATAAATCTTTGAGATGTGGGTCAATTTAATGTTTAGCTTATTCAGATACGCTTTAGGTGCTACATTTGTTGAGTAGAGCATGAAAATGTGATAATGTGATTTTTGTACACAAATTTGAAAGTGGAAACAAAAATGAATTTCAGACTTACAGTATTTCAAATAATGTGCTTTGTTGATCAGCAGTAGGAAGTAACATCATGTTTCTGAATGATCAGAATAGTGATATTTACTACCAAGCTCTTAAAAATAGTACTAATCATTTGACATTAAGCATTACTTTAAAAGTGAGCACACTGAAACAGAAATTCCATATTTGAGACTTTACCTTTTTTTTTCATAAGATCTCAATACTGTTCTGAAAGATGTAAAAATAAAATGCGTCTGTACACTTTTAAAGCTAGGAAGAGTCATTGCAATAAGAATTTATTGCAGTAGGGTAAGCAAAGTGATAGTAACCTGCTATATATATTGTTTAAAAATGGCAGAATAAGAAAGACAGCTTATAACTATAAAATCACTACAATGTTCTTTCACAATAATATCTTAAATTAGAGAGAACGCAGACCCACAATCTAAAGTCAAATTTTACTGTGATGGTATTTTTTGTTATAGAAAAAAAAAATCCACTAAGTGACTTGATCTGTAGCAGTTAGAATCATACAGTAAAAGAACAAAGTAATTAAGAGAGAGAATTCTGGCTTTTAGCCTAGTCTACTGGATCAAACTGGAGGATGGGAAAGCTGATGACAGCAGCTAAGAGGCAGAAGCCTGCCCTACAGATTTAATAATAAATAAAAATATCATCAGTGACATTGCTTTACACTCTACCTAAGTCATTAATTAATCAAGTTATATGTACATATGGGAGGCTGCTGGAAAAAAACAAGGAAGTGAATTCTGCTTCTGCATGCAGATCTAGTATGCTTTATATATGCATTTCCAACTCCTGATGAAAGATGATGATATTATTCTCTTTCTGAGGGAGCTGTGGCACAAGTGCAATTTGGCTGAACTTCAAGATGACATTGAGTTTGCAAGCTGGTGAAATAACTGGATAGGAAGGTAGATATATTCCTGCATACATACATACATACATATATATATATATATTTACCCCTAGATGATTTAGGTCCATACCTGTAAGGTTGACCTTTGCCACTTCTTGACTATTAAGTTGCAAGTGTGCCTTTTTTCAGATTCTCAGAGACTAAGATTATTACTTCCTGTTGTAGAACTTTAAATTGATTGTAAAATGATCACAGTGTGGACTAAATCCTAAAATCCCTCCACCTTGTTTGTGACCAAAGCTTGCTAGTTTGTTGGACTACTGCTTTAAAAAGTTTCTCCTTAAAGGCATATTAAGCATTTGTTTTTTCTATCAGATGTACTATTTTTTTCTAAGCTTCCAGTCATAGCCAATGGAATTATGACATTATTAAGTCCTAGCCTGAACTTCCAGAATCTCTTCACTCATTTTATCTGTGATCACTATAGACATCTGAACGTAGTTGGACTGTTATGCTGGCATTTATGCAGAGATGATTCTTTATTTATTTATTTTGCCTTAATCAAGTATTTCAGCCCTGAGAACAGACTCTGAGACTCCCTCCATGCAATGTATAAAGACAGGCATAGTCAAGGTATTTGTACTGTGATTACTCTAGTGATTTTATTTGAATTTCTTTATAGCTACATCCTTTCTATCATTTCATACTTATTGAGATTGCTTGCTTGTTTGCTGAGCTGACAAATATTTATCAGCATGGTTGTTTCTACCTTGCAAGAATTAAAAAAATAAAATAATAAAGATCCATTGTAGTCAGCAAATGGCACTGTACTAGACTTAATACACTTGTCTGAAGTGGAACTTTTATTGTTGTGGACAGACAGAATGATGTTTTGGCCTGACAAATGGTGAGACTAAGTCATTTAGATGTAACAATATATACGGAAAATTTGAAATAAGAATAAAAATTAGTTGATGCAGAAAATTTGAAACAGAACTGAAGCAAGAGAACTGGTCTTCAAGGACTGCAGAGAAGAGATTTCCATGACAACAGAATACTTAGGTATGCAAATAAAGAAACAAAGCACCTTAAAAAAATCAGTAAATACACCTCTAATTCATAGAATAAAATCTGAGGAGTACCATTTATGTAGAAGAAAAGTGATGGTGAGCTGAGAAGATAGGGCTATTGTGGGCCAAATTCCCTTCTCGCTTAAATCAGTACTTTTTAAATTGTACACACAGACATAGGATTCCATTCCTCATGGTTTGTAACAATGTTGTACTGTGACGGGATCAAAAGCTCAAGACTTTCTTCAGTTGTTCATCTATATAGCAACTAAAACATGCTTTTCAATAGTAAAGATTCCACCAGATTCTTCCAAGCAGATCCAACCTGGCTACTTTAGAAGTCAGAAAATTTCCCTCAAATATTTACACCTACTTCTGTCCTTTTCTTCTATGACCTTCCCCCCATTGGCCACAGAAAAGAGTTTCCTCATTATAACCATCTAAATATGAAAGATTGCTATCATGTTATGTCCTGTGAGTTTTCAGAATATTATGTAAAGGAATTAACATTTATGACAGAGGCTCATGTTATTATGGATTGTAATGTAATCCCCTCAATAAATATTGTAGCCCTTCTTCCATGACCCATGTTGTATTATAACTTTGGTATTATGCTCAAGAGCTTTTCATGTTAAGGAAAGGAAAACATATAGGGTTTATGGTCATACAGCTCTCTGTTACCATAGCCACCATATCATATAATTCACAGACTAATCAAGCTCTGCCTTGAAACATCTATTTCAACTTTCCTCTTGTTCATTTGGAATATTGTTTCAGTGTTTGAATTCTTTAAGTCTTAGCAGCTTTCATTTAATACATAAATTTATAAATTATAGACTGCACCACTCGTTCTGGTGCCAACAAAACCTTTAAATGGAGTAGGTGGTATGTTTTGTTCCCTCACTTGGGTTTTTGCCTGCCTGCCTCATGTACTTTTACAGCATCAATATCCCCTCTTGGACTTATTTATATGAATATAAACAGGCTTTTTTAGTCTGTACATATACATTGGGCTCATTTAAAAAAGAGTATTGTAGCCACTGTAAAGAGAATTTTGCCTCATCTCAGTGTTTATACGCACTAACAAAATATGAGATTGGTGTCTTCATATTTTTCCATAAACTAATCGTTAGTACCATAATTTTAGTAACTTTATTCCCTGGAGAAAATACTGTAGGAATCAAAATGCTTTAAATCAGTCTGAATTTTTCTGTATTTGTGTTGTTAATGATTGTTTGATATTCCATAAATTGGCTTATGTTCTACTTTTGTTCCTGAAACTGTATAACCTGGAAGCTCTGTGGATCAGGATTTAAAAATGGAAAATATGAAGCACTGCATTCAGTTACATTCTGGAGCTGGCTGTACAGAGCACTACTACTCTCTGATTTCCACTGGCTGAACATAAAAGCCATTATCCTTTCAGCTGTTAGTTTTTGTAAGAAATCATGTGTGAGATAAATAGGAAAGGGAAAGAAAATGGAGAGAGGGGAGAGAGGAACAGAGTGAGAGAAGAGTTTACTGAAGAGAATGAAAGACAAAAAACAATGTGAAGCAAGTATACAGCTGAATGTAAAAATGCCAGAAAAAGTGTTGAGAAAACATGCTCCCATAAACTGTCTCAGTCTGGGCACTGTTCTACACCAGGGTCAGCTCTGGGATTTTGTTGCTGTTTTTTGGCTGTGCATTTAATTTTTTTCTCTCTTCTGAGCATAGTGCAGAGCACATTATTTCACATGAGATCTTAAATCTATCATCTATTTGATATAAAAAATCTACAGATGCCCCCATGCAAAGAAAATGGGTTTGCTGCATTATAGTGTGCCAATATTTTTCTTCAGCATACACCTGTCTAATGCACTGTTTTTCAGCTGTGTTTCCTCTGAAGTTGGCTATGTTTCAGTAGCAGGTGAAGCTGCTCCCAGTACGCTTTTACCTACAAAATGTTGTGCTATCTTCCAGGCTAAGAATGAGGTGCTTAAAAACTGCAGTGCTGTTATTTTCATACAATCTTCATGTAAATACAAAGTAATATATTGACTCAGTTTTACTAATGAAATAACTTCAGTGACAGTCTAATAATGACAACAAACAATTCAATAGCAATTTAGATTAAGTGATACAGATTAAGCCAAGGAAGTGTCTGAGCAGCAAATCAAAGTCATGCTGGATACTACATTGTCTTTTAAAATATAACCTTGCATTAGTTTGCAGTGACTTTCTTCTAAAATATCTGCAGTGTGACTATTACAAATGATGAATCAGAGCTAAAACAAGAGATAAAAATAGAATAGTCTCACAAATCAAAAGTGAAATACCTAAATACTGCCACTCAACAACCAAGCAGATTCAGTCACCTGCAGCAAACTGAAGGCAACAAACAGAAACAACAGCAGCAAGGAAAAACAATTTCTCTGGAGTAAAAAATCTGGAGGTAGTGAGCACTTATTTTCCACTGACACTGAGTCACGAGTGTGCTCCTACTTTCCTCAGTTTTGTTTTAAAAGCCCTAACAAAGAAGCCAAACCGTGTCTTGGCAGATTTATAGCTACAGACAAAGTGTAAATTGGATGGCTCTTAAGTGGTTGTTTTCTCTTTTTGTTAGCACACAGAAATTCTGACTTGTTTACTTGTTTCTGGTTAAGTTGAATCACTTTTGACCTCTAGAGAACTTATTACAAACTGTTAATTTAAAAAAATAAACGAGTTTCAAGGAAAGTAGGCTCTCACCCTTTCCTCTCACCTTTTCAGTAACAAGGTATAATAACAGCAATGCAGTAATGGGCAATTTTTGCCAAGTTCCAGAGTTGGCCTTCATTGTTTCTCACTGTCTCCTTCCATGCAGAATTAGAGATACACACTGTGCTTCTTTTGAAGAAGTGTTATGGGTGAGATTAATAGATACAAAAATAAAAAAAGCATTGATATTCCCTAAAAACTTTGAGTACTAAAAAGAAATATTAAATATAGGAGCGTGTCTGTTTCAGGGACATGTAACTTGTTAGCAGTGATACCTTTCCTGTCCTAAAATCTCATTTTACACTTTGCGTTTCCCCATATCAACCTTGTGGTGGGTTGGACTCAGTGGACAGCCTAGAACTCCTGTATGTGCTTGCTTACCCCTCCTCCACAGTGCAATGGCAGGGAGAGAGGTAAAAATGGGAAGAACAAGAGGGTGAAAACAAAGAAAACCACTCAGCAATTACTCACAGGAGCAAAAGAGACTTGGGGAGGTTATGTTAATTTACTGACAAACATCATAAATAATTAATTACTTGACTTGGGTACTGGGAAACAAAAAGACAAATGTTCAGTTGGTAAAGCACACTTGTTCCCCATTTACCTCGCTCAGATGCACTTCTGACGCTTCTTATCCCTCACTTGTTTTTGCTGCAGGTTATACTCCACGGAATAGGCCATAGGAGGTTGGGGTCAGCATATAGAGGTCCCTCCCTGCTGCTCCTTCTTTCTAACTTCACCAAGGCTGCTGCTTCATTCCTACTCATCCTCTCCTCTGCCATGGACTACGGAACACAGACAGCCTTTGACCTTCCCCAGAGATCACTATTTACACTGTCCCCATTACCAGCACCTTGCCAGTAATACATAACACCCATCAGTGTCAGTGTCATAGAACTCCCAACAATGCAGATTTCTCATTTAGAAAATAGACACTTGTAAGATTTGAGTATCGCCAAACTGCAGTTCATGGAATCAGAGAATGGTTTGGGAATGTTGGTTGGAAGGGACCTTTAAGATCATCTAGTTCCAACCCCCCATTTACAGTCAGGGACGCTTCCCGCTAGACTAGGTTGCTCAAAGCCCCATCCAGCTGGGCCTTGAATGCTTCTAGGGAGGGGGCATTCCCAATCTGAATAAAACGTAGAAATTGAATTTTAGTACTTTTCAGAGGAGGAAAAGTATTCTGATTCTGTTGCTTTTAGGTTTTTTTTTCTGTTTGTTTAATTTTTTTTTTTTTTTTGCAAAACATCATAAGCAGCATGAAGTATAAGCTGAATGACAAACTGCAAACTTCTGAAGAAGAATGCTCCCACCTGGAAAGCCATTCTCCACCAGAGAAAGCACTGCAACAATAAATGATAAATGAAGGACAGAATCTTTGGATAATACTATATACTTCCTGAGCCCGAGCCTTTGCACATCCACGTGAATAAATAGGAAAATATCAGGTCCTCTCTGATACGAATGTATTAGCACCAGAAATATTGATTAATAATTTTTATTAATCTAAAATTTTTTAATTAATTTTTTCCTTTGGATGAAAATGCCTCCTTATCCCTAGGCTAGCTTCATAATTTGATGATTAAATTTATATATTAAATATTTTAAACAGTTGTGGAATTCAGAGCTTCATTTGGACACACTGAATCATAATTTTGTTAAGCCTTTTCAATTAGTTTACATTTGAATGTAATAAAAATATGCCGAATCAGCTTCTAATGACAGAAATAAGATGGAAGCTACATCAGTTATGCCTAGGAGAAAATATTAACGTTATCATAGATGACTAAAAGAAATCTGAATGTATACGTACCATTAAATGTCTGAACAATGTTGTACTAGCATTTAGCTCTGGAAGATGAATCTGAAATAAATGAGAAAGAAAGAAATTATTTATTTTGAAAAAGTAGAAACCAGAACGAAACTTTATATTCACAGAAATGTAATTATATGTTGAAATGTAATTATATAGAAAGGATGAAATCAGAGTTGATGTCAATTTTTACTGAATGTTATATAGAGCAGATGCGTGGATTTGACATGCTAATTGGAGGAAACTGAATCAGGTTTGGTAAATAATAAAAAAATCGCCCTTTAAAGCAAATGTGGGAAAAAACAACAAACAACAACAACAAGACTACAAAAAATCCAACAGCACATTCTAAACTATGTTGTCGTTTACACATAGCATCAATGTTTTGCAACTTTATATTTGGCAATTAATGGCAATCCTTATCATAATATAGACGCTCAGTGGTTAAAAATCTGCACATTTCTGTTATAGTTTTTGAAGTCAGAAAGTTGTATTCATTTATATGAAATGCTATTTTGAACAGTTATTTTCAAAGAAGCTTTCATTTTCAAGTATTGCACCCTTAATTTTTAATTAAACAGTAAATATTATGCAAACATTTAGCTTTCACTTATAGTAGTGGTGACACAAGGAAATGGATATTTAGAATGTGAGAGAAAATTAAACAACCAAGAACTGGAGAAGTTGGAAAGGAAGCTTGGGAAAGTCAATGACATTTTCCATCAAAATTCTTTAAATCCTAAGAGAGCTAAAAGGAAAAAGCAGGCAGAGGAAAATGATCAAATTATTTTAAGCAAGACCCATCAAGAAGTACAGGAGATGAAGAACAAGAGGGTGTCAACAAAGAGGGCAAGTAGAAAAATGAAGGAGATGAGCTTGAGAGAAGCATGCAGATTTATAGACACTGTTCAGTTTTTTGGGGTCACTTTCCCTGGCTTCAGACATAACTGATCATAAAGGTTACTCACCCTACCTTCTCTATACAAACTTAGTAGACACTGTAGAGATTACATTCTGCTTTGTGCTGCATACCTGTAATTCTTTCTAAGACGCAAGACAAATATCTATCTGAAATGGCAACTGCTAAGGTATTTTTGATGTATTACCACCATTCTTTCCCTAGCTCACTCTGTTATGACCAGCTGCTCCTGTATATTTAGATTGTTTTTATAACTCACAGAGTTTTGATAAAACGTTGGGGTACAACAAAGCGAGCAAAAGGAAGTGACAGCCATAAATCAAAACTGCCTCACTTTAATACACACACATGACAACGAGGGCGCTTGCAAAATTGTGATGAATGAGAGTTAGGTAATTCTTGATAATTAGCTAGATTGAGTCCTGATGATGAAAAGTATATCCTGGTGTCTCTCCTGAGTACTTTGAATTTCTCTCACAAAGGAGATCCATATTCTGGATATCTGAGGATTCTCCTAATAGAAGGGAAATCTTTTGGTGGTGTGTAGCAGATACGGTACTCTGGAGAAGGGGCTCAGGGGAGAACTTATTCTCTATAACTACCTGAAAGGAGGTTGTAGTAAGCTGGGGGTCAGCCTCTTCTCTTGCATAACTAGTGGTAGGACGAGAGGGAATGGCTTCAAGTTGAACCAGAGGAGATTCAGACTGGACGTTAGGAAATAATTCTTCTCCAAAAGAGTGGTCAGGCACTGGAATAGGCTGCCCAGGGAGGTGGAGGAGACACTGACCCAGGAGGTGTTCAAGGAACGTTTAGATGTTGTGTTGAGGAACGTGGTTTAGTGAGAGCTATCGGTGATAGGTGGACAGTTGGACTTGATGATTTCGTAGAACTTTTCCAACATTGGTGATTCTATTATTCTATTCTTCAGTCTTTCCTCAGCCTCTAGCAATGTATTTGTCTCCAAAAAAAAAAAAAAAAAAGAGACCACTTGGTAGAAGCAACACAACACTTGTTTGTTCTTGGCTAGTTATACTACACTGTGCTTCTCTGTCTGCCCATTCAAGTCCTCAACCATTCCATCATTTTTGGAGTGAAAACAGGCATAAGTTTGTCCCATGGAACGGTAGAAAAGAGGATGTATTTGTTGGTAGTACAGTGTATAAATTATTCCTTTATCTTTCAGCTGATGAGAATCTTCAAAGTATCAAAAAATAATATGAAATCAAACACTGAGAAGAATATTTAAGACTTTAGGTAGTGAATCCTATAACCTTTATTTGCCTTGAAAAAAGTACTGCGATAGTTGGAGAATGTACACGCAAAAAAAGAGAACTGGGGATTCTGAAACAAGTCATTGGGAGAGCAGTCATAGCAAAAGCATTTTCTAGTAACATGTCTCTGAAGGTCTTTAAAAATTAGAGGTGCTATGAACTGTCCCTTAAAATGCCATTTCCTGTTTTCTTCAAGTGCAACAGCCAAACCTCTCCTGCTATTATGGGGTAAGATCTCACTGGTTTCAGTGGGATTATCTCAGTTTCCTCTAGAACTGTTCGAAGTGCCCAGGTAAATCACTCCCATCAGGTGCTATTACTCTGCTCCATGTGTGGCTACCTGGATTTCACATCCAACGGTACCAGTTACCATAACTTGGTCGACATACAGCGTTTTGCAAGCGAAGTCCCCGTGGGCTGCGGCGATGCTCCCAGCCCACGCTTGTCGTGGTGCGTAACCTCCTCAACGCGAGGACTCGGTACCACGCGAGTCCCGGCGACCAGACAGGGCGGTAACAGGTGATGCACAACCACCTGTGTGAAGCCACAGGGCGGCCCTCCAGGGCTCTCTCTCAGGGCACTCCCCACGGCAGACCAAGCTTCCGCGGCTTCCTCCTCGAGGCACGAGAGAGCCTCACCCCGCAACCCCACACGGGGCGCGAAGGTAGCCCGGCCTAGGGAGGGGTTGGGGGGGGCACGGGCTGAGGCGGCGGCCCGGAGCCCTGTGGCCCGCCCCGCGCCGCCGCGGGTGGCGGGGGAGGTGCTGCTGCCTCCGAGGCGGGGCCCCGCTCCGCTCCGCTCCGCCGCACCGCGCCCGGCCCGCACCTCTCCGCTCCGGCGCGGCCCCGTTCCGGCTCCGCGGCTCCGGCGCGGCGCTGCTGCCGCGCTCCCCCGCCGCGGCTCCGGGCGCCTCCCGCCACCCAGCATGAATGTGAGGAGGGTGGAGAGCATCTCGGCGCAGCTGGAGGAGGCCAGCTCCACAGGCGGTAGGACGGGAGCGGCGTGCGGGCGCGGAGCTTTTTGCTTATTATTTCTTTCTTTATTTAGTTAGTTATTTTTTGGGGGGGGGTAGTTATTTTGGGCTTTCTCCCCCTTAGCTTTAAGCGGCGTGTCTTGCAAGTTGGCGTGAGGTTTGCAGGGGGAGCTGCTTGCTTGCATGGGGTCAATGCATCTGTGCTGTTATTTTGGAAAAACGCGTGTGCCTATGGGGACGGTAAGCAAACGCTGACTGCCAGGGGTCTCAGGCTGAGACGAGCTTTGCAAAGCGGCCGCGAGGTGCCCGCTGTGGCCAACCTGGTACTTTTGCCTTCTCTGAAATAACCCAGGGCCGGGAATGGACCTCCGGGGGCACCACGCACCCAACTCCCTGGAGGGAATTTGGTCAGTCCCGTTTCTGCTTTTTGTATCTTCTCGGTGCTTGAGTAACAACTACCTGATGGAGAGCAGCTTGCTCTGTAAGCTAGCAGCTACCTGCTGCCTTTCTCTCTGCATTCCAGTGTGGAATACACCTGAGAAGGGCTGCAGAATAACTAGAGTTTAGGGAGGAGAAAAGTGAACTTTGCTATCCTTCATCCCTACCAGGGTGTTAAGAACTGTCCTCTCAATGTAAGTAGGAAACATCTGTTGGAAACAAAGCTGTGTGGGTTCAGCATGCGTAAGGTTCTGCTGCTCTGCTCAGTGTGAAGTGGTTAAGCAGAGGACGATTGGAGAATTAATGAAAACTTTGCAAAATAGTCAGTCAGAAATAAGGAAAGTTGTTCTCTAGGAAAAGATAGAAAACTGTTTCATGTTTCCTTCTGCGCTGCTAGATTTCTAATCAACAGTGTGATGCCAGTGTACTGCAGCCTTGTTGTGAAGTTGCTTGAGGGACACAGCAGTGTTCCACCCTTTGCCTGTTTTCTCATGTTTTAAAGTAGTCTTTCTGCTTGTCAGACGTGGCTCAGCTTCATGTCTTCTGTTGGACTGTGTTCAGCTTTTCACTCTTCTTAGTGCCCTAGCTGGGAATTAAGATCTTTTCCTCCACATATACCCCTGTCAGCCTTACAGCTCTTCTCTGTTATGTATCAGAAAGTCACTGTTTTTCCATCCTACTGGTACCTGGGCTACACCAACAGGACTGGTTGGGCTAAACACAACTCAGGTCATAACTCAGACACGGTGGATTTGCACAGCTGCTACTGAGACATAATTTGTTTTATGGGTCGTTACTGTAGGTGCTGAAGCATAAAGAGTTTGCAGGTTAGCGCTTCATCTTACAGGTTTAGATAGTAGTAACAGGAAAGTGTCTTATGTAAACTGGGGAAATATGATCTGAATCAATGCCATGCAAATAACGTGATACATCAAGATGGTATTTTCATATGAAAACATTTTATTTGAACTGTATATTGTTTGTGTCCTGTGCTGGTTCTCTTGGTGTGCTTGCCTTGTCAGTTTTAGAACTCAACACTGGATTTGATTCATTTTAAACTTGTAACAGTCAGAGCTAAGATACACTTTTGCACTGTTCTAAAGTGAAAAGCAAAATCTGTTTGAAACATGAGTTACTGTAGGAAAAGTACCTCTCAGAAATTAGTTCTCATGCCAGAAATGGAAAAAGTAAAGATAAAAATGACAGTGCTAAAAGCGAATTCTCCTCTTTTTAGGAGATCACCACTCAGTGTATAATTCTCACTGCTAGCTTAATTTCTAAGGAAGCTTTACTGCTCTGGGTTTCTTATACAACAGAGGACACTTGTGTACATCTCCTCAAAATTTTGATTCTTTTTGGTCTAAAGTTCCTTTTCCACCTCTCTCTTCTCCAGTTGTCTACATGTAGGCTCACAACTCATTTCAGCATTTCAGATTGTGTTTGTTGGTTATTTACTGAAGAAGTTTTCTGTAGATTTGCCCTGACTATTTCTCTTCAATTATAAGCCACCATTTGAAAAGAAGTAATGTTTTAGATCTTATGTCAGCAGCAGAGGGGTGTGATGCATGAGAATCAGAAAATGTAACTAACAGAAATGTAGTTGTTTATCTGCTTTGTTTTTCCAAACAAAGTAAAACCAAATTAATACACAAGCAGCTTGAACTATGAAAATTATTAGCAAAAAAAGGGAAACATTTTGTACCTTTAAATGAGTAATGATGCCCTTTGGCTGCTCTTCCCCTCACATTTACTGTATTGCAGCTTGGAGGACATCTTTTGTATTCAAGCTAGTGTTGGCTGAAGCACCACTGAAAGTTCTTGAATAACAAAATGTTTCCTGTCTGAAATGTTCAGCCAACCCAAGGGTGAACTGTTTCATCCCTCAGCCCTATGGAAGAGTCTTCATCCATGTCTTATCTGTGGAGAAGTTGTTTGCACTAGTGGCAGTCAAAACTCTTCTGTTATCAGGTAAAAGCAATAAAGCACCTTGGTAAAAGCAAAAGAGCAGAGGAAAATTATTAGGAACAATTCAAAAGGTAAGGATAAGTTTAACTATGAGATGCCTTGTGTGTTGAATATTGAGGACAAATTTAAGCTGCTGGGAATGGTAATATTCATGAGGCACTATCACAGTCACTCCACTCTTTGCTTTACTGTAGGGTATCACAAATTCAGAATGGGGATTGTGCTGACCAATAACCACTTCCTTATTTGAGCAACAGAGATCATTGTAAAAGTTGAGGAGTTGTTTGTGACAAGTCTCAAAGATTTCTCTATGGTGAGACAGGGGAGTGTTAAACGATGCATGTTAGGAAAGAGACTGTCATTTCTACAATACACACGACAGATGGAACAACTAGTACTATTGAAAAGTGTACAGCTTTGTTATTTTCAAGCATGGTATTCTCTGCCATACCTTAAGGAGATCCTTGTGTAGTAGTGATCACTTCAGGTTTTAACAAGTGGATTGCTCTTGTTGCTTGAGGTATTCTTAGGAGACAGAGCAGTTTTAGAGAAAGAAAGCTATGTAAGAACTTAGGAAAAGGTATATCAAGAATAATGAAGAAAGTTTTCAAAATATGCACTGGAAAACAGTGACAGAAAAAATGAGGAATGAAGAAATAGCTTCTTATTCCACCTGAGATACAACTGATATTAATGAAAGTGTGCCCTATTGAGGGATACTGGTAAGGGGAGGTGTGTGTTGGGATACGAAGGACTTTGTCCAGTTTGGATTCATCTGACACAATGAAAAACAGTGACTTTGCACATGCCTTCCATCAAAACTCTGGTTTGCCTAGGAGTTCCTTCCATAGGGCATGCTGTCAGTTAGCAGTCAGTGTTACTTTTTCCACTAACACTAAAGAGAAAAGGACTGAAGAACTGTTTGCAGTGTAAACCTTTTGTAAAAATTTTAGTATTTGCCTTCATCTCTAGTTTCTGTATTCAGTGAGCACATGAAGCAGTGATTACATGCAAAATTCTAGTACTGAGAGCTATGTTTGATATGAATGCCGAAAATGCCCTGGCTTCCCACGAGCATCAACTTTATAGGTTTTGCACAGAATACTGTTTTCATTAATCTGTGCTTTGAAGCTTCTAATCATGCTAGGGGAATTAATATAGATAACCAAGTGTGTGGGTGATCTTCAGGTATATTGTGTTCAGTGAACTGACTCCAGGTGGTTTTAGTCTTTATGAAATTTAGAGAGGAAGATGGGATCTAGCAGTTAATGTAGCCTCAGAGAAGCAGATAGCTTGTGTCATGGAAAGCTTTTACAGCCTATCAGATATGCACTTAGGACTCATGCTTTGGGTTGGAACTGAATATTTGATCTGCGCAGTGTTCAGCTGTAATCTATCCCATCTCAGCCATCCTGTTTGCCATTGTGATTTATTCAGAATCTTTTGGCACTTGAAAAAGAAAGTATCTAAAAATACCACAATGCCTGATTGCTTCACTATTTCACAGATAAGTGCATTCTTGCTAGCCTACCCTGCTATCCTTCCCCTGAATTCTGCCTGTCCTCTCTTTCTTGTAAGTGTACAGACCACCAGAATAGATTGTATTCAGAACCTTGTTTGTCAAGTGGATGCTGGTCATATATTGTCTGCTATTAGCAGAGGCCGCTACTCCTATTTGAGATGAGAGAGAAAATATTGGCACAAGGCTGTGTGCTGGGCCAAGAGCCAAATCTTTTTTTTTTTTTTTTTTTGGTAGTGGTAGTCAATACAGTCTGAACCAAGTAGGATTCTCTAATAGCACATACTTTAATTAAAAGCCCTGGGCCCATTCTGGGCAGTGTGAGTGAGTTCAAGAGGTAAAAACTTATTTTCCTGGGAGCACGGCATAGTGGCACATCTAGAGATAGTTAATGGGCAAGCTTGGATGCTATATTTCCATAGTGTTTGGCTTGAGCTATAATATGTCTGTGTCAGAAGTAGAGGGACAAAAGGTTGACAACAGGTGTCAGTTTTTTGATAGCATTTGTCACTTCAAAATCGTGTTTTCTGTCCTGAGGTCTTTGCTTCCTGTTGCTTTGCTGGCTAGACAGTGTTTGGCCCAGATTGTTCACTGAGTACAGCAGATGTAATTGGAAAATAAGTGAAAGTATGTCATGTATATATATTTGCCTGTAGAGCTGTGAAAAGCATGGAATCCACTTATTTTGTGGTCTTCTTCATTATTATTTTGCAATTGTATTACAGGAGACTTGTATCATCATGTAGATTATGGATTTATTTTATTTTCATTTTTTACTCTCACACAGAGGGGGAAATCGGTTCTGTGTTATTGCCTCCGTGCATGTGACAGCAGTGGTGATTGGGCCCTGATCTTGCTGCTATGAATGTGAGAGGTCTATAGGCAACTATAAATTGGCAGCAGTTTAAAATATGTTGCTGGGTGGAAAACATGAAATTTATCCACCCCTCAAAACACAGAAGAAAGCTGTATATCTGAACCTGTACTGTGTTGTATTTTTGGCAGCCTAGCAGAGACTTAATATGGTATTAAAAGGATGTAGCTTTCTGTCAGAGGACTGAAATAAATATACTGTTGCTTTTCTTTTTTTGTATTCTTTTTTGCTTATAAATTTTTTTTTTAGAGATACTGTTTATAGTAGTGATTGTCCGTTGTATAAGTTATGCTGCAGTGACAGTGGTATGAAAGCCACAGATGCTTATATATGCTCTAGAGAAACAAACTACAGGTGGAGGGCATGGTAACAGGGAATTTGTAGCTATAAATGTCTTGCTCTCTTAAGAACACTTCACACTTTAATGTTTGGACTTTATTGTAACAGAAAGTATCTTTTATTTGTAGGCTAGGTATTTTCACCAAATTAAACATGTCCGAAAGCTTCCTGGAGCACCCTGAGGTGTCTAGCACTCTAGTGCACATTAAAGCATTGTGCCACAAAATGACTAAGTGGTGACACATAGAAGTTGTTATAGAAATTGTTGTACAAAATTAAAGGCTTTAAGAGTCCTAAGACATAGATTGCAAGGTGATTTCTTTGTTCCATACTGTCAGTAAGAAAGGGTTTGCTATTTCAAGGGTGTGAAAAAATACCAATTTTGCTGATGTATTGTCTTGTACTCTCAATTTTCAGTTACCTTTCCAGCAGAGAGAATTTTTATGAATATTGCTTTAGTCATTTGGTTTTAGAACAACAAATCTTTTTCCTATTTTTGAATAATTTTGCTTGCACTTGTAAGCCAGAAGGAGCAGTTAGGATTTATTAGAATTTTATAGATGTAGCCATAAACATTTATGATGGGTCTGATTTGTCACAGCGTGGTGTGCAATTTTTTTTTTTTTTTTATAAACTCATTTATCCTTGCCCAGAGTGGGAACAACCAGAAGAGCACATCATCATGGTAACTGTTTTGAGTCTCCTCTCTGTTCCTATAAACCCTTTGAGACCTCTGGGGATGATTGCAGTGAATAAGGATCCTAATATTTGTGCAGATCAGCACAAATAAAAAAAAAAACAAAAAAAATCAACGCTAAGCGTGGGACGGACAGAGATTTTGTGATTACATGTAAAGGAAGGAAACAGCTGTACTAAAAATACATAGCAGTAATTAAAAGCTTTATATCTCTGATATATCTTCAAATAAAGTCAAATGACCCAAACCTTTTACTGAATTGTGCATCTACATGGTTAACAGTAAGAAGAGCAGAATGTATCTCCAGTCTCTTAACATCTACGTGAAATAATGTCTGGGGGACTTCCCGGATTTGTTCTGCTATTGTTGCCAGAAGTGCAAATCCAATGTGTTGTATTCTAGCTATTTTCCCTGCTGTGTAAGGGCAGTAGTGAGGGAAAAATAATGAAGGTAGTGCTGCTCCTGCTGCACTAGTAAAGGAATTCCAGGGTTACATTCCAAGCCCGTTTCTTGTATGCACTCACAGAAATATTTCTAGTAATCTGTACCAATTGATTTCCAAATCCTTGAGAAGTTCTATGAAATAGAGCAGAGAAAAATGATTCAGATGAAGTCACTGAGTCACTGCATACGTGGAGCCTGCAATATTGACAAATATCTGTTTGTGTGTAGAAGGCAGTAATATTATCTTTTTTCATTTTGTTGGTTGCACTCCAAAGCACAGTTCTTAATTACTTAAGAGTTGCTGTACTACAGTATGTCCTGTTCTATTTCCTCTATAGTTATTTTTTGTTTAGAATTTCAATTCAAAATAGCATTTTCTAACAAAGAAATTATACTCTGTTCCATCCCACAAGCATTTGTGAAAACAGTTTGGTTCAAGCAGTGTTGATGAACCCCTGGAAAAATGAATGTAAGTTTTTTGACTTAAAAATTTGGTAGCACCATTACAGCACGTGTTCTAATAAAAGCATGTTGAAAGGCAAGATTGAGCCAAACAAAAGACAGATGTAGCACAACAAAAATAATTGCACGAAGCGGACAGCATCCCACGTGCATGCAGTAAGTCACAATGGAGGGAAGGTACAGTTGTTTTTTTCATTTTTTCCACCATATACAATATACATCAGATACAGGTGTCACTACAAATAAACAAGGACATTAATAATTTTTCAGCAGAAAGTGTCCCCTGCACATGGAACATGTACACCAGCACTGGGAGGGACATAGTGTGTGTGTTCAGGACAGGTGGCTGTTGGGGTAATGACAAGCTGAGCCGTGCATCTGGAGCCTTCATCTGAAGGGGTGGAAGAAACATGAGAAAAAGAACAAGTGCCTTCTCATACATGTAACTTTGATATCTGAGCGAGCTGACTGTGAAATCTGCAGTTCTATTATCTTTACCTGGAGATAAACAGACTGTGTTTATCTGCGGTGCATAGGGGAAAAATCCCTAATGAATGTTTTTTTGAAGCAATATAAAAGATGTATTTCAAGTAAATCCAGTGATAGAATTGTGTTTTGCTTTACTGAATGCTAGTTACAGTATGGTATGTGTTTCCTCAGGTTGGCATAGGTCTTTGGTTTTGACAGCATGCCTAGTTTTAATGAAATGATACCCAGATGTCATTTATCATTCTGACTATTGACTTATATTCCAATGCTTAGTGTGTGAACCCTACATCTCTAATGATTCATTCTTTCTATTCTTTCTTTATTTCCTTTTACATGTTGATTTATGTGCATCTGAGGTTATTTGGTTTCATTCTGAGATGCAACGTTATAAAAAGTATCACATGTAGTAATACTGTGGGAAATAGAGAAAAATAAATCCATACTGCTCCTCTGTAGTATTGTATGCTGGCAGCATCCACCTGCTGATAACTGAAACAAATATATTATGAAGATCTCTGTTTGTTTATTTCAAAGCCATTGCTTTCAGTCTGTTTCTGTAGCTCTACACAACTGTGTCCCTGCTGGGACACTGGGGAAAGAAGGGGCCAAACTGCAAGATGAATTTCACAAAGGGATAGGTTTTGCCCTTTTTGCTGCTGGTTGCATGGTGGTGAACATCCACTTTGTAGGAGAAGACTGAACCTCTGAGTTGTTCAAGTAATGGCCTTGTTCTGCCTCTGTATAGTTACCACTTGGAAGGGGCACATGAAGTCCTTGTTCAGAAGAGCCTTTTCTCTCCATCTTTGTGTAATCTTGTTCCTTGTTCTGATGATGTTTACATGTTATGCAGTTTATTTTTTTCAAAGTTGGTTGATTGTCACGGGAAATGAGAATATCTGATTCCAGTGAACTGGTGGGCCACTATGCAAGTTTTAAAAAGCTGAATTCCAACAGTCAACAGGAAAAGTATTGATGAGGTTAAGGGGAGGAAGGAGCAAATCTCACTGAGGGTATATGGTGACATAGTTCTTTACATGGCTCACTGGCTATCAAGTTCTCCCCCTTGTACTTTAAATGTTTGTTAATATGTAAGATAGTGGGACTGCTGAATAGTAGAATACCTTGTTTAATTAGCTTACAAGGTCCTGCACCATTTAGGCATTATGTAGAGTTGCGAAAATATTCGATGTGTTTGCACTTTTCTTTATTCAGCTAATTTTCTGATCCTAAAATAGAATAAAACAGCTCAAGGATTCAACACACTTAGAAACAAGAAGTGATCTGTGAGTTATAACAGACCTATTGAGAATTTTGTTCCTTCCTGAAGATAATATTTAAGGATATGGTCAAGAACGTTTTGACCTGTTCACAATGAAATTCAAAAGTATCTGAAAGGTGTGTGTAAATTCCTAACAGTATATGAATTGCTACTAGACTGGCAGTCTGTTAAGGTGTTTTCAATTAAAGAATTCAGAAGGAAGAAGGCTTTTTGGTTTATTTTCCTTTCAAGAACCCACAACACTAATGGTGTGTTTTCCAATATGTTGCATCACAAAGAATACATGAATAAACAGCTGTCAGATGAGAGGCTAATTCCTCACTGAAAACAGCAACAAGCTGATAACATTATTAAACTGTTATTTGGCAAATGATAACTTACAGTGCTGCTCCTATAGATGGTGGGTTATCCATTTGGAAGAGGTAGCCTTAGAAGTAGTCTGAATTCAGTAGTAGGCATATAGTTAATTAGATAAACTGACACTGATTTCTCATTGGAATAATGCTAAAACAACACTTCGTTTTGAAAGAGAGGGCTTACTAATTACTTGAACTGAAGCAGTTAACGTGAATTTCTTGATGCTTTAGTGCCTGTGTAATTTGGATTAGAAGGTCTGAAGTTAAGACCATTGCAGTACAGTGCAGGGTTTACAACTTAGAATCATCCTGTTATACTTAAGGAATATTCATTGCCAAAAGTGTTGGAACAGTAGACCTCTAGTCCTTTAGATTCTGAAATCTCATACAGAGAAGGAAAGAAATAAAGCTTTTATCTCTTCCTGTATAGTCTATGATTTATTAAACCAAAGAAGATAGGCTGTGCCTTTATAGGAAATCAAGCTACGCTGACAATACACCTAGTAGTGCTAATGCTAAGGGAAACTTCTAATACTAAAAAAGTATGTGAGAAACGAAATGAGATACCAAAATAGAGTCTGTTCCCCTGCTCAGAGTGTTGGAGAATATTTTCAGTGTACACCAGCAGAACTGTAACTTATTCTATTTACAAGCCAGCCAATTATTTGCTTTCTGGGAAGCAAAACTACCAGGAATGCTTCTGCATCTGCATAATGTTATTTGAGATGCACATATTTAAAGAAAAGAACATGAACGCCACCAAAGTTGAAGATTTTCTGTCTAACAATAAAATAAAAAGACGTTTAGTCAGTCAAGTTTCTAGTATGTTCATCAGTGGATGCTGATTACAAAATGCAGTTAAACAGTTTTATTTCAGATAAAAACAGTGAAGATGTCGGATTACAAAAATATAGTTCAGGAGAGAAGTTGAGTCCTCTTACTATCTATCTTGATGGCCAAAGGCAGGATCAAATATTTATGGTAGTCCAGACAGCTTTTTGTCTTATATGTACTTAAAATCACTAAGTGATTCATAACATTGCTAAATAATTTACTAAACAATTCGTGTTTGATGGTACAAACTTTTTCAAAGTTCCAAAGTAAATCATACCTCTAAGTCCTAGAGCACATAACAGATGAAATACATACCCCAGATTTACAGCTGAATAGGAAAGAAACACTATGGCATAAAAATTAAACTTATTATACTGTTGGGTATGAACAACAATGCCCTGCATGTTCAGTAGTGTCAAATCTCCCAGACTGACACGTCTTACCTAAATAATTTTTCTTCTTTCTGTTTCTATAGGATATATTATTTATTTGGAACTCTACTTCATGCTTTTTAAACTACAAATGAAACTTTGAGGGTTTTTTTTTTTATCTTCTAAATTCAAAGTTGTTTACTGACCACACTACCTGAAATTGGGAGGAAAAAAAAATAATCTTGGATCTGAAAGTTACTGCCTTGCACACCGGAGATGTTATGGCTTTCCCTTGTTGATCTTGTAGGTCTTTTCCATCCTTGGTGATTCTTTGAACAGTGGTGAGAACATAATCCCCCAGCTCGTGTTTGATGTGGAGTAAGTACCCTTGCAGTGTAGCAAATCTTCCATAGCTCTCAGGAATTTCGGATGTGGTAAGAGCTGTTGTCTTATAAGAAATCCTATCTTGTTTCTGTGGGAAGGATGATGGAAGACTGTATGGATCCTCATGGGCCTCCAGAACTTGTCTCTTTTGTGAGATGAATTCCAAATAAACAAACAGAGATAAAGACAGCTTCAACTTGAGTAGCTTTCCAGTATTGGATTTGGACCTTCAGAAAGGAGTTATGGAAATGAGAGGAAAACTTTGTGAGTGAACTTTTTATGAACTGCTTTTTTTTTTTTTTCTAAGGATATTTTAGCTCTTGAACATTTGATACATAACGTGAACATCTTCTTTCTTTCATAAATAAAACTGGAGACAGTTACTTTAAACGTTTTTTTTTAACATGAAAAGTCGGTGTCATAGGCAATAGTGAAGCTTTTGAAGTTTCAAACACTTGTTATTCACATTTTTTGTCATTGCTCACACCTGAAAATATGCCTCTGCTTTATATTAGTGTTTTTATCAAATGTTGTTATAATGATAAAATAGTGTGTGTTCATTTTGCTCACATTTTCAAGGCGGATGTATATAAGGCTTTCAATATGAAGGATGTCATCTTTTGTGCCAGTTTAATCCTTCCTAGTTTTAATTTTTGGTATATGTACACCAAAGGACTTCCACTTTTGTCCAGTACCTGATTAAAATCACCATTTTGCATTACATTATAGTGCAAATGACCGCAGAGGATTTATTATCTATCTTTTCCAAATTCATTTTTATTGTTTGATAGTTTAGGGATATGGCTCTTTAGGCTTGTAGCTTCAGGAGAGTTCTGTGATAGCTCATCTGTGAATGTTAATAAATTAAACTGTGTTTGAATTCAGTGGTGAGATGTGATAAAGCTATGTTAACTAGACCAGGCAGAGCCTTTCATCAGGCAGTTCTCCAGAGGCACTAAGTTGGCTTTCTGACTTTATGCTATTCAAAATTTCGTGTGTTCAACTTGCTTGGAAAACACTGATTTTTTATACGTCTACATAACATATTCTTCTTCTGTGTATACTTTGGCAACTTCACGGCGTTAACATTTATTACAACTGATATATTTTATATGTTGTGTGGCTTTCCCTTTACAGTATTTATTCTCTCTGTGAATTTAATTTGAATGTGCTATAAATCTACCTGCCTAGCATTGTCTTTTTCCTTTAGAACAGCTTTGTCGGACACTTGACCTTACCTGGAAATAAAGCATGCAATTGAATCTATTTGTTGTGCCTATTCCTGTGTAACTTCTTATCAGGCTAGTCATTAGCCTTTTATTGAGCTACTAAGCCAGCAATCATTTTCCTTTTGATAGTGCTGTAAGGAGAAGCACATTATTCATTGGGGGATAGGTTCACAATACTTTTTAATTAAAATTCTTGCCATCTTAAAATAAGATGCAGCCTTCCAGCCACTCTATCCCAAGCCTGTGGTGTTGCACAGGGATGCTGTGACCAAAGTGTAGGACTCAGCACTTGATCTTGGTGAAGCTGATAGTTCACCTCAGCCCAGTAATCCAGCATGTCCGGATCCCTCTGTAGGGCCTTCCTTCTTCCAGGCAGATCAGTACTTTCTCCCAGCTTGGTATCATCTGCAAACTTACAGAAGTTGCTCTCAATCCTTTCATCCAGATCATTTATAAAGACATTAAACAGTGTTGGCTCCAATATCAACCTCCAGGGAACAACACTTGTGACTGATCTCCAGCTGGATTTAATTCCATTCACTACCACTCTCTGGGCCCAGCCATCCAGTCAGTTTTTGACCAACGAAGAATGTGTCTGTTGATCCATGAGCTGCAAGCTTCTCCAGAGAATACTGCAGGAGGCAATGTCAGAGGCTTTTTTAATACCTGGGTAGACTACGTTAACAGCCTTTTTTCATCCTCTGTATGTGTCACCTCACTGCAGAAGGAGATCTGGTTGGTCAGGCAGGACCTGCTTTTCATGAACCCATGCTGGATGGCCCTGACCCTGTGACTGTCCCGCACATACTATGTGATCTCCCTCAAGATAATCTGCTCCATAACCTTTCTTGGCACCAAGGTCAGGCTGATGGGCCTGTAGTTCCCTGGATTTTTCTTCCTACATTTCTTGTAGATGGGCATCACACTGGCAAGTCTGATGGACTGAATGCCTGCTAATTTGGAATTCATTAACTGATCTTCTGGCATACATCTTCTTATTTAGCTCCTTCTCATTATTAGATGATTATTGTATTTGTATGTTGTCCATCTATTCCATGATTTGAACCAAAACGTGGTATCTAGGGGCTGTTAGGAGACTTCTTCTGAAAGCACACTCCTCCTCTGAATGGAAATGTTAATATATTCGCATGCCAGACAGCGCTATAGGAGATCTCCAGTTCTCCAGGGGATCAGGAATTGAGCGTTTGTTGAATTACAGTTTTGTGTGCTTTGCAGAGTCCAAATCTCACCCTTTCTAGTTCATGGAATTTATGGAGACATGCCTGGGGACTATGAAAATATTTTAGGAATGTTTATTAAATCTTGCACCTATGTATATTAGTGTTTACTAAAATACAATAAATATTTGGAGTAGATATTAGTTTCACCAGAATGGCAGATTGTAAGATATTAAAGCCAAATCCCTTGTCAGAAGAGATGTTTTATGTTCTAATCTCTATTACAGAGCAGCATCTTTGAGGAGGAACGGTCCTCAGTACTTGATAACTGCAATCACTTGCACTGGTTGACATAATAGTCATTATGTGTATTCAGGCTATTCATGTCAGTGTGACTGTGGAATGGCAATGTGCAGAAGTTTGTACAGGATTTCCATCAGCTAAAATGCATTACTAAACAGGAAAATAAATAGCTGTGTCAAAAATAAATATTTCACGTTTCAAAAGTAGAATACACACGTGCTAGAATTTCAATTCTGGATTTGGTAGTATATTATCTTAAATTGGTAGTATCATAGGCTGCATTCTGCAACATTCTATAGACATGCACTGTTAACTTCGTGTAACTTCCATGTTTCTGATCGCAATTAATTATTAACAGAACATTATATAAAGTCAATACAAAAACAGAGGGAAAAATAAGACAGTAGCACAATCAATATGGGAGTTTGGCTGATTATATACATTACATTATAAAGTCATAGAATGTTCTGGGTTGAGAGGGACCTTAAATATCATCTAGTTCGAACAGTTTTGACATAGGCAAGGACAGCCTTCCACTAGGTCACTACCAGGTTGCCCCAAAGCCCCATCTAACCTGATGTTGAGCATTTCTGGGGATGGTGCATCCACAACTCTGGGCAGCGTTTGTGATGACATTAAACTCTGAAATTTTAAACTACAATGGCAGAGCTGTGCTGCTCCCTGATTGTTTTAAGACTGGTTTTAAGTACATTTATAGTTTGATCATAGCAATTGAGTAGAATTTTCCTTGCACACCATGACTGTGTGGCCTAATACTGCTCTTCCTCACTTTAGAAATGTCCACAAAGCCAAAGGAACTTCATTTGGTCTTCACTGTATTTTCAGGCTCAGAAACTACACCTTACAATGCCTTTCTTTCTTAAGGATTTATATGTTCAGAGTGATTATGCTTCTTTTAAACATTGTTAAAATGCTTCCAAATCCAATTATCTCAGGAATGACGCAGCTAACAGATTTATTCTTAGCTACTGTAAGTAACATCTCAGCCTACTATGAAAAACATTTTAAAATCTTGAGTAGATGAAGACTTCATTCCTAGTCTCCCATGTTCACTTAGGTTAAACGCCATACAGGTTTGTTCTTCCCAGGGTTCTGTGAGAGCAGAGCTATTCTGTGTTGGAATCTAAGAAGGAAGTAATCAATGGCAATTTTTTGAAGGATGAAAGTGACTACTTAGCACTGAGAATGCCACAACTGGAATACTGTGCCCTTTCTGTGCAACAGAGACATGGACGTAATGGAGAAAGTTAAGCAAAGAGCCATGCAGAAGATGGAGGGAATGGAGCGTGTCTCCTATGAGGAGAAGCTGAGAGAGCTGCAACTGATCAGCCTGGCAAAGAGGAAGCATAGGGGGATCTTATCAATGAGTAGAAACATCTGAAGGGAGGATGCAGAGGGGATGGAGCCAGGCTCTTTTCGGTAGTGCCCAGTGCCAGGACCAGAGGCAGTGGACTCAAACTGGAGCACAGGAGGTCCCCTTTGAACATCAGGCAGGGCTTCTGTGCTGTGCTGGTGATGGAGAAATGGCACTGGCTGCCCAGATATTGTGGAATCTCCTTCTTAGAGATCCTCAGAAGTTGTCTAGATATAGGCCATTTTTTACCGTGTCTGTGTGTATGGTATTTGATTTTGTTGTATATGCGTGGTGTTTCTAAGTGAAATGAATAGGTCAGCTGGATGAACTGCCTAAATCCGTTTATACTGGCTTTTACAGAAGTTTTCAAAGCCTAAGTCTGGGATGTGTACAAAGCTGTTCTCTTCCCATTGAAAATGTAAACCAGATTAGTGGGGCCTGGAGCTTGCTCATGTTTTCACTTTGATTGATTAAATTATGTTGGAAGTTTCCTGTGTTGTAGCCCATGGCAGTGCCATGTAGATAATGCATAATGACCCATTTAAGAAGTGCAATCAGAACAGATGCTATAAGGATTGCATATTAACTTGTATAGAGAAAATGCCTTCAGTAAAGTGAAGAATTTTGTGGTTGCTAGTTGAACACAGGGAGCTGAACTCAAGTACGTATTAGCCTGTTTTTAAAGATCGTATCATTATATGAGCCAGAGCCTTCTCTTTAGAATTGTACCATTAAATTTTTATCTTCATCTTTATTTGAAAAAAGGGAATTTTCACCTGAACAAAGTTCTGTCTAGGACCTCATTTTATGCTAAGTTGGATACTGTTGCTTCTGTTTTGGGGTGTTTTTTTTTTTTTCTGTATTTTTTTATATTGATAAAAAGTAAACCATTAGTTTTGAAGGTTTTTTTTTTTTTCTTTTTATGAAAAGCTATAGTGTTACTAAGAAGCACTATAAAAATGTTTAAGGGAAGAGCTGAAACATTTGTATTTTTTCTGAAATCTCTTTTCTTGTAAGAGGACATGCTCATTGTTACAACAAAATATCAATGTAAACTTGTCTGCAAGCTTTTGTTACATCTAATAGTTAGAAAAATCTTAGTAATAATGAAAAAACCTGACACTTTTCCAAGCATTTTAAATTTCACAATTTGATTATCAGAGGATGTTTAGTGTCAAAATTATGATTTTATGATTATTAATGTTCCCTTCCCCACTAGAAAAGGAAATTGGCATTAACAAGCCAAATCTATAATGGACGATCAGAATTAAAGGACAGCTTCTCCCTAGACTGACAAGCTCCAGCTTATTGGAACATCCTGTATTTGCAATACAGGGTCTAGCTGTGTGTGCTTCATGAAATCCCAATAAATGTATGGACAGGGATGGAGGAAGTAGGAAGTGAAACAATGATTTTTTGTTGTGATTTTAGCCTGGGGTAGGTATTGCATGCATACCCATAAAGTCATAACTGTACTGGACAGTGGAGATGCAAAGACTTAAATAGAGCATGATAATTCATTCCTAGAAAAAAATCAAGTGACTGACACACCTCAGAATAGAGATGTGGATCTTTGGGATGATTAGAGTTATCCCCAGAAGAGATAAGTAAAAAAATCTGACTGAATTTATGCTCAAAAAATATTCAGGAATTAAAGGTATTTTGATTAAAAGTGAGCCTGCACTTTCGCTCTGCTCCCTCAAGCTCTATGACACCATCATTAGCACTGAAGATAGAAACCCTTTACCTAGACTGAGAAGAAGAGAATAGTCTGGTTATATTAGTTTGTTACTTTTTACCAAATTAATGTAGAGCCTGTTCAGGGTCATGGTTTCTGCATTCATTAAATCAAATGACTTTGTTAATACTAACTAGGGGCAATCTGGGAAACATTCGACCTTAATTAAAGCTAGTTCTTAGTGTTGTATGTGAACATCACCTTTTGGAACTAGAAGCACTTCAGTGCTATTATAAAGCTCTCATGGTAGTTAACTGACAGTGATTCTGAAAAGAACTCTTGAAGTAATATTTTTTTATATTGTTTTTTCTATCTTGCAGTCAACCTTAGCGTTTCAGGCTTGAACATAATTTGTAAGGAAAGTCTTTTTTTATTTGATGTCTCATTAAAATTGAATTTTTTTTGGCTAGGAATCCAGCAATTAATTTAATATGGATGGTAGCAAGTTGGGATACTTTGATTAATTTTCAGTTCAGCTAAAAAAGGATTATGTTAACTAGTAATAGTGGAAGCACTTAATTTAAGCTGTTTTTACAGAAGAACGATTTATTGTTTTATGTGATTATTTCCTAATATCTCTTTTATCTCTTGATCTCGATACCTAAAGAATGCTGAAATGAGTGTTATACACACTTATTCAAAGCATATCTGATACTTAAAACTTTTGATACAAGGGATCTGTTTCAGTTCTCCACTTTCCCTTTCAGTACATCTAAATATATTTGATATTGAGACAAAGTGCATCAGGCCTTAACAGAATGATACTGAAAGGGAAAAAAGAAAGAAAGAAAAAAAGAAAGGTGGAGAATAAAGAAATGTCTGCCTAGCTTCCTGTTTTCTGTGCTGCTTCTTGATCTCAAGTTACTTTCTTATATGGATATCAGTGTGACTTTGTCTTTAAAATGTTCATCCAGCAGTTTATTTGTGATGTACATGTAACTCCTTTTAACAAGAAAGGAAAAACTGAGTAGAAAGAGAATGGGTTTGACACCACATAGTCTACACATAAAGGGATATTTAAATCAAGTTGCCAATTACCTGGCTTTCCTGGTTTATTATTCTGCTCTTTAAGATCTCTCTTTTTATAAATTAGCAAAGTTTAGGTAGCATGTAAATAGCAGAGACAGCTGTGCAACATGATGTTAGATGGCGTAATCCAGACATATTGCTATATAATTCAAATTATAATTCAACCTTCAACAAAATGAATTAAATATTGATGGTAGGTCCTCCCCTTGAAATTCTTCATTCATAGGGCTCTTCAGGATTCATGTTGGTTCTACTCCCTTGAGGGCTTGCACAGTTAGACTTAAACTGAATGCAGTTCAGCAGCACTTAATGAGACAACTTCAATAAGGTTGACTCCATTTCAGCAGTATTTTGGCACTTAACTCTGCTCGATTAATTTCATTTTTAGAAAAGATTTTCTTCCTATTCTTAACTGTTTACCCAAACAGAAGAAAGAAAACATCTCTAGGCTTTGTAGAATGCTATTCTGAATACTTTGCTTTTCCCCATGGAAATGTTCAAGTATAATGACTTTTTTTTTTTTTTTTTGCTGACATCATATTTCAAGAGTTCTACAGGGAGTAGCAGTGTGTTCTAAAATAAAATTGTACTTTTCAAAATGCATCGCAAGGTTCTAAAGTCTCCAGTGAGTTTTCTCTCTGTAAATAAAAAAAAAAATCAAAAGGATTGAGAATAAATTTTGAAATTTTGAACTATTTTGTCAGATGCATTTCCAAAAAGTCAAGATCATCCTAGGAAGAGCAACAGAAGAATTTGTGTGTTTTACTTTAAGATTGAGACGAATAGTGTTTCATACCAGTATACAGGACTTTGCCAAATGTGGCAAACAGAGAAATATCTCTTCCTTGGCATGAACATTATAAGTTTTCAGACTAACTGAAGACTTAATGGAAGTAAGAAAGTAATTACCAATTTTTTATGGGTCAAATCATCGCTTTTGACAAGTTTACTTAAAAATAGCCACATGGGACTAGGTTAAGTGAATAAAAAAAATCTTTCATTTGCCTTATTTTTCATCTTGAGAAAGTACTCTTGCCATTTGAAAATCGTTCATTCACAGCACATTGTACTTACCTGGACTGAGCCCAGTTTTATCTTTTTAGACATAGCAAATTTAGCCTTCTGTGTAAAGGAGCTGGATTTTTAGAGAGAGATTAGAGGTAACGTCAATCTGTTTCTCAACTGCTGTCACTGCATGGCCTGATTCCTTTGAAGGCTCAAGAGGTGGATATTAAATACATACTTAACAGTGAGAAAGGACCACATGGAAATTTCACAGAAGTAAGAAAAGAATTTAACTGGTATAATTTGGTGATTAAAATGCTACTTTGGCTCAAATACTAAAATAATCTACTGGTTTTTGGAAACAACAAGGAGAAAATACTCTTCTAAATTCATTTAGATCAAGTGGGAAGCACTTTATCAGAACTATAAATATTAACTGAGCCTTGACAATGCTGACTTTTTTGAAATGATTCCAAATATACTAAGATATTCTTTTCACAGCAGAAATAGTCTGAGTCCATTTATCTACCTACCTATCTATCTATCTATCTATCTATCTATCTATCTATCTATCTATCTATCTATCTATCTATCTATCTGTCTGGCTTCCATCAGGTCAATGCTTCGAGGAAGCAAAAATGTTGAATTCAGTATTTCCCAACTTTTTCCAGCTGGGTCATATTAGAAATCTAAAATAACCCTTCTGTTGGATTTCTAAATAATTTCTTCATTTGCTGTGACTTTGGCAAGAATCTGTCAATTTCTGAAGCACATTAGAAAGGTGTGGTAACACTGATACCTGTGTTTTAGTGCAAGCTAACTCTCGCAACGAATTTTGAAGGGCACCAGCATTTAGTGACTTACCTTTCAGTGGATAAGGAGTTTGTTTTCAACACTTCATCTGATATAAATTAATTTTTTTTTATTTTTGGGACTTGAAATTTTAGTTATTATTTAAAATATCCATTGAATGTATGAATAAAGGTCAAGATTGGTTAAAATTGATAACAGATAGTTTGCACATGTGAAAAATCTGGTGCTGAATATTTTATGACTATTAAATTTGGCAGAGCTGCTGACATCAGCAGGAGCAAATAAGTTTTAGTATTTGTTTCCAATGATGTTTTCTTTGCTTAACTCAGAAATTAGAATTATTATATGAAGGTTTTAGTAGTTTTGATATTTAAATATTTCTTAAAAACCCCTCAAAATGTTATAAAATTCCAGTGAATTAACAAGTCAGTAATGAAGAAGTTACTGCACCAAATGTTCTTCATTCTAAGAAAGGTTGATCAAGAAGAGAGAAGGAACTAGATTTTAACCCCTAATATTTTTAATTATGTAGGTTGTTCCAAAAATAATGCATCCTACTTATTTCCATGGAAAACACAGTAGATACAAAGAGCTCAATAATACTGTGATGATTTGAGTGCAGATTTAGTGAGAGAATTCAATAGCTGTCCTATGTACTATATATGAATAGCTTTTAATTATATACACTGCAGGAGATTATACAAATGATTTGTCTTTGAACTTTGCTTTCTTCTAAGTTTTCTACTGCTCTGCAGCATTAAACTAATCTCTCTCTATTTACCAGTCTCTTAAAAGGAGAAATTCTTCTGTGCCAACTTCAGACTGCAGGCACAAAGTTAACTGAATGCTAATTATGTTTCCAATATATTCTGTGCTCAGAACTGATTAGGTAGAAAGCCAAAAAAAGTTCTACTTGATTGCCATCTCTGTAGATTTTCTAGGCAGTAAGATACCTTATGACTGTGTTTCCTCAAGCATTTATGACATCCATAAATTAACCCATTTTCAAAGCATTCTGTGTATCAATATGTGTTGAAGAGTCACTCACACGTTCTCTGTTTTACTTTACCTCAGGTTGCAATTAGGAGAATGCATCTGTTGAACTGTCTTTTCTGGCAATTAAGTATTTGTTAGATCATGGAATCAAGGGTGCTTTCTACATACACATACTTTATTGAATCAAAGCTGCTGATCTTTGAACAGTGAAGACGTGGAAGGATTTCCCACGGAAACATGAAAGAGGTGAACAACTGTAAGGAAAGAGGAACAACTGTTAAGTCTCAGTGATGGAGAGAATTCATATGCATCTGATAGTGGCATGATATTACACTTACCAGAAAGATAATACATGTTTTTTACACACTGTTGTAAGAAGTGACATCTCTAAAGTCATTGAGATTTTAGCAGTAACTTAGAACTGATTGCACTCAGCCTGAATTGTTAGTTAGCAAAAAATTAGAAGTCATAGTAGGACTGTAACACTTGAACTCAGTATACAAGAAGAGTATTTGTACTAATAGCTTTGTCTTTCTAGTGTAATCTTAAGCATCGTCAGAATTGGTAACATGAAAAAAGAGCAATATTTTTTTCCATTAACTGAATACTTTAATCATAGAATCATTAGGGTTCCAGAAGACCTCTAAGATCATCTTGTCCAACAGTCAACTTGTCACCACCATGGCCACTAACCATGTCCCTCAGTGGCATATACATAGGTTACTTGAATACCCACAGGGATGGTGAGTCTTATCACCTCTCTCGACAACCAATGCATTGTACTACCACTCCCTGCCTCATCCAATAAAAGATGGAGATTGTTCCTGTCTCTCCATTTGTTAGTGTATTTGTAAAAATCTCTTTTTGTTTTCATTTAATGGTGGCCAGATTAAGTTCTCACTGGGCTTTTGCCTTTCTGATCTTCTCTCTGCACATCCTAGCAACATCCTTGTATGCTTTTCAAGTTGCCTGCTGCTTTTTCCAAAGGTCTTAAACTCTCTTTTCTTCCCAGAATCTCATCAAAAATTTTCTTCTTAGTCCAAAATGTGATTAGTTTTAACTTGTTTAGTAGTTAGTATTTTAAACTTCCTTCTGACCTTACTAGTGCAATTGAATAAACAGTGCTTTGTTTTCTCATGCATTAAATAACTTTGTGGCTGACCAGATTGCAAAACAAAAAAAAGTAAGTTTTCACAGAGGTACTTGCAGAATATTAGTGTAACGTACTTTTCATATTGTTCCTAAGGAAGACTTGAACTTCAGTACTAGTCAGCATATATATTTTTATATATGCTCAGATGTTCAAAGTACCTTGTAATGTAGTTAACTCAGGCCCATATAATTATTTCAGTATAATTACTTTAATCTAAAACTTTACCATTACTCGTTCTACTTTCAAATTCCAGTAATCAACACTCTCTGCTGTTGCAGCAGCTCTATCTGCTGCTTAGAATGCTGTTAAGCTGTGAGTCTTTTAGGATGAATCTTTAAAGGTTGTAATGGTGGGAAGAAATGTCCAACCTTTTCTCATAAAGCATGACATGGGAAAAAGTTATTATTATTAGTTAAATGAAATTTTTTCAAAATATTGAGACAGATGCTTGGGATTTGTCTAGAAAAAAGTATAGAAGTCACTATGGTTTAAAATATTTGACCTTCAGAGTGAGCACAGGCCTAGGTTTGGTTAAACTGTGCTTTTTAGATATGTGAACAGCATTTGATTCTGCATGATATCTCCTTGATATCAATGTTGTCTCTCAGTGGCTTTAACCCAGATGTTTAGCTGAGAACCAGGCGGTGCTCTACTTTAAACCCTTCAGCGATTAGCCCAAGCCATAAGCCTGTGAGGAACGAAGAATGGTTGTTGGTAAAAGAATGGATAGGTTAATTAAACTATTCGTGTAGGCTCCTGTGCAACCACACAGGCAGCCTAGAATTGAAACTGGTTTGTCTGCCTGCCTTTTGAGTACTACAGTACAAGTAAGAAAGACAAAAATATAACAGCAGAGATAGTTACTTAGGAGATGAGAACATATGTTAATTTTCTACAATACTAGGACTGATAGTTCCTTACCTTTTCCCTGGAAGGTTACATGCATTCATTTTTAGCTGAAAAAAGTCCAAGCAAATCAGTGAGTAATATTATGATGGCAATTATTTTCCTGTTCTTGAGGTACTTTTATTCATAGATAATTATTTCCTGCAAATTTTCCAAAAGTTTTGATAGGTAGCACCCTCATTTCTGTTCATCCAGGCTCTTGCACCAGTGCCCTTGTCTATTGCATGAACTAGCTGTAAAATTCACTTTAAGTTTTTATAAGAAATGTCAAAGTGACAAAGCTACTGTTTTGAAATTGATATTTTGCTTGACACAAGGCTTCTTTTTGCTGTAATAAAATTAGAAGGTGGAAGGTTATTATCTTTTTCCTTATTCTGTTGGGGTCTTATCATCAGTTGTTTTTTTTCCCTTCACATATTTCTTATTTCCAGTAGAAGTTTGCTCTGAATTTGCAGTATATGTGCAGAACCAGCATTTTCTGTATTCTTTTCAAATGGCTTTTCTTCATTTTTCACTGGTAACGATTTGTCTTTCTGTATATTGAGTGGTGTGGATAATTAACTTGCAGTAATTAGGATCAAATTTTGAAGTCTTGCTTATGAAAGGCAATAGATGCCTAGGTATGATGCAGCCTCTCTATTCTTGCGGACACAATCTTCCATTACATTAATCTTTCATTACTTTTTTCAGATGAGAATATCATCTTGCAGTTATCCCAGAAGTAAGACTTTAGAGTATACTGCATATTTCCCATGACTTGGAGAAACAATATTCTTTAAAAAACCTCAAGTATTAACAAATCTCCTAATTACTAGTCAGCACTTTCCTTTGTATGAAGACAGATCTAAACTGATTTATTTTTATTTTGGGAGTTTTGTTTCCCCCATTCTCCAAGTAATACAAATTTCTTTCAACTGAGAATTTGAATGGCAGAATTTGTTATTTATTTATTTTTTAATCTCTCTCTGTTTACCAAACAAAACCCAGAGATACGTAATTTATTACATCGTATAAACTTACTGATTAAATTACTTAGGAAAGTAATAATTCTCTGAACTCTTTGAAATTCATCCATTATGTGTGTAATTTTTGCTTTGCAATAAATGGTAAGGAGATCTCTCATACAAGTACTTATCTTATCTAGGATGATGCTTTTTTTTAATCCATATCTACAGTCATTTTTGTTTCTCACACTTCAGTGTATGGATGTATGATCCACAAAACATAATCACTCAGGTTACAGTGCAAAACTGAATCCGTTTTCTACTTGCAGAGCTGCACAGATGTGCATCTTTAGAACTGCTTTCAGAAACATTTCTCATAGTTCATGTTTATTTGCTCTCCAAGTCTTTTATATTTGATTGATGAAAAATCACATTAGTAGTTTAACTGAAGTACTGTTCCATGTGCTCTCAAGGGACTCCAATGCTTGAATCAAATTACAGGAGATGGTTTGAAGAACATAATAGCTGAGGAAAGAAACTAAAATCAATACAGCTTAAAATTTATCGTCTGATTTTCAAATTTACTGACTCCTGTAATCATTTTGAGAATGTGATCCTATTAAACTTGATACAAAGCAGTGTTCCTTTACTTGCTAGATCATGGGAAAAAAATGCATAAAGAAGCAGATATTAATGAGAAAAGTTACTGGTCTGGAACTCAAGCTGTCTAGGTCAAATTCCTGGCCCTGTTACACACTGCCTCAAGCAAATCACTTAGAATTTGTGAGCTCCCATTCCCCATTTGCCAAATGGGAACGATGGATACCTGGCCTCTACCTTGCCTGTTAGTGTTGTGGCCTGTAGGAAAAAGAAATATTTTTAAAATGTTTTTGTGTAATACTGAGTATACTGAAGCCATTATGTACTTCCTCAATACAGTAAAGGATGACAGCCCCTAGGCAGACGTATTCTTAATATGCGTTCTGTGAAATGCATTTGCAATCTACTGCAGACCAGTCTTGAAATGGTGAAGAATTTTCTCACAGACTTTTTGGCAGATTATGAATGTGACTGTTTGCTTACTGTGTTGCAGTTGCTATAAAAAATCAGCAGTACACTGTATACCACCCTGAGGTATTATTGTTTGAGTTTCTCCATTCTGCCTACATTCACTACTCACAAGCACCCTTATAATGGTAATTATCTGTAACTATTGTACATCAGCTGTCAATAGAGAATGGCTTTTTAATGGCTTCCATGGCATTGCTAGTGATATTACTTTCACTTTTATGACTCTTTTGCATTTCATGATCCCACAGTGCCTATGGGTACCAGGACTTAGTAGAAATTGAAAGGACATAGCAAAGAGCATTTGCACTGCCTGAGCTTTAGGCGCCAGGTTGGGTTGCAAATGCAGCCAGAAGAGGGCAGCTCAGGGCAGAACAAGCAGGAATTCTTCACACTGTGATGGGCCTTCTTTCTGCAATATTGAATTGAAGGAATTTACCCACTTGTTTTAACAAGGGAAGCAGGGTACCAAAAGTCACATGGCTTCTCTGCCTTTTACCCCCTTCTAACTCAGTAGTCTATTTTTGACCCTATACATGTTCTTTCCTGTGTAAAATCTTCAATCACTACAACTAAGAAAAAGTATGAATTTTTTAAATGCCTTCAGATAAGCGTGACTGTAGAGGTGTTCTTAATTCCATGGTTTTTATTTGGAAACATCCACTGAAATACTGTGACCTGATCCATAAACAGAGTTGGTTAATATCCTGAGGTGCGCTTTTTGGCGCCTTGGTTTTTTTTTTTTTTTTGGATCTGTGTTTGTATGTGAAATTATAAGTTGGAAAGATGTAATTAGTCATTATATAAAGATCTTTGTAGTATTTTGACAGGCATTTAGCTAGGTTGGAGATTATTCATTAATGCAAGTGTATCTACGTTTTAGATTAATTTTGCTGTTTTGAATTATATTACTTTTGAATGATACTAGTATGATAAAGAATAAGTTAATATGGTGTCTTCTAAAGATGAACTGATTTACTGTATTTTTCATGTAAACCATGGAATTTTGCTTTCTGGCATTATGATACAGATAGAAATAAAAAATTGTTCCTCTAGGTACACGTGGCTTACATGGAGAGAGTGTTTTGCAGTGCTACAATACAGTTTTCATTACTTGTCAAAGAAATGTAAGAAAGTGAGATACAGATACCTAAATTAGAATTTGTTCATTATGATGACCTAGTTCTTATAAGGAGTATCTTAAGTTATCAGAGCCACACAGGTTTCTTAGTTATACTAATGTGGTGTGAAATTAGATCTGGGAGAAATACCAAAACTTTCTCGTCTTTTTACAAAGTATCAGTTTCTCAAAATATGAACTTCATTCACAGTATTTATCTTCTTAAGTGTACAACAATATTAGAACTAGAGTTTTGGGTTGTGTACTATATTAATTACATGAGCTGGCAGTGTTTTACACTTGTTTTAATATGGAAAATTAAAACAAGAATCTGTTAATGCCACATTTTTCGAATTTTTAGCTCTCAGTATTTATTTTACATCAGAAAATTGATTTTTATCAATCCAAAAAGAAAAGTAAAATTCTAATTGAAGCAACATTTCCTCTCCCTCACATTCTCAGTCTCCTTCCTCCTGTCCTTGTTTATGTCTCCCTCCATCATTATAAAATAATTTGGGAATTTCTTTATTGAAATTATTTTCCTAATTGTTTAACATATACAGTTATTGATACATCACTTCATTGTAGCTCAATATTTAGCCATAAAAACACAGTCTGTTGGTATGAGTGTGCTGGATCATTTGGGTGCTAATACCTGTCATGGACATACAGACTGACTATGCACTGCTACGATGCTCCAAAGGAACATCCTATCATATGACATCTGATCTTGAATTATATATACTTATTTACTATCAATGTACGTAGTATTTTTTGATGTTCCTTCAGTCTGTTAATATTTCTAAGCTTGTCACTTAATTTACCTCTGTTTTCTCATTTGTAATACGTGATGATAATAGTTCTTAATTAACTGTATTCAGCTCACTGAATTTTGCAGTTAAAGGTTCAGTTATCATTGCAAATGATTAAATACAATTGTTTTGCTTGATCATTTTGTGTTTTATGACAGACAAAACAAAATGTGAAGAAAGTTGAAGAAATATGAATGCCTATTTCTGATTAATTGCATCTCGTTTTTTCTATCAAAAATGCCAAGCAAGAGAATAAGCTTACAGACAATGCAACCACTTTATTATATATAATTATACATTGTCAGCATTTAGTTTCTAGTCTCATTTTAAAGAAAGTAGTTAACTGAGAAAAATCATGATTGCATCTATTTTAAAAGAGCTAGAAATATGTATACTTTTGAAAAGTAATATTAATATATTCCTGCAATCTGGTTCCTGATTTTGCTTTTCTATTTCAGTCTCCTTTAGAGTTAATACATCTGATTACAAGATGGGGACAATGACAAAGTTGAAAGCTTTTGAATTTAGCATCAAAGTCTGCTCCTGTCAGACACACATCAATTTACATGACATGGGAAGGTCAAAAATGTTGTTATTAATGCAGCGTTTATCGCTGCCTTCCTAACAGTGGTTTCAAGAACTAAACTGTAGCTGCTGCATTACATCTTATCTATGAGGTAGTTTGTGAATTTGAACATATCTTTATTGCCTAAAGATATGAAAACACAGATCTGCTACAGAACGTTACTGAAATTATTCCACTAGGAATACTTCAAATTATTCTAGTGTTTTAATCACGTGAGCATGTAACATAGGACTAAATGATGATCCTCTGATAAAGTGCAAATTTGTATGGAGCTTTAACACAGTCTTCATTTAAAAAACAACATAGATAAATGGTGTAATCCTGGAAAATTAATTTTTAATTCACTTATTAGTATATTGATTTTGTTTTATAAGAACCTTTGGAATTTGCTAGAAAACCTGTCAGGATTGCTACAGAAATGTGATCTCTATTCAACTTTTTGAAGTTACACATCCGGCTTTTAATGACCTTGAAGAAAACCTTGCAAACAATCTATGAAATGGGGAGATACCAACATAGCGCTCTTTTCATCCATCTGCAAATTGTACTTCAAGTCCAGAAGTGATCACAGTGACTTCTAAACTAATCAGCCAAAATTGCTTTTTTATCTGCGGAGACTGGATATTAATTTATGTTTCAGTGATGATTATTGTTTCTAACAAGACCAAGCAAGAAAGAGATCATCACACTAATATGTAACTACTATGACTAAAATATTATTTGTTGTATTTGTCTAGCTTCCATTTTCATCTACAGCATCATACATAGCCCATGTCCATCAGCCGCATAAATTTTCTATAATTAGATGTCTTTCCCGTTTATAAGTATCGTGAAAGGGAGGTGCAGCCATCTTTTAATTTTCTTCACTTTGTAGTCATCTGTGGAAGGATTTCCTCCATTTTCTTATCTCTGTAAGTTTGGATTCTAAAGCAGAATGATGTTCTGATATAGGTTTTTCATCGTTGTTTCTGTTTTAAAAGCTAGATCTTTTCTTTGTTCCTAGAAATGTTGTTTTGCTGAACTAAGAAAAAATTGTGAATTTACCCTGTTACACTAAAATGTTGCCTTGATTACTTTCTCCATCTATCTTTACATTTGTCCACATAGGGAATTTATAGTATCAAATTTATAGTGATCAAATTATTGACAAATTGATGAAGAGCTAGTCCCTTCTTCATATGTAAAGGTATGCTTATTAATAGCTTATCTCTTCCATTCATGTTTAATAAATTGTTACCTGTGAAACAGTAAAACCTAATGAACAGAGGAGTAGCTGAAGACACTGGCATGAAAGCAGATGAGTTGATTTTGTTGGCTATAACACAGAATCTGGCTAAGGTGCAATGTTAACATCTTCATATTATGTGAAAGAGAAGGGACATAGAAATACCCAGATCTGGGAGAGGTTGCTGCTGATGCATTTCCAGGGTCCTTGATTCATAACAAATTAGTTTTCTCTTCAGCTGTCAAAATGTTTCTAAATCTAAAGTTTTGTAAGGCATCAGATGAGCACTCTCCAGCTATGCTGCCTCTGTAAGCATTATAAAAATACATATGATTTCATCTCATTTTCTGCCTTTTACGAGTACAATCTAAGATTCTTTTTATGTATTTGCTCAAAGAGGAAAATGAGAAATACTTATTCATTAGCACTAAGAAATAACGGAAGCTTTATTAAGTAAAGATAGATAAAGTTGAGACTTCTGTTTGTCTCTCAAATTTGTCTCTCAAATGATAAAATAATAAGGAACATTATGACAGACCAGATTACAAAAGTGTGTGGGCTACTAAATTACTTCTTTTCTGTTTCTTTCCTGGTCTATAATTCCTACACTGTTCTGAGAGCTTACCAATTCACTATGAAGTGAGAACTGATTTTCTGGAAGACAGCAGTGAAATTGTTATAAGCTTGCAGGGTGTTTTCCCTTCTTGTAAAATGTTAGAATAAGGCATGCTGCTGATGGAATTAGTTTCCTGATATCCTGTATATGCTTTAGAATTTTACTGTAAATACCCTACCACCATTATACAAGCACAGGTATTTAATGTTGATAGTATGTAATGGAATATTAAAACACAGTTTGGATTCAAACATTCATCATTGTTTTAGGAATAGCCCCCCAGGTGTTCTGTTTAGAACTGTGGGAGGTCTTGGAAACTGTAGATAGTCTACACTGTACACATTGGTTATATTATGCTGTAAGGGGAGTTTTAGGTGGAGAGAGGCCTTATCCAAGACTATTTCTTTTTTCAGCTAATATTTACTCTTCAGTGGGTTCAAATTTGAGATAGAGATTAATAACTTGATTAGAAGCTGTCCATTCCTGTAGCATCATTTTATCCACGCTGTCTGTACTGCATGAGGATCATTATAGAAAATCAATAGGTAGAACACAGAAAAGAGTTTTTCCTTTGTTGCTTATATTTTGTGGGCTAATTATTGAGGAATGTTGTCTTTTATAATGGCAAACCTGTAGCTGTTAATTATTTCATAACCATTTTGTGTGAGTAAGTTCAGTTGGCCACAAAAAACACTGCAGCTATCAGTTTTGCTAACTAGTCTGTCCAATTAAGCCAAGAATTTGGAAGGAAGAAAGAAAACATTCTCGTTGTGTGTAGCTGTTCCAGTGGAAGACTGAGGGTATTGCTGTCTTGTAGTGCTTGAGTTTTCTCTGTTCCTTGACAAAATAGTAGATTTCTGTTTCTATTGCTGTTGGGCATATTCACAACAGACACAACATTGCTGTAAAATAAGCATCCTAAATTGTCTGGGTGGCCCAAGTGATAAGTGTTCAGGGCATTCAACCTATCAGATGCTGATTCAACTTAACTGAATTACAAGTATTGATCATCTTGGCCTCTAGATATTTATAAACAAATTGAACTCTTAATATCCGTGGCACATGTAACTGGTTTTTCACTGCTGTATATGTTGTATAATTTAGTGAAGACTAAATACTCCCTGGCAGCCATAGAAATAAAGAACACTCCTGTGTAAGAATATTAGATGTCTCTGAAGCAACGATTTTAACTTGCTTTATGTTAACAGATCCAGTAGATCTGGTAAATTTTATTTGCATCAAGGAGCAAATAAAAAAAAAGGACAGTTATTAATTGAACTTAATAACTAGTAATGTGATTAAGTACCACATGCAAAATGCAGTTACTCCAAAGCTGCACAAAAAGGCATCCTATTACCTTATTAAATATTAAACGCATTTTTTTTTCATGTCCGCATTGTGCTTATCTTCTTATCACCTTCCAGCTTACCACAATATGAATTTCTGCTTGTTACAATTTTTAGTTTCACTTCAGGAACATTAAGGAAGAAAATATACATGAAAAAGGGTGTTCACACGATAGTTTGTCAGTGTACAGTTATCACCTGAGCCTGATCTTGCAATATGCTGAGCAGTATGTCCTTATGTTATCAACAGTAAGAGTTGCAAGTGTTCAGTGAATCACAGAATCAAGACTTGGTACTTATGTAACTGCAGTAAAGCACAGTTGAGTATATTCCAAATTTATATTCTCTCCACCTCTGCTCAGCTTTGAGGCTGCTCATATCAATGAAAAAATAAATTATTGGAGATAGATTTCGTTAGAGTAAAATTTTATGACACCATATGAAAGCTTGTATTAAAATCTAGAAATATTTGCTACTTTTTTATTTTACTTCAGAACATTGTATACTCTGCATGTGTATCCAGATAAATGCAGAACATTAAAGTCTGTCTGAGAATCTTTATTGTTTTTATTCTCTGTTCTATTTTCCTTGAGATTGTTTATCATTATTTTGCTGAGTCAACAGGCATGATACTTAATGAGGTAATAATTTTCAAGATAATTTTAGTTGATACATCATGTGGCATCCTAAAAATTTAAGTTGTATCCATATATGATTCTCTCCAGAACTTGGAAGGTTGTTGAAGAGTTCTTCAGCTGATAGTTCATTGGGAGTCCATGTGACAAATGTGTTCATAACGATTCATGTGCTCTGTCTCCAAGCAAGTCTCTTGCAAATGCAACTTCTGTGTCTTTTTGAGGAAACATATGAATTACATTTTGCTGAAATATGAAATCATCAAACTTCTTGTCTAATGGTTTGTAGTCAATTTTATTTGAAACTGAAATGAAATATGAAACCTGTTTCACTACCTTTCCCAGATGTGTTGTGCAGTGGCATTCCTATATCTTCTTGGACTCCTACTACAGTGACCAAATTACAGATAAAACACTTCTCATGAGTCAATCAATTTTTAAAAGCTTCTGATTTTGTCTGTTCAGTTAATTTTTCAGGTTCACCCCCCTACACTTTTTTTTTTGTTGTTGTTAATTTCTCCTTGTTAATGATTTAAAAGACTGTATTTGTCAACACTTAAGATATTATTGCATATGGTGTAATTTTGATTTTGTTCCTTTCTTCAGTGAGTAAATGACAGCAATGATGATTGCTTTACAGCAGTTAGTATCTCATTTTGTTGGTGATTTACTAGGGTATTTTCCTATTCTAAGGTATTTACTTCTGAGAGTGTCTTGGATGAAGGGAACCATGAAAATGATAATTTCAGGTAGTAGCAATAAATTGCTTAAAAAAGCAAGCATGTGAAAAAAAAAAAAAAGAGGACTGTGGGTCGTAGAAATGTTTTTTTTGTTATTGAATTAACTTCACTTGGTACTGCAGGCCCATCTACAGCAGCTTGTTTTGCATACGAGCTGCAGGTTTCTGTCCTTTCTTGTTACTAGTGCTATGCTACCACTCATCATTATTCATTGCTACCAAAAGATGGCTGAAAGATGTGGCATTCACAAGATAGGAAAGGAGCTATCAATTGTGCTGAAAAGTTTATGTCTGTTTTATTTAATTTGTCTGTGAAAGCTTTTCAAGCTAGCTTAATATGCATTTGATTAATTAGATGATCATAAATAAATCACTGCCCCTAGGGAGGTTTCCAAACTACCATCTTATTTCAGTTGCATTCTGAAATTAAGTTCTGAAATGGATATGTGAGAACTGAACTCCTTTTCTTTATCATGTACTGACTGATCTAGAAGCATGGAGAAAATAAGAAGGTTTAACTATCTTGGCCAAGTATAAGTATGTTGCATTTTGGAAACTCCAGGCAGACAGAATACCAATGGGTAATTTCTTTTCAGACTATTTAGTTATAAATTACATGTAAATGATAAAGAAGGAAAATCTCAGGGAAATTCTAAGGGTTTTTTTTGTTTTGTTTTGTTTTGTTTTTTTTAGTCAACTGTTAGGCTAATAGGAAGCCTGAGCAAAAGATTATAAGGATTCATTTCAATATATAGTGCTTTCCAAAGTGGTGATTGTCACCTGAAATGATGAGTTAGCTGGGAATCTCCTGCTGAGGCAGATAGATAACACGATTTCACGCTTTTTAAATACAGTCTCAAATTCTGATAATTCTGAAGTAATATCTTGATCTATCATTATTTCTAATTAATTATACACAATGCCATACCATACCATAGTCTCATCAGCATATGTGTCATCTATATATCCTCTTAAATAGGTCTTTTTCATGTAAAAACAATATGATATACAATTGTAAGGAACAGTATCTATTTGTTTTAGACATGTAAGGCTTCTGTATATTCATCCTGTGACTATGTGGCGTAAACTTTTGGTTTAGGAAGTTAAACAGTCCAATAAACTTGTTAATTCTTCATGAGCTCAAGTGATGTGTTTCAGATATGTTTTTACCCTTTTGTAGCATCAGAGCATACAGTTCTCAAATAAACTGAGTGAACTCATCACATTCTATATATTTGCCTTACTGAACCCATTCCTCTGAGCTCCTTCTGCCAGTGTCCGTGTCAGTGGGAGGATAGACCTCTTCAATTTCAGAAGAATATCTGGCTGATACTAATGAATAATTTTTTGAAAATATATTTTTATGGATTATTGACTTGATGTCTTTCACAGTAATGGCACGTGATTGTTCAAAGAAACTTTCTGGAAGCAACTGAGAAGTTCTTAAATGTTGCATTTTTTTCCCCTCTACTTAGTTCAGTTTTCTCCAGTCATTTTAGAAAATGAAAGGCTATCCTATATCTATAATAAATCTTATAAGAATTAAACAAATTACTGAAAAGGAAGCTTCTTGGCAGCTGTGAATTCCTTTCACCCGTAGACAGGCTATATGTCTCTTTGCTGAGGAATACTTATTACCTCTAAACAGCTAGAAGATCTTTAACCAATGCAGGTAAAATATGTAGACCTGAAGTGATAAACAAGAAGGTTTTGTTTAATATTAGCATTTAATTAATTTAAAAATCCATTCTGGCCATTTCTCTGTAATCACTATTATCTGACAGGAGGTAAACTCGCTCTCTCAATGCGGTTTAGCTACTGAATCATCCAGTGAGAGCTCATCCCAATATATCCATAGTCCCACGAGGGCTCATTATAATATGAAATTCCTCTGGCACAGTGAAGAAGCTTTCTGAAATGCCCACCCACAAATACTTGCTCTGTCTTACGTTATTCATTGTTCATGCTTCAGTCAAATAATTGTTGATGGTGTCAAAATGTGTTCCTGTCACCTGTGCTGCCTACAGGTACTGTGACATAATCCAAGTTAATTCAGATATTCTCCTTCTATGCCAGGCAACCTGAATATAACCTGAAATGATTACCCTGTACTCTTCCACCAAAGGGTCCAGAGCTAAATAAACCAAAAGGAGTCTAGAGCAGTCCTGCCCCACAGAATATTCATGTTTTTCCCTTTGGAATTCGTGATAAAGAGATTCGCCATACTTGATCAGTCAAATCTTTCAGGCATCTCTTACATCAAGGAGGGTGACCATTCTAAGTTGAAAACAACTTGAGAAGATAGCAGTTCCCTCTGTATTTGTATGAAATTTTGAGATGTTTCCCACAGGCTTTCCAGAATGGCTTTCACTGCTCAACTCTTACTGCATTTAATACAGATTATGATTTGCCTGTTTGTTTTCCTTACCTCCTGGCAAAAGCAGAACCCAGCATTTTAATTGATATTAAAAAGAGCACAGGAAGCTTTTGATTCCTGGTATTTATCCAAATGCTTTTTTTTAAGTCGATGAACCAAAGTGATGAAAACATCTTCATAAAAAGATATTAATGGAGCTCAAGTTCTTGCCAAAGTGAAACCTTCAAGAGCCCTATATACTGGGAGCAAATAAATAGCTGGTGAATTTTTATTTCCTATGTTTCTGTATTTTTGTTCCATCTTTCATATTGCAGAAAGAAAATTTCCTTTCTATTAACAAAACCTTTATTTCGTCTTTCAAACTTACAAATTATAGAATAGTGCTCCTGCTAAGAAAAACAAAATGAAAACAATAAACCACCCTGCTTTTTCACTGAAGTATCTCATTGTAATATTCCTTAATATGCCAGCAGTCTCCTACACACTCGTCCATTCTGTAACCTTGTCCTATTTTTCAGTGTTCATTTCTTAGCTTATAATTGCAATCTCTAGCAGCCTAATTGTCGTTGGGTTAACCTAACTTTCTTTCAACAAGACCCTTATGAGACCATAGCTCCCACAATTTGCAGTCATCAGTGAAGATTCTTGAAGTTGCGCTAGAGCAATCAACCAGTGGAACTAAGGGTTTTGTAAACAGCCCCTAGAAAACCTCACATACTATATTGGTTCTGTCTGTTTCCTCTGAAATATTTCCAAGCTATTTCTCACCCTAGAACAATGCCTCTTGCCTTTCCAACTGCTATTTCATTATCAAGCAAAAAAGTTATATAGTTTTCAACAAGTCAACATAAAATTCTGTTCCATTTTCCCAAACTTCACTTCATGTTGGGCAGTGGTAAGAGATGCTTTGCAGTCATACTCATGTGCACCCAAGTAAAAGACATTCCCTGCAGTTCAAATATTCCTCAAAAAGCCTGCAACTCTGTGTTATCATGCAGTATTCAGCTTGTGACTCTGAAGTTTTTAAGCAGTGCTACTGAGATGGCTTATAAAAGCAGTTATTTAACTACCAATAGAAAACTAACAAATTTTATAAAGAAATATAGCTTTACTTTTGGATGGAACTGATTACAGAGTAAATCTGATCTCAGGAAACAGCATACAACCTGTCTACTTTCTTCACTCCAGGCACTATAATGCTGCAAATAAAAAGTCTGCCTCTTCTGACTTGAGGCTTATGTTCAGGGTGAGTGCGTGTTCCCAGTCACTTTTGCGATAACATCGAAGAAGGGACTTAAACCAGAGGTATTTGAGAGTTCTTGTTGATAATTTCTCCACATTATTTTTGATGTTATCAGTAGTACATGGTTGTGTTTAGTTTCTTTCCTACCCGTTTCCCTAACTTTCTCTTGGAAGATCTCCCCAGTCCCAGTCCTGGGGTTGCTCAGTCTGAGTAAATTCCTGGTACCAGTCCCCTGTAGGTACATTGATTTTATTAACACTGCTCATTTGGACTTGCTGAATGGTTCAGCCTTTCAACGATTACCTCAGTGTATTCCTTGTTTCCTTTTTGTGTTTTGCCTAAATTATTCAATAATTCTAAGTACTTAGGTAAAGGATGGATTCTGTGCAGTAGTTTTCTGGGTGTTGCTTATGTGGCCAGTTTATCTCCAGTATTCCATATCATTATCTTTTACAGAGTTTAGGTTTGTAAATGGGGTATCTCAATTGAAGTTCTCCATGTCATGACAAATGAGACAGAGTTCTCAGCTGCACATAAGAAAATCCTGAAGATTTCAGTGATTGTTCTACCTCTCCATATCCCGTTGAATATGCCATCCCATTTGTTCTTTCATGCATCCTATCTCTGGCAATACTCCTCTTTATTACTGCTTTTCCTGAAGACCATATTCAACTAGTAATAATGGGGACATAGTAAGCAACCCTCTCCCACTGTAATAGTTTCTCCACGTCTGGAGAGAACTCACTCCTCCTTACTGTCCCATCATGGCATAAAGTTTCCAGACACCTTTCTTGGTTTCCGTGTCTGCTTCCCCATTCAATCCTTTGGAGTCATGAATGTTTGAGATGAAGCAACTGTGCATTGGCCCTACGGAGGATGGACTGGAGCATAAGAGATAGTGTTAGAGTTGAAATATCAGGAATTTAGATGATGACCTCTAAATAGGCAGTTTCTTTTGGATTTATATGAGGAAAACTTAAATTCAAGTAATTTCAATAACACTGTTTAGCTGTTTGGAGCTGTATTATATGATGCTGTGTACTTTGTGAACCTGAGGCTGTTAGACATAATGGTTTACCCCTTGTGCATGACTGGAGCAATATAGATGTATTCCATCATAAAAAATGGGTGACATTCTGTAGATGCCCTACACAGGCAGTGTGATCATAAGTAAACTTCTGGTTTCCAGAGAGAGAAATTTCTGGAGTGCAGTGATTTTATTCTAAGACAAGTATAGAAATGGTTGTGAGCTAATCTTTTCAAACAAGGTATTATTTCTACGCAATAACTTACTTTTGTGATTTCTTCTTCCAACTCAGAATTTTTTTTCAGGAGTCATTGAAATCCATGCTGGATCTTTTGTGGTGAAAACATATTTTGTAGCAGAGTAAAATATCAATTTAATATTCATTCTCAGAATAACACCTTTTAAAATTGCTAGATGATAACTGTGAAATGTGTTTGAACTGGAGGAACATTCTCTACAGTATTTGTAGATGTTCCAGAAACTCACACCAGATTGAAATTCAGCTCACCTTGATAGCAGCTTGTGGTGGGAACAGAGCCATGACTGTAGTGCTGTGTCATGCAGTAGGACTCAGCAGACCTGATAGCAGCAGGTGCTGTTCAGACAGTGCAAATTCAAGTCCTCTTCAGTTCTGGATAATGAAGGGTCCGAAATATATCCCTAGGTACGAGTCTGAATGGAAGTGCTCCCCTATACTTTAGCTGCCTAAAAATCTGTCATTAAGGCCCACGCTGTTATGAGCACCATTGACTGCTGATGGATAGGTGGAAGTAGCGTACTTTAAAAACTCCAACCTAACCCATTCTGGTAAATATGGGGTGTCTGCAGTTGTTGTAATAGGTACATGGTTTTGTGTGTTATGCTTTGTCCAAAGTTAAGACATAATTCAAATGTATACAGGAATGTTCACATCCTGTATTGGGCTTACGTGTCTCAAATTTGCAGATTTACGTAATCATCATTGCAGTTAGTTCAGTTAGAAGGAAATCTGACTGATCAGAAACAACCCCAGAATTCTAGTACCTGTTCAAAAATATGTTTCAGTAAATGAAAACATCTTCCTTGAATCTTTTGCAATAATCAACAGAAACTCCTACAACAAATGCACACAATGAAGTGATGAGTTATATCATACTTTATTTAGGAAGTAATAAGTTTACAGTTGAAGTCAGCTTTATTTCTGAAAGTCATATATACTATGAACAATGCTAACTTTGTTTTTTTTCTTTTTTCTTTCTCCTACTTTTTATCTTCAGAACTTAATTTGTGTTTACCCTTCATAGAATCAGGTTGTGGGACAGAAATTGCTGTGAGGGAACAAGAAGGAAGTAGTAGCTGCTTTGTTGTCTTTGTTCTGGTTGGGTGTAATTACTGGATGTAATTAGAGGAGCTCACCTGGAGCAATCCTGAGTTTGTTGTTAAATGTCTGCAAGCAGTGCAGCTCAGTTCTGTGCTCAGCAGCAGTGTGCTCCTTGGCAGCTCTCGTTGGAGCCAGTTGAAGAGCAAACAGGGGAATGCTACTTTGGACTCCTGCATGACCTTGGGGTACCATAGGAGTGCAGGAGGGCTGAGCAGTCGTGTTCTCTTTTCTTTTGTTTTCCTTCAGATTTGAGGCCGCTTAATAGGGCTTTTTTTTTTAAGTCCAAGTGAGTGTTGGTAGTTGCTGGTGACCCCTGGCTCCTTCAAAACGGTAGTTTATCAAGAAAAATAATGTTATATCGAAATTTATCGGTCTATCTGTGTGAATCAGGAGGTAGCGCAGAGAAATGGTCCCCAAGAGTACAACTGGCTCTAAGTGGCTCAGCTGCTTTTCTGCATTTGAGTGACAGTGGCATTAAGGCAGCTCAGAAACTCAACTATTCATCTTTTCTGAGTAGAGCAGCTGCCCTTCAGTAACAGCTAGAGGAATGCAGCTCTGCTTTATCACACCGGTGTAAGGCAAGCTGAGATAGGGAGGATAATAGGTTCATGCATAGAGGATTACATTATTTCTTTTACCTAGACAGCTTCCTCAGGTAAGAGGTAAATATTTGTTTACCATCTAAAGATATTATATAATTTATGTATTTCAAGTAAAATATCTAAATAACAGAAATCTGATGCTTTTATCCCTGTATGTATTTTATACAAATATATTAATATTTCAGATAAATAATTCATACTATTAGAAAATGAATTCAGTAATTTGATTTATGTTAATTAATACTATAATGATATCAGCAAAGAATAATTGTCAGTGAGATCCTAAAACTCTTCCTTCGATCCTCCCTCCATCTCCTCTGTTTTTCCCCACATCTCCCTCTCCCTTAGTCTATGAAGTTAAGTTGTGTAAATATACCTTTCAGGAAAAATAAAGGTTAAGTTTTTGTTTAGGATGGATATGTTAGCCCCTGAGAAGAAAACACATGAAGAGAAAGAAGATTTGCAACAGTATCATCAGAAACCTGCAAACTGCAAGAAACTGCTTAGGAATTGCTGCTTGGTAAAACGATTTTTTGCCTGGAAAAGTTTGAGCTCTAAAGGTACCTTTCCTATTGAAATTTTTGGTGTAGGAGAAATTGTTGTCTATCCCAAGAATTCTGAGTTTTGGTAGAGGTACTACTGAATTTAGCATCAGTCACAGGTACAGAAAGTCTCTACTGTCTTGGATCTATTGTGCACAGAGATTAGAAATGGTACAGCTTTGATTGAAGGTGCTTTATCATAATGTGACATAATTAATTGTACTGCATGAGCATTCATTTTGCAGCACATCAAAATACATGGTCTGCAGAACAGACCTGCAGAAAAATGAAATCCTTCAATCATAAGGTAAATGAGTAAATGTAAAATCACAGTAATTAAATGCATCAATTTATTAGGGCTCATCCCTGAAAGCTGTTTTGATGAGTAAAAACTGCTTTGATCAGTGTCAGAGGATATTTACATGGAAATTACATGATCAATTCCTTTGTCTTAGAGGAAATGGAGAAAGGTAATTTTTATGCATAATGATCCTGTGTACTGTGTTTATTAAAAAAAATTGAAAGAAATGCTTTTTATAAAATTGAAAGTTGGCTGTGAAATATCTCACCTATTGAAAGCCTAACTCTTTTATGAATAATAAATTAAACAGAAATGATGGTTAATCTTCACATCATTTTCATCCAGAATATATACACATATTAATTATTTTATTTGGCACTAATGCCTCTTTTTGCCATCATATTTGTATTTTGCAACATTATGTAAAAGTAAAACAAAAAATCCTGTCTCAAATGCCCCTTTTGTGATTTGGCAGCATTTTTCATCCCCTTGGCATGCTGTTCATGACAATAAAAAAACAAGCCCTGCGTAAATTGAATTTGTGTCAAACAGAATGAAAAAATAGATGACATTGTTTTGTCATGAAGTCACTGTACCCTGGATGATAGGTTTTTTAATTTATATGTTTGCCTTAAAGGGTATGCTCTACTAGGTTTGTTTCAGCATTTAAAAGAAACGAGCTGGTTAAATACAACCTATGTCTGGTTGTAAACTACCCCTATCCCTGTTTTATCCATGTAGACTCATTTGATATGCTTTTTAACCTAAGCATAATCTTTTAGCTATCCTTGCCCACTCATTTCTAAAGCTTTAGGTTAATACTTACAGTAAATGACTGCTTTAATCATCATGCATATTATGGTTTGCTAAATACAACTTTGATTTGTGTATCAGTTTGTACTTGTAATTCTCTGCACTTATTTAATTTTTTGTTGTTACTGAAGCTAAAGAAACAAAAATGGACTTGATGCAACCCTTTCAAAACTCTCATCCCTTTGTTCATAGGAATTTATAAATATAAATATATATATATTTTTTTTGGGGGGGGGGGGGGAGGGGGGATCGTTTTGTAGTATGGTGTTTTTCAACAATCATTAGTAGGCCTAGAGAACGAGCTCTGTTTGTGACTCAAATGCTGCTTGCACTGAACTTAGTATGTTTGATTCTTCGTTACCTTTGAGCTGACTCATCATTTGCACCTCTGGACAGGGTCTAGAAACAGTTGATAAAAATGATAGAATTTAGGATTTATTTTGTCTTGGTTAAGTGAATCAGGAGATAGATGAATTACTGTAAAAGCAGTTACTTGGGTTTACTCCAGAAGAATATGAGTATATAAGTATGAGAATTTAACACATAGTCAAGTCAAAGTTAAGGCTTTAATTTTGCTTTATCTAATAGCAAATGATAGAAAACATATTCCCATATGAATACTTTTATGAGAAACTTTGGAAATTTAGTAGGATCACCAAAACTGATGTCCTGAAGTACTTCAGCACTGTTCATTTTTCCATGGCGGCCCCACTGCCCAAATAGGTTTACTTGAACTTAACTTCTGGTACTCAAGTACCAGTGTCTACCAACATGTGTAACACGTTCTATGTGACATATCCCACTGAGTTCCTGATCCACTGCTATTTAAGATTTCATTCACATAAACAAATGGAGCATTTATGTAAACCCCCAAGCTTGGTTGTGCCCATACGTGCCCACCCATTCCCAGGAATGAGTTAGGATGGCAAGAGGCCCACTGTAAATTAATCTTCCTCCCAATACCTGTGACACTGCTATGGCATTTACAGAGTATGTGACTACTGAGATACTAACTCAATGACTTATTATTTCCTGTTGGCAGGATGAAGATGGTTTTACAAATGATACATTGGTGGTTCATTCCCGCTTAGACATTCCATGGCACAAACCAGATTCTCTATTGTTTGTTTTAAGCTACTTTACACTAGTGAAATTAAATGCTTATAAACAAGCGCATTCAGATGTTTTTATTTTTAAAAAGCAATGAAAACTCTAATTGCTGAATATGGTAACTGCCACTGGAACAATTTGCAGTTGGAAATATTGTGTAGTAATATGCATCTGATCTTTCTGTTAAAGCAGAGGTGATTTCTTCTCTACAGTTTGATTTTCTTATTTTAGCTATTTGTTTGATCTTGAAACTGAGTTTGCCAACATGTTTTTATGGAACTAATTATGTTCTTAGAGACAATTTCCATTTTTGAACTTGGCGCAAGCAAATAAATATCTTAATGTTATGTTCATATGATTTAAGTCTTTTATTGGAATAAAAAACCTCAACTCTTTTGGTAAAATCTTAGAATGTCCCAGCACTGGGGCACTTGTCCTGCTCTTTCTTCTTCAATATCTGTCATGTGAATAGGAGTAGGGTACTATAACTATAACAAGGGAAAGATGATTACATTCAGCTCTTCTCTATGAAGTATTAAAATAGATTTCAAGGAAAAGTTACCAAAGTAATATTGACAATGGGAAATAATTCAATACTAAGGACACTTCTGTAGCCAGTGTTTAAGGCTCATTTGACTTATTCCTCACACAGCATTTTCATGGAGCACTTATCATGTAAGTAAGTCTCATTTTCTGGCTGTTGCCAGTTACATCTTGATACTGCAGTGAGCTCTGGGCCGAAAAAGAAACCTGGAGGGTCTCTCTTTCTAAAGTGAGTAGTCCTTAAGTCCTTAACTTAGGGTGGTCATGAGTTTTTTCCCATTATTCTATACCATGAATATTCACCCTGCTGCAGATTTTTTAAAAAGTGAGAGATGCCAAGATGATAATAAGTTTTCTTTTGCAAATACAAATTTAGAGGAAGTGTATGGCTGACTGTATTAAATACTGATGAAAATATTACAGATTATCAAATTTTGGTATTTTTATAATTTCTTAAAATATTATTTGCATTTCCTCACAACATTTATTAATGAGTTAAGATATGAATAATTTAGGAATATTTTCAAGTTGTTAGTTAATGACTGTATTTTTCACTGTCAGGTGGTGCATTTGACAAAATATTTAATGAAAATTAACCAAAGTTATTTGAGAACTAGTCGAATGTTCTGCTCTTCCTAGAATACTTCATACATTTTCATACCTTGAATATGTAAAAAAAATTCCTGATGGAGTTTTTCCAGTACTGATTTCTTAAACATGGACTTCTGTGAACAGGACAACAGTCTGTCCTGTATTGGACATTTACCTTTTTTTCTATGAAAAAAGTAGTTCAAAATAAACAAGAATATTTTTAATACTTTTAATGGAAGCACTCTTCCGGTGTGTCTCTAATTCTTGTACGTCTTTTGACCACTTTTCTATAGAGCAAAGACAAACTGAAAGGTAGACAGCAGTATTACATACAAGATTTAAAATATGTCTTTTACTCTATTAAAGCTTACAGAGCTATGAGGCTAGAGTTGTTTCCTAACTTTATTACCAAAGCAAAAGGTTTTTCTTTTTTCAGTAAAGAGTTCACATGGAGTTGTAGTTACTGAAGTCTGCCTTGTTTCACATTCACTGAAATCATTCTTCTCTACAATAGCCATTTGAAATAAATGGAGATGAAAATGAGAGGAAACAACACCAAATAATAAATATCCAAGGTCAAGGATAGTATATTCTCCTGAGTTGATTCTCTTTCCCCAGAAACTGCTCTTAAACAACCGTTTCTGAAAGGTCTGTTGAAATACAAATAACTTGTTCAATAATTGATTTTTTTATTCATCAGTTGTGCCATTTTTCACGTCATGCCAGTTTGGTATTTCCCCTAGGATTTTTTTTTTCCTCCCAGATGCTTTGATCAGTATCATATAATCATGAGACGACTTCAAAGAACTACATATGATCACAAAGGGAAATCTGTTCTATGTATCCATACAGCCAAACCTTATCTTACTTTCCTGAGCCTGAAAGCCTTAGGGAAAAAAAAAAAAGAGAGAGAGCGTTGTGTCCCCTGTTGTTTCTATTATAGATGGTCAACATGTGTAAATAAGACTAAAATATTTCCCAACAAAATCTTTCAAGAAAGAAAACACATATTGCTACACATATTAGCCACTAAAGAGATTAAATCAACTGAGATTTTGTACTCTGAAAACAAACAGTAATCTCTGTAAATATTGAATCTTTCATAGTTATAGCCAATACAGAAATCGTTATCTATTTTGTAAAGATATGAGTAGAGAAACTAACATGGAAATTCAAAAGGAATTTTGTCAGTTTGAAAATGTTATGATTTTGATGATGATGCTGTTGCTATTCACTTTAATCTTAAGTAAGCTAGCAACTAAACCCAGCAAAGTCACAGTATTAAAACCTTACTCATTTTGTATCTTTTAATAATATTTTCAGAGAGAATGATGATCATTTAGTCTTACTTTCGGTATTTCATTAATCAAAATGAGCTGTGAATTAGCAATGTTTTCTTATTCAAGCCTAATAAGGCAAAAGTTTTTGTAGTGTCTTATACCTTCTGTCATAAATTGCAACATTTTATGTTTGCATACATAGTGTGCAAACATTGCAATTCATGTTACAAAATAATTCTGAATAAATACTGCAAGTTTTCTGTCCACGTATGTGTTCAAGTCACTGAACTGGATAAAAAATGTGGATGTATTCTATTTGTTAAAGTTGCGGGTAATATGCTTCTATTAGATTTTTCTCCTGGAACCAATGTCGGGCTATTTTTAGATAAATAATTACCAACATAAAATGGAGTTGTAGTTTTTCTAGAGAATAAGTATGAAAAGATGGTTTTAAAAATTTTATTAAGACTTTTTGGAAATTAAAGGAAAAAGATAAGAAGAAATAACCTATTTTTCTTGTTCTTTTCTGCCAAAGTATTTTTGCCTTAACATTTCAGTTAAAGGAGTTTGTATGAAGAAACTTGGCAAAAGGGGAGCCTTGTAGTTTGTTGCTTTCTTTCCAAATAACAAATCACAGCAATAAAATTAGAAGCTCTCCCTGATGATTGTCATTCTTTTAAATGTGCAGTATGGAGTGATCTAATCTCAATAAGACTTCTAAAACTCTCTTCAGGGTAACAGTGACAGTTAATGGTACAAATTTACAGCAAAGTATATTATGTGAGAATGTTTGTTGTCTTTTGAGTGGTTAAGAGTGAAACTGGAAAATCACGGTTTCTCACAAGTTAGAATCATTCAAAAATTATTCCAGAGTGATTAATGTTTTAAAAGGGGCTTTTTACTATTCATTTGTGTACAGGGTTGGCAAACTGGACAGTGTACATAGTTAATGAAATCATGAGACTGATATATATATATATATATATATTTAATGTAGCATCCTTTTTGGCTCAGGGAAGTTTAGTGATCATCTCTGAAATTTGTCTTAGAAAAAAGCAGCATCTATACCATCTGAGGCTTTTAAATTCCTCTTAAGGTTTTAAATGCCAATAAAAGTATTATCCATATTATTTTTTTAAAGACACTCCTCCCAGGTCACTCTGTGTATAGACATTACACAATAAGGTGTGCTTTTCCTTTTCTCTTGAATGTTTATTTTCTTCATATTAGAATAAATATTTTACGGTCTCCTGCATTGTCACCTTGGCAATCCTTGCATTCCTCTGAAGAAAGTTATAGTTATTGGGAGAGACATGGTACTAGAAAGTGAAGCATAACTTACAGCAGATTGCTGCCTAAAAATGCTACATTGGCAGAAGAGCATGTTGAACTTGCAAGCTTTTCTGTCTGTTGCCTCTCTTTCTACAGACCTATGTTGGCAGTAAATAGTATGTAAAAGCTTCCTAAAAAGCAATACACAGTTATAAATTAGCTCTACTTAAGAGCTAATTTGATCTTTTTTTATTAGGTTTAGATTTTTGATTAATCGTTACAAAAGTGTGTATTCATATAAGCAGCATGAACAGCCACTGAGCTGAACGGGACCTTCCCAGGGCCATTACTCAGAACTATGTCTAACAAAATTATAGTTTTCAGTTGGAATCATTGATCCTTCTTCCTAAAGCTCACCTTAATCTTCAGCTGTTAGAAAAATCTGTTCTAGGATCTTCTTGAATTTAGCCTAAGATTAAAAAGGGTATGTGGTTAATTGCTCATTAATGAGCAAGTTATATCACAAAAAATAATAGTTTCTCTAAGTGTAATTGTTTCTCTACTAGAACTGGACTTGCTGCTTCAGTGTCATGCAGATATTTAAAAATGATTCATTGCAATTTCATATAGGAATTATATGATCTGAACAAGTGAACAAAATATGAAGTTTTGACCTCTCCTTTTGTAAATCCGAATTCTAATTTTGTCTCCCCAGATTTCTTTCACTTTATGCAGTACTCAGTGTGCCATTAAAAAAAATAGTTAATTTATTGAAAATAATTTACTTAAAACTTAAGTTCTCAGGATCAAAGATTTGGAATATAATAAATGTAGAGAATCACTCAATTTGGGAAACTAAACTTTTTTCTCTATAAAACCAGTATATACTTTTACCTAGTCTTTGTACTTGCAGTATCTTTGATTTCTTTTGTGTCTGCCCACGACTGCTTTTTTATTTAAAGCATTTATCAATCAAAAACTAATAAGCTGAAAAAGTGCATTAGATTAAATGGAAGGACTTTTATATTCATTGCATACTTAGAGAATAGAATCAATCTTTAAATATCTTACCACTTTCCATCTGGGCATTATTCCAGCAATTTAAGTGGCTAAATATATTGAGAGTGTTCCAGATTAAATGGTAGTTCTGAATGTCTTTTCATAAATGGTATGGTCCATAAAGAGCTGAATTATTTTCTGGTGGTTAAAGATATGTGAATTTTGTTTACTGGTAGTTACCAAATATTAGAGCAGTATAACACAGTTGTGTTTGTGAGCATCTGCCTCTGAAAAAATCCCAAGACTAGAAGGAGCACTTTTACTCCAGATGTTCCAAGCTGTGAAAAACAGCTTTTTTAAAGTATGCCAACTTTTTTTTGTTTTTCGTGGTAAAGCATTGGATCTAGGTAACTTCTCACAGAAGGTCAAATTGAAAGGAAAAACAACACATCTTAAAAGTGGAAAGTTGGGGCAGAAGAAAGGGAAAAACAACAAGAAAGAAATCAACAAGAATTAGTAAAACAGTAAAATTACATGCTGTTGCTTTTTTCTAACCCCATTTAATTTATTACTGCTGTTGCCTTTCTTGAGTGTTTGTTTCCATTGGAGTCTACAGTTTGTTCATGGCAGTCCTGGCAAATAATACTTCTGACAGAACAGATTTGCCCTGCATTCATCTCTAAAGGGGTAAGTGGGAGGACTTGGTGCTCTTCATTGCTGCAATAATGCTATCCTGCTGGGACCTCACTTCTGTTCCTTCCGGCAACATTATCTTCTTGGCAAGATTTGTTCTTAGTTGTTTTTTGATTTTCTTATTCATCCATTCTTTGTTCAAGAGACTCACAGAAAGCCTGCAAAGGACGGGAATTCTTCGGAGAGGCATCTAAATGTTTTGTGGGTGAAAAAGCTGTATTAGTCATATGTGGCAACACTGCAACTGAACTTTGCAGATCACCTCAACCAAATGCCAATAAATGTGTAACTATGTAGGAAAGCAGAAGGCGTAATTGATTTCACATATGTCACTGAAAATGATGGTGGGAATATTTAGCTACCTTTTTAGCACTTTTTGTACTGTTCTGTTACAAAAGCAAGATACGTGGTGGAGGCGTATCTTGTGATCCGTTGTGATCACCATCTTTCCCTACAGTAGATGAAACCTATATCTGACATTATAGTATCTGAAAATCTAGGGCAATAGAAATGTGAAGCTGATATCATTACCTCCTTGGCTAAGCAAAGATGTAAGTTAAAGCTATCTTGAATATAACAGCAAAAGCAATTAACCATAAAAATGCATTGTAGTTAAACCTCTCAAGTCAGCTAGTTCAGAATTTAACTAGCGTTTTCCTTGTTATTCCTCAGGTATATATGTTATAAAAGTCAAAAAAATTATGCAGCTTTTGAAGGTAGTACCTACTATCTCAGCTTATAGTTATCTCCGTGTTTATCTTTGTATAGATTTATCTTTTCTACTTGAGAGGTAAAATGTTTCAACTTAAGACTGTTCTGCTGACAAGAACTATTTTGTCATTATAGGATAGTTTGACTGCTTGTAATGTTGACCCTTTTCTGATGCTTAGATCATGCCACTTCTAATGTCACCAAGACAAAAATGAACAGTGAGAAAGATCCAGGTTGGAGGAGGGCAAAAATCACAATATGTCCCTCTAGTAACCTCAAAATGAAACTTTTTTCCTGAATTTCAATATTATACACTGTAAGAAAAGTTCTCTAATCCCAGAAATAACTCATTTCTCTCAATTTTTGAATTGTATGGGTCACAGCCAGCTATTGTAACCAGCAGTTTTTCAGCTGTTTAATTTTCCTGAAACTGAAACAACTCTCCTTTTTAGTAAACAGAACGTAAATTCTCAGGCAAGGAGCTGTTTGTAGACATGCATGCAAACAAGAGAATAGTGCAGTTCCTTAGCTGTCAGTTGAACAAGTAAGAAAGCAGTGAACAAAACAAGATACAGAAAAGAAAGGAGACCTTCGTAGTTAATTTATACTGCAGAATGAGATTTCTTCTGCCAGTGTTTCTGCTATGTGAAATTAGAAGATTCATTTAAAGCAAACTTTAGGGATTGGTCCTGTGTATTCTTGCTGTCTCAGTGAGTCCTTGTGATTTGTTTTGCAGAATTTTGAGCACATGCAGTTTTGAGCAACTTGCATGATATTGAGTACTCTGCTTTGAGCATATATGAAAAGCTGCCTATTAAGCAACGTGAAAATGAGCTTCCACGAACTTCCTACCTAGTGCCCAAATTAGTCAGTACCTTTGATCTTAATCTCACTGTGCCTCTGTTCTGCATAAAGTAGGCATAATACTAATACCCTCTCATCTCTAAGGGATGTTATGAATATAAATGTGGTAGTATTTGTGAAGCACTCAGACATTTGTAGTGATGAACATTGTAGAAAACTGTATTTTGAGTTCAGACTTTCACAAGTAAATGACTGGGCACAAGTTGCGGAAAGAGTGAAGTTTTGAATTTGGCCAATAAATACTATCCATGAATTAAAATACCAAAACAAGCTGCTATTCAAACAGTAGTATGTGATTGTGCCGTTTAAAGATTGAATTGTAATATGGAAGTGGCAAAGCACTTAAGTTGTGCTTTTAAATTTATGAACACAGTACAGTTCTTTTGCTGTGACCTTCCAATATAAGCCACATATATAGAAACATTTCCTAGTTTGAAGGATTTATAACATAAAACTCAGAACTTGGCTTGTAGTTAAGGGGAAAAGCAGGAGTAAATCAAAGTGATTGATCTAGGGATCAGACCTTGAGATACAAAGTGTGAAAGATGCAGCAAACACGGAAGGATATACAACTTATATGTATAATGTTACATCTTGGCTTGCTAAAATCAAGAAGAACTTTGCCATAAGTTTCATCACAGTGGGAATCACCCAATTTGCTTTATAATAATTTATCTGCAGGATAAATGCCTCAATTAAGAGAAATCATTATATCTATATAAAATTTCATCCTTCCCTGGGCTTTGTAATGTTAAGTTTTAATATATGATGAATTTCATGGATGTTGACCTTTTTGGCTTGCCTGGGCCACATTGAATGAAGAGGAATTATCACATATATGCAGCCTGCTCTGAAAGTAATGCCTTCTTTTATTTTCATGGAAACTACAACAGATATAGGTATATTGAGCACAGTAGCTCTGTTTAATAGAGGAAATTCTCAGCTGCAAAACACTGTTTTTCAACACAGTCACCACTACTAGCTTTGCATTTTCACCAGTGATGAAAAAGAGGCTTCATAGCATGCTTGTGAAAATCTGCACCTGCAGAGGTGACCTGCTACCCGCTGTTACTTCTGCTGAAACACACCACCCACTGCCTACTGTGCTTACTGTTTGCTTTCCATAAATGTTCAGCAAGCGTTGATGGATGTCAATGGGTATAACTTTTTCTGTGTGGAGGAATTCAGTCCCACACTTTTGTTGCATACTCAACTTCTATTCAGAGGCCGGTTTTTCAGACTGCCCTCTGCTGCCATCTGTCACACGGCAACAAAATATAATGAGGATGGGTAGGAAGGTTCATGTGCTGCTGCCATGCCACCACCTGCCTCTGACACTGTGAGCTGACATCATAAATAGGCAAGACTTTCAGAGCAGCCTTTGCAAACATATAATTTATGTATATAAATAACAAAACTTATTTTAACTATTAATATATTTATTAAAAATTAGAAAAAGAGAGAGAGAGCAACAAAACCATAAAACTAGGAAGATATTTGATGCTGTGTGAAACCAATGTATTAGACTGGGTTGATGCCAGTAGGTGCAATTCTTAGTGAGATCTCAAGGAGTTCAGTCTGAGGTTTTCTGATGAAATTTTCCTCTTCCTGTGCTTCTTCCTTCAAACCAGTTGTTCACATACATACGTACTGAGAGAAAGCAATGGTGTGATTGAGGTGTGACTGTAGAATGAGAGATATTTGTCTCTTGTAAGAGAGGGCTTGTAAAAGTTTGGTAAGGGGACATGATCAGATTTCTCTTTCAGTTGAATATATGATTGCAACTCAATACATTCAGTTTGAAAATTCACAGGTAATTTATATATGTCAAATAAAAATAGAATTGCAAATATGTAAAAAAAAGATTATTTTTTTCATCAATCTTGAAATCTATTCTTAAATTCCTTTATCAAAACAAAAAGCATTGCTTCATGTTTTCCCTGTTCACACGGCTGTGTTTAGCCAACATATCAAAATGCACGACATCTTTTGCCACCACTTGAGTTAGCACTGCACTGCTCCCTCCTTGTGCCTTGGTTCCAGCCCAAATGGTATTCATAGTGCACTGCTGTTTGCATGGTGCTGGGGGACCAGGCAGCCACGGCGTGAGCTATGCCAGGCTGCATGGAGTATGCAGGCTGTAGGTTGGATGTGCCTGCTGTATTTGCCAGTGAGGTGAATTTGGAGGAAGAAGGCTCCTTTGATAATCTTTGCTAGAAGTGATCAATGTCTCATTTTGAATGAGGTCCCGGTACGCAACTGATTTGACTGATAGCCCCACTTTAACTCCTGATTTACTTGATGTTATTTTAAGTAAACTCTGAAATCTACAAGTCTCAGGGAAAGAACTTGAAATTTTTGAATTTTCATAATGAGAATCAAATCAGAGATGAAAAAATACAGATTTATTTTTATAATTCAGTTAAGCTACAATTGATTATATACTGGAAACTAATCAGTATACCATAATTGAAGAGATATTTTTGGACCAATGTACCAGCTGGTATCACAGATGGTACAGATGGCATAAGACTCTTTAATGGGATAAAGATAATGTGTTGGCGCAAAGAGAGCTGAATATATGAACGTGTGATTTTTCTTCCCCATTATAAACTGTCTAATCAGTGTAATTTTAATTCATACACAATTGTTACGTTTGTATTCCATATATCTGGATAAATAAATACTAGGATTGATACTTTCCAGTCAGTGACAGTGGCACAACCATACTTTGTTCTGGAAAACATCATACACTATAGTAGGGAATAACTCATTAAACTTCCTAATTTAAAATAAAGAATTGAGTGGCAAGTTTGATATTAAATTTTTAAAGATAATTGATATTACATCTTTGGAAGCAGCTGACTTCCACAGAAAAGTTTATTAACTTATAATCTCATACTGGTGTGTGTATGGCCAAAAGTATGATAGTGGTATTGTTAATGAACAATTGGTGATAAACATTCAGGGAATCGTTACGATTATTTTCTCTGAAGATCAAGTGTGTCTGGATATTCCCTGATAATAGTAGAGGGGTTTAATTAGTTAGTATAGGTTTTACTGGACTCAATTTCTTCTTGCACATATGGTGTTCTATAAAGTAATGTTGACTTCAGATTTTTTCTTGCACCCCATTTAGAACTTTCTTTTGTCATATTGTTGCTTTCTTTACATCACACAAGGCACAAGAGCTATCTACAACTATGTTCTGTATCCACGGTGGTACTTTCAGTCACAAAGATAGAAAGAAATTACTAGATAAGCATATTTCCTGATATCTGAAATAAATCTGACACAGAAAAAAGTTGCCACTGTGTAATATTTAATAATTTGCATTCAGATTCCATTTTATTTATTGTTCGAAGTGCTCTGTTCATAAAGACTTGGTTGTTATATCTTTTCAGTTTAGGTAAAACCTCCTCCTTTTTATTATTGGTAATAGTATTTTTTCATTAAATGCCACCATCAACTTTTCTACTTTTTTTTTTTTCTGACAAGCTGTTGTTATAAATAATTTCAACTTTCTGAACCTCTTTCACAATTAAAGTTAATTCAGTGAGAGCTCGCTTTTTAGACAGCAATTAAATTATTAATCATTGGGTTATTTTTTTCAACCCCCAAAACTGTATGTCTTGCTTCTTCTCTGCACTTAAGATGGTGTATTAGCTGTATTACAGTTTTACTGATTCTGCCTGTCCAATTTTATCACTGTCCAGGCTAAATTCCAAACTATTTGCATCCTGCCCACTCATACTTTTATGATCTTACTTTACTAGAACTAAACAAGAAATGAAATTGAGAATTTCCTGAATTTTAAAATAACAAGTTCATGGAATATATTAATGAACTAGAATGCAGCATTTGCAGTCAGAGCAGAAGACCTGACCAGTGCTGCCTTTCACTGGATTATGCTCATGGAGAGTAAATGATTTCTTTTTTGTGCTCAATGTCAATAATAGAAAAACCCTTAATCTTTTATGTAGGAATGTCTCATTGCTGCAGAGCCTGAGCTTAGTTTTTGGTTGCCTTTCATTTTCTGTAGTAATATGCACTTCTAAAAATCATGAAGAAATCTACCAAATAAGGTGTAGCACTTAAAACCCCATTTTATGCCAGAAATAAATAACTGCAGTATGGATGAAAATGTAGGGAAATGGGCCTTCTGTAATTTATAAACATTTAATCAGTAAACTTTTTTGAACACCTTGCAGTGTTCTTTTGGGTTCTCTGGGTGGATGTAATAATGTATTAGTTATCATGATTTTGTCCTTGCTGTTCACAAGTTTCAGGGGAGGTGAGGTATATTTTTCATTTATTTGTAAATAGTTTCATTTTAGATTTAATCCTATTCTAAAGTAGAAAACAAATTGTAATCAAAAGACTCCACAAGTTTGCAAGTTCCTTTATTGGAAATCATTCTGTTTAAAGTAGCCAATGCTAGAGAAGGAAGAAGTCTAATCACATGGATTAGATAATGAGAATTCCCTCAGGTAATATTTTAGGATGATTATCACTTACTATTTTAGTAATGAAGTGCCAAAAGCATGTAATAACAGTCATATTTAAATTAATTACCTAATATAAAAGTACCAAATTATTTTAGAAAGGTTTGATGATTCCACTTCATTTTTTATTCTATCATATTATATAAATATTCTTTCTAATACTCTGTACTTTCTGATGTGAGGAGTGATTTACAGAGCAATGGTTAGTTTTATCCTATAAAAATATGACAAAAAGTAACAATTTAAATATCTGAAGCCATAACTTAGGGTTTTTTAATGTACAGGCATACATTCTGATGTATTTAAAATATTCACTGAATATATTACCCTGAGATGTAATCTAAGGACAGAATTTCTTCTTTCACTCAATCAGCTTAAGAGAAATGTGGATCAAGCCAAATGAATATGTATGTGTGTGTGTGTATATATATATATATATATGTATGTATATGTATATTTGTATATACATTGCTTCTGTATCTGCTTGATCATCACCATTCAGACATACTAGGAATCCAGCTGTTTTTCTGGACAGTGATGTACTATGCAGAGATACAACAGCTGAGTTAACTCTGCAGTGGGAAATAATATGCAAGTGCTAGTGCAGGACATTCACTAGGCTAATTAGCCGACTAAGCAGTGCTAACTATAGAAGGCATTTTGCCATGTAAGCACAGCTATGCTACTTTTGAGATTCAGCTTCTGTCTACACAGTGCTATTTTTGGTAATGTGAACTCTTCACAGCTTCTTCAGAGCTAGCTGTATGCATCTATTTTCCCCATGGAGCAGGGAGGGAAGAAGGCTGCTTCAAGCAACAAAAAGAAAAATGGTGTTGAGCTTCTTTTATTTATGGGCTGGGTCTTCTGCGCACGTACATTCTCAGTCCCATCACTGCTTTCTTCTGAGCAACATGCCAGGTCTATGTACCATGTCTATATGTCAGGCTACGTGCCTGACTGCCACTTGCTCAGTGAGCATGAGCATGCCTTTTTTTCATCCGATTGTCCAACCTGTAAAAGCAAAAAAACATTTTAGGTCAGTGCGGCTTTGGAAAGAAGATGTCACAAATGACTGTTTCTGTTTCTTAGTCTTTGTTTCTTCAAGCAATTATCATTACTAAGACATTTGTAGTAACTTTAGAAATTGTATATTATATATACACCATTTATATATATATATATAAAAATACACCACATATATATATATATACACCACAACACATACATTGAAAACACCATGAAATGAGCAGGTAGTAACATATAGAGTATATTGGGAAGGTTGTTCACTTGGGGAAGAAGTAATTCTGCAAACTGAAAACGGAACAAAATACATTCTGCTAGTATCTTTAGGCCTACAACTCTCAAGTCATGGCAGGAGGTCTTCCCATCTCCAATGCTCTGCACATCTGTGCCAGGCTCCCTGTCTGTCTTGGCTGACGTCAGTAATTCTCCTATGGAAAACCATCTGTTGTTCCCTTACCTACAGCTGTAGGATGATTAGTGAAGGTTTTTCTGGAAAACTTCAACATGCTAGTTCTGAACAAAGGTAGACCAGTTGCATCTTTGGTAAGGATAATCTATTTAATTCTGAAACATTTTCCCATCTGAAACACTTCAGTCATGAATATCAAACTTTTCCTCTGTTTGAAGCTGAGTCAGGGATGGTAAACTAAAACCTGTAAAACGTGCATTTTCTGGATGAGGAACAAGTACAAAGACTTTTTAGAAAACAGTCTTGTTTAACCATCTTTTCTGGGTGTGCCTTTTCAGTGTGGTTCACAGACCAACTCGATCTCACTCTAAGGGAATGGATTCTTTTTTTTGAACATCATATATGTTTTGGCATCAGATGAGCAAGAATCTTCTGTGTGGTTTCAAAAAAGGATAAAGACAAAAGTGTGCATGACTTTTGAGAGAGAAGATGCTCTGTATTCTTTCAGGCAGAATAAATACCATTCTTGCTGTCAAAAGAAAAGATAGTCTGAATATCCCATATAATTCTAGATTTATCATATGAAAAAGGAGAAGTAAAATAATTTTTTACTTAAGAGTTACAGTGAAGTTTTTGCTTATGGAGTCACACATTGATGGATAAGGAAAAACAATTCACTTCATCTACTTTACTTGTGCAAAGCATTTGATACTGTCCCATCTAACATCCTTGACCCTAATGGATGGACTGCTGGATTGACAAGAAATTGACTGGGTGGTTGCATTCAAAGAGTTGCAGTCAGCAACTCAGTGTCCAGATGGAGATCAGTGATGTGTGCTGTCCCTCAGGGCTGGACACTATTTAACATCTACGTGGGCAACACAGACAGTGGGATTCAGTGCACCTTTAGCATTTATGTGGACAACACCGATCCGTGGGGTGCATCAAACGTACTGAAGGGAAGGGATGCCATCAGTGAAGACCTTTCACAGGACTGAGAATTGGGCCTATAAGAACCTCATGAAATTCAGCAAGACCAAGTACAGGGCCCTGCACGTGGCTTGGGGCAATCTCAGTCAATGAATACAGTCTGAGTAATGAGGGAATTTAAAGTAGATTTGAGAAGGACTTGGGAGTTCTAGCGGATAAAAGTTCAACATGAGCAAGCAATGTGCACCTGCAGTCCAGAAAGCTAAGCGTATCTTGGGCTGCACCTGAATTATAGCTGGAAGAGTGAGGGAAGTGATTGCCCTGTTACACTCTGCTCTTATGACCTACCTAGAGTGCTGAATTCAGCTCTGTGGTCCCCAGCCCAAGAAAGATGTGAAGCTGTTAGAGTGAGTCCAGAGGAGGCCATTGGGATAACCAAAGAGCTGGAGTACCTCCCCTATGACAACAGGCTGTGGGAGTGGGGGTTATTTAGCCTGGAGATAAGAAGGTTCTGGTGAGACCTTGTTAAGGCCGCCAGTACTTTATTTAACAGGCCTACGCGGAAGATGGAAAGGGACTCTTTATCAGGGAGAGTACGGATAAGACAAGGGATAATGATTTTAAGCTGAAAGTGAGTAGGTTTAGGTTAGATATTTTGAATAAATTCTTCACTATGAGGGCAGTTAGGTACTGGCACAGGCTGCCCAGAGAAGCTGTGGAGGTGTTCAAGGCCAGGCTGGATGGGTTCTGGACAGCCTGATCCAGTGGGTGGCAACCCAGCCCACAGCAGGGGGTTAGAACTAGGACATCTGTTTGGTCCCTTCTAATTAGTTTGGACTTCATGTGAACTTGGCTTGCTTAGCAACTGAATTTGTATGTAAATATTAAAATATTTAAGTATATATTTTATGTAGTGCTATTGGTTTTTGCATGAAGTACTGTGTAAAGATGGTCTGAGGAAAGTGTATACTTGAGATATTTTCAATTTTGAATCTGAAATTATGTAATACAAAAATGCTATGTCTGGGTTGGCACAATGTGAAGGGTCAAGAAATGTTTAAAGGCTTAGTATTCTGTATGCCAGCAATACATACCAAACACTCTGTCCCTCAGGATCAGGAGCTTTATTTTAATTCCTTTTATCTAGCTAGAGAAAGGTTAAAGATTAAGCTATTAAGATTTGTAAGAATTACGAGATTCTCTAAAGCAATTCCAAAGAAGCTTTATTTTTGGCTCCGCTGCATGATAGCACAAAACAACTTTTGTTCTGCTTTCAGCTGAGCTATTTATACTTTGTAGTTCACTGAGGACAGTGCCCTAGGATGTTATTATTTTTCCATATGTTTTGTTTCTTTTTGGTAACATCTATTTTATTTTGTGCTCAGAATGTTTAAAAATGCCCTCATTATTTCCTCACTCATACTAAATGACAGTTCTTTGAGTTTAATTCAATGAAAGAAAATCTGTATCATAAAAACCCAAGAAAACAGGTGATATTTCTTGCAATCTGAAGGAATGACAGTCAACCTCTATTTCTCTTCTGGAAATAAAGGGAAGGAGCATGGTAAGTGGTAACAAAAACAATAGCAATGCTACCTTCTTCACTGAAACCTGACCCTGTAAAAATGCAATAGAAACATTGCCATTGAAAATGCTTCACTGTGGAAAGCTTGAGTGGGAAACCTGAAACAATTGAGTAGCTGTTCCTAAGAAGCAGTGGAGACTGGACTAGATGATGCATTTCTTAGATGTATGTTGAAAATTTCTAATCAGCCCTAATCAGTTTATTTAATTAACTTTGGTGTTTTTTAGATCAGTACAAGGACAATAAGGAAATCTGTGAATTGAAAGGAATTATTAAGAAATGGAAAAAGACAGAAAGGATTTGGGATACCTTTTTTGTTTTGTTTTTTTTTGGTGGTTTCTGCTTGTTTGTTTCTTTGTTTTAAACATGAGCCATAATAGGTCTTTGGATTCCCTTGCTGAAGCACAGAATTAGGGCTGAGGTCTTGGGCTGCTGCTAGGTTAGAGCAGTTCTTTGCACCTTTGAAACTGGGTGGCAGGTCTGGGAGGCTGTAGGTGCTGTGAAACCCTGATACTGCACAATCCACATTCTTGGGTTGTGGAAGAATCACCCACCTTGGACTGTGGAGCAATGGAGAAAGAGCAGGCCAAGGAAACGGTAAGGTTATTTAATAAAGGATTTTTTTTTTCTCTCTTCCACCTCCCCCCCCCCCTCCCCCCCGTATTTTTTATTCTTACATGCTCTCCTTAGCATGACAGTCTGATGCAGGCTTCAGAACAGCATGGGATCTTTCACAGTCTAGTGAGAAAGCCTATCACTCAAAAGGGATTGGTCTATGTATTTTACTGCTTTGCAAATCTGTCTTCCTATTGATTCAACTCGTGGTTTAAGTAGAAATTTCTCAGCTTTAAAACCTGTTTAAGCCACACTGTTAGCTAATATCTGTATTTCAAGCTAAATATTCATGTGCACTGAGCCATGAACTACGGGGCAATGAATGTGGGCAAATAACATATTTTCTATAAAACTTCTATGTTAACATATCACTGAAATGCAAACATTTGAGCAAGAGTGGGTGTAAGAAAAGGTAGTACAAGCTCACTCTTTTTTTTTGTTTGTTTTCCCTATGTTTATCTAACATCTTGTGGCCCTGTAGCCTAGTTATATTCTGTAATTTGTTTTCCTTTTGCCATGTAACTTTCCTTCACTAATAAATATCTGTATGAAGTTCTGTCAAACAGTTCTAAGTCAAAAGGCTTTGAGTGTCCTTGCTGGTGCAGTAAACTGTTATTGTGCTGGACATAGAAGTACTACGTTATATTTTTGTATGACTTTGAATTACTAATTTTTCTTTAATTTTTTATGGTATTATATTTGTGAATGTAACTCAAACCCACCGTTTTCAACTATTTAGATATAAATGTGGAAATAAATACATTTAGCCTGTATGTCCTTACAGAAAAGTAATATTTCAGAGGTGTCATATATTATAGATATAGACATAAGCACTATGAAAATAGAGATGCCATTCATTTTTTCCACATATTCTACTTTTTATGATTTCAGTAGCTGGTCTGTATCTAGATGCAGCTCCTAATGCAGCTTTTAAAATACGTAGAGCTGGGCAAGTGTGACTCGCCGACACAGGTGCTGGTACTGAAGAAAACAATTCATTTTTGGGGCTACAGGGAGTGAGCTGGAAGGTGGGAATAGTGTGACCATGCAGAGAATGAGTTGTAAGGGTCAGGAGCAAACATCGTTGACAACATATCAGGTGTAAACATTAACAGGAAAAGCAACATCATACAAATGCAAGGTGTTTGATACATCGAAGTAAAACTGAATAAAAAAGATTTGGAGGTAGATTAGTCTTTGCATTTACAGTCAGATTGTATGCCCCAAACACACACAACTGCAGGCAGCACAGTAATGAAACACAGGTGTACCCAATACACCTGCTGGAGGGCAAGCCTTAATCAGAATCAGCTGAATGTGGTTCAGCTACTTCTGGGCACTGAGGGGGTGGGATTTGGGTTTGTGGTTGACTTATAAGTGTGAGGAAAGCTGAAACAAAGTTTTTTCTGGTAAAGAGTGTGGTGGTGTATTTTGAGTTGAATTTGAAGGAAGTGAGAGCTTGAGGCAAAAGTGGAAGTCTCATCTTTGAGGACTTCATTAAAGGAGCCGTGGAGCTGCTCTTGTGAAAAGTATCTTGCAAATTGCGCTGAGGAAAGATGATTTGAAGGTGATGCAGCTGTGATTTTCAGAAGTATTTGTTAAGACAAAGCTATAGAGCATGCAATAGCTGCGTGATTCAGCTAGAAACAAGGTGGAAGGCTGGTTTTCAGTGGGTGATCCAGGAGGAAAGAGGATTTCTTTTCCCTGAAGATGGCATCTCATTTGATAAAAGGACAGAGTTGGTGGAAGGGTGTGACTGGAGTGGGTAAGTCCATGCTACAGCAGTTTATCTTCTCAAAATGTTGTTTGTCTTTTTAGTACACAGAGGGCATATTTAAGTTTTACATTGAACTTTACTGTCCAGTTGCAGTTTCTGCTTTTCTTTAAGCAGCCTAAAAGCTGATCTGTGTTGAGCTATCACCACCTAGTGGTAAAACAAATAACGCAAAATGACGGAACCTGAGACTTACGAATATTTCCTGTGTTTTTGCAGCGCTGAGGAGAAGGTAGGGGCAATAGAAGTAATGAACGTCGTTAGAAAATATATGAATTAGTAGTCTATTACTAGCTTCATCACTTAATGGCTTTTCTGTCTGTATTATGTGGTTACTTAATAGTTTAACAACTAAATACTTGTAGATGTGATTAGTTAGTGGACTATTTTTCTGTTCTAGCTTGCATGTGATTGTTTATAAATGTAGTTGTGGCATTCAAGAGGTGGAGATTTTTGTGTTATGTGATGAATGTTTTAAATGTGGAAAACTACATCTTGCATTTTTTCTCTACTGACCTGTGTGAGTACTTTAGTTATAAGATGCATGTGGTATACAAAGATAGATTCACCTGTTCTGGCAACTAAGAGACCTTCTTAAAGCGTATGGTTTGTAGGGCTTTACTTTAATTAGGCTTTAGTAACTGGTTTCTATCATATATTTCCCTGATAAATATCCATATAAATGAAATGCTGATGTAGACTGTTCTTAAGAGCATTTTCCCCCCTGCCCACTGACATGGGCAGTAGGCACTCTACTGGCTTGTGGTAGGAGAGCACTAGTGATGTATGGTCTTTGAATTTTGCATCTATTTGAATGTATTCTTATCTGCATACTTAAGCTTTAACTTCTTCACCTGTTTGAGCAATTAGTGTATGTTCTCTAACTCTGTAGGGCATAGAGGTGGTGGCTTTGGCTTATGCTTTCCTTAAATAAGCCAAATATTGGGTTGTTTCTCAGTTATCTAATATGAATACTTATCTGTATTATACAAAGCTGTAGTTTTCATTATTTTTTTTTTTTGACATAATTGCAAAGAGGAAAAGCAGAAAAAATCTGCCTAAAATAAGTGGGATTGTTTCAGTTACAGAAGCTGAGCTATGAGAAAGAAACAATGAGCTGCTACCTCTGAGTAGCATATGAACCTAATATGGAGAAATCGAAGGAAGCTATCTGACTGGAGAGACCCAAGTTACTTAAGAATGACAAAGAATAGTTTGGCTATCAGTAAATACAGACCAATAAAAAAAAATGAGTATCTGAAGCAGGACCTAGCTAGCGACAGGCCAAGAGGAGTGACTGCTTTAGAATGAAAGGTTGGTATGTTCAAGGAAGTAATAGGATGTGATTTTCTGCAACAATAAGTTGATGCTAGACCCACCGAGCTTGAGAATGCTCTTCTGAGCATATGTGCTGAAACAGAGGCATGATGTTTGAGTTTTTGGAATTTTTGGAAAGTACGTTCACCCATAATTTTCTGTACCCCTCAGTTATGGAGAGGTGTATATCACTGATAGCTTTAATGTGTGTTTTACTCAAGCCTACATAGAGGCAGACTAAATTAACATGCTTTAGATTTGGACTGCTGTGTCACTGACATGCATGCCACTTCAGGTATGTGGTGTTATACTGCGCCATACTGAGATATTTGTACTATGTGGTTGGTCTCACAAACTACTGCACTGAGATGAGCCAGCATAGCTAAAATATGAGCAAGCCAGCCAGTCCTTTCACTTCACACCCAGGAGCCATCCTCCAGTACCATCTGAAGGAACTGCTACAGTCAGAAGTGTAGCACTGATGTCAGATTTTTCCATACTTGTGTCCATATAGTCTGTCTGCCTGTGCGTTTATCTTCACTGTGTTTCACTTATCTTCAGTTTCAGTAAGCCGTCATTGTTTCTGAAAAAAAAAAGAATTATGCTTGCTTTTACTGTTTTAATTGCTTAGACTGTCGGTACAAGCCAGAAAGGATGCAATCTTCGATCTGTTTTATAGGTTCTCTTAAGAAAAAATTGCAACAGTGTTAAAAATCATCAGTTGCTTTTGTTTTTGATGTAACTGCTTTCCAAAACTTTGTTAGCTTTGCTTTGGCTCTGTTGGGATTTGTTATGTAAATGTAAGATTGCCAAGTAAAAGAAGCTGGAAGAACAGATTCTGTCCTAGTGCACAGATGGAGCACATGAAGATTGTGCTGTACTTCAGATTAAATGACAACTTTATTTCTTGAGCTAGAAATAGTAAGTTATCATTTTGACAAATGGGAATATAACTTTATGTTTTGTTCATAGAAGCAGTTTTCTTTGACCAGAAATGGCTGTGTGTGCTCGGTGTTTTGCTTATTTGAGTGCTTTGTGGCTGTTTTCAGGGAAGGTTTCCTTTGCCCATTTCTGGTTGCCTCAGTGACTCTCTGCTGTAAACTTTAGACTCACCAGGAATGCAAGTAAATCTGTAGCTGCTTGCTTGGTCACCTTTTACAACTCTGAGTGTGAAATCTGCATCATTTTGAGGAAGATGATTAGCCTTGTAGATGCTGCTTATGGTGTTACTATATTTTGCTGCTGACCCTTTCTGATCTAGGTGATTACACTGATATTCAATGTCAGTTGGTGACAAGAGGTGCTGGTGTCTACTAGGGGCACCAGTGATAGCCTGGCATGGTACAAAAAGCAGAAACATAGGACTTGCACATTTTTTCAATGTCCTTGTTTCCAGGCTATCGTATGATCCAGGTAAGTGGTACTATTGCATTGGGCTCCTTGATACTCCAGCTTGGTCTTAGTGCTAATTGTCTTCCCTCAACATTGTCACACGCTAACTCTGCATGATTTACTTTGTCTCTGAAAGATTTCTACTGTAGAAGGCTGTTTCCTTAGCTATCCAAGGAAACTAATAGTTAAGGCTTCCTAGAGTATCTTTAAATCAGTTCCAGTGTCTCACCACCTTCACAGTTACACATTTCCCCTAACCCTGCAGCTGCCAGCCATTGTGCATCAGTGTGACTAAAAGTTTGCCTGAGCTCTACACAGCAGTTCTGGTGGTTTCTTTTTTCCAAAGAAAGCTGTGAGTGAAATCAAAGAGCATGCTCTTACTAGAAACTGAAGGAGGACTGTGTAGTTTTGCAGTTGTAGATTTTAATGTAGTGCAGAATAGTACTACAGTTGCAAACTTCCATCCCACCGTATTTGCATCTGCATTGCCATAAGCATTGCCACACAAAGAAAACAAAGGTATTTTGAATTTGTAGCTTTCCCATCCAGTTTGTCTTAGCGGAGTCTTTACTCAGACTACAGGTTGGTATTAAAAATATAATGATGAATTAATTTGTGAAGCTATCCTATGCTATTAACTTCTAAGCATTTGTGAAGGCTTGGATTATGGTAACTCCTTGCATCTAAAATTATACTGTCAATTTTTTTTAATTAAATGCTTTTTATCAGGCTGTCCAATAAAGTTGATTTATGTATCCAATACAGAATATATTCTTCTTTGGCTGAGCTTTGAGTTATTGTTTTCATTGGCCTTTTGCTGCAATTCAGCAGCATCAAGAGTGGGTCACAGTCAGATCCAGGTACTTTATACAAAGAGCTTTATGTTTCCATGATATTTCTCACTGACTTGGAGACAGTGAGGTGCTAACCAAAATAGGCCTGTTTTTCTGCTATGAATTGTTTAAACTAACATAATAAATTATGCACAGCAGTAGATATTTCTGGATAATGGCCTCAAGACTGGAAATTATATGCCTCATCAGCTGTTTGGCTTGAAGTTATTTCTATTCCATAGTTGTACAATGATTTGACAGTTAGCTTTTAATCAGGTATGTTTTTATTGTTCTTTAGGGGACTTCTGCTGCTTTTTTTTTTTCCTACTGAAAAGATTCCCTACTCTCTGGTAACTTCTCTGTTCCCTTTCCCTTCCAAACAAAAGCTCATTTACACTACCTTTGAGAACACCAAAGCTCTTTTTTTTTTATAGAGCTTTTTTTTATGGCATAGCACAGTCTCACAGTCTGAACAGTGGGATAAGCAAGTGGTGGCTTCCAACAAGGCATTCAAATATGAACAAAGTGCTCTGTGTCCTGTGAGCTTTCATGTGTTTGATTAAGTAGCCATCACTTCTCCAGAATGGACAAATCCATCATTTGGAAGCGATGGAAAAAAAAAACCTTTCTGCTGTATACTTTCGTAATTCTCAAGTGTGTACTCTATCCAGCCTCACACCTCTCTACAGACTAAGTATATTCTCTGATGGGAGACTTAGAACAGGCAGTGCAGGCAAATGAAGGTAGCCTACCATTAATTTACTGCATATGCTTTTGATAAACGTTTCTGTAGCCTTTCATTTTACATTTGATTCAAGTAGAATTTAAAAACCCCCTGAAGCATTTTATCCCCCCCAACTGCATCTAACTTTATAATGTTATTCACATAAAGCAAAGCAAGCACCCCAGTTTTCATCTTCTTTCTCCTTGGATCCTTCCTCCTGTGCTGACCCTGAAACTGCAAATCAGTTTCTTCTGGGCAGAGCTGTGAAATCTCTGGACAAAGTTGAGCACTGACAGCACATATGATTTGTTAGTTAGATGGCTGATTAGGAGGGTCAAGAAAAAAATACATGACCAGACTAGTTGCAAACAGTATTTACAGAATGTAGCAAGGACACATATTATGTTTAGCCTCAACCTCTTTGATTCACATATGATTATATTTCCTTTGGTCTCAGTGAGGATGGTGCCGTGATCTTGAGGAATAATATGTCTGATGGGCATTTGGGATTGAAGTTTCACTCTCTGCAACCTTTACCTTGCAGCAGAGTAGTAGTTTACTGGAGATCTTTTTTATTTAAAAAATCATCTTATTGTATAGTCAAGAGTCTGAGTAATGCTGTCTCTGTAGATATAGTTATTTGGGTAATCTTGTTAACGTGCATGGTGGGTTTCTTCAGTAGAAATCAATGTGTCACATAGGAATAGTTTCAAAGGGGTCATAAATGCCTTAATGTGTTAATGATTCATATATAACATAGTCCCTCTGTAGTCACTGATAGGCATCATAGTGATCTTAGCTGAGAAAAAAATGGATGTCCCTTTATTCTGAAGTCCTAAAAATCGAGAAGTGCACAAAAATTAAAAATAAAACGAAACACATGAATCCTGAAGCTGGAAGTCAGATGTAACATACATGCAAGAAGTTTGTAGGTGCCTTGTTAAAAAATAAAAGCTTTTGAAAGACACATAACCCTACAGTGTGTTTGTGGAAAGCTTCTGGAGTTCAGCTGATTTTTATTCTTTTGTTCTAAAGTTTGTAATGAAATGATGCATGTGAGTAAATATAAAATATATAAAAAATATATATTAAAATATAAAAAATGACAAGAAAAATAATAAGAAAAATGGGAAAAAATAGGAAATTGAGTTAATAGCATCAATATTCTTGTTTTTTTAATACTTAAATATGAAATATTAAAAATCCATGGTATTCTTAAGCAGTATTTCATTTACCAGCATTTTTTCCCTTTTTGAGTGTGGGATATCAGATACTCATTTACTCTATTGGACACCAATAATACATCAACTCTGAGATCAATACTGATCTCTCTCATGTTCAGTCTAATCTAATATTAAATGGGGAAAAAAATGAAATTTTTTGTGTGGGGCAGGGTGACTGACTCTCCTAAGTAACCTAGAAAATTTATGGCTGGTTTATAGTATGGAATGAAATTCTGTCGCAGGAGTCTATAACAGCTGATAACAGCTTTAAGGGACTTTTTTTCTGTCTAGGTATACTTGGTATACTTACCTGTTATAGAAGAGCTTCTTGATGTTCCTGTACATCTTTAATTCTTCCAGGGCTTGCCTGTATCAAAACGAGATACCATTGGAAGATTTAGAACAAGCTGGTAAAATAAATAGCAACAAAATGCCAAAGTCATGCAGTGACTTCTTAATTTCGACTGTGAAGTCGCCAAACTGCTCAGTATGACGCATAACTTCTCACTTAAATTGAGTCCAGTACCAGAAGGATGGAAGAAAGTGAAAATGATCTCCAACAACATTTCAAAAAGTACAGACTAATAAATTGGATTTATGAAATAAAAGCTGGAATGATTGAGCTAGCAGAAATGTGTTGTAAAGAAGTGTTACCTCTAAGTGAAAATTGCACACTAGGACATCAATTAGGATAGAATGCAAGGTAGGCTTTTTCATAAAACTGTTATCAGTTCAACATGTGAAGGACTTGAAAAACATTTACGTGTACTTTCTCATGAAATGCTTCTTATGTGATAACAGGGGAGATGTCTCTTACTAATCTAGAAGAGCTAAATATGAGAAACAAGTGTATAAGAACTAATAGAAAGGGATTTATTCTTTTTAAACATTAATACATTATCTGGGAAAGAACATGAAATGAATGGTAAAATGACAGTGTTCCCCAAGTTAATTAGTGTATTTAAACCTAGAAGTTGATAGACACTGTAGTATGAAACTTAATGACTGGTCAGTTGCAGGGACAGGAAATCAGTGTTAATGTAAATTTTTCAAAAGGAGAACGTACATATTCAGAATAAGAAACACCTTGTTCTGGAAACAGGCATGGGAAGGGAAATGTCTAACCAAGTACCACTGTTTCTCTTCATAAGTTGTATGTGCCCTTGTTTTAGAAAGGACGTGGTAAAATCTAGTAAGGTAAGAGAGCAGTTGATTTTTTTCTTTACTTCTGGAGTGGGACTGTGCCTGTGAGGAAAGAAATTGAATGGTTTGGAATGCTTCTGCTTGGAAAACAAATGTGAAGATAACAGATCCTGGAATATAAATTGACTGATGAAAGGAAATACAGAAGATTGTCCAGTCTTCCTCACAACACATCCATCAGGGGAAGTCTGAAAGTAATTGGCAGCAAACTTGAAACAGATAGGTTTTTCAGACAATACGTAATAAAATCAGGGATTTCTCTTCTGCACTTATTAATAGCTTTACAAACCATGAGAGAAGTAAATAAATGCAGAGTGCTTTTCAAAACAGTGGTTTAAGTAAAGTCTCTGTGCTTGGCAACTCCAAGGCCACAAATAATCAACAGTGGGACAGTATAGAAGTAGTAATGGTGTATAGCTGCTCTGATTACTTCTTTTGATATTTTCCATGGAGATCTCTGATAAAGTACATCATTTAATCACTGATGTTTGCTCCGACTTGAACATGAGCTTTTGTTTGGTCACCTTGGTTACTGATTCATCAGCATACAGGAGAAAGATCCCAGTATAGAGATCCCAAGCAATATCTTTGAGTAGCTCATAGGTGTTCCCAGGGATCGGTGCTAGATCTGATCTTGTTCAGTGTTTTTATCAATGACCTGAATTAGGGGATATAGTCCACCGTCAGCAAGTTTGCTCATGATACAAAGCTGAGAGTAATGGCTGATACACCGGAAGGCTGTGCTGCCATTCGGTGAGACCTGGATAGGCTGGAGAGTTGGGCAGAGAGGAACCAGATGAGGTAATAAGGGAAGTGTAGAATCTTGCACCTAGGGAGGAATAGTTATCCCTGGTACAGGTTGGCAGATGACCTGCTGGAGAGGAGTTCTGTACAGAGGGACCTGGAGGTCTTGGTGGACAACAGGTCGGGTATGAGCCAGCAGTGTGCCCTGGTGGTCAAGAAGGCCAGTGCCATCCTGGGTGTACTAAAAAGAGCATGGCCAGCTGGTTAAGGGAGGAGATCTTCCCCATCTACTCTGCCCTGTTGAGTCTCACCTGCAGTACTGTGTCCCGTTCTGGGCTCGCCAGTACAGAAAAGACGGATCTCTTGGAAAGAGCCCGGTGGAGAAACACAAAGATGATAAAGGGGCCTGAAGCATCTCTCTCATGAGGAAAGGCTGAGACCTGGGTCTGTTCAGCCTTGAGAAAATGAGTCTCAGAGGAGATCTGATCCACGTCTGTGAATATCAGGTGTGGGAGGCAAAGGGACGAGGCGGGACTATTCTCTGCAGTGTGGAGTTAGGAATTGGGGAAGTTGCCACAAACTGAAACATAGGAAGTTCACACAAATGTGCGTGGGAACTTCTTCACAGTAGGGGTGACAGAGCACTGAACAGGCTGCCCAGGGAGGCTGTGCAGTCTCCTTCTCTGGAGGTGTTCAAAACCCGCCTGGACGCCTACCTGTGCAACCTGGGCTAGGGAACTGCTTTGGCAGGGGGTTAGACTCCGTGATCTCTGGAGGTCCCTTCCAGCCCCTACAGTTCTGTGCTTCTGTAGCCTCTTGGTCACACGGTTCATCTGCATTCACAAGGAAGTGTTATGCTTTTGTGAGAGACCTGGGCTGTAATGATAAGCTGCTGTGTTGCAGTAGGTCTGCACCTTCTTTGTTGACCTAGTTCCCAAAATATCCTGGCGAAAGAAGCTTGTCTGTGTTGTTGGCTGCTGAGTCACATGGGGTAGAGTGACAAGGGATTGAAGCCTACTTTCTCTCCCCTCACCTGGCAGTACTGGAGTATGTATGTTTGGAGACTGGTTCTGAGGATAACACCTCTAGAATACAGCTAGAGCATTTAGCCCTCAGCAAATTGTGCTGTAGAGTTTAACATTACCGTCTTACAGACGGATGCTCACAGTCATCAAGTCCTCGAAAGTCAGTCATCTTCTGTAGCTAGAAACTATGGGACTTCAATCTGAGTCTTAAATTTCTGCCCCTATCTTCCTGGTAAGGACAGCAGGTCACAGCATGTCTCTAATCAGTGCTCTATCCCATCAGGTGGCCGGCAGGTGGCAGCGCCCGGACCTTCCCCTTGCAACTTCTGTTTGGTACCTTACGAGTTACATCCAAAGTAAATGCATTATTCGGGAAATGTTAATTTATTTTTAACATAAGACGTCAATGATTTAAGTTACAAGGAATGCAGATCCCCTGTGTTTTCAAGTGATAATCGGAAGGTGGAATGATTTATTTATTTTTTGTCTTTATATCTTACTTTGTGAGCTCTATTGCAGTTAAAAAAAAGGAATATAAAATGCAACGTGAAAATGAAGTCTTTGTTTCAGTTCTTAAAAATAACTAGGCTAAGTCATTAATAACTGACACTCATAATGATGTTTTATTGCATGAACACTGAAATTAATATCTAGAAAAATCAAGGAATAATGTTTAAGAGAATATGTGTTTTTTTAATAGATGCATATGTACTAGCTAGCTTTTTTTCTGACCACAACAAAAGCCTTAGCTGGTTCGTGATTTTAGTTCCCTTCAAATCTATTTAAAAAGTCAGATTAATCTCTAAGCCCAGCTTCAACCTGTATGCAAAATGAGCAATGAATACTGGCTCATTTGTACATAGTTACAAATGGGTCCTGTACTTCACTTTTTTTCTTTTTTCTAGAATTTCTAGAAGGAAATAGTCATTAGTTACCAACATACTTCGGTGTCATGGTTTTATGATTTTTGTTACTGGTAATCCACATCATAATATCATGTAGTGCAGTGGCAGTTAAAGAGTTAATGCTCCAGCTTTGTGGATCATTGATAACTCTGGGTATATCTGTCGAAGAGAAGAAGTACCTAACCCAGAGGACTTTGTGTTGCTTTGCATTTTTCCATTTTCCACTCATAGGGAAAGATAAAAACTGTTTATGTGTCATGAGACACAGGCTCTTTCCTTTCAGATCGACCCAGCAGTGAGTGCTTACTGCCATCTCATTTTCAGCGTTAGCGTAAGACCTTCGGTTTATCGGACACTCTCTCTTTCTCTCTTTGATTTATTAGCTTCAATTCCAATTATATTGTATTATATTGTGTTATTTTGCATTTCAATATCTTATTTAGTAAATTAGATTTCCTCCTCATTGCTGCTGTTTTGTTTTTAGGCCCATCTCTCTTTTTCCCTTTTCCCTTTCCCCCTTCCCTGGGGCGTGGATCCATGGATCTCCCACCCCAGCCACCACAGAAACAGGCTGAACCAGCCCTTAAACCATTGACATTAGGGGGAAAAAAAAAAAGGGACTGGGAAGAACTAGCTACCATAAGGATGGGGCTAGTATACTCCTTTTCTTGTTATGTTTTGCTTCTCCTCAGTGGCTGCAAGACCACACACCTATGCATGCTATTTCCAGAGGGGAACACTAATAATGACATACCATGATGCTTGGGTGATTTAATTATAGACAGCTTGTTCTGCAGCAGTGCTAAGAGAAGATCAAAGCAAAGGATGGCCACATTACCTATCTAAAAGAAAGAAAGTAAGCAGCCTAAACACACAAATGGTTACTTCAGAAATTTTTATTTATCCTATTCACATGAAAACCTCAAGGCTTGTATGACTCATGCTCATCTAAATGCATAATGTAAATCTGTTAAAACATATAGCGTGAAATTATTCAGATTTTAGCAAAATAGGCTACTAGACAACATCAAGGCAATATAAAACATGTAATTAATAATAAAAAAAAGTTTAAAGTTTAGTAATTTAATGTTTGGAAACCTTGGTTATGATGATATGTGGCTTAATTTTATCTACTCAGAATAGCAGGATTTTTGGAGTGCCATCACACGTCCCTGGAAGAGCCATAGTTGTTAAAGCCACTACATGGTCTGCAATGTGGAAAGTTATGCTTATTTTTTTAATGCAGTTGCCTGTATTTGTATTTGATCATTCTGTCTTTTACAGGTATTGGTAGACTTCAGCATGTGATTTGAGTGACCATTTCACAAAGAACAGGCTTCTAAACAGTGGAACTGCTTGGCTTAGCTTTCAGTCAGGTTTCTAGATGTGATGCAGAAAACCATCCGTGTATTCAGATTGTAGAGGTTTCATACATTGCAGTGAAAAGTTAACTACTTCTGGAGTTTTGATTACTTTTTATAACAGAGTACAAGAAAAAGATATTTCAAAGGACCGATCAACTATTTATAAAGTAACTGTTGCCTTAAGATCCAGGATATCTCAAGTAAGTGGGCATTGAAATGCAGCGCTTATTTATAGAAGGTATGGGATTAATTAATAGATACCGAGACAAGGTTGGTTTTTTCTTTTTTTTTTTCCCCAAAATTTACAGTGTTTAAAGTGCAATTTGGAGACAACTTAAATATACAAGTTGCTTCATGCACCTCTCTTCAGAGGCTGTAAGATCCTCCTTCTACCCAAGCTTCCTAGCCTTGCAGGCAGTAGCTCTCATCTTCTGAGACTTTTATTTTTCTTTTCGCCATATTTCTGAAATGCAATGAAATTAATCCCTAAATCTTCTGTGGCAGTAACAGGAAGAACTAGGGAGGCAGATCCTGGTGGTGGTCTCTTGTGTTGTTCTGGCTGCTCCTCACTCTCCTTCTTCCCTTCCTTCCAGTAAGGGACCGTAGAAGGTTGTCCTCTGATTTATAGTTTTCTTTATTCATACATCTGTTTTGGCTTTTCACAACAGAGAATGTAAAACTTTCCTGCTGCCGCTTGTCACAGTTTGGTGTGAGATGGGTTGGAGAAAAACAGGTAGGAACCAAATCCATGGGAATAGTATTTGCTTTTAATGATTAAGTGCTTGCATGCCTTTAAAAGGTAAAGAAAGGAATGATGTTTACTTTTGAATTAATTGTGCATCCAACTGTAAAGTAATTATAATATGGCATTAAATGTTCTGAATGCATTCACAGCAAAGCATCTCTTTGAAAACCATGCAGTTTACAAATTGGAAAACTATAATTGATGGTTCTTCAAGATAACATTAACTACCCAAATTGTTCACTTTATGTTAAATGGAATGGTGCTGGAAAGGGTATTTCAAAAGAAAACTGGTTTCCTTGAGAAACATGGCACACAAGTGAGGCTGACAGATTTTATTGATTTCCATAGGCTTTTGTGTGGATTAGTATTCAAACCACTGAGAACTCTAATCTATTAAATGTTCTCTAGCTACTGTCTGTCATAATACTGAAAATAGGATGTAAAGGCTTGAAGGAAAAGGGAGGGGCAGGGAAAAAACGTACATTTCCACATCACCTTGTCTTGCTTTTGTCCTTTGTGCAGAATTTTAATTCCAAACTTTATGAACTAGAAACTTGCTTTGAATCTTTTCTCAGTTTCTATTGGTTGACCTGAATTAATCAAAACAGAATATCCTGGTCAAATGAGACAGTTTGTAGTGTTAGAATGGACAAATGAGCCCTGGTAGGTCTAGGGTTGTCTGGTTTTGTTGCAGCTGTTTTTGTTTGCGAACAATTTTCTAAATTAAAAACAAATTTTTAATTCTTAAATTTTCAAGTATTCAGAGGCATGTTGAGACTTCTACTCTTTTTTTTAAGGGTCTGACTCATGTCATGTTCATACATGGTATTGGCTAAGTTCCAGAAATGACAGTAAGCAGATATTCGAAACTAGAACTCTCTGCTCTCTTTCTCCTCTTCTGTCTTAAATTTCATTGTTAACTCTTCCCTTTCTTATATATACTGTTTTTCCTTCGCTGTTTTCAAAAGGAGGATAGAAGTAGAAAAACATGGGAACAAATGGACTAAGAAGAGTCAGTCTGGAACTCTTTTTTTTCAGATGGGAAGCGTGGGGATAAGGGAAGCTTTTTTGCCTTATTTTTGTCTTACATCATTTAATCAAACTTTCAGTCTTTAACTGGCTAGTAGATTGACATAACTGAGTCAAATTCAAGCTGTGTTTCATACACCGTATTTCTTATCTGGACTCTTTTTTCAACTGTGCTGCCATAGTACAGCTCTATAAACAGCTACAATTAAGACTGTTGAAACTATTTTGCAGTATAACTGCACTTCATTTCTCCCTACTTATGCATTCAGGGGCTGACTTTGTGTTTTTTTAAGATGTCATATTATTGTGCAAGTGTGTGCAATTGGGTATAAATGATGCATTTTAAGTTCTTGCATCAGAAAATTACCATAGCATAGGTCATGCAGTGCAGACTCGTGTCATAATGGCATCGTTTCCACGCATAGTGCCTCAGTGTCAAGAGATAGGGATCAGGGGGAGAAAATGACTTTATTCATGTGCTGGAATAATGCTGTCCTTCCCTGTCTGTCAGCTTCTGTAGCACAAACAACAGCTGCTGCTCAGTGCAGTGGGTAAGTGTCTGGGGCACAACATTTTTTTCTGTACCCGGGTTTATATGCTCAGGGCAGTGGAGGCATTGAGGAGAGTATCCCACAGGTGAGACGTTTCAGCTCTGGGGCCAAAGAAAAGATGCCTTTGAACAGAAGTGATGATGGTTTTTTTGGTGTTTTTTTTTTTTTTGTTTACTCCAAAAGGGAAGAGAATCAGCACTCAGAGCTGGATTTCAGAAACATTCCATTTGTATTACACTGTCCTCTAAGAAAAAGTGGCATTGCCCATTGGCCCATTGAATGTTTTCAGCTAAATAAACATCATTCAATTAAGTGGTCTTTTGTTCACTGTTTGCAATACATTGCCTGCTTTTGCTGACCAAATCCAGAAGTTGAGCTCCTTTATTTTCTGAAAGGCCTTGGCTGTTCTCCCAGAGATCATTCAGAAATGCTAATACAATTTAGTGAATTTTTAAGTGGCCACAGTGGCAGATTGGCATGGTATACTGGAAATTGCTTCACTCATAACCAGTAATTAGGATCCTCTGAGAGCAAACCCTTGTAAATACGTTTTTAAAAACATTCATTTTATGATTCTATACCAGTATTGTTTATGTCAGACAAAATTTAAATGCTTGCTTAAAAGCTATTCACACACCAAAAATGTATAAAGGCATTTTTTTTTTTTAACTTGCTCACCTTCTTGGTTGAAAACTGTTTTTTTACATTTCTAAGGAGAAACATAGTTTCTTAAAGTGTGGTGTGCTAAATCATCCTTCAGTTATTTTGGAAATAATTAATACTTGAATAAGCTTTGGACACTATATTACTAAATGGCAGAGATCATCATAAGACATGGCTGTCCTCTGAGTCTGTTTTATTGTCTCGAAAAGCTGTACATAACTTTGAGTATCCTATTCGTATTTTGCTATTTGAAGCTATTAAGTATTTCTAAAAATACGATGAAAATTCAATGTAGTGCAATAATCCAACCATGGAGTAACGTCTCGTTGCTCTTATCTTAGAATAATGGAAATATAAAATTAGTTTCTAAAATCATTGTGGGGTGTGAAGTTCTACTGAAACTTGCCCAAATTTTGATTTCATTTGCATTCTGTATATAACTAAAACATTAATATTTCATTATTGTCTACAGTTTTCTTACCTGGGTGTCCTAAAGTATATTTAAATTTATTATTCAAAATGCTTGTAACATGTGGACTAAGCTTAAAATAAAAAGTTATGATATTAGGAACAGGGAATTAGATGTACACACATCCTGCCAGATATGCCAGTGGCAGTGCAGTAGAGTGGTTCTTCCAGCTTCTTTTTGTGGGATGCGTTCTATATAGTATTATATACAAAACATTTAATGTCCATCTGTTGTTTGTGAATTTGTTCTTATCAACATAGCTTGTAAATCTGCAGTGCCACGGTTAGGAAATCTGTGCCAAACATTAATTAAATGTTGCAGTTATATGGCATGCTTTATGGCTGTGCACACGGAAGAAGGGTTGTCCTTTCTGTAAACTCTGCCAAAGCCTTTTCACTGCATCTCTGATTAGTGGGATGTATCATAGAGAAGCAGTTCATGTGGATTTGGATATTGCAGTTCATTTGGATTTCTACCTGCATCTGAATGCATAATAGCAAGGTACAAGCTTCTTTGCTATACAATGCGTCCTTATCATTCATAAAAATATGTATTTCGTACACATACAGACTTCGTGGTCTGCCATTGTAGGTGCTGTAGTATACTTTTAAGTTGACAAGGCATGTCTGGAAGCAAATCTGTTTGAGCTGTGGTACAGACGTTAACACTGGAGGCATGGAATAGGGTTGTGCAAAAATGGACTATGAGTGTAGGGATAAATAAATGGCTGAAATCTGAAGTCCTTAGATTTCATCTTCCATCAGCTGACTTCTAGGGTGTGATGCCGGATCCTGACTCCCATGCTGGGTGGCTGTTCGTGAAACATAATGGGCTGTTGGCTCATTTCCTGGTGGAAGCAGTAGGAGCCAGGTTATTTGCAAGGCTTAAAATTAGACTTGACAAAACCCTGGTCAAGGTACAGTGAAATAATGTTGCATTTGCAGAGAGGTGAAAGCATGCCAGCTTCTGCTTCAAACTCCTGCAAACCTGGATTTAAAGGCATCCAAACAAGCACGTGAAAATGCTGAATTCAGTCGTATGTTAGCTGCTAGAGAGGCTGTCCTGGCCTCCTGGCAGCAACAAGAGCTGAGAATGTGGATCCTGTAAGGGAATTCATGCTGTTACTGTGTAATGTGCTTGCTTTGCTTATCTGTGGAGCATCAGCAGTGGAAGCTGCAGTTTTGAAGGCTAGCAGATTTGGGTGGCTGGAACACAGTGAGATCAGTGAGATGCATCATCAGTTCTAGTATGCCACCAGTCCTGGGAGCTGCTTGTAGGGAAGTGCCCTGTGGCAACGTGCCCTGCGATGCTCAGAATGTTGTGGTGTCAGCTTCTAGAGAGCTGGTGGAATAGGCAGTGTTTTTGTTGGTCTACTGAAACCATACTTCAGTTGAATCCTTTGGCACTTGAATGAGTTTGGAAGATAAATGTATGTGTTAAGTTTCACTTTAATGAATATCCTGGATAATCAGAAGGCTTTCACCTTGTATGATGTTGTACAATTGTCTGGCACACAGAAGGATTTCTATCTTTCTTTTTATCTACAGTGTAAACACAACTTAAGAACATTAGTTGGAATATTAAAGCTATTTGGAAATACTAAGTTTTACCTAAGAAGTGATCCATTACATTTTAGACAGGCAACTGAGATGGGTTTCCAGAATCTGATTTGAAAATGTGCTAGGGTCTGTGGATCTCAACTGATTTGAGAGTATTTGAGTCTTATTCCCTTTTTTGTTGGTCCTCATTTAAAAGAGAGATTATTACAGCCAATGTTATGATCAGGCTGCTTTTCATCTTTCAGTTCCTACTTTCTGATAGATAATTGAGTATTTGTAGAATCATTTCATACTTGGGAAATTTCAGAGACAGTAGTAATTGATTAGGAACACCCACTGAAGTTTTTACCAGAAATAATACCACCAGTTATGTTACCAAAACATATTTTTCCTTTTGATTTTTATGTTAGGCTTAAATAAAAGTTGCCACAACTGTTGATGTTGATTGTATTTCATGATCCTACTGGCAGCTTTCTTTGTTGTTCACAGAATCGCAGAATTGTAGGGGTTGGAAGGGACCTCCAGAGATCTAGTCCAATTCCCCTGCAAAAGCAGGTTCCTAGATAAGGTTGCCTGGTAGGTGTCCAGGCAGATCTTGAATGTCTCCAGAGAAGGAGACTCCACGACCTCTCTGGGCAGTCTGTTCCTGTGAAGAAATTCTTACACACATTTGTGTGGAGCTTCTTATGCTTTGTGGCCATTTCCCCTTGTCCTGTTGGCACATACTGCTGAAAATAGTCCAGCCTCGTCCCTTTGCCCCCCTCCCCCCCCGCACCTCAGATATATATATATATAGGCGTGGATTAGATCCCCTCTGAGTCTTCTTTACTTAAGGCTGAACCGACCCAGGTCTCTCAGCCTTCCTCATAAGAGAGGTGCTCCAGGCCCCTTTATCATCTTTGTGTTCCTCCACTGGGCTCCTTCCAGGAGATCCCTATCTTTTTTGTACCAGGGAGCCCAGAACTGGACACAGTACTCCAGGTGAGGCTCAGCAGGGCATAGTAGATGGGGAGGATCTCCTCCCTTGGCCTGCTGGTCACGCTCTTTTTAATGCGCTGTAGGGTGCCATTTGGCCTCCTTGACCACCAGGGTACACAACTGGCTCATGTCCAACCTGTTGTCCACCAAGACCTCCAGGTCCCTCTTTACAGAACTCCTCTCTAACAGGTCAACTGCCAACCTGTACCAGCTGAGCTCTGCCAGTCAGCCAGTTCTCAATCCACCTCACTGTCCACTTGTCTATTCACACTTCCTCAACTTTGTTGTAAGGATGCCATGGGGTGCAGTATCAAATGATTTGCTGAAATCAAAGTAGACTACATCCACTCCTCTCCCTCCATCCACCCAGCTAGTAATGACATCTTAGGAAGCTACCATGTTGTTTGAGCATGACCTCCGACTGGTAAATCCATACTGAGTACTCCTGATAACTCTCTTCTGACTGACTGGAGATTTCACTCAGAACAAGCTGTTCCATCACCTTTCCAGGGGCAGAGGTGAGGCTGACCGGCCTGTTATTCCCCTGATCCTTCTTCTTGCCCTTTTTAAAGACTGGAGTAACACTGGCTATCCTCCAGGCTTCAGGCACTTCTCCCATTCTCCAAGACCTCTTGAAGATGATAGAGAGTGGTTCAGCAGTCTCTTCTGCCATCTTCCTAAGCACATGTGGATGCATTCCATTGGGGCCTATGGATTTATGTGCATAGTTGCCGAGATGCCCATGGACCTTCTCCTTCCTCATGAAAGGAGAGCTTTCAATTCTCCAGACTCTCACTTACCTCCAGGGTCCAAGGTTCTCAAGGGGGAGTCTTTGCAGCGAAGACAGAAGCCAAGAAGGTGTACAGTATCTCTGCCTTCTGGCATCCCCGTTACCAGAACATCCCCCTCATTCAGTAAGGGACTCACATTTTCCCTAGTAGTCTTTCTTTTACTGTCAACATACTTGAAGAAAGCCTTTTTAAAAAAGCACAATTTCACTGCAAATGTACCGAATCTTTGCTACTTCTAAGTAAAAAAATAAAATTGTATCAGATGTTCTCTCTGAACTAAGGCTGATGTTTTGCAATGCAGCTTGGTTTTAGCTGTTAAGGTAATAGGAAGGAAAGCATAACATCAGCTCAGTTGAAAGAATATATTTAGCTGACTGATGTAACCTAATTTTCTCATTGAACGTGCACTGGAATAAAAGAGCAAATCAATATCACTCATGGATATCTTCAAGATCATTTCAGTTCCTTTCCTGTGTAAGTCTCCTTCCCTTTTTATAAGATAATGAGTGAAGATGGCAAACATGGGTATGTAAAGGTCAATATTCAATTCCTTTTAAATATACAAGAAAATTACTGTTGTTAGGATGTTATTGTTTCGGAAGTCTGGTTGTTTGTGCGGTGTACTGCTTATGGATCCCTGGTTTAGCAGGAAAATACAGCCCTCTTACTACAGAACTTGTCCTAGGAGACTGTTTATCCAGTATGTCAAAGATGTCTACTGCCGTTTGTACAGGTTGGGTTGTAGGTTCTAATGCTCATAAGGAGGATTCCATAACCCTTGTTTGTTTATATATTTATTTTTGCCTACTGATGTGCAACTTAGTCCTTTCCAAAAATAACATGACATTTATTTCTAGGGTATGAAAGTATCACTATTTTCCAGTGTTATTTTGGTGGATTTTTCTAAAATGGTGAAGGTCCCTGTATCCCCTGGCAGAGACATGCCCTTGTTTTGTTATTCCCAGTGGCACGGACCAGGCAGTAGCTGTTTGACCATAACTGAGCATCATTTTGTTGGCTCTTCACTAGAACAGATTGTGTGCTAGCATCAGGTGAAACAAAGTCATTAAAGTGATGACAATGGCTGTAGAAGATGAGATTCATAAAGTGCCGTCTGACAGTGTCACCACTTGTAATACCCTAGACCATGTGACTCAGCTGCCATAGGCTCTGTGGTCTGGGCGAGGTGCTTTTGGTACTCCAATCTGCAAGACAGGAAGTTTGTTGTTGACATATGCAGAATTTATCTGGAAACACAGTAAGATCCCCGTAAGAGATGCTCATGTATCATTTGTGGAATTTGGGCTCAATTTTAAGTGAGTTGTAATGAAACAGAGAAAAAACAGGAGGAGGAAGGGTGAGTTTAAAGTTTTAAATCAACATGTAAACTAACGTTGTTATCTTCAGAAAATAAGAAAAAATTCAGAGGTTTAGACTATTTAGAGAAGGCAAAAGGAAAAAGAAGTCATATTTGTCTCTAGAACCTATAAACCTCAACCACTAAATATATTTGCAATCAGAATGCTGCTGAAGCAGAGATTACCATGAGTTTAGACTTGACAGTTTATGCAAAAATGCAGAGATCTATTTTTAGACTGGAAAAAAGCTATTAAATATATAGTTTGTTATAATGGGATGATAAGTTCTTGGCACACTGAAATGGAGACTCATATTTTCTTCTGAAAAAGACTAATTCCTTTATTATAAAAGAATGCTTTAAATAGGCTCTGACTCTTCACTCCCTTTCTTCATTTTGCTGATGTTTCAGATTACTAATCTATAAAAGTCAAAACTAGTGATCCTTTTGGGAGGATTTAAGACTTGTTAAAAGATAATTAGTCTCTGTAACATCCCAGAGAGATGAGATTGAGTTAATGCCTGTATTAGAGACAAAATTTAGTAGGGCAGCTCCAAAAGTAGTGTCTCCTACTTCATTATATTGAGCCACGATGTCAGAGACAGATGTTGGTGGCATGGCAGTTGAGGTTAAACTTTCCCACCAGTATTCTACTGCATCTTGTTGTATTGTGACAGGTAGCAGAAGAGGGGAAGTCTGACAAAATGGTGTCTGACATAGTGAAGCAAAGGTGTCATCGAATTTGCTCTATCAAGCAGTGTTATTGTGCTCTTTGTGCCTGTTCTAGTTTCTATGGAAATAAATAGGAAGCATTACTTTCAGGGATTAGGTCCCAAAGCAATGCAGTAGCTATTTTTGCTTTGTCCACCTTGAGGAAGGTGGTGTAGCTACTTTAACTCGCTGACAAAACATGACCAACTGTCACAGCTGAGAGGCTTGTCTAGCCTTTGTTTTGCAGAGGTCACAGCAACACACAACTTCTCAGTTTTTCATCCTTAGTGCTTTCATTGACTGAACCGATCCATTGTTTCAGTCTAGATGTGCGGATAGCTCCTGTCAATCTGAAACCCGTGTCTCCTTCATCTTAGAAAATGCATTGCTGGGAGTACTGTTAGGCTAGAAAAGCACTTTTGGTGTTAACCTATCCCTAAAATATATCTGAATTATGGCAACTCAGTGCAGGTACTCCGTAGTTTGTAGGATTGGGCTTAATTCTTCTGATGTATAAAATATTAATAATATATTCCTTATTCCTTGCATTAGAGAAACATTCTTTGATCCAGGTTGAGACAGATGACTGAACAAGAGCAGCAGCAAAGGAAATTATCTAGGGAGCTTACGGGGGCTAACTTTTCTTAAACATGTTTTTTTTTTTTTGGTTTTTGGTTGTTTTTTTTTTTTTTTAATTACACCATGTGAAGTTATCTGCAGTTCTCCACACATGCATGGATTTCTTTTATAAAACAAACCAATTTTTGATCAAGACCTCGCAGCATTACTTCTGTTTAGTAACCTTTTTCTTTAGATATAAATATGAATAAGATATGCAGAAGTATTAAGCATTGCAAATTTCTGAATAAATTCCTTTTTCTGAACGTAGTCCTTTTTGTTTGTATTGCAAGTACCTTTTTGACATTACCATATTTCATCTTAAGAAAATTATTTATAAAGTAGAATAGCACCAATTTCAAAAAAAATCTGAATTTGCATATAACTCAGTAAATTTGCTCTTCAGAATTTAATTGTAAATAAAGTTCTCTATAAAACTGATTATCACTGTGCTACAGTTTCTCCTGGCTCCTGTGGACTACTGATAATTTCTTATTTGTGTTTCAGTTTTGAGACATACCAGAAATATATTGCATGAATAAACATCTTAAACATTTTAGTTGTGAGTCAAGATTAGACTTCGTTAAAATTTAGATGTTTATATATGCTTTTTTCTCCTGTTTTTGTCTGAAAAGTGGCATGCCCAGAACAGCTTGAGTTTACATAATAGAGTTAAAACTTTGGGCTTCAAACTTCATTTTTGATTATTTTAAAAGTCAGTTTTTAGAAAAGAGAAACTGTTTTATGCTCCTACTTTTTGTGAAAATGGTTTCAAATCTTGAAAACTAAACGACTTCCTTAATAAGTCAGTGTCATGGTTTTAGATTTTTGGTATTGGTATTCCACATCATAACAACATGTAGTGCATTAAGAGTTAAAGAGTTAATACTCCAACTCCATAGATCATTGCTATTTCCAGGTATACCTGTCTCAGAAGAGAACTACATTCCCCAGAGGACTTTGCGATGCTTTGCATTTTTACGTGTTTTCCGCTCAGAGGGAAAAGATAAAAACTCTCTGTGGTCACGGGACATTCTCTTTCCTTCGGGATCGACTCAGCAGTGGGTGCTCGCTGCCGTATCGCCTTCAGCGTTAGCGTAAGGCCTTCGGTTTATCGGACACTCTCTCTTTCTCATTTTATTTGATTTATTAGCTTCAATTCCAATTATATTGTATTATATTGTGTTATTTTGCTTTCTGATATCTTATTTAGTAAATTAGCTTTCCTCCTCAGATGGTTGCTGCTGCTTTGTTGCTGGGCCCATCTCCCTTTTCCCTCGTCCCTTTCCCCCTTCCCCTTTCCTGGGGCGTGGGTCTGTGGGTCCCCCGCACCAATTGTCACAGAACCGGGCTGATCCAGCCCAGTAAACCGCTGACAGTCAGTTAATTTTATTTTCGGCAAATCTATTTTCACCAATAAATCTCCTTGTGAATATGGTGAGTTCCTCAGTGTTAGGACTGGTATTTCTTTTTTCTTTTTTTTTTCTTTGCCTTCATTTACCTATGGAAATGTATGCCTGTGAACATGCAAAGTCTTTCCATGGAGATAAAGGTCACAGAAAACTGATCTCTTAATTACTTCATTTGTATTTTTGACAAAACAAATTCACAGAAAACATGACTAGAGATGCCTTGCTGTGCAGCACTTAGCTTTTCCATGTGCAGCCTCAGCAATTAGCTTATGTTGCTGTCTGTTGTCTACCTCTCAGCTGTTATCCTGTTACTGTCAGCATCTAGAGGTCAGCACATGATTCAGGCTGGAGAGGGTGTTTGGTCATTTACCTCCAGCTTCCTGCTCAGAGCCGCTGCCGGTCTTCTCTCCTCATGATGTGTGCTTGTAGCTGAGCTCAGCATCTCACTGCTGGGATGATCTGTGTGGCAGCAGAATTGGAAAAGACCGTGCCCTCATGTCATTTCTTTTTTTAAAAGAATTAATAGCAAGGAGATGAAGACTGGAGGAGAATGGGACTACTTCAAGTATAAGACTATACCCAATACATAGCATTTGTGCAAACTGTAGCATTCACCCTTTAAGTACATGTGATAGTATTTAAAATCGGAAATGTTCTGGCAGATACTGTAAATCAGTGTGCTCTGCTTCCCTCATCTTACTACTGTACAACTCTATCTACTCAAGGGAACTGAGTGCCCCCTCAGTGACATTGCAGATCACAGAATCGCAGACACCAATTTGGGAGGATGTGTTGATCTGTTTGAGGGTAGAAAGGCTTTATAGAGGTATTTGGAAAGGATACCTCAGTGAGGGTGGAAGGGACCTGCAGACATTTTCTATCCTTAATTTGTTTGTCTTTTTGACAAAATGTGCAGTGATACTACAGAGAGAATAACACTTGTTAAAAGCAATACATAGGTCAAATACCTATTACTCATACAGTTAATGGCATGATAGCAATTTGGGAATATTGGCTATTTCATTGTCTGAAATAGCAAAGTTCTTAATGTTAATATCAATATCCATACATCGAATCTCATTTTTTCACACAGAAATGTAAGTTTCTCTGGTGTTTTTGATGAAGAGAAGGCAAAGAAGCTTTTGTAATGCTGCATCTCTATTCTGACTCTCCAAAAATATAAATTCAACATACTCGCTAATTATTTTTTTTTTGAAAAATATGCAGTGTGCTGGAATGTCTCCAGAAACTGCTATCAAGAAAGCTGATAGATACTTGCTCCGAGCTGCCAAAAGTTGGTCCAAGTCTTGGCCATACATAACCTGAAATGCATTGTTCTACCTTTTACACTAATAAGCAAGTTCAAATCCTGATAGCAGCTGTGTTAGCTGGTCTTCCCACATCAATTTCATATTTAATATAATATGAAAATTATTAATGTTTAATTTTTTATTTTATTTTATTATTTTATTTTTAATTTTATTTAATTTAATATGAAAATTATTAATTTAATAAAAGTCTCAGAAATTTGCTTGCAAAACTCTGACAGTACTTTTTAGCATAATAAAAGCACGATATATTTTATGAAAGTAAGGACATTTCAGCAGTTTCTTACTTCAGATCTTAACGAAGCAATTATCTAACTCAAAAAGAAGAAAAAGACTTGTGGCATTTAATGCATTCTTTTAATTAATGATTCTTAAAGGCTGGACTGAAGACAGCATTGCTTTCATAACTGATATGAATAATTATTCACTAGATATTTCTGACAAGGCTTTTATAGTATCTCAGTTTTTCAGTGTTGAGGTATTTTAGTGAAGGAATTATGTACTTAGGAAGCAACTGATTGTACCTGCCTCTTAATATGTGAACTTATAACGATGTCCCTAGAAGTGTTATTGCCGGAAACAATGTTCTTAGGATTGGCATTAAAATGTCAGAGCTCCAACTGTTCACAAATCTGGTGAGCTTCGAAATACAAATATTGCCATCTTCCAAGTCAGTTAAATAAGCCAAATATGCTCTTTTTGTCTCTCTTGGCTTTTAAATTTCACCAGGAATGGATAGATGAATGTAAATCCTGCTTTAGTAATTCACATTTGTGCCTACAAAATTAATGCTTTGTATTTTTCTTATACTCTTACATAAAAATGTACTAATGTACAGAGCTGTATTCTTATTTATTTCTCTCTTCAAAGAAAAAAGCTGAGTAGTTTTTTTTTTTTCGTTTTTTTTTTTGGGGGGGGATGTGTGCATATATGCACAGATGGTGTTTTTAGGAGCTTGGATTTTCTGCCCAAACTTCTACTGAGTGCAGTCTTGCACAGAAAGTCACTCTGTGTTTCTGCAATTATGCTTTGGAAAAATACTATGTGCCGTATGGTACTGTTAGCAATGGCAGAATCAGGCTCTGATGGTTTCTAAAAAGTAATTTTCTCCTTCTTTCTTTAAAACTTAATCTATCTCTTTAGTACTTAATATTCACCTGTTTAAGACTGGTATCAAAGCTATGAGGTATCTGCTGCATCTGGCAGTCCAATAGTAGTGTGCAGATATCAATAAGCTTTGATAATAGAAATAGGGGTGAACGAAGTAGAATTTTTGGATGCTATCATCAGGTGATCCATCTGGTTCCTGAGGAGTCTGGATGCAACAGTGAGGTCTCATCTAAATCAAAATTCTGGATGCTTCTTTGATTTCACGTGTGTGAATATTTCATTGAATTCAGCATTTTAAAGACCTTTTTTTTTCCTCTGGAGGTACATGCCTAGCAGTTCACATGCATGGAAACACTTAAACACCTTCTCAATCAGTTCTGAGGCTTTCATGAAATTATGTAATGGGCCTGCTCTAGAAAATTATTAGTCACAGATTTACATACAAGAGCACTAAATTAAGCAAAACAAAAACAAGTTTTTATTCTTTATAATGTTTAAATCTTTAATTGCCTTCATTTTAATTGATTCATAAATCAACTTCCACTTAAATTGTACCAATACCTTAAGCATTCTGTGCATTTTCTAGGTGTACTGTAATATCAAGCCTTGAAAATATTAAAGTGATAATATAATTCGTGCAACACCACCTCTCTTAACCTGGGTTTTGAATGGATTTTAGGTGTTGCTTTTTGTGTTGATGGAACTAATCCATGAATAGTTGCAAATGTAAACCTGTCCTCTCTCTTTCTGTGTTTGTGCGTGACTTCTCATTCCAGTGGTTTTCTTTGAAGCAGCACTCATAAATATTCTTTAATAGATCAAAATATCCTTGAAGAGGAAATGCATTTGTAAAGTGTTGTAAATGTCAATAGAAGGATGGAGGTAAAAATTACCTCTGAACTTCTCATTTTTACCAGAAAGTGATAGAATAAAAATTCCAGGAGGGAGAAGAACCTTGCAGAAAACACTGGTATTGTAAAGATACCCATGCTGTTTCAAGGTGTGATCTTTCAGATCTGATGTGTGTTCCGATTTGTGGAAAGCTAAATCTGATTTAAGATGCTTGGTTACTCCTTGTACTAATGAATTCCTCTGCGGCTATGAAAGAACTGAAATCCCTGTCCAAACTCAGTTTTTCACAGGTGTGATTCTTGATTCTTGTCTTTCCTGGTGCTGTTGCCATGAAGTCTATAGATATAGCCTTTTTCTTCCTCCATCCTTACACTTATGAGATTTACAAAGATGGTGTTACGTACAAATTCACACAAGGAGAGTAATCAGTTTATTGTGCTCATAACTTTAAGTTTAGGGCATTGTTATAACTGTTTCCTTCTTTTATCAAAATTTATCAAAGGAGATTATCAAATGACCAATGCATTTTTGGTCACTTTCAAAACCAAACTGAAAACAAACTAAAAAAACCCCATACCTGTTCATGAACATAAAAAAGTAATAGACTATATGAAGATACTTGTTGTATCTGGATAAAGTATTCTGAAGGGGCTTTGAATGTTAACTAGAGAAAGGTGGTGAACTGGTGAGAGCTAGAAAGTAATGGGGCTGAAGAGAGGTCAGAATCTGAGGAAAGCTTGTGGTACTGAAGAAAGCCTGCAGCGCTAGATTAAACTGGTGGTAAGTTTGAAGCTGGGTGCATAGATAGGGTGAATGAAAGACTGTCAAATGCCTCTTAGAATGCATGTCTTCTGTTGTATTACAAAGGTAGAAAGGTGTATATGGAACTCGGGTGTGACAACAGATAACAAAATAGCTGTCAATAATGTAGAAGTTGTGGAAGTGCTTTTTGTGTCAGAATATGTCACCTTCTCAAGAACTTGTTGACACAGACTTTACCTACAGTGACCACAAGAAGAGGCTTATTTGTGTAAAGATTTTTCTTTTTTTTCTTTTTTTTTTTTTTTTTCCACATCTCATAGGAGCTCTGTGGAACAGTAAAATCAAGAGCAGGCAGAAACATCCCAGAGGTGGTATAAAACTGGAATTTTCTCTTTCACTTCAGTCTGGAATTAACTGTGTTGTTGAGTATTCTGAATCCTTTGAGACATAATTTTGTTTTTTGACTTCATATGCTTCCCCTAAAACATGGGAATATTTGTACCATGAGACATAAAAACACAAAAGAGAAAGCTGAATATTGAAGGCATCTGTTGTTCTCAGTAGGAAAAGGATCCTGAGGGAGTAGGATGATCTAAATGAGGTGATATAAATTGGGAACTTTGACAGATTCATGTAGAAAAAACCTGAAATGGAATTCTGATTTAGTGTTCTGGGAGAAAAAAAATCTTTGACCTGTAATATTAAAGTGGTTATTGCATGAATATTTTTTACATCAGCTGTTTCTTATAATGTTGTGTTCAGAAACTTGGCTTAGGAGATTGTGGGCAAAGTGTCTTCACTTGCAATCTTCTGCCTACACCTTGTTTGTAACAGGATATAATTAAATTTAGAATTTACACATCAGTGTTCTTAGTTCTGATGTCCTCAGTTTTGGAAATGCATGTAAGACTTGATCAATTACAACACAAGCTTGTGTTTATTGCTGTTTGGGGAAAAAAAGTAAAAGTACTTTAGCGTATATTGATTATTCCAAATCTAAAGGATAAATTGAATAATGAGAAATTAGAATAGTTTAGTTGGAAGGGATCTGCAAGTATCCTGGAGTACAGCTGGAGGACCAAATGTTATGTTATTGAGGGTATTATCCAAATGACTCTCAAACACTGATGCGCACTGGGGCATCAACCACCTCTCTAGGAGAGTGCTTCAGTGTTAGATCACTCTCATGGTAAACAATTTTTTTCCTAATGATCCATTGTGATTCTCTTCTGACTGACATCTTTGTCCTCTTTACACCATTGGTTTTCAGGGAGAATGGCAATGAGGTCTTCCCTCATTGTCCTTTTCTGCGGACAGGACAATCCAAATGTCCTGAGCCTCTCCTTATAGGGCACAACTTCCATCCCTCTTAACAATTTTGTTGCTTTCTTCAGAGCACTTTGAAGTAACTTCACATCCTTTTTATGTTTCAGAGCTTAGAACGATATGCAGTATTCAAAGTGTAGCTGATAAGAATAAGGTAAGGTAAGGTATAATAAGATATAAGATGAAACAGTTCCTTTCAGAGCAATCTTCTCTGTCTTGTTTGTTGGACTTCCCACTCTTCTTTGCATCAATTTTTAGAAGTTGCACATAGTATAGCTGACGTAAGCATGGGTATGTTTACGTGGTTGTCAATTTCACCTCTATTTCAGCTCCAGATCAGTCAGTCTTGTAATTATGGCTGATTTTCCCCTGCATTCCATCTGAAAAACTAAATTAAACAGTCCCTGTGGTTTTTATGGCTATTTCATACAGTGTCAGTGAGTAACATTTACCTTAAACACTAAGTTTGAACACACTGTTTTCTAGAGGGTGATGTAATTTTTTGCCTAGTACTCTTGGGCTGGAGTTGATGTCATTGTCAGTTTTGGTGCACTGCTCCAGCACCTTGCAACCATTCTGTAAAGCAATTGGAAACAGTACCTCCTCTGTTAAGCAGCCACACGTGCTCTTAACATGTGATTTTTTTTCTCTGTAGAAACCCTGATTAAAAAAAAAAAAAAGAATGGGAGGAGGGAGAAAAACTCATGTGATTATTTCAAATAGTGAGACATAGATCTATGTCATGGATGAAGTATTCTGACTAGCAGCTGATATGTACTTTTTAACTTCTGCCATGGGTTTTCATGGGCTGAACTAGAATCAAATAAGCTCATAGAAGCAAATAGTTTTGGAGGAAGTTGTACCAAATGGTTTGGCTGAACAGATACAAATAATCTCAAGAAAACATCCCCAGCAAATAAATAGGGCTTGCAACCTCCAAAATTTCAGACTGATCATTGATAGATTATTATGTTATCTGTTATTAAAAAAAAATAATAATAATTTCCAGCCACTAGTGCTTAATGATTGCAGTGAGAATCTTAGAGAAAGCAGATGCTCGTGAAGCTCTATCAGATGTCTGTTCCAGTCATGCTTTTCTGGTTGGCTGAAAAGATCCTTTATGCACTTCTGTTTTCAGTGTCATCCCGAAATTCTGCCACTATGCTCTCCAATTTAGAAACCTATTACATCATATTTTCTGTTAAGTGGAATGTCAATTCCAGTCTGATATCACTGCATGTACTCCTACAGGCAAAGGAATAAAGAAATGGAAATAATGTCAAGTGCTTTTTAGTCTGTAATTCACTTTTTTTTCATGCAGCTACATAGATCCAGAATACATTCCTGGGTTATCCTGTGTATACAGAGAGGAAAGTAACTCATGGTCTCTTCTTTAAAGGGGTAGAGGAAGGCAGTTAACTGAAATATCAGTACCATCGGTACTTATGTTGCATCTTTTTGAGGTTGTTATAATTTTAAAAGATGAGTAGTTACTTCACAGCTACCTTCCTGAATGGGAGGAAAATCTGGAAGCATGCATTTTAGTACTGTGGATTCGCTCCATATTGTGGAGGCTTTCAAATGGCTTGAGTGACTGTAAAAGCCTTGCTTTGCCAAGAAGTCTGAGTCAAGGAATTTTTGGAAAATACAAACTTTGTAAAGCAGTTTAAGTGACTTTTGAATCTTTGAGATTCAACAAGAAAGTGTTGCTTTTACATGAAGGAGATGGACTATATTATCCTGATGCATGCTTTCTGGTTAGCTTAGACCTGTAGGCATATATTTCTACACAGACTACTTCATTTAGTTTTTATTTATTTTAAACAGAGAAGCATCCTTTACCAGAAATGCAGTACCAATCACTTGAAAAACCTGCAAATTGTGAAATATTTTTGAAGCAACACTGGAATTACTATGCTTACTGATAGAATTAAAGTTCATAGACTCTTCCCATGTTTACAAGAATTAATAGTCACAACTAGGCTTTGACAGTCTTCTCCAGCCTTAAATGCAAATCAGAGTAATTTTTCACCTAAGCAGGGATGGGGGAAAATATTGAAAGTTCAGAAAGCAGAATACCTCTCAACTTCAAAGTTGCAAGAAGTACAAAACGTATCTTTCAGGGTATCTCACTCTTGGCAGATCTGCAATAGTTGCTTCTAAGTGTGGATGTTTTATAGGTTCCTGATAGGAGGAGTGGGAGTAACTATAGGCTTGAAAATGTGTTCACCTTCATTCTGAATATAGATTTCCGAAGAATCTAACTTTGGAAAAATGCCCTAGCCTTATTCAATTGCTTAAACTCAAGTTTTGTAGTATTTCTGTTACAACTTTCGTCATTGTTTCAAAAGAAAAATCTGTGTTTTAACCACCAAAAGCCTTGTGCCAATTACAATGCGTAACACTGCTGATATCCTTCCAACCCAAGGGGAATGCCAGGAGGAATCTTTGCAGTTGGTTTAAGATAACAAAAGAGGATCATTAAAATTTGATCACCTTCTACTTAAATAAAGTACTGCTGGAAAAGGAAAAGCTATTGCTCTGGGCAAACCAGAATTTTTTTTAGTTTAAATGCCAGATGTTAATAACCGTGCAAGAGATTATCTGGTAAAAGGACCAGATAAAGAGGACTTATAAAAGAGAGCATATTTATGGAAGTAAATGAAGCCTGGACAAGAAGTGGAAATGATTTTGAACATCCATTTCTAGAAGAGAAACCAGGATAGGTGGTCTAAGAAGCTTCATGAGAAAAGTCTAATTTATTGTGAAAGTAATTACATAGAAATTGTGTTTTTCCCTAATTTGGATTAACACCTTCAGATGTCTGTCATGATATAAAATAAAAATTGGCTTACTTCTTGCAGTCTGTGTGCTCTCGTGTCACAGAACTGCACATCCAGGAAGGACGCAGTTGAAGCTGGGAAATGAAATTCTACTGCTGACTGAGTCCAGGAATCTGCACCGCCTCAAAATGATGAAGGTGATTAGAGGATGCATTTTCAGTGAAAGGCATTGAAAGGAAAGCAGATTCTCCTGGTAATAGAAAGTGTTTAGCATGAAATCTTGCTATAGGCAAAAGAGGAAGCATACCCGTTGGACTATATCTGCTCTACACATCTACAGAGCCAAGACTTTATTTAAAATGATATAGTCAGAACACAAAAAGAAAAAATGAATTTATTAGTCCAGTTACAATCATATTAACTGTTCTTCATGATCTGTAGTCTTGTAGTGTGTGACCTTCAGGAGTAATTTCACTTCATCATTCTTCCTCCTTCCCCAGACGGTATCATAATCCTCCCTCAGTCTGTAGGATGTTTTGAAATAATGCTTTGTGATATTGGTTGGTGCTTTTCAAACTATTATAAATTATTTTCAAAGCAGTGAGTTATATAAACCACTCCCATGATGCTTCCTATCCCCAAAGCAAAATATTTACATATAGGATTTCCTCACTATTTAACATCATGTTTTCAAATGTTTTTTTTTTGCTTTTTTTTTTTTTTTTACCTTCAGAGAAAATCAACTGCATAAAACATTTACTACCAGTTTATTTTGTTTTCTGTTTTTCTCATCTTTTATCAGGTGGAAAACAAGGAGTTAGGCTAGTAATATGTGACCAACCTTAATTCTCTGAATAATCAGGATAGGGAAGTCTGGCTAATGATATTACAAAATAGGGTAGGCTGAAATGTGATTCCTAATTGAAAGCATATTTAATTTAACAAGACTGTTTAATCAAGAGGCAAGAACTGAAACTGAACAAAATACCATACAGTTTTTATTGACCAAAACTGATAAGGACGTCTTTGCAATTAAGATGCTTATACCTGACAAGTTACCTGTGTATTGTGGGAAAAAATTTCTCCAAAATTTCCAATCTAGTTCCTTGGATGTGAGATAACTCTAATAGAATTTTTAACTGAAGAGCTTATCTTTTCCATTTTTAATACTGTTTCTGAAGTAGAGGTAGCTGTCCTATTTTGATGGGGGAAAGTTTGAAGTAATAATTTCTGTAACATAAAATGTGATTTCCACTTGGTGACTGATGTTCTGTATCCAGGCACACAGAGCAGCTGCTGCAAACTAAGGAACTTCTGCAGGGCTCAAATAAAAGGAACACTCATTCATCCCTGTGCTGTAGAAGACTTTAAATGTTCGCCATCACTTCTAGTATTTTAAGAGCTGTTTTATTCTAGCAGTATTTCCTCTCCTCACTGTAAGATAAACAAGCAGTGGTATTTTCCTGTTTCTTTCATTGTCACTACTCAAGATTGTGTGTGCATGTGATAGAAAAATTACTGTTCTTCATGCTGGTCTACGGAGTTGAGAGAAGTGCTCTGTTGCCATTACTAGCCTTGCAGTTAACTTCCTGTTCCAGGCTTCTGAGTTGTAAATTTATTTATAGACAGCTAATGAAATTTTCTCTTGCTTGCCTGGGCCATACATAGACTGTTATAGTTATCACTGACTTTTAACCTCATAATAGTTGAGTTGTTAATAAAAACTACTTCACTTCCTTAGGCTGTAGAGTTTGAAAGTGAGTTGAATTTATGCTGAGGCCTTTATTTGATTAGATCCCTTAGACTGTGTTATTGCTAAGAGACTGCAGTGATGTCATGCTAAATCTCTATGGCTTCCTGAGATATGAAGCACATGGGCCCAAGCATCTGCTGTGCCATGGGGTGCCTATAGGTAACACATGAAATAAAATACCCTGGTCGCTCTGTTGCCCTGCTGTGTTTTTTTTTTTTTTTTTTTTTTTTTTTTTTTTTTTTTACCCTCCCTTCTAGATTAACTTTGATTCTATTTCCTTCCATCTTTGGCCCTTGGGGACTGATTTAAAGAAGCATTACACAGACAGATGAGGGAAGCTGGTCTGAAGCTGCAGGTAGTTGTGGCCATTCTTCCTGGAGAGCTGGCAGCATACATAGCCACAAAAGAAAATGCGGTAGGAGTCAGGAAGAGAAATGGTGATACTACAGGATGTTGTAGATTTTGATGGCCTTATACATCTTGTGTAGTGTGACTATAATGCAGACTCTGATGCTCCTGTGAAAGAAACCTCTACATTAAATGGATGTGATCTTCTGTTTTATATCCTTGATCTCTTACGTGCCATGTTCTCCAAAGAGCTTTAACTAAAGGGTACTGTAGGAATGCAGACAGACTGCTCTCAGTACTTGCAGGACCTGCTTGGAGGGGAAGGCAGACACCACAGGCCTTGCAGTGTGGTAGCTTTACTGAACAGAAACAATTTTAGGGTGCAAGGCAGCTATTTTGACACTCATCCAAACAAGGATGTAATCTGTGAGCTATGAGGAACTACTCGGGGTGTTGCCTTCGCCTTTTTTTCCCTTCTCTTTGAGGCAGTAGCTGCAATGTATTTATCCAAATGCACCACAGTTCTTGCAAGATTAAGTATGTGAAGACTTGAGCAGTTACACCTTTAAATCTTAATTTTCAGTTTAACTGGAGAATCAAAACAAATCTGCAGATTTACAACATCCACAGTTGTTTTGGGGTAGCAAAAATAATCAGGGAGGTATGGACTGTGGTAGTAATTCCTAAAAACTATAGGAAAGTGCTTACCTGAGAAGATGAAATGTAAGTTTGGCTCATTTTCAGGAAATCCCAGGGGGCAAAAAGGTTCTCAAAGATTATTTTGGTAGTTAATTCAAACTTCCAGCCGTATATATATTTTATATACATAATATGTATGTAGATATGAATTTGAACATTGAACTCATGAATATTTTTACTGACTAGCCCAAGATGTACGTTTATTATGATGACAGAATTCTCATAGCTGAATCAGAGCAATGACTCTTCATGCTTCCTAGGAACAGTTCATACTTAATATGCATCAATAAAAGGTGCTCATGATGGGCTTACTTGTTTTAACAGATCAATGTTTTTAGTCAAAAAGCAGACTTTTCCATTTTCTTCTGGATATAAATATATATATACACACACATAAAGCATAAAGTATCTGAGTCTTTAAATAACTGTGGAACCTATAAGGGATATGATTCCAATAATGTTGCAAAATCCTAAAGTATTAACTTCAGTTATCTTGCACTAAACAGAGTTGTATAAAACTAGTGCAACTAAAAGGAGTTATAACAACTTCAGATATTTTTTCCATAAGGTTTGAAATTGGGCATTAATCAGTTCTTTGGAGGCAGAATAAACTCTTTAAACTATAATAAACTATAACATACAACTATTAATGTTGTATGTGAAGTCATGATAGCAGTCCAGAGCCACAAAAAAAAGCAAAAAACAAAACCCACTCAACCATATACTTTTTGATAGTAGTATGTCTTAATATTTTTATTTGAGAATACTCAGCATTGTTTTTAAGTTGGCAGATATGGCCATACATGCATACACAACATGTCTTGTATAATAAGGATGAAGAGACTTTAGTGTTCTGCGCTAAGATTATTCATAACATTGCCTGGGCGCTTTTTTTTTTATTGTTAGCTTTGCATACAGAAATTCAATTTATATTGAACATTAAAGACGGTACTTCAGGTTCTGCCGTAAGAATTTTACAGTGCGTGCACGGAACTCAATATGCAATGCAAAAACTACATTATGCTGTTTTATGTTTCAGCCAGTTAAGTCCCAGTCTTGTTTATTCTCCAGCAGAAATTTCTGGCTGGCTGGGGAAGGTCAGGCTGAGAAGCTGCTCCTCTTTGACACTGCAACATCCCAGAGTGATGAATATTTAATCAGGCAAGAGAGGACTGTGTGGGAGGTTGAAGCAGCTGTAGCTCCTGGTTGATTGTCTGAAGAATCATCTTAAGAGTGTCTTGTGTGAAGGAAATCTAGGGGTAAGCTTCAAGGACACAGAGTAGTGTGAGGAGAAACGGGCATTCTGATCCGGTTGCTACTTACAGGAGAAATAAAAGGCAAATAACTAATGTCTTAAGAAGGGTTTTTGTTACTCTGGTCAAAGGTTTTATGCTCTGGCAGGCTAAGCCACCAGGTTTTATAGAGCTGTGTAAGTATAACAGAAAATTAAGTTTAAAACTATAAAATTGAGAAATACAGTACTGATGGAAGTAATTTCTTGTTTACAGATATCAGCTGGTAGAATGGAGAATATGGATGATTTCTTGATCTTAACTTTACTTAACAGAAACAATTTTAAGGGTGCAAGGCAGCTATTTTGACATTACTCCAAATACGGGTGCACAAAGTCTGCAAGCTTTGAGGAACTAAAAAAGACAGGGAATAGCAGTCATTCCTCTGTAGTACCATTTTTAAACATGGTAATAAAAGTTGTTTAAATTCTGAGGATGTTTTTCTTAGCAAACTTTCAGGAGAAGCTAAAATCTATAGACAAATGTAGGAAGATGGTGCATTAATTTTCAGTGGTATAGGCCAAAGTGAAGGTCTTTCTTTTATGTTGCATATTAAGAATCATTACTTGCAGGATGAGTAAGTAAAGGATATGGAAAAAATTTATTCCCTATGAAGGGTGAAAATAAAGTACTAATAACAAAAACTCTGCTATTTTAACTAGGGATGCCGGCAGTCCTGTTGCCATCTGTCCTGGGGTTTGAGGTAGATATTAGTCCCACACAGAAATGTCTGTCTGCATCTCTGCTTTCCCACCTCACGTTTTACCATGTAGCAATCACTGGTTTGCATTACTGTCTAAGCCTAAAGACTAAATTTAGGCAAATAAGCTGCAGGAGGATTTTTTCTCGCTACTTTGTCTAAAGAGGTAACTGACACACTCATACAAATGGTAAATAGTGTGGAATTCTGCAGTTTCTGGTGTATTTTTTTCTGATGATTCTGCATCTGTTTTAGATGTTGGCCAACTTTGGACACCTTGGTACAAGGTACTCTTGGGTCAAGAAATAAAAGCAGAGAAGAGCAATTAAACACATCAGGGACTCTGGTTTAGGGGGATTCTTGCATTTATGACAGGTGAGAAGCAACAGAAAGGAGATCTGATGATGGTCATCTACATGTGGCAGCTGTTTGCTGTGCAGATCGTAAACATCTCGCTGTTATCTTGTGCTCACCCATCTGCTTGTTTTTGTCCATCTGTTACTTCTTGCCATGTGATTGCAAATATTACCTCTGTTCTTTGAAATAAGAAGACTGATAGAAATGTTCACTTGTGGAATTCAGCCTTTACCTTACGTACATAAATTGCAACAGTGTGAAAACCCCATGCAGGTTTTCAATGCTCCTGGTTGACTCTCTCTGAGGTTTAGTCATCTAAGCGATTTGTTGTCATTTTTGGAAGATTCAGACTGTCTTTTTAGGAATTAGCACAGGCCACCAGTTCAGGAGGGTATTCAATCCTTTGAAGATGGATGGATGTTAAAATGTGCAGACAAAATGTACAGTGCAAATAGTCTCTGAGAAGCTGATCATTTGTGGATTCTGTAAATACTTGCTTCAGCACATGCTGAAGATTGAATCTACAGGTTGAACAGATTGCTTCTATGAAAATCAATGTGTTACTGCTGTTGTTCTTGTGGTGATTCTTCTAGCTTTGTTTAGAAAAGTTCATAGTAAATATCTGATTAATTTATGAGCCATACAGTACCGTACACTACACTTCGTACATTTAGGGGAATTTCTCTATTTTTGCATTTAAAGTGGACTGATGCTATGTCTTGTTTCCTTTAAAACAAATAAATGAAAACACATTTCCTCCTTGGTGATTTTGTGTCACATGCATCTGTGATGCCAATCAGCTAGCCTGGGTAAACTAATCTGAAAATCTACTCCTTTACAATGAACACTAAACTTTGTCCTTCCATTTTACTTTTCCCAAAATCTGTGTGTGTGGGGGGGGGGAGGGGGGTAATATTGTTTTGTTTACACACTTTATTCAGTCTCTGATGTATTTAACTAATAGTTTTTAAATCCTAATTTCTAAGTACCTGATCCCAAAACAAGAAATTCTAGGGAATGATTCAGATCCTTCTGATGTTAATAGGGATCATCTTCTTTATTTTCATACTTTACCTATAAGTCTGAACAAAAATCCAATGAGCTATTAGGGGAAGTCATGGCTGTAGAAATAAAAGTAATTTGTTCCAGTGTGAAAATACTATTTCTGAAGACTGCAGTGAGTCCTGTAAGATAATTTTTAAATGGTACCAATATAGAGGAGCTGATATTTTCCAACTTTATTGCACTGTAGTATGTTCACTGACAAAACCATGGCTTTATTACCCTTTTTCATTGTGATTTTGCTGACCACTTTTCCCTCATCAGCTTTTTGACTTGGATAAGCAGCTTCAGTCCAAAGATTAGTTGGCCATTTGTGCTGAGCAGAGAAATAGGGGAGCTAGATGTGGATCCTGCATTATCAGAATACTGCGCTGTTAGTTAAAATCCTCTTACTGAAACTGGTCAGAAACCTTTCATGAACCCTTTCTTGGGTGGTAATTATTGTTAATGCTGTACTGAAATGTGAAAGGTTTAGCAAAATGAGTCAGAAGTGATGCTGCTTTGTTTTAGGGGAGGGTGAAAAAGCACAGAACAAAACCCATAGTCTTGATGAGAATGCATATTTAAAGTATTTAGAAAACTGATATTTCAGTTCTTCATTTTGAAGTAACACTACAATTGAATTTTATATACAGCAATTAAAGATATCAGAGGATTAAGCAGGTCAAGGACTCTGGCTGAGCACCATTTGCACTGGCCTCTTGTCCTCACTAAAGCAGAGATGTACCCACTTCTGTTTCCAGTATCTGTCTTCTACCAGCTATTTGGGGGATTTCTTTTTCAGAGATGGTGGTCTTTTTCAGAAGGTGTTTTGTTAAACTCTTCAAGTCAAAGTTTTGCTTCCTTTTTTCTTCTTTTTCTTTTTTTTTCTTTCTAATGCCTTTTATAAAAGTTATTGTGATGCTAAAAGTTGCCCGGTTTCTTTTCAGGTTGTCATGGACTGGGCCAGTGTGGGGATTTCTTGGAGCTCTGTTTCATTGTGGCTGTTTGTTAATGGTGCAGTCTCACTGCAAGCAGGAGAAAGCAGGCTTATTTTAGATGACATAATTTCTGTGTATGCTATCTAACTCCAAGTTTGATAGTGCTTTGATGTGTTGATTTTATAATGCATTTACCCTCGCTCAGCATGTAATAAAAGAAACAAAAAAAAAGAAAAAAATAGCACGGAGAGGTGCACTTGGATGTGTTACACTACTTTTTTTTAAAGGCATTCACCAAATGTTTACATGATCAATGCTGTCTTTAAAATTAGATCAGTGATGTTTTTTTTTTTTTTCCTGTTAAGCTTTTCCCTAATGGGTTCTTTTTTGTGTTTTAACTGTATTAGGCATTGCCTGTTGCATCACTAGCTAATGCGATAGCCAGAGTTGTTCTGTGTTTCTGTGATAGTCTGAGGGGAATGTGCTTTTCAGATTCTCTGACCCTGGGTAAAGACTTAAGCAGAACATTGATAGGAAGCACTTCTCTCACGCAAGGCAGAAAACAATGGCTTTATAAGCGGGACTAGAAAAGAAAGCGTGTGGCTTCCTACACAGGCTTTCTTGCAGACAGCGGGCTGTGGGCGAGGAACCCACACGGGGTCTGCTCCTCCACCCAGGGCATCCCGCACCTGGCGGCGGGCATCAGGTTAACGCCGCTCGGAGCCCCTCAGCTCACCGCCTGCTTTGGTGCCCGCAGGTGGACGCGAGGCGGTCCTCCGCTCTGACCTTGAGCAGCGCGATATCTACAGCGCTGCTGGGCTGTTTCCTCCTCAATCCACGGCGTGACATTGGATTATTTCAGCTTTTTCCCGCCGCGCCCTCCCCACCTGCCTTGCCGATTCCCCCGAGGACGCTGCCTCTCCGTGCGTGTGTGCGCGGTGCCGGGGGAAGGGAGGCGGCCCCGCCCCGGCCGGCCCGGTGGCTGCGGCTCCACCGAGCGGCCGCGGGCAGCGGCAGGGGCGGCCCCGCGGGGCAGCGCAGCGCACCCGGAGCCCTGCGGGGCTCGGCCCGGAACGGCCGCTCCGCGCGGCGCTCCCCGGCAGCAGCGGGGGCTGCGAGGCGGGGAGGCTGCCGAGCGCCTCAGAAGTTTGCTGGCGGAAACTGGTCCCTCTATCGGCAAAAGTCTCCTGGCTCTCCTCCGAGGAATACGTTGTTGCTTAAGATGAGTGGCTGTAGGAAGCGGTGTAAGCGTGAAATCATGAGGTTTGCCCAGTACCTCGTCAGGCTAATCACAGGTTCTCTTCACACAGGTAACGAACGTTTTTCTTTGTAGCTGTGCAGCGTGATAACAGGGAGAACTGCCTCGGTTTAAAGTAGCGATGGTGTATTGCTTTAATTCTCTTCATTTTGCAGACAATAATAAAAACTGATTTCATGTGGTGTTACGAGCTGTGCAGCATTTAGACATGCAGCACAATGAGATGCTGCAGCGGAGCAGTGCAGGTGCAGGTGGTTCACCCGCTCACGTGCGCGCACTGGGGAGGCAGTGTCCGCGGGTGGGCTACGGGTGGGTGCCCCATGGGATGCTCGTTCTCGCTGCCCGGTGCTGGTTGACCATCTCTTGCTGCATTGTCTTTCCCAGACACTTGTAATTCCTTACTGTAACAACTGCAATATGGTGCTGTCGTATCTTGCTGTAAACTTTAAGTAATGCTCTTGCTTTTTGCCCTTAAAGAATTTGGAGCTTAGACAGCTGTCAGTTTAAATTATTATGATGTTTTTGGTAACCAAATAAACTGTACTGTTCTGGATGAGGTTTGTAAGCTGAGTTGAGCAAGCAGTATAGTTTTCTTTCTAGCGAGCAGTATAGTTTTCTCTCTAGCACTTCAGAAAATCCACTTCTGCGAATCATCAGTTATTATGGCTATTCCTACTAACTGTCAAATATGACAGCTTATATCGTGTGTTATTCTGTGTTGATAAAGCACTGCTCTGCTTCTTTCTAGACTTTAAAAGTCTTTTTCCTTGGAAAATTCATCAAGTGGAACTTCAGGTCCAGCCTTAGCAGATAATAACTAGTGATGGCAACATGATTAGTGAGAGCTTAACGCTATTCACTGAAAGCATCTTGAAAGTTTCTGTTGTTGTTGATGGTGTTTTTCTTATGTCTATTAACAACTGATTGAAAGACTTGAAAGCAAAGTGGACTCTTCACCAATGCTTCATTGATAAATTGCAATTATCAATGTTTAGGTTTACAATGCAGTAGAAATCATTGGCGACCAGTACTAGGATGCTTGTAACTGATGTTGAACCTTGTATAGTCTAGTAGAGCTTTTCAGTAATTCAGTTACACTGAATGCTTGATAAGGTGGAATTTCCCTGGCTACTTCTGCGCTAGTCTGAGTCTCTTGTGGTTCCTCTCTAGTGTATTGTATCAATTCAGATTTCTTTGGAACAGTGGCTTCTTGCTCCTGTGAGTTGCTATGGAAATTAAGTAATATACGATGCAAGAAGAAAGCTGTATTAGAAATAAAGGCCAATGCTCCTATTTCACAAAGTCATTCAAATTTTTCCTTTCCTATCTGCCAAATGATATATGCTATTTTTCAGAGTCATCTTTGTATTGTGAGCTTTCTAAAGTCACAATTCAAAGCCATTTTCAAGAATTGCTGTGGGTGCTGGTTATGTTACTACTAAAATGTTGTTGCACTTCTAATTAAGTAGCACTCTTTCAGTGGTAAATACTGGAAAGCCAGTAAGTGGTCTGCAATGCACTATATTAAAGGAAACAAGCAAATCTTTGTCAACAGTTGTGTATATGTTTTATGTCTCTTTCACAGAAGTCTTAGGAACTCAGAAAGTTCAGAAGTTTCCATTCCAGTTTTATTACAGATATCAGTTCTTACTACTTTTATTATTCAGATAATAGGCTTTGTATATTCAGATATACCAGATAAGACCATTGTGGTGTGATTGATTCTGAATCACAAAAATGTAGAGCTCTGGTGTTCAGTTCCTGCGTGGCCATATACTCGTCAACCACAATGGTTTCAATAGCAGTTAACCCTTCCCCCTGCAAAATCTAATGTATAATTAATTATGTTGATAATGAGATATTAATAGAGATGAATGGGGAAGTTCAGTTGAATGTGTTAGAAAACTAACTTGTGCATTGAAGATAATGCTTTCTAAGTGTTCATTCTAAAATACAGGATTACTTTCAGAAAGTGAAGTGTATGATTACTGAGGCTTTTACGTGCAGGCAGTCTGCTCTGCTTACGTGACTCAAGTTGGCGTTTTTTTTTTTTTTTTTACTGTAGGTATTTAGTAATAAGTACAGTGGGGAATGCAATTTACCCTTCCTGTTGATGAGGTCTGTCCCCTGGTTTCTCTTTCAGGTATTCATTCAACTTTATACTTAATATTAAATTGCATTGTTGAAAGTTCATGCTCTAAATCTGATCCATGCTTTTTTTTTTTTTTCCTGTATTGATTGGCATGATGAATATAACATCATCTTCATCATTAAAAGTCAATATGAAAGCTGTTGTAATTCTTTTGTGTTCTAATAAGGGTAAAGAGGGCTAGTCTAAAGGCTTGGTTTATTGCCAAGGTAAGAGTTGCTATTATGTCTGGCTTTACTGCTCACATTTTGTAACCATTTGTGACAGTAAATAGGCCTGTTCTATGGCAAAGCTCAATATTTAAAATAGATATAGAATTATCTCATGCAGCTCTGATGCTGTGTGTTCAATATTAAACTCAGCCCTAATAGTGTTAATGAAACTACTTCTTTACTTGGAGGCAAATAATACGTAAATCATCGCAATGGGCTTTAAATTGTAATCTCTGCTCAAATAAGTCCAGATCTTCCTTTTTTTTTATTTTTTTATTTTTATTTTTGAGGATTCATTACTATGATTGAAAGGAAAATGTACTGAGAAGTCTTTTGAAGTTTTTCATTTGCTTTAATTTCTTCTATATATTAAGCTGATGTGATTCTACAGCTTAAAGTTGACTCCCTCGTGTACTTGAAGGTAGCGTAACATTCCTCGGATGTCATACCAAGCTCTACTCTTGGTATGTGGGCTTGCTGCCTTTTGAGGTGCGTTGGAAGTGCTTATTCTTTGAATGTCACTTCAGTTGAGAGCAACATGAGTTTGTATATTATGAATACTGAGGTTTACCATTGAGAGAGAAAAAAATGGACTGTCGAGTACTTCGAAGTGGAAAACGTGATTTCAGAGCAATGGCTAAGAAGTTTTTCTTATAAGCAGGGAAGTATGGAAAATAAAGGTGTTAAAGCAAAACTGCTATTGCTAAATTTTCATAAGTATGCTCATATTAAACTTTCACATGTGTTATTAAATTCCTAGGGGCTAGAATTTTCAGGATGGATTCAAACTCCTGGTAATTCTGAGTTTACAAATAAAGAGAAAATTCTGTCTGTGGTATTGTGCTCTTTCTCCAGCAGCCTGAGAAAATCTCATTCTTGTGGAAAGGGAGGTGGTTGAGTCACTGTCCCTGGAGATGTTCAAGAAACATGAGATGTTGTACAGACGAGCGTGATTTAGTGAGAGGTACTGGTGGTACGTGGATGTTGTTCTAGATAATCTTGGAGGTCTTTTCCAACCTTGGTAATTTCATGATTCTGTGTTATCCTTGTAAATTCTGTGGGGAGTACTGAGACTGAATGCTCCACCGTGACAGATTAAAGAAATCTTCCCTTTACACCCCGTTGTGCGACAACTAATTAATAAGGCAATCCTAAAATTTCATTGTAGGTTCCAGTGTGATGTGGATTCCATGGTTTTATAACGTCAAGTTTCTGCTTAGTCTTCAATTTTAGATGTACGTGTTCCAGATGTGTTAATGGAATTATTTTCAAGAGTTGGAGTAATACGTTAGGATTTTAACTCTTAGAGTAAAATCTAGCAGAAGGTGAGATTTGAGTTCTGTATTCTGAATATAGAACTTGCAGAATATATCAGGATTGTCCCATTATCAACTTTTTATAGATTGAGCTGTAAGTTAAAAATGAATGCTTTAAAAATCTAAAGATTTATTGAAGTACTTTATAGTAGTGTAATAGATTTTTTTAGTGACAGTAGCTAGATGTTCCAGAACAACTTTCCCTTTACAGCTTGGAGGTTATGTAAAATGAGAATGTGGGGACTAATTAGCTCTTAGTTCTTATATTTAATTATATCGTCTTTCCCTTCTTTTTTTTTTTTCTCATTAGATTTAAAGCATAAAACTAAAAAACTTCAATCTGTGAATGATCATCTTAAGTATGACAAATGAAATTATTCCAGCAATAAATTAAATTACTTTCCAATTCTCTGTAAAAATTAGAGAAGGAACAAGTATTGTACTTTTAATGCAGGGGAGTTTCTCTTTTTAATAAAACTGATCCCCAAACAAATTTAGTGTACCTTTCTCTATGAAGTAAACTCTCTTGCATAGCTTCATGAATGAGTGATGCTGAAAATCCGGATGTTTAAATAGATGTAGATGCTGTTGGATTGCATCTCAGATGCTCTCTGCAGACCTTGGCATAGAATTACAATGAAGGAAATATTCCTGCATTATTAATATTAATTCAGTTCCTTTTATTTAATATTAGTGTTCTTCCTCCTCATGCTTTTGGTTTGTTCATTTTTGTCTTTGGTAAAAATAAATAAATAAAAACAAACAACAAAACCCCACTACCAACAATGTAAAAACATCCTGAACAGCAGAGCAATTGCACTTCTGATACATGCCGCTTGATTAAGTTCACGGGAACTTGGAGATTCTGGCAAACAAGCAGTGGAAGATAAAACTCAGAGGGCTTAGCTGATTACCATCTGTGGGCTTCTGCCTGTCTCCAGCTAAAGCTGAGCTGCTCACTCATCAAACCTTGCCCTGCTCTGGGTTCCAGCCATTTCTGTGCAGGTACACGGCTGTGGCCTTACACCCTGTGTTGTGCTGCAGGCTGGCTGCGAGTTGCAGAGCATGATTCATGAGCTGAGCAAGCACCTCTTGGGCAGCAGGGTCTGGCAGAGAGGTTGGCTGAGCTCATGGGGTTTAGAAGACCTCTGTGTTTCTGAACTTGAAAAAGAGAAAGTGCTTTGTGTCTTGAGCAAGTAGAGCAGGGTTTTTGCGGAGGTGCTTGGTGCAGCAGTGTGGCCCTTTTGCATCTTTCCTTAAGATCTATGTCCTTTATAAACGTTAGGTATTGCAATTCTGAAGAAAGGATTCTTTTTTTTTTTTTTTTAAATGTTTCATGACTGATACACTTGGCACTACTGAAAGTGATTTGATGAGCTGAGAAAAGTTACCAAATGAAGCATGGGTTGTTTTTTTTTGTTGTTGTTTGTTTTCTCTGTGTCTACTTCCATCTTTGGATAAATGGCTTTGGCCTTTGAAAATTTCAGGTAAACTATGTAAGACTGAGAACTCAATTAAAAAAAAACAAGAAAACAGAAAAGAAAATGTGAAGCATTGGGTGAATTGATTTTTGTAATGGAATATATGTGCAATAAAAAGGAAAAAATACAGATAGAAGTTATTAATATTCTGGTTCAGTTTTGATTTCATGCTTAATTGCATTGATCATGTAACCTTCTGAATGACCATTCCTGACTTTGCACTCACTGAGATTTATTAGCTTAGTGCACAGCAAAATAAATGAATGAGGAAATTCCCGTGCTTATTATGGTCACCCCTGCATTACAGGAATAAATTTTTGGAAGTGAAAATTAAAAGAAAGTATGGAAGAAGTGCAGCTACTCATGAGAAGGCAGAGATAGGAATACGATTTCTAGTAGCCCTTACAAAAGCAATGGTGCTGAAAAACTACATTAATGTACCACATGTGACTGTACGAAGTAAAGAAGTGGAAATAAGCCATCATCCATAAGCACAGTGGTCCTTAAAGTGAGTTGAGCAATTGCATCTTGCTCAACAGTGCTGTGGAGCATATGTTGAAATGCTTTAGTTGGCGAAAGGCATACAAATAACCGTGGCTGTCTGTGGCCTAATAGTCTACAAGGCAATGAAAAAAAGGAAATTAAAGCAATTTTAAAAGGGCAGGCTTTTCATCCCTTTAATGAAATCTCTGCCTTTTTGGGAAGCCTTTTGCCTTCTGGGGTATCAGCAGTGGATTCACAAATCAGAAGAGCTAAGATGTGTTAATTCAATGATGGCCCTGCTTCCCATGCAGGAAAGACATTTTGTAGTGAGCCCCTCACTACATGAAAGTCACTGAGGTGCTGGAGTGTGTCCAAAGAAGGGCAATGAAGTTCGTGTAGGGTCTGGAATATGTCTTAGGAGGAGTGGCTGGGGGAAGTGGGATTGTTTAGTCTGGAGAAAGAGGAGTCTCATGGGAGACCTAAGCATTCTCTGCAGCTCCCTAAAAAGAGGTAGTAGTGAGGTGGAAGCTGGCCTCTTCTCCTAGGTAACAGTAGCAGTATGAAAGGTAGTGGCCTCAGGTTGTGCCAGATTCAAAATTTTCTTCTCCAAAAGAGTGGTGAGTTGTTGGAGCAGACTGCCCAGTGAGGTGGTAGAGTCATCATTGCTGGAGGTGTTTAAGAAAAGGGTAGATTTCGCATTGAGTGACATGGTTTAGAGCGGTCACAGGCAGGGACTGATGATTTGCTAGACGTTCCTGGTGGTTTCTCTGACCTTAATGAGTCTATGATTTTATGAACTTTGCCCTTCCTTGCACTGTTTTCTGGAGCTTGTCATTCCTAAGATGTTTCTGGAATTGGCTAAGGGGTGCTTTTATCAGGCTTCTTAAATCAGCATCTCCTAAGCAGAGGAGATGGCAAAAACTAATGTTCAGAAACCAGAGCGAAGCGGTGTTGCAGCTGTCATCTCCCTTCTGTATGTTAGTTCTCTTGCTACTGTGTTAAATGTGTTTAAGGGTCAGCTGCTGGCAGATCTTTGGATAATTGTTTATATTTTATTTTTTTAGTTTAAATGCTAGAGTTACCATGGTGGATAAAGGTAGTTTAAGATGTGTGCAAGCAGAGTAGACGAACATCCCTGTCTTTCAGCCCACTGTACTATGCTCAGAACAAGCCATGCACTGTTCTTGGACCTCTGCAAGCCATCTCTTTCCCAAACCTTGCAATGAAGATGCGTGCAATGTAACAGTGACTAAGGGCTTCTTGACCACAGCAAGAGCAGCCTACTTTTTGCAAAAAACACCAAGATTTGTGGGTATATATATTTTTTTTCAGACCTTTCCAAAATCCTTTCTAAACTGACCCATGCTGAGCATTTTCTGCCCTTTTCCAGGCAGGAGACATACTATGCTCTTCCCAGTTTCCCAATCACACAATTTCAGGATGAGATTTTTAGTGCTGTTACCGCAAAGCTGTCTCTGCTCCGGGGTGAATTTGATTAAGTGGATGGAAGAGGCTTGTCGCACCAGGGTTTTAATTGAGCTCTCCTATTGCTCTTGCAGCAGAGCAGTCACTAGGCTGTTCCCTGTAGGGACATGTTGCTCTGAGTTTGAAGCACAGCATGGCACGTCAGAGGGGTTTTGCTGAAGAATGGCTTTAGCACTCAGGAGTAGTCTGCTGAACGAATAATGCCAGGAGAACCCTTTCTCTCTGTTTATTTTCAAATTCTTGCTAAGCAACATCAGTGGACAGAAAAGACAGCAGTGTAGTTTTCTGTGGATTTTTTTCCCTTTTCAAAGGGTCTTGAATAGGAAAAATATTTCGTACTTCTTCCTATTTAAGAAGAAGATATCTTACTTAAGAACATGTTGTTTATAAGCTTCCTAAAAATACTTCTGTGATTCTTTTCACTTCTGTTGTTCACCAAAATGTTAAGTGATTATCTCATAACAAAAAGATTCACTAATAGTGATGCACCAGTGTATGTCCACTGTAATAAAGTTTTGTTTCTATCTTGCAACTCTAAGAGATAATTTTATTATTCATTTTAATAAATAGTGTAGAGTAAGCTCATGGGAAGGGAATTTATATCACTGTTTGCTATGCATAAATCCATAAAAAACAGTGCTGCTCAGTTACATCAGTGTGTAATGAAGAAAACAGTAAGGAAGCTTTGCTGTACATTCTTAGCACCTAACAATGTTTAAAATTTTCTTCAGTGGTTCTAATGTAGCTACAGAACTTCTACCATCTCATTTTCCCTGACTTCATAGGATAAAGTTCTGAAATATAGCGCTAAACTATAATAAAAAGGCTTTGCTCAGTGTTAAAATCCAGAATTGATAAATGGATCGATGAACCCAGCTGGAGATGGAGTAGCAGTTGCAGGCAACTTTTTGGGCTAATCTATAGAAGGAATGAACAATGGCTTGAAAGCTTTATTGGAGGCTCCTTTGTTATTTATGGAGCTTATAGGCAACTTTAGCAAGCAGGGAAAATGAAGTATTGTTTGAATTTTGAATTTGTTAATAATGTTTCCTTATTGTCTGCTGAAAATATGCATAAAGTAAGAAACACAGTACATTAAAATAAAGTTATTATCTAGAATATTGAAGTAATCATAAATGATGTGAAAGAGCTGACAGATGAAATAGGTGTTCCTCTTTTTATGAGAATGGAGTCTAAATCAAGTTACAAGCTCCTTTAAAAGTAACTTTAAGAAAATGCCACAAGAAGGTTAAAATATCAGTGTTCATTAGGAAATAAAGGGCTTCACATAATTTCTAAATGCTTTTTTTTTTTTTTTTTAATATGTGTTGGTGAAAGTTTTTGCTCTGACACAAAATCAGTACCATTCATCCACAAGATTAGGGTTTTCTTTTTTTCTGAAAAATAATTCTGGATTCCAAGTCTGCATATGTACCTCTTACAGGCACAGGGGCAGTCTCAATCTCTGTTATCTTTTATACACTATATATATGGCTCTGTATGTATTTTCACACTTGCAAATCAGAATTTTCTGGGTGATATCTGTCACAGTATACACAGTATACAGTGACAGAACCCTCCTCACAGAATCAGTCAAATTTTCATGTGAAGTTCCCAGAATCACAGAATTGCAGTGGTTGGAAGGGACCTCAAGAGACTGATTCCAACTCCACTGCTAAAGCAGGTTCCCTACAATAGGCCACACAGGTAGGAATCCAGGGTCTTGAATATCTCCATCAAAGGAGACTCCACAGCCACTCTTGGCAGCCTGTTCCAGTCCTCTGTCATCCTTACTGTAAAGAAGTTCTGTATATTCATATAAAACTTCCTATGTTGAAGTTTTAGGCCATCCCTCCTTGTCCTATCTCTGCACACTATCAAATAGAGCCTGGCCATATCCATTTGCCTCCCACCTCCATTTAGATATTTATAAAAATTAATTGGATCTCCTCTCGGTCTTTCCCCAGGCTGAACAGACCCAGGTTACTCAGCATTTTGCTGTTGATACTTTATGCTTTCCCAGTTTCCTGTTTATCTTCGATAACTTTTTCTAGTGCAGTCTTGTCCGTAAAGCGAAATCATTTTGTTGGGAGAGTCTGGTGGATGCAGTTATGTTATGAAGTTAGTTTTTAAGTAAGTTTCATATTTTTAATTGACTGAGACACCTATATGTAACTGAAAGAAGAAAGAATATGTAGACTGAAAGAAAAAAAACACTTATTGAAGATATATATATATTTAAAATCCTCTTGGCAAATTTATTAGTTAAATATTGCACGAGTTCTCATCATAATTTTACTAGGGTTTTTTGGCTTATCATGTACCTGACTTCTGTGAACGCCTTTTTAATGTTATCCTGAAGAAATAAGATCTCCTACAAGCACTTGTTTTAGAAGCAAGCTGTACTGTAAAAAGCACTCTGAGGGAAAAGAGGAAGATGTATTGAACTTATTAGCAGTTAGCTTTAAAAAAATGCTGGAAAATGCTGAGAAAGCCATAGTTTAGTGCATTTCTGCTACACTGTACTTCAAGCTGGACCAGATTATAACTGTTTTTTTCTTCTCAAAAAGATCAGTCTGTCTGTATACCTCACACATGCTGTAGCTGCAGATCTACTGAGAACGGCAAGCATTTCTGTAGGAGGTTGCTCCAATTTTAAGCAATACAATTAATTAGAATGTGTATGATAATACACCATAGCTTGTCACAACTTTTGATAAGTGTAAGTATTCCCTTCTAAGAGAAAATCTAAACTGACTGCCTCTTCCTTCAGTTGTCATCTCTCCTTCTTTAAGCAGCATCTGCAGAACTCAGTGTTACGCAAAATGTTTCAACTTCAACTTTTCTTGTACTGAATATGGCAGGTGGGTTGGACATCACAGAACACTGAAGCATTAGTGAAGACCCTGCGTGAGTAGAAAGGTATCGTGAAGTACAGGTCCTAAAAACATTATTCTACTCTTCAAAAATATTCCTCTAAAATATTCCGCCCCATATATTTAACTTGCCGACTTCATCACGTAACTTCAGAAAGTTATTTTCCCACAAATCCTTCCAATCAGTCTCGTTTGAAGTCTTAAGATTTCTTGTGGTATGTTAACAGGAAAAGGACAGACAAAATTGAAGTTGCCGTGCTGCATACCATTTCGTTTGAGAAGCTGTTTGAGTTTTTATCTTTTTATTCCAAATTTGAATGTTCATTATAATGAAAGATATAGTTCAGCTTCTCTTGCAAATGACACATTGAAAGCATCTGTAGGCATCATTAATGATTCCTGTGTTCTCTAATGTCTTTGTAAGAGTCCAAGCTACTGACGTAATTTGTAAAGATAATATTAAAACTTCAGCTGTATTTAGGACACAGCACTTGATGTTATGTTTAAAAATATTCTTAGAACTCTCAGAAAGTATCCAAATTATGCACACAAAATGTTAGGAAATGGCAGTACTAAGATTTCCTCAGCTATATGTGATATAATGCAGTTCTTTATTGTATTGTGGGTGCACTTTTCCTTGAACCACTGTAACTTAGGATATAGAGGCAATGAGGGTTAGAGTATGCTCAGAGTAAAAAGACATTTCAGGGATTTTGGTGAGCTGCACATTACTAGTCAGGAGTGAAATCCTGTGCAAGTCCTTGTTAAAGAGCATTATAAGTGCAAAAAGGTCTGCTTGTGTTCAAAGGGATGAGACTTGGCAAGTATGTGGAATACAGGTCATTTGGGAATAACTGAATGTACTAAGGAGTTGAGAATAGCTGATAGTTGGGAAAGTACTAGGGATAAATCTAGATACTTTTCTTTTGCTCTTCTGGGCATCAGCTTAGCAGCTGCTGCTGGATGCAGGATGCTGTGCTAGGTGAGCCCATAGTCTGAGTCAGTACAGCCATTATCATGTTAATGTCAACAGAAACTTCTCTATGAGGGATAACACTTTGTTGAAGGACAGTCGGGCAGTTCAACAGTCATAACCCCCTGCGGATTCCCTAAAAAGTGTTCTTGACTCAGTCTTGAGTCCCTTGCAGTCCTCAGAAGTTTCACTCAAGAAGTTTGCTTGGAATTAAAAAAACATATTGAAAATCAACTGAGTTTTTTTTTTTTTTTTTTCCGGAAAATATTTTTCAGTGTAATTAATGTAATACTTAATAATGTAATTACGACTATATACTATATCATTGAAAAAATATATATATATTTAATATTGTAGGTTGAGCCTCACAGCAGAAATATCCTTAAAATAAGTTATAGGATCTGAAGTTCGTTTTTTTATTTCCAGGTTACCTTTGATTATTTCTGTGTCTGGGGAAGGAAACAGAGAAGACTTGTTTTTTAATCATGCTTTGAAACTGAAAGGATTTTATGTGTAACCAGTGACTTTTTCCAAAAGACAAACATTACTTCTGATTCTTAATTAGGAATATGAGAAAATGCATTGCTCTTCTGTGATAAACAGAAAAGAAGCAACTTCCATAGCAATGATCTAGTCTGTGTTAAGGTATTTAGGATAGTAAACTGCAATTAATATTAAATGCAATTACTATTTAAATCATGTGTAAATACCAGTTATTTGACAAAAATGTTACCTGGCTTTTACGAACTTTTTTTTCCCTGAAGGGAAAATATTTCTTTTGCTTTGTTGTTATGATGTTGCCTGTGATTGGGAGTACAGGTGACAATGTTTGAAGATCTAGCAGAAATACGCAGGATGAGCCTAAATAATTTCCTACTCCCTCAGGCATTTGTACTTTCTGGTGTTCTCAAAATGGGTTGTAAGCTTATTAATGGAAGCAAAGATGGGAATTAGTAGTAATGTCAGTAGGTTGTGATAATTAAGCAAAAAAAGCTACTGTCTTTTTAGATCTACCTCCTCATTTTTTATGTGACTGTTCCACAAAAGATGAAATCTAGGAACAGAAATGAGAAATTCTGGCAATCTCACTGATACGCTAATTTAGGCTTTTAGATGATTGCAGTAAGCATACTTTTTTAGTTGAATGAATGGCAGTTCCTTCGAAATGGGGATAACCACATATTTATACTTAACAGTGTGCGCTGGCTGTCTGGAATTTGAACTTGCATTCACGAAACACATTTTCCCCACTTAGTAGTTTATTTTGATTTGTCTGTTCTGGACAACATAGGTAGGTTATTGCAAATTCAATACTGTGTCTGGATATAAGGGAAATAGACAATTTGGAAAATGGCAGCAATAAGTGGATTTGGAACTGCATGAGCACTGAAAAACTGGTAAGAGCACTTCAGTCTTCAATTTTTTTTTTTTTTTTGAGTTATTGGCACAGATTCAGTTTGGACATTAGGAAAAATGTACTATTTGAAAGAGTGGTCAGGCACTGGAATGGGCTTCCCAGGGAGGTGGTGGAATTACTGACCATGGAGATGTTCAAGAAACATTTGTATGTTGTAGTAAGTGGCACGGTTCATTGGGAAAATATTGGTAGTAGGTGGACAGTTGGACTGGATGATTGATCTTACAGATCTTTTCCAACCTCTGAGTCTGTAAAGTCAAGTAGAAGCAACAGAACTGGTGATCTTTGAAGTCCTTTTTTTAAACCCAGGCCATTCTATGATTCTGTGAAAGCCAGCCGTATGCTGTGTTACGCTGGTGGTTACCTGTTTCTGTGCAGTAACATAACATGACCCACACATATCCTTATTTTGTTTCTCAGTATGATGTGATGACCAGTATGTACTCTGAAGCAATTTAAGAAAATACAGTTGTTGTTTTTTTTTTTTGTTTTTTTTTTTTACATTTATTGCTCTGCGTGTAAACCACATTTATCTAAATTCTACTTGCACATTATATTTCTCTGAATTTTTTGAGATATTGACTAAATACAATGGGCTGCTTTGTGGGGCACCGAGCTACTAATTTGCATCTTGTCTTTCTGCAGTGACAGCTTCAGTCAGGAAAAACAGCACAGTTCACTTTATCTCTTTCAGTTCTAAAATTACTCTTTTGAAGTAATTTTGAAAACTACTTGAATTTGAATTCCTCAACTTTCCAATGCAAAAGTTGTCTGAGTTATGTCAGCTGACTCTCCAAACACTGACTATAAAAATGTTTAGATTTTGCTTTCTGAGTACTGATTGCGGTTTTCATCTTTTTTGTAAGGCTGTAATTCCATGCAGTTATGTGTAAGGTCTGATCTTTATATGGGGACCCTTCCAACAAGCAAGAACAAGAAACTAAAGATTTTATTGTCCAAAATATTTTCTTTAGGCTGTAGCAGCTATTCTTACAGACTCTGTTTTCTTGATACTACCCTTCAGTATTTCACTGGGACATGTCAGTAATTGTGTATTTGAAATTCTGTTCCAAGTAATGTTGATACCTTAATTATACAAATTGAGTTTTGTAAGTACTGCATCCTCAGAATACATTATTTGAAAATAAGCTTATAAAATTTTACTGGAAGGGGGTGCCAGGCTTTATCACTTTTAAAGCTGGTAATAATTTGATTTTTCCTCTTGAACTCTTTATAGAATACCCATCTTAGGTAATGTAACTAAGTTTAAATATAAATTTAAAGAGCCTGGAATAGGAAAAAGTCTGTTTTCACCAGCCACCATACTTCATTAATTTAGGAAATTGAATAAAGCTGAGATGAGATACTAAATTTTATATTTCTATTAGTCTGTTTTCTATTGGCAGTTTTGTTATTCTTTAAATCACTTTTATGAGCCATGTGATCGAAATCAAAATGCATTTAGCAGATCCCTTTGCATACACCCATGGTAATCTTCAGTTTATTTCAGGAAAAATAAATGGTAACTGATTACTCCTATTTGATGTGTGTGAATACTTGTAGAGATCAGCAGAATGTAGACTCTTTATTCAGCTCCGAGAATGGGAATTTAACCTTTTACATTATTTATGCACCAGAAGTTTTTCCTTAGTTTTTTTAGTCTAATGGCTTCATTTTGCTGCGTTACTCAGAGAAGAATTCCTTAAACTCCTGTGTCAGATTCTCTCCTCAGTTGAGTGTCTTGGATCAGAACTTTGAATGGGGTTTATTGTATGCCATCAGTATGCTCTCATCCAACTTGACTGAGCCTCCTGGCTCTTTTCGGGCCTAACTACCAATACAGATGGGTTGGAACTTATGAAATTAGTTAATTACTGAAATTGGGAGTTTAATGATTTTTATGCATTTAGTCAGATATCCCAAAATATCACGTGTTTTTGTCTGGACAAACAATTACTAAATACGAGTGCTCATGAATTCCCAAACTGCTGCCTTGCACAACTTTTGTAGACGTTTTCCGGTATCAGTTTAGGAAAGGAATGGCAAAATATGGGAAATCTAAGTAGTAGTCTTCATGTGGAAATTTCATTCAGATTAAATATAGCTGCTGCTTTTAAGAGGGATCAGAATTGTAGTGACCTTGCTGTAATTTAGCATAATTAAGTTCTTAAGAAAGTTAAACCATGTAAGTCCAGAGTGCTGGAGCAGACTGCCCAGAGAGGTTGTGGGGGTTGCTTTGGGTGCTTTCCTGGGTACCTACTGTAGGGAACCTGCTTTAACAGGGAGTTGAACTAGATAATCTCCGAACGAACCTTCTACTCCTTCAATTCTGTGGAAGTTTGTTAATTCTTAAGATCTCAAAAGAGATTGAATTCATTTTAACTACTTCACCTTACTGATTAATTAGTATTTAACTTTCCTAGATGGTCTATGTGCAAAGCTTCTCAGTCAGTATATCTTAGTAAGGATTAGAAGACTTTTGATTTCTTTTATCAGCTAGTAACTTTTAAAAATTCAAGCAAACAAAGACAATTACATGCAAATCTAAAGCCAAAGGAAAAAGGTGGAAATGTAAAATTAGGCTTAAGTGAAAACAGCCTTAATTAAAACAATTCTACATGCTCAGGAGGGTGAGGAGAGGAGATGGAGAGGGAAGAGGAGGCAGTACAAGTGGCAACAGTATATAAAAATGTGCATATGTGCACAGATGCTGAGACAACTGTGTGATTGTATACTAGGTTCATTTTTGACATTAGACAGTAACACATCTGTACCAGCTCAAAGTTTAGACTAAGAGGAATAGTTAGGATATGGTGTAGCATCATGTCTTCAGTCCTACAACTTTGTGTGAGTATGTCAAAATTATCAAGCTGATGATTTTTCTAAAATGTTGCATATAGGTAGTTCTTTCTTTAAAACTAGACTACCTTTTGAGTTCATGGGGAGACAGTAGTAACTACAGTCTCAGTAAGGGAAGACGGAACTGCTTGCAGTGGCTGACATCACTTCTCCAGCTGTTAAGCATATCTGGCTGACATCTGGTTTTGGAAGTCTTGTCACAGTTAAAGCCCTCCCTTCTTGCTGCACACAGGTGCATCTGAGTGCTATCACGTATCCAAGTTGCTTTGAAAGTTTAATGCTGAGTAGCAGATGTGAATGGAAGCAACAGGGCATTCCTGCCCCTGTGAAGAGCCACCAGATGAAGTGCTTGAAGCTCCTCAAATAACCACTGTAATCTATTGTGAGAAACTAATTGAATTGTATGTATTGCTTACAGGAAGTTCTGGACTGATCTATTAAATTACTTACCTGTTGTCTGTGCAAGATCATACTGTGTCAGTAATTGAAATGCCATCCGTTTCAGGCAATGTAGGAATAGAGTAAGGCCGTTTCTGTTCTAATTAGTCTGCTGAAATGTTTGTATCAGTGTGGTCATATCATATAGCAAAAAAAATGTTCATTTTCAGAAAGGAGTAAGCTCCTTTCTGAAGCAGAATTCTTCTGTTTTCCTTGGCACTTTAAATGGGCAGTTTTCTCTTTGCTTTTTTTTTTTTTTTTTCCAGAGTATGAATAATAGTTTATTTTTTGTCATTGTAAGTAGAGTTCATTTGTGAGAAGGAAAATACCATATAATAGCACAAAACAGAGTATCTAGAATTTTCAGTGCTTGTATGTTGTCTGTAAGCTTGAATATAAAGAGTAAATTTATTTAAAGCCTGACAGAGCAAAGGAGAAGAGACAGAAATGATTGCACCACAGTGCATCAGTAACATGAAATGCAAACTATAGAGGGGATGTGCAATGCTGCGGCTTTAGCAAGTTCTAAAGCTAGGCTAAAGGGACTGGATTTGAAGGGAAAAGATCTTCAGATACAGATAGTGCCTGGAAGGTGTGGAAAAGGACATTTATCATTGTCAGTAATAATTTATCATAGTATACCCTGGGATATATCAATAATAATTGAACAGTTTGAGCTGGAAGGGACTTTTGAAAGTCATCTAATCCCAGCTCCTGTGTAATAAACAGGGACACCTACAGCTGGATCAGGTGGAGTATCTCCAGGGATAAAGCAGCCACCACCTCTCTGGGCCACCTCCCTGGGCAACCTGTGTCAGTGCTTCGTAATATATTATTAATATGCCAGGTTTTGTGCTTCAGTCCACGCTAAGTGTTAAATATGTGCAGCACTTACAGCTTCCTACAGACTGAACATGACGTAGGAAGCATTGCTAAAGACCAACAGTTAAGAAAGTAATTAGTGCTCAACTTAAATTTTCTGAATTAGCTGAATTATCTGCATCAATTTAAGCTTTATTTCGGCTCTTTCCAGTTAGAGCTGGCAAAACTGATATATTAAGATTTAAAATTATTTTTCTTGATGTTCACATTGTTTTTGTCAGGTAGGACAAGGCAGTTTACATGCACTGAAGTGCTTTGTCTGATTATGCTTATTGTACTTTTTGGTCTTGAGACAACACGATTTTTTAACTGTTTTAACAGTTTTAGAAGCTTGCTCTTTAATGCTTTAATACTGTTGCAAATATACTTAATGTTTAGCTGCTTCTTTATTTTCTTTTAATGCTGCTAAGCTAATATTTTCATAATAGTCAAGACTAAGCTGCTATTATTCAGTGCTTATATTCAGTGAGAGTTCAGCACTTTGGAATGTAAGTTAAAGTTGTCTTTCCTACCATTCCAATTGCTAAGATTGTCTACACTGTTCCATCTGCCTGCTGTCTTCTATCCTTTCATTGCCCAGTCACTCAGTTTTTGTCATGCTTCTGCAGTTCTTGTGCTCATCCTTCACTTCAGTGACAGACTGAATATCATGTACAAATTTAGCTAGCTTAATTATTCATTCTCTCTTTCCGAGTGCTTGTGTGTTGCACATCAGGAGCTTCAGCAATGACCACATAGGAACTCCTCTATTGTCATCCAAAATGCTGTGTGTATGACCAGTTACTCCTACTCTATTTTGTCTTTTTTTGTTTGTTTGTTTGTTTTTACTTGTTTGTGAATCCTACTTGGTAAGTCATCTTTTTGTTTTGCTGCTACCTTATCAGCAGCTGCAGCTATGAGAAAACACTGAAACTAAAACATTAAGGACACTGTCTGTCTCTAAAGGGCTGCTCCCAAATCAAGAGTTTGTACATTTGTCCTGAAGGGAACTGATCCTGTGAGCATTGCCTCAAGATCAGTGCTCTCCTTACATGCAGGCTGCTGCATGCCCCTCTCTTGTTTAAATGAATGTAAAGTTCTTGATTAAAAAAAAAAAAAAAAAGGTTATTTCTTCCTTTTTAAATTCTTTTTATTTGATTCCTACAACAATAACAAGACACTAAGACATTAGTAAAGCAGATGAGATCTGTGGAAGCTGCTGTAAATTTCTACCAGAGAGAATGTGAAGAAAATATGAATCCTGTTCTGATGCTCTATGGTGCACAATAATGTCTTGCAGAGGTATTCCAGTGGATGCTACTGGCTATCCTGAGTATCTGTCATAATAAAACAAGGAATGGCTGACAAGTGAGAGTCTTGTTCCATGTCCAGACTAGGACAGGTTATTTCGTCTCATTAAAGAAACTGAGACTCCAATGTCTATGTTCTGCTGAACTGCAAGAACATATTGATAAAACTGCTGCCTAACTGCTTGTGCTTCAGTCTTTTAGCAGTCCCGGAGAAGAGATCTTTTTATTAGTACTACATAGCTTGGTATCTATCCTAAAATGTAGGGTTAGAGAATTGGCATTGGACTTCTGAAAAGTCCAGTCCAGGAGAGATCTCAAAGGCATACAGGTGTGCTACTGTGCTAACACAGTTACTCAATACAAAGTAAAGCTGGTGGGACAGCTCTCATTTCATTTAGTAGTGAGTGGCAAACTTCCTTTCATGTAATTCTGTAACAGTTGCAGTGCTTGCTCATCCCAGCCAGGGGCTGGGTACCTCTTCTCACAAGGTCACCTACCAGAGCAGTGTCTTTGCTCTGATTCTGGCCGTCTGTTCTTTCAGGAAGGCTGGTATACAGTATCCTGTCTCCTAGTGACACAGAAAACATATTGAGCCTACTAAAAATGCATCATGTGTAATTTGTTGTAGATTTTTTTTTTTTCTCCCAACTTCCTCCCTGAGCTGAGGCAGTAGCTGTGGGAAATTGATTGCTTAAATTACGTGGCAAGCTATGATAAATTTCCAGGCATAACACTGTACCAGCTTCTGAAGTAAACTACTCATTTCCATTGCAGTCTATCGTAAAAATGCGATCAAATGTTCTGAATCCATGATCACTGTTTATTAAACTTAATTTGCTTCACTCTCTACTATGTAAGTATTATATGAACCAAGTACTGCATTAAAAAAAAAAAAAACTTAAAAAAAACACCTAAAGCCCTCACAAAAAACAAACTACATGTTCTAATGGATGGCAGATTAATGGTTATTTTTATTTTATTTTGGAGTGCTGCTGAGGAAGGCTTTCTCCCTCTCATGCTCATGCCTATGAATCTTCCTTTGGGTTTCTGCTGTGTTACAGATGTCCTTCACATGGCACTAAATTCTGTAATGCAGACTGGTATTCCAGAAAAAAAAAAGAAAAAAAAGAAAAAAAAAGATGATTTGGCACATTAGGAACAGCAGAAAAGATCGAATACACGGGTCCTAGCTCAGGACAAGCATTTTGACATGTTCTTTCCTATAAATGTTCAGTATGAAACTCAATATGAAAAAACAATTCAGTCTGGATATTTTTACCCATAAACATCATGTGTTTTTTTTTGTTGTTGTTGTCGTTTGTGTTTTTCTCTGCATTCTTACAAACATATGATTTCAAGCCTTGATTTGTTGTATTTTTTTCTCACATCAGACTATGAAATGGGATTATGATGACAGGTTGCATTTGCTCTCAAGCGTCTAATTAGCAAGCATGAAGTAAGAGAAATATTTATAAAAAGCAAAGAATAGGCCCCAAATGAATGTCAGTAACTGATACACCAGGCATATAAGCTGTCAAAACTAGTGATCATTCTTCTGTATTATTTCTCCTGCAATGCACTGGAATTTACTCCCAGAAACTTGGTTTCCTTATAGAACAGAAAAAAGTAGTGCAGTGGTAGGAAAATGGTGTAACTTGGTTTTCATTTTTTTCCCTCCATTTACTAAGGAAAACTTTTTTTTTCTGTTGTGCTATTTTTTTTCTGCTATCACTACATCTATTTGTTTTTTTAAAAAAATGCAAGGAGTTTAATGGAGTTTGGAGTAGAAAATATGCTGTTAATATTTCTTAAGACACACTTAGAATGTTACAATTGAAGTGTTCTCTGGAATGTTGTAGGCCATGGAATTTATGTATATTTACTGATGAGATACCTCAAGTCTTTATTTCTTTAATTATTTTATCAATTTCTCACAGTCTTTATGAAGGTTATATTCCAATATATATTGGATTATCTTGCCTAATTACAGTTTGAGTCAATAGGGAAAAAAATTAGATACAAACGGTTCAGATTTCCCTGCTCCCACATTCAAAGCAGATTCCAAGGATGTTGTCTGTATACTGTTCTTTGGATATATATGTTTTCTGAGATTCTTAATAAATATCTCAAGTAGAAATATGAACTTTATTTCTATAAGCCTTGTGCAGTTCCATCCATAACCTCCAAAGCTATCCTTAACCTGTACTTCCAGCCCCTGTTTATTAGATAAGAAAATGATCTAAACAAACAATTAAAAAAAAAATCATGAAAGTGGTTTCTGAATGTATCCATGGTACTTGTTTTCATAATGGTTTTGAAGAACTGAGGTACTGAGTATAGTGCAAAGATATAAATTTTCTTTTACCTCCCAAGTACTTTTTTTGTATAGGTACCATTCATTTTCCACATAGTTTCTTTGCTTGTCTTCTGAGGTTGCAATAGAGATGAAGGATTCAGTCCTTGACTTCTACCCTGTGCTTCTGGGTGATTTAGCTTCAGTAGCTGTCTGCCATATTCAGTTGAGAGCAATCTGTTACCTGAAATGCTCTCCATGTTTCTTACCCTTTTGGTCCCTTTTCCCTACACAGTGCAAACATTGTCTTGACAAAATAAAAGGTTTTCTTTACTTTTTAGCTGAGTAATGGCTCTTCTGTACCTGTGTATTTTCCAGTTTATTGTCATATCCAGTTTATAACACTAGCTTAAGTTCACCTTCTCCTTAGTTATCCTCTGCAAATCATGAGTTTCATCTGACTCTGTAGTGATTTTAACTTTGTGCTCCTATAGGCTTGTAGAACTCTGGCCATTTCAGATAACTGTTTACTTTCACGTTGATGGCCCAAACAGCACTGTTCAGGAGTCCCACATGGAAAGATAATCGTGCAGAGATTGTTATCTTTCAAAATAATCGTCCTCAGCTAAGGAAGCAGTTTGGACGTAACGGGGATGAAAGGTGGATCAAAAATGCAGTATGAAGCATTCACTAGGTTGAAGTATATGCAGCATCATTCTGGTGTTTATTGTACAGAGCGTTCCTAAACTTGCTGATTTTAGAACCTTTTCTCTGTTACTGAATTTTGTTTTACAGGCTTTTCATCTTGATGGTAAGCATGTATTTCTGCTTTGGATCCCATTTTCTGCATTTTCATTCTGACATCTTCATTTTAAACTAAGACATTCTTTTTCCTTGCTGAAAACTTATTTAAGAATATTCTATTAGTCTTTGTTTTGTTGTAACTCCCAGTGTGATCTTTCATATAGAATTTAACTCCTTGAATGTCTGAAATTAACTGTGGACTTAAAAACAGGTGTGTTAGTAATGCTTTACTTTAGTCCTTACACCTACATATCTGTTTTCCTTTCTTTAATAAAATCCTAATAATCATCCTAAAACTATAGGAGAAAAACTATAGGAGCCATCTAATTTTGGGATCAGCTTTTGTCATTATGTGCCGTGTTCCCACCTTGTGTTTTTAGGAAAAAGTTTTTGAGCCCTTTTCAGCTCTATTCACTATCTCTACAGAAATTTCACATTCATTTATGAGAAACTTTTTTTTTTTCTTCCTAAGTTTAATTCTTGATATTAAATGCTATGTGGACATTTCTCACAGCCAAGCAGCCTAGCAATAACCCTCTCCATACTGCCTTTAGGGGGGTCAGCACTTGGTAATTGGAAATTCTCTAGAAGATGTTTCCAGCTGGTTTTATCAGCTTGTCCTGCTTTTTTTTTTTTTTATCCCTTAATTTACAAGCCATCCTCATTACTTTTCTCAAAAACCTGATGTAAACAACTGGTCTTTCTGTGAACACTTTGAAAGTTAAGAGGTTTGGGCTTTGTGCCATTTTTAATTGAGGCCAATTACTCCTCTCAGTTCTGGGTGAAGGAACTTGTTTCACTGTTGATAAAAAGCAAGATAGGATGTATTAGTGCTTCTAGCAACTTTCAAAGCAGAAAGGTCGATAAAAGTGCTTTGGCAGTGGCTGTCCTGTCGTGCAAAGTGTGGATGGAGATCTACATGAAAGGTGTGAAAGCAGAAAAGAATAAAGTATATTGGATGGGAAACAGCTTTGAAGAACTTAAGTGCTCAGAAAATCAAATAACAAGTCTAATTCCTACTGCCATCGAAAACAGGAGTTTCTTTTAGCATTGTATTTCTGCTTGTTTGAAATCTTCATAGAATAAATGCTATTGACCCTTTGTTCCAGGTAAGTAGTGCATTTCTGACTACATGGATGTTTCTACAGACCTGTGGGAATAAAGAAATCCTACTAAATATAACAGCATCTCAGGGAAGATGTCAGCTTGTCTTTTGAATGTGATGAAATATAAGAGATTTATGCCTGCCTGTGTCGAAAGGTTGATGTCTGTAGCTCAGTTCAGCAACAAAAAAATTCTACTGTCTCCAGGACTGTTGGTGTCCTTGCTATTGTGAGATCCCAGTTTAAGTAAGACGGTAATATTTCAGGGAAAAATTAAAGTATTTCCAAGTTATTTTCCATAATAAGGCAGAGTAGTGCATCACCACATGAGTGTTTCTGCAACCTGCTTATAGTTACTGCTGTCTAATGGTGCTTCGGTATAACTGTCATAGTATTTAACTCGCATCATGTAATTAAGACTTTAATTCTTCAGTGTACTTTAACTGCTCTGAAATCCAAATCAATGAACAGTTAAAATGAGAAGTCTGCTTTAAATCATGAAATTGTTACTTGCTGTTTAAATGGAGTTTCGTGGGTGAGAGAAAGTCCTGGGAAATTCCAGAGTTCCCAAAGTCTTTTACAATGTGTGCTGTAATGTTTCACAGTTTTTGCTGAACTAGAAGTCTGAATGGCTCTAATGCTACTTTGACACAAATCTACTTGAAAAAAAGAAAAAAAAAAAAAAAAGAAAAGAAAAAAAAAGACACCTTAATTTGTCAAGCTGTCTTCTACTTTACATGATGTCCACAGAGAATAGTATGGTTAATGAGGGCACCATTTGAGGCATTCAATTAATTGAGTAAATGATGTGGTCATTTCTCAATGGTGAACTGTACAGCTGTTTCCAAAATGCTAACAGTCCATTATTATAAGAATAACCCAGTTAGTGTCCCCTTCCACTTTGAGATTACTGTTGACTTATAATTTTTTTTTTTTTTAATTTGGTTCACTTTTGCATACTTTCTGTAAATCTTTGCTTTCCCTTATGATATATGCCATTTGCCTGATTATCCTTCCTAACTAAAATCTGTATTAACCAAATGTGCTGCAGGGAAGCTTCGCTGGGTCTGGAAGTGATGTTGTTGTTCTGACTGTACTATATAGTTTACAGACAGCTTGAACTTTGACCATCAGTACAATCAACCTGTGCTTGATACCACCACATAGCGCGCTTTGGACATGACTGGTATGTGATTCATTTGTTCTTTGAAACATCAGAACACAATTATGTAGAATTGCCAATAGGATAAAAATGCAAAACAGCTAGTACTAAAAGTGTAAATTGATTTTTGTAGCTAACGTAGAAAAAGTACAGTTCTCCTGTGTTGCAGTATTTCCTAGCACTGAGAGAGTCATTCTTAAGTGCTCAGGAATATTAAAGTCCTTGGTAAGGGATATTATGGTGTCTTTATTTAAGAAGGAGCTCTAAAAGGTAGAATTATTTTTCACAGTAAACTTACCCATCTACTTCTTGGACTGTCTTTAAATATCTAAGGAGTGGGAGGCAAAGGGATGAGGCTGAGCACTGCTCAGTAGTGTGTGGTGATAGGACAAGGGGAAATGGCCACCACTGAGACATAGGAAGTTGCACACAAATGTGCATGGGAACTTCTTCACAGTACAGTGACAGAGCACTGGCACAGGCTGCACGGAGAGGTGATGGAGTCTCCTCTGGAGAAGTTCAAGACCCGCCTGGACGCCTACCTGTGCAACCTGGGCTAGGGAGCTGCTTTGGCAGGAGGGCTGGACTTTGATGATCTCTAGAGCTCCCTTCCAGCCCCTACAATTCTGTGTTTCTTTGTTTCTTATTTCCACAGGATTCTTTCACTGGTATTTCTTCATTTTTCACTTGTCACATAGTGAAAGGGAGAGTAAGGATTGCAAAAAAGTGTCTGGAATCCTTTAGTTGATAGTTAAAAAATATAATTTGTTATATTTTCTAAGAGAAGACTTTCTTGAGAAATAGACCAGTGCATTCTAAATGATCATTTTCATTTTGAACTAAAGTTACAGAATGTATCACAAATTAAAGGCACTACTTGCCAGTACAAGACTAATACAAGTAAATTATAGTATGCCATAAACTAAAACTTGTGAGTCTTGTAAATTTGATAGATATAACATCACAAAATATTTGTAATAAATAAGTGAAGTGTGTACTGATGTTGAAGGTATGTAACTGAATAGTAGTACTTCTAAGGGGAAAGAATGGGGTATGTCAAGAGTCAAGTATGCCAAGAAGAACAGATGGCTCTTCATGTTGACCTGAAAAAGAATCTGTGGTTTCTTTTGGAGAGGCTGTAAATGACTACAGATTTTCAGAAGCGTGGGAAACAAGGAGACTAAAAGGTTTTATAGAAAAATGCAAAAGGAAGATAGTGGATGGCTAAGTATAGTCTCTAAAGGTTGAGGGGCATGTTGCACTTCTTTTAAACAGCAAGTTAAAAGGTAGCAATTGTTCTAGTTATTAGTAAACAGGTGTCCTACCAATTTTTATCAGACTGCATTGAAGGGACATCCATGAGATCAAGGATTTAATAAGAGTAAGGAAAACAGAAAACTGTGTACCTGCCCTGAAGTTATGTGAACAGCTTTTATCTGAAGAAAATAATGCCATTTGAGAATGAAGTGAGAATATATGTGGGAAGGCTTGATGGGCTGGATGGGGAAACCAGAACTAAATGCTAGCCGATCTGTGAAACAAAACGTTACCTCCTGATTGATGGGTTATTTTACAGGCAAGAATAAGTAGAGCTTTGGAATGAAGGATGCCCAAACTCATGCACTGCATTTAAAAAAAAATATATAAATATTTCAAATTGTGTTGGTTAGACACAGTTGATGATTTTTAGTGATCACTTTGTGAACCGATCTTTGAGAATTTCAGAAGAGTGTAAGAATAGACTCTTGGACACATTGGTGTGTTATTGCCATTTCCACTTTGGTGTTTTCAAGTTGTCCTGCTCAGTGGAAGTCACGTGTTATTAACAAGTAAAATAAATTGCCTCCTGAGCTCAATTGCTAACTTGCATTTTCATGAAATTACAAAGGCAGAAATTGTCTCTCTATATCCTTCCTATCACAGATATTATGTATTAATAACAGATGCACTTTCCTGATATATTAAGCTTTCTAATACATTCTAGTTGAGGTTAATGCTGTGACTGTGCAAGCATGAAAACTTTTTTAAAGACCCGGGGGTAATTGTGAGCAATACTCAAGATTTCCTTTTGTATGTCTCAGGCCTGGAAGTGGTAAAAAGATCATTTTACCTCCATGTCCTACTTACAGATGAGTTGAAGAATAAAGTTTGGTTTAAAAGTCAAGAACTGCTGAAAATATGCTACTTTTCTGGTATTCATTTGAAGGTGTAAGGGAACTCTCCAAATACACATGGGTCTTTTTTGTTGTTTTTTTTCTCTTCAAGTGAGAATGTGAAGATGTGATGGATGCGCACCTGCTCAGTAACTTTCAGGAGAGAATCTTAAGGCAAACTGGTGTTGGCTTTGGTTACTGGCTGGACATCTAGGTGTGTTCTCTGGAGGCTGCAGGGAAAGGCAGGTTTGGAGATACCCAGTCTCCATGAGGTGCTTTCTGCTGGTCCTGAGTGCTCAGCCCAGCTGGATGAAATAACCTCTATTCCACAGATACTTGGGAAAGTGGCCCTTAGGAAATCATTACCTGACTGCAAAATTTTGCTTCCCCTGGTTGCTTCCCTTTGCTTCTTTAACACACTGAAGATGGTTCACTATTTCTAGCTGCAGCTATATAATTATAGGCTATGATTTTCAGCCTCATCCAGTTTTCTCTTTTAATTAATCTTTTAATGGAAAATTAAGTTTATTTCTTATGTGCCTACGCTACACTGTTATCTGCAGAGCCCTCATTTTAAAGCACATGCCATAAAACACAGCAAACAAGTGGCTCAGCAGTCTGGGATAATACTGGTTTTGGTTATCTAAGTTTTCTTCTACAGTCTCTTTTGCGTTATGCAGAATAGGGCAGAGGGTCTATATATCATGGAGATAAACCAGTTAGAGAAACTGGAAGATATCCTTTTAAAGGAGAAAAAAAAAAAAAAAAGAGAAACCCTGCTATTAAAGTAATAGATATGCAAAGCCCTTTAAAGTGGTTTTACAGAAATGACTGTAATTCAGTCAGGCCTAGTTTATCTGTATTTAGGCTGAGGCTTTTATGAAGGCCATTCTTGTAATGAAGTTAATTAATTAATTTAATTAATTAACTAATTTTTAACTAGTTAATTAATTAACTAATTTTATTCTTTTTTAATTCTTTTTTTCCATTTAAAGATTCCAGTTTCACTCTTTCAGATGGTAAAATGGAATAATGTCAGTAAGTAGCAGCTGGACTTTGCATTTGCTTGGTCATTGTGTCACTCCATGAAATATGTGACGTGACGTATGACGCACTGCAGTTGAGTAACTGTCTTCACAGAGTCACAGGGGTTAGAAGGGACCTGTGGAGATTGTCTAGTCTAACCCCTTGCTAAAAGATGTTCCTTAGAGTATGGAGCTACCAATTTTCTAGTCTGTGCCCATTGCGCTTTGTTCTATTGCTGGGCACTACTGAAAAGAGCCTGGCCTAAGGAATTTCAGCTGATTTTTCTTGAGCTTATTTGAAAAGAATTGAAAATACTAGCCTGTGCTTTAGCTCACAAAAACATAGAAATACTAGTTATGGCTAAGTGCTGACAGTATAAGTTTTTATAAATGTACTTCTTTGACGTTGGAGGTAAGAGTTCCAGAAGAGCACACTTGACAAAATCGAAAGTAATTTCCATCAACATAAGAAACATGTGGGCAGGTTTTTGTTTTTCAAGCATTGCACACTTTGTCTTTTTTTTTTTTTTTGTCTTCCCTTGACCTGCTGGTCACACTCTTTTTAAATACACCCCAGGATCCCACTGGCCTTCTTGGCCACCAGGGCACACTGCTGGCTCATATCCAGCCTGTCATCCACCAGGACACCCAGGTCCCTTTCCTCAGAGCTCCTCTCCAGCAGATCATCCCCCAACCTGCACTGGTACATGTGGTTATTCTTCTCTAGGTGCAAGACTCTACGCTTGCTCTTGTTAAACCTGGTTATAAACCTCATCTGGTTATTCAGCTTCTGCTAACTGTGCATTGTAGGAAATTACAAATTACAAGAATTTTGATTTAATCTTGAAGTCAGACCTGGTTTTGTGTTGTTTTTGAAGAATTTATATGCTCTGGAGCGTATTTCCACATGCTCCACCAGCCTTTATTAAGTTTTCCAAGTTGGCTCCTATCATAATAGTCTACCACCCCAAATGTGAGTGAGTAGTTCCTCCAGGGATGTGCTTCTTCTAACAGATCTGGGAGCAGTAAACCAGAGGGTAATATCCTTCGGGGACATCATATGTCTTGCATTCATAGGAGAACCATCCTCTGAAGAGCAAAATCTGGCATAATAAACATAATTTTAGTTTGTTTGTATTTGCCCACCAGCCAGCTTCTCAGATTTCAAATATTTCACTTTTTATTACATTTATTTTCCAATATGCTTTCAATGGTAAAGGCAATAACTCACCTATAAAACCTGCCATGGGCTTAGATCTGAACTTGTATTCATATCAATACTGGGATTGAGCAGAGCCCTGCCATAACGGACTTGGAGATGCTGGTGGATGGGCAACTGGACAAGAGTCAGCAATGTGCTCTTGTGGCCTAGAAAGCCAGCCATGTCCTGGGCTGCACTGAAAGGAGTAGAGTGAGGGAGGTGATCCTAACCCTCTGCTCTGTGCTGGTGAGGCCTCACCTGGAGTACTGCCTCCAGATGTGGAGTTCTCAGTACAGGAGAGATGTGGACCTGTTGGAGTGCATCCAGCAGGAGGCCACAAAAGTGCTCCAAACGATGGAACACCTCTCCTTCAAAGGACAGGCTGGGAGAGCTGGGTCTGTTCAACCTGGAGAAAGCTCTGGGTAGACCTGAGAGCAGCCTCTCTCTATCTACAGAAGGGTTTTAAAAAAGAAGAGGACAGACTCTAGCAGGATCTGTTGTGATAGGAAAAAGGGAAATGATTTCCAACTAGAAAGAGATTTAATTGAATGTGATGAAGTTTTCTACAATGAGGGTAGTGAGGCACTGGTACAGGTTGCCTAGGGAAGTGGTGGCTGCACTGTCCCTGGTGACATTCAAGGTGAGATTGGATGGGGCTCTGAGCAACCTGATCCAGCTGTAGATGTCCTTGTTCATTACAAGTGAGCTGGACTAGATTCCAAATCAAATGATACTATGATTCTTCATTTCTGCAGAGAGAGGAATGTGTGTGTGAATGTTGGGCAGTCAGGGAGGAAAGCAAATAGTTATCGAGACTCAGTTTCCTTTTTTTTTTTTTTTTTTTTTTTCCCTCTAGGTGCTCCACCACTTTTAGGTTTATAGACAGAAAATAATAATGCATCCCTGTAATCCCAGTGTAATGCTTTACAGTATACCTCTTTCCCTGTTCCATTTTCAGACCTGAAGGACCTTTGCTCTTTTTGTTTGTTTGTTTTCTTTGCAGATGTTTTAGATTTGTGTAGCAACGTGTATAAGATAATGGGTGTCGCCCTTCCTGCACCTTCTAGGCTGCTGCCTAGGAAAATGTGGCGCTAAGCTTTCTAAATTCTCAGTCTTTCTTCATAAAATAATTCAGAATTCTTAGTCTTCACCTCAGAAACTGTTTTGGTTTATTTTGTTAGCAGATTTAATTTCTTAAGTATCCTTTAAAAGGTTATCAAGGAAGCTTGCAAAGAAGCAAAGGAAGATAACCAAATTGAAGAAATGTATTAAAAACTGTCTCTAAATAGTCTTTCAAAATTACCTAGCTTCTTTCTGCATTCTACACACTATGAAGTACTATGAAACACCATGACCTCCAGCTCTTTCCTTCTTTTTAGAAGGAACCTAAGTGAGGTTTTAAGATAACACTTTTATTTGCACTTTGAAATGTATTACACCAAAACACAGTTGTTGCAAGACACAAGTTACTGTTGAATCTCACCTGCAGAGCAAAAAAAAAAAAGAAATGAAATGAGTGATAGCAACTGCAGTATGACCATGTGCTTACACTGTTTTTTGAAAAGTGAGTATTTATAGTCTTGATGTGTCCTTGATTTTTGCATGCAAGCAAACATTTTATGCAGGTCTAGTGAATACAGTGAAATTAGGTCAGGTCCTAAAACTCTGTATGAAAGTTTAGTGGTTGTGTAGGGCTAGGGTGATCCTAGGATGACGAGAATTATGTTGTAGACTGTAAAAGGGAGTGAGCAAGACAGAATAGACTCATTTATCTGAATGCAAAAATAAATAAATAAGGTTAAGAGCCTCTTGGTTAACACCAAGTCTTAAGAGTTGCTTTTAATTGCACTGGAAGATCTTGTTTAATTGACTTTATTCATTTATATTGAAGAAGAGTAATGGAAATGATTGAAATAACTTAATAACTAATATTCACATTTTAAAGTAGACAGATGAAATTCCCTGGGCGAAAAAGAAAAATTAATATACAAAACTCAGGTAACAAGTCTGCCACAGATCTGAGGCCATACACATGCAAATGAATAATGCCAGTAATTCAGTGTACTAAGGGCCTGGATTAATCATACCACTTTTTTTTATTATTATTTTTGGTTGCCTGATGGGCACTGTGCCAAAGGGAGGAGGATGGTGTCTTTTGTTATTAGGAATTGAACTGATGACTTCAAGCAAAATTAAGATTGTTCATCAGCTACATAAATTAACAACGATTTTATATTACTATTCAGCTGGTTTTGAGTTAGTAATACTTACTAGAATTGCTGTACTATACTCACTGGAGTTATTCTATATGTAAGTAAAAGAGTTGTTCAAGGAAAACATTAATTTGGTCAGAAGAGGTTGTGTCTAAATAGGCTTCTGCAATAATCTGAAGATATCACTGACGGAACAGAGAAGAGAGGATTGAAATTGCTTTGGTTTTCTAAAGACCTCTGAGAAACTTCAACTTTCAGATTTAAGATCTTTGACTACCAAAAATGATGCTGGGAAGAGTGACACCAAGGTAGTGTCCTTGTATGTTTAAATACTATGCAACTTGCCAAGCTGGGTTAAAAATGAATAAATAAATAAAAAGATTATTTGCATGACCTGTTGCTTAAATTAAATTAGTCCTTTCGAATCTCATGTTGGTGGAATACCAGTAAAAATGCAGCGTTTTCCCCTTTATTGCATCTTTTCTTAGTAAATTGCAGCTGTGAAATGTCTATCCCCCTGTGACTTTAAGTAGTAAGAGTCTTGAATCTTTTTGGCATAATAAACTATCTGTCTTTCTTGTGTTTCTCTCACATTATTCTAGCTAAAGGATTCCCTCCCTACCTCCCAACCCTCCTGCTATAAATATTAATATAGATGGACATAAAAATGTTACTTATTCTGCCACTGTAAGCAGTAAACATTGATGTAAAATACAACCTCAGGCGCTGTTGCCAGAAAGCTTTAGCCATTAATGCCAGGAGTCTCTGATATTCTTGTGGCTTCTTTTGTATCAAGGTGGTTATATTTTTATATTTTAAAAGGTTTTCATTGCAGCTTTCACACCTTTGTAATGTTGTCCCTGGAAGGATTGACAGGAAGCTCTTAGCACTCAAATTTCTGCTGGGTGAAGGACAATCAGTCCTAGAAGCTGTGGTTTGGTGCATGGATATAGTCCAAGCAGTGTGTGTTAAGCACCATAATACAATGAAATAAAAAGACTACTTAAAAGCAAAAGATTTTACCTGTTTTACTTACCTGATGCTGTTTTACTGTGTTGAACATTACCCAGGAATATTCCAGGCACTGGTATCATGGTCCACGGAAATCTTCCAGCATGCACTAACTCTTCGTCCCACCAGCAATTCCTAGATATCTTTCAGGAGATAAAGCTTTTCAGAAAGTATTCCTGAAGAACAGTTCACATCCAGATGTGCCATATTGGAGGATAAGAGAACCTGAGTGATTCCACTCTTGGATTGTCCCACTTGGGGGCATTCCCAGGCACAGTAAATTAATCAGCAGGTATGCTCTTTTTCTGACTTCTGTGGTATGGTAGAGTGGTAAAAGTAAAGAAAAGGAAATAATTAATGCAGCTCATCAATGAGGTTGTTTCTTTATATGATTACAAATATAGCGTGACCCCACTCTGTATTTTTAACTCAGTGAATTAACATCTTGTTTTAGTATTACGGAGGGAATTGTGTTGTGCCACTGTTCATGACGTCTGTTATCTGCCTGACTGCTGCTAGTACTGTGTGAAGTAACTAACATCAGTCAACTGTTGATTCTTCCATTGTCATCCCAGTGAGAGGGGAGAGCGCAGTGAAGTGTAATAGATATGGAGAAAAGCTACTGATGCAGGTCTTCTCTCTCTGAAATTCCTGTACCTGATCTATATTGTAAGGCAGCCTGGTCTTTCTTAACTGGAAGGTTTTCACATCCAGAAGATTGCACAAATCATGTTATTTCTCTAAGAGTCATTTCATGTGCTTTCCTCTCTAGGTTTAGCTGGGGGAATGTTAGTGCCAAAAGTATAATTTCAGAGATGACCTGAATTCACTAATGCATATACTTTCTGTTCTAACCTCTTTCAACTCCTAAAGCAATAAGCTTGAGTATGCCTAAGATTTCTTAGATGAAGTATTAATTCAGAGTAGATGCCCAAAGAGCAGCAATAGCTTTTTCTGTTGGTTTGGTCAGTCTGGGAAAAATTTTGGAAAGGGTATGTAAAGTTTTGAGGATCTAGCTATAGATTTTTGGAGACCAGTTGAGGACAAAAGAAAATGAATATTTGTTAGGGTACCCCATGGGTACCTCATAAGCTGCCACACTGATGCTTCTGTATCACAGTTCCCTATAGGATAACTGCTGGAGTCTCTTTACCCTAGCCTGGAAAGCCTTCTTCATCAGTTAAAGGATACTAATGAGCTTTTGATTTGATAGGTGATGTCTCCATTCCTCTGTGTGCAGAGAAAACTGTATTGGAAGTTCTGAGTACTTCTTTGTACCTCAATGTACCAGGCTTTTGGACAAGTGACTCCATAGGAAGGAATTAGAAGACAGATGGCTGCAAATTCCTGAAGGAGAGAGATTTTGGTTGTGTCAACAGCTGATCAGCATCTCAGTTCTGTTGCTAAAGTCACTTTTGTTATTCTGTTTTTTTAGTGTTTTGACATTCATTTGCCTTTACTTTGAAGTGTTCTTTACTAGTTACTGGATTGGCTGGGGAAAATAAATTTTAGGAAGGTCATAGAATCTTGTGAGTGGGAAAGGACCTTTAAAGGTCATCTGGTCCAACTCCTCTGCAATGAACAGGAACACCTACAGCTTGATAAGGTTGCTCAGAGCCCTGTCCATCCTGCCCTGGATTTCTCTAGAGATGGGGCAGCCACCACCTCTCTGGGCAACCTGTGCCAGTGCACACGTATTGTAGAAAAAAATCCATTGTATTCAGTCTAAATCTCCCCTCTGTTGAAAACCATTTCCCCTTTTTCTTTCACAACATATTCCGCTCAAGAGTAGACGTGGAAGATTAGTGATACAGATTGTGTAGATACAGAAAGGCCACTGTCAGGTCCCTTTGGAGCCTTCTCTTCCCCTGGATGAACAGCCCCAACTCCCCCAGCCTGTTGTCATAGGGTGAGTGTTCCATCTCTTGGAGCGCACCTGTGGATAGTATTTATCAGTTCTTAGATTCAGTCATACTGGAGGACAACAGCTGTAGTTGTGTTCAACTATTGTCGGTGTAGAGACCACGAGTCTAACAGAGCACTTACTGTGTCACCTCAATGAGATATCCTGAGAATGTGTGTAATCATACATTCTGAAAATCAGAGGGATCTGTATTGGTTTAGGAAACAGATTCTAATGCAAGGTTTCTGCAAAAATAAATGTTTGCACTTTATTTAAAGGCTTCAGTCTCCACCTAAAATCTGGGCTTGAAAAAATATTTATAAGACTTGTTTCACTCCATAGGTTTATATTAAATGTCTGCAACCACGGTGACAGAGTGTAGTGCATTAGATGAAAAGTAAATTGAAAATATATTCTAGAAGTACTACATAAATTCAACTTGAGAAAATGTCAGCTTTAGCTGTTAAACTAATAACCTTGTTCGGTGGATTGAGTCATTCTCTAAGATGACTGGGACTTTCTTAAAAGGTAGTTTATCAGTTTCAGTTTTTGTAAAATAAGAAAATTGAGACACTGATCTGCTGCAGTTCATTTTTCTGTTCATTCTCTGCTGATATACTCAACAGCAAAACAGGATGAGTCTAGAGCAGAATGCATGATTGTCAGTGATGCTTTTGTATGGGAGCCATGAGGATGAGCTGCTGACGTGTATTTAAGGGCTGCCTAAGGATTTAAGGGTGCAGGTGCTCCAGATATAAAGTTTATTGTATACTTCTCTGTCTACCTTGCCCACTTTCAGCTGATCCTAGAGAGTAAGGCTGATCATGTTCTTTTTTCTTTTCCTGTAAATCAAATCATGGTTGCTTAAATACTGAGAGAAATATCTTAAAAGTGCTGTTATACCTTAAATATCTAACTTGCTGAACTGCAGACATAAGCTGGGACTCAAGAGAGTTCAGGAAACTTAAGAAAAAGAATCTAAGATATCAAGAAATGCTAATGAGCCAATAATCTGTCAGGAGCAAAAGCACCCATAGGCCAGATGTTTGTGTTGAAGGAAGGAGGCTCTTGTTGTAGCCACAGTTATGCCTGCCACACTAATAGTGCTCCCACGTGTACACCTTCTTTTGTCATCTAACAACTAAAGACATTTTGTTTCCTATGGGAAACAGTGCTTGTAGCTGAAGAAGACCAAATTTTCTCTTCAGTCAATTTCTCACCTGTGATTTGCTAAATATGTCTGAAAATTTACATGGTGAAACCCAAGCTGCTTAAATGGAAGGAGTTTTCATAATGGAATTTACAGTCTGCTGCAGTTATTGTTAGAGGATTATTTTGGGACTTTACTCCCTGAATTATTTTTGTGAAAAATAATTCACGTGGAAGAATGACTAGCTTTCTTGCTACTTATATTCTGAAAGTTATTGAACAAGTGATTTTAGAAATTTCATTTGAATACACAGATAATCTTGCAAATTCCTCATTGTACAGGAACTTAGTAGTTCAGAATCTAAATAGATGTATAAACCCTAAAATAAATTTCAATTTCTCAGCATCTTGTGACATAGTTGTTGGATACTTTTTTTGTTATCTATCATGACAAAAACACTTTCCAAGAGAAACAAAAAGGAGGACATGAAGGCTGTGCTGCAGAAAGTCAAGCAGTCTGTATTCATCAGTTGCTTGCTCTATATTCCTTCTATCTGTGTTCAAATAATCTCTTTAATTATTACTTTTATGTCTTTCAAAGATTGCTTTTCATTATCTTACTTTGCTTTTCTAATGTACATATGTATCTTTTATTCTTAAAGGGTGTAATGAACTGCATTTGCACATAAGAAACATCTGCCTATTATTTAACATTGTTTTAAGTGGATTTTTGATTGGATCTATGACTTGTTTTCATTGCTTCTGAAAAAATGTTCTTTTTTTCCCCAGTAAATTCTACTATTTTAAGGAGCTGCCTGTTTAATCAAGAAATTTGAAAATAACTTTTCTAGTTCAAATTCTTTTACTGCCTTCTAAAAAGTGTATCTAGAAAGTCATAAATATGTTAATTTGTCTTTCTGAGACTCTTTAATGTTATTTTTATTCCACAATAGTTAGATGTGTAGTTCTTAGTAGGAATTGTGTTAGTGGAAAATAGAGAAATGACTTTATTGTAAAGACGCTAGATGTAAAACGAAAATCATTAAATGATAATAATACAATAATCATGTTTTAAAGTTTGCAGTGTTAATCCAAACTTATTGTTGTGCAAAATGGTACTTCTTAATAAAGAACAGTTTTTAAACTGAGTTAACTTTCCAGTGGAAGATAGCTGTCACTTAAATCATTGGTTTTCAAGCAAAGATGAATTTGTCATGAAAAGTGTTAAGCAGAACATGAGGACTTGCAGTGAATGGGTTGAAGGTCAGAATGGGGTTTCAGGAAAATGGATTTCTACATGTACATTTTTGAGAGAGTTTTGCCTTTTCAATCAGTGAAAATCTGTTTAGCCAAGAAGTAATTATACCAATGGCATCAGCCAGACTTAGAAAATAAATATAATTGTGTGACAATGAAGATGATTTAAAAACTAATAAAAATTGAAATGATGATAAAATGGTGAAATGAGAATACTGTATCAGTGATAGTGTGTCAGACTAGGTGTTCACCCAAATCTGTACCTTTGACCAAGCATGGAAATTAAAAGAGAAATTGAGTATTGATTTAACTTGATACTTCTATATGGCTTTTTATGTTCTAGAGAATCAGTTACATGGAAATCATTGTTTTCTGACCATTCTCATAGTCCTTTTCTTCTGTAAGGTTCTCTTTGTTTTCTCATATTTTTCTGACAGTCCCTAATGCTATACTTACTTTATATCACTGTTGATCACTGTGATAATACTTACTTATGTCTGACACCTGAATCTCTTCTGAATGTGAGTAAACCATTATTTAGCCTCCAAAGTCATGTGTGAACTTCTGGACTAAGAACAGATGAACTAGGGTTAAAGAATTACTTGCCTTAAATTCTGATTCCTCCAATAATCTTTTGCAATATTATTTCAACATTTTGTAATTCAGACTCTTAATTTACTCATGTGTCTCTTAGTGATGCTAACTCTTCATACCTCACAGCAGATTTGAGTAAGAAGGTGACCACAGAATTACAGGGATTGGAAGAGATCTCAAGAGATCAAGCCAAATCCCTCTGTTTAAGCATGTTTCCTACACTAAGTCACACAGATAGGCATCCAGATTGGTCTTGAATATCTCTATTGAAGGAGATTGCACATCCTTGCTGGGCAACCTGTTCCAGTGCTCCATTAATCTTACCACAAGGAAGTTCTTCTACATCTTAGTATGCAACTTCCCATGTACAAGTTTTAGGTCGTTACCCCTTGTCCTGTTGCTAAACACTACTGGGAAGAGCCTGGCCTCATCCATTTGTCTTCCACCTCCCTCTAGGTATTTATAAACCTGGTTATCATTAAATGATAATAATACAATAATCATGTTTTAAAGTTTGCAGTGTTAATCCAAACATATTGTTGTGCAAGATCATACTTCATTTATAATCAAATCCCTTCTCTTCTCTTCTTCTTTACCCTTGTCTGAACAGACCTAGGTTACAGAGCCTTTCTTCATCCTTTATCATCTTTTTGGCCCTCCACTGGATTCCTTCTAGGTGATCCCTATTCTTTTTGAACTGAGGAGCCCAGAAAGTTGGTATATTTTTTGAGATGAACACTGAAAAAAGGCTTGTTCTGCTTCTCAGTAAGGTGGGAAACTTTCAGAAAAAATCTTAATCATTTAAGGATTCAACTGTGACCAGACAGAGGATGCATATAGTACATACAGGTGACAGCCTAAAAGCAAAAAATGTTAGTTTACAGTACACACAATCTTGGACTTTTGTAAAGATTAAATAAAGATTAATACCATAATACAATAATTGAAATATTTTTCAGTGGTATTTTGTAAGCAATATGCAGTGCCAAAATTGGGATATTGTAATGGCAATTGTTCTTCTGTGTTTTGTGATCTTGTTGTATCACATCCAGCAAACATTGGGAAATGCATTTTTGAGAAGAAGCTTTCTAAACAGTGAACAAGGAAAAAATCTACCACTTTCTATGTTGGCACCATCTGGTGGCATTGTAAGTTAAGAAATTTTAGTCAAGGGCATTTTTCACTACAGTAGATAAAGGTTGACAATCACACAACAGTTTATTGTTCAATTCTGCTTAATGAATCAAGCATTTTTATAAGCAAGCAAGAATAATATAAAAGATACTTTCAGTATCTAATGACTATAGATTCTTTTCCAAAGTCTTTAAGCCTCTAATCTTACTGCAAAATTGCAAGAATTTTTATTTATAGCTTAGGTGTTTTCTTCTTTTTATTTACATCCTTTCCTTGAAAATGAGGTGACCTAGTTCTCTGGTAGGCTGTGTTAAATTTATTTACTTGTTGGGCTTTTCAGCATACACTGTGACATACTAGTCAAGCATTTTGTTTCAGCAGCTCTGAGAAGGTGAGAGGATTCTTTATTTCTCCTGCCTGCTTGGTCGCTGATAGAAAATGCCTCCAGACATAGTAAGGCCCTCTCCCCATTTCTTTTCAATTTCATGCCAGCGTCACGTGAGATTAGCAGTGCTATCAATATTGTGTGTGATTTTATGAACTGTTTATAATGCATAATTCATCATATAGATAGTTATTTTAACTTGTAGCATACATCTGTTTGCAGTCTTGCATGGTATTGATAGAAGGCAAATAATAACATATTATCAGTATGTGTATCATCACTCAGAAATAGGTTATAGTTAGTCCCCAAATTTTCTTGTCAAGTATTATTTTGTTAGGCTGTTTTATCTGCAGTGAAAATTATTTTGCTTTTTTTGAAGAGGTCATAAGGGCCTATGGGCATATGAATGAAATTCCAGTTTGATATATAAATGACAATACAGAACATAAAAATCTCTTGTAAGTCAGACATGTTCATTACCTCTACATCTTAGCTTGGTCAAGATATTTAGAGAAAGTTAAAAATAAGAAAAGCGTTTTTTGAGATATCCTGGGGATGCTGCATGATTCCCAGGAATTTGTAGTTCAAGGACTTTCCAAACAAATTATGTTGTTATATTTAATAGTTCTTGAAATAATTTACCAATTTTTAAGATTTTTTTTTAAACATATCTTTTTATTTAGGGTCTGCAGGATTCTCTGAGAGAGGATTTTGCATCTTAACTATGCAGGGTATGAAGATACTTCATTGTTCACCTGCTAGGTTCATTGGATGTCTGCTGTTTTTTCAGCTGTAAGAGCTACTAACCAACTGTTCTTTCTCACATCTCTAACTGAAGTCTATTCCTTTTTTTTAATTATTATTATTATTCATTTTGGGATTATTTTCCATTTAAGATTAATTTATGAAAATCTATGTAGCTGCTTTTGCACTTCTCCAACTCACTTCCCTTGAAAAGAGCAATTACTGTATAAACTTTGAAACTATCCTTCCGTATTTGGTTTTTTTTTTTTTTTTTTTTCGCGTAGGACAGATATCTTTTGCAAGAATATGAGCTGAAAAGCATATATCTTCAGATAGATTTTTTTTTTTCTTTGTGCAGTCATTAGTGATGGTAAAAGACAAATCTTGCTTATAACCTAATCTGTTTCACAGTGAATGGTTGACTTTTCAATATGCTATTGACTGCTTTATCCTTTGAGAGCGTTTGAACCCTATGATTTATTTATTTGTTTTGAGTGAGATTAGGCCATTTCACCTTTTCAGTCTAGAGACATACTGAGAGATGGCACAGGTGTATACATTTGCATTACATTTGTGAATTCTATGACACAAACAAATAGAGATTTATTATCCTCTGTAGATTACACTCTAATGTTTTATTTAGCTTTTGTCTGCAGTAGAGATTATTTACATTTTTTTTTCCTGAGGATATGACTACAGATTCAATGTGAGAATCTTTCAGATACAAGTTAACCACATTTTTCTCATACTGAAATGGTATTTGTTGTTATTTACCTTCTTCATTTCTGTGCTTATCTGAAGTCTTAATGCTTCCGACTGAAAATTAGGAATTATTGTTTAATGTGATGTTGAATAAGAAAGTGGGAGTGGAGTGACAGAAAATCAGATCTGATTATTCTTGGAAAGAGCCCAGTGAGGAGAAAATATAACTGTAAGTATGATGATGCTAAGAAATGCATGACTGGAAGAGCAAAGACAATGAAGAGCAAAGACGTGAAGTAGTTCAATTGAGAAAAATATTTGTGATTTTTGCATTTATAATATTATTCCGTACCAAAATACCTGATACTTGGTTACAGACAACGCAGATATTGTTTTGATATTTCTTAATGTTAATGCTGTCCTGTTTGTATAAGTTTAAGGAGTTTACTGTAAAAAACAAAAAATCTACAGTGCCTATGAAATGGTTATGGTGCAGTTAATGCAAACGCCTGTGGTCTTTGAATTTTTTTGAGTTTAGTGAAGCATTATGTTTTGTTCTTTTAAGGTATCAGTTGTAGATATATCAGATAAACATAGACAGAATAGGCTTCTAAGATTATATAAGCCCATCATTTCATTTACAGCCATGTGTACAGTCTTTACTGATCTGATGGAAGGGTTTTGTGATAAAAACAGCCTTTAAAAAAAAATACACAAACCACAGACCATATTTTTAATTTGGTCAACAATTTAAACAAATCAAGCAAAATTAAAAAATTTTAGGCTTTACTATGAAGGAGTACGTGTCCTCAGATAACAAGGTTCCTTTTTCACATGTGCTGTAAAAGAACATAAAAGAAAGTGACTGAACTGTGCCCTGGAATGAGTGATGTGAATTCTCTCCTTTTGTCTGCGGAAGAGATTTAACTGCAAATCACTCAGGTCAGTTTTGTAACCTTGTGGGCTGAAGTCACACAGAATGAGGATCTGAACCTACTGCCCATCACTGAGGGTAATATTTAGTCCCACAAATTTGTAAAAGAAACATTTCAGTTTTTACCCCGTGTAAAACTTTTTGAACAAAAATTAGGAGGAGATTGTGAGAGCATTACAGCTAGGAGTCAATCATTTTGCCTTTCTGCAACAATGTTTGAGATGTTGTGTTCTTGAAGTTTGAAAACTGAATTTTAAGCAGAACTATTCTTTTTGTTTTTCCGACAATCTTACAATGTTCGTGCAACTTTCAATACTCTGTGCCTCATCCTGTTTACAGAGCAATGTAATATCAGTAGAAATGTGTAAGTTACTAAACATTAAATCAGTAAGTATTTTTTTAATTGGTAATTTGTTGATGAAAGCTCCACTTTTTGTGTGTGCTAACACTGATGAATAGGAGTTAGTCTCTGGGATGATCATTTCACAGACGTTTTACTAATTCTGTGGCTCTTGATGTATTGCAAATTCTAGAGTAATAACCTACTCAGATAAAATTATGGCTCTTGCCCTGATGAAGTTTTAAGAACTCAAAGGAGCCTTCCACATCCCTTTAAAAATTTTATATTTGTCCTGTAGGTATGCATTTAATTGGGAAGGGTCAGTATCTCAAACAATGTTCTAAAATAGATGACTACAGCATATCAGTTTAAGAATGTGTCTTTAAAACCAAGTGTTCTTACAGAATTTCACTCCTAAATGGTTATCTCCACACTTAGTGTTACTAACAATTTGTAGATGTAGACTGTTTGCTTTTTGGAATCATGATTTAATGAGTAGAATATGAAAATCAGTCTTCAAGACTAGTAAACAATTTAAAGTAGAATGACAATCAAAAAAGGCAGGGTCAGAATGGGATAAAGGAAGGAAAAACAGGAGTAAAACTATACAGCTCTCTACAGCTGTAGTATGAAAGTTAAAAGAGATTTTTAGCTTCAAAAAAAGGAAGTATAACTGCTATTTCATTGTGGATTTTTTTCCCAGTCCAGCCACTTTTAAGCAGTATGTTCCACACTGAATAATGATGTTCAGTAGTAATTCAGGGTTGGTTTTTGTTCACGGTGTTCAGGCATAACATAAGAATTCGGTATCTGAAGTTAAGACAGGCATTTATTAGTGTGTCAGGGAACACGACACTTAAAAAATGCAATTTTAGTGGAAGAATTCCATTATTCCCTTTGAATATAATTCCAGATGTGCATTTTTAAAACCTTCAAATTCCTCTCCCATGTTATAGGTGCTCAGGAAACCACAAAAAGAAAAGAAATGAAGTTCATCTCATGCAGTGCAGGATCCAGTTCAAAATGTTACTATTGAAGTGCCACTCACCTGCTCTTTAAGTCACTGTATATAATTAGTTTCAATATACTGACAGGAGAAGCAAAATCAATTATACTACTGGTTACCTTTAAAGGTAAGATTGGTATAAAAATAAAGAGTTCACTGAAGGGAAATTGAAAGGACCATTTGCAAGGGTAAAGTATGTTCAGATACAGTGGTGATATTTTAAAAATGTCTTACTTGAGGCTCAGTAAAAGTCAACACCAAGGTGTCAAAATAGGTTTTAGAGAAGAAAAATTGTCATGAAGTAGAAGAGACAAAGAAAATAGTAACAAATATTAAGGGCATCCATGAAAATAAACTAGAAAAATCTGTAAGCTGTGCTTAAAAATAAAAGTTATGCCATTCCAAGAAGATCTTGAAAGGTAACTTGCTAAAAGCATAAAACTATCAAAATATTTAGTTTCAATACATAAGCAAGAGAAAGCCCTACAGAGGAAAGGCCAAATGAATGAATGCATGTTTTTATGCTCGTGTTTTATGCAGCATGAGGGAAGAGTTTGGGCCATCTCTCCGTGCAAAGACAGTTGGTACAGGCTGTGAGTGAGAAGGGAAAGAAGTAGAACAAATGAATCATGACAGTTTCTCAAGTGTTTGTCTGTTAGGTCTGAAAGTGTGTGGCTAAGTGAGGGTTACAGAGTTTTGTTGTTTTTTTTTTTTTTTGAGGGAAAATAATGCATTGGAAATCTGACTGTTTTTTTTTTTGTTTGTTTGTTTTTGAAGTAGAGAAGAAATAGATGGATATTTTCAGTGACAGGCCTGAAATGTTTGTGTATTTGACCTCAACCCACACATCTGTTATTTCTAAAACGGCGGAGTTGTATCATCAGGAAATTCTGTACTTAAAGTTAGGATACAAAAGCTTGCATCAGTATTTCTAAAGTCAGTGGTCTTCTTAAGCCTGGGCAGTGCCCTCTAGCATGGGAGTACACCAGATGTTGTGACTGAAAGAGGTGCAGTCAAGCCATCCTGGAGCCTCCTGCGAACAAGAAACCAATCAGTTCTTTATCTAACACCCATTATTCTAAGAACTGAAATGTCATGGCACAGGTGCTGGTACAAAATAAACAGAGGAGATTGTCGAAGCAAATGACAGCTCAAAACTTGAGAGAGAAGTGTATGGTGGAGCTGTCAGGGAGGACTAGTTAACACAAAGGTAAGCTAATGATCAGTGATCTTTAAAGGACTTTGCTACCCAGCATGATTTAATCTTTAACATCAATTAGAGCACTCTACAAAAGTAGAAAACATTTCAGATAACAATTAACTTTCCAGAGGGATAGACTGTGAAACTGTTTCTGTGGTTATGTTTGAGGAGGTCTATGTTAGCTTCTTTATCTACTTTTTTCTGAGACTTTGTTTTGCCTTTATTAAAAAATAGCATTTCTAAACATTTGGTTAATAATTGCGAATGGTGGAAAAACATCTTATGTTGCCAGAACAGCTGGCATTTTCCAGGTTTCATCAATAAGGATTATAGTAACTGTGTTCTATTTGTTTACTTATTTTCTTATTTAAAGTGACCTCCTTAAATGTAATTCTCATTCTCAATGCTGCTATCACAGTCCTGGGCAGCCGGGCAGGGGTAAGTTCCTCTTAGGGAATGGCAAAAGGTCAGCAGTGCAGAATTGCAGAAAAATGTTGAAAAAATACACAATAAACTGTCAGTATTTGTAAATGTGAAATAATGTATATGTTAAAAACAGTCGTTCAGTGACATCCGCAGGGGGTGTGCTGTGTTCGTGGTTTTATCACTCAAGAATGAGATCTGTGAATTATAATAGGTTGTGCTCTGAAAATGTCACCTCAGTGCTGAGTAGCTATCAAGAAAGCAAATATGACATTAAAAATTATTAGGAAAGAAGTAAAGAATGAAAGCAAAGATCATTACCCTTGTATAAATCTATTGCCTTCATCTACAATCCTTTATGCTCTTGTGGTGTCTCATAAAGGACAAAATAAAGCTAGAAAGGGCACAGAGAAAGGCAGCATGAGTGATCAGAGGTGTTAGTACAAGGGCATGTCTGAGTACGTCAGGACTTCTGCCTTGGAAAAAATGACTAATAAGGGGGAAGATAGGAGAGGAGTTTTTAAAAGTGAATGTCATGAAGGGAAGTTCATTGTTTCTCATTATTAAAGTATGAGGAGTGAAATTATCAGGTGGCAGATTCAGAACATGCTGAGGATGTGCCTATTTCACTGCACCTAGCAACTTACAAAGCTCTTTGCTAACAGATATTGATTTTGACCCATGCTCAGAAGGATTTAAAAAAAAATCAATTCTTTAAATTCATGTGAAAGAAATCCTACAAAGCAGCTCTGCAAAAATTTACTTCTGTTCAGGAGGTCCTGCCTGAAAAAATATCAAGCATATTTTCAAGGATATCAGAATGGAAAGATGAAGATGTATTTTCCCTGTCTCTATACAAAAACCAAATACAGAGCTGTTCTTTGTCTCTGAAGTCATGGAAGTTTGGGCATAATACAGATTATAGCTCCTGTAGTCCGCGCTAGCAGGTGAACAAAGAGAATTTATTTTTCTGCTCCACTATAAAATACCACTGTGCCTTATGTTCCAGCTTGGAACTGTTTCAGCGGAAAGAGAAGGTAAAATGCTGTCACTGGTAATGCCTTTGGTTGCTTTTCAGACAATGCGGGTTCAAGTTCCTTATGGCATTTCTAGAACTATACTAGGTTTTTACAAAGGGACTGCAAATATCTTCTGTTTGGGGTTTGTGGAGCTTTAAGCATGTTTATGTGGGTGGTGATATAGGGACATGTATGACTGATATTAAAAGAAAAATAATCTTGACTTGTTTCTCTCCAAAGTTCATGCATTTTAGAGTCACAAGAGTTTAAAATGTAGTTGGAGGAATATAGACAAAACCTTTGAGACAGTCTAAAAACAGAACCTAGCCTTCCTTTAATCATGCACTGTGGGCTTTAATACTTCACTCATATATCTACAAAGGTTACCATGAATTCAGTCCTCTAGCAATTGAAGGCTCATTGCCTCTGAGCAGACCTAACATGGGAGAAAATTAGCAAGTGGAACTTGTCTTGCTTGACATCTTTGCACTAACCTGGGAATTTGCAAGATGTTTTCTGCACTGTTTTGTTTGAGGGTTGTTTGAGGCTGTACAAGAGGTAGGCTATTTTTATATTGTGTTATTTTTATTTTTTTATGTTTTTCTGAACGTGGAAAAGAGGAAAAAATAGAATTGTCGCTTTGTCTGACATGAGTTCTCCTATAGTAGTCTGAAGAAACGAAGTGGTTAAAGTCATATTGTTATCTTTCTTCAGACAGAAAAAAAGCTTTGGTTCAATAGGAGAACATTTGTAATGTTGGTTTTTTAGCTATAATTTCCCCAGCTAATTCAGGGGAACTTCTAACAAGACTGACAGAGCCTATTCCCACCTTGTAGCCAATCTTCCCTACCCTAGTTCTAGAGTACGAAACAGGCAAGAATTTCTAGAGCAGTTGCAGACAGGTTTAGTAAGATGGAAGAAAGATTTACCTTTTCCTGTTTCAGGTTCTTTGTCCTGTGGGAGTTCTCTGTGAGAGCAGAGGATGACACAACTCTGTCCAGCTTTGGGTTTTGCACTACAAGGGAGAGATTGGCGAACTGGAACAAGTCCAGTTGAGGCCAGGGAGAGGTTTTAGGAGCTGAATTCTATGATTCGCAGTGGTGGCTGAGATAACTGGCCTTTTTCAGTCTGAACAGGAAAGTGATAAAGATGAATGTACACTGAATAAGGGCTAATTGTAGGCTGGATGGAGTCGTGCTTAAACAGCAGGCTGCAGCAAAGGAAACTGGACAGAAGGAAAACTCAGCTTTGAGAATGATCATACACACTGGAGGAACTTGCTTAGAGAGTCTGAAAAACCTCCATCCTGGGAGACTTTTAGAGTTTGAGTGGATAAGCTGTGAACATCCTGATATGACTTCTAAGTTGCATTTAACTTTGAAGTTGGTCCGGCTCTCAGCAACAAGTTGGACTGGATCACTTCGCCTACTAGTAACTGTCAGTGTGTGAGCTTCTGTAGCTTATCTCTTTATAGCTTACAGAAAATGCACAACTGTCCTGTTGCTCTTGCATTTGAAATCAGTTTGCAAATCTTTTTGCTGAGGTAAAAATCCATTATTCTCTAAGTGCTGCCTTTCTTTGTCAATTAAAGTAATTCTGGTAGAGTTTTAAAGTGAATTCCTATAACTCGGTATGGTATTCCTGTAGACGTATTCTCCATTGAAGAATATTGACAGTCTTGGCACATAAATGCCGGGATAAATATTTTCCTGGTGTATTTTGTCAACTGCAGCATTTTCTATTCCACCCTATAAAAGACAAAGAACTTTTGCAGTGGTTTGACAAACAAATGTTTGTGGATTTTTGTGTGGGTTTTTCTTTTTTGTTAGTATTACATTTTTCAGGAAGAGAAGTTTCTTCTGAAAATTATGTGTACACTGGCAAAATATTTATCTCATATTTTATTCCAGGATCATTCCAGGAATATAGATTCAGCTGCTCAGTCTGTCAATCCATCAGTCTTTCTTTTTATCTTCCTTAAGAGACAAGCGCTACGTTTGCCCTTGTGTAGTCCTCCGGGATGTTCTCTGTCCTCCAGAAGCTTGTAAAGATAATCGTTAATGATTCAGAAATTGTTCTGTCTAGTTTCTCTAAGGTGAATATAATAAGGCCCAGACAATTTTAACATGCCTATCTTATCTAAATATTCTCTAATGTATTATTCACATACTTCAGTTTGAGAATCTTTTTTTCTCCTTCAATTTTTTTTAATGTCTGGGCAAGATTCACCATTTTTTTTTTTTTGAGGGATGGATGAAGGAGATATTAGATAAAGGGATTAGGTGATTCATTTTTTTCCTATTTCATTTCTCTTGCTGCTGATCCGTTCTCTTTTTTAAATTTATCAGCTATTTTACAATTGTGCATTTTGGTTTTTTTTTTGTTTCTTTTTAATCCTATATAATTTGAAAATCACTGGATATTTCCAAATGTGAGTATAATGCAATGCCTGCTTCCTTTCTTTTGGACAATTTGTGCAGTTCATAGAATGCACAAATTTTTCAGTAACTGCTAGCATATTTTTACGTGTTTATCTTCAGGTCATCTTTCAAAATGATGTTTAACCAGTTTCCAGAGTTTGCTGAAATGGTTGTTTTTTGATTGTGGTGGAGCAGTGGGAGATTGTTTGTTTTATTTCTGTAGCTGTCATGTCTCATTTTTCCTAGCATTTACTGCTTTCCCCAGAAGACTTCCTTCATACTGTCAATCCATTCTTTCCTGTTTGATAGCACCAAACCTAAAATAACCACTCCCATGGTAGCTTCTTCACTCTGAAATAAAAGTTTGCTTCCAGTGTAGCTTGCTCATGAATTAACTGATGTAGTTTTCTCATGTGGTACATAACTATGCAAAATACCTGTCATATCTCCTTTAGATGTTCTTAAAGTTTCTCGTTAACAAAAACCAAACCCTTCTCTGACCACACACAAAGAAAAATACATGATCTTTTTCGCTTCTTAGCTCAGAGTAGCTGAATGTTTAAAGCGTCATGTCTGTTATTTTCCTTTCTTATCCCAATTACTGAGATTTTTTTAAAAATAATTTTTCATGTTTCTCTGCTTAATAGCATATGTATGTGTTCTGAAGCTAAGTATATTTTCACTTTTATTCCATTGTCAAAGACTGCTTAATAAGGATTTGTTCCATACATTTATGACAGAAAGCTCTATGAAACCAGTTGTGTCTTAACTTGTGAATTAACATCTCCTTATCTTTTTTCTGTTTGATCTTAGCATGTATAGGTCCTTCTTGTGTTCACTGAGTTGCTGTGCCATTCTTTCTGTGTGCCAGAGGAGACTTATTCATTGTGCTTTAGGACTGTGGCCTATTCAGTTAAATACTTTCGGCATCTTTGGTAAGCTTTCTAACCAGCAGGATGTCTCTGCAGTGCTGTATTGATGTAGGCATCTAACTTAGTTAATTAGGGATCTTTGTGCTAGGCCTGTTGGTGACAGTACCAGTTACTTGGGCATACACTGACAGATCTACCTTTTTCAGTGTAGCTTTCTTTGCTGCACAGTACAATTTTGATGTGCATTTAGCTTTAGCTCAAGAGCTCTGGGTCTTGGTCACAGCCTACAGCTGTGTCATTCCACTTTCTTTCCTGATCAAGAACTCATATCTTTAGGTCTTTGTTAATAAACTTTCATCCACAAAGACTTCGAGTTTCCTGTAAATTTGAAGCTTTGAAAACTGTATAGAACTGAAGAAACACCCTACTGAAGGGAATGTCAAATATACAGAAGCTTGTTCTGGTAAAGGAAGCTGCCAGAATGTTCTCAGTTGATCAGGAAGTTTTCTTTAGATGTCCTGCCAACGTGGCTTCCCCATGTAGGGGAAGAAGTTTCTCATTTCTCATGTGCTTTCATAAGTCTTTTGATTCCAAATGTGCACAAATTACCAGCTGACTGATTGATATGTTGTTTTTTTTTTTCCCTGTTCTTTTTTTTTTTTTTCTTCTCTGTGTCTTGCATGTGTAAACATTCTGACCTACTCAGAGTTATTTTCGTATTCCCCTAAGATGACTACAGTGTTTCTAGGAGTGGCAATTTCAGAATAGTTGGTTGCCTTTACCTTTGCTCTGCATAGTATTTATAGATTTTATCCGAAGCTCTAAAGCATCTTGTTTCCTCAACTGTTTTGTCCTTCTGTACTAAGTACATTCTTCAGATGAGAGTAAGAACCTGTAATGATAATAATCCTATGAGTTTCTACCACAAGGGGTTAAAAATATATCCAATACTCAATGTAGATAAAAACTTGAATGCTAAGCTCTGCATTTTCAGCAGTATTTTTCTAAACCTTTCTTATATGTATATATAACTAATTCCTATACTACGCTAATTTGTGTTCTGTTGTACAATTTAAAATTGGCAAGTACTCTTTTATTTCTGTGCTGCTGATGGACTCATTGTCCACCATAACATCATCTTTGCCCTTTGAAGAACCTTTAGTTTTGATGAATCAGACTATTTTCTCTGTTATGATTAGCTAAATGCACCAAAAAATAAAATGAAAAAGATTGTAGTTAAATAAAAACTTACATGGCAAGTAAGAAGTGAAGAGAAGAAGCTGCAATTTAGCACAGAAGCTAAGGAATCTGAAGATCATCTTCACCTCATGGCAGAAAAATTCCAAAAGGAGTGAAATACTGAGAACACAGGCTTCTGCCAAAGAGCCCCTTCAATTGCAGGATACCAGATAAAGTAGTAAGCGTGTCCTGGATCATGGATAGATCTATATGTTCGTTTGGGATTTCAGTCAGGGACACACACGTCACAGAAGATTTTTGAGCCCATTAGACAGAATTTTATTTCAAAAGAAAGCAAGCACGTCTAATGGCAAGGTGTTTCCAGATTCCATATCACAATGTTTTGAGCACTTTGTGGCCATCCTGACCTCTATCTGCAGTGTAGAAACTACATTGCATACAGTCATAGAATGGCCTGGGTTGAAAAAGGACCTCAAAGATTTATAATACTTCAACGAAAATAAGTTATTGCTGTTTCTGAAACAACAAGAATTTTCAGTAAAATTTTTTGGTAAAAGCTGTCACAATTGCTCTCTATTACTAGGTGTCAAAACATTTTTTAAGTTGTGAAATTATGAAATTAAGGCTCTTTAATCATTTGCTCTCCTTTTATTAATCAAAAACAAAAGAGTAATTAAATTTAGATTAGGAATTTAATTCATAATCCAATCTTCAGCATAGATTTTAGAGGTTGATAGTTGTAGTATAATAATGAAATGCATTAAAAAAGAAAAAGAAAAAAAAAAGAAAAACAAAGCATTAGCAAATATGCATTTATCTTATTTTTTGCCAGATTTTATTCTTCCACTTGAAAGAGCAGAAGAAGCTGCTACAGATCTTCAGTCTTTCGGTAATGCAGCATAGTCCTGAGATTCATCAGACTGTCAGATCAGTGAACCCTAGCCACATTTGAGGGGTGTTTAATTATTCAAAAAGGAAGTTTACTTGTATCTTCACAGTAAAAGATGTAGTTACTGGTTAGTCCCCCCTATTAACAAACTATTCAGTATGTAAAAGATTGAGTTTGAGGTATTTAGTATTTAAACAGTCACTGGAGTGAAAACACCAAATATTTTAAATTCTTCTAGTACTCGTAATTTTGAAATATATTTATGTATCCTTTGTTAAATATTTTACACTGGAAACATTTTTCTAAGCTAAGAATTAGTATCGATTTCTGAAACTTTGTGAGAAAGTCCAAAATATAGTGTTATTTTTTTGTTGTTCCATATTAAAAAAAATCTATGAAGTAAATAAAATTGGTTCCAAATGAGAGGTTTTTAGAAGATTTTATGTATATATCGGATAATCTTGCAGGCACATTAAGCAGCACATTTCAGCCTCAGCTGCTTTTTGACACCAGAAATTGATAGTTGTTAGCACCTTCCTGTCTTTTGCTATCAATTATGCAGACATGTTTTCCCATAACAAAGCCAGTCATTTTTGTGGAGCATAATTTGTGAGATACACATAATTTTAGCCAGACTCAGCAGTGGGCTATAAATAAAGCACTTTTGTGACAGCACTGTGATCAGTGCTAGACAACAATGCCGTAAAACAGTTAAGTGCTGTGCAGTGCTTGCCTCAGAAAGATTCAGCACGACTGGTGTGGCACTTTCAGGAGTGCTTGTCAACTTGTCTTCTGCCCTGAGTGTAAGAAGAAGCTGGGAAGAAGAAAGTAAATGTGGGTTAGCTGTGAATTTCTGCAGAAAAACATGGTTTTCTGAGAGGGAAATTTTATGAACATTCCCTACTTAGTGAATAAGCTATTTTTATAAATATGCAGTAACATTCAAAAAACCATACAAGTATCCGGGAGTGAAATTCTTTAATTATAATTGAAGTGGAATAAATATGCCACTTTGTGAAACATTTACTATTGGAACTACATATACTTTAGGTGTCCTTTCTTAATACAGGATAAAGTTCCTTGTTCACTGCATTTTAGAGGAGACAGATGAGTTATCTGAGACAATTTTTTTTCAGCACTAAGAGAATACAGCAGCAACAGTCAGGGCTGGATGAGTCACTCCAGTGGCCTGCAAGCCCCTCACTATTGCTCTTTTTTCTTAGGAGGGATTCTACACCAGTCTTTTCATGTGACTGAAAGAACATTTGCAACAGGATCAAAATACAGGAGCTTTTATCAAAGAATCAGAGAGTGGTTGAACTTGGAAGGAACCTCTGGAATTATTTGGTCCGAGCTCCCTGCTTGAGCAAGTTCCTACGAACCATACTGAGACAGCTTTTGAGCATCTCCAAAGATAGAGACTTCAAAACCTCTCTGGGCATTGCACCCACATAATTTAAAAATGTTTCCTGATGTTCAGAGGGAACTTCCATTGCCTATTTTTCTGTCACTGGGCACTGCTAAAAAGAGCCAGACTCCATCATTGCATCCTTCCTTCAAGTACTTCTCTACATGGATGAGAATCCTCCCAAGCCTTCTCCAGGTTGAGCAGCCCCAGCCCTCAGCCTGTCCTCATGTGAGAGGTGCTCCAAATCCCTTCTTCTTCTGTATGGCCCTGTCTTGGACTCCTTCTAGTGTGTCCACATCTGACTTGCACTGGGGAGGCTTAGATCTGCACACAGCACTCTAAATGCAGCCTCACCAATACTGAGTACAGCAGATCACATCTCTTGGCCATGCTTTGCCTCATGAAGCCAGGAATACCATGAGCCTTCTTTAATAGTAAAGGCACTCTTTTTAAACTTGGTGTCCACCAGTACTCCCAGATCCTTTCCTGCAGAGCTCCTTTCTATCTATGTGGTCCTTAGCATGTCCTAGTGCCAGGAGCTGCTCCTCCCCAAATGCAGGACTCTGCATTTCTCCCTATAGCTCTTCATGGGGTTCACATTTCCATCCTGCCAGGTTCCCTCTGGATAGCTGCATGGCTTCTGATGAATGAAGTGGCTGGGCGCCAGGGGAGATGGTGATGGGCTTCTAGATGATTGTGTCTTATCAGGCCACAGTGGGATGAATACCTGTTTACATATGAAAAACCTGGAAATCTGAAATTTTCCTATAATGGGATATAGAAAAATTATAGTATCTGTTCTATATGGTCTATCCTGGCTATAAGACTTCCCAGCCAAAGGGCAGACATCACTTCTTCGCTTCAGAGAACATACTGAACCCTGCAATATTTTCCAAAAAAGCAGTGGCAGTACAGATCCTTTAGAAGTCTTGACATAGCTATAGCACAATGCTTGATTTACTGTGTATTTTATTTACTTTTCATATGTAAAGGTAATAATGCTTGGCACACTCATGCTTTTGTTTTCCACGTTACAATTTTTTTCTTCCCATTTTGCAAAAACATGAATAATCCTGGCTTCCATTAACTCAATTGTTCTATTAAAAAAGAACATGTGCCTTTATGTTTTGATCTGCTTACTGTTCATTTGCAGTTACAGAAACAGGGACAGGGCTCATTAAGTGTTACTAAGAGGTAGGATACCATGAAATTAGTAAATGTAGTAATTTCCCATTTGTGTGCTCTTATACTGTTGATAAATTTGAAGCGCACAGGAAAGCTGAAGGTTTTTAACCATGTAGGAAAAAAATGCTACTGTGAATAAACGGATACATTCAGAGTTAATTTTCTAGTTTCCTACACGGCGGCATCTTTGTTACTACAGATGAACGAGAATATTTTGTTATTTAAAAGTAAAGACGTGAATTTTTCTGGATAAGTTGAAGTTTGTTTTTGGGCCTACATTTCAAAAGCTGCCCTCTAATTTTTAAAAACCTTTTTTTCTGGCCAGAGCTTTTAAGGTTTTAAGTTAACGAAATGTGATAATAAGCACAAGAAAATGTTACATTTTCATGTCAGGTAATGCTCAGATTGGCCCTGTCAGACCTACTTTTCTAATGTGGCAGGTAGCATAATCACCCAGATCAATGAGCTAGAGCTAAAAATACCGAGTCTTACCAATGCCACTGTCAGCTCAGTCTTGAATTCTTTATTTTCTTCAGAACTGTACATTTCTGTATAATTTAACAGCTGCTGCTTCAGAACAGCTCTCATATTATGACAATAGCTGGGAAAGGGTAAGATTAGAAGACTCCAGATAAAAAAAGAACACATAGACTCTGCACAACTGTTTAGATGATGAGTGTTTTTCATATTATTTAATTATGAATTTGAAATAGTCCATTTGAAATCATTGAATATAAGATGTGCTAAAACAGTCTGATTGGAAAGAGCAGCTTCATAGTGAACAAACTGAAGAAATCAAGGATAAACCTCAAGTAATGTTAAGGTCTACCTGTCCCTTCCTTCAGTTATAGAAGAATTGAAATATATCTTTTTCAAAAGATCTATTACTCGCTATTCCCTTATTTGTGATTAAGGAGGGCTAATGGTTTGACTTGTGTGCTCTAACATAGAGATCCTGATGCTTGATCTGTTTGTTTTTGGTGGTGGTTGTTTTTTAATGCTGATCCATTATATTGAGAGGACAAGGCACCATTTTCTTACTGTAAAAGTACAAAGGCATTCGGTGGTGTCTGTGAAACAGTGGTGCTAATGGCCTTGGAGAAGACGGCATGTTGTTATATCTCTTGTATACCTTGAGAGGGTATGGAAAATAAGGCAGGGAGTGCTAGCTAGATAAGGTTAAAGGAGCAGCGGTCTCAGTCCTTTTGCAAAAATGGTACTACTATACACTGAGAGACAATAAGTACAGTATATATGAGAACAAGTTATGGCTTTACAGTATTTTTTTAAACCCATGTAACATAAAAATATTATTACAGTATTAAACTATATAAGGTATGTGCTTGTATGTATAACAAAGTAAATTTCTAGACTAATAGAGAAATATTATCTAATGAATTCTAGGTCTATATGGAACATTTTGACTTATGTTTTATCTCCATCTTTCTTTAGTTTATTTTGTATGTTGTGAAAGTAGTTACACAATTACAAGAACTCTATAAACTGTAGCTCTATAGCTGTATTGAGTATTTATTTGTGGAGGCAGCATCAGCCCATAAAAGCAAATTATATTCTGTGTTTCTGTGCGAACAAACACACACAAAAATTCACATATATATATATATATATATATATATATATATTTCCGTAATTCATTAAATCATCATATCCTCCTCATGAAATATTGTTCCTCTCTAGAAGTATTACAGACTTTCCCAGGGTTCTGAGAGAGAAATTAGTGCTTTGTCATGGGAGCAAAACCCATTTTCATGAAAAGACATTGATTTGTACATTTCAAACTGAAATCCTTTTCATTTTTTTTAATTTAATTTTTTTTATTTTTATATTAGTAATTTTCTCAATCCTGAAATTATTTGATCACCAAACTTTGGGATAATTGGGAGGAAAAATAGAAATCTAGACCTTGCCTATGATTCAGAACTGTCTATCTGTTTGTGTGTTGTTAAATTGCTTGCTAGTGATTTTGAGATGAAGACAATCTGTAAAGTAGCTAGGGAGCAAATTGTGGAGACATTCCCCAGCGTGACAAGGAAGAACTCAGCGTGGCATGTGGTTGGTGGTGGCAGACTGGTTCACTGAGATGTATCTGAAGCACAGTAGGTATAACATGATTAAAGACAGCGCAGGGATTTTTTATGAGTGCTTGTCCTGATGACTGCACTACTGTTTAGAAATAACTGACCCAACTTTAAACAAGCTAGCTGCAGCATGCAGTGAGATAAATGAGCTTGCATTTCTGACGTGCCTGAGATGCTTTGGGTACCTGCAAAGTTGTGTTTCTCTGAATGTTGGTTTGAGTTTCTCTTTTAGAGAATGGACATTTAAAGCAGTAGCAAGAAGAGTTATTGCAAGTTTTTAAGGCAGACTGGAGTCTAATTTTGATTCAGGACTGTTTCAATTCCTCATTAAAGTCATGCTGTGATAATGTACAATGCCTACTTAGTAATCAGCCAAGTGGCTGAGATGGTTAATCCTACTAAAACTATACTTTCAGTCATGTTTTTTTATTATCATTATTTTATTTTATTTATTATTATTTTTTTCATACTTTTAACAGTATATGTAGTTCCTCCAGGAGTTTGTAAATTGCTACAAAGTATTTACATGAAGCAGTATTTGGTAGTCCAGGAAGTAGTCAGATGCTCTTGAATGTGTAAAATATGTGTCACTATCCAGCAAGCGTGTATGTGTGCATGGATGTTGGATAGGCTGCGTGAGATTCCATAGATGCATTGTTAACAGCTCTGTTCAATAAACAGTGGGAAGTATCAGTGGTATCCTTGTACAACATTGGCTATATGAATTATTCAGCATTCCTGCTAAAGTCAGTGTTTTCATAGACTAAAGCACTTACCTCACACTAAACCTAAGACATGCTGGCTAAAAATGCCAATTTCAAATTATGCCAAATGAATCTGAACTTCTGACATTTAATAATCGGCTTTTTTAACGCAAGCAATGACTTGGTTTGAAATCAATAGGTCATGCCATAACTGTAAGCAACACACAGGCAGCACACATACTCTGTTCCTTTTACTTCTTTCATTAAATTTTCTGAAGTTAATTTGAAATGTTTTATAATATATTAAAGTTAAGAGCTGATTATGGATGACCTTGTAATAGTAGTTTCGTAGTAAATGGACTGAAAGTCATCCCCATAGCATGGATAAATCTGATTTATATCATTAAAAGAACCTTGTTCCATTACTGAAGATAAAAAAGGGTGACAAGACAGAAAGTCAGTCAATATTGATTTACCAGAATATGACAGTAATAACAGAATAATTTTTGAAATATTTATTTTGTGGGTCATTCAGTGTTGACATGCAATGATGAACTTAAAAGCTTAAGGAAATTGGTTTTATTTCAAAAAAAAAAATCTTCCTCATCTTTTCAGGTTTTTTTGTTTGTTTGTTTTTTGTTTGTTTGTTTGTTTTCTCTGATTGTAGCAAAATTATATATTTCCTCCCACATAAATAAATATTATAATTTAAGTGATTTGTCTGTTTGATACACACCGTGAGACTCTTTCCTAAAAGTAGTTTATCACTATATTTAAGCCACGAGTCGGTAAATCTCAGCTGAGAAATAAACTTTTCTCATGTCCTACATCATATCAATTGTAATTTGTCTGAATTTCTAAAAATACGAATTTTGCATAATAAAATTTTGATTAATACTTAGAATGAAAATGGTGCATATGAAAGTAGATATGTGTTCATATTGAGCACACATTATCTTGAGATATCCCTCAGTAGTTTCAAGATTATGGTTCACTATTCTTCATCATCCATCCAGAAAGATTTTGTTATTTCATTATACTATAGACAAAGGTGCAGGTGGTTGTCTTAAAAAAAATTCATGACCTAGGTGTCAGATATCACGTCTGTATCTAAAATATTGCTTTTATTTAACAGATTGTAATGCAGACTCCACATTTTTAACTTATATTCACACTAGATTATTTCCTAAAATTTAATCTTTTATATTGTCTCCTTCAGAAAATAAATTGGCAATACTGCTTTGGTTTCTTATTTGGTACAACTATAATTAATTATTTGATTAATTTTCATGACTATACACGGACTTTCCCTAGATTAATTGCTTTGAATTATTCTGAATTGGAAAAACTCATTTTTTTCTTTAACCTTTTCTGAGGCAATGACAATTTTCTCAGCACATTTAAGAAAGAATTGTGCCTTTGTCTCCAAATGTGACAAGCTGTGGGTTTGCAGCATGGTTGTATAATACAGCAAGACATCGGTCTACTTGTTTTTTTGTTGTTGTTTGTTTGTTTGTTTGTTTGTTTTGGAACAAGACCTTTGTTACAGGGAAGAGAAAAAAAAGAAAAACAAAACAAACAAAAAACAAACAAACAAAAAAAAAAACAAAAAAAAACCAACAAAGATAACTTAGAAAATAAATAATTGTAATAAAGTGACAAGGCTCTGCAGTGATTGAGAATTCCAGAGTAGAGACTGAATCTTCCAAACAGATTACAATTTAGTGAGGACAAAGAATCTGTGGACTCCTACTCATAACTTTCCACTGACTTAGCAAAAAGTTCTTGAGATACAGTTCTTCCTCTGAAAAGGCTTTGCTGCCACTCTGTGGAAGAAATGTTTATTCCATGTAAAACATTGTTAAAAAAACACCAACTCAGTTTCTTCATCCTCAGCGTCCATCCCACCTTTCAAAAACCCCAGCTGAATAACTGTGAACTTAAAATAACAGTGTTGCATAAACTAACTACAGTTTCAGATGCAGCTTTGACCTCACTTATATACCCCAGGGTGGGAAAACAATGTTAATAACAGAAAGGGCAGGGTTTTAACAGAGGGCTGCTAGAAGTCCATGGAAGGTTTCATCCTGATGGTAAATGGGAGATCCAGAAAAACAACTACACAGGAGGCATACAAAGGCATTGTCAATGCAGATATTGAGTAAGTGGGAAATCAGTATTATATATATATTAATTCTAGCAGATTGATTTTCTGTTTTCAATAGCAAATAGCACTGATTTCTGTATAAGCAATATAAGACATGTAAAAAGACAGGAATTTACCATTTATTGTTGTTACTCCTTTTTTCTCCCTCCTTCCCTCCCTTCTTCATTCCCTTCTTTCTTTCTTTCTTTTCTTTTTCTTTTTTCATTATTTTCTGCAATTCCATTTTTGAAAACAGAAGTTCAATGACTGGAATGCTATCCTGGCACAAAACACCAGTGACAGTACTTGATGTGAATTTCAATACAAAAGGCATTCAGACTCCATAAAATAATGATGAAAAATACAATTTATTTTTAGTTTTTCCACTGGAAGGGACGGTAGTGTATTGTAGGTAGGTTTCAGAAGCTGGGAACCCCTGCTATCAAATGGACTGATAGGCATCAGACTGTTGAGATCCCACCTTTGAGCACCCTTACAGGATTCTCCTGGATCTGAGCAACTCTTTATCATTTCTGCAGTCAAGCAGATACTCAAATGAGAACATCATACATCACATCAAGATAAAGGCAGGGACACACAAGTGATGTAAATGTGCATGCGCTGCCTTCAGGCTCCTTGGTTATGACTAACCAGTGGAATCTGTCCTCTTATCTATGGTAGGACTCAGACAGTCCATAGAAAAGTACTTGGGAAAAATTATTATTGACAATACATTTCATTTGTTACTCTGATCACATCTTTAATTTAACATGATGTTATTTCCTTTCTTTCTACAGATATCATTATCATTAATTTATCATTTATTTTCTCTACTCTTAGTTCATTTTTTAGTTATCTTTTAAACTGAACTTTCTCACTAAGCAGAAGAACAAAGGAGGGCACTCCAGGCTACATGATGTTCATCAGTGTGTGGCATGAAAGTTGAAATTAATAGAGTTGCTTTCAAGCTTCAAGCAGGGGCTGGTTCCATTAATCATAGTCTGACCCACAATATACAGGTGCAAGTTATGCCAAAGATGACACAACTGAATTGTATTAATTTGTAAAAATTTCAAGATACTGATATCTACACCAAGTTCTTAGAGGAATTGAATGCATGAAAAGAAAGAAATAGAAGGAATAGGTAATAAAACTGTGGTATGGTTTTGGATCATAAAAAATTAATTGAATTCTTAGATTCCTCAATCTGGTAAGTCTAGGCACACAGTATTAAAATAGATAAATATACAATTAAAACAACTGGGATTGCATAGAATTAAATAATAATGTCATCTTTTTCTGACAGTAGAAATATTAGAGCCAAATTTAACCATTTAAGTAACATTTAGAATATAATGAAAACAATCCCCATCAAAATATCCATTTTACCTCATTTTTCTTTTCCTTTTTTTTTTCCCTAACCTTTACTTTCACTAAGTTCATAAGCATCCAGATCTAAAAACAAAGTGTGCTTAATGATCTCTTTACAGAAAAGAACATGATAAAAATTTGCTCTACTAAAAAATCATTCATTGTGTACTAAACTTAAAATCTACTTGCTCTTTAGTATCTTGTTAAAGTTATAGGAAGACCTCAATTTTTTATTTTTTAAGAGAAAGTAAAGGTAAAAACTAGGGAAAATATTTGGAGTGGTAATTTAGATGTGTTAGTATACAGCCTCAATAAAAAAATAAGAACTAAAAAAAAAATAGTACTTAAGTTAGCAAGGGGATTAAATTAACTTCTCAGTAGTTAAATAAAGATAAAAACAGCATTCATCTTAGTGTGAGCATGTGTAAGAGAATAGAATGCAGTTAAGTGCACTTTTCGCATACTTCCCTCAAGGTTAGATTTCTTTTGGAAAGAGGATTGGAACTAAAGGTATTTGTCAGTTAATCAGAAGATGCTTTGATAAAATTTTCTTGTTCTTTATCTATCTCATGAGTGTTTCCTGTGGTAATTACAGTTGTAAGGTATAGAAAAAGCAAATTCTTCTGCCTGTGAGGACATGGGTAATGTTAGTTCTGGAAATGAGACATATTTTAAGTAGAAAAAAAAGATGTGCGGAAAGCAGTGGGATTTTCTAGGAAAAGACAATCCTCTTCCATGTTTTTAAATCTTCTTTTTAATACTATGGAAGGAAAAGAATATATGTTGTTCAATTATTTACTAACGTTACTGTGATAAATCATATAGTTGAGTGCACCCTCAGCGAGTTTGCGAACGACACCAAGCTGAGTGGTGCAGTCGATACATTGGTGGGAAGGGAAGCCATCCAGAAGGACCAGGACAGGCTGAAGAAGTGGGCCAACGCGAACTTAATGAGGTGCAACAAGGCCAAGGTAAGGTAAGGTTTCTGCACATTTTGGCCATTTTTCTGTGATTAATCTCCAATTTGAGAAGAATGGCAGTGTTCTCCAGTTACTCTTTCTGTAATGAATGTTTCTGAACTGTGGAAAAGGATGATATCTGCACTGAATCGGCATATTTTCTCTTTACCAAATAAATGAATAAGCTGCTTTGTTAGGGATGAACTTTTGAACCTCCTCCAGTCGTAGAACTAGTCTGTCCATCTCATTGAGAGCTCAGCACAGCAGCCAGCCTACCACTCCCCACCATTTGTTCTCTTTGATGAACTTGGTGGGGATGCTTGCTATCCAGCCTCTCAGGTAATTAATGAAGACGCTAAACAATATTGTCTCCAGAATTGGTTTCTGAGAAACATCATTAATTAACTTCTTTTGGACTGCTGTCTATATGGTTAAATGCATGCTATACCAAAAGTACCTTGCCACATGTTAATTCTCTGTTCAGTAGTGAGTTGCTGCTGCAGTTTCTGAGCAGTAGCAACGGGCTAGAAGGACAGGAGGATGGTACCCAGCCAGCAGAGCTTGGCTCTGCCACAGTGATGTGAAAAATATTGATTCTCCTGCTGTGATTTCAACAGTGAATAAAAATAGTCAAGGACTTTTAAATAAACAGAACATCACTGTAAAATTAAATCAAGAAAAAAGAAACCAGACGCTAGGTCTCTTATGATCAGACATTAGCTTTCTTACTTATGCAAACAGTGATTAATTTTATAACGTATATTTGTATGTTTTAAGAAACACATTCCCTTTTCTTGCTTTCCCCTTTAGTAGTATGGCTTCATTTTTCCTTGAGTTCATGTGCATTTCTACTGCGTAGTGTGATAAGGTCATTTGTGGATAGTGATATGAGGCTAACAGGAGTCAGAAATGATGAAGAAAAGCCCATGAAAGCCTTTGTCTGTGTGAGAGTGTTGCTGCAACATCAGCTCACCTCCAGAGTGCCCTATTCTGTGTCCTGTGGCTCCATTTTCTCAGGGAAAGGCATGATATAAATATGCCAGTTAAGTTAGTTTGGTGATTTTTCCACTAAGCGACCCACAGCTGGAAAGTATTAGTATTTTTACAAGAAAAATCTTGCAAAATTTGCAATTGTCTGTTTTATTGCAACATTCCATCATGGACTTTAGTATATTGCTAGATGTACTTCTGGGAACTTTTGCAGTTGTTCAACCAGATAATAAGTTGTGGTAGAGTACCTCAACTAGCTGCTTTGCATTGCACTTTCATACTGTGTGTTAGGATGAATCTAGAGTGCTCATTTGGTAATGTGCTCGTGGTCGTGATGGGTTGGTGGTTGACCGTGATGATTTTAGAGGTCTTTTCCAACCTGTATTATCCTGTGATTCATTTAAGAAAAGCATATGCTACCAGCCAATAAAGACACAATTTGAAATGAAATTTGTGAGTAATAGCTAGCAAAGTCTTCAGCAATAAGAGGATGATGCAGTTCCACTCCCCATTGTATAGGTTTCTTCTTTCATCTTAGTCTCCTCTACTTGTCGTGTTGTTTTTGTCCTTGCATGCAGATGTTCATTTGCTTTGCAGTAATTATCAGTATGTCAGTGGTTGCTGATGTGTCCATTGCTTTTTCCTGCACAAATTTCCCTAAAGAATTTACTATATTGGGAAAACAGCTGCTTCTCCATGCCTGTGTTTGCATTTCATATGATTGCAGTGCATGGCCAGCCCCACACTGACGTTTCTTTAGCAGAAGGGAGGTTACGTATGCAAAGAGAAGTTGTACATCAGCACTGTGGAGCATTCACATAAAAAACACTCTGTTTCTAAATCAAGAAATTGTCTGTGGCATACACCGAACTGGATTAAACATTTGTAATGAAATTACCGTATTGAATTATTTTGTTTCAATTATTTTTAGGATAGGAAAAAATATATACATAGGAAATATAAATGGTAAATATTTAAACAAGAAGTGAAAAATACATCCCTGGCGTAATTAAATTATTCACTTTTTTTTTTTTTTTCTATCAATCAAGCTCTGGCATAGTGAAAGGTGAGGGAGTAATTCTGTTCAGTATATGACTTTTTCTTTAGGAAGGTGGCACTGTGTTGGTCTAGAATTTCCAAGTGAGCAGCAAGATTACTGCAGTTTTGACTTCACCATTTATAAAGACATAACTAATAGGGAAGAATGGACAAACTGACTTCAGCAAGGGCACTCTAGTGGGGTGCTACATAGTCAGGGCTGCAGGCAGTCAGATGTCCTTGTCACTTTCCGGGCTTGATAAACAGCAGTTTGGGTAGGACTATTTATCACACCAGCAGCAGTAAATGTTGTTATAATGTCACAGAAAAATGGCAAAGCTTTCATGAAAAAAAAAAAAAAAAAAGCAAAGCACAAAGTAAAGCAAGGAAGAAAGAAAAGCTTTAAATTGAAGTAATTCAAGTGAGATTTTTACAGCCCAAACACACACTTAAATGTTTCCAGTGGTAAATCACATATATGTACATATATGGAAATGTGTGGGTATATTTGCATAAGTGCATGCAGCCAAAGAAAGGGTGAACAGTAATAGAGAGTGTGAGGAGAGTATGTAAGACATTTGTTACTCAGCTGCAGAACATTTGTTATTTTTCAGACAGCTTGACAGTTACCATGAAATTTCTGGTTGTCATATAAAAAGATTGCAGTGCTTTAGGGTTTTCACCCAAAATATAGCTTTCCTGAAGATACTTATCTTTCAAAGAGTAAATAATCTATGAAACCTGAGTTTTCAAAAGTTGCTCAACCACAGCTGCATTAAGGACACCTTTGGTGGTATCCTCTCTGTAGAGATGTCTGTAGTGCTGTCTGTCAATGCAGAGAGGAGGTACTGCATTCCCACAGCTCTCAGAGTCCAGAAAAACAGGAAGCCTATAAGAACTTTTTATGGAAGTATAATTTCTTTCAATGGTTATTCAGATTTCTAATCTTTGCTACTGTGCAGCTGAATGGATCAGAAACTACTAAGGCATTTGAGGAATTTCTTAAGAGATGAAAAGGATGTGACATGATGAATTAGATTACAGTATTATTAACTTCTGGGAAAAATAGGTTAAATGAAAGTCAAACAGTCAGAACATTCTCTTTTCTTGTCTAAACAACATTGCTGCCATTTATGCCTTGGTATTTCAGAAATAATCGCTAATGTCTTGTTAGCAGGAAGCCATTACAGTGACATAAATCACATCAAAATGTGAATAGGAATTCAAATTAGGTTTCTTAATACTAATTATATATAGACAGCTTTGGTTTAAATAATTGAAGTACAGAAAACCATTTTCATTAAATAGTGTTATGTGAGCTGACATAAAATAGGCATTTAATTCTTTGCAAATTCCACATCCTGAAAGTGCATGGCTGAAACCATTAGGAAGGAGGGAAGATCTAAGAATGCGACATTTTACCAACTTTGTAATATATAATATTATAAACTTTGTATTAAGAACTAAACTTTGCATGTAACTGCAGCATAAAATGTGACTTCAAAAGAATTTTGGAATTATACTTTTAAGTCTTTAATGTCATCTAAGCTCAGCTACTGTCAAGCATGGCTCTGTGGTGACAGAATCAGCCCTTGGCATTACTCAGCAGAACATGATCATTTTGAGCAGGTTTCAGTTCATTGTCATGTTACAATCTGGATTTTGTCCAGTATTATTTTTTTGGTCATGCTTCATGCTACTTGTGGGAAGATGAATAATCTTGGTTGTAAAAACATAGTTTTGGGGATTATAACCCAAATCACAGCTGCTAGCATGAATTCAGCCTGCTAGCATTTTTATTTTTTCAAAAAACTGATTGTCAAAAGAGATGGTCTTGACAGTTGTCAAGAGGTTGTCAATGCTATACCATTTTTTGCGTCGCTCTTCCTGTCATAAAATACTTAATGAAAACTATTGAGGTATCTGTAAGCAAAAAAAGTAGATCATTGAGGAAAACAAAAAAAACAAAACAAACAAACAAACAAAAAAAGAAAGCATAAGGGCTCTTTTTCATTCTTCCAAAAGTAAAAGTAAGAAGGAAAATGAAACTATTAAATTCCTCGACTTCTCCACGGTAAAGGATGTCATGCAGTGTTCACAGTCACAATTTTCTTCACTCTTCCAAACAAGCATTTTGCACCAGGCCTTCAGTCTCTTTCTTTGCTGGTTCTTCTTCGTCTGAGTGCAGTGGAAAGCTTTGATTCATGTGCAGAATTTCTGATGGAGCTAAGTGCTGCAATCTGTCCTTTAGCAGGGACACTGCTGCACTACTCATTTGTCATTATTTCTGGCAACCAGGTGGCTGAGTCAAAATTTATACACCTGAGCAGACCTACGGAAATGAATAGGACTACATGAGTGGGAAGGAATTGTTTTAAGTCTGAACTCTGGCTACAAAGAAATCAGTAGAAGCTTTAATAAAGCTCTGTTCTACCCTTCACCAGCCAGAATATCTGGAGAAGTGAAAGACTATTGTTCACAATCCAAACGAAGATGGAAAATGAGTAGTCTATCTCTCTCTCTCTCTCTTTTTTTTTTTTTTCTCTTTCCTTTTAAAAGCAGTACGTTTACCAGCAGTTCTTTTACTGAGGAAGAATCTAAGCCTTACATTGCTATTTTTGAACCTAAAGTGATCTTCAATTTCTTACCAATTTTTAAAAATCTGTGCTGTTTGGTTAGATAACTGTTGTGTAAATACTTAATCTATCAAGAGATTTTTATCTCCATAATTCTACCATGTTTTCATGTCAATCCACTGAATATCTCAGATTAGTCAAAGAATATCTAGGCCATTTTAGCCTCTATTTCTAACTCCAATTTTATCCTCATTTTGTCTGTTTCGATCACTGTCTGTGACTGCTGGATTTTTTGAAAGTAAGATAAAAAGTGGCATCATTAAGGACAGATGTAGTAAATGCCCTACATAAGTGTAGGTGTGAAGAAATGCAAAATCTGAAAAATAACAAGAACCATAAATATCTCAGTCTGAGCTCTAAGAGAGCTATGAAATAAAATAAATCTTTTTAGTTTAAAATTTCAAACCTTGAAATTGTAGCCAGTATTAAATTATTGCACTAATAGGATGGATTCATGCAAGTATGAAAAGAGTTATGAAGCAGTCTGGAGCTTCATCAGGATGAAAGGTAACCAGGTTGTCTGTGGAGGACTCAGTGAAGTTGGGGAGCAGTGATGTTCAGTGGTTTAAAATATCTACTAGGATCAGCTTTCAACCAGTGAACAGTGAACAGTGAACAGAAATGCTATAGCAGAATGCTTGCTAATGAGTACGGGACCTTTAATGAGAAATCTCTGCTGTAAGCCTGTGAGTGGGTGTTCAGGAATAAATGATATATTTATTCCTCATTCCACTAGTTCTGTGGGAAGAAATGAGGCACAGTGGGACAGTACAGATACTGGGCCAGGACACTGAGCTGACAGCTTCAGTCCGAGCAGAGGGGCTTTCCTGGGAAAGTCCACAGGTAAATGGAAGCATGAAGGCTACTTCAAAAGTAATGCCTCCTGTTTTATTATGCTGGCCCGCAGCATCAGAGGTGGATGTTGGTAGAATGGCAGCAGAGGTTGAACCTTCCCAATGGTATTCTGTTACCTGTTGTTACTATGTGATAGATGGCAGCAGAGGGGCAGTCTGACAGGATGGCCTCTGACATGGAAGTGCATATGAAGCAAAGATGTGTCACTGAATTCCTCCATGTGGATAGAACGGCACCCCCTGACATTCACTGACACTTGCTGAATGTTTATGGGAGATGAAACAGGACGTGAGCTCAGTGAAGATAACAGGGAGATAAACGTTAAATAGTGGGAGAGGACCATTTGGTTTCCTCTTTAAGCGTCCAGGACATGACATGACTAAGCTGATGTAATGAAAAAGCAAATCAATGATAATAATAAAAAAGGGCAAATGGAAAGAATTGGAACTGAGCTGTCTTTTCAGAAGTTAAAAATAAGTTAAAAAAGTCTCACACGGTTTCTGGCAGCAGCTCAAATATCATAGTCACAGCAGTGAGTCAGATGAGATGAGAATTGAGTAGTAAATGAGAAAAAGAGTAGCACAGCAGTTTAACATGTCACAAATGCAGCGTTTGGAGAAATCAGGGGCTTGCATGGTCCAGCAGATAGGGCTATCTGCCGACAGTCAGCTGTACTGTTCAGTGTAGTGCGTGCTTTTGTTTCAAGTTTCCTTGGTGATTCATTGGCAGGTAATCCATGGAGGGAAATGTGAAGGAATAGCATATAGCATCCTGGAATCAGGTGGTAACCTCCAGTGATAAACAGTGCTTCAAGACTGAAACAATGGTATACAAAACTGGCAGATGTAAAAGCTTTTCTCAGCTCTAAAAGCATTGAAACATGCCAATTTTAGTAAGAAGGTTTCTTATGAGCCTCTAAGCCATATGGAGCGTCAACATGTTTTCTGTCATCTAGCTGTCAGTTTAAAGAGAAGTAGTAAATTTGTGAGACGTAATTCAGCAAATATTGCAGGGGTTGTGTGCAAACAGAGAGAGTGATATCTTGGAATCCTTTGCACATCTATAGAGGCTTCGTGCTTTAACTTGAAAATGAAGTAAGTGCTAGATAATTTGAAATTTGTAGCTGTTATCTTCTGAAGCTTTTCTGATCATGCCGTGTGTGATAATACCAGCGCTGGTTGAGAGTTTAAGTGAAACTGAATTAGCTATATTTCCTTTGGAAATGATAGACTACTATTACTCTGTGTCTTAATTGGATCCATGCAAGCATTGTGTGGTGCCTGTCTGTGCCTCAATACTGTTTGAAAAAATCCTATTTATTTCAGATTTGAAGGAAGGTAGATTCCTCAATCGTATCACATTCCCACCTGCTTCATAAAGGTACATTATCGCGAGAGGGGAAAAAAGCTTGTCAGTAGCCACAAAGAGGAAAAAGTCAGGATCAGTGAGATGCCACCTGGGAGTGCTCAGACAGCTGTGAATTGCAACTCACACAAGTGACTTGTACTTTTAATATTTTTCTGCATTATTACAGCTATGTTTGCCTTGGTTAGCACACTTTACTTATATCCCAGCTGAACTCCATTGAGTGCCTTCAACAGAATGAGCTTGGAGGTGTTGTCTAAAGCAGCCACATCACCCTTCTGCTAGCAATACTATTTCTGATACGCAAGTTTGGTTTGTAGACCTCTTAGTCATTCATGATTGTAACTGTCTAGTTGCTGGAATTTAATGAAAGCCATTGGATCCTAAATCCACCACTTTGTCCCCTTGCTGAGCTCTCACACTGCTGTTGTCGTTCATTTATGTATATAAGCATAAATCAAATAGAAATCAGCTGCATTATGCTATACCAGGTAACAACCTTAGAAAGACTTTTTTGATGAAAACTCTTGCAAAGAGAAGTCAGTGTTTTAAGCTAAGGATCTAATAGCTCTTTGATGATGAAAGTTGTTATTCAGAGAAGACTGTTTCAAAGTGGTTTGTGGAAATTAAAACACTAGGTGGTACTGCTATCTGATTTAATTTATAATCTCTTCATCGCAGTGATGGAGTGAACATGATATTTCCAATTCAGTAGAAGTAATCTAATGTACTCTGATACTAGCTAATGATTTCTCAGATATTCCATATTCACCAAAGCTTTTGTCTTTACATCTGCTCTATAGATTAATTTGCATTTTAATTAAAGGGTATAAATGAAGGATATTAAAGCTTGGAACAGAGAACATAATTTTCATATCCTCTAAAATGTGATTTTAAGTACTGAATTAAATCTGTTAAATAGCATTACTGGTAGAATCAATTTATGTTTATTATTTTCTGACTTATTCAGTAGTTGTTCTGTTTTAATTAAGAACTTTAAATGTTAAGATATTTGCTATAAACGAATATCATTTAAACTACAATGCTGTATAGAATAGCTACTACACTCTAAAATGTGTGTAGGTTGCTCTGAAAGTAATACCCATTATTTATTTCCATGGAAACTATAACAGATAAAATGAAACAATAACATTAACTAATAAGGCAAATTCCCAGCTACAAAACACTATTTTTCAACATAGGCATTACTTTTACCTATGGAATGAACAAGGGCCTGCATGCTGCATTTGTAAAAATCTGCATGGCCATCTGGAATGTGGCTTGTCTTTCATATCTCTGTGCTACTGATGAAATACACCACCACCGCTGAGCTCACATTCGCTTTTTGGCCTCCATAAACGTTGAGCAAGTGTCAGTGAATTTCAGTGATTTTGAAAAGAACAGAGATTTTGAACAGAAAATTTCTGTTTTTTCCACATGGAGGAATTCAGTGACACATCTTTACTTCATATGTACTTCCGTGTCAGATGCCATCCTGTCAGACTGTCTTTTTGCTGCCATGTGTCACACAGCAGCAACATGTAACAGAATACTGTTGGGAAGGTTCAACCTCTGCTGCCATTCCACCAACATCTGCCTCTGATGCTGTGGGCCAGCATAATAAAACAGGAGGCATTACTTTTGGAGCAGCCCTTGTATGACTTTCTGAATCTTTAAGAATCTTCTACCACACAGTGTTTGATAGAAGAATTAAAGAGGAAGACAGTCAACTACCGTTTAGACTTAAATGCATGTTTTCAGAGTTTCTGGATGGCCTTGATCCAAAGCTCTTAAGACCCAAATTTCATTTTCTTTGTCCAGAAAATCTGTAACTAGGAACTCCAGAAATTTTAATGGAGGTCCATTAGGTTGGTCACATCATGTTCACTCTCTTTTGTTTCCCTATTAAAAACTTCTATTCTACATATCTTCTTCTTAAACAACTTTGTTTTTTCTATCACTATAAGAGATATTTGTCATGTTCTAGTGATGGATTCTGTCTACAAAGAGAGGCGATAAAAATCACTTATTAATCATTCAAGTAATGATGGACAGTGGTAGTTATCTAAAGCAACTCACCTGTGAAATTCTTCATTTGTACATATTCTAGGAAATAAGCTTTTCTCTATAGCTCATACTCCTAGTATGTGTATTCTCTTCCCAGAACAAATTGGAAGGGTTTCTTTATCTTGATCCAGACTGGAGTCTGTTTACTCCGTGGTAATAGAATTTACTGATATGTGTCTGTAAGGCCCATCTTCTGCCATCTCTTTGATAGTATGAATGCAGTTCTTCCTGCTGTTTCTCCTCCCTGTTTCTTCTAGTGTGTCAGTGTTTAATTTTTATAATGCAAAGTAGATTTATTTTGTCTGATTAACAATTTTACTTGATTCAGAATCATTCGAATGGAACACTTGAGGGAATATCAAAATAATCCTACAGACTCGTAACGTACTCACTTATATTACCTGGACTTCTAAACAGAAAGCTAGTGTAAATAAAAAGGCACTGCTAATGAAGTTTTTAGGTGATCAGTAGAATACATTTCTGAAATGGAAGTTTGAGATCATCTCAGAGTGGGTATGATCGCATACAGTTGTATGTGGATGCTTAATTATAATGAATTGAATAAAACACTTCAAAAATACCTCATATTCTGTACATCCTGATGGTTCAGATATTTGCATTTAATTAAAAATATACCATTGCTTCAGTAGCCATTCCTGTGTAACATTTTGAGATGTTACACTACAAAGCATGTATTTTCTAAAAATGTATTTCCAAAGCAAGAAGATACTTCTAAGTGCTTGAATTTTGTTGTTGTTATTGGGAATCCCGTAGCTGTAAAAGTGGAGTAAGAAAGCTCAATCTACTTTGTGCTGATGTTTTTGGGGAAACATGGATCAGACTGGTCCTTCTTTCATGTGCCCCATGAGTTAGCTTGAAGAAGCTTAAGTTGTGAGTTCCATGCTGGTCCTTCAACAGCTGCTTTCTCAGTGTACACCTCACAAGGAGGTGTTTTATTAATAACAGGAAACAATGGATATGAATCAGTCAGCAAACAATTTCACTTTGACGATAAAAACAGCTTTTATGATATTTGCAAGTATTTACAATGTTGTTTCCTTCTGTAATGTTAACGAGTTTAGGTTTTCATGGGATTAAAAAATGGCAAATCAATAAATAAGGCATTTTTAGCCTTCCTGAGAAAGATTGAGTTTGTTTTACTGCAGGAAGACATACTGAGAAATAAATTTCTTGAAGGAAAAAAAGTAGAAAACAGAAATTAAAAAATAACTCTTTTGTATATATATATTTATATATAAAAACTTTATATATATATGTGTGAAGAGAATAAAAAAAAATACCCTAGTCACAGTTGTTTTATTTCCTCATTTTGTTACCTTAAGCACTTCCCTCCTCACCGTGCTTTATAGGAGCCGGTATTAGAAAGGTTGTGTGTTTATCTCACAGTTTGAAAAACTTCTGTTTGGGAATTCATTTTATACAATCATAAATGTATTTCTGTTATATAAAAAAAAATTGTGTCCAAGCAGAAACTATTTCCAACATCTTTTTGCTGAATCTGATAAGGTTCTTTTCCTTCATCTCTGCTGTTCTAGCAAAGTGCTTTAGAGGGCAGCAAAGAAGCTCCTAGAAGTTAAAATACTTTTATTAGGGAAAAGAATGTAAACAAATATCCATTTTCAGCAGAACGATTTAAATTAAAAGGTGACTGAGAAATGATTGTGAAGCTAATAGAACGTTCCTGGAAATTTGTTTTTCTACAGCCAGGCTCATCTTCCTGCTACGTATTTACATTACCACTAATAGAATTATTGGAATACTGTCAAATAATGCTGTTTGTGTTGCTGCCCTGCCGAGTGAAAAATACTGTGACTTGTAGAGTCTCTGAAGTCTTGTTGAGTAGAACGTACAAAGAATGCTGTCAAGTGAACAAAGAGTGAAAGTCCTTTGCCAGATTCCGATGTGTGCTGCAAGTAGGACAGGATCTCCCCATATGCCTCTGCACTACAGTGTGCCCTGCTGAGTCCTCTGCACTTCCCCACAGTCCAAACTGAGGGACCTGGCAGGCTAAAGTGCCTCCAGGCTGAGGCAATCCATTTGTTTTTTCAAAACTTAAACACCTCAGATCTAAATTGGGACTTCAGTTTCAGTCTTTAGTGGCCTACCCTAAGTTAAGTATTAGTGCTGAAGTAGGATAGGGATGCGAATATCTCTCTGAGGACTGTTAAAGCTTATTCATTAGATCATGTTTTCCACTAGAACTTATTTGTAGGAAAGCTTTATTTGCCAGGTATCTTTGCCATACCCAAAACTTAAATGAATGAGGCATTACAATTACCAAGACTGGCATGTATTTAGAACAATATAAAGTACTCTAAAATGCTGTTTTACTACTAAGAAAGCCTACAGAAAATCAAATTTTATTTGTTTAAAATTCTATAGCGCACGAGAGCACTCTGTCAGGCCTGAGTTTGCTCTGTGATGTACAACCTCTGGTTCTGAACTCATTCTGTGCTACCCTGACCGGTACAGCCCTTATTGGAGTAGTTCACAATATCTTGCTATATCTGTCTTAAACCATTGAATGTGTTCTTAAACTCACTAGATAGATTTTAAGTGCCATCATTAATTGGGCTGCTTGACAGCTGTGGAGAACTAGCACTTGAAAAAGAAGATTTATAAAATGTTATTTGCAACTTTAGTAGATGCTTTATGTGACTGCAGTTCATCTCTGCTTTTCAGTCTGATGGTGGTTGTATTCTACCAGTTTGAAACTCTCTGATACTGTATCTTTAGAAGGGCTGTGCCATGAAAAAGATCTTGCCTTTCACTGCTGCTTTTTTTGGAAACATTTGTTCATATGAAATAACAGTAAGAAGGATTATAGAGGAAGAGACACTGATGAAAAATAGTTGTTGGAAAAGCTTGATTCTCTAGCTGCTCTTTTTAAATTTAAGTTATTCTTCCAAAAAGACAAAAACACATAAATTCTAAATTCTGAAGTTACAGTTAAATTTTGAAGAAACAAGAGTATTTGTTGAGAAGTACGAGAGAGTCACCTTTCCTGGTGTAAATTTTACCTCTCCTCAAAAAAGGCATGTATCATAAAGGAGATCTTGAATATGAGAAAAGTCACAAATCTATTATACAAATGCACCTGGTGATAAATAATTGATTCTTGTCCCATGACTTTAAAAGTTCTCTTTGGTTCTTGTTGGCTGTGTCTTTTCCTTTCTTCCTTTTCCTTCCTCCTTGCCTTCCTCCTTGCCTTTTCCTCCCTCCCTCTCTCTCTCCCTCTTTCCCTCCCTCCCTCCTTCCCTCCCTCCCTCCTTCGTGGTTATTTGTTGTTGTTTGTTCTAAACATCAAATCTAAAAGTTATCTGACCTCAAAGTTATGAGAAAAATTGTAAACAAGCCCATATAGGTTACATTACAAGTCAGGTTTTTCAGTTAAATTTCCAAACAAAAGAAATTGATTGACATTAGTTTGAATCCTCTTGTGTGTGTTTCTGCTGTAGTAATACTATTCATTTGAGAATGTGCTGTAATATTCCTAAGTAATATAAAGGAGCAAAGTTTGAGCATTCTGTGAGTAATTAAATGGCATTCTACTCCATACACTGTTCCAACTGCAGCATATCTGCTGATGGAGGAGGACCGGGTTGTTCCTCTGCTTTGGTCTGACCATACAGCTCTCATACAGCTTATAGCTTATATCTTATAGCATCTATAGCTTAAATCTTATAGCTGATTATAGAGCTCGTACCTAAACCTGTATGAGAAAAGTGTTTTACTTATGGTACCTACATCTCCTAAATGAAGATGTTTAAGTATCCAGCACTTATTACACGTGCATGCAAGACAGTAGCCTGGCAGCTACTCCCCACTGGAGGGCTGTTGCAGTCTGTCGCTGCCAGTCTTGCATGGAGGCAGGACGCTGAAGGTATTATTTTGAAGGGGAATTGTTTTCCAATGCAGTGTTGGAAATAATAATGCAGTTTGATGGGCATAATAAATTACATTGCATAATATTTTAGTGACCTAGAAGACCTCTAGTTAGGCAATGTCTGTTGTTTAATAAAACAGTACTCCAGTACCTTAATACGTGCCTTTCTGGAGTTTAATACACATACTAAAAATGGCCTCAAGTTGTGGCAGGGGAGATTCAGGCTGGATGTTAGCAAATACTTCTCTGGGAGAGTGGTCAGGCACTGGAATGGCTGCCCAGGGAGGCCAAGAAGGCCCATGGCATCCTGGCTTGTATCAAAACTAGAGTAGCCAGCAGGACTAGGGCGGGTAATAGTCCTGTACGCAGCTTTGGTGAGGCCTCACCTTGAGTGCTGTTCAGTTTTGGGCCCCTCACTACAAGAACGACATTGAAGCCCTGGAATGTGTCCAGAGAAGGGCAACAAATCTCGTGAAGAATCTGGAATACAGGTCTTGTGAGGAGCAGCTGGAGGAACTGGGATGTTTAGTCTGGAGAAGAGCATGCTCATGGGAGATCTTGCTGCTCTGTACAACTGCCTGTAAAGAGGCTGTAGCAATGTGGGATCAGCCTCTTCTCCCAGGTAACAGTGACAGGATGAGAGGCAGTGGCTTCAGGTTGTGGTAGAAAAGGTTCAGGTTGAATATCAGGAAAAATTTAATCTCAGAGTCATGAAGCATTGGCATAGACTGCCTAGGTTGTTGGTGGAGTCACCATCCCTGGAGGTTTTCAAGAAAAGGTGGAAGTGGAACTGAGATGGTGATGGGTTGATGGGTAGACTGGATGATATTAAAAATCTTGTCCAACCTATATGTTTCTGTGGTGAAGCATTTTTCCACCAGCATGTCCAGTCCAAAGAATATAGTCCTGCCCACAAAATCAATCCTGTCTGTTCATTAAAATTTGAAGAATAGATGGGCATCCTATAGTTTTGAACCTATGGAGGTATTTGTCAAATAAATAAAAAATAGGCTATTGTTCAGATACCAGGAGTGTTAATGAAAGATAATTATGTTGACTGAAATAAAGTGAAAGCTCCATCCAGCAGACATGATTTTTTCCATCACCCTCAGAAACAAATGCCTTTTAATACAGTGGAAAATTACTAGGCAAGTCTGAAATAACTAAGCAATTACTGAAGGCTTTGTTTAAATTTCCTCAAAAGAATGTCACAAAGAAAATGATAACCATTATTTCAGTAATGAATGCAGTACAGCGGTTTCACATGAAAAATAAACTCATATTTAACTATTAATTAGCAGCTCTTGATACTTTGAAATTGTTTCAGCATTAGTGTATTGATTCATGTATCTGTCTAAACGTGCCTGAGGAAAAATAGGAAGAAGCACAAGTTCTGAAGTACTGCATTTTGAGAATGTTGCTATAGAATTTCATTTTCGTTTAAAAAACAACCTACCAGATTCCTTTTTTTACATTGCCTAAAAATCTGGCTTATTGGCAGGTGTTTTTTCCTACAGACACAGTCATTCAAAGCACTAATTTAGGATTTGAAAAAAGGAAGCAATATACTAAACTATCTCTTTTTTCTTTTTTTTTTTTTGTTACAAGCCAGATTTTAAGTTTGAGAATAACATTATTAAAAGACTCAAGGAGGCTTCATTTACATCAAATGCACCTGGTTCCAAGTATCTGTAGCCATTAAGATCTGTGCTCAGTGCTGAAGGGGTCTGTCAATATATATGGCTGGCATGCTAGAAATAGAACTTAAAAATTTAATTAGGTAAACCTCAGTTTCTTCCTCCATCTGTAGCACATGTTAAGACTCAGTGCTGGGGCACAGCAGGAAGCATTAAAAGCTCCTGCAGAGGATGCACGTGCACAGCTTACTAGAGGTTTTCAACACTGAAATAGTGCAACTACAAAACAGAGGTAAATAAGGACAGATTTGGTTTTTGTGCCACTTAGCGCACCTGAAGCTAACAGGCAGTGTGGTGGAGGGCACTAGCACTGGTGGCAGTGCCACTATACAATGTGGAGTAAGGTTAAATGTTTCTCCTTTCTTCCTGTCTCAAGCAGCCTACCAATTTAGCTGACAGGAAGACTGCGAAAATAATAATAAGCAACCAGTGTGTCTTTGATTAAACCATTCCTTCTGCTTCCTAAGGTAGTAATCATGCATCCTTGTGTTAATCCCTCTCCATATAATGGACATCACACCTGAATTTTTAAAGGGATGATTCCAACTATATGCATCTTGAACATTCCACTGTAATTCAGTGCACACCCCTTTATGTTTCTAGGTATTCAGCATCAGCTTTAGTTGTTAAGAGCAGTAACCGAAAGTAAGTGAGGCAAGTGGGAGAGTAATTGATAAATTACAGAGTATAGTTGTAGTGGTGACAGACTGTCAACAGCAACTCATACCATGCTCCCTATCAAATTTTGACTTGCTCTGTGATTTTTATTGCAAGTGAACAATGTTGAAAATGAAATAATTCTGTCATGTCAGCTGCAAACACCTAAAATCACTGCAGTTTATTGCACCAGAGAAATGTTCTCCTGATGCCTATGCCAAAAAATCAACTAACTGTAAGGTGTGCATTCATAATAGTGCTACCATGAAAAAATAATACATGTCTAACAATTTAAATGGGACAATTATCAGGAAAGCATTGTAAATGTTGTTTGAAGCTTTCATGTGTGCATGTGGTGCAATAGCAGAAACAAGTTGGAGTTAGCCCCACTCTGTATACCACCAGTGCCACAATTCAAACTAATAAGGACTTCCCATTTAAACTTCCTAACCAAACAAGTGAGGTTTTGAATCTTGAATCACAAGAGGGAAGATCCCAATAGAAGAGCAAGTTGTGGAGTGTAATTACAGGTCTATAGGGCCTTTAAAAAATTTCCCATCATTACATCAGATAATAATTTCTAAGTGTACATAAATTCATCTGTCTCCTGTCTGAGAAAGGAAAAGTTAGTTTTGCCGTTCAGCTCATCATTTTTATAACACAGTACCATAAAGTAGCACAGACACTTTCATACACATCCTGCTGGGTTACATATCAACAAAGACATGGTTACTAACAAAGATAGGGTTACTAACAAGGAGAGAAGAGATTTCTGTACTTTGCATGACAGTTTAATTTTTATTTAAATCATTAATATTTACTCTCTGGTCTGTCACCACATGAAAGAACTGTGATCTTCTATCGGTATGAAACAAATGTGCTGTAAATAAAAAAAACACTGTGCAAGTCATCTGCAACAAACTCTGTATTACTCTTTTGATATTATTAAGCTTTAGTTTGGCAAGGTCTTTTTTACTACCTCTTTCCTAGTTCTTCATTGAAAAGCCATTCCTGGGATTTAGCGAAAAGATCTTTTCTAAGAAATTTGTTTGCAAGTTAGTTTTCCCAGTCCTGTGCTTTCAGTTTGCTTTTATTTTTTATTTTTTCCAAATTTACACAGGTCTCTTTACCCTCTTTTCAGTGTTTAAATGGTGGTTAACTGTGAAGAAGACAAAAATAGATGAAGTAATTGACGCTTTTTCATTTGTCATATTGTGTCATGCTGTGCTATGAATGTATTTAATCTGGACAGAATCAAAGGAGTAAAACACAATTTAATAGCTATCAGTCAGAGGTAGGAAGCCTCCAGTGAGGCTGCAGGTTGGACTCAAATTTAGTGAAGGGGGAAAAAAAAGTAGTGTGACTATGACCATGAATCTTCAGGAACACAAGACTGGAAGGAGCAGAGTCATTGAGGCTCTTCCTTTGCGGATACTAAAGCACAGAGATTCTTTCATAAGTATGCCTAGCTCTTTCTTAAAAACAATTACGTCTTTTTGTTCTGACAGTTCCAGTTGCAAGACCACCACTCTCTGGAAATTTTGAGTTGTCTTCTGATTTCCAGTCAGAATTTTTTATTCATGGGCAGTGTAATCAGTATCCTTTCTTATTCAACTATGGCCAGAAATAGTGCAATTACATATCATTTTGTTAGAACAAGTAATCAAACCTTTCCTGACCTCTTACAAAGTGGAAGTCTGCAACATCTGAAAGATGAAGAGAAGAGCATTTTAAAGAACAGTGAAAATTCTCTGCTTTTCAGCTCATCTGACCAAAGTCATTTTTTCTTGGATCGGAATGGCCAGAGATATGTGCTGCTTTTTATATGGTAACTTAATAGCTTCTCGTTCAGTGGTACTTCAGAATCCTTGACTGTGAGTTATTGTCCTTGCACATCCTGCAATTGTGTATTTCTAATATTACTTCTTTTCCTATGTTTGTTTCAGGAGTGTTACTTTTCCAGATTTGCTCTGATAGCAAATAAATTGTCATAGCTCTTGAACTATAATCTTCGGATATCTCTGTTCAGAATTTTCTGAGAATCTTTGTATCATATTAACTGGTCATACTTAAACACTTAAAAGACCGTATAGCTCTGACAGCTATACAATCTTCAGATATTCAAATAAATACGCAAGTAAAATAATAAAAAAGATCTCTTTTTCCCAAAGGAGATGTCGTGCAATTCATGGTTTTCTTACTGCGGAGCTTACCATCACTTTATTCTATATATTTTGATTTTAGTGATTAACAAAAATGCTTGGTTTTATATTTTTTGCATTGTTTCTGAATGCACACATAATGTAGGTTGGGAATACATCTGCACATATTAATTTTATGTGGGTACCAACCTGAAAATACAACTAGAAAAAAAAAAAAAAAAACTGATTGCATCTCACTGTTAATTCATTAAATTTTCTACACTTGGGTAAAAACTTAAAGAAGTGGTGCTAAATAATCAGGAATAATTACGCAACATTAGTAAAATCTCAGAGATTTTACTGGGAGGCTTTTAACTTCAGTTAATTTGAACAAGTCAAAAAAAAAAAAAAGAAATATATTGTTAGGTCTACAATAGTACAACAGTAGCTTAACTGCCTCAGGTGTCACTTGGACGCATTTCTTACAATCTAGTGGAAAGTGTCTCTTGCAGAAGTAGAATCTAAGGGGCTGCTTGGTAAATGTGTGAAACATAGCAAACTTGCTAAGAAGTTTATTTCTACTATCACATGTAAATTGGAAAGAGCATTGTGGCATTATTTTTCCCATCCCAGTTTTCCTTCAGTCCTTGATGTATAATTGCACGGTTTCTTACAGTTTTCACAGTCTGAATTTCCTGTTTTGAAACAGTTCCTCTCATTGTAGACAGAAAGCGAAACAGCTTTTGACTGTGAAGAACACTTTAGAAAAAGAAGAATCAGGGCTGAAATTCTGAGAGATCCTGAAAGAAAAAGATGTCTATCAATGCTTTATGGATTAAGTTAGCTGAAAGATTTGGCAAAGAGAATTTGAAAGTAGTGCTATAGCTGTTTGATTATCAATGGCCTTTTTACTCTTTATTCTATAGAGTTACTCAGTTTAAAATATAAAATTATGTCTCTGTCTAAGAGGAGTCCAAAATGAATCTCCAGATCAGTGTTGGTAGAAGAATAAAAAAACGTTTTCCTGAATAAACTCATTCATATTCTCATAAAACAATTGCCCATAGCAGTGTCTGTTGATTAATGCTTATTAATCCAATAGGCCTTTTAGCTTCTTAGTTTCCTTGTCATCTGATGTGCAATGTTCCTAGAGTTTCCTTGTCATCTGGGATTGGTGAAGCTAAGAGTGCAGTTAACTGGAGAAAGACTAAAGATGAGACAGAGGCAGAATTGACTGAGGGCTGAAGAACAAAACTGATTTGAAGCAGAGATGAGTTCATTATCACAATTTGTTTCAAAAAGTTTTCCTTCCTGCTCCCAAAACATCAGGAATGGATTTTTTTTTTAGTTTTAGCCACCTTTGGAGATGAGCTACGGCTCCTCTTCCTTTTGAACATCATGCACTCCATGATGAAGACAGTGTTATAATTACGTTTTTGAGAAGCAAGACCATATTAGTAACAGGATGCTTTTTTGCTATTGCATTTGTTTCTGTAGGGTTTCTTTAATAAGCAATGGAAAGAAGTATCAGTCTTTCTCTACTCAGAACAGCACAAGTCACATAGATGTGAAGAAACAAGTTGTTGAGCTCAATAGCTCGCTAATTCCTTCAGTTCAGACAGAAATAGTGAGGCAGCAGGAGATGCGGCCTGACATTTTTGAGTCAGAGGCAGTGGTAACTGTGTCTGTGAAGAAGGGAGAAGAAATGAGGCATTTGATTCCACATTTTGTTCAGCACTGATCTAAGAGTGTGGAAAGTATCAGCTTTTCACTCAAGTCCTGCATTTCTAAATGTGTTGTGCTGACAAGCTTGTGGACAGCCCCAAGAGCTCCTGCAGCACAGTAATTGTGTGCTTCTGTCTGAAGTGCTGAGAGTGAACTGAAATATTTGAGAGGGAGGTGATTTCTTTGGCATAATAATGTTACGATAACCTCTTGTGTGAGCTGGTATTTCTGCTGATCCAGAGATGACTTAGTTTCCTGAGTCTATCAGCGAGCTCAAAATCCGTTTGATTTAAGTCAGATTGGTTGTTGCTTTCTATAATCATACTCAGTGAAATCTGGTGTAACAGGGAACTGCTGCAAATGTGCCAGTAAGCCACTACTAGTCACTGTTGTCAAATTTATACGAAGAGCTGTTATATATGTTTTATTTTTTCCTACCAAAACAGAAAGCAACTGTAGTGATGTATTGACTTAAACTTCTTTTTCCAGTTCTGTGCTCAACAGCAAAGCAGCTGTGTAATGTCTAGATTTTTGAAGCAAGTGGACATTTCTGGGTCTTCCATGTAGGAGTTGCTTATGATGTCTCTGTATTCTGTATTCTATTTTGTTTTATTTTTATATATATATATATATTTTTTTTTTCATATTTCTGGACAGGTAAACTATGAAATGAAATGGTAGCAGTTTTTATTTCTGGCCTTTCCAGATAGGACTTTCAGTGTGTAGCTTCATTGCCATCAAGATTGTAAGCCTGCTGGAAATGTGTTTGTCACTGTTGCTCTGCAGAATACAGTTATTTCACTTAGCTCCAAAAAAGATGAGTTACACTGTATTACACTACAAGAGTTTATCATTAAAGCCACAGATAATTGTACAGAGAAGAACTGTGTGTTTCTTCTGTGTTATATTATTTTCCTTCCTACTTAAATACGCTCACAGCTCTGAAGAGGTAGGAGAAAATCTATCTAAGTGGCTTTAAGCTTTGGTACTGAGTTTGTCCAAGATTCATAAACAGTGTCCTTGAAAGCAAATATCTCGACATTATTTTGCTGAAAAAAGATGTCATCATCTTCTCCTGTCAACACAGAAAATGTGAGTAATGTCAGTAGGCAGGTCAGCAAGTCCAGTCAAAGTAAAATCAAAAGAGCCTGAGAAAGTGATGTCACCACCTTCAGTCATACAAAGCAAAGAACAGCATTTAATTTAAGCATATCTTTCATTTTTACCAGCTGAAGAATGAAACCAAAGCCACAATCATCTCCAGTGCTTTTTCAGATTTGTAGTACAAGGATATGTCATAATGCCTGTGTGATTAGAGAGGTGAAATGTATGAAGAAAATGCCAAAGTACCTGGAAAGGAAAAGCTAAGAACTTCAGAAAAGATATTTCTGAATAACACTCCCATTAGTTACTCTTCAGTATTTTTTTGTCCTCTTTTTTCCCCATGTATGTATATAAGACTGGATTACTATAGATTATTATTCATGAACAGTAGCTATAATTACTGATTCATTTGCATATGGGAAATGTAGTGACAGTGCTGTTCACTAAATTCACAATTAACCTATGAGTAAGGGAAGACCCTTCATAGGTCTTGTTTCCTGTAGAAGTTCTAGTACTAATTTACCAGTCATCAATAACCATATTGAGTGGCCTGTATCATATAAAAGAATGCAGGGCCTTATTTTTGAGAAGTCGTCAGAAAGTGAGACCACTGCTTTTCAAAGACTTAGCCAAAGAAAAATTAACAAATTATTTACATATCACCTCTGCCTGTCTGCTAGTTTTCAGGAACTAACACAGTGTGTGTACCAAAGCACGTAACTCAAAATAGTTGCAACACTTTAGTTAGCACTGAGCAATTTGCAAATATTCAGAGAATATTTTCTTGTCATGTAAAAAGAAAATCAGTATTTCTGACAAGAATTCTGAAAAATAACTGTTCTAATGATCTGCCATTCACTTCTAACAATATGCCTTAGAATGAAGTCTGCATAATGATTTGCTAGTTTTAGGAAGTGGTGACTAATAATTCAATTGCAAGGAGATCCTTCAGTTAGCATATTATTACAACAGATTTTATTCATTTTCATACACATATATTTCAGTAACAGACCTAATTTAAAAAAAAGTTTATGTAAGAAATGAACAGCAAGCTAAAGTCCCTTGCTGTGACTGATGGCATTAGTTATAGTAATGCTTTGGGTGTAATCAGGACTGTTTGTCTTTCTGACATTACCGCAGTGATATGAGATGCAGTATGCTAATATGCATATCTCAGTTTATAAGGTGTTATTAGTCCTTTGTTTCTTTCAGTCTCTTAATTAGTGACCACTGTTTAAAGTCATCCATCTTTGCTCACATTTATGCAAATATTCCTTATTTTTAACGATAGCATCAACAGGGTCATGTTTATCCATTTTTGTTAAGAAAATATTTTTCTAGAAGTCTCTTGTTATTACTCTTTTTCTTAGGGAAACTTATTCTGTTATTAAATCTAGCCATTTAGAGGAGCAAAGAATTACTATCTGTGAGTTGCAGGTAGATATGTTAGGGAATATAGATTATAAGTATGTACTGTATCTAGAATTCATAAATGAATTCTTCCGTCAATTGCACAACAGTATTTTCACAGCATTCTGTGGAGGGGCACACAATATGCTATGCTGACATAAATGGCTAGCATGCAGCTGATCATTTATAATTAAAAAATTAGTAATTATAAATGCATGTACCAGAGAGACATGGAGATGCAGCAGAAAATCCATTGTAAGGCCATCAAGATGATGATGAGACTGGGGCGCCTTCCTGTGACGAGAGGCTGAGAGAGCTAGGACTGTTCATCCTGGAGAAGAAAGGCTCATGAGGACCTCAGCAATGTCAATAAATAGCTGCAGGGATGGTACAGAAAGGACAGATCCAGGTTCTTATCGGTAGTGCCTGTTGGCGCTGGACACAACCTGGAAAACAGGAGGTTCTCTGTGAACACCAGGAAGCACTTCTGTTCTGCGTGGGTGACAGCACTGGCACAGGCTGCCCAGAGGCTGTGAGATCTCCCTGGATTTCTTCAGAAGCTATCTGAATGTAGACATGGGCACTCTGCTCTGCTGTCCCTGTTGGAGCAGGGGTGGGATGAGGTGACATCCACAAGTTCTTTTGAACCTCAGCCATGCTGTGATTCTACGAGACACCTGACTGGAGGGCAGGAAGTGCATAGAGGTGAGCAGATCAGGGTGGCTGTTCCCACTTCCCATTCTGTTGAGTAGCAGGACAGCACTCTGTTCTCCACTTTCCTCCTTTCTTTCCCTTTTTTCTATTTATGGCTTTGACAGTGACAGTGAGAACAGCTAGTCAACAATTTGCAAAGAGAGATGTGTAATCAAAGCATTCACTCAGTGTAATTCAACATATTCTAACAAGGGGTTACAAGGGTACTATATTTCCTTTTCTTCATGGAATGGTGTTTCCTAGGAGATGACCATTTTAAATCTCTCTGGATCAGCATGAGAGGTTACTGTGACGTGTAAACTTGGTGCCTTGTAAGTATGATAAAAGTGCCTCTGTCCTTGCTGATCCTACTGATGAACAGCATGCTTATGCTGCTATGCCATTCTGTCAGCTCAGGGTCCAAGTGACGTTCCAAGACTGGAAACAAAATGTAAACCGTCTAAAACGCTTTGAAAATTAATACATGCTGGTGCCAAAATAATACATGGGATGGCTGAGGGAAAAGTAATTTGACATAATTTTAATCATAAACTAAATGAACGTTGCATTTGAAGGAATTAATGCATTTACAATTAGCTTATAATTATCATTTTCATTACTAAGTATGTATATGCACCATCTCTCAGTTTAGAGAGCTGCAAGTGAACCATTCTTATACAGTATCATTAGCATTACTCTAACCCCAGTGCTCCACAGTAGCATGAAAACAAAAAGAAATGTTTTCTTAAATGCTAAAATTAACCTTGTTTGTAGCTGAGGTACACTTCTTTTGTAGAAGAAAAACAGCAGGATAAATATGATGAAGTTTTCCTTGATACTTGATATACATTCAGTTCTGCAGTTTCAGCTATTCTTAAAAAAAATACAAGATAATAATGTAAAACTAAATAATAACTCAGTGATCAAATTTATTTGCTTGTTTGTTAATTTATTCTGTAAAGGTATATAGAAGGAAGGCAATATTATAAAGAAGTTTATTCTGCTTCTGAAGCAAGAGCAGTACATCGAAAGAGAAATGTACTGGCTGGTAGAAAAGCTCTCTGCTGTCATGTAAACAGACAGATTAACAGCTGAAATAGAATTCTAATGATATGACTGTTCTCATTTTTCAGAAAGTATTCTGTCTGTCAGGAAAACAGTCTGAAAACTGCAGTCTGCTGTCCTGGCTTTAATAACTGTATTGATATAGACTCACAAATATGTTTAAACACTAAAAGTAAACTGACTTTTCAAAATATACAAGCATGCAAACAAACAAAAACAACCAAATCAAAAAACTTAGCAAGAGTGAGATTTCAGTAGTTTGGATACTGATTACATTTTTAATAATCTACAGTCCCTTCTCCGAAGGCTTTCCACTCCTTATTGTAAATAACAGAAAGTTATTGGGAATGAACAATAGTTTGAAATTATTTACTAATCAGTATCCTTAACTAATCTGTCCTTAGAAATGATACAGTTTTGTATCTTCAGGATATGTCACTGATGGATTTAGTAGGCTGGGTTTGTATATAAAAGTAGGTCTGAAAGTCTAGCAAGTTATTCTGAAGCATAACAAAGTACAAAACATTTAGAATAAGAAGTGATGAACATCATACAGAAAGAGAAGCAGATCTATGAAGAATACTGAAAATGAGGTATTTCTTTACTTCTCTAAGGTGTTGTCATCTGAGAATCGGAGGCCGTTTTAAGTTGAGTGTTTTATGCAGAGTTTCCCTGACATGGTATGATGTGAATTCTGTTGGTTTAGTTTTGGCCACATAAGGCAAGACTGTTTTTATGCTTCTCCTTCCACTAAATGGTTCTGTTTGTCTCTATATATTTAACCTTTTGTTGTTGTTGTGGCAGGAGTGCAAATACAGCAATGAATGCTACATCATAAGCAATTTCTGTTCATAATTTGAGTGTTGGGTGTCCTATATGAACAGCTGTTTCCCAGGGAAATGCATTATTAAAGGCTCTATGTTTGCACTCATTGTGTTTAAGTACCTGCATGCATTGCTGTTTAATGCATAAAGGGGAAGGTACTTGAATTTAGATGAGGCAATATTTAAATGCCTCTCACTTGAGAAGTGAGTCTTCAGAGGTACTATCCCTTCGGAACAATTCACAGAATAGCATATTTGTTCATGTTTGGCACAGATTTTGTTTGCCTTTAGTTAGGAAGAAGTTGCTGTTAAGAAAAGCAAAGGGCAATTTGAATGAAGCCTCAGGTCTGTCTTTCCTGAAGATCAGCACCTTTGTCTTGGTGTTTTACACCAAAGCTCCAGCTTACTTTTCAAACGGAAACAGCCCTTTCTTTAACCAGCATGTATCATTTATCATTTTATTGGTAGCAGCTAAGGATGCTCTAAAAATAGATGTGTGAAATGATGGACAGTTCATGATTTGTTGGCATGGAATCAAGACATGACAGCAGGGACCACGGAAGCCAATTGCATCCTCACTGCCCAGGTTACCATGGAAGCTTTAACCCTTTACACTCCCTTTGTCTCTCTTGGTCACATAACTTGTGCAGTACACTTTAATTGTTATGGATGAAGGGTATTTCATAGTGTAAAATCCACCTGCCCACGTTAACTGAAGCTGTCAGGCATGATTTAGGTAGCTGTGTATATTCCATAAATTATAATAGGAGAGTGCAGGTACCTCTGCCAAGGTCTTCAAGGCAAAAAAACAAACCAAACCAAACCAAAACAAAAACAACCCCAAACCTCAGTGTATATGCAAACTTGAAATGTAAATGAGTGCTAAATTTTAATGTTTTTGCATACAGTGAGAATTTAGGGGAATGTTCCTCTAAGAGTGAAGAAAAAGGAAAGAAAAACTAAAGAAAATAATGAGAAGTGAAATCTCTTACTCAGATTTCCTCAGCTAATTTCTATGTGGTCTTAAAATACTCAATTTTTCACCATTCAGTTCAGGTATCCTTTTATTTCTGAAATGTTACTTCCTCTTATTTTACTATGATTTTCTCTCTCAGCAACATACAGTGTTTAATTTAAATGCGTTCTTGCTGAATGTGACCATCCCCTAGCTCCTTCCACAAACTACTCCTCACTTTCTTCCACACGTTTTCTTCTTCAGAGGTAGCAGGGGATGAAGATATTTGGCTCCTAAGAATCCCATGCACTTTCCAACCAGTTAACACCCAGAGTGGATGCATTAATAGGAACTTATTCCTTTGTGTATTGTCCTGTTTTCTTAACCAAGTAGCAGAGAAAGCCTGACAAGGGCTGGAGGCTCACAGCTCTCAGGTTATCTGCTTTCAACTTTTTTTATTCCATAAGCCTCAGATTAGAGACAAAAACAGCATGTAGGTAAATGACAGTACTCAAAGTCTCTCAATTCTGGAGCAAATAGTTTTTCTTCTTTTCTCAGAACCCAAGCCCCAGAGGAATTTTCCTTTTCTCATTACCTGTTGACCATAACCTAAATAGCAGAGGTGAAACTTCCAGTCAGATTCACATAGACTTCTGCGATAGTACACAAAAAAAATTCATCATCATCTGTTTCTCTGCCATGGAGTTGCTTCTGCTATATTTCAGTCTCTTGCTCTCTAACACAAAATCCTTGGAGATTTTTGAACAAATGCCTGTGGAGTGGGTGGGGAAGCAAATCTGCATAACTTTTCAGTAGTTTCAGTCTCAGAAATGTCTCTTCTTCTTCAGTTTTGACCTGCAGAAAATGCATTTTCTATCTGAATGTTTTACACCTGGCATAGTTATTGCTACTCATCTTGCCAGACTGTGCCATAATTTTAATTAGAGTATGACTACCAGATAAAGCTGGAATGATGCTGTCTTTCTCTGAGTTTAATGTTGTTGCAAGATCTGTTTCTTACATGGCTCAAGGGGTACGTCTTTGCCTGAACACAGTTTCACAAATCTGGGACTTGTTTGGAGCTCTCAGTCGTGTAGAAATCCATTTATAATCTGTGGGTTTTAGTGAGGATGGAAAAAAAAAAGTATACAGTAATTTGTTTTAACCTTCTAAACACCTAGTTAGCCCGTTTAAATATGTAGCTACAGTTATGCTAACATCTGGATAAATGATGACCATACATGCTCAGGTTGGCATTTGGACAGCAAGTCCTCACCATGCAAATATCACATGACAGTTCAGAGCTAAAGCTCACATGGTTCTTGTCATGGAAATTACTGCATATGTGTAGATCAACAACTGCACAGACAGGGCTGACAGGGCACTTCCTAGCTCAGTGGTCTCACCATATGCAGAACAATGGGTCATGTTTAGAATATGGCAAAATCGAGTTTTAGGGGTTACTATTATGCTTTTGCTAGAAAGTGTTTCAACAGTTTGTACATTTCAAATCAAAACTATATCAGTGGATTGTGTGCATGAAATTAAATGCTTATCAGTTTTTTTTTGTTATTTTTAAGTGCTCCTAATCTTTCCTTATCCTCTTCAATACTAGTAGAGAGCTGCAAACATAAAAGATTTGGATTTGGCATTTCCTAAGGGATTGTTATTAAATTGCATGTTTATCCTTCCCAGAATATAAAAATCTGAAGTTTGACAACTCCAGTGCTTTATGTAGCCCCGTTAATGCAGTACAAAATGAGGAAAGAGGTGGGTAATCACAGTCAGTGGATTCAGCTCCTTCGAGGTTTTCCTCAGGAAGCTTGGATCAAGATTTGATATCACATTAGGAAGAGGTTGGAATTAAGGAAATGCTAAGCAGTGGTCTTGCATTCCTGACTTTTTGTGTCTGCCGAAGTCTCTGTGTCATGTTGCATCATGTGCCATTTTAGCCAGAACATCTCTTTTGATGTCCAAGGGAGAACTGGGAACTTAAGAACCTGTTATTTTTTTCTGACCTCTATTTGACATGAGGGAATTCAAGTGAGTAAGCAGATCTCATTTTCAGAGTGAAAAAAATTAATGAAAGAATTAAAAAGAAAATTTAAATTATTAAGACTGTGCTAGGGAATACAGCAGGTAGAAATAAATGCACAGTCATCAATCTATGTAGTCAATTTTTCATACATTTGATTTTAGGAAGTTTGTGAGCTTCAGCAGTTGATGAAGCTGTAACGATTCACAGTCCTTATGAATAAACTTTTAAGATGATAAATTTCAAGGAGTTTTGGAGTTTCTTTAATCTTAACTCCATAGTTATTATTTAAAGAGTCAGCATTTGACTTTTCCAAATTGCATTTCGGCACAGCAAGAGCTATACTCTGCCTTCCCTTTTTCAACCTTTCACAGTGGACTCATACACTGAAAGCAATTACAGACATTACAGCAAGAAAATTAGAGTGTTGTCACAGATACTTTACTTATAATGTAGTGAACAGACTGAATACTGAGATTTTGGGGTGAGTATTAGGGTCTGTGCATCATTGCTTACAATATATGAAGTAAGTATATATAGAGAGATACATGAACCAGTTTCCAAAACACACTAAGAATGGATTAGTGAAGTAAATTCATACAAAAAATTGAATTTTTCCTTACATAGAATCCAACTCATTGACAAAAATGTTTCTCCGGAAAAGTATTATTTGGCAGTATTCCTCTTGAGTTAAAACAAAATCTTTCAAAAAAAAAAAAATCCTACACATTAGTAATGAAATCTGTTCTTTTCACTGTGTTAATGTTGCTGCTGTCCTGATCATATGAAGTGAGATTAACTGTGTTCACTGGACTTTAATAAGGGCACAGTAACATGTACGAATAATGTGTTTCCTTAAATGTAAAATACAAGAGGAAAGAAACATGATTGGGAGGCCGTGACTCATTTATCTTAAAAAGATGAAGTACATATCTATTCATGTAGCTTTATTTTAAATAATGTAAAGGCTCTGTAGGGCCTTTGATAAATCAAGCAGCGAGCTTCAATTTCGTTTGTAAACATCCTTTGTTTGATATTTTCTGTCCCACTAAAATATCCCCATGAAAACAAGGCACTGTCTTTCAGCAAGTTGAAGGTTTTTTGTTTTTGTTTTTAATTCTGTTAATTTCAGATAAGAGACTTCTGCACACCCACAACCACAGTAGTCAGCAGTTCTGCCCATAGGATAACAGGACACAGATCTGTTCCCTGCATGAGTTAATAACTGCAATTAATAGCTGTAACACAACTGAGTAGCCCCCCTTTAAAGCCCCAGCCATGCATGGATGCTTCACAGAAAAAGTTTAATATGACCATATCGTCCCCAAAAGCAGAACCAGTATGCCACAAGGCCAGCTGAAGTTCTGAAGAGAAAAAGCTCAGAATGACAGTTGTTATCATCACTTTCAAAAGAGTTCCCCTCAATTTCAGAAAGAGGAGCCTTGCTCTGCAGGCTTCTGCTTCCTTGATCACCATTTTTTGTGTCTAGCTGGGTTCCCCAGTTCAAAAAAGATGGGGATCTCCTAGGAGTCCAGCTAAGGGCCGCAAAGATGGAAGGACTGGAGCATCTCCTGTATGAGGAAAGGCTGAGTAACCTGGGTCTGTTCAGTCTAGGGAAAAGAAGAATGAGGAAGGATCTGTTCACTATTTATAAATATCTAAAGGGAGGTGGGAGGCAAATGGATGAGACCAGGCTCTTCTCAGTGGTGTGTAGCAATAGGACAAAGAGCAGTGACCTAAAACTTGAGCATAGGAAGTTCCATACAAACTATTTTATGGTGAGGATTACAATGCACTGGAACAGTCTGCCCAGAGAGGTTGAGCAATCTCCTTCGCTGGAGATATTCAAGACCCATCTGGATGCCTACCTGTGCAACATATTGTAGGGAACCTGCTTCAGCAATGGTGTTGGACTAGATGATCTCTAGAGGTCCCTTCAAACCCCTGCAGTTCTGTGATTCTACGATCTTTCTTATTTTGTGCCCCAAATGGGATGTGCTAGTCTTTACTCCAGTGCTAAATAAAACATTAATCATTTCAAACTCCTAAATTTTACACCTATGTTGTATTTTAGAAATGACCATATATTACAAACTGATGGTAAATTATGTCCAGTACCTTTGAGCCTCCAGTTTATCACATAGGTCATGTTGCTTGCAGGTTGTGTCAAGGAGTGCATGGGATTTTAATTTGTTTTTGTTTGTTTGACTCTTTCCACTGTGAAATAAAGGGGAGACATTATCTCACACATGCTCTTCCCCTGACATCTATGAAATCTGGTGTAATACTTTCTCAGCACTCAATATGGGGTTGGGTCTACACTAAACGAGAGGCAGCAGTGTTTCTAAAGGCAACATTCCCCCTGTCTAACATTACAAGTTCCAACTACAGCAAAACCACCTTATTTATTTCCTGAAAACAGATGCTGTTTTTTTGGATGCTGTAACAGATGCTATTTTTCTTTCCTGTATTCCTTTGAACTCTGCCTTTCTATGACCCGTGTTTTGTTTGTACTTAATTTTCATTTAATTTATCCTGAACCTTGTAGTAATACTCTCTAGTGTTCAGTAAATTATATGGAATTGAAATCTAGACACATCAACTTTTAACATGCCGTGAGATAGTTATTTCTCTGCCCAGAGATCAGCACGTTCAGGAGCAAAATAATTTTTATATGTTGAGGGTTTGACAGCAGCTCCCTCAACACAAAACCGTTTCTCTGCTGGGACACTGGTGATAAAAATCATGAGATCAGTAATATTTATTTTTGATCAAAATTTCCTTATTTAGGTCCGGGCTTAGATGCATATAACAGATTAAGTGGTCTGTCTAACCAGAAGTACCAAATCAGTACTAAATTGATTTCATTGAGTAGGCACGAGATTTTCTTGAGTGAATAGTGTATACAAGGTATGCAATTGTTTTTGCAAGTCAGGAACTCCAGGATTACCCTTAACTTAATTCATCTTTTAGTGAATACAGAGCTTAAAATGCAAAATCTCTGTATACAGGCGTGTTCTGTCTTTGCAAGGTTTCTGGTAGGACTTTCTTTTCCAGTGCAAAGGGCAAAAAAAAAAAACCTGTGTGCCTTTTTTTTTCATTTCACATAGTCACAGTAAGTATTCTTAAGAGTCAGGGACATTTGCTGACCTTTGCTGAGCACCATGTACATGGAATCATTTTGATGAACTCAGTCTGATGATCCAAATGAGCCTCCAAATGGAAAAAGTGGCACTCAGAGGCTTCTGCGTGAAACAGAAAGTATGTTCCAATCAGACTTCTCAATTCAATTATGTTCCACTTAAAATTAAAACCTGGGAACTTCCTGTTTTTTATTGGTATTTACTATTCAGATTATGATACAGCTGCGATGATAGACAACAACATGTATACATGTTTGTATATTGGGATGTGTACAACAACACCATCAATGCCTAAGGAAGCTTCAAGCCTAAATGAAGAAAAATAGAGGAAAGTGTACAACTTAAAATTGGCTAGTTTTAATATGAATTATGTTTTCCACAGGATGTGAAATAATTTAGAATTTGTTCTAGATTATCCTAAAATTTCTACATTTATGAGTTATTTATGGAAAAATGTGTTTTCCAATTTTTTTTTCCTTTTTTGAAAAATTGCTCTAAGAAAAAGCTTGAACATTTCAGATGTTAATTTTCTTATTGAAAAAAAAGTGCCCCAGAAGATCACCGTTTCCTTCTATCTTGTTTTATGTTAGATAAAAGGAAAAGGTCTTTTACAGTGAGGGTGGTGAGGTACTGGAACAGGCTGCACAGAGATGTGGTGGATGCTTCATCCCTGGAGACTTTCATGGTAAGGCTGGATAAGGCCCTGGGCAACCTGATCTAACTGTGCATGTTCCTGTTCGTTGCTGGGGAGTTGGATCAGATGACCTTTAAAGGTCCCTTCCAGCTCAAAGCATTCTTTGATTCTATGATTATAAGTAAGAAATTTATATCAGATATGTATGAAAGGACTTATGGATGTTATATTATTGCTTCAGATAATTTTTTTCAAGGAGGAAACCTGCTTGTTTTAATGAACTGATTTACAGAGTTGCTTGATTAGGATGAGAAGAAATGGGCTTAAACAGCAGAAGAGAATGGGGAATTTGGGGCAACTACTGGGATGGGGGTCAACTTTGGTACAGGTTGAAAAAGTAATGGAGTACTTTGAAGGGGGCTTTAATTCTTTTTAAATGTTTTTCAGGAGTATAATGCAAGAGACTGAATGAGGTGGATTCATGAGATCCTTTAAAGCTGCAGATCTGCAAAATTCTGAGTCTGCAGAATTACCTTTAAAATATTTTATTAGGTAGCTGTTTTTTGCAAGTTTTATTTTACATCTTTCCAATAGGAATGTTTTTGATTTGTAAGTAGTTATCTTGCATAGGTGATGTTTTACTTTCAGTGATCCTATTTGAAACCTGAAATGTAAGGTCTATGTATGTGTAACTCTCAGCAGAGGTGTGTGCATCATTTCTGACTATCACTAAAATATGGCTCTGGTTTCAGATAATTATTACATTAAATTTTTACCCTGACACTTTTACTACTTTTGCAACAATATGAAGTAGTGAATTGGGAATAGGAAAGATTTCAAAGCTTTGTGAACAGAAACAAGTTTCACTGATGTAAGTCATCAGAATGAGGAATGACTCCCTCTAAATTGTGCAGTTTTTCAAAATGTCTTCTGAATTTATTCTGTATCACTGAAAATTGTCCCCATGTGTGAGGAAAAAAACAAACCAGTGCAGTCTGCTAACTTGCCCTGTGTGTAGCACTTTTTAGATTACAGGAATATCCCAGCTCTCACACTTAACTTAAGTACCAGGTAGTAATATGTCATGTTTGGTTCTCCTACAGTCTGTTTGATATTTATTTTATTTTTTTCTTATTTTCATGTGAAGCCATGAAATATCTAATATTGATGACATTTCAAAGCTGCTACTAACCAACTGCTAAACTCATTAATTACTGGATCAGCTTTATTCTGATGTCACTAATGTAATATTTTCAAAGATGGCACATAAATATTTAGCTTAGGATCATATCATCATAGTCCTAGAGTCCACAGATATTTATAACATCAATTCACAAATTATCAGTTACAAGGACTATAACCAAGTTATTAAACAGTCTAGATACTCCATGAATATTATATCAAATCAATTTTTGGTATTTTCTCTGCATTTATTAAAACAAAGCAGTTAACTGTTTTTACAGTGAGCAGTTTGGTTAAGTTTTTAAATAAGCCAACTGTGTTCCAGTCTTTCTTTTGTAGCACTTGATTCAGCATTCACTTCCTCTGTGACTTAGTTAATTAACGTTGTAAGACCAAGTAGCAAGGATATGATATAAATGCATCTGTAAAAAAGCATGTGATGGAAGTTCAGTTGTCCTTGTAGTCCAAACCTGCATATTATTTCTTTTTTGGAAGTAGGAAGAACCTCTATGTATTGAAATGTCAGAATTATAAAAAAGATAATGGTGAAAAGCCACAGCAAAGAAGGTATTACTGCTTGAAGATGGTATACGTGGCAGTAGAGTGGAGACAGTAGAAAATGGTGATAATATTGAATGGATAGCTGTGTGATAGGTGAATGATAGATATCATGTGCAGTTCATACTGGAATGTTATTTACTTAGAATTGCAGGTGTGTTTCTGTATTTAATAACTGCCAAGAGGATACTCTGTCTTAATGTACTAGCATGTCTGATCCATCCATTCTTTTGCACTTTTATAGTGAGATGTTGAATAGAAAGAGATTGGTAACATGTCTGAATTGTTCTGAGATCGATATCATTTGGCACGCATCCACAATGTCAAAACATTGTTCAGCTGCAACAGGAACAGATTTGACCTTGCAATTTGAAAACAATCCCTGGCCAGTTTAGAGAGTTCAGAGATGAAGCTATAGAAATTTGGCCAGTGATTTTTCAACAGTGAACAGTCGAAAGAGAGGAAATTAAATGATCCAGAACAAGGATCATCAAGAACTGGATAATTTAACAGAAAAATAATGATTCTGAGTTATGCACTGTATTCAAAAGAATAATCTAAGTAACATTTTAGAACAGAACCTAAAAAAGCAGAGGCAAACTTTCACTTTTTACTTTAATGTTCATATTTTAAGTGGTTAGCGCCCAGGACAAAGGAGAACAATGTGAATAGTGTCCAAAAGTAGAAGCTGCAGACTGACTGATGCCATTAATGATTGGCAGTGTGAGTAGGAGATGCTGTAAAGCCATAAAAGAACAAGAGAAGATGAAAAATTATACTGAAGTGGAAAATGCAGCAACCAATGAAATGAAAATATTTCTTCAGAAATAAAGTCACAGAAAAGTCAGCAAGTACATAAATAGCCAAGCCCACAGGCCACGACAGGCAGATAACAAAACCACAGGTGTCGCGAAGTCACTGCTTTATAGCTTGTAGGGTTTCTAAAATATAATCATGGGAAAATTCCTATGACTGCTTCTGTTTCTGGGAGGTGGAAGATAAGCACAAGCCATAGCTATGGCTGCCTATTCATCTGGTTTATCCACAGTAAAGTAAGGAATTTGCATGAATACTGCTGTCATTTTCATGATGGAAGAGAATATAGGCATAGAACAGCAATCAAACAACTGATCAGATATTCCGAGGAAGCAGTAAGAAACACAAATAAACAAATACCTAATAGTAGCAAAGGTTTTCAGGCATTACACTTGTTTTTTATTTTGACAAGTGAGGTACATTAAATGTCATATTTCATATTGTTTTACATTTCTGAACTCCTTGGAATATTTTGAACTCTATCATATGAATATATCACTGAATAAAAATTTGCTTAAATTTGCCAGTAAATATCTGGCCTATCTTAGAACTTCTTTTAAGTTATTAAAATGAAAGAGCAACAGTCTTTAGGCATTTAAAAAACATGCAAAACAAGTCTCAGTCTTGTGTATTTTGTGTATATCCACTGGATCCCTTTTTACCGCTGAAATTTTCTCACCCTTTTAGAATGCTATCAGCTCAAACAGAGACATCCCAGAACCACATGGAGAAGGTATAAATCAAGACCTAATTGTTACAATGCATGAAATATGAATTTAAATAAAAGCAGCTTTCCAAAAGCCCTGAGTGATGAAGACCAAAGAACCAAATAGAATTAATAACCTGCAAAAAAGAAGTCATACTTCTGATATGTAAATGACTATTTTATGGTGAAAGATATACCAACTGTTAACAAAAAGTAAGGAAATAGAGGAAGGAAGTGGTAATACAGACCTTTATATTATATAAAAGAAGATTTTCCTGCCTGTTAATTTTTGAGTAGCTCTGGTGAGTTTAGTACTGTTCACAGTCTCTAAGTCTCTTTGCCTCATGCAGAGAAATCTGCATTCAAATAGTAAATGCCAGTAGTTTATGTTTCTCTGTGCTGTTGTGCTAACCTTCTTTAAGCCTATGCTATAAAGACCACATAGCAACTGAAGGTAGAACTTAACTGTTCACTTAGAATGGCCAACTATCCTTGTCAGATGGTTGAAAACAACTTCACTTGGTCACAATGACTGGGTATCGAAAGATAAAACTTACTATTGAATCATGACCGAGATAAGTTATTTGTGTTTCTTCAGCATGAGAAAAGTGGTACAATCCTTGATTGTAAAAAAAAAACCCAGCCCTCACCTCGGTGAGTTTCTCTAATAAGATGACAGCATCACTCAAAACTCCTTCATGTGATTGCAGGAGCTTTGCTTAGGCGCGTGGATTTGTGTGCATTGGGCTCTTCTGTGGTAAAAGGTCTGTAGGAACAAAGGAAAAAAAAGACATTGTGAAGATGTGAAGGAACTTGTTTGGCTCCTTCACGATGCTGCCACTAGGTTAATTGGGCAAACTTGGAAACAATGTCACTTTACTTATATTTTTTATGATTGTTGGTTTGCTTTATATTTCCAGCCTTAAAAAAAAAAAAAAAAAAGACATTCAAGTTGTCAATTTTTTTTCTGTTATTTGCCTTAATAATAATTTCTGGGAAAAGTGGGAGCTCACCGTTTGAACTAGGAGTATACTCTACACTGGTGCTAAAGTCAGACTGTAAGATTCAGTAGTTTCTGTTTATCTGGCTTCTTTGTTCTGAACTGTTTTCTCGGGTTGTTTTTCTTTGTTTTGTTTTTGTTTTATTTTATTTTATTTTATTTTAGGAAGAAGTTTGAAAGGTGCTGCATTGTTGCAGTCTCTCAAGCTGTTTCTATAAGTGTATGAGCTAGGCTTTCCTGTGACTTTTACTGTTGATTGGCATAAAAGTCCTTTGTTGTCTGCAGCAAGCTACTAATGAACCAACAAGGGATTAGGAGGAGAAGTCTGGCAAACATCCACATGCTACATCAGCTGAACTAAAGGAACCCTTCTGTCAGTCTTTTATTTAGAGACTGTAAATAAGTTTTCTAAACATATTTATGATAAAGTTCACTTAACACAGTGTTCATAGCTAAAAACCCACAGCAAGCTTTGACAGTTTTCCAATAACATGCAGAAAAAAAAAAAGCAAAAAAATGAGTGTATTTCTAATTATTAGTGATCTATCTTCTCCCTCTGTAATCCGCATGAAAATTTTACTATATCATAATAAAATTTCCACCTTCCATCCATGCCTATGGATTTAAAAATGTAGGCATCCATACACTCTATACCATTGGAACTACACTTCTGCCTCTTGTGCAAGAAATTATAGAAAGTGATGAAACAGATATACTTCAAGCTAGTTTTTATTGTAATCAGTATAATTTCCTAATGGATTATAATTTTGGACAAGAGTTGGAATAGCTATGTTTGGCATAGTTGTGTTTTGAGGAAGACCTAGTATAATTTTAGTAAGTTCTGTTAGTAAAACTATATAATTATCAGGACATGTATTTAGTTTATGGTGTGTGATTTTACAAACAGAACAAGTGAACATAATATTTGAATGCTTTCTCAGTATATTGCAAGGCTCTGTATTTTGCAGAGCTAAATAGTTCCAGAGAAAATGTTGAGTAGGTAATAGTTTTTATAGTTTTACAGTTTCTCTCCTGATTACTGTAGAACTCCTTTCTAGGGTTATTGCACCCTATGAGTGAATGAAAAAAAAAAACATTCCAAAATTATTTGGAGAAAGCTGTACTGGAAGACAGAAAATAGTGATCTACAGCGTGGTCCGGGTATGCTGAGGAAATGTTTTTGAACAGCTTGCATTTAAATATGTTACTCCTAAGTGACCTAACATTTAAGAATAAAGTAAGACCTCAGAAGTGGCAGAGAATAACAAACAAACACAATTATATGAATGTGATGCTTTGTAATGGCCACATCACTCTGCCTTGTGATGTTTTGGCAGGACACTTCCATTACTCTAGTTTAAAGGAGAATTTGAGAGAGAACAGATGTAATGGTATTTCAGAATATTAAAAGACTGTATTAGAGCCAGTAACATTTCTTATGAATAAAATTTAATTTATGATTATGTAAGGCCAGCCCTATTGATTGAGAGAGTTAAAAGCTCAGTATTTTCTGAATTTCAGAAGTGTCTAAGCATGGCAGCAATATGGTAAGACTGACTTTGAAGGTGATGATGGCAAATACTGTACCTGTTATGAAGTGGCTCCACTAGATGAAGGGATGATTGAGACAGTTGGAGAGACAAGCCAGAATGACAATATTTGTAGCAGTACCCTGAGTGGATTAAAAAAAAAGAAGAAAAGAAAAAAAAGAGAAAAAAAGAAAATTAGCACTTCACAAGAAAAGCAAAGAGAAAGTCTCAGTAGTTGAGATTCAAAAACATGAAAGACTAAATGAAGATTTGTGTTCTTTGATGGAAAAAAAAGAAAAAAAAAACCACAACAAAAAACAGATTCAGAGAATTACTGAATCTCAGAATCACAGGTGTTGGAAGGGACCTCAGGAGATCACCTAGTCCAACCTCCTGCTAAGGCAAGCTTTTTACAGCAGGTTGCACAAACAAGCATCTGATTCTTAGAGCTACTGCACTGCTGGCATTATATATATCCCTGATTTGGGAACATAAAGGGAGAAATAAATAAGAAACAGGTTCTCCAGGACTGACATAGCTAGAAAAAAATAATCAACGAAATTACTTGTCTCACAAGGTCTGACACACATTGGTGTAATAAGACAGTCTTGTGAATGATACTGGATGTAATGGAGAGGTGGGTCATACTCTGCTAGGAAACCTAAAGAAGCATGGTGAAAAAAGCTGCTAGGAACGTGGTAGTACCTGTGGCATCTCACAGTTGTGAGGACTTGAATTTGTTGAGGCCATCTGTCACTTAGAGAAAATTAAAGCAAATACAAAACATCATCCCCTGACACACTGTCTCAAAATGTGAAATAAAAGAATTGCTGCTTCATTACTAAAGATTCACAGGAGATTTACAAATATCTCTCTGAAAATTCTTTTTGAAAAGATTTCATCTGTAGTTTTAAAAATCATCTCTACATTCTCTCAGGAAAAATTCTTGCTAATAAATAAGTAGCAAAAACAAATCATGAGAGCAGTTGAGCTTCATCTGTGAAGTTGTAACATTTCTCTGCTTCAGTTTCCACAAAGAGTTTGAAAATATATAGTTGTCTGACCTTTTTATAACATTGAACTTTTTGGATGACTTTTACTTTTTGATGAGGTTTTATTTATGGTAAAAATTGAGTTATATGAATGACATTTTTCCGCATATTGAAAAAATTTCTGTCTTCTAATGACATTTAATTCATGACCACAACAAGTATGATGCATGCATCAATTTCCAGAAATACACAGTAACCGATTTGGGGAGCCACATTTTCAATGGATGGCCTAGAAATATAATTCAGTTTTAAGGACTAATGAATACTCAAAGACTATTCAAAAGACTGATTAGAATTATCAACATCTTGACAGTTTGTATGCTGCTTCTGACTTTCTGTAGCAAATAAAAAAATTATTTGTTTTTGTACTAAATTGTAGTAACATTGCTTTTAAAATGTTCCTGTGGATTTAGAACATTATTTGTATCTTCATCATATGTATGCTTAAAATTACTATTTAGATTTTTCTCAGTCAAAATCCAGAAACTGTAGCTTCTGTTAGAGATTCTGTTTTCAATTTTCCATATTGCATGGGACTCCCACTGGTGCTTTGATCTTTCTGGACTGGACTCCCATTTGAGTTTTCTTGTGCTTTGCACAGACATCTGCATTTAGTTCTACCAGTGGAAGAGACCGTTAGCATGTCTTGCTATCTGCTGTCCTACCAGTGATAGCCTTCCCCAAAATCTGTTAGCACAACAATTTGTAGATGCATCCAGGTTTGCTTTAGGCAAAGCAGTGAAGATCAGCTCAGATCACTTATCTGATCTTCATAAGGAAATCCAATTGATTTTATGTGATGCAGGGCAGGCTCCCATAAACGCTTGATTAGGTGGTAAGGAATGGCAGAGGGTAGTAATCATCCTGGAGCCATGACCAAAAATGGAGAGCAGCTTAATGGCAGCTCCAATGAATGTGAGTGCAGAAGAAGAGGAAATGTAAGGGAGAAAGATAAGCATTCCTGGGAACTCTCAATGTAGTCCCACATCCGCAATTCAAATTGATTGGGCGTTTTTACAACATTGACATTTCATGATATACAATATTAAGCAATAGCAATATGATTCACGGTAGGATCTTAGTAATGTAAAATATTTACTGTATTCTAGTTTAAAGCTGCATCACAAGATGAGAAGTGATCATTTAGGTATGTCCCCAGCTTGAAATATGACCAGTGATTTCAATTTCATCTATTTATTCTTATGATAAAAAGTAAGATTTTATACTAAATGCTTTGTTGAATAGGAGACAGCAAGAGAAATACTTTTTGTAAGGTTTCATAAAATTTTACTAAAAAGTGATGAGCTAATAAAGGAAAGGATAGTTGTGTATTATCTCTGTGTATGTCAAAAAGAGAAAAAAATATAGAGGAGATTTTTCAAGGCTGGTTCAGAGCACATGAGAAAGAGAATCACAGAATGGTTGAGGCTGGCAGGGACCTCTGGGTCCCATCCCCTCTCCAGCAAGGACACCAGAGCAGGACCTAGAATCCTTAAAGCCATTGATAATGCAGCTTAGCAGATAAGATTTTCAGCTTGTTTGAAAGAAAGATTAAATGAGAGAAAGAAGAAGAATGTAAGGAAAAAGTTTACAGCACCTTAGCTAACCAAGGAAAAAATAGCCTGCAAAGGTGAAATGAATGCAAACTTTAAGATTTGCACTATGTCTTAGCAGAGCCAGCAACAGTTTATTTCAATATGCTTAGGATAGAGCATGTAAACCTTAAGTTTTCTAACTAAGTGTTAAGTAGCTTCAGGGAGTTCAGCCTTGAGCAAAGAAAGCATGGGATAGTGACATGGTAACATTAATCTGGATGGGTTTCTCTATTCACAGTAGAAAGTGTTGTGGGTTGTTCTTATTTTTATTTATTATTCTATTCTGTTATTTGTTATATCATTCCTCTTATTCCCACTTCTTTTCACTGCTTTCAGTAATAATAACCCACATCATAACGCGAGTATTCCTGGGGGATTTGGAAGTTCCTGCCAGTTCTTATGCGACACAAAGATGGTTTTTGAACACAATCCAAAGAAAGAAATGGACAGTAATGGATTCCAGCCATGTGAAGGACAATACTCTACCAGAGAGGATTAAATTTATTGCAGTCGTTCCTCACTCATTTGTGTTGTAATAGAGTCGCTGTTTTTCTAACGCAAATTCCTTCTTAGATGTTAAATTATTAAGGGATTGAAATAGTGTTGCCATTGCCATGGATGGCACTTAGTGCTGCGTGAGGCAGAGCTGCAGACCTCTGCAGGAGGGCAGCAGGTGCGAGATACCTGGTAGTCCTCTGGCTGCATTTGTGCTGTTTCTCTGGGAAAACACTCTGTTTAGCACATACAACTGAAGTGAGAATCCATAAAAGATAACGAGTGTACTTTTCCCTCTTCCTCTCAATCCGTTCTCTCCAAGTTTTGTTTACCAAACCGGCCCGAGCGCTAGACAAAGCTTAATAAGGCGGGAAAATTAAATGAGTTGTTGTTGTCGATAATGTTGAAAAGTGATTCGTAACGCACGGCGCTGCGTTGCCAGCCACATGCTGCACCTCTCCTTTATTATATTCTTTTTCCCTTCCCTCGGAGAAGCTCGCAGAAAGTTGGCACGTCGCACCCTGGCACACGCAGGGTGCCGTGCCCTGTCCCCGCGTTTTCTTCCCCACCCTCCACCCCGGCTCCTTCTTTCTTTTCCCTTCCAGCTCTTTTCTGTCCCTCCCTGTCCAATGCGAGGCCCGGTCCCCGCGTCTCCTAGGCGACGTGCTACCCACACCGACGCTGCCAGCAGCCGCGCGGCCACGCCGGCGGCTCGCCGGCCCCAGGTGGTTCTCCGCCTCGTTCTTCCCCGGCCCGGGGGCCCTCCTCTCCCCTCCGCTCCGCCCGGGAGCGGGGCTGCGCCCGGCGGGCCGCAGCCAGGATGTCCGCCCCGCTCTCCGCTGCCCCCGCGTAGAGCGATGGCTTCGTCAGGAAAGCCGGGCGGGAGAGCGCTTTCCTCGGTGGCCGTGCTCAGACCATGACCTAACTCACCATGAACTTGGAAGGGCTTGAAATGATAGCAGTTTTGATCGTGATTGTGCTCTTTGTGAAAGTGTTGGAACAGTTTGGGCTGATTGAAGCGGGTTTAGAAGGTAAGGGAGCGCTTTTTGTGGTGGCTCGTCGGTTTTTTTGTTTGTTTTTTTTCTGTGCCTGTTCTCTCGTGGGCACCGTGAGCGGGGTGTGCAGTGCTTGCCTGGGTCACCCCAGCCCCGTGGGCACACTGGGGCCGCACTGTCCATCTTACAGCTGCGGGGAAAATCCTTCTCTTGCAGGAAAAATAATCCTGTGTGCTGCTGAGGTGACCAGCAGGGAGAAAAGCCATAAAATCCGAGTGTCTGGTTCCTGCTGTAACCCTGCAATTTTAAATCACTAGGTGTCAAAGGATGTTTCAGGATGCTAGCATGCAGATATTGCCTTAAATTTTTCTTGTCATCTACTCATGCAAGCATCTGGGACTGCGATTGTTGTAAATTCAACACAGCTGTTTTGTAGTATTCAAAACCTGTTGCATTTAGAATCTACTGTTAAAATGTGAAATGGTTTTGAGGAAGAACAACTGTGATGCTCAGATTCATAATAAGCAACTTCAACATTCACTTGGGGCAACTGGGTGCAGGCTTTATTGCTTGATGCTTTATGTCAGATCACCTCCACCCTTTTTAGCACCATAGTTTTTGCATAAAAAAGCAAAAAAAAAAAAAAGAGAGAAAGAAAGAAATATGAAGCTTACATTATTTTTAGTGTATTTTTTATTTTTGTAAAAGAACACTGATTTCAGCAAAGTTGATAACGTACTGTTATTCATTACACCCCAGTGTTTTATCAGGTTCTAGACTGAAATGTTCTGCCTCAAAAATCTTCCTGTAAGCTAGGATTTAAGTATGATGCGTGTACTTGTACCTGTGAAAAGGGGAACTTTGTTGACTGAGAGATTGTAGTTTTTTGTGTTAATGAGTGACAATACAAGCAAAACTTGCTCCTATGAAATGATCTCAAGTGATGCTGTTTGTACTATACTTTTGAGAATTGCAGTCTTTACTTCAAGTGACTCTTAGTACGGAAGTCTTCACAAATGTTTCTCTGTGTTGCTGTGCAATTAAAACTTGCAGAATCTGGAAACCCTGAAGGTGCTCACAAGAATGTGTTATCAAGTGCATTTTTACAGAGAAGGTGTGTATCTACTGGAGTGCATTACACTGAGGTGAACTGACAACAGATTCCTTTTTAATGTGTTAACTTAAGCTTTTATTTTGTTTTGTGTTTCACTGTAAATAGAAATGTCAGTCAACTTGAGAAATGCTGTGATAAGAGTTATCTGCAGCACTAAAGGTTGCAGAGATTCTGCAAAATAGGCATTGTTTTCCATCTATGTAGGCTGGCAGTTCTCTGTGTTCTCTTAACTCTGATTGTCACACATGGTCCAGTTCCTTGGTAATATTTAGCACTTGATTATTGATTATTATAAGCTGCCTGATAGTGACTGCAAGATTTCTGTGAGAAAGAGGCTGCAGTTGCAGCTGCCTATTTTGTCTTCTATCTATTTTTGTCTTCCTTGACAGTCAAAAAGTCTGTCTGCATGTGCACGCAGTCTTTAAGTTTCTTCTTTCCTACTGCAGTACAGCTTTCCAGCTCATCAGCTAAGTTAAATCACAGGAAGATGCGTATGTCCCATTTCTGTGATGTACAAATGGTGTAAATGAGAAAAAAAGGTGTGTTACATGAAAATCAAGCAATGGATATAAAGTAATATATGTGAACAAGAGTGTATGAAAGCAGGCTTTGGATAAATAGCACAGACTTATTAATTCATTTGTTTGTAGTTCAAGAACAGTGCAGGTTTATTCCCAAAGTATTTCTTAAACTCAGGAACTAAAGACTTGTTCACAATGGAAAATGTTTTATAACTTTTTAGGGGCAGCTGAACAAAATTTTATTTTAGTAAGTACCAGGACTGTTCAGTTCTACCCATACATAGTTAAAAGTATATGCATCATAAGATTGTACACGTTACAGGTGCTTTTAAGTAAAATGATAGGGAAAAAGGAATTTTATGAATATACTTCTGACTACCCATATGCTGTCCTGGAAATTAATGAGGAAGTTAGTGGCAGTTTCATGAAAATGTTGTTTGTTAGAAGATTATCTGGTTTTGTCTGATTTAGGGTAGCTCATATCTTTTCTCCCCACCCCTTCTAAAAGGTTAGTGTGTCCCAATTAAATCTTTCTGCATGTTTCATACTAATGAGCAGTTTTCTATACTTGTGGCATGTGAGGAACATCCTACATCTATCGGTAAACCATCCATAGATTCAGTATCAGTCTGTACTGTAGTACATGCAAAGCAGGATGCTGAACCCTCTGAAGTTTGCTGCAGCTTCGGTAGAGATCTGAGCATCAGAGTCGGTCCCTACTTGAATCCCTACAAAAAGCTTGAAGCTAGCTTGTGTTCCTTCCCAAACTGGTTTTATCATGTTTCTGAATGTTGTGAACCACATCCATATTTAATTTGAAAAATTCAAGTGCATTTTACGTAAATCAATAGCAAAATTTCATTTATCTCATTGTAGTCTTTTAATAACTGTCATGAGTAATGCTCTGCTTTAATCATAATTTTAATACAACCTATATCTATAATAATAGTTCAAAAAGACATTATTTCTGAAAATAATGTTTTCAGAATAAAATGTAAGAAAGTATGTTCTTACATTTATTTCCTGGTGCACTGTACTCAAGTACTTAAGTAGCAGTATTCTTCTGTGATTTTGCCATTGCCTTCAACTGCCGAGTGGTTCTGTTGTTATAAAAGTATTTTCAATACTTTTCATATTGTATGCCAGCTGTTACTGTGATAAGTAGCAGAATAGATTTATATGCTTCTGTAGGTTGTGGGTTGCAGAGACTTTATCTGTAGATTATGATGCATTGCACTCACTTAGCTACCTTTCTTACTGTGGCTTTGCACAGTTCCTTTAACTGCTGAATGGTTGTTATAAAGCTGCTTTCAGAAATATGTTTTTAATATTGTATGACAGCTCTTAAATTGATAAGTAGTAGAGTGGATGTATTCACCCTCATGAGTTGTGCAGACTTTGTCTCTAGGTTAAGTATTTAACAGTAGCTAGGTTATTACCCCCTTAAGAAAATTTAATGACTCTTTCAAAAAATGAATTTATTAGATTTAGCAAACAAAGTTTGTAGATAAAAATTTAAAATCAATTGAATTTTTTCTTGTATGGAAAGCTTTCCCAGAAGTCATTCACAAATAAGGACTGAGCCAATCAAACATACAGTATGTTTTCATCTTAAGTGCTCTTCTGAAAAGACTGTGATCTTCATAGGCAAATATCATATGAACTTAATTAAGACATGGAAGAACTTTGTATTTGAATATCTGCTACTTACTGCAGTTATTCTGGGTAAATTGTTGGAGGGAATGTGTTTGAAGCATCAAGAGGCCGGTTAAATGTTTTTGTGTTTTTTTTTTTCTATAATGTTTCTTGGAAAATGGTAATTGTTTTTCAAAAGCTAAATCAATCCCTCATTAATAAACAGTAAAATAAGCAACTCTTCTCAGTGTACGCGTTGAAACCAGTACCGCCAGGGATAAGGTACAGAGAAAAGTAGTAGAGGATATGGGTAATTAAAAATATTCACATAAGATATATGCTATTCCCAAAGAAATGCTTTCATAGCAATTAGTAACTCCAACAGGGAAGAAAAAAAAAAAAAAAGAAAAAAAGAAAAAAGTCATACCAGTACTCATACATATTACTGTCAAATATGGTTTCTGAGTTTCTATATTATTTGTATCTACTATGATAATTTCAAGATTAATGTCTGAAAACCTTACTTAGGAGCCTGAAGAGTGGCGGTAGTAGAACTTCAGAGATAACATTGTTAGAGTTGAGATGTATTACTGGAAAACATTATTCCTCCAAAATGTCACAACAGCTTTTAATCCCATTTTAATAATCCTGGGTAATGAAAACTTCCAGTTCATTGTCTGGAAAAACAGAGGAAAACCATGGAAGCATAGGGAGTTTCTGGTGATATTTACAACTGTTTTGACAAGGACTGGAAATGACACCGAAGTTATGTGATTGCTCTGAAACTAGCAGTCTCTGTGCATGTTTTTTGATCTGCTGGAAATTTCAACGCTTCCACAGTGAGATCACACTTCATCCTGATGTTCATGGTTAGAAATGGAGGAATATTAGCTTCAGAACATTCATAATGACTAATATTTCATACCAGAAATGTTTGTAGTAAACATATGGGCTTTTCTGACATTTTGCCTTTCTTAAGATCAACCTGGTACATTCTTTGTCCTTGATGTCAAAGAGAGTTATGTGCAGAATTATGAAGTGTGAAAGCAATCATGGACCAATATGTGAAATGAGTAGACAGAGCTGACAGTGTTCAAAAGAAAAAAAAGATGATAGAATGTTAATATTAGCAATTTCAGGCATTCCTTAGAAGTAATTTGTTCAATTAAGTCTTCATATGAGATAAATTGAATTAAAACTGCTGTTAAAACGATTACTCTGATGCAGGCAAGTGAGCAGCAGACAGATACCTTTAATACAACACTCCAGTGAAGTTTTCCTTGGTTAAGTATTTCTCTTCAAACAGCACTACTGTGTCATTCTAGACTGCAGGCAGGCTGTCTTCCACACTAGAAACTTCAGTTCTGGTTGCAACATCAAAAAAAAGAGGTGGGTAAGCAAGTTTCAAAGCCAAGGGACTTTATGATAGATGCCCTCTGTCCGTAGCTGCCTGCCTTAAAGCAGTCTGATGTCTCTAAATACCTGCTGAAGCTGGTCCATTGATACTGTAAAAGCTTTCTAGTGTCCCCAGGTCAGTGTCTACTGGAGAGCTGCTTTCTCAAGCCTAATGGTCACACTGATGACTATATGCTTGTAACTTTATAAATACTGTAACTGCAAAGGAAGAAGAGATGTCAATGAAACAAGTGAATAAAGGCCACAATGCTCCACACTGCAATACGCTTTGCAAACTTTCTAGTATGTAATAAATTTCTTTAGATAATAGAATAATAGTAATATTAGAGCCAAGCAAGCTTTTGATCAGAAAAAAGTCAACATTCCTCTGTGATGAGTAACTGTGATTAATTTTGTGAGCACAAGGGCCTCATTCCTGTTGCAGTTTGGTTATTAGTTATCTTGTGTAGAATGGGACTTTGAATAAATGGAAATTAGCTCCACTACAAAATGAAGGAAAGCTAAGTGTTTGGCTCAGCTTTAATATTTTGCAATTTTAGAACATACTCTCACAACAAATTATGAGAATAATGTGAGTAGGAGAAAGATACATGATTTTGGTCTAGTAAATCTCCACCAGGAAGACTTTTGATATCTGCCACTCCTACTGGCTACTCAATGTTGAATTTATATTTTGAAAGTACCTGTTTAATTTAAATAAGTAAATTTGACATTCTTACTGTCAAGGAACCACAATAATCAAGAGAAAATTGTATGCAGCACAATGTTTGCCTATCACTGTAAATTGCCTTAATTTTTACTTATTCTCCACAAGGTTCAGTTCACTTTTAATGAAAATCTGTACATGCCCTCTAGAAATACTTATTGACTCTTTTTTCTTTTTCCACTTCTGGCCTGTATGTTAGCTAAGAGCAAATCGTGCATATGTCAATTTGTAGCACACACATCTATACCAAGTTTTGAGAACTTATTACTCTTCAGTACTTAAGGCTGAAATAGCAAAAGAGAAATCTTTATTTCTCTTCTTTTTGGTTTTAGAAACAATATAAGTTAAATTGATCTTATGCTTTTTTTTTTTCATGAGTATTTAGAACTAATGAACTTCATGGTCTACTGAGTGGAAGAGTTTTAAAAGATTGTGGTTTTGTCAGTGAGAAGCAGAAAAAATGGCATACTTAACTTTGTAGGCAGAAGAAAATGTCAGTCATGAGATCAGGTGGTACCATTCTGTTAATAAATATATTAGTGCTCATAAGACTTTCTGTACTTTTCTTTTTTTCTGTTGAGTTTAAAATGTTATGCAACAGTACAGGGAATTATCTCCTGATGTGTAGAAACATATGAGGAAAAGGAAGGCAGAGACTAAAGAATTTCAGTTTGATTCAAGAGATGAATCAGAGAATCACAGAATCATAGAATTACTCAGGTTGGAAAAGACTCTCAAGATCATCAAGTCCAACTGCAACCAAACCATACTACCCTAATTCTAACAACTCACCTCTGAATTACATCCCCAAGCACCACATCCAAATAGTTTTTAAACACATTCAGGGATGGTGACTCAACCACCTCCCTGGGGAGCCTGTTCCAGTACTTAACAACCCTTTCTGTGAAGAAGCTTTTCCCGATATCTAACCTAAACCTCCCCTGCTGCAACTTGAGGCCATTTCCCCTTGTCCTATCACCTGTCACCAGTGAGAAGAGACCAGCCCCACTCTCACTGCAATCACCTTTCAGGTATTTGAAGAGAGCAATAGGTATCTCTCCTCAGCCTCCTCTTCCCCAGACTAAACAGCCCCAGCTCCTTCAGTTGCTCCTCATAGGGTATATTCTCCAAGCCCTTCACAAGCTTTGTTGCCCTTCTTTGGAGCTGCTTCAGCACCTCAATGTCCTTTCTGTATTGAGGTACCCAAAAACTGAACACAGTACTCAAAGTGAGCTTCACCAGTTCCAAGTACAGGGCCAGGATGACTTCCCTAGTCCTGCTCACGACGCCATTCCTGATATAAGCCAGGATGCATTTGGCCTTCTTGGCCACCTGGGCACACTGCTGGCTCATATTTAGCTGACTGTCCCTGGGTACACCAAAGTCCCTTTCTGTCAGGCAGCTTTCCAGCCACTCCTCCCCAAGCCTGTAGGGTTGCCTGGGGTTGTGACCAAAATGCAGGACCTGACACTTGGCCCTGTTGAAACTCATACAGTTTTCCATGGCCCATTGATACAGTCTGTCCAGGTTACTCTGTGAAGGATTTATCAGGTCATGTGTGCATGCTATCAGGCAATAACTTCCATGCATTTACTTTTATAATGAGCCTCCATAGTGTGTTTGACTAAATCAGGAAATACACTTGATAAAAGGAGAGGGCAAGTGATCACAAGTGATGTATTTTTGTTGGGGATCCATCCATCTAAATCAGTGCTATTCTCAAATTAAGAAAGCTATAAAGTTTTCTTAAAGTTGCATGAATCCAGAACCTAGATGTGCTGTGAAGATGACAAGGAATGAAGGAATAGTCACTTAATTTCACAACTTCTTTCTTTTTAATGTTGTTAAAAAATAGCATCCAGTTCCAGGCCCCCCACCCCCATCTCCGCTTTGTAATTCAAGTTGTTTGTTTCTCTGAATCATTCCCAGACTTATGCTCCTTTTAAAGTAGGCAGTAGATGTTTTTCTATCTCTGTGTCAGTCAGAGGAAGAACAACTAAACCTGTATTATCTCTATGATGCTGTCTTTGTTAATATGCTTTTGTCTATTCCTAATGCGTTTTAATAATAACCAATGCAAACAGAAATTCTGAAAGCTTATCGACAGCTTTTTAATAATGTATGTTCTTCTTTGTCTCAGTTTCCTGTTTATGTTCTCTATAAATCCTAATTCATTCAGATTATTAACCTCTTCCACACGTTCCCTATAACCAGTGTAGCTACTATACCACTGAAGGAAAATGAGTTTTTAACCAAAGCATCTCTTGGATTGCAACACTTTTGTTTTCTAACGCATCTTCCCATGTAATTACTATTATTTACTGTATTTTTTGGCCTGATTTTCCCATAAGTTACCTTCACTCAAAATATTTCTTAGCTTCAGAAAATCAGCTTTTTGACACACCTATATATGGAGTTAGTTATATAGATATGTACACTTAGAATTCAGACTGAATTCAGTTTGTTCACATGCAGTCTGAGTACATGCTCAGTTCTCATTCAATTTTGACCTCTTGTCTTTCTAGATGGAGGACATTTAATATATCATTGTTAATATTTTCTTTTTTGGGTAAACAGCCCCAAATTATTCTTCCTTAAACAGACAGATAAAACTTGTTTTGTGTAAAGCAGTCCACTGCAGCCTCCTCATTGTTGATTATGTGAAATAAGGGAAAAACAAACAAAAAAAAAAGATTAAGCCAGGTGAGTACTTGTTTATTATTCAGTTATTTGTTTCTCTTATTCTTTGGTCCTCGGTTACCAGTTTCAGTCAGGTTGACAACCTTTTGTGCTCAGTTTTCTGTTGCTGTGTCAGTCATGCCATCACATGCACAGGTAAGAAGAAGCTACGTCTTTTATTAAAATCATTGTGGAGTTTAAAAAAATGTAAAGATTAGAGTTTCTGTGCATGTGTGCAGTGAGAAGGGGAGGAAGTATTCTGGAGAAAATCCTAGCGACCCAGAACTCAAATCTAATGCATTCTTTAAAGAGGAAGTAAAAGAGTTATGTGCAGTATGTCAGGAGTGTCATACTTCACAGTTGCACCTCTAGGTGCTGCACTTACTAGAACATTTACAAAAAGAAATGCCTTTTGGACTATTTACATTGTCCGTACACTTTATGTCCTTGACCTAGCCTATGTGAATAATTCATAAGTGAAGAAACTTCTAGTACAAACTACTTCTCTTCTTCCTAAGCCATCAAGAAGACTTATTTTTTCTAAGCTATCCATTTTACATATGTAGTTGAAAAAATGCCTACACTTTTGAATATGTCTCAGAGGTTAACACTGTGTTCATGTTACGGTACTGTCAAAATGCTGTCATTGCTGAGATTAGCATTTTCTTGAAAAATATGGTCTAATTTCACTAATGCATTGTAAGACCACTTTATATTAAAACATTTTTATTACCTAGTTTACAAATATTTCAAAGCTAATGTAATACATTTCAAGGTTAATTGCTACTATTATCTCCATTTAGAAAACCTTATGCCCTCATTTCTTCTGAAGATTACTTATTATACAAAATGTGTACTTATCTGCTGTATGCATTAACAATAGTGAAGCACTTTTTTTTCTAGAACATTCTTTAGCACCTTGACTGATGTAACTTCACTGTGATCCAGAAGAGAACTCTTCTCTCATCCCTTTCTTCAAATTCTTTTAGGAAGATCAGACATTCATCTTGTAGCTCACACTTGTTTGTCGTTTACCTGGCCAAATTCCTTGGCAAATACCTGTGCTGAGATTTCAGATGCAGAGAACAAGCCATCTACACTTTTGGCATCAGAAGTTTCTCCTTGATCAGCCTTTTTTGGTTTGTTTGTTTTTATTGTGCTTCTTCCAAGTGATGGGGTGGCTGTAGGGCACCAGGACAGACAATTGCTGCTGGCAGAACAAACCATGTGCAGGCACTTCTTATCTGTATCTCAGTATCCTCGAGACCAACAAAACCAAGAAACAGCCTGCCGACATTTCTCTAATGGTGGCTAACTATGCTTATCTGTCTTAAAAGGCAGGCAGAGACCAATCTTGCTGTGCATGTATAGTGAGCCTGATATTTCTGGAAAGCCCAAATTTGTGCAGATAATTGATAATGCTCATGTGCAGTAATTTGGAGAATAAGACCACATTCTGTCACTTGCAGGAGGGCGTGCAGTTTGCACACCTGGAAAATCATATCTCATCTGTGTTAAATCTTTGTATTTTCATTGAAAGGAATTTTTTCTCATATTGTGTCTAATTTTATTTAGCTGTAGGTTATACATGTTAAATACTTTTAGTATGTGAGGGCACAATGCTGGCTCATGTCCTGCTTCCCATCCACCAATACCCCCAAGTCCTTTATGTGAGGGCTGTGCTCTATCCTTTCCTCCTGCGGTTTGTATTGATAGTGGGGGTTGCCATGACCCAGGTCCAAGACTTTGTACTTGGCTTTGTAGAACCTTATAAGGTTATCTTGAACCCACTGCTTGAGCCTGTTTCCTTCAATGGCGTCCTGACCCAGAGGCGTGTTGACCACACCACACAGCTTGGTGTCATCCACAAATTTGCAGAGGGTGTGCTCCATCCCACTGTTGATGTCAGTGCTGACATACTAAGGAGCATCGATGAAAATAGGCGAGCATGAAAATTGTATTAAGTAACTTGAGTTTAAGGCTTCTAAGACTTATTTAACAAACAGAAATTCTGTTCTTACCCATATATGCCAATGTTAATGTCACATTTAGAAACCCATTATGATTTGAAGACAAGTTAGAACTCTTTCCCTCTTACTCATCATGACAAAGCTCATAGTACACATTTTGGCCAATTTTAAGTCTATCCTAGGTCTTGTACCATTTGCTTTCTGCATTCAAAACAATTTTCTTTTCTGAACTTTTATCAGTTTTTCCATAAACTTCTTAGAGGACTGATAATCCGACTGGACATAGGATTCAAAACTGATATCAGACAGGCCAGGTAATATCCATATCTTGCATGTAGCTGCTAATTACCACTGATATGTGTTAGCATTAGCTAGTTAATCTTATAATTTCATGTAAAACAGAGATATGCACATTAATGATTCTACGGAGAACTAAAGGGAAGTGTAAATTCCCACGTTATTCTTTAGAAGAGCACATGAGAAAATCTGTGGTAATTTTGATGAGGTTCAACAAAAGCAAATGCTGAGTCCTGCACCTGGGGAAAAATAATGGGAAGACCTGCTAGAGAAGAGCTCTTCCAAGAAGTACCTGAGTGTCCTAGTGGACAGTGCATTGGTCATGAGCCATCAGTGTGCCCTTGTAGCCAAGAAGGCCACTGGTATCTTGTGGTGCATTGGCTGAGGCCATACTCTTTTCAGTTATGGGTAGTGATAGGACTAACAGTAATGGCCAGAAACTGGAATATATGAAGTTCCACACAAACGTACAGAACTTCTTTACGGTAAGGGCAAGCTGGAACAGGTTGCCTGGAGGGGTTGTGGGGTCTCCTTCTTTGGAGATGTTCAAGACTCATATGAACACCTACTGTAGGGATCCTGCTTTAGCAGGAGGGTTGAAATTGATGATCTGTTGCACTGAAGAAGTAACAATTTCAGTACTGGTATGTTTTCCACATTAATTAACTTCTTAAGAAATCATTGTGTTATGTAGATGTATAGAATCAGGAAAAATAGTTCCAAGTACTATGCTAAACATCTCGTGCTGTTGGCATCACTGCTTTCCCAGGAGGGGGAAGCCTTTTATATTGTAATTGAAGAACAATAATGAAACTGTAACTTACTGTTATCATAATATTAAATGCTTTCCATTTTTTAGAATATGATGGTCTCAGCAAATACGTGGTTACTTGAATATAATTAAAGATTATTTCAGTCTTGACCTCAGCCTGTCTCTTGGATGTGAGCTGTAATGGGCAAGTAATTTGAGACCTCTTGCAGTGCCCTTGTCAGACGGATACAAGGTGAAAAACATCCTCACTCATCCGTCAGGTAGACTGTCAGTGTAAGGTCTTTTCTCAAATTATCACTCGAGGGAACGACTGCTTCTCACTGAGTCAGCCACAGGTTTGGCTTGACATGGTTTGGAATCAGATGTTTTTCAGCAGCAGACATAGCTGTGGATAGTTATCCCAGTGAATGGTAAGTGGCGATGAATCAATCTGGTTTGCAACTATGTTTTCTAGTACCTAAATCCTCAGGACTGATCACTGTAAATGGGTGCTTGTTCTCATGGAAGAAGCATATTTATTTTCTAAGCATGTGAAAGTTTGCTTCAAGGTACTGGCAGGGGCAGCATGTGCAGTATTGCAGTGGTGCCACAGGCATAAAAGCATAGGCCTTGCCTTTCCTTTACATTGTGACCGATAATGTGAATTAAATCCTCACCTTATGACAGACTTTCTTAGCATCTATAAAAATACTGGGATGTGCCTTTCTCAAGAGAAGCTGTAAAAGTGTTCCTTTCTAATTAGAGAAGGTCTTCATAAAGATTGTACCATGAGGCACCACTTAACATTGGCAGTGTAAAGGTCTATTCAGTCCTACCTCACACCTAGCTCTCAATAATTAAGTCTTTTTTTTTTCTTTTTTTTCTCCTAATACACCTTTGTGATGTCTTGAGTTCCTGGAGTGAATCCTGAAGTACTCTGCATCCACCTAGAATTTCCATTTGAATTTCAGAACAGAAATGCACTTGCAGTTGTACTCACGAGTCAGGTCCTCTGAACTTCACTTCTGCTACCTCTGTACAAATACTTGCTGGTTGCAAGAGCAGCAGGAAAGGGATACGTTGATACTCTCCAGTAAACAAACTGTCCTTGTATCTTTTATCATTTTATTTTATTTTATTTTTTTCTTATTAGATCTCAATTTCCTAATGGGAAATTGAAAGTATTCCCAAAATAGATCTGTCACGGTCAAGACAGGCTCAGCTTGAAGAAGATTAATTTAATATAACTGATAACAGAGACAGACAGGGAAAACTAAAAGGAAAAAACTAAAAACCAAAAAACAACCAAGATCACCTTCCCTCCAGACCCCCTTCTTCCAAGGCTCACACTCAATCTTGTCTTCTTCTCCAAGCGGCGCATCGGAACCAGGAATGATGTGTGTGGTCAGTCCAAAAGGCTTCACCTCTGCCGTTCCTACGTGGTCACTCTGTGCCCTTGTTCCAGCATGGATTCTCTCCCATGGAATGCTCTCTTTCCTGAAGTCATCTCATGTGGGCTGTCCACAGGTTGCAGCTCTTTGAGCGCCAGCATATGTCCATACCACAGGACCCATCCTTCAGGAGTGCACTGCTCCAACATGGGTACTCACAGGCAGCAGCTCCCCCCAGCCTCCTGCTGTGAGGAGGACGGGGGTTCCTCTCTATGGACTGCAGCTCTGGCTTGGGTTCTGCTCCTGGGGTCTCCTGGGTGCTGCAGCCTCTCTCAGGCCACATCCTCTGCTGCTCCATAGGCTTTTCTGCACTAAATTGATGGCTTCAGGGCTGTTTCTTTTCCATTTTCTCACTCCTCTCTCCCAGATGTTGTTGGACAACAGTTTTTCACTTCCTTATATTTGCTCTCCCAGGGGTGCACCCAGCATTGCTTACAGCTCAGCTCTAGCAGTAGTGGGTCCCTTCTGGAGCCATCCAGAGCTGGCTGTGATCTGACATGGGTCCGTGCTGGTCTCTGCTCACAGAGGCAGATCCCTTGCTACCAAATCCTTGCCACGTAAACCCAATACAATGGCCAGTATTTTCAGGAGCCAGTAAGGATCCTCAGTAAGAGGATTTTTATTCCGAAACTCAAGTCAAAGATGATAATACTGACTGCTTACTTATTTCCTGAAGCAGATATTTTAATCTTTAAATTTCTTTTCATGCATATTATGTTATGCTTCATTAAAGCTTAGAAAATATTTTTGAGGCCTGATCCATTATAAACTCAATCTTATCATTTGGGTCTCCAGTGTCTCCAGCCTTCACCATTGTCCTAGAAGTTAGATTCAGATGGAAACAGTTAACATTTGTCCGGTGAAGGGTAAAAAAAAAACGGAGGGAACAGGAGCTGCTATAGAGGTCAGCTTTCTGGGGGTCAGGTTAGTAAGATTGCTTCATGAACTTTGCTACAGCTGGAACCCCATTCTCTGGGGAAAAGATTGTAAAAACAATCTTAAAGATTCTAAAAGACTCTAAAACGTTTATGGATATCAGAGTTATAATGACTTAACTAACTTTATGGGGTTGTAATGCAGTTTATTCTAATGCTATGCTTCATACAGTTTTATGGACACTGCATGTAACTGTGACTCCAGCTTTACTTTGTCGCACAGTTTTTGGGAGTCTGTATATAGCTGTTCCTTTTGTCAAGTATTTAATTTATACTCTGGCAGAATGTCAGCACTTGGAATAATTTGAAGGGAAATTCTGTTTCAGCTTTTGCCATTTATTTCAAGTGCCACACCATTTCTTTTAGTCTGAGAAGCTTAATCTGGCACGCCCTTCAGAAAGTGTTACTTTGAGTCTTCACCATAAAGAGACTTGCTATTTTAAATGATGTATTTCAGAAGATTTTCACACTGAGAAGACAACTGTACTGGGATGTTTATAAGAGTGATAGGGAAGAGCTACAAGAAGTAATCCTAGAGTACTTCAGACAAGCTCAGAGATTCCTGTCTTCCCCTAGGAACCATCTGAATTTCCAGTTCTGCCTTCATCAAACACTACGGATTTGTAGATGGTTTTCTTGACCATGTAACTCTTATCAAGGCAGTTCCACAGTGTTTTCTTAAAGGAATTCACACCATATAGCCTCTTAGCTTGTTCGGGTCTGCAAGATGTGGTAGAACAGTGATAGGAGAAGCCCTATAGTGAATTTGTATCCTCCTGGCATTCCCTTCTTTCTAGGAAGAAATTTTCACATGTGCTTCTGCAGTTGCTCACTATGCAGGCATCAGTGCTTTTTTTCATTTGAAATTATTATCTATGTATCATTTTATTGTTTAAAATCAGTGTGATTATCTTCTTGTTTAATGTAGAGAAAAGTATATCTGCCAAATATGGCATTGCTAGCACTGACGACATAGACATCATTGGAATCACACTGAAAGTCATATTTTCTTCAAGTAACCAATTAATGAAAAATTTCCCTGTCAAAGATGTAGAGATTATTTGAGTTTCAGTAGCAAGAACTCTTTCAAAGCAAACAAATTTCAGGAATGCATTTATAAGTCAAATGTTCAAAATTAATTCATTAGCCTGTGGCTATCTTCTTGATGTGGCAAAGACCTTAACAGTGCACATGATTACATCCATAATGTATTTTGGACTGCTTTTATCTACATCCTAAATAGTTACATCTAGTGTAGTGGCTCTGTATTCCTACAGCTTAGTTTGGTAACTTCAAGAAGAGCTGAGCCTTAGCAAAATCCAATTTCCTCTGTACTGAGCTTCTTCTGTGGCTTATCTACTCCAATTTATACAGTTATTTTGTTTAGATTTGTGGGCACTGATGCCTTTCTATGCTTACCTCTGAGATCCCAGTTGTATATTTGCTGTAGTGTAAGGATAGTTCATAACTTATGTCACTTCTGTACTGGCTGCCCGGTACAGCACTTCCATAGTCTTGCTAAGTCTTGCTTATCTTACTTCTGTCCCAGTCAAACTCACAGTGGTAACAGCCTTTTGCAACATAAGATTTGATTCAGCAGTTTTCTGATTTTATTGAACTAGTCTTGAGACAACCTGAGATTTTTCTGCTGTACAGACATAGCCACAAGAATGTGACCACTGAATTTCTTAGAGAGGTAGTAGCTCTCTAACATGGCAATTGACAATTTGGCAGTATATTTAATGACAAGAATATAGCTCAGAATTCAGTGTCTGGGAGTAAATGTATATGGAACACAAACCAGTGATGGAGTGCATAGGCAGAAAAGGTTTTCTTTTTGAACACAGTTTCTCAGGATTGATTTGATGAAACATAACTCTCAGGCTACCCAAAGCAAGTATTAAGAAAGTGAAAATGCTAACTCAGCTGGACTTTAAATGAGAAAAACAATTATACTCAAAATTAATAGACATTTGGGTCACTGCAAATGACCATCTCATCTGAACACCGGTCAGCTGAGACCTGTCTGACAATGGTATACAAGTTTTGAAAAACAGTGTATGCTGGTCTTATTAATTCTCCTTATTATATTGACCATATAGTGTTGCAGACTTATCCTTTATAAGTAAAAACTTCAGTATAGACTGTTTTTAACCTCTTTTACTATGTAATATTTTAATTACTTTTAATAATGCCCTTTTAACAATATCATGTGTGAAACATTTACTACATCTGTGCAAAGCGGGAGTATAGGTAATGACAGGAAGGCAAGGACATTAAAGTGTCAAAGCAGAAGTTAAAGCGAATACTCAGATGAGTCAGTCCATGTCATGTAGCTTGGTTTCCATTTCTCTTAATGCCCTCCGCTGTCCAGAGGCAATGCTGCAATGCCATGACAGCTCAGCTGTGGGCAGCTAGAAACTTCCCAGCAATTAATTTAACTTGGTAGTTCACCTGGGAAAATTGAACTAGTATTTATTTCTGATAAGATGCATTTTCTTTATAAAAGAAGCCAAAAAAGGGAGATTTTGTTGTCTAGGGAATGTATATAAGCAAATTCTGACATTATAACAAATTGTCCGCCACTGAAACAGTATCTGGTGCTCTTGTGTATAACAAAGTATACTCCTTGGAAAACTTCTCCTTTTATGCTCCAACCCTGTTAGAACCCTCTGGCTAACTAGGCAATTTCTTCTAAGGTATTATTCAAAGGCAGGACTTCGCATTAAGCAAATGAGCAGAGCACAACTGGAGATCCTAAGAATGTTTGTGAAGTGTGATGGTCTTAGAATATCACTTAATACAGAAACTCTGCTTACTACCATCAGTAAAACAAGTGGACAAACAAAAACCTTAGGACTAAAACTTCACACCTTCTAAGCAGCCTATCTGAGAAACAAAAAGATCTCCACTAATGATCTGCTGTTGGCAGTTCTATTTCAGAAAGAAAGAATGTGTACTGAAAATATGAAAAGGCTACCAAAAACTTAAGCAGTAGCAAGTTATAATGTAATTCTGGAGTTACTATTTGACTCCGAAATAAAGCATTGCAGTAAAATGTCAGAGCATGCGATTGTTATATAAATATATAAAAATAATGCAGTTTTCGTAATATTTTGTCATAAATCTTGACTTTTTTTTTTTTTTTCCAATAAAACCACGTAGGGGCTCCCTTGCGTGCAGCAGTAATGTATTTTCTTTATATCTATACAGAGTTTACTGTGCAGTGTTTACAAGAAAAGCAAGACTTTCTTTTTTTTTCCAAACGTACCTAGTGTGCAAGTGATGCATAATGTATGATAAAAGATTGCTTTATAAAGGAATGTCTTTCAAATCAAGGCCTAACCTCTAATTATCCATTATAGGAATTTACATGTAATTGCTGGACTGCATGTTTCAGTCCTCCTCTGTTACACAGTAATCACATATGGTTTTTATTTTTTTTCTGTTTTCTTTTAGCACAACCATTATATTATGCTTTTATTGTCTCCTCTTGGCTTTTCTACCTTTAAGTACATATGATTCTTAAATACAGTTTCCTGTACCTGTAATTAGCTTTTTATTCTTCTGTGTGACGTTATGAAGATTCAGCACACTTACAGAGCTAATTAGGTTGCAACATATCTCCTGTTTTTATTGTCATTGATTCTAAACCGTACATCAACAAATATCTTCAGTAAAAAAACCAAAACAAATAATAATAATAATAATTAAAAAAAAGAAAGAAAAGAAAAACCCATTACTTTAGTTTTATTGTATATCACTAAAACACTTACAGCATATTTTGATCTTTTGTAAATGTTTTAGTTCAAGGCTGTAGGAAAAGTCACAGTGTTCTCCATAGCAGAAGTAGCAGTATTCTTCAGTATTAGTTCATGTCAACCTGGAGTTACTTTGCATAGTTAGAGAGAACAGGGTGCTTTACGGGAAAGCAGCAAACTGAGAAAAGCAGACAGTTCACTATCTTGAATTTTCTATGGCTCAATGCACCTTTTCTAAAGCAAAAAGGAAAAATATGGCAAAATCTTTTAGTAAATTTAGTCTGAAAGTCAGTACATCCTGAGATATTTCTCCATTGTGCTTCAGTAGTGACACCAAGTTTGAAACAAAGAGGTATATATGCAGTTTGAGATCTAATGTGAATGGAGAAAAAATTGATTTCACATGATAGCATGATATACTGGATGGCAAATGCATACTGAAGTGACACCTTGGTAAGCTCAAGTGTCATAGATATTTTCTTTTGATTTTTAATCTTTTTCATTCAGTGGTGAACTAGAGAATAATACATAGTTCCATGCAAAAATGAACAGCCTGTACATATGACTCTACAGAATTTCCTATTATAAAGCTTTATCTATCAAGCTTCTCAGTATTTGCGTAAGGAAAAAAAATGATGTTCTAAACATTATAGACATTTACAGTTATTTGGAGAAGGTGCACATTATTGTTAAAGCTGTTAAACAAATTACTTGTCAAACTGAGACCTTCATACATCATTGTCTTATGATCTGTTTAAAATGTATATTCACCATGTCAGTATTTGCTAAATGAAATCTATTTCTTTAAAAGACAGGGTAAAAATGATTATAGTTCATGTCAGTTTGACATTTTGTGATTTCTTAACATAGCAGTTATGCAAGTTGCTATTTATGAGCTATATTCTGAAAGTGAAGATGCTGTTCTGAGTCTAGTAAAAATACTGAGTCTCAGGGGCTACTGAGTCTTATATCAAGAAAAAAACCTGTATCGCTAATTGTGATAAAATTCTCCATGGGCTTTATATGTGGGATATTGAATGCAACATGCATTGTGGAAATTAATCAGAAAGCGCAGTTCAAGTCTTAACTCAGTTTATCTTTCATATGGGTTTGGAATATGAAATATGAAAAACAAAAACAAAAAAAGTTGCTTCTTCGCTGTTTTGGAAAGGAAGCGTCAATACTTTCACAAGAAGGGACAAAGAGGAAGGAGAAAAGTGCCATTTTAGAATAAAACAGAGTAGAGTGCAAGAATACCTTTGAACCTTTGGACATACGGACCTTTGAAGATCATCAAGTCTAACTGTTCACCCCTTCACGGCTAATGAAAACTTAAAGCATATTGATGAAGGCATTTTCTTAATGCCTCTTGAACACTGTCAGGCATGTGGCATCAAACACCTCCTTAGGAAACCTTTTCCAGCGTTTGATCACCCTCATGGTAAAGACACTTTTCCTAATGTCTGAATCTCCCCTGACACAGCTTTGTGCCTTTCCCTCACATTTTCAATTCAAAAGTTACAAGTTTAGGAAGAGGTGAACAAGAATTAAAAATGTCTTGTTGACAGGCTATCTTCTTTGCTACAGAACATCAAATATTACCACAGAAGTTGAGGTGGTTTATTGTCTTAATTGTTTTCTAACTTTGAGCAGTTTTTGCAGAAAAAAGAAATGCTAGCTGGCCAAAAGTCAACATTCGATTCTTCTTTTATTAATAAAATCAGGAACCAGTTACCCAAGTATGGTAATATGTAATTTGTTATTAACTTTTAATCATATAATATATTACAGAATTAAGTATGGAATTGGAGATTATAACTTGGCGAGTAAGTAAATTTTATGTGATTTTGTATAGTGGGTAATATTAAACAAAGAAAATGCAGTGAGGTATTGAAAGAAAAGTTTTCAAAATGAAGCTTTAAAATTGCGTACTTACAAGAAATTGTTGAGAATTCAATCTATTCAAAAATGGATGTTTTGATTGTCTTTTCTTCTACTCTTTTTGTTGAAAATTGTGCATGCATAAAGGAAAGACAGAACTTGTTGAAAGAACTGGAAAAGTATCAGTCAGTTTCTGTCTCCTTTTAAGGCTAGCAGTAGATTAGGAACACACCAAATGTCTGATTTATGTTTATTTTGCTGTGGCTTTCCTTCTGTGTACCAATTTCTGGAACACTATTTTCCATTAACGATTTTTACAGTAGTTGCACCCGTTTGAATGTTGAACTCACTTTACAGAAGCAGTATCAGATGCATATGTATGCATTATTTATCAACTGCTGCATTTGGTTTGTAATGACTAGAATCTGATGACACAAATGAACATTCAGCTCTCCAGATCCAGCTTTGGAAGTGAGTTTTAATCAAGCATTTGTGCTGAAGGTTGATTATCTGTTAATCAGTGCTGATAAACCTGGAACTGACACATGAAAAGGGCTATTTTTAGATTCAGACAGTCAACACGAAGGTAGAATTAAAATTCCTGAGCCCAGCTGCTAGACAGCTGAACTGTAAATACATTACTACCTGAACAGGATTGAATTTTCTGTTTATAGAAAGCATCATTTTGCGGGTAGTAACAAACAACAAGGTTTTAATTTTTAATTTATTTTACCTTACCTCATTACAGAAATCATGAAGTGCCTAATGTGAGACGGAGTACTTGAGAAAATGTAGTCAAATATGCCATACTGAGATGAAGTAACTGAGATTACGTTATAAATTTGACACGAGTTGGATGGATGAACAGGATTTGCTTTTGCTCTTCTGTAAATTGAAGCTGGATCTCCTCCAGTTTCTCTCAAAACTGACAGGTTGATGTACTTTTCTCACATTTTTGGGATAACTGTGAAAGTCATAATTATCGCAGTGGTTTTCATTTGAAATTCAAACTATGTAGTAACAAAAGCCATCTTTTGTATTCATGAATCTGAAACACAGGATAAACTTCTCTAGGTTAAACAGGAAATTAGAAGCTATGAAAAAAAAATAGATTCTCTAGAAGATTAGACTGAAATAATGTTTCCTGCTGCTCTTTAACATCAATACAGAAATTGAAAAATATTCATCAGAAAAAATAGGAAATCCTTTTGGTATTCAGAAATCATTGCCCTAACTCAGTAGTAACCTCCTCCACCATCTACACTCCCAAGTAAATGCTATATATTTGACCATAAACTTTTCCTAATAGTGTATTTTTTTTCTAAATGAAATGTGGAAATGGTTGAGTACATTTGACAGTATAATGATATTGCATGAGGTTATGCTGCATGTGTATTTTACTTGTGTTTGTTCTATGTCAAGAATTTTGGTTATTTTCCAAGTGAAAAGAAATGACAAACAACAACCAAACAAAAAATACTGAGCTATGAACAGTGTCAGCATTGGTCCAGGTAATATTGCCAAACTGGCAAGACATAAACAATATGTCATCTGTCAAGCTATTGCATTTGTTGAGCAGCAATTCATTGCTAACCATCTGTTAAAGGTTTTTTCACATCCTGTGGTTAGAGTTGACTCAAAGATAATTCTGAAATATGTTAGCAAAATGTTACTGACCTAACATGCATTAGAATAAATAAATAGATGAAGCCATATGGTTCTATCCTAGAAAGTACTTATAACTGTCTCTGACCCATAGTGTATTTGGCACTGAATAATTAGGCAGATCTACTACCCAGTGTCTTTCCAGAAAATCTGTGACACTGAAATAATTATTGTTTCTGCAGCAGTGTACGTAACTTCTTAGTTTATATGGGCCTCAAGAAAAATCTGGGCTTTATCTTCAACAACCTTCTAAGGTTTCATGTCATTCGGCTTTTCTGTGACACAAACTTTTCTCAAAACCCTGCTGGAACAGCCTACCTAGTCAGTGTAAAGAGGATGTCCAGAGATTTGATCTCCCTTTGGAGTTTTGTTTGTGTCTCCAAGCCTCAATTTTAAGCAAATATATCTTCATGTAAGTCATTTTAATTTTAAAACAATTCTGGAAAATATATTAATAAATAATATTCCCTCCTCAGAGATTCATTTGATGCATGCACTGAGACTAGTGGTCAGCTTTGCAGTGTTTCCATGGGCAACGGCTGAAGAAGCTCGTATGAATAAGAAAAGACAAGTGCAACACCACTGATTTAAAGCAGATATTTGAAGTATACTTATTCACTGTCAAGAAGAAGAGAAAAAATGCATATATTCATGAATTGCATTTAACCTTGTACGTTGACTTTTAAATACAAGGTTTTGGGCTCTCAATTTCAATATAGCATGGTAGCAATTTAATTTTTTAATTTTTAAAAAATAGCAGTCATAGCAATTGCATTTCTACAATGTGCCCATTATGGAGAGCAGCCTTCAGGAAAAGATCTAAGAGTGTCAGTTGATGGAAGATTCAGCATGAGCCAGCAATGTGTACTTGCAGTGCAGGCCAACTGTATCCTAGGTTGTATCAAGAGAAGTGTGACCAGCAGGTCGAGAGAGGTGATTCTGCCCCTCTACTCTGGTCTTTTGAGACCCCACCTGGAGTACTGCCTTCAGTTCTGGAGCCTCCAGCACATGAAGGACATTGAGCTGTTGGAATGTGTCCAGAGGAGGGCCATGAAGATGATCAGAGGCTGGAGCACCTCCCCTGTGAGGACAGAGTGGGAGAGCTGGGGCTCTCCAGAAAGCTCCAAGGAGATATTATAGCAGCTTTCCAGTGCCTGAAGGGGGCCTACTGGAAAGCTGGGGAAGGACTTTTTTTAAGGGTGTGTAGCAGCAGGATGAGGGGAAATGGCTTGAAACTGGGAGAGGGTAGGTTTAGACTAGATATTACAAAGAACTTCTATACTGCGAGGATGGTGAGACACTGGAACAGTGAGGTTGTGGATGCCCCCACCTTTCAAGCATTCAAGGCCAGGCTGGATGGGGCTTTGAACAACCTGGTCTAGAGGGAGGTGTCCCTTTCTGTAGAGGGGGGTTGGAACTGGGTGATCTTAAAGCTCCCTTCCAACCCAAACCATTCTATTATTCTGTGATTCTATAGTACGTACAAGAAATGAAGCTGCAGTCAAATATCAAAATGCTTGACAAATCTACGTCACATATAGAAGCAAATGACAAGTAATTCCAAGTAATCTGGAGACCTTATTAGTAAAGCAGGTTCACATTTTATGGATTTGCAACAAGAATATTAAAATGTACAGGTAATTTGAGGTCATAGCAGTTATCTTTGACTGAATACAAAATAAAACAAGAAACGCATTGATTTCTGTGCAATAAAAAAGAAATTACAAACTGATTATTTCAACATTTTATGGGAAGAAAACATTGCATAGAGTTAGGATCCATAACTTTTAGGTCCAGTTGGATTTTTTACTGCTTCTCTGTAGGTGTATGGCTCATTTTAGCATTAATAATTCATTTATCTTTTTTTTCTGCATCTGAGCATATTATCAGCAAGCTGTGGTAGATAATGACAACCTTATTATACTATTTGAAAACAGAAATTGCAGCCCAGAAAGCCATCCTGCGATCTCATATTTTTAATTGTAAAGTGTATGCCCCTTAAAAGTCCATAGTATTTTCTTTTTTTTTTTTTTTTAAGTTGTCTTTTTTTAAAACCCTTTGGATCAATATTAGCATTAAACAGAAACAAAGATAAGGTTTAAGCATGAATAGTAAGTCTTTCAGAAGTGTTTGCCTTAAGACTACAGTTTTCTTCCTTGACCATCCCTTGACATTATTTATTGGTTGCATAACGTGCATTCCCCTTTGTCTATGTAAGGAATGTAGAGCTAAGTAGCTTTGTAGCTTTGTCATCAGGGCTTATCCTTCTCTAAATATCTGAAGACCCACTGATCTTTAAACTGAAGAAGCAGATACACCAGTACTCACAGGAAACTTACCTGCCTCCACTAGGGCTGGTGAAAAATCACACACTTAATGCGTGTGTGATGTGCCCTTCTGATGAGTCATCCAGAGGGAAGAAAATCACAGGATGAGATATCAGTCGATTATATTTATACAAATGAATAAGGCTTCTGGCAGGATTGATTGTCTAAATGCAGCCAGGTTTTGTCCTGTTGTGCCGCATCAAGTGTCATCCTCTTGTGTTTTGAAGCAAGAAATTATACATTGAAACTTTGAGTTTCTATCTCTTCATCTGTATTATTTGCATAGGTTGCTTTCTCAAAAAGCATCAGTATGGGAATACATCCTTCAATGTGTCTGTAATTTGAGACACAGTTGGCAACAAAATAATGTGATCTATTCCATAGTCTCATTTCATTCTTGTAATTTTACCTGGGATACCTCTGGATAACTGCCTTTTTGTTGAAGAAGTGTGTTTGATCTACTCTTTATTAGACGTGAAAATTTTCTGCCTTCTTTTCCTTAAGTAATTTCTCCTGTTTTGTAAGTTTAGATGAGGTGCTAAGGGATTTGATTTAGTAGCTTGGTGGGTAGGGATGGTGGTGTGAGGATGGTTGGACTAGATGATCTTGTAGGTCCTTTCCAACCTAATGAGTCTATGAATCTATGAATTTATCTGCTTTACTCGTTTCATGTCTTCCTATATTCATTCCATTCAATATTGCTTTTAATAATTTCCAACTTCTTTTGTTTCATTTGCCAGACTTTAAAACTGCACATGCATTTGGAACATTGAATGTTTTCAGACCAAGCGTTCTCTTTGATTTAATGAGGTACATGTTTAAAATTTTAATTCCTTCCTGTGATATATATGTATCTACTATCACAGTAGTCATCTTTATTGCATTCATTTTATTATATATCCACCTTTAGCCTTTAGAATGACAAATCTTAGTGAAGGAAGATTCATGTTCCATACACTCACCAACCATCAATTGGACTTTCAATTGTCCAGATCACCATAAAATTTACATACATAAACTTTTGCTTAAAGCATACTAGATGTAGAAACTTCTTATCTTAGCAGCAAAAACAGATAAGCAGAATTAGCAAGCTACGTGGCTGACCTCCATTAAATGAGATGTTAATCAACTGAAATTGGTTGTGACTGGGGTTTTTTCAGTTAAGAATCTGAGTCAAGGATATTGCTCCATTTGTTCTGACACTGACCTGTGCTTTGTCTTATTTTTTGTTTCTTGGACTTCAATTATAAGTTAATGTTCATTTGTCCTTCTTTATAAGGTTAAAGGATTCACTTAATTCTTAGGGAGTTTAGATAAATTGTCCCCATTCATCTACTCACAAGTAAAAACCACACAGATTTCTTAGAATCTATTGAGCTGAAGTACATGCAGATACTAGTGAATGCAGTGACTGCATGCTGATCTGTAACATATCCAAAAGGCAAGTTAGAGCCATTTTTTTCTGTTTTAGCTGGCTTACTAGACTTTCCAAAACATACAAAATATTGTAGATATATAACATTTCTGGACAGAGGTAATATTCTGAAGATTCCAGGTACAAAAATGCCCACTCACCTTTTCTGCTCTAAATACAGAATGCTTCTTAGCAGAATCTTCTCAGCAGAAATTAAAAGAAAAAATTCAGGAAATAGAACAGGTTCAAGAAGCTTCATGTTTTGGGCAACGTGAAAAACATCTAGACATGTCTTCCATTGAGAAACTGTTGAGGCAACTTTATAATCCTTGAGTTGTTTTGTTACTGCTCACTAAAGGTTTTTCCTTTTATAATTCAACTTGGTTCTTACGCTGGAATATGATCCACACCTGCGTGTCTTTTTTTAAGACATTACTCAGAATAAAAATATAGATATTTATTCTGAATTAATACAGATATTCTATAAAACAAAAGCAGGATTGTTTTCTACAGAAGCATGAAGATGCTAAGCTGCCATGTTTGATTCAATAGAAGATAAAAATGAGTGTATTTGAGAACCTCTTGGAAGTAGTGGAACACAGTACTTCTTCATCCACCTGAGATGATCATATTCATGATCCACTTATATCACTGAATGTTCTCTTGGTCCTTCAGATGTCAGGGTCCACTTAAGCTGGAAACTGAACATCCTAATTCTGTAATTAGATACTCTCTAAACTTGCCAGATGGTATTTTCCTCTTCTTATTATGAATGAGAGCCTTGCAGCAGCTTGTTCTTTCAGATTTTTTTATTTATTGACTGTTGTTTTTTCTCATCACATCTTCTGCATGCCCTTACTAGCCCTTGGCTTCTTCTGTTTATTTAAATAAGTGCACTCTGGGTGACAGCTTTGTGAATAATAAAAACAAGCACTGAAATGATAGCATTCCTTTGAATACTGAAACAGCTGACCACACATGCAGTGCTTCAGGACCTACAGATTTAGAATAGAGGCTTTCTCCCAGATGAATTGAAAGCTTCACAAAATGAAAATTTGTGCATGAATTTTAACACAGAATGCACAACTACCATTCAACTGAAATCAGTATCTTACAGGAAAAAAAACCCAACAAACTATGAAACTTTTAATATAACCTTTTGTTATAGAGAAATGGGGCTGTAGCTAGGCTGACATTTCATAAAATCAGAGAACCAGAGGATAATTGTGGTTGGAAGGATCCTCTGGTGATCACTTAGTCCAACCTACTACTCAAAACTGAGCCAAGTTCCTAAGCAGGGTTGTTTATCAAGGTCTTAGCATTTCTAACTTGTCTCAGCAGCCTGTCTCAGTGTCTGATTAGCCTCATAACTGACAACTCTTATCTTACATGTGATCAGAACATTCCTTGGTGCACTGTCTCTTGTCCCTTGTCCTCATCTATGTGCCTTCACAGAGTTTCCCTCCACCTTCTCTTAAGCAACCCATGAAGTAAAGGAAGTCATCAACTACATTTCCCTTTGTTCTTCATCCTGTGAAAAAGCAGTACTCCTTAGCTCAGCTTTGGAATCATCCTACCCATTCTGTGGGCTGTTATACATCCAGTTTGCACTCAGAAGACTCTAGCTTCCCCTAGGACTGCTGATCTCTACCATGATCTGTAGTTCCCTTTGGCACTGGTGCCGGGAACCAGAGCAGGCACTTAACAGACATGGTCATGAAAGGTCATGATCAGAAAGATGTGAGTACCTCAGACATTCCAGGTTTCAGTTTCTCCACTCCGTTTCATGCCCAGGCTATCTTCTCTGCTATATAATGGCAGGTTTTCAATTTGAGAACTGCTGTTTTAATGAAAGAACAAAAAGCTAGAGTAGATGAAGAAGAATGGGTTCAGCTGATGATCCTGGCCTCCTGTAAGATCAAAATGATGTGCTTTTACCTCTTACAGCACTGGAGGGGAAAGGAAAGTTAAAAAAAAATAACAACAGTGATACAAATCTGTCTTTCAGTGAGGTGAGACACTATGATCTGTTGTTTTTTCTCTGTGTGATAGGCTTTTCAGCACTAGGGAAGCTCAGAATGGAATATCAGAACCAGCTTTCCCTCCAAACCCTTAATCATCCTTATAGCCTTGCTTTGGATGCTCTCTAGTGGAGGTTGATAGCTCCATAGAGGCAGAGGGCCTGTTTGTATGGTGGTGCCCCAAAATGCACACAGTGCTCAAGGTGAGGCTGCACCAGTGCAGTGTAGAGCGGGATAGTCCCTTCCCTTGCCTGGCTAGCAGTGCTGTGCCTGATGCACCACCGGGTATGGTTGGCCTTCCTAACTGCCTGAGAAGGAGTGGCTAACAGGTTTTCAGTTATATGGATCATCTCACAAGGTTTCAGGATTGCCATAATGATAAATTTTATGCTTAAAATCATTAATGATGATGTAAGTTTACTTTATAGACATTAATTACGTGTTGCAACACCCCTGTGATGTAGCAGTTGAATTACTGAACACGGGAAGCACAGAGAAAGGAAATGAGACATGCTGTGCCAAAAGAGGGGAGTGTGGACAAACACGAGAATGTTGCAAGGGGTTTGTTAAAGGCAGCATTGAAAGGGTAAACCTGTACTGCATAATCATTTCCTTTTCAAGACACTGGCCTGAAATGTTCTACTTCGAGCATACTTGTATTTGTAGGAACTGTTTATGTCAAAAGGTCCTGAGTTAGTTGTTCCAACGTAGCTTTAGTGAAGTACAGCTGCACTGATTTGTGCCATCCAAATGCCTGACTCTCATAAAACTTAAGAGGATTTTGATTTCAAAAGGATTGCTTTAGCAACTAATTCTCTTCAACAAAATTATATTAATCTCACTTGCACTCCATTCTTTCTAGAGATATTATAATTCATACAAACACTGAAACTACAGCAGGTGTTGTCACTGTGGATGCTTAAATAGTTTGCTGCTATGCAGTAATGTTTTAATCCTTGAGCATTTGATCCCCACTCTGTTATTACCAGCCACCTATTGTTGTGCATTTGGAATGTTCTTAATGTGCTTCAACTACTGGCCTCAGGGATGCTGTTGCTGAGGACTGGCATTTTCAGAATTGGTGCTTTGCCTAAATGCTCAGCAGGACAGATTAAAAGTAGTCAGAAGTTGGTAGGATTCCAAAAGGTTCTCTCTGTAGCATTATAGGTCTCTCTTAAATCCTTCAGGCTCCTGTTGCTGAAGAAAAATATATTTCTTAAGAAAAATAATCAGAGAAACACATGAGAAAAGGACTTTTCCAGTCTGTTGATTGTTTGAGATATAACTGTAGCTTGATACATTATTCCGTGTGCACTCATTAGAAATGTTGATATAAATGTTCTAAAGAATCTGCAGGACAGTTCGCAGTGTCTTTTTTCTTGCCTGTTTTCTTAACTTGCATTGTGGCTGTTGAACTGTCCTAGTTTCAGCTGGGACAAAGTTGATTTTCTTGATAGCGTCTGATGTCATGCTAATTTTTGGCTTTAGGAGAAAAACAGTGTTGATAACACATCAACGTTTTAGATGCTGCTGAGCAGTGCTGCACAGAGCCAAAGGCATTTTGTTTTTCTCAGGTTGTTGTACTGTCCAGACAGTGAGGGAGCTGTTGGGGGGTGCCACAAGGAGCTGGGAGGGGACAAAACCAGGACAGCAAACCTAAACTGGCCAAAGAGATCTTCCATATCATACGATATCATGGAAAAAAGCTACAAAGCTGAGGGGAATTGGCTGATGGGGGCTGACACTGCTTGGAAACTGGCTGAGCATTGGTCGTCAGATGGTGAGCAGTTGCTTTGTGCATCACTTGTTTTGTAAATATTTACATACACATACATGTGTGTATATAAATATTTATACATACGAACATTTTTTACAAAACAAGTATATGTGTGACTATAATTACTATAATTACTCTCTTCCTTTTCTATTTCAGTAAATTGTTTTTCTCTCAATCCATGAATTCTGCCTTTTTTTTCTGATTCTCTTCCCTGTCCCACTAGGAGGAAGGGGGAGAAGTCAGAACACAGCTGTGTGGTACTTACCTGCTTGCGAGGTTAAATCACAGCAAAGAACAAAAGACAATTTCCAAACCTACCCACCACTTAGAAATGCCTTGACAAATTCTATTTCAGTTCCACTCACAGTGCCAAAATCTGCTAGTAACAAATTTGCCATCTCACAGTTAAGCTGTGATTCTGAGAGCATCTCTGTCTCCTGCCTTCCTCGTTTCTACTGCCTCATTACCACTTACTGCTGCCTATGTTACTACACTGCAACAGCATTCCTTCTAGACCATTCATTGAAAATTTCTGTTATTTCGTCCAGCTAGATATAAGTTATTCAACTGTTCATTCTGAACTGCTGTAATATGCTTTGTACCAAGTTAATGAAAACCTCCAATAAATCCAAAGCTCAAATTGAGCTGCTGCTTTCTGAGCTTATTACTAAAATTTATATGATTCCTTACTCTGAGTGAAGCTCCTACATATACAGTAATGCAGGTGAAGTTGTGCAAAAATGGTCACATCATTAGCAGTTATTATACACAGAGCTGTTCTTCTCCTCTTGTCATGCTACTATCAAAATCAACCTGAATCTGAAATGGAAAAAAGCTCATGGGGAAAAAATCATGAAGCTACTGAACTAGTCTTCTGATGGGATTTCTAGAATTCTACTTAGTATCAGAAGGCTTTTCATGTTATTAAGCTACCCAGTGTAGCACTGTGTGTGGATATTTGATATGGTTGTAGGAAAACTGCTTCGTGGTAATTACCGTAGCCTAAATAGAGAGCAGCGAACAGTGAATGATTACACTTGTCAAAATGATGTACAGGAACTGTGACAGCTTCTGTCATTTATTCAGTAGCCTCTGCTGAGATGCACAGAAATACTGCGTAGTGAAAACACCATTCAAAGCATGCTACTGACAAAGATATTAGATATTTCACATTATGTTATTCTGAAATGCAAGACAATTTTTTTGGCTGGTAATTTCCCAAAAAAGTGAGGAGGAGCAGGAGATCATTAAAACTATTTAAGCTATCTAACAGCAAGCAGTTAGCAAATGGATTTCTAAAATAATTGAATTGCACTAGTGCCAATAAAAATATTGAAACCACTTTGATGTCCAGGAAATATGAATTTCTTCTTCTCATATAGATAAATATATGTGAGATCTGGATTACTGAAATAGATCTGGATTGCTTGTAACTAGATTTGCTTGGCACAGGTGAAGTTTCTGCCTGTTACGGTAGCAGACTTTATATTCCAATTTGTATGCATATCTCCTACAGTATGAAATAGCATTTTATAAAGTTCTAGATTACATCACACTCTGACAATACAGTAACTAGTATATGTGAACCAGTTAACAGCATTACTATGAACTGTGGCTGCTTACTTTGCTGTGTTACTCTCAGAGTCACAGTCCTCCCAGTTGTTTTTTTTTTTTCTGTTGTAGTTATGCTGTAGTGTCTGCTGATGTTATGCTGATGCTACAGAACACATACTGTGAACGTGCTGCAATGCCTAGTGGAATTACTACAAATTGAGTATTATGTGTTAATTTATGTATATATAGTCTTAGTCTGAGTAGATGGGACCATTTCTTAGTGTTTGTGTTCCCTGCTGAGGCTGAGTAATGTGCCTTGTCATGTAACAGTCCAAAATAAAACAAAGAAAGAAACAACAAATACATTCAGTTGTGCTGTTTGTTATTTCAAAGCTCTCTGGCAGTAAAAGGACGGCAACTTTTTTAAGGCAAATACAGACATATGAGTTTTTCAGTAGCACTCTGTTTTGTAGATTTCTGGTGGAAGTTAGGTCTCTAGGTCTTTTTGACCGCATATTCACCTTGACTTGCAAAATATCAATTTCCTTAATATCTTGCTTAATACAGCAGTGGTCCTAGCTGTAGTTGTACTATTAAATGTTATGTAGCAGTTACTAGTTGCATTATTCATTGAGAATAAAGGGAAGGGTAAGAGAATAAAGGCAGTGGCTGGGAAGTAGACATAATATTTGTTCTAGGTTTAGAGAATATTAGGAAAATTAAAAGTGATTTGTGGGAAAGAAGGCTGAGGAGAGACACAGTAAGAATTTCAGACAGGAGAAATATTGCTGACAAGTGGAAAAACTGAAAATAAAAATACTGCTTCCAGGGATAGATGAAGTAGAAAATGTGACAGAAATAAATTTGTTAGGTGTTTGAAAAAAAATCTTCCTAGCAAAAGGACAAAGACTTAGGAAATCAGAACTTGAGGGAACATCAGTGGTCATTTAGTTCACCTCAGCAGCCATTAAAGAGTCTACTTCTCTTTTTTCCTAGGAAATGTTTTAGTAGAAATTCAACAGTTCTTGTGACTCGCCATGCTTGAATTTAGAAGGATTTTCTTCGTATGAGAACTGAGTATTTACATCTCCAGTTTTAATGCAGGCATTTTCTTTCCCAGGTGCTACAGAATTAGAGTGTTCCCGGTTCATGCCCTGATATCATACTCGTCCCTTCAGGCTATTATCTAGTATAAACACTGTTGCTTCAGTCTATGTTGTTAGGCCAAGCATTCTAGTCTTCACATCTTCTAGTTTATAGCTATCTTCCAATCTTTCTTCAAGTTGCCTACAACTTTCTTTCTAATTAATACTTCAGCTAAAGCCTTATTAATGCACGTTAGGACTGCGAAATGCATCTTGCACATAGACAATCCATTCCATTGCTTAAATGGGACTTTAAAGGAAAAAAAAGTATTTCTCAGGAGTTCCCAAAGTTGCAGTTGATTTTTATTTTTTTATTTTTATTAAGGGGAAAATCTCTGTGACCCATCAAATTGCATTCAGCTATATATGATTCTGTGAACCAATTTTGTACTTGTCAAACACAAGAAGCCTGTGACAATTAGATTAAATCTTCTCAATATCAAGAACTGCCTTGCTGATGTTCACCTGCTTTTATGCTTGGGATCAAATGCCAAATACATCATAAGTGACCTGCCAATCCTTTCATGACATCTGACAATAAAATAAGATGTTTAGCATTGAACCAAGTCCACTCAATCCATTCGTCTAATTGCACTGTGTTTTTCACAGACGTGAGATGTAAAATGCTTGAATTTTCTTAAGTCCGTAAGCCTGACTATCCGAGTTTCAACATGGACCACTTTTCCTGTCTTACGTTTGACCATGCTCCCTATTGAAGCTGAGGAATGAAGGGGCTTTCAATGAGTATTGAATACAAAGTCCGTCAATTTGACATGTTTAAAATAAATTCCAAATTTAAAAAAAGCAGTTTTTTCTTTGCCTTACCTAGGTAGAGTTGATCTGAAATTACAGTCCCTATAATTGGACTATAATTGTTGATCAACAACTAACTTCACACTCTCACAGCAGCATGCTAGTGTATATTTATCTGTATATTATAACTTTCTGCTTGTTTTATAATATTCCCTATTAAGGAGTTTTACATCTGTATATGCTAAATAACAAAGAAAGAAATACATGCAGGGATGGTTTACACTGGCAATCTTTGAAGACTGAATAAATGTATATACTCATAAACCATAATTCACTTTTATGCCAAAATCTAAATTTATTTTTGTTTAGGGATGGATTTCTGGTGACAAAGCCCCAATAATTATTTTCCTTTTTTCATTCAAAGATCTTGTATAAAACATTTCAAACAAAGCTGAATTTAGTAGAAAAAATAAAATTATTACATTTTTAATTTGCAGTGGATTAGAGTGGGTGGAAAAAAATATAAATTAGTTTCTTCGTTGCTTAAAGCCATTGAGCTTTTAAAATGCGTATTTAAAGAAATTCTACTTCCTGTGTTAATTTTTTTTTTTTTATATTCCACTGTGTGGTTCTGCCAGATGTTAAAAAACAAAATAATAAGAAAAAAAATCTTTGAATCATAATGATTTATCATATCAGCAAATAATGAATTCATTATTGATAAAGATTGTAAGCAGGAATTTGGTTTCAAATTGCAAGCAATGTGTTTTTCTATTGTACAGGAATGCTATGTGCATTTCCAGATTGTACCTGTTTTCCCTGGGGAATGTTCTGATATTCAGCCAGCCCTACTACAGAGCAGCAGAGTAACAACTATATTAATTATTCGTACAGATCATCTGAGAGAGGTACCACATCTGTAACAATTGTAGAAAGTTCATGCTAATAAGATACCATTATACATGGTAATAAGATAAGGTACACAATTCATCCCTTTCCACAAGAGAGTGACGAAATTTAGTTAAAGCTGAACTTAAAGTCAGTAGCCTTCAACAGATGTTTCTTTTCCATAGTAATGCAAAGTTTACAGAGTAATCTCCCTGAAATATGACTCTTCATATGCCTTTAAACCTTTAATTATGAGGTAGCTTTATTTATCTGTAGTCTCTTTCCTTCCTGGTGTAGTCTTCATTCAATTCAACAGCATAACTTCAGTGTTTTGATGGAGGCTAAAATGTTACCAGAATTTCCTAAAAGACATTCAAACATTTCTCAACATAGTCATGTGTTCAGAGTGTAATGTTTCAGGATTTTCTTAGATTTGTCTTTCTTCTAATTGAAATTTTCAACATTTGGCAGAATGTGATCTTAACATAGAATCATTAATTTATGGCACTAGAAATGCTTTAATATAGAAACCATTTATAGAAAGCATAGGAACAAAAATGAACTGTACGACTGTTTTTGTATTGGTCCTGGTAGAGCTGACCCTTTGAGCTTAACCAAATAAATGAATTACTGTTTGCCATCTTGCAGAGAGGAAGCTGAAATAGAAGAAAATGTCCTTGTCTTACAGAATACAGAAAGTGAAATACCTTACAATATACTTTATAGTTGCTGCTTTTCTTTAAAATATTTTGTGGTTGGTTATAATAGCACACCTTTCCTCTGGCCTTCACAGTTAGTTTAAGAACAATTACAACTGACATGGACATCTGAATGAAATTGACCTGTGTGTTTGAATGAGAGTACTGGTACTCTGTATAGCTGTTTTATAGCAGAATACATGGATCTGATCATGTTCCTTGCTTTCCTCAGGTGAAAACTTTCATAAATTTTCTATTTAAAGGGAGAAGCCTTTAAATGAAAACACATTAAATACCATATGAAAGTAGTTGGTGTCATTGGACCAGCTTTAAATGGATACGTTCCTAACTGGCAATCCTGTCATATTCAGTAGAGAAGCCATGAACTCAATGGAAATGAAAATTGAATACTCTCACTGCCTTAGGTCTTCTGTGTAAACCACCTTGTGATGAAATAGCTAAGGTTTTGTCAGTTCTGTGAAGTATCCTCAGGATTCTGTTTCCAAGGTAATAATTTTAGTATTTCTCATGAATCATGTTTCTTTCATGAGTCCATTTTCACAGCTGTCATACTCGGGGAAACTCTTAAAATTATTGCTTGAAAAATGAGAAGAAAGTTGCCTCAGAAGCTTTGGGTGTGTTCTTTGAAGTCAGAAGTCTAAAATTGCGTCAGTTCAAATTTATGAATCTACATGTCAATATAGAAGCCTAGAAGAAAATCCTAACATTCCAAGAGATAATACGTAGAGTTCATTTATCTCAGAGGAACGGAGTAAGTAATGGGATCTTGAAGAAACACGGTGAGTTGTCAGTGATTTAAAAATTGTACGTATTCAATGATATGATTTCTATTTCAAAATAGATAATGAAATCCAATCTACTCAAACCAGATCTGTCTGTACAGTGTAGTATCACCTTGAATTTCTTAAAGTCTGGTAATGTATGAAACTGTATTTTATAACTCTGTGCTCCCATGATCTTCATGGGTCGGCATAGAGGAAATTATTCTCTCAGCAGGCACAAATACCAATTGCAGCACTTTGTTTTGGCTTATTTAGTGGCTGTCATGTACACAGTACTACAGTAGGATGCACCTTCAGACTTCTGTTAGGAGGCAATCTAAAACTGCTCCAAACTCCCTCTGTATAGCTGTAGCAGATTTAAAATCCAAGACATTGAACACTAAATTATGGAAAGCCTGATGGATTGCCAATGAAAGCATTTTGACTCTAACTTTAATGAAGCTTGACATTAGTAGTTGTAAACATTTCAGTACAGGCCTAACCATGATCTTTTGTTTCCTAATGAGCTCAGCATCTAGATTATGGGGTGCCAACTGAAGGATAATGTCTTCCAGTTGGAACAATGTGTAAGAAAATAGATTTTTTCTACAGGGTAAGGAAATGAAATCTCTTATACTTGCATAAAGATGACAGTCAGGCAGCCCATTAGCCTTTGCTGAGCATGTCCTTCAGTTGGGGTTGGTCTACTTCTCCTTTTTAAAGGGTGCAATCCAACAGCACCACTCTCCTGGACTGGGTGTATGCTTGGCAGCCCCATATTTTCCTAAGCATTGTAGGATAATAGGAATTCTAACACATTTTTAGTGCTTTTACACTTTTACTGGTAAGGAAGAAGGAAAAGCTCTAACTCAAGTCATGAAAGCACATGCTCAAACCAAAATAACAATCACACTAAGTTGTGTAAAAGGAGATGGTATAGATGGATGTGACATTGGGTTTTGTTAGTGTGAAGTGCTGTAGGATAGTGTGGAAGTGATTATCCATCTTTTAATGCACTTTTATTTCACAATCAGGAAATTGAGAACTTGAGATACTGCTTGCAGAAGTCAGTACTTTTTAAAACACAGCTTTCTCAGTTTACAAATACATACTCTAATATGAATGCAAAAGAAGTAAATGACTGGATTAGTTGTATTTTAGGTCCTGTGTTGCTATACAATCAGATAAAAGAGGTTAAAAAATGTTCTTGGGGAAGGCTTTCTCATTGTTTACGCCTTTTAGACTTGAAGACTTGGCAAAGCTGCTGTGTAACTGCGTCTGTTGCCCTGCTGCCTGGAAAATAGCTTTTCCTTTTTCATTAGTCTAACTCAGGCACTGATTTATTGAGCAAGAGAAGGATAAGGCAGCTTTAGCTCTTCCATTAACACCAGCTGGAGCCTGTATCACATAGTGTGTGAATGCACAGCTTCATCCCATTACATAGAAGTTGTAACAAACCCCAGCCTTTGCCAATAGTACCATAACTTTCTGGAAGTTATGTATGCCAGATGTCTCCTTAATTATATTTTCTGTTTGTTTCTCTACTCAAAGCCATTTTTTTCTTTAATTTTACACAAAGGCTAAAATCAGGGTGACAAACTGAGCTGTATGTAATCATAGTAACAATACAAATTATCTCCTTGTTATCTGTGATATGCTAAGGACTCTCAAACGAAAAAGAAGGAAAAAATGCTTCATTCCCTTCTTTAAATCATATAAAGTCACTATGAAAAAACTTCAGTCATAACTAATAGAAAAAGTAGCCAGCTCAGTGGCAAATGTGGTTAATTATCGTTTAGTATATTGCAGTAAATACGTGTAATTCAAGATCACTGCGGTTGCTTACCTTCATATAGTCTTATCTCAATGTGACTTTTACACTAATGTTTGATAGTTTTTCAGGTTGTTATACATATAGCTGTTTAGAATATTCTCACTGACTTCAGTTTCAGTGTACTGGTTCCAATATTACTTTTGCTGGTGAAGCTCTGCCCACCTCCACTGAGCTTTTAACGCATTAAGGTATCCCACCAACTGTCATGCACTCACCCAATAGCTCTTACATTTCTCAGTCACCTCCCTGTTTCTTGGATATTTTCTGTTAGAGGGAAAACATTTTTCTGTACGCCTCTATGGAGCAGATAATTCCTTTCCTCCCCTTCCATCTTCAGAGCTTCACTGATTGGTCATTCACTACCAGAATGAAGAACAGTTGTTACAGACTGCTGCCGAAGGCTTTTTTCACTGTTTCCAAAGGGTTTTTCTTACTGCAGTGCTAGAAGTTCATGTTGAGCTTACAAGCCCGGTGATTTGTCTTCAAAGATAAACTAGAGAAAAGCTTCCAATTTTAGCACAAGGTGTTCACAGTTAAAATTTCTGAACATGAATCTTGCTACTGTTGAAAGATAGGAAATGTCAGAGAGAACTTAATGTCTGCAGTGTAGTGAGGACAGAGGTGGAGAGCACATTTGCAGCGTGTCATTTCTTCACTCTAGATAACACCCATTAAAGAATATTTGAATTAGAGTTACAGAGTGTTACAGCACTTCCAGGCTTTTCAGTCTAGGCCTTCAGGAGCTGTGCAGTTTTATTTGCTATCTTTTCAGAGAAGTCAGAAACAAATACAAACAAGAATAGAATTTAGTTTTGTTTGTTTGTTTTTAGTGCCAGAACATAGAATAAAGTAAGCTCTATGCTTCCAGAGCTTAAGTCATAAGACACTTTTCATCTGCCACCTTTTTATAAGGTTCACACACTGGGAGCTTTTTCACTTTCTGTACATTGGTTTCTTTAAGAAAAACACTTGACATTTAACTTAATAAATCGTTTATGGTTGTAAAGTTAGGCAAGGTAGGATATCCTGCTAATAAATCAGGATAAGATAAAACTGCTTAGCGCATTTAGACTGTGCATAGACCATCATGATGCACTCAACAGTGAGGTCAAGTGATACAGAATGGCTCATGTTTATATTTTTATAGCTTGTAAGAGACTGTTTTTTATCTGAAATGTCTATTGTAGTCACAGGACTACCGCGTACAACAGCAGTTTGATTACTTTTTGAATGCTTCCTCCAAGGAACCTGCCTTCCTGTCCTGTTACTGGTAGACAAGAAGCTGGACATGAGTCAACAGTGCACACTTGCAGCCTAGAGGGCCACTTATATCCTGGGCTGTATTAAAAAAGAGGTGGTCAGCAGGGAGAAGGAGGTGACTGTCCCACTCTACTCAGCTCTTGGGAAGCCCCATCTGAGTACTGCATCCAGGCCTGGGGCCCCCAGCACAAGAAAGATGCAGAGCTCTTGGAATGGGTCCAGAGGAGAGCCACTGAAATAATCAGAGGGTTGGAGCACCTTTCCTATGAGGAAAGGTTGAGGGAATTGGGGTTGTTTAGCTTGGACAAGAGAAGGCTCTGGGGAGGCTTTATTATGGCCTTCCAGTGGTTGCAGGGAACATATAAACAGGAGGGGGAACTATTGGTTACATGGATGGATAGTGATAGGAGAAGAGGGAATGGTTTTAAACTAAGGGGAGATTTAGGATAGATGTTTGGAGGCCATTTTCATTCAGAGGGTAGTGGTGCACTGCAGCAGGCTGCCCAGAGAGATTGTGGATGCCCCATCCCTGGAGGCATTCAAGGCAAGGCTGGATGTGGCTCTGGGCAGCCTGCTCTAGTGGTTGGCAACCCTGCCCACTGCAGGAGGGTTGAAAGTAGATGATCTTTGAGGTCCTTTTCAACCCAGGCCGTTCTATGATTCTGATTCTATGATTCTATGATCAGAGTGCTGGTGACAGCAGTAGACTTGTAAGCATAGTGGGTGGGCCTTGCTATTTACATTCCTGCTTGGTCAGGAGGCAGTCAGGGTCCACACAGAGCTCTCAGTTCATGAGTGTGGATTTTTTTCATGACAGATATTGAGTGTACATTTGAAGAGCTGAGAAGTTCACAGACTAACTGTGGTCTACTGAAACCTTCAAAACTTGTGCTTTCAGAATTACCTCAGCAGCAGGTACTGTGAGATAGGAAATTCCAAGATGCTTTTTACCTAGAATTAAAGTGGGTTCATTTCCATGGAAAATTGCTTGGCTCCTAGAAAGGCCTGAGGGAAACTTGCCCTCTCTTAGTGTCCCTTTGCTTTCCCCTCGAGCAGCGACTGAAGTGTGGAGGAAGAAGGTGTTTTGTGAAGGTGTATAGGAATCCTTAGATCCCTGCCTTAGCTCTTCCCTGTTTCTTTGCATGTCCCTAGTAACTTTTAAGTTTTTATGCTTGTAGGAACTGGATTTTTGCTGTAAAGTTTGTGCTTTTATCACAACACCATGAGCATATATAATAAATAACTTAGCATTACAACAGCAAACATTCTCTCTTTTTTTTTTTTTCAATTTCCTTTAGTCGCATTTTTCTACTTTGAACATCCTCTCATTGTATTGAGGCAGAAGTTTAGTATGGTTACAGTATCTCTTAATAAGATGGAGGTAATCACTCCCAACAAAAGTCATTATAGAAAAATATAATGGGAAAAGCAGTCATTTGTGTTTTTTTCCTGTTGTTGTCTCCTGCGGTATTCATTTAAAACCTCTGTGTGTAACAGAGCAAAGCATAATTTGTGTCTTCTGCTTCACGCTGAGCTCTGACATCAGTGACACAGAATGGTTTGTCAAGCTAAGGTGAAAGGTAGAATGGCAAATGTCATGAGTAGTAACAATTGGTAAGGGAATTTTATCACATGTTGGATATCAAGTTAATTATGTGTAGGTAGATGGTGAGAATAAGGTTATAGCAGGGGACACAATCTCTTTGGACATAAGTCCCAGGTTATTATGTTGCTAGGCACATCTTTAGAAGATCTTGATTTCTTTAGTGTTCTTCAGTGAAAAGGTAAGAAGTACACTTTAAATTCATACTATAGTTTTGTAGTATACCATAGTCCACCAGTTAAGCCATCTAGATGGCTGCCCTTTTGCTATTTCTGTGACTGAGCACATTGTGTTAAAAATCTTAACAGTCAAAAAAGCTGTGGAGATGAGATCTTATTGATCACAATAATGAAGAGGTTGTGAAGCAGACAAAAGATCGGCTTGCCTCTGCTGTGTTTGGGAATCCAGTAAAGAGATGCATTTGGGAAGAATTCAGTAGAAGAAATAAATTCTTAGAATTTCATATAACAGCCTAAATTCATTGCTCAGAATTCTCCTAGGCTGAACCTGAGTTCTCTGCCTAGATCCATACGTTACTGAGACAGGGGGAGAGAGGTGAAGCAAATGATTGAATGGCACAATACCTCAATTCATTATCCATCTCTAAACCACCCACAGAAGCTGAATCCAGGTGTTAAGTACCTGATGCTCTGTTCCTATGATTTAACAAAACTCCCAATGATACAGGTGTATCCAGCTGAACCTTATTTTCCAAATGTGAGCCTTCTTTACTCAGTTGTAGCCTGGAAAATGGCTAGATGCTACATGATGCTGTTTGTAGTGCTTAAATTCATGATCAAATTATTTCAAACAAGTACTGAGCAGTATTAAGAATTATGACACAATTTCTTCCATCATTCCATTTGGCCATTGTGACGGTGATAGATTTTCTGGGAATTCTTTAAAAGTACATATTTCTTTGTAAAGTACAGTTTGCTATTCTTGTTTGTTTTCAGCATCCTAGAATGTAGAAAATGACATGTAAGAAGCTATGCTCAAGGAAGGGAGGTGAAAATCATGAGTGACAGTGTGATAAATAAGCTTTAGATGTTGACTTGGTTTAGAATTATCTTCTTTTTATATAGCCAACATGAAAAGGTTTTTTGGTTACGCTACATTTGCTAAGAGAAAATTATCTGAAATGTTATGGGAACCAGCTGAAAAAGCATTCATGTTTAATAAAGATGGATAGATGAATATAAACCTTGGAGTTTTTGATAAAACTGTGAATAATCTAATGCATTTTCTTGTTTGAAACAAAGAAATGGAAGAAAGAAATGAGATGGGCTACTAAGTTTACAGTTTCAAAATCTAAGCCTCATATGCAATCTGAGCTTTACATATGAGGCTTAGATTTTGAAACGTCACTTGTTGCCACTGAAGATTTCATTAAATGTTACTCGTCTGAATTTACAGGAAAAAATTGAACTCAATATCTTAATAATGTGACAACATTAAAATGAAAACAAAAGAAGAAAATGAAGGAAAATTGAATCTTCCATTTCTTCTAGTTAGTTAAAGCCATTAGTAACATTTGTGGAACAAATACATTTGTCATGAAACATTTATATTTTAAAATCCCAGAAAATTCTTTCTATAGCATAATATTGGACAGTTGCTTTGGTATGTTTTTTAAACTGCTTAATTTAATGTAGAGTTTTAAAAAACAGTCACAGAAATCACAACATGGATTTTTTGCATCTTACTTACGTTGTCATGAAATGGAGAGCACTGACGTCAAGTAAAGCTCTGTAAGCCATTTAGGAACGTGTTCTTTAGCTTGCAATTTCTTTTAATGTTCCATGCTCAAAAACAATTCAATTTCTGTAATCCAGGACAATGGCTAAATGTGTACATGTACAGGTGCTGAGATATTTCTTAGAGGAAAATATGAGTTTGAAATCAAACAATCATCAAATAAATCATTCGTATTTCTGTACTTTGATAAATAAATTGTTGAACTAAAAACAAACAAACCAACAAAAATCCTGAATTATGTTTCCAGCTAAGTGCAGGTAACACATTATTGAGTATGATTTTTGAAAAGATTGTTACTTTTTTTGTATACAGATTAGGTGTTATTTTCATTTCATAGTTTGAACAAATTTTAAAATTAGCTTAGTCTGCCATGAAATTCTTCTTTATGAAAAGAGAAAATGATTTTCACACAACGGTAATTTAATACTGTTTATTTTGGAGTCAGTTGTACTGAGCAATACTTACCCAGTGGGACCACTTAATTAAGGACTTACCAGCTCAGAGCTCCAAAAATGACACTTCTATTTACATTAGAATTCAAATAGAAATTAAGCATGTCTTAAAGATTCTTGAAACTGGGAATGGTAGGAAATGTACATATATTTGTTCTCTTTTACAGAATTAAGATGAGGCAAAAATTCAAAGCAGATTTTGATATGACAGTGCTGATCAGGTGCTTGTTTGTTGGGTACCTGACAATTAACATATTTTATTGAATGGGCATGAACTTTAAGAGTAACAAGAAAGGCAAGTTGTTTCGCACAAAAACCATCCTCCTAGCTCAGAATATGCTTTTGTCAGGAAATTCATATGTATGACTGTCTAAATGCCAGCATTAGGATTAGTATGAAGATCTATTGAAGTTTGTACTGGCTGATTTTGCTAATTAATATACAGATTAGATCCTTTGAGCTGCTATTCAAAAATTGCTTTTTCTGTTTAATGGATATATATCTAAACTACCTCTTTCAAAGACAGTCATACAACTGGAGAATTGTTTGGGCTCTGGGTCATTGCTGTAACTTCCTTTGTCTCTCTATCCTTGATAACAGCATAGCTGATCCAGTCTGGACACAGTGCCTTTGGGCATGAAGATTTGTCTAACATTAACCATGTCACAACAGAAACCATGTTGCTCTGTTTAAAAACAAAACTAAAAGCTTTTTAACTACTTAAATTTTTCTTTCTTTACATTTGACTCTCAGACCCTCTTGCTTTGCCTTATATCAAGCACAAATTTCTTGTGTCTCAGTCATACCTTTGCACATCTGCATGGTGCACCTCATTTTCCTCATCTCATTCCGACTTTACTCTTTCTCTGCCATACAGTTTATCCACTGGAAATGAATCTGATATTTTTCATGCTGAAGTGGAACAGAGACATCGCTTTTAATCTGGTATTTCTGGACTTTCAAGTTTAGAACTGGTTAAGGATTTTTAGTCCACCTGCTCCATGCTTGGGAGCCAACAGATATAACCCAAAGGAACAGAAGAAATACACAGCTTTGTGCTCTGCAGTTCTATACTGAACAGGTTACCTGTATGGGGGTTCTTCTTTGGTGGTGGTGGAGGTGCTGTGTTTTGTTTCTTTTTTTTATTATTTTTTTCATACATACATGTTTGAAAAGATACCAAATATGCAAAGGTTGAAAATTATTTTCCTTGATCTGTGAAATAATCTTCAGTTCTAATATTGCACTGTCCTATCATGCACGGTGAAACACATAGCAACACATTTTTGTGCCTATTGATTCATTAGGCTATGCTTTTTTCTTTCAAAAATTTGAGTATAACAAGCAAAAGTAATTTTAGTTGTGTACCTCTGTAAGTCAGATTGCCATCGCCTGAAAAGGTGGAGTTTTGTGTGATTTCACTTCTAGGACTTATTCTTAATTTTGATGGTCTGAGGAAAACAGACTTTCTATAGAAAAAATATATCATTGTGGTAGCTGAGATGGTGCTTTAAATGCTTTAAATCTTGTATTCAATTGACATTTACTATACTTACCACAATTGTTTCTGTTCCCTCTGCAAGGTTTAAAATAAAGGAATAATCCCTGTGACCAGCAGAGAGCAGCAAAGATATACTTTGTAATGACCGATCTATGAGTCTGCCTATGCAAAATCCTATTACAGTTGTATGCTGCCAAGAGGTGTGTAATACTGATGAGACCAATTGTCATGAACGCATATATTGTATTAAATGAAAAAATATATACTGTGCATGTATGAGCACTGTATTTCAAATCAGAACAGGTTCTGGGGTGAATCTTCTGTTCCTGCTAAACAGTTTGAGCAGCCTCAATCTGAAAACTGAATTACTTCCACATGATATATAATCAGAATATGTGTTCTACCTACTAACGCATATTTGGCCACGAGAAATACTTCACATAGTTCAACATAAAAGCCCTGAGAAATATATGACTGTGCACTGTGCCCTTGTCACCAAATATTCTGCCATTCAGATCTGCCCTTATTGAGCCACACACGGGCCGCTCTGGGGAAAGAAGTAAAGGCTGCTTCATGTTTACAGATTTGATTTTAGGTAGTTTTGAGCAATGCTGGAAAGTAAGCGTTATGAATGTATCATATTTTAAATCCAATATGAGTTGCAAAAGGTCTCCTTTTTTAGGGGTGTTATTTTAACTTGTATTTAGTTTCCTTTGATTCATCCTAGTGTAAAATAGGAGCAGTTATGTCACAGATATTTTATAGAAGTAAACTTGCATATGTTTATGAAGCACTAAGGCCCTTGTGATGGTTTTGTAAAAAAGTTAATGAGGAAAAATATTGTTCTTTTTCTTCAGTGCAGGTCTTGAATAGTGAGCACAAATTAGCCATGAGACCACAAACCTGATAAACAGGAGGAATGAAAACATTAAATAGGTCTTTGCTGAATGAACACAATCCTTTTTTTTTTAATATAATAAAATGAAATCTTGAAGGAAAATAATGAGATCACATAATTAAAGATTTTATCACTGTACATATACCAAAGCAACTGGCTTAGAGCTCTGTGTGAAATTTTGTTCTGGCATTTCATCACATGAATGATTGATAGCACAACCTGACTAATATTCTTTGAACAAATTGTTTTACTGTAGTGCACTCAAATTAGGAATGGAACAGATTTGATTTTGATTAAATTATAATTCTGACCCTTTAATTATTTAATTTGCTTCAATTATTTGGATGATTATTAAAAAAAAAAGAACTTACAATATCCATTTCATGATTCATTTGTTCATTGATCTTAACATTTTATTTAATATAAAGTTATTAGTAACTGTCATTTCCATTACTGTCTCAGCAGTATTTGTATTGAAACAATATTAGATTCTTTCTTTTCTAGGTGTAATGGATTGATAAAATAGGGAGAAATAGGGAGAGACTTCTGCACTTACAAGTAGCAAAGGAGGATAGTAGAAAAGGAGACAGACAATATGGAGGCTAAATGAAAATGTGGAGTACATGAAGATGTCATGTTAATTTTGACAGTGTTTTTTTGTTTTATTAAAGTATTTATCCAGTTGAAAATTTTTTCAAATGGACTTTTTTGTATAGAATTTTAAGAAGATTGGACAAGCATGTGAAAATTAAATGTTGGATACAGGGTAAAGGCAGGCCACCAGGTAGAGAATGAATGAGGGAAGAAGAGCAGATGGCCCAAAGCACAAAGAGAATTAGCATCAGGGAAAACGTTTCCGCACTTTCTGTAAATAACTTCCTGTATGGTTTTGACATTACTTTCTTGATCTTTCATTTGACTTCAAGTGGATTAATACAGAGTGTAAAAATAAAATCAGGAGGATAGTTTAAATTGATATACTTACATTTGCTACAGTCATCCTCTTGTGAAAGATTCTGCATTTAATTGCATATATATACACACTGTGAGATATAAACCCCAAATAGATGAGAGGATGATTAATCTGAAAAGCCTGTATTTTCACCTTATTTCTCAATTTTCTTGTTTTTCTGGCATTATTTAAATGCCTATTTTTGCCTGCATCATTGCAGTTTTTTCATTGCCAGTTTATCCTAGCACTGGGGTAGGATGCTCTTACCTGTGCTTCTGACTGGTTCCATAGACAGACATCCAGCTACATTGTACATCCCCCACTGACAGTTGTCTTGTGGTGTTTGCTTCGTGATCCTTTGAAAATCCACCTCCCTGCCTTTCAGACAGAGTGATTTTGTTGATTATTTTGTCGCATGAATCTGGTGAGGGTATGAAAGGCAGATAGCAATCAGTGGGCACAGAGATTGCTGCAGCACTTTGCGTGGTGAACCAGGATGGATGAATTAAGAAACTGTACAGAACCTAAAATGAACTTTCTCTCTTTCCTGTGCTGAGGCCCTGACTGAACCCAAGACTCACATTTTTACTTGTTAGTTTGCTTTTTAATCCAGATTTACATGTGGTCCAGCCAGAGATTGAAGTGTCAAGATAGAATAAGGGGGGACTGTGTATTCTCTGCTTGAAGACAAAGTGAAACATCTCACACAGGTTTCTAATGAGATTTTCAATTTTTTTCCCCTTTTCCCCACCTAACCTGAGAGGAGTTTGTGGTTTTAAAACATACATGAGCGTGGTTTAAAAGAATGTGCCATGTCCAAAGCTAAGTTCTGAAAAATGAAGTACATGTTATGAAATACATATTGCCCTGAAAGTCTGAAATCCTGTTATTTTGGGTCAAAGATCAATATGCAAATCTGGAGTTATTTTTTTCTAATGTAAATACATTTTTAATTAATTTTTTTGTATTGTTTTATTTTAAATGAAAAATCATCAGTATCTCCTTTGTCCACACAGTGACAGAGCATTACAGGGAAAGTTTCTTTATTATTCTTTTTCAAAGGCGTTATATTATGCTTTTTATTATATTAATGTGCTACACATTATTATGTTAGATTTAATATATAGATTTTATGCTTCTTATTAACTATACATTTGTTAATAAATACAATTACAGTATTGTAACTGAACTGCTTGAAAGTTTTGTTTTCTCTGAGGAATTGCCCTACAAATACTGTTCTTATGAGGAGTACATGAAAAGAATAAAACATTGCAATTTTTTTATTTTTAAATAGCTTCTAGCCTACTCTTTCTAATACTCATTCTTTTTCATACTCTGACTTCTATTTTTATTTCATATTTTACTTCCTTGTTACATATCTCAGTAAATAAAAAAAAAAAAGAATGAGCAAACAACAGTGATTTACTTTAATCTCTGGCCTATTAAATCTTACAGTTGAAGGTCAAATTTAAGCAGAAGCAAATCTGTTGTCTTTTAATGAACATTAATTCTACAAATAAAATGTGATTGGAAGTAAATTGTAACAGATTTTCATTTTAGAATTTCTTTGTTCTTCTTTTCGTAAATATTGCTTGTAGAAAAGTTAATGAGAATCTGAAGTTACTTGTTCCCCTGAGTACAGGCATAATTTTCACATGGCTTTGTTAGAATGCTACAAGAAGATAATAGGTAAAAATAATAAAATTATGATCATAAAACAAGAAAAAAAAATTCAGCAAAGAGTAACAGAATTTCTTAGTAAGATGGGCGCATGAAAGCAATAATGGTTTTGATTTAAAGCAAAAAGAGAAGAGAAACACATAATTTGCTCTAATTAAATTTCAGAAAGAGTAACAATACCAGATATAATTTTTAGATCGAGCTTTTACTCCTTTCTAGAAAGTGTTGAATAAAAATTTTGATTGGATGTTAGTGGTCTGAATTACACATTAAAACACGCAACAGAAATGTATTTGATAGCTCTGATGAGAAAATTGTGAAAAAGATAAGTGTTAAAACATAGCGCTTTTTAAAATGACTTCTGTCTTACAAATAGCTTACAGGAAGATCACAGGAAAGTCCAGAGGATTTGAAGAGCTTTTAAACATTTCCAGTATTATTAACTAGGAATACATTTTCAAGAAAGAAGGAAACTGAAATTGAGTTTTAGCATGCGTAAGCTAAGTAGAAAAACTTTTTTAGTCTAACACTTCATTTCTTCAAGAACAGCAATTTATAAGACCAGTGTTGAGGATTAAAGGAAAAAAAAAAAAAAGCTGAAAACAATTTTGAACGAATTTAATAACAATGTTCCAAGAACCTGTGATAAAATGAAAGAAAGAAGGGGTATCATTTTCCCATTAATGTAATTTTTGCACTTTTAATTTTAACAACTCCTATTTTCTGAATAATGATTTGCATGAAAAAATTCAAGTTTATCCTGAAAATATTTTTCTTCTCACTATCTGAAGCAAACAAGCTAGAGAGCCAACAGGTGTTATAATGGGAAATCACAGGCACCTGCTTCCTAATCAGTTAAAATTTCTTCTGAGCTGCATCTGGGTGATTTGTGACTTGCAACATTTTGGTCTTGTGCCTTCATTACCTTGAACCTTCTCTGTAGTAGAAAAATTGGCTCCAGTGCTGCGGCGTGGTGTCTTGAGGCAAAAAACTGGTGAATGTTGCTAAGAGAGGAAGAGTCCCTCAGAAATAGAGGTGAGTGAAACTTGTGGGTATGTCAGTCTGTAGCTGGTGAGGAGACTGAACTGCATGCTTGGTGATAGTTTGAAGAATGGAAAGAGGATTGAATTTTCACTGCCTGAGGCAAGGATGAGACTCTAGATCTCTATAATATAGTTTCTGGGCAGATGCGCACTGGATGAGAGGAAGATACACACAGAGAAGAGCGTAGGTGATTTATGTGTCAACTTCCAAATAATAGGTCTGTTGCATTTGGCTTAACTATTTAGGCTGTAGATCCCCTCAGTATGGGGTCACTCTAGTGCCTTAAGACCAGAGGGAGCAGGATTGGAAATACTTTTTTCTTTCGTTCTTAATGTTGGTTTCTTGAGGTAAATGTGGACTCAGCTTGGTGTATCTATCATCTAAAGGCTCACTGTAATGCTCTAGTTTTGTGCAAAGCTCAAAGGTGGCCTGGCAGATACAAAGGCAACTGAATTTATCTCTGATGTCAAAGTGAATTGAGCAATGAAAAGCAATAACGAATTCAGGATTCCAGTCTTTGAAAAAAGTGTTCTCAGAAGTATGATCCAGAAATAATTTAGCTGTCTTGTGGTAGAGAGAATGTTTGGTGAAGAGGAAGCAAAGTTGGCAATTGAGAAGAAGAAAGGCTGTGTGGAGTATCCATGGTGGAGATGTAGGAGAGTAGAGGAATAATTCAGGTGCTGCAGTTGTGTGTATGGGGGGAGTTGGAAATACTGAGAACTTGTGTCACTCTGTTTAATGGTATATGTGAGCTTACATGTGTTGTTTCAATGTGTTGAAGTGTCAAAAAAGTTGCTTATATGCTCAGACTGCTCTAATTAAATTAAAATCTGTATAGAAAAGATAAAGTAGAGTGGAGCGAGCCTTCTGCAGTTATTTGAGACCTTATCTGGAAGTGTATATATATAAATTTTTTTAATATTGTAATCTACATTTTGCTTGTCAATGAAGTAAAAACATTGCTTCAGTAGTGTTTGAAATACCCATACAGTTGATAATACCATAAAATGTATTACACGGGACTGATCTTTTGGAAAAAGACTCTTTATAGTGGATGTGGAAAATTTGTTGCTGCTATTCACATAACCTAAGGTAAAATTGTTTCAGTGCCGTATGCAAAACAAGCAAATTCTTAGAGATGTTATACCTTGTCTAATGATAAAGTAAAACTTCTTCTGACAGAAGTACTATTAGATCAAAGGGCTAAAAAAAAAAAAGCGTGTTTTTCCTTATTCTCAACATGAAAATGTTCAGCATTGACTGTGAAGTGTTTAACAGTTTTTTGTCAGTGGATCTGGGATGGAGACAGTGACTGAAAGAAACAGTCGCAGAATTCCTGGTTTTGGTTATATATGAAAAAAGTCTTTGCTACTGGAAAAAGAATGCTTTGTGAAGAACAAAGGGAAGTCTCATCTCAGGTGGAATATAATAAGGAAAACTCTGTGATTTCATAGCACACAACAGCATTGGGGATGTTACTGTTATTTTTTCTGCATACTGTTTTGCCCTGCTATAGGATCAGGCTGACTATAGCTTTCAGTAAATCTCCAAAGATGTTGCCCATTCAGTATTGTTCGTTTCTCAGTCATTTTAGTGATTTAACTTATCATATACACATCATTAGTAATAAAAACTTTTAGTTTTTACTTATTGTTTTGCTGTAAGTAATTACTAAGAATTTAGACCACCTTAGAAAAACATTATTCTTAAAGATTATTAGTTTTAATATAACGTATCATGTGCTATCAATGAAAGGTGCTTTGTTTCTGTAATCCTACACAATTCTTCTCTCATTCTCTTTTACAGTTAATGGTTCAGTTTAATCACTGTGTGTGACAAAATCCCCAAATTATCAGTGAGGGAATTACTGTTTATCTAAAGTCAGTTTTGGAGCTACATAGCGCCCTTAGGAAAAAGCAGACAGTAATCCTGCTACATAACACTTAGAAAAAAATACAGATGTTATGTCAGCAGTTGGAAGGACACATAGTGTCTGGTAGACTCATAAAAGTGGTGCCACATGTAGGCAGGGAGAAGCAATGGTGTGCATCCGTCTGGTCTCCCCTGGCTCAGCTGGTGTCAGCTGTGGCTTGTTTCTGAATAAACCCACTTAATCTTCTTGGATATCCACAGAGGGCGAAAAGTTAATCTTTTTTAGACTTTTTTTTTTGTCAAATACACACACATCCATTAGTCATTAAAAATTAATGCCTACAGAAGCCATATGGTACATTAAATGTTATGAATTTGGAACTGACTGAAAAAGAAGTTGGAAGAAGTGTTTGAATTTGTTTCCAAGCTTTCATAATATATTGTCTATAAAAAATAGCCTCTCTCTATACGTTCACAATGCTTGTCTGAGTTTGCTTATGCTTTGGCTCCTATAGCATTGTATATTTTCAGGCTTCCTTGATTATTGGTGTGTCTTAATTATTTGAAATCAAAACGTTACTTAATGAAATGTACTTCCTCCAAGTGGTTGTGGCTACAGGTGGGAGAGTTTTTATATACAAATGTCTTCTGGATAAATCTGTTGCAAACTTCGGTTAGATAGAAGAGTCTATATTACCTTTGTAATTGCATTTATTTTTGTCCTATGACTTTTGTTCCATACATTTATCACCCGCAAGTGCAAAGCCTGATGGAAGAACTGACTTGTTTTCTGACTCTATCTTTTCTCAGAGTGAAAATTGTGTATAGTTCTGGAGAAAGCAAGAATATAATTGTTTGCTATTGAAAGTCTTGTTGTATATTAAACTAGATGTCGTAGCTGAAAATTACTTACAGACAGCAGCCCATTGAATGTATTCTATTAACGTTAATAAGAATATGTGAAGTTGCAGGGATGAGTTTGACTGGGGAAAAAGAGTAAGTTTAACTTGAAGTTTGCTTTGCCACTGAAATTGAAAAGAATAGCAACCTGCTGAAGAACAGCACAGTAGAAGAATAAATAAAAATGGTTGTAGCTCACTGATTTGCAAAGAGCAAGGATGTAATATATATTGGCAAGTACAGTACAAATACAATTTCTCTCTATACAGAGGCTAGATTCCCACATGGGACCAAGAGAATACAGACTTTTTCTGTTACTATCTGGGAATGAAATTTCTTTAATGCAGAGAACTGTGTAGGCTTCACATTCTTTTATTTTGAAAACCTACATTTTTCTGTATGAAGCAGATTTAAGGGTGGCTTAAAAAAAATTCTTCCAACTTCCTTGCCTTACAATTGTAGTTTTAACTTTTAGAACATCAGTCAGCATCAAGATAGTTGCACAGGACTCTAGTTTCAAGGCTGGTAGACAATACTTTCAGAAATGACTCTCAAGAATATCTACACTTCAGAGTCTGCAACACTCGTTGTTAGGTGTTTTTGTTTGTTCTTTGTCTCCCCCACCTTTCCTTTATGTGCTTTCCTTATGTTAGATCATCCTAATAGCTTATGCTGGTATGAGTGGATTCCCAGTTCCATAAGTCTCCCTTATTAAAAGGTAGACCACTTACTTCTTATAGTGCCTTTCAAACAATAAGTAGGTTTCTATGTCAAATCTTGTAAAAAGAACACTTGAATACAGTTCCCACTTATCTTCCCCCTGTTGTTCTCCGAGTTTGGAGTTTCTAAGCTTATTAGTTTTCTAAGCTGAATTGAAACTTAAATATTCCCCTTCTTTTTTTCCTTCTTGAACGTATGATCTGCTTTTGCATGACTTGTTGATGCAGTTCTGCATTCAAAGTGATAAGTATATCACTGTCTTATAAAAGATCTTTGGGGAAACGCGAGTGGAAAGTAACAAATTTTAAGAACGTCTTTTTTGTAAAATAAGATATTGTTAAACATTTTATTCCATCTGTTTATACAGATATAAACAAAGCAGGTTAGAAAACTAGTATTTATCATCAAGTTGGCAAAACTGAAATTGTCTGAGGAAAAATTCAGCACAAATAGCAATAATCTTCCCACAGAGTTAGTAACGTAATAGTTAACTTTTTATTTTAATAGTCATTCTCTTGTAAGTATTTGAAAACAATTTAAGGAAGAACTGTAGTTTTTTTTTCTATTTAAGATAATTTATGCTAGGTGAGACTTCATTGCCTACACGTATCATATAATGCCTGCATTATCAAATGTGCATAGAGTGAACATCTTCTGATTATCAGAATCAGTGCTAAACTCAGGCTTCACAGTTTGTTTTTTTCGTCTGTTGTGTGAAAAGCTAGGGACAGACCCCTTTGGACAGGGGTCATCTGTCTGCCTCTGATCTTGGCTGTGTAATCCCATCACTTGTTCTGCTGTAGTTCTATTTCTTTATCTGACAAGATGCTAAACCGATTCTGCTCAGTAACCTATGGAAATCCACATCAGTGTAAAAAGCAATTTCTTTTACACTTTGTTTTCTTAGTTAAATAAGTTTACCATGCAATTAGGAAAGTACCAGAGCTAATAATGGAGCAGGCTGGGTCACAAGGTAAGAGGAGGAGGAGGAATGGTATTACTCTTTTTGCAGCAGTGAACCATGTAATCAGCTCTTTTGCAATGTGGACACTCTAATTTGTGTCTTGTATTTAGATGTGAAATTTGTCACAACAATTAAGCTTGGCAGGCTGAATACTTTTCTGTTGATCACTAGTGTATTTTCATTGTCTTATTTTTGGCGTGGCATCTCTTCCTAAGTATAGGGAGAGAAAGTTTTGTGTCTTCAAAACTGCTTAACCTATAAAAAAAACTTTTTCAAAAGGTAGTTCCAATGGAGGAATGAGATCAGAAAGATAAAAGTGGGAGTTGGCTGTCCTCTCACTGTCCTGTTCATAAAGAATTTGGAATCGATAAAGAGAACCATCAATATGCAAATTTGGTGGGAACATAAGATTAAGAAGCTCAAGGAAACAGGTAAATCAAAAAGGGCATATGGAGATTACAAATATGGCCTAATGGCTGGCATGCTCTCTCTTTCCAGAGGCGGATTCTAGTTTTCTCAAGTAACGAATATATCTTTTCTGCTTCTTCAAATTTCTGAACTAATCAGCATTATCAAGATAACAGAAAAAGCCATGTATTATAGGGATTTCAAAATAAATGTTTCTTCTTTCTTTTCTTTAAGTGTAGAAGTAATAATAACATTGTTGATTCCTATTAAATGATACCTAACGGGATGTTATAAAAGCGCTCATGTTACAGAGTTCCCATATACTGGCAAATGAGATTTCACTTCAGCAGATCTAGTGCAGGTAATAAATTTGTAGAGAGAAAAGAAATTGCAAAGAGAATAACTTCTAGCAAATAAACCTTAGAAAAATATAACCTTTCTCAGTTCCCTGTCAGCAGTTCATAGGCTTCAGCACTCATCAAGCGTACTGAAAATGAGTGCTTCATTTCAGAAGCGTGTGGAAAAAATTTAATTTAAAATTTGAGACAGATTTCACCTGATGAAGTTCCACATGAAACTTCTTGGCACTTTAGTTTTCCATGTTTTGTCACTTTTTCCATTTGTTTATAGAACAGAAGAAGAACACAAAATTCTGTCTGTTGCTTCTGAAATTTCAATTCTCAACCCAAAGTATTTTCCATTGGGGAAGGTGCCCATCTGCAAAATAACTATAAGCAGCAATTACACTGTGAACATGCTAAAATATACTTATTTGCATAAAGCCTTACCTCCCTAACTGCCATGGTTTAAGTCCTCTACTATAAACAATTCTTGTCTCTGATAACTATTGTAATTGCTCTATGTACGACCTGTTAACCAGTATTGGAAACTAAGCTTGCTTCCTATGGGCTTATGAACTACCAAGGCTATTGTTTGAATGTTCTGCTAGAAGTCTTTATTCCGACAGTTATTTTTAATATGCACAGAAGATTTTAAAGAAAAGTCCCCTGTCTTTTGAGTCCCAAAGTGCTCTTGTTAGCTTCTACATTTTCTAGATCAGAATGAAATAATCTATTTCAAGTTCTAGGAAAAGATAACATCTGGAATGCTTATTTGTGTTAAAACAAAACAAAAAGCATTGCAGATGGTGCAAATATGCAGTAACTGAAATAGCTGTTCATAATGCAGCTTTTTTGTGAAATGGAATTCTGGAAGAACTATTTCCTGTGTATTTCCTATTTGCTGGATATTCTAATTCCTGCTTTGAAAGTGCTCTTTGGAGCTGCCCTTCAGGGAGGCTCATCTTTTGTATCATTACTGTAAAATATTTGGTTAGCGAGTCTGTTGTGACATCTGTTGTTACTCTTTTGTAATCCTTTCGCTGTTTCCTTCTGTTTTCTACAAGGCTTTGTATACGTACAGTTCTCACCATTACTGAGTTTTAAAGCGTTATATCTAGAAAAGTCACTTTGACCTCCATAGCTCTGCTGCCTGAAGTCTTCACTGTGGATGTATATGTAGCATAACATATAATATAAATCATATTCTTGCATTGTTTCTTTGGGGGAATGATATGTGGCTGTGCTTGTTTGCTCCAGCAGAATGGAAGCCTTGCAGGTGCCTGCCTGCAGCTCCATAAGAATAGCTTTTTGGTAGATCACAACTAAAATTTAAATTGTAATCTCTTTGGACCAGAAATCATGCCTATTTTTTTCCTTTTTACTTCTTGTGTAAACAGATAACTATTTTTTTTTCCTAAGTAGTTTATGCAAAGTGGTTTGTTTAGTATTTTATGGGTAGAGTATCTCCCCTCTTACAGCAAATTGAAAATTAAACCCTGTAATTTATGTTGCACCTTAGATACCTCTCTGAAGCCTCAGTGGCAGACATCTGCAAATCACTAATTATCAGGAAGGTTAAGAGAGGATTACTGGATTTGAATATATAGAACTGCGAGAGTAGTTCTGCTGCTGCCCCAGGCAAGATTCTTGTTCACTATAACAAAAATATATATATATGTACAAGTGGAAGCCAGAAGTGATTGATTACTGCTGAGCAAAAATTTGAGGAGGTGCTGAAGTACTAAGCTGAAACACTGATATTGGTGGGTATTCTGGGTTGCATCATGAAAAGTGTGACAAGCAGGTTGAGGGAGATGATTGTGCACCTCTACTCCTGTGAGATCCCACCTGGATTACTGCATCAAACGGCCATGAAGATGGTCAGAGGGTTGGAGCACCGCCCCCTGTGAGGATCGATTGAGACAGCTGGAGCTCTTCAGCCTGGAGAAGGAGCTGGGGAAGACCTTCTAGCAACCCCCCATTAGCTGAAGGGGGCCTCCAGGAAATACAGGGAGGGACTTTTTAGAAGTGCATGTAGTGGCAGAATGAGAGGAAATGGCTTTAAACTGGAATAGGGTACGTTTAGACTAGATATTAGGAGGAAATTCTTCACTGTGAGGATGGTGAGTAACTGGAACAGGTTGCTCAGAGAGATTGTTGATGTCTCCACTCTGGAGGTATTAAAGGCCAGGCTGGATGGAGCTTTTTTGAGCAACTTGGTCTAGTGGGAGGTATTTCTGCCTGTATCAGGGGAGTGGGAACTAAATTATCTTAAACATCCCTTCCAACCCAAACCATTCTAAGATTACATTGCGATCCTTCAGCACATAGGCCAGGATTATTCTTCTGGCTGGAATATCATTCTAAGGTTTTAGATTTATGGTAATAAAATCATTCCAGCTTTCTGGTTATGAAATTTATTCTTTGAATCCAAGTTCTGTAGTGCTGTATGCAAAAATCTTGGATGTGATGGTAACTAATTCTCTCAGCTCTCTGAATCATCTGAAATCTTAGTCTCCCTAAGGCTATAATTTGAGTTTAATTGCCTCTTTTCTGTCCCTGTGCAACTGTTTTATTGACTCATTCTAAGTATTCAAGAGATTAGCAGGGTATGATTTTTTTACAACACAGAAATATCCTATTTTGACCTCATCCAGAGATTATTATGTCTGACCTCTCTCCAACCTCTACTAAGCCCACAGAATTTCCCATGTAGGTCCTGGATGGTTTACTTTCTGGCTGATTGAGTCAACTACAGTAAGATTTTCTACAGTCAAAGGATTTCAAGTTATCTTAATTTTGAAGCTCATTTTTTTTTTTTCTTTTCCTTTTTCCCTTTTGCAGGTGAGTAACTAGTCTTAGTGAAAACGGTTTGGATAATTAGCTTTAACAGTTTTTAATCTCCCCTGACTTTCCTATACTGTAGTTTTTATCATACTTTAATATTTTCTCCCTGTGCTGAGATCAATAAGCTATTGAAAACCTATTGATGTGCATCTTATGAGTCACTGTCAAGCTCATTCAGTGTTGATGGTCTTCTAAGCTTTTTGGAATGATGAAAATAGAATAATAGCTTAGAAATAATTTATTTTTACAACTGTTCAGATATCTGAATCATGGTGCGCGTGAATGATGACTTAGGGCATAGAATTGAGGTTTTTATCATATCACAATCCATTTTCCATAATGTTTGAGTTGTGGCAGATTAATGTGTTTATTTACTGGAACTAGCTCCTGAGTGGGAAGAATCACCCTCAGATGTTTGATTCTTCTCCATTCTCATCTATTCTTTGTCATTCATTTTAATGTGCTGAGATATAATGAGCATCTGTATTTTGGAATTCTGTGTATGTAGGGTGACAATTAAGATTTCTGCAGCACGACTAATACAAAATGTGGTGTCTTTAAATACAGTTTGATCTGTAAGCTGAAAAATAGTTAGAGAAAAGGGGCGGTGGGAGGTGATTAGAAGGGAGCAGGAGCATTTATGCTTCACTTTCAGTAATTATTTTTTTTTCCTGATGTTTTTCTTTTCTTTGTTTAAGAGTTAAGGCTGGTTCTGCCAGTCCATGCTTCTCAGTATTGCGAAGAAATACAAAAATCTGTTAGGAAGCTTTCCTGTTCCACAATTAGAAGTATGCAGCAACATCAAATTTTATTCACACGTTTGTCTGACCACCAAACAAGGGAAAAGGAGAATTTTTTTCAAAAGAAGCTGAATTTGAGTAATTAGACTAGGTAAAAAAAACACGAAATCACTGTCTCTGCCACAGGATTTAGAGAGCAAGTGCTTTCTGTTTTCTGCCTATTTTCATATAATACCTTGTATTATTCTCTTCTGTGGATTTCTCTTTGTTTCTTCTGCTTTTCATATTTTCCATAAAATGCCCTATTCTAACCTTCGATATACTACTTCCCATTTCTGAATGTTTAATTTACTCATTAAATTACTAATTCCTTCTTTAATATGTGTATTATTAGCTGTGATCATACATAACATATTTTTCTTGGCATTCTTATGAGCTCCCTGGGGGGCATTTGCTTTCATTGATTTGACTGTAGGAAATTCATTTTCAGGACTGTTTCCTTTCTCCTTGAGAAAGGTTTAATTTGTTACTCCTTCATGACATACTGAAAATCTTACTGCATAGCCACTGATCTAAAGAGTACCTTCTGCACCCAGATCAGCTGTAGGAGCAGTAGGTTTTGCAAGTGCATGTTTCTTAGTTAGTTATTGTCGCTCTAATAGCTGTCTTTAAAAAAAAGTCTGTAAATATTGTGGGTTTTTTTTTTTTGCCCTAACTTGTGATCATTTTCCATCATTATGGAGTTAAGTATGTTATAGATAAAGTCTGTAGCACCAATTACCAATGGTAAGTAACTGCTCTTTGTTATCTGTAGGTATATTAAGTAAATTAGCAAAAGCCTGACACAAGATTAGATGGGGAAGTTTGAGCTTTACACTGGGACCTGCGTGCTTTTTTTTCCCCTTAGCTTAGTGAATGATACGTTCTTTTGGGATAGTTTTCAGAACTTGGAGGAATATGCTCAGGATACTTGTGAACATCACCAGCTTATCACTTTGAGTTACCATATATTTTAAGGAGTTAAAAAAAAAAAAAGACAGTAATTGATGTAGTATCGTATAAATACACATTAATCTTAGCAAAACACCTGAAAGTAGCAGTAAAATATATATTTAAAAATCAAAACAAATATGGGACTAACATCTGTACAGATATGGACTGATTAATAATGCAACAAAAGTCAGATCCCTCTTTTTTTTAGTAGTGCTACCCCTCTCCTTTTTAAAATTATTTCCTAATTATATGTTGTTGTAATGTTTTGTTCATCTTTCCTCCTCTCCCAGCTTACCGTAAAGGAAGGCTGATATATCAATTCTGGTTTTGGAATCTGAGACAAAACACCCATATCTTCCTCTGGTGTTAGCTCACAAACAGCTGCTTCTTAGTAGTGTGAATAAGTTTACATTTGCCCTTCACAACTCAGTGAGCTGTAAATGTGGAAGTAACTGAGCCACCCATATCCTGGTCTGCAGCTGATAGGAGTGATGTGTTGTATTAGCATTTCATTAAGTTGCAAATGTTATGCTAAACTGTGACATTGCTGGCAAAAGTTGAATAAGTGGATTAAACAACACACTTGTTTAAAGATTGTTGAGTAATTTGGAAAAATATTCTTTACATCTCTTGAAACTACTAGCTACTATGCTCTGCTGTTTTAAAAATACAGATGAAAAATCTGTATTCCTCTGCAGACACTAAAATTTGTGACTTACGGAACATTAATTTCACACCTTCCTAGTTTAGGTTAATGACATCTAATTATAACAGTGAAGATTAAATGGATCTCATTCATTCTAAAGTAGTAAAGAGGTAATGACAGTTGCAAATGATGACTGAAATCAAATCTGAGATTACTGCAGTAAGATCCAAGAAGGTGTAATAATCTCAGTTCATTAAAAAATTGGTTGTGTTTCAGTTTAGGGAGCACTGAATATTTTGCTTATTCCTTTTTTTTTTTTTTTTTGGGTGGATGCCTTATGAAGCCTAATTATGCAAAATCTATTTTATAGGAGTTTGTTTGGCATGGAATATTTCCAGTTAGGTTTTATAATCATCAACAGAAGACATAGGCAGCTGCAGATAAAGCTGTGGCCAACTGGAAAAAGAACATTCTGAATGGCAGTGAGGGGCAGCAGGGCTCCAGCATCCAGTTGAGAGTTGTAACAAACAAATGTAGGAAAATACAAATTTTCTGGTTCCAAAACAGGAAGGAGGAAGGGGGAAAAACAGTGGTAGGTTCCTTTCTAGATTTTTGTTGTTGTTTGATAAGAATAGAACCAAACCAACAAAACAAATAAAACTCACAAAGTTTGTGCTCTGGGGGGAACGAAGAACTGTCTTCATGCAGCCTTCCTAAGCTGAAAACCTGTATTTCATTGAATTCTGTAGGCATACTTTATAAAATGTTAACTATTTGAAGACTTTTTTTTAATCAGAGTGAAGCCCCTTGCATTTTTTATTTTTTCGATTAAGATGTCATTGGGATTTTATCTGTTTATTCTTCCTTTTATTTTTCCTTTCTTTACTCTTTTTTCTTTGGTTGCTCAACTCTTTCAGAAGTATGTAGCTACAGAGCCAGTGCTGTTTGTTTTATACAGCTCTAAAAATTAGTAAAATGTAATTTCCTCTTTTTAACTGTATTCAGGTGGTATTAAAAATTTCAGTGTTTAGTTTCATACTGAATTCTCTGGATAACTAGAGTGTTTTTTTTTTTTCTTGAGTATTCATGAGTTGTACAGTCACTTGACTTGTAACTGATATTGCTGAGCACTACTAAATATTCTACATACAAATGATGGTCTAGAAGCAATTCTTAAGCCCATTATCTTTAAAAGAAGTCAGGTTGTTCAGACTTGAATGCTCAGCACTTCTGGAAAACAGTAGTTTAATGCTGTCTGTGTTTGGAGCAGAAGCAGTTTCCAGAAATGAAGTTTCATTTTTTTTAATCATAGTAGTCTACAGATCTGTACTACATGGTGGAATATCAGGGATGTGAAATCTAACTATTTAAGTGACACTATTGTAATTACTGTGTGCTTTCAGCCCCTAATCACAAGATTGTTGGAGGTACTTAGGAATAGTTCAATAAACCCTAGATTGTACTGTTGCAACCCAGCAGTCACTGGTTTTAAACAAATGCTGAATGCTGGCAGAGGCTAGGTTAATTTGTCAGCATCTTAGCAACGTTTTTGAAGTCATCTGCTTATAATGAATCAAAGGTTAAAACAAAACTTGTTCATTTTCTGGAAAGATAAAGTACAGGAGCAAGGTGGGATGGGGAAGATCCTAGGCTTCTTTTATAGACCTTTCTATGGATGACCATTTCTGGCAATCATAATCTGTTTAACCTGTTACAGTGTTTAATCACATCCTCTAAGACAAATTGAGATAGAGTAGCAACCTGTTAGCATTTAGAAACAGAATTTGCATATAATTTTCAGAACCTAATATTTTCTTAAATAGGTTGCTAAGTTAATACTTTTGTTTGGATATTTCTTCCCATATACTGAAGTTGCTTTAAGACTCAAAAAAAAAAAAAAAGTGTATTGTTATTCAAGCTTTTCAAGGAATTATTATTTACCTGTTAATGGAATCTTTTTAGCACACTCTCCAGCTAGCATAGGGAAGGTTTCCATATGTTCAAACAGACAGGAACTTGGAAAGTTAAAAGAATTTTAACTATTGTGGTATAACGATGGATATCATTAACTGGATCTCAACCAATGAATTTCCATGCTCATAATACTTTCTTGCTTTTAAACTTGTCTTTGAGGAAACTGATTTAGTAATAACACAAACATTCTGTTTTGTTCAGATCATTATGGTGGAAGGCTTGGAAGTGTGTTATGTGGAGATCTACAGTACCTCTTCAGGCACAATCGCTAGTGAAGAAAAGGAAGGTGTTTCCATAAATGGGGTGCTACTCTGGGTAGCAAAGCCTACTCATCTATACAGAAAGAGTTTTAAGTCATCTGGGGTAGCTTGTTAGAGTAAGATGTGTCAAAAGCTTTGGAACTTTGAGATTGGAATAGGAATAAAGTAAAGGATGGGAGGAAAACTTCAAGCCAGCAGATCGCATCCTGTCAGTATATGCTTTTTCAGTGCTTTCAGTAAAAAGACATGGGCAGCTGTTACAGCTGCTTTTGCTTTGGATTGACAAATTTTCACTTCTGAGGAATGAAGTCTTAAGCTGCTGTGCTGGTTTCATCTGAAGTGACATCTAGGTTTACACTGTAGATAAAAACCTACATTAACTACTTTTGAGGGCTGAATCTTGAAATACATTCCACCAGTTGAGGAATTTTATTGATGTTTCTTTCTCTAGAGGTGTCTTCATTCAAGGCTGTGTAGCTTTTTCTTTGTAAAGATCATGCTACTTCAGCAATCTGTTTTCTGCAGGCAAGCTAATCTGTTATTTAATTTGCTGCACCAGGAACAGCTACAGAACAGTCAGAAATGACACTCTTCTTTAAGCTATTCTTTTTTAAAAGAAGTAGATGTATATAGCTTCACAAAATAGAAAACCTGTAGAGAATCAGAGTTTCTCTAAATACTTCATCTAGTCTAAATGCTTACCTTCATGCTTGTGACAGCACAGAAATGATATCCTAGATTACAGGCTACCATAAATGCTGTGTTGAAATTCTTGTGATTTACATAATTTTAAAAGCTCTGTGTGAGATGTGTTCTTGTAACACTGTCATCATTCTTCACGTGCCTTTTATTGACTGCAACAAGGCTCCTAGGAACATGTAATCAGACAGCCAATAAACTGCTTGAAGGTTTGCTGTTATGCATTGGCAGAACGCTAATTTATTTAGCTAAGCTCTAAATGCCCCATGTGGCGAGGTGTTTTTCTTGTGTGGAAAACACAGACCTTGCATTGAGCCAGATGGTATGCTGGCAACCTGATGCACCTGCATGGAGTACTTGAGGACAGAAGTGCTTTCTGCTTTGCACAGTTAATTAAATTGTTATTTTATGCGGGATATGAAACTGCTGGGAGTAGGTGCTTTATACAAAAAAAAAAAAAGACATGTGAATAGTTACACCTTGTAACAAGCCTTCTTATGCTAAGAACAAGAAAGGAGTCAGAAGAGTTCACATGGCTGCTGAATTTCATTCCCTAAACTGTGACTTGAACAACTGTATTGTACTGAATATTTAAACTGCTTGGAAATAAATGGTCTTTGTTTTCACTATTAAATGACAAGAAGTGAAATGCTTAAATGTAGAAATGTTAAATAAAATGATTATCCTCTGCTTTAGTTAACTAGCAGGTTTAAAATAGTAGTATTCTTTAAATGTGGTCAGTTGTTTTGCCTGTTGCTTTACTGCTTTAACATAAAACACCCAAGAACAAAACTTCCAAATCAAATGTCTATGTTCATAACAGAGAAGTTATTTCAATACTATTTTAAATCTCGGTTGTTATACTGCTACAGGAAAAATTAGGGATTCTTTTAAAGCTGGTTTCTTTTTCAGCTTGTCCTTGTGTTTCAGCCAGTAAATGAGGTTGTTGTTTGTTTTTGTTTTTTTTCTTTCATCAATGAAATATTGTGTATTCCAGTTTTGATGTTGTTCCAGAACATGGTTCAGTAAGATCTGCTGAGGATTACTGAGACTCCATCTGTTCTCACCATGAATAGGAAATACTACAGATGATAGTGAGCAGATGTATCCCAACTATTCTGTTATGCTCAAGAGCACTGAAATATTGGATTGAAAAGGGAAAAACATTTTTAGTTTTATACAGCTTCCTCCTATGTTTGCCAGACTCTGTGTATGTCTGATTAGGCATTTGAAAATAATTTTACTTCTTTAGCAGTCTGAAATCTATTTTTTTTTCTTGGACTTAGCATTGTTCGCAGCCCAAGACAGAAGTCTAAATTTCACTTCCAATCCAGTGTAGGCGATTTCTTATCCTATGCCAATGAAGTGATGCTCATACTTTTTCTCCCTAATAAATCTTGAGGGGTTTTGTGTGTCTTGGATTGATTATTATTCTTTAGAGTAGGGAAAAAAAAACCAAAAACACAAACTAGGCAACATTAAATTCTTATTTTTCACTGTATTGGGTGAATTACACCAATACTGGGGAGATGGGATCCACTGTAAATTCCACAGTGTTGCACCACAGTCTCTGTGATAACCATTTACTTTGCAAAAGTTGAAAAGCTCACTTTTAAGCTTTCTAGTTGTAGATATGATATTTACATGTGAGGTTGCTGTTTTTACATGTATCACACAGTTCAAATTAGAAGTGAAATTGAAACATGACCTGGCACAGCCAGGGTGGCTGGTGACCAAGCAGTTTTGAGCAGAGCTCAAATTCGAAGTGATGCAAGTATGATGAATGAGCTAGGACCATGGGTAACATAGAGAACCTCTGGTACAGGAGGAGACTGAAAGAAGCTGGCTCATTTGGTGTAGGAAAACAGAAAGCAGGATTGAGATGCAATCAAGTGGTAGAAAAAGGAATGGGATGTAAATGGTGAAGGTGGGACAAATTATAAGTGAAGCTGACTCAGCAAAGCTCTGAGACAATTTTCTGATAGGATCAAGAACAGGAAAAAAATATCCCAAAGTGTTAATGGGGAATGCTTGCTTTTAGAACTGTGTATCTATGAAAGTTAGCTGGTCTCTAACTAGCTTCAGATCTTTTGTCTGTGGGGAATATAACAGTATAAAAATGACATTGAGCCCCATGAGCAGTCCTGTTGATGGAGAATGTGCTACTCCTGTTCTCCTGATAATCCTTTCATTTCCTTTTGAATTTAACTTCCCACTTAGTTTTGTTTTTTAGACTGTTTTTAGTAGTTCTTGACCAAAGTAGAAATGGATACTTAATTGAAAAAATGCCTCCAGGCTCTAACAACTCAATTATTTCTTTGCAAATATCATATTGTTAAGTTAGCAGAAAAAGCTAATCTAGCAGTGATGAAAAGGATTGCACTGCAAGAAAATTCTACAGCCATAATTCAAATGGTGCCACATGTGACTTCCTTAAGGCTGTGGGAGGGAGTTTAAAGTGTGATGATGAGGAGAATAGTGGGTTTAAAATCTCTAGCCAGTATTCACTACCTTCTCTGGTGCCCCAACAGCCCACATGCTGTAACTTGGTGCCAGTCAGGTTGTTAATATGGTTAGGGAAAGCTTTTGATATTAATAGAACTTCATATTCAGTAAGACCATTTAATTAATTTTTACTCTTTCGCCCTCCTACCCCAAAGCTTTATAACTCTGAAATTCAGGATACAAATCTGAAGAAATGAGCAGATCTCATTTTAACATTTATTTCCCTTGTATATAAATAAGCTAATTGTGCTATTTTAGCTCTAGAAATGCAAGAAATGTGAGGGTTGTTATGCAGTGAACTTATATATAAAACAATTATGTCCTTTCCCCTTGATCACTTCTTAAAGTGAACTGTTGTGGCCTCTCCAGCATCAAGAAACCTGAAGCTTTGCTGGGCAGTATGAGACTATCTTGGGATTTGGGCCTTGTTTCTGAGAACCTGGATCTTAAAGGAGGAAGTAGGGATGTTTTGTGACTTTATTATAAGAACCAATCATTTATTCTGTTACAATATTAAAGCACTTGCAACTGATGTGTCCCATGATGTCATTTAAATTGATGAATTTGTCAGTAGATAATCACTTGTTGCTTTAAACAGCTATCAACTCAGAGTTTTGAAATCAACTTTAAGGGCATAACGTGAGACTTCTCAATTCCAAAGTGAACACCTCAAGTGCCATTTATTTATTCACTGCAGGTTATTTTTCTTCATCTTCCTTTTATACAGTAAAAAAACAAAAAAATGTAATTTGCAATATTTGTGCATGACATCCATCCAGTTTTAGATTTGATTTGAAACTAACAATTTTAGGGAGTTGCATGTGCTTGTAAGTACCATAAATTTGTTTGGAGTCAAATTCTGCAGCCTTCTAAATAATTTTTTCTGGATCCAACAGAACACTTGAGCGTAAAGTTAGCTATTGTTAAAATAAAACTATAATGAAATTGGAGAGTCTTTTTTATGTTGAAAGGTAAGATTGTGTTCATTTTTTTTCAGTGTACTGTGGGGTTTGACATAATTGGGACCACCTTTTCTTGAATGATACATTTGTTATTCACTGGACATCGCTTGAGGCAAATGATAAGGCTTACAGTATCTAAATTTGTAAAAGAGAGGTTTCCTGACACTTGAAAGTTGACTTTTTTAATTGGAGCTAGGAACAGGGTTTTACAAATAATAAACGAATGCTATAGGTAACATTTTATTGTTGTAGTGAATGTAATGGAGTATGTTTTGAAACAGTAATTGCAAAACGTTATTATTGCATCCTTCAGATGATATGGTGAATAAGAAAAACCTGTAGGAGATGTAAGAAAAGTAAAAAGAGAATTATTAGATACTGTTATTTAAAAGTTCATCACTCCTAGAGGAAATCACATTCTGTCATTTTAGTCTCACTTCAAAATCACAATTTTATTGATCTTTTAAGGTTTGCTTGTGTGTTTATGTATTTATGTATTAATTACAGTCTTGCATCATTCTCCTTGTAGACATAGGTGAAAAAAGGCACTTAAGTTGTGTGAGTGTCCCATTATGTAAGCAGCACTAACAAGCAAATGTCCTTGTGAGCTCTATAGATATGGTCCTTTTAAGGTGTTATTTATAGCTTCTATCAGCTGTTCAGCTACTTCAAAAGGCAAGTAATACCTTTGAATTAGTCTGTATCGCATGCTTGTGTGTTGTTATATGTATTCTTTAGAAAGTGTAGGGATGAGGAAAAGACTCTGAACCCATCTTCTCCCGGGGAAGACACTGAAAATCAGTGAATTTACCTACATCAGTGAAGGGTTTGATTTCACTTACTGGATGAATCTGTTTTATAGAATCTTTTTTTTTTATATTTATGTGACACTAGGATTAAAGAACAGTAACACAGGTATTCAGAGTACTCCCCTACCCTTTCTGCAAGTCTTGACAGAAACCCTTGCAGCTTAAAAACTGACTCAGTTATTTCTGTGAAAGTATATGGTTTTGGAGGAATCAAATGTAAACTATGCACTGTGCTCTTACTGTTTTGCTATTAAAAATAGCAAAGCTAAGGGTCTTTGCATCGCTTTCTAGAAATGTGCATACATACACATTCTGCAATTAATTGATATAGATATACAATATAAGTCTCAAGTGAGAGTTTTAATATTTCTCTGGAATAGATACTGTACTGTTTCAGTTCTATTGGGAAAGAACAATTTCACAAGAAATTTGTAGATTCCTTTCAGATATTATTATAAATAACTCTCAAGTGATCATGAGGTAGATACAGTAAAAGTATTTTTACATGACTAATAGCTAGTAATTAATGTAGGATCTGCTTATGTTAGATGATGTTCTTTTCTTAGACATGCAGAAAATATGTAGTTAGATTGTTTCAGTAACAACTGATGTCTTTGAATGTGTCTCAGTTCTCGCAGTGTAGATTAGCTGATTTATGTTTAAATTCTACCTGAGTTGTTCTTCAGCTTCATACTCTTGGTAGACATTGTATTTGTTGTTTTCATTGAGTAACTCAGGCATTTTCGGTGGAGATTTGTGACTTGAATTAGGAACCACAAAAACCTCACACTCACTCTCTCAGCAAGGTGCACAGCAGAGAAAGAATTGCACCTACTCTACTTCTGGGCTTTAATAATGCCTGATAACCTGTTTCTTTCTCTCACGCTGCTTTCAAGAAAAATCTCTTTTTTTTTTTTTTCTTTTTTCCTCAAATGAAATGTTTCAATTTACATTTGAATTGTCAAGGACTTTTATTTTTCTCAGCATGTTTCCTGCATCGTGGTTTGTTTCTTATATATTTATTTTTTTTCCTGAGAGGCATAGTAGGCTATAAGATTTGAGTTCTCCATTAGTCTATTAGAGAGATGTGATTTGGTGGCATGTAACCACTCATTATCTGAACTAGTAAACATAGAGATAGCTACAGAAAGTGTTGAAGCAGAGGGAATCTGAGCGACCTCAGAACAGAGAGATTCAGGAGAATATTTACAGTCAGATGAAGAGGTTTTCACAAAGCTTTTACATATGTTAGACCATCAGAGCCGACCAAGTTTCACCTGTGAAGGGTTCTGTTCTCTGCTAAAACCATTTGGAATTAATGATCTATCATTACTTTTTCCATATACTGTCAAAAGTATCAGTAGCTGTAATCTTCCTCCCGGAGGTAAATACATCTCAGGCTTTGGAATACAGGCTCCTGAATCCCAAATGAACAGGTTCAGAAGAGTTTCTAAAGTATAATGTTTCATTGTAACTACAGATCTGCCTGTTTGGCTAACAGGCAGAATTATTCGGGGATGTTCTGCAGACGCTAATTTAAGTTCACTTATCTTTTTACTTCTAAATTAAAATTATGTGTGAACAGGAATATTGTCGTGGTTTTGATCCTGTGTGTGTGTGAAGAATGCAGTAAATAAGTGTGTGAGGAGTTAGTTGTAGCATATTCAAAAGATAAAAGTGAACTTAATTAATATGGTAAATGAGCTGTTAGGATAATCCAGTTTCTGCGCAGAATATTTCTGTTGTTGATTTCTGGTTTGTAAATTGCCCTTTTATATCAGTGGGGTTACAGCATTCTCCTTTGTTATAACCTTTTAGAAATTTTAGACGTTCAAGGACACTTTTCAAATTTTGTCTTTGTGGGGATACTGGTGAAACAACGTCAGTGAAGCTTTTCGTTGCCAAATCTGCAGTGTGTTCTATTGAGATAGATAGTACTCCTCTGAAAAATATTTATAGAATGCAATTTGCTTACTTGCCTAAGCTTCTCAAGAGATCTTTTTCCTCAGGGTAGTATAATGTAGGAGAAATCAACATTAATTCTCTTCTTTTTTTTTTTTGTCTGTAATGAGCTTACTTAGCTCTGTTTTTAGTATTAACTAAATCTGTTACACAATGCATATTTGACTGTTTCATCATCTTATTTATTTTTTGGAAGGCACACAGGAGCACAGCAAACTTGAGTGGTATAGTATTTTTTATCTGGCATGCTCTACAGGTAGTTTGTTTATATTTAAAATGTTGATGTGATTTGTTTACAGAATATCATAACACCTATTTTTCACAATTTTTTTGAAAATCTTTTTACCCACAGACACTTCCAAAATGAGTAAATTTGTAATAAGTGCCATGATGTAATATAAAGCAGCAGTGATTATTTCTGACAGTTCATAGTAACAGGTACATAGTTTTCTCTTTAAATCTTTTCTCAAATAAATCCTCAAAATTGAATTGAACACTTTCTCCTTTGCAGAGTTTAGGCAAAGCCACTTTATTTCCATAAATGTTATACAAATGGTCCATAAATGCAGTCTAAGAAAGAAAGGATGTGCCATTCCTTGAGTTCATTTAAAATATCATACCTGACCGCACTTCCCCTTTTGAAGGAAAGGGGAACAGAGGAATGCCATACTTCTAAGAATGTTAAGAATTAAGTCCAGATTTGATTTAGCTGCTATAACAAAGTTCACTATTTTGTGAAATTAGCTGACAGATTTCTCTTATTAGTCCTTAGTCACCTGGTTCTTGTCAGCATGGGCTGTATAAATACTACACTGATCCTGTTTAGCATGATATGTGTTAGTACAAGTTGTATTGCAATGAATGAAGGATTAGTTAAGAGGAACTGGGATATTCTGCTCAGTCTCACTCATGGTATTATTTGCTGAGAACCCTTGTGACATTTGACAATGCTGTCCCTTTGTGAGCGGTTAATACTACTTATGCTGCACTTAGAAGTTAATGTGGACAAACCAGGGAGAAGATTCATGATCTATTAGATACTCTGCACTGAGTACTGCTGTGTGGATATACATAATCCATGATAAAGTGGCCAATTATGGAGTATTTCATGTGTTGTGTAGCTTCATGTTAGATTGCATGGTTACTTGAGCTGACTTCTTCCTAGCTTTGATGTATGTGAGGTTTAAGGAATGTTATTTAAACATGTGAATGTCATACTGTACTATATTTGTTCCTTTGTTACCTTAATGAGCAAATGAAATTTTAGCAAATTTTGCTAGAGCCCAAAAATCAAAACTGAAACAACTGATTTAGAATACATCACAGACGCCTGAGCAATAGAAGAAATGGAGAATCAATCTAGATTTTTTTTCTAATTAATTTCTTTTTTCTTTTTTTTTGTATAGTTTATATTGTCAGTTATAAGCCTTACCCAGAGTTAGTTGGACAAAATCCTTCATATATTCTTTTGGGTCAGTTATTTCTGGCTTGTGTTGGAAAAGGCATGGAAATATCTGTTTCTCTCTACTTGAAAGGTTTGATTTGAAAAAAAAAAAAAAGAATCAAAGTCTCCTAATATTTTGTGATAAGTGAATCCTTAAGAAGAAAACTTATTAATTATTCAAATGGTTCCCATTTGGACAGTAATATCATCTGAGGTTTTAGTGTCAGACAAATCAGCAGTATGAGTATTTTCTTACTGAAGAGGGAAGTCTTCAAAAGTCAGTGAATTAGTGCTTGCTTTCTTCCAGTGAAGTGGATCCTGCAAAGATTTCCTTATTCTGAAAATCGAGTAAATCACGAGGAATGGAAAAATAGTTTTGTGGTTGAAGACTGTGAAAGGAAAGCTGATCTTGCCTCTTTTCATATCTGATCCAACTGTCTACCTACCACCAGTATTTCCTCACTAAACCACGTCCCTCTGCACAATGTCTAATTGTTTCTTGGACACCTCCAAGGACAGTGACTCCACTGGGCAGCCAATTCCAGTGTTTAATCACTCTTTTGGAGAACAGTTTTCCTAATATCTGACCTGAATCACTTCTGGTGCAACTTGACGCTACTCCCTCTCCTCCTATCTCTAGTTACATGGGAGAAGAGGATGACCCCTGCCTCACCAGAACTTCCTTTCAGGTAGTTGTAGAGAGCTGTGAAGTCTCCCCTGAGCCTTGTTTTCTACAGGCTGAATAATCACAGTTCCCTCGGTCGCTTCCCACAAGACTTGTGCTCCAGTTCCCTCACCAGCTTTCTTGCTCTTCTCTGAATGCACTCCAGAACCTCAGTGTCTGTCTTATATTGAGGGGCTCAAAACTGAATGCTGTACTCAAGGCATGGCCTCATCAGTGCTGAGTACAGAGAGATGATCACTTACCTGCTCCTGCTGGCAGCACTATGCCTGATACAAGCCAGGATGGCATTGGCCTTGGCCACACTGCTGGCTCATGTTGAGCTGAGCTTTGACCAACATCCCCAGATCTGTAAAACACAGGGAGCTATGGAGTTAATATTCCTGTTCTGTGGACTGCTGAATTTGCGTACCTGGTTCTCAGAAGAGAACTACATACCCCAAAGGACTTTGCATTCCTGTTTTCTACTCAGAGGAAAAGATAAAACAGCACAGAAGTCCTGAGGCTTCTTCTTTTTGCTGCATCATCTGCAGTGGAGGTTCTCTAGCCATCATGCCTTCAGTTTTAGAGTAAGGACTTTGATTTTGGACACTCTCTCATTTTATTTGATTTATTAGCTTCAATTCCAATGATATTGTATTATATTGTGTTATATAACCTTCTGATATCTTATTTAGTAAACTAGTTTTCCTACTTACATCATTGCCACTGTTTTGTTTCTAGGCCCTTCTTCCTACCCTCTCCTTTCTCCCCCTTCCCCAGGGCATGGGTCTGTGGGTCCCCTACCGCATTTGTCACAAAACTGGGCTGAGCTGGCCTGTGAAATGTTAACACAGTGTCACAGTAGCAAGCCTCCAATCCTTAATCTATGTAGATAATAAAAATCAAGTGGTGTAACCCATTCAGATTTATCTGCAATTATCATTATCACTGACCACAACATTTATTTGATTTATCAGTGTTGGAGTTAAATGTATAGTCCTTTGGATTACTGCTTTTTTCTCTTTTCTGGGGAGTTTGCACTACATCAACCTGTGCAACTAACGATTTTGTGTGCAAGATACGATGCTCTGCTGCAGCCCTCTCAAATGGAGAGTTTGCTATACTACATTGTGATAGTTCTACCAGACTGCAAGTGAATGATGTCAACATTTTAGAAATGTGGGTGTTTTTGTTTGTTTGTTTTTACATGGTTTCTAATTTCAAGTTTTTGTTTAAATAAAGATTACTTTCAGTTGACTACATGTAGTTTATAACTCCTATGTGATATTAACTAAAGATGAATCCCCAGAAAACATCGTAGTTGATTACTGAACCAAATGAAAGCCTAGAACAGTGGTATGTGCGCGTATAAATATATGTAATATACACACATATATGTATATAGTTGTTTCTGTGGGGAGAAAGATATTTTCAAGCTCTTCAAAAAGCTCCCAGGCTTCTTTACAAATCTTGTCTTTTTTGTAAATACTGTTTCTTGCAGATATATCTGTTGCGGATATTCTTTTGTCACTAAGATAATTTCTGTTTACTGTTCTTATCAAGTGTATAAATTATGCATTATGCCAGAAGGAAACTACTGTCATCAAACATAAAAATCTGAATTTAAGATGCATACCACAATATGTAGACTAAACTTTTGGGCAAAAACAAGGTTTAGTTAGAAAATAGAACTAGGACTAAGAAATGGTTTAATTGATTAATAATAATGCAGTTTCTATTTTTCAAATGTAGTATTGATGTAATCCACTTTGCAACAATTAAAATGTTATTCAGGAGATAGCAAATTCACCTCTGCATTGCTCTTTAAATCATTAATACCATATTGAGTGGATAGTACTAAGATTATCAGTTATTTCAGAATTGCTCATGTCTGGAGAGCCGTAACTGACTTGAGAGCAAAGCTTATGATTTTGTTATTCTTAAGTGAACTGGACATGAAACTTTCATTGATAATCAAAATCATTTCTCTAATTTGATTATGCAATAAAACTTATGTATTTTAAAAGTGATCTGTTGCTGAGCAGGTGAAAACAATTGAAACAATAGCAGAGTTATCACTGATGGTTCTTTGGCTGGGAAATCATCTACCTCAAAGATTTTGAGATATTCAGAGCCATGAAATAAGGAAACAAAACTCTTTTAGAAATGAAAAAGTCATACTTTGTCTTTTAATTTAAAATCACTTTTGCTCTTTATCTTGTCTCATTTAATGAAATTTTTAGCTTAGTGCTCTCTTCCATTTTGAGAAAATTGAGCAGATGAATCATGAAGTTGTAAATGAGGTGTTCATGATGAGAACCTTGGAAAAGCTTTTGAGCAAAAAGCCGTGTTTGAAAACTCTGTTCTAAAGATCAGCATGTTGAAAATGTGGTGCCTGCTTTCAGAACAGCACTGCTAACATTGATTGTTCTTCTCTGCTTCTGTGGCCCAGCATGAAGTTTAGCACAACAAGAATCATCCACACAGGCAGGATGTGTCTGAGACAGGAATAGAAAAAAGTCACCCTACTGTGAGATACCAATCAACCTTCTTGGAATAAGGGAATTTAATGATACAATGCAACTAAACAGCTGCAAAAAGTTTTTTCAATCGTAATTTATTAAACTCTGTGATTTTCCTGTTGATAAACTATATGAACTAGTATAGGGATGTTTTGTTCATTGGCAATTGATATAGAAAATGAAGTATGAATGTACAGAATACGTATATATATTAATATATATAATATTAATCTTAAATTGCTTTTTCTGCTGCAGAAGACGCTAGAAACTATTTAAAAGCATATTGTTATCACCTATATTTTACAGCAGCATTAAAGCCTGCTGTAAAGAGATGGCATGAAAACCGTGTTAAGAGATGCTGCTGCTAAAACAGCAAGGATTACTGTGCTCCTATGTCTCTGAACTAAAAATGTTTGAATGCGCACTTTAATTATAGTAGTAATAAGAGTATTCCAAACTTGAATATATGAAACTCTACTCAGTTCTCAATCCGTTCAGTACTTCTACAGTGGATGGTCAGTGCAGGATTTTTCTCCACAGTACTATGATCAAGTTTCTGCTCTATGTTTTGCATTTGTTCAGTTGAATGCCTCATGAAATTCAAGGCATTTTGGCAATATGCTTGCTGGAAAGGAATGGGGAGAAAGAAAAACAAACAAAATCAACCTTACAGCAAGTATTCTTTACCACTTTGTTGATCGTGCTGGATTTTGTGCTTAAAGAACTGTACTAAAGAAAATAAACTACAGCTTAATAAAACATGCCAGGTTGCACACTAAATGTGCTTGTAGATTGAATTGTAATGACTAAAAATTCCAGCTGATTAGGCAGTTGTCTCCTGAACGTGTGTTTGTATATGTCAGCAGCTGTGGCCAGACCTCTGTAAATGCTGTTGGTTGCAAGTCAGAGGTGTTTCAATAGTACAAAGTTGGATCCAGCTTTACTTGAATCAGAGTAAAATGCAGAGGGACTGTATCAGCATTAGCAAGCAATGCAATCAGAAATGGCTCAGTAGATTTAAGTGTTTGGTTTTGTAGTCTGTTTTTATGCTATGGAGCTGCTCGGTGGTTTTGAGTTCCAAGTAAAGTTAGCCTGAGTACTTGGCCTAAAGAACTACATCATGCAGAGACTGATATTGTCCCGGTGACCAGGCAGTTAGAGTATAAGGACATTTTATAGGTTGGATGGCATTTGATTGGTGCCTGGAGAAAGCTTCCAGGTGGATTGCAGAGGGAAGCTAGTTCATACAAGACAATTTCTGCATGCTTCCAGCCATCATTCTGTGTGCAGGGATAATTATGTGTTTTGTTTCAAAGCTGCTCTTCCACTCCAAATCAAAATTAAAGTTTATCTGTAGCCAGGGTTTTGCCCTTGTACACCCTGAGATAGAAGGGCAAGTACTCTGCAGGAACACAGGTTACAGCCATGCAGGCCAGAAAGCACTTCCACCTCCAGATGAAATGTGCATGTATTCATATATGTCTGTGTATTCATATGGTTTTCTCAAAGGAAAATATTAGCCACTGACCTCTTTCAATGCAAAACTAGTAAAAGTAAAGAGAAGGGAAGCAATCGCATCCAAGCATGCTGAGTGGCTTCTCTTTGAGGCACGATCAAAGAGAATGCACTGTGTATTCTGAAAAAGAGCCAGCTCTGAGTTTTTTCTTAGAGGTTTGCCACAGTTCGGTCGTTTTGAAGAAGTTAAATAAGAAAATTTACTGGTGACATTGCATCCAATTTTGCATGTAAGGAAAAGTCAGGACATAGTTTTTAGTGGAAAAATATAACTCTGTGATAATAACAGTATAATATATAGTATTATGCATATAACAACTGCAGTTAACAACTATGTGCTTAAAAATAGATGAGTATTTATTTTCCCCAACTAGTTTAAGCACATTGTTGTACAGATAGCATAAGATCTGTATGCATATACATATGAGAAAATCTGACATACCTACTACCTTCTCATATTGTATGTCTGTATTGGCACAACTACATTAATAGATTTTTGAGTGTTTTATTGAACAGTGGAAATGTGCATGTGGCCACAGAAACCAGAAGTCTTTCTATAGAGTTTTTTCCACTAGCTTTAATCATCAGTTCGTCAATCTATTTAATATGATAAAACATATAGAGCCAAATCTTTAACGTTAAAAGCGCCTTGCCTGCTTTTAAGTTCTATGCACGGCGATGGCTTGAGCCAATTAAGAGGGCAAAATTAGAAAATGAGATAAAATATAAAGGCTCACCAAGCAGTATTTTGTAGTTACTGATGAAACTGCAAGCGTTAGCAGATAATGATGTAGATGACAACAAAGCAATAAATTATATGTTAACAGTTCTCATATGAGGATCTGAAATGATTTTTTCAGGTATTAACGAAGTAAGCTTTACAACTGAATGTTATCATTTTTCCTGAGAGTGAAAAGATATCTTAACAACAAGCAAACTAAATGCAAAAACCTCAGCATGATTATATTTTGTCAGAATTGAGTTTTAGTTTTGTGTAAGTAGCATGGAGCTCCTGCTGTTGCTCCTCACTCTGCAGAATTTGTGTAAATACTTATGGTAGGTTTCTGTTATACATGCAATCTCTGTGAACAGAGAGTATTATTTGAACTGCATACAAATTTCCATACTTATGTCATCCCTAATGTGCTGGTAGTGGAGTCCAAGTTTGAAAAGCTGCAAAGTAAGGACAAAAGGTGTAGCATTTGAAACTCATTTTACAACGGCATTTATCTTTCTTAACATCCTTTGTCTTAGAATGCTGATAGTAGCATAAAATTCATAAGATAAAAAACTGTCCTGTATGTAAGGAGACTGTGTCATTTTTATCTTGGTTCCACATTCGCAGCCGTTACCACCTGTCAGTGTAGCAGTATTAATCAACTACCCTTTTTTATTTAAATGAAGAAGTCCAATCTGTAAGCAACAGAACTCCTATAAATCTGTGCAGCTTTGGTCTTTTCATTAACCACATCTCCTAATTTGGAGGTTGTAGCTCAGTCCCAGGTCCTGTTCCTAACTATATGTCCTGTCGCTTACACTAATGAATATGATTTTTACAGTGCAAAGAATGCTCCACCTACCTCATTTATTGCCAGTGCTTTCTAATAAGTTGTCCTTACAGAAAGATAGAGATCATGTAGTTGTTAGTGGTCTTGATCCCGTTTGACTGTTTAATTTGTGCTAGTTTTAAAAATCTTAACAATGACATTTATCTCATTTGGATAATGACCCTTCTGGTGCCAGTAGAAATCTTGTCACTTTTGTATGTTAAGTGTAGAGAGAGTCGAAAAGTACAATTAAGGTAGAAGACAGAATGCGTCACCAAAAGAGATTTTTTCCTGATATTTCTTCATATATTTCTTGGTTTATACTTCATACTCTTTTGGCTTAGAAGAATATAAGCTAAATAAGTTATGAGAAATCATAGTCCTCTGTTTATGAATAGATGCTACTATTTGTCTTGGTCATTTTAATGAATAATGTTTGGATAGGGAGACAGGTTTTCATTTATTCCAATATGAGTGATTTTGACCCAAGGTATCCTCCGGTGCATTTACGTTCATGAGTGCTACAAACACTTTTTCCTCTGACTGTTCTGTCGTTGATGCTGTCTTCCTCAACTGTGCACTACTCATGGTTCATTGTTTATTGCCTTAAAGTGAGTGTGTACCTGTACTGTTAGACTGATTAAGGGATAATTAATTTTTAATATTCTATTTGCGCTACTTCAACAAGAATTTGCAGTGTTTGAATTTATATCAAAAGGCAGAGAATTGCTCCTACTGCTACTGCATCTTGTCTAGACCTTTTTAGAAGCTCTTTTCTTTTCTTTCTGCATTCTTTAACTATGTGTCTACAGCCATCTGTTTCTGACTGCCTGGTTCCTTCCCCTCATATTTTAGCAATACATTCACAAGCATGAAGGCAGTATTTCCTTCTTTTATATTTACGTTTTTAAGCCCAAAATGATCAGTTGTATATAACTTTGCCATGATACTCTGTATGCAAGAATAAAAGAGAAAACAATAGATTCCTTTTTTCCTATCATTGATCTCGGTGATTATGAACAGAAATTCTGTGCAGTAGTATTCTACACGGCAGCTTGCTATGTGGAAAAGTAGCTTTTGCTATTAGCAGGTAGCAGTACTGATCAAAACTAATTTGCAGTTGTAGTACTTATAAAGCACAATACATGAAATGGATCTAGCATAATATTATGACACAATTGTACTGCAATTACCTTCATAGAGATTAAGGTGTGCAGAATAAGGCGTAAAAGCACACTTTGGTTTCATTTACTTTGCCTTGTTAATTTGACACGGCAAAGTATTTCAACTTCGTTGAAAATATTCCAGCTTCCAAGCAAAGAAAAAACATACTTTTTTCTACTTTGTTCAAGGATATTGAAATATGATTTTCAGGCTCTGTACTGGTTTCTCCTGTTCACAGACCTATGAATGCAAATCACAGCAGCAGACACAAAGTAACTGAAAAGCTACCTGTTCTTTGTCTCTTTAGGCAGATTCGTTCTTCTTTGCTGAAAGACACCTTAAGAAAAAATACATTTAACATTATGTGAGGGTCGATACCTGTCCTCAGTGGCAAGTGGTATATTCTGGGGTCAGAGTTCATTCAGAAGAAAAATGATAGCACATTGTTTGGGGAGGATGAGGTAGAGATAATCCTCCTTATTAAGGCTGATTCTGAATTTCACCAAGGCATTCACCCCTGTGCCTGCACTGCCAGTACGTCTTGCTGACTCACTGACTGTATGTATGGTTACATATATATATATATGGAGTCTAATTAAACTGAATATTTGTTTTGTGAGGCTTGGTGGGCTAGCTGTCTGGAGCAGGAACTGGTAACTTACAAGAACCAGTTAATGAATTGTTTGTTACTGCTGACCAATGAGCAGTGACCATCTATAGTGAGGAGTGTATTTCCTGGCACTTATGGTATAAATTTAGAAGAGTGAACACGTCTGACCCTTTATAATATAAAAGTGGTATCACCATATGTAATAAAGTTGTGTGATCAGCCTTGGTTCACTTTTTAACTAAATGGATCGTAATCTGCTAACAGATGAATAGTGGAAGGAGATGAAAGGAAGAAGCAGGTGATCATCTGTAACTAACAATCTCTCTTCCATTGACTTCAGTAGACCGCTACTTTCTATGTATTATAAATTGGTTTGCTGCTTGAAGAGGAATTTGAAGAGAGTTAAGAGATGTCATTCCTTTAGACTCCTGAAGGCACAGCTTGAACAATTATAGCTGTATTATGAAGGCTGCTATTAGTTCTAAAGGTCAATGTAAACAGTAGATAAAAGATGGCAGACAGATGAAAGTGGCATAATATGTTATGGACCTAAGTTCTTGAGATATTTCAATGCAAGAACACCATAAATCTTCTTTGTTATTTATTTTGCTCTTCAGTAGTATGTCAGAAATGAAAAATGTAAAACTTCTATCTGTTATCATGTGTACAAATGAGTTGCCAGGAAAGCACAAGTATGTTGTGTTCCTCTTATATTAACCAACAAGTATGCAAAGGACTTAGATTTCTCTTGTCAAGCATTTGTGGCATATATTTTTTTGTATATTAAGTATTACTGTGAAGTAGAAAATCTGCTTGCCTTCTGTTAAATTTATCAGTGGTCCACGTGTGAGCTTTGACAATATAGGTGAAATGTTTTTAGTTTTTCATTACAGTTTCTGTTTTTTAATGAACAAAATAAACCTCTTATTAAAGGTGGAAGAGCACTTGAAAGATATTCAGTTCTTATGTTTTTCACCCTGCACTCTCTTCATCTTGCCCTTAGTCTCACTGAAGCTTCCACCATCCTTGAACTGCTTTCTTGCTGCCCTGTTCCACACCTCTCTTTCTTTGGATATGCTACTGTTCTTCCCAATCTCTTCTTAAAACTGCTGTTTTTCCTATCTACCCAGCCTTTCATCACCACCCTTTACTTCCAACCTTCTTTCATTTGCCAAATTCAGCTTGTTTCTTTGCTGTTATCTCCTTGCTTCTAGGATTCTGTCTCCTCCTTGCTCTTGGCCAGTACCTAGTGCTTTCTTGTTACCAGTGCAGCAGGATGACTTTCTTGTGCTGATGGTGAAACTGTGGCATGCTTACTGTACTCTCAGGGATTAGTAAGGACAAGCTCCTTTGTGAGGGAAGGATAGGGGGTGCAGTGGTGCAGGGCCAGCCGCAAGTGTAACTGCAATGTAGACAAGGAACGGAGCAAAAGCAAGAATTTCAGGGTAAATGAAGCTTATGGAAGAAGTATGGGAGCTCTTCCTGCTCTTTCTCAAACAGCTTCATGGCCAGTCACAGCTTCTGAAACACCTTTTGCTTCCCAGTGAACCAGCCTTGATCACAGGCAGCTGAACTCCCAGGGAGAAGGAAGCACTCTAGTCTCTGAAGTTATGTACTTGAATCAAAAGTACCACATTAAGATACTTAATCCAGATTTTAAAATGTGAAACTCAAGTTTTTTCTAGTTTTTCAAATGGCTAAATGGTTTGTTTGCTACGATATTATGGAAAAAAAATCATTTTTTTTCCCATTTTTTTTAAACATACTTTATCATAGGTGAATAAAGTTATTATAAATATTCTTCCTGAGCACTTAAAATTAGGTATTAGATTCCAAGTATATATTTACTGTAGTCATTTAGCTTTAATGTGTGAGTTCACTGCTATCTCCATGAAGTAAATTATCGCTTTTATATATCCTGGATGTTTTCAGTTGAAATACAGTGTTACAGAAAGAAATGCAAAATGACTACAGAGGTTATCTAGTTCATCCCCGTCTAAAGGGAATAAAAAATAGATGCATTTATAGTTTGGGTTTCTTTTCTAAGTCTAAAGTTTAGCAGATTTTGCAGCCTACTAGTGCGTCGTTTCTTTTCTATTAAGTAACAACAAAATTTTCTAAATCATTCCCTCTATCACTCCAAAGTGCTACTTGGAGGATCAAGTTTATGGAATACAGACCATGAGAACTTGGAGTATAAAAGATACCCAGCCTAGTTACTCCTATCTTATGTCTTCAGTTTGCTTCTAGGTAGTGAAGCAGCATTATTTTAACTCACTTGGTGCCTTCAGTTCCCTAAGGTAAGCTTTGGGCAATAATTCTGATAAAGACAGCATTTTGCTTAGCCACCCCTGAAGTTTTTCCTCTCCTTAGACTTTTCAGTCCTTTGGTTATGTTACTAGTGACATATGGGATATCATGTATTAAAACGGTATTTAGCCACTGATCCCTTCCTTTCTATGTAAGCTTCCTGCGTCTGTTACTTTGCCTACCATTGGTACATTTCAGTCAATGCTTTTGGCATCTTGTTGAAAATTTCCCTTCTTTGTGCCCTTCTTTGCGCCATTCTTTATAGTAATCGCTACTCTTTCTACCACTGTGGGGTTTCAAGTGTTCAGGAGCAACAAATAATGCGTTTGTTGACTGTGTGTCAAAAACCACTTAACTGAGAAAATAGGAGAAAATCTTTGGAAAAAAACTTTGAAAACATATCCATTTTCGTAGGAGCAAACAAATAAATAGCCTCAATCATAATTCATATATTTGTGGGGTTTTCTTCAGTTCATCACACACTCCTACTCCATGAAAATCTGTTTTGTAAAAAAAAAATTCTTCACTACGCATATTTATGTTACATTTAAGAATATGAATTTCCTGAAATACGTATTTATGATGTATTTATATAGTAACTATATATTTATACATAGCAAAACTGTCTGGTTTTAAAGTCAATGTTTTAATATAATAAAACTCATACAATTACACAGAAATGTTATTTGCTTTGTACAAAGTGAGACAAGGATAAATAACAGGAAAAAACTCCAAATTTCAACCAGGTAATTCTTAAGACAAAGTTTCCCTTTTTAGGAAAAAAGCAGGTTTTTTAGTGTAATAGTTCTCTTGCTACTGTTTTCATATCCTTTTTTTCATCAGTCCATGTTTCTGGATGAAGTATGATTCTCAATATTTGTTTTACTGCTGAGCAGTTTATATCTCAAGGCTCAAAATGAAAAAAAATGATACACCAATTTTCAGGGAGAGATTCACATTTGAACTAGAAAGGCTGCACTGTAGCAAGTTAGAAGGGTTACTGGTCACCAATGCTTCAAAAAGCAGTGTGCAGCTATAGCCATACATCAAGCTTCAGTCTCTTTATTCTTTGCAGAATAGCTCTTGATGTGCTTTTACAATACAGCAGCTACCCCCAAAACATTACACGTTTGTTGTCTAGAGTCAATGCTGGTACCTGCTTTTCCTTCTTGAGAAAAGCTGTATTGCACAGAGCATTGAACCAACCATTTACGCTGTGGACAGGGCTGAATTTGGGGTCTGTCAGCTGGATCTGGTACTCTGAAGGTGTCAAGGACCCGTTTCCTCTTTTGACAACAAGGAGGTTGAAACTGTCCCTCCAGTAAAATTTGGTTTCAGAACTTACTGCTTCTCAGCACAGGATGTAACTCTGTAAAATGCTAATTTGACCACCAAGCAGCTTAAAAATGCAAAAGTAAGCTGAATGTTGCTCCTGCGTGCCTGGAGTAGCATAGAATCATGGCATATCCTGAGCTGGAAGGGACGCACAATGATCACTGAGTCCAACTCCTGGCTCCATGCAGGACCACCCTATGAGAACAGTGTTCGAACACTGCTTGAACTCTGGCTCATGGTGCCATAAGCACTGCTCTGGAGAACCTGTTCCATACCTACCACCCTGTTGTGAAGAACCTTTTTCTAGCACACAGCCTGATCCTTCCCTGTTGTGGCTTCCTGCTGTTCCCTCAGGTCCTGTCATTGTCACCAGAGAGCAGAGCTCAGCACTGTGTATCTGCTCCCTGTGGGGAACTGTAGCCACTGTGAGGCCTCTCTGCTCTGGGCTGAACAAACCTGAACAAACCATTTTTTTTTTTTTGTTAAACTTCATGATCAATGTAGCATACCTTTCCAAATACTCCAGTAGTTGCTGTTTTGGAATGGAGGAGAAATTATGGCACTTGTTCAAGCCATTAGCTATTTCTGCATTTTTCTTCATCTCTACTAAAATGTTTGCTGGTTCTTAACGCTTTTATAGTACTGAGAAGCTTTGGGGATCAGAAATACCTTCACCTTGCTGAATGGGATTGTCTTGTCAACAAATAATGCAGCAAGTGTTGTTTAACCTTTACAGCAGTTGCATTCCCTTTCCCCCAAAAAAATTAGAAATGAAACAAACGAAAAAAAAAAAAAAGTGAAGAAGAGAGACAGGCATTGTGTTCTGTTAGCTTACAAGCCAGAACAGATATCAAATTCATCTTTGGTGTACTAGGTGGTGTAATTGATCAGAAAGAGAAAATAGACCAGACTTCAGTTCACCAAGAGAATTTGCCTGCTGCCTGAGCGCCTTTTGTTGTAATTTAATTTCTTCCTACAGAACTTTGTCTTACAAATGACAAACTTTAAAAGTAGTGATGCTTAAAAAAAAAAAAAAAAAAGTACAATGGCTTAAAAATCTAGCAATCTCTGAACCACGTTTTAAAACTGTTGACTTAAGAGGGAGGAAGACATGGAGGTGTCTTTTTTTTATGGAATTTTGATATAGCCATTTGCATGTCAAGCATGTGAAAATGAACTAAAGACCTGGAAATTTACTGTACATAATGGAATATCTGCTTATTCAAGCTGTAATCATGGAAGAGAGAAGCTGTGATAAACCCTGCAAAACTGGCACAGAATATGGTAGTGTGCAAGGTTTTGTTGGAGGTACAAAATAGTGTGTTTCTGTATTTTATTACTGCCCTTATTTCAGCATTTGGAAGAACCTCATCATGGTGCAGTCTGTTGAACACTGTAATGCTTCCTCAGGGAACAGCTGAAACCTTCCTTTTACTTAAGTGATAACAAGGCATTGTAAACTTATTGCTTTCTTCAAGGGTTTGTTTTATACTGTTGCTGCTTTCCAGAGTGCTAAAACAGCAAATCTGCTGGAGCAGATCATTTTTCATTGTGCTTCATGGATCCTCAAATATCACTGTAAGAACAAATTATTAGCCAGGAAAAAACTGCATTGGGAACTGCAAAAACATCATCATGGTATCCTCTTTCTTCCAATCCTTTCCCAGTAATGATTTGTTACTGGCTTCTTTTGTGAACTAATGAGAGTCTAGTACACAAAACCTTTACGTTTTCTACAGAAAATTTTCTGAATCATTAGTACTCTGTCAAACTCATACTTTTTTTAAAAGCCTCCAAGATTCTTAACTGAGAGAAAAATCTGAAAAACAAGGAAACATAAGCAATGCTCTTGCTGCTTTCAGTGTGTTATATATCCTGGTATCTTCGCTTCTCATCACTGCTAGAATTTCTCTGTAGTAAAACCATTCCCTTTTTTGTAGAGACCTGAACACCAAAAATGGCCTTTTGTGTCTAGGCACAAGAAGAGAACTGGTCCTAAAAGGTTTGTTTTCAGGTTTACTTTCACAGAATGTTTAAAGCTGAAAGCGACCTCTGAGGGTTACCCTTGTTTCAGCAGAGAAACCCACAGCAGGGTACCCAGGCCCATGTTCAGGCAGGTTTTGAAGGTCTCCATGGAGGAGACTCGACAACACCTGGGCAACCTGTGCCAGCAATTCACTGCTGTTCGGGTGCACAGAGGAAGTCTCTTGTATTCCAGTTTGTGCCCATTGCCTCTTTTCCTTGCATTAGGCACCAGGGAAGAGTCTGGCTCCATCTTTGCACCTCCCATCGGATATTTGATGAAGTGCCCTCTGAGCCTTTTCTTCTCTAGTTTGAACAGTTCCAGCCCTCAGCCTCTTCTCATAGAAGTGTTCCACCCCTTAGAGCATTTTTGTCAACCTCCTCTCTACGCACTCCAACAGAACTGTGCCTCACCTATACTGAGGACTCCTTATGCGGATACAGTGCTGCAGGGGAGATTTCACCAGTGCAGAGCAGCTGGGCAGGATCATCTCTGTCAACCTGCTGACTGCCTTTTTTTTGATGCAGGCTGGGATATGTTTGACTTTCTGAGCTGCATGGGCACATTCCTGGCTTATGTTCAGCTTCCCATCCACCTGTACCCTCAAATCCTTTTCAGCAGGACCGTGATCTATCCTTTCACCATCTTGTATTAATAGCAGGGGTTGCTGTGACCCAGGCGCAAGGTGTTGCAGTTGAATTTGTTGAACCTCATGAGGTTCTCCTGGGCCCACCGCTTCAGCTTGTCTGGGTCCCTCTGGATGGTATCCCATACCTTGGGCATGTCAGCCATGCCATGCAGCTTGGTGCTATCTGCAAACTTGCCGAGAGTGCACTCAATCTTAGTGTCAGTGTCACTGATGAAGATTTTTAAAGGGTATCAGTCCCAGTACAGCTCCCTGAGGGACACCACCCATCACTGATCTCCATTCAGACACTGAGCCATTGACCACCATCCTCTGCTTACAGCAGCAGGGACAATCCTTCCCCAGTTCCCACCTTCCAAATAATCCACTTGAGGGGTGTGTGAGGAGCAGTTGCAGTGAAGGCTGAGGCAAAAAATGTGTTGAGTACCTCACCCTTCTTTTCTGTTGTTATGAGCCTGCCTCTGTTGCTCACTAGATGTTTGTACACCTTCTTGGATTTTCCTTTTCTTGTTGATGTACCTGTAGAAACCTCTCTTATTCTTATTTGAACCCTTGGCTAAGTCTAGTTTGAATTGGGCCTTGACCTTTCTGACCCAGTCCCTACACACCCTAGCAGCATCCCTATACTCCTCTCAGGGTACCTGTCCCTGCTTCTACTGCCTTACCTATTTCCAACTGGCTTCTAATAGTTACATTATACTGTAGTTCTCCAATGTAAGCATACATTTCTGTTTGCAAACTTGGTAGTGACAATTCCTACTACTGCAATATCAAGGGTGATTTAATATAAAAAGAACAGATCTAAAGGCTGAGGATGTAGCCATATAATTTAGGGATAATTTAGTTTGCCAAGAAAGCCAGTGGGCCTTGCAGTAAAACAAAACAGAATTGGATTACTTTCTATTACCAAACGTAATTTAACCTTGTTTAGGAAAGAGATGGTCTGTCTCTCATGCTTTGCTAAAGCTTTATAAATTAAAATGCTGCTGTTGCTCCCATGGCTGATTTGTTTAATTTACAATTCACTTGTGCGTTAGCTATTTGAAGAACAATTGTATAATATGCTATATCAATTAATTTTATAGGAAAATGAAACCACCTGTAGCTGTTATGTCACAGGAGGGAATTTAGTAGTGTTTTTCTTTTGGGATTGTTTTCAGTTCTTGCTTTTAGATCAGCAATGGCAGCAGTCCTTTGATTTAGATCAAAGCAAGAACACAAGCTTCTAGGAGCAAGTAAGAGTTAGAAGGTGAAAACAAAGAAAATGATAATAAAAATAAAAAGAATAAAATCCCATTCCATAGCCTAGAACGAGACTACTGAAATGAGGAAATCAACTCTAGATGTTTATAGCTACAACATTATTTCAGTATAATTTACTTCAATTGTGATATCCAAGATGCTGATTATTTGGTCTCATATTTTCTCCTTTGATTATAAACTAAAGATTTCTTGTCTGTACAGGTGTTTATTTATTTATTTATTAATCTTTCTCAGACTATATTCACTTACAGTCATTAAAGATCTAGGTGTAAATATTAAAGATGATGTATGAAATCTGACAAATTTCATTTTAGGTAATTACATTCTGCATAGGTCTTCTAACTAGGAAAAAGTTTTTTTTGCAATTTTGTTAGGCTAAGTAATCTGCTACTGAAATATTGTGCTCTTCAGTAGCTGCAGCACTGGAGAGGTAAACAAAGTAATTTTGTATATTAGCCTCAGTTTTCTTAGCATTTTATGGGATTACACAGTATTGTGTGTTTATCTGTAGCAGCCTATGCATTGTAACATTCCGAAGTATGAATTATTTTAATTCTTGCAGGGTCCTGTGTAAATTAATCACTTCTCCTAGTTCCCTGAATATTTTCTGCCGGCTACAGCTTTCTTCTTTAGATCTGAGATATAAGTTTTTTATGTCAAAAAGTGAAGATTATTGCCTGTGAACAGATTTCTTACTGGCTAGCTAATAGGAACACTGCATTCTTAACTTGCCTAATAAACTCACATCTGACCTCATCAAGAAATTGAAGATTATGAATTCAGGTGACCCGCACATAGGTGTCCTGTCTATGTTTGACAGTTTCTTTCTCCTCTGACTGATTGATATTTTCCTCTGGAAAAAAGGTGTAGAGAAAGAAGGACAACTAATTAACACTTCCTTTTTTTTTTTTTTTTTATTTAATCTTCTATTTTTACCTAATCAGTTCTTTTCCTTTTCAGACAGTTTTAGGGGAAAATATAAAATAGTTTCTTGTGAACAATTCTGCTAGACAATTAAAGCTTCTTTTTTCCCCTCCTTGTTATACTTGTAATACCAGACAGATGCATTCGTTTGAGGAAAACAGTGTAATTCAAGTAAATTAACAAGTAATGATATATCCTCACCATAAAAACTGTTTTCAGTTTTGGTTGACTCCAATCTAAATTACATAACAGCAGATACAGAATATCCGCAGAAGAGAGAAAGGGAAATCAAAATACAAAGAGAGGCCTTCCTTTTGAGACACTGATTACAAGCAGATGCTGAAAACAAAGTATAGTGGAAAGACATAAATACTTTAATGTATTTTAGATCAAATATATATATATATTTTTTTCTACAGTCATGAAAGTCAGAAATTGAAAATTTACAAATGACAGTCAAAACTTGTAAAATTAAAACCCTACAATAAAATTTCCTATTTTTACTGTACTAATTCCATTGTCAGTTTGTAGTTAAAAGATAAGAATTTACTGGCGTTAAACTAGGCCAACAATGTATTTAAGAGTTATAGGATAATACCTGATAATTTTGAAATAACTGTGTAGTTATACAGAATTATAGGGAAAATTTATATGCTGATACACAAATGAAAGAATTATTAGTTATCTATTTTTAGTATTTCAGAAGTTTATTCCTTGTGTGTTCTATTCATAGCATCCTACATGTTATTCTGAAGCATTTGCTAAGTCTAGTGATGTGTTAAATTCAGTAGATTATTGTTTTGTTTTTTAAAAAGCAGATCTTACCTGCTTTGAAATTATTAAAATTTAGTTTCCCACACATGAGCTTTATAAATAACATTTCCAAGCATTTAGAAATACAAAGCAATCAGATCTTTGTCTCAAATACATTCATATTTCAAGGCATCTTTTTTGTTTGCTTCTTCCTGTATATAAAGCATTCTGTTTAAAGTAGTGTAGTCAACAATTAATCAGAATTGTTTGTAAAAATATTTTGTAAGAACTTCAGATATGCCGAAGTTTCACATGAGAACTCCCTGAGGACTTTAATTTCTAGAGAAAATATACCCTCTACCATGCTTCAGTGCAGGTTTCTCTACTTTCTTACGGAGAAAAACACTTATTTAAGCATACACAGCTAATCACTGAAGGATAGGAAGTGGAGGTAGCAAATCCATAGTCAGGTTCTCCAGCCCAGCCTTTGAGAAGCACCATTCTTTGTCATGTATCCACACCTGCCACTTTCTCACACTGCAAGATGGACTCCCCAGATGTTGTGGAGCAGCAGTTCAACCTGATGGTATATTTTTATCTATGGGGATCCATTAATTTGGAGTGCTCTGTATTGTAGTCTCAGTACCAACATGGTTCTGCTTTCTGATAATTGTTCAGTAAACCCTCAGGGCAAAAGTGTCTTGAGTTTCAGGCAAATATTAAAGGTTCTGTTTCAAATCTTCATGGAGAAGAATTTACTGGGTTTTTTTGTTACAGCATTGAAGAATCACAAGAAAGTTTATGCAAACTTATATATTGTTAAGTCAGCACTAGAATGCATCGCAATGTCTGGAATGAAAGAGGGGGAGGTATGGAATGGCAGTGAGCCAGAACGATGCTCAGAACGATGATTTTTTGTTGTATTGTTGATATTCCACATCATAACATCACGTGGTGTATTGGGAGTTGGGTCACTATCATGAAAGGATGGTGTTTTCTTTATACCCTGGAGTAGGCATCGATGAAAAATTTATTTTCTTGGAGCAACTTTTAAAATTTTCTCACAGTGTCAATACAGGCAATCCATATGGACTTATCATAGAAATATTTTTTTAGAAATATTGCTCAAAATATGAAGTGAGAGTTAGAAGTTAATTATAAATTTATGAAGTTATCAGCATATGAAGAGGTATCTCATTTAACAAAATTTTATGTTTTCTTTGTTCAAGACTGATTTCATTTCCAAATGCTTTGAGGCATGGCGCTTTTTGATTGAACTCTAGAAGAGTCCACCTCTGAAAATTACTCTGTTGTTTGGTTGTGTTGCAAGGTGTATTAAAGGAAGCATTTTGTACATCATTTTGTTTCCACATTGTTGACTGTGTTTTCTGCTCTGCTTTTCAGAGCTAAGTATTGGAGAATCACAGAGTCTCTGTGTGTTTCCTCTAACTCTCAAGAGAAATTACAGGAAAATTATACTTTTTTTTTTTTTTTTTTTCAGGATGTTATCTTGGAAGTAAGTAACCAATTGCATTAGTAAACAGGTTAATTTATTTCTTTAACTTTTTTCTGTGACATTTGCAGAACAGACAGACTTGAGAGCCAAAACTCTGAAAAATTGCGATCTCTGGACGTTTTACGTTTGGAAGTCATCTAGCTCTTTTCTTGTGCGAAGGCACTAAAAAAAAAAAAAAACAAAAAAGACTGGTGATGGCCAACTCTTCCTGCTGGGTGGCTTTCTGCACATGGGTCGGTGCTTTCAGTGATTAAAAGAGCCTCTGCTCCACTTCTCCCAGGAGTGGAAATCTTCAGAAATGAGGTAGCATGGACTACTGCTAGGATGTAGACCAACAAATTTCTCAATTTGAATAGTTTCCCTCATACAATTTATTAATCGCTAAGGCTTATCTCCCTGCTGTATTGTGGTTGCTTTCATTCTGTTATGATGGTTGTTTCTTTAAAGTCTTTAAAACAACATGTTTCAAAGTTCCCAGCCTGGGATCATGTTGAGCCCTGAAATAGTCTCAGTGGTTGGTCATGCTATAACACTTGAGAAAAAAGAAGAAATTCTGAGAAAAACATAAAAGTAAATGGCGATAAAAAGGAGGAGAAAACATAGATGAGAGTAAGATAAACAGATTAGAGACTTAAAATGGGAAGATTATTTAGAGTAACTAGCTTTTTAAAAGAGGAAAGAAAATGTGAAAAGGAACAAAACTTTACATGAAAATATATTAAATATTTATGATACAAATGAAAATGCAGATGGGTCACTGAATTTGGCTAGATATCTCTTGTGTGGTTTTCTACTGAAAACTATTAGCTTTACTGATGAATAGGGAAAGGAAATGATGTTCAGTTTCAGAGCATATGTAAATAATAAAGAACTCATGATGTTTTAGTATTAAATACCCAGAACAGTGAAATCAGAGGACATAGTTGCTTATGTATTGCATAGATATAACCTAAAAGGAACAGAAATACAAATGTGATTTCCCAATGAGTAAAGATATGCAGCTTCTAGAGCCCTGTCTGTAGGTAGAAATATGTGATTTGTTATCGTAATTCAGTAGAGATAGCCTTCAAAGAAAAAATAAAAAAATTGATAGTCAAGTGGAAACTATATTATTCTTTCTCATTGTGGTAGACCATAAAAAGATTGTTAATGTTACAATGTATGATCCATAATTAAAATTTAATAGTTTTCTGGTCAAAATAAAAGGTTTCTAAGCTTCTCAAGAAGTTATTAAGAATTGTTTTGAATGTTAAGTGGTCTAGGTGACTAGCAGTCACTATTATACCTCATTTAAGAGATTGCTTTCAATGTTAGAACATATGTATTCCTTTAGTAAAACTGTATTTTTCTGAGAGTTCCCTTCACTTTATGCCAGTGCCTTGTAAACTACTGAGCACGATATAGTTAAGTGGTTAGGACAGGCACCAGATTAGCATTTAGGGCTAACCTTACACTGTTTACACATGTGCTGCATAAATATGCTTCAGAGCCTATTATTTACACTGGGTACTCTCTTGGTAGTCATGTTAATAATCACAGGGCAATTAATTTTATACAGAATGTAGGATAAATAAACTGGCATCTTAAGCCCCTTTTCTTTTCCCCCTGATGCATAGCCAGGGCAAGATCTTCCCATAGCTGTTGAAAATGGCTAATTCCCATGTATATGAATCAGAGTTTGTGGCTCAGCACTTCTAGGTTCTTGTTCTTAGACAGAAAAGTGCTGTTTTGTTCTTCAATAAATAATGCATTCTCCTTGGCTGCAGAATGGGGATTTGGGCAGAGTATGTTTCCTTGACACCACTATATTTTGCTAGCCAGGGGCACTGATCGTGCTGATGTGCATTCCTTTAATTTTCAGTCTTATTTCCACTAAAGATTCTAATTAAATACCGGCAATGCTTAAGACAGAGGGGACAGTGCATCCCTGCAAATTACATTTTTTGATGCAGAGGGCAGGGATTTTCTGACATGCAGCATCCAGTATGTGTGAGATGTCTGTCTCTAGTAAACTGTCATCTGTCACATTTAACCAAACTAGTGCTGAAATAAGCTGAGGAAGAATTGCGATGCTCGGAGAGAGTTGCAAAGCCTGTGTCTGGAAGCAGTGGAGCACACAGCACTGACAGCAGTGTGCTCCCTCATGCAAGTTCTCAGGGAACGTTTCTTCTTGGCACCAGCTCAGCAAAGTCTGCACTTCTGGCACAGATGTTCCTCCAGCAGCTCTGAACTAAGGCTGCTTGCTGGATACCATGCCATGGCCAGGGGTTAGTGGTCCACCTCAGCCTCTCAAATTGACTCACCTCTGATGAAATCCAGTGCTTAAAGAAGCAAGAGATGTGGGGCTTTAGCTGATAATTCCGTCTCAGCTAGGGTGGCTGGTGAACTGCCACAGCCCAGCGCAGCGTCGCTTGGCACTGCTGCAACTTTCCTCAAAGCAAACTATTGGTAAAATCCTCTTGTTTCCCTCTGATCGCAAGCTGGTGTGACAACTGGAATGATTTGCCTGTTGGAAGAATGTTGACTCTAGAGTGGGAGTCGGAGGGACTGCAAACAGTGGGTATTGTTGTGATTATATTTGCATCTCTGAAGCTGCTTCATTTGCTGGGACTGATTGATTTTTCTGAAGGTAAAGTGGTCACTCGCAGTTTGTGCTGTTTGTAGGTGTGGTATCTGATCTGCTAAAATAGAAAGCATCAGGTATTAAAGCTGTGAAATGAAAATGCTTGGAAAGAGAAAATAGCAGTCAGACTAAAAATCTGATGTTATTCCTGCTGCTTTTACTTTGTTATTGTAAAATAGGAGTAGATGCTAGTTAGATGCTAGCATCAGGTTGTAATTTTACAAGAAATAAGAAAAGATGAATGCAGACAATGTAATGTTTATCTGTCAGTTGCCTTTGAAAGATGTTCACTGCTAGACAACTAGGTGCATTATGTGAATCTTAGCTCAGTTCACATTTATAACACTGTTTTTCTGATTTATGCATTTGGAGGTTTGATCTGTCTCAGTATCTGTGTCAGTTTCATAGATAAATGCAAGACACTGTTATTACAGGATAAGTAATATGAATACAGCTTTAGGAACAAATCTGCTTTATGTCTTCCCCCAAAAATAAAGCATATATGCCAACATGTATTGTAGAAAAATATTAAGATATGTTTTTAAATTCCTGTTTGTTTGCTCAGATTTCTGTCTGTTCTCTACTATATGGATCATATAATCTACTCTCAAAGAGGACTTCACAATAATTTTAATAGGTATTTTATCTCCATATCAATTGTGTGGTTTTAATACATATTTTATTCAAATAAACTACTTCAGCTTAGTTGTTAATGAGATTTTGTGAACTTTTGAACAAAATTTCTTAGTGTGTGCTGCTGTAGTAAACAGAAGCCATTCACTCACTAAAACCTTTGCTCGGAAAATACTTGCTTTTCTCAATGTATTAGTAATCGTGAACCAAAACCAATCTATTTTGCTGTGCAATTGTTTTCAAGTCAGAAACAGATAGCCAAGGAGAGCACTCCAGTTTTCTGAAACATTAACTTTTCATCATGGAATAGGATCTTTGATGGATGCAGATTCACATCATCACTTCATAAAATTGTTTGGTGTGCTGATAAAATGTGAAATCTTTAACACAGCACTTTTACAGTTACCAAGCTATTGAGATAAATCATCCTTAAAAGCATATGTGGAGAGAATGTTTAAAACTTGCTATGTTTCTATATAATGCATTTGTTATGGAATTAAGTTATTTTATGAATTCTAAACAGAAAGTAATTTTTCTCATTATGCACACTTTTTATTTCTTTGTGTTCTTGGTGTGTACATTTTTGGCACCTAAAAATTCCTCTTATCTGTTACATTCATCATTCATGGTAATATAATTTATAGACAATATTGTAAACATAATTGTAATAATTATTATTATCATTATGCAGGTTTTTTTAGCAGATATCCCCTTCTAAACTTTTCACAGAATGATATTGAGTCTGGAATATGCTTCATGTAATTTCAACTAAATCACCTTTCCAAAAACAACAATAACAACGCAATTGCAAACCATTAAACATTAGAGTGATTTTAACATAAATGTCAGTTGAACTGAATATCAACTGAAGTCTAACTTTCTCTGCTAATATGACCATTAGCTGTATTTTTCCCCATATGATATTTCATTCAATTGTTCCTAGTGACATAAAACAAATGTCTAAATGTGAACAGATTAAACATTACAAAGTATTGTGGATATATTAAGAACATCTTCAGTGTGAATAGCTCCAGCTTCTCAGAGGATTTCCAGTTCCCCTAAGGTTGATGTAATCTGTTTAACTCTTCCATGCTGGGGTGCTGCTATTATCATTAAACAAGAATTTTGTCCCATATGACAGATAATTATCTAGAAGATGGTCAAAACAAGTGGCTTGTTCTCACACTTAAAAGCCAGGCTTGCTGTTGATGTGCAAAGAGGACCATGACTGAATAGTCAAGGCTGATCTTGTAGCCAAAATGGGCAGTGAGCCCTCCCCATCTACAGTATAGAGGCAGGGTATGAGCCATATGCTGAAACAAACCTTCTGTAGGTAGGCTTTCTGATGTCTTAATATAACTGAATTATTAAGGCAAATACATTGACTTGTTTCAAAAATATCACTGATAGAGAGTCCCAGTGTTTGCCAATAAAGGGCACAGAATACAGATAAATGACAAATCTTTAGTTGCTAATATGTCAATGTTCCACTGATTTTACTGAGGGTGTGATGATGTTTTACACAATTTTCTACCAGCAGAGTGAGAAACTGCAGCAGCTATTTTATTTTTATAGTTATTTAGAGTGTGGAACAAACTACCCTGGTTTTTGAATGGAGCAGATTTATACTAAGAAAAAAAAAAAAAAGATAAAATAGTACTACGCTCATGAAAAAGATTCTTCTTCAACTCTGTTATAGGAAATATTTTTTACCTACTCTGATTCTTCCTCATAGATCTCTCCTTCAGAAGTGTCTTTTCAGCTGTCACACACTGTGCTGTGGTGGACAGCTGCTTTCCTTTGCTTTATGTAGGAATAGGAGTTATGGTGAACAAGAGCTGGATTGCCCACACTCTCTTCATGGGAATGTTAGATGAATCCAGGCAATCTGCACAGGTTTATTAGTGTTGAGTGTTTAGCAGGACAGGAAATCTGACTTCATCGTACATTCTTATCTAGGGACATGTTCTACTACTTCATCCCTCCTCTACTTTTCAATAAACAGGAAAGGCGGACTAGAATGGGGGGGGGCTGAATTCACTGGTGCCAGCAGTCTCTTTTGGATATAAGCACTGAATTGAATTAATACCACATTTACTGTGAGAGTGAAAATCTTTTCCTCTCCTTCCATTACTTTGAAAGTAGTTTGATACTGATCAATCTCTTCCCTCCATCTTCCTTCCCTGAAGCTCTTGCTGCTGGGCAAGCTACAGCTTTGTTATTCAGGTGTAAGTGGTGCACAGGAACGAATTCAGAATGGAACAGAGGATCAGCTCACCAGATACAGAGGGAATGAATCCACCAGAAGCTTGGAGGGGGAGAGACTGGAAAAATGAAGGATTCACTTTATTCATATTTGTGTGCAGAAAATATTTGTTGCTTGGCAGCAATTTGGGAAACTATAAATATTATTGGCAACATATGTGTCAGAGGGCTGCATAAACAAAGCCCTTTAATAGGACGAACTTTGTGCTTCCCCCTTCACTATACATTGATTATGTTTTTAAGTATAACGTGTCATGCTTTGTGAATATAAATAACCACTGTTGCAATCTATTCCACGCTCTTCTATTCCCACTCTTTTCCTTCCACTGAGTTCTATTTTCAGAGCTTGCTGTTATCTTTTGAGGGTTTATTCAGGTGTATGTTTGATGTGTGAATGGCCCACATAGTTTTACATCACTCAACTGAATAAAGGCTAGGTAGAACCTACTTGGGGCTCAGTTTCTCTCCTGGTGATGGAATACAAAGAGCATTCACTTACAGTTTTCAAGGAACATTTTGGCTCTAAAGTCAGCTTTGAGAGTAAATTGAGTATTGTTGCTGTGGTTAGAATCTGGAAATTAGGAGAGGGAGTTGCATTCTTTAAGAGCAGTTGTCTGTCTTTTAGGTGGAAAGGTGCAGAAAGACCAATTTTTCTTTCTCTGTTGGATAGACGGTAGTCCAGAAATCATGTCAGTGCATTTGAGCTGATTTGTTCTGTCACATCAACATGCTGAAATGTGTCCTTTTTTCTAGCTATTCTGGACTCAAATACCTAAAAGCACAGAAAGGATAAGCTTAGGTCTGTCTGCAGCGATCTGTGTTAACATGTTGTAAGTTACCCTTACAGTTTAGCAAATACAGAAAGGTTTAAAATATTGCCTCAAGTTGCATTACTCTACCCCTGCAGTAAATGAATGATATGGGGAAAGATTTACTGCTGACAGATTCTCCATTCCTTTGTTTTTTTCGGTGAAAAAGGACCCAGAAATAACTTTGTTTAGATGTGACTGGTAAAAAATATCCAAATTAGAATCTTCCATGAACAGCAAGGCAGGCTGGAACTTTCTGAACCTTGTAACAAACTGTTACATCTTACTCAGGGTAGTTGAAGACGTTCTATTTTCTCTACAGCTTGTCTCAAAAACTACATTTTCCCGGACTAGGGACCACGATTGTTTTTGGGAAGTACCATCTTAACTAAGGCTGCCTCACTCTTATATAGTAAGAGAATAATCTTAACATAATTGTATTGAAACTGAGGGTTTTGATTTGTTTTGCTTTTCAGTTGCTTTTCTGACTTTCTGTGTAGACCAATGATAAGATGCAGAAATATTTTTCATTTGATAAATGAAGAGGAGCAATATCATCTTTCTACCATGAAAAACAGGGAAGTCATGCATCAGCCTAAAGATTTGTTTTTACCAAACGCTGAGTGAAATGGGACAACTTAATTAGAAGTTTCAAGAGGAACCTTATCTTTTGGAGATTTTCTCATCAGCTGCTTCGCTTGGACTTCTTTAGTAAATCTGTGCGAGGATGACAGAGTATGAGCTTCTGCAATGAATTTAATATCCAGAAACTCTGAATCAGTAAAATGTCCATTCTACTCTATGTCCATACCACTCTAAATTCAAAGTTTGGATGCTTACTGTATAAAAAGTGGGAAGGTATGCTTAAGGGATGTTAAAAATACACGGTATCAACAGTTGTCTGTAAGTACAACTTATGTAACCTTCACATGAGTGTTTCTGGAAGAATTAGGTATTAGAAATTTTTTTGGACTGTAGATAAAGCGTATCTGTTTAGAGTATACTCATCTACTGTGCTAGAACTATTCTCTCGCTCAGGATCACACAGTACATCTTCATACTGTCTTGGGAAAGGTATCTGTTGGCCACCCTGCTCTGGGAGAGCCCTTCCTCTCAATCACTAGGTCCTCCTTTTGTGCTCTCAGCCTTGATTCTTATTCAAGAAGATTTCCTTAGTGACTCTCACTTTAGCCTGAGGGACTGACTATTTTTTTAAGCAGTTAGAGCGCTTTCTCCTTGTTTTTCCTCTTTGCAAAGACCAGGTTACCTTCGAGCATCTTCTGAATTTTTATTCAAGGAGTGTCTAGTATTTGTCTCAAGGAGATCATTCAAAAGATGGCTGGGTTCCTATCACTCTTTCCTCAAGAGTTAATCAGATGCATCTTTCTCAGGACCATTTTACCATCATTGTTCACATAGATTCTGAATACCTATGTTGAGTACAAACACATTTGATAAGCATCTGGAATATAATTAACACCTGGAGAAGAAAAGCAAAGTACTAGGGCTTATCGGAGTGTACTATATGCATAAACTGTCACCTGCCCTTCCTCTCACTGTTAGAAGTTGCTAAAACAAATAGATTCCTTAAAACACTTAGTATTCAATCATAATAGCTCCAAGAACCACTGCTGGCTTAAATTGTATGTCATTTGAAAAGGAAGGAGGTATTTTCTCCCAGAACACAGAGACAAACACCTCAAAGAGAGGCAAGTAAACTATATTTAGTATGTGTGGCAAAGGCTGTGTCTAATAGTGTATGCCAGAAACTTCCTACAAAATACCCTGTTACTAATTTCCCCCCTGCATGCTGCCATTGCTACAGGCTGGTTTTAAAACATAGCTCCACATAAAGTAATTCATTTCATGATGATAGAGATTTGTTGTGACAACGTATGCTTCTGAAACGTAACTGCACACAGTCATCTGAGTTAAGGTGAGGAGAGAAAAGTATTGCTAATGTACTTCAGGGCTGAGAATCTGGAAGGCTTTACTGTTATAAAGTGATGTTTGCAGGCATAAACAATGATCATCTAATGTGGCATTAAAGAACCAGATTATGTGCAATAGAATGACTGAATTTAAAAAAAAAAAAAATCCATAAATATGCTATAATGTTGGAGTAATATACGTGCCTTTTGTCTCTTGAAATCTTACATTATCTGCTCCATCTTTGACAGTGTTTTCAATCAGAATTTTTTCTTCTCTGATATCAATGAGAACATTGATACTCAAATTTTTAGGTATTTATATTTCTGGATTATGTGCAGGTCTCAATGAAGCATTAAGATCTACAAAGCAGCTGAATCTGATCCATGCATTGAGAAAATGATAACATAATCTAAAGCAGTTCTGCTATAATTTTACTGTTCATTATGCTCATAATAAAAAATTTCATGGAATTACCTGTGAGAAAAATTGTAAAAGCTGAATTTGCCATGTCGTGTGGGCTCTCAATGCTGTGTAACTTCTTCATGCTACTTTAGCAGGATAAACAAACACATACCAAGCTCCTCAAGTTATAGAAAGGCAGTATGCACTTCTAAAGGCTGTAGGATATAAACTTTTTGAACTATCATAACAGTAGATTGAGTGTGTATTTTTTTATCTGTGTACACTGGTTGAAGAGAGAGAAATAAGTTAAAATTAAGACTTTGTACTTGTGGGCACTAAGTAACTTTAAAGAACTATTGTACCCCAAAGAAACAATATAATGGAAGGTCAGACAAGTTCTTAGTATTTGTGCAAGTTGATAACTTTTTATTTAAAATATATATATGTGTGTGTGTGTGTGTGAATCGTTATTAATCAAATTATTATTTCTCTAGAAAATATCTTATTACTAAATAGTGTCTATTTCCATATTAAAAAAGCATGCTGTTGAACAGATTGAGTATTTGATGCTTGCTTTTAAATGGACGGATGGATTCCATGTGTCTATTTATCTGATTTTCAGAGGTTTATTTAAATAAACTGACCTTGAATATTTTTGATAGACATCTGTCCGTATCTTAGGTGCATTTTATTTTCAGCCTCCCACTAATCACATAAAAAGTGAATGATGCCATACAAAACAATGGATTGTTCAGACACCAGGGCTCTTCAAAGTTAGGAGGTATATTAATCAAAGTCCACTGAAATGAGTCATGTCAAGATGAAGTGCAGCAGTTTGGCCATTTTTGTGTTGCTCCCGAAGGTATTTTGTTCCTTGCAGATAAAGTTGCTGGGTTTGGAGAGGAAGAGAGGAATTAGAAGAGTGTTTGAAAGTGGAATAATAAGGTCGAGTTTACTCAGTGATCTATTGCCTAGCAAATAAGTTGCAAGGCAAGGAGAGGAACCTTCCTGCCCCCCTTGCAGAAAAAAATAATTAGGAAAGTAAATGTATTAAAGCATGTTCTTCTGTGTAAGAAGAGAAATGTAGCATTCTGTGCTTAAAAAAGAATTATTTTTCCCTGTGATCTAATGGGGGGCTCATCATTAAGTGGTGACTGCAGATATGTGGTGCTCCTGGCTATATCTGAAAAATGAAGCTATAATGTTTAACCTATGTACTAGAGGCTTTAATTCTTTCCTTATCCCTGTACTGTAAATTTTTTAGATACCTTTGTTTCTCAGTAGGAGATGAAGTTTGAGATTTAGCACATCATCATGGAATTTGAGCTAAGCCAAATTGGGTAGGTTGGCATTTGTATTGAAAGGGTTATATTTTTGAAGCAAAAACAAGAGTCCCTCCTTCAGATGGCAACAGAAGAATATATTCCAGTTGAAGAGAGAGGTCATAAAATCTTTCAACAAGTGACCAATCAGGGGTACTTTCTACACTGAAGTATCTACAGTTGTGTTCTGTTGTTTTTTGTTGTTTTGTTTTTATTTGTTTGTTTTGTTTTACAAGAACAGGAGCAATCATTATCCTTAGATAACCCACATTCATCTTTTCCTTGTATTTCTTCAATAGTTTGACTTGTCTGTAACGTGCTTCATTATTTTTCTGTCATATGGGTACCAATTATCAGCAACTTCAGTTACATAATTAGAAGAATTGACATTAAGTAGTTAGAAAGCTGGTTTGGCATTTGCTAATTCTCATTATGATTCCCTTCCTTTGTGACCTTAGGGTCTAGAAAATGGTGGAAATTATACTAGTTAGCTCATAAACTGTTGTGAGGGTAAGTAGATTAGAAGATGGTTCAGATGCTGGAGTAGTGAGGCAATGTGAGACTTATGTCTTCAGATCTCTTCTAATCACAGCGTCAAAACTTGGAGCCCGAGTTTGAAATTTGTTTGTGGTGATAGCTATGAACATTTTCAACTGTTTGAGACTTTTCATACAAAAAGGCCTTCAGAATCCAACCAGAAATGTGCTGGCATTAACCAGCATCTCACTTATATTTTACTATGAAAGACTTCTGTTTTGTTCTTGAGAAAGCAGGTTATAGCATCTCAGGTTCTAATAAGAAGTAGTTCCAATATAAATTACAGTAAGATTTTTACTTTAGTATGGTAAGCATCTTCTGTTGAACATCTGTATCTTTTCTTCAGCTGCATGTCATACTGAATATTCTTTCTAAGCAATAAAAAAGAACATCAACTTTCTTATTTATTACTAATTGTATATGTGTATTTATACTCATGTGTTTATATGGAGTAATGGATTCCTTTGTGAGATACATAGGACATATAACACATGCATATCACATATGTAGTGAAACATATATGGCAAATAACTTTAGAATGTTTTCATTTTATAATGTAATAAATGCAGATAGATTTGCAGTATTTCATAAATTGCAAATAACAGTAAGAAATATTTGTTGTCTTTTATTTCAAAATTCTTCAAACTACAGTCCCTATTTCTTCAACACATACTCATTATATACTTTTAATTCAACATAGTTGTAAGATGCATCAATTTTTAATTTCAGCACAATATATTATTATGATATTAAATAGTGGATAATTTCTATAGGATTATCTTTTCTCAAAGAAATATAGGAAATATATTTCATTCCAATTTAATATCATAATATAAATAATAAATAGTAAAGTAATGGAGAATCTTATATAATGTTACAGATATATTTGTAATCATAGAATCACCATGGGTGGGATCTTCCTTGTTTTATTTCATTAAAGATGCAGTGCAAATACTTATTTCTGTTACATTTCAGTAATTAATAATATGGTTTAAATTGCTGGGACAAAAGGATATCTTGTTTTCAGTTATTTCTCCCTCCTTTGGGCAATTTTTCATTCTCATTAGTAGAATCACTAAACTGAACCCAATCAATTAGCTCATAGTAATTGTTTTGGGATTGTATTCAGTCCCTGATCTTCAGATATATCAGAAAACTAGCTTTTCTGCTAGTTTCCTTTCCTCATGTGAAAAAATCTAATGCATTGGACTACATAAAATTCAAGCTGATATCTTCACAGATGGTACATGTTCACCACTTTATTCTCTCTCAGAATATTATGTACAAAATAGCACATTCCAACTATTTCAGTCAGCACAAAAGTATAGGTTTTCATAAAAGTACCACCAATAAATGGATGCTTCACTGTGTACCCATGTATTATCATGAATTTGTGCTCCTACCTTTTTTTTTCCAAATGAAGATCGATTTACTGAAAACTCTTTTATTAGAAGCTTTTATTCAGATCTCTTTTGTCTGTGCCAGGTTAAACATGATCTCATGGATGAATGCTTGAATAAAAGTGTCTGAAAAGTCATAATTAAGCAAAATTCTTAGTACCAGTCTTTTATGGAATTTACTGATTTGTGCAATTATGCATTATTTGTATAACCAGAGGCTGTAGTAACATCTATTCCATTGATAATTATTTTAAAAAACTATAGTGTCTGCCCGAAAGCTTTACAGTTCAGTTCTGTTGGTACAGATTGGGAAGCAGATGGTTGGAATGCAGGTGGGTCTGGGGGCTGCAGTCTCATTTATAGTTCTCTGTTGCTCAGAAGTAGCAGCAGGCCAATATTTATAGCAGATCGCCTTTTCTTTACTCACCAGAGCATCCTAATCAGAAGCATCTGATGGGAGGGGGAGATTCAACACCATGCTTATCTGTATAGACTGCTGCTTGGGGACTCAGGTCCTACTCACCTGGGTATAGGAAGAGGTAAATGAACCAAGATTTGCATGTAACTAGATGCAAAGACAGGTGGAGATTTTCTTCCACTTAATGTGGGTCATAGTTAGGCCCAGAGGCATTATAATAGGATCATTTTGGATGCAGTGTTGAACTAGAACTGTGACAGATTTCAGAAGAAACTTCTCTGAAAATAAAGCCACCTTGATTCATGACCCTGGGTTTTGGTCTGTGTCGCCTAGTTTAGTTGCCTACCTTTGAAAATTTGATTTAGGCATTAGTGATTCTTTGCATGCTATTTATCCTCAGCATGAAGTCTTTTCATTTATTAATGGTTTTATAACTTTTAAATAGTTGTATATATGATCAGTCTCTTCAGTGTCATGAATCCTGGCAGAACTAAAGCATGCCCAGGTACTTAATTCATCCAGGACTTTTTTTTGAGGGCTAAAGCAGTGTATGTAGTGGGCTTAGAGGACTGGGATGTTGCCTGGAAACTGCATAAAAATATTCAACACTGAGAAACAGTTTTTATAGCTTTAATTTCTGAATAATCTCTCTTATTCTTCTTTCAATAAATACAAATCTTACCCTGCAGGCATTAAGAAGTGTTATTTAACACCTAGTGATTCACAGTGTAGTATTACTCTACTGTACAGTTGTGTGTTTCTGAGTGAAAAACGTATCTAACTATAGTTGTATTACTTTAATCCTATTATAGTTGAATTCCTAAATTAAAGCATTCTTTGTGCTTTTAAATGTATTTCAGAATGGCTAGTCTAATTCTAAATATGAATGAAAAAAAAAGTACTGTCCCAACTTGGATAATTTTAAGCAATATCATTCACATTCTCTATTGCTTTCTTTTCAGTTGTAGTCTTCTTGTGAAATATTTCTCCCTGTTGCAACCTTAGTTCTTAAAAAAAAAAAAAAAATGTCTAGAGGATTTTTCTGCAAGTCTTCCTGGCTCTTTGTGAAAAGGGGGAAAGGAAGAATAAGTTCATGAGAATTTGTGTGTTCTTTATTTTTCTTTAGTGGTTGCGGAATTAAAATGCCAACTATTCATACAATTAAAATTCAGAAATCCAGAATGTGTAATGCCAGAACATAGTTATTTCATCAGTTTGTTTTGTGATTATTTTATTTAATATTTGCTTTAAGTTTTGTTAAATATTTTACCTTTACTTCGTTATGTTCCACAAACTTGCAAAAATAGCAGGAAATAAAGGAAGAAATTAAAAGCATGCACTGGAAGTGTTTATGTTCCTGACCTAAGTGTATTTCTTCAGTGTAGGTTTGTCCTCTAGTCATCACAAATAGTTCACTGGAGTTGTTTAAGACTTCAGAGTAAGACATGAGTTGCATTTTTGTAGTGCTTATACTTCATGTCTGTGCAAACTCAATAACTCTGATTTTTCTAGCAGCTGTGTATGATTCCTCTCTGGCTTTTTTTCAGTTAAATGTTCCATTTCTCTCAATCATAGCTTTATGATAACAGAAAGCTAACCTCTGTAATTTGTAGTATTTTCATGGCCATTAATACAAGTTTCTGACTAGTATGCTTTACGAAAATCATTTATACTCCTTGAATTACCACATCTTTAAATTTGATATCCATCAACTACCTCAGTAAAGTAAATTAATATTTTATCAGAGTCAGGGTAGCATAGGATATGACTACTGAAGAATGGAAATATGTAGCATATGCATATTTACTTTCTGTGGCACTGTGGTTATGTTTTTTCTGTAGATGTTGGGATTTTCTAAGAAAATATTGATTCCTAGAGAGAACTTTTTATTCTAGTTGCGTTTTTTTTTTTAATTAACTCTCTAAAAATATCAGTATGCGATCACAATTTCAGCTAGATGTCAACTACTGTAGCTTGTTTTGTGGAAGGACAACTGATGCTAAATCTTCAATATATTCTTTTTAATGTACATCATTTCATCATGTATTTTACAGCAGTCAGATATTTCTCATTCGACAGCAGCATAGAAGATAGAAAGTAAGTCTGAATGGGCTACTATGAAAGTAGAATTGAAAGCTTAGGTACTTTCTTCTTTTATCACCACAGCTGTCACCCTGCAGTACTCAGAAAAGCCATCACTGTCAGTTGAGGAGGACAGGGACAGCCTCTTAGCTTCTTAGTGACAAGTTTTTGTCTTCTATGTAAAGTAATATCCTATTAAAAGCTAAGTTATTTTACTGGGGCTAGAAAAACAAGACATACATTTTATGATGTCATGATAGCAGTGTTATAATTTAATCAATAAATAGAAGTCACATTTTTTAATGCAAATATGCATTTGAATTTATTTCCTTACCCTCTTAAAAATAGTAGAATATTAATAAATACTGAAAGTGTACTCATATGTTATATATATATATGTTTATGGTATAGAGGGGTCATATTCATGAGAAGGTTGGACTGAGATGAATTGAAATGATTCTTCAAGATAAAATCTATATGATAAGGTACTGCATTATACAGAAGGTGTGGGACAAAATGAAAGTGTACTGAGCTTAAAGGAGAAAAGTGAGACAATAAAAACGTGTGCTGATGACATCACTTGACAGTCCCATACATATGTATAATATCAATCTATTTCAAAAGCTGGAGGCTACAAATAAATGTAGATAAGTGAAAACGATCTCAGTATTGCTTGCAGAACCCTTAATTAGTGTTGTTGTAAGTTGTAATGAAGATTCAGAAAAGCATGCTGGATTGTCAATTATCTAAGTATTGTAAATGTTAGCTAAAAAGGAGATAATATCACCAACAAAATATTGGCCCAGAAACATCACTGGGGACTCTAATGAGAAAGTTTCATACAAAAAAGTAGGGGAAAAAAAAAACCCAAACAAAAAAACCCACCTTAATAATCTTCCATAAATGAACTAATTCAATTAGTTGAAGAATAAAGATTACTATCAAAGCTAACTGAAAATGTACAATTTGCCCCAGTATTAGGCTTTTCTGTTTTCTTAATGCATTATGTACTGTAAAGTGCTGCCTTACCTTCCTAGAGCTATTCATTGTCTTGATATATAAAGCATCACAGTACCTATTTAAAGTTTTATGTTACCCCATAATAGTGGCTCCAAAGGATAAGCAGCCAGCCAGACCACCCACCAGATATTTGGGGTAAAATTGTGCCCATGATGCTCATGGATTTGGTGGTTTTGAGACAAGAATCCTCTCTATTCTCACATCCCTGTATGTTATCTATATTTAAAATATAAGGGCTGCTCTAAAAGTAGTGCCTCCTATTTTATTTTGTTGACTCACGATGTTAGAGGCAGATTTTGGTATGGCAGTAGAGGTTGAACCTTTCTGCCAATATTCTGTTAAATTTTGTTGCCATGCAACATAGGGTCAGTCTGACATGGAAGTGTATATGAAGCAAAAGTGTATCATTGAATTCCTCCATGCAGAAAAAGCTGCGACTATTGACATTCATCAATGCTTGCTGAACTTTTATGGAGATCAAACAGTGGATGTGAGCACAGTGAAGCAGTGGGTGGTACCTTTCAGCAATGGTGACAGCAACGTGAAAGAGAAGCTACATTCCAGATAACCATGTAAAGCCATGAAATTAAGAGCATATTAATCAGCTCATCCACATAAATCAGCAGATTATGAGCAGGAAACCCTTTATGGAGCTGAATATCAGCTTCACAGCATTGGAAACAATGGTGGAAACATTTAAGTATTGCAAAGTTATAACACGTGGTTCCCATGAATGCTCACACCGGAACAGAAAGAGGACCATATGGTCAGCAATTGTTGAACCAACGTGGAGCTGAAGGTGATAGACTCCTGGGTTGCATCATTGCTGGTGACACGACATGGTCTCACCACTATGAGCCAGAATCAGAACGGCAGTTTATCAAGCAATGACTTGTGAATTCCCAGTGACAAAAAAGTTCAAGACACAGGTAAAGGGATGTGCACTGTCTTTTGGGATAGGAAAGGGCTGAAGACCATGGAGCATGTTGCCAATCTTGGTTGAACTGTCCTACAGCACCCACCACATAGTTCAGATTTGGTGCCTTCTGAGTTCCATCTGTTTGGGCTGGTGAAAGATGGCTGTGTGGGCAATACTGACCTAGTAACAATGCTGTCACAGCAGTTGTGAAACAGTGAGTTTCCTCCACTGTGCTGTTTTTTATGAGCATGGCATGCAGGCACTTGGTCTGGTGAAAATACATAGCCAATAGTGGTGACTATGTTGAAAAATAGTGTTTTGTAGCTGAAAATTTGCTCTACTAACTGGTGTTATTATGCTCATTGTAGCTGTTGTAGTTTATGGAAATAAATAGAAGGCATTACTTTCGTAGCAACCCACGCATGTGCAACAGCATGGGGTCAGTGATGAGTGGGATCCCCCAGGGGTCAGTGCTGGGTCTGATACTCTTTAATACCTTCATCACTGACATTGGCAGTGGGGTCAAGTGTACCCTCAGCAACTTTGCTGATGATACCAAGTTGTGAGGTGTTGTTGATAAACCTGAGGGATGGGATACCATCCAGAGGGACCTAGACAGGCTTGAGCAGTGGGCCCAGGTGAACCTCATAAGGTTCATCAAATCCAAGTGCAATGTCTTATTCCTGTGTCAAGGCGACATCCAGTACCAATACAAGCTGGGGGATGAAAGGATTGAACCCTGCCAAGAAAGACCTAGGGATACTGATGGATGGCAAGCTGGACAAGAGCCAGCAGTGTGCCCTTGCAGCCCAGAAAGCCAACTGTATCCTGGGCTGCATCAAAAGAAATGTGTCCAGCTGGGCAGGGGAGATGATCCTGCCCCTATACTCTGCACCGGTGAGACCTCCCCTGGTGTACTGTGTCCAGTTGTGTAATCCCAGTAAAAGAGAGACAAGGACCTGTTGGACCATGTCCAGAGGAGGGCCGCAAAAATGCTCCAAGGTATGGAATGCCTCTCCTAATGAGGACAGGCTGAGAGAGCTGGGGCTATTCACCGTGGAAAAGAATAGGCTCCAAGGTGATCTGATAGCAGCCTTTCAATATGTAAAGGGGAGCTACAGGAAAGAAGAGAACACACTCTTTAGTTGGGTCTGTTTTGATAGAACAAGGGAAATGGTTTCAAGCTTAAAGAAGGTGTATTTATTTTAGACATAAGGAAAACGTCTTTTATAGTGAGAGAAGTGGAAGTTTGCGCAGTAATGTGGTGAATGCCCTGTTCCTGGAGTATTTCTAGGTGAGGCTCGATCAGGCCTTGAACAATCTGATCTGTAGTGTCCCTGTTCATTGCAGGGTAGTTGGACTAGATGGCCCTCAGCAGTTCCTTCCAACTCTTAAAGATTCAGTGATTGTATGATTTTGTACCAAAGCAAATTTCAGACAGCCCAGACTTTTAGGAATATTTACAGTGTAATTCAAATGAACTTCGGGTTAAAAGGCTTAGCTGCCATTATTCCTTCTGCAGTATTATTTTAACTTAGGCTAATACATAACTGGGGCATTTTAGCTTTTATGTTCAAATGAATGCAGTGAGCCATAAGCATTTTTTTTTTCCTGAATAGACATTGCATTTCTAAAAGAAGCATAGTTGTGAAGTTTACAATATATATTCAAACTTGATGTCTGTCTTATATTTTTGCCCATTGTCATTTTCTGATGAAGAATCCTTGATGTCAATATTCTTTGCAGAAGTCACTGGGAGTTCAGAACACACAAGACATGCAGTCTTCTTCTTAAGTCCTTCTTATTGCTATCTGCAAAATAATAATCTTCAGATAATATGAATAAATTACTATTTTTCAAAGATGTGTAAAGGTCAGCTTCCACCTGTCTGTTTTTTACAGAGGAAAATTTCCACTTGCTATTGTTAGCTTAATAGATCCTATTAATAATGAAGCACTTTTTTGAGAGAAGAAAAATAAATTAAATGTCAAAGGATTTTCAGACTCATTTTCAGATGATGCACAAATTTTACTATTTATAAAATTGCATTCTGAAAATGATTCCTTTTAGAGTGCCTTTTGGAGGATTCTTTTGTTGTTGTTGTTGATTTGTATTTTCTTTTAAGAGAGTAATGGGGAATTTTTGTTGGTTTGTATTTGCTGTTATTAGCATGTATATATAGTAATTGTGAGACATCTTGGCTTAAGCCTATTCCTTAGGCAAACTGCTGTGTCACAGTGGCTGACCACTTTAATAGCTATGAAGAAATCTACCTTTCTAGGCAATTAATTCATAGGAAAATCACCTCTTGGCTTCTTCTGCAACCTTTAATCTTTCCTTGGTCACAGTCTAGCAAAGAAAAACAGCTTAGCAAAGGTAATTGGTTTTGCTGAGCTCCCTCAGATGGAATATGGAGGCTGCCTTCCAGACATTCAGCCTATGGGTGGCCAAGCACTACCTGCCAGGAGCACTATGGGTGAATCACCTCTGTCAGTTGTTGTTCTCTATGATTTGGACAAACTGGATGACATCCTGACCCTGAATTATAGTAGTGGAAGAGTTTTCAGTGAGTGGCATGAGCAAGTAGGCTCTATTCCTTGTGTGTTGGTTTCATTTCTCATGAGCTGGTGGCAGTCTGTCAAAGTTAGGCCATGGGGATCCTTGTTTTGCCACAGTAAAAGTCTCCCTGTACATCTCCTGAGAGCAGCTAGCCAGTCTGACATATAATTGAATCTTACTCCCTGCTTCTCTGTGGAAAGCATTATTCATTTTTCCCTCAGACTTTGTTACAAATTTGAGCTATTTCAACTGATTTGACTGCCATTGTCCCATTAAGCTCTTTTAATCATTTCCCATTCTACTGTCAATTATTTCAAATAAAGCAAATGTAATTTGAACATTTACAATTCTTTTGACATTATCCTCCTAAAGTGCAGCTGAATTAACATTTTCGCACTTGTCTTCATATTTTTAAGAATCAGACCTAAAGATGGAATGGGAGTGTCAAATGCAGCTGAACATCAAATAGTAGTTTTATGCTATTCAGCTGATGGAGCACTAGCACAGGCTGCCTAGAGACTGTGGAGCCTTCTCCTTGGAGATCTACAGAAGCTGCCTCGTTGTGGGCCTGGGTACTGTGCTGGAGTAGGGGTGGGATCAGAGAGACCCAGAGGTCCTGGCCAGCCTCAACCATTCTGTGAAATCCCACTGGATAGAGCGTTACAAAACAGTATAAAACAGTTCCCATTTCAGAGTAGTGGAGAGTTCAATTGTATCAGAATCTGAAATATCCAAAAGCAAAAAGTTGCTAGGAGCATTAGTTAAAGACTTTTCAAGAATGAAATGAGATTTTTGAATCACTTTCAGAAGTTTATTGCCAAGCTGTTTTCTCTACAGTAGTGCTCCCTGTAGAATTATTACTATTTTTTTTTCAAAGTTTATAATCCAGATTCTGTTTCCTGTTGATCCTTAATAGTATTTTCAGTGTTTTCTCACTGTCTTCTAACTTGACATTTCCAAACTACTACTTCAGCCAGTCCAGAAAACTGGAAAGTGTTGCACAAATTCCAACAGTAGAGAAGAGCCACACTATGGATTAATTTAGCAAGAGCTAAGTGTTCCCTTTGAGTCAATTCCTAGCTTTTTTGTTTGTTTGTTTCTTTGTTGTTGTGTTTTTTATGATAGATGATGAAAATGCTGCACAGAGAGCTGAGAGAGAGAAGGATATTAACTCTTCCTCTGAAGCAGTCTTCAACTACATTTTTTGAGTTTGGAGGTTACTCCAGCTAAAGCTGCCAAGGTAGAACTTATCTTGACAGTCAGGCTTTCAATTCTTTTCCAAAAAGGTTTTATCAGTAATTTTTGTCAGTGAGCCTGGAAAAGCTCATCTATTTGAGATAGAAATCAGTTGACTTTCACTCAGGGTCAACTGAACTTTGGAATTTGCCTGCAGCCAAAAGTCCAAGTCTTATTTACTGAAAGCTTTTTTTTTTTTTTTTAATCAATGTTTAAGAGTGTAAGACCATCATAACTTCTAAATCTTGCATTTATGTCCCTTTTTGTAAACACACGTGATCACTGCCATGCATATTTTTAATAGCTTTTCTGTCTTTTCTGCTTGTGAATTTCCTGATTATAGAGATTATTAGTCATTTCTAAGTATGTTTGAATATACAACAGGGATCAATCTAATTAAGGATTACCACCTCAGATAGGGTTTGTGCTAACCTCTGAGCCTCGTGAACTTGGTCTGTTTTGTAAATGTCTGTTGTGGTTGCACCTGGAGTTAAAAATAGAAAAGTTGTTAGTAAAATAGTGTTGTAGAAAGATTAATGTCTCATTTTCCAGTTTCCTTCTTTTTTGCCTACATTAAAAGCATTGATAAAGAGTGAAAAATTGGAAGTCTTAAGTGATATTTTAATTTGAGACCAGAGCTAGCCATACAAGAAAGAACATGAGGTTATCCACCTAGAAATTATAAAAAATATTGTGCTTAAAATTTTACTGCAAAATTAGTCTGTAGCACTGCCTGTTGTCAAAACTCATAAAATATGCTTTCCATAGAGTAAAAGTGAGTAATAACATGTTTCAGATATGACTTATCCTTTTTCTGGGCTTGAAACTCTTAAGTTGACCCTTAACATTCTAAAGAGATTGCTTATAGAGAAATTGGTGTTTCAGGGTGTTAGACATATTTCTTCTCTCCAGGAAAATAATTACATAAATGCCAAAGTTAAAAGGCAGTTATTTCCATTAAGGAGTTCACTTAAGAATCAGTTGAATGAACTATTCTTAAACTTAGTTTAAAGATAGAATAGCATCAGAGCAATTAGAGCTTGGCAGTGTCAGATCTATGGCTAGCCTTCAGACCTAACTTATAGTGTTGTCTTGGGTTTATCTTGACAGTGATCAGTGATATGATGACAAGTATAAAGCGAGAACCAGTGAAAATAAACAACTCCTAAAGGCTTCTTGTCAGTAGTATATGGCGTCACTGTATTATTGCACAAAAAAATAGAGAAGTTTGCTGGACACATTGATAATTAAAACATCTTATTTCAACTAGGTCTGGTATTGCTTTCATTGTACCCAGAAAGGAGCATTAGTCATCATTATAAAATCAGCTTTTTCCAACAATTACAATAGAGTGATACATGGATATTGCTGTTGTTTCATAGAAGCTGAAAGCCTTTGCACCAGAAACTGTACATTCTATTTCTGAGTTGGAAAGCATTAATAAATCCTGCAGACCTCTGAACACTTGACGCCGCTGGAGATGAGGTAGCGGCTGGATTTCTGTGGAAATTTATGGGCCTCCAACAAACCATGTTAAAATTGTGCTGTGTTAATATGTAGGGTCAGAGTCACTCTGCCACAGTGAAAATCAAATTATGTGATAGTATTATTTTGGGATGGTATTGTACTGTTGCTGCTACAGGAAAGGTCTCTGACTCAGCTGTGTTCTATGGTACTAGGGAGCAAAGAAAGAGAGTACAGAATGACTGGTGAGTGTCTTGTGAATCACTTCTGTAGCCTTATAAGGGCTTAGGAATAAGTAATACTACATGTGAAAAAGGTATGTGAGATGAATAGGTCTTTCTCAAGCAAGAATTCTATTATGTCACGAGCTCTGAAGATTTTTTTTTTCTACTTTACCTCTTTCTACTTCAAAACTTTTTGTTTCAGTGACAATTACTTGTGGTGGGTTGGAAGAAATTCTCAATCATAAAAATAAATTGTAATATTTGGTTGCATTAAAAGGCTTAATGACAAGGATCATAATTTTGTAAATACAGAGATAAATAAAAGAACGGGTAGAAATGTAAATATTCAAGTTTACTAGATATTCACTAAAAAATCCCAGACATTTTTCGTTCTACTCTATGAAAACATCACTATAATATTTGTGATACGGTCACAACCTCAGAACTGCATGCTAGATGTCATGTCAATCTGTGCTAAAGGCTTTTCTCCATTTGACATATTTGCATATTAAAAATATTTAAATAAACAAGCAAACTTGATTAAGCATGGTTCCATCTGGTAGGAATGGGAGAGGTCATGTGCACACCATTTTTTAGTTCTCAGCAGCTGAGGACCATTGCTGGAATCAGTGCTGCTAATCTCATATTTGGCAACCCCCTAAGCAGTTCTGGCATCTTCCACTGCAGACTCTTCAAAGAGCTGAATATGCCTCACCACTTTTTTTTTTTCTTCCCTATTTAATTGCATCAGAACTGCTGTAGGCAGCTTGAAGGCCTGGTTTGTAAATCATCTATTACTTTTGAATTTTTAACTCATCTTTTGAACATCACCTTTGTATCTTAGAAATCATTGAGAAAACCTTCTTTTCCTTAAAAAAAAAAAAAAAAAAAAGAAAGAAAAGTGATGATCCAGATTTACTTAAAAATATAAGAGGTAGGAGTATGTGAGTGAAACAGTGGTTTTAGTCAAAGTCATAGATAAAAGGCAAAAACGCCCAAAGAATACATAAACATACTGTAGTCATATCCTTTAGGTGTTTATTTCTGCTTCTGTATTAGCTCCAGTCAGTAAACAGCAATATTTAAAAAAAAAAGTGTCTAAGATGAAAATATGGAAATAGAATGTCTTACGAGATCCTTTCTCAAACTTATAAATTCTGAAGATTTTTTTCAGTCGTAAGAAGGGTGTTCTCTCTCCCACATAGGAGCTTTCTGTTCTGTTTAGACAAAGAGCACTTCTGCAATGGAGTCAGAACCAAAAAGCTGTGTTCTAAGTGTCAGACTGGTTCTCTTTTTGCTACATGTAACTATTTTAAAGGATACCCCTTTGCTGCATCTTTTTCTGAATAATTGTCATTTCCTTAGATTCCACCCTAAATTTATCACAGACAATTTATAGCTGTGTTCATTTCTGAGCATTTTATTTTTTATAATTTTTCACAGCTCCTTGCTAAAATGCCATCCCATTGCTCTGGAAAATTGATTGTGTATTTCAAAATACATTACCAAAATTACAGTTTTATATGAGTATTTACTTAGTAGTATCGGTCTTTTTTTTTTTTTTTTTTTCTTTTGAAAACTCTGTTCAAATGCATATCAGAAATGTATTCTTAGAAAAATTCAGGCTGATCTCTGTAAAGATTTTCAGGTCGCGTCTACTTTTTGGACTTGTTAAATCTTTTCCGCTGAGCATTAGTTTATCTGATCCTCCAGTGAAACTCCATGAATTAAAATCTGAGATAAAGTCACCGATAAAGCCTTGTCTCTTCTTCCATTTCTGGCAGTTTCCTTCAGCCTACTACCACAAACTTCAGCTTTCCGTTTCTATCTAAAACTCTTTTCTTCAGGCTGTTGATTCAGGTCCTCTCTTTTAAATTTGAAGATGTCAGATACCCTCTTGAATTTCCCCAGTGCACTGGGATGTATGGTTCACTTTATTGGTCTTTCCTTTGATCTCTGTCACTTGTGGAGGAGCCTTCTGTAGATTCACAGCCTTGACTTTCTCTGGCCACCTCAGAAACTGCATTTTAATTTCTTTACAAATATATGAAAAATTCCTTTGAATGATCTCAGTCATTTCATTCTTTGATTATGAGCAATTTCGTTATTGTTCTATCTTTGTTCAACAAAAATCTTCATTTCCAGTTTCCCTGCTTTGTATCTCATGCCAACATTGTTGTTTACTGTTGGATCAACAATATAGTTTTTCAGTGGCTTTTGATTATGTTAGGTTTATGTTAGTACAGAAATAAAAATGAATAGGACTCGCATAAATGTTAATGCAGTGCTGAGGATGGGCTCCAGAGTATTGTAGAAACAGAACAAGAAAAGGCAGATTTCCATTCTATACCTTCTTCTTAAGAAGAAAATTGCAAATACCGTCTGTCTTGAGTTCTTTATGAAGCTGTTTGCAATAGTTTGCACCATTTCGCACTTTGTAATATATTTACTGACTTAGCTGCATTTATTTGCTTTTATTTTGTCTTCTGTGTTTCATTTTGAGATCATCATGGCTTTTATTAATATTTCTATTGAGTAACAGCTTCCCACTGACCTGATTTTCCAGTGTACTTATTTCTGCAATCCCTGCTATGAAAACTCTGGGACTGCAGACAAATGGGGTGTGATGTAATGTTCTTGTGTATATATAAGGTACAAAAAGTTATGATTCATGAAGATCCCTTTCGAAGTACAGGGAACTTTATGTTTAAAGAGGTAGCCAGAGTTCCTCTTAAACCCTTAAATTCAGGTAATAAGCAAAATGCAAAAGCTGGAATATAGTAGATGCATTGTGCATGCAACTATCAAACAGACAGTAAAAAAGATGTATGCAAAATTATTAAATATAGATAAAAATAGTCACAAAAAATGAAATTTTTTGTTGTTTGCTATTTGTTATCATAATCATCATTAATTACTTATTTCTGCTACTTCATTAGAAATTTAAATACCCACAGAGATGTATCACTTTTTTGTGTTTTGACTTACAAAATTGAATTACAGTTTAACCATAATTCAGTCCTATAACTGAGTGAAGTTCACTGGGTAGTGCTAAAGGATTTGTAAGGTGCTAGAAGGATAATAAGCCCCAGGGACAAAGACTGAAGTAGGACTTCAGTCCTGACACATTCTCAGCGAGACTTACTTCCAGAACTCTGGAAAAGCACCTGCATTGCATTAGAAATGTGGAGTAGCTTTGCCCCAGTTTCTCTCCCAAACTTCTGCAATTGATCACTGTTCATAACTAAAAATACTTTAAAATGAAGGTAGTTGTTCTAGGTCACAGTAATTACTGTAGTGATTTAGGGAATATGCCTATGTATAATTTCCTAATTCATTTTGAGAATATGCACTCTGTACTTGTAACTGTGTCAGGCTGAAAACTTCATTTTCTCTCTGAATCCTCTCAAAATTCTCTGTTATATTTCTACATCCACTTTGGAGAAAAAGCTAACAAAGGCTCATGATACTTTGATTATCTTTATTTGCGTGAAAGGTTTTTGATCGATTTTGAGTAGTGTTGCTTCAGGTGAAATAGAAATTGGATAATTTGTCACATGTTTCTTTTATTGTTATTTTTTGAATATTTGATGAGTTGTCTAAGGTAAAGAGGAAGTGTATTGGAGGTTTATTATATATGGTAACTGTTGCTTGATCCTGAGGTAGTAAACTGTAAATCAAAGCATTGATCTAAATTGTTCTCTGGTAAAGGATGTTTTTAAATACCACTAGGGTAGAGCTCGCATTATTCCTGAGCTTTGGAAGCTAGATTTACCTCTCCATTGTGCGGAAATTTTATATCCTAAGAGAACATCTGGAGACTTACAGATTTACAGTTTAGCATACTGAAACTTTGGAAGCTCAAAAAGCATTGTAAGTAGTCTCCAGTCTCCAGTCTAGGAGTGCTCAGCAAAGGAACAATTTACCAAAGCTTTGAAGATTGCCAGCTATAAAGACCAACCAAACAAAATATGAACAAGTGATATTATTTTAAAACAGCGGGTATTTCAGGATATATATTTACAACATTAACAATTCCTAAAGAAAGTTATTGTTTGAAATGCAGTCTCCTGGTAGACTAGGAGGAAAAATGTGCCTTCAAACTATTCTAATGAATTCTAAAGCCATTACTGTGAGATTTGGTACTGGCTAGATGGTTTTATCTTCCATTAAGCGTAATGCCAATAGAACTTGCATTAAAAGCCAGTGGAGGTATTTAGGTGAATACAGGAGGAATAACTGTTTCCATTCCAGAGACCAAACTTTAGAACGATACAAGTTATTTAATCTTGACTGATAAATTATGATGCTCATCTTACACATTTTTACATAGAAAAGGTTGATTATCCTCTAAAACTTCCAGATTGAATGTTCTGGATTCCCTCAGCAATGTTTTGTTCTACATTCTGAAAAAAGGAAGATTTTTACAAGCTCTATTGTGCTTTGCTAAAGCATGTTTTCATGTTGAAGGTGTTATTCGACTCACACTTTGTTATTTAAACCTTATACATGATAACATCACTATCAGCCTATCTGGTTTTAAGTCAGTTTCCCATTTCATGGCTTCTTCAGTCTTCCAGATGCTTTTGGACAGCACTGACTTCTCAGTCTAAATTGTCACTTTACTTTTGTTGCATAATTACTGACATTTCAGGCTTCAGCAGCAGTCTGTCAGTATAGCAATTAGCCAAAAAAGCAGCAGTTGGTGAACAGCAGTTACTTTGCTATAATAATGATGTGTAGTTGGAAATGATTAGCAATATCCAGAATGATTTTGATACTTGTTATAAAATTAAGCAAGCAAAAATCAACTGTTCAAATAACATTTGGACAAAACTTCCTGTTATCTGTCTTTGACTCGTGTCACAAATACAGTATGGCCAGGGGCAAGTAGGGGAAGAGAAATACAAGATTTTCGGAAAACAGCTCAGCTAATGTAGATATAACTGTAGTATGTTGACCTAATTCACCCTGCCAGAAGCCCACCTAGCTGTTCTCCCACTCCCCTTCCTCAACAGGACTGGAGAAAATACAGTGGAAAAGCCTGTGAGTCAAGATAAAGACAGAGAGATTGTTTAGCAGTTAACACTGCAATCAAAATGGACTTGGCTTAGAGAAAATTAATTACGTGCCAACTGAAAATAGAGTTGGGTGGTGAGAAACTGAAGCTCCTTTCCTCCACCACACACTCAGGTGGCAGTGATTTTATTGTCAAATAATGCACATGACTTTCTTTTACTCTGTCATTTCAAAATCGAAGATCTTTTTCAAGTTTCCCTTTCTGCTACTAGAACAGTTAGCTCACTACTACTTGGTGAGCCAAAATATTTTATAAAAGCTTTGCCATTTTGATATTGATATTTATTGCAACTGTATAATTAACCTGAATATCTATGAAACAACATGTGACAATTATAGGAGGTGAAGCAATAACTATAGCAAAATATCTTTGACGGGGAAATAAGAGGAGTAAATATAAATAAATGTCCCTGGTAAACACAACTGTCTGTTAAACTGAAATAGTCTCAAAATAAGAAACTCATGGTAACTCAAACACTTCAGGAAGCTAAGTGCTAGATGACTGTTTCAAGTGCAAGTTTGCTCAAGTGTATTTTTCTGACTAAAGCAAAGTGCCCACATCCCCCCTTCCTCATACGCTGATATATATATATATATATATACTCCCAGGAGGACAGCCACAGAGTGGCAGTCATGTATGCTGCTTTCATCTTATTTTTACTCCCTCACTGTAATTTTTTTCCCCTTTCTTTTTCAAGTCTTCATGGCAGCAGCCATTAAGATACTGCAGTAGGTGTTTTTATGCCAGAACTTCTCAGGTCTGTTAGCTGTTTAGATCCGTGCACCTGTAGTTTTTTCATTATCACTGAATACATTCTTATTTTCTAGTCTGCTGGTAAAGCAACCAGCAATTGAGATTGGAATTAAATGTATGGGCTGCTATCCAAACCACAGTGTAGCTAAGTATGCCCAAAGTATGCAACATATGTGTTAGCTTTTTTGAGATTCATGGATTGGGTATAACCTGAAATTGATGAAAGATATGAGTGTCTGCCATTCAGTTAAATTTTTCTTCAAAATCTTGTGTTCACAAATTTTAAAATGAGGATAGCAATAATTTGCACAACTGTTCCTGAAAATAGCTCACATTCTGTGCATTTTCAAGACCTGTTGTTGGTAAGTGTAGTACATTTTCTTTGCATTCAGAAAAACAAGGAGGGATCAGTATCTTCCATTCTATTCAGTTCTGAATACATCACCTTGAGCATATGTCCAGATTGTGTAAATCATATAGAGTGATTTTTCATGGCAAATGCACATCATACACCTTCCACAAATGTTTTTTTTTTTTTTGTTTTGTTTTTGTTTTTTGTTTTTTTTTTTGCTGTTGCCCAAAAGGCAACAGGGACAGAGGTTTAAATTCCTCAGAGGTCTGGAAAGCCTGAAATTGTAGAGACATGTTGATTCAAGAAATTTATCAACCCGAGGCTTTGTCTTTACAAATATAATGACTGGTAAGAGCTTATAAACAGAAACAGTGAAGTTTGTCTTGGCATGTGAGTTCTGTTAGTGTTATGTGAAGGATCAGCCTTGTCTTAATGTAGAGTAGATGCCATAGCATAAAAGCAAATTATTTATACTTAATATTGCTTTCCATTTTGTCTTTCACATTAAATGGTCATTACAGCATTTAAAAGGATTGTCAGGGTACTATTTCACAATATATCTCATGAGATCTAACTGCAAAAGAGATACCAAAGTGTGGATCCTATCAGCATTTCCAATTGCAGGTATCTATCATGCAATGCATTCCTCTCCTCGTGTTGAAAGTGGGGACTGTGTGAGCTTATGGCATGAGTTCAGCTTGCTGAAACAGCTAAACACAAACTCAGCAAAATAATCAGCCTCAGTCATCATCACAGTCAAATGAATACAAAAAGCAGAGCAAACGAAGCAGTGGAGAGAGAAGAGCTCCTTCAGAGCAGCATATCATCAGAAACATTTAGAATTTGATCGAAGATGAGAAAATGCCTTTGAAACGCTGGTCTTCTTGTTCTCAGGAAAAAACACTAGGATTTCCAGTAATATTTTTCTAACTCTTAAGTGACTAGAGAATGGACAAAATTAGATTTATCCTTTTAATTTACTTTTTTTTAGATTTATAAACTATTTTTCTCAGAAAATTATATGCACAGAATATAAATATATTGCAAATATTTTAAAGAAAGAAACTAATGTTAGGAAAATCACTAGAATTTTTAACAATTTAATTAAAAATAATTGAATCTGTGTTAGTCTTAGTAGCCACCTACAACTCTGTCAATGATACATTGGCAGGTTATGAAATCATGCACTGAGATTTTTAAGGTAGTTTCAGGTCATACTTTTATATTGTAAAGAGTGTATGAACTACTTGTTTATACAAGTAAGAAATCTCCGTTCTGAAGTCTGTCCCTCTTTATCAACATGAGTTGATACTATACATCACTTCAAAAGCCAACACTTCCCCAGAAGTTTTCAGGAGAAAATTATGTAAATAGCATGGGATTCTGGTCCATGAGTCTTGTGATTTTAAGAATATATCCAGGGACATGAAATTCTGAACTTGGGTCTACAAAATAACAATTAAATGTTAGAATTCCTCTTTAGATTTGGTCTTCTATAAAGTCAATAATTTTTAATAGTTCACATCACTTTTTACTTTTTTAAAGACTGGAACAGTTGTCATTTTCTGTTAATACCCACCAGGGTAAGCCTATATATCACACATAAAGGAATTGTCTGGGTTTTGAGATATTGTGTTTTAAAAAGTTTTGAATACAGCTGTGTTGATTGGAAGTACATCTAATGGCAGCTCCCATCGTATTTCATTTGTGCTATGCAGTAAAATATATTCTGAGAGAAGATAATAATTTTCTGTTTCTGTGTTATCTTGGGATGTAGAATTGGTATTTCTGCTTGACTTTTATGGGACAATTTTTTAACATAATGTTTTAAGGGAAAGAAAGATTCTGGAGTAGGAAATAATGTGTCTTATTTGGCTATTTTTATTTCAGTTATATATAATAAGTATCAAACAATATCATTAGATGTCATTTTTGCTGTAAAAGTACATAAGGAAACAGGCAGAAAACTACAATTTTTCTGTAACAAGGTAAGCTACACTGTGGTTTTCCTGCCTGGCACTATTAAAAAAGGATATCTCTGTACTACTCCCCAGATCCTTACCAGAAGCTTTAGTTTCACTGAAGCTTTTACTGAAGAAGTCAGTAGTGTCTCAAATGTTTGGGAAGGAGCAAGTGTCACTCTCAGAACTGTACGGAATATTTACAAAGCTGATCTGCATAGAGAAGACTAAGTGGAGACATCACCAAAAAAATGTTTTAAAGGTGCAGCAGTCAGGTCCAGACTTTCACTGAAATCATTACACATATTACATGAAGCCATGCCTGTAATCTGTTGATAGGAGTCTGACACAGGTCTCATTATCAAAATACTTCTGAGTTGCAAGAGGTGTGTAGAAAGGCAGGTAAAATACCAATATTCTTGCCTACTTGACATACAAAAGTACTGGTACATGCCTTTTCCTGCATGTCCCAAAATCAAATAACTGGACAATTCTAGAATTCAGTTGTCAGCTGCTTTCGTTCAGCTTTCAGTACTGTTAAAATACTAATAATACAGTCTGGTGACAGCAGTAGGGCTATACTCTGGGAATGCTAAGATTAGATAAAATGAATCTTTCATTACAGTCAAAGAAGAATGGAGATGAGAAAGCTTGCTGATACTGCCTCTGCCTTAACACATATTGTTTGACTACTATCTGTTTTGATTTAGTTCCAATAATCTGTTCTTGGATAAGACCACAGTCATCTTATCAGTCCATACTGTTATGAGAAGAATTAGTGAGGAGCCGGCACAAATGGGATGAGATGGATGATAACACAGGAAATGAGATTTTATAAGTGCTGAGGAGAAACATTACAAAACTCAAACACCGGTAAATAACTGCTGTCTCCATCCTTTACACTGGAAGAGACTGCACTAATGTCCCTACAAGTCACAGGGAATGTAATTTTAATAATTGAAACTGTGCACTTGATCTTACACACATCTTTTGTTTCTTTAGACATAAAAGCAGTTTTGGTTGTTCTGCACAGCAGCACAGAAATGTATATGGAAGAAAATAGTATACAGACTTTTCAAATGTGTCTACCAATATACATCTACTTTTGTCTTTTTTGGGTCATTATTAAATGTTTTGCTTGACTAGGAAGACAAATTAGATATAAAACCAGAAAGACTTTGATTTCGAAGGAGGCTGTTTGTTAGTTACCAGGTCTTCAAGCAAGCGTGAGTGAGAGTAGCTTCAGGTAATAAATTACCAGATGAAGATGAAGGCTGACTTGATTAATGAGTTAACAGATCTTATTTAGATCTGTTATATCTCATTGCATTCATTTCTGAACTGTTCTATCAAAAATATTCTCAATAAATGTTTACAAATGACCAGTGTATTGAAGTACTAAATAATCAGAACTATCCATAATTCAAGCATCTGGAAGGGAAGGAAGTGGAAAGGGAGCCCATTGTCAAGAACTTGTTTTTGTGTTTTCCTGATCAGAGAGCTTGCTGGCAGCTCTCTATTAGCTTCTTTAGACCATGGATGCTGATATGATTTTTTGGTTTGTTCTGATCCACAGCTATGCTAGTGATTCAAAGGAAAACATGATTCCTGCCTCAAAGGCTTTACAATCTGAAGTCACATTTGACCCATCTGATGGCCCTTGATGAGTTGTATTTAAAGAGATTTATAGAAAATGAGTTGTCATTTGCCCTTTCTGAGGATTTATCTTGTTTCATAGAAACATAAAAACAAGGCACGTAAGATATTCATTTAATCTGTTGCCTTAACTCTTTAAGTATTTCTGACAAATTTTAAAACAACATGAACAATGATAGGCCTACAACATGTCCAGGGAATTTGCTTGATTAAGTTAGGATGACTTTTGAAAAGCACAATATAATAGAGAGGCTGATCCAAAAGTAATGCCTCCCATTTCATTGTACGACATCTGAAGCAGATGGTGGTGGTATGGCAGCAGAGGCTAAACCTTCCTACCAATATTCTCTTACGTTTTGTGGACATGTGAGAGATGGCAGGAGAGGAGGCAGTCTGACAAAATGGCACCTGACATGGAAGCGTGCATAAAGCAAAGGTGTGTCATTAAATTCCTCCACACAGATGAAAATTGTATCCATTGACATTTATTGATGTTTGATGAACATTTATAGAGGCCAAACAGTGGATGTGAACACAGTGAGGGGGTGGCTAATGCATTTCAGCAGTGGTGACGACCATGATCACCTCTACTGGTAGAGATTGTTTTGAGCACAGCATGCAGCGTTTTGTTCACTGCTGGTGAAAACGAGTAACTAGCGCTGGTGACTGTGTTGAAAAATAGCGTTTTCTAGCTGAGAATTTGCTCTGTCAAAGAGTGTTACTATGCTATTTGCATCTGTTGTGAAATAAATAAGAGACATTACTTTCAGAGTAACCTATGTATAACCCCTTTTCTGAAACCTAAGCTTATTACTTTTTGTTTATTACTCAACATCAGAATATTCTTTTTGTTTTTGTGAAAACCTAGTGCACATTGTAGACCATTATATTGTTTCCCTTCAGGCTTCTCCTTCCTAGATCAAAAAATGTGCTTTTCAGTTCTTTTCTTTTAGTGTCCTGTTTTTGTTCATAGATGAGTATAACTGGTCTGTGACCTTGATTGATAGTACCTTAGCACAGACATAAATTGGTATCTGAAGCTTTATTAATTTTGCCAAGTGATTCTTTCTTCAGGGAGTACTTTATGCTTGTCTTGAATGGCTTGTATCCTTGAGGTTTTACAGTTATTTTTCTGAGTTGCTAAAAATTCACTGAATTCCAGTCTTGCCTCCAGTGTCCTTCCAGTTGTTTCCAAATGGCTGATAGGACAGGCATTTAAATTGTACTAACTGTACAGTTATTCCTTGCAACTTGCTGGATCTGGAGTATGATTATCTAGAGTAAATGTAGTTGTGTGAGGAAAGTATTCTTATCATAGCAAGATGAGCTGTTTGTGAGAATTACATATTTTTTCCTGCTTTTACAATAAGGTAATCACTAGTTGTTTACACTATTAATGACTCGATGGTAATATTGCCCATTTTTTGGACGTGTTCTATCAATAATTTTAATTGAAGTACTGCAAGCAAATTTATTATTTACACAAAACTGCAAATAATTTATAAGTGATATTAAATAATGCATGCTAATAAGATATATATATATTAATTATTAACAGCTAAGATAAAAATTAACTTAAGAAAGTGTGATTTTAGACATCTTGGAATGTTCTTTTTACCCCCTGGTCAAGGGTGCAGATCCAATCCTGTGTTATAACTGCATTTTAGCAAACAAACTCTAAACCAACATAACCTTAGTGACTTAAGTGAAACTATATAGGTTTATATCTGCCCATTGTCTGCCACTCCTATTTTTTGCACTATTTCTATTGAATAAGTAGTTCAACTAATTTGTGTTACACAACAATAATAGTGATAGCCAAGCAATGTAAATCCATTATGTCACTGAAGGTACTTCACTATGAGCATGTGTGTGTAATAGGATGTGATAGTCAATTAGACTAAAGGTCACTTCTGTGTGCTCTTCCGTATAGTTTCTGTCTATTTAACTGAATGTTGAAAATGATTTCAAATCCACCTGTTCTTAGGGGTATATTGCTTGCTGGAAAATGATACAATTTCATCTCCCATCAGTATTATAAATTTATGATTACCAGTGAATCGTTGTTCCTCAATATTATAGTTTAATCAAATGTTCCCTGGGGCACATTTTCATTTCAGATCATTAGTATGATTCTTACTGGAGTTCAGTAAGATATGTGATAGGAAACACCCAATAGCAATCTGAAAGGCAAAAAATTTTATAGAGGTTTCAAAGATTATTAGAGTCTCATTTTGACATTGTTTAATGAAGCAGTTTAGACTAGTTTGATACTCTGTCTGTGAAAAATGCTGTATTTTAGGTAGTGAGGAAAGCTTTCCAAAAGAGCAAGAGCTTTTGAAATGAAATAAACACACTTACAGAAGTACCTAAACCCCTTTCTGAGTATTTTTTTTCCTTAGCTTTCTTTTAGCTAAGCATTTAGTAGAATGAAAGTTAAAAAAACAAAACAAAACATTTCTTTTGTGCAGTAGGTATTAAGAACAAAACACAGCTTCAGGCAGTTTAGAATATTGGGCTGCAGCTTTCATAAGGAAGGAGTTAGTTTGGAAATTTTCCTGTCATGACACAGTGTATATTCCAAATAGCCAGCAACAGAGGAGAAGAATAGTCTTAAGATACCTCAACAAGTTTGACCCAGTAGTAGAGGTCTGTCAAGAAATAATGATTCTGTAACCACTGTACTTCGTTACTTCTATTTATTTAAATGAAACTGAACATGCATAGCTTACGGTGTTGACTGTGTTGAAGAACAGTATTTGTTAGCTGAGAATTTCTTTTATCAAATATGGTTATTGTGCTCTTTGTTTTAGTTTCTATGGAAATAAACAGGAGGCATTATTTTTGGATCAACCTCTGAAATAATCAACTTTATGCAATGACTCACGCTAGATGAAGCTTCTGCCTAATATAGGTTTGAATTTATATAATTCAAGAACTTGTTTACTTGTTTACTGATTTCATCTGATCTGCAAAAATAGTCCTCAATAAAATAATTCCCTTATACAGAATGGTGAGCATCCTCACGTGCCTTCAGTTCCAAACTGAACTTTTCAAATGGTTTTACCCTGTATTGTCCTAGATAATTCTGTCTGTTTTCATTGAGGGGAACCATGCCAACCTAGAGAATTACGTTTTGCAGTATTTGTGAAGAATTTGAATTTACACAGCATGGTCATGATGCTAAAGGAAATCTGAATATTTTGATTTACCCCTTCGTCAAATAGGAGATAACTGCCAAACTTCTTTATTCATTCTCTTTCTGCTGCTCCTATTGGCTTTATGCTTCTGTTTTTATTGCATTTGTGTGAGACGACATAGTGGGGGTAGAATCTGTTTGTGCTACTTGCACGCTTTTATTTACTCTTATGTGCAGTGTCAGTAAGGATGAAGTGGTTCTTACCAACTTTACCCTAAGTGAGATTTCAACAAATCATGCAATCAAAACATTTCATATTATCTTAAGGATATGCTGCAATGAGTCTCTAATAGGTCACCAAGGAGCCATAATTGTGATCTCTGGGCTAAACTTTGAGATTATTTTCCCTCACATTATTATTCTAGAAAGACTTCTGACATAATTCTAGTTACAATTAGTTAACTTTAGTTCATTTCTTAAAGAAGCAATGTAAGAATGAAAAAGGAGCCCCTTAAAATGCACAGTTCAGATGTTATCAGTGTAGAACACACAAAGCTAAGGTTTTTGCCAAATCTGAAAGAGATTGCAGTCTAAGATGTATTAAGAAATGATCCAAGGAGACAAAACAACATGTTTTGTTTTAGCCTCTGTTTTATTTGTTATTGCTATGAATGCAATTAGTGAGAATTACATTCTAAAGACAGTTTAGGAGAGATTTTGATAAAAGCATTGCAGCGCTCCTCTGAGGGCATAAAATTGAAGTATAAAATGCCAAATGTGGTATATTAATCCCACATACTTATGTAATGAATGTTTAAAACTGATAATAAATATTTTTTTGTCAGATTTCTTGACAGTTAATTCCCACATGAATATTCTTAATGGTGTATTGATGAATATCTTATAAAAATCATACATAGAAATGATAGCAATCAGATTTGGAAAAAAGACAGAAACAAAGGTGTCACTGGAAACTGTGCTTCCTTTTGTTATGTACTTTTTCCTTTACAAGCATGATTAGAAGATAAATTCCTTTTGAACAGAGAGGTTTCAAACAAAGCATGGCTCAGAATTGGAGAGGAATTAATTTTCTGTATGTGAACACTGGCTTTTTTCAATGCATGTGTTTTCTATCTACTAATGATAGGTGTTTTTTTTTAAATTTTAACAGATAGTTATTCTGTATCTTAAAAGAAACTGTAACAATCCTGACATCAGTAGAACCCTAGAGGTTTAATTACTTCCAGCTATGGCTTTGCCCACGGGGAAAGATTATCTACTGATTTCTCAACGCCGTTTGTCATTCTGTATTTTCCTCTCAGAAATATTAGTTAAGTCTCCGCATTAGTGTAAACAGTCTCAATAGTATTATTTTGTTAACATGTCCAAGAATGTAGATGAGTTGAGCAATAAGATTGTATTTCTGAACTAACTGCATAATGGTTGTGTCACTGGTTACTCGAGGAAAGAAAAAAAGATGGGGAATGTTAGCTGAAAGTATATTGCACTATGAAAAACAATAGGTTTGATCTCAAGAACTCATTAAGCTGTACAATAAAGTGCTGTGTTAAATTGATTATTGATTCTGAAACAGTGGCTGAGGTGTGATTGGGATTCTTTCTCAATGCTCTTTATCCCATTCTCTTCTCTTTAAAAAATATGACTAGCTAATATGTAAAGCTAATTCAACAGTAGTATTAGTTTTCTATTTCAAGGATTAAAGAGTGTAAAGAGCTTCTAAACTCAGTAATTATAAATGGTACAACACTGAAAAAAAATAACATTTTAAATATCTCAAGCAAAACTAATACCAAAACTTGCAACATTTCTTAATAACAACAAAAAAGCTTGATTAAATAACATACAGTTATTATTTATTCCAAGCAGTTTCGGAATAGTCCCTAAAAGATGTTTAATTGTGTATCCTTTCCACAGTCAGTCCAAAGAAAAGGTGTCTAAAAGGAAATTCTTAAAGACTGCCCATTTTCCAAACCTCAGTAATTTCCTGAAGTCTCAGGACCCAGATTCCCTAAGGAGATAACTGCAGATAAAATGATACAAGCCTGACAGTATGACTGTGTTGTGGACTGTAGCCACTCAATTTGGTTAGACTTCTGAGAGCCCTGTGATTTGTTTTCTGTAAACATAAGTGATCTGGAAGAAAAATGAAAGAAAAAGTGCAGTACTATTCTTCTCTGAGCTGGCTAATTAGCTGCTTTGTAACACAAGGCAGCAGGACTCTCTCCTATGAAGAAAGGTTGAGGCAATGGGGCTTGTTGAGCTTGGAGAACGCTCCGGGGAGACCTCATTGTGGCCTTCCAGTGCTTGAAGGGAGCGTATAAACAGGAGGAGGAATGACTGTTTGCGTGGCTTGATAGTTATGGACAAGTGGGAATGGTTTAAACTATAAGGACAGGGGAGATTTAGGTTAGATGTTAGGAGAGATTTTCACTCAGAGGGTGGTGATGCACTGGAGCAGTCTGCCCAGAGAGGTTGTGGATGCCCCATCCCTGGAGGCATTCAAGGCAAGGCTGGATGTGGCTCTGGGCAGCCTGCTCTAGTGGTTGGCGACCCTGCCCATGGCAGGGGGTTGAAAATAGATTATCTTGGAGGTCCTTTTCAACCTAGATCATTCTATGAATGTGCTATGAATATGAATAGGACTGACACTGTTCTGAGAGGTTCCTGTACTACCCACACAATCAGACTTTCATGTACACATTCCTGGTGTAAAACCTTACATTTAGAGTGTCAGCACCAATTTTAATAACACCCTTAAATATGAAAAGTCCTGCTGGTTTTATAGAAAATAATGTTTTAAATACTTCAGAATGTTTATGGCTTTGTACTACTAGTATGATTCTTTTTTTTTTTTTCTGAGAACTTCAAAATAAATGTTATTTCATAGTAAGAGTAAGCAAGTGTAAATCAAAAAAATTGTCATTTCCAGCTCGTATAAAAAATAATATCTGAAACAACCACTGCTCTTTTTTTTTTTTTTTTTTGAACAAATATGATTCCTGTAAGTGTCCCCAGTGCCTCAGTTCTATAGGTCACCAGCAACAGTTTGTTTGCTGTTTCCTAGTAGACCTTTAGTAACTGTTGAATTATGCATTCTTCAGAAAATACCAGCTGGTGTTTTTGTGTTTGTTCCATTATGAATTTTTTTTACTTGAAAAGAAATACATAGGAGGAATATTTTCCTAATAGTAAATAAAACCTGCAAGATTGAAAGGCTCTTCTACCGCTGCAGGCTAGGAAAAAAAAAAAAAGTATGAAAACTTCTGCAAAAATGTTGTAATTGGAAAGGCAAGATCTGTATCAGGATCATTCTTCTGTATTAGAGATGAAAAATTCTGATGAATTCTGGATTTTACTTTTAAATTGGTGTGGTGATTAAAAAAAGTAGATGAATTAGGTGAGAATGACCTATTTTTTGAAATACATTAAAATTGGAGGCTTCCCTTGCTATGGCTTCTTTCCTCACATACAGAAAATGTATCACCAGGCTGATATCTTTCCTCTTTCAATTCCTGTTAGCTCCATTAGAATTGTTTGTCTTCTTGCAAGTTCTGGTGCTGTTGTACACTAAGAATTCTGATATATTTATAATTTTTCAATACATGCCCAAGACTGGAAATGAAAGGTATTTTCTTTGCAAATAGTTTTCCAGTCTATTGCTTAAGAAAAGATCTTCAACATCTGACAGTAGCTCTAGAGTTTCTCTTCTAATATGCTCTCTGTACCTTTTTTACAAGCTACTTCCTTTATCTGTAGTACAGTTTCTGTTTGTTGGTTTGTAAAACCATTTCACAAAACTGCAAGTCCAGGTAGATGATGTCAGTTGCTATACCCTAACCATGAATGTTGTAATCTCATTGTAGAAGGCAATCAAATTTGTCAGGCACGATTTGTCCTTAGTGAAGCCATATTGTGTATCACTAGTCATCTTGGTTCTACATATGCCTTTGCATATGTTCCAGGAGAATCTGCTTTGTGATCTTGTTGGGCACAGAAGAGGGACTGAGTGGCATGCTTTTCCCTAGATCTTCCTTTTTCCCCCTTTTTAAAAAATTAGATTATCTCCTCTTTTCCAGTAAGTGAGAACTTCACTGGACTACCACAGCTTCTCAGATACGATGGAGAGTCTTTGCAACTGCATCTGCCAGATCCCTCAAGATCCTACAATGCATCTTGTGAGGTTCCATGGATTTGTGTAACTTTAGGTTCCTTATATGACCTTGAACCTGTTCTTCTCCTACAGTGAGTGGTTCTTCATTCTCCTACTCCTTGCCTTTCCCTCTGTTACTTGGGTGGTGCGGGTAGAGCACTTTCTGGTGAAGATTGTCAGCAATGTTACTGAATTCCTAAGCCTTCTTAGGTAACCAGGTTTTCCGTTTTCTTCTGGAGAAAGCTCACGTTTATGACACATTCATAAATAACTGACTAGAAGCACAAAGATTTAGACTGTGAGAGCTGCAGCTCATAGTTTTTCATTACAGTTAAAAGCTCCTTCAGGCTGAAAGGAAGTTTGTTCCATGTTGCCCATGGCAGAGCATTACAAGGCTCTCTCAATGAAGTTAAAATCAAGCACTTGTTCCCGTTCAGTCCTAATGATTTTATTTAATACTGGTTTTGAAGTGATTTGTTTCATTTTTTAATTTATACACTTCTGTTTAAGAGTATTACCTAAGGATCAGGCCTATCTTGGATTTATTGTAGTAGTTATTGTGAGAATGTAGATTAATGTCTTTGTCCTAAGCAACCAGGTAGATGAGAAGGCAACAATAAAAGCAGAATTAAAAGACAAATAATACAAAGCAGCACATTTTAAATGACTTTATTCATGGTTACAGCTCTACATGTTCCTAAGTACTAATTCAATCTAATGCCATGGATAAAATAGTTTTTAGGTATGGTTATAAAAGATGTGGACAGTTCTCCTTACCTTGTGCATGCAGTGGTACGAGTAGAAAGACTGAAATTCCTACATAGAAATTGAGAGAAATGGGTGATCTAAAAGGGAACAAAGGAAGACATCAGTATTATGTTAAAGTAACTGCAGACTTTCCCCAAGGGAGGAGGGGGACATTGGTGCTGGAGGGACATGGGAAGGGAAGTTTAGGAGAGACGTTCATAAAGACTGCGAAGCAGGAAGCACTACATTTGCCCAAGTAATACACTTAAGACAAGGTGGGAAGGTTATTTCAGCAGCAGATTTTGAGTGGACTGCAGGAGATATTGCACAGCAAGAGCGAACCATAATAAGAAGGTTATAAGGTGGAATAGAAGCAACTGGCAAAAGAGAAATTGAGCACTAAAAGCTGAAAAGTCTTGTAGGCAGTGAGAGATGCAAAATCAGGAGTAATCAAATGCCTTCACCTTTTGCAGCAGTTTATTTCTGTTATCTTGCAGCCTGAATTGCCACAGGGAAGACTTGTAATCAGTATCAGAATGTTGTGGTCTGAGTTTGTGTGTGCCCATGTGAGCAAGTATTAGTTCATAGTGAAAAGCACTTTTAAAAAGCCACCCAAAAATAAAGGTTTAAACACTTGTACAGTAAGTGACCTTTCTTTTATATTTCAGTGTTACTGCTCCCTTGGGTCCTTTGAAAAGGTTAACAAAACATCAGGATAGAAAGCTGGTGATCAGTTGAACATTTTTTTTTCAAATGTTTTCATGCAATCTGGTGTCAAAATTACTTTATAAGTCATATTTCACATGTCTTTGTTTAAAGCAACTAATTTTATTAAGACTTTTTCATAGCAAAATGGTAAGGACTTTGCTGTAATTGTCCTCCTATGTGAATTTGACAACCTTTTGAATTGTAATTCATTGAAAAAAAACAACAACCGAAATAGATTATTAGAATATTTTCTCATAGACATTGCATGACAGTTATTTGTTATGACAGTGTATGATTATCTAATGTTTTTGCAGGCTGTTGTTCATTAATAATCTCATGTTTTTGCTATACTTTATAGCTCCCAGTTGAAATAGATTAGATGCCTTCCAAATTCATGTACAAAATTTACAATAAAAGCAATTTCTAATCTCAAGAAAGTAGTGTGGAGTACCTCAATTTCTTTCTTTTGCTAAGATTAGCAGGAAAGTGCTCATAGCTGTGAAATGAGAAGGACTGATACTCTTCTTCTAGCTCTATTTTATAACATCTTTTAATGAAGTGTACAGTGAATGGAAATGACTTTTGGTTTCTTAAAATCTCTTTGCAATAGAAAAAGTGTATTCTTCATTACTTTGTAGTTTCCCCTTTCTATCTTGTTCAAAAATGTAATTTTTACAGTAACAGGATACAGTTCAATTACTCCCACAGCATTTTATCTCAAGACTGGCAGTTTAGGCAGCAACAACTGAAAACCATCAGTGTTTACTAGGGATTTGATGACTTCTGTAACAGGGTGTGGTGTAATATCACCACAACCTCAAAGCACCAAAATTTGCAGTCCAATCTAGAATATACTTAAGATCCAGATTCTTCTGTCCTGAAGTTGACCTTGATAGTGGACTTGTAAGTGAACTCCATCTGAATGATCTAAGTTAGAGCTGACTCTCTGGAGCTAGGTCAGCAGAACTGAAAAAGTGTGCACTGGTTTCATTTCATTGTTTTGTGAAAGTTCTCTGAGCTCTAGGTGAGACATCTTTTATAAGAACTAAAGTCATACAAAGCATTAAAAAAAACAGAACACATTACGATGATAGCCTCTAGCAGTGCAGGTTAATTGTTAACTAATTGAATAATATTGTGCACACTATGAAGACATACACTAGAAATTTTTCATTAAAAATTGCTGTTTCTAGTCTTTCCTAACTTTTCCGTAAAATACAAAAACACTCTTCTCTCTAAAGTTGTTTAAGGGATGTTATAAGTAACTGCTACTCAGTGCTAAGGCCTATTTTTCTCCTGCTGTAGTGTCCACCTTGCTTAAGCTGTAAGAATATTCATTTTCTCTTCGGTCTTTGTCTCCAGAAGCCATCTGTGAGATTTCTAGCACAAATTAGATTTTTCTCTGTAGTTTAAGGTTCTTTCTGCATCACTGATTTCATCTGCCAATCTATTTCTGCTGCACCATATTGACTGTGAATAGACGTAGCCAGTATAACTTTTCCTAAGTGTGGAGTGCCCTTCCTGAGTTTTAAACATTCTTGAATTACTTGCAGATTTTCTTTGGTCTTGAGTTTATATTCATTGTTTGTTTATTTGAGAGAAGTTGTCACTCCATGAAAGCTATACAAATATGTTTGAATCAAAGCCCAACGAGGAATAAAAAATAGCTCTTTAGATTCTTATGTATACATCACATTTTAACAGTCTTTCAGAAAATGCTGCATTAAAAAGCTGTTGGCAGTTAATCTCTGTAGTTCAGCATTTTTATTTCAGTTCTAAAATCCCATTGAACAATACTAAATTAAGAATTTTATCAATAATATTGTACAACTGTTTTACTGCTCAGAACAGTAAAAGAGCCCGACAAAGCTATTGTGCTTAACTATTTTTCAATTTTAATTTTTTAATTTAAATTTCTCTGTATCACTTTCTGAACTCTTGTTCAAGTATTTTTTTTCCTTTCATCTAGTGATTCTGTAACTTAAAAATCTCTTCTTCCTTATCAGGTTCTTTCCTGGACCCCTAAATGATAATTTTCTTTATGCTGATATAATTTTTTGTGTGATAATTTGTGTATAGTACTGTTAACTGAAATCATCTTTTGTGCATTTCCCATACGGAAGATTAAAAAGAAAAGGAGTGAAAAAAATAAAAGGAAACTGCGTAGCTCAGAGTAGCAGTTAAATCTAGTTCATTGTGCATCTTCTCATATGCTTACATGGGCCATTTCAAGTGAGATTTTTCTAAAGAAAGCAAGTGAACTCATATGACACTTTTCCTGTCATAGGGGAACACCTTAGTTTTACACATGCTCTGGAAGTGCACGTGCAAATATATAAAGTAGTACTAAGTGTATGAATGGATTTTTGTAAATCTATTATATATTTTCCATCTCTGAATTGAGGAAACAGCTTCTTTTTTATTATTATTATTATTTTGTTTTTATTATTATTTGCACTTGCATTTGAGCCCCTGGAAATGATTACAATGGTATTAGATAATGTTTGCATTATGTGTAGAAACTATTTATAACTTAAGAAGTTTTTCATTTTGAAAAGCTGCATAGTTATCCTGTGGAGGTGTTGTCTGAATAATAAAGCTATATTTGGGAAATTTAACAAATACTACAAGGAAGAAAGGGCAGCCATTTCTCTATTTTAAATTCTCTTATGTTTTGACACATCTCTGTGTCCTTCTCTCCAGGAATATCAACTTTTTCGTCTCTTCTTTCGTCCTTCTCCATATCTCCAACCACACAAATGCCCAATGTATTCTATTTTGTAATTATTGTTTTATATAAAATCACTTTGTTTCTACCCCTCATTTACAGTTCAAGTTAAGTACTACTGTTCTCCAGAATTCCAGATTGATTCTGACTTCTTACTGGTTGGTAGAGAAGTATGGCTGCCAATTTCTAATCTGAGCTTTCCCCTGGAAGTATGATAAAAAATAATGTGTAAAAGGGAACTGAGACAGAAGGACCACAATCTCACTCCTCGAATTGTTTCGAGATAATCCTTAAAATGCTGCCATACATTTTTTCTGCTCAGCACCTTGATGGCTCCTCCCTGTAGATCTGCTGCGGTTTGTAGGGCTATGTAGTCTGTGAAGCTGACAGATGTATTTTGGAATGAAAAACAGATGGGGCAGAACAGGATGAATCACTAAAATTATATCTCTATGTAGAATTGAGATTGGCAAGAAAGCTTTCCCAGCTTGGCAAAAAGTGTTGAGGATCCATAGGGTAGCTTAATGATAACTCAGACAGTTCCACATCAGGTGTTTCAAAAAACTGAGACTTACAAATATTTCTGTTGTACATCATTTTGTTTCATTCCCAGACTCACTACATAGAAAGAACACATTCTGATTTGGCTCTCTTCCACAAGTCTTGAACTGTGAGTATGAAAAACTGTACTCATTTTGTCTCCCTTGCTCTTTCATCTGTGCCAAAACGTTAGCAGTTCAGTGGGGCTGACAGCTCTTAAGGTCCTGGGAGAAAATTGACCATACAGCTGAAATTGAGTGCAAATCAGTATGCCAAGAAAACACTTCATGCTTTTCTTTTCATTGTTATTTTGTTTGTTTGTTTTGTTTTGTTTTGTTTTGTTTTGTCATCTCCTACCAAAATTTTAGATGCAGGAAAATGTGAGCTTGGCTTTCAGGCCATTTCAGGATGCTTCATGAATGCTTCCAAAAGCATTGCATTCAGAACAAAAATACAATATAGCCGTTTTCCCACCTTCTTGGGAAGACTTTAAATACCATAAGTGAAAAAATGCAGATTCCAGCAAGCTGGGAGCTTAGCTGTACTGCTGAGATATTGGATGTGGCCAGTGGACTGTAAATACTGCTGACTGAAAGGTAGAGGAAGACTTCACTGTAAGCTTATCTTCTGGCTTTGCCAAATAAAGGAAAGAGAAAAGTACTCAGATGTGCATTCTAGGTTGAAGTTTAACACACAAATCCCATTACAGAAAGTCAACAATGAGGTGGGAGGAAAGGCAGAAGAGAGCTTTTTTAATAGAGGGAATTTGTTGTAGCAACAGTCTGTCTTGTACAAATAGAGGGAATGCAAGCCGGAATGCAAGTGGAAGTCTCTGCCAACAGAGTGGCTACCCACCCGTGCTTTCATGCTGGCTGCAGAACATTTGCAGTGAAAACAAGTGCATTTAGAAAGATATTTTGCCTCTGCAAACTCCTGAAAACATCTCTCAGCTTGATATATTTTACTGGGTATAGTTTGACCTGTTTCTGTAGCAGCAGGGGAAAATACAATATGAAAGCAGAGATCGTATGTCTGAATAAATGTGTAAAGACTTAAGATAGGTCTAGTCTAGGTTTAGATATAGTAGATTATGAATGTATGGTAATTTATAAATCACTCATAACTTACAATGCATGTACCATAATTTTTTATATCCTAATATACACATATCATACTATAAACTGCACATATTATGCTTTTATTTATAGGGGTGTGGATTAACAGTTCTCCAGTTTAAATCTCTGTAAATCAGAGGTTTAAACAATTGCTTTATATATTTGTTGTGATTACAGATATAAACCACACTAAATAGCAGGCACTCTTAAAAGTTTGTCTCATATGCCTAAAATCTATCTATATTCAGCATGTAGGTTAGTACAGCAGTATCTAGATGTGAAAGCGTGTAGGCCATGCTCTAGTTACAGCAGTTTGTGTGAAGTGTGAGCATCTCTTGGGACAAAAAAAAAAAAAAAATTACAATTCCAGCTGATGTGGTATGGAGATGAGTTTTAGGACATCCCAACTGTGAATTCCAGGGTAAAGTGTGTCTTGGGTTTTAACTGTGATTGCTGAGGAACAAGTGATCAAAATGAAGAGCAAGAAGTCCTAGTTAACTAACCTGAATATACAGAAGTCTAACACAGCACAGGGGATTTTGTGACTGAGTGGGCGAATGCTAACTGCCGTGAAATCTCTAGTTGACAGATTATTAACAAAAGATATGAAGATGAGTTTGGAAAAAATCAGTTTCTGAAGATCACTTTGCTGTCTATGAAATACTGTTATTCTATTCTATAGCAGTTTGAAGGAAGCCCATCATGATCAGTGCATTGCTGCCTCAGGCTTTCCACCATGTCACGAAAATATATTTTGAAGACCGGTGATAAGAATCTCTTACTATATGAACAACCTGCAGCATACTTTCTTGGTGGTGGATATTTTACTTAATCAAGGGAATGAGCTTGAAAACTTTTGACAATAACACAATCCTTTGGGTTCTGCAAAGAGTTGTGTACCTCTTCTGTAATTACCTAGGTCGTGTGGACCTGTGTAACTACACAGTAGTGTGAAAAAGTTCAGAAGTTATATAGAAATTGCAAACTGAGCTTTTCATTTCTCAGGAACATTAATCATTTGGTAAACTGTTGTACAGATGTTAAGTCAGTCATGTGCAGCAAATATTCATCTAGGAGTTGTTTGCTTGTATCACCCATTTTGTATAAAATGCTCAGTCAATCAGATATCACGGTCTTTTCCACTGACATTTTCCCTTGCAGTAAATAAGGATAATTCTGTTTACCTACTTTATGACACATGAACATTGGCTATTCAGTTGTGTCAGTATTGATGGAAATGTAAATAATACTTGTAACTCTACATATATATACACTTTAAAGAAAAGGCAGACTGGTTCTTGATCATAGTCAGTAATTTAATATTCAGAAAAGGCAAAAGTGCCAGGTTGGTTATCTTAGTTGCTGAATGTATGATATAGAAAAACTCAATCTTGGAAGTAGAAGATCGCCAGAAAGGACAACAAAAGATATATTTGAGGTTTTGTTTGTGGGGTGTTTTTTTTGTGTATGTTTTTCCACATTAAACTTAAATGAAAATTAGTAATTCAATATAATTAAAAATCTTCAAAATACTCTAGCATTAAAATCTTCAGAAACGCACCTACTTTGTGCTGTTTCAAATACATAACCTGATGCATTTGTTGGAAGCTTTAAAGCAGGTTATAAGAACTTCAGCAGGCTGGAAGATCTTTTTCAGGGATGCACACATACAAAACATCCCCTTTGTTGGAAAAATAAGACAAAATAATTTTGTTGTCCTGATCAAAAATTTGGATTGCCCTTTGCAATTTGGGATGGCTGTTGTCTGTTTGGCCTTTCCCCATCAGGATTCTGCTATAATGATTAACTGCAGCATGTACAGAAATTGTTCTCAAACCTATGTTAACAGTCCTGATAATGTATTTTTTAGGTTTCCTCTACGCTCAGAACAGTGCCAAACGCAGTATTAAAGAGCGAATTATGAAGCTCTTGCCCTGCTCGGCTGCCAAAACGACATCTCCTGTTACTCAAAGCAAGTTTTATTTTTCATTTGATTTTGATTTTTTTTTTAGGTTGCATGCAACATAATTTATACTTTCATTAACTGCTTGTTCAAAAGAGGAGATATCTGCTGAAGTAATTGTATGATCTATTGATGTTTAGAAGGGAGTGATGAACAGATCTGTGGGCTGCTAACATCGTGCAGAGCATGATGGCAAGATACCAGTGCCAGAGCCTGCTCTGCAGGAGATTCTGGGTTGAGACTTATGCTCCACAAGCTAGCTGAAAAGTGATTCAGTGGTGAAATCAAATGCTTGTTCTCACTGTATTTACAAATTGGTAGCTCTTTCGTACACATGTGCATGTGTTTGTGTTATTGCTGTCCAACACAAATGATATTACCAGCATTTCTAGTTTAGGGGAAAGGCTTGGTCCTGCAAGTTTTTATTATGTAGCATCAAACTGGATAGGAAATGAAACCTGATGTACGTTTCAGGGTAAAAAAAAAAGAGAGATTGAAAGGATACTATATGAATATAGATTTTAAGGACAGCTACACTGACATTTCCTTCAGAGTCTTGATCCTATGCTGTGAGGAAATACTATCCTTTCAGAGACTGTTAAAAAGTAAAAACCAGACAAACAGATTTATCTATCTTATGTGTACCTAGATAGAGACAAATTATAGCAATAACACTAATACACTCCTATATCTTTTTGGCTACTATCACTGATATTAAATATCCCTGTGGACAGAATTAAATTTAGGTTAATCTGACTTCATTCTTTGCACTCATTTTAGCAGCTAAAATTAGATGCTGGATGGTTCCTATGCTTCCTGTATCCTCCTCTTAGTAAAGCATATTGGTCAGTAAAAGATAACAAATGGCTCCAAGAGCAGATTTCCAGTGTCCATTGATCCTGGAATAACCCCAAGACCGCTAGGCTGTGAACATTAAGGCCCCACATTAAGCACTAAGATTTCAACGGTATGAACATAGGATTTCTTTCTGCTACCCCATTTTATTGTATTTCATGTGCCTCCATGGAGAAGACTGTGTTCCTTTCTAACTATTTCAGATCTCAAATATGAGAAGTACTAAGGATTTGCTTGCACATTGACATTTTCATTGTGATTTCAGCTGATGTGTTTCACTGGAAAACATAGTAGCTTAAAAAGGGAAGTCACTGTAGTGACAGCGTTAAGTAGAAGATGCTGTCACCTACATGACCTGATTAATGATAGTCCTAGACTAAAAAAGAAATGGAAGGTTTTGTTCCTTCGTCTGATGTTTGGAAAGTGGTACATCCTCATCCCTTGCAAATCTCTATGCAACATTCTTTTCTGTACAGGGAACATGAAAATATTCAAAATGTCTCAAAATCTCTGACCATGCATAACATGCCTTTTTTATCTGCATTAGATATTTCATATTTGAGAAACAAGTAGTAAAAAGAAAAGATAAAGTCAATATTTTCCTCTGTGATCTTGTAGATAATAATAATAATTATTATTATTATTATCTTGTTTTAAATGAGAATATTACATTAAATGAAAATATTATATTAAATTGGAGATGTACATTGTTATCCTCATACTTTGACACAATGTGCTATTTGATTTGTTTTGACATGAAAAAAAAAACATTCTTCTTGTAGGAGGAGTTAAAGTTAGCACTACCTACAATGACCACTGCATAATATTAATTCCTTAGAAAATTTAGTAGGAATAGGTTTAAAACAAGTATTTCTCTGAAAAACTGCAATCCTTGACTTTGCAATTGTGTGCTTAACTCCTGTGAATATGTGCAGGAAAAGGTTATTTGAATAATAATGATAAAAACTTATGTCAATCTTCCCATTCAACAGTACATTTCAGAGTGTATTTTCTTATTTGTGTATTTTAGCCTAGTAAGTCCAGACTTCAGATTCATTTTGGATTAGTATATATGCATGCAATTATTGAATAAGTAAGGAAGATAGAATTTGGGATTTGGGCAGCCAAATGCATATGCACAATTTTTTACAGATATGTCCTAAATTTTATTTGTTTTGTCATAATTTAAGGAATATATCTGTGTTTTTTTTGCATTGATTTTACCATTTTGTTATTAAATGTATGATGAAAGGTTAAAAGCATATTTCCTGAAGTAAAAGGAGTTAAAAACTGTCTCTACTATTTATCTGGAAGAAAGGTACTCATTAATGACATCATTATGATTACTTATTTAATATATTAAAAAGTGAATATGAACTCATTTCTCTTTTTCAACTGATGTATTTTAGCACTTTGTGAAAAGTATAAAGAAAGAATTCTTAACTTTTTTAGGCTGAAGAAACTAAAGACCTAAAGTGATGAATTTTTCATTAATGCCATAGTAATTACAAAACTTCTCTTGAGAAATAGAAGTATTTTCACAGATTTTAATTACATGTTTGTAAGTGTGTGTGGTTTTTTTTCTTCCCTGGCTAATGGTAGTTATAAATGTTTGAAAAAAAACAAATTGAGAGCAAGTGATTATGAGTGGGTATTTTAATCAGCATGATTGGCTTATTATCAGAAAGCTCTCAGTGATTTTATTTTTGGAGTTTTTGTATCTATAAGATGCTACTGAAAAGGAGTATGTTAAGACTGTTACACTGAATCTTTTCATTAACAGAGAACTAACATTGCCACCATACTGTAGTCTTCTACACTTTCAGCAAAAATATTAAATACTGCAGAAATATTTATCATGAAGGATGTACCAGACATTGTGCTCAGCATCACATTCTCTGGTCTGTATATCTGGCCTTACATTTATTAAATTTATTTATTTCCTTCTAGAAGAGCTTGTAAATATCTCTCTAGTAGTCTGATGATTCACAAATAGAGACCTCTTTTCCACGTAAGACGAGGTCTCTCAAAATGATAGCCCATTTAAAGTCCACATAACTCGTGATGTATATATATAATAAATGACATTTCAACAATATTTGTTAAGTTAACTCTCTTTTTAAGTTTAATATAAGCATCTAGTGCAAACTTACAGCTGAGAAAATTTCTGCTGCATATCTATATGATGCTATTATAATTACTTAATAATGAATACAGATGATGAAATTCCTTAAAGACATGATGGAAAAGCTTCAAAAACCTTGCAAAACAAACCCTGGATGTTCTCATGGAGAATTAAAATGTAGCTCAGGAACTTTGCTAGACTTTCCAAACATTGGGAAGACAGATTCTTAACTCCGGAACAACTTAATCATCCTTTGATAATTGTTAAAAAAATTGCACTGCCACATGACAGAAATTTTCTTATTAAAGGTGAGAACTGAAATGTTCTTATATGAATTCAGATATTGATCCTTCAAAGCTATCATCGAACATCATAATGACAATGTAAAGTTGTGGATTTTTTGCCAGTAGCACTTACATTGGAATTTGTCACAAAAATATTGATTGTGTCTGAGTCATCTGAAACAACCTACAAATGAAAATGAAAGAGAAATACATTTTAGCTTTCCCAAAAGCCAATACACAATGGGCATTCTCAGATAAGACTATGGGTGACACTGATTTGGAAAATATCTTCTGTCAGATTGAATGAAAAGTGTAATGTCTGGTTCCTCCTACAGACATTCTCTGTAATACTTACACTGATAAATAATGACTTGGCAAAAGTCGACGTAAAGAGCCAGACAAAACTAACATGTCTCTCATAAGAGTTATGAAATGCAAAGTGCTCTGTGAATTTGCAATCTGGTTCAGTGATTGAATTTCACATTTTATTATGGCATCTGCAAACATGTCATTTTAAATGGATTAGCACTGTATTTCTTATTTTAATAAATCTTTCTGCATTGAGTTTTAACAGAAACAGCTTTAATGAATAAAGTAAATGTACTCAAGGAACACTGTCAGGAGAAAATGATGTTCTAAGAGTCAGATTTGAAAAGCCATAAAGCATTAACGGTGTTCATTTTTTATCTTACACTTTTTTTTTTTTTTAATCTTCCACCATGCCTTTTATTCTGCACTTATAATTACATCTAAATGACTTGCTACTTTTCTGAAGTTACAACTACTTTCTTATTCCTTGATCATCTTGCCTGGAAAACAAATCACACTTGATGCTCTTGAGGTAAAGAGCAATATCCCAAAATCTTGGGATTTAGGGTAAGAAAGAACCAGCAGAAACCAAAGCACATCCGTACTGAGCAACAGTGCTATTAGGAGGAAACAAAAACAAACAAACAAATATATATATATATATATATAACCCAAGAATATAAATAAATTGATGAGTTACACTGTGGAACTTGTACCTTTTTAATATCTGCATCATTCAACATTACACACCACATACCGATCTTAAAATACTTCAGTTTGCCCATTGAAAAACCTACTGTGCCAACATGGCTTATCAAAGATATCTGTTTCAGCCTAATTGTATGTACTCACCAAATTTATGTATTTTCTATATAGAAAAAATATACATGGGTGTGCTTTCTGATATATATATATATAAATCAATAGGTTACATTGCATTAATGGCCTTGTTCAACACATAGATGGATTTTGGAATCTGCATTTGTGGCCAGTGTGCATGGGTTTGTGTATTTCAAAGTACATAAATATTTCTAAGTTGTGTTCAGAGCAGTAACATTTAGGCTTGTGGATGCTGTCTTATACAGAGCAAAGGCTGTTCAGAAGCTTTACCTGGAGCAGCAGTTAACTAAATTCAGTTCAGGCATTTATTCACATTTCTGAAAGCACAATTATTTATTTATTTCTCCTATTGAGTTACAGAGAAATAAATTCTTAATAATATAAAAAAAAAAAAATCCATGTGTTAGAAAGTCTCTATCTGAGTTTTAAATCCTTGATGTGATGATCTGCCATCTGATTTTTGGTCTTGGTTCCTTCACAAAACATTTTTAATGGTAGTTTAGACACTATTATTATGATGACACCTGTATGGGAAATTTAGCTGCCTGGAGTTTACTGCAGAACATTGCTTTCTCTCCTTTCAGTTAAAGCACCAGAGAAATGTGAATAACTGCATACACTTTTGGTATTACATCACCTCTGCTATTGGACCATCTGTTCTTGACTGGAAGCATCTCAAGCAGTGTAATAATTTTTTTTTTTTTTAACATCTGTTTTCTTCCTTTCCACCCCTTGAATATTTCTTTAATACTTAGGTTCCTGAGATGAGCCCCAGCAACAACCTCTCTCTGACAGGAAGAAAAGATGAGGTTCTACAATTTTTTGAACAGTTATCCACATTGTTGATATAGACTGATTATAGGCTCCAAGCAAGCTGTTCTAGTGGAGTGCCTCTCATGGCAGAGAGGTTGGAACTGGATGATCTTCAAGGTCCCTTCCAGCCAAAGGACCATACCAAGCCATGATTCTATTCAAATGTCCATTTTTTGCTTAGTTGAACGTAATCTCCTGATGCCAGATTTCTCCCAAGCAACTGAAAGTTATTATTACTGCATTGTAGCAGAACAAAAATATGTGAAGGTGTAAGCGTAATGTTGTTTTAATTGAGTGTTTTGTTTGTGATCTTACAAAAATTGAGCTGAATAAAACTTTATTTTGAGAATGCTGCGTCCCCCACTGATGAAATAAAATATGTATTTTCATTGTTATAGAAGTAAGAAATTATGCATGTTTGGTTTTGCTTAAGTTACATTTCTATAGCTGGTGTAACTATTCAACCAGAAGGCAGCAGTGATTTGATTAAATTTGTCAAGAACAGATACACACATTCAAATTTCAGATCAAGTGTATGCCTGGTACTCTTGTATAAGAAAATTTGTACTGTAAGTCACTTTGACTATTTAATTGGACTCTCACACTTAAATCTCATCCTCTTAGAGCTGTATTAGAGCCATAAAGGTATATATTGTCATTCTTATTTGCTAAAATCTTCATGTTGTCCCACTAAAGTCGCTCACTGTGAATAATCATGTTTGCTCTGAAAGGTTTCTTACACTATTCTGAAAGTAAGGTCCACTGCTGAATGTGGAATACCCTTCCTAAACACTTTGCAAAGTTATGCAAAAAGAAGAACACTGGGAATCCGAGGCTGATCCAGTAACTAAACAGGGGAATATCACCAGTATTGTTGAGATACTAAGTTTTTATAGGTCTTTTCTTTGCTCAGAGGGTTGCAGAAACAGCAAAATCCTACTGCATATGTTGTGTGTGTCCTTGCAGAATGTCTGCTTTCCAGTCTATTGTTATGTTGTAATAATATTCAGACCTCTGGATCATCACTGCAATTCTACATTCTATGCAGCCACTGAAACAGATCACTTGTCTTTTCGGTCACAAAAGCTATTCTTTAAAATAATGTCTTTTAATTTTCTTTTTTTTCCTACATAGGATAAATATTTCTACATCCTGGACTTCTTGTTGAGCTTTTCCTTTCTGTCTCTTGTATTTTGCAGATACTGTGGAAGATGAAATGGAAATGGCCACAGTACGACATAGACCTGAAGCTCTTGAACTGCTGGAAGCACAGAGTAAATTCACAAAGAAGGAACTTCAGATCTTATATAGAGGTTTCAAGAATGTAAGTACTTCAGTTTTTAATTTACCATCCACTTACATGTTACATGCTACTGCAATCTAAGTAGTAATAAGAATGCTTTCGATGGAGCTTTTGGGGTTCCATAGTTAAATGCTACATGTGGAAATATGCATAAAATGTGGAAACAATCAATCTGCATCAAGTGAACATTTTAATGACCAAAAGATGCAGACAAAGTATAAAGCTGAGAATAATTTAATTTAGTAAAGTAGGACTGTTCAAAGAGAGATTGAAAGTTGTGTTGTGTTGAGTAGATTAATGAAATGATAGGAAGGAAAATAAATTATGAAGATTTTGGTCAGTTAGATGACAGATTTGGATTATTGTAGTGATGGTAGTTATCACAAGAAGTAATTGGCTAAAATTGCACTAGAGTTAGTGCTATTTGTAGGGTTACACTATATTTGATGTTAAGAATTTTGAGTATTAGTAATGGCTTCCAAATTGCCGTGTTAGCCTGTGAACTCAGATGTGAGTATTGCAACTGCGCGAGTGCTAAGTCTGCTGAGCTGGAGGTAAATTGCACGATAATTACCTTTATTGCCTTTTGGTTTAGTTTTTCTTCCATCCTTAAAAAAGGGCCTTCTTGCCTATGGCATTTACTACTGACAAAAATTGATGTAACAAATATTATAATGCTAAAACACAGCGAGCGTAACTACGGAGAATATTTTCATTAGTTTGTACAAGGAGAGGTGTAATTCTACAAAACTCTTAGATATCATGCATTTTATAGTGAAAGCAAGCTGTGTGAAAGGATATTTTAAAACAACATTTTTCTTGAAATCTCACATTGGAAGTAAAATGCAGAGTAATTTAATGCGTCCTGGCTATATATCATACCCATTTTCAGACAGTATATAATGTTGGCAAGTTAGTGATTAACAGTGATTACTTTTAAAGGCTTTTCATTTCCTCAAGGTACTAGAGAACATTCCCCTGTTAATGATAGTATTTCCAAGCTATTGCAAATCATGAGCTAATGTTCCTAATTATCTAAGGCAGAAAGGTAAAAGCATAGTGGTAAAATAAGCCTTCTGTCTGTTTCTCTAAGAAAGTTATTTTTAGAGCCTCAGAACAAAGGACCTTGATGATTCTCTGTGTAACATGATGTATGGAAGAAGAGAATACATTATTATTAAGAGAATACAGTATTTTAATTAGTTACTGTGTTACAATTATTTTCAAGAGGATTTCCAGCTCTTTTTCTACTGTTGTGTCCTAAGATGTATTGCATCAAAGGAATTTTGATGGTAATACATCTTTATTCATTCATTTCATTTCCTTATCAGTGCATGGTAATTCAAGACATGCAAGCATAAATATCTTCGAATATTTAGAGCTAATGAGCATGGAACTCAGATTTTTTGTGTTTAATGTGATTGCAGAGTTATCAGTTACTTTCAAAAATGCTGTAAAACGTTCCCAGTGCTGATGACTGTTATAAATCAGTTTAAAGCAACAGTCTTAAGCTAAGCTTCAAATTTCAGAAATGGTTACTTTTGGTTGAGCTGGGTTTTTTCTTTTCTCTTCTGCTGCAAAACTTGGTGCTAGATTGCAGCTCCCTAATGTCTTCAGAGAATGAGTAGGATAAGTCTGTCTTAGCTCTGTCAGAATGTTGTCTATGTGAGTTAGTTCATTTTCCTGTCACCTGTTCAGGTTTTATCAAACACAGTTTGAGTGGTTCAGTGGACATTGATATTGGGCTGCATTACAATCTCTCCCATGGCTGTACTTAAATGATCTCCCTTGACAGTGCTTGTTGAATTCTGTCTACCATTGGCCACCTCCCTTCTCACTAACCCTCTTTTAAATCCAGTTTAATACTATCCTGCCAATATTTTCACCCCATGTGCTTCATCTCTGTGCTTCATTCGTCAATATATGATGGGGGCCATGCAGCTGGAAAGTAGTTTGGCAGAAGAAGACCTGGAGGTCTTGGTGAACAGATAGTGGGAGGTGATCTTTCCCTTTAATTCAGCAATGCTGAGGGGAAACTTGAAATGTTGTATTTAGTTCTAGGTTCCTTAGTTCAAGAGAGACAGGGACATACTAGAGAAAGTCCAATGCAGGGCTGCAAAGATCAAGATGAGACTGGAAAACCTCTAGGGTAGCAGACAGATTTTGCTCAGTCTTCCTCTCTGAAGTGTCTGTATACTCATAGATGCAGTATGGAAAATAAATAGGAAGAACTAGAGATCTGTGTGTGTTCACAGAGCCATGTTTTCATTGCAGAACAATATCACAAATGGTTATGTACTCTTTAGGAAAGACTGGCCAGCAAGGCAAGGCAGTGGAGTTACTCTTTATGCAAGGCAGCTCTGCCTAGGGGTGAATAATGAACAAGTTGAGAGCTTAATGAATAAGAATTCAGAGGCAAATAGGGGTGATACCATTATGAGAGTTTACTACAGGCCACCTGTTCAGGAGGAGTACGTTGATGAGGTCTTCTACAAACACCATTTTTCTTTTATGTACTTTAAACACATTTATCTCTATTTCTTAATTATGTCTTCTCTGAAAAATAATTCATGTCAATTTCAAACCAATTTCCTTATATTTTAATGGCTATAGTATTTCTGCTATGAGAAAATGAGTATTGCCATTACTTCTCTCAGACATTGTTTTACACTTCTTTATCCTAAGTAGTGTCTTCTTTTTTTAACTGAAACTTTTTTGTCTATATAATCACTCATAGTACACAACTCATTCCAACCTGTTGACTTCCCTGAATCCTTTCCAGTTCTAGGATGTCTGTTCTGAGATAGTGGCAACCAGAATTTCATCCAGCTTATGTCCCATAACTTGTTATTTATAGTTTTAAGTTAATTACATACAGTTATTGACTTCAGATGGGAAAGAAGCAAGTAATACTGTATTTCTTTAGTATAAGTGATTTCTACACAGTTTCATTTATTATGCTTTTTATTTAAACATAAAAATAAGCAATTTTCGTCAATTTGATTTACAGGCAAATTGCATTCCTGATCTAGCAAAAAATAGTTTATATACAAGGAGCACCAAGTGTCAGGTATCATCTTTGTGTGTATGTACATATATGAATGTTTTAGAGAGTGCATTGTGGAATAGCTGATGTTTCAGGAAGAAAGTACAGGACAACAGCAGAAAGGGCCCTAAGAGCATTGAAATGCCTATCTTGATGACTGTTTGATAGTAATCAAGGTCACAATTTAAAATACAAGAGGTGCACTACAGAAAATATAAGTAAGTGAGATAATCACTTTCAGATGACCTAACAACTGTTATAAGGAAATACATAAAAGGATAACTTATACCTATATTTGTCAATTTGGCCATTTAAAATCTATGCTATCCTTGAAAAATTAGATTAAAGAAAGTCCTAATCCTTCCCCAGACTCAAAAGATTGTCCTTAGCACTCTGGCTTTACAATGCTCTTGCACTCTTGTTGATGAATTGTTGCTCAGCTGCCATCACAGTGGGACCTCTCCATTTTGCATTTGGCTTCCTGTCATTCCATTTCTTGTAAATTGAAATTGTGATTGCAGCAGTCATTAACCTTTCAAACCAGTGTCTCTGTGGCAGGCCTAGTACAAGAGGTACTTCACAATAAATTGCACAGACTATCAAGCATGCACTCAACATGTGGTCTTTCTTTCTCTTTTGTCCATTGATAGATCTCTCACAGACTTAAAAATGTTCCTGAGCTATGGCACATTTCTATTTTAAAAATATTTTAAATAATGCTTCTGTTGCACAAAGGATGCTCCTGTGCTAAACTTAAACGTTAATGATTTTTTTAATTTTGGTTGATTATTCTCATCAGAAAATCTGTAGAATGTCATTCAGGGAAGCTACTACACATTACTGGAAATGTGAAAAAATTCTTAATGAACGTTTTTCTCATCTAGCTGTATATCTGAGAAAGTGTAAATTTAAATTGTGCATACAAAAAAATGTCTTTGGATACATACAGGCTCTTTGAATAGGCAGCTCTATATTTATAAAATTTTTTGTGAAAATGAGATTTCTAAGACAGCTTTCTTCCCTGGTAGTGTTAGCAGATGAGGCAAACAGCAGCAGTAAGAAAACTGCTCTAATAATGTTACGCTCAAAGGTTGACTCCTCCCATCATACTACCATCCATGTAAAAATTGCTATGTGCATAACTCAAAATATGCTAATTTATTCAAATGTTTTTCCATTTCAATTACAGTCTGATGGAAGCATTGTAAAACTGTCTGTTGCATTTGTGAATCTCAGAGAAAGCTTAATGACAGCTCATTTTTTAGTTTGTAACAATTATTTGTTGATTGTCTAGAACATTCAAGAGCTTGTATGATAAGGTATAACTATTCCCATTGACCTTTTCAGAAAATTGTTCTAATAGTAACTTAGAAAATATAAATGAGGAAAAAGCACTTGTTTTGTCTAATGACATATTTTTCCAATCTGTTGAAGGGAAATAAAAACGAAAGGTTCCTGTCTTCTAGGTTTAACCATCTAAGGTATATCTACATACCCAACTCTAAGAATAGGTACAGGATATTCTTTATAAGTTGGACTAGATGATTTAAAGACGAATCTTCACTTAGAACAGTTCTATCAGTTTGTGATATGAACTGCCCATATTTAGGATAGGTGAGTAATTTAATACAAAGGATTGGCCAACAATTGTCAAGAAAATAAAATTCAAATTTATCTTCAAATATCGGTTCCAGATCTTTTACAATAAATGTTTGTATTATGTATTTAAATCCCTCTGAATCAATTTGTGTTAGATCATTGTGATATGGTCTAGAAAACTTAGCTGCTGTTCAGTAGCAGCTCTCATTACAGTTATTTTCTTCAAAGACAGAGACCATGAACTACAACTAAGAGAGCCTTCACGATAGCAAGGAAGCCACTTAGACTGGCTGCTGAATGTCTCCAGACACAGATATTTTCCTGAATTTCTTTCCCTTTCCAATGCTTGTAAACTTAGACTGGGCACTTCCAAGGGCAAAAAGTGATCTGATAATTAGAAGCCTGTAACAAGTTAGTTTTGTTCACATGCCTGATAAACAGAACATTTTGTCATGTAGTGAGAGCTAAATAAAAAACACAATTTTGGTAAAAAACTAGTTGATATTAGAATAGAAAAAATAGTTGTACTAAATAAAAACATATTTCACTACATTTTTTTCCCTTGCATTTTTTTTTTTTTTGCTTAATATTTGGGGTTATCTACCATGCATTTTGCAATATATCAATTATCTTGTACAAAAACTGCCTTTTACTTCGGTCTTTCAGAGTCTAAGATAATCAATGTCTTGATTGGAATTTACTTAGTACATATGAAAAATGTGTTCCCTTTTATTATATTTGTCAGCCATTAAAAACTGACAGGGAACACAAGCATTTGATTCTGAGAGAGAAAAAAAAGATGGTGATCCAAAACCTTGGAGTAACTTCATGATGAGCCAAAGTTGGAAAGTCCATTCTATTTTTTCTTGCTTCTTCACATTTGTCTCCTACTCAAAACCATTACAAGGAGAAAAGGCAACATGATTCCTTATTTCTTAAAAGTGAATTGTTTGGGTTAGAAGGGACCTTAAAGTCCAACTAATTCCTTAGGTAGGGATATCTTCCACAAGATCAGGCTGCCCAAAGCCCCATCCCATGTGGCCTTGAACACTGAAACAGGTTTCAAACAAGGTGAAATAGCAGTTTAGCTTGGATCACCTATCTGTAAGTCATGAATTTCCCCCATCTCAAAGGCAATAGAATGTCTTCATTGTAGTCCCATTCAGTTCTACACTGAATCCATGTGTTTGTACTGTAGTTAGTATGGGATCAAGATTAATACAGTTCAAATTAGGGAAAGAAAACAAAACACAATAGATAGTATGAGGGAAGAGGACATTGATGCAAAAGAATTTTGCCCTTCACATCACTTCTTCAGAGCTTGTTCTTGAAGATGAGGTGCCTTAGTGCTTTAATACACTTTTCAGTCTCCTCTACTGAGCCCTAGGACGAGAATGAAGATATCATCTCACCAGCAGCCAGTGAGTTTCAGAGAGACATCTGTCTTGTGGGTGGTTGCCTCAAGAATGTATATACTGCTCATCGCTCAAACCTCTTTCTTTTTTAATAGTGTTGTTTAGCAGTTGTGTCTTCAGATAGATTGTCTTAGTTTTAGATGAGTGAGAAAACACTTTTTAAAAAAGGGTGGAAGTTTGTGAGTATGTTTAGAAAGCACTGGCATCTGTAACTAGTTACTGTTACTTAGAGGAAACTTTTGTGAAAATCTTTTCACAAACTGAGCAATAAATAATGCTTACATTCATTTTATATTTCTTTCAAGAGTTAGTTGAGAAACTCAAAACTTTTCAAATACGAATAGAAATAATTTAGAGGTAGAGTTTGACAGACCTGGTGTATAGTTGTCACTCGTCACAGATTTACAGACCTTAATGTGTTCAGTGGAGGTACTCGTTTCAATTAGTCTCGCAGTTGCTGGCAGAGAGTGAAATCCTCTTTCTGAAAGTTAATAACGAACTCAGTCCCTACACTTCTATTTACCTCATGACTTACTGCTGTTCCCATTGTGTTCATTGGGGAAAAACTGTCATCTGGCACATCAGAGATTGTCTTTATAATAAGTGATTGCTTACTTCTGAGTTATTTCTGATAAATGTAGGTCTTCGCTAATTAAGCACAATATAAAAAGAACATGATTTCAAGCACCCAGCAGTTCAGAGTACAGAATACCTCTAAAGTTCTTCTTCTTCAAAAAAGTCAATTTTATATTTTAGTGAGTTTAAATTGCTCTGAGTGCTTGTCTGCCCTTCCTACCTGAAGCTGGCAATACCCTTTCATGTGACTGGTGTGCTGTCAGCTGGGTTCACTGTGAGGCACTGCATCAGACATGCCAGGCTGACTCTTTATATGCAATACATACCTTCTGCTGTACCAGCCAGCAGTTTAACATAGCCTATCTACTGGCAGGGCTGCTTTCAACAATAAAGCTTTTCATGTGGTATCTGCGAAATATAAATTTATGTACTAGAATATGAGGAGCAAAATATCTTTTGGCTACAGCTCGCTGCAGCTTTTTGTGGCATCTAGACAGAACCTTGCAAAGCTTGGTGCTTGAGTTAAGCAGAATTATTGGATTTTTATTTCTGCATCATCACTAACATTAGAGAGGTAAAATTTGGTGCAGTGCATCAGTGAGAATGTTGTCATTTTAAAATTCTCTCTGTGTTACAGTGTAATTCAGGAAGTCTAATAGGACAAAAAGACTTTCAAGTGGGCCTGTAAATCCTGCTGCTATAGTGATACTTCTGGATGGTGCAGTTCAAACATTTAGGTCCTGAGTATTTCAGATCTTTTCAGAGAATACATTTTTTTGCAATGAACTCAGGGATTTGTTCTAGATGACAGGAATTCCCAAGTAATTTTGAATCTTTATCTTTTTTCTTCTTTAAATTCACGATAAGTTTGAACTAAATCAACATCTAGTCTTCGACAGCTTCAGAAGTTTTTTTCATTCATTTCCACAGAGGTAATTTCATGTAAGAAATTTAAAGAAATTGCTTTGTTCTACATCTGTGTTAAAAGTAGACAGCAACAGTTCTTCAAATAAAACAGTAAATCACAAGTGCCACAACGTCAAGGTTAAGTCTTTCAGTGCCATGGAAGAATATTACAAGTTGTGGCCCAATCTGCCAGACTCTTTGATTGAGTCTGAGTGTCTAGCAGAGCCAGCATTCTTCAGATCAGCTGGACATTTGTGCAGTTGCTCTTCACTCAGATTATTCGAGTGATTCTCATGTTAACTTTCAAGTTAGGGAATTTATTCAACCCAATTAATTCTATTGTAAAATATACTTAAAGAACATTGGATAAGTTAACAGAAGAAATAGGAACTAATAACTCAGAAGGCAGCGTGATTCAGTAAACACAGCCTGTAGCTAGAAATCTGAAGATTCTTAATGTTTTGGCTCTCCAGCTTGCTTTTTAACTGTTACACACCTTTAAAAGCCTAACTATCATGCTCAAAAGCCTTCTGGCTTGCAAGAGCACATTATTACCAGAGCTTCACTGCCTGCATGGGCTCCACGTTGACAACTGCCTAATTTAATATCTCTTCTCTGACAACCAAAACCTTTTAGAGTGTCCCTGGCTATCTGAGAGATTGCTTCTCAGCCTTTGATCAGAGCCTTCTCAAACATGCCCTGAGAATAAAGTGGGGAGCAGCAGTAGGGAGGCTGGTGACTGTGGGAAACTGAACTTTCCCAGGAGCTGAAGACAACAAAGTTCATCCTCACAGGAGAGAAAAATGAAGGCTGAATTCCTGTGCACTGAATGAAATGTGTATTCTGTGGATGGTATATTTGAGCAGGACCCCTTCATGGCAAAGATCCATATCCATCAACTAGAAACAGCAGTAACTTCATGTCTGAAGAAAAGCACTGAACTAGGAAGCTCCCCGTGTGGTGCTTCTAACAGTGATTTACTTGCTCCATTTGTGAATCTCTGACATGGACCAGCATTACTGAGGGCTCACAAAAAGAAACGTATCAAAAATAATTTTTATAAGTGAGCCCCCTGCATTTGGTTATAGCACTGTTTGTCTCCAGCTCAGTATCTAGCATCAACTGCAGATACAGGCACATGATCATCCTTGAGACTATAATTATCAGCAGCAACCACTGAACTTAGGTGCATAGGATGAGCATATGTTTTGTTCAGGCAATAGAGTTTTGTATCAATATGCAGGAAATCAAGGTTGAATAACTTCCATATTATCCCATTGAACAATCCAGTACAGCTCATGTTCTTTTTTTTCACTTATTTGAAACTTTTTTAGGGCAAAAGCTCTTACTCTTTCTTTAGAATAATGACTCCTTAGTAAAAATCAGTAAAATGAATGATTGATTATTATTAATGAATTTTGAACTAGCAATCCTTGTTACTTTCCTCCAGAGCAATATAGAAGATGGCACCATATGAAACAACAGAGATATTCAGAGGAAATCAAATGTAAAATTAGATTTATCTTGGCACCAGACAGTAAAAAAATGTTTATCAATTTTTAACAACATCTATAAACTCACCAATTCCACATACTTGTAACACTGAGCTCCTGAAATTATAATTTTATCCTCCTGGGATGAAAATCCTGCCTCTATTAAAGTCAGTGGTAAAACTTCATTGAGTTCGATGGAACATATCCAAATGTTAGGAATTTTCTGTGAATTTCTTCATGTGTTTTTCACTACGAGAATGGCTACTGAAGGATTCCAGACCTATAGATAGAAAAAATGCAATTATCATTTTCTTCCGATGATTTGTCTTTCACTGTTTTAGCTGTCTGTGATGAAAAGAGCCACACATTCATTCACTCTGTCAGACAATAATTTATTGTTAATTGGCTCTGAAGGCCTCCAGGCCAGTCCCAGGAGAAGAAATGTCCATGAGGTAAAACCAACATAGTCTGATTCTTGAATTTTAACCAGTTGATAAATAAGTACATGTGCCTGTTGCCCTGTGCTGGAAAAATCCAATCCTTTTATTGTTTTTTTTCAATTTCTTCTTGCCTCTTATATTAATAAGCCATGAAAGACTACACTATCAAGTTATTGCTTCAGCTCAACTGGGAGCTTGCTGGACCTCTTCTGCGTTCTCAGTTATTAAACAGAGGACATGAAATACAGGGTTTCAGGTTTTGCCCTGCAAACAAGATTCCCTGTGCTTTTCTTTGGAGCAACTTTCGGGAAACTTCAAGGCTCTCTAAGAAGTTTTCTGCTCCGTCTCAGAGGGAGATCTTGTTAGGATCCTAAGATTAAAACTATCCCTTTTCAATTTATGTAACTATCTCATCAGTAAGCAGACAATGAACTGGCTAGAAGCTTATGCTCAGGGATCAATTAATTTTTCTGTTTCTTAACTTTAATTAGCATAGCTTTCCAGATTTGACTATCATAATAATCTCTCAGACTTGATCAAATGGCAACACTGAATTTGATTTACAAAAAATTCACTGCATTTTCAGTAGCATTGGAAAAATTAGATCAAGTCATACGGCATCTGCTCCACTGCACCAGAGATGTAGTGTCATCCCCTGTAATGGAGCCCAAGCTATAACAGCCTTGTTTTTTCATTTTGTTCTCAGAAGCTGTAGTTATGGAACAGTGAAAAGTTTTATGTACCATAAACTTAGCACGTTTCACAAGAAGATTTTATGCCAACCAGTTTCATCCTCAATAAATCTACTTAAGGACTGATACCCCTATGAGACATGAAATCTCAGTCTTATGGCTACATTATATGATGCAGAACTCTTTTCCACATGTGCCCGATTCTCTAGTTATCTTTCTTCCTCATCTGTTTTAGCTGGGAGATTTCTTCAGCTTCTTTTTTTGTTTCTCTAAGCTGCTCATTTTCTCAAAAAATATCTCAGCAAAAAATAATCGCCATTTATTTAGAATCAGCTTGGTATTCAATTCCAATTATTTTACTTACTTGAACAATTTTAGAAATGCTGCCAAAAATGAGAACCCAGTGTGCCAAGTATCTACCTACAAGACAGGGAAGGCTTCAAAACAGTCTAAAGGAAATTGATTTATGTAGCATACTTAGACTTTTATCATGCGAAAAAAATGTTACTGATTTATAATCCTATCTAAACTTCTAATTGCATTATGATGTTTTTTTTCATGTCCTTTACGGAATTATAGAAACAATATTTCATTTGTCAAGTAGCTATGGTACATCTTTCACCATTTTATGGAGCTATTTGTTCCTCTTTCTCAAAGGCATTTAGTTTCATATCCCAGAGTCTTGTCATGAAGTCTGCTCTGGCCCTTCCGTGATCACCTTGAACAACACAGTTCTACCAGTCAGGCATATTCTCCATGTCATGGACCTGTGCTCTGGGGATGATGTCTTTGGGTAACAGACTAAAATAAATGTAGATGTAGTGTGCTGGCAGGTTGGACAAGCTCAGATGTGAAGTTTTGTGACATGGAGAGAACCCATGTCACATATTGAATGCAAAAGAGCCTCTGTGAGAAGGCAAAATTCCCTTACGTTGTGAGGATGGAAGAAGCATTGCTTCCTGTGGACACATATGTCTCACAGAGAGCACCATCAATTAGTTCACTGCCCTACAATTATGTGTGATTTCCACCACGGTACTTGGTCAGGTTCAATTTATGCCAACTTCAAACTCAGTTTTATAAACATTTATGCAAGAAAGCACTTTCTTCTGTTCTTTTATTTGCAATGCCCAGGGTTTTCTCCTGAAATAAAGTGTTATAAAAAATGGAGAATGCAAAAACCTTTGTTAAAGGATAAATGTATTGCTATATGAAAAATAAATAAAGAGTACAATATTTAATTTCCAGTTTCTTACCTATGCTGCATTGATTTTTATGCTCTTTGCCATTTCTGCAAGCTGACAGGATTCTGCAGGAGCTGAAATTCTTCTGTGTTTTTCATCATAGCTAGTACTAACCAAATATTGATCTGTCTGTCTTTTACCATGGCATGCCTTTGCAAGAAACAAAGAACTACCACTCTTTGAAAAATGCTGAAACAATATGAATTAGGACAGACTTTCAAGCTGATTGTCTTGCATTCGGATGTGTCCCAGGAATACAAAACCCACAGTGTTCTTATTTAATGATTAAAACAGTGTCAGCACTAAATACCAAAATTTAACTCAGACAAACATTAAAAATTAAACCCACAGTATTTTAAACAAAATATAGATAGACTTATCCCTGACACACTGAGGTTGCTTAATAAATATTGTGTGCTAAATTCAGGCTTTTTCTTTCCATAATGGTTATTTAATATTAGTAATTGTTGTCGATTGTGCCAATCTGCTAACAGGAGAGCTTCGGACCTTTAGTCATAGGTTGTTTGTATAGTTTCCTCTTCAGTGAATTTTCCAGTCCATAAGAATGTTAGGATCACCAACAAAAGCCCCAACTGAACTCCTAAATTCTAACTCACTCATGTAAGAAACATGAAATAAAAGCTTTTGTGGTTTTAGTGTAAGGAGTTGATATCAACACCAATATTGCTGGTATGGACTGAAGACATCCTCCATCTTTTTCAAAGATATCCCTTGAGAGGGTTTAAGGCAGTAAAACCTGAGCAATTAGCATTTGCTGGCAAGAGGCTATTTCTTCCTCTCTCACCTGAGAACTCAGCTGGTTTGAAGGGATGTGATCATAACCACTCACATAGGAACTTAACAAAAAGCAGTGCTAGCCTCAGTACAGCTTTTCCCAAGAGTCTGAGACACTCTTTGCCAAGTGTTTACAGCAAAATGCACCACTCAGTGTTTGAAGCATGGGTTCTGCTACATTTAATTTAATTATTGTTCCTGCCTATTCGTGAAGTCAGGATTGTAAAATGCCCTCCTGTAGTGACAAACAAGGACAGAAGCAGTAAGCACCTCTCAGATGCCAGGGACTCATCCATAAATTTTTGATCTGTCAGGCTTTGGGGTGAGCTTTTAAGTTCAAGTCTTTAGTCATGTTGTTTACTGTTGCTTTACTGCCAGCGCTAATAATAGGAGGCTAAAAATTACAGTGGTTAGTGGGCATTGCTAAATGAAGAGCAGTGCTGATTAAAAGTGCTGCTGGCACCCAGCCCACTGCATGGGAGATGCAGCCAAAGTGTTGATTGTTATTTACTGTGTGAAGTCACAGATGCTGGATAGGAGCCAGCTCCTCTGTTTCTGCTTGTTTTCCTCTGAAACTGCCATAGTAAGCAGGGGGTGGGAAGCAGCCTCTCATTGTTAGAGTATCTTTGAGTAAGAGGCTCAAAACCTTGTAAACTTTGCTGTGCCACTGGGAAGCAGTATTATAATTCTTATTACACTAAATTCAAACAAGAAGCATTGAGTTTTACCTGACAAGATGAAGCTTGAACAGAATTCTTCTATGTATCTCACTAGTGGATGTCAATGGAGACTGATTTGATCAGTCAGATGAGATTTGACGCTATCAAGTCCATTGGTTTGTGTGACATTCCTAGAGACACAGGCTGTTGCCACTGCAGCGTCTGTGAAATAAAAGATAATTCAATAACCTGTGATGTTTCCTCTGTGAGTCATTAGCTAAATTCTACTGCAGTTTAGAATAGTGAGGAAAGATTGAAAAGAAGGATTTTCATTCATTGATTTCTGTCTATGATATAGCATTTTCTATATGATTACACTGCAGTTATTTTCAGAAAGGTAAAACAAGAACTATTTCAATAAAGAAAATGTGCTGTAAAGTCTTTATATATATATATACTTATATATATATATATATAGCCTTATATACTTTATATATAAAGCTTACAGCTGAGAAAACTAAGATGAAAAATTTATTCAGAAACAAACAAACAAACCAAAACCAATACTTTCAATGCTCAGGAGGTTAATAGCTGTCCCTTTCCTGTTAGCATGAGAAGTAGAAGTGATAACTGAAATAAAAAATACCAGTGGTTTTCAGTGTCATCACCCTGAGTACAGGTTATTCATTAGAGAAAATGAGTTTATATCCTCCAAGCTAGAGATAGGTCATTAAAAAATACTCATTCATTCATAGAACATATATTGTTTTTGTACTGTGGATAATATCTCACAAATGAGAAGAATATTAGTAGTGGCCACAGAATTAATTTTTTTTTAGATAAATAATTTGTAAGAGTAATTTCTAGAACCATAATTAAGAAGTAAAAGTAAACAAAAGTCACACAAAAATCACTTTGTGTTGTAGAGTTGTAAAATTTCTACTTTCTAAATATCTTCATGTATCCATCCATGTACAGGCTCTTTAAGCGCTCATACAAGGCAGGAAAGTCTTCAATAATGTACTAGTTAATCTCCATTTTACTCTAGGAAGCATTTTTAGAACAAAAAATTACATGAAATTCCTTTAGCTATAATGATGTTTTAAAGTACACTTTGTCCTACACTTTGTATGTGTTCTGCTTTAAATAGATGTAGCATGAATTAAGCTGAACCAGGAAAAAAAGTCATTAATTGAATCTATTTCCTGTGTCTCTGGCATTCACAGATACATACTAACTTGAAAGCTTTTTGTTTATCAGTAAAATACTAATAATGAATTAATTAAAATAAATATGGAATGTAATTTTAAAATGCTAGGAAAGTTGGCAAAATATTTTAATTATATAGTGGCATGCAAAAACTGATTAGAGTAAAAAATTATGATTCTGAGTTGCTTGAGGAGTTATCTTCTCTCAGAAAATTAACTGGTGCTCTTTTCATGGGTAACCAGCATGAAGAAGGCAATGTCAGCTAGAGAAAAAAATCTTTACTGTTGAAGCCTGCCTATGCTCATCTTCCCATTTTGAGTAAGGAAGTACACAGTCTGCTGCCACTGTCCATGGCAATAATGTGAAAAAGAGAGAGCCTTTCTTAAAGCCGCTAGTAGTTTGTGCTTACACAGTTTTGTGTAGGTTAGCAGTATGTGCTGGAGTACTATGTTCCCTTCAGTAAGTGTTGTCAGATGTCAGAAAAATGCATTTATTTCTTGGTAATTAAAAGAAATTCCCTAAAATAACTTTTCAGAAGAAAGGTGACTGCATTCTGGGTTTGTTCCATCATATCACAGATCTGGCCGTACCTCAGAACGATAGGTGTAAAGATAGAATAAAGAATAAAACCAACATTCATCCTTTGTGAGGAGTTTGAGATGCTGTCCTGCCTACTACCACAGACCTTTGACAAACTAGCTTTTATAGCAACAGATAGCAAAGCTCAAGAGGAACACAGAAATGGGGGAAGAATATAATTGCTTGATCAAAGAACCAAAGTAGGTGTCTCTCTTCTGCCATCACTGCAATTATCTCATACATGCAATGATTTCCTGAAAACTTCCTCAGAGTGCCCTTTTGATGTGGAAGTGTTGAATGACAAATCAATACAAAGGAAATTAAATGCCATTCATCCAATTTCAAAAGGAGGAGCCCAAATACAATGCAACAGTTCAGAAGATTCTGTTCAAAGAGGCAGTTTCAGAGAAATGACTGTCTATAACAGATTAGAAAAAGAGGATTCTTTTCCTTTTAATCCACTGAAGAAATAACCCCTTGAAATTTTGCTAACACGTAATGGACAATACTTATAGCTCAGTCTCTATGAATTCATTGCCCTCTTGGTGGTAGCTAACTGTGGCATGAAAATGGCTGTTCCCCTCTGTCCACATTTTTTCTGTGAGAGCTTCTTCTAGAAGTATTTTGAGCAAAGGAATGAAAAAAAAAAAAAAAAAAAGGAGTATAAATATGGGAAATTTTAAAACCGTATTAGTGAGAAAATATTTTGTAGTATCTAACTTTTTACAGCTGTATTTTCTCTGCCTTAATTTCCAGTGTTTTGGTTTTTTTTAGGCACATTTCAAATATTGTAAGAGAAAGGGCTTCTCCAAATTACTTTCTTAAGACTGCTTCGCAATTGCTACCACTCAACCCTTTTGTCAGTAAGATCATTTCTGATACATGTTCTGCCCAAAATAAGCAGGCACTGAAATGTATTCCTGTGAAATACATCAAGGTTGAATTAGTTTTATTTTTTAGTATAGAGGAATGAGTTACAAAGTTACCTGTTTTGTTTTGTTTAAAATTAAATAAATTACAAACTTATTTATTCACAGTATCCAGTTGCATGGTCATAACTTGAGCTTAGCCCAATTGGCGCTGGTTTTTAATGCTAAAGATATTCCCAAGTAAAATCAGTTGTGATAAATGGAATATAAATTAGTGTACTATATATTAAGTTATACACATTTATTAAATATAATACCCTCCTTAGTGGGTCTGCTCAATTCAACAGAAATCAGCATACAGCCAGGAGTGAAATGCATATAAAATATAAACCGAAGTGAGCTGGGGCAACTCCAGAGGAGCCGGTGCATCTGGGAAAAAATGAACTAACACCTTTGGTCACCTTGTGTTGGAGGTAAACGGTGGTATTACAGTAATCAGCAGGCATTCCAAGGAGCTATTTGAAGCAAGCTGTTGTGGAGTTACAGCTGTAGGAAGGAAAATTAAACACTTGGGAACCTTGACATGAAAATTACCATTATGATGCTATTGTTGCTTTTTGTCACTTGTAGTTTTTATTTTTATCCTACAGCTATAACTTTATGCACTGTAACTCTACCACCCCTGCTCAGCCAATTACTCCATCTAAACATGGGATACATTAAATTTTAATGATCTATCAGCTTAATCATTACTGCAATTAGAATCACAGTTTTTTCAACAAACTCAAAAATATTTTTTAAACGTGTCACTGTTTGTTTGAGATATCTTTTTCTATTGTTTTCATCCTCCCACACCCACCTTAGTGCTTTTGTCACCATTCACCCTCCTGGCTGCTGGGATTTCTGCTTTTTTTTCCATACGAGCCCATGGCTACAGAGCCATTACCTGAACAGCAACACTGGGGAGTGAGAAGACTATTGTCTGAAGTAAGTTGGCAAAACATGTAAAAGCTGTTGAGTTTCAGAGATTCAGATTTAGGTTTTGAATGTGGCAGCTGCTAAGATTTATAAAGGTCTCGTATCTGTGCTACAGCTACCTATTTGGCTCAGCTGCTGAAGCACAACAGCTGACATATACATCCATTTTAGCAGAAGCCTTTAGTTTGCCTGTACTGTTAATGGCAATATGTCAGCCTGCATGTCAGGATGTGATGGAGCCCTTCCGTAGGGAGATTATCTGTTTTTCTCCTTCCAAGACATAATGAGACCATGTTAGACATCCCTCACTAAAGTCCCTATCTTGTCCTTGGAGGCACAGTTTGTACCTTTGTTCCTTGTATGTTCTACTTTTGGCACACAGTGTATTTCACAGAAGGAACAAAACAAGAGCAATTTATGAACTAAGTGTCAGTGGGCTTGTTCCCAATAATTTATACATGACAAAAAAAACCCAGACAATGAATTTGTACAGATGCAGCTTTGGAAGCAAGGAGTGCATAGAAAAGCTCTGCCCCATACATGCAATGGAACAACTTTCAAAACTGATCAACCGCACAAATTCTCCCAGAAATTAGGGGTTATCTCAAATATATTGCAATTCAGTGTACCAAGAAATATGGAATAGTTTTTCCTGCTGTCCAACATGAGCTCACAAATCTCAGGCTGTGGCCATCGAGTTTTGTTAAATTGCTTGCCTCAACCAAGGGCTTGGCTATTACTGCTCTTCAAGTAAGCTGCTGCTGGCTCATCCCTTAGCTTGGACCTAGGTGAAACAAGTCCCAAGCACTCCCCTTCTCCTCATTGACCTTCCATCCTTGCTGGTGAGCCCCCCTCAGATTTTCCACATCCCTGGGAGAGTACACTCTACTCTGTACTCTGCTAAGCAGGGAGAGACAATAGCTGGCCGTGGCTCAGAGTGTGGTTTATTTGCAGTAAGAATCCTTTGTTGATTCATACTTAACATCTGCTGTCATGCCAAGTCCTTTTTGGCAGTGCTGCCATTCCACCAGCCTCTTCACAGCTTGTTCTGGTGCAACAGACAGTTTCTTTCCAGATGCAGAGCATTGCAATTCTGGTTGAACTTCATGAGGTGAATGTTGGATTTCATTATCAATTTGGCCTAGATTATGCTATTAAATAAAGGCAATTTTTTTTATTCTTATGCTGATTTTGTCAAAGCCCTGTTATATTCAAATGAAAAATTAAGAACTGCACCAGGCTATGAAAAGCCACTGTAGGCTTGAGTTGTGGGGGTTTTGTTAGAATTAACTTTAAAGAATATTTCAGAATTAGGTGTATCATTTTCATTACATGTTTATGGTACTTATGAGTTTTTGGTGAAAAGAGAAGTCTATGCAAAAAGAGAAAATGTTGTTAGTCAGAGATAATTAAGTTGATAGACACGAACATATATCTGAAATTAAGCAGAACAAACACTGACAGCAGACAAAGCATTGAATGGGAATGTTGACGTGCAAAAGTCTTTAAGTAAAATATACTTAAAATTGCCAAAGCTCCTAATACAACTTAATCCAGCATTAAAAAATGTAAATTATACAGACAAATTTCTGAGCTTAGTGTTTTTTCTGCTTTATTCCCTTTTCTGCCCTTCACTGTTTCTTCTTTTTTATCTCTTCTCTAAAAAGGGTGTTGATTAAGCAGTAGAGATAAATCTGCCAAGAGCCATATTCTTAGAAATACTTTTTAAAAAAAAGGCAGCTTAGACAGCATGAAGCTTGTAAATAATTTACAGGTTTTGGAGTAGTTCATAAGACCATGTGCTGGAGGTGTAATTTCCCAGCAGTAAAACAGCAAGCAGGAGAGACCGTCAAAAGGCAGAATCATATTTATTATTCTCTATCTCTTCTTTCTGTCAGTTTATCTTATTTTCTCTGTAAAGGAGAGAAGACTGGACTCAGGAAGAGCAGTTCAAGATGAATTTATGCTCCTTTCCTTTTCTTCCAGAAGGAACACATAATGCAATTTAATGCAATTTTAAAGGACTGTCAAACACATTTTCTGTAATGAAATAAATTTATGTATACATCTAGAGGAAAAAAAAAGAGTATAGGAAATGGCTTAAATGTCTGATATTTTTCTTTCAAACTATTTATATTTCTTTATTTTATAAGAATTAAATGAAAAGTGAGAAACTTTTTTTTTTCAAATTACAGCTGGTACAATGGAAGAAGTCAGCAATAACTTAGTATAAAGCCATGGGGAACACTTAACAATTACAATATTAAATGCCTTTTATAGAAATGGAAAAATCTCTTGATAAATGCAAAAATAATGCCAGATTTATGTGTCAGGAAAGGAATGCTATTGGAGGTAAATGATGTTCACTATATATACATTTAGATTCATATTGCCTAAGGAAAAGCTGTTTGCAGTCTTGTAGTGTCTCCAAGCTAAAAAAAAAAGAAGTTTGAAACTGTTTCTTCTAAGGGTAATTGGCCAGCATCTCAGGTTTTAAATGAATTGCATTCCGTGGATGGAAGATGTAAGCTGTTACTGGCAATTATGTAACAAAGAGAAGAGGTAAATACAGAGGACCAACCTAGATAAATTCAAGAAGTTGTTCATTTCTTGCACTTTCATTCTGCCTCCATCAGTGACAGCCTCTATGGCCATACACAAATAGTTTTGTACTTGTCTCCATGTCTGCCCTTTGTCTACCTGTTCTGATCAAACAGAATTGTTTCTTACTATGTGTTCTCATGCTCCTACTCATTAGGAACTTAAGATCTGATTTTGGCTGTGACGTAAATCAAAATTTTGGCTGTGGGTGACATCAGTCAAAATAATCCAACATCTACAGAGCTGACACGCGTTTTTCAGGCGGCACATCATCCCTCGATTAGTGAGATGAGACTATTTGTTTCTTCTCAGAAGTTGTCAAAGTTATTAATATCTTGTTGTTTCTTATTTGGTCTAATAGAAATATCATTTGTCATGGGAAAAGCTGTTATTACACTGGCAAACAATGTTACACTGTTCTTTATCTTTTTATGAAGCTATTTCCTTTCCCCAGTGCTCCAGAATAGGATCACATATGAGTGTGAACAGCATAGCAATGGACAAAAATATATATATGTACCGTAACTGTTTGACTTTTCTTCCCTTCCTTTGTTTCTAGACATACTTTTATCTTACAGAGCTTGCCAGGCTTTTTTTCACCCACCGAATTAAAGAAGCAATTAAGGCAAAACAGAACTATGTGCATTGTCTGAAGTCATTGCTAAGTCTAGGAAGTCTGAGACTTGATTTCACAGTCTTGCCTTTAATTTTTACTGCATGACTTAGTAGTTGACATTGTATTCCTTGTTTTTCCTACGTCTTTACCTAAGTCATTTTTATAAAGTCACTGCTCTAATCCTCTTTTCTTCCCCTTTATTTCCCTTTGTTTCCTCTGACAACAGCCTGCTGTGACACATTCCACTCATTCTTCCTTACATATTTTAGTTTATAAACAAGATGTGAAGAGGCAGAAGGATCTGCAAGGCTTGAGAAAGACCTTCTGAGGTGGAATTTTTTGAATACATTAACTGTAACTCTTCAGGTACACTATGGTTGCATATTCTGATTGTGATACTGAACTGCAAATGCAGTTTCTTGGTTTCTGTGCCACACGGGTACAGCTTCCCCATGGCCAACAGTGACACCCAACACCTGACACCACAGCACAGCGGCTGCTGATCGTGCTGTCACTCAGTTCTCTCTGCTGAAGTTGAGAAGAAATGGCACAGAAAAAAAAAAGATTGTCCAATGGGAACTCTTTAGGAAGGCATTTCACACTTAATGTGTTAATATTTGGGTTAGAGCTCAATCAGGCTTTTGCATGACGTGTGTTATCTCAGAATCACACACGTGTTCTATGTGGCCTTTCAACACAGGGCTAGCCTGAAACAGATTCCACATTATTTATTTATTGTCTATCTTTTTCCAGGAATGTCCCAGTGGTGTTGTCAATGAGGAGACCTTCAAAGAGATTTACTCTCAGTTCTTTCCACAGGGAGGTGAGTACGTGGCAGCCATCATTAGTACGACAGTACACAGTGGTATGTCTGTTCACTTCTAAGTCTGACAAAAGATCCTATTCAAATTAAGAGACTTGTCTAAACTCATGGGGTACTTGCTGGACGCATTTAAAAATGCAAGTTTCTGAATGAAATTCAACATTATATGAAGCCTGTTATGAAGTTGCCACCTCTATTTGAGTATCTTTGAAGTAGGTTATTTCCTTTCAGAATTCCTATGCAGTCTTTTTAATTCTCTTTTATTCTACAAAACCTTTCACAGTAGGATTGAAATCTGTATATTTGTGGGTCAAATTAAAATCTGGTATCAATGGGAGAACTTCCCTGACTTTCATGGAGTTTCCCTACATAAACAAGGGCTTTTTCTGCTACACTTTATTTAAGTGCGGTGGCTTCCAGGGCCTTCATTAATTTCTTTTTCTTTATTATCTTTTAGTAAAATAAAGGCAACACAAAAAATGTAACTTTCTTTTGCCTCAAAACTCAGATTAATTTTTATTTTGAATAGTTTTCCCCTCTTTTCTTCTGCTTACCTTTATCATTCAGTCCTCCCTCTTATTTTCCAACAGCTCTTCAGTCCTGCCTCTTCATCTTTTCCCACAACTCTTGGGATTTGGATGCTACTCTGGGACTGTTCATAGCTCTTCATAGGTCTTTCTTTTCATGCATGTAAAAATAAATATATAAATAAACTCCTCAACTTAATTGGTAGGAACAAAAGCTTTCCCAGTCAGTTTCATTTTAAATGGAAATCTACAAGGTAAAGAGCAGTATTCAGTGTGGATAACCATCACTGGAATACTCAGCAAGTAGGCACAATCAATAGGGAAGAACAAGAGGCTAGAAGAGTTGACCTGCTTACTGATTATTTCTGCATCTAAGCTTTTAAGCCAGGCTAACAATTACAGTTTCAGATATTATATTTTCTAGCCACTCTGGCTGGTGAAAATAACTTCTCTGTATGTGGTTTACTACACCTTTACTGCACTTAAAGATTATAAAATAAAAAAAATCCTATTGTTGCACTCAAAGTAGTTCATGGGCAAAGAGAAAGCACCACTTCTAAAAAGGAAGAGCTAAGATTTATTGTTAGAATAAGTGTAGTCTCGAAACTATTGCCTTTGTTACTCCAGATCTAATTGTTACAAAGTAAGAACACAAATGCAATTAAAATTGTTACATAGACATTTCTTAGTTTCTACTCCATTTCCTTGTCTTATGCTTACCTGTCCACTGCTCCACTGGGCCTATACCGGAGTGGCATCATTTGAGGATGGAAGGGAGTTGTCAGCATGCAGAATTCACCCAGAAGAAATATGATGCTTTAGTTGGAGCTTTTTCAGTCTTTGTTCTAGGGTTACTTGGGATCATTTGTGTACCTTTCTCAGCTGGTTTGCAGCTCTATATTACATCCAGATTTATTATATGGTGTCTTTTACTATTTCTTTGTTCTCTTTACTACCCCTAATACTACTCTTGTCCAGCCCCACATCTGTTTTTCTTCACCTGGCTACAGGTGAATCCATTATGGCAGTGGGTTCTCCAGTACCAGCCTGTGCCCTGACCCCTCCTATCCCACCCACAGTGGCATTCCAGCCTTGGATAATTGTGAGTTTGTAGAATTGCACCACAAAATCGATCTCAATCAGCCTCAGAAACCTGGCTGATCAGAGAAATGTCTGTCAAAGCTCCACTGGGTAAAACTGCAGGCAGATGAGGAGGATCCAATGCAGCACAGGCCTACCTGGCCATGGTCCTCCAGTGAGCACTGCAAATCCTGTGGCTTGTTGGTAGCAGTGAGAACAGTATTCAGTGCTGACAATGGTACTATAACTTCTGGAACGAAAATATGCTTTCTTCTTTCTCTTTATTTAACTTTGGGAAAACACAGTAAAAAGAGTCCCTAAGAAAACCAGGATCCCATAGACTACTATAAATCATTAGCTTCCTTTCAATTTTAAGCTCATGCAGTGAAATTCACCCTGAAATTCAAAACTCCTATTTGCTTCAGAGATGCTAATATGCATTTCCTGTCACCTGCACAGCAACTTTGGCTTTACTGAAGTCAGAATTATTTTTCAAGAAGCCCCAGGAGTTACACTTTTAGCATGGCAGGAAAGCATCAAACCCAGATAATTCATCTGCAGTAGGTGTTGCTGTGTGTGCTAACAGCATTTTAGCTTTTTCAGTAAAGCTGTTTCAGAGATTCTCAATGAATAGCACCAAGAAGTGACCACCAGAAGCTAATTCCACCCCTAGCCTGTGCTCCACATCCTCCACATGAAGTTCTATTGCTAAAGAGTGCATAAAGACAGCATAAATAAATGTGAAAACATTATGCAATTTTCCTAAAAAAATCAGGGAAATAATCAGAGGCAACAGCAGAAGAGTTTTTTGTGCTCACAAGAGTAACAGCTCACGGCAGTGATCCTATAGGTTTTGTGGGCCCATCGAGACTTGTAGTATTTTCTGTAGCTTTTGAGTTGTTTTGTAGGTGCCTGTGGTGGCTTTTGCCTTTTTTTTAAGAGGTGTGAGAACCAAAGTCTTTTCTTGTTTTCTCACGTTAGACAAGATCTCCTCCAAGAACCATTAATAGCATGTTAACTACAGGGTAGTTACCGTATTGAAGCATCACCAAAGTTACCATATTAAAGCAGCCATTCTGGATGTTTCATCTGTGAGTGTACTGTCAATATGATGTGTGCAGCCAAGGCCTCTGAATTTCAGCTGAACTTGAAGTACTGCTTTTGTATGTGAATATTAAAAAGAAAAATGTTTCAAATCACAACAGCAAAGGCCATGTATTAATACATCCCCAAGTTAAAACATCATACATGCAGATGTATGCCACAAATGATCACAGAATAAAAAACCAGACACAACAGATTATATAATTAAAACTGTGATATGGGCAAAAGGAATGATGTTGAGTAACATTTTAAGCTTTAGAGTGATCAAGCAATCATGAAATCATGATCTGCCAATGTCATCCAGCAACTTCATCAAGTGATGTCAAAGACTATCCAGGACTAGGGACACTGGATCTACAATAGTATCAAAGAGATGACACAGAATTTTGGTAAAATCGATGTATTTCAAAAGGCAGGAATAGCTTTCTGGAAAGTTTTCCATGCCAAAAAGGTAGAAAAGTAGAAAATTACCTTTCTAGAAAACAGGAAAGCCAATGCTATATTGGTGAATGACTAGGTCCCAGTACCTTCCCTGCACGCACACAACAGGTTGTCTGAGAAAAAAAGAAAGGGTTTTGTTCTTCAGCCACGCCGGTCACAGATAGGAACCCACACAAAGAGCAATTATTGCACTCCTCAGTTAAGAACAGAAAGGATTATGTTCGTGGCTTTCTAAGACTTACTCTTGAATGCATAATGACTAACTTTTTTTTTTTTTTTGTCTGATACTGAAAATGTTTTTACAATGTATTTCACAGGGATTCTGTTTAATATCTGTTCATGAGTCAACCTGTCAAAATATCAATTTAACCTACTAGTTATGTCAGATCCCTGAAAAGAAAACACATCTTACTTAAAAAAGTAAAGCTTTTGTCTGAAGTGATTAATGTTCAAGATGCGTATGGGGATTACATTAAGTAGCTGTAATTAAAACACCAGAGTGCCTCATCCTGCAGTATTTTTGAAGACAAAATTCCAGACTAAAATTAAGTGCACAAACAAAATGTAAATATACAGAAAATGATTAGGGATATTTCATACATTTTCAGGAAATGAACACCAAGGGAATGGGAAGGGATTTAAAATTCAAATTACAGTAATTATGCTTCTAATTTTTTTTTGTGTTTTTTTTTTTTTTTCTGAGGATGACTTGCATTCTGTATTGTTGTACAACAGATGTCACAGTAGATCATAGAAAATATGAGAATTAAAATTCTAAATATAGTCTGTAGTCAACAAGTTTACATTTTCCAGTTAAAGTGGAAATCCACCTACTAAGTCCTGTTTAAGCAATTACATTGATGGGTGGCATCGTGGATGGGTGAATGAATATTTTCACAGAATTTTTCATTTTTGTGGAGGAAATTCTCTGAAATGTGTTGGTCTGAAAGCTGCAAGGTTTGTTCTTGTTACAATTATCTCATATCATATGAAATTAATATATTGAAATAAGACCAGAGACATCACTTACCAATGCTTGGTCTGAAACTGTGAGGCATAGTTTTGAGTTTCTGTTAAGAATATGTTACTCCTGGGTGGTGATTAAGGCATGGACTCTGATAACATCCAAAAACCCTTTATTTAGTTACAGCACAGCTTATATAGCCCAAAAAGCGCAGCCTGGACTTCTTTACTCCTAAACCTTACCCTTTTGCAGTTCCCCCACACATGAATAACAACTTGCACAATCAGCAGCACACAAGGTCAACATGTATTTCTTGTTGCTAAGGTGCTGCTTCCATGTCCTTTGATCTCTCTACTTTTTCACTGCTCCCACAACTTTCTGCTTACCAAGGCCAATAGATCACTGCCTCTGCCTACTGATATACTGTCTATGGACCCCACACTCCTGGACCAGTTTGTGTCTCTTGGAAGGAATCTGGTGGAAATGGAAAGATGCATCCTTACAAAACCATATGTTGGATGCTGTATAGTGTTTCCAAAATGAGTTGATAAGCAGTCGAAAAGACTTGAAAAGTAAACTGTTAGCAAAGGCATCACTCATTTACTACTCTTTCAGAATATTATTGACCACTTCATTTAGTCACAGACACACATTTTCATGGTTTTTAAGCACCTAGGTTTTTGTAAAATGGAAATTGAGCAGCAACCCAGCATGTCTCACCTATGGCTCTTGACAACTACTCAACAGCCAGATGGATGGCAGACACCTCTGAAGTGACTTTGAAGTCTCAGCTGCTGCACGTCGCTGTGTCAGTTTGTTGTGCAGAGCCCCAGAGCAGCAGCAGCTTTTGACCCACTCATCTTCAACTGAGGCAATGTGCCTGTTGCCAGAGCAAAAGCCATATGCCAAGCGCACAGATGGCAGTGCCTGCTTCCCTCACTTAAAGTGACAAATGAACACGTTTTTCCTCTTTAGCACATAAGAAAGATCCCCCACCATGATCATTTAACTGATAAAGTAGCATCCCCATTGATGCAAACTGTTTCACAGTACAGTAACATGACTTCTTGTTCATATCTCAGTGATTAATCATTTGTATACAGCAAAGGTAATGAAAATGAATAAAGATATTCTAGCCTATATTTTCAGAATTTCAAGTGTAGTTGCACTTATACTTCTAATTTACTGCCTTGCCCCACTAAAAAAGTTTAAAGTGATTTGAAATTTTAATTTTATTGTCAAAATCAATCTTCCTATAATTATTTTCATTGAATGAAATTAATTGAAAAAAGATGTGTTTACTCTGACATATTTTTACTGTTTTAAATTGTAGATTCCACAACTTATGCACATTTTCTGTTTAATGCATTTGACACTGATCACAATGGATCTGTAAGTTTTGAGGTGAGTGATACTGTTATATTTTTCTCTATGCTTTCTTTAATGTTTTAATAGTCTTTGACATCACTGACACAAAACCATGACAAAAAAGGCAACTCCCTGAAGCAGTTAAATGAAAGCAGGTTGTACTGAGTAGGAGTCCTTACTTACAGCTATATAATTATGCCTTATATTTTATATATATATATATATATAGTATGTTTTGCTTGTTTTTCAATAGGCAGATGGTATCCTTACAACCTGAGATTGTTTTGGAATTAAATATAACTGCTGTAAATTTGTTTAAGTGCCCTATACACACGTTTTTAATATTTGAATGAATTGTGTTGTAAGGTCTGAAGGAAGATAATTTAAAAAGTTTTTACTGTTTTATTGTTGATATAATATGGAAGAATCGTTGCCAAGCAGGTGCACTGTGATCGCAGATCTAAAGCCTCAGCTGGGAACAAAACCAGAGCATTTTGTGGGGGATTATTTGCATTTCTTTAAAAAACACAAACCCCATCTGCCTCCTTCCAGGCAGCTGAAATCAATGGGTTCCATGTAAAACCGGAAGCAGAAACAGCTTTTTTCGCATCTTCTGTATGCAGTCTAATTCTACAAGGAATCCTGGTAACATTGGTAACAGCACCAGCAGTGCTGGAAAGTATTTTTAGCATCAATATTAAAGAAACATTTATGCTGTTTTCATTAGGGAAAATAACAACAAAAGAAGCTTTTGTAACCTTCCTGGGCAATTTGTTCACATTTGTATTTCAAAGAGAAACCCTTAAGAAATGAGGTAGATGTAAAGTCCTTTTTTTTAATGGATTTGAATATCTCAGAGTGCAGGTCCATGTAAAAATGAGGCTTTGGAATAAAAGAAAATAGGAAAATAAAAGAAGCAGTATTTTTTATCATTGCCAGAACAGACATTTTCCAGTGTACTGTTGTTCAGTATCATCACAAATAATGTGACCGAGAGTTTGATCTCATTTGCACTAATTGTAAGCCCAGCATAATCCTAGTGCTGTTGAAAGATCCTGCTTTAGTGTCTTTGTACCATGTAGTAGCTTCATACTTAAAACAGTACAATAACCACTCTAAAAGCATCCCTCTCAAGTTAAAAATGTTTAGATTTTTTCTAACTGTGTGAAAGAAGCTGTGAATTGTGGGGTTTGTGAAATGTGATAAATCACATTAGTTTTGTTTCTGGTCGTTTTTATCTTAGATGCAACCATATTTTTCCATACCAATCCACACTCTAGTTAATTCCTGTTAGCAAAAACAAAGCAGAACAAACAAACAAACAAACAAACAAAAAACAAACCCAGACAGACACAAAACCCACTAGAGGAATCACAGAATTGTAGGGGTTGGAAGGGACCTCCAGAGATCATCTAGTCCAACCCCCTGCCAAAACAGCTCCCTAGCCCAGGTTGCACAGGTAGACGTTCAGGCGGGTCTTGAACATCTCTAGAGAAGGAGGCTCCACCACCTCTCTGCGCAGCCTGTGCCAGTGCTCCATCACTGCACTGTGAAGAAGTTCCCACACACATTTGTGCAGAACTTCCTATACATCAGTTTGTGGCCATTTCCCCTCGTCCTATCGCCACACACTGCTGAGGAGAGTCCAGCCTCATTCCTTTGCCTCCCACTACTTTGATATTTATAGACACAGGAACAGTGGTGTGCTTTAAAAATTTGGATAATAAATAATGAATTGTTCCAGATTTCTTTTTACATCACAGTGTGGGACTAAATGCAATTTAGTATAATGATCTGTAAAGAAAAAATGCTCTTTGATTCTATTCTGTGTGAATAGGACGGGAAAATTTGAAATGGCATTGGAATAACTACAAGTATAACATGCAGGATATTTTTTTGACTGTTACACTTTCCTTTTCTTAATGACACTGCAGTAGATAAAATTGCAGGAAATAATAATTCATTCTAGCTTTTTGATATTTGTTCATCACATTATTAATCACCAACAAAGTATTGGACTTTGGCACAATTTATACTGCTTAAACACACACCTTCATTAAACAAGGTTCCTTAGTAAGATTGCTGTGTATGTAAAATTTTGCACATCCCTAAATCTGTACAGTTCTGAAGAGGCAGACTCTTCAGTTGATGCATTTTACATAGTGTAAAAACGAACTTGTAATCAGCTGCTTGAAATTATCCTTCCTTATACCGTAACTGTGTCAATTTAGAGATTAACATAGTTTTTTCATAACTTATGCCAAGTAATTTTTCTTTAATGTGAGCAGTAATCAAGCAAACATTAAAATGAGTGCCCTGAGTTTATTGTAGATGTAGATTAAAGCTCTAAAAGTGATCTTGATAAAAGGAAAAGCCACTCAGTAATCCCACTAATTCTCAGTGCCTGAAAGTACAAAAGCTGAGTCAAATGCTATGAAGATGTTCGAAGTTTTTGGTAATTGGTATCTGTTGCTCCTAAAATGATTAATTATCCCTTAGTGAAGTTGTTGGTAAGTTCCTGATTACCTCAGAATGTTGTGTTAATTAATTAATTAGATTGCTAACTCATTTCTGTTGGAGAATCCAGAATTAACCTACCTTATGTCTTCTTTTATGTCTTAAGATCAAACACAATTTTGTACTTAATTAATGACAACGGTGAAGAACTGAGATTGTCTCAAAGACAGCAACTTGGGATGTACTGAGCTTAATGAATGTCTTCAAGTGTGACACTCTGCTAAAGACACAGAAGCCTTGCTGATGCCATATATGCCAATGTTTCTCATGGCAGTGAGGATCTCACAAGAGTTCTGACAGTATAAAGCAGCTACACATAAATACAGTTCCTCTCAATAGCAGCTCCTGCAGGTCATTGCTGACCTTTGCTGTCTTAACTGCATCCATGCCCCACCATGTCTGTGAATAACTTTCCCTGTTTGACCTCTTTAATTGGACTCTTCACAGGTACTGTGAGGCTCTATAGGAAGCTAGAGAGTTGGAAATAAGGAGCTGTGAAAAGAAGTAAAGGCAAATATCAAAGAACACACACTTGGTGTGCTTCCACTGAAGACAGAGGAGAGCCCTGGGTGTGCCTGAGTCAGGCCCTTCTCTAGAGTTGATCACCTCTGTACCCCTAGATCAGATGCACCTCTAGTATTCCCTAGTAGGTGCTCAGTGAGCAGGGCTGTCCTGCTCAGTAGGCAGCATCAGCATCCTTAGGGGACAGAAGTGTCCATGCAGTACCATTTTGCTTCAAAAATAAATACCCTTTATCCCCAGGAGTCACATGCATAAACCAGAAAACAAAACATGTCTGGGTACACTAAATACTGTAATGATCACTTGGGTTCATTCCAAATGGAGTGCTTGAGTCAGTTGATAGCACATGTGTAGACAGACTCTACCCGAGCTTATTTGCTGCTCTAAATACTGTTGTCCGATTGTAGCATTCTGCACTGCATCACTAGTGTAACACCTACCATAGTTGCACCACTCCTGGCATGCGCCACACCTTCTACCATCCAGGGCCTTTCTCTGTTGGAAAATCTTGCCCAAAATGCTATGTGGATTCAGTCTGTGACCACTGAATCTGATTTTCCATTTCTGTATGATTTTATTGTTAAATTTTTAAGCTGTATGATATTAAATATGTAGAAAAGATATCCTGTCTGGATACTAATTCTTATTCAGCTCATCAGAACCTGTTTTTATTGTTAAGTCCCTTTTATGGTTCCTGAACTGGAGAACTCCAGAGAGTGCTCAGACATAGGCAGTGTACCTGTACGGATCTGTGTAAAGTTCCCAAATGTAGGGAAGGCGGTGATCCACGCTTGCAAAGTTTAGTGTATATACCTGGAAGGTTTTGAGTTGTTAGGAAGACAGCTGGCATATGAGTGGAGAAAGAAAGGAAGAAAAAGGAAGAAAGGAAGAGGAAAGGAAGAAAGGAAGAGAAATAATCAGGAAAAAGAAAGTACATATGATTTTAGAATCATTAAATGGCTTGGGTTAGCTTAAAGGCACCTCCTCACTGCAGGCAGGGTTGCCACACACTAGATCAGGCTTCCCAGGGCCACATCCAGACTCCAGGGATGGGGCATCCATTACTTCTCTGGGCAGCCTGTTCCAGTGCCTCACCGCTCCAAGTATCAGAATAAAAGCAAATATTACTGGTGTCGAGAGCTGTGAAACATAATACTTTAAGAAAAATAAAGTTATTGGAGACCTTTACAGAAGAATTCAAGAAACACAGCATCAGGAAGGAAGTAAAACAGTACAGAAAAAAATGTGAAGAAATAGTACCACGTTAAAAAGGTTAATTGCTAATGTTGTAATGCGATCAAATCTGTTCCAAATTTCTTGGACATTTTAATACTTAATAGCATGCTGTTAAAGAGCTGTTCGGAGGTTTGACCCTGTGACCCTCAATTAGTCATTGAGATGTAGGCAAGATAAGTTGAGCAAAACTTGTTTTCAAGACTCATGTATTCATTTACCCCAAAGAGCACATGTACCAGTAACGCAGAAATTATGACAGACTAAGAGCATACCACTGGAACTGTTAAAGACTGAAACTGTCAGAAGAGCTCTGCTTATCAGAGCATCTAAGGCTGTGATGTCTGTGTTTGCTTGACTGCTCAGGGTACACTTATCTGACTATGTGGTACTTCAGACCTTTGTAATTTATGTTTAACTTCCATGCATTCTTTTCCACTCTTCCTGTTTTAAGGAAATGTAGTTTGCCAAAGGCGATACAAAATCATTCAGCTCTTGTAGTCTCTGCTTTAGTGTTACTCTAAGAATTCCTGTATGTCTTTAACAATAACATAAAAATGCTTATTTAAACATAAGCTATTCAAGTATTGTGATTGACACATTATAGGGACAACTACACAGAGTTATCGGTATACAAGCTTATCAAATAGAAACAAGTGGAGGAAAAGTTCAGGGAAAAAAACAACATTGTTTTTAAAAATGCATTTAATGAGCTAAGAAATGCAGAAGACAGATGACAATGCATCCTGATTGCTATTTTCTCCAGTGTAGAAGATGCTCATGCAATGTAAACAAGGTTTGCGTGGTTTGTGTTGTTGAAAGAATATTAACTGCTATAGCACAAATGACAAGTCATGGCCTGAAGCAGCGATTGAGCACCTGGTGGGGAGGCAGGGTCAACCCAGCGGAGCCCAGGTGCAGTGACCAGAAGGGGTGGAGCTAGGATCCACCCCTTCCCAGATGTAATTTAATGAGTTGGCAGTGAAGGTGATAGTATCTCAGCAGAGATCCCTGCCTACCTGTGGCCTTCCAAAAGTAAGCAGCTTTTCTTCTTTTTTTTTTTTTTTATTTATTATTTTTATTTTTTTCTGCCTCCACAGCTATTGCATTTGGGCTTGTTCTCATTTGCTGTAGCCTAGAATTGTGCTGCTCTGCTATTATTGTTGTACTTTCCATCACGGTATAGCATTACCTACTATAAGGTGAAGGTCTTGTTCTAGCTCTGGTGTTAAGTGGTATGTCAGTTTTCAGAATTGCTTGTCTGCTGATCAAGAGCGTAGTCTGACTGCTCCTGACAAATTTAATTTGTCAGTTATCCATAGCCAGGTACTACATGTATATAATTTCAGTCTTCTTTTTTACTTCTGTGGTGGAGATCTAAAGCAACAGAGCATTGGTGGGTGACAAGACCACTGAGGTGGCACATGGAAGGTACCATTCCCTATTGGATTTCCGATGAAAAAACTAAGTATTGGGGTAATGCACGTTTAGTTTTTAATGATCACTGCACAAGATTCATCCAGGAGTTTTGAGAACTACATATTCTACTTCCAATTAGGTGTACATATATGATGTAATATTCCTTAGTGGACAGTTATTTCAAAATTGGTCTCCTGTGCTTAGATTAATCTAACTTGCATTTAAGCTTTGTTCTGGGTCAGTAGGTGATGGGGTCTGCTTTTGCTTGGTATTAGTTCAACAAAGACTTCTTATGTGAGGCCTTTCAAAGGATGAATCCACTAACAGAAGATAGTGGCTCATTTTACAGGAAGTACCCAATTTACTTTTTAATTATTAGTTTAATGTACAGTGCCTAGATTTTTTTATTATTATTTAAATAACAGCAGACCTTAATTTCTGTTAAGTGAGAGAAATAAAAATAACACGCTGCTTGAAATTTCTGTGATTCTGTTGCATTTGTCTGCATTTCTGAGTGTTTGTCTGCTCCATTCAAAACTTACCATGACCTTTGTCTATTTAGGATTTTGTTATGGGTCTCTCAATTTTACTCCGAGGGACAGTACAGGAGAAACTGAACTGGGCTTTTAATTTGTATGATATAAATAAAGATGGATACATAACTAAAGAGGTAAGGTCTACTTTTTATACTCATCACTGAAACTGAAGGCTGTATACAGAAATCTTGCTTTGAAGGAAGAATTGGCATCAGAACCACTGTCAAATCCAATCTGTCAAGAAAGAATATATAATGTATTATGAAATGGTTGTGATAGAAAAAAATTTTTTCTCTTTAAGGCATATATCAAAATTGATAAAGAAAAAATATCACAGAAACATATGTGCAGAATACAGCAGATGACTTGTATCTATAGTTATTCTTGCAGTTTTTGTAACTCCTGCTATTAATGATATCCAAAGCATTTGATAAAAATGGAAGACTCTTTGCAGGTGTCCAGGTTTATGTGTGAGTATTCCTTTCTCCTGTTAACTCAACTGTATGAAGGTCTCATGTTTCAGCCTGCTGTTACAGAATCATTTTCCTGCTTGCTTATGCATTAGATCTTAGGAGACTCTTCCCACAGTCAGTGAATGTGAATATTCTGAATCACTCAAAATATTTTAAGTCAGGAACATTCATTTGTGTGTATTTAACAAGTAGTAAAAGCCAAACCAATACGCTAGAATTCCTTGGAACATCCTGTGTATTCTTGAAGCTGTATTATTTCTAAAATGAAAGTGATAGAAATCATTTATGTTTTATGAATCAAAACACAATGTACAATTCAGGGTGCATTGTATATTTTTTTCCTCTTCAGGAAATGCTTGATATCATGAAAGCAATATATGATATGATGGGGAAATGCACTTATCCTGTTCTCAAGGAGGACACACCTAGGCAACATGTGGAAACATTTTTCCAGGTGGGTCAGTTAACAAAGAAAGCCAAAAAGACTGCTCTGTTTGCAGCTATGGAAAGATTTTTACTGTTATAATAACTTTGCTTATCCTATCAACTTTGTTCTTTTCTTCTCTGTGTTTTCATCACAAGGCACTAATCTCTCAGATCTACTCAACACATCTTGCCTTTTCAACAAGCTCTTTAAGCTCGTGTATTACTCCCTACATCTTTATGACAGTTTGGCCTAGTTGTTCCCTAGGCCAACATGTAAATGAAATGAACAATAAAAATGACTTTTTTAAAGTAGATTTCAGGAGTGTAATCACGTGGTTTGTTTTTTTTCCTTCTGAACAGAAAATGGACAAAAACAAAGATGGTGTAGTTACCATAGATGAATTCATTGAGAGCTGCCAGAAGGTAAGCATCCAGTGATAAGTGTTGACTCCATATCAGCTGGCTAGTGCTACCACACACTGATTCATTCTTCTTGAGGTAACAATGAGTAGAACAGCATTATATTTGTACTCAACAGCATGAATTTTTTTTTATCGTTGGGATACATATATTTATCTTCTGACAATGTTGGGTAATGCTCTTTTTAAAACTGGCATACAGTCGCAGCATTAATATTACTTGAAAAATGGTCACATATAAGATTGTTCCCCTAGCAGTAAGCTTTAGGGAGAGTGAAAGCAGCTTGCAAATTGTTGAATGGCAGGAGTTAACAGTAGGCAATTTTTTTTTTTTCAAGGCAAGCCAGTAAGGACAGACTGTGATGAGCAGTTGGAAGCGTTTACATTGTCTAGGTGGCTGTTAATTTCCTTCAACTGCTGAAAGCAGCTCCTTGCATTTTGAACCAGGGTTGAAAGTAAACATGCAGCAAGAATTACTGCCTGTTTTCACTCCTTTGCCCTTGGGAACTGACTTGCTTTCACATGAGGAGCCAATGTGAGGAAAGATGTGTTTTCAGAATTTTAAGGAGCTTCCGTTAATATGTAACTTGAAAAATGCAAGAAAAAGAAAAGGAAAATAATGATAGCAACTGTTGGTGGGATAAGAGGCTGTGTTATGTGCTGCAAAATGTTGTATTACACCTAGTGATAAGGTGGGCTTGATTACACTGAGCAAACTGATAAGGCAAAACAAAACCAGTGCTATTTGTTGTGCTGAAAAATGTGAGGAATTGTAGTAGTGTACAGATGTGATGTCAGCCTTCCCAGGCTGACAGATTAGTGTGGAGCTGTCAAGGGACCAGCAGCATGGACTGTGTATTGTTTCCTGTGTGTATTGTATTCTGACACCATGAAGTGAACAGTACATGGAAGACAGGAAAGAACAATGCTGTTGCAGTGATAAATTTAAAGTGATTTGGAATATGGAAAGCATGACTGGAAATAGCACAGATATGCTAGAATTTGTCTATTGTTTTATGTAGCCTTGGGATTGCTCTTGTGGTTTAAAAGTAGCAAAATACAGAGAGGTCACAACCACTTAGTGGTCGTGTACTGAGTCTTTTAATCTATTTTAATCCACTGACTTTGGTATGTGATAAAAGAAAACAGCTCTTCTAATTACTGTTGTCCTGTGTATCCTTAGCAATGGGTACTGGATAGAGTCCTGTCTGTCAGCAGTGTTACACTGATGGTGGTTCTAGCTTGTCAGTCTTACTCAATATGAGTGACAGGTATTTGCTCTGCCAACACTGATCATCAGAAACAGATGAGGTTTATTTCCCAGCTGAGGTCTACAAAGTTCTAGAAGTTACATGAAAGACTTTTCTGAAAATTGTGGTTATAGTAATGTACAGATTGCTTCATTTACGAAGAAAATTAGTACCTTTGGTAAAGAGTTGCCTGCTCTCCTTTGCCAAAGTGATTCAGTTTCTCACTTCTGTTAGTATAGTTTTCTTGTATAGCTCTGAGCATTCAAAATATGTGAGAGATACCCTATAAATCACTGCATGATAGAGACACCATTCTCTCATTTAAGAGAACACATCATCTTGCTGATGTGGCATCCAAATGATGGCATACAAAAGATATCCTGCTGCCCATGTTTTTGTTTGTTTGTTTGTTTTCTGTCAAAGGTCTCTTACTAACAGCTCTGAGCTGCAAAGTGCTTAATTCATATTTGTGTCAGGATTTAGTTTCAGAAATGAGATTTTGGTTTTGAATTCAACCTGAGTCCTTCAAGAGAATTCCTTCAAGAGTGCACTCTTAATCCTGAAAAGGTTCAAACCACATTATGTTTATCCCGAAGGACAGTAGTGGCCTCTTCCTCTTAAAACACAGCTGCAGGCTGTAACATTAGCTGTTTTGCTAATAAATTAGTAGGTACAAGAATGAAAGATAATAGAAAGATAATGTTCAACTTTCTTTCTTTTCCCAGCATGCACTGATTTGCATCACTCCAGAGTGAGAAGTTTCATCATTCATGAGTGTGTAACAATGCCTAAAACAAAATTAATCCTTTCTATAGTAAACTCACCTGTTTTGGTCCTGACATGCAGTGTTTTTATAGTCTTCTTTTATAGTCCTGCTGTTGTGCTAAGGGAAAACTGGGTTTATCATTATCACCCTTCTTTCAGTATCTCTATTCCAAGCTGCAAAATACTCATTTAGTTCAATTTTTCCTGCTGAGGAAAACAGTCCACACCTTTAGCTATCCTCAGCACTCTGCACAGGGTACTGCTAGTTCTATTGTTATCTTTTCACGTTATCGTTGCTGAATCAGGACAGGGTCACAGCATGCCCACTGTTCTCTAGACTTTGATGTCTGTCTTTTGTTTCTTCTTCTACAAGCCATCCTTTGGCATAAAAGCTGTTATCAGAGTAAGCCTGCTTAAAAACCTTCCCTGCTGGTTTAGCATAACAAATGATTCTACCTCAAACCTTGGAGTGGGAGCGCCCATGGATGACCACAGCAGTCAGAGCTGCATCTGGTGCAAATGAAAATATGCTAGAGGCATACAGGAGATGTTCACTAGTCCCTATGTTCTATCCTAAGCTGCAAGATGAGAGTCCATGCAGTGCAAGGTATCAAGCACTGCAAAATGCCTTCAACCCAACTCGAAAGCTAAATCCCTTCTAGTGTGAATCTTACAGTGTACTAGAAGCCTATTCTACCAGGAAAAGCAGAAGAAAACATTCTGTCGAATGACCTCTTGGGTAGGACTTGCCAGCCTTTGAGATCTGCTGCTGCTCCTCTATTTCGATTTGACAGCTGTGTTAGTGGGTCTTAGAAGTGCATTCATTTTACTGGTGTTCTGTGATACCTAAGGTCAGTGTGGCATGCTTTAAAAGCAAGTAACACAGCAGGGCATATTTAAATAGAGAAGCTCCACTTTCAGTTCCTGTGATATCGTTTTATTTTTTTCTTTTTGATAGCATCAAGGGCCTCTGTGTTTTTAAACACATTTGCAATTTTATCTTTTAAAATCACCTCTTTGTGCTGAGTACTTGCTTGGCACAACTATCACTGCAGGAGCACTGTACAGTCTAGGGAATATGTCAAGTTTGAGACTTAATTCACAGTCCCTGTGTGAAGGATGGCCTATCCCTTCACCAAGTAAATATGAAGAAGATACGTAAGGAACTATGGAGTATTCAGTCTTCACTCAGTACTGTCTAGTCTCCAGTTATAAGGACCTATCTTTGCTTATGAAAAAGTAAGGATAGCAGAAGTGTTTCCTCTTGATTCCATCCTGTCCCTTCTCTGTCCTTTGGCTCCTTGGTGTTGGTAGAAAGTGGCTCAACGTGGGTATTACTTCATATAGCAGTACTCAGGAACAGAAGAAAAGGCAGTGTGAATGGTGCATAGGTAAATGACTTAAAGGTCCTTCTTTCTGATAGCGGAAAAAAGGCTTCTGGGGTAGCTATTTTCTGCAGTAGTAACTCAGGGTTACTATGAAGCTAGTGTAAAAAGAGCAAAGGAGCCATATCAGATTTCAGAAAGAAAAACCTCTATGTAGGCTTGCAGTTAGGTCAGATTGGGCAAAGCTCATTCATTCATGTTATCCTCCCCCTCTACTCTGCCCTGATGAGGCCATATTTTGAATACTGTGTCCAGTTATGGGCTCCCCAGTTCAAGAAGAATCTCCTAAGAGTCCAGTGGAGGGCCACAAAGATGATAAAGGGCCTGGAGCATCTCTCCTATAAGGAAAGGCCTCTGAGTTTCCTGAGTCTGAAAAGAAGACTGAGAAGGGATTAATGTTTATAAGTACCTAAAGGGAGGTGGGAGGCAAACAGATGAGACCAGGCTCTTCCTAGTGGTGCACAGTGATAGCACAAGGAGTAAAGGCCGAAAACTTGATCATAGGAAGTTTCGCACTAACACGTGGAAGAGCTTTATGTTAAGGGTGATGGATGACTGGAACAGGTTCCACAGAGAGGCTGTAGCAATTTCCTTCTATGGTTTTGCACAAGTCCCAGCTGGACTTCTACCTGTGCGAACCATTATGGGGTACTTTATTGAGCAGCAGGGTTGGACTCAATGATCTCCTGATCATTGGTCCCTTCCAATCTCTGCAATTCTGTGAGTGTGTTAACATATTCTTGCAGCTGTACTGCTCATCTGGAACTGCTGCCAAATATGGGTACTGAAAGTAAAATCTGTCTTCAATGAAAGGTATATATTACAAATAATCTTTCTTTCTCACTGCTGGGCTGAGAGTTATTTCCTGATAGAGACGAGTACAGTCAGGCATCAGTAAACGTTGGGCATAACATGAAATTTGAAGATCTTGCTACCTAGCTAATGCAAACAAACAGAAAGCAGAAGTGGCATTAGAAAGCAGCCTACAGCTGTGTCAGTGTGAACACATGGAGAAAATAAACTGAGGAATAAGAGTGTTCAGTGTTATTGTGGGAACTGATTAATTCTTCCAACCAAACAAGGATGCACATTTAAACCTGTTATATTTTAGAGTCAAAACTGGTAAAAAGAAGGCTTGTGTACAGTACATAATACTGTTAATTACAAACACTGTATGTAGTAATTTCTGATTCTATATCTGCACTGTGAAATTATTCCTTAAGTATTCATTGCCTACATACAAATTCATAAGCAGTAAATTAAGTTATAACCTTCAAAGTAACATGCTAATGCATTCTTGGCAGAAGAGTTTTGGTTAAATTAATAGAGAAAGATCAGGAGTAAAATCAGGAGTATATCCATTGACAGCTTTTTTTCTTTCTGCTAATGATTTCTCCAAGCAGGCTGAAAAAGATGGTCATTACACGTGTACAGTTTGTCTTGCCTCATTTCACTGCAGGTAGTAGCCATCTACATTTGTAATGGTGTATGATTTTCATATTTGTGTGTTTGTTTTTCACAGGATGAGAATATAATGCGATCCATGCAGCTCTTTGAAAATGTCATTTAATGAAGGCATTAAGTCAACAACTAATGGACAAATATAAGCAATTCTACGACATAATCTAAAAGATGGATTTCCCATTTTACCATAAATAAAGTTACTCAGCTTTACACTGAGATATGTAATATGCAAATAAGTATTATTTATTTTTTTCCCTAACTCTTTCAAAATTATACATTTCTAGTACTTCAGCAGTGGTACTTAGCAAAGTTGTTCTGAGAAGTCAGTGTTTTATTTAAGACCCCTCAAAACAGAACCTGACATGCATTTTTATTCTCTAGATAAAATAGACTTAATTGCATAAAGAAATTACTCTTAGTTTTGCTACACATTTGGACTGGATTCAACCCAGTTGTTTGGGTGTGCTCATTAAATTTCAGCTTCTAATTTATACAGAGGCTTTACCGTGTATTTTCTTTTCATATTTGTCTGGTGTAGTCCTCAAATTTTTAAGTAATACTTTAAGTGCTATCATTGATGTCCAATGCACAGCTTGCAGCAGTTGCCTTTCACATTTGACTTGCTTCTGTCCTCTTCAGGAGCACCTCCCAAAACCTAACAAAATAGGTGATTTGAGAGGAAGAAGTGTTGAACAACAAACGCATTTGAATTATGATTGTTTCAGTAGTTGTGTTCCCTAACAAATACTGGTAAGCTTGTAACAATCTTGCTTATCTAGTACACCTGAATTTATCAAGACAAAAATATCAAGGTATTCTACATACTGTATTTCTAATTCTTCTTGCACATATAAACAAAGTTAAGAATCTTTTGATTTTGAATTCTTTTAATGAAGAAAACTTAACCAGTTCCTACCACTGTTTTCATGAATATGTGTCTTGTTGCCTTTAATAAAGTAAAAAAAGAAAAGTTATTTATTTTAAATTTTTCATCCCTCTTCAGTGCCCAGAATGAAGATCACTAGGCAGTAACATCTACTAATATTGACTACTAGATGAATTAACATCTGTGTCAGCATTTTTGTAGTATCTTTAAGAGTCAAGAAGAAGCTTCAAATATACAATACTATCTCTATGTGATACGTGCATTACACTTTTTAGGATCATTTCTTCATTAAGATTGGAGAAACCTTAATTATGAATCTAGATAAAAATGTATGTACCTAAAATATACTAATGCCCCTTCCAATACATGTAATTTTTAAGATAGATTGTCCACAGATTTTTGCCAAATAGGAGAAATGCTATCAGAGGTAGGCCAATCTTCATTGTGACATTGCTGCAGAAAATGTGAAACAGGATTAATGAAGTAGAAAGAATGTTGCAAATGTTCTTTTGCAAAAAAATAAAAAATATCAGGTATCTATTCTGGTGTAGAGATGGGATATTAGAGGCATGTTGAAGGCTGCTCTGCTATCACCAGTGTAGGATAAGAGTAGTACAATACATGTACACCTGAAATTTGCTGTAGAGTGTTTATGTAAACTAAATGTGCACATTTTGTAAAAAAAGAAAAAAAAATAAAGTACACAAAGAAAAACAAGCAGCATGATTTTTTGTGTGTGTTGTTAAACAAATAGTTGTATCTCTTCAGATTTAACATTTCTGCCAAAAAAGTGTATTTTAACAAACTTAAATATGTTCTATATTGTCTTAAAATTGTTCTGAATTAAATTTAATTTAGCCAGCCAGCAATAATCTCCTAAATATTCTGAAACTGTTTTCACATGAACAGCATTTAACAAGACCTGTTGACAACATTTTGCAATCAAGCTCAATTACACTAATGGGCACTGCTGCTCCAGCTTCTGAGAGCCACGTGCAGGGCAGACCCTGAGCAAATTCCCTATTTGCTACATGGATGGTACGTTCAGCTTTGCATCTTCAAAAGCTGACTCTCAAAAAAGTCTTAAGTCCTGATGAACCAGAACTTCAGCCCGTGGCATAGAATAAGTTTGTGAAATTACGTATGCTACTGAAACATTTAATATGAAGTTCATGGCTAATGTTCAAGTAATTGATGGCTACTAGTTCAAGTAATTACAGCCAAATTATTCTGTAAATTGAAATTGGAATTTATAACAAAATATAAGTTTATATTTACTCTGCTTTTGAAATAATATCCAATGAAAGCACAATGCATACACAAATAGCAGCAAATAGAGAATTAACATAGTCTTCCATAATTCCATATATTCACAAACTCATGGGGCTTTTCCCACTCTCCCTTATACTGAAAAAGAACTGTGATTAATTTAATAGAACATAGCATACCACAGTGATGTTCACAGGCAATTTATCTTCAGACTTGTCCTTACTATGGAGTTTTTGTTCAGGGGAAGACAGAACAATAGGTTGGAATTTTAGATTTGATGACAGTCACTGTCGCCTGATAATGGAAATAAAAAACATTTGAAAAAGTAAGACACACTAGCAATATATTTGAGTATTCACACGTCTATAGATTGTATAATTCAAAACTTTTACTTACTTAGTTGCCTTTACTCTTATGAAACAAACAGAATGGTAAAAAAACTAAAATTTATTCTTTACTAAGAAACTTACTTTCAAAAGAGTTGAAAATATATTATGGACTGAAAAAAAAATAATAGCAGCATTGTGATACTTACTTAATGAAGGAGAGTAATATTCTGGAAGAGATTTCCAATAAAAGTACTGATCATATCCATTGCAACTCATTTTTTTGAAGTTGATAAATTCATTAGTTGGGCAATATCATGGCATTGACTGTGATCACAACTTAGGAGCTTCTTCCAGTTTTTTTTTTGGTTTTTTTTTTCCTTTTTCTAACAGAATTTTAAAAGAAAGTTGTGCAGAAAGACCACACAGTACTCTGATAGGCTACCATCATAAAGTACTGGATGGAGATAATAATTAGAGGGGGCTTAGTGATTTACTGGATAAGCTCTATTAACAGGACTTTAACTTAAAGTCTCAGAACATCAAAACAATGAAATGTAATTTTCCTCTTCTTATCGCACTAAACACACATCAGGAACTTTCATGCCACTTTTGTCATGATATCTTTAAGTCTGAAAGATGAACATTCCTCTCACCATTAAATTGAGTTCCCCTAAAAAGGAACAGCTGTCTAATGATTATATGGTTGCTTATTAAGAAAAACAGCTCAAAAGTGGTAAGATCTACATTTGGGGTCCCTGCCCTCCACCTTATTTCTATTATTTGTCAATGCTCATTCAATATCATACACACAAGAAGTGCTCATGAAGTCATTAGAACAAATACTTCCCCTTCCAGATGAATGCCCAAGCCAATACTTTCTCCCTTATTCCTCTCTCCTTCTCAATGAGCAATGAATAGCACAACAAAAGTAGTGAACGGAATGTTCAGCACTAGAATGCTCCTCCCTAATTTACTACTAAAAACATTTTTTAAAATGCGTAGCAACTGAGGATCTTTACCTCTGGGTTAACCAAGATGGGCTGAAATGTATCTGATTTTCTTATTAAGTGACTTAAATACTATACTCATATAAAGCATCCTGGATATTAGCCCACTCCACATCCATTCTCAACCCTAGAAAAATACTTCAGATATCCCACAGAAATTAAGAATTCAAAAAAAAAAGAACAGAGAGTGACTTTTTTAACTGCTAAGGCTGCATAAACTTCCCAACAAGAAGAGTAAAATCTCCCAAGCAAACAACATTGATAGGGATTCAAATGGATAGACACCTGCTCCTCAAAAGAGTTTATCGAATGCAGACTGGTGCACGGCTTGAGTACAGCCACTCAGTTCCTTCTCTAGCTAGTGATCCCCTAGAATATTTTACTGAAACATACTCCCTTGTTTCCTGCTCTGAGATTAAAACAATGGTGAAGACAAATAAAGGAGAGGAAAAAAAAAAAAAAGGGAAACAAGAGAAGCAAACTGGCAGAATATTGTCCACACAGTGTAGATTTATGGTCATTTCTATCATCACTTGATACCTCAAAAGGACTAAAACAACTATTTTACAATGGAATGGAATTACCATGGTTTTATCCAATAAGAAGTCCTCTCTTTTATACAGTATGAATAGCTGTGACATATATAAATAAGTACTTCTCTGAACAGGGTTATTAATCTGATAACCAGGTATGGAAGTTGTCTTGGCAAAAAAAGATGCATTCAAGCGAACAGTTCACATATTACTATCTGTTCAACTCACCTTTCCACCATATTGCTCCAACTTCTGTAAAGCAACAGTGATTTTTTCTCTAAATTTCTTGTCCATTAATCTCCTTGCAAGCTGTTGGAAAAGTAAAATAAAGAGGTCTTATCTTTGGGAAGTGAGAGCCAAAAGAAACATCATTTTATAACTTGTAGCTGATGTCAAAGTACGGCTCTGAGCCAAAGCAGAAGGAGTGAAACGTTGATTGTTGAGCTTACTGTGAATTTAAGTTTCTCATAAGAGCAAAAATTTTTGTATTGATTGATTCCTCTTAAGTCATTATTGAAGTACTATCCACATGAAAAGTAAACATGCTTTTCATGTGCACTGAAAGGGATTTACTATAGTGAAAACACTAAAAAAATTACTGCAGGTTCTCCCTTTTATTTTGCTATAAAAAATTCACTTTGGAAGAAAGCTAAATTAAACCATGTCTGTCTGATAGAGGAAAGAAGTCTACAGAATGATGTCTACAAAAGCATTCAGTATAAAAATACATTCCCCAGTTCAACTTGAAGTTTAGCGCATAAAACTTCCTCGTGCAGAATCCCCATCTGAGAGAAGCAGAAATACTTCCCTACAATAATATCAACATTTCCTCAGACTTTTGAAAATGTTCACACGAAGTGCAAAACTCCGTTAGCAATAACCGTAAACACTGTTTCAAAACACAGCATCTATTTCACCTCAGGCTCAAAGCTGCATCTTTTTTAAACAGTAAACGCTTCATTTATTCTCCAGTTTACGTTAACAACAGGTTTTCCACACTGATAGAACTTCTAAAGTCACTGTACTATTCAAGAATGAAGGACTTACATAGAGAAATACATGAATAAATACTTTTCACAGAACTGCTGAGTCCTCCAGTTTATCTGTGCAGATATTACAGCAAACTTCTCAACAAAAGTACCATGAAAATACTTATAATCTGTTACTGCAGCATTGAAACTTACATTTGTGAGCAGATGCTTCAGATAGTCGTTAAGAGTTGGGCCAACAGCAGCACTCAGTTGAACTACAGCATCTAATCCCCTTTCAAATACTTCATCGTCTGAATGGGCCTTAAAGGGAAGGAAAAGAAATTGTGACAAAGTAATATTTGGACAGGTGAAACTCCTCAAAAATGCAATCTCTATTTTATGAATGTGTTTTCATTATTGTACTTCTAATAAATTAAAATGACTGGAAAACCATTAATTTTTATAGTGCTATAAACAGTTCAGAAATACAATGCAACTGAATACTGTCTAGATGAACTAATTAAAAAATATTTTTCTGAAGTAGAAAACAAAAGCCTCCAGAATTTGTCAGTGAAATTACTGCACTTAATTAAAAAAGGAAACTGACAATTTATCTATTTGCTTATCAAACATAAATGTATTCAGCAAGCAAAAGGAACTACATCTAGTATTTCACTTTTGGGATATATCCTATGCACAGTGCTGCAGAGCATCGTAGGATGAACTTTAAAAGTTTGGATATATCAAAATTGGAAGCTTACATTTCAGTTGAAATTGAAATGAATTAAGAATTACTCTGAGGTAATTCATAACAGTAATTATCTTTGTTGGGGAACCAACAGGAACCAATGACTTTCTGGCTCAATGAATTTAGCCCTGCCAACTATAGCTTTGTCACCTGCCAGCAAGCATCAAACTCTTCCCTACTTCTAGAGTGCTTTGCTGCCATCTCTATTGCTCCCATTATCAGATTATTGATAGTGACTGGAAGAACAGACAAGAATAATTCTTCTAATACTAAAAAAATAAAAATAATGAAAAGTATCTATGAACATCTCTGCAAGAAGAGTAAGACATACCAATGCAGCTTTTAATACAGGAACTAGACGAGGCAACAGGGGAATGGCTTTTTCATCAGCACCTTCAGTAAGAAGTAATTCTTTGAAACCCTCCTTTGAAACAAATGTATACGGATGCTTTGTCTCCCTCAGACCCTTGTGCAAAAGATATTAACAGTTAGTCCTTTAAAAGCAAAACAGAGTATAAAAAGTTCCACATAGCAGAAAGATAGTGTTTAGATTCTCTTACATCGATTCAAAACATAAAATACACTAACTCCACCGTGTGGATCCACTGAGTACAACTCTGATGACAAAATACTCATTTTTCTTTTGAAACATTGAATATTAAAGCTTATATTATGAATATTGCTATTTCAATTACTATTTGTACTTCATTATCTTTAATCTGCCTACCCAAAGGAATTTTTCAACAGGGCCATAAGCAAAAGAATAGGTCATATTTGCAAATAATTTCCATACTGTGAGGGAAAATAAAATAGAAGGTGAATAATGGAAGGAAAGACAGAAACCCCAGCAGTTGCAAAAACTTGTGAGTGGTACAAATATGCACAAAGACCCGAGCAACAGAACTCTAAGACTGAAGTCATATGGTGGAAGTCTTTCTTATTTCAATAATAGGAGGTGCAAGCTACTTTAGGTATCGACAGCTTGATTAATCATTCAAAGAAACTGAATGCCTGGAAGCATTTAAGGCAAGGCTGGATGTGGCCCTGGGCAGCCTGGTCTAGCGGTTGGCAACCCTGCCCATGCCAGGGGGGTTGAAACTAGATGATCTCTGAGCTCCTTTTCAACCCACATCATTCTACGACTCTACAAAAATGAAAGCCCACTCTACAGTAAGCATTCAACTTCTATTTAGACTCCTAAACACATGTGATCATAAATGATGCTGATTAAATATAGGAGTCTGAACATTATAAACAGTGCTTATTTGCTTTAACTTATTTAAAGGATCCTATTTCCCTTATATTAATTCAATCTATTAGCAAGGGTACTCTTAAATTTAATTGGTGGGCTTAATACACACACACACACACACACACAAAATCAATTGTTTATAAAAGAACTTCCAAACCAACAAATGGATCAAAATATTTTGTTCAATATTTGGGAATCTGAGCTGCAGTCTCGTAAGTGGGCAATATCTCAGTGATTAGGGAGAACTACCTAGCTCTTCCACAATGTTCTGACAATATTCTTGGTAATATTCTTGACTGTCTTCATGCACAGAAGAACTTCACCTTGCTCTTCCATATCTATGAGTCTAAATTTTGGCTTGTTGAGCTAGTTTTGTTCTCTGTGCAACTGGGTCTAGGGAGCCTGCTTTGGCCGGAGAGTTGGACTAGATGATCTCTAGAGGTCCCTTCCAGTCCCTACAATTCTGTAATTCTGTTTTAAAACATCATTTCCAGCTTAAACAGATTATGCTGTAAAATGCAAAGGCTCATTTCTTTCATTAGCACACTAAAGGCCACCTTCACTAAGCATGTGAAGCACTAAGATGTCTAGCTCCACTTCCTTAAGGTCTAGGTCAACAAAGTGCCTTGTACTTTTTGTACCCCTGTACCTCAGGGAGAGAAAATCCCTGAGGATTTCTGGCTAGTATTAAGATTACTTAAAAATAATACTCATTTTTACTCCTATCTGAGCAAGACATACTTACTGGTCAACTGGAATTTTAGAACAATTCCTTGTCCTGAGTGACAATTTGTAGCTTAACAAGGAATATTGTAATGAGTACTTCAGCTAAGTGTCAGTTAATCATCAGACCCCTAGAAATTCTTTAGATAAACTTTCCACCTGTAAGAAAGTCTGACTGATTCAGTGACTCACAAAGTACAGATCTAAATGTGCAAACACATCCAGTTCAACTTAAAGTTGGAACTGCAGCAGATAAAAATCTAGCTTTTCAATGAGCAGAGCTCCAAAAAAGCCACTCACTTATACTGCTGAATATGAAGTGCTCACAGCCTGCATTTGCAAAGTAATATAGCAGCAACTGATAAAATTAACATAAAGTCCTAAAGAATTAGCATTTATAACATAAACTGAACTTGCCGGAAAGCTATCAAGTCCTCACATCTGTGAAGAGCCATCTCCAAGAGCAATCTGAAGCGTGAGCCACAAAGTATGAGTATACAGTTGTGACAGTTCCTGTGCAGAACTATGCTGAAGGCTTAAGAAGCACAATATAGGTAACTATAAAAAGTTCAAAAAGTTTCAATAATCTTAAATGTGTTAAATTCGTATTTCTTCCCAAATACACATATAGACAAAACAACGTCATTCCAAACAGTTCACGATGCCTTGAAGGAGAAGGTAAGTCCAAAAACTCTCAATAAATATATTACAAGGCCAGTAACATCTCCTATCTCATTACGCTGGTCCACAATGTCAGAGGTGGATGTTACTGGTAAGGCGGTAGAAGCTGAACCTTCCCACTAATATTCCCTCACATTTTTCAGACGTGACAGATGGCAACAGATGGGGCAGAGCCACTTCCACGATGGCATGGGGTTGCCACAGTGTGAGCTGTGCTGGGCCACATGGTGCCTGAGAGTTGGACATGCCTGCCTTAAGTGACTCTCAGAAGACCCCAAGTGACTTTAGCTACAGTTAACAGCATGTATTATTGGCCAAAGATTCTCTTAGTGTTAACAAAGTATAATATTAGTGGAAAAGAGGACAGAGCCACGCTATTTTCAGTAGTACCCTGTGCCAGGATAAGAGGCAGTAGGCACAAACTGAAACAAAAGAGGTTCCATTTGAATACCAGTAGAAGCACTTTACTGTACAGACGATGCAACACTGGCACAGCCTGCTCTCAGTGCTCCTGCCTGTGCAGGAGTTGGACAGATGGATTCAGGGGTCCCTTCTCACCTTGAACATTCTGTGATTGTGTGATAACAGGAGGTAAAAGCATCCTGGAAGAGACAACCTCACTGTATGGGCCAGAAAAGAATCTACATAAAACTACTGGAATGTGATGAGGCAGATACTTTAGGTAATAATACTAAAGCACAAGCATAAAATCAATTCTGATTTTCCATTTCCTTCATAGGTTTCTGATGAAAAAAAAATCAGAACAGTGTCATCTATTTTCAATATTTAAAAAAAAAACACTATTCCTTGCATTTATTTTTACATGAACTAGGGTTATGGATAATTATAATGAAAGAAGCAAATACCAAAGCATTCCTTCTCTTCAGGTGTTAACAATTCTTAAAATGTTGTAACTCAAATGCATATTAGGATCTAGTTTGACAACGCTTGACTCTGATGCCTTCAAATGAAAAGGATATATCTCTAGCTAAACCACACATGTGTTTTAGACATTGCAGTATGTGGACAAAAGATAGTCAAAACCGTCTTCCAATGACTTACGCAAACAATAAACTATCTGAAATACAACAAAGTAGAGAGGAACATATATAAGCCACAACGGTCAGTAAGGAACAACTTTTTATCCCTGCTATTCTAAGTAGAAAGGAGATCTTATGCAGAACTTCCTGCATGTAGTTCTGTATCTCTTTCACGTGAAGATTTTTTTTACCTCCCCATGTATTTAGTGGGAGAAAAATAGTGGAACTTCCAAGTAAGTAGAAATAGCATATGACAGTTCAGTCATTCTTTACGCATACAGATCATTGCAGAGGCACACAAAAGCTAACAATGCGTCCTGATTGAAAGTGAATTGGAATTCAGCTAAACTGACTTACTGAACTGTGAATTTCAATGCTTCCAAAAGGCATGAGACAAAGAATCAATAGGTCTCCTGTGTGCTCTCTAAACATATCTACTCCTTCTCAGTCCCAGGCAAATAAATGCAGTCAGTGAATTTATCCCTACGCAGATATGGTGACTATACGATTTCTCTTATCTACAAAAGAGTTATGTTCTCATAGTCCCTGGATGACTTTTTTGACTGTAATGTATGTGAAAGCTATGCACTACAAAAACAAATGAACAAAAAAAAGAAGAAAAACACTTTGTACATGTTTGAGAGAACTGAAATCCTACTTTTTTTTTCTTTTTTCTCCACAGGACGTCCACATCCCAGATACACACAGAATCACAGAATTGCTCAGGTTGGAAATGGCCTTCAATTTCATCAAGTCAAACCTCAAAACACTTAGGTGAGAAAGGAAAGGGCTTGCTTCTAGTTTCTTATTTAACTTTGTGTTTGAAATTGGGTTTGGAGATTGTCAGTGGTTAGTTCCACCCAGAATTATTTAAGTAGCCTGGCTTTATTTAACTTTTAGGAACACCTTGATCTGAGACATTTATATACATCCCCTGTTTCAAAGAATAAATCACAAACCAGGGAAGCCCAGCTACAGTAGCAATTAAATAACAGCTGAAATAAAAATCTGAGTACTTTCACATAATGTTTCAGCGCTACATGGAATAAATGCTGTATGCTTATTTTCCCAAGAAGACAGCTTACCTCCGCCAGAGTTACAAGGAGAGGATCAAAAGGAACTGTTTCAGGAGGACATTCCCAGTGCAGTCTGTGCTTCACTGATCCATGCATTAACCTATATAGATAATTCAAGTTTGAACAAATTAACATAAAGCAATACACAACTTATTTCTAACACTAATCACATTGAAATATTACCACTAGGTTTTTAAGACTACTATGACAACCTCAACATATATTGCCCTCCACAGTGAATTGTGTAGGAGCACATAAAAGTACAATTATTACGGTTCTCAAGATGGCAGTTTTCAGAATTCTAATCCCAAAAACAAAGAAATCAGAAAACAAAAGTTATAAGAATTATAGACGCATCTCATATAGACACAGAAGATGTTCCACTCGTAAAATAACTCATTTTAATAACTATCAATAAGCATTTTCAATAAGCATTAGCTGAAACTTTAAGAAAATTATACTGGGATTCATCGGTTGACCCTATATGAATGATTTCTCTAATACATGTATACATATATATATACTGGGATTCATCAGTTGACCCTATATGAATGATTTCTCTAATACATGTATACATATATACACACACACACACACACACGTATTACAGGGGCATGGAACACCTCCCTGGGTCTGTTCAGCCTTAAAAAAGGAAGACTCAGAGGGGCTCTGATCCACATCTATAAATACCCAAGGAGCAGGAGGCCAAGGTATGAGGCTGGACTCTTCTCTGCAGCGTGTGGTAATGGGACAAGGGGAAATGGCCACAAACTGAGGCATAGGAAGTTGCACAAATGTGTGTGGGAACTTCTTCACAGTGCAGTGACAGAGCACTGGCACAGGCTGCACAGAGAGGTGGTGGAGTCTGCTCCTCTGGGGATGTTCAAGACCCACCTGGACGCCTACCTGTGCAACCTGGGCTAGGGAGCTGCTTTGGCAGGGGGGTTGGACTCCCAAGATCTCTGGGGGACCCTTCCAATCCCTACAATTCTGTGACACATATGTATACATACATATATATATATATATACACATACAGTGCAAATGATTATAAGTAACAATTAATTTAACTAATTCTGCATCCGCTTGACAAAAAACTGGAGTGCTTATTATGTATATGAATAAAACAGTTTTTATAATACTCAATATTGCTGAAAATTACAGAGTTGAGATATTCAAGAAAACATTCATTACTTACTGTGGACAAAAAAGACTGTGAGGTTCTCTTAATAAAATGGCACTAATTTTACTGTCTTTGTTATCGAGAAAAGCACCTTTATATGAAGAAATCAACGTCTTTCATAAAAGAGTTTTAACGTTGCACAAAAAGGAACAGAAAGAAACAAATATCAAACATCTAGAAAGTTGCTTCTTTCCTTGAAAAGAAATTAAACTGGCTAAGTAAAAGAGCACAGAGTTGTGAATAGATGTCTATCAATCTGCATAATTCTGCCTAACCCTAACACACATAACAGAAAGTAAGCAAACAGAATTCAAATACCTGCATGGAATGCCACCTTTAGCATATGTAGCAGCAAATGCAGAAGGTTTTCTAGAAGGAGCAGCAAACTGTGAGGACACAAAAAAAAGAAATAAGCGTTAATTGTTTGTAAGTTTGAATATGTTCGAACTGCAGATTATCAAGAAAGGAGTTTAGTTGTACCACTGTAAAAATAATTTGAAAAAAAACCCAGCAGATATAGGATGGAAAACACACATTTGATACATTTATCAAAAAAAAGGGCTTCACAGAATTATCTGCAAAGTAAGTCATAAAAATGAATAAATAATGTAGAATCCATGCTCTCCTGATGCAGTGTTCCCATTTTCCTATTTTGTCTTGCAAATCTTTAGACTGAAATCTGATGAGTTCTCTCAACAGTTTAAGGATATCTCACTTTCCTGATTGTCCTTATATGCAGGTGTCATGGTTTGGTTGGAATAATTCTCCCTGTAGAGACTTGTATGATGAAGTGCTTTGGATTTTTTGATAAAAATACTGATGATAGCACCCACACGCTTTACTTGTTGCATGGCAGTGCTTACACAGAGCCACAGATTTTCCAGCTTCTTATGCTGCCCTGCTAAACAAGGTGCACAAGAAGCTAGAGAGGGACACAGCCATGACAGCTGACCTCAAACCGGTCAAAGGGACGTCCCGTATACCATACAGCATCATGCTTGGCAATAAAAGCTAGGGTAAAGAACGAGAGGACTTTGGAGTGATGGTGTTTGCCTTCCCAAGTAATTGTCATGTGTGATGAGCCCTGCTTTCCTGGAAGTGGCTGAAGATCTGCCTGCTGATGGGAAGCAGCAAATGAATTCCTTGTTTTCCTTTGATTGCATGCACAGCTTCTGCTTTGCCTAGTAAACTGTCTTTACATCAACCTATGAATTCTTGCACTCCTATCCTCCGCAATTCTGTCCCCATCCCACCTGGGAAGAGTGAGCAGCTGTGTGCTATTGAACTGACATGCAGCTGTGGGGTTACACCACAACAGCAGGTAATATGCAGAAGGCTGTTCTGCTACAACTCCAGCCTGATCTGAGTATACACAAAAGTATGAGATGGCAAGATGCAGAATAACACCAAAGCACGGCATCTGGGCACAGAAAATCAGTGGGGAGCTTAATGAGAGGAAAGCCTATACAAAGTAAATTTTTATCATACAAACGCTTCCTATCAACTTGAAATATGATGTAATTTATTAGCATGATCACTCAATGCTACATTAAATATTAAACATCTTGTCATAAACTATACAGCAAGAAATACCAGGAAATCTTAATTTAAATCTTTCTAATATTTGAAACAACATCAACATTAATAAAATTATGTGCACAATTTGACTTCTAACAATTAATTTGTTAGATTTTATACTATCTAGGCAATCTTCAAGATTTTTGTTTCACTGCACAACACGGCATGGGTTATCAAAGCCATAACTCTGATATGTACCCTACAAGACTAGGTGCCAAAATTTACAACAATATTAAAGAAACAAATATAAAACCTCTTTAACTCTTGGTCCTAAATCATGGTTAGGTATGTAGGAAAAAAGCTGCCACTGAAGCCACAGTTATATCAAAATGTCTTTTTTTTTTTTTATAAATAGTAATGAACATGTTATTACTCAAGACTTTCAGCAAATAATTTAGAGAATGTATGATTAATAACAAAAGTTATTAAATTACCAAAATTGGACCAGTAGAATTACCTGCATGCATATCTTCAAGTACAGAAATTTCTTTCAACAAAGCAATGATTTTAAATGAAACAAAAAAACAACCACCCATACATACCGGATCAATAGTTTTGGGATTCAGCTTGTCACTGGGCTTTGGCTGTGGCTTAATTGCAGGTTCTGGAGAACATGGCAAAGGAGAAGATGTTTTGCTTTTCTGTGCTGCAGTCTTTGCTTTCATCTGCGTGCCTGATGACATCTTAGAACATCACTACCTAAAATAAAAAAAGATGAAAAACATAAAATTCCATTCCTGCGTGACAGAATATCAAGGGTTATAATCTCCAGGTCAAAAGATTCACATTAACAATGAAGAAAATTTGTACAAGTGTATTACAAAACGAATCTTTATTCTTCCGTACCTTCTAATCGTGTGCTACTCTTGTTCACTTTGTTAACATATTCAGGATATGGCCACCTTCAGCAACAAATCTTTTAAAAGGATCACAATTAGACAAAGAAGTTTCTTCAGAACAAAGAAAAGCATTCATGGGATCTTTAAAGGTCAACTTGTCCAACTCCCCTGCAGAGAATAAAGATGTCTACAGCTAGACAAGACTGCTCAGAATTTGGTACAGAGTGATCTGCAATGTGTCCAGGGATGGGGCTTTCTCCCCATCCCTGGGCAGCCTGCTCCAGTGCCTCATAACCCTTACTGTAAAAAAAATTCTTCCTTATATTCAGTCTAAATCTACTCCCTTCTAGTTGGAAACCATTTTCCTTGTCCAACAATCACAACTGACCCTGCTAAAGAGTCTTCCCCTTCTCTCTTACATCCCTTCTGTAGGTACAGAAAGGCTGTTCTGAGGTCTCTCCCAAGCCTTCTCGTCTCCAGGCTGAACAGCCCCAGCTCTCAGCCTGTCCTCATCGGAGAGGTGTTCCATCCTTTGAAGCACTTTCGGGGCCCTTCTCTGGATGTGCTCCAACAGGTCCACATCTCTCCTGTACTGAGGACTCCCCATCTGGACAGAGTACTCCGGGTGAGTTCTCACCAGTGCAGAGCAGAGGTGCAGGATCACCCCCCTCTCCCTGCTGGCCCCACTTCTTTTGCCGCAGCCCATGACGCTGTTGGCTTTCCACTGCTGGCTCATGCCCAGCTTGCCATACACCAGTAACCCCAAGTGCCTTTCAACAGGGCTGTGTTCAATCCTTGCACTGACAGCGAAGGTTGCCACAACCCAGGTGCAAGACGTTGCACTTCTATTTGCTGAACCGCTTGTTCAGAAGCATCCAGACTCTCTTCCACGAAGCAACTGAGACACGTGCCAAGGGCCTGCAATACTGTTTTAAGTAACAACCGATTGTAGATGCACTTCAAATTACCAGCCACGCCATCGCAGGGATAGAAATTACACACACAGAAGCAAGGCAAAAGCACATCTGAAAGATGCCCTGCAAAGGAGATTTGAAAAGAAAATAAGAAAGGCCGGGTTTGGCTTCAGGAAACCGCTTAAAAAAGGCAGACCGGCGGTAAGCGGGGCCGCCAAGGCGAAACTGCTCACTTACCCCGCTTAACGAGCCCTCTCGCAGAGCGCAGCTAGGGCAGGGAAAGAGAGCAGCAGCGATACCCCGCCTTCCCAGCGCCCCGAGGCCCGGCCTGAGCCGGCGGCGGGCAGCCCACGCGCGGCCGCGCTTCCTGCCAGTTGCCGCGGAGACGACGGAGCCGTGAGCGCAGCACTCCGGGCACGCCGAGCACGGCCGCGGGTGACGCACGGAGCATGCGCGGTGGAGGAGCGTGCGCTGGGCTCCGCGCCGCTGGGAGCGGCGGCCGCGGCCTGAGGGCGTGCGTCGCTTGGCTGAGTGGCAGCACCTGGCTGCCGGCTGCCGTTACCTATTACTTGGCTCCAGCACTCTTTGTATGAGATTGCCCAGATGCCAGTTGCTTTGGTTACGTGGCGTGCCTAGCCAGCCCAAATACTTACGTTCAGGCTTACGAGCAGGGGCAAGGAGGAAGAAAGAATTAGAGCAAAGGCTGACTTTTCAATGAGCTCTGTGATTGGAACGGAGATGGTCAAGTTTAATGTGAAGTGGCTGCTGCCTTTTTATCCAGTGTCTTATTTCTTCACAAGGAAGACAAGAATTGTGAAATAATTGCTTTTGCTTTTTTATGTTTACTTGGCAGAAGTTTGAGGTCACGTTCTGTTTGCAGTCATTTCTATTTCAGTTACAAGTACAGAAAATACTATTTTCTTTCCTTTTTTTTTTTTTTTTCAGATAGCCCGCTCTCAAACTGTACCAAATTTATGTCATAAATACAGTATTTATTCATATAAAAACACGTCTGCATGTAGTAACTGACCTTATGGGTAAAAGGAGACATTTTTGCCCTCTGCGAACCCACTAAATGCTTTTTTGCTTTCGTCAAGAGAAGTGTTTACTCTTTCATGAACTCAGCAGTACATCTCCAAGCAAGACATTTTTTGGTTTGCTCAAATTGTGTGGGATACAATCTTTCCAGAATCATGCATTCTTCTTCACTTTTGTAATTTAAGCAAGGAACTAAATGTGACTTCACTAATGGATAAGATAGGCTGTTCTCTTGGTTTTCCACAAAAACAGGAAAGTGCACTGACGGAGCTGAAAAGTAGTTGTCAACTTCCCTTTTGAAAACTACCATCAGCCTTAGATTTTGGCCAGTGTTGGCATTTCATAATTGCAGATGGGGCTGCATAATTTAATGCCTTTTTATCAGTGCAGAGTGGAAATGCAAAAGAAAAAAATGTTAAAATTAATGCTAGAGAAACTGAGAAGGAAAGATTTCTGCTTTGTATCTGAATCTTTTAACCAACAGAAGTTACAGTACTTTGACACAAGTTTTTTTATTGTTCCACAGTACGGACGGCAATAGAAGAATTGATGTCCTTCGATTCATGAATTTTATAAGCTGGTGAGGATCTCAGAACAATCCAGTATTTTTAAAGCATACCCTATAGTTCTTTGACAATCGCATTAAAAATGCAGACCAGTGTGCTCATCTCCCTAATGATGTAAAAAAGGACTCCTTTTCTGAATGAGGTTTATTTTTGGCTCAGTTATAGTATCATTTCAGTCATGTATCTGCTGTAGTTGCTTTGTGAGTACAGAGCAAACTACAGCTCACTCAGCGATGGAAAAAAGTAGTACTATAATTCCTAAGACAGTAGGAGGTATGAACTGCTGTCTTGTCTGAAGCAAAATACCACTGATCAGCTCTGTGGAGTCAGCAACTCCCACTGAGTTCCTGGAGGCATAGAAACTACTGGGTTATAGAAGAAAAGTAGGACTCAGTTTCTGTTGAAGAGATTTACTCAGCATTCAGTCAGTCTCCTGGAAAAATGAAAAATAGGGGAGCATTGCAGTACAGGGCTATGTATAGTATAAAAGGGAATCTTGCCATACTTTAGACGTGGAATAAACAGATTTCATTCCTCTCCTTTGGGGAAATAGTGCATCAAATCAAGGACTGAGAGATACCCATGTGGATGCCTGATAAAGGTGTTCCTCATATGGTGGAGCACTTAATCTCTGAACTGAGGCAAATCATCATATCTTCTCATCTGGCTCTCAAGGAATTGCCTTCATGGTAATCTTCAGGCAACAAGGAAATACTTTTCATACTGTGTGTCATTTTTGTTACTTGTTACAGAAAGTAGTCTGTACAATTTTAAATATATTTTGGGGATGGACAGTTTAGAAGGAAAAAAATAACAGTGTAACATTAAGTTATTGTAATAAAAAAATAACAAATTATTTTAGCATTTTTCTCCACCACAGTTATCACTTTGTAGTGTTTAATATGGTGTATAGATCTACTCTTATAGTTGTGTACTTACACATTAGCTCCAATTGCTACGAGTTTCTCCATTATGTATTTTTTATTTTGTTTGATTTAACTGTCATAAACCTGTCATAAATCAATAAACTAGACTTCCTAAGAAATGAAACTGAGATTAAAATGAGACATATCAGGATGTATGAGGTCTTTTTGCCTTTTTTTTTTTTCCAAAAAGTACTCCTATTGCGACTTTATGACCATTGATAGAGAAGCTATTTTACAGGTGATTTAAGTTGCTCTGGAAGGACTACATTCTTTGCCATCTTTCAGATCACATCTGTTGCAGTTTCTTGCAATTAGAGCTACTTTGCTTAATTATGCATAGAGAATCATTCCCATTAGTTTAGTCAAAAGAGTTAGGAACCTATATTTCTTTGAGTAATTGTACGTAAATCATAGTTTTATGATGCTTGCTTTTCTGCCTGTGTGCTTTTCATCAGAAACTCCTTCCCTAATTTAAGTTTCAGGAGTCCTTACCACGAAGTATGAATGGTTAAACAGCTCAGAACAAGATTCACAGAAGATACAAAAGTTGAGTAGGCAGCGGTCTGCACTAAGTCCTGGAAAATGTAAAGGAGAAAGCTGTCGTTTTAGAGAAAGGTAGGGTCAAGACACTTAGGGAAAAAAAAGAAGACAACAAATTTATATCTGTGTCTTCTCTTATGGAACTCACAGTGTTCAGAGTGTCCAAAGCTAATGAAAAATTTTGGAGGTGGTAGCAGCCAGAAAATAGAGGGCTTATTGTGTTGCGGAAAAATCACTGGGTTATTACTTACGGGGCAGTGTTCTTTAAATGCAAGTCAGACATGCATGGGCTTTACCTCTGCTCACCAAATGATTAATTTATATTAACTATTTGAAAATCAAAACTGCTGAATTTCTGAGGCAGGATGCATGTAATTTAAAAGATGCTTTGGGAATAACCCAGGAAATGGTGAAAAGTTGAGGCTGATTCTGAGAGTGGTGCTGTCAGAGCTTTTTTGATACGTTTTCCCTCTCAGGTTTACATAGGGAAAGAAGGGACATGAAGGCACACTTTGCAGTTTTGGATTTTTCCACTTGGTGGCAATCATTCCCTGTCTTTCCTTGCCAATTCTGCCCTTTGAGAAAGAAGCTGCTCTGCATTGTTCTGTAGCTTCTCTCACTTCAGAGAGACAAACAAGGCAAAAGTCAGAAAATCTAAGGTCGAAAAAAAAGAAGAGTTTGTTAAGTGGAAATGAAAGTATTTCATAGTTCAGTTGTCAGAGAAATTGTGTTCTTTGTTAGGAAACCTTTTACCAGTTCTTTCCCTCTGTGGGTCAAGGATCAGTAGTGGTATATAAAGTGTTGAATAAGAACGGTTTTACTGAACTTTACAGCCCTTCACAGAGTGAGGCAAATAATAATAATGAAAAATATCCTTCACGAATTCACAAATCATCATGAGAGTAACTCTACTTCTCCTTTTGTATGTGTGTTCCAGCAACAGGAGTAAGTGTATGCATTCTGGACTCCTTAGTCTGAAGAAAACATACTGGGCAGAGTTGCTGGTCTGACTAGCCAGAAATGTGTCTGCAGAAGCGATATAGCTGGACATAGCACTATCTTTCATAACATTAGCAGACGTTTCAGCTTTTCTTGAGTCCATGAAATTGCCTTTGCTCTGTCAGACATAGGAGAGAGCTGCACTGAGAACATCAGGCTGTGCTCTGAGGCACACACAGCTTGGATGTGCTGCTGCACAAAAGCATTTAACATCTCCCACACAGCAGGCACAGCTGGCACTTGAGATAACAAGTCCAAGGATGGTAGGAAGAATTCTTTTTTTAATGATACTGAGAGAGTTTGAAAGACAAGGCTTATGGTCCGTAGCACACAATTCAGTTTGGTGGCAGAGAACTAGTGACAGCCTAGGAGTGTTGTGATGATGACAAGGATGGGTGCTGTGGTAGCAGTTGTGATTAAATGATGCAGTGATATGGACAGAACCAAAAATGGTAACGACAGTAATAATTTTCATCTGTCTTTTTTTCCAGAAAGTGGTGGAAGAAGGGAGTGGCAACAACCCACAGCCCCTCTATCCCTTCCCACACAGGAGTGGCACTGGAGGAGCAGGGCTGCCCCACTGTCACATGATCTACTGGATGTTGGAGGAGGAAAAATTAAAACCTTTTTTGGGGGACAAGAGAGGAATTCATGCTCTGGAGATTCACATAAAAGAAGTGAGAAAGGCTGCATGAGTGGATGAATGGGTGCACCACCAGCACAGCACAGCGAAGGCTTCAAATTTAAATGTTTAGACTTCCTCTCCATGGATTGTAGTTCCCATAATTCAGACATCACTTTGGTTATTTGCAGTTCTAACATCTAATCTGAGAGGAGACATGGAAAGAGAAATAGCAAGTTACGACCAAAAGAAGGAATTTTGTTGGTATGAATGTTGGATCAGACCAAAGATTAATATATCATGATGTCTTGTAATTAAGTCCTATCGCAAGCAGTCAGAAAGGGTGTGTAGGGACTACTAAGTGATATAACAACTGTTCTTAATACTTCCCTTAAGTATTCTGCCATCCTTTCAGCCTTTCAACACTCAGGGACATTCTTATCCATGGGTGATGCTGTATATTCAGTAATCTTCAGAGGATTTCTCTTCTGTGACATCTGGTCTCCTGTTCAACCCCAGGGGACTTTTATATTTCATTGTGACAAGTAGTCTCACAGCCCATCCCCTCTTCTTCTTTTATTGGTTGTGAACTTTCTACTTGCTAGCTTTGTTTCTTACCAAATAGTTCTCAGGCTCCTTCAAGGTTGCAGCAAGAGTATAGCAAGTTTAAGTCATCCAGCAGTTATTTTTCAGATAATGAAAGATAACATATCACTTCCCAGAATCCTCATACCATCTCTATTCCTAAAATCACAAATTTCTTTGTATTTTATCTTGCCTAAATGTTCTGTAAAATTACGTTTGTTTAAATTATGACAGCTTTCCTAACCACAGTGTAAAGCTCTTCGGTCTGTATGTAGTGTGACGCCACGTACTTTATAACTGTTGTGTAGCTCATGCTGTATATAGAAATTTCACTGCACACAAAATACCCCAAGTCTTTTTTTCTTCTATCTTTCTTCCTTTCCTATTTCTTTTCCTCATTTACAGAAAGTTTTAGTTTGCAGCACTGATAATGGAATCATAAGCATAATGTCCCACTGAAAGTGCTGGTAATTTATGTTTTCAGGAGCGGTGAGGACTGTCTTGCAGTATGATTACATTCCGTGGGCCTGCCCGTTTATTTAGCATACACATCCTGAATGCATATCTAAGATGATAATGCAAGTTGTAATGTAGAAATTAGTCTTGCACGTTGGTACACTGTGGCAATGATGACTTCCACAAGTAATTACTAGTGCTATTGTTCGTGTGAAAAGGGAAGCAATCAGCTGAGTAATAGTAAATACACTGGTGTCCTTATACAGTCACAACAGGACCGTGTCTAATGGGATAGGTTTAGGGCATTCACCAAGAACTAAAGAAAAGTTTGAGGGGGAAGGTTAGGTTGACAGTATTTTTCTTTTTTTTTCTTCCCACTTTTTGGGCGATGGGGTGTTTTTGCTTATTCTTTCTTGCCACATTCTTATTTGAATAATTATTTCAATTCTCTGTGGTTTTTGCTGAGTATTAACTGTCTATCAAGGGTGAGAAGTGCTGTATGGATGTTTTTTCATCACTTACATTATTTCTTTGATTCTAAATAAATAATAACAATATTATTTATTGAATCCACCCAAGGGTGCTGAGGAAGCTGGCAGAAGTAATTGCCAAGCTGTTTTCCACCATCTTTCAGTGTTTCCAATCAGTCGGAGAGGTCTTAGAGGATTGAAGGTTTGCTACTGTGACTCGTAACTACAAGGAGAGTTGTAAGTAGGATCTGGGGAACTGCAGGCCTGTCAGCCTGACCTCGGTGCCAGGAAATGTGGAAATGTTATAGAGCAGATTATCTTGAGTGAGATCATTTGACATGTGAGGGACAACAGGGGCATCAGGTTCATCGAGTATGGATTCATTGAAGGCAAGTATTGCTTGTTCGACCTTGTCTCCTTCTATGATTGAGTGACCTACCTGGTGGATAAGGCTGTTGACATATTCTGCCTGGACGTCAGAAAAGCCTTTGACATTCTCCCTCAGCGTTCTCTGAGAGAAGCTGACAGCCCGTGTCTTGAATGGGTACACACATTGCTAGATAAAGAACTGGCTGCATGGCCAGGCCCAGAGAGTGTTGGTGAATGGAGTTAAATCCAGAGGGAACTGGACAGGCTAGATTGCTAGGCTGAGCCAAATGGAATGAAGATCAACAAGACCAAGTGCTGGGTCTTGCACTTTGGCCACAATAACCCCGGGCAACACTACAGGCTTGGGGCAGAGTGGCTGGAAGACTGAGGGGAAGAAATGGACATGGGGGTGTTGGTCAGCGCTTAACTAAGCATGAGTCGACAGCATGCTCAGGTAGCCAAGAAGGCCAATGGCATCCTGGCTTGTATCAAAAATAGTGATGCCAGCAAGAGGAGGGAAATGACTGTCCTTCTGTACTCAGCATTGGTGAAGGCTGCATTTCAAGTACTGTGTTTCAGTTTTGAGCTCCTCACTAGAAGAAAGACTGACCTGGGGCTTCTCCAGAGAAGGGCAGTGAAGCTGGTGAGGGGTCTGGAGATCAGGTCTTATGCGTAGCAACTGAGTGAACTGGGATTGTTTAGTCTGGTGAAGAGGAGGCTCAGGGGAGACCTTATGGATCTCTACAACTTCCTGGAAGGAGGTTGTGGTGAGGAAGGGGTCAGCCTCTTCTCCTGTGTAACTAGAGGTAGGACAAGTGGGAATGGCTTCAAGTTGCACCAGAGGAGATTCAGGTTAGATGTTAAGAAAAAATTATTCTTCGAAAGAGTGGTCTAGTTCTGGAATGGGCGGCCCAGGGAGATGGTTGAATCACTATCCTTGGAGGTGTTCAAGAAACATTTAGATGTTGTGCTGAGGACATGGTTTAGTGGGGAAATATTGGTGGTAGGTGAATGGTTGGACTGGATAATCTCAGAGGTCTTTTCCAACCTTGATGATTCTATGATTCCATGATTCTATTTACATCTTTTTCCACTAAAGGGCAAATTTTCACTCAAATGATTTTATGATATGACGTAAATGTAATGGCGGTAACGTCACAGTAGTAGCTGGGAACTTATTTAATAGTGCTTTTTTTTTTTTTTTTTTTTAAATTGAGGAAGGAATGACCATTTAAACAGTATCTTTGTTTTCTATTGTTTAAATGCTCTTACTTCCAGCATTTCCTATCTCAGAGAAAAAAAAGCTAAGTCCACTCCTTTGACAAGCTCAAGGTATTTTATAGGTGAGACTGATCTTTTTACTTAAATCTAATAGACATAAACATATCCTGGAATTCCAGTTTGGGTGTGTATGTTATTACTTCTGTCAGTTTTGCTGGTACAAGTAAAATTTTCTGAAAAATCTGTGGGCCACTAAGCAGAGCAAATCCTGGGAGCAGAGTGTGGAGAATCATCTGTGCTATAAGAACCTGAAAAATGAGGTATGGAGCAGGTACCCTTGCAGTGCTTCTTCCAGGGCCTGTTGTGGTCCAGAAGCACTGGGCTAAGTCTGTGTGAAGCAGAGCTTGGTATTAATGAGGCCTATGGACTGTCTGCTGCTCAGCATTGCTCTGCAGGACCTGAAATGATGGAGAAAAGGCTGGCAAGAAAACTGCATGATTCTACACAGTCAGTAAGAAGGCTGTAAGAGTTCATTAGTTCTCCTCAAGTTCTAACTGGTCTTATTAACTCCACAATGCTCCAGTTCCTGCTGTGGTGGCTGCAGGTAGTAGAAATCCTCTCCACAACCTGAAAGCTCAATAGTTTTTTTAGTAAGAGAAAATTCTTGTTTTTGTAAAACCCTGAGATATTTCAGACTTAAAATCACATTATGTAGTGATGAGAGTTTCCCAAGTTAGTTCCAGCTGAGCTGATAGGACTACGCAGCATAATCTAAGTCCTTTCAGAGAGATTTGTGCTTGTCCCTGAAGTGTTATATCTGTGCTATATATCTCTGCCTCAGCACAATTCAGCCCATTTCTCAGCTGGGCTTAGTTTGTGAGTCTCTGCACACTGCCATGGCTGTTTCCCCAGGTGCTTGGTAGATGCAGAAGCGAAAGCATAGAATGTGAAGATGTCATTAACTGAAGTCTGAAGGGTTCACCAAGCTGAAGAAGCCCAAGGTCCAAATGTTCATGCATGTGCGTTGTTACTGTGTAGGTGGCTACAGATTCCTTGTGAAAAATAGAAACACTTATAGTAGAGGTGATAATCAAATCCTTAATGGCAGTCTATTGATAACAACACACTGTGAACATAACAGATTCACTGAAGATGTAGAAAAACAAAATAGGAACTGCCAATTCCAGTGGGTCTCTTCAAAGCGCTGTTAAGCACTGAAGCATTTGGAGAATATCAGTTTGGAGAATAGAATTGAAATGAGAAAAGAATTTTGAAAAGTGCTCATACTGGAAGTCTGACTGTAACGTTTTGCAAGAGGACAAAAGCTTTCATGGCTAGAGGAAAACAGGAAAAGAATTTTTGACTGTAGAAGAAAAGGCTCAAAGACAATATTAACCACAGATCTACAAACTAGTTTACAGTCATAAGACTGAACTTGATCAGCTTGAAAAATGACATATGAGAATTTGAACTGGAGTAATTGTTTCTGCACGGTAGAACACAATAAAGCTGATTCTGCCAGGCCCAGTTCGTTGCTTTTATGTGCCCTTAAGGCACCATTTATACGCCAATAAAGGGAATTTGTGTATTGAAAATTATTTTATACTTAAATCACAACAATTCCCTGATGCTGGTACTTAAAAAATTATAAAATAATTAATTCTATGCTCTTCCCCAGAGCGCCTAATACTATTCTTTTCCCCCAACTCAAAGATATGCTACTGGGCTGGGATTGTATTTTTTGGAAGGAACAGGCTTTGTAGTCATAAAAGATCTTCTATCAGAACAAAAGAAGAGTCTATAAAGAGTTATTCTTTATATCTTTCTATAAATGTTGTGGTCCATTCCGGATCAGTCAACTTCTCCATCAGCTGAACAAAGAAATTTCCAAGAGGGCAAATCCCCAATTCTGCCAAAACCCCATTTGCTTGTTTAGTTTTTTCTTAATTTGATTGCCAAGAGTTTGTGTTTGACTTGTTGCCATGAATGAAACCATTCCCCTTTCAACAATGGGCTCTCCGGGAATGGTGTGGGAAAGCTAATCCCATTACACAGCTCAGAAGTTCCCACTCTGCAGTGACCCAGGAAAGGCAGCTTATCGAGCACTTAGCAGAGCTGTCAGCTGGTCAGCTCAAGAGGAGTGTTTGCCTTTGTGGAGCAGGCCAGCAGGAGCAGTAGTAAGGGTTTGTTTGTTTGTTTTAGGTAAATAGAACAACAGGGAACTTCTACATCCTTGACCTGAAAGTCGTGTTCGTGTAAAAAGAGAACATCAATGGTAAAACATACTACAATGTCAACAGCACAGTGGTCAGCTGTGCTAATTGATTTATAATCAAGAGATGAGTGGAATCTTTGAAGCTGCTATATCTTGTGACGTTTTCTGTGACCATCTAGCAGTAGCTCATTGCTATATACTCTATATATACTCTAGTAGATGCCTCTAGTAGAGTGGCTGTCCCTGAAGTGAAATAGCACAGAGAGTCAATGATGCTTTCATAGTTTTGATCTCCGTGGCGGGCATCTTGTGATACCTTCTGGCCAAGATCTATTGACAGCAGAGTGCACATAACTGGAGAGAAAGAACTCTCTGCTAAGGCAGAAACCACAGCATAGCTAAGAGGAGAAAGGGGCAGATTCACAGTAATGACCTGAGATTTGGGTGCTGTGAGGTGAGAGCATCTATTGTAGCATTAGAAAACACGTGGAAAAACATGTAGCAGTACCTTGGTTTTGATAAGAATGGAACTAACGTGAAACAGGAAAAAACGTCTGCATTTGACTTCTGAAACAATTTCTATAGGAAAGAGGAGTGGGAGTGCCATAAGCACCTGAAATATTGTTTTCCAGAAGCTCAAGCACAGGAGACTGAGGTATTGGTAAAAATGAGTGTCATACTCAGCCTAGCTTCAATCTTAGTTCTGGTGCTTTAACTGATCTCATTGTTCAAATAAAGCAAAATATCATCTTCTGTGGGTACAAAATCCACAGTGGACCAGAACTCTTTTACTTTTTGGAATCAAGTCTTGGTGCAGCTCCAGAAGTGTTATTGTGTGAAATTCTTTCCTTCTTTTGCCTGATATTCCCAGTATTTCTCTTTTGCCTCTGTGTAATGCTCTTATTCAGAAGACGTGAACTAAACTGTGCTCATGAGAGTCATGAATAGCATAGTGTTGACAGCCTAACCAGAAAACATTGGTGTTTTAAATTGTCATTTAGAGAATAGTATTATGAAACTCTTCTGTAGGAGTCAATGCATTAACACATTTTTTCCTTTTCTCCCCCTCCCCCCAACCCCCCCCTCCTTATTGCAAACTTGAGAGCAGCTCCAGTTTCCTAATGCACTTCTAAGAATGAGCAAATCTTGTAAACATTAGCTCACAGTACCAATGAAGACTGTTGAGGGAACTCAATGACTCTGCAAGCCAAGGAGTCTAGTTAGTGAAGAACTGCCCTTCAGATATAGTTTATCTATTTGTTTACTTTTATATGGTTTTAAACAGTAGCATGGCATGCTATGATTCTGAGTTGCTGTGCCTTTTTTTTTTCCTCTTTAGAGCAGATATAGGCAACAGTCAATTTTCTGTACTCAATATTTAGTCTGTACAGTGTAAAAGGATAACAAAATGCTACTTGGCTCAGTGCACTGGGGTGTGCCACCTACAACTTGTTAAAGGAAATAAGGATACTGAACTAGATAAATATGATCTGTGTTTTAGTTTTGCTTTTTTTTTTTTTAATTGCCTGTTACTTCATTGCCCAAGGTCAGGCTTTGTCAGACAAGTGGACCAACAGTTCTCTAGAGTAACATAAAACCATTAAGTTGCTCTTTGATCTTGCACCTTCTTTAGAACCTTTTAATCAATTAACCATGAAGCTACTCAGCTTGTCTTATTTCCTGCACATAAAATTACTTTGGTCTAGCTGACACGTTACTACATTATAGATCAAAGATCGAGGGAAACTTCACATCCAACCAGGATAATTATGTGGATATTTTCTGTATCTATTAGATAAATTTTCATTCCTCATATAGAGGAAAACAGCATTTTGAGGTAGATTGAATTAAAGGATTCATGTGTATTTTAAAGGGTGGCTAAATGGATTTTAGTATAATTGACCTTACACGGGATGTGGATAATTTCAAGGCTAGTTTGCTGAGCCCAACTGTCCCTATATCCTTTGAGAGTACCCACTATTGATAATAAGAGCAAACATGACCTACTCGAACAGGAACACTGACCTCTTTTTTAGAATACCTCAAAATAAGATGGAGAAATTAAATGCTGAATATATTGTAATGTGATATAGATCAAAATCCTTTTAGCCCAGGAATTCAAGTTTGATAACGGAGAGAGTTGTGGTTTTAGTCTTGTAGGCCCACACTTCTGCAATTGTATGAGTTGGTATACACAAAACTTTTTATCAAAGTAATCAGACATCCATTCATTCAATATTATGTTCTTTTAGATCTGCAGATGTTGGCATTGCTATTTACTAGTTATATGGAAATTAAGATGTCTCAAAATGTACTCCCCGTTCCTTCTGGCCAAATCCTGGATTACACAGACTTACTTCACTTACCTCTTTTTGAGCTTCCCCCTGAATTGGATGGAGTGTCACCCATACTGGTACTATGCAGCAAAACATCTGCTTACTTGGGTTTTGCTCCAGGCATTTTTTTTTGCACAGCTGTTTCTTGTGGCATTGGCATATTCTCCTGCTTCCTGATGCTGAAAGCTGAGCTGACGTGGCCCACATATAAGAGAGTCACCAGGTGTATGCATTGGCAGCACCTGGAAATAACAAGAAAAAAACCTATGCCCTGTTGTTTTGTGTAAGTTTTTAGTAAGAAGTAAAGAAGCATTTTGTGAAATGATGGTGTAGAATATTCTTCATAGGTAAACCCTCATTCTCTGAAGGCATATCTTATATCTAGACTCTCTACACCTAAATGTAGATAGAAAATGGGAACCCTTATAGCTCTTATAAATCACATTATTTTCATGCTAAGTTAAAGCCCCTCTCTATTTGGAAATGTGTATTGATTTTTCTGAATGTTATGCTTCCTTTAACTAAACAGGTCCCTGCTGATGTTTGTCGTCTTCCTTGTAAGCTGAATTAAAAGAGAATGAAGAAGTTAGAAGGTGGTGTGTATAAAGTGCTCCTTGATAGACATGCATCTTTTAAACAAAAAAGAGCATGTTCAGCTCATGATACTGAGGAAGAAATATTTTCCCTAATCTCCATAAAAATTCCTCATTTAAGTCTAAATGGAAATTTCCCAAGAAAAGAAAAGAGATTTGTAGAACTTATTTTTGCATATACCTCTGTTGTACCTCTTCATTGCTGCTTTTAAGATCCAGTGGGGTGCTTTCCTTTGGGATTTGAAAAGATACAGAAATCCAAAAGGAGTCAGAAGGAGGTTACGCTTGATTTTGGGCCTAAAGCAGGCCAAACTTTAGATTTTGGTGTTTGTTTTCTTTCTACCTCAAGCTATAAATCATCCAAGATTCATCAAACTGTTTGCAAATCAAATCCAAGCTGGACCAAGTTACAGTCTGGACCAAGATCTAGGTTTATAGTAATGCCTGAAAACAGGAAAGACTTTAGATCAGAAAGGAAAAACTATCTGGTTTCATTATATGTGGCTTCAAGTTTTATTACAAAAGGGTTTACATGGCTTTGATCCCCTAATTTGGCTAAAAACAAGAAAAGAAGCAATCTGCATGTGTACACAGCTATTCCAGTGCATCCATAAATAGCTATGCTGTACGCATGTTCCACGCAGAAATGCTGCATTTAAAATGCATAGATTGTGAAGTCAAGATAGATTAGGTCAAACATCCTCACCGGCAGCTACCTTGAATTCTTAATCATAACCATTCTGAACTGCTCAGGAGAACTGAAAAGTGTAAGTAAGTTCACAGCCTGAAGAAGAAAGAAACAAAAAAGTATGTGCTTTCTACTGTTGTATATGCGTATGTATACACATACACTAAGGAAAAGTTTTTACAAGAAGAATCTGTTTTCCATAATCCTTTATTATGGAACCACAATTAAGTGAGTCTTCAAAAGGGAGTACTAAAGAAATGACTTCACTAGAAGCAGTTTTACTACAATGGGACTCATTTATTTTTTATTTCTAGTTTAAGACCTTCTGTCTTTCTAACTGCTGTCACTGAAGAGGAATTGCCAATTCTCTTCACTGCTCTGGAGTCTGCAGAGTGGCAATGAGAAGCGAGCTAATTTCCCACAAATCCCAGACAGCGCTGACATGGGGGTGAGAGCAGAGCCGAGGGAGAGCATCCGCACACAATGAATAGCACAAAGCTTTTTCCAAAGTTACGCGTGCTATGGCTTCTTTCGCCAACTGCTGGAGGACTTGGGCCACTGTTCCAAAAACAGGTTTTGTGCACTGAAACTATTAACTCACTTTTGTAGCAGATGATAGAAATTTTGGTGGCTTCAGGCCAGCCAAGTTGGGTTTGCAGATGCTTTCCATCACTGAAACAGCATGAAGCAGCTTGAGCCTAGAGTGAATCTGGCCATAGATTTCTTGAAACTAGTGTTTTCTTCTCTATAGTTTAATAGCCCTGTTCTCTTACAATTTACAAGGCTATTCAGTACCATGTGAAATGCAAATGCACTGTGGCTACTTCTACTGAAAGAAATTACTCCCAGTCCTGAAGACTTCTGATTGGTCACTACTTTTGAGGGCTGAAATTGTCCTTTCTACAGGATTCTGAGAGTATATGGCTATATTTGTTTCCCAAGAACAGCAGTTAATTCCCTGTATGTTCAGTACCCAGCAATTTGATATTGAACCAGGGCCGCTTTCTTCTTATCATTCTTGTCACCCATCTTTCCTAGGCCCTCAGACTTTACTATTTATTTATTCTTTGTTCTCTTCATCAAAATAACTGGGGAAGCGTCCCTTTCCCTTTCCCTTTCCCTTTCCCTTTCCCTTTCCCTTTCCCTTTCCCTTTCCCTTTCCCTTTCCCTTTCCCTTTCCCTTTCCCTTTCCCTTTCCCTTTCCCTTTCCCTTTCCCTTTCCCTTTCCCTTTCCCTTTCCCTTTCCCCCTTCCCCCTTTCCTTTCACTTTCCCCTTTCCCCTTTCCTTCTTTTTCCTTCTGCCTGTTTACTAGTCATTGCTTAGTAGCAGGCCCTCAGTTAAGGCCTAGATCTCCTCACTTTCCATTAACCTGAAGGTACATGCTTCTCAGGCCTCATTCTTTGTGTCACATAAAGACTGAGAGTTTTATTACTTAAACATTTTGTTGGCCTCCATTCTTGCCAATTACTACAAGCACATATCTGTACCAATTAATAATACTTGAGTTTTAAATGCGCAAGGATTAACCGGAGTGTTCTTTCCATCACCACATGGGCGTTTTGCCACCAGTTTTCTCAGTGAAAGGTAGATGCGGGATTGCTGCAGAGGGCGCGAGGACAAAGTGTGTGTGGAAAGGCACAGAAACATATCCCAACCTTTTTCTCTGCAAAACTTACATTAGATTTGGGTTGTTTCTCTTCTTTGTCTAACTCCGGAGAGCTACAGGCGTCCTGAGGGAATTACCAGTGCAGTGCCAGCTAGAGTACTTCGGCTCAGCTTCCTCTCCTACTCTCTCTAATGATAGTGGTACTATTTTTACATTCCTACCTTTATCTTTAGAAAAATATTTTGGTAACAATAATTCCCCAGAATACTCCCTTACTGCATTAATTTATTTCAAGGGGTGGACCTGGAGGCTGCTGAATAGCGATGTTTGCTAATCACATAACCATTTGTGCAGCAGAAAAAAGAAGACAACAGCTAATGAATAATTGCTTCTGACTTTTTGTGAATTTGGAAACAATTTTTGGTAGATCTATGTGATTTCTGTGGTCAGTTTTATTTACTGTTGACACCGACTCAAGTCCTTGCTTTTCTCCTAGAAAATAATCATTAAACTTCCCAAAAACGGTTGAACAGATACAGAAGAAGATCCAATCAAAAAACAAAAACAAAAACAAAAGAGAAGAATGAGCAAACTTCAAGCACATCAAACTCGCTATTTCAAAACAGCAATTGACTTCTACAGCACAGGTCAGCTGGTACTGCTCTCACTGCTGTTACCATAGCAGAAACACAGAAATGTGATTAAATAAATAAAGCTAATCAGAAGCAAAAAACAAGTTTGCAGTAAAAACAGCTCAAGTTAACCTATTCTCAGAGGACTTTGAAAGAAAACATACTTCTAAAGATGTGCTGTGAGAGATTTTAGGCACAGCTGCAGGAAAAAAAAAAGGTATCCTTTCCATTTCTTTAGAAGGATTAAAACTGTCCTGGAAATTAACCAAAGTGGACAAATGGGCCATCATACAGAAACAGCAGATTGAATCTCAGAATGTGAAAAACATTGAGAAAGGATAAAAATGTGCAGAAAAATGGCTATGGACCTTTTTAAGGAACTTTAATGACAGAATAGGCAACCCAGGCACAGTATTCTGTCTTTACTTGTCTCTTGTGATACAGAAAGTATCCTAAAAGGAATTAAAAAGAAAAAAGAAAAAAGGAGTTCTGACAGACAAAAACAGATAACAGTTTCCCTGCTCTTGGTCTAAGATTTCATAGAACATGTAAGTTTATATCAGTCTATCTATGTCAGAATGTTCCACAGGAGCTGAAGTAATATCTTCCAGATTATGAAAGACATGGAAAAGTCTGATCTTGTAACTGAACGTGTAACCTGTCTCCCTCCTTTACGGCAGATCTTCTGATCCCTCAGCAAATGTTAATGAATAACTGAAAAAGGAATGAAAACCAAGTTTCAATCACTATGTAGTATAGTAATGCACAGTTTTTGGAGCTCGGTGGTCTGGAGCTGAAGTTGTTTACCTCTGAATTGGAGTGAAATAAAAGGATGGGGTTGTAAAGACCAGAAAGCATTAGTAAGATCAACATTTTAAATTTGAGCTGTGGATCTGGGAGGCAGTTTGAAAGTCTGTTCCCATGGCTGAGCAAAATTCCTGCAGCATGGGTGTCATGCTGCAGAGCTGGAGTATATTTGCTGGGACTGCGGATAGCCAGAAGTCTTGCTGTTCAGTGAGATGACTGTTCTTTCTCAGCTTGACAAATGACATACAGCACTGACAGAGCACTTCTCCTTTGCTGGCCATCACCCCTACGGACACTGGCCAGAACAGCAGCAGCAGGAACATACCCTCAAACTCTGATTTAATCTCATAGAGCCCAGGAGACCAGTGAATAGAGCTGTTAACTCTGTTTGGTTTGCTTTTCCCATCTGTGTTTTATTAAACCGAGAACAAGATTTATTCACTTTTTTTTTTATTTTTATTTTTTTAACATCAGGAGCTGTTGGTGTCCAAGATGATGGTTGATGTTAAGGTATACATACACAGTTTAACCTGGCTGAGGGCCAAAGAGGACTATAATTTCCAGCCTAGACCATTTATTTGCAAAAGGACTCAAAATCCCTCTGCTCTCAGACATTTCTGAAAGGATGAACATGACTACTTTCCTCTCTTCCAGGAACACAATACATAAAGAGCACAGTAAAACAGTAGGCTCTCCGGGATGAGCCAGGCTCTCAAGGCGTGCAGGCAAATGCTTCAGTTTTAATTTACTGACAGCCCCTACACAGTCACAACTACCAGTGATTTTCTGATTTCCACTCCAGGAATCTTAAATAGACTGGAGATACCAGCTCAATGTATAAATATTTCTTCTAAAAGCCAAGGATCCTGAATGGCTCAGCTGGGGAATTTCACTTTATGAGAACTAAAATTATGTGCCAGGCTCTCCGCTGTAAGGTGGGATACAGCTGGAGTGCAGACACTTGCATGCCTAATGAGCTACCAAGAGAATAGCACACGCTTCTGAGGAGAAGGAACCAAAAGATGATTTTGAGTTGCTTCAGAAAGATTCACTTTTCCTCAAATACGTTTAGCTAAGGATAGAACAAGTGCGTGCTTTTGGGAGCTGTAAAGAGGTTTCTTTTAAGTACATATGTTTTGAGCAGTAACACATAAAACTCACAAAATCCTAAGCTTCAAAGCAAACAGCCTCTAACATTGTTGATGCTTTTCCAAAACTTCTAGGTTTTTTCTTCTCAGCAACAGACTCCTTTCTAAAAAGCACCTTCATCTCTTAGTCATCATTCATCTTATCAAAACCAACCCAATGGATCATCAAGACTAACAGATTTGTTGTCATCTACAAAAATTCTGCACTGTGGTCTTTCCAGGCAAATGCTTTCATAGCATCATATGAATATCATGCTGATTGTAGCACCTACACACTGCACCATCACTCTATAATGATTCTTATAATACTAAGCTTGATGGTACTCCCATGTGGCAATAAGAAGTACTAAGTACAATAAAAAATTATTTCAGTAGAGCTTTGGAAATAAATGTTTCTCTCAAAACTCATTCAAAACTCGCCATTGGTTTGATTGTAACAGTATTTCTATCACTCACACGTCGATCTTCCCTAGCAATTTAAATACAGGCTGCAAAACTTAGTTCCATATATGGGTGGCTCATGTTAGGATTTGACTTTCATTAACAAAAGCGATGACTTTTTTTACTCTTTCATTTTAGAAGAATAGTCCTTTTCTGCATGTTCTTTCACATTTTTATTAACTCAAATGACAGTAGGAGCTGTGCACGAGCCGTTGCAAATTAAGGAGTAGTCCTTTTGCTATTAATAGATTTAAGAATATTGGCAGAAAAATGATTGAACCTGAGTAAACACAAATTCTTCTTTTTCTTTTTTTCATTAGAAATCAGGAAAATTGAAACTTAAAGTAAGGAACTGTACTGAGCCTTATCTTTCAGACCCAATGTTGTTTGCCCATTTTCTTCAGTACATTAAAAGCATAATACGCAAGTGATTCCTATAGCAGGCCACAGACATCAGGAGGGAAACTCAGTCCCTGCACACAGTGTTAAAAGCTGCATCATCGTCTCCTTATTTACTTATATATATGTCTGGAGTATTCTGCACTGAACTATATTCTCTACTATGTTAGCTTTGTCCATAGCTACAATTCTCTCAGATCCTCAGCTCACCTTCAAGGCCCTGTACACGACAGTCTACTATTACAGCCATGTTACTGGAAACCCAATTGAGGGATGATAAATGTGTCAGGATGACCCATTCTGTTGAGAAATGATAAAGTTGTGCTGGATCATAAACAGTGGAACACCTTGTAGATACTTGGATACTTCAGTGGTGGAAATACACGGATGCTTCAGTTTCTAAGCCACAGCTGGATGTAGGTGCTTTTTATCTTCCAGAGAGGTACTTGTAGGTGCCATTTTTTTGTTTGTTTGATTTAAAATTAAATCTTAGGCGTTTTTGTTTGGTTTTAGTTCTGCTTAGAATCCAGAAAAAATCCCAGTCCTGATGCACTCAGAATCACTGTATCTGCTAACACTGCTTGAACAACGTCGCTCCTCTTCCTCTGTCAGCATGAGGACAGAAATTGGTCAAGCTCCAGATACTCGGTACAAGCATTTTGGCTGCACACAGAAACATAATAGTGTTTCTCCAAGAATGATATATAAGTAGTATTTTGCAAAAAGACTTCTTCCTGAAAGCTTCTAATACATAAGAAAGATTATCTAGAAGTCACAGGAACAAAAAAGAAGACTGCATGTTAAAGGCAGTTTCATTCAGTATTTAGACAATTTCTAAGACAGACTGCATGAAATAAATACAGCAGTGTATGCAAAAATTGTATTACAGAAGAGAAACCACTTAAAGTATCCTATCCAATCCATCTAATGGCTGAAACTTAAAATGCTTAGTTCAAGTGGAAATAAAGCTTTTTGAAGAATCAAGTTACTTGAACACTGTCAAGATACTAATTTTATAATCATTAAAATACCAGGATAGACTTAATTTGCCGTTACACCCAGTACACTTTATTTATTTATAAGTCTTCAGTTAATTTTGCTATGGGTTCTGCTGTGTTAATAAGGAACTGATATTCTCAGATGTCCTTGCCTGTAGGTGCAATAATTCCAAATATAACTCCTTCAGATTTCCAGCAATGAATACACTAGAACTAGAGTTGAGTTTAATTCTTTTTTTTTTTTTTATATCAAATACTTTTTGCAACTACAGGTGTTTAATTAAAGGCTGTTAGACAATTTGAACTTTTCAGAAGAATACAAATAAAAACTGTTAGTGAAGTAAATATCTGTTTAATTTACAAACATCAGTAGCATTACTGATATCAGTCCAAATAAGACAAAGCACACTGCATTACACATGTACATCTAACTTTCTTTTGTAAAAAAAATAATAAAATAAAATTGAAAAACATCTGCATTTTTACAGGGTACCCTGGGTTTTACTGAAAGAAGAACACAACCCACTATTAATGATTACCAATTCTACATTATAATTTAGCAGCAACATGTTAACATGGGGAACATTAGGGCAGTAAAGTAGCTTTATTATTTGGGGAAAGTCACATTTCTTGATAGCACAGCCTTTTTTTCTTCTTTTTTTCTTTATAAAAAAAGGGAAAGGGCTCCATGGGAATATTAATTTATAACGATCTACCTTCTAATGTCATTTTCTACATGCCATCTCATTTTCTGTAAGTACTGTATATAGGGAAAATTAATTTCTCTACAATTGCCACCTAGTGTAAAAGACATTTTCTGTCACACATTACAGGTTCCTGGAAGGTGTCCTGAATATCTGCTGTACGTGAAAACTGCAGATTGTCATCACTTTCAGATTCAGTGACACCAAGTGGTCAGATTCTAAGGAAAAGAAAAGGGAAGAGCGGAGGGGAGAAACAGACTGAAAACATTTACCCCAAGACGACATGCTAAGTTAGTTCTATTGCAAAAAATCCTGATTTTTAAGTCTTTTTCTTAAAAAAAAAAAAATTACAAAAATACTGGGACAAATATAAATTAATATATATTAAAGCATTGAAAAACAGTAAAAGGGATGACCTAGAAGGGTTAAGTACAAAGTACTTCGATACAATAAATATTTCTCAATGCAACCGAATACTGTATAGAGTTGTTTTTAGAACTCATAGAAACAGAAATCCATATTATTACTAATTTATCCATCAATAATCTATTTTCATCATCCCCCAAACATTTATATTACAAAAAATTAATACTGGAAAAGGGCAGATAAACACTTTTTGTATGCTTCTTTTGTTAACATGCTGACATAAAAGTGTACATCATCAGGAGATTTCAGGATTATAGTATATTCTCATATCTCCCATTTCCCATCCACTAAATGGGACCTCATCTTCTCAAGATGCTTAATAATTCTGAAAGAGAAAATGTACTTCGTACAATTATTATCTCTGTATGGTCTGATTCTTTTCACTCATAATGCATCCTCATCCATAAGTAAGTGATTGGTATGCTCTGTCAAGACAATAAAATATACTGATACGAAAATGAAAAAACAAGACCCACGTTCCAGTCAGCATTTCATCTCTGAGCTGTTAAGCTGAAAGTCTCGTATGTATAGTGTCAGTGTATCTTCAGCATGTTATAAAGAAGAATCCATGTTAAAAGTAGTTAAGTTTCCCATCACTGTTGCAATGTTACCAGGACTTTTTTTTTTTTTTCTTCAAAGCTCCTCTTGGTTACGAGAAGTCTCAGTTCAAGCACTTGAATCTTTTTTCAAATGAAGAAAAAGTCTTTATTCTCATAATAAAAATAAGTCTGTTCTGTAATTTACAATATATTTCAAATATTTCCACTATGAAGCATTAATTAGTCCGACACGGTCAATAAGTATACAACATTTTCAAAAGACAAGTGTGACAGGAACACTTAGGAGGGACAATTTGTACAGCCACACTTCACCACTTTTTCAATCTCGTCCACAAATGACGACCCATCAGTGCATTCAAAAGAGTATTTCCGTCTCTTGCTCCTTAGTGGTGCACAGCACTGCCCGGTTGAACATCCCCCTTTACATTCTAGTCTCGATACCTTCTTGGTCGTCTGGCACGCAGCATACCCTTGCTGCTTTTGGTAGTAATCTCGGATTCGTTCCCCTCGACAAGAGATTTCTGCAGAAAACAACACTTAAAATAAGAGACGCATTTCTGAGATACAGGTCAAAGAATGGTTGACGTGGTTGAAGAAGATGCTCTATTTCTAATTGCAGTTGAAAACGGCATTTTACTTTGGCTCAGGCACATAATGGAAACGAGTTGTTCTATTAAGCATAATTTGATTAATGCTGAGTTTTATTTCCTATACCTCTTATTTTCAGTAAAGTTTATATTATGTATATGTAAACCATAAATACAAAGCTATTACAATGACAAGAAAATTGGAAGCTTAAATCTTTTCCTTTTTTTTATAAAAATACACATCTTCTGTTCTTACATTGCTAGCAGCTGGTTCTGTTTACCATAGGAAAATGTTTTAGAGAGCATGCAATTTAATTTATTAGACCTGGAGTTTAATATTATTCAATCTGTTATTTAATACTAGTTACATTCCACTAACTTCATAAATTACTGAGGTATAAAACCAGCAAAAAATGAGACATCTGTTAAAAGTTCTACAACCATATTCTTCTATTCACATCTATGTACAATACAAAATAAATGCCATCTGGGGTAAGGGGAAGAGAGGGAGAGGGAGAACTTTGATAGACAAAGGAAAAAGGTAGGGGAAAAAGTCATCCTGTTTTCATCCATCTCACCTGCATAATTCGCTGTGATAAATCAGTTGAAGCTGAGAGGTCAAAAGTAGAGTTTGTGATAAAACTAGGAGCAGAATCATTGGATTTGGCTTCTCAGTTGCAGAAGGCAGAGAAACAATAAATACAGAAAGATACAGCAGGTAAAAGGTAGTAGTTAAATATTGTAAAAATGTGTTTCTGAATAAAGGCAAAAAAAATAAAAAAAGAATGTTTTCACAGCAAAACGTTTGGTGAAAAAATCTTCAAAATGTAAATAAATTCATGGGAAAAGTTTGATTCTTCTCTCACTGAGACAAATTCTTATGGTCAAAAAAAAAAAAAAGCAAAAAAAGCAACAAATGTGTGTATTGTGGAGGAAAAAAAAGTTGGTAATGTTGTTGGCTGTTCATGCGTAATTAAACAAACCTCATTTCTAAGACCAAAGCAAGAACGTGATTTTTGAATTTCATTTTTTTACCTTTATCACAGTTGTCCCCCGTGTATCCGCTGCTGCATTCGCAATATGGTTTCCCAAGTCCTGAAAGCCTGCATTTGCCATGTTTACACCTGATGGATTGGCAGGGGTTAAACAGCATTTCCTCTTCATCACAGAGGACTCCCCCATGTCCCTGCAGGCATTTACAACTGTATGAAAATGCATTGATCGGCAAGCAGGTACCATGCACACATCTACAGGGGAAACAAGCCCAAGAGAATAAAAATAAATTATTCATCAAAGTTCAGGCTAAGCAACATTAACTACAAGTACTTTGGACTGTACTCAGAAGAAATTGCTTTTGTTTCTAATAGACTTTTTCAGTGAGATGCAGTGAAGTGGTTTATAAGGTTTTATAATTGGTATGCAGTTTTACACAAAACAAGCTGCACTACAGGACTCACCAGAAAGCAACCACTGTAGATGTGTTATGGAATACTTTTATAGGCCACAGTTACCGAAGTCAACACTTTCTATCTAAATTTTTAGCACGATTTCAAGAACACAGCAAGATTGAGGCCAAGTGTAACCCATTATAATTAAGTAGAAAAAAAAGGATACTCACCTGAAATTTTGGTTCTTATATCATTAAAAAAAAAAATCACACTGTCATTTATGAAGTATGGGCTCCCAGCACAAAGACAGCTCAGATACTTCCTAGCTAAAACTTTTCTGATACGAGCAATGGAAGTTTCAAAGCTGAACACATTCCCCTGCTGCTTCAGATGTGTTAGTTCGTATTGAAAACTGCCAGTAGCATGGCCACATAATGTATGAGCCAGCAGTACTCAGCTAGAACTCATGCAGAAAGTCACACTAGGTTAGGCTGCGTGTTATCAAGTCTTACCTGAGTATTTTAAATCAGCTACTCTCTCAGTTGGCCTACTGTAAATGTTGGTGACAAGCTCAATCTTGTTAGACAGAAAGAAAGGCTGTAAGTTCATGCATCTGCTAAGTCCTGATATACAGAATGCAAAGCTTGTCTTACCTCTCTGAGAGGGAAGTGGTGTATCCTGAAAGGAGGATGTTTAATTACCTGTTCCTATATGTAATCAGAAGATTAGGGGAATTCACCTGATGATGAAAACATCACCAATGACTACCAGTGACTTGCAATAAAATCACTTCTCTTTTGTGATTTGGTGGCACAGGGTCAATAGCTTTCTTCCCAGAAATAGTGTTATTGCCTTTTATTACTATCTTGGTACACAAGTTTTCTATCTACAAATTGTTTCCTAGGAAGACAGCAAAGATTCCTCTGTAGGGAGCAGTGCAACCCTGATACTCAAGATCATTTTCACCCTAATGTTACTCCTCTCTATACTGTAAGATCTCTGAACCCTCAGCTTCCTTAGCTGTTTGTGGCAACCATCTAAATAAGTATGTAAATAAATGAGAAGCTTCAGATGGAAAAGAAACTGCATTTGATAGAAAACAAAATACTTTGTTTCAATTTGGAAGAAAAATAGGGCATTTCATAGTAAAAAAAAAAGAGCACTTAAGAATATGTCATTTAAAAAATTTTATACATTAACAGTCTTGTTTTTCTAGTAACTTTTTGCTTTGTACTCTACTCCTTCAATACAGTAAGACATTTGGTAAAACTGCAAGGAATGCACAGCATATTTTAAGTTTGACAAACCTGAATTAACTATTAAGAACCTGTTTCAGTTTACAAACATCACCAAGTTCCACTCATCAGTGACAGACACAGTACAGTTCACTATCTGTATGCTTAATTATGTGCAATAAGTATGGTGTAGCTACAAGGACAAAGAGTATCACAAGACATATCCATCAGAGGAGATTCAAATGGAAGGTAAAACACACAGCCTCCATTCACTTATCCAGTTAAACACTGCAAATGTAAAACTAACTAGTAGCTTAATGACCTCCAAGCTCCCCAAGAGTCTGTACTTCTGAAGGAATTATGTTCCCTGCAGAATTTAAAATTGTTCCTGTGGTCTGATATTCCAAGGCCTAGATTAAGCAACAGTTGGAGGCTTAGACAGTGTCACAAAACATCTAGTTTTCGTTTAGTCTTCCTCATGTTTAGCATTATATCTATTTACCACTCACGAAACAACCACGTTCTGGACATCTGATCTTTGAAGCTACTCAGGCAACACCAACATCATGTCCTATTCTACAAAGGCTGTTTCAGATATCAAAGCAATCTGTGTCAGGATTTTTGGTAGAGTTTTGCTTGATTTAAAGATGATTAAATCTTTAGCTAATGCCAATTTTCTCACTTTTGCTTCCACCTGTTCTTTGAAGCCGTAAATTTCATCTTCAGACAGTACTGAAAGGAACATCAAGCTAAGTGCAAACTCTCAGGCACAGTTTCAGCTTATCTAAATTTAGTACCTATGTCAGGCATTCGTTAGATTTATCATTGCCGTAAGCTCCCTACACACTCATGAAGAGAAACAAGCTTGCCCATAAGGTTATTAAACCTTAGCATGAGGTTTAATTTACTCCTAAGAAATGCTTCTTCCTGTACCAACTTGAGAGCAATCTTTGGTCAGTATGTTCCTAACTCAAACACCTGGGTTTACATAAGATAAATCAAAGCCTTAAGCTTTTTCATGGTGTGCACGATCTCTAGGAAATCCTCTACATTTTCAAAACAGAGATCACAGTGGCAATTCTGTTTACAGATAAAGTGGAATATTATATTTTACTAGGCAGAAAAAAAGGCATCTATTCATTAGATAGGATTTAGAGATGCATCAGGAAATGGAAAATCAAATTCCCCAGGAAGAAAAGAACAATGAAGACCTCCATCGTTCCAAATAAATAGTTTTTGGTTTGGCTTTCTCTCACAAAAGCTCACAGTACTGTATACATCTGAATCAAAAACAATATTTGCAAGATCTAGCAAAATACTACTATTGTTCTCACTTAATTTCATCCTTGAAAGAAATTCCAAATTGTATGTATCTAATACTTGCCAAGTTTTGTAATTCACTACAAGATCCAGGCTGGGTATGTGTATAGTTGCAAAAATCTAATAATCTAATATTTCAAAGATACTTTAAAGAAATTCTTAAGAGCTCTCTTAACATAGAACTTGATGGCGCAGTTCCATATTATTTTTGGTACTGAAGTATAAAATAGATGCAAGAGACTCAGACTCAGCATTTATACATTTTTAACCTGCTGTGACTTTCTTTCTTTCTCTCAAGATACCGTGAAAGAAGACAGCATAAGAAAAGACTCATAAATAACTTAGTGCTGCAATAACGTCCCTCGAAATTTCATTGCTATGTCTCTGGAAAGATTCAAGTTTTGATAGCATTGAAACAATCCATAACCAAAACATCCATTTATCATCCTAAACAAAACATCCTAATTAGTATATAAAGCATTAAAGGATGAGTCTCTAACCACACGCTATGTCAAAAGATCACTTAAACGTCATTTTATGTGGAAGTCAAAAATCATCTTATTAGAATCTCCAAGAGAACCTAGGGCACCGGTTCTCAAAAATAAAAAAAAATTATGCAGATCAGAGCACTGAAAAAAATCCAGGCAGGCCCTTTAAAAAGAAACTTTAGTAAGGACAGTTGTAAAGGTAGACAGAGGGGCATCTTATTGCACATGATCAATAGATCCTGAAGGACTGAACTTCTGAAGTTTCTGATCTTCTTGTGCTGGGAGATTATGAACCAAGAAATGAAACATGTCACTATTTATAAGATGAACACACATATAAGTACTTCAGATATGTATATATTTCTATCTATATCTATCTTTATATACATACACACATATATACAAGACCTACTATATAAACATACGTAAAACATCCAACTGAAAATGTTTTAGTTAAGTCAGCAAAAGGAATTAACACTCATGTAGTTAAACAGAAGTTTACCATAAAGGTAGCCAAAATGTGGAGTATTGTGGAAATATAAAGCTATCAGATTGGATCAAGTTAAATAAATAAATAAATAAACACACTAATATTTCATACCAATAGCTGCCCTTGCATCCGTGTCATTCATTACAGAACTGGTCAGAAGCATACTAAGAGCACAGTCTCCAGTCATACCTCACGTTACGGCTTCAGGCAGAACTTCTGTGTGATGAATTTATCTGCTCCCCTATATTTTTTATTAATTTTAACTTAACTTGGATGCTGTTTTCACTTTTAAATGTCCAGCATATTTTGTTTCTTGCTGAACTGTAAACTTGTTATGAAAAAAAAAAAAAAAAAAAGCTTAAGAGGAAAATTATATGCATATTACACTACTGCCTTGTCTTGAGGAAGGACATACTTATTTCCGAGACACGGGTCATTAGTTTGTTGATCACAGAGGGGTCCAGTCCATCCTCCTTCACACTCACAGGAAAAGCCTGACTGGCTGGTAGCATGGCATGTTCCGTGCACACAAACTTTCTTGTGACAAGGCTCGCAACCTGGCAGAATTCCCACTTGCAGTGGCACATTTCTGAAGTCCTGGAGTTCGCTGTTGATATACAGATTACGGATACAGCCATGGAAGCTTGTGCCATTCTGTCCTGGAGACTGGCGTAGAGCTGCAATATTATTTTTCACAGGCATGCCTAGGAAATTAATAACAGCAAATAATCAGTGTAATTTTTGGTACTGATTTTTAAAATCTTTTTTAAAAATACACTTCTCCCTGTGTAATTATTCTTAGATATTCAGTCTACAAGAATGAGTAATGAGCTAGTATTTGGAAATTGTCCTGGTTGTTGAGCACGTGTGCAAACCAACTCCGAAACATCTTTAGCTCCAGCTAAAGTGATGGATGTAAGAGTTCATACAGGAAGCTCACAAATGGTGAAAAGTCATACACACATGACTTTTTGACCCAGTGCAGTTAAGTCCAGGATGGTACATAGTATCTGAATCTTTGAAAAATAAAAGATTTTGCCTCTTAGAAAAATCATGCATCAAGATGCCCGAATTCTGAAGAATTTAGAAACACCAGGTCATTGATTAGAAGTTGGAACACAGTGTGTTGAGCATTAAAAAATAATTTGTCTATCTAAAAATAAATAAGTTAATTAGGTGTTAACAGGTGTATTCATGGGCAAAATTAGCAGTATTTACTGCAGGACTTAGAAATATAACAACTACAGAAAGAGCTAATGTTCTGCATTGTTTCTCCTTAACCATGTAATATGATAGATCTAATGCTTTTATGCAACTACTAAGAGTGAACAGTTAAGAATAATGTGGAACCATACAACTGAATGAAGTGAACTTGCCTTTCATTTAGAGGTTGTTGTAATTTCACTGGGTTACTTTTCAGTGATTATATAAATGAATAATATTGTATCTATACTGCTTAAGAACGTATCATCTCTGGTTTTATCAGCTAAGTAAGATAGGCTGGGTTATTATTATATTAAAGAACTCAAACTGCAAACAATCATTAATTTCTATTCCCTTAAAACTATTTGCCACATTTTCAGAAGTGTTAGAAGGCCAAAAGGTGTGCAAATGCTGCTCATTTTCTTTAAAAATATTTCTCTATTTTAAGACAAAGTTTCTTTATAAGTTGTGAAAGGTCTGCCACGGAAATGGTGCCACATATTTCAGCTGAATTCTCTGAAAGGTTCTAGCTTTGGTGTTGCTCTCCTTTCTCCTCCTCCTCTAAGATTTTCATCACAGAACCTGCTACAGGTAAATTAGAAAATGTACTGCTGAAGGTGGCAGATGGTAAGAACTCTATTAGATAACAGTACTACAAAAACACTGTTAGAATGACCATCTCATTAAAATGCTGTTAGAGGAGAGTATCAGCAGATGAAAAGCTGCTGATGCCATATCTGAGTCAGAAATAGGGACTTGTCTGAGATAAGGTGCCACACACAACTGGTAAAATGTGCTCTAATTTCTAAAAGAAAAATGTGAAGTACCACTGAAGTCTGTGATTCCATTAAAGAGTTTTTGAGAAGAAAGTTTATCCCTTTGGACTTCTTTCAAAAGCCACAGCAATATGATATATTGAAAATCGTTACAGAAAGGCTGAAAATATCTAATGTGTGTAGCCTGACCTCAAAAAAGCCACACAGTTGGAAAAATGTTTAAAAATCTGCACAAATTAGCTTCTTTCTATAAAAAATTAAAGTATGCCTTCCAAACCGACCCAAATAATTGTCACCCAAGAATAACTTTGTCCAAAAAAAAAAAAAAGAAAAAAAAAAGAGAGGCAAAACCATAAAAGGGCTTGCTGTCAAGTCTGAATTTCATTCATCCTGCCAGCTGAGGTGATGCTTACCAGAAATGCCATTTTAACAGGAAGGTGATAAGAGTAAGTGTAAGTTACATGATGATATAGGTGTCAAAGTAAGACTTTGGCAAAGATAAGAATACCACATAAAATTCTAGTGAGAATTTGAGTTCTTAACTGAAGGATGTGTGATCAAGTTCTTCAAAAATTCCAGATAGAGTATGAAAAAAAAATGAATGAATCTAAAAAAGATAAGTAAAATAATGAAAAAAAGAGAGAAATTTAACTGTCTCAAAAATTCTAAAGATAATAAATATACAGATATAGATATAAAACAAAAGCTTAACAGATGAGCACATGCCCACTATTTTTTGCTCTATAATAATAATAAAAAATAATAATGTGCTTCTAATAGTGGATTTCATTCTGTTTTGAATTAACATTTTCTATGACAGCTGGAAGGATTTTTTGCTTGGAGCCTGAATATGAAGAACGGAAATAGAGGCAACACAGGATATCTCCAAAGCATATGCTGTATGATGAAAGAGACTCCTGCTCTTAGGAATCAGATCACTGGAGGAAAAAGTCATTTTTGAAAATTGTTTATTCTGATAATTCATGATGATTACACAGATTAATATGTGTCTTTTAATGGAGACACATCTGTAGGGTGAAGAAGAAAGGAAGAGAACTGTACATCATAAATCACAGCTGGGTGTTAGCACTGCACAAAATGAATGTCTGTACTTGGAAGTACAGAATCATTTCATTAGCAGATACGCATAGCAGACAGGGCAATCTTTCTGCACTCATCTCAATAGTCTTAGCAGTCATTAAACAACAAATGGATGTTGACAATGCAAGTAAGCAAGCACAGTGTCTTATGTGAATCAAGGACTCTACCTCCTTTCAAAAAAATGTGACACTGTACACTACATAAATAACACTTCAGAAATGATATACATGAAAAAATAGATGTGCTTCCACAAAGCAATCCTCCTTTGAAGATCTGTGACATAAAGGAATTTTAAAGGCAGTTCATATATTGGACAATATTCTTTCCACTGCTAGTGTAAGGAATCATGTTCTAATGCTGAATTTTATCTTGTACTTTTCATCTTAGAAGGGAGGAAACAATAACCAAATACAGAAAGATTTGACCAAATAAATAAAGTATTTACAGGAAAGAGTGGGAATTTTTAGAGACAAAAATCATCTTATCCCTTATTACTTGCAACTGAGGCATCTGTTACCTGGTTTAATAGGAGAAATTGACTGGCAACAGATGCTGTTTATGAAGACATGCTTTATTTTTTCAAATAAATTCTAGATAGAAGTGCATTGTTTATTTTTAGAGTACTAGCCACTTTTTCTACAACATTTGTTAAAATTGAAACTGTTGAGATAACAGCTCAGCTCATGCTTCTTTTTCAGGTGTTATCTTCATGAATGGGTTTCTTACCATATGTTTCTTAAGATATACTACCAGACTAAATTAGCTGATACTATTTATAGAAGCAGTAAGAACCTCTTACCTCCTACATACAGTGGAGAGTCAAAATTCAAAGTGGACTGCTTGGATAAATTGGTAATTATCTTGGGGCTTCCTCCGTCAATAGACAAAGACAGAATCTGATCCATGGCTAGCAGCTCCACAATGTGGAAATTGCCATCGTTAATAGTTTCCACACTGCAAAATAAACATTAATTTAAAACAGCTGATGCTCTCGTTAGAATGATTTTGATCTTCTTTCTCTTTGACTGTTAACACAGCTTCAGAACAAAGCTTCTCCAAGAGTGCAGTTTCCAGAAAACTAGATTTACTTGCATGCATGCATAAGAGCTAATACATTGTAATAACCCTTCAATAACACCCTATTAGTAATATGTTTTGAAATTACTAATAGCCCATTTTTATTCATTATTACCAAACAATGAACTGTGAAACACTTGATATTCTAAACAGTTGAACTACATTTACTAGGCAGGAAGCCAAACACCCAAAAACTTGTTTCATGCAAAGACCTTATTTGTCTCTATGTGTTTGTGTATCCTATCCTACATGTTGCACAGTAGTGAATTTACATACTCTGAAAGTAGGAAGGAATGTGATAATATCAACTTAGTTTAATGGAATATGGAACTGAATCTAATCTTATTCCTGCCAGACAAAGTCATATCATTGATCCAGGGAGCTCTACTGATGCTAGCAATAAAATAATTTGTATTGTTTTCCAGGCCTGGTTTCTTCTGTGTTCAGATTCTGGCTTTTGCTATAAATACTGTAGCTTTTTGTTGTTGTTGTTGTTTTCTTGCCTTTGTGTACCATTTCCTTCTGCTTACTCACAGAATACAAACCCACTAGTAGGAAAATGCCTGAAGCACATCAAGCTGAGAAGGCTTATTTCAAGCATGGTGCTTATGCTGTGCAAGTACAAGCCTACACATTAACATTACTGAGCACAAGAAACATCTGTCAGTGCTTACTGACCTCGATATTACACAGTGCATATTTTAACACAGTTTAAGTACATCCGAGAGAAAAGTCCCAGAACTATTCAGTTCTGGGACTGAATATATCATTGTACTTAAATTACTTCTAGTTCATTTTCATCTGGAGAGTTAGGAGCTAAATGTATGACTGCATGGAAGTTATGACAATAAGCTGTAGTCCAGGGACCAGACATTATTACCATTCCCATGACAGCATCTATTTGCTTCATAATACCATCAAACAAGTTTAAGCCTTTGAAAAGTAATTTAAATGAACCAATTGTATGATGTTAGTCTGAGATGGACAGAACAGTCATACAGACAGTGAGTTCTTCTCATTAGAAAAGCAGTATAGTTGAAAAGGATTAGCTTCCTAAATCTCAGGGCAAAAATCAAGCAAATTACCTTTTAACATCCTTAGTGATGCTTTAATTAACCTAACTGCTTTTTTCCTGAAACAGATCAGAAGTGCTCAGATAGTTGTTTACAGCTGTGGCACATTAAGCAGCTTCTCTGCTCTTTATTACCAACTTCAGCTATCCAGACCCAGACCAATAAGGGTAAAAGTTCTTGCATAGTAGCATGCATGCTTTACATAAACTTAGTTCTGCATAAAAGAGCAAATGCACAGTGCAGAGGCTGGCGGAATAAGCACTTTTCAGGAATGTGGAGAAGGGAGAACGACCAAGAGGTTCTGTGTCAGAGTTCAATGGTTCTGAAAAGTATGATCTATTCAATTTATTAAGAAGCTGTTTGCTGTGATCAAGCAACAAGAAATCTGCCAGTATTAACATATTATGCACATTTCAGTGAATCTAGGAAAAGAAAATTGTGTCAAGAAATGAAAACGGATATGACTTTGTAACTTAAGGAACCAAGAAATTCTCATATAATGCTCTTATTCCAAGGCAGCAAACGCTTCTTTAAAACTTAAGGACCTTTCACACTGTAATATTTACAAGGATGAGAGCAACACAGAACATGTATTTTTATAGGGGGAGGTTGTTCTATGGATGTGTAAAACAAGGTGTAAAGGGAATGAATCTCTTTTAAGAGTAATTATAAAAAGCTTCTAGGTTTACACGTTTTATTGGTTTAAAAAAAAAAAAAAAAGTAATCCAGAAAGAGGAGCCCTCCTAGGTACAGGTGGTTTACATTAAAGGGGAAATAAACACAAAGCATATTTGTGCAATAGTTCCTGCCAGTGCACTTGTATTATCCCACTGGAGAATAAAAAGTGACATGCATAGGTCCTAATGGAAAGCTCTAAGAAAAACTGATTTAAGGCTTCTGGAACTCTGTAGAAGAATAATGATTTGAGAAGAAATATTCACGTATTTTCAGTAAATATATGAGGCAGATGGCTGTATAGAAACCTGTACGAATACGTTTCTTTTTTATGAAAATAAAACATTTAATATTTTAAAACAGATGTCCAGATGGAATAAAAGTGAAATGGATAAACTTTTCCCAAATAAAACATCTCCAGTTAATTAATATTCCTTTTCTGATCTAGGCACCATCATCATATTATGTTGTTACTCTGACTGCTTTTGGGATGATGGCTTTCTTAGTAAACTCCCATTGGAAAAGCAGTTCTCATTCACTCTACACAGCTAGACTGCTGTTATTGTTTGTTCTCCATATTTATCATGATTAAATCATCTGTTTGTAACTGTTTTGTTGCTACTACAAGCATTTCTGCAGGCTTTATAGCTCCCACTTGACTCCTTCTCAACACACCATTTCTTGACTACCATTTACAGAATAAAACTTCTTTTTGAATCTCTGTTAGATGTATATACATATTTGCATTTTAGCTTCTGTTTTAGGCATCTCATCTTTGCTCACTGAAGTACTACTTGTCTTGTTCTTTTTGGCAATATTACATTTGTGTTAAATACTTAAATCTTCTGTAAAGTCTGTTTTAATTTACACAATTAAAATACAGGTACTATTTCTACATGTTAAACCATTCAGTGGAACTGTAATTGAAGTCATAAATCATATATTGCATCAGAAAACAGAAAGAACCTTAAGATGCCTATTGTAAAAGTCTATGATCTTACTAAACATCTTTATATTATATTTTGCAGAAAAAATTTTTTTACTGTGGAATGTTTCAAGTAATCTACTAAAAACACAGTTCCCTTGATGCTATTAGTTTACCATTGTTTCCCTGCTACATAAAATGTACGCCTTTGATTTTATACGGAGTGAAATCATTTCTAAAAATAGTGTATTTTCAACATTATGTCCCTAATAGAATACAGAACAGTGTCAGCTAACTACAGTCTCCAGCAAACAAAGAAACACTAGGTAAAGTTTTACAATGTAAGAGGTGTAATCACAGGAAAAAAACAAGACTTGGGGAAAACTCCTTCAGTACTTCCCAATTACTGCTGAATGGGTTTATAGCAACAATAGGGCAGATCAAGGACAGGACGTGATGCTTGTTGTCTTTTTGCTCATGTTTGCAATGTCTGCCTGTAAATTCTTGAAATGAGAGAGAAAATCTCCTGGGAAATTCAGGTAATATTTTTTTTTTTTCAGAAAATCAGAGAAATTTCACTTTAAAAAGCTGAAAAATTATACTGCAGAAATAGATGTGGATTCTGTTGCTTGATGACTCTGGGAGCAAAAGGCATTGATTTTTTAAGGTTAGTGACTTTTTTAGAATGTAGTTTTTAGCTTTCTCTACCACTGTCAGTGAAAAGTCACACTTTTTATGCCTAACACAGAAAAAAAGAAAAACTGCCATTTCATTTCTGCTTATGTGGTACAGTTATGCATGTTACCTTGCACACTAGGAAATTATTGGTCAGTAACATCTTGTGAAAAAAAAAAAAAGCACACACACAACAGTTTCACATCCTAGTTCTATACAAACATATAAATATTCTACTGAAAGTCAACTTTTACTTAGTTTTAATGGATTAAATAATATGTTATACTTCTGACACATTAGAGTTACCTTCTAAGCCAAATTACGTCTTCTGGCAATACATTTTAATTACAAAATGTCTGATAATACATTCATTTGAATGTACTTCTTCTAACCATCTCTTCAAAATACATGACTTTGATGTATTAATTATTTATTTTTTGGTCCAGTTAGATTTTATTATTCTTTTTTGAATCTAGCTTCACCTGTAAATAGCAGAAGCTGGATAAGATCCTGTGTCATAACTGACCCTCACTCTACCACGGTACAGCTCTACTGCTATATGATCTTTATCGCCTTTGTAGAGCAGGATCCCACTGTCTTCATCTGTGGCAATCTAATTAAAGAAAGAAACAATTAGAAATAATTAAAAATACTGAATCAAAATGCTACAGTAAGCCAATCTCTGATTTTACTGATACAGTCTGTTAATTAATTGCAAAAATCCTCATTGGTCGACACAGCAGTATTCTTTCTCTTCAGTATGCTCATCTACTTCATAATGAACGTAGAGTTATTCCAGTGACCATCACATATTCTGAGCTCAAACTGTGAAGAGATCTTTAAATGAGCCAACGATTACTATGGGTACTTTTTTACACTACGAAAGATCGTTTACACTGCTTTCCAGATCAGAATCTGTACCACAAACAATCTTACCTGGAGAGTGATATTGGTTTGCGGGTGCATCTTAGCTGAAGGGATTTGTAGATAGGATTCTTTGTTGACAAAGTTTATACTGATGAGCTTTTCACATTTCTCACCCTGGTAGCCTGATAAACACTGGCAGATTGGTTCACTCTCTTTTACAATGCACTGGGCTCCATTTTGGCATTCATAATTATCACAAGGGCTGGTGCGAGGTAAAACCATTGGCGGTGCAAACTCACAAAACAAGCCACTAAATACAAATAGAAAAATCAGTATTCACAAAAGACAACGTGACTGACATAACGAAGACATACGTAGAATCATAGAATGGCTTGGGTTAGAAGGGACCTCAAGGATCATCAAATTCCATTTCCCCTACCACAGGCAGGGTTGCCAGCCACTAGATCATAGAATGAATCATTGCATGGCTGGGTTGAAAAGGACCTTAAAAGTCATCTAATTTCAACCCCCATGCTGTTGCAGGGTTACCAACCACTAGACCAGGCTGCCCAGAGCCACATCCAGCCTTGCCTTGAATGCCTCCAGGGATGGGGCATCCACAACCTCTCTAGGCAACCTTTTCCAGTGCGTCACCACCCTCTGAGTGAAAAATTTCCTCCTAATATCTAACCTAACTTTCACCTGCCTTAGTTTAAAACCATTCCCCATTGTCCTATCACAACAAACCCACGTAAACAGTTGTTCTGCCTCCTGTATATGCTTCCTTCAAGTTCTAGAAGTCCATGAAGAGGTCTCCCTGGAGCCCTCTCTTCTCCGAGATCAAGTACTATATCAGATTGCCCAGTGCCCCATCCAGCCTGGCCTTAAACACATCTGTACTGTTTTCAGATCTTCCTCACCTGTATCCTTCTGGGCAAACACACGTATACCCATTAACTGCATCTGTACACTGTGCTCCATTTTTACATTTGTTGTCCTGGCAGTCATCAAAGTCAATATCGCAGTGTTCACCTACATATCCAGGTGTGCAATCACATCTGTGAAATTGAAAAGCAAGTGGGATAACACAGTGCCTTTTAACAATACTGAGTGCTAATGAGAAAGTTAACTCAGCTGTTTAGAACTTGAAACTTCAAAATGTTTCCCTGACTTTGTGTACCTTAATCATGTTATTATTTGGGGAATTTTCATTTCCAGGTTTGCCAGTTACACACGCTTACTCATTATTTGATGTTATATCAAATAATTTGTGGCTGAAAATCTGGAGACCTCATGAATCATTTTGACAGTTCTTTGAATTTATGAGTAATGCAGAATGTTAACAGACATTGTAAGTGGCTGTGAAAGTAAAAACAGTCAATATCCTTAGCTGCTGAAACAGACAAGTAGCCCAAGGTTTGTATTATTCTGATAGATAATTTCTTTGCCAACTGAACGGCTAAGTATGGGCCAAAGATCCATTTATACAATTTAGAGGAACCCAATTTTTTCCCCTTGAATTTTAACCAGCCCAATTTACTATAAATGGTTCAATGTTTACTGAACTAACATAATTCTCAAAACACATTCTCTGCATCCCTGCCATAGGCCCTCAAGTTCTCAATGAAATTTACACTTTATATTGTTAGAATAGTACGCAATATATATATTTTTAATTTTATTATTTATTTTACTTCATGGAACTCTCATTGTTAATGCTAGCAGCATTTCTGCAGGGAGTTCTCATATTCTTAGATTGAGTGAATGCTCAGAAGTCTGTGAAAAATGAATGGAAAATATTACTAATTCATACATTCACATGAATATTTTTTGATTAAGATTTATGGATTGATTTCATTAGACCATGTGATTTCTCCCTTGATGTCTTTTTCTCTTGTATCTAAAACTTGCTCTAAAGAGCCAAGATTGAGTTCAAATATCTGTGTGATGTTAAATTAAGTACTCCAACAAAATATATTCCAAATTTATTGAACAATGTATATGAATAAGAAAATGGAATAAAAACCGTAAAGCACACTATAAAAAAATATAAGTGAGATACATGCTTGAAGTTACTGTATGTTATTTTTTGATTTTGAATCTCAGAAATTAACTTGGAAGATTGATCAACTGGGTAATAAAGTCTAAGATGCCAAACTAGATTCACTGAAGTGGCATGAAGATAATAAACATAATGCATAAAAAATGAAATCCAACAAGTTTCTATTTTCCAACCCACAACTATCAATTTCATTCAATGGTCATAGGAATATTTGATACGTTTGGATATATTTTGCCTCATTTTAAGTAACACGTCTTTTCATAAGTTCTGGTAATGATCACAGATAATCTGATTCTGGCATAAGAGCATACTGTGCATAAGACAGGTACATAGATTTATTAACCTAAAGCCTATTAAAAACACTTTGAAGTGTGTGTAATTAATTGTTATAAGGATATAGTGTAATTACAGAATAATTTTCCTGGAATGGACTTTATTTTATACCTTCCAGTGTTCCTTCCTAATAACCTCTTTCACAATTACTTCTCAGACAGCAGTATAATAATTCCACCTCAATTAAATGTAATTATTAAATGTAATTATTTTCCCACTGTCCAAGCTACCAAAAGCATTTTGTATAGACTACCATGTGAACTAACTGCTCTGCATTTTGTTCCTCTTCAAATTTTAGCTGACGATAGAACTGCTAAGGATCTTTTAATTCAGTAAACCATAACTAACATAATAATAATTTTAGATCTACCTTAAAATAACTGAACCCATTCTACTGTAATATTTGATAATAATTGAAATCAGTATTTTGAGAATGGAACTTCTTTCCATTGAAACTTAAACAAAAGATGTTGAACAGGATAAAAAACTAGAAATTTAGACACAGCTAGACCATGGCAATATTTTAAACTTACTTGTAACCTTTTGGTGTCAAGATGCACTTTGAGTCGTGCTGGCAAGGATTCAGGTTTTGAGCACAAAAATCTAGTTTCTCCTCACAGAGCTCACCTGAAAAGTAATATATGTTCTCAATTCAGTGTAAACACATCAGTGACACAAAAATAGCTGTTTCTATTTTTTAAGTAATTGCTATGATTTATTTTTGGTTAACATTAAAAAAAAATGCATGCTTAATGGTATAATAATGAATACATTCTACACAGAAATAGTCACATTTGTATTGCAAGTAATCTATTTCTTGAGAAATAAAATAATAAAAACCAAAACTCCTAATATCAGTGTTTGACAAAACAATTCCAATTATCCAACACCAAAAACTTGCTACCTTCTACTGGACATTCCAATTTTTTTGCACTTGTTAATGTACCATAATATTCTACTATTTGTGCTTGCTGAATTTAAGGATTCACAGGTCTACCGGGCCCTGAAATTATGCAGGTAGTAGGGTTGCCCCTTGTCATTTGGCAAGAGGGTACAGAAATAGAACTGTAAACCAAAATGGGGAAGATAGTCGATAAGAAAGTGCCGTTACTGCTGAAGCTGAACTTTCCTTCAAGAAGCACAATACTTGCTATCTTTCGGTTTTACTTTACGGAGTATTGGTCAGCAGTGTAGTTAGATCACAGAATCACAGAAAGGGTTGAGGTTGGAAGGGATCCGTGCCCCTACTCAAGCAGGGATGCCCCAAACAGGGTGCCCATACCCATGTCCAGGCAGCTTCTGAAGATCTCCAAAGAGACCCACAGCCTCTGGTCAGCCTGTGCCAGTGCTCCATCACCACAGAGCACAGGAGTGCTGTCTGGTGTTCAGAGGGAGTCATTGGTGTTCCAGTTTATGCCCACTGCCCTGGCACTAGGCACCACTGGAAAGAGGCAGAGTGAGCAATAAATATCTGCTGAAAGGCAGCAAGTACTGAGGACAAAGACAGCATTGCCACAAGTGCAGAAAGGGGAAAAGAAGGTCACTTAGGGATACAATCTGAATAAAAACAGATGAACTAGAAAAAAGGAGGAAGGTACAGAATAACACTGGAATGGTGACTGAGTATATGAATTGAATGTTATCTTCTGAAATACATATGTGTTTTGGTTTATGAATAAGCTCATCAGCTACTAGTCTGTAACGTAATAAGTTTTCTGTCATCTTTAACTGTTATGTGTCAAGTTCTTGGAGGGCCCACTACCTCACACCTTCTGTCTTAGATGGACTTCTCTGGCATTATAGGAGTACACATGATAAGAAATCGAAAGCAACAGTAGATAAGTTTTGGATTTTTATTGTTGTTTTTGTTGTTGGATTCATCAGATCCTCCCTAGAAAGCTGTCATTTTCACAGCAGTTGTGCATATGAACCATTGTTTAAGACTGCATATCATGAACATACTGTTGTGACTACTTGTGACCTCAGATATTAAGGATATATGTAGGATTTATTTCAAATAATGGACAAGTAAATAAAACTTGGAATTGACGAATGGTCCCCATTAGCAGCAGACACAGGAAAAAAGACAAAACTGAACCAAAGAATAGAAACACATTAGAAACATATGTGTTATGTGTTTGTAAGGCATGAAACCTTCAACATCCTGAAAGACAGAAGCCAAAACCAGTCAGGAAAATGTATCACAGTCATCCAACAGAAACAAAAATAGATCAAAAGATTCAGACTTACTCTATATAAAGATGTATATGTATTTTTAACAACAGCATATTACCAATTTGCAAGTTGAGCATTTTCCATACAAAACCAGATAAGCTTTGGGTTAACACAAGACAATCGTGTTCAAGCCCAGCCTACTTAAAAGACCTCAGAAAAAACTGTCAGTAACAATATGACTTAGTCAATATATTTAGGAAACTGAATGAAGATCAAATACAGGCCAGTGAGGACGACTAATAGAAAGGATTTAAATTCTATCCTCAAAGCCTTTTCAGACTCTCTATGGACTTATTAGTCTGGAAGTGTGCAAATGTTATGGCTAGGTCAGTGCACAAAGAATCCTGAAATACCAGGGATTCTTAGCATCCCACAGTATATCAAACAAAAACGACATCCCTTTCCCTTTTCAAAAGGTTTTGTTTGAACAAAAGCATTTAGAAAAGGAAGTAATTCCTCACATAGTATTTAGTCAATCTGAAGAACTTTTAATGGCTGAAGCCACCTAGAGGCCAGCAATATTTAAGTATGAGATATCTCTGAACATTATAAATAGGGAATTCAGATTTTCAGGAATATCAGTGGAAGAGAAAAAATTAAAATTACTTTTTCTTAAAAAAACAAAACAAAACAACAAAAAAACCAATCCCCTTAGCTTATATGCATTCCTATGAGCTAGAAATGCATTTATCTCCGTAAAGATCAGAGTATAACACACAAACACTTTTATATACTCATTAAAATATCCCATTACAATCTATATAAAATTAAATGCAGAACTTCAAAACATAAGAAATGACAATCCAATTACAAATGATAAAAATACAGTTATTCACTGTTTACAAGACTTGGAAAAAACCTCTCCAAACATTCCCAAGATTCCTCAAAAGTATACCACAGACATTATGAGAGTGACATATTGAGCCTATCTTTCAAGCAGGGTTGGAGGTTTCTTGTCTCTGTAGTTACAGTCACCATAAAAGTTCAGTAGAAACCCCCCAAAACACTTTTTCAAAAGATGAATTAGGGCTGGTGTTACAGGAGCAAACAGTCTCATCCTGCTTCACTGAACTGGCATTGACACAGGAGAGGAATTGAGCCATGGCTTAGATTACTAATGGCATAGATCTTTGAAATTTCTTTAAGTGTGAAAAATAGCATACTTAAATAGTCCATTTTTTATTTTTTTCATGCAAGTGCTTTGAAAATACCCAATTTTTCAGAGTACATTGCCTTTTAATAAACAGTTATGAATTTATGACCCATATGTCTTTAAACAACACTAAAAACTGAACTACCTAATGAAGAATTCTGGGACACCTGAAACATCTTAATTCCCAAATCTTACTAAGAATAGAACCTAGACATTTACAATTTTGAAAAATATCCAATTCAAATTGCAAAATCATTGTTATACTGCAGTCAAATGGTTTGCAAGCATCATTAGATGTTTTTGAAATTATGGTCAGAATTTTATTTCAGTACTCTGTGGAATCCTGTCACAGTATCAAAGTCCCCAGACTGAAAGAGAAACAATAATTCCAAAAAACAGAGCACTTCTTAAAAAGACAGGAATGTATGTGCTGTGATAGCATAAAAGGAAATAAAGTATGTCTTTGCATTTAAAAATTTTACATAATGTGAATTAAATCAGAACCATATAATTAGAGGGAACTTTTAGTTGAAAAAAGGGAGAAAACAGGAATCAAGAAAAGTGTGTGGTATCCATGGTAGTTTATGTAGTGTAATAAGAAAACAAAATCCTATGAACAAAAAAGTTGGTTTCAAAGGAACTACAAACACTGTCATTGTAGTCAGTAGAATTCATGGTAGACTTGCACAGAGGATTAATGAAAAGAAAAACAATTAAAAATCTGAGATGGAATCCAAAACATTTACATTGGATACTGATTTTTTAAATGAAAATATAATTAGCAGAAGAACAAACCAAAATAACCTGAAAGCTAGTTCTTAATTTGCAGTGTTAACAGATTTATATTCTGAGTGGAGCCTTCTTATATCCAAAACATAACTGCTTGAATTAGATAGAAAAATTACATAAAGATTCAATAGATGGAATCCAAACCGCTGAAGAGTAACTTCCTTGTTAAGGAACATCTCTTTTGGCATACTGAATAACTAATTTGTTATTCAGAATGTAACTGAGGAGAAAATCTTTTTTTTTTTTTTTTTTTTTGAAATGAAGAGAGAATGATGGAAGTGAAAAAAAAGGAAGTAAAAGACCAACTTAGACTCCTTGTCTTTACTGGAAGGAAATATTAGAGAGTTATCCAATTAAAGAAAAAAAATGCAGTGGTTTTAAAATCATAACACAAAACACTGGAAAATCTATTGTGTAAGAATGTGTTCTACGGAGCTGTACACTCTTCCATTCACCTAATAGCATTAGGACTGAGGGTTCTGTAAGATCTTGGCTTACTAAGCCTGTTTTAGAACACGAAGACAGGAACATTTTTGTATGTAGAAGAATAAGCAGCAGATTTTTTGTTTTTCTTAAATAATTAGTGCATAACGTCAAAGATTCTATGAAAAACTTCCAAAGTTTAATTAGGATCAGCAGGAACTGTTTTCATGAGACATCCTGTTTAATTAATCTGTGCAGTCTGGTTTCTGGTATGGAGTAGCACTGAAAACAGTGGAATTGTTCATCATTGGCACAACCTGAATATATGCAATCCTTCGAGGTAAAAACTGAAATATTTACTGAGATTTCTACTAAGATGTAAAAGTAGTTGCAGATTTAAACAGCCAGACAGTACTATTATGTACTATTATCTGTACTATTAGTACAGATGATGTTGTGTTCAACCTATAAATAACCAACCAAAGTTGCTAGATTCATAGTTTATGTTCCTCTGTATATGTTAATTCACTCAGGACTTGATGAGCTTATAAATCACAGAATAACTTGTATCAAGACACAAAGTACAACAAATAATGAAGAACAACATAACGATGCAAAAATGATTTACATCATTGTTATTTTGAATAATTGGGCAATAAATTATTGCTTTGAAATGTGATCCAGAATATTTCTGAATGAATAGAAGAGCTCTAACACAAGTGGTCATTAATATTAGAGCACATTGGAAATTACAGGCAAACAATGAAGAAACAAGCTTAAAATCACCAATATATTAGTAAAGCTGAGTATGATGTTAGAATATAAACTAGATAAAGAGTACAAAGGAAAGACCTGTCAATTGCTTCAAAGCTAGAATACCAAATACATATTGTAGACATAAATAATTACTGGTATAGCAGGAAATATGTACATTTATCGTTTTTCCAGCTTCTGATCTTGGTTGCAATATGTGAGTCAACTTCTGCAGTCATTAAGTTTTATCAGATAGGTATTTTAATCTAGTTTTTGACTGAGAGTCTCTGTTCAGTTACTTCTTACTTAAATACTCAATTCTGTATAGGAGTGGTTGAAAAATAGTAGTGGTAAAACTACATACAGAAAAGTGCTGTCTTTTTTTAAAGTTTTCAGTTTGACAATCATGAGAAAAGGCATTTAAAGTACTAACTGTACTACTGACAAGAAAAAAAAAGAAACCAACAAGTTAAAATATCTATCTGTAGCAGCTAGAAGGCTACGTAATTAAGTTTTGAAGCATAAAAACAAAATTTACATCTATGTCTAGGGCTTGCCTAAACTGAGATGATTACTTTTCATTATCTTTCTTTTCCCTCTATCATCACAGTTCAAAAGTTGTCTGCCAAGCAGCTTATATACTGATAATGACTTTCATGTTCTGTGTGCAAGCACATACAAGCATGTATCACACACATCTGCTTAATTTTTGTGCTGAACTTAGTTCACATCTCCATGTCTTTGATAATTTATTTGTGAGGAATTTGTTCTTGATAAAATCAGTAATTTTAATATTTTCTAGTTCACACTCGTGTCATACATTTACAATGACTACAGTTCTGTACAGAATTCATTGCCTTTCTACCTTTTATCACATTTAAAAGACATTCAAACTACGAACAAGCCTAATTATGCACAGATAACATCTGTTTCAACTTGAAATCGAGGCCTGAGTCTCTTCAAAGTAGCATTTTCAGTTTAGATTCTATTTAAAAAACTGTTTTTCTTGGGCACAGAAAGTAAGTTTAGGGTTTTTTTTTTTATTTTTATTTTTTCTTTTTAAAAAGAAAACCCTAGAATTTTCCAGTTTACATTGATTGGTATCTGTAATAAATCAAAATAAATCACAAACATTGAACTAGTTATTATAATCTGCTTCATTTATTTACTATTAAAAATGGGGGTAAAAAATAATTCAACTTCTATATTTATCTGTACTGAACCTGTACTTTTCCTGGTTCTCCTAGTGACAAGTACTCTTAACCAGATTCATACTGGGACAGCAACAGAACTATGTAGACATAAGAACTTCTGAAGTGACAAGGAGAAAGAAAAATGGAAGGGCAATTGTTACTAGTCCAAACAAGTAACCATAAAATGCAGTAAGTAGACATGTCTAAATTGTATGTAACTTTAGGTATCTAACCTGCAGTTGGAATCACTTTCTGGAAGTATCTGTTTCTCTCTGTCATTTCCAGAGGGAACTCAGGCTCTGAACTTAAGTTGTAAGGATGTCAGATGTCAACACAGGTAGTATAATTGCACCCCAGATAGTATAAATGCACCCTTGCTAAACATGCTAGTTAGTTGTTAATGGAAATATTTTTCATTACGAGTGAAATATCACACTTTTATAGACTGCACAATATATTTATCAAATTTACTTGATACGAAATACATTGCTAGTTGATTTGTATCATTTGCTTTTCAGAACTAAATAAGCAATTTACAAATACACTGCCAACAGTTATAGTAGTTTCAGATTATTTAGAGCGGATTGTACAGAAAATCTGCTTGTATAGAAAATGCTTTATCTCTGTTAGAGAGATAGGTGTCAGGTAGAGAATAATAATAATAATAATAATAACAAACAAACAAACAAAAACCAACTGAAGGTCACGTTATAAATACCACCACCATTACATTTCTTGTACAGTAGCCTGAGCTTAATGAGATAATTTCAGATTCTTTAGATACTTATGGCAAAAAAGTCACTCATATATGATAAGCAAGAAGACTACCATTCTAAACTCCAGCGTAATTTTGAGTACCATCATTTAATAAAGAAATTACAGAAGAACAGTGCTAAAAAACACAGCAAACATTAGAACGGAAACACGGTATGTCTTAAAGATGAGAATAAAGATTTCAGAGGATCACAACATGAACCTTTCCGTCAGTCCTATCAGTGGCTGCACAAATTTTTAAAACATCTGAAAAAAAGGAATATTAAAGTACTCCCGCACAGTGATCTGCATCTTCAGTGGCACTCTATCAGTATGTATTCATAGCTATATCCATGTGACTGATTTCAGGATTTGCAGTGAGCTTTCTAATTGATACCTACATACAATTTATTTGATCATTTGTAAGAACTTAAATCCATGCACCTTTAAGGAAAGGAAAGTGAAAATAGGCTTAAAAGACAACTGACCTTTTTCCACTTCATTCAGATTAGCAGCTTGCAGTGACAAAGACAGAAGAGACAAGAGACTTTTTACATTGTAATACAACAGCATAGCACATTAAGCTAATGCACAGCTATAGCAGCAGAGATGTTGATATAGCAAAAATGAAGCAAGCTTCAGTCTCACCTACAGCAGAGCAAAACAAACAGAAAAGGTAAGGAGTACATGCTACCGGTGGCATAAGAAAGGTTTTACTTCTGGATCTGTTAGATTTGTGATCTAATGGCTGATGGTAATGAGGAAGAGAAATGATTATCTGTAGTCTATAGAATGCACACAAAATGACCTGGTGTTTACTAGACTGAGTTTAAAATAAAGGAGATGATAATGTTAAGAGAATAGCAGAGTTAAAGAGTGCAGGACATAGCAAAGCATTTTAATGCTGTATTTCTCAAGATTTCATCAGACAGTCTGAAAGTCTGATGATTCCATTGGCTTCCTGTTATTTCACAGTTACAGTCTGTGATCTTAAGAAAGCTCATAGTATTGTGCAAATACCTTTCTTTCTCTTTCCACTTTTATTTGTGGAGGTAATTGCAAAACTTAACTGAGGCAGAGAAAAATCGATTCCTGATTCTTAAGCAATAACATAAGCTAACAGGCTTTTTTTTCTTTCTTTTTTCTTTTAAATCAATAGCACTTATTTAAAAAGTGTAAACTTTCAAGAGATTGTTAGAAAAGGCAAAAAGTGACTGATTTTTGCACTGTGACACTCTTTACAGTAATTTTAATATTTTTGTATCTATTTTCAGAGTTAATTTGTGATTCCAAAAAGTCCTCTGTATAATATCAAAATTTTAAAGAAGAATGATTTACAATTCATACCAATGGGTTCCAACTGACTTCTTCGTTATACTGTGCTACTGAAACATAAAACATATTTGCAAATGAAAAACTGAAAAAATATTCTGGACTGATGCACTTCCACATTCAGTACATCCCTGCTGTGGCATCTTGCACACAAACAATACAAAGTATTGTCAGCAAAATTAAAAGACAACATGACAAGGTATGTATTCTGTTCAGCTTCCAGGAACTTATGGTCCAGGGACCTTCTGAACTAGAGATACATACTTTCATATTTAAAAAAAAAATTTACCTACTGAATATATAGCCAGTTTTTCTGGTGATTAACCTATTTTTTGGCCAGCTAGTACAGCTATTCATCTACTCAAAAATGCCTTCCATGAAAAAAAAAACCAAAACAAACAAACCAGCACATTAGCAATATACAGATCTGATTTTAACCTTATAGAACAGACACCAAGATCCAAATGCCTGCAAAACTTCTAATGAAAAGTCACTGTATCAGTACTGGGTATGGATTCTACTGCTTTCAAATCAAGCTATGGGCAAGAGGGAAAAAAATCCTATAAATACTTTGGTATCTCATATACACTTGAGGCAAATGTAAGATCATTTTATATTCTAAACACTATCATTTCTAGATCCTAATGTATCCAGACTAACTCTTAACACTGGAAGTTACTTAACATTTTATATTATCTCCTTATTATTTATCTGAATCAAAACTGGCTTAAGATCTCACACAGTGTATCCTATCTTCAGATGTACTGTAGAATTCTGTACTGTGTCATGTGGAAAGAAAAAATTTAGATTTTGCTATAACTTATGTCCAACTTGTCTATAAAAATGAGTAGAAGCTCTGGTCTTGCAGGTTTGGAAAAACTTGTGTACCTTTTTTTGGTAAGGTTTTGAAATAATCCACCGATGACCTACTGATTTCAGTAACAATTTTGACCAGGCACTGTATGTTGAAAGCAAATCTGCTTTTCTAAAAGAATTACAGTCAGCAAACAAAACCACCTGCCATGTAGACTCGCGGCATTTTTGTGTTAGAATTATGCACAGTGTTCTACAACAACAGCAGGTTCCTCAAAGCAAAGTAATTGTCATTTCCTTAGATATGAGTCAAATTAAAAAATACTTTTTTCTATTTTAACTAAAAAAAGTCCCCCAAAACACCTACATTGCAAACATCAAGTTAAAAATGCTGCCAATGTTCATGCTCTCATTTTTTGCTCTAACTATATACATATATAAAGAAATGCTACAATTGAAGTTTTAATTGTTAATGTAAAGCAATTAAACAATTTCAATTAAAATACAACAGAAATGCAACAAGCACACAATCAAAATTTTAGGCTAGCACACATAAGCAAGTCTTTGTATTCACTCCATGGATATGTAATACAAAACTGTCCTTCCCCATGGGTTATTATGAATACAATCTGTCTCCCTAGCTGTCCAAATGCACCTAGAATAATGTAAATGAAGAAACGAGGAACACAGGCAAAAATTGCTGAGGAGGATGGATGAGCAAACTAATTGTCTACTATTTAATAAGTACATGAAACCTCGTAGTGTGAAACCATTAAATAGAAAAACTAGACTGATGTGACTGGTTTTCTTTCTCCCGTCCTACACAAAAGAGTATCTGTTCATTCTCAGATGACATAGCAGTTGATACTGGAAAATCAACTCAGATATAGCTGAAATATTAGATCTAGGAGATATAACAAACATCTGCCACCACTTATTTATACTGTTGCCTATTATTTGTTTCTAAGGCTTGAATTTTCAGTGGCTTTTAGTTACACTGAGGTAGCAGTACCTGACAAAAAAGTTTTCTTTTTAAGCAGTAGGTTATGTTTAATCTTCCAGATGTGGACCACCCCATTATTCTTATTTACCTTATTCTGGCTACATATGCTTTTAACTCATATCCCTTTAGGTATTGTGGCTCATTCTTCATGGAGAAATTTGTTCCAAACATTTGTCCAGAAAAAGTACTGGATGAATACATACATTAGATTATGAAATCATATTTCTCATACCTGTGTATTATTTTTACTCAGGATTTTCAAGATTTATGTGCAGACTTCAAATATGAATACTCTAAATCATTTCAACAATCCAGTAGGTTGTAGAAAATAACGAGGGAAATATCTTGGATTAAAAAGGCGTTAGCTATGTTTTCAATAAATGAAATCACTTCATTACTTTACCTCTCCTTCCAGTTTTCCAGAGCTCAAATTTAGTGCTCCGTGAGGACAGTGAAAAGCGTAACTAATAGATGCAGTAGGACTTATATATTAAGTGAAAAGGGTGACTAGGTATTGTTAGTTAATTCTTAGGTTAGAGAGGATATTGCTTCTTTTTTTATGTGTTTCAAATTATGGTTTTGTGAATTCAAGCTCTGCATTCTCCTAGTGGTCAGCTAACTGGCAGAAGGCAGATCTATCTAACAAGAAAAACTATCAATCAGGTGAACATAAACAGTAGTTCCTTCTCCTTGTTCTCAAGTGTTCCTGTTCTAACAATTCTCCATTCTCACAGAGATGATGAGAGCAAGCAGTGTACCCTGTGTCTCAAAAAGAGGAGTCTGACTGCCAACTCTAATGACGCTATTTTCTTGTGGTACTATGTTCTTCATCACAATCTGTATTAATATTTTTAAAGGAGGGCAGGACAACATCCAGGATACCAAATCCACTTCCCTGTAAGTTCAAATAGATACTTTTCTGCCCTGGTAGCAACTTGGAGAATAGAAGATAAAAGGAATATATTTTTTTCTGATTTTTGCATGTGTGGTCAATTCTTCATTGGTCTCGTTGGGGTAGGTAAACATATGTGAGGAACGCATTTTGAGACATCTTTTAAATTTCACAATGCTATAATTTCAAAACTTAAAGGGAAATTAATGAGTGGGTATTAAGCCTACTTTTGACTAAAAACCATAAAGAAGAGAATTATTGAGGGAAACTTGGCAATAAGTCAATTGTAGTGTAAATTGATTCACGTACAAAAATAGAGAGAAATTCCTAATAAGAAAGATCATTCTCTTATATTCCTACCTGTATATTCAGGTGGACAAAGGCAAGTGTAATTATTAATTCCATCCACACAAGTAGAATTATTTTCACAGTCATTGTCTTCACAGTCATCAACATTTATTTCACAATTTTCACCTTCAAATCCATCTGCACAAGTACACCTGTAAAACCAAAAATAAAACCAAGCACACAAATATTTTACCTGGGGAGATCAGAAAAGTTTTGTAATTAATAGGGATACTAATTATAACCATCACCTCTAAGAGAAGTTATTTATTTTATATTATTTTTATTTTATTATTTTTTAATTTATTTTATTATTAGTTTTTTATTTATACTATTTATTTTATACTAAAATTTTATACTAAAATAAATAGTATAAAATATTCCCAAAATATTTTTTCATTTTCAGTTACAGACAAAAAGGCTGCTAAATTTAATGAGTTTCTTAAATGACATGCTACTTTTTTCTTAAAAGTTTTTTCTTAAAAGGCATGCTACTTTTCTATTACTAAATGAGATCATATTTTTTAAGGTAAATAATCCTTTTTTTTTTTTTCTTTATCTCGTTCTTCCAAAAAAAAAAAAGTGAATGATTATATCACTTTAAATTCTATAGATGTAATATTAAGATGTATTTCTTAATTTAAGTAGAAAAATATTTAATCTTTGGACAGAACATGGATTAAAAAATAAAAATAATGTCTTAATGAATTGCGGGACAATGAATTGTTTCTTTTTGAAGTGCTATTTCTAACAGGCTTGAGGTGTAGATTATTAAATGACTAATAATTTCACAGAAGAATGTGAAAGAACTTTATTTCATAATTCATGAAGTACATCTGGAGTAATTGTACTGTGTGATTAAATAACTCAAGATTAAAAATGCTCACAGCATGTTTATCTGCTGGCATAGTGAGTTTCAAATGAATCATTAATTTTCTCTTTCACTGGGATTTAAATTTTATCATTTACATGCTGTCTGTTAAAGTAATACACACAACAACAGATGAATTGTGAGATTTTTTCAGCAGGGATCTAGCCAGCTATTAATTAGCATAATGGAGTCAATATTATGTTGTCTTGACCTGATAAGCCTCAACTAATCACAAGCATTTATTGTTGTTTTTAACAGTTCTGGGGCTTTAGAAGCTTTCCATGAACAGCGGCATATCTGAAAACTTCAGAAGCACTGAAAAACTACCTGCCTTTGTAGTGCAATTACCAACAAAGAGAACACAAAGATTAACACCAGTTATTTCAGCATATAAAAGTCAACAGTTTTCCAGTAATTCTGTTATTGGTGTTAAAATCAACATACCAGAAACCATCTTTTTCTCCTTCTTTCAAATGACAAGTTCCGCCATGGTTGCAAGGGTTACTAATGCAGGCATGAATGGGAATATCACAATCTTGACCCTATGCAGGGAACAGACGTCGTTTAAGAACAATATACAAACAGTAATGGAAGGAAGTCAAATTGTTGTTAAAAGGGAGAGACTAATACTTCAGTAATTTTTTTTTCCTCTTCATCCAGTACCTACCTTGAAACCATATGGGCAAGTACATCTATAGAAGTCAACTGGATCATTATTGCAGGTGCCATCATTTTTACATGGATTTGATAAGCAAGGATTACACTTAGCAAGAATGTTGACATCCACGGGCCCTTAAAAATACAAATGTGATATTCAGAAACAAACTACTAATTTATATTTGACAGGATGTATCTGCTACACTGCTATACGTTTTAAAATAATATTTATTTTTAAGACTGTGGTATTTCTGCATGAATGGAATGCCTGATTGTCCTTAAGTCTTTTGATATGCCCAAAAATATATGTTGCTCAATTTTTGTCTTTAACCACTTTAAAAAAAAAAGCTGACCCCAATTGATTTTGATATCTTCATTCTTTGAAATCCATGATAATTCGTAATTGCCTTCCATTTTTATTAACAAAATTAAGAATAAAGTTTCAACTATTGTTTTTTTTTAATCAGGTAAAAATTGCCTCTGAGAAAATAAAGGCTATAGCAGTTTCCAGTTCTTCAATTGGTGGCATTACCAAAAACTAATTTTATTCATTTATTTGCAGGATCATTTACAACTAATGGCAAAATGAAATTAATAGCAAAATTGGTTGAACGTCTTTGAACTGTAATGTAAAGTATACTGTCTGAACTATCTCACTGTACGTAGGTCTATACAGCACCTTGTCTCATAGTTCATTGCTGCATTAGCTGAGCCCTGAAGTACAGCGAATCTACATGCAAAAAGTGGGCTGCCTTCAATGCCTTCAGTCTTGCTTCTTTTATTAATGGTTATAACAATAGAAATTAGAAATGAATGTTGACAAAATCTAAAGTTTTACAAACCAGACTGATTTTTTTATCTATGTAAATCTTATTCACATTATATAAATATTAGATATTTACTTATCTTCTGTTGGCTTACAATTTTAACACTGCTTTTTCATGGCAAATTTTCACATTATAAACCATCAACAGTTGATCTGGCAGTGTTTTTGTTTTTTCTTTTGTCAGACAACCAAATAAAAGGAGTTATTTGTTTAAAATTAGAAATCATCTGCTTATAATAATGCTTCATTTTCAAATAATCTTTGGAAGTTTTAAGATTAATTACTGTAAAAGAAAATGGGTGACTTATCCAAATGCCTATTAAGAGAATGAACATACATTCTCTACTATCTCCAGTTTTAATACTTGATGACATTACTGACTCCAGTTTGATTTCAGATTTGACTTATGGGAAAGTCTATACTTATCTACAGGTAATTTTTAAATTTTTAACTTGTAATTTTTTCAGTGATTAGGCAAAACAAATTCCTCAGACTTAGTGGTAGAACTGCCTGTTTGCTCTCTAAAAGAGATTTTAAATGAAACAAGGCAGACTGCAAATTTTTCTGAAGTAACAGTGAGATATGATGTTTTTTTTCTTGTTTCTTAATCTTTTAAAATTTATTATTTGTCAATTAAGCTCAAAAAAGATACTGTAAAGGAATGGCATAGAAGGAAGCCATATGATTATAAGGATACAGTAGGGTTGCTACAGAGAGACTGATAAATTTTTCCTATAATCTGTAGTTGCTGGTATCCATCTTTGTCAGTTTGCAAGCAAATGCTGGGAGACGAACACAGTAATTCGTGGTAAGATGAGCTGCGACAGTTGCCTAAGTCAACACTTATGTAGATTGTTGACTGTTCTTATTACCTTATTTAGAAATAAAAATCTATAGCTGATTACAGTTTCTTGAAGCAGCAAAGAGCAAAGGTAGGCAAGTTGAAAAAAAACCACCTTAGACTATTACAAATTATTGCTGGAGGGGGTATTAAGATGTCCTATGAAAAACGTATGGAGTGAGAAGCCCTTACTGTTCTGTAGAGTGTCTCTTCTCTTGTTCCAAACAACATGGCCTCAATTCTACTTTTCGTTCAATAAGATGAGCATTATTTGGCATGAATTTAAAAACATCCATTAACTGACATTATTTCCCTATATGAATTAGCAAGCTAAATTTCAACTCTAAAATAGTAATAAAAAAGGAACATAATTTCCAACAAGTTAGTAAACAACACCGTTTGATTTTGTGTCATAAGTTTTAATTTCTAACTTCTCAATATATATGGTATCCAAGAAAAATGAATAATTTGATTCATCATTCCTCCGCTATAGGATTAAAAAATTGAAGTGTTTCAGATATTTTCACTTCTGATGTAAAGGAAGTTCCAGAACATATTTTCGTTTTATTGTGTCTTTCCTATTTAATGTTTCACACTGATGATATATATCTTTGCATAAGCTGTAACTGGAAAAAAAAATCTTTGAATAAAAGCAAAATAAGCTCTGCTCTTCCATAAGGAGTGAAGAATGGACTGAGTATTATTTTATTATTAAATATACACACAGACACATACCTATGTCATATTTTTGAAGAAAAACATAACATAAACCTTCTGAAGACCAGTTTCTCAATGGGCCTTTGCAAGAATTACTGACTTTTTATGACTCAGGAGATCCTCTTTGCTTTTCCATCAAAATCAGCATCTACAGAGTCACTTACACTGAAACTGCTAATGAAATTACTGATGTCAGTATAATGCAGTGGCAATAATCAGGTAACTTTCAGAGCCCAAACCTAGGCTTTTAAAGTAATGAAGTTTTTCAAACACCTATGTTAAACAGTATATCATGGTGAGTCAGTTCTAAATTGATCAAAAGGGAAAACAAACAGTAAGCATGCATGTTGTAGGAAAGAAGTCCATTTGAGGTACACAAAAGGAAGGTCAGAAGGTCTGTTCTTAAACATATCACCCATTCCAGGTCTTACTTGCAACCTTACCTGGTATCAGAAAACCACAAGGCCCTGGAATCTCTAGAAGCAGGGCATGAATAGTGAAAGAGTAAAAGATTGAAATCTGTTAGAGGCCATGTGAAAAGAAAAAAAAACCTCATAAACCTAGAAAAACAACTGCAAGAAGAAAATACTAAGAGATGATCCTTGCAAGAAAGCAACTCATAAATTAGTGTAAGGTTCATTTTTTTAGTGATTTTATAAGAATTTTAAAACTGAGACTTCATTTTTAAAAGCTCATTTTCACAGCAAACTTTTTTTTAAATGTGATTCAAATTCAACAACCAGTTTCACTTTCAGATGAATACAGATACTGATAAGAGGGAATTACACACTTCTTCTGAACACAATAACAGAACATAAACAGATCTGACAAAAATCACCTCTCATAGCCTAAAATTTTGCTTTTAGGAGGAATACAGCATCTTCCTAATTCCTATACAGAAGATCATTTTTAAACAAAAGATAAAATTACTTATCTTTGAGTAAGAGACATATAAGGTCTTACAGGGCCATCATGTCATTGAAAAGCTGCTGAGTGGCAATCTGTAATTATGAGCATCTTCACAGAAGAACAGTAGCAGGAAAATTATTTTCTCTCAAAGGTATCCATAATACCAGATCTCCACTCTTGGAAGTGAAACAAATACAGTTCTTACCCTGCATAATAATATAAAGGATATTTTCTGATAGGCGAGAAGTAAGATATACTATCTGGATTCTGATGGAAACATAACAGTGACTGTAGGAAGGGATGACTCAGGTTTTTTTTTTTTTTTTTTTTTTTTTTTATGGAAAAATAACCAAGCAAGTCCTTCATCTTCCTGAAAATATTCTTACATTTATATCCCTAAAATAATGTATAATAAGAGCATATCTACAATGTTTAGTGTATGCTTGTAGAGAAAATAATCAGACTGGCCACTAGATCTTCTTTTTAAAATCAGACAAAAGAACTTTGCACAAGATTAGTGCCATATGCACTTAACGCAGGTATGACCTTGAAGAAGTACAATCAAAAAATGCAAGAAGGATTTGGAAGGAAAGACAGTTAATTGGCATCATATATAAAAACAAAACAAAACAAAACCGAAGTGCTGAATTTCCAGTTGTTTTTGTTTGCAAAGACTTTTCACAGAAGGTCAAAGGAGAGAAGACTAAATAGGATGAACATGCAGTAAAGAACAACTTGAAATGAAAGCTAACTCTGGCACAGTCCCATCACTTTTTTAAGAAAGAATTTACAAATGGATTAACACGTGTTAATGTGTTAAAAGATGAATGAGTAAAAATATCTTGAAGATTACCTAGACTCTGAGAATATACTAATTCTACAAAAGAGAAGATCATATTTATCTGATGCCTCACAAATAACTCTAAGCTTAGTAATGATGTACAAGTATAAGCCTGAGTCTGAAAAACAAAGATACAGTGTGTTTCCAAAATATTTAAAAAGGGAAAAATGGACAGCACAGAGGAAGATTAAACAGCAAAATAAACCTAGTCAACGCTCGCCTATGAATCAAAAGGACACCTTTCTAAGACAAATTCAAAGATTCAGAAAAAGAACCTGAGAATTAAATGGAGTACAACCTACAATAAAGGTGCCAACAACACTGCTACCAACAAGCAGATAAGTACTTGTTTCACACCCAAAGAAATCTCCTTACATAGTAACATTCTGGAATGATACCTCTATAAAGGAAATCCCATCCTTTATCTACTCTGCATTTTTTAGGCTTTCTCCTGAAGCATCAAAGAAAACAGAAATCTTGACGCTTTGATGCAACTACATACCATTAAGACAATGCAGATTGTAAGGATTATGAATACTTTTATAGTCTTTACTGTAAAAGTTGAAGGAAAAGAACATACTTTCGCTAAGAAGAGTGTAGATTAATTAATTAAATTTCAGTACATGACAAAGACAGTACCAGGTACCTGCATACACCCATATACTGAGGGTTATTACACTGAAAATCAGAAGACTTTCTTTCTCAACCCCTTGATTGGAAAAAAAAGTCACTAGAGTCTTTAAAATAGATACAATTCCTGAACGGAACAGGTAGATTCCTAAGTCTACAGAAAAACGATGACAAGACAGAGTGAAGGCTCTATAACAAATGCTCAAATGTAAATGCATGTGAAAAAAGCCTACACACAAATAACAGTACCTTGACAAGTAAATTTTTTAGAAGGAGTTGTGAGTAGAAGTTTATCTGCCATTTCTCCAGGGCCAGCACATCGTGCAATACCAGGTTCTTTGTATTCTGATTTTACCCAGTCCGACAGCCATTGCATATTACAATCACAATAAAGAGGATTTGCTCCAATAGCCCTGTGGAAAGAAGAGGAACCAAAAGGCAATTAAGTTTTTAAGTGCTTGCTTTTAAAAACAGAACCCAGAAAACTGAGGTTGGCAAAAAAAAAAAAAAAAAAAAAACCCTCCTCAAAGCACTGATCAGTCCAGCCTCCACCAATCTGACCATAAGTGCATGAAATGACTGAACTGAGGTTTCAAATGAAGAACAGTTTTAGCAGTAAACCTGGTCAGAAACCTAGCCATTCTTGGCTACACTTTTTTAAGCTAGCTCTGTGTTACCTTTGGTATATAATGAGTGAGTTCAGCTGCATCATCAGAATGAAAATGATATTTGGAAATTAGGTTAGGAAGAAAAAAATATTTCTTCCAAAGCAGCCAGAGCAACCCCACAGAGTTCCACCCAGATATTTTTCCTTTTAGGTTTGTGATTCCCAGGCTGGTACAAACCATCTGTTTCCAAACTTCCAAATTTGATTTAATTATTTCCTCTTCGGAGCTCTACCAATGAACTCACAGCTATGTGCTCTTCTGTAAGAGATCTCTCCTTTATAAGTAAATAAAGCTACAGTGTTCTAGCTTGGTGGGAACTATGCAAGAATTGCCCTGTTGCAAAAGCGAATATGTCTCTTTAAATAAATTTGATTTCTTTTTAATTAAAAAACAATTTAGATAAGATTTTTTGGAATTAATTTCTGTATTGAAAGCGTCCGATTTTTTTTTTTTTTTTTTGCTAGAAATCAAAAATACTTTTAAAACTGAGAGCAATTATATTTTATGCAGTTAATTTGGATGTAGAAGCATTGTGCTATTCTGTAAAGATATATCCATAACTCTTTCAAGGAATACAATAACCATCAAGCTTTTTTTTCAGATTGTTGAACAACTTTGGATCTTCAATAGATTTTCAAGAGAGAGAATAAAATGCTTGGCAAGCAAAGGTGACAGGAACTACTGCTGAAACACTTTCCTGCCACACTGAGTAGGAAGTTCTCTTCATTATAGCTGCATACTTCCAGCTGAACAGAAGAAATTGCATATATACATATATACATGTTCAGTCAGGCTTTAGTCAGAGCAGTAACAAAAATTAGACCCAGTAATATGGTTGAATCATGGAGAAAAAAATGAAAAAATACCTACAATTTGCCAAGTCATATTTGCAAGAGTAATTGTCAGCCTGAATTGAGGTAACGCAGTTGCTCTGCTAAAATAGGAGTGTTAGAAAGGATAACTAGTAACATTAAAAAAAAAATAACAGCAAAGACTGTCAAGTCTATTTAAATCTTACTGATATTTGATACAGTTGAGTTAGTTTAATAGTAGCATTTGAATGAATTATCAATGACTTAAAGCTTAGTCAGGCTCATCAAATTTCTGAGAAATGGAAAATTAAAAGTAAATGTCCAGCACTGAACTAGAAGCAGATAATTGTTTAACAAGTACAACTGTTCGGAAAAAATAAAAATAAAAAAATATATCTAAAGGCATCTATCAATTTACTCCTCAACTGCAAGCAAAGATGTAAGAACTATCCATGAACATAATATAGTTTATAGGTAGGTAACTTGCTCTGAGCTCCCATTGAAAATTAAGAACAGAAGTATTGCCACAGATGAGATTTTGTAATCAGATGTCATGCATTCAATGTCAACTTAATAACCATCACCACAGAATCACAGAATCATTTAGGTTCGGAGAGCTCTTTGGAGGTCAATTAGTCCTACCTCCTGCACAAAGCATGGCTCACTTCAAAGTAAGAGCAGGGTTGCTTTGTTGAGTTCTGAAAATCTCCACAGGGAGTGATTCCTCCATTTCTTTAGGCAACCTTTTCCAAAGCTGAACCACCCTCATGATGAAGAATTTTTCATTATGTTCAATGAAACTTCCCACTTTGTAGACTGTGACTGTTGACTCCTATCCTTTACTTTGCAGCCTCTATGAAAAATCTGTTTCAATCATTGATGTAATTCCCTTAGACTTGAAGCTTGAAGACTGCTGTTAGGTCCATCCTTAAAATCTCTTTTATCTCCTTAATAACCCAATTTCCTTTAATGTCCCCTCACAGCTCACAATGCTCACTCCACCTTGCGTGTTCTTGTCTTGGACTTGCTTTGCTTTGTACACACCCACTTTATATTGGAGAAATGGAATGGATATTCCAGAAGTGCCCTTAAAAGGGTTGAACAGGGGAGAGTAACTACCTTGCTAATTCAGCCCAGAGAATCTTTGCCTTCATTGCCATAAGGGCGCATGGCTGACTTCAGTTTGCTGCCCACGAGGAGGTCCAGGATTTTTCTGCTAAGCTGGCCAGCACTCAGCCTGTGCTGCTGCATGGGGTTGTTCCAGAGCAGACCTCCACTGTTATCATTGTTAAACTGTATGAAATTTGCTAAACGTAATTTAAAAGGCACGATTATCATCTGAATACTCACAGGTGTGATAATGATGAAAGATCATTAAAAGCTCCTTCAGGAACGACAGAAATGTCATTACCATGTAAAGACCTTAGAAAGAAAATAAATAAAGTAAGATATATGGATAAAACTGCAAATTCATTACAAAATTCAGCTTCTGTAAACAGTTTAAATCTTTACTTCTTTTTTTTTTTTAAGTTCTTCTCTGCTTACAATCTTTTTTAAAGCCTCTAAACAGCTGCCTACTTATCACCTGATTTTTTTCATCATATATATTAAATAAGAAATGTTAGTAAGGATTTGAATATTTTAAAATTCAAAGAACAAATGTCTGTCAAATGTGTACTCCGGCAAAGTCCTCGCTGAATTTAGGCTTGGCAGAAGAGTTGTTATTTCTGACTTTTTTCATCAGTTCCCTGAAATTCCCACTAATTTTGTTCACATGTTTTTCATCTTTCACAGTTATATGGAAAATACAGGTATTGTCTGTTCATAAATATAAATAAGTATTAAGCTTGTTTTCTTAATTGGATATTAAAGACCTTACAAAGCATCAATACAGAGACTGGTCTTTTGTAGTGTCCTACATAAAAATATCTCCTTTTATACAAATTCATTCATTTACACGAATACAGAATTATGGTTAAGACTTGAAATTTTTGGTATTTATATAAATTAAATGGATTTATATGTGCATATATAAATAAATGCCATGCTTGAGACATATAATTAATTTAAGCTACAAAACAGTTATAAACTATGCAAATAAAGGCAAAAATTATATTTTCATCTGGGAAATCTTTTGATATAGAATTTATCTTTTTTTACAGCAAACTGAAGCTGTAAAGTAGACAGACTGGTTTATAATTTGCTTTCTCTTTTCTTGTTGCTTCTCCTAATGCCCTTCCAGCCATGTTTTTCTTACCGTTAAAGTGAAAGTTTTCTTAGAATCAGACATGTATTTTATTGGTTTTCAAACATTAATCACGATACAATGGTTTTGGAAACATTCCAAATTAAGCAAGAAATACGGAAATTGATTTTTAGACTAAATATCTTCATAATTCAGCTGCAAAACTCTTCATATATAACTGAGAAATTTCCGTATATTACATTTTTGTTAGAGTTTAATTATCATAACAAATAAGAACATAACTCTAAATAGAGGAGCAGTGAAGATTAAAAAGCATATGCTTTAGTACATACATATTGTCTAGGATCATATAATGCCTTATGCAGAATTTTCACAGTATACTCCCTAGAATGAATGTAGAGTTTTATGGCTATGTAATTATCACTTCTCAAATAATTAATAGATTTTAAAATGATATCTGCTTTGTTCAAATAAAGGTTTTGAAAAAGAATAACAGTTAAAAACTCATACTTACAGCAACCTAAGTGATTTCAACCCATCAAAAGTCCGTGCAGGGATACACCTCAGGCGGTTGTAACTAAGAATTCTGAAAACATACACATTACTGTCAGCAAGTGAATCAAGCATTCACTAAACAGAATGCAGAGCGTGATCAAAAACAGCTTATGCACACATAGCTCGTTAGGAAACAAGTTATTTTACAGCCTCTACAACAAGCAAGCTTTAATATCAACAAAATGTCCCTTCTTTCAAGGCAAAAACCACTGTAATGTTTTCAAAGTGACAATGTTACACGTTTAAACTTACAAGGTGAGCAGCTGAGTCATGTTGCTGAAGCTCTGATTAGAAAGAGTGCTGATTCTGTTGTTACTTAAATCTCTATAAAAAATAAATTCAAAAATTCAGACCTTAAAATGACTGCCCGAGTCCTGAAACACTGGAAGTTAAACTGACAAACAAATTACTTTTATTAGTAGAAGTAGCATCAACATTGGTATCAATATTTAAAGCAGCATACATTTTTATTTTCACATGCCACACACAAGCCCAGCAAGCGTTTAGCTTGATCAATGAAAAGCATTTTCATTTCAACACAGATGAAAAAGCAGCGTGATGCATTCTTTTACAACAGCAATGTCCGTCATGCTACTAAGTTAATAACATAATCTTACATGAACCCAAGTATAGAAATAAAAGCGATGGTTTAAAGTTGAAAACACTTTTTTTCATGTCCTTAATGAAACCTTAGTAAGTATCATATAATATTCTACTTTACTTCTGTAGGCTGAATACATCAAAGCCCAGACTATTAGACAGAATACTATCTATGATTTATGGTCTTATTTTTCTTGTTGTTCAATATTCTAATGGATAAAATCTTAAGTGTAAGTGTGATAGAAGCTGGAGTAGTATACTGGAAGCTTCAAAGAAGCTTTGAAGAGGCTGCACTGAATTTGAATAATGCCTGTTCTTGATTCTCATGCTTTTCTCTAGTTTTCATTTTATGTTGGCTATTTCACTGAAGTTTACTGTATTTTTGTGGTGAAATTTAATTCTGAATCTGTTTAAACATTTGTTTCTGAGGCAATGTTGGTATTTTGACTGTTAAACAGCTATGCACTACACATATTTCTCCACTAGAAATTACATGAAAGCGTGTAAGATAATTGACTCATAACAAACACACTATCCATGTATAAGAGTGCTATTTATTTACACGTGAAAGGAGTTAGAAATAAACAATTGTCTGGATCTCAACAGAACCATGAGTAATTCCTTGTTTGTCCACAGAAGAATTATGCATAGTGTTTTGATCTTCCAAACACAGCTGAGGAGCATTCTCAAATTCAGAACAGCTGTATGAGGATAAAATCAGAAGAGATAACAATAACGTATCCCCACAAGTCTGATAAATGATCTGTTAATACTCATTTGTATTTTATTTACTGCTCAACTATAAATTCTTGTATTACAGATGTCTGCTAAATAGCGTGTATTCAAATGAAGAGGTAAAATTATTTAATTCTGACTATGTTTGTCAAAAAAATACCAGCAGTACCTAATCTTTGTGATAGAAACCTTGTTACTGTTACTCTAATAAACTTCATCTCCAGTCATATATCCATTCTCCAATGACACTGTTAATGCATACAGTTCAATCTGTATGTTTGCTTCTTCTATGCACTGGAATTCCAACATTAGTTTTGGTGTGCTTTGAGTTAGATCTTACTTAACTTCCCTGCACAATCAACAGAGACTTCCTAAAAGGTCTATACTCCATGCGAGGGCTGCTCCAAAAGTAATTATGCTTTATTACATGGACTCATGATGTAAACGGTGGATGCTGGATATGGCAGTAGAGGTTGAACCTTCCCACCAATACTCTGTTACATTTTGTTTCAAAGGAGCAGTCTGATAAAATGGCATGTGACATGGAAATATGGGTGAAGAAATGGTGTCTCTGAATTCCTCCAAGTGGCAAACATTACAGCCACAGACATTAACTGATGCTTGCTGAATGTTTATGGATGTTGAATAGTGAATGTGAGAGCAGTGAGGTCATGGTGATGGTGCATTTCAGCAGTGGCAACAGTGGGTCACTGCTGGTGCAGATTTTTATGAGCACAATGTGCAGGTTCTTGGTCAACACTAAAAAAAAAATCAGTTTATGTTGGTTGGTTGGTTTCAATGACTGTTGAAAGATAGTGTTCTGTAGTGGAGAATGTGCTCCATCAGTTAATGTTATTGTGCTCTTTTTATCTGATCAGCTTCCATGGAAATAAACAAGAGGTATGACTTTCAGAGTGACCTACATACATTTGAGAATATTGCAGGATTTTTTTGCTGATGTTATTTGTAAAGTATAAAAAGGTTTGAAAGCATCTCTTTTCTAAACTTGTGACCAGGGCCACTTTTATCTAGCACTATGTAAGTAAAGGAAATAAAGTTCTTGGTTCTTAATGCCAAACTATTTTCAATTTAAGCAGCAGTACTCTAAAATCAGTCAAAAAGAAATATAAAGGATTTTGTTTCTCCCTGCTTTTGTTACTTTTTTCCCTGATTACACTGAAACCACAAAGTATTTTCAGAATGTTGCGTAGTTCAAACTCAGCTGGTATAAATTTTTCTAGTGCTAACAAAGACAATAGAATTACAGCCTTCCTGTTTCTCTCATTTTATCCTTACAAAGTACAGAAATTGTATTCAAATCTTTCATGACGTAGAAGTAATAAATTTCAGAGCAGTTTGTGATTTGCCTCAAATCAGAGTGAGTAAATCACAGAGTTGGGATTATGAAGTTCTAGAACCATTATTAAACTAGATATTATTGGACAAATAGAAGGGCTTACATTCAAGTATTGGAACAATAGGATGTGCTACTCCTGTTATTCATATATGAAGCATACCAAAGACTCTTCGTAGTGCCTCTATGGAGCTATGTAACAAGATAATGTAATACCTTAACGTATTTTTAAAAATCATATAACTTTATCCAGTTTAATCCTTTATTTATTTAGTGATGTAGTCACTGTTATGAAACATCCCATTTTATAAAATGTGACCGAGTATACCATATGTTGGATGTGATCAGTGGAATAAAACTCCTCCATTACAAAATGTATTTGAGTGCCATATTTACTAAAAGATATATTTCTTTCTTTCTTTTTCTATCCTACAAATAAAACCAAGTATAATGAAGTAGGAGATTTTTCAATTTTGTTTTCATATGAATAGAGAAAGTTGTTTTAAAGCTACTTACATAAGTGTTAAATGCTTGTAGTTGGAGAGCTCTTTAGGAACAAGAGTAAACTGGTTCCCATCCAAATAACTAAAATGGAATATTAAAATATACAGCATTACTTTTTTTCATTAAAGTAATAGCATCTTCATCTATTAATCTTAGAATCCATCAGTAAAGAAAGTTATTAATGAATAAATAATATCTTCATTTTATAAGAAGCCTTGCGTTCAAATACTGTTTTCTAGAGAGCCTGTAGTTCAAGATGCAAATACTATTATATCAGACATTTCTAATATTATGAAGTAGTAGTAGTTACATAGCAGTCTTTGTTACTTCTTAGATGCTTTTTAAGATGAGTTATAATCTCCATTTCACACACACCTACTGGTGAAAAGTAAATATGACTTATGAAAGTCATATTAAGTGTGGACTTGAGCTATCACAAAAAGAATCACAGATTCATAGAATGGTTTGGGTTGGAAGGGATCTTTAAGATCATCTAGTTCCAACGCCCCTGCTATAGGAAGGGACACCTCCCACTAAACCAGGTTGCTCAAAGCACCATCCAGCCTGACCTCGAATGCTTCCAGGGTGGGGGCATCCACAGCTTCACTGGGCAACTTGTCCCTGTGTCTTGCTGCCCTCACAGTAAATAAGAAACACAACCTGACATTTCAGAGGTAGTGTTTTAATGTAGAAACTGCAAGGACTAAGATCAGTTCTGAATACGAGTAAATCCATTCGTCATGCCTGTAATTCTGATCATCTCTAATTTCTCCTTGTGTCTCTCATGTTGTGTCATACAAGATATATCACAAGCCTGATCTTATGCAGAATGTTATGGCTGAAGACAGTAATAAATTACCCTTCACTAGAAAAGTTAGATTTATTGCCTTTCTCTTTTTAGGTTTTACACAGCCTGAATTACATTGTGCTTGTTTCATGCTCATAATTCTCAGTAACAAACACATTCGCTCATCCTTAGAGTTAAGGAAGTTAAATGGGTTAAATGACTTGCTGATAGTGGCAGTAAGGTGGTACTACTTTTCTCTTCTGGATCCCAAGTAAAAGCTATACCCTCATTATCTCTATACAAACAAGATACTTCAGGAATTCCAATGCTTAGAACACACTTGAATTAAAAGCAGCCTTGGCTGCAGATATTCTTAGAAGGATTCAGTGTAAAATGTCTTTAAGCATGCTGCAGTATCTCTGAAAACTTTTGCCTTTACTGTATGGATGGGCTGAAAGGTATTTATTTCTTTTAAACCAAGTAATTCATTAACCATCCCCATCTGATCAGAAAGCCTTCTCCCCCCTCCCCTCCTCACACATTGATGGAGCACAGGCTCATATACTTAATTATTAAATAACAAAACACAACAAAATACTTTCATACTCTCTGAAGGAGTAAGTATCCTGATAACATAATTTTATCAAACAGATAAATTATGTTACGTTGTTTTAGCTTCATTATAACTGAAATACTGTAAGTATTCACTTGACTGATAAGAACTGTTTGTTCAGAAAAAGCATATGAACTTCCTCCATTATCCTTTTGAAAAATATGGTAAATTCTCACTTTAGAGCTATTAAACCCAGTCTTTTTGAAATATTAGAAAATAGCTGTTATGAAAATATACAAACCTATTAACGCACTTCTTTTTTGTTGTTTTTTTTTAATTTATTTTGAATATAATTGAACTTCATTCCTTCCTATTTAGAATAGTGTTCTCAGATTAATCAGATTCAGTTTTGCCTATACTTTAATCCATTGTAATGGACCGTATTTAGTGACAAACAATGTTTAATTGTAGGATTTACAAATTCCAAGAGTGATTACTATTCTTCCTGTATAATTTTTTAAAGATTTGCAGCAACAGCGGGTTCCTAAGACTGTTTTGAGATGTAGCCAGCATTGCTAATTCAAACATAACATCAGAGTTCTCAAGATTCTTTGCAAGTCTTCATATCTACAAAGCAGTATATCAATAAATTTCAACTGATATGCTAGAGCAAATTCTTCGATGCTCCAACCATTGCTGAATCTGACGCCATACATATGACATTAATTTTTAACAAAGGGAAAGAAGTGTGCCACTTACAGTTCTGTTACATCTTTTGGGATGCCTTTAGGCAAAGCTTTTAGGCCTTTGTTGCTGCAGCGAACTACTGTGTCTAGACAAGTACATTCTGCAGGACAGCGGGACAGCGGAGAGCAGCTATTGTCATCATTTCCTGGTTAATCAAAACATACAGACGCTAAGATTGCTATGCAAATGACATTTGAGGATTAGCTACAATGTCCCACATGTAATTCCCACAAGTGAAAATGCGATTTCTGCATTATGATAGCTCTATGAATGGTAAATATTGTCATTTCATTGCTCCAAGAATTTAAATTTCAAATATCTCTTCATTTAGTACAATGCTGCTTTCCTAGATAAAAATGCTACTGTTTGAAAAAAAAAAGTTCAAGAAAGAATGGAACTTAAAATGAAATATAATCAAGCAATATATGTATGTTGATTTTCAAAATAAGCAAATAATTTAAAATAAATATAGTCCCCTTAAAGAAAAGTTACAGCTTTGAAAACTGACAAACTAGTAATTCAATACGTGGAAGTGCATTTGAGAGAGAAGCAAGATACCCATTCTTTCTTTAAGTGTTGAGTAGAATTCTGAAATTTTGGAGCAGAGCAAAATATCACGATAATTGAAGTAGTCTGGAGTGCTTCAACATTCAAAAAATATCCTCATTAGAACTACATTATTTAATCAATTTACTTTGTGTTATCTCTAAATTATAAATACATTACAGAACATAAGTGAAAAAAAAACCAACTTTTGAAAGTGTATGTACCATAGACATATGCTTGCTAATTATCTACAAATGGGTAAAAGGTTTTTAAACTGACAAAATAAATGAGTAGGAAACACTCATGAAGTGACATAAAGAATATTATTTTTCAATTTAAAGAACATTACTTTGTGACCTGTGGAAATCGTGAAACTATTCATATGAAACCTGAAGTTGTAAGATTTAAAATATAAACTTTCTTACCATCATCACATGTAAAATCCTGAATTGCCACATCCTGGATAGGAATCTCTTTGAGGAAATAAGGCTTCTGACAACGAGGGTTTCCCGTCACAATGCGTTTCTTCCTTAGCCAATCTCCAAGCCACGCAAGATGGCAGTTGCAGTTGAAGGGATTGGCCAGGAGGTTTCTGAGAACCACATGAAAGTTCATTTCTCGTGATAGAACTTTATTCTTTCTAAGTATTCTATTTTCAAAAAGCTAAGCTTAAATACAATTCTTCAAACAATAGTATGTACAAACCATAGTTAAAAGCCATAATTTAGACCCTACATACTGAATCCTAATAGAGCTTGTTTAGAAATAATTTAAAACTGTCAAAGACTTAACTAGTTGTCAAACCACACTGTACTGATAATACAATAATTTCATATAAAGATGAAGGCTGATTATATTATTAGCTTTAAACTGACAACAGCCATTCCATTAATTTGTCATCTCAAGATTTCCATCTTTTATTTGCTCCAGAGAATAAGTTTCCTACCTAAAGTGACAGCTAAGTTGATTACATGCCAGTTATAAAAATGAATTTACTTCTAGAAGTCTCAGTACTTTCGCATCTCCTTACTTCAGCAAAAACATATCGACAATTCCATTATTTATAAACATGCCATCCTTAATATGCACAAATTAGTCACTCAGTGATGAAGTGTCACTTTCTGTGTAAAAAGGGGTTTAAGTAAGTTCCTGAATGATGCTACTCACAGAAAGCATTTCTTCAGTAAACTGACTGGCAACTTCTCACCCAATTTTCTCTTCCCTGATATGCACTGCATTTAGAAAGGGACACAAATGTGACTCACAATGTAGAAAGCGAATGCAGGGTATCGAAGGAGCCTGGTGCCACTGTTGTAATCTGGTTGTCATACAGCGAGAGTAGGCGGACAGAGCTCAGGCCTGTGAAGCTGTCATTCCCCACACAGCTCACACGGTTGCTCCTCAGCATCCTGAGGAAATAAAGTTCAGCATTTTTCAGTTTATGGCTGGTCAAAGTGCTCAGTTATGTTTTGTGTTAGTACTGATTTCTTACTGAATTATGAATTGCATCAATCACCTAACACTTCCTTTGTGCACTCTGGGAAGGACATTAAAATTAAAAAAAATGTACCTGCAAACACCAAACTAAATATAAACATGAAGATGTGGCCTCAGTGAGGAGAGGTCAGAGATTGGTCCATGCCAGTTGAGAGAGACTGTGAGTTTAAAATAAGGCAACAAATGTGGGGGTAAAAAGGAGCAACAAGGCCATAGCAGCAGAAGGGAGGAGATGGGAAGTTGTGAAGACCACCCTGGAGCAGGAGAAGACGGAGCTGAGCAGCAGCTCAGGCAGGGACTGCAGCCAATGGAGCAGCTCCTGGAGCAAAACCTGGAGCCAACGTGGTGTGAGAGCAGGGGCCAGAGCTGAACTGCTTTCCAAGCAGAGGCCAAGAGGCATGATATGAAAAGACTGCTACCACTACAGGAACCACAGTGACCCCTGCACTGCCTGGCACATTGTGTAACATGTGTGAAGTGTAGAACAAAAAGTTGTTGTGCCAATACAAGAGGCTATTTCCCTAGTAATTTGGCTTTTCAGAATCAGTAATCAGCAGCAAATAAAACTGACTGAAATCCTCCAAATCAGACACACACAGCAGTCCATACTTCTGGCTTTGAGATCCTGAGCCTAAGACAGTGCAAAACTGCTATTTACTTTGAGCAAATGGCTGCACCAGGCTGATCTCCTGAGGTCCCTTCCTTACTAAATTTTCAAGGGATAAAAGACAGAAAGCACTTCTGTAACATTCTCAAATCTTTCAAATGAAAGAAATCAAGCTACCTAGTTTCTTCCTCACCATGACTCTAAGACTTGGTAAAAATTACAGAAATAAAGAATGAAGCACCTATTTTAAAATCTCTCATGTGTCTGTTAGAAAACACAGAAGCTTTGAAGTTTGCTGTTTTCCTACTTGTTCTTCACCAGATAAATAATTTTCTTCTACACTGTGGTCTAGTTACTTCTAACAAATTTATCAGCTTTAAATGAAGAGTTATAGGTCTGATATATTAAAAATTAAAAATGCCCAATATCTTCAGACAGCTGAAGCCCCAGAGACCATTTATGTTGGCTCTGGGCTGCTGATCAAAAGGATTGACGCTGAAGAATGCCAAGAAGCTGGAGATTGTATAAACATCTTTTTTTTTTTCTTTGAGTGGAAAGAGCGAAACTGCCTTCATGGAAAGAATGAAATAAGTTCAAGCTATAGTACTTTCACTCCTCCGGACTGTTGAAATGACATTAAAATTAGTTAGGAGAGAATCATTTCCCACATTTCAATATCCCCCAGAATCATTTTTTCCTCTAGCAAGAAAACCAATAAGATTGAATTGGATTGAACCAGGTTCCATTATGTAAAACGTATAATTAAAAGCAAAATTCTGTTTCTGCACTGAGATGTTTACTTATTCTCAACTGCTTCATCATTTGAAAGGGCCCATAATTTCTATAATCTAATAATTACAATGAAGAGTTTCACCTACATTATATCAAGAATTAAGAAGTTCACATTCTTTGTTAGAACCTTTGTGTGAAATGGGAAAAAGACCTAATATATGCTTGAGTAATCCATAGCTAATCCAAAATCAAAGTTTTTAAGATAAATAGAATATTACTTTGAAAAAATAGGAAAAGAAGAAACAAGAACAAAAAATAATTACACTTACAGTGTTTTAAGACTTTCCAGTCCTTTGAACATTTTGTCTCGCACAGTTTCCAAACGATTGCTAGTGAGCAATAGTTCATTCACACCAGAAGCTCCATCAAAAGCACCTTCTTCAATATCTGTAATCTTGTTATTGCTCAGGTTTCTATTACACATCAATGGAAACAGAGAAAAACATGTTTTTCTTTATTAAATACCCTAAATGAACTGCTAAATATTGACGACTAAGTAGATTTCATGATACTGAGTTTCTGTGTAAAAACAATGAACATATTGCTCAACTTTGAACTGGAAAAAACAGAAGTTAATGTCCTGCTGGCTACAGAAATAAAGATTTTTAAGGCAGCTTTTAGAAATTGTTTGCAATTGCTCAGTACATGCTGCTGCCATACAAAAATTACTTTTTATAAAAAAAATCCTAATCTTTTCAAAGAATATACATTTTGTGTCTCTATTCCTTTTAGCATTATTAGGCGAATTAATGATGAAGTGGTACTGTATGAGTATTATCACAGCTAACTACTCTGATTTATTTATTTCATCTCAACAGACACAAATGTAAGAAAATAGTAAAAACAACAACATATGTAAATGAAATGTGTGAAGGTGAACAGTAAATGATAGGTTAATCATTTTTGACATTAATAAAAAAAGAGATTTTATAAAGAAGATAGATAGTTCAGTTATCTGCAGTTCACATGCAAAGTGGATCAAAATGTGGAAAAATATATTAAGATACTGCCAAAATATTTTAGCATTTGTGGTTTTTAGTTTAAGTATGGAAATTACATCCCAAATGGAAAGTATCTGTACTATATATACAGCAAGTGTGCACACAAGAATACACATTCTTTCTAAAAAGATTTTTCATTCTGTTCTTGTATTTTCAAGCAATTCTATTTATTGTTATCTTGTGGAGAATGGTTACATATTTACACACTAGACAGTGTTACAATTCACTAGTGATTTTTACAGAGCTCTTAAAAATATTCTGAGAAATTCTAATATACAATGAAGTGAATAAGGTTTTACTTAATGGAATTAATGATGTTGGAAGAAAATCAGACATTATTTGATGCACCTTCGACAAGATCATTATTTTAATTTTTTATGAGAAACACAGCATTAATTACAATAAAAATTCATACACTTGCCAGTATGAACTGGTGTCATCACTTAAGATGTAGAAAACAAGGATGTGTGGCTTTGTCTTAGTGCTGACTACTCATCTCTAACCTAGCTGTAATTTCTCATACACCTTGCCTGTGGTGAAGGATATAATCATCACTTTCACTTAACTTCAAGGTGAAGCTGTTACGTCTCTAGTAAGTTGCTGCACAAGACTGGAAGCAAGAAATTCATTATTTCTCATCTCAATTGACTTACAGATGTCAGGCCCTTAGTTTCCTTAAATATTCCTTGTTTGTGGCGTAACATGGTCATTACTCTATATACCATGCATTTTAAGGGATTTTTCAAAGGTTATTTTAAGTAATGTTGAATGGCTAATCAATGATTCATGTGCTTTATTACTTACAAACCATCAAATCAATTAAACATTTAGGTCTCAATTTTTCAGTGTCATCCATACAGATGACCTTTGCACCTATTTGAACTTCCAGCAGAAATACAAACTGCACAAAACTACAGAATTCACCCATACTGATAACTCTCTAATATCTCAGTGCTTTGCAGTCACGCTTAGGCACTCTCTGAATTGAATATTTTATCAGTTGTTAGCTTTATTAAGAAGTTATGGAATACTAATATTAAAATCTTTTACTTTTCTGTAACATTTTCCCACTTTTTTCCTCCTCAGTTATAGAGATTTCGAAGCTCTTTAGGTGTTCCAGCAGACGGCTGCACTGACTAATATTCTGACTTAGTTTTTCTTTTGTCTTGAACACCTTCTCCTCAACTGAATAGCAGCAAATGAGCTTTAGGTAGCATGAGATGTTGACTAACCTAGCTTCAGAGCTAGAAAAGGTCTAATTGCTGACAGTCCATTCCCTCATCTCCATTTTTCTTAAATATGAAGAATTGATGTGTGTGTGTATTTGCTATGTTAAATATTTTACAGCTGTGAAAAGTGATTATCAGTGATTCTTGAGGAATGAAACGAACTGGTTATTTACTCTGCAGCCCCAATATACTGCAGTGTAAATCATTACCGTATTCTTTCTCTTAAGTATCCCAGCCCAGACCCAAATTAAGTAGGCATACTCAAGCGTATAGGTCAAAAGAAAAAAAAAAAAAGTATAAAAAATCAGCAGTAAGTATCTAATTAATTATGATCATGACAGCTGCGAGCCCAGACCTGGATAAGGCTAATAAGTAGTTTATACAGTACAACTGCTCACCTTGAGTTTTTAGTCACTGGTAGCACAAACTGAGTTTTTACAAGTGGTTGTAACTTGGTGACTGCATTTAATAAAGCAGTGCATCATTTTCATTAATTTTGGCTTGCATTTTTCTCCACTTAGTATTTATGCCTGGATTTAATCCTGAAAATATTGAGCACAGAGCCACTAAGTAACTAAATGATCTGCTCCTGAATGCCTGCCACATGCATGAAGTGAAAGAAAAGCTTTTCACTGGTTTATTAACATCTACAATTGGTAAGATTACAAACAACACTTAGAATGTCAACCGTGAAAATGGACTATCAAACCTTTCTTTTTTTTTTTTTTATTCAGTCATTTAGTTTGGATATTCCCCTCGTCTAATGATAGTTTAATGAAGCACAGAATCAAAGGCTTGTCTTTAATGTGCTGAAAGGGGTAAAACTGCCTGGTTAGGGAATAGTCATACAGGAAGTTACACATGATTACTGGAACCATTTTTGAGCAGCTTATGCTCAAGTTCCCTGCTGTGTCTGCATGACAGACCAGCTGGCGGGACCACGCAGCAGAGCTGCTGGAGCTATGCTCCTTGAGAAGTTGTTACTGGGTTGCTTAGTCCCAGAGAGAAGGACTGCTACTTCTGAACTACCTCAGTGATTTATATAAACCCATTCTTGATTGTTTCATTATAATATATTGACACTTTAATAGATGTAAACTATCGAAGGTGGAAAAAGACAGCACTAATACTAATATGCTATCGAAAGAGACAAGATCACTGAAGTGGTACTTACATTTTTCGCAGTTGAGGAAGCTTCTTAAAGATTCCAGTAGCTTCCAGGACTGAAAATTCATTGTTATTGAGTCGCCTACAAGAAATGACATCAATTTCAGAAAAAATATTCAAGCATTGGGTACAGAATGTTCCACACCAAACTTTTCAGAATGGTTGAACTGAATAGCTTGCATTAAACTGATACCTCAAGAACAATTCAACATACAATGACATTTCTAATTCTGACAATTCCCATGAATGAACATTCTTGTTAGTTAAAATTAGGCATTCATAAGACATACAGAATCAAAAAGATTACGAAGTAGCATACAGCTGAAACTGCAGAGAAATATAAGAAGATGTTTTAAATTTTCTTTTGAGAGAACAAAAGACACAAATGTAGCTACGGAAGACTTCCATGGCAACTTATAAATAAAAATCTTTAAGAAGTATGTATAAATGACTGAAGATTAGTTTAGTGTTCCTTAAAGGATATCAGGTGGAGTTTGCCAGACATCTGGAGGTGCTCACAGAACACTATTTACAAGAATGAAATAATTACTTTATTCTCAGTGCTTCTCTGGAATAGGGACTGAAACGCAATGTACAGGTTCTCAGAAGAATTTAAAAACATTTCTTAGGCCATGGTCCACCTTTAGACCACTTAACATAATACCCAAATTGTGCAAGAAAGTGCTACGTGTTGCTTTGTAAGCTACAAAACTGCAATAACTAGCAGATACCAGCCTGAAAAGTCACGTGAATTTTTATGTTTCCTGCCCAGAAATCAAGACTGTTCTAGTACAGTGAACAATTAAAAGCTGCTAGGTTAGGGGATGTCTGTTTAAAAAAATGTGTGCCCTGACTCAGTGTCCCCTATTTCCTCTCCTGAACAGAAAATGGAAATTGTAAGTGTTAGATGCTGTATATGTTTTAATGGAATCATCTTATTAAGGAAGCATGTCTTTCCAGCTTTTATTTAAAAATCTTGAACAGAAAGGAAAAGAGATGACTGAAAAATCACTGTAAAATGGAATTCAGCATAATTCTAAAATGAGCATGCTTTTCTGAATTACCTTATTGCAAGAAAAGACAAAAAGAAAAACCTTCAAAATTAATACAAAGCTGCTTGTCCTTCCTTCCTTCCTGCTCACACACAGTGATAGCCAGAAGGGAAATCAAGGCGGTAAATCTGAAGGTATGGCAGTATAATAGTTTCAGCATAAACCCAAACAGAAAAGACGGGAAGAATTTTTTGGACATTTGTACGCTGTACTGAAGTACAGGACATCAATTTAAAAAAAGTCACCACCTCTAAAAGTCAGTTGGATGACTAACAAAGTTTCATCATCATTGTAAATAGCTTTTTTCCTCTGTGTTTCAACAGTGGAAATACCAAACACTCAATAAAAGATGGTGTTTTCAAATACTTTAAGTACTATATTTTCAGGTAGAACTATTTGTTTGTGAAGACACCTATTAATTTTAAGAAATCTTCTTTACTTATTGCAAAAATTCTAACTCCACTAAAAATGAAATTATTTCCACATGTAGTAAACATTTACATATTAAAAATAATTCAGTATGTTTGTCCCCTAACTTTCCTTCATACTAATGCATCCAATCCTTTCAGATTTCCCTCATAAATAATCTTTTTGGACGATTATTTTTCTCCTTTAGCTTTTTTCCAGGTGATTCATATGCATCTTGGAAACTGAAATTCATAATGCAGCATTCCGGCTAATATTTGATTACTGTTATATTTCATATAACACACCTCACTCCTGTACATACATCCCAAAATGAAATTTGAAACAGTGCCAAGTAGGACTCATTCATCTTTATTGTGCATAACACCACCACAACCTTTTCTCTTGAACTACTACCTACATACTCCTCAATCTTGTATTTGTATTGCGAACTAGAACAACTTAATGTAATTTATTTTGTTTATTTGATTTAAAATAGTGTGCTTCTGATGTTACAGAGCAATTTTTCAGAACTCTCCCAGTATTTTAAGATTCTAAGTGTTTGAGAAGTTTCTCCACAGTTGACTATGATGGAAAAGAAATACAGGTTGAACAGTATTGTCTCTGGTTAAACTATAACACAAATAATATCTTCTCTCTGACTTTAAGCATATGATGATACCACAAAACATGCAATTATCAGTGAGGATAGATCCACAAAAAAGGGACGTCAAGAGCTACAACTATGGTTTTGTGGTCAGAAAGGTGACCGCATATCATTTCAATGGCTGGAGATTACTGGCTTTGGATCTAGAATTACTAAATTCTTGTGCAAGTTCATGTTCTACTATTATCATAAGCAATACCACATACACAGAAATAATGTTATTACAGATGACTGGAAAATTACTATGTGCTACGGCATCTCCCTTCTGGAGCCATGTGCACTTTAGTTGTACAGATAACAATGATAGTTCTTACCTGCTGGATCATGAAAATGATCTTAGAAATACTTGATTCTGTTTTATTTATTGAGAATTACTAAAATGATATTCTCAAAACACAAAAGCAAACAAAAAAAACATTTGATGATGTTGTCTAAATATTTAGGTTTCAGTTTTACTTGATGCGTTCCCTTGTTCTGTTAAAGCATATTGACAAGAGCTCAAGAGCTGAGTCTTCTTGGAACGCTATGAACTGCAATGATATTCTGTAGTTCTTTACGTTTCTGTGCCTATCTTGATAGGATTTGATATGTCATCATATATTGTACAACCATTAAAAAAATGGAATATACAGTATTAAAATTCATTTTATTCAGTTTCTCCCGGAGAATGGTTTGAATGATTTATCAAAATGATTATCTCCTGGTTTGAATGATTTATCAAATGTTTCGTGAATTTTCCTGTTTATTGGTACGCTATTGTTTATTGGTATGCTACTTGAAAAAATATCTGATTTCTGGGATTCTTTTACAGACTAATATCATTTTAAAAAACATATTTAAAAGAAACATTACATATTTTCTTGAACTCTAGACTAAAGCAATATTTTTCACTAGATCTTTCATTTCAGTCGTTCAGCATCTTTAGACCATTACATTTCTTGTTGCATATTATGATACTGAGAATGAAGATGCATTTTGCTATCAGACTAAGAAAATAATTACTTTGTTCTTTCTACTGTCTGCAGAGAGAAAGCCATATGACAAAGTGCATGAAAACAAGGGACAATAGGAGGAAAGAAGGAAAAGCTGTAAGCATCAGTGAGGCAAAAATCAGAAGCTATGGCAATCACATTTTTAGAGGTGCAGAGATACTTTCACTACCCCTCTAAAATACTTTCAAGGTTGTTGAAATTTTTTTTTTGCATTGAAAGAGTTGAAGCATAATCTTTACAGCTTAAAAAGAAGAAAGTTGAGTAGTGACTGTTAAAAGTTTAAGACCAGTTAGACTTGGGTAAAGACAGGTAGAAAAGAGCTCTTTATCAGCAAAAAAAAAAAAAATTATGAAAGCAATAATGAAAATTGAAGAGAGAGAGATTCTATCTCAAAGTAATGTTCTCATTTTAAAAGATTTTAACACAGATTAATGGGAATGAGTAACTTCTGTAACATTCTTAGGGAGATGGTTCATTTTTAATCCACTGATACCTCCAAATGAGATCGAATGCATTTTTTAAAGAAGTGCTGCAACCAAAAATGAATTATCTTTTAGGCAAACACAATTTTTTTTTGTTGACTGCAATTTGAGAGCTTAGGATACGCAGCAGATGAGGCTTGATAATTTGTTTCTTCTGAATTTAATATGTATAAATTGCAATTATGAATAGAAAACACTACAGAACTTATATTTCACATATAAATAAATGAGTAGGAAAATCAATGATTAAAATACTGAATAAGAGTACAACTTCAGAGATGAGAGAATTAAACATGAATTCTGTTAAGAATCAGGACAATGCATTCTTGTTGCTTCAGCAACTCCAACTCTCATCTCTCTTAGCTCAGTAACTATATTTTTGACATCAATTACTTTGTGTACTCCTCCTGTAGTCTATCCATTATTTGTCAATGGAAGTAGCTTCATCTCAAAATATTATAACGTTATATGAAATTCTTTTGGTCATTACTGTAGAATCAACCACTTAAACATGGCCAAAAACCAAACTTTGCTTTTATGACATCTGTTACTTTTTATTTTCTATTTTCTGTCATAGTGGTAACAACCAGAATTGCCACTTAGATTTGTAATTATAACATCAGAGAGTTGAACTCTTTCTCCAAGTTTAGACTAAAAACTCCATCTCTATTTATGCAACATATCAAATTCAATTTTCCCATTCAGATATTCAGTATCCCTAATCGCAGTCTCATTATTCAGTGCTGTACTATTGCTTTGTTCCCAGCCAAAGACTGTCTTTTAAGACATCTGCCATATTTTTGCTCATCTCACCACGGTGGTTCACAACTTGATCACACCACTTACATCTCCATATCTCTGTCCCCACTTGACTGTGTTAAATCAAAGTCTATCTTCTGCACCTTATTGTTCTGCTTTGCTCTTTATGCTAAATCTCCCAAGAAAAACAGCCATTTCCTCCTTTCTTAGCTCTGCCAGTGGTGGTCACTTTCATCTTTCATGCTTTTCTGTTGATTCTTCTACACAGTGTTTTGCATATGGGAAAACCTTGTAAAGCTGTCTTAATTTTATCCTTCAATCCCCTCTTGAATACTACTTCAGCTGTAATGCCTACAGATCATTCCCATATGGCACTTATTAAGCAAGTAATAATCTGTGACATCTTTTCTGCTCATCTCAGATCATTACATTATTATCTCATCTTAATCCAAATCTGTCTTGTCTACTTTATCTTCCTCTGGTCTCCTGCCTGACACATAATGTGAGCTTTGCATAACGACAGTCATCTCTGTTTTATTTAACACTCAGGTTGTGCTTTTAAGACATACCCTTAGATACTGTATGTCCTGCTTGCTCTTGTACTCAAAACAGAAGGCAAAATTAATACCACCATCTTTCCAAAAAATCCACATGGATAGTTCAGTGTACTGGAGAACTGACATTGTGAATATTTATCTTTTTTATCACAATGTTAAAGCCTTAAAGGCATCAAGACGGTGCACAAATAGTTGTTAATAACATATAGTGCATCAAAGAGGTTACATATAGTTTTTGTTAATCAAGAACAGAAGCTGTGGTTTAATATTTGAAAATTTTAGGTAGTTTTTCCATAAGCAAATAATGCTTTGTGGGTTCAACTTACAACTCTGCTGTGTACTGTGGGATGTGATCAGGAATTTTGTTGAGTTTCTGATTGGAGCAGTCCACTGTGGTCCCTTCACAGCGACATTTCTCAGGGCAAGCCAAATCTGCAAAGCAGTCTCCACTTAATTTGGATCTGTAATCTTCAGTACCTGTGGAAGAGTCAAGTCAAAATACAGATACTGAGTTAATGAAGTATAAGATTTCTCTCTTGTGAGAAGGTTGAAAAGATGTCTGCAATGCAGGTAACGGGTGGGCAACTTGGGAAATGTATGATAACCTTTGTGATACTGAACAGACACAGGGGCTTCAAGAGCGGGTTAAATGTAAGGGCTTAGATATGCTGGAAAAAGAAACTGTGACCAACTTCACATAACAGAATAACATTAACTTGAGCTTTTCACAGCTGTACTTTCTGCTGATTGTATTGTCAGCCAATCTAGCATTGTTTATAGCTAATCACGCAAATACCACTGATTCTTTTAGAATTTATTTTATTTCTCTGTACCAAGAATAAATAGATCCTGAATGCCACCATTTCTCTTTCTCGGGCTACAAATTTGTATTGTTGACAGGACTTCAATAACCTCTGTGATTTTTATTTTTTGTAATCCCAACCCTCCACATCATCTTGAACATATAAGATTGAAAGCCCTATCTTCAGCTTTAATTTTAAGAAAATGTGTGATCCTGACTTAAGCCTCAGCAGCATGCCATGCTGTAGAAAGCTGCGTGACGTTCCATGGTGCTTGACAGAACCATGTTTTACTCATACCTCACAACCACATGGTTAGATCAAGCACAACAGAAAATCTCGCTACATTATCAAAACTGCATCCATTAGGCCAAGGGTAACAGCGAGGGAAAAGAGGAAGGAGCAGGTATAAGTTATAGAAGCAGTTGAAGTTTAATACTTGCTTACATGACATGGCATTCTTTTTACTGAATGTCCAGTGCCACAGTAACAGTATTACTGTCACAGATAAAATAATTGAAAAAAAAAAAAAAAAAAAAGAAAAAAAAGGAAAAGAAAATTAAGAACCACATTGAAAGTTTCCTCCACCATTTCCCAGTCAGTCAAAGAAAACATCCTAAACATATCAGGAGAAAACATCCAGTAAGAAACTGAGGGTGGGTGACAAAGAAAACAAAGAGAAGCTGAAAGGACCTGTGGGTTCTTCTCGGACAAAGGTGAAAAGACTGAGACTAGCAGAAGGTGCGTCAGGGCTGGGAGGTACATTGTGATTTAGCTCAGACATTGTACATTACTTACAGCCAAAATGGTGAACTCCTGCAAAAGTAAAGATAGCCAAGAAGGAAAGAAAGACAGAGTAATCCCAATTAAGACAAAAACAGGAACTAAGTTCATATCTTCCCAACTCAAATTTAGTTTGATTAAAGTATGTTGCTAAGGGGTACCACCTTCAGCTGAGAGAAAGAATAATTCATTTTAAGTGGCATTAAAAAAATGAAGAAAGACTGAAGTTAATTAGAAATTTCATATAGAAACACAGTATCTCCCATGCACTATTCTTCATTGTTTTAAATGTGTTCATTAGAAGCTGTTATGCTCCTTTGAACATATATACATGCTATGCCACTTAAAATATTTAATAAACCAAAGAAACATGGGAGAAACAGATACCTCATGAGAGGAAAAATGTCAGTCATCATTTATTATTCTATCTACCAAATGTCTAAGTAACGCATGATTTAGCTGGTTGGAATATTTCTATGAGCTAGAAGACCAACTATTTCTTTTCAAATTCCTGATTTAATACTTATTTAGCCTTTAGTTTTCCAGATTAATATACTGAAATTCTATTAAGAATTCTTAGCCAATCTCTCATTGATGTTTTAAAACTAATATAGAAATTATATTTGACTTTTAAAGAAATTTAAACATTTTTACAGTATTTACTGAAGCGTAAATAAGTATTTTGAGCACTTTTAAATACTCATAAGCGAAGCTACAAACATTTTTTCTTCCTGTTTCCAGAAGAAATTACTGTTAGTAGTTCAAAATAAATAAAAAAACTAAAATGTTCAGGGACAAGATCTTCAACAACTAGGAGAATTTCATGCAGCATCTCACTGATAACCTGATGGAAAGAGAAAGCACACAAGCTGTATTTTAAGAAGCAAATCTGTAGCACTTTTTGACTAATTTTGTTCTTTCTCTTCTTTTTTGCAGGAATAGCACTTTTAAAGGATACATAAACAAATCTCAGCTGCATGTGTGGCCATAGTATAAACAAGCTGTGAAGATATTTGCTGGCAAGAAAACACTTCTAACTTAGAGACAAAAGTTGTGCTGGCAAAGTTGAGTAGAAGTCATTCTGTGGCAGGAATACAGCTGTTCTACTCATTAAGAAACTGAGTGGTAACTACAGGTTTGAGAAACTGAATCCCCCTCTGTCTTGTGCTGCTTTGAAACACATTTTTGTGTCTGCCACTGCTGACAAATCACTGCTTTATTTTGTATTCAAGTTTTTATTTTCTTAATATTCTAACCGACATGTTAGTATGAGGGCATGAAGAGCTCACATGATTGCTGCAAATTTAAGTAACACATCACATAGCATTAGAAGAGCTAGTACACCAGCTTAAAAGATAAAGACCAATCAATAAATCAGTATTTCAGACACTGCAGAATGACAATACATCTGTAATACTTGAAAGAACAAGTGCACTGGCGTCATAATCAATTATTGTAGATATTTTTCTGGATATTATGCTATGGCAGAAAACCCTGCATGCATATAACTTACTGTAATTCATCAGTACATTCATTGTACTTTTGTTTATTTTGCCAAACAATTATTTGTAATCTGTTAGGTAAATAATGCAAGTGCATCATTGCTTTTATCTATTAAGAAATCAGTGCACACCTGACAAGCAAGGTAAAGTAAATAAGGAAACATATTTCAAAGAGCTAGGGCCAACATAAGTGACTCTTTCCTGAAAATATCACAGCCTTATTGTAGCTAAAAGCAGTGTGTAAATTACTGTTTCAACCCAACTCAGAATCATGTTTTCTTTAAGGGAAAGTATTTCTGATTCATTGTATGTGTGTGACCACAGAATGCCTTTAATGAATATCAGCTTTCTTTTCCAAGCATTCCACTGTGATTTGGCAAATACGAGGAGGGTAAGCAAGCAGTAGTAGTGTAAAGCATAAAAGCAAGGCAAGAAAACATTCATTTGTAAAGTCCGTTTTAAGTTGTACTAGCTCTTTGACAGTTGTAGGTTTTCCTGTGTTTAAAAGCAGCTCAGGAGCTACATTTTAAAAACAGTAGTAGCAGCAAAGTCAAGGTAGATGGTAAGTAGAGACATAAGTTGAAATATGCACTAGCAGGTGCAGCCCTCTATGTAATTTAAGTAAAAGTATTTTGGTAGGTTATGTGCAAATTTGTGAGACAAAAACATAAATGGAGCTGCATGCTAAGCTCTTTTCCAGAAAACAGAACAAATAGTAATCTACAAAGAAAACTATGTCTAGCTACAGGTATTCACTACTGTTAACAGACATGCATCAATTTCCTAAAAGCTATAACAAACTTTGCTTTTTGGGGGAAAGGAAGTCAATCGTACTGCAGAGCCAAACCTACCTGGAATGAAATACTGTTCTTTAGCTAAATAAAGAGAAAAAAAAAAAAAATAGAAGATGCACCTGAATGTCAGCAAGCAAAGAATGAGTATTATTAGAGTAAGTATGGACTAAAGTTAACTAAGTGAAATAATGTGTATTCACAACTAGAGGTGATAAACAACAAAGTGTGAATAGTCATAAATGTATCTGAAACATGGATAACAAACAGTTCTCATCTGGTACTTGCACTTGAGACTGAATAGACTGTAGAATGCGAAATGCACCTGGAACAGCTGGATACCATATGACAAAAGTTAAGGATTTAGAGAAATGTAAGTAGGAAATGGAATAAGATTAGAAAAAGAAAACAGTAAATTTCAGTCTGAGGTAAGCTCCCTGTATAAAAGGAATATGTCGTATTTCCATATTTAGCTAGAAATTTTTAGGTCTTTCATGTACTCCAGAGCCTTGTGGAAATTCTACAAAATGATTTATGTCAGTGATACTTGTAGCAAATAACTTCAGCATTTCATTCCAAAGTATTATATATTGCATTTCTTTTGTTAGATTTAATGCTACTCAGAAAGAGTGCCAAGAGTGTTAACTGTAGTAATGTTCCAATCGTCTGTGACTTCCATGACTTCAAATGAAGAACTAAAAAAGATTCTGCAACATTTAATAATTCTGTAGAGAGCCAGCTGCCTTCATTAGAACTTCTATAACCACTGTTTTTGCCAATAAAAGAAAAACAGCAGCTGAACTAAGAAAATTACCTGAGCAGCGGAATTTCTTGCTTTTGATCTGGCCGATCCTTTTGTTTGCCAGACGGCGGGGGCTGGTGCAGCGGGCACCACTGGTCTCAATGGGGTTTGTATGAAGATAATCCGCCAGCCACTTCAGATGGCAGTCACAGATAAATGGGTTCTGAGCCAAATGCCTTTCATGAAGGAAAAAAAGATAATTTCACACTTTATTTCCCTTTAGTCTCAGCAGTTTCTGATATTTTTAGTGCACTGTAGAAGAAGAAGTCATACCAAAGATGACCACAAATAAAAGCATACATACAAGGTCTGAATTGCACGGAGAGGTGAAAAGGTGCCTTTTGCAATGGTTTGAAGCTTGTTGTCATACAAAGATAGGAGATTCAAGTTGTGGAGATCTTGAAAAGCATCAACTCGCAGGCAATTGATCTTGTTGGCATTTAATAATCTGTTTAATGGAAAACAATCATAAAATGAAAAGAATTTGCTGAGTGTCACTGCAACTTCTATGTTTTTCATATGTAAAACTTTGTACTCACTTTGAAATCAGAACAAGAAATCTAATAACAAATATTGAGAGTTATATAATGCATTTTGGCAAAGTGAAAAACCTTAATTAGGTGCTCTGAAATTATTTTGAAATATCTGCACCCTCGTGTGAGTTTATTCAGCTAAAATCACATTCCCTGCGTGTGTTGACAGAACTTATGTGTGTGGTACTTTTCTGTGCAAAGAAACAAGCTTAAAAAATCAAGTGTCTACAAGGAAAACTAGTTCCTTTTGCCAAATAAACAAACAAACAGAAAAGGAACTGAACACTGTGTTCATTAGCTGGAAGAGATGTGCAGTGGCACTTTTAATTATATGTTACTAATCAGCATGCTGCCGCATTAACAGAGTTGTAGTAAAAACTGGTGGCATGGAACATGTCCAAATCTGTCTGGAACCTTCTTCCTCTCCTTCTACAAAGGGAACCTTTTCTTCCCTGTATTCCCCTGACTTCTAAAGCTAAAATAAACAAGCCAATCTAAACCAACTCCCTTATACTTTCAAAGCTAAAATAATTCTGTTATTCAACTAGTTGCTTTTTTCTAAATAAATATATGTATATTTTTTCCTACTGATAGAATGGTGGATTTGAAAACCAACGTTTTGATAAACAATTTTACCACACAAGTAGAAATATACTAAGATTGAAAAGTGTTGTCTATGCAGAATATATCAAAATATGGATGCTTTCTTAATAGAGAATAAACATAATTTTAGAAATTTCTTCTTCTTTCTCCAAAATCTGAAATTATTATTTTTTTTTTTTTAAATAAATTCTCCTTAAAGGAAATCAGAATTACAATGCAATAGTAGCTAGTGACTAAAATAAAAATGTAGAACACTAACCGGTGCTAGAACTTGAATTTCCTTCATATTTACTTAATAGTTTGCCATTTTCAGTGAGTTTTTATAACAGACATTTAGCCAATCACTAGCTATACAATTGAGACAGTAAATGCTTTCAATTTAGTGGGAAGAAGCAATTTACAAAATTCACCAGCCTCCAAACCAACAAGGCAGTATTTTCCAAAAGCACTACCATTGTTTCATGTCCTATTTCACAATTTTCTCATGTAGTACAACTACTGCACAGCCTTTTCTGCTAGATCTTGACAATTTTTGATAAATATATCACTATGGCATTCCTCTTTACTTCCAATATTAAAACCAAACAGAAATGGTTTATAAGATTACACGTGGTTCTTTGTGAACTGTTAAAAGAACCAGCAGCTGGAGTTCATAGAATCATAGAATTGCACATTAAAAAATCTCAGAAAATAGTAAAAACCATCAATGGATGTCTACTGCAATTCTGTTCTTACAAGAGTATAACTAAAAATAAAACTATATAGTATATCCACCACATATTACCTCTAAATAAAAGTACCCAAATGTTTCTACTGCTTCCCATGCAGCTTTACACACACTGCTGAGAACTTACAGCACAAGAAAGTACATTATGTGTTTTATCATTATAAATTCCATACAATATAACAGTTCCATTTTAATCACTTTGAGATGTTAACTGAGTTATGATCACATCTGTGGATGAATGGCAAGCTGATCTACAACAGTCTTAATTCCTCTTGCTTTAAGATAATTTGTTTATATTTAAGTCTCATCCTTACACAGGATTTCCTGCCAGTTTTTTCTCCAGGCATATATCTCTTATCAAGTTTTCCCTTCTAAGTAACCCCAAATTAGAGTAAATATTAAAAAAATACTCACAGCAATTGCAGAGAAAACAATCCTTCAAATAGGCCTTTTGGAAGTTCTGTAATTTTATTGCCATAGAGGACACTGTATCGGGAAATAAAAAAGCAAATAAAGCTGATACAATGGAAGTCATATACTATAATTTTGAAGTAAAAGTAAAATAATTTTTCAACTTTCCCGAAGGAAATTTAACAGCAGTGACTTGATACTTGTTCCTGTGAGACGGCACAATCATGCATTTTCCCAAGTGTGTCACCCAAGGAACTTACAACAGAAACAGCACAGTACTGTGCACAGACTTAGCAAGGGATCTCGGTAAGTGAATTGCTGTTTTTAAGAACAGTCTGGGGAATAAAAGAAATCTTTCAATGCCTGTTAAAGGCATATGCTTCTTTGCCATGAGTATATTTACAAGAAAACCTACATTTTATAATGTCTAGCTGAGATGCAATATTTCATTATTGCTCTAATATTCTGAAATTATTTTTACAGCTTTCATCATTGATTTAATCTATACAAAATTCTGGAGAGCCAAACATTCAGAATAACTTCACTATACGAGTATGAGAAATTAGCTTCTGTGTTTACATGTCAAACAGATACCTACAGTGAATTGAGAGAACGTAAGCCCTGGAAAGCATCTGGAGCTGCTTCAGAGATCTGGTTATTGCTCAGGTCACTGAAATAAATGAAAGTTGATACAGTTTATCCAAGCTATTTTCAAAAAAGCAAAGATTAAAATAATTAGCATTAGGGGTGGAATGAGAGAAATTAAAATACTTGTCTGAGACACTGCCAAAAATTTGAAAATAAAATCATTGAAACAAAAAGAATGGTTAAAAATAGAACTTTCAAATGTTTGAAAAAATGAAGACTAATAGACTTACTTTTCCTAATACAATAAGTACCTTTTCTTCAGAATTATATATGGTCCTGTAGCCATATCAGACAGAACCCAGGGATATTCCAAAATGAAAGCAGCATTACCTGACTGATTTTTTTTCTCTTATGTTCACTTCAGTAAGATGTTGCTTTTATGCAAAACTATAGTAACTAATTTCAATAACTTTAACACTTTGTAAAAACACTTATTATTAGCATGACAAAGAGATTATATGGTCTTAGTAATCAGGCTGACATATCCATCAATCTTCCAGTAGTCAAACTTTCACATATGCTCATATGCTGATGGAAGCTCCTCTATATGACAATGAACTGCTTTTTACTTATATATTTATATATACACATGCATATAAGTGTAAATACATATATGTGTATATATGTGTGTGCATGTATATGTAATTTAGATCTAAAATATTGGGTACTTACATTCTTCGAAGTTTTTTATAGGGTGAGAAAGCTCCAGGAGGTATGACTTTGATTGAATTTTGCTCTAAACGTCTGCAAAACAATGGCATCAGCATAAAAATAGAAAAAAATACCAAGCCAAAAAACAACCTAAAGCTATAAGAAACCAGAAGGGATTGACTTCAACAAAAAGAAATCTGGTTTTGCTTTCCTTTTTAGTATCATTTTTAACTCAACATACAAGGTCATTTAATTTTAGTATTCATTAAAAAAAGTAATCAGTTTTTGTCCGTTCTTTCATCCTATAGAGTGTAATGTTACAAATTAAAGCCCAACTTTATTCTTGTGTATGAAGAAAATTTATTGCCAGAAGGCAATTTTCAAAATGAAGATTTTTGTAAAATTTAAGCTAGAAGTGTCATTAAAATATACAAATTTGAGTTTGTGTTAATTTTCTCCAAATTTGTCATTAACACACAGGAATTTTTATAGTAATTTTATTTAGAAAATTCAAAAGACTTTTTGAGTTAATCATTCAAATATATAAACTGTAATAAAGTGGAGAAGAATGTTACTACAGAACAATTAACATATGTTGCTACCTGCAATAAGGCAAATGACATGTTTTTAAACACGTGATTTCTTTAGATACAGTACATAACACATTTTCTTTAAGTTATAAAACTGGAACTACACAGCTACACTTCTAATTTCTTTATACAACGTTTCATATCTAAAATTGCAGCTTACGTTACTGCTGTATTTGCTTTAAGTGAATACTGACTCTGACTCAAACTTGACATACTGCAAACATGAACTGGCTGATGGAAGCTGTATTCCAAGAATTTTTGAACCTAGAAAGCTTTGGCCCTGGTAAATCTGCAGACCCAAGATGAATTTGCCAACAGGTCAAAATAGGTTCATCAATAAGCACATTTAAAATAGAATCTATATCTTCACATGATACTCTATTTAATGGTTATGGCTGCACAAATGAAGTCTATTGTGTAGACATAAAAGAATGAAACTATGTATTCTAGAACGTACTATTTTATATAAACATATATATTATGCCTGTCTAATAAACTTGATATTTTCCTCTTTTATTCACAGGTGTCAACTCTATGCATGTAATGATGATGCCAAAAATCTGTTTCACAGTATGAATCATAATGGGTAGAATTTAGCTCACAATTTGAAAATATTCAGACACTGATTTAGAATTTAAGGTTAAAATGCCTATTTTAGTTTTTTTGCAGAAATATTACCCTATTTTTCCCCCTTTTCTCCTAGTTCATTAACACTCCTCTTTATCACTTTTGCTCCAATAAAAAGACATGTGAATCTGAGTGCGCAAATAACAAGCTCATATATTCAGTTTGAGTAAGCCTTTACAAAAAAACTATTCTTAAAACAATTATTTCTTTTTGTAAGGGTTCTCCAGGGGTCACAGTATAGATGGACAGAAGAAAGATTTTTTGCTGCTGTTATGAGGTTTTATTCAGATAGAGATATCCATGCGTGTAATACTAAAAATTTCTTAAATTTGTCCATGCTTTTCCTTAGCGGAATTTGTTCTTGACTGGCACATAAAGAATACAAGACAAAAGAAAGCCTCAAAAAAAACCCAACCTTCTTGACACACAGAAAGACAGGTCACATTTTATACAGTCCTTAAGTAGGAAAATGTTGCCACCTTGCTACAGTTTTCAGGTACATTTTAAACACCACAGGGAATCCCACAGTATGGGACTGTTAACTTTTTCCATAAACACAGTATACTTTCACACGATTTCCTCCTCTTGGCTGAGCCTTTTGGATCTATGAAGCACATTTTGCATCAGACCAGCAGTACTGACGAGGCTGGAAGGGGACAAGGTCACTCTGTCCCAGTACCCTTAAGTAGATGTAGAAAGCAAACATCTGAATAAGTAAAAATTGCTTGAGTTAAAGGTCAACTCAAACTCAGCCAAAGCCAAGTGTTTTCTATTCTTATGCTTCATTTTTGGCTGAGTTTCCTTAGAAAACACAGCTTATGCATGCTTTTCATCTAGATCATTTTCTACTCACAAGGCTAGGTCAAAGAGAGGTAAAAGCTTCAGAAAATAAATGTATAAATCCTTTCTTAGATTAGTAGTGGGAGGGAGTTGAGAAAAGTAACCCAGCCATGAAGGGAAGGACAACTATCCATCCATTCCAGTTACAAACACTATTTGGCAGCCATTGACTGCACAAGTTCTTGGGCACAGCAGACATTTGTCAGGTGTGCAGCCTGGAAAACCTGCTAAAGAATCACAGCACGGGGAGATGTGTAGGGCAGGCAACCTACACACTGAGTGATGGAAAGAGGACAGTAAAAATTGAAAGCATTTGGTCATATTACAGTGGATGACTGGAACTGGTGGTGAGAGAGATACTGGAGAAAAAAATGCCTTGGTACAGGGAAGACATACTACAGTAGCAGTGTTCCCAAATCAGTGTGTCACAGACCTTGTGTATAAATGCTGTTTATGAGTTCATGATGAAGAGACTTTATGAACTACTGCTGGAGGACTCCTGTCTGCTTGCACCTACCTTTAAAGAGAAAGCCCTCTTACTTAACTAGACATGATATGGCATCTAACTTGGGAAAGATGAAGTCCAGTGTTATGACATAAAGTATTTTCCAGCTTACTCTTCTAACATACAAATATATTAGTTCTATAAGCTGAAGTAAACTTGCAGGATATATGAATGCCATTTGTTATGACAAGCTGGAATAGCAGACTACAGCTGTCCAATTGGTCTACAGATTATATGAGTTCCAAACCTGACCTACTACAGGACACTTCTGAAAGCCCATTTCTAGCAGTTCTAATTAAGGGAACCACCATTTCACTGGTGTATATGTAAAATGAACTCCATCTCAACCTTGCCTAAGATTTCCCTTTACTGAAAAAGCTACAATCTAACAGACGGACTGTATTGTTCTAGGATAAATTTACAATCTCTTCTGGATAAAGGATTTGTTATAGTAGGATCATCTAAGCATGTATTTTATTAAGTCATGCCAAAGTGTATGCAATAAAAGACATCACATTTTAGAAAATGAGATTAGTATAAGAAAGAAAAAATAGGATTATTAAATACAGAAGAATCTCTTATACCCTGCTTTGTCTGTAAAGTCAGTAAATCAAATTCACATTTTCAAGCTTTGTTATCCTCTAATCTGCTTTATCTTTGTAGAATCAGCTGAATTTCACAGAGTGCAAATTTGCATCCACCATTCCAGAGAAAAATCTAATTAGCTATATTCTAGGGTCACAAAGCACTGATAAAACAAAATCTACAGGAGATTTGCATTCTACTGATAAAAATAGTAATTAAAAACACTCCTTAATTCCTTGTATTAAATCAAAAAAACTAATTCGGGAATGGAATTGATTGTGGTTATCTATTACTGAAAAAATCAGCTATTAAGTGCTCACAAGTGACATGGTCAGAAGAACCATTATTAGAGAAGAACAAAAAGCTAATTTCAGTATTTTTCTGTGAAACTTGTATCAAATTTGGTGCATAATAACTCCTTTCAAAGTCACTTCTGAAGTCATTCTTTTTTTTATAAATAATCATCTGTGTATCATAAACAATGCTTTAGTGGTTTCTTTTTCAAAGGCCACAGTCAATTTTAGTAGCGTATTAAATAAGATAATGGAGGAAGACAGTTAAGTACATGCATCATCAAAGCATGCACTGCCTCATGTATAAGAAGTACTCTACTCTTCCCATAGCCACACGAAATGCTAATTAATGCTCTTAGTATTAAGTCTCTTGCTCCTTTTAGTGTTTGACTTCAAAGAAGTCCTACATCAATACATAAGTGTTTTAGTGTCTTTTAACACTGCCAAACTAGCTGAAACTGTTGAAACATTTTTTGAAGGCTATTCCCTAACCTACCCTATCTACAAGAAGTACTGTGAATAGTTCTTTTTCTATGTCTTTCCCCTTGGCTCATCCCTGCAGGTACTGTCATATACAACCATCTACTTTTTTAAGAAGCCAAGGTGCTTCTGCAGTTCAAACCTAATCAAATCAAATTAGGTCCCCAGGGAGTAGACAGATTCCTTCCACCTGGTCCCCAGAGCCTTCTGACATGTAAATCCCTTGGCAGTTTCCAGGAGGATGCTGTCCTCTGCTAGGAGCCCAAAGCACACCATTTCTGAGTACTACTTCTGCACTCAGAGAGATGGACAACATATTTATACTGACACTTTCAAACCAGCTTATTTTCCCACTGTAAGAAGTCACTTCAGAAGACTTCTGCCCTTGGAAAGAGGATCAGCTGGGAATGAGGAATACCTTTGTATTTTATGTTATGCCACAATATACGAAGCCTGCTCATAGAGAAGGGCACAACAGTTATACTGCATAGAGATATGCTGCACCCAAATACATTAAGCAGGATTTTTAAAGGGTTAGCAGTAAACATTAAAAAAAAGTAGTTAGTAATAATAAAATAAAACATCATCCTTTAGAAAACATGAATTTGAATATGGAGCAGCAGATTAACCATATATTTTATTATCAAATAATCAGGACATAACCTCTTGATTAAATACATTTGTTCAAGTTAGTAGTTTGACCTTTTGATTGATCTAACTCTTAATTGCAACACCTTAATTCCAACTTCTACAAAAAATATGCAAGGAACGTGTCAAGAAACTCCAAAACAATTTTTACTACAGAGAAGGAAGTGTAAGCTGTGCAATGAGTCTGATGTATTGCACAGATGCTGATTATACATGGTAATAAAATTGACAGCTCTTCTTTGCATTTTCCCCATCTGCTTTTAAAGTAAATGGGAAAAACAGCTGTCAGAAAACAGAAAATTTCAGTGATGGGATTCAGTGAAGCTTCTAAATCTGAAGAACTGCAGTAAACAGCCAACATATCTCTCATCATATTTAACATCTGCCAGGTTTTGGGTTGTGCTTTTTGTTTGTTTGTTTTTGTTCGTTTGTTTTTCAAATAAGGAAGGAGTAATGCTCTCCCTTTTCTATAGGAATCTCGAGGCTATTAGACAAAGTATCTTTTATTTTTTTCCTTTTCCCCTTTCTCAAAAATTGCACCCCCAGAGTCCTTATATTTACTAAATGTTTCTTCTAACTTTAGCGGCCTCTTCTAACTTTAGCAGCAAAAGAATTCTGTTGAAATCTGCGGTATCATCCACGTCTAACAAAACAAAAGATGAAATTGGAATGACTATATTACTTGCATTTCAGAATTTCAGTCTCTAATTCTGTGAATTAATAAATCTTTTTGACAGTTTCTTAAATATTTGCATAAAAAAAAATACTGTCAATGTTGCCCTAAAGCTTGCCAAAATGCTAACATCCAGACTAATTGTTCTATCAAATATTTCCTCAGGGAATTGACTGTAAATGACAGATGCTTCTGTAGTCTGCATTAAGACAAAAAGAAAAAAAACAATGATTGCTATACATTTAAAAGCAAGACCCAAATGTGCACTTGCTATCTTTTTCATCACAGAAACGGCAGTCTGGTGGTCTGAACCCTGCAGCACCATTAATGATGGTTGGCTTTACACTCCTTAATTGTTACAGATTCAGGTTGTAGGAAAAATGGACTTTTTCAAGAATTATTCACTCAGTACTTTGGAATCTGTCAGTGCGTGCCTCCAGAGCAATTAGACCAAGTCACCTAGAGTCAAGTTAGTCTTTCTAATTAGCCTATTTTTGATAAGAGCAATTGCACCAGAAAAATTACTTGAGCTCTTCAGAATAATGGTTAGGTTCAAAAAAATAAATGTTGTCCTGACACATATGTAAAAATGAATAACAACACCTCTGGAATTTGGCACAGCTGTCAGAGAGCTATGAAGGTTTTTCTGGAATAACTAGATTGGCCTTCTCCAGCTTCACTTCACACTGAATAAATTATTCATTAATTTCTATGCCTGAGGTTTGTTTCTTTTCCCTTGGCAGAGTACAGAGATACTTCAGGACCCACCTGAAGGACAACACCACAGCTGGAACAATGTGCTGCTCATTCTGGCCAGTACCTACTCCCACTATTTCTGGAAACAAGGATTGCTCCTCTACTCCGTCAAAAAACAAGGTGCCTAAAGGCAATAAGAGCTCTTTCTTTCTACTCCCATTTCCAAGGAAGAGCACCCTGCCACAGCACTTAAGTTCCGCCTCAAGATTAAATTTGAGACTCAATTCTAACTTGCACTCAATGTGCGATGCATGGCTCTACCTTTAGAGATGCTGTGTGCTCACAAGTCCTATGTGGCGCAGTAAGGAAACTAGGATTGTTCAATATGGAGAAGAGGAGGCTCAAGGGAGAAATTACTGCTCTCTATAACTGCCTGAAAGGAGGTTTTAGCAGGGTGGGGGTAAGACTCCCAAGTAAGAATGAGGGGGCATGGTCTCAAGTTGTGCCAAGGGACAATCAGGTTGGGTATCAGGAGAAACAACTTCTTAGAAAGAGTGGTGAGGCATTAGAACAGGCTCCATAGGGAGGTTGTGGAGTCACCATCCCTCGAGGTGTTCAAGAATATGTAGATATGCCACAAAGGGACATGGTTTAGTGGACATGATATAATGATTATATGATACTTATAAAGTTTCACACCTAAAACCTCCTCCTTGTTCTTTAGAATAGCATTTCTGGTCCATTTGAATTTGTCTCAGCGTTAAAACTGTCCTTTGTCCTTTGAATTCAGTTTTTAAGATAGGGCATAATGATATGAAGAAAGTCAAAGACTTGAAGAATGGCAGAATGGAACACATCCTAATATAGGGCAGATAAAATATTCTACCTACTCTGTCTAACATCTGAAATGAGAAAACTTTTTTAAAAAATATAAAGATTTACCAGTAATCTGAGGATTAGGAAGATAATTGAGTAAGAGCTTTACAAACAGTATTGGCTGCCAATTTAGCAAAACAATCTATTTTTTTTTCATAGTCAAAATATCTTCGGTTTTCCCTGAGAAATATTAAGGTAGCAATCCCAAACACTTAATTCAGTTAAATCTGTGTTGGCAAATTAAGATAAAAAAGACAAGTACGTCAGCAGATTCCTAGACTCAATTTTAACTTGTTTCACATTTATTCAACACTTTGCCTTACAGGGAATGCATTTCCCGTTATTCACATGCAATTATTGTGCATTTATACACATATGTCGTGTGAAAGATACTACAATTTTAGCAAATTTGTTCACTTTTAATAAAGCACTGTTTCCTTTTATTCCCATTCTTGCAATGGGAATAAATAGTAGTTTTGCTAAATAAAAAGATAAATGTTCTGTTTTAAACTAGAAAGCACAAACAAATGCAGACATTGAAAAACAATCTCAAATATAATGTCTCATAACTACTTGTATCCTAAGTCTGGTGAAGGTGCCCCGTTTGGTCTCATTTTTGTCAGATACAGTAGATAGCTGAATCATACTTTCAGCTGCTAAAAGCAGATAAAGTTGTTTTATTTTCAGTGTTTCAGTTTTCCTGTTAATGTGAATATTTGAACTTTTTCAGTAAACATGCCTAAGCCCATTCCGACTCTTTTCTATATAAAAGGGCATCGTTGGAAGTATCTTTGTGTCTCAGTATAAGAGTCTCCTTGGTCGATATATACTTATTTAAGATTCTATTTCCACCTTTTAGCTAAGGATGAATTAAAAAAAAAAACAACTGAAACAGTGAAACTGTATATATGCCAAACTTATCTTAGAAAAGACTCATACATACAGCTCCCAGTTCTCAAATAAAATTCTGAATTTACACAAAGCATCTCCCCAGCAGGTCCAGAGTGACCAAGTCATTCTTTAACCTGTCTTGGTTAAACCTGCCAGTTTCAATTCTATCAGACCATTTTTCCAAAACCCTTCCTTTCTCCTCCTCCTTTTTCACCTTTTTTTTTCTTTTTCCTTTAATGTAATTTGAGTGCTTAGGTGAGAACTAATTTTAGGAGCTGTTAATCCTGCTTTATACCACAGGACTCGCTAAAACATAGTTGAGTACTTGACATACTACAGAACATTTAATCAATGGATTTTTGAGTAAATTTGCATAAGAGAATGAGAGAAAGATGGAAACATAAAGATGAATAGTAGAACTGAGGGGACAAATTAGAAGAATATCAAAGGAAACATAAGCAAAGTTTTCACGAAACAGCCACAACACTGACTTTTCATTATGCTAAGTTGCAAAGATGAACTGCTAAAATTACAAACTCTTCTATAGTTTTTTTTTTTTTTCATTTAATATATTGTATCATTTTAGGGTCTTTTCTGCCCCTTCCAAAGATTAAAATTATTTCCATAACTGTTGTATACTTAACAGTGGCAGTCCCACACACACTCTCCCTTCATGCAAACTTTTGTCATCCCCAAATCACCACTGTAGTAGCTGCTATCTTTCTATAAAAAAGGCAAAATCAATCGAGTCCTTTCTTTGCTTACTTAAATTCCGTTAATGTTAAAAAAAGAAGAAAAAAAAAAAAACAACAACTTATTTCCATGCCTGATTGCTTAAGTAATAATCAATACAAAGCAGTGGCAATCAAAGCAGGTCTTTATTTCTCACCCAGTAAAATTGGCACCCTCAGAAGCACTTATTGCAAATGTATTTATTTTCTTTTACTCACAGTATTACAGAAAGGAAAGGGATTTTAGAACCACTTCGGCTGCTAGTTCAAGCCATAGAGAAAATCAGATGAAAGTAAGAAGAGCATTTTCATGAGGTAGCCTAGCTCATTAATGGCTTTTTGGCCTCTCCTTTTGAAATAAAAGCCATTCTCACACCATTCAGAGAAAAAGTACCAGTACATTTAATAAAATTGCTGCCGGGCTTCTGATAGTCTGTTTGAACATGTGCCAAAAAGCCTCAATTTGAAGGAATCCAGAATTATTTCTGCAGACCATTCAAAGAATTTGCACATGGAAGGTGAATTCCAAAATGCAACCAAGTGATAAGAGATTAACGGTGCTGAAAAACTAAAATGCGGAAGAAATGCCTGCACAGAGACTGATAAATGCTATCACTGTTAGAAAAGCTATACTTTCTCAAACCAATTAAAGTAATAGCTTTGAACCTCAAGAATGACCCAGAATGTCTTTAATATATGAGCTTCATGACAAAGGAGGAAAGTGCTAAGTACATTAGTCCACCAGAGGCAGTTGAGCTCACAGACCAAATATGACAATGAAAGAGTATCCCATACAAATCTCTGGAAAAAGGAAGAGGTTTAAACAAGAAATCTAAACCTAGTCATATTACAACTTCCTATACTGGAGAGAAACTCTTCACCAGGGATTGTCCTGACAGGACAAAGGGAAATGGCTTTAAACTGAAGGATGGTAGATTTAGATTAAACAAAAGGAAGAATTATTTACTATGAGGTTGATGAAGCACTAGAAATGTTTGCCCAGGTAAGCTGTGGTTGCCCCATCCCTGGTCAGGTTTGATGGGGCTTTGGGCAGTCTGATCTAGTGGGAGGTGTCTCTGCCTTGACATACTCCTTTCCATCTCAAACCATTCCAGGATTCTATGATGTTTCTAATAAATACTATGTCATGATTTACTTAAGACCATGGGTAAAGGCTTAAAAGAGACATACTCAACAACAAAAACTTGAAGATTACTAATGTCTAATACTTGTAAGTGGATAGCTACTATCTCAAGGTTTTCTTAAGTGAAAAAATGCTTAAGTAAGACATATTAAAAAGAAAAACGTTTGAAGGCTATTAATATATAATATGTATTGGCAAAGTTTTTAGTTTCATAATGTTTACAAATACAGGTATTAAATAACTGAACCATGGGAAGCATTCCCAAATTGTCTCCTGCAGGTCACTCATGAACTGAAACCTTTAAAGATAGCCTAGAAAGGTTGCTTTTTATTTGTGTACTTTCTCTGGAATTAGTAGATGCACTAAAACTGTAGCAATCGTGATTCTCAAACGACCTTTATTTAGTTATAATATATAAAGTGAAATGCTTCTTAAATAATGTAGTATTGATAAGACTGACCCTGAAAAGCTTAGTAATTCTTATTTTTTAGCAGTGAGATTATTTAGATAGTAAGTAGAAGAAATAATTTTGCAGAATAGATATAGCAAGTACAAACAAAATTGTACTAAGCCAATAAAGATTAAAAGTTACATTTACTGAGACATTAAATTCATAATTTTCCTCTGAGCTTTATCACACTGAAAGGGAGAAAAAGGGGACCATCAGCGGTTTATTCTCCTTCCATTTTCCCTGGTAGCTACTTGGAGACAAGCAGCTCTGCTCTGGACAGCATCTTCCCAAGAGGCATTTGGCAGACAATGTACTACTGCCTGGTAACTGACTTCACATAATGAAAATTGCTACTATTAGCTCACTGACTTTTGTAAAAACGGAGAATCCAGACAGAGCGCTAAAACAAAACACCCTCCCCAGCACCAATGGGTGAATCCAAGTGCATAAGTCTGAATCAAAGTTTTGGTAACTGGCTTTTCCACCTTTTACTGCTGCCATCACAGAACACTTTCTCGTTCGTAAGCCACTTAACTTCCTCTGTAAACTCCTTTTCCTCAGCAGTTTAGGCTGTTGCATTATACTCAGAGACAGAAAGCATGCAGAGCTGTCCAAGCTGCCGTCTTTCATGGTCTCTTTGTACAATGCTACAGTTGCAGTAGCCATCAGCAGTGAAGATAACACCCCGTGTCTTAAAATGTCCATTAGAACAATGATCAAGACACTGCAAAGTCACAGCATCGGTATTATGCCCATCAGTATGAGGTACACAAAGCCTTTCCTCTTACTCTTCTTCAAAGAGATGACACACAGTTTTGACCTGCAACATTTTACTCAATCCAAACTGCAAATATTCAATACTTAATTTATTCAATATTCCATTTATAATGTGTTTGGCACACTATATATAATATATATATATATAATTTATCAACCCTCTGAAAAAATAAAAAGTGAAAATAGATGTAAAAGGTGTTTGTGGGCCATCATGTTGGCTGAAGCATAACATGACATGTTGGTAGTACTTAGAACTGGATTCTACAGATACTGACCATGAACAGATGATGACAATTACAGCTGAAGAGTACAGAAATTTGTCCAGACTAATGAAATTTAAAAGTACTAAAGAATTTTCAAATGTTTATGTCAATGTAGTGCATTTATAAAACCAGAAAACAAAATTCAGTTGAAAATACAGAAAAAGATTGAAAAGCATGAAAAAACCCCGAAAAGACTGAAGAATCACCTGATGATGATGGTACTGTAAAATCACTGAATAAATAATAATTTGTCTGTTAAAGACTGTACATCCTTCAGAAAACAACAGGGAGCCAGACTGCTTCTGTTTCCCTCTCTCCCAGACTGAGGAGGTCCTGCCAAAGCATGTACTTTAAATTGTAATTAAGGTTATAAAGCCTTGTGTGTGGGAGCTATTTAATGGTAGTGGAAGTATAATGCTCACCGTGCCCTTCAGGGTTTGCTTGTGCCCAGTATTCAGCAGCTCCTAAATATTCTCAATGATATTATGTCAGCATAGCCTTATCTATCCAAATGTTTACTGTCAGTTTCCATTTAGTCATAAATAAAACAATTTCATATAAAAATAACTTAAAAATATTATTTTTTGGGATAGAGAAATTCTTTCTTCTCTAATCATAAATTACTGCTATAACAACAGTTGTAGAGTATTTCTTTAAAAATGAAGTTTTTAAAAAACTATTTTATGATAGTGTAAGATTGAAATATCAGAACCTTTCCATATACTGAAGATAACATGCTAGTGGTCTTATGGTGGAATTAGTGGGAACTTTCACAGAACAGCTTTTTAGAAAGAAACATACAATGAAATTCAGTGTTCATAAATGTAATGCAGATGGAACAATAAGATTATATCTGTAAACATCTTGTTTCTGACAAAACTGTAACAGCTAAGAAAAAAAGACCTAGGACTCTTCATGGAAAATTCAGTGGAGAACACAGTGTAATGTTTATTGTCAGTTAAGGAAAGAAAATGCAGAAGGCAAATAAAAGGAAACTAGAATGGCACTGTATAGTGATGTTTCACTCTCATCTGGAATATTTTATTTAATTCTGGTTGTTGCAGGTAAAAAAATCTAGTTCAGAGAAGAGAGGAATGAGGGTGAAATAGAAATAGGTGACAGGACAAATTATGATCCTTAATGCATTTTCCCTTTCTCCACAAAGACAATTAATGACATTTTGAACAACTATATTTAAAGCTGGAAGCCTTGAATTCACTCCCTCCCCATTACCTTAAAATAACATGTTGATTAAGAGAACAGTAGGATTTAAAGTAGATAGGGTGTTTCAAAGAAAAAAAACAAAACTATTTTTTGGAAGATATGTAAATTGTCAAATTTCACTACTTTTATCACATTAAAGCAACTAGTGGGATAAAATATCAGGAAAGATCAAGTGATTCTCATCAAATAGTCACAAAATCTTTTAATGTTTCCATTGAGTTTATCCCCGTTTTTCAAAGGTTTTTATGTCTCTTACTTTTCATCTTTATTTTCCTTACTTTTCTTACTTTCTTCCTTACTGGAAGCAGTTAGTAAGTGCAGCCAACCACTACTTAGCAGCAGAAATACAGAGGGGAGTGTTTGCGATGCATACCCTACTCATTTCCTGCAACATTTCCCTCTGTGCACATAAATATACATATGCAAGTAGGAAAGGCCAGCATACAAGTTAATAAATAATGAAGGCATTATTTGCAGGGTGAAAGGCAAAAGAAATGTTTAGTATGACTGAACTTGGTCAGTTAGGGTCACCCAGGTCAATCTTAACAGCAGCAAAAATGAGCTGACAAATGTGACCTGAACTTTTGCTACAACTCTGCTTGATCAGGATGCAGTTGCATATTTTATAGCTATTTCTGTTGTTTATGCCATGTCACACAACCCTATCAACATGCTTGCTCTTCCATTTATGGCTATATGGTACTAATGCAATGACTATACCACAGGTTGCAGTCAACCACCATATTTTTACCTTCCCAGACTACTTTTCTGAGGATGCTGTTTTAGCAGAATACTTGTTTATTACAAGGGATACAGATTGCTGTTTTTTGTTGCAAAGATATGCTCCTTGAATAGCAAGTCTGTCAAAGAAGGTGACAGTGAGAAACACTGAAGACAAAGGAGTATATTATTTGCATTAAAAAGCTACTTACTTTCAAAAAAGCAAATATTCATGAATTATTTTAAAACATGCTTAGAATGCAGTTTTAACTATGGATTGTGAGTAATACATGCAAAACCAACCCATAAGAGAATATATAGGTCTTATATATTTTCACATATCTGTATATTCCTTTTATTTCTGAATTTGAATGTGCATTCAAAAATTCTTACCGTATAATAAAGTATGCATTTATAAAAATAACAACAATGAATACACAAGACAAACTGTTTTCTGCATACTCATTGAAAGAATAAAAAAAGGTAAGATTACATACATTTCAGTAATGGTTTCTGGAAGATTTGTTGGAATTTCAGTAAGGCCTTTCCCACGACAATCCACAATGTTATTACTACAGGTGCATGCAGCAGGACAATGCAAGACACTACAGGATGGAGCCATAAATGACTGGTGACCTGCAAAAGAAAATACTTCCTTCTAAAAGTGCACAGAACAGTAGTCCTCAAGAGTAAAATATTAGCACTGTTCATCACTGTATGTATCAGAATGTTTTGGAGTTATGGCCTTTCCATCCAAACACACAGAGATACGTAAAAGCTTTGACTTCACAGCTCCTACTCTCACTTTCTGTGTTGGCTCAGTGGACTTCTTATTCCCACAAGTTAGCACTCTTTCTGACTACTCAGGTGGCTAATTTTCATGACTATGTTTTTCTCCAAGTTCTTTTGTTTTATGTTAAACTCAGTATTCATAATTACATTTAAGCTTAATAACTTTTAGTTTGAATTAGTTATAGAAAATAAACAGGGAGATCTTATTACATTGTCCTGCAAATAAACAGACTGCACATTTTGTAATAATAAGTAAAACACTCATTATTCTATTGATTTAATGATTCCTTATTATTGTTTTGTAATGATATAAAAGGTATAAAAGCATGAGAAACACCTGAAGTCTCTTTTTTCTTTTTTTCTCCTTTCATTTTTATTAAGGTATAAAAGCTAGAGACTGTTTTTAAATTCCCATGAAACAAAAAGAAGAGACTTATGTGCTATGAAACGACAACTTTGTCTCAGATCTCCCACAGTAGATTTAATGCCATGTATTAAGATAGAAAGGGTCTGCTGATAATGCAAGTAAGATCACTTTGAAGTTACAGCCAGTGCTGTTCTAGTTACAACTTCAAATAACAACTCAAATATTAAAATTACTTCACCTGAAAAGTTAGTCCTGTGAGATAGTAGTGTGCAATATAATAACTTGATTTCACATTAAGGTATGTGTTACAAAAGTACAAACAGCTGCCAAAACTAATAAATCCATATTATTCCTTTTTATACTAACAAAGAGAAAATACTTCACCTACATTTATTAAACAAAAATCAAGTGTTGCAGGGATAAAACGTGGCTATTCTCCCTCTTCAAAATCAGCATTGTAATGACACAGTTATAAAACTACACAGTTTACAAATAATATACATGATGTGTTCTTGCTGGGATACCTTTTATGTATATGCAAATGCAGAATAGATTGAGTATGGCTAACATCTGACATGCTAGGGGTGGCAGCACCTTACACTGCCATGTTAGAAGCTGTTCAGCAGCAACAGGTTTTGCTGTGCAAAAAAACTATATTCAGAAAGTAGATCTTTGCAAAATTTGGAATAATTGGCAATAGAGACTTGGGCATTCACAGGAAAACAACCAGCAGAAACGCCTCTGCTGAACCACAGTAAGACTGACAGTTATTTTTCATGTTTTTTCAATACTTTGAGGAAACTTAAAACGCTAGTTAGAGTTTACAAAAAATTTTCAAACTGAGTCGAAAAATATTTGCATAAAGAAGATAAACTTGCCTTCTTCCTCATCTTGGAGACAAGAGTAAAGGAAAAAATATCAAACAGACAAAATGCGATTAGTAATGAGTCGTTAGCCATTTCATCACTTCATATCAGAAAGCAACCTGATGCATCAAAGCATAGCAATAGCTAGAAGTTTATTTGGAATTTCAAAACATAATTTCAATGGAAACAGAAAAGACACAGAGAAAACAAAAAAGGAAAAACCTTTTTTTCTTTTCTTTTTTCCCCCCAACCTGGAGAGCTTAAAAAACAGTCAACAACCCAAATCCTTATTATGAACAGCCTTATGTTGCACCTCAATTGGCGCAAGTTTTTATCTACTTTCCCATCTCTCTTCCCATACTTCATACTTATGAAGGCTTTATATTCAGTGCCGCATTCACCAAAAAGTTTGTAATGACAGAAGCAGCAGCACAAAAAAGACACTGATGTAACTGATTACCTTCATTAAAATAGTGATAATAATAATAAAAATATATATATCATGCAGAAGTTATCAGCATGTGAGGAGTAGCTGGCAAAGCACTGCCCTTACCACTGCAGACGAACTCCCGCTTCTGGACCTCAGCCACGTTGTGGCCCCGCAAGTGTGCTGGGCCCATGCACTGTGTGTAGAGGCCTACACGTGGCCGCTGTCGCAGCCAGTCTGACAGCCAGGCCAGGTGGCAGTCACAGTAGAGGTTGTTGGAGTGCAGGCGACTGCATGAGAAGACAGACACCCAGGTTTAAATTGGGGAGAACAAACAGAAAAGTAACCTGCCTCTTCTATTCCCACTTCCAGCAGCAAGCCAGTATATTAATAAAGATCTTTGCTGAAAGTCTGGGAGTTAAATGCTAACAAACAAAGCTATATAAGCAGCATTCATTCATCGCAAAATAGATGAAGGCTTCTTACTAAATCATAAACTAAAAGAAAGAAGTAAATACACAAGAACTTGAAAGCTGCCAGGGAGGTCTTTAGTACAGACCTGAGTAAATGTTGACTAGACAAAAATGTCCCAAGTGATCCAAAACTATAATGTCCTACAGCGATAACACACTGTCAGAAAGGAAGAGTTAATAAAACATTTGTTTTCCAAATAGATATAATCTGTAGTTCTCACCATTATTACTCTCTATAGAAACAGCCTGCAAAATCCATCTAACAAGTCATATTCATTTTCTGCTGAACAAGACGGAGTAATAACACAGTATAAAACTCCTTCTTTCACATCCCTTTCCTGACTTCCTTTCTTTTTCTTTAATCATAGAAAGGGGGGTTAGCTGTTTTTGGCTCCTAGGGGCATAGAGGCTAAGCAATGTCTGAAATTAAAAGCTGTGCTAAACCAAGCTATGAAATTAAGGAAGTTTCTTCTTGGATGACAGGGTCCAATGCAAGACCATGGATCATTGCCAAGTGCCAAAAAGCACTTTGCCATTGATAAAATATCAGACAAATGTATTCCCTAAATTAGGTGAATACTAATACTACTAATACTCTGGCTCTTACTTTTCCCTGGCCCTCGCATTTTTCTCAAATTACAGAAAAGGACATATACAGTTATACATCAAATCCCTACTGAGATCCATCCACAACAGAGTAATGTCATTTTGATTCTTTTTAGCTGATGTGCTGATCACTAAATAACTGGAAAGGAAGTACAAGAAAACCAGAATTTAAACAAGAAGTCTAATTAATCCATGAAAAGAATGTAAAGGAACATGAATTGTGTGACAGACTAACAAAACCAAAATATGTTAATTCATTGATTGCTTTTTTTTCATAATGATTAGAAATGAAAGGCAATGCATTTTCCTATACTGATTCTTGTGTGAGTGCTTTGCAAACATAGTTCACAATACAGCTTACTCATTCAGTGCAATCTGCAGCCAGCTGTAGGCAAGAAGACCATTGCAAATCAAACTAATGCTGCTGAAATTTATACGGTTATACAAGCATCTTCTTATGGGATGTTATAGCTATAATCTAGGATTCTGTGTGCCTGTTTTCTTTTGTTTAGAAAATTAATTTTCAAAAAGTGGAATATCCCCCCAAAAAAGTTTAAGTTTAAACAAAATTTGCTAATTTGATTCACTGTGATCTGTGCTTCAGAATACAAACTGGATTTCAAAGTTTGAAAGAGGAACAGATGGATATTCATGTTTTCAGTCCCAGATGCAAGATAATGGAATGAAATTCTATTCTGAAAATATAACTGAGGCCACCAAAAGCCAATGCTCAGCACAATTCAAGAGCTCTTGTATTTGTCCATGCAAGAGTAGTTATAATTTTGTTTTGAAATCAACAAACTACTCATCTGAATGATGTTAGTTCAGTTACAAATGTTAAATAAAGTGACTGACCCCAGTGACTTCAAAACAGTTCTGCAACTAAACATGAAAAGAACAAACATGAAAGAAAATGGACAAGCACTCTGTTAAATTACTTCTTTAACAGCAAGAGCTACTCTTGGACAGTGATTCCCACTTCACTGGAAAGCCTGTTTGAAAGTATCTCAGGACTACACCTTGATTGTCTAGCTTTGTTGCTTAACACATACATTTGTTCTTAGGTGAATATAAACAGAACAAATAACTCTAAATTGTGTCTCTTGCACACACACTCTTTTCACTGTTTTGTTTTAGAAGCTTGAAGTGCTCTTCTGTGAAAGTCATAACCTCTAAAAATGGGGAACTTATTGTAAATGCTGACACAACTTTAATTATAATAGCACTACTGGATGATGCTATAATTTTATGTTACAAAGAATGTTGGAAAGCCAGTTTAGTTTAATTAGGTCTGCTAGCAGTACAGTAATAAAAGCATAAAGATTTCCCATTTATCACATCTGACAGCCAATCAAAGATTCTTCCATGTTACTAAATGAAATGTGACCCATTCAATAGCTCAAAGTAAAACAAATTTTTGACTTTCAAAGAACATCAATTTCTTTATGCAGGTGTAATATATAAAAAAGAATCACATCTGTCCCCATCTTTCCTGTAGCAAAGCGAAGCTTTCCTGTGATCAAATGGAGCACTATGGAACATGCAGTTAGGAAAAGGCCATGAAAACATTTCCATCATCCCATATCCTAAAGAAACAGAATAAAAAGGGTACAGCTGCTTCTCTAATGTCTGAGCCCCAAGAATTAGGTTTGGGGTTTCACTTTTCAGAATTATCTGCCACACACAAACACACATTTCACAGTCACAAACCTCATTATCATTTTGACAAAGTTTACACCTTCTGTGCAAGTATAAGTGTTTACAGGCCGCTGACAGAAATTAGTAGAGGGAAAAAATCATAGACTGAACATACTGGGTTGATAACAATGGCATCCAGTTTCCATGGGACTACTTACAAAGTTCTGAGTTTGGGCATATGATTGAAACTTGCGACGGACAATCGAGTGATGTTATTGTTGTTGAGAGTGCTGTGAAGTCAAGAAGCATATTAACATGTTACAGTTATATCTGTCACAATGACTGCACTTCTAGTATATAATATAGTTATATATTATATAGTTAAGTACTTATATAGTTAATTAACAGCATGGTGCTCTGCTTTCAGGAATGGCTATCGGGAAAATAAACCCAAGTATTAAGGTCTACTTTGGCTCCATATTCTGTTAAAACACAGTGGTTTGACCATTCCATTAATAATCACAAGTAATCAAGGCCTCATTAACCTACGATTAACTCAAAGAGAGGACTGAAACAGAGCTTCCACTAATACTGAGAACATCTATGGCATAAAATTTAAGACGGCCTCCTCAGGTAACGGAAGAAGTCTAAGAGTATTCCTGGAGAAAAGTCCTTTGGTTTAGGGCAGCAGTTTCTCTTCTTTGCTTCTGAGGGCACATACTTTTTGAGAGAGGATATAAATTAAAGATCTGTCTGGTTTTTGTTTGTTTGTTTGTTTGTTTTTCTCAAGAATCTTCTGAGAAGTAAACTGCAGTCATTTCTTGTACGGTACAGTGTTGTCATAGATGATCCAGAGCAGCATGAACACTGCTATGCAATAGAAGGAGGTAGGCATCTTAATGCTCTAGCAAATAGTTTATGTTTTAGACAAAATGCCTGGGACCTGAGACAGAAATTAGGAATAAATCTTAGCCAATTATTGTGTAGCACAGAATCATCATGCACAGGAAGTGTGGTTTGGAAAGACGATGAAACTTTATGAATGATCCTGCAGTCGACTATTGTCTTTAGGCTACAAATAAAATGTGAACAAGCTGGACTTGAGAACAAGAAGTGACAGAATTTACAGTTTAAACTCAGAGATTACTCACTTGAACATAACAAAGAATGTTCTCTGCATTTTTAAACACAATTATGACACTAATACATAATAGTTCCCACTGTCCTTTTGAAGCAATAAGTGTTTTACTTTCTTTACATTTTTAAACAACAAGGTATAATTTATGTTGCTTTTTGAGTAAAGTACTCTGTGACCCTGAAACACAGAAAGTTAAATTCATAGCAGCCTGGATCATGCTATATGCCTCCTTGTTAACCAAACAATTAACTACTGGTGCAATATGCTGCATTTTGCATTTGTGTGCTTAATCATTTGATGTTCTATATGTTTTCTTCACTGTGCATAAGACATCTTCCCTGCATGCCCTCAGGGCTACATAAGCAAAGAGATTAATCAATAGGAATATAAGTGGGGGAGACCATTATTTTTTATCAAAATGGAATAATAATAATGATAATAAGCAAAAAATGTCCAATGGGATGCCTTCATGAATAAATGACAGCTAGAAGACTTTCACGTGATTTTTTAATGTTCACATGCTAAATGACAGCTCCCATCACTGTCTTTGAGATTTCTTTCAAGGTTTGAAAAATCCTCTTTCAAATGCGGGAATGAAAATAAGTACATATTTCCATAGGTGTCAGCTGTTTAAAGAACATATATCTACAGAAGTTTTTAATTTCATATGTTTCATGCTTGACATCATAGAATCAAAGTATGACTTGAGCTAGAAGGGACCTTAGTGATCACGTAGTCCTAAACCTTCTTCTATCAGGAGTAGATGCATAAACACATAAGGAATTAAGTCATTTTTATAACCATTGTGAAGCAAAATGCTGAATTTCATAGCAAAACTCTAATAAAAGCAAAACTAAAAGAGTTCACTCAATACTTTCACCTAAAAGTGTTACATGCTATTGCAAAGAGAGTGATCGTAGAAAGATATTTCTTGAATATGGAAGCATGTTATATTACATTATATATTCTTGCAGTCACAGTTTCCCCAGCATAACTGTTTTCCTCCTAGGAAAAGAATCTGAGAAATAAAATTTCACATAAGACTGCTAGTGAATTAACAAGTTGGTAGGATTAAATCTAAATCTCCTTTTGTACTTCGGTATCGTCCCAATTTAGATACGTTTTCTATCTTTAACATTAATAGTCTCTGGGATTCTACAGTTATTTAACCAATATGTAAGACATATTACCTTGGTAAATTGTAACTAAGCGGGGTTTCAGACCATGTAACTTTAAAACACATTTAAAAGCTTCATCATCTAATTTGAAGTAATATACAAATTCTGTGCTCAGAATAATAAACTCAAAATGAAAACAAAATATGTAGTTTTATACTGTTCTCAGTGCATTTATATTACGGCGTAATTTACACAGTTTTCAATATTTAAGCTACACTGGAAAAGAAGTTGCATTAGTTGCATACTTTTCAGTAGTGTTCAGAATATCTCAAATAAAAAACATTTTCTCAACTGTTGTTGCTTATCACACAACATAATTTGAGATAGATTTTTAACTGAATAATGGTAACAGTCTCTGTAAATTTGCAAAGTTCTAACAACCTGTTTTATCAGTAGACAACTGCTCTAACAGTTTTGTTCCCTTCTGCATTAATCGAAAACAGTGTGAATTTTTTGCCACCTACTTCAACTGGCATGGATGACCTTTTGAGTCTACTAAAACTTGAAAGCATCACAAACTGCAAATATTATATTAGTATTAACATATACATATGTTTAACATTTCTACATATAAAAGAAGGTTCATATTCAAAAACATGATAACCAGTTTAAGCCATCACTGGAAAATACATATGAGCACCTTCTAGAATATCAGGTTAATCTATAGAAAACCAACAATTAATCAGATTTACAATTAGACTCCATATTGAATCTACAGTATGTTTCACATGGTTTTGTACCAGAAAGTTAACAATAGTTTTGTTATTCTAAGATTATACTGTAAAAAACAAAACAAAACAAAACAACAACAACAACAAAAAAACAGAAAAGCAAGCAATTGTTTTTATTCATATTAAACTTTACTGCCATTAGCTCCTACATTCTTAGTTTCATGGATATACAGACATTATCTGTTGGAAAAGCTTTTTTACTCCAGAAACCTAGAAGAAAAAAAACAAGTTTCCTCCCACCACACAGGGTGTGATTTACCAAGCTTAATTCAGACTAACACGTAGTGATCCACTGATATGCGGTCCTTTACTTCCTTTAATGTGAAAAACGGAGAAAAACGTGACATTTTGACTGACAGAGAAAATATTTCAGGAATGTGTGCTGTCTTAAATTCTTCGGGAACAGAGACACTTTGTTCATTACCCTGACTGTTTTCAGGTTGGGGGTCACTGATGATAATTTTGTTACCTTTTACCTCAACAAGCAAAACAGGAGAAAAAAGAATACAAAAGTATAATTGCAATAAAAACCTGCAGTGGCATACAAATATATTTCTGTTTCTATATGCATATATAGAGAAATTAAGATTTAAAAAATCCACATAATACAGAGGGCTAAACCTCTTACCACAAATAGCAGTGTTTGCTAGGCAAGTGCCTCTCTGAAAACACCTAGATTGTCAGATATATTTAGTATATTGTTCCTTAAGTAGAGAGGCTGGACGATCAAACTGATGTCAGACTGAACAACAAAGGCAATCATGGAAATGTTCAGCACCTCAGCAATGATGTATCATTTACAAAAATAATTGGATTCATTAACACTCCTCTCTCCATTTTAAAAGGAAATATCTATTATTTTCTTACAGTATCTATTATCTGCTTTTTTTTTTTTTTAATTGTTTGTTATGGTTGTCTGGCAGATTAAAGGAGCCTCTCTCTCTCCCTGACATTTTTACCATTATACAGCACGTTGCAGTGGATTATTTTAAGACATCTTTTCACCAGACAATTCTGACACCAGACTTGCAGCTCACAGATAAGCTTTTACATTAGTACTCCCCAGATACTGAGCTCTTGCTAAAAGTCAGAGATAGAAGCAGTACTTACAGCACTTCCAGGTCGCGTAGAGCCCTAAATGCCCCATCTTCAATACAGCTGATCTGGTTGTAATCCAGTTGCCTGTTAAACAGATTAGGATGGTATTTGTGAAGGAGCTGAGTGCTGGCAGTGCATGTGGAGCAAGCCTCCTATGGGTGTGCATGGCCACGCTAACTGAAACACTCTCACAAACATGCTCGCGTGCTTAGGACTGTCACACACCATGCCGGCCTGGATGCTGCCACAGAAATCTCTTTTTGTTCTGAACTGTCTGCGCAAAACAGCAGCTCCAGGAGAGCTCCAGTAAATAATAACTGCACCTTATATTAAATGCCAAAGGAATGCAATTTCATTACATCAAGAAAAGCTATCCATTAAAAGCTCTCAGCGTCATCTTGCTGAAACAATTTCATTAAGGTAAAGGACGGTAAATCACTTAATGTCACACGCATCCCCTCGGTGACCTAACAGAATCCATTTATCAGAGCAGCCCAGCTGCATGTTAATTCCCTGCGCCCTGGCAGCAGCGAGAGAGGGACCACTTTTGGGGGTGCATCTGCCTCGGATGGTTGGTGTAGGAGCAAAGAGGGGGCATTAACAGCAACTTCTATGGTATTTCCCAATGTAAAAATATTAGCATCCAAGATATTTACACACAGCTATATCCTTTAATTCTGCATCAAATCAAATTAGCATTTCTACTGGAAGCTTCAGTGTGTAATTTCCTGCATAGTTTGTGCTCTCTGCAATTGTTTGCAGATAGGATATTGTCACAAAGCACTTAAATTTTGGACATAAAACTCAGCAATTTATCCCATACATTATTAATCTTCAAGTATTAAGTTATGAAAAATTTACATTCGTTTCTCTAAAGAATTCTATTACTTTTTCAATCCATAACATTGACACAGTACATATAGCACAATTTAAAAACAGGATGTTGAAACTAAACACTATAAAAATATGAAATTCCAATATCTCTGTTTATAAGGTATTCCTATAAATATTGACTATAAATAAAATTCCTATAAATACACAAGAAAATACAACCTCACTTTAAACAATCAAAAGATCTTCAAACCTCATACTTATCAGTAACAGATAATATGTAGGGACAGATGTGTGTGAACAATAGCAAGTAAATGAACAAAATATAAATGAACTCTGTTCCTTCTATCTCTAATCACGTATTAGCTACCAGGGCTAATGAGGTGTTTACCAAAGCATTTTCTGTGATTCTTCTGAACCTACAATAACCTTTTACTTTATTAATAAATCATGACATCCACTGTTGAGTTTAGCATACTGACTTCTTTAAAGTTCTAGTGACATCCACGTTTTTCATCTGAATTACCACTATGCAGGAATAAAATATTACAACTACAGCAGTGTCTATGTTTCTGTGTACTGAAAGTTACACTGAAATGCAAACTATAATTTCCTCAATATGATCTTTAATAATTTTGGTGCAGTGTTATAGCACCAGTGCTGCAGTGTTGGAATATTTAAGCATACTTACTGAGTCTCTTTTCATCTTACTAATTAATTTCATTTAACAATTAAGATAATAGACTTTTTATTTTATAGGGATAAAATATATACAAAGTACAATTCTCTAACCTCTTCAACAATTTATCACAGCTATTTAAATTAGTACAATGTCATGAAATTCTACCCTTGACACAATACAAAAGAGAAATTGTTTCCAGACAAATTGGAAAAATCTTTTAATGCCAATGAATTTGCCTAATGCAGTCTGCAGGTTAATCTGTAAAAGGGTGAGCTGTATGTTTGCCCATATCTTATTATCCTTAGCTGTCAATGTATAAATCAGTGCTGACACAGCTTCTTCTAAATCATCCATATTATACACAAAAGTCAATCTTTTAACAGTAGAGAAAGCACTTGAACAAATCTTGTCCTACACAAACTGAAAGGCAGATTTCTTCCACTAGCAGCAGTTGTGGTGCACCCGAAAACTTTTGGACTTCTTCCTTCATCATTACCACTACCTTAGTGAAGGGTGAGTTGTCCTCATTTGAATCGTTTTACCAGAAAGATTTCTCTGTTTGCACTGAACTAATGAATTTGTTAGGGTTTGAGGGGAGGGAATTTTGTGGAAGAGAGAGAAATATCTCCTAGGTTTGTAAATGATCTTTGAAAGATACTACCTTCCTTATACTTTAGACAGTCTTCTACCACTTGTGACAGTGATATGTAAGGATCACAAAAACACAATGAATTGGTAAAATCTATATTTTTTAAGCTTTGAAAGACTATTCTGTCTTTGAAGACTGCGTGATTGCTTTGAACAGCAAATTATGGTATTGGTAATATATGGTACTTTTGTTAAGATATTCACTGCATATAAAAATGAACAAAAAAGTAGACAATATTTCATAACCAGTGTATCATTTATATATACCTTATATATATATATATATATATATATAAGGTATAAGTATATAATGGATATACTGAAGAAGTCTGAATTTTTAGGGTCAGATTGATTTCTGAGAGCCAATGGTGTGAACACTATAATTTCAGGTGTAAGGAAGGGAGTGAAGAAATACATATGTCTCCAATTTTAAGCTGCTTTGTCCGTTATTTTTAGCGAAATGACTTCTAAAAACATACATTAAAATAGCTACAATACTATGAAAAAGGCTTTCTCATAGCTAAGCCATTGAAAGTAATAATACTAACTGAATTATAGAAGACTTTATTTCCCCTGTGAATTTATTTTCTTCTTTTCACATTACTAAAATGCCTTGAAGAACAGAAGCTGGGCAGACATGGACCAACAGCACTGGCCCATACTCATCCTTCCCTTCTCCTCAGTATATGCCACAATTTTTTTCCCTACTATCTCCATGTTGGGTGTTTTCTATGCAGGACTTCTCCATCTCCTGGAAACTCATTCTGTTTCCATACTTTCCTTTCTGCCCTTGCTTCTACAAGGCAGAAGATTACCTTGGGTAGCATGGATACTGTAAAGCTCATGAAATGCCAAACAGCAGCTGATACATTCAAAATAAAAATTTTATTTATTTATTTATTTGTTTGTTTTGCAACTGGATGTGCAGCATTACCTGGGTATTTCATATGCGTAATATTTACTACTATGAAAAATGTTAACGTACTTAGGCAGCTAAGAACATTCAACTAGTAAGTCAATGTGTGTTTTAGAATGTTTATTTATGTTTATTTATTGTTTTTTTCTGGCACACCTAGCACTGTAGGAACATGTTAGTAGTCTATATTTTCCACCCTTTTATCATTTGTTTTCTATCAGATAATGATAAATAAAAATGTCCAAAAATAAACCTTATTATGTGTAAGAGGAACCTTTCATTGCATATATTTGAAAACTGGTAGCCTCATAGAGAAATAATATCTGACTGAGAGAAAAAACCTTCTTTCTTCTTTCACAGAAGCTGAGTTAAAAGTTACAGTCATTTCAGTCTACTTTCCTTCCCATTCTTAGCACTTGAGAACACTGTGGTAAGAGCACAAGAGGCACCATGCAGCTTTAGCTTCTTCTTTTTTGATCAGAAATGATTATATTCTACTAATGAATCAAAAGTAATTGTAAACATTTTAAAGAAGTCATCAGAAAAAGTCTGAACCTCTTCTAGATCCCTGTGGTGTCTTTCTCACGAGTAAATACTAATAAATCTTTCTAGTTTTAGCACACTGTACACTGTATTTCATAACTTCTTTTTTTTTTTTTTTCCTTGAGAAAAGAACATAGTGCACAATATTTATCACCGCAGTAGATTTTCTGGAAGTAGTTACTCTTTTAAGATCTTCTTGTTTTTTTCTTTTTACAACAGAACTGAATTATATTTTCCTATTTCTCAATTCCTCTCTCAATTTCAATTTCAAGTGGGATCAATAACTTTTCTCAACTTTTAGTTGAGAAAGGTGTAAAAGGACTGTGTAAGAATTTATTCAATTTTATCAAACTTCAGAGAATTGCTTGTTTTCTGAATCTATTTACTGCTATTATTCTTTCACTGAGAAGTGCTTTTATCTACTCACACTTGCTAATGCAATTTATTTTGTTTGCTAAATTTTCCTGTAAAACGTTTTAATGTCTTTATTTTTCTAATATACATAATCTAGCAAATGATTAGCCTTATTCTTTTAACTTGAAATTAATAAGCAAGGCTTAAAAGTACTTCTAAGTATGACATACATACTATACATACAAAAAATCTAGAAGGGGAGAAAAAATTTACAGCTCCATCCTTTCAAAACTACCTAGCATTTTATTTAGCTAAAACCACAGATAATCTCTAGGGAGAAAGTAAAAATTAAAAAAAAATTAAAAAGAGAAAGCAGGAGAATGTTGAAGATGAAAATGAATGAACAATCCATGATTTCTCTAATGTAGAGGTACTATGAGCTGAGTAGGAATTCCCAGAAACTATGCATTTTAACCAAATACATGACAAACAGCTTCAAGACCATTACAAATGTGAGGAGCATAGAAGCTGGGTCATGTACATAACCCATGAGCGTTCCACTAGAATTATTTATTTAAATATTAATTCTAAAATCTTTACCTGGAGAGTTGTTTTTCTAAAAAAGCCGTATTAAAAAGGACTTGCAAGAAAGTTCTCAATTCAGAGAAATCTAATTTGAAACTTATCTTCAAAGCCAAATGTTCTTCCTGATTTAAAATCACAACTGACTTTAGGGTTTCATAAATGACTTACTAGTGACAAAAAGAAAATCATTTTAGCAGGTCAAATTTGAGGTAACTAATCTGTAATGAAAATAACAGCTTTAAAAGTGGCATTCAGCTCCCATATTCAAATGGTCTTTTGTTGAAATGATCAGAAAGAACAAGTTTTTGCCTGAAGGTCATAAAGTCACTGAGCTTTTTGGCAGCAACAGTTTAAAGAGTGACTACAAAAGTTCACCTATGTTTTTTATCATCCCATCAGAGATACTTTTTGACTTCATCAGAGATACTTTCTGACTTTACCAAAACTCATAAGTATACACAGTACTAACATCCTGTGAAAATCTTTCTAGATGTATACCTGAAACGCAGGTGGCTGAACAAGTCAGTAGTAGAATTAAGATTCGCACTAAGAATAAGGGTGAGAAATATGCCAATTCTAAATTATTTAAAATATTTATCAGGCAACCAATGTGTTTGGATTAGCACTTGTACAGATGAGCAGACAGCACACTTCCAGTTGCAGTGGAATTCTGTACATAATCTGAATAGAAATCAGTAGAAGCATTATCTTCAGCTTCCAGCTGCTCATAACACAGAACTTCAAGAGAAAGTACAGTCATGGCCAGCCAAAATGAATACAAAATGCACTTAGGCTTTTAGTGACAATGCAAGCTTTAAATCTTCCACAGTAGAACCATATAGGTATCAGAGCAACATCATATATCATACTATCATTGAAGGTTTTAGACAAAGTTGAGTTGATACAGATGTATTTCCACTAATATTCTGTTTTCTCAGCCAGTTCCATCTGAAAAGCAACTATGTTCCCCTGTAGCCTTTATCTTTGGGAAGACAGTGACTATGTCCAACAACTATGTCCTGGCCTAAGATCCACCATGACCATTACTTACATCATGACTATTCAGTTCCCCTTACTTTTCTGTCCCAGTAGCTGATGACCCCACAAACTCTCAGTTTCCTTCTGATACAAGGAACAGGAGAGAACAGACCTTCTGTAGCAGTCTTTCTCCCGCTCTGAGATGGAGCAAAAATGACCAAGAGGACATCACTGTCCCCTGGAACAAGAAAAACAGGCCACAAAATACTTTTAGGAGATAGAATAAACTATTTTATTGTTGGCATCATTTTGATGGTAAGTGTATTTATCATCACAGTTCTGCCATGATGTTGGTTACTGCTTCCTATCCTCTGTCATGTATTGACTACATGGCAGAAGAGAAAGATGGAATATTAGAAAACTTTCTATATAGAGAAATTTCAGAATACAGTTTTTTAAAAATCATTAGACATCAAAACCTGCTTCTCAGAATCTGAATCTGGTATTATTATGTTTACAACATTTTTTCTCATTTGCTATCTTTTTAAGCCCAGTTATTTTAATTCCTACTAACCAAATCCAAGAAACAATCCATCCAGACTTACAACCAGGGCAGCTAAAGCATTTTCTTAACACCTTTCATTTGAGTTAAATTCCTGAGGTTGGGAAGCTTTCAAACTTAAATATTCCACAACTAGAGTGAGCACTGTAACACCAGGCAATATTATGAAAGCATCATTAACATGTATATTAAAAATATGTATTTTGTTTCCAATTTATATGATAATTTCTATTTGTTTTTTAAAACAGTAGGTGCCCCTGAATTTTCTGAGAAACTTTGGGAATTGAGTTTCCCTCATTTGTTGGCACAGTTTTTGAAGAACTTGATGCACTACTGCAGTCATGAGAGCTAAGTCAGGATGCTGAGAGAAATCATAGAATGCCTTGGGTTGGAAGGGATCATCAAGTTTCAACTCGCTTGCCATAGGCAGGGCTGCCTGCTGCTATACCAAGTACTAGATCAGACTGCCCAGGGCCTCATCCAAACTGGCCTTAAATCCATCCAGGGATGGGGAATCCACAACCTTTCTGGGCAACCTGTTACATCACCTCACCACTCCCTCAGTAAAAACCTTGCCCCCAGCATCTACTCTGAATCTCTCTTCCTTTAGTTTAAAACCATTTCCCCTTGTCCTATCACTATCTACCCATGTAGAAAGTTGATTTTCCTTATGTTTATAAACTCCCTTTAAATTCTGGAAGGCCACAATGAGGTCCCCCTGCAGTCTTCTCTTTTCCAGACTGAACAAGCCCAGTTCCTCCAGCCTATCTTCATAGGAGAGGTGCTCCAGATCTTGGATCATCTTCACGGCCCTTCTCTGGACCTTCTCTAAAAACTAAATACCTTTCCTTTGTTGGGGGCCACAGACTGGAGCAGTACTACAGCTCACAAGAGCAAAATAGAGGGGGACAATCACCTCCCTCACCCTGTTAGGTACTCCTCTTCTGATGGAACCCAGGATACCACTGGATTTCCGGGCTGCAAGCACACACTGCTGGCTCATATTATTCATCTACCAGGATTCCATGGCTACTCTCAAGGAGTTCTTCTCCCAGTTTGCATACATATCTGAGATTACCTTGACCCAAGTGCTAAATCTTGCACTTTCACTTTGCTTTATTTGGTCTTATTAGATTCACAAGGGCCCACTTTTTGAGTATATCGAAGTACCTCTAGATGGCATCCCTTCCTTCTACTGTATCAGCTGCACCCTGTCTGATTGGCATTTGGGGAGATCAGATCTAGTCTCAGTACCCCCCAGCAGATTCTGACAAATCCTGTTTTTGTTTTGTTGTTCAATTTGTTAATAGAACAAATATTGAATGTCGCTTATGACAGTTCTCAGCAATGCAGCTGTGGTTGCTGGTCTTATTTAATCATTCTATAGATGCTACATGCCTTCATTTTGTATTTCCCTTGTCAAAGAGATGCCTTCCACATACATTACTCATCCACTGATTTCTTCATTTCTTGGACAATGAAATAAAAGTAGTACATTTCTTGCAATCATCCTTCTTTAAGTGTAATACAAATGGCTAAACAGAAGGCTAGCATTCAGTTCTCTCCATCTTGACTAATCTTCTGGAAATGTACAAAAGCTATTCATTTTCTGAATACCTGCTCTAGTTACAAGAACGCTGTGCTGGACTCCACCTGACTTGCCTCATGAACTCACGTGTCATTCTGATACACCTACACCTCACATAATACATGGAGAGTGACCAGGAATGAAGGTAGCATTTACATTTATGTGTTTCTTGGTGCTTACTGCTGTAGTGGCATTGTAAGTACTAAAAATCAGATTTCTTTCTTTTATTGTGATTCATTTCTGGCACCAATAAAAAATGAAATATCTGTAGTTTTCCTGGTATCAAAATAAACTATGTGCCACAGATAAGATTTGAAATTTTGTGGCAATTATATGACTTCATGGTTGTTTTTTTTTTAATTATCTTTCAAAAGATAAAGATTTTAAAGTACAGGTCTACTTTTTTATGCACATTTTCAACATAATGGAAGACTCTCATTGATTCTTTTATATTTATACTGAAGTTTCTTTCTTTAGCTCTACCAATTTTCAAATACAAAAGGCCATGCACAAAAAATGCAAGCTTATCCTTATAGCCATGTCTCTTTCAGACCATGAAAAATGATGGGAATGGTTCTGAATAGAAAGTCATGAAATATCTTTTAAACAAAGTAACAAAGCTGCTTTGAGATGTGATGGCAAGTTTTTGAGCATAACAGATTTAAATATGCCACTTTTTCCACTGAGTAATAAAGAAACCCACATTCCTAAAAATCAAAGCAAGCAGGGAAAATGCTTGTCAATTCTGCTAAATTCTTGAATTTATGCCTTCCAAACTGATTTGTGTGCAGAGTGAAGGGCAGTAGAAAGGAGTGGAGTCCACCACAGGATACCAAAAACACAAAGGGGTTCCCTCCTGGAGATCTAGCATCTAGTACAGCAATCATGGTGCACTCAATTTTCAAAGCAGTTCAACTACAAAGTCCTCTAAATTGACAACTACCATTAGTAAAAAAATGTTTCAATAGGAATTACATGAAAACATAAGATCTTGGTACTTCCCTATTCTTACTGATGTGAATAAGACAGCAATTACACTTTTTCATGGCTACATCACAATGGCTGCTCCATGGTCTTTTTTGACTCCAGCAGAATGTGTTCTCTGTCTTTGCTAGTTGTTTACAAGCAATGAGCCCCCAGGTCACAACTGCAGTTACAGCTTTTGAGTGGATGACCTTGTTTCCTACCATAGAAGTTCATGATAATCTTCAGATCATTCATCTCATTCAGATCACTAAACTGGCTCACTACCTTAAACACAAAGTCAAAAAGTCATTGCTTTCATTTGTCTTGAAGCACGTATTTCTTCATGTAGATGCAGTAAGAATTCAAAACTTGCCCATGAACTTTAGGGTCACTAACTCCAGGAAAACTAGTCTAGGTGTCAGAAAATGCTTATTTTGCCACAAAAGAAAACTGTGGGAGAAAAGTAAATACTGAAGAAGGAAAACATATGTGAGCATAAGTAGATAACAGCATGATTTTTCTTTCTTTTGTATGGGTAAAAAACCCACAAACTCCTAGATGTGAGGAAGAACAGATTATTCTACACGAAACAAAGAAATGTTTAAAGTAGTTTGACATTCAAATATTAAACTCAGGTTATCATAAGTAAACACTTGTAATGTCTTGCTCCATTCAACTCCATTTAAATGATTTAGATTTCACAATGGGCAATTTCAGAATGCTTAAGATAGGTTAAAATATTTCAACAAAACAAGATTGGTGTTATGCAAGGATTACTTGAGCAGCTATAAAAGGGCTTAGCAAAAAGATATCTGATAGAACAAAAGGAAATTGTATTGACAAAGCATTACCATCACAGTACATATAAGAAGGAGGAAAATACTTACAGATTTTTTATGTCTACTGCTCCACGAAATGCCTTCCTGGGAATTGCTTGAATTTGATTTTCACTAAGATCACTGTGAAAAAGAAGATTAAATGGGAACTTAAAATCTGTCACATATATTTATGTGTAGAGCAGCAACAAAAAATCATGTCAGAAAATAATTCCAGCCATTACCATTCAATAAATGTTTCTGATGAAACTTATGTTATTACTTTTAACTGATTTGTAATTTAAGAAGTAGCAATAGCAGTCAAATTAGTTCATATTTGTTACTCTACGTAGGTACTGTGAACCTACCTACCACAAACATCTGAAGGCTTTTAAAGGGACTTTTTTATCTTCCTTGTAGTCTTAAAATTGTAAAATAACGCCTTTTGGAAGCTTTCAGAGATTCATCTGTCTACAGCAGGTAAGAAATTAGATGAAGAGGCTTGTTTAAGCCTCTGAATGCAACTCAGAAACCAAATCAAAGCATACAGGCTATATTGCCACTAAAATTCTTATTCACATCAAGGAGCAGTTCTGTTGTGAGTGGCTAGATTTTGCTTTAATGAAACCAAAACAGGAGCTTCACTCCACAAGAACATCAAGCTCACTCCATGAGCACTCCAACAGTAATGTTTTCAGTATTTTGTATTTTAGCGACAACTTTTATATATCCCTTTCTGAGTGAGATTTTAGGAGAAACACTGCAAAATGGTGCATAGAAATAAGACGTAGCTGAGATGAAATGAATAAGCAGGAATCATTCAGTTGATTATATACAAACAATCATGGTTTTGATGTATCCTTTCTGCGTTATCTAGCATAAGCTCATATTTCCAGTTATTAGAAATCACTCCTGAAAATCTCTTTGAAATTTATGAACTTAAATAATTGTTTGTGGACATAAAATTCCACAGTACTTGACTCCAGCAAAATTTACATCAATATAATCCCTTTGAAAATAATTCCACATACACTGTCAGAAGGCTTGTTTTATTGGAGGTACTGTCAGTTTATGGAAAATCACATTCTATTTATTAAATCTTTCACACTTTGTGCATGTAACTGTACTGCTGTATTTTGAAAAGTATATTTAAAACTTGACCCGATTTAGCTATTATTAACAGTATGTGAAAAAAGGAGCATCTGTGAGCTATGATTTAATTTTAAATCCACATAGGTAATCCTGAAGTAGGATATGACTGCACTGCTGACAATAAATTCAAATGATATGAATGAAAAGGCAGCCTTTGGCATATGTTACAGTGACATGATTTAACAATCTACTTCCTTTAAAACATTATATCACAAATATAAATAGCAAACATCTATATACAGATTAATCGACTAAAACATTTTATGAATATATAAATTGTGTGTAAAGTGGTTAAAAATAGTGATTTGTATCATGATCAAGGACTAATTGACAGTACGGATATATGTATATATCCATGTAAACCACTGTCATAAATAAATACTGCAGAAGTTAATAGGTAATGGTGCGTGACACTTTTTATGACCGCTAATTGATTATTGTTCATCATTTTGTATAATTTTAAAAGTTGGAGATGGAAAAAATTGAGACAATAGTGTAAATTATTTCAAAAATAAAATAAAAAATATGAATGTTCAGAATAATAAAATGGCTTGGGTTGAAAGACACCTGAAAGATTATCCACTTCCAACCACATGCCAACCACAAGACCAGGCTACCCGGGGCCTCTTCTGACCTGGCCTTGAATGCCTTCAGGCATCCTGTGCCAGTGACCCACCACCCTTATTGTGAAAAACTTGCCCATGACATCTAATGTAAATTTCGACTCCTTTAGTTCAAAACCATTTCCCCTTGTCCATCATTAGCTATTCATGTAAAAAATTGATTTGCCTCCTGTTTATAATATCCCGTGAGATATGAAGTCTCCTCAGAGACTTCTCTTCCTTTCCCCAGCTAAATACAAATCTTAGCAGAAGTGCAAATATGTACCAGTAGCAGCGATTAAGCCTGGTTCCTCAGTAAACCGTACACTGAGACTGTTTGTGTGTATGCACATGTGAAAGAATGTGAATACCATTTTCACACAGCACAGGGTTGTGCAGACTAGTGTTCCCTACTAATATTAGAAAATTTGAAATGTAAATTACTTAATTGAAAAGGTTCCCAAACTTCTTATGAAAGTCACTTTAAAAAACTCCTCTCTAGATGCATACAAAAAGTAAAGTTAGCCAAAGTCTTTTTCTAAGACAAATTTTCTTTGCAATGCATCTGTTGGGTTACAAAACTCTCTTGAAATTATTTACATAACAAAAGTTAAATAATTCCTTCATTGCAAAATTCTCTGTTTAAAAAAAAAAAATATATATATATATATACCATTTTCAACATAAAATCTATGCCTACTTATAATAGGAATTTTTTAAGTAATTATTTATTGATTGCTTCAGGTTTTCATCTGCTCAGTTTTAAAAAGGTTTTCTTATAAAATCCTTAAGGGGCTTAACCAAACATTTAACCTTTTTCCTCTTGCATAAATTACATCTATGTTTCACACTGCAGAACCACGACTCAGTAACAAGTTGCTGTGTGGTCTGTATTTTTTTTTTTAAGAAGTTTTAACTCATTCCACTGCAATTGTTAGACTGGTCATAAAAAACAAACAAACAAACCAAAACCAGAGCCACGTGCATCACAGGTTGGCTTTCAGTGGAAATGGGGCATAAAACCTGTTTTGTAGATAAAAGTGGACAATTTTGGAGGACATTCAGTTTCACTGACTTTGCAGTCTATACTCTGCAATAACAAAAGGTGCAAATCTCCTTTTCACCCTGTTGGGTGTTTTCATGCTCTAACAACTGTGTAAGCTCCACCTCCCATTTCAAAAAGAGGGAGCATTTGAGCATGTCCGCACACGTAGAACTATTTATGTTGATATTTTTAAATGGAAGATGCTCTATGAATTTAAACAAAATTGAAGCCACTAAACAACTGAACAACCTACTTATACAAGAATAAAAGTAAATTTCTGAAAGGAGAGGCATTATCCTGTCGTCACATTTGAAATCAGCAATCTGACCAAGATGTTGTCTTTGAAAGAAATTCTTCTGTGTAGTTATAGCAGCCCAAGACAACACATAAACAACAGCATAGCTGTGGAACATCAGAACTTATTCAAAATGTTTGTAGTAGTCAATGTTATCCTATACAGTTTTTAAAAGAAAGCATGACAATATAATGTTGTTTTATTGAATTCAACTTATGCAGATCCTAGATGTCCTACAGGCCTCTTAACTAACTTGTCAATGTTGCTAAGTCATTTCTAGAGAGATATATTCCAAGTTATAAAATCTGAAGCTACTGAACCTTTCAGAAAATTACTGAGTCATAGCTTTGAGGGCTTAATGCTCATCATCCACTGCCTTGCGACAGAGCCCTCCATCACCCAGTCTTCAGTGTGCTGACCCAATCATTTTTGAGCTAAAAAATTTTCAGGGACAGAACAATTTTATATAACTTCACTAACTTTGAGTGTGAGATGTCCTTAAAAGCTGTTCTCAGGATAGTTTCACCAAGCGAAGAGATGACATGAATATTGGAATTAAATGCCACACTCTTGCACAAAAATCAACCTGGGCAGGTGGAGCTCTTGTCAGAGAGGTCGTAGCTAAGTGCCTGCACTGCTCTAGATGTGATTGTACCATCCTGTTGATAGTTGATGGTTTCTTTCAGGTACCTCTTGTCTGTGTGTATGTTAAGCATTTTGTTGAGTTGTAATATTCAGGCTGCAACCTCATTTTCTCAAAAAAAAACAAACAAGAAAACAAAATCTGTACACCAAACTAAGCTGAACTAAATAAAGGTACACAGAGAACACACAAAATCTAAATTTTTGCCCAAATATACTGATTCTTTGAAAAACTAGTGGACATTTTGATTTTTCCCAGAGAAGGTCAGCTATATGTTTCTAAAATAGAGATTAAATGTGTTGCACATAAGTAAAATCATTTTTATTAACATATTACTCAAACCTTATGTTAAAAGCAGAGAAATATTATAATATGTCCAAGACCAGTGATGGAGTAAGCCCTGGAATTATCATGCTTGCATAAAAGATAATTCCCTTTTAAGCAAATCAGGTCAGATAATTTACATACAATGCATATGGATAATCACACATGCCTTGGCTTTTAAACCTATTTTAAAGATTAAGGATTTAAATGTGGTATTTTCAATGACGCAACAAAAGAAGTTTACTAATTTGAAATTATGCCTCAAAGAATTTAGATTTCTGTTTTTCATAAACTGATGAATCAGGGAAAAAATGTACAAATAAAAATTAAATTTGTAAACCTCTTAATTCCACCTCCCAAATAATCATTTTCTTTTTTTTTTCTACAGAACATATTAGTAAACATGATGCATAACGCTTTGTGGAAATAGAAGAAAGACCTTGCGAAAACCCTGTTTCTACTGAATCCTTCCTAATGAACAGGACAAAACTGGTATATTTCTATTTATCATATTTACTGGTTAGTAGGTAGAAGTATATCACAAAACAACAACAACAAAAATTAGAAACCTGATACAATTTGAAATTCATAACAATATTGGTATAAATGTCTCTCACACACAAATTTATTCTTACAGAAAAACTGGAAAACTCACATATGCTATTGTTTCTTTATCAGAGGGTAAAGCCCTCAGATAACCTGATATTAATGAGCCTGATAGAGTGCTTCAGCTCTTAAAAAATGCAGGGAGTACTGCATTGCAGCTATTTTATTACTCACCATATATGGCTCCCAGTTGAATATTCCATTCAACCTTAAAAGGAGTGCTAAATTTTTAATTATATAAATTGAAACGCCACACATAATATCTATATCACACACTGTTAAGATATCACAGTTTTCTTGTGTGGGTAAAACCATGTGTTTGTTCTAAAACAATAAATCTTTTGAAGATGGCAAACCTGCTTGTAAATTTAATTACCTGTAATTTTATTTTCCTCTATGGTTTAACCTCCCTCAGTGTCTGAGCAGGCATATCATAAATCTATACTGCCATTCGCTACTTTGTAAAATACTGAGTACTAGGAATGAATGATGTGTCCCTATTTTTAAAGGAAAAGGAAGAAATACCGAGTTAAACACTGTACTGAATACTTATCAATTCGTTTATGTCAGTTCATAAAAACTATTCAGAAGGTGACTATTCATGTACAGGGTCCTGAATAATTACATAAATTCTTCAGAAATTAATAAAGTAAACCTCATTTGGTACTTCTCCCACCAGAAAACAATACATTCAACAAGAGCTAACCATATACTAAATGAAACCCCACATGTCCACATACAGCAAAACACTGCGGAGAATAAGGCTATGGAGCATGCAAAGAAAGACACAAAACTAATACTACAGTAAAATTATTTGATTGAAAACCAAATTTATGAGTTTGGATATGGGACAGGATGTTCACTGATTAGTATCATTAGGATCATCACTGAGATACCTATGTGGCCCTGCATATGTTCCAGCACTGTTCTCCAGTATATGTGTTTCATGGTTTTATGATTTTTGTTATCGGTATTCTGCATCATAACATCATTTGAGGCACTGGGAATTAAGAGTTAAAGCCCCAGTTCCATGGACTGATGAATTTCCAGGTACCTGGTTCTCAGAAGAGAACTACATATCCCAGATGATTTTGCATTCCCATTTTCCACTCAGAGAGAAAGATAAAACGGCATGCAAGTCCCAAGACTGCCTCTTTTCGCTGCTTATCTGTGGTGGGAACTCCCTAGCCATCTCACTTCTGCTTTAGAGTAAGGCCTTCAGTTTTGGACACTGTTATTTTATTTGATTTATTAACCTCAATTCCAATTAAGTTGTATTATATTGTATTATTTTCATTCCAATATCTTATTTAGTAAATTAGTTTTCCTCCTCAGACTGTTGCCACTTCTCTGTTTTTAGGCCCACCTCCCTACCTGCTCCCTTTTCTACCCCTTCCCCTCTCCCGGGGTGTGGGTCTGTAGGTCCCCCTCTCCATTAGTAGTGGTATTGGGTTGAACCAGCCCATAAACCATTGACAGTGTGCTTACTGGGGCATCCCATCTCTGACATAGTCCAGCACAAGGCCCAGGTTAGCACTAGCCCTTATTTATTCACTCAGTTTTGATGTTAAGGAAAGTGGAGTACTCAGCATTACAGGGAGGCAGCAGCAGGAAAACCTAAGATCCTAGAGGAAGAAAAGAACATGCCGCAGTGTGCCAGCATAGTGGAAGTGAGCCACAGTTAGAAGTTTCAACTGCGTCTTGAGAAATGGATGGAGAGATTATTTTATGTTATCACTAAACTTTGAAAAAACTCTTAGATCCAAAATTACTTTGAAGGTTTTGAGAGAATGCTGGCAGCAGCTTCCATTTGGAAAAGTTGCAAAAAAGAGGACAAAATGGCTAAGTAACTTTTTCTGTTTTGCTGACTCCTGATTTGGGTTTCATTCCTAAAATGACAGACAGGTTTCCATTTTCTGACTTTGAAACGGAAATATATACTTCTATTCCATATTATCTAGAATAGTTTGTACTGTAATGGAAAACTTTCATTTTTGTTTGCTCATGACCCTTCATTAACTGTCAGACAATCAGAAAAACTATATTCTACAGCTGTGAAGTTCCAGCATGACAAGAACTTTTAAGAACTCTTCTGAATGCTACAGAAGCACGCTTTGGCAACCTGTATTTTTACTATATTAGGATAACATATATAAGCTGGAAAATTACTTTCAGAACTTCATAGTGGGAATCAAACCAATGTGAAAACCATCCAGCAATAGCGGTGCTGCTGAAATACAGCATTATGGTGTAAATGCAAGAAAAGCATAATGGAGAGACAATTCTTCAACAAATAACAGCACAGCTGAACTGAACCTAATAAAGCCTGGAAATCAAATATCCATCATGGCAGAAATGTTCCACATTATAGCAAGAGCCTACTAAACAAACATGAATGTTCTGATCTATAACTCAATGTTTTTCTTTTTATCTCACATTCAGCAAACATATTACTGTATTCAAACAAGTAAGTACCTTTCCTATCAGCCAAATGAGGCTTATCCAGTTAATTGTTACAATACTGGCATATGTTTGGCTTTATGGAGTTACTGTATTACAAATTGCAGTACTGCATCACTTATTTATGAAGATAATCTTATACTCAAATAGGTTCTCATGTCCTTTTATCAAAGCCTAGCTTTATGGCAGGCCTACAAATCAATGAAGACAAAAAGAATAAAGAAATATTTTAAAACCATATGTTTAACAATTCAGACTAATACCTGGTCCTTAAAAAAACAAAACAAACAGAAAAAAACAACAAAACAAAACAAAAACCATACTGCAACATTATTCTTTTGTTCTTTGACTACAAAAGAAACAATTTAATATCCTATTTACTTAAATGATTTTTCTTCTACTCTTCAGTAAAGCATCCAGTGCAGATATTTCTTTTGTACAACACTATGACAGAGGTCAATATTTAACTCCTTGCAATTATTTAAATCCTAAATTATAAATTCGTGCTGTATATTATTACCTCTGGTCATATCACTCCCACTTGTTTCCCATAAGAGAAATTAAATTTCACATCTGAGAAAGGTAGTATTAACCTTCTTTTGCAGACAATCAAAGTAGTGTGTTATCAGTAACAGTCTGTATTAGTGCCATGCTGAGGAGTACAAAGCAGACAAGACGAATTTAGATGACAGAATTGCAGGTTCTCTTTGCATTTTGCACTGATTTCCATTTGTTCAGTAAAATCCCTAGAGACTTATATGCTGTAAACAGTAGGTACAGCCTATTCACACACTAGAACAGAATCACTCCCTGTGCCATGGTGAGCTACAGCACCCAAGTGAATATTTCATACTGCACAACATGGGGCAATTACCACTGCAATATGGACAGAATGATTTGAGTCACTACAATTCTCACAGTAAGAAATGAGTCTTCTACTTTTCTAAGAATATCCAGATTAAATTTCCCTGTTTATTTTCATCTCTGTTCTCCTCAGTTATATATTAATAAATTTATAATTGAAATACAGATTTCTCAATATAAATCTTATTATAGCTATTAGTATATGGTTATTTGTATTTTCATCCACTTTGTCTACCTATTTATTAAATCACAGATACAAGACATTGATTCATAAAGTGCAGAGCACATACATCAACATGGATAAAAAATAATGAACGAGGAAGTTTTTCACTCAGAGGGTGGTGACGCACTGGAACAGACTGCCCAGCGTGGTTGTGGATGCCCCATCCTTGGAGGCATTCAAGGCAAGGCAGGATGTGGCTTTGGGCAGCCTGCTGTAGTAGATGGCAACCCTGCCCATGGCAGAGGGGTTGAAACTTTGAGGTCCTTTTCAACCCAGACCATTCTATGTTTCTATGAACTGCAACAGAAGTACTGATAGACTGCTAACCTCCAGTTTATAAGCAACTTGTACCTCATTTTTTAGGTTAAGTCATCAGAAATTGAAAGAATGACAAGTAATGCTGGACTGTTTCTGTTGGAGAAGTAGACTGACTCCACATACCTATCCAAAATATTGATTTGTTCATAATTTCGAGTATTACTAATTAGTCATTTCTTCACAAAGAAAGCAGCATAGAGTGCAATTATCAGGTCTTCCTAGGATCACATTTTGGCTTTGGAATAGACAAAATCCTTCTATTGCAGTTTTGGCACGGAAGTCAATCTGTGGACCACAGAATCAATTCTACTCTACAGTGTCTCCAAAAGTGCACTTAAATCAATTTGTATACTCTAGTATCATTTGAAAATAATTGCTTAAAGAGAGTCACCATTTAGTCTCCACTGTGCTAGAGTGTCCTAGTGTGACAAATGTTCATTGTAAAATAAAATAGGAGTATTAGGGCCACACATGTATTTCACTGGAGTCTTAGAAACTATTTTTGAAAAGACTAGTAGTCCTTCTTAGTCTGCTATACTAAATTAATATGTAATTCTCTTTGTTTAAGATTAAAAAAAAAAAAAAAGAAGAAGAAGAAGTAATAGAAATAATTGGAAATAATTGCACCTTGCAGCTCTTAGAGAGGAAAGGACCACCCACAGTTTCAAAGGGAGAGAATTCTAATGCTACTTCAAATTTGGCTTGTGATAGAAGGACCTGCAAAGAAAAACCTGATGTCCTTTAAAAGCATCCCCATAAAAAAGAAAGAGAAAAAAGGAAAGGGAAATGGAAAGGGAAATTCAATGATTCTCTGTAACACATACACTCTAAAACTGGTCAAACTGGAAGATACTTTTCATATTTTTGCATTTCTAATGGCAAGCCCAGCTCCCCTACTGATGTCCAAGGCAGCAGCTCAGCTGTGTAGTGTGAGGGTACTGTTTACCTACACCACCACCTGGAGTTTGCATAGTGGGATATGACTTCTAGGTACACAGGAGTATATCCTGCATTTAATACTTCAGAAAGCCTGGTTTATTACAGACAATAACTTCTTAAGCATATATTCTTCAGAAACATATACGTTGTTCATGCATTCTGTCTTCCTCCATTTTACTTATCCAGGTTGAAATTAATTTCAAAATAGAAAATTATGTAAACCAGTATGTACTATTATTTCACACAGGACCACAAAAGATATTTTCTCTGAAAGAAAAGAGTGAAGTTCCTGCTATTTTAATTTCATCAGCCTTTGATTGGCGATTTGGTGACTAATTTTTTAATATAATACCTCAATTAGTAGTCTTGAAAAGACATTACAAGTTAAGGATTCAGAATGGATAAAGCAAGATATTGCCAGGTAAAATCCACTCCTGGGAAGTGACAAACTCAAGGTAGACATGACTGAAATACCCATTTGGCTCGGTTTAGGGACTTGCTCCCATTAAGAATAGACAGGATGGCACACTTGGTTTTCTGAAAGACGTCTCCAATAGTGTCTGAGAAATCTATCACTACTGTTTTCTGTAACAAAACTTCTTTTTAGTGGGAGTTAGCAGCAGTCAATATGTCTTTAATATTTAATATTATTTCACCTGCTTTGGAATTGAAAGTGTAAGCATTTTTAGGAACTGATTGAAAGATTGCCCGGTATGTTGTCTTGTTTCACTCTACCATCTATAGCCCTGTGAATTCTCTTCTGAAACACCACTCAGTGAACGATGGCAATTCCTCTCTTTGTTCAAAAATGAACAGAGCAAATTCCTGATACAGCACCATTACTCATCGCTGCTACTGCAGTACAGGTAAGTAATAATTACATCCCTAGACACAGACATTTTTCGCAAAGTATAGGCCCAAACTGTTAAGTCTAACAATAAACTGAGTGCTCCAAATGTTTCCTAACAGTAAAACTAACCTTGAACAGTTTGTCAAGGGGCAGTCAAATCTTTGCGAGTAAGCTAGAAGGATCTTGCAGTTTATTAATGTTGAATGGCACTGTGCTCAGTCTCCCTTCACCTGAATTGAACAATACAATTTTAGGATTGTCTCTTGAGACAGGCAGATTGCTCAACAAGACAGATTTATTGCAGTCTTAGCTTTATACAATATGTGTGCATTCATACAGTGTATGCTTCAGGCTTTGATGCTGTTGCCTGTCACTGCCAACAAGTAAAATAAAAACAGAAAAGAAAAGAAATAAGTCAATTATAAAAGGATTACCATGGATGATTAAAAGAATGACTACAGCTAAGCTAATCATAATTACAGCTCATCAAGATGACCAGTATTATACCACTGCCTTCCAGTATTTCAACCATCTGCTTATACCCATCTGTCATTTATGATACCGTAAAAGATTTTAAACTATTTATTTCTTTTTTATTCTGTGTTTGTACAGTGCCTAGCACAGCTGAGTTTCTGGCCAAGAACTTTACACTGGCCACTTTACTTTACACTGTCATTTAAACAAGAATGATAGAAACACGTGTCCATATCATATTCCAGTTCATTGATAATAAATATGAAATACTAAGAGCAAGTTCCCTTATTTAGGCTGAGAAAACTGACAGATTTTTGGACTTAACTGTTTTGCCTATTGTATTTAATTTGTGTTTACATGCTGGTTTAGACAATTTAATTAGAAGTTCCTAGGAGAAAATTAAAAAGTAATTTTTGGGAAACGGCAGTTCCTGATACAGATACTCCAATATTCTGGAACTAAAATTTTTCATTCACCAAGATTAAAAGAATTTATAACTCTAGTTGAGCATCACAGAATCCACAAGTCTCCCTAATTTAAGTTTATGCTCAGAGGCACCAAGTTCTCTCTCCTCTTGAGCCCACTTTCTATTTTGGTAGCTTTTTCAAATCACTTTCAGTGAACTTTTTTCACTCTTTCCCCTCAATGCCATCCAGAGAATAAGAATTTGGAGAGGCAGGCTTTTTTTAATTGTAAAAGGAGATGAGAATATGATAGAGACACCACAATTAATCAATAAAATAAGAACTGAATGCTATCTCCACACAAGAGCCATTTAGAATTAAAAAACTTTGTAAAATTGTAAAAACCATACAGAAGTGATTAAAAAAACTGAAAACCTTGGCAATTCCAGAATGAACCAATCATGACCAATTTCTAATTAAATAACAATCTAAAAAGGCAATTTTGGACAAAAATCTGGATCAGAGTACTCCCAAGTGTAAGAATCCCACTGCAGGTTATAACCCTGCCTACATGCTATTTCCATGATAGTGGCACATACGTTATCTTAAAACACTGTAGGAAAGCTCATCTATTAAATAATCCATGTAAAATTTAATTTAATGCTATTTAAAGAAAATCTTAAATCGGATTTCTCACTCTGCTGCATTTATCTGTTTTTTGCCTCAAAGTTACAATAAAGGTCAGCTGCTTGCAGTAGTGCAAATTTTCATTAAGACTTTAATGCTTAAAGTCCACAGAGCTCAGAATTTTTTTTTCCAGGATTGCACTTTTCTACTGATACCATCACAAAGTAAGCATACTTAAGTGCAACTTTAAAATCTAATCCCTATTCCTTCCTTTGTATTTTTTCCGCTATCACCAGGTTTTCCACTCTTTTTTCTGAATCAATTCCATGTTAAATTCTTTCCCTTCAACCATTTTTCCAGCCCTTTTGAAGTTGCTGATGGAGCTCCTGCTCAAGTAAATATCCAGAAAATCTTTCTGAGAAGCCTTAATAATTAGGAGAAAAACTGTGTGTGTGGGGGTGGGGGATGGGGGACAGGCACGGTGGCAGAGGGGAAGTTGTTTGCATGTCTAGTGTGTGGGAATCTTTTTGTTGTAGGGTTTTTTTTGTTTGTTTGTTTTTGTTTTAATTCTGTTTCTTGAAGACAAGGGATTTAGCTTTGTTTTTTGGGTGTACAATGCAGTCGGATGAGGTGAATATCCTTTAAGACATTGCAAACAAATGAGAGCACAGCATACTGAGAATGATGATGTATGATACTGATGCTGCCATTCACAGGCCATTAAATGCTGCTAATGGTTTAGTAGGCAACTTCAGGATATGAAGGTCTAGGTAACCATATAGAGACCAAGGAGAGTGATGGCACTGGGAATAAGTATATCAATTGCATGTGTCCTAATTCTGAAATATATCCAAAACCACTTAAGGATTTTATTTGATTGCATTTTGTTTAAACTTTCACAAATTGAGTTTCAAGAAATAAACCTAAATTTTAAAATGTGATATTGTATTCATGTCAGTTATCACTATTAAGAGGAAAAACATCACTGTATTACGCAACTAGGCTTTCTGCTAAAGCAGTCTGTGCAAATCCATTTGTACCTCTAAAGAATTCAGCAAGAGTTTTGCCAGCCACAAAATCATAGGATATGCATCTTGCAACTGCAAGCACAGGTATCTGCATGCACTTCTCTAGCTGAGTAAGAACAGATCTCCTTTGAGATGAGGACCAGCTCAGAAATTTGAGGTGTTTGAATTGAAATGTTATTTACACAGATAGATGAGAAGGTGTAAGGATTTGTTTCTACACTAGCCCTACTGCACTTGCTATCTACTGCCATATGCATATTTGCTTTTATGCTTATTCTTCAGTTGAAGTTCATGTTACAGTATAGGGTTTTAGAGACCTGAAGCTTCCAACATCTGTAGCAAAGGACCCAGAAATTGATTTAGAAGCTGAAATACAAGCATGTCCAATCCTGCTTCTACACAAGGCTATATATCTCTGTTGGAAGACTGACACATGGTCTCCATATGCAATGGCGATAACACAAGCCTGACATGCACAGATGTACTTACAGCTCTGAAGAGATGCAGTCTAATGATGGATAGGAATAACCCAATCATGCTAACATTTGTATTTGCAAACCTTACTTACTACTACAGACAATATGTCTACCTTTATATACCATATTTCTTCAAAGATATCAAGATATTCTGAAGATATGACAAGCGTGTGATTAAACTTAATGGTATCTAAAGCAGAAAGACATCTTTCTGAAGAACAACTTAATAGTTGGAAGTTTTAAAAATTAATTGTTCTTCTGGCAAACCCAAAGAAAATTAAATTAGATTAGATACTGGAACTTTTTCATTAGAACCCTCTGGCAAAATAAAATTAATAGATGGAAAGCTTTCTGCAATTAAAAGTGACAGGTGCATTGCCTTCTCTTAGCTTTTAAATCACATCTGTCAAAAGGCCTCCTAAAATGCATTTTTTAAATCTTTTCCAATCTACTCAAATTTTCTGAATCAAAATACTGTGCAATTATTGAAGATATATCACTCAGGAAAGTTAGTTTTATGGCAGTAAAGAGATAAATTTTCTAGAAAGTTATACATCTAACATATTTAGGACAATGTATTAAATCATATTGAGTTACCTTGTGACTCATTCTCTTAATTTATCAGCATTATTTTGTGCTTTAATTCTTATTCAATTCATGAGAAATACACAACTTGATTTCCTTAATTTAACACAAAGACATAAATACAGGTCAATCACAAGGTAGATTCTGAATTACTTATTCTTCCAACTGTTCAAGATAGAAAAGTGTCTGCCTTGAAAACAGGCAGAAAAACTTAACAAGTTCAGCTTCTGCTGTGCTGCTTACAGAGTGAAAACATGGTTTCAGTGAAAAGACATTCCAATATTGTGAGCAAAATGGAATATATTTCACATCTGCCCCCACATATCTGACCCAGCCCTTTACTTCTCATTCTTGACTCACAAAAGCAGGGAGGGCGTTTACATGAAGTGCTACTATCTTTTGACTTTATAATTTTGTTTTGTTTGGGCTATTACTAATCAATAATCACAGATTCAATAGATAATAATTAGAGCATATTTAAGGGAATTCTCATTATCCTCATAAATTCTGTAACAAATAAAAAGCATTCCTCTTGAAAGCTCTTAATTAACAACTAAATGAAAATCTAATATATTCTTCTAAGATGGGACAATATGAAGTGCATATGTTACGGTAAAACACCTTCAGAGATGAAGGTGGAAAAATTATGCAAGCCAAGTCAACTGTGGCTCAGACTGAGAACACACAAATCATCTCATTCCAATCTTGGAAAACACTGAAGTAGCTACAATTTAAAGCATGTCCTTAAATTCCACTGAATTCATTGTAACAACTTACATGCTTAGTGTCAAACACGTGATCAAATATGTTTTTGAATGTACTTACTACTTACTGAAAAATTGTACTGAACACATTTTAAATTATTGGATTTCTTAACTGAAAGATATATGAAAAATTAAAAATAAAAAGCCTTCCTCAGTTATAAAGAAAGAAAAAGAAAATAAGAAAATAGTTTGCCATTCCGTATTTACTTTATATATAATTTTTTTTACCCTGAAAGGAATGATTATATACCAGAAATAATATTGAAGGAAACTGGACCATGTCTGCCACTATAAAAATTAGTCTATATTTTATAATGCAGTTAAAGTTTTCTGGTGCTGTTTTTGAGTTTTCTTTGAGAGATGGAGTTGGACCTTGTCAAGTTCTAAGATACTATAAAAAAAAAAAAGGACGATTTTAATTCAAAAATTGCAAAGTCTTTTCACACTTCTTTTTAGCTCTCCTAATGACAGTTTTCTCAATAATATATATAGAAAAATCCTCTAGGTAAGGCCCAGGGAGAGGAAAGTTTCAGCACTGGAAGGCCAGTATTTTGAGAGAATTAATATACTTTTATATACTGTATCCAGTCTGCACTCCTGCAAAATAACACAGGAACTCTGATATCAAGGACATCATAGTAGATGGCAGGTTTTCTGAGAAGAATGAAAAATCATTTAAAAGCACACTGAAAGAATTAAGGGTCTCTCTCTGATTTACAAGTGTTGGACTGCAGTTGTACTGATGCATCAGATATGTTCTCAAATTCCAGTGATGTCTAAGAAAGGCTTTCCATCAAACTTGGTGAGATAAGAACAGAACATTCTTTTCCAAAGATGCCATTTTCATTTATATTTAAGTCAACAAAAAGACAAACAAAAGAATTAAAAATACAATTAAAAATAAATAAATAAATAAATAAATAAATAAGGATATTAATAAATAATAATAAGGAGTCATGAGGATATATCTGTTTTACTTCAGATCAGGATAAACGTATTCAAATATTTTCCCTTAGTAGCAAATTTAGCTAGAGTGGGTGAGAATGAGAGGTCTGCAATCTGTGAAAATGAAAAGATCACAAAACGATACAGAATATCTAATTAAGTGCACATTTCGCTTCCACTGTGGAATCGTCCTCCACATATGGAATCATAGGTGGTATGATTCCTGACCTGAAGAATCAAAAAATATCTTAGACTGTTTTACCCAGTATTTTCTCTGTTAATGATTCCCTTATCCAGACATGCAGTAGTAAGCAATACAGAAGGAAGAGTCCTGTTTGAGGCAGAGATGACATCTTCATCTGCAGTTGAACAAGGAATTTCAGAAAAAAGTATTTTCTGAAGATGAATTGCCAAATTTTTTTTTTATCAAAGAAAAATAGGATAAAACTCTGGGATAAATGCACTTATTGGCATAAATCACAAAAGCTAGGATTAGAATATAAGAATTTATATTGCAAACAGGTATGTGCCTTTATGAGCAGATAAAGATTACAGTAATACATCTCTAAGAGGAGATAAAAGTGAACCTAATCATACAATAAGGAATATAATTTTCATAAAAAATAAGATACAGTTATTTAAAATGAATGACAGATTGATGTAATCTTCTTTCTTGTATTTAATGCAAATTCCTGTCCTAGCTATAAAGTATTTAAAACTAACAAGCTTGCACAAAGACCAATAGATTGAAATGAGAATTTCATTAAAAGAAAACAGAAAACCTCAGCAACTGTCTCTGACTTCGTGTTGAATTTTGGTTCTACAACTCACTGGTATTTTTTGCTTTGCTTTCCTAACTAGTTCCCCTCTGGATTAACCTCTCCTCACCTCTGGCTGCACACACACTGCAAGCTGACTTCCAGGGAGCTGCCGGACAGTTCATTAGAGCAGCTCCTGCTGTTTCTTCCACCAAAGAGGAGGCACCTCTAAGTCACCACACAGGCAAGCCCAGGCCGACACGACTCCTAACAACTTCTGGCAGCTTTGATCTGGCTGCTGGTTCATATGAGTTTCACAGACACAAAAAAAAAAAAAAAAACAGAATAGGGGCAGGAACTTTGAAGTATTTCCTGCTGCTTCTTCAGAAAGCAAGTATCATCGCTTGGTAATTCACACAGTGTACTGGCATCAATGAGGGGGGATAGTGAGGAGCTGTATTGTGGGGCTTTTTCTGTGCATCGCATCCTAAAGCAAAAGATGGACCACTTCAATCTATTGCTAGAAAGTACGTGATTAAAATAACTCTACGAGATGCCGAAACATAATATGAAACACAAAATAAGTTTCTGATTCAACACTTAGTTGCCTGTCTCTTCGTGAGTGTGCAGTTTAAGGCAAGGCCTTGCTTCCCAGCAGGACCTCAGCTTTGTCAAGCGCTGGAGGCTGCTCGCTTCAGAAGAACATACAAGTGCATTTCAGTAGTCACAACAGAGTTCTTAGTGCCCAGACACACATCCAGTCGCTCAGCTAAGTCTCTTTCCTCAACACCTCTGGTGGCCATGCTAAAGAAGTCAACAGCACAGCAGTGAATGAATGCTCCAGGAGCCTTTCATAATAATCCAGCTGATTGAGGCCCTGTTTGAGAGGCCTTACCTCATTTCCCACACATTTTCTGACCCATTTTATCTGCCTTTTCTCAGAGGGGTTTTGCCTGTTACATTGTGGGATAAGCAGTAAACTAATTATCTTGTTCAAATCCCTTCGCAACGCCTCTAATCCCTTTAGTTTATAGGAATGTCTGAATACTGATTGCACAACTTAGAAAAGAGGAAAAAATAAAAAGAAACAGAGACAGAGAGAAAAAGCCAAAAGGTATGATCCAGGAGGATCTGCTAGCCACTTGAGCCTATTGAGATTTGACTCAAGACTCCTGTCCTCAAAAGACAAGACAGTAAATGGGACAATTTTTAAGTTCTGCACTTCCATCTCCCATATGCCTGCTGTATCTGCCCCAAAGCCACTATTTTATTTGAGGAAGCTCTGAGCCCTTTGCTCACAGCAGAACTTGCTGACCCTTGACTCCAGTTAACAGACACATTTTCTCTCTCTCCCCTTTCATAATGAACATTTTAATGAAGGGGATGACAATATTACAATGTGTCAAAGAAGCCATATGAAGTACAGGAAATGAACATATGTTAGCATAGACATCTATAGGCCCTATGAGTCTTATTTCTTTTCATCAAAGAAGCCTCACAAGTCTTATTAAAGAGCCCTCTCACCCTCTCCCTCAGCTGAAGACACCAGAGCGGTTGCCTCCTGCTGTCCAGGACTGAGTGAACTTTAATCACTTTTCCTATTTTGTTCACACTGGGGAAGGAGCCAGGCTTCAGTGAAAAGCCTGCAGTCACAGTTGATGTTAAAGAGCATGAAATTTATCTGACTTCCATAAAAGATGAGTTCGGCCCTTCCATTCCTGCTTTTGCTAAGCTGGCTGCTCCGGGGACAGCCATTCTCTTCTCCAAAAACAAATATTTGCTTTTAGCGTGGATGGATGCTGCTGCCTAGGAGCGCCTTTTCCCTTGCTTTTTAAACTGTAAACATAGTTGTTTCAACCTACAAAGAACACTTGTGGTCTTGGGAAAGAAATTTAACTTTATCATTTAGACATGCTGTTTTGCAAATGGAGGTTTTCAAAATGCAAACAGTTCCTGTTTTACATGAGTAATAAGCTCTAGCTAATTGGTTGCCATAGAAGCAAATTCACCAGTATTCTCAGACAGCAACAGAGATTTACCTTTTCCTTCTTTAATTCTCTCACTGCAGAAATCTTGTTATCAATAAAGACCTAACTATTAGGGTAGAAAATATAAACTTTGCTTTCTTACATACAATACTGAAAAATAATCTATTTGATGAAGATTGAACTAAATTTTATTATTACACAGTATTACAGTATTCAGTTTATAAACCTTAACATATGGAGTTAGTTCTACAGTCTTTGGAAATCCTATTCCCATTATTTGTACAATGGTTACCTCCATTACATGAGACAATAAACAGCACATTACCACTGAAGTTGCAAGTACTGAAGGTCAGCGCATTATGAATGAGCGTTTTTTTCAACAACAGAGAATGCATGTCTTTAGAAATGGTACCAATTCTCTGTAATTTCATTGCTCACATATTTCAAATACAGCGGAGAAATGGAATACAAAGAACTCAAAACCAACTCTGGAAACAATCTCCAAAACTTATGCATGTAAAAAACTGAAAGAAGTGAAAAAAAGTGTATCAATGAACTGGATAATGAAAAGACTGTGTTAAAATGGAACGAAAAGTAGTACTTATTCACTGACCATCCGCTCTGCATGCCATAACCCAGCCTAATCCCCAATTGATACTGACAACTGCAATGACAAGGGCTAAATTGGAACCATAAGTGGGAGTAATGATAGACTGCCACTTCAGTATGTCAGCAATTTCCAGATTAAAATTAATACCACACAAATGCTCTTCTGTAAGGCAGAGACTTCTCAAAGCGAGTGAAGCACTTGCTCAATAGCCATGCTTCCTAAAAATGTGCCACAGATCCCGAGAGCATTGCCCAGTGCTCAGCAAAGTTTGTCCGTCCATCATCAGGAACGAGACGAAGAGGGGAAACTGGTTTGTGCTGTACTTCTAGTTGTGACCACCTAGGGGCACTCAGCGTCCTAGAAATGCACAGCAGAGCTCCGGTTTTCATCCAGCACCACTCTGAAGTAGAGCAAAAAACATATTCTCTGACAAGCATTCTGCCTTATACTCCACTTGAACAACAATGATGAGTATTGTTTATTGATATTCGATTACTGGCAGATAACGAACCAGACAGCATTTGTTCCCTACAAATGCTTCTGAACAGCTCTTTTTCTGATTAAGGCTTTAATATACCATGAAGATTTTCAACCAGTAGAATAAAATGTACAGACCATATAGCTCAAGAAGGTGATTTCACATTTTAAGCCTGGATTTCCAAGCAGTAAAGCAACTACAAACTGCATGGAAAGTTATCTCAAGGGAATTCTCTTAATTATAATTCTCCACAGCTTTAAAAAGAACATGGCCAAAATGGAAACAAATATAAAACTGAGAAAGTAGCACAAGGTCAAGAGAATGGCAATTTTTTCTTCTTCACATACATTCTTCTCTATCAAATTCATATTTTAGATGCACAAAATGTAGACAAACAAAACTGTATTCCTGTGTTTCAGGATTCTCTAAATTATTTCAAGAGAAGGAATCTGTAGTTGGTCTCATTTTTCCTCAAAGACTAAATGTGTTCATCAAAGCAATTAGCAAATATATACTTTTACTGTGAAGAGAGTGGTTCATGAATGCTCAACTGCAGCACGCTACTACTAGCCAATCATATCTGATATTTTACAGTCAAGTTTTATAGTATGAATATTCTGACTTTTTGCCACTTTTTTTTCTTTTTTTCTTTTTTTTTTTTTTTGTTCAAATAGGGTTCACTTAACAAGCAGAATGCAGAGCTGCTGCTTTCCCTTGTGGCCAACTTCACTTGTTCAAAGTCTTTGAGAATCTTGGAACACGGCAATAGTTCTTAAAGGAACTTTGGCCTGCAGCTGTTATTAACTAGCTTTGGCCGTATGGACCTTCGTTGACAAGCACCTCATGTAGAGAGGTTAAAAAATTGCTACCATATGCTTCCAGAATTTTTAACTTACGATGTAAAGGCTTAAAAAGAAGAAAAAGAAAAAAAAAAAACACAAAACAAAAAAAACAACACCCTTTTTCTCCTTTAAAAGTACAAAACAATTTACACGTGAACCAACACTTCTTTCTATCCTACACTACCTTACAGTTATGAAATGCGTATTTCATTTTTACAGGGGTACTGTAGCCTTACAAAGTCAGGAGCTGATTTCAGTGAAAGGAATGACTGGTAATATGTATAAAGATTTCAGCAGGCTTTATTACTGGACACAAATTAAAAACCACCACACTGTTAAAACCAGCATTAAGTAAAAATAAAAAACTGTGCCATGAGAACATTTCTATTGCACAGAAAAGCATTCTGTTCTTAATGAAAGCTAAGGCTAGAGCTGCTTATTACACCTCTTCTTTGACCTTCTGTGCATATACATTATGGTTGCATTATGTGCTTCAGTTCAGATGCGTAAGATCTGTATGCCCAACAACTTATCCCTTTCTTCCAGATGTATCAGCTGTTTTACTGACAGGTATTACCTCTCTGGGCAAGCACAGCCTCATCACATGCCTAATGCTTCCCAGAGAACTTTTCTTTGTCACTCATTGAAGTACTTGTATCAGTTCTTGTACCATGTATAACCTGAAACGTATTCAATATGATTAACTGTGTCGAAGTTAAGAAAAATAGTTATTTGCTGAACACTTTCATATCTCTTTCCTATAGATTCCCATATGATTTTTAAAAATATCTTAATGGTGTTCTGTGAATATCTTAGTGACTCTCCAGCATAAATCAGAAATGAGTTCACAGATTTCAGATTTTACGGCTACTGTATCTATTTCTAGAAGAAATAGATTAGAAATAGCTACTAGAAGAACTGAATAACAATGAAAGTTCAGATTTTAAGTTGAAGCTATTGACTGGGGAAAATGCCTATCCAGATTGAAAAATATTATCAATTAACCAATCACCATAAGAAAGAAAATTTTCTCATTAAAGTTGTGGCCAAATATTCTAAGCAGTAATCAAAAACAAACTAAAAGTACATTTACAAGTTCTAATGAAAAACCTGAGAGACTTAATTTGTCTTCTACCATAATGAGATTTATGTCTGCATATTTAAATCCAGACTACTTTTTCCAAAATCCAGAGATATTCTGTGTGTCAGATAATAGAATTTGCATTAGTAATACTATTAGAATTAAGAAGACTTATATGAAGACAAATGGGCAGAAATGCAGTACTGCTGTACAACCCAAGTAAATGCAGATCTAAAAGAAATTCAGTCACCAAAGGATAATTTGCTACCTGTCTCAACTAGCTGTAAAATTTCATTATCACATTGCCTAAGTATTACATATATTTAATTCCTTAAAAATAAATAATAATAATAAAGCATTCACCCTGTAAACTATATAAATATAGCATAATTATTTCATTTTAAAACAGGGATAAAGAAATCAGTACCAAGAGATTAACAATAGTATTTGTCTTACTCATCAGGCTTCGCCTCCATGTCCAACTTTGAGAATTTAAGTTCTGAAATGGAGCTTGGACTCATCATGATAAGTTAACACTCGAACTGTCTGTTTCCCACTTCAGGACCAATAACATTCCCTTTACACAAATGAATGGTATCATCCTTTATGGTAAGATGACAACAAACTGAGAAGACTCAATATATTATGTAGTGCTATTGCTTGCGCAATAAAACAATAAACACAAGTTTTATCTGAAGTTGGATACTCTTAATAAAGAGTATCAGTGAACACTGTTAATACTGCAGTATTTGTCAGCAAAGGAAACATTTCCTTCTGGTGCAAAAATACAGAGGTGGGTCATGGAGATGCTCTATCTCTGTGAGCACAACATTCCCAGATGTGGAACCAGGAGTTCAAAAGTCTTGGCCTGGAAGAAGCTCTGAGGATGCTCTGCCAGGGACCTCCCTGCCTTTGAAAAACAGAGAATTGTTCAAAACACAAGAATGCTCATTAGCATAAAAAATCTGAAGTGAACCTTCAAAATATCTGCTAGGTAATACTCTATTTCTAACACACTTTTCCCCTCAATTTGGATCTGTGTGTCATCAGAGCCCATTTAAAAATTAAAAACACATAATCGAGACATTAAAAAAAATACATAAAAAATCTGTATTTTAAAAAGTAAAAGTACAACTTTGTGTATGGACTATTCTAGCAGAAAACAGAGAGAGACTTTTCAAATCTTTAAATAAACCTTGCATCATTTCACAAAAGCATTATCAGCCAATAAAATAGCCAGTTAAAACAGCGATCTTCCCTCCAGTGCTAATGCGCACAGGTTACATTTTCAGTAAATACAGTAATGGATATGACCCAAGGAAAGAGTATGTACATATAGAATGGACATTCTGATTGGCATTCTGATTCGCATTCTATGACATATTCTATGAGAACTAAGCTAGTGGTATATTCTCTTTAATTTTACTTAAACACTTCATTAGTATCAGAATCTTACTGTTCTTAGGATTGGTAACTTTGTTTTAAAATAACCTATACTACCATCTACAAATGTTTCTCTATGTAAAAGGTCCTGTAATATCTGGACAAAGTTGAGAGACATCATGAACAATTCTTGAATGAGAAGAGTAACTATAATTCTTAAAAGAATAGATGTTTTTTAATGGATTATTCCCATGTTGTTTCCTGGGTGTAGGTATAAATCAGGGCAACTACTGTAGCAGGGACCTCCCTTACCCGAGGATGCTAATCCCATCTCATGCAGCACAACACCATGCAGCCTTAGCCTATTTATCCAGATGTCAATAGCATTGTACAATGTCACACAACTGACTAAGCAAAGATTGAAAATCCACTATGCAACAATCATGCCTTCATGGTCACTTGCACAAATATTATGTTTCATGCTACAGATACTATAAAACAGAATGTGACTATATGTTACACATAACCAACAGCATTTGAAGAGTGAATGCAGCCCAATTTCCTGTTAGATAAGAATTAGGAAGTTATCTCACAGAGAGGTGATGAGTAAATATCATTAGAAAATTTATAAGGGTTTTTTCAAAAATTATTGTTTTCCGATATATAATTCTTTTGTTACTTATTCCATGTTAGTAATCAACTTTTCAGAGATCCTAACTTGAAAGCTCTTTAGAGATTTAAGCAGTACTGCAAGTCATAATTATCCCTTGTATCTGCACAATGTTAAACTAATTGCCCTCACATTTCAAGTGCAATATCAGAAGCTATGTGATGATTTAAACTGAGCTCTGCCTTGTGACCAGAGCTCTATCCCAAGAGGTTGGCAACAGTGTGCATTCATCTTATTCCTTGAAACTTGCTTTCACAGCTCCATACTGAAGCACGTGGAGTGATTATTTATGAGAGGGGAAGAAAAAGAAAGCAACAACCACAGTCATACCTTCAACAACTGTCAGCAATATTCTACTTAATAAAGAAAGTCTAATTTTAACATATATGTCCACAGAGTTACTATTAGAGAAAACTGAAGGATTTTTAGAGAAGATGTAATTGTGAAGTTGCCAGAGAAAAATGAATGACAAATAGGTGTATGTGAAAGTAATTAAACTCCAAGTTCTGAATTTATCTTTTAGCATGTTATTTTTACAGCAGCAAGTTTTGATGGGATAGCAATAGCAAAACCATAAAATATTTTCTGTTGAATTCTGAAAGAAAGATATGTCCTGCATCTGAAAAGCAAAGCAATCATGATTTTAGAAATGAGAGCAAAGATGTGTCATACACAAGGGCATATGAAAGTTCTACGGAACTTTTAGGTTAACGTCATTATAACCTTTCCACATGCATGGACCTAGGGAGAAACTACAATCAGTGCCAAGGTTTCTTATCTCCCCTTTCTGGCTACTCAGTTACAACTTGGATTCTCACATATTTCAACTCTGTCAAGAAGACTGTGCTAAAACATTTTCAACTTAAAACTTAGATCAAAATTGAGCAGCAGCAGTAGCTACACTAATAGCAAGCACTTACCTAAAGGATACATATGATAAATATAATATAAATAAATACTGTTTCAGACACCAGACAGTAAGAAAAAAAATAATTCAAAGATACGTTTTAGATTCGATAGTCATCCCCAAGGACAGATGTTAAGAGAAAAAAATTTTTTGAAAAAATATGATTTTTGAAGTTGTGCTATGTTTATGCTCCTCTGAGAATGGAATTTCCATTCAATAAATTCACTCTTAAGCCTCTGCAGTATAAAATGTAACATGGTGAAAATATGATTTGCATGGGAACTTTTTCTTACACAATTTTATACTTCATCTCTAGTCATCACGTACTATTTTGAATGTCAAAAAAATACAAAACCAAAAACAAAGCTCTGCTGTGAACCCATTGACAATTAGCCTGATTACTAATGTGCTACCCTTATTTGTTTGAATTACTATCATGGCTTATGGCACTATATGGATTTGCTTAATATTGACTGAACTTCGATGCTTTCCTGAGCTTTACAAAAACTGAATGAGACAGAAAATACAGTTAGTATATATATTATATAATATATATAAAATTAGTAGTTTAATCAGTAATACACAGTTCACCAGCTTTAACAATTAAGACCTTGCAGAAGAAAAAAGATGTGAATAGTGCTTTCAGATGTAACCATTGTCTCAAAAAAAGACGATTCATCTCTCTTTCTCATAGGCTATAAAGGCTAAGGAAAAATCCTGGAAGAAAAAACAGTAGCCTTAGAAGAATGACATTTTTGACATGTACTTTTACCAAGAACATGTGCCTACAATGCAAAACTGAGAAGCTGATCTGTCCCTAAACTTTGAGTCTTCCAGTTACAGTGGTTAAGAGGCTACTCTACCTGGATATCTACTACTGAGTATCTAAAGAAGAATCATACGGGCTCAAGGTGTTGCACTGAAAAAAAGCCATGCCTGAATCTCCTACCCAAAGAAGTTAGACTATTACTCACAAGCTCTGAGACACTGAGAAAAACAGTGAAAAACTATGATTATGTGTCAGCACATGACTATAGTTCTGCCTACATGTGTGATCAACAGGGAACATTATTATTTGCATCAACTATAAAAGAGAAACTCATTGAAACTTAGGCTCTTAAGTGATCCTGATATATGAAGGAGATAAAGAATCAAGACATCAGTAGACTGCCACTGTCCCAATAAACTTTTGGGAAACTGTCCTATTTCAGTGTTTTTGTGTGGAAGGAATCAAGGTTATTCCTCAAAAATTTGTTTCAGTAGAGCACTAGGAATCCATGATACTTTCTGCAGGAACCCACAGCCTGCTAGGAATGGGGAAATACACCATATTCCAGTATTTTCTCATTGGATTCTACATTGCATATATTGAAAGAATCCCACAAATTGGCTGAAAGCAACTTGTCAAAAGGAATTTAATAGGGAAACATGGAAAGTAAATTCACAAGTAAACTATGTTAAAGGGAGAGAGATATAGACTTATCCTGGAGGACAGATGAGAGACTGCTCTGGACCTCAGAACAGAGAGAAAAAGGAGTGGCCTTTGAACAAGGTTGTTGATATTAAGGCCAAAAGGGAACTTGTCTCAAGCAAGAGATGGAAAAACCCATGGGTAACAGGCCCTCAGAAGCAAGAACAGATTGGAAGATGCTTACAAGCTCCCCATCACTCTCTTCAAATGGCTCATGATCTTTTAAGTGAAGAAAGTTATTCAGAATTAACACTTTTACCTACACATCCCAGTTTCAATTCTTCACTACGTTGTTGAGATTTCCCTTCTCCCTTTCCTATGAGTGAAAAAGGAGGTGAGGAAAATGGGGGAAAACCTATACATCTCTTTGTAAAACTTTCCATGGAAATCATTCAAATATAGCTGTCAAAGTGGCTTTCTGAGCTGTTAGAAAGCCTGCTCATATATCAAAGTGGGAATGAAAGCAGGTAGCACGGAAATCTGTAACAAATTCCTACTGAGTCAAACTATAAATTTCCATACTAAATTACGCAACACTTTTAGTATTATTTTCCCTGTAACAAAGAGTTGTCCCTAAAAATAACAGTAAAACTTCCAAAGTCTTTCCTGGCCATTACTAACCGTCTTCACAGTTATTCTCCAAAAATAATATTCCATGAGGATTTATTTTACTATTTAAAAGCAAATTTTTAATTCAGGAAGAGAATACTCATCAGATCTTTACTTAAATAAAATTTAAAATTCATGCCAGTGCAGAATGGAAACAAGGATTAATTTCCCCACGGAAAATACTTAACATATGTAAGATAGTTAATGGAAACAGAACTACACTAATATATTTTGCATTATGAATACACATACATATGTTATTACTTCACACTTGCATAGTGCCCCTTATCTAATAATCCTCAAATGCGTTTAAAACATTGATGACTTTAACCTCACAGAAGCTCTGCAATGTAGGAAATATTTTACTTGATATCCCTCGTGAGCTCACTAGGCACAAACTACTGCCTCGTGTCTGTCTCAACAGCATCTACGAGTACCACAGAGAGACCATCCTTAGCAAGTTGACAATAACTAATAAGTCACCCTGAAATTGTGGAATGTGTACATACTGAGAGATTACTTGTAAGACAAGGCTATAATAAAATTACATTGGTTTCCTATTTTTATTTACTGCTAGCCCTTCATAGCCTTGAACCAAAGCTATTTCTATTTGCACAAAAGTTACTGAGCGAAAATACATGGCTACTATCCCAGAAGTTAAAGCTGAACTTGATGAGGAAAGGGTAGGTAAGAGATGTAAGCCAGAGAAAATGACTAGAAAGCCATGGGTTGGTTACATTTATATTCAAAGCTACTTGAAAAGCAGTGATCTTCTGCCGTTCTTACAAAGTACAATTTTGTGTGAAAGCCACTTAACTTGGCCAAAATTGTTGACTAACAGAGGGTTTAACAGGGTAACAAACACACTTTTCACAAAAAAAAAAAGCATTCATCAGAATGCATTGGAATAGCATAAGTTGTTTGTATAACATACATAAATATGTATAAATATTTTTGTATCTACATAAATATGGCCTACTTATAGAGTGTTATATATATATACTCAGGAAGGGTTTAAAATATTAAAAGCAAAACAGCTTTTTCAGATGATACATAAGGCTTTTATACATTATTAGCATATTTAGAATTTACATTATTCCTTGTAGGGTATGTTCAAAGGTTGAACACATTTGGAAAGCTGGAATAGATAACACAATATCCCTAAGAAAATCCTTAGACTGCTGAAGGCTCCAGGGCATCAGTATCTTTCTCATAGCAAGAGGCACAAAACTGAACACAGTACTTGAGTTGCATTCTCACAAGTGCTGGGTACAGGGGAGTGATCACCTCCCTGCTCCTGCTGGCTACACTATTTCTGATAAATCCAGGATGCCATTAGCCCTCCTTGATCCTTGGGGACGCTGCTAGCTGAACGTCAACCAGCACCCCCAGGTACTTTTCCCCTGCACAGTCTTCCCGCCACTATGTCCCAGGCATGTAACATTGCATGGGGTTGTTGCAACCAACATGCAGTATTTGGCACTCGGTCTTGTTGAACATGATTATGTTGGCAAAAGCCCAGCAATCCAGACTGTCCAGATTCCTCTGTAGGGCCTTTCTACCTTCCCTGACTTGTAAGATGTTATTCATAGACTTGTTCTATAGCTTAAGAAAGTTTTTATCTCACTACGCAGCTCTACTGAAATATTTCATGCATTAATTATATTATTAATTATAAAATTAGATTTCTAAGCACCTATAAGAGCTCTCAGTTTTCCAGCTGCCCAGGGAGAAATGTTCATACACATTTTATTTCATTGTTTATTTAAAGCTGTTTTTTCCAATATGCTCCCATCTATATCTTTAACAATGCATATGTAAAAAAACCCGAACATTTACCCTATCATCCCACAAAATGACAATCTCTAGCAGGTTATCTTGAACAGGTTGCCCAGAGAGGTTGTGGATGCCCCATTCCTGGATGCATTCAAGGCAAGAATGGATGTGGCTCTGAGCTGCTTGGTCTAGTGGTTGGCAAACCTGCCCATGGCAGGAGGGTTGAAACTATATGATCTTTGAGGTCCTCTTTTCAACCCAGGTCATTCTGTGACTCCATGAATCTGTGACATTTGTCTTTCAGAGTTGTTCTTGTAAACTGGACATGAATGATTTTAAGCAGTGCTTGGAAGGTTCGGTTGAGCAGCAGTTCTAATCAGGCTTTGTGAAACAAGTCCCTGTCTTTCACTTCCAGAATCAGAATATTTATCACCTGGTCATGGCTGCCAAAACCTAGAAGGCTGAGAATCCCAGGATTATAATAGGTTTGCATTACCACAGTTACCATGAGTATTGCTATGCCTTCAAAGAACAGGAACTAGAATTATGCCGAGTATTCAAAATGAGCATTTCAATGCCAATCCATGGAAGCCACAGCAGATTTATTTCTTTGACTCAGAAAACTTACATCCCTTATGCACGTATGTGAATTTACAGAAGTAATGATCAACAATTTATTTAGTTTTGCAAGTGGGCATATGAACATTTACTGGAAGTAAAAGATAACACATTCACCTTACTAGCCAAAGATTACATAAGTAGTTTCTAAATAGAAAATTCTTAATGCTTTCTTATGTCTGGGCAGTGTATTGTCTTTGCTTCCATATCAATTTCTGTGCTGAATGAAATAAGACTGAACTTTTGCTTTCCAAATTTGTTTCTCATTTGTACTCTACAGACTCACTCTATCAACTCCAATAGTGTCTACATTGACAGATTTTCATCAAATTATATTCCTTTTTCCTATAAGATTAAGCAGTCCATAAGATACAAACTTTTCAAATGATGGTCATTCAACACAATTTCAAAGATCTCTCTTTGCTGAGGCAGTGAATATATAATTAGTGTCAACTAACGTAGGGAAAAGCCTTGCTCTAAGTACAGAGGAAGTTGCACTTGCATTTTCATAAATTAATCAAGTGGTTCCTGAAGACAAAGATGTGATTTTGGGGGAGAAAACACAGAATTTTATTATTAAGAATAATGATTCTGCTCTGTAAAATACAGTTTTAAACTTTTAATACAATTCATATAATATGCTCAAAAGCCTATATTAATAACTTAGCTCACAGAATGAATTCAGTGGTATGCAATTCACATGCTTTCTAAGTTAATGTGGAAAAAAAGCAATGGAAGTGCAGCATTGCAGATGTAGACCCATGTCCAACAACACCACCTAATCATACAGAATACTTTGTGATATATACAGAAGGTTTATACTGAGCGTGTCAGAGCTCTAGAATATCTTCCTCCAAATTTCTTGTGAGAACACCCTTGGAAATTTACAGTTCTTACTCTTTTACTTTCAACTTCAAATCTGCTCAGACAGATATATATATTTGAAAATATATATATTTATTCAAAATGATGTTTTATGGTCACCTCTGAGCCAGCCGTTAGCCATACTAAAATTTATTCCTTTTTTCTCTAACTTGTTTTTTGGCTTCAAGTTTTACATAATTTATGTAGTTCACAAAACTGTAGAACAAAACTTAAGCAACTAAGACACTTAAGTTTTTTAGGCCTCAATAGTCCAGGGAAAAAAGGACAAGAAATATATACTACATAAATGCATAATGCTTTCCTCATTACACAGCTTGTCAATGTTATCTTGAACAAAACTTACCTACCAAAGTATACAGTATCTCTATATTCTGAAGATACTGAAAAATATTCCTTTAAAGTGGAACTATATAGACAAGAATACGAACATACAGGTTTCTGGCAATCCTCTATGCAAACAAAGAAGTTGTGGAAACAACAGTGACCTAATTTCTGGTGAGATGTTCACAGAAAAAAAATCTGAACACAATAGAGTTTACTTCAGGATTTGTTATTTTGAATAAGTTTCAGCAAAAGAAGTCCTCACCTGGTAGTGAAATGAGTTAGATGACAATGCATTGCATGAATGTTTGTTTTTGTTATTATTATTATTATTATTATTTAGCTTAGAATTTGAGCTAGAAGGGTTAACTCAGAAGTCTTAAGTTTAATGCCCTGCAATTAGAGCACTTTTAATGAGATCAGGTTGCTCATGACTATGCTGTACTGAGTCTTTAATACTTCCAAGGAAAATGATCCCACAGCAGCCTAAGAACATGCTCCAGTGTTCAACCACTGTCATGGTATTTATTTTTCTAGTATCTAATTGAAATTTCTTGTATTCGAACTTCTCTCTCACCTTTTCTCCTATCACTGGACATCTCTTGAGAAAAGCATGGTGTCACCTTTTCTGTATCCTCCATCAGGTCTCCCCTTCACCAAACAGATCCAATTCCTTCTGCCTCACAAGCTCCAGATCGTAACCACTGGGGTGCAATCATTTTCTAATGTGGAGCCCAAAACCATACAGCTTTTGGATTATTTAAGAACACAGTTGCAAAGACTGATTTTTTTTTTCTTTTGATTCTGCAATGTTTACTCTCATGGATTGTAACAGTTAGCTGAAAAGGACTGACAGAGCACTTCCATTTACTTTTGCCTCGCCTCAGATTTAGGACTTTAAGGCTGATACACAGAAAACATACTTAATGCAACTTCTTTCCTTGTCTGTGAAAAAAAAAATGCAGAATCAAATCTATTTTACATTTCTCTCCTTTTTTCTTTATTTTTTTTTTACCCAGAGTCATGATCATGATAAATTGACCTTAAGGTGAAAGCAACATATTTGAGCTGTCTCTTCCTGGGAAGTCAGCTTACGTATTAACAGAAAATGAACTCAACTTATTTCACTAGTATCTTCTTAAAGAACAATGTAGTGCTCAGGTCTTACTATTACTGTATTTGGAGATTTTTGTTTTACCTGTTTCCTCTAACTACTACTCATCACACATCAACTTAAATGGCAGAAACTTCTCAGACTACAGCTGCCAAAGAAACCAGACAGAAAAGCAGAAACATGTGGAACTTGTCAATCTTTTCCGGACACTTTCATTTTTTCTCAAAGGCTTCTGTGAAGAAAATCAAGACTGGTCTTTGACAATGTTATTTGTTTGCCTGTATAATATGAGCTTCCAACAAGAATTGTCAAGTGTTGGAGACCTTTGTATTTCTTTAATTCCAAAGTACAAAAATAAAAAATCTTAACTCCCTCCAGCTTCCGTGGCAATTGACAATGGATTAAAATGTTTCCTGTTTGTAGCAGGATAAACATTATTTTTATAAAGGGGGAACTAGGCATTTTTAGTGATTACAAAAGAGAGTGGTAAAGAGAATCCAGAACACTTGTCTGTTGTCAGATTTGTTGGAGAGGTGCCACATTCTCCATGTGATCCTTAAATGTATTTGCACCTAAACTTGGCCAATAAGAAAATCTTGGCTTCTCTTCCTTTTAATTGAGTTGCAGAACAAGTGTCCAAGCATTACTAAAGAGTTCAATGAAGTACTATGGAAAATCTACAGAAAATGAATAAAATTTGTTCATGAAAATGGAGTATTTCTTTTAACCCCAGTAACGTCAGCAATTTTAAAAGATTTTGCCCTTACATAAAAAAGAGACTTAAATGTGATTTACTAGTCCGATTATTTCTGTACAAATGTCTACTCAAGGAAGTGCTGGAAACACAGGTGCCCAGCTACGGCTTTCAATCGCTTACTGAGTGTCTGAGATCTAAAGTTCATCTGAAGGAATAGCTGGTGCTCAGTGCTCTTAAAATCAGGCTAGGTCTTTCATCTTATTACTTGACAGCTTTAGAAATGCTTGCTAGTTGACAAGATATATACAACTCAATTTATAGCATCTTCTCCTCACTCCTCTTTTTTTTTTTTTTTTTACCTGTATTATTTGTTTTCTCTCAAATTCTGTATCATCTTATATTCTTTCCCAGTAATCAGTGAACAGAATAATGCTATGCTAAATATAAACTACAGCGGATAGGGTAGACCTCGATATAGCAAAACATTAAAATATATGCTGAATCTGAATATCAGAAAGTGAGATTATATTGAACCTTAGAGGTCAGTATTTTATTTTATATTTCTCTGAAAGTAATGGAAGTAATTAATTTACTTCTATTACTGAATTCAGCAGATCAAAAATTTTATCCTCTCATCTGCAGCTGCCACACAGCCGTTAATTGTAGGTACCTACAGATATCTTTGCCAGTACAATAGCCTTGGTAATTCCTTTTTTTTTCTCCAAAAATTTCTAAAGTTTTTGTTTTTGTTTTCCTAACAGCAACAGAATAAGGAAACAAAGCATTCAGCCTCTTGCTTCATCTTGTTACTATTCTAGTTTTACCAACAGAAATGAACTGCAATACTTGCGTGACTCTGAGCAGCCTGGTCTAGTGGTTGGCGACCCTGTCCATAGCAGGGGGGTTGAAACTACATGATCTTTGAGGTTCTTTTCAATCCAGGCCTTTCTGTGATTCCATGATTCTATTTGTGCAGATGCAATAGGACATAACTTGCCAAATCTCTATTACAGGAATGGATGAAAGAAGAATATTTGCAACACTTCTTTGGAAAATTTCTTAATCCTTATGTTTTATGTCGTAAAAACATAAGCATACAGACTTCACATACTCTTCAAAACTAATAGAATAGATTGCCTTTCCATTCAACTGAGGTCTTTTCAACAAATCATGCTGGCCTCCTCCTCATTTCAATTTTATTCTTCTCCAGAAAAATGTTACTATCTTGTAGCTAGTACTACACCAACTAATATGCTCAACTAAGTAATTTTTAACATGCAAGTATTAATTTCACAACAGTTATTTTCAGTCTTTCCAATGACTGCTGTTCAGTGCATATTTTAATATTTGTGAAATTCTTATTCCCTGAAATCTAATAACCTTACAAGTACTAGAGTTTTTCTAGCCAAATCACTGCAACACCAGTTTTCAGCTACCAAATCCACATTTTCCTATTCTCACATTCTCAAGTTTTAGAAGTATGCAAAACAAGAAACTAACTTCAGGTTGCTATAGATCATCTCACAAAGTTTACGCTGAAGTCAACCTCTCAGTGGTAACACTACCAGAATTTCTGAATTTCAGTACACAGATTCTAAGTATTATTTTAACCATAAAGCTGTAAATTTTGACACAGGTGAATTATTCTGCAGCCAACATTTATGGTAATCTCTCCTGGTGTCATCTGGAGGGCTTCCCACTCAGTTTGTTTACTCAACATATTCTTTAATGTCCTCCCAAGCATTTGAAGCTCTCATTCATTCCAATATCATTTTCAGGACCAAATTTTTCACCTTGTTACCACCTGAGACATCTTACCGATCCTTTCCTTTACTATTTACTTACTCATACAGAACTCAAAGTACTACTGTATTCATGTGGCAAAAGTCACGTTTCACATTAAGTTCCCACAATCTTCCTCTTCTTCCTGTCTCCACCTCCAGCTACAGATAAAACTAACTTGTTCAGTGCTAACATAAAGTTCAGTAAAGAAGTTAACAGTAACCGTAAGAAAATCTGCATAATTAGGAATGTTATTCATCAAATAAAAGTAGATTTCTAAAACACAGCGGTAATTTTTGTACATGACCATACACAATGATCTGCACAGTCATATTTCCTTGAAATCACAGTACTAGTATTTACAGGAGTATATGCATCTAAATATTTAAATTTTAAAAAATCTGTTGCTTTTTTCCTCCATTTTCCCTTTTTTTTTTTTTTTTCCATTGTATAGTTACCTGTCCATTCTTTCCTTTGAAAGCTTATTTACCTTTCTCATTTACAAGGAAACACCATACTTTATATATTACCATGAAAAAACTACTACTTTGGTAAAATATCAAACAAAATAAATTTGTAAAACTGTTGTAAATTATTTATTTAAAATTAACATTGGGGATGTTTATCTTGGACAAAGCTAAAAGTTTTAATGAACATTAAATTAACATTCTCTGAAGAGTTACACAAATGTTAAAATTTCTTTCAACTTCTGTGGGAAGCAAGAAAACATGTGCTGTTATTTCTAGTTTATGGCTAAAGAAACACAGACAGAAGTTAAGTGACTTGCCCATAGCAATGCTGTGAATCAACATCAGTGCCAGGAAAAAAATTTATGAGTTCTTTTTTCCTATCCAGAATGCTAGAACACACACTGCTTTTTAGAATATATACTTATTTAACATTTATTACTACAAAAATATACAGTGTGCACCTGGAATTGGATTAGTACAAATATGAGTTAATGGTTTATAGATCTTTGCTGTTAGGTTATTTGGTAGACAGACAGAAATACTAGCCTAGCTACTGAATTACAGCTTTAAGATCATTCATTTGAAGCCAAATTAGAATTCTGCTAATCATTTGCCTTCTCCTCATGCTCCTGCTCCCCTTTTTGAAGAGGGCACTGTGACAATTACTGGCATTTGAAAATTACTGCACTGGGTGGTCCTGATCCCTTACAAATCTGTACCTATATTTTGTGTTTCAAACGAAATGCTAAAATACTTTCTGCTAACACCATTTTGCAGTAACTGCAAGGCAGGCAGGACAGCCTGGCATCATGTAAGAAATGCACAACAAGATGGAGATTCGGAGGCAAACAGGCAGAGAGAAAAAAGGTAGAGACAAAACAAGGGCAAGGGAAATTGAAGCTGTTTGTGCTAGGAGTCTTAAAGATGGTTGGGATTTAAACCCTCCTCACTACAACACCACAGCCCCTCAACTGGCACAAACTTATCCTGAAGGCTCAGATACCAAATTCTCCCTATTTTTAAGCTAATCCTTTTCGCAGGGTAACAAATACAAGTTCAAATTGCAGTCAGTTATGACAAAGCCTTGCATGGATAACCATCCAGAGCTAATTCAAGTGTACGTGCAGTTTAACACATGTACACTGAAACTAGGCAGTGAAATTCTATCACAGAATCACAGAACTTCCAGAAGGGACCTCTAGAAATCACCTAGTCCAACCCCCCTGACAAAGCAGGCTCCCTAGACCAGCCTGCACAGGTAGGCATCCAGGCTAATTCTTGACAGTTGAAAAAGAAAAGTGCAAATCCAGGTAAAGATGCAAAAGAGACATTGAAATTCTACCAGTACAGAAAGATTAAATAAATCTTGTTAAAATGCTTATCTGAATAAGTTATCCAATCAGTTTGAAACACCAGTTAATCAACAATATGGTGATAGCACGGTTTCAGAAGTACAGAGCAGTCTACCAAATGCACAGGAGTTGCAAGACAATGTGATCTCGTGGCACTGCTTCTACTAGCCTGAGCGATGCATGTATCTGCAGTAACTGCACCTCCCTAAAGAGATACTGCACAGAACAGTAACATCTTCATTTAGACCACCTAACCAGGATTTTCTGGGTGCCAACCCATGTGAGATAGAGTGAAGGCAAACACAGTGGCCAAAAAACCAATGTGTTGCTAATTTAAGGAAACACATATTTAAGCTCCTTTAGCCTTTGCATCTCTGCTCTCCACTTCTAAACCCATTCTTTTCTCAGTCCTGTCCAAAAACCACTACTAACCAACTTAACATCAATAAATAAATCTGCAGTCATCTAAAACGCTGTTTTTTCATCATCTCTACATCGGTAATGCCACTTTAGATACTTTACTTTTATTTATTTATGAAAGATTAACCCCAACTGTCAATACTCTAAGAATTTAAGTACTAATGCAAGACCTTAAAATATCTTTTGGGTTTGGTACCTAAGGTTTCACTAAGTATGAATATTGAAATGTTCATGGAAGAAAATTAAAAACTGCAGATCATTACAATGGAAAGGTTCAAGACTCTCTGCTTATTTTGCTAAGATTCGGGTACTCTGAATATGTGTGCATCTAACATGAAGAAGTACCTATGCAAAACTGATTTACGAAGATAGCACTCTCTGGTGTTGGTCAAAAGACTCCCTGTTTATACCAGTGATGATCTCAAGGAAAAAAACTGTCAGACTGCAGATGGAGTACATCTGAATGGAGACAGCATGACTGCAGAAATTATTCTGACAGATCTCAAAAGACTTAATGACTGTCCTGAGTACTGCAACCCCATAACACTGCTTCCCATGCTGCTGACCAGTCGCAGGGCACTGCTTTCTACCAGATTGCCAGAAGCCTCAGGGAACAAAGCTGACCCCTCACAGGGCGCAACACTCAGCCGGAAAAACAAACACGCAAGTTAAGACACCGAAATTCATCAAAACCAAACTTGCAGTTTGACTTAACTGAGAAAATAGGATGGGTGACAACTTAGTAAAATCTTACTGCAACTGATGCCTGCCTCATCTTCCATATGAAATCATCACATCACATCATTTCCAAAAATATGTTTAATAAGAAAAATGCCTTGTTAAGGTGGAAGAGAGAAAGGCAATTCTGAGCTGAGAAATAGCTTGCAGTTAATCACGAGAGGGCAATTATTTGGGATTTCCTCTGGCTTGAAATTCACTCATATCTCTCATATCAAACACAGGATGAAACAATTATAGGAATTCAGCTAGCACTGTGTACAGATGACTCACTTCAGAATTACTCAAGTACAGCATCAGGATGCAAGTTACTATTAATGCTCTCTATGCAAATACTTTAAAATTTCCTGAGGCAGAATGCCGTAAAAAGCAGAGCCCAGTAATGACAAGCTACACTGTACAGATGGCTGTATAGCATGTTATAAGTCCTTTCAGACACACCACCCCTCACACAAAAAATTTTCTTAAAAAATAAAAAAGTTATATCATAGGTTTCTATTAGCAGGAAGGCAATCTTGATTTGCAGACAAGTTGGTGAGGAATGTAAAATTACATTAAAAAGATTTTATAAGAAAGGAGGCTGTAACTTTTAATACATTTTTTTATACATTATAAAAGATTCTTTTCCCATTTGACCTCTCTTATTCAAACCAGCAGCATAGCAATCCACAACAGTGCTGTTATAAAAATAAAGGAAACATTAAACGTCCGAACCAAAAAAGAGTTGGCAACTTTCATTATTACAGACATTGACCCTACAGAAACACAAATACCTGCCACAGAAGCCAGTCCAAGTATCCCATGAACATGCATATATAATTCATTTCACAGCACCTCTTGAATACAGTTCTTCACCTCATTACAAGTGCTTCAAATTTAATTACTTCATTTTTTACATTACTTTCTGTGTTATAAGATAAAAAGCTATTTGGCAAGCTGCCTGCTTTGATCAAAGTACCTGATGTAAAAGAAAAAGAAAATTGAGTATGAAATTCTTTGGCAGCAAAACCTTCTGTGTAAGTACACTAGATTTCTTAATATCATAATATATATTAATGTCTGCTCTTTTACAATAGCAAGTATTTGCCTACACTTCTCCTCTGTAGTGCTTTAAGCTCCACTTATCCTAGCACCTGAAATAATGGGCATAAATTAAAACACAATTATATCAGAATTTCATCAACAGACTTGTCCTGAACCAGGGAAAACAAAATGCTATAGCAACAAAAAGATTCTGGAAAATGCCAATGTATTTCCAAACAGCATTAGTGCTTATCACAGCTCCCCGTATTTAAGATCTCTTGTAATTTTGCATCTCTATAACTCAGCTCTCCTGAATGCAGCATGTACACTGAACTAATCAGCAAAAATGGAATTGTCTTGTGGCTCAATAAGGGCTTCATGGACGTGATGTAGAAGATTTTAATTAGATACAGCATAGAACTGCTAACCAGACTCTGATTCTCACTTAGGACTTTCCAGAGCGCACAGATATATTTGGAATACAATGGCTTGAGATGGGCAGAGCCAAGGTAACTGAGCAACAAGAGGGCTTCCCTAAATTTTAGCAAGAGCAGTCATGCCTGGAATGTTCAGGATCAATGATGCTTTAAATGCTTTAAAGACATTCTACGTTCAAATGCGTAACAGTTCTCCAGTGGACTAAACCTGCAGAGCTGCAAGTCTCAAAAGGGTATTCCAGATCGCTAATCTATTTGCCTGAAAACTATGATCATTTGTTTTATTTGGCAACACAAAAAGTAGAAATAATTAAGCTTTTTATAAAACTTATAAACAATACAGGCAAAAATATACATGACTCTTGATGTGGAGGAAGACTTCTTGTCACATGTTGTTGCCATGCGACAGATGACAGCAGAGGGGTGCACCCTGACATAGACTTGTCGGAGTGCATCCAGAGAAGGGTCACAGAAATCCACGGAATGGAACACCTCTCCTATGGGAACAGACTGAGAGAGCTGGGGCTGTTCAGCCTGGAGAAGAGAAGGCTGCAAGGTGATCTGATAGTGGCCTTTCAGTATCTAAAGGGGAGCTACAGGAAAGAAGGGGACAAACTATGAATGTCCGTGGCAAGAGAAAAATGGGAAATTATTTCAAGCTCAGGGAGAGCATAGCAAACGGTGGTGACAATGTTGAAAAATAGTTCAGTAGCTGAGAATTTGCTCTATCAACTAGTGTTATTTTGCTATTTGTATCGATTGTGGTTTCCAGGGAAAGAAACAGGAGGCACTACTTTTGGAGTAACCTACATACTTGAGATTGTCTCTTATTAAAATCCAGGAGCTAAACACAAATCTGTTTAAATAGACACTCTAATATTTTAATGTTTTGCATATCTGTCTCTTGTAGATTTTTCTGGCCAAAATGAAAGTATTATCTCACTTCTAAAATCAATGTAACATTAGAGGATAACTTGTTATTTATACTGATGTGAGTCACAGAATCTCTAAAAATCAGCACAGAATTCCAAACAACACAAAACAATAAATTTTTTTTAGTTCATGTATACAGACTTAGTTGTATGAACATAAACTTTGGCTCCTCCCTGTGACTTTCATTTTACTGTGAATAAAGATTTGAATATTGTGCATAAAGCCTCTCTGAAGTCTCTGAAGTCATTCTTGCTGGGCCTGCAGCATCCTACAGTAAATCTGCCATTATTATTTCAAAGTCATTATTATTTCAAAATACTAAAATTTACAACTGAGAATACAAAAAAAATTTATGCAGAAGAAAGTGCTTCCCCACCAAGAGTGCTTTTTTCTTATATGTTTCTTTTGGATCTTGGTTCCCAGAGAAAGCTTGTCAACATTAAACTTTCAAAAATGAGAAATTATTCACCTGCTTCCTTAAGGAAAAGTTAGAAATGTTTCCTTTGAACAAACAGCTATAAAAATCACTTTTTTACCTGTAAACAAAAGGCAACAACTAAAGACTAGGGAAAAATAAGCCTGGTACTATAAAATTAAAATTTAAACACATTTATTTTCAGCATATTTTATCAGAATAGAGCCAAGGAATATGATTAATGAGAGAGGCAGAAATTTGTATCCTGCTAATAAAAAGTCCCAGGCAGTGTTTCTAGTGATAAGATCACATCACTGTCTTACAATGTCACTCGAAGGGCTGTATCTTTTCACAGATAAGTACAATGACTCTAAGCAATTAACATTAATTAATGTTCTTAATTAAAAGTCTAGACAAGCCAGACCTCTCACCCTAGAATGTTATTGCTAAACAGTTAATACCTGTGGACTTCAGGCTTGGTGATGGTCTAGTAACACTTGACAAGTTCTCCTGAAAGAAGCACTTAGAGCTTGTTGAAGCTTTGTGTTAACTTTGCACCTGCATGGGGCCCCCAGCCTCCAGGAGGCTATGTGGATCAAGTGCCTCTATAACCGTGGTTAGTCATCTGTATCAGAATCACAGCAGACTCCCTCATAACAAAGTCTCTTTTTTGTTGTTAATTAAGACAGTACCAAAAAAATAATAATAATAATAAAGTTACTTATTCAGTCATGAGGACTGAATGCTCCCAGTAGGTAGTCTTTTCACAATTCAGTTTCCCTGATGGGACTTGAAGAGGAAATGAAACAACAAATTGTACTCTTGATGATCTAAGCAGAAGCTGCAATTCCACAGGGAGTCCCGCTAGGTCAATTAGTTCATCATGCTAACAGAATAGCAATCCAGAAACCAGTGTCCCACCAACAAAAGTTTGAAAAAGGGAAGTTCAATGCGCAGTTTTAAGACAGCCTCCAGTAGATATTATTGTTAGTTTCAGTTAAAGCACATTTACAGAATATAAAAATAGGGCTGCAACACTAAAAAGCGAGGAGGCTATTCCTGTCCTGTTAGACCCTTACATGTGAATGCAGCAAAAGCAGTCCACCTCCGTAAGATCTCTAATGAACGCTGCCTGTACAAAAGAAGTTCATCTTATCAGAATGCTTCCTTCTTAAACTACTTAAGAGGTAAGTACCTTCAAGCAAGCATTTTTCTGAAAAGTCAAAGTACAATGCTGCACCTGCTTTTGTTTTGTCTCTTTTAATGTGTTTCAATATTCTGAAGTTGTAGTGTTATTTAATGATCTGTGCTTATTGCATGCTCATGTTTTACAAATATAACTAACAGTATGGAATGCCATAATGTACATAACAGCCAGCTTTTAAACTTGTTTGTTAACGCAGTACTTACAGCAAATACATGCTACTGCTTTTTTTTTTAATTTATCAATTTATTTCTTCATTATATTTGGAATAAAACCTTGATGTTTCAGTAATACTTTTATAAATGGCAAGTGCTACTTTTGTAGACAGAAAAATACATTTCAAAAGCAAGAATAGTCCAGTACACTGTTTAAACCTCAAACTTTCACCAAGAGTTCAGTGAATGTCATCAAAATATGCAAGGAGTTATGTTGGTTTCTTCGTTAATACAATCTGGATTACAAAAAACACATTTATACCAACTTCACAATGGGACTCTGGGATTAACAGTTCTCTGGTGTTTGGGAACGGAAAGGACTATGAATTCTACACAGCTGTATTCTTTACAGATACAAATACTGAGTTAAGATATTTTTTTCACTCAAATCAAACACAGAATAGTTAAAATGGCAGATTATATATGTAACAGGATTGACAACAAACTACTGTGTTTCCTCCTTTAAAGCTTCTTAAAATACTCCAAGGTTTTGCAAAAATACAAAAGTCTTATTATTTTTTTTTCCTCACACATTACAGTTGTAACCCAGGAAGAATTAAAAAAAAAAAAAAAAAAGCGTTATTCTTTTCTCGTTTATTTTCCTGCTATCAGCTACTGCAATATTAGACCTTGGTGCTTTATTTACAGAACTCCCCACTGACAAAAGATAGCACTGCATAATGAGTACACAAACGCATTTCAAGAGCACATCTTGAAAGCTGTTTTTGTAAAGTGCCTTCTGGCTGCAATATTTGAATGTACTGTATGCTGACAGTCAGTAGGGACAACAACACAGATGTGCTTTGTTTGGCTCCTAATGGATTCAGTCCCACAGAGCATTAAAAAGAGAGAGAGGGAAGAAAATTTAAGCTTTACCTTTTTATGAAACTCTGATCATGCACACTCTTTCTCTCTGGTCGTGTGGGTTGAAATAGAACCGAACAATAGTAGTCTATGTATAAGAGAATGCATTCTTGTCTCTTTTGAAAGAATGATTAAAGCTGATTTCTCCTCAATGAAATCTATCTTTAGATTATTATATTTAATTTTCAATGCATTCAAAAAACTTCATTCAATTTTCATTAAAAGGTATGCATAGAAATTTTTAAGTTGTGTTGTCTGTCTGGAAATATCATTTTCATTTTTTAGCAGTTGTGTGAAAGTTTTAGAATTTATTTTATTAGCTTACTGGAATTCAAAACAGAAATTATTATCTGCAGCACCTTGAAATACTTTGAGCATTTGTACAAAATACATAAATGTGAGTTTATACAAAATCACAGAACATGATGCATCTTCATCTCTTCACTTGCAGTTGGAGTATTAAATGGTCACCTGTAGTAGGAATGTCAGTATTTTTGCTGTGAAGAAGATAGCAAAGCAGCACTTTTGGAAATGAAAATCTAATTATTCTCAGGAAATCTGTATTTTGATTCAAATACTGCCAGAACATTATCACACATTACGCGACTATTCTGATAAAATCTAGGTTATCTTATCTTCTACTCTTAATGTGAACAACTGCTAATGATCAAGCTCCTTGAAGACCCTGACACTGAGAAGACATTTGTTGTTTAGCACATTGCTTATCTTTCAAAGAGGAAACGGTGCTGACTACAATCCCTTCTGTAGGGTGCTCTGACAGGAGGACTGGTGTGACAAGATGATGATCGCAGAACGTAAAACTGAGGTAGATTGCAAGACCAGTGCATAAACCTACATGTCGTAACAATTTCTTTTGCACCATGCTTTGCTGTCAACTGTAAGAAACTGTGTCAGGAGGAACTGAGAATACAAGCCAGTGCCTCATGTGGATCAACAGAGTATGTAAATATAACACAAACATAATAATCACAGTCCTAAAGTTTTCCAGATGCTAGCAAAGAAGCAAAAACGGTATCACAGAAACTAATATGAAAGATCTCACTAACTGCAGGTTATACCAATAATTCATATCAGATGACAGTGTGGTTTACATATCCAAATTCTAATGCATATTCATTTTTCAAACACCACAGTCAGAAGTGGAGTAGTAACCTTATATTGATTGCATTTATCCAAATACAAGCAGTACTTCTCTCTTATTAAAAAAAATTTATATATATGTGTGTATATATATATATATAAGCATAACATTTCTTCTTTATTAATTCTTACGAATTTTCCTACAAGAAGGAAGACAGATTCCAGGAACCGTAAAAAGCCTTCTGTCTTCATTGGACGAATGTGCAAGTGTCCTTTACAACTGATAATACTTCCCTATGACAGATGTCAGAAGCACCAATTATTGCCCTATAGTCTTCACATTTGTGTGCCTATTAACAATTATTAGCTCACTGAACTTCAGATGATTGCTTTATTTCTATCTACAAAGGATTCCACGCTCAAAACATCTGTCTGAAAACCCCTTAAACAATGGTTTGAAAACATCTCTCTCAAATTTCAGACCATCAGTCAATTGCCTTTGGCATCATTTTAAATGACGGTTAATCCACGTGGGTAGTTGCTCTAAGTAACAAGATAGTTGTATGATGTTGACTACTGAATTGGAAAATGCCTTAGGTCCTCGATTCTCAGCTGCTTAACAGTAAACATCATTTCACCTGATTGTGGACTTCAAGTTCAGTGTAACACAGAGAAACAGTAAGCAAAGAATGCAAATGTGATGAACACGATTAATAGACATGTCTAGAAAACAGGTCTTGTCAAACAGAGATGTCAGCACTCATACAGCAGACTTCTGTAAACACTGTGTAACACAGGCAGTTATATTATTTTGTCCCTGAGTGTAAAGATTGTTCTACAAGTACACTTTTATTTTCTGCTTCCAGCATCCCAAAATATTACATTGAAAAACTGGAGGAGAACTAAATGAAATGAAATCGAGAAAGCAAACTTTGTGATGACAACACTTCAGATGATCAAACTGCACTCTGCAGAAGTTCTGGAGGTTAATTGAATACTGACACTATGAAAAATTTAAAAGAACTTATACTTAGAACACGAAGATAGATAACCCATAGAAAGCACAGCACACTCTTAACAGTAAAAAATAAACAGAAATTGGAAAAGTCTATTGGGGCTTTTCATAGTCTTTATGTGAAGAATGCTTCTCTTTTTACAAAATTTCCTTTTTAATATTCTTTCTGAAAACATGTTGAAAACCACTTAGATACTGAAGAACACTATACTACCTAATGCTGAAATTTTATGACTGAAGAAAAACGTCCAATAAAACTGTCTTAGATAAACAACCAGCAGCTGATATATAGTAAAAAAAAAAAAAAAAATGCAATATCATCTTCAAAAAAAATGTAAGCATTTTGCCAAAATGTATCACCTGTCGTGTTTATTAATTTTTGGAGCAATGAGGCAAGTGGGATTTCTCTTGGTGGTCTCAGTTCTTCTCTATTTTGTTGTCTGCTCCATGACCGTATCACACAGCATTCCCATTGTTCATAGCCATTTCATACTTCAAGAACATAGTGATGGTTCTTGGATGAGTCAATACACTGTCCTGATTTACTTTAAGAAAGGACTGAAATATTGACATAAACGAAGCTTGTAATACAGATATGATTTCATAATGTTTTAGAAAATATCTGTGTTTATTACCAGTTAGTTTCAAGTTTCCTGATTACCATGCTACTTAGGTTTGCAAAGAAATTTCAACATAGGAGAGAGATTTTATTTTCTGAATTTGATTTTTTCAACTTTGAGTCAATTATAACATCCAAAAGGGTTTGTCAGATTAGAAGGAAAGAAAAGCAATTTATACAGACATAAAAATGTAAAACTCAGTATTATCTATGCTTTCCACAGCTATCAGCGAAGCACAGAAATAACTGAGATCATTTTTTGTGATTTCAGTGCAAGCAATCTGATCTGAGCTACTGGATTTGCCACATTTAAATCCCATACGTCTTCCTCATGCCAGTCTCGAACTGGACTTACACAAAGTTTGCTGACAGTCAATAACAGAAATGCATTGTCACACAAGACTGCCACATAATTCGATTCCTTTCAGTCCTGAGATAGCTTTACCATTTGGAATTAGTAAAACCACCCCTCTCCCTGTTTTTTACATATTTAGTTCTGCAGTATTTTATAGGGGAAAGGAAAGCACAAGATGCATATGTTTCAGAAGTACCCTCACTGCCTTTCAGCCACACTGCGTTCCAGGATTGGAACCAGAGAGCTTATCCCAAACTTTTCACATATTTTTAAAGAAGGAGAAGAAAAAGGAAATAAATCTATACTAAATGATTTTGCTTTAAAAGAGTTAGACCAAAATGGAAAGCACTAAATAATGTTTTAACAGCGAAATGTCAAAATACTCTTAGAATTCAGAAATGTTTGTGGGTGAAGAATTACTGAGCAAAACACTACACTAGTTCTTTTATTCTATGCATAAGTATCCTCTGCAGTGCCATAGCAACTTTTTGATGTATTTTTCAAAAGGTTTTTCAACTCAACCTACCAGGTGGTTTTAGGGACTCAAATTAATGTGCTGAAGCTGTGTGCCAGCAGTTATCAAAGAAAGCGTGGCATGCATCCTAATACTCTCACTTTGTGATCAGTCAGCTCCTATATTTGTGTGCATATGTATGTGTATTTTCATATTCACGGTCAGAATCTTGTGACACTGCAAATAAAATAGTGTGGCATTTTACTACACTTATGTATGTAGCAGTGACTCACTGACTGAAGCTTTTCAAGAAAACACACTAACTGAATTCATTAGAACAGCTTGAAAAGCAGGCTTTTCAGTTTCTACTGGTCTAACAATGTATGCCTTCTGCAGGAGAGATATGAAGTTTGGTTTAATTCTGAAACAATCCGTTCATATAACTAAACAGAATAAATGCCCCAGGTTTCCTTTCCCTCCAAAGAGCATTTCACTAAGTTAAACATTTATTTCCTTCAGGTATGTGATTTATTGAGAAAAGTGCCAGCAGACATGAATATTTGTGTATAGAAATAACAGGAGATTCTCTTAATTTGGCTGGCTTTTATTTCTGACAAGGAATGGAAAAGGGAGAGAGAAAAAGCCCTCTTTCCTGCTTTCCTCCTACAGGTTGAATTGGCTACAGGATTCTCTCTGTTCTTGCTTTAGATATTCTGTTCTTACACAGAAAAATATTATTAATCTTTTCTTTCTTTGTATCTAAAGCAGTCTTTGTATCAAATGGCTGCTAATTGCACTTAGTTTTGAAGGAGAAATCCTAGTATTTATTTATTTGTATTGGGTAGTTGTTCCATTCCGTTACAGGATGGTAGTGTGAGAGCCAAACAAAAGTTCCACGTGAAATTATTTACTGAGATGTAAGAAGGAATGGCCTTCGGAGGAGTCCATAAATAGAAATGTCATCCAAATCTAAACAATATATACTCATCAGCAGAATTCATATATACTGTAAAACAGATTATAGCACACATTAAGACAAACACACATTTTATTTACTAAGCCTTAAGTATATCCTTCTCTAAATTATTTTAAGGAAGACATCAAGTAGACTAGTACTTTTTTGAGTTGAAGAGATTACCTGAACTTCCTTTAATATATTAAGCATTTTCTTCAAAAACAAGAAAAAAAAAAAAAAGCATTTACAGACTAAACATTAAACCTTGGTCTCTATGTTACCCTACCGCATACTGATCAAGTTACAGTCAGTAATTGGTACAACCTTTTGTAGAAGATTGTACTATCTAGCTGCAGCCAGCAGTCAGATCTCATACAACCAAACATATCTCTACTTCAGTTTGAACAGGAATGGGACTGGAGGAAAGCTTCATGATGCCACATGCAGGCAATGCAGGTTGCGAAGGCTGTTCTTGTTCATCAGCCAAGAAACTGAAAAATTTTGGTTAAATGCTTTAATACTGGAACTTATGGTACAGAACATTGCTGCAAGAAGCAGCAACCAGACCAAGCAGCTTTCTGGAAAGCCTTTCTCCAGCACCAAAGTGAACTCAACTCTTCAAATTTCCTAGGGAACAGAATTCTTAGTGAAACACAAAGTGTACAGCATTGAGAAGTGACCAACATACTGTTAAGCGAAGGTCAAATTGCATTTACTGCAGCCATACCCCATTATGCATTGATTTATTTAGGAATGTCTGTGTTACTATTGTATAATATTTGTGTGCCTGCACCAGAAGTTTTAATTGTTGACAAACACGTTTAAGAATCTGGGATAAAAATTTACTGCAACACTAGTGCATCACTATCTGCCAAATGTGTCTTCACAGGTTCATCTGCCGACACAAAAATCTTTCATTTAGATTTGGTAAGGTAATGGCGCTCAATGACCAGCTTATCTAATGTTGGACCGACTAGACGATGAGCCTTCACTTCCAAGACTGCATACATTTGGGATTGTAGACAATAAGTCTTACTACTTTCCAAGAGGTTACAGGGCAGAGTACTCAGAATTCAAACCACTATGAATAGAACACCTAAAACAAACGTCTCTTTTTTAGAGCTAGTTTACAAGTTTTTATCTGTAAATACGAGGTTGCAATCCAAAGCCAGGCTGAAAAATTAAACTACCAAAAATAACGATTTTTAGGCTTTCTCCCATTGTCTCTATTAGTACACAAACACTGTGGCCTATAAAGCAGCATGAAACAGAAAAATAGAAAAATAAATACAAGTTATAACTAAAACAATTTCTAAGGAAAATGTAACTATATTTCTTAAGAAGTATCCTTGAGAGGAAAAGTAATCAAAAATACAAATCAAAACTTGTACAAGTAAGGATCTCAAAATATAAAAGTGCATTTGTTTCACCAAAAAGCCCTCCAGATTAAGCCAGAAATGCTATTAATTTGATTAATATAATGGGACAGAATCACAAAGACTTTTTCTTAATTTTTAGCAGCAAATTTACTTGAGAAAGTATACAGTCGCACCTATATGCCAAGAAAACTGAAATGTGCAAAATGATAATGACAGAGTTATGTTCACTTTTGGTTGACGAGAGCAAAAGCCCTAACAAAATTTAAAACCTATGTATATACAAGAATTATTTTAGAAGGGTCATACTTACTTGAGCATTCTGTGTTGAATAAATTTTATAGCTATGCATTCTTTTATCAATCTTGAAACTCTATTCTTACCTCAATCTAGAGAAATATATATAAATATACACAGTCTGTATTTACAGCTGTTTATACAGATATCTACAGTCACTATCAGATCAGCTTTTACATCATTAATGCTGAACTTCAGAAACAGACACTTGGGTGAACAAAAATAGCTTATCTGTATGTTTACAGAATACTAATAAAGATAGTAATTGTTACACTGGGATCTAATTATTTGCAGCTTTGTTTAATAACAAACAGAGTGAAGTTCATGCTACACTTAATCCGTTCTCACTGTGGGCCTGCCACAAGGAGCCTTTCCATGCAGTGGCCACCCATGTCCATCCACCTAGCCACGTCCCCTGCACCAGGTCTGGCAAACACATGGCCAGACAGATCAGATTGCTGAGTCAGAGAATATCAAACCACATTTTCTTTTGGGATTGTCTGCAGATCCAACTCAGCCTGTGTGCAGCCTAGGGAAGGATGCTCTATTTCTAGAGCATCATCTTCCAGGAGCAGCGTGCCTTTAGGTCAGATTCACCACCATGGGAAACTACAGCCCCTGCAGCACTTAAACAAACAGAAAGCCAAATTTGGCCACAGAAAAACGTGGCAGTAAATCACACAGATGCAGGATCAACTGCAACGATGTGCTAATGCATGCCATACTCATAACATTATCCACTAAATGCAGCTCATACACACAAGCATTACAACAACAACATCCACTCTTCTTCAGGACCACACAAACATATATCCTTTTCTTTCTGACACTTACTGTAAAGCACAATGTTTAGCTAATACTTGTAGACTTAATTCTCAAGTGAGTGCCTAACTTCTTCCAGCTCATCCCTTGGTTATGACTTGCTGCCAGAACATCTAATAGTTTTTAGAGGGTTTTTTATTATTTTTATTTTTTTGCATGAGTAAATAAAACACATGTTGTGAACTGTTACTATCAAGAAGCTAGAGTAAAATACCACATTATCTCTGACTCTCAAGCGTCTGGATTTAAGCCAGTATACTCAGAGGGAAAACTTCATGGAATAATAAGAGGAGTAAAGAGAGCACAGTATCTCCAGAGAAAAACAAACAAACAAACAGTGCACAGAGCAGTTAAAAAACCATGCCAATATCAAGAACAGGAAAACTACAGTGGAAAAGGAAACCAAAAACATATCCTCTCAATAGAGCTTCCAGTAGGGTAGAAGACAAATGCACAAAGTTTTTGTATCCAGCTGTAGTGCAGTAACAAGCTAGTTTCAAGTGTTCCGTGCTTCCCATCAGCCCTTACAGAACAATCTAAGGCAGAGTAAATGAGCAGTAACCAAATATCCAGTGATCTGTAGTTCATTTACCTGACAGTTTGTCCTGACCTAAGCAGGTTAGCCTCTAGCAGCAAAATGGCTTTTCTCTCTTTTTACATATTACATAGGAATTCTTAAATTTTCTCTCTCACAAGCCCTGCTCTTCTTGAGTTTGCTTCCAGCTCTAACCACTGCCCACACTGAGGACACTGTCAATATGTGCACAAACACAATGACGTTACTGTTATCACACAATCTCTCAAAAAGAAGTCACAAAATCACTCATGTCATGTACATACAAAGTAAATTGGCACAATGACACTAATATTTATCAAGTTATTTGGATTACAGATATACACAAAGATGGTAATAGTCGTTAAAGATTTCTAAATACAGAAGGGTGACACTGCAGTGACAGCTAACTTCAAAAGTGGTAGGCTTGCTAATATGTACTGTAGCAAGCTCTGCATTTGCAGAGCAGAAAAAGGAAAACCACTATGAGCTAGCAGACCAAACACCACACAGGCACTGGCATACAACACCAAAAGCCTCATCCTTATGCCAATTAAGTTGTGACACAACGACATTGATTTTAATAGGTTCAGATCCTGGTAAGAGTTTCTGTCACCAGTGACCCAAATCAGAACTCAGTTGCTTTGCTTAAAGCAGAAAGCTAGTGTCCTCTTCAGTAATGCCAGAAGCCCTCTTCCATATAGTAGTGAATTTTCTGTGCGTATGTACTTAAACTCTTTCAGTTGTACTCCTCTTTAGAATACTCTACAAAGGTTAAGAAACTTTTTGCATACAAAGATAGCCTTCCTATGCAGCTTTTTAAGAATATGTCTTACATATTGAAAATATTATGCAGAATTTAAAACTAAATCACATATTATTCAAGGAGAATCTGATTCTAACTATGAATGCAAAAGCAAGATACTGCAATTTGTACTTTTAGTTTCTCCACAGTTAATGCATACAACGCCTACAGAACACTCATGAATTAGGAAAAAAAAAAAAAAACAATTCAGTTTTCTGGTTTTGGCCATATATTTTAGCAAGCATTACCAACTTTAGTCACTTAAATATCTAATGTCCTGAGGAGGTGCAATGGAAATATCCAGTACTCAAATGTAATCATCACTCAAGTAAGGATTTAACAAATTGTATTTCAACGATCTGAGGTCCCAGTACAATGAACAAACAAAATGAAATTATTAACAGAGTTTTTCACAGTTATTTGCTAATTAATCACTGTGTTCAGAGATGAAAACTAGTGCCACAGGACATTACCAGAACACTATATCTGATGCATATGCATCATTTTTTTTCATAGATTCCTTGTGGCAGCACTACCTTTTCAAACCCTGCTCATGTTTCATATCACTGCACACCAATGCACAACCACAATTACGCTATTCTCTATACATAGTAAAGCACATAGATAGAGTCAATACAGTAATCTTCTGGTATTTTTTAATATTACAAATTGTAGAAGGAAAAACCCTACTGTGATCATTGAACCACGTCATGATCCTTCCTAGGAAATCTCTGCAGAGATAAAGATAACACAAACTTACCTTTAGAAATCAGATGAGGGACACAGCTATCATAACAATGGTAGCTGAGTTCAAATGCTTAGTCTGCAGGGGATAGAAATGCAGCATGCTCCACGAGTAATTTTTATTTCTTTATTTATTTAATGCAAGTGCAAATGGTCTTTTCAGGGTTCCACTTGAAACCCCTACGCTAGAACTAAAAAGGTAGGCGTGCCTCAGGCTATATTAATCTTTGCATTTTCTGATTTTTAATGCAAACCAAAAGACAGTCCTCAAGCACAACAACCTAAATCATCATCTAAACTCAGGAGCAACTTCTACATAGGAAACAGTACTATGTTGGACTCTGGCAACTTGCAGCAGAAGTCTTCTAGATACTTCTATATACAACAGACAACACATCACATGAAGCAGCCCTTCCTGGTTGCTTTTTCAAGCAAATGTGGGAACAGAAAAAAGCATTCAACTGAGCGTCATTTCCTAAGAATGTCTTCCAGAAACAAAAACGCAAGACAACATCAGAGGCAGATGCTGGTGGTATGACAGCAGAGGCTGAACCTTCCCACCAATATTCCGTTATGTTCTGTTAAAATAGACACTCTAATATTTCAATGTTTTAAACATATCAATATGGAATTTTAGCTTATAGTGGTGAAAGACATCTTGCACGTGCCCATGATCTTATTAATAGGTTCCTAAGTGTATGTGGTTTGAAGTTCTTTTTCCATACACCACGAAATTCCTCTGCCAGCAGGAAGAATTGAGAGCTTAATAGATAAATAAATAACATCTAAATTTGCATTTAGAAAATAATTCCATATTGAAAAAGATGCATTATTTCATATAGAAACTTGCACTGAAGTTTATATTAGAAAAAACACTTTCCCTCCCCAGCTTTCTCCTAGTAAGGGAAGTAGATTATGAGTGTAATGTGAGCTGTCTATTACATGCCAGAGACTCCTACTGCTCGACTCAGGAATGACTGTATCTAAAGGGATCTTCTTCAGAGACCAGCAGATTGCTTCCTTGAAGAAAAAAAAGTATCATCAAAAGAAGTTAGCACAAGTTTAAAGAACCTTTGGCAGGGGGTGTGTGTGTTTATATATCACGTGTGAATGCCTTCAGGAGAAAACATTAAAAAAAAAAAAACCTACATCAAATTATATACTGTAAGGTCTTTTGATTAAGTTTTCTATTTTTCTTCTGTCCTCCCTTCTGAAACTGTAACAAAGTCAAAGTGACTTCTGAAATACACCATTACAAATGAACTTACAGGTGCTTCACAATGCCTCACACTGTTTATGAATATAAAAATGTTGTATTTAAGATCTGAGCAGATGATCTGAGAAGAGCTAAAACAAACCATGAAGCAATAAAAAGAAAAAAAAAACAACAATTTCATGTTACTGTGATGCTGAAGAAGCCTCTTGGCTATCTGAGATTCTGCAAATTATTAAATCTGGGCATGTTTTGTCAGTGCTGTTTGTTGATAGTATAAAGGCAGTAGATGCTAGGTAAAGAGGACTTGTATTATGCTTTAAACATTTTAACTGATGTTACTCTCAGGTGTATTGCAACTAATGAAATTTTCCTGTGTGAAAATGCATTGTTTTTTCCCCCTCAGGTCAGGCAAGAAACTCAGCTCCCATAGGAAGAATTGCACTCATCTCAGAGATGCTGCTAGAGCTAAGTCAATTCATACCGTCAACAATCTGCCTTTTATATTTTTATTTTTTGATGCTGATTTTTCTGGTACAAAATCGCTTTTAATCCAAAATGTTATTTTTGGGGTAGAGCTTATCTTTTTGCCAAACTTTTCATCACATTGTTATAATGTTCTGTAAAGCTGCCAGGTTCACACAGACAGGAAGATCAGACAACCCTCAGACAATTAAGCATTCTTTGAAATATCATTAAATAAATTAACTGAAATTGACTTTGAGATAAGTACAGAACCAAGATCGACAAATTATTAGCAGGATGGTTTCAAGTATCTTAGACAAACCCCTTCTAATTCCCTTGCTCACTCTTCATCAGAATGAAAGAATTAAATAATTAGTTTAAGTGCTTTTATTAAGAGACATGACTTCCATGTTCTTTCTATAATCCTGAAACATAGCTTCACAGAGTATAAAGCCTGTTCTCTCAATCCTTTCTAGGTTTTACTTGCAAGCTACACAGTCTCATGGAGAAATGCCACTTATAAGATTAATTTTTAGCAGAAATCCCTTTGACCTTTTAGAAATTAGTGTACTCACTGCAACTTATCCACCAAAAACAGAGCTCTCCAGCAAAGTAATAAAAATCTCAGAGATAAATAATCATTATTTGCAGATGAAAAATGTCTGTTTTCAACAGTCTGATACAACCCTTAGTTACTGATGGAGTGAAAACCAAGCTGTGATCATCACTGTCGTATTGGTATTTAAAGAACAAGCCAAGCTGTTCTCAGTGAGATTTGACCACTGTCCAACATTACCCATTACTGTTTAAAGCAGACTCTTATACTTTTGAGAGCATTTGTTTCTGAACTGTCAGTGACTTGTAAACATTCAATGCCATTTTAGATACTGGAAGCCACTTGCCATCCCATTTGCTAACCTTGATCTGGGTCTCTGTGAAACCATAACATAAGTTCGCCAAAAGAGAAAGATCTAGAATGAAATGGGATGGGGGGAAGAAATCACCTTCTCTTTCTGTTTCTTCCCAGATCAGACAGCAAAAGCAGTAGAAGCCAAAAACCTATTGCAGAACAAACTCCTATGAAATAGGTTTCTGGTCCTGCCAAAGTGTTAAGAAGCACAAAAGAATGAAATGAATATGTCCAGCTATAAACTCTTAATCAACAGTACCAATCTACTCACTGTGAAGCAGGTCAGTGACAACTAGGTGAAGATTTAACAAAGGGTCGGCCATCATTCCAAAACCTCCTCCCTCTGCAGAATTACTGGCAAAGGATTTTGATAGTTAAGCAGTAAGAATCCTCCAACAAAGTTGTTTTTGAAAATATAAATAACATACAGCAGCCATAAGATAAAACAGAAATGACATTGGGCTTAAAGAAAAGTAGATTTTGCTGGCACAATGTACAGAGTACAGAACTGAGAGGCGATTAAGTAAATTAATCACTTGTGCAACCAAGTGGAACTTCACCAATAGAGCAATAAAAACACCTCATATAAAGGCAAAGGCATTTGGGATATCCACTAATTCAAAAGACTGTTAATCTTCAAACTTGATAGTTAGAATGAACCTCCCCTCTTTAAACCCTAGGGGCTGGATATAGCTCATATGAACTGCTGAAATGAGAAAATGCAAGGCATGTATTAAATATCCCAGAGGCAGCAGTACTTAGTCCTCTAATAGGCATTCAGCCTAGCTCTTCATACCTGAATGCTCCAGTGAGCTCTTTGTGTGTGCTATACTAGATGGTATTTTTGCTGTGACATCAACAACTATAAATCATCCCTCCTTTTCTCTTCCTAGGTGAACTCAAATTTTCTGAACTCAATACAGATTAATCTGTAGGCCCTCTTTTCCTAAAATGGTTTTTATCCTGTTGAGGAAGTAAAACAAGAAAGTAGTAAGGTTGTAAACTTTTTTACATTCTAAAGTTTGAAACAAAAAACAGTTACTACCAGAACCAAAAGTCTGAAAAAAATGCACATCAGATCAAAAAAACAAAAAAAAAGTGAAACCACCAAACATTCGAAAAGGGAACTATACCATCTAAGTTATATTATATTACAAAAACATGAGTATGGCAAAGCATTCACTGATATTCTAAAGTTATAATGTAGTCTTGAACAGCAGAATTAATCTGTGCTCCTTCTATAGTTTGACAGACATTTATACAATGCAAATGACTGAAATAATTTCAGATGTTCTCAGCATCTAGCAAATTGTACCCATTATTCATTTATACCTTTGATTTATTTTTCTCCGAGTTAAGGGAACTCAGATGAATAGCTCTAAATCATGCGTCTTCATTGTGAACAACTTCCTCAGGCTTCAAGGGACCTTGCCTTTCCAATCCAGCAATGAAATAAATTTTCAAAGTACAAAAACACTTAATTAAGAATTTTTGTTTTATTTCAATAGGACTTAGACATCTACAGGTCTTAGTGCAACTGTGTTTCATGACCACTACTTCCATCAGTTCAAGGATCTTTTCAGCACCCTACACCATACAGAAACAAAGATAGCACTTAGAACAACAACAAAACAAGTCAAATAATCCACAATTTAAAACCACCAACAACACAACAACAAAACAAAAAAGAAACTTTATATCTAGATGTTACCTACTCCCCAATTGGACATTTTACATCTACTTTTATGTACAGGTGAAGGTACTATAGTGCATTAGACCAGAGTTCTTGTAGGTACAGAAATTCCTTAAATATTCCTGTCCCAGAGCACTAATTCTACCAAAATCCAAACAAGTTTAACACACTTAAGCTAAAGGAAATTTACTGGTGTCATTTTATTTTAATTTATTTTAAATCAGTAAAGAAAGTTAGGTCTCGTTGGAGTACATTCTCACAGATGTTTTAGCATCAGCCAAATAAGAGAGGAGGCCAGAAAATTAAAAAATAAAATAAAAAAATAAAAAAAACAAACCCAGAAAATACTCTATAACTCTTTCAAGAGTTTTCTGTTATCTGTATATTATATATATATGATTAAGCATACAAAAAATATACAAATAAAGTACAGGAATATACACACGTCTTTCCCAAATACTCAACTGTCATAATTCCTTCAAACACAGTTAAGAAGCAAGTTTCACAATAGGAATCTACCCACCAAAACCAGTTTCCTAGGCAGTAGAAACGCAAACTTTGGAAGATTTCATGAGTGAAGGCAGTCCTACTTGGACTTGTTTCTTGGTTTAAGTTAACTCGAGTTCATCAAAACATCAGTATACGTGACATAGTGGGTCATTACCTTCACAGGAGGAAATTTCCTGTCATGCATAACCTTCAGAAAAAATAATCATTTCTGCCTTAATGCAGATAAAGATGTTTCATTGTCTAAACACAGAATAGCACAGGCAACTCTATCTCACACTGTAGCTGCTATTTCAAATAATTTTGTGAAATCCCTCTGGAAATTCACCAGAACAGTTGATAGAAAAGCTGTGGGAAGTGACAGTGTTCCACCAAGAAACACAAGAATTTCTAGTCAACAGCCACACAGCTGTAAGGATTAATGAAACTAAAAATGCCTCTTTAGTGCCATGCAAGTTCCTTGCAATTCACAAATCAGCCCACTAAATATGATGTAAGTTGACCAAGGCTGAACAACAACAACAAGCAACAACCTACTTGTCATACCAAAGAACACCGAAGTTCTGATTTGTATGTGATACAATTACCAATTTTTCACTTTTTAAGTGCAGTAAAAACAACAGTTTAAAAAAGACATTATTTGTTAAAACTCGAGGAAAAATATTCTCTCTCAACATATTAGAATGTTTTTTTCCTATATTTTAATCTTCCTCTCTTTACCTCTTCTTCCTGGTCCTTCCCACCTGACTCATTACGCTTCTTACTTTCATTTCCAAATGTTGCTCAAGGACTACTACTACACAAAGAACAGAAAAAAAAAAAGATGTAGATTACTTCTCATGTCCACTACACAGACATAATTTGTCCTTTATTTTACTTCTTCAAGAGAAACATTTGTATTTCAGATTACTAAAAATTGCTTTGAATTGTTTTTATTTACATAGCCCTAAGTTTTACACTAAATCAGTCCCATACAAATTCTTTCAGAGTCATTTAAACTAACTGGAAACAGATCTAGTTCTTCCCTTCATTACTTATTTTTATAGTAGTTGGCCTTTTTCATGGATGCTTCAGGAGATAAGGAAGTTGGGTTGGACAGCATCATACACTCCAGAGTGCCAAGGACACTTTCTGCACCCATTACAGTTCAGATGTACCAGAACAGATACTGTGGACAGGAAACAACGAAATTCACACACAACATACTGGGAGTCTTTTCAATATTATTTATGCAGACCAACAAGATTCACAAACATCTAACTATTTCTCCCTAACTTCACCCCAAAATACACCATGTTGTCTTGTGCTATTCAAATACCCCATGTGAGATGTTGGATGGGGGATTCCAAACCTTCTCCCCTACACAAAGCCATGGTTGTGACCTTACAACTTTGGCAAGTTATAGAAACTACCAGATTCAGATGACACCCTTGATAACACACTAGTGAAAACAACATAGATATAATTTTTAAAATATGACAAAACTTTCATAAGGTACAGAACAAGTTTCTTCCTGAAACACCACTGCTTTCATTTGGTGTGTTTGTCCCTGTTACTTAAGAAGAACAATGGTTTGTTATTTCATTTATGTGATTTTTATTAATTCACAACAGATTTCCCAGACAACTCTGATAGGAATACTTGTATGCTGTATTGCAAACATAAAAAATAAAATAAAAAGAGCCCAGTGGAAAACGGGTGGCCCCAGTTTTACTCATCACAATGGGACGTGACTAAAACTCAGGAGAAAAACAAAACAAAATTGAGAAAAGCACAAACAAATTCTTCCAGGTTTATTTTCTGTGCTAGCATAAAACCTAAAGCAGTGTTGATACATACATACCCCCCTATTCTTTGTTAATTTTCTGTGTATAGATTGGCAGATTACATACTTTTTCTTAAACCTAGAGTATGCTATGCATTGTACAAGTGCTTTACATTGTAAAAAAAGTTGCCATATACTGAGTTGTTTTATAGTATCATGATTGTTTAGTCTGTACAGCTAATAGTTCTCTAATATTTTTCTCTCACTTAATAAAAAACTTAATCCTAAAGATTTTCCTTTTTTTCTAAGTGGAATGTTTCATATTCATACGAGACATCTGAGCACTGCCTGTTCACAAAGTTTCACTTCATTTCAGTGTCCAAAATATTAATTTCCTAATTGCCTTGCATTCGTACACATTTAAAGATTTTTTTCCCAGCAAATCTATACTACCTCTATTAATCTCCATTGGAAAGCATTCTCACCATACCAAGGCTAACGCTAAAAACAGAAGTAACAAGATTAAAAAAAATTCACATAGGCTCCAGCTAATGGAGTCTAAATCCAAGAATAAAATCTTTAGCTCAGTTTTTTTCATTTCTATTTAGAAACTGTATGAATGTAATTTTTTTCCCCCCTTAAATCTTTCTATTGCTAAGAAACTTGCTTCCCACTGTTTCTGACAATGGAGGCTTAGAGAGCAGTAACAGTTTCAAGGAGTGGTGCACATTAACTACTACTTCCCAGACCTAAGAGCACACACTGGCTTTTCTCTTCATTTAGACAAAAATACAAGGAGGCTAATTGAAAACCCTTATCTTGGCCCATTTCTATCTCTTTATCTCAGTTAAGAACAAAACAGTTTAATGCAGGAATCACTTCATAAAATCCTCAGTACAGTTAGACTCTATAATTCTTTGATCTGGCCTTCGACGCCTATTACACTTGTTATAAATAAACCTTTTAATTAAACACACAATGCATATGCAACTACAGCTGTTCTTTAAAAATTGAGCTTTAACATAGCTTCATTCATATATATGCAGTTATTATCAGCTTCCTTTAAACTCAAGTCAGAACAGTTCAGAAATTATAGTTTTTGGGTGCTGAGTATCTTATTTTTCCTGCACGAAGATTTTAAATTCATAATAAACAATTTACATTTTAACAGGTTTTGTTTCTGAATTGAAATACATATATTATTCTATTTATTTTCATTGTGATAGCTCGATACTTTCATTTGTCGCTTTTTTTTTCCACCCAATGACAAAAGAGGTTATAGTAATCAGACGCTACCTTTCAAGGGTGTGAGATGTACCCCTTTAGAGCTGAAACCAGTACTGCAGGTCCAACTCCACAGTAAACTCAGCAACAAGGAAAAACAGAGGTACACTCTTCTTCTTCCCTTGTCAGAATTAAGTATATCCAAGGATGTGCGTGGATATGAAGAAAATCATGGATCAGCCACAGCTCTCTATTTTCAGTGCCAAAACATTCCAGCTGTTCATTCTAAACTATACCTGTGTTCATTTTCTCAAATGTACAATTAGTAATTTAACTTCAAATTATTATTATTATTATTATTTTTACTTTATTACTATTTTATTCTGTTTAATATCTTGGAATGCTCAGGTAATCCTAGAATTAGACACTGCGCAACATCAGTGCAACAGGATGTTCATTGAAACGTGAGACTACTACTAAAAGACCTCGCCATGCTCAGGGCTGTGATCCTGACACTTGCTACTATCTTTGCTGTAGTGAAGGACTGAAATTTCCTCCCGTATATTTGTAGTTGTACAGATGATAAGCATTACGTTCCTATTTCTATTGGAACTCTGTGGATGTCGTGAAGTGCATACCACAAGAGAATTCCACACGTGTTAATAAAGCATGATCAAAGCCTCTTTGCACATGGTTAATACTTTCCCACTACATCTTGATAGATGATCAGAAATAAAGTTGGCTTGTACATATTTGATTTCAGTACTGCTTAAAGATTGTATTTGACAATAAAAGTAAATTCATCTAGGGACTACATGCCAGAGAACTGAAGAATCTTTCTAAGAGGAAATCCCTAAGGAAATGCAGGAACGTTATATATACATATATATATATATGATACATTACAATCAGTCATGAAAATTATAGAAGTAAGTTTTTTAAATCTAAAATTCCAAGATGTTTTTGGGGATAATTAGGAAGAAGTTATGACTGAGGAAAGAAAAAAAAATACCACCTTTATTGTATACACAGGACTTCATTTGCATGCCACACAGTGGGGCAAAATACAGATTTTTTCAGTATTTTTACCCAGATGTGCTGCTTTTACTCTTGTACTTATGTGTATAAAGCATTTAGAAGAAATAATCTTCAAAGTCTGAGTGCCAGAGTTTCCTTATTTCGGAACTCAAAATTAGTAACTCAATTCCCAATACAGAAAAGTAGCAGCACTCACCGGACTCAGCAATATTACCCTCTTTTCTATGCTATGCACTTCATTAATATTCCTCCTCTAATATATACCACCAGTCCTTTTACAACTCAGACTTCACTAGGTTCCCCTATAGTCTTCCCCTACCATCTGTCTCTGTTACATTGTCTCAATGCCTCATGGTTACACAAGGAACATTACACCATCTCACTTGTGAGCTTCACTTAACTCTGATGTGATGTTTTTGATACACAACGCATACACAGACCTTCCAAGTACTATTTCAGTAATTAACAGTAATAAAGGAAGATCCAGAACCCTGACAATTAGTTCAAGAAGGACAGTGTATACAGTGGGTGGTTTGATTAAAGGTTTGATGCTCCTCCCCACCTTTCAGTTCTCGCCTGCTACTGAGAACGAATTATCTTGAACAAGGATACTTTATGTATGCACGTAGCCTACAACATTCTGAGCAGCTTTGGAGGGAAGATATGCTAGTCTGATACAAAATATCACAATTGCTCAGTTTACATAAAAGTCCAAGTATAATTATATCTATTCTGAATGTTAATTTACTGTGAAAAATCAGAAGTAAAAAAAAAAAAAAAAGGAAAGAATGCTAAGAAAAACCAAACACTAATACAAAAATTTGCTGTAAGAAACTGAAGATTAAATAAGTTAATATTAAAGGTTACAAATGGTTGCTAAAATAAATTCTGCTTTAACAGAGATTGATTTAATGCAAGAATACCTTTCTGAGAAAAATAATATTTTGCAAGGCAATCAACACTGTAGTAAATATCTATGTCAAGAATTTGGATTTTATTTTCTATTTCTGCTGTTCCATAAAATCTTTGAACTCTCTCAAATTTAGAGGTATCTTTAGCTGTATGTTGAGATCAATACCCTTCAACAGCTTCCTTGTTGAATCACGTAACCCTCTGCAGCAACTATTTCCCCTAGTTTCATGCCCAGGTTCAGATTTATATTATAACATCATCTCCCCTTACTACTGCAAACACTATACATGAATTATCCTCACTGTTCCTTGACAGTCTTTTAAAACTCCTGGTTCATTCTCCACTCAATTTTCAAGGCAACTAATGGTTCTACCTCTGTAACTTCACTGAATGACTAATCCTGTAGGGCTGACAGGATTATGCTGCAGCCTTAGAACTCTGCTATAGTCACAACACTCCTTCTCTTCATGGCCTGTAAAGCAGGGATAGAAATACAGCAAATGGAGCTACCATAAGGTGCCTGCAACTCATATTTCACACTCAGTAAGCCCTACTGTGTCTACATTTCATGTGTGGTTTTCTTTTTCCCCTCAAAAGTAAGCCCATAATTCCCAGTAATGGACTGGATTTTCCCCCCACTTAGTCTGGCTTCTCCACAATGATTCTGGGGACCCTAAAACTGCTGTTCAACATTTTCCAAATTGAAACACATTTGGCATCTGTTGGTCTATGTAGCTGGAGTGACTGAATCCTTCCGAGTATGTTCATGCTGTTCCTTCCAGCATTCAAAACATTATCCAACTAATTAAGTAAAAATAAATGAAAAAAGAGGTTAATCTTGATAATTAAGGAAATTAAATCCTGTAAAGATCCAAAAAAAGATAAATACTTGACTAACACATGTCTTAGAACAAAGAGGTTCTAAGTTTCATTATGTGATAGTTGCTTTTTCCAGCTAAGCGTAATCTTTTCTATTCTCAAAGCTTTCTACTACCCTGATAAGTTATTTTCACAGTGCCTAAAAGAACAGTGGAAGGACTTAAGTAAAGATTTTTGTAAGTATGGTTTTTATAGCAAAGCAAGGCACTAAACCACTACCACAATTATAGCCTAGCACCCTTAAAATCTAGCTAGCAGAATTAAAATAATGTAAAATAACAGAGAATAGCATTATATCCATACAGATCTACTGAAATTACTGATTATCGCAGTAACCCAGCGCTATGCTCTAGGCAATCTCCCAGGCAGAAGATAACAAAATTACTTTGGGATTCTTCTTGACATAAGAGATGTTCTCATAACACAGATTTTGATTTGACAAGTTAGGAGTATTTGCTGCAATAGCTGTGGATCTCATTCTGTGGCAAAACTGAAGACTTCTCTGTTCACGGTTGCCCATATATCGTACTAAAGTGCACCAATGAGAGCTGTGGTACATAGTTTCAGCTTGCCAGCAGTGGGACAAGTAGCTACACTTTATCTTTTTTATACCTATTAAGATAAAATCCATCTTTTGTTTCCTTGTCACAAGCTTATTGGCTTAATTATAACAGACTTTATATATGAGTATGTAAAGTAGAAGTTAGTAACACCAAGTCACAGCCAGTTATCTCAGTTTCTATTAGGGATGGAGGAAAGAAAGAAGCACATTGTAAAACTGCATCTTTTTCATTTCACACAGCTCTTACAACCAGGATAGATAGAGTCACTTTTCTCTTTCTTGTATCATATTCTAGATGTGTCTGTTTCAGTCCAACTTGCTCTTACCTTCACAGCTGGACTTAGTTTTTTGGGGGAAACAGACCCAATCCCTTTACTTCTTTGGACTAATTAAAATGTTTGAGTCCGAAAGAAGGGAGACAGTACATGTAAGTCACGCTTCGGCTCCAACCTTTTAAGCATTATTAAATCATCTTTTTATAATTTCATAACACAATGCAGTAGCAAAGCACACACAGTACAACCAGGCCACAAGAAAGCATCATACAGCATTCCTCAAATATTAAGATTAGGTTCGCACAATAAAAATGTATTTGCCAACTAGTTCAGCATAGACTTAGCCTTAACAGGAAAGGAAAAGGTTGGGTATCAGGAAGAAGCAAAAGGCACAGGGCAAATAAATTCAAAAGGAATTTAAATGTCCCAAGGTCTGTGCCAGCAGAAATCAACATCTGAAGCCTCACGCGGCCAAGACACCAGTGACATCCTGATCCACCACTCGGCGTCTATTTAGAATCTAATACTTAAACTGCAAACTCAGAATAGCAGTAGAAGATGACTGAAAACCACAAGAACAGAAGACTGATTAAATTATCATGTAGAAACATTTTCAGTTTCCACAGATCTTTGGCTTTTGCTCCTTGGAGAAGACTGATGACACAACTGAGACCTCCAGATGGAAAATACACCACCAGCCAGTGTTTCACCTAGAAATGTTGTAACAGACCTTTTCAGCTGTATTCGCTATAGAAAATGGAGAATCGCTACCAAGGAACTATGCAGACTGTGATCAGATGTCGCACCTCAGCATTTATCATAATATAAAACCAACTGAATACATCTAGTATACTTGATGTTTAAAATAGTCATTGGCTTAACATAACACACCAACAGCAAGCAACATATTTAGAGAATTTACTTAGAAAGATGGGTCAAATTAAATTAAATAAACAAGCATGAAATTTTATTTGTCCTTTCAACTAACTTTGTCAAAATAATAATAAGCAATTCACTCAAATGCTCTTTCGAGTACAGTCTGATTCCTGCAATTGGAGAAGAGGAAATAGCATTCTGAAAGGAAGTGCATGTTAGGGAAAACATAGGTATACTAAGCATCAGGATGAGAAAATGTTGTTTTAGTATTTATTACCTACCATGTAAGACAAACAATCTAAACGCAAGTTAAAGGAAATGTGTTTCTCAGAGGCATATAAACAGAAGCTAATGGTTATGTTTTTTTCCTTTAAATCATCAGCGAACCGACTTTGAGGGCAACCAATGTCATTCCGACCTGGCTGTAGTAGTGTTTGTTTTGTAGCCAGATCATCATGCATCCTACAATATCTGCATTTAAGAGGTCATTGGTTTAGCATCAAAAAGGTCACAAAAAGCAACCACACTGACTGTGATCCTCCTCTGAATTCCTAAGCACTCAAATGCTATGACTTGGGAGGTAGAGGAGAGTGACTGGAAGGTTTCACTCAGTTAGGGGTTTCCAAGCAACCTTGCACATTTGAACACCCTCAAGCAATGGGAACAATGGCTGCCTCTGGCATGGAGCCATTAAAGGGAAGCTTGCAGCAACACCATTGTATTACCACCATCAGTGACTATACGTACAGGCTACATTAAATAGGATCAGAAATAAAAGAAAAACAAACCTCGATATGGGGGTGAACAGAGACATAAGCAGGTTGAATGATTTTTCAAATTGTTTTAACTTAAACTCTTGCGGAATATAGCTCAGGGATTAAAAAAAAAACAAAACAAACAAAAAAACATAACTTAAAATGCAAAACTTACTATTGCAATATTTCAAGTACATCTGAAATTCTGGTCCTGACCTGTGAGGATAACGAAGTAAAAAACTTCCAGTTAATCTCACAACAAATTGCCTGCTTAGCTCCTTAAAACTGTAATTTAGATACTCACTGGACATTTAGGATAAGTCAGGCATGGACTTTTCACATTATAATCTTATGCTTACAGAGGATTTGGCAAATAATTTAAAGAAATCCAGACCAAACATCTGAGTGAATTGGTGGTGGTTTGGAAGATATGTAACTTGGATGCTAGACAGCTACTTAGTGGTTTTAGACCGCAAGTTACAAGACAGGTAGAAGAGAATCAAGAATATGGTGAAATAATGTTTTTGTTTCATTTTTCTTTTCTTTCTTTCTTACACCATGCTTTTAATTAAGAAGTTTAAAAGGTTTTTGTTTTTTTAATCAAAGCATTCTAATTATTTATGTTACACGGAACAACTTGATATGAAATTCCACAATTTTCTACCTTTAATATTAAGAACAACTTGCATAAGCCTTTAAACTTAATCAAAACAAAAACATCTGATGTTTTAATTAAAATGTTTATGAGAAAAATTCAGTATGTGAAGAAATAATTCAGAAGATTTCACTAAATAAATTTTTGAACTGTCAGAGGTTCTATGTAAATGGTTTTTATTCCAGTAAATACTAAGACATAATTAAGGATTTTTTTGAACTTTTCAGATACACAGAATCTTGTAGAAGCAAAATATTTATACTACTACTTTGCAATACTTTATGTGCTGCTGTCACTTTCGAATTTGTCATTAAACACTGTAGTTTACTTTCTGAAATATTAGTGGAATTACAGTTTTTAGAATAAATCATTAAACGTATTTCTTACATGGGCAAATAGTTCTGTAGTACATCTTAAAAGAGTGCTAAAATAACTTGGAAGAAAAGCGTTGGGAAAGGTACAGACTCTAAAACTAAAAATATCACTGATTATCCTTTCAAAATAAAATACTGGACTAGCTGTCATGCCCTGATAGACTTTACAAAAAAAAAAAAAAACAAAACCAACAACAAAGGAACAAATTACTCAGTTGTCATACAGGAAAAATAATGTATAGATAAGTGAGATCAAATTGCAGGCTGTCACTGAAGCATTACTCCTGCACCAGAAGAGGTGTTGAGAAGTACAATTCAGCATTCATTCAGCCAGAATAAATAAATTACCTTTGAAATATGTAACTGTGAATAATTACAACTATTGCCATACAATTTTCAGGAAGTTTGTAATTCTTTTTAAATTTCATTGGAAAAAAAAATTAAAATAAGAAAATATGGGTTAACAATAATCAAATCAAAAGATTTATTAAACAAAATCTTAAAACCACATAAAACAATGAAAAGCTTAATTTCTTATGAGTTTGCCATTAAGCAAATGAATTCTCTTTGCATAACAAATTTAAAATAGGCTTTTTTTCCCCTATACTGAACAAAGGTAGAATATATCTTTCTTATTTCTGTTACCCTATTTCAGCAGATGATGCATAATTAGATTTAAGACTCTTCTGGCTCAATTTCTGTATTTTTTATCATCATTTAACCATTTAGATTGTTTGCAAACTGTCTTTTCTTTAAAGTCATTTGAATCTCACTGTGCTCATTCAGTCACACACAGAAAAGCTTTACACAAGATAAAATTACAGTACAGCAAATGGGCAAATTACTGTATTTGAAAACTTAACTTACATATGTTTGTAAGTATATTGAATCTGTAGAACAAACTTAGGAGACAGTGTTGCTGGGTTTCTTTTCTAGTGTCTTTTATCAGCGTAAATGTTTTTTGCCCAGTCAGAATTTTTGGTTGGAGCTTATAGCCATCTAATCAGCCCAGAACCCAGATTAGGACTGTCATGCTGTGTCAGGAGTTTATAGCAAGTACTCACTAAGAGTGCCTTTAATCCTCAAAGGTTTACTCAAATGTCACAACCATCTGGAGGAGAAGGAGGCTTCTTGCTGGGTTCCAATGACCACAAAATTATTTGTAAGGTGAAAAAGACAACTGAAATCAAAGCCAATGCTAAGTATTTTCTCCTTTCTTCATCCCCATTAAAACACACAAACACAAACTCCCGGTACTATTTTTGATAACCTGAAGAAAATCGATAACTTTTTTCTTTTCATACCTAGTACAAGCTCTTGCTTCCTATAAGAAAGAAATCTGGATCCAAGTAAACTTTTTTGCTTTATTTGTCAAAATATCTGTCATTCCTGAAATTAGTTCCCGCTTTTATTCTACTACGAACGATGCATGGTTAAAAATTTAAGGGAAAGTGAAAACACTTGACAGAAGTGGGGAGCTCCTTATGACCATCATCAGAACTAGAAGAACTTTTCCATTTGACAAGTCACCTTTCAAATTTTGAACCCTTCAGATCATTAATGAATTACTTTAAAACAAATCATTTCAAGAAGTAAAAAAAATATTGCTTACAAAATGTGTGTTAACAGCATTTTAACCATTCATTTTCTGCAAACACATTTTCACCATTATTCATTTCGATGTCATGGCATTATTTAAACTGCAGAATGGTTAAACGGTAGAGTTAATTACTTATTCAAAGTGTTACTAGATTGCCTCTAATTGCAATGGTGTTTCCTTGTATTCTATTAATATATCTATTCACTAAAATTTTCAGACACGTCCAAATTGTATACAAATTTGCAGTATCCTTTACATAGAATTTTATTATCATAATAACCTAAGAGAAAAGAACAAAGAAAGACATTTTTTCAAAGTTCTGATGGGCTTTTCTTCATTTAGTCGTCTGAGCTTTAACTATCTTAAGTGGAATGCTTGATCTCCAGTATTTACATTCATGAGCTGTTAAGTACTCATTGAAAGTTACAGGGAAAATAACTCTCATTTAACAAAGCCACACTAAATCTGTATTTGCTTGTTTTGTGCAAGGTGCAGACACTACTTGAAATTATTTCCTGATGCTGTATGTTGTTCTGTAGGTACACTAGAATGCACTATTTCTCACAGAGAAGTTTTTCACAGTACGTGCTCAGTCTTAATTATAAAATAAAACATGGCATTTTCATTCTTGTTTATACTATATTACTCCACTATATATATTAGTCCATAGATCTTTTATAATTACATATTTACTTCTCACTATAGAATGTAATCTTCATTTATAAAAATGTTTGAATTAATCATTAAAGCAAAAAGTTTCATTATAAGAAGTATGAAAATGTCAGCTGAATTCAAATATACATATATATATATATATATATATAAAACAACACAAATAGGCTAATGTCTTCAATTGTATTCTTTGACCTGAAAAAAGGAAGAATACAGCTGTGCACAGATCACCCAAAATAAGTAAATCAGAAGTTCCTTTTAGGTTTCAAATCCCAATTTCCAGTAGTCACTTTTATTTATATACTTTAATCCTTCCAAGGAAGTGAAATCTTCACTCCCTTGCCTTGTATCTACTTCTCAAATGTTAAACAGCCAACTCAGCTCAAGTCATAAAACAGTCCATGCCATCAAAATCATTCAAAAATTTGAATCTCAATATATGCACAAATGTCTTTTCTGCTTTGTTGTCATGTTCATGTGCCATGGATTGGCAGAGGGTCAAGCAATGTGAAATAGCTGAGTACCAAAAGAATATAACACAACCAATAAGGTTCTGTTGCATAGCTCCTAAATTTCTCAACTTCTACAGTTGTTCTTGAATGACTTGAGTAATTTCTATGGAATAAATTGTATCTATGACATGATTAAGCTATTCACTACATTTTTTAGTAGACGACAGATGTACAAAACAGAAAACATATGTCTTAATATTAAGGATAATTAATACGTAATACTAAAAAAAATGTTTGAAAGAGCTTAGTGTCAAAAATATTTAGATATTTTGCTAATTCATCCTGTTAGCTTTGAAAACATTAGGGCTTACTTTCTCTTCAGTTAAAGTACATTTGATGCAAGGAAGATGAGCCTTAAATGCAACGTTTCCTTTTTACTAAGATAATCAGAACATCTCTTTATGTAGGTCATCAGTTAAATTCAGACAACTACAAAATATTTAGTCACCAGTTTAATCGCAGAACGTATTTGCTTCTTCATATGTACAATAAGACACTAAATTGTATTAACCCTGCGATGTGTAGTGCTGTCTTCCAGTTGTCTAACTTTACTTTGACAACATCTTAAAAAAAATGCCACTGAAAATATTTCTGCAGTTACCTTGAGTAAGACAGCAACAATGTAAAAAATTAAGACATGTAAAGAAGAGCATAAGCTGAAGAAAAAAACAAAAACAAACAGCAGACAAGTGTACACCAAGTACAAGGTAATATAACCAGCACCTCAAAGAAAGTGGTACTGCATTCTGAACTCCTTAGATATTTTCCACACTAACATGGAAATCAAGTATGATCCAGCACAGACCTACTGCGTATTTAATAAAATGAAAAGGTACTGAGAGCACTTTCACCATAAGTTTCGTGGATATTTGCATTCCACTTATACGCAATAAAAATATTGTGAATGGGTAAAACACACTAAAGGAATATTTCTAATAGAATTGTTAAAGTGCTTACAAAAAAAGATTTGTTTAAAAAAGTAAAATCAGGACAGAACACATCAAAGAGATTCAGGGAAGCTCCTACGCCATTAATGGACAGATGTCACTTGAGGGTCCTACGGAGAAAAACTTAGCAACTTTCCAGTTTCTTCCAGGAAGAGACCACTGCTCCTCTTCAAACGTAAGCCTGTGCTGTCATTCATCATTACATAATTAAACTGAATCATATAAATGGCACAGTTGCTATTCACCTCTAAGTTTCAGGCATTTATACAACTCTTGCATAATCCACTACACATGTCTTGTATGTACCTATTTTGCTTACCAAAGGTGTTAAATGTGAATGTAAAAACTCACTGTCCAGGAAGACTGGAAAAAACTGTCCAGCAAACAAATCCAGATTACATTCATCCATCATAATTTAATCAGATTATCAGTGGTTATTTCTGACAAACATTGGCACTCAAATCCAAAAAGGGGTGTTTTATCTTATGATGTTTGAGCCCATGATAAGTTTGTGAACAGAGATACATAAAAATTCTTTTGAAGAAAATGTAATTTGGCTAACTGAATTCAAATCATACCACAAAAAGCTTATTTTGTACTCTAGAGTTCATTCCATCTTTGTAGAAATTTCTTCTATTTTCTAGTAAAGTAATCTAACTTTCACAGAACAGATGAATTCCCTTAGATATAAATAATTGTCTTCAGAATGACAGAAAAGAAAATATAAAAACATTCAGAGAAAATGCTTTTAACTTTATAAGAATGAAGCTTTGTTTATTTAGGCACGGTAAACAGAGTGGATCTTGATTCCATTAAATTATTCCTGACTATTAAGTGGTTGAATTTGGGGTTTGTCTTGATTTTAAGGCATTACTGTATTGCAAAAAGAACTAGAGTAAGTAACAGATATACCAATATTACCTCCTTGTGGAATCAGTTTGCAGGTTCTAAATTCCTTGTGCAATTTGGTATCAGGAAACAGAGACAGACAGCACAAAGCAAACTGGCCAAAAGACTCATCATGCTGGGCTAAAATTAAGACAGCCCAGATGGGTAAACACTATCTACACAAAAGACTATAACAGGTACTCATAAATCATGCAACAGAAACCAAATACTGTTTTAAAAAAGGGATAAGGAACAGAACAATGACACAGTTGGTTTTGATTAAAACAGAAAAAAGCCTAAAAATTCTGTGTGTTCAACACGCAGGCATAATTTCAGAAATCTATGTGACATTAGTTGCTATAAATCATAACAGTTGCCTAGAGAGTATTAGATTCCACTAGGAACTTCAGTTTTATTTTTAGAATATGGCAATACCGAGAGGGCCCAATTGTTGCAACAACAATCAACAAACCTTTATTTTATTGCAGTGTGGCAGAAAGAAACAGTATGCCTTCCCTAAGTATAATTACTAACCCTGTCAAGTGAATACAATCAGCAGTGTTCCGCAAGATTAAACTTTCGGCTGGATGAAAACAGCTCATTTTATCCATTCGCTTTTCTAGTGAAGTTAATTCCTGGCTAAATAAAGAATGACAAATACCAAGAACATTGCTTATTTTCCACATTCATGCAAACAAGTGTATTAAAAAACAAGAAATCCAAAGGCAAGGTTATACTCAATTGGACCAAAGTTCACAAAGTAAAACCTGAAGGTAAATAATGAATTTTAACTGGTAATATATTGATAGGAGTGGGAGAGGGTTAAAGTCTTTTAACTAGGAAAAAAAGATACAATATCATGAACAATAAAGAGACAGATATTAGCCAGGTTTTGATTGTGTTGCTCCAGTGCGTGAACTATAAATATTATGTAAAATTTTGAAAAGAAGTATAATGCCATCTGGCGGGACAGTAGGAAGAACTGACTTTGAGCTCCATTTATTGTTTCTTTATACCTGATATGCTATTTATTCCTTTCAAACTAGTATGCATTTATTTCATGTCCTGTACCAAAGTAAAACGGTTCCGAGACCAGTAATGCTATAACTTGGGTACTAATGGATGACAGAACATTCACTGAATGGAATTTTAAAAGATGTTCTGTGAAATACAACAGTGAAGTCCACTTGTCTAAAAGAAATCATAACATAGTGTTATTAAATTATAAAAGTTAACAGCTTCCATTAGAGGCAGATACTCTATGGTGGGTGGCAGCCTTCTGAAAGGTAACCATAAGATGCTTAAAGCAATGTCTGGAGAAAGGAAACTATTGAAAGCACCAATCAAGAACACTCAGAATGAGTGTAGTTGTTAAAAACAGCCCTTCTCATTCCAGTTATATTGCAAAGTCACTGCAATGTAGACAAGGCTTATTTACTGCAGTTTTATCTAAGAACTATAGAATATCCCAAGTTGGAAGAAGTCAGAAGGATCATCGTGTCCAACTCTTGGCTCCAGATAAGACCATCAAAAAAATTAAACCCATTTTATATGTTTTCGACTGACTGTATTTTAAATACATAGATGAGCTTCAAAAGGTAGAAGTGTGTAGAAGCCGTGAACTCCAGAAGGATTTACTCTAAGCAATCAGCAGTACTGTCAATTAATAAATGGTCAGATTTTTGTTCACTTCTGGACACCAACTTGGAGAGAAATTTTAAAAAAAGTTGGATACCGAAATGCACTATTACATTGATCTGTTAAAAATAACAAATGTATCTGTTAAGCACAATCACTCAAAATGCTGTTGCAATTTTTCTTAAATCTGTTACTTAAAAAGGGTAATTTTAAAAAGACCTAAACTCTGGCATATCGTGTTTTTCTGTGGAACTCTACTTATTTAGAACTCTGGAAAACAAATAAACCAACCAAACTTTTTTCCAGCATTCATTTTTGTTTTGTAATAAACACTGATTACAACCACCTTTTCTCATGAAATTTCATAGAAAACATACCAAGTAGAAAAGCCTTCTCAAAAGACATGCACTAATTCAAGCAAGCTTTTTCAAGAGAAAGGATACACTATGAAAGAAAAAATTCCTGAAAATACACAAATATTTTGAATTTGATTGACCTCCAAATGTATTAGATACCAATCCTCACTTGGAACCATCAGTTAATATCTGAGTAATACACTGAAATTTTATGACTTCAAAAAAAAAAAAAAACATACTCAAGAAACATCTTCATTTTTAGAATTAATACATTTCTAGGTATTTGTTTAAAACTTTTCTGTACCAAGTAAAATGCTTGCTGTTATAAGAGCTAATGCAAAGCTGTAAATAGGCAAGCTTTTTTTTCATGCCTTGGTTGCATCACTGATTTCAAATTGAGAGAATTTTGACACACCCATCACAACCAAGATCCGTAAAAGCAAATTAAGCAAATTAAATCAAAAATTCTTGGAATTGTAGTAAAATCAACAAGTAAATGAGTATAAAAGGCTAAAAATTTTTAAGTGGCAGAAAGAGAAATAAGATGATTAAAGCAACACACAAAATTATAGTAATTCTAATCATCAGCGATGTTTTACATTAGCATGTTACACCTTGGGCTGATGAAATCAATAGTATATACCTGGATCTATTCTTTAGTTTCTTAGAAGAACCTGCAATTATTTCGTCCAGATCATAAGTACATTGGTAAATTAGGTTAGTTTAAACTATTTCCTGAATAAACTTTCTGAGAGATAGATCCAAGAAGGCAATCGGGAAGAGGACATAAAATCAGAGTTTTATTTCTCCATACGAGAAAGAAAGCACTAACACAAAAAGTGGATAGCCAATATGCACGATAAAAAATAAAAATAATATTAATTAAAAAATAATGAATCAGAACAGAAGATTGAAAGTATTAACAGACTCGAGGATTGGAAGCCATGTCCCTCACCTGTACAGCTGCGATTAAAAAAAATAAAGAAATTGTGATCATAAAGAAAAGAATTAAGAAATGGAAAAAAGTAAAGTATATTCATTAAGTGTAATCACTGTTAACAATATCTACATGCCACAAATTCAGTCACTGTGATTCTACCAGCTGTGGGAATCTAAAGTAAACCTGTAAAATTATTCAGTTAAAATCCAATGATTCCAAATATGCCAAACATCTAGAAAATCCCAGTGAGCTAGGTGGTTTGCGTTGACTGCTTTCATTTACTGCTTCTTAGCAGACATACTTGCCACATTCAAATTTCTATTACGTTAAGCTCAGTACATGGTCTTTATAGGTATTTTTGTTTTGTATTTTTGACAAAAGTCAGTTAAACCTGACAAATCAGTTGTAACTAAATGACTTCAAATTTTAAAGACTACCTCCAATAGATGCTGCCGTTACTACTGGTTCACAAAATGTTTCAGAGCACAAAGCATGAAAAAGGACATATTAAAATCTCAAGACACCATAGTACTCCAAGTTGTATTTCCAAAAAAAGATTAAAGTGACAACTGTAATAAAACAAAACAAAACAAAAAAAACTAAAATAAATTCAAAACCATCATAGTCTCTGTGAGGACCATGACACAAGAACTGAGAATAAGCCATTAATGACCATCCAGGTGACCTGAAAAATTACAAGTTCCACTTTCTAAAGCACCTGCTCCTTTAAGAGAATATGTTCCTTCAACTTTTCAAAAATATATAGCATTACTGTTTTGTTTTTTTTTTTTCTTCAAAATCCCTGAAGCTTTATCATGTCATCAGAACCAAACCATTTAGTTTCAAATAAATTGTTTCCTGCCTGAAAACAGTAGACTGTCAGGCTGCTCAGGGTGCTCAACTGTAAAGACTAAGAGTTCTGACCAGCATGAATGAACAGCATGAAACCAACAAATCAGCACACCTCCCTGTTCTTTTACTTTGCCTTTGTATGCTCTTGAGATTCTGGACTGTCACTCTCTATTGCCACGTGCTCAGAAAAGTGGATTTATCCAAAAATCCACTGGAGTCTCTAATGAAATAATAGTATAACAACTTGTGCTTAAAAGGGGGAAAAAGCTAGGCTTCATTCTTGCAATACAAGCGAGTTTTTCCCAGCCTGTCCAGATAGATTACATCTGACAAAGCAGTACTCATGCAAACGCGGGTCACTGACACACAGTCTTTTTTGGTACGCACTAAGACAGAAACATTTCTGGGCAACGTCCAGATCATCCAACTATTCAGTTGCAGTGCTGTCACAATTGAGTTTCTTTCTTTGGGAAGACTGCTAGCTAGTGGGTCAAGTCCTCAGCTTTACAATTTCACCTCTTCTTTTTCCGACTGCAGTCTAAAACTGAAGATTATAGATGCTGCGTGGCAATTCATAGCTGAAAGTCTTCCACATTCAATTAAAATATGCAATAAGTTCCTGGAAAACTGACCTACATTATGAAGAATTTCCTAATATTTGCTTTGAAAGTGTATTATGAGAATCTTGTTTTTAGTCCTTTATACCCACTACATTATTTATATTTACTGCCAAATGTAGATCAGAGAACTAGATCACAGAAATAAAACAGACAAAATAGACTGCTGTCTAACAGGCCTATACTTTCTAATAAACAACTTCAATGTAGACTCAGAGTGAATATTTATAAGCAAAAAAAAGTTATTTTTCAGGCTCAAATGTACAGTTATGTCTGGTAATGCACCCATACCTCTTATGAACATTAAGAGAGTCATTCTCTTCTATTCTTTTTTAAAAGCCTTTAGTAGACAGAAATTTCTCTTTAAAGGCATTAAGAAGGAAGCCTTTCATGCTCACGCTTGTCTCTTCAACACGTATCAGATACATACGCCTCACATCCAATCTTGCTTTTACTCATTTGTGCACCCAGAATAATTGCTTGACATTTCTGACATAAGAATGATTAATTAAGAATAGGGTAAGCTAAGAGAAACTGTAGTAACATGTTGTTAGTCTGTAGTTTACTAGTATTTATTTCTTTTAGAGAAATCATAACATACATCACTTGACAATAGATTTTATCATAACATTGTTTCTCACTGAATACTTAACTCTTCTGCATGCTCATCCTCTGAATAACAAGTGCTGACACAGACATTCATCCTGCTATACATTCCTATATTAGATCACTGCTTTATCAGCTGCACTGAGTCTTTTTCTAAAATTAGCCAGCTTGGTTTGGACAGAGATTAGAAAAGTGATCAAACACTGTTCCTGTTGGATGAAAAATGAATACCAAGCAACTTGGGACTACTCCAAAAAGGTTCAATTTCCAATAAACAGAAAGTGTTGAGTACGCACATGACATTACTGGAAACAATTATACTGAACAAGAAGAAAGAACAGCAATTAATTTAATGTTTTGAAGTCAGTGACATGCCATATTTCTATGCTGAATTTATGCCACCTGAAGGAACTAATCTAAAACATTATCATAAAAAAATATATTTTCGACTTTACTAGATGTTTGTACTGACTCATTTTTGTTCAGAAAATATGAATGGAAATGGTGTACAACTTCCTTTGAGAGCTTATAGTTAAATATGGAAATTCCATTTTATTAATTGCATTTGTCATCTTTCAACGTGTTAATATCACTATTACATGACATTTCTACATAGAAGGTACACAGATAAACTTTCTTTTTTCCAATCTCGACAAAGATAGTATCTGTTGGTGTATATATATATATATAAAAAAAAGTGACTTTCCAACATACTGCTGCTTTTCCAAACTAATCTAATGAAGATCATAAAAGTTCTCACTATCAAGACTTAATAAAACCTATCTCCTCGTCCATGTCCATTCCACTCACACCAAATCCGACAGAAGAAACAGCTAATGAAACAAAAATTCAGCTTGCCAGCTTTTGACAAAGAACACATACATCCTTTGAGCACTGAGTAAGCTATATGCTGCGTATATACACACGTTTTATTAAATAATGCAAACTTATTTGGTCCATTTGTTATTTAACTTTGTAAGAGAATGATGAGCATACAATCACCGATGCACACAAAGCAGCACATCAATACTTCCAGCCAGCCTATCTATAGCATACTATGACAGGCAAATATTTTTAACTGCTACAGTTCTGTATCTTGCCTACTAGAATATTGATCTCTACACCATGCGAAGAAAAAAAAAAAATCTATATTTAGTTAATGAACAGAACGGCACCACAGAACAAACAGAATTTAAACAGATTTACAGTATCTAAACTCCAGAGCGAAGCTTGAAAAGAAGCAAAGGGATAGCAGATAGGATCTCAGGGTACAGCCAGAGAGAGAAGCAGCTACAGAAACAGGAAAGAGCTTTAAAAAGCTGAGGCTATCAAAAGGCATTTAAGAGAACAATGAATGGGAAACTGCTAAATTCTAAGGCTAAATCATCCAGCCCATTACTTGGCCTGATGATTCCTATTCAGTCGAATGGATTTAACATCATCACGTGGCATCACAAGTTTTCAGCCTCTATCTATCCTTCAAGGTGGCAGAATTCCTCCACTTAACTCATAGTGCCTCAGAAAGGATAGGGCACTGCCGGTCAGCAGACAATTTCAAGCAGGCTGCAGATCTCTGGATCATGCAAGTGGGAAACGTTCAAGGTACGTATGCCAAGCACCCAGCTGGACAAACACAAGGTGAGTTGGATCCATATATCGTGTAAGAGAGAGCTTTACAACTGTTTCTAACACCATAATTCTTCAGCGGTAGCTATCAGGGCCTCTTTCTAATCTTCTTTGAAAAGTTTCAGATTCTTCCACTGCAGTATCCTTAAAATTCAATCTTTATTATGTAAATATATATGATGTACTTAGATATTTAAAATTCATAATTGGAAAATGTTACTGTAAGAGTATCCTGCTGTATTAATCGAAATTAAAAAAACACTGTGAAAAATAAACGAATAAAGCTTTTGGAAGAAACTCAAAAGCATTTTTTTATCTTACCCATTCCAGAGATTCCTGATTTCCTACACTGTCTCCTAAAGTCAGTTCACCTGAGTAGGACCCACCATCAGTAGTCCAGAGTAGCTGCTCCTCACAGGCAGTTTTTTGGTTCAGCAATCTGCTGTCAAGCACTTCAGAAGCTCTTCCCTTTAACACAAAATATCCTTCCCACCTTCTCACCTGATAAAAAGGATCAACTCTTCCCCCAAGCTTTCATATTTTTGTACCAGTCTAACCATTAAATCTTATCTTTTCTAAACAAAACTATTCCTTTTCATTTCATTTCACTCCCTATGCTGACTAAACCTATAAAAATCTTATCTTGTCTTGCACCAAGCCCTCTTTGAATGTGTCTACATTTTTCTACAAGAGAACTGTGCTGAATCCGGCTGCAGTTCTTTGACTGACACCTTCCCACTGCCAAGTTAACTGAAGTAACTATCCTACTGAGTCTTCTGCATGCCTGAAGTACACACACAGTATAGATTTAAAATACAATTTATACAAAAATCATTATATAGTTGAGTAACAACCTGACTGAAAACTGAGCAAATAATCCCATGATGGTCTAATATACTTCACATTGCCATTGGAGAGTCTTCTAATTTTAAGTGTATTTGAGATTTTGCTCTTAGACATACTATTCTTTTATGGGCTGCATTTCTTAAAAGAAGCATTTTCCCTCCATTATAAATTTGAACAGTGGAAGAAACAGAAAAGACTTATTGAAACAGCACAGCTATTTTGTGGTTTTCTGACTCCTATAAAATCTCACTCTTTTATTAATGCTTTGAGACAAATTTCTCAGAGGTTACCATTCTTTTTATTTTACCCTCCTACATATAGTTTCAGTTCAAAACACAGCATCTCCTCCAGCCTGACCTCCAAAAATGGACAGTGATTATCACTTTCTTTTAAAACCTCCAATAACTTCTGACATTATTCAACCTCAGATCACTGCTTTCAGATGATCAAATTCTCTTCAGCAATCCTTTGTGTGGGATGACAACTAAGAATGTGCCTGGGCAGAAACTAGAAAATCACATGAAGTTGACTTCATGCAACTAAGATCATCAAGGTCTAAATATTTTTATTACTTGTTCTGGATGAATGCTCTGTTGAATTACAGTGTGGGTAGAGGTTAAAAAAGGAAGACAAGCACTGCATTCATATGTAGTCTCCCTTGCATGGTATACATACAAAATAAGAAACCCTCAGCTATGATGTTCAGACATATCTCTATCATCTCCATCCTTTACCAAAGGTAGTACTAACCTTTCAGAGTTCATGGGACGAAAATCAATTTGGAGAGACACTCCATAAGCCCTTATGCAAAATTAGTAGACTTCATAGGCACAGAATGGTGCATGTAGAAACAAAACACTCATAATACCCATTTCTAAGTGCTCAATAAAACAAAATTGTCATAAGAGTTCACGCAGATCAGTCTTTCAAAGATGGAAGCTGTAGTGAACCAGTGTTGTTCAGGTCCAAAGTTCTTCAATATTTCTTCCAACTGTTTGACTAAGCTTCTTAAATCCATATATGCCCATGTCTATATGTATCAGCCTAAGCCCATGTAGGTTTCATTATAAAACAGGCATAGCACCTTTATCTCAAACTGATATTCACGATAATAACTTCTCCGGTTTAGAAATAAGCCTTACATGATTACTGATTACTGTATTTTATTTGTATAAGATACTAATTACTGTTTTTGGCTAACAGCATAAAATTTGTACAATTACTCCAGTGATGTTTACTCTGACTTCATTTATTTCCCTGGAACTAGCATAGCTTAAAGAATAAATAGAACCAAAATGATTTAATAAGACTTGCACTGTAAGGAACTGTCCTTTCCCATAAACATCCCACAAGTATGAAGGTACACCGCACAAATTACGGAACTGACTTCAGGATGAGTTTAGGTGCTGGGAAATCCTTCATTAAATTCTTATTGTTTTCCATTGTTTCCTATTCTTCTTTTTTTATAAGGAGAATGTTGTAACTCATAACATCAAGAATTTAGAAATAAATAGAACTAAGTTATTTAAGGATATGTGTAGTAATTTAAATCACTTGTCCATGAAAAACATACAGCGTATGTATCCTCCCACAAGGTACAGCATTATTAAACAGGATTTACTTAACTTGTGGATTATTAAATATTAAATTTCATTTAAACTCGCTTTTTATTCCAGTAATAAAATCAGAAGCAGTATTTTCTTTTTTCCCTCTCCCCAGTTTTGACTGTAAGCGTCCATCAACTTCAAAAAACACACTTTACCTATAAATTCTCATTTACTGTAAAGAATTTATAAACCCCATTCATTTGACATAGGAATAACCACTTTATTTCAGCATTCAAAACAAACTAATTAAGAGCTTCCTGTTGAACTAACACAAGTTTTTTTTAATATATCTTTGCAGCTTCTAAAACATCTTACAGTGGCTGTTAAAACATCTTGCCCGTGTATTCAGCATTAAAAATGAATTCTATCTTGCCCTTACAAATCATACTGTTCATACTGTGTTTAGTTATGCTGTTGAACTAATTTTGAGAACTGTTTAAAAGTAAAGCGTGTGTTACTAATAACTTTTATTTTCAGAGCTGTGTTCTGAAGATGCTCCTCCATAGCTGCATATATTGGCGCACAACAATTGCTAATTACATGCTTAGCTAATTATTGCAAAGCTCTCATCTCTCAAGATATCTCCGTTGTATGAAACCTACACTCTCTACCTTAGTAAATTCAGATCTTTTAGTAGCATAATCTAGAACACTTGCTGTTTTTTCAGAAGTTATAAACTACGAGGTCTGCTCCGTAAGTCATGCCTCCCACTTTACTGTGTTGGTTCACAACACCATAGACAAATGTTGGTAGTATGGTAGTAGAGATTGAACCTTGTTATCAATATTCCATCACATTTTGTGGCTGTGTGAGAGATGGCAGCAGAGGGGCAGCCTGAAAAGATGGTGTCTGTCAAGGAACTGCAGATGAAGCAAAGGTGTGTCACTGAACTCCTCCATACAGAAAAAAACTGCTCCCATTCACATTCATCAAAATTTATGGAGATCAAACAGCAAGTGAGCACAGCTAGGTGGTGAGTGTTGTGTTTCAGCAGTGGTGATAGGAATGTGAAATATAAGGCATGTTCTGGATGGCTGTGCGGATTTTACAAGTACAGCATGCAGGCTTTTGTTCATTGCTGGTAAAAGTGTACAGTTAATAGCGGTGAATATGCTGAAAAATTGTGTTGTGTAGCTGAGAATTTGCTCTGTCAAATAGTGCTATTGTGCATTACTTTCAGAGCAACCTAAGGATTACTCAATGCGATATTAAAAAAGCAGAGAAGTTTTCAAAATACCCTATACTTGAGTACTCAGAATGATTACATATCCCAGAATTCCTCAGTTTACTCTTATTTCAGAAATAGACCCACAAAATATTAAGTACAGTATTTTCACAGGTACTAAGACCTAAGTAATGATATTTTTGGATTTATGACAAAATTGTTTATATACTCTTTTATTTCTCACTGTGAAAATCCAAAACACCTAAACAAGGCTCAATTAAAAAACAAACAAACAAACAAAAAAACACCCCACAATACTTCAGTTTACCTAAGTAGAAATGATTTCCTTTTAAAACGAATATTCCACATTGGCCCTTAAACTCATCTGCAGACAGGCTAACAAGACGAGATTCTTCAAGCAGTTCCCACAGTACTAACAGCTTTTTTTTTTTTGCCTTTTTTTTTTTTAAATAAAGGCTAAACTATAAGGGAACTTGAGTATTCTATAACTGAAAGTAGTAAATAATCAACTTCGAGTAGACTTAGCTGTCGGAGGACAACAAATTTCTTGTCCCTCCAGGCAACAATTTCCAACTGGTGAATACTCCTGTTTTATAGCCCTCCCTGTTTCTGCCTTCAGCTCTTCCATTTCTATGCTGTAAAATAATGCCTTTTAGTTACCTCTGCTGTATACTCCTTAACTGTTTGATTATCACTGTCCCAGTGATAAATTCTCCCAGTGCAGCCGGGAGGCGGATGGGAGGGGGCACTGTACAGATGGAAGAGATTAATTCCATGCTTATCTTGTGTAGTACTTGTATTTACACTCCTTGATGAAATGGTCTTCTCACTCTTGAACAGTACTCGTCTTTATCTCTTGCCCACACATTCTAAAATGCACAAAAAATCGACACTTATCAAATCCAGGTGGATTCTTCTGGTTATAATTCATCTGACAAAACTGAGCTGCCCAAATACTCCAAGGGGATGCAGAAAGCACAGATTAACTTGGATGCAACTTTGCAGTGGGACTAGTGATAGTTAGAGCAATAATGCTAGGTGCTGAGAAAAAAAAAATCTAACTATTCACATTCTTTTCATAATAAAAATCTTATCTGCAATCAACCAGAAGTTTTTGCTGATCAGCTTTCTTAAACAAGAACAAAGGTAGATAAGGAGAACAGTCAACACACAGGATTAAAAAAAAAAAAAAGTAGTGAGATGTTATTAAAAAAAACAACATCAAGGTGTTTTCTTATTGTGAAGTTCTGCCACTAAGATCAACTGTCCTAGTCACAGGACTAATGAAAAGGAAAAATAATGTTAGGTATTCAAAACTTATTATCAAATATCTTAGTAAAAAACATTACTGAACACATCTTGTCAATCTTTTTTCAGCAGGTATTTCAGCTTATCTAGATTAAAGAATAAACAAGCACTGTGAGAAAAGTATGCTACCAGCTTAGCTAAATAGTTAACAAAAGCAGGGAACTGAAGAGTTTCAAGCAACATTTAATTACCAAGGTCCTTCGGGAAAATATGAAAAATTCCTTAAGAGAAGCCCCCTGTACAGTTGGATTTCAGCATCAACTTCACAATCAGCTACTTTATATTGAATACAGTACGAATCAAGTTCAACATCAGTTCTGCAATTCACTGTGGCTGAACTAAGGAATGCAAATGCCGCTAAGTGTCCTTCAAGTCTTATGTTAAGCTTGAGCACCAAATTCCTTTGTAGTTCTTATAGGGTATTACCATTAGTATAGAAGGGTTAATAGCAAAGGCTGATGATTGTTTAAAAATTCACATTACTAAAGTGGATTACATTGCATCTACTGAGGGGATCAACAATGTAAGCCTACACTAAGCCATTATTGCAGAAACAAAGCTTGCATTTTAAGCCTTTGGAAACAAGCATAAAATGGACAAAAGAAAAAATTCTTCTGATGTAAGAACAAGGCAAACACTACATGCTTTTCATACAGACTCACATTTTCAGAGCCATACAGAACACATGAAAATGTACAAATAGCCTCCCCAAAAGGCTCATCATGAACTCCTGAGAAGATAGCATACTTGAAGAAAAGAGCAAAAAAGATAACTGTGAGTGATCAAATGGTATAAAGGAGGTCTTGTCTTCTCTTTTACTCTTGACATGACAAATTTAATTAACTTGAGTTTAAAAATGAAGACTGAATCAAATACTATTGTAAAAGTTGGGTTTTTACAGTCTCAAAGAATTGCTTGATATTCCAAACTGCTAAATGCTCCCAATTTATTTTAGTCAGAGCAACTGAAGTTTATCAACATGTTTCCAATTATCTGTTCATTTACAACTCAAACCTGACTACATCAAGTTTGATAAGATTAATAGAATCCTTTGGAATTATTTCAACACTTCCACTGATTCTCCATGAATCCACTGTTATATTTGTGTTGTTGTACAATATTACAAGACTTCAAATGAAAAAAAATAATAATTAATGAATGAACCCCAAAGCAAGTCTGCTTTTAAACTGCTATTGTGGAATGTTTTTAAGTACCGCTTCCTGAACAGTTTCCTGTAGTTGAATCTGCTTATTACTATTTCCATTTTCAAATATGAGTTCAAGTCTCCTCACAAAGTATTGAGAAAATAGATTTAGATATAGTAAAAGTAAGTAAATACACCTGTACCCAGCATAGTGCTAACTAATGAGTAAATTATCTCACATGCTAGCTAAACAAAGAAAATATTCAGAAATCCTATTCTTTAGCAATAAAGAATATTTTCCGTTAAAAAAAAAAAAAAAAAAAAAACACCACCATATTTTATGTACCACACTAATTTTCTCCAAGATGCAACTAGACAGGAAAGTATAATTTAATAATTTAGGTTTCCAAATATGACTTCACTTCTCTCCCAATGAATTCAAATTGGAACAACTTACCAAAAAATTACAAAAATCTAAGAGTTAACCCTAATCATAGACGAAGCAAACAGGCTTTGCTTTCCTAAGTGTTTCAAAACTGAAGCCCACTGAAGAGTGGGCTTCAATATATTTGTCTTGTGTTTACTTTAAAATGAGCATCATTATTTATATGATGTCTTAAAATTGTACAAATAATGAAATTCACATATGGAACAGTAACTTCTGTAGCACACGAAAAATTAATTCAATTATTTTCTTTTCTTTTTAGAAGTTGGTTTTGCAAGAATCAGAGTAAGAAGAACTTGCTGCATTTTTGCAAATTCTACTCTACAAGAGTAGAAGGTCTTTATATCAGCACTGATTCCCAAACTTTTAAAAGTAAGATTCTTTCAGTACCTCCCATAACATTTTGCTCATCAGGCTTTGGACCCTCTGAAGGGTGGACTGGATGGAGCAGAACAGATTAACTTCTTCCATACTGCCCCCTACTCGTGTATCCCAGCAAATTAGAAAGGATTCAAGTTTTTAAAGCTTTTTTACTTCCCTCTCCTATCTCTGATAAAGAAGCATGGCCTCAATTTCATCCAAAAACCGCTGAGATATAGTTGCTATTTCAAGAAATATAACAAGGTTTCTCCTTTCTCTGACTGAATTTTTATTTTCCTTAAGAGAGGGGAAGGGATGCAACTGTAGTTACAAGGCTGCCTATTCCTCATTAACAATGTCCTAGTTTTTTCTTAAAATGTTAGTTCTTTCATAATTTGTTAAGATGTACTTACCATTACAACAAAAAACGAATTGCACAGAAAGAAAATAAGCAATTAAATTACTTTTAAATTGCATCAATATTTGACAAATAAATTACGTGGTTAGCTACCCTACCATCTACAGATGAGATAAATATTAACTGTGAGTACAATCCACTTAAGAAAATTGAAAAGACAAAACAATACCCCTCAATTTGGCATTATCTCAGTTGAATTTCTTGAATTTCATTGCTCAGAACACAGTCTCGACAGCTTTTCAAGATCAAGAAGTCACACTGAAGACAAAAAGAAGCATTAAAAATAAAAACGTCAAGGAAAAACTCTGACAAACAACATGAAAAATGTTCTCTAACCTGTATTATTTTTATTTACGCTTGCTCCATCTTCTCAACAGTGGACTGGAACAAAGAAAACTGGTTGCAGTAGCCCAAAGTATATTTACTGACATGTAATCAATTGCTTGTCCTGTGCACCACTGACACAGCACACACATACATAAATAGGCCAAGATATGTCACTTGCACTGACCTAATACTCTCATTTTTCAGATTATAGACCCAGGCTACATTGTAGAGCTAGACAGCAGTTATTCCCGCAGGCAAGTAACTCAAAATATTAACAAGGTACTAGGAATTAGAACATATATATTTCAGAGAGTAGGTGTTGGAAAGCAGCGTAGGGTGAACATCCTGAATGAATAGTACCCACACAATATAATGAAGATGGACAGTATACTTTTGGACAGATTATCCAGACAGTATAAAGATACTTGATAAATTAGGAAGGGCTCACCTGTCACTGAAGAGCAAGGCTCACCAGAACTCCACACGGGAGGGATCTCCAACAAGAGAACACTCCCCAGTGGTGGTCAGCCCTTAAATGGGGTCTGGGAGATGTGGAGCCAGACTCCACCCTTTCCAGTTACACAGGTGAATTGCCTTCACCTGTGCTCCTGTGGCTGATTCAGTGCTCAGCTTAGATGATCAGATTTCAAGCAGAAATCCAGTACTGCTCTAGAAGAGTATCTAAATGTGTTTTTCAAGGACACGTTTTAGTTATGAATCAGCATCAGAGGTAAGAGATAATAAATTTATCTTCTATTTTTCCAACTCAACTTCTTAATAAGCAACAAGAAAACAATAACAAAATTTTTCAGAAGTAACCTATGAAGTTTACAACCTGACACCTAGAGATCTTCAGCTGTCCCATATTCCCCTCTATACTACAGTAATTTTTATTCACCTGACTTTAAAACATAATTGTAATAAGATGCTTTTTATTCCCTGCAATCACCTTTTATTTTTTTCTTTAATACTCTTATGAATAAACACACTTCTCATTTTTAGTCTCTTTTAATCAGAAATAAAACTGAGATGCAATGGTAGTACAGATCCCTCTATTGCACATCAACAGAATCATCATTTGCTAGCAAGACTGAAGAAATACCAAAATAGTTTTCCACAACAGCAAGATGAAACAAAAGTGGCCAATTCACGTTAGCAGTAAGTGGGAGAGGTGAAAGAATAACACTTAACTTACATAAGACAAAGGGATATAGAAAAATGCATTTGTTGGAAAACATAATTGACTGTTATTTTATATATCTAACAAACCTGGTGTTAAGTCTCTGAAAGGGAGAATGCTCTGTCCACTAAACTGTTAATTACATGAAAAGGAACCTATTTTGGTAAATGTTGAGTAAAACAACTTCTGATAATATGAGAAAAGGCAAGAAACTTCTAACTAGGCCTTAGCTTAAAGAAATACTAGAAGTTACAGATGAGAAAAGTGTCTTTGAAATGAAATAATGAACTGAGAAGAGAATAAGCAATACAGGCACAAATCAATTGAGCCATGTTGCTGAGTAGAAAGAGCAGAATAAAAATTTAGTCATCATAGCACTGATATATATGTATATCCCTTTGGCAGCAGCCATCAAAACAGCTCCATAGATACTGAACAGAAACTACTTTGTGACTCCTCCTGGTACCATGGAGCAAAGCCACAAACTGTTACTGGAAAGTATATGGTGGAAATAACCAGAGAATCCTGAAGTCTAAGGAGTGGGACCTGTTGCCGCTAACTGGCACTTAAAATGAGTGCAAGCAGGACCACTTACTGGTCATTAGGATAAGGAGGAAGCAGTAAGTCACCTCCAGGCCAACAAAGGCTGCTGCTTCTGCTTCAAAGTCAGAATTTTTAAAACAATGACCCAACTTCACCCTGTCCCTTTCCTGTCTGAAAATCTATCTGAGGATAGCATTCAAAGCTTTCCACTCTGCCTCATCTCAAATTTGGTATATATACATACACAATTTTAGGATTTTGATTCATAATGCACTCACATATATTGTCCTGCACCACAGCAAACAGTGCAATAAATGTAATTCATAATCACCTTTTTTGGCTTCAGTGAAGAAAATAGAAGCAGCAACTGCACTTTTAATCATGGTAAGGAGTACAATTGTGTTTGTGGTGTACTTGAATTACTTCAATACACAATATAAAACAAAGTCATAAACAAAAAGATAAATGCAACAAGGCTTCACAGTTCACATCAACTTTAAAAATATTCCCACTCAAGTAGCAGTCCATAGTGTTAAATAAACAAAAGACTCGATTCATGTAGTTCCATAGCAAGTTATAACAAAAATATCAGGAGAGAAATATCTGAATTAATTTCACTGTCCTCATCTCAGGTTTATTAAACTCTCCAGTACTTCAAAATGAGTGATATAATGATCAGTAAACATAGAATTCATGAATAGTGGCATACTGCTTCTACAGGGGATGAAACAGGATCTCTGAGCATCGTGTAGCAATTCACTGTATTATTATAATGTGAATCTCAGAAATTTTAGTAGCCAGGCAGATGCAATTAGGGCAGATCTTAGATGTCACTCATGCACTGTGACTTTAAATGAATAAGCAGTTTCTTCAAAATTCTATGTAGATCTTTTTCAGTTTTATCATCTTATCGCTTCCTATAGTAAATGCTCCCATGCAAGTATTTTCTTTTCTACACTCTTCTCCAACAGTCTGCATTGTGATGAGGTATGTTCTGCCACACATACTGCTGAATGACTGATATAAGATACCAACCTCGTACCACACTCGCCCCTTACAGCCTATGTTCTAACACCCTGTCACCTTACGTCTAACTCTGTCACCACTACCTTACACTACTGTTTTTAAAAATGGTATTTTGTTGAAAAAGAACATATTCACATAAATCCATTTTCATTCCATTTTCTTCCAACAGTCATCCACCAAATACCACATTAAAAATATTTTAAAAACTCAGGCAAGGTAATTAAAAAATCTTGATTTTTCTTTTTTAACATTTTGTTTAAATTAAGTTTTAACCAGCAGGAAACTCTGGAAAACACAGAGAACTTCCTTGAAAGTTATAAATCCCTCAGGATACGAAGACTAATTACTAAAAGACAGGTCATTCAAAATTTGAGTATGCTACATTATGATTCTATTAAACACTGTAAGAAACAGAATTCATCTTTAGCAGATAAATGAAAAGTGCCACTGTAAAGCAGGGGCTGGTTTCCAGCAGCACAAAGTTTCTAGGGCCAGATCTGGTGAAAGACTGGTACAAACCAGCCCAGGATCACCAGTCATATGAACGTCCACAGGATCTGCCTGGACAAAGCCCTGAGCAACATGCTCCAAATGTTCACTGCTTTGGGCTAAAGGCCTGCATGAGTTACTCTGAATTCTGAGACTGCTTTATCAGCAAGATTCCCACAGTAGCTAATAAACCTCACTTGTTCTGGATGGATTTTATATTCAGCTATTAGTTTTGGCATTACTTGGAACTTCTTTCAAAAAGCAGCAAAATGCAGAGCACAGATTAAGCACAAATATTTAGAAGAAAATGTACTCAATTACAACAGAAATGAGTAAATTCCAATTTACTTCACTGTATTGGTATCTCAATTCTAATTATGCTGTTTGCTTCCTTCCTAAGTTGATATAACATCAGAATAAGATTATATTTCATTTTATTAAATGATAAAATGCATGTAGAAAACATTTTCCTTTAAAATAAACCATTCCTCCTAAAATACGGCTCTTGTCTGAATAACTAAGGGCATTTAGAACACTCCACAGTTCCAGTGAAATAACAGTTATTCTGCTCCTTACACTATCTTAATAAAACAGGTCTTATTGCAAACATACTTTAAAACGGCATTGTATAAGCCAGAAATAAAAGGATGTTCAGTTAGATAAAAATATAAGCATTTAATTGAAACCAGTAATGAGCAAATTAGAACAAAACTGTGTGGCTGCTGGCCACACAAACCAGAAGAGAGGTTTCTATCCTGATGTTAAGAGTAATTCCTACATATCTTCCAGTCTTCCAGGCCATCTGAGTAGGTACAGAAAGTACAACAACCAGATACAAAAGGAAAGATTCAAACCACATGCATCCAACAAGGATCTGGTCCCAAATATGCTAATAACGAATTTCTTTCATGTTCCATGCATGCAGATCAGTGCAGTCTGCAAGTGGCCAAAAAGCAAATTTCTTTGTTGCAGCTACACAAAAATTCCATCCTATAAGTCAAATCTGTCAAAGAAAGGCATCTTTCTTTCTGTTCTGGTATACTCAGTGTCCAGACAGCCCTTCAGTATTTATGACTATACAGTGAAAACCACTATAAATAACTAATCACAGGAATGATCTGTTGTAGAAAGAAGCATCAGAGCAAAAGACATGAATCAAATGCTGATTATCTAGATAGAATTTACAGGTCACCTCATTAATTTGACATGCAACACTTCATGGTAGATACATACATATATATATATACACACAAATATATATGTATTTATAGTAACATATATGTATGTATGTATAAATATATATATATATAATCTCTGTAATATTTTTCTTTTTACAAAATCAAAGACATACACAAAGAGTAACGTAAAATGTTTTCTGCTCTTAAAGACACTACAGAAGTTATGTTTTCCAAAAAAGAATGCTAATTTTTGTAGAGGCAGTGAATCTCCAGTATGTTGCATAGCAGAAACCATGTAGTTTTTCCTGCTGAAAGAACCTTCTTTTTTCCATTTTACATTTAAGAGAAATAGATTAAGATTCAATGAAGCATTAGCCAAAAAAAAAAAAAAAAACATCCTGTGAGTCCTATCAAGATATCATTTTAATTTATTCCTGCTCAAGCTTTTTTTTTTTCCTTTTTAAACATAAGCAGACAGTATTTCAGATATCTATCTAGAACTGTCAAAAGGCTACTCTCAGCCTTCCTATCTCCCAACACCTCTTCTCCACTAACATGATTAGCAGCTTAAGAAGTATCAGACTGAGCTGTGGAGTGCTGAACCATGGGCCATTCTCAATGCTGAACAATCTTATCTGTGTTCTAATGGCACTGAGGACGATGTCAGTAAGTGCCTCTGCTAGCACAGAAATATTCAGACAGTACCAAAATGTACTCTCACAGTTATAAAATTCTCTCAACAGAGAGAATTTCTCTCTGGACTCTCAACAGCTATAAAATTTTTATTAAGACACCAAAATATATTAGGCATAATTTGATTCAACATATCCAGAAATATCTAGTGTAAAACACTGTATTAACATAGAAAGTTAAAGAAATTAGTGAATAAATTTAATGCTCAATTTTCACAAATGCCACTAACCACCATAGGAATCTTCTTTTTCAAAGGGAACAATCTATGAAATCCATATTACAGCAGGCTACTATTTCTCAACGCCTGGTAAGAGATCTATTTATTTTACAGGAAGGAGCTCACTGCTTGTTACAGATAGCAGTTCTGGTGGACTAAGCAGGCAACACAGCCAACTTGCTTACTTCTTAAATGGGTTGTTCCATATTCAGCAAAAAAAAAATATATTTTAAAAGTTTATTAAAAGTAATAACGAAAAAAAACAAAAAACAAAAAACAAAGACCAGTGTTTTGTTCAATACGATTTTTCCACTCTTTGAAGCCAGAGTGTTCAAAGCTGCTTAAGTAGTTAAGTAGTTACCTTGGACAAGTCCATTTAACAACTTTACAAAAAAAATCATAATGATTTATTACTGCTACCTACATAAATGACATGGATGCTGTAATGTTAATGTTTTTTCTATACTTGAAAATCACAGGATGAAAGGCACAACATCCATCCAAAGCAGCAGTAATATAACCAACTGTTCAGTGTAAAAGCTATCTTGAGCTTTGAAGAACTATCTTTTGCCCTGAAACGTGTGAATATCAACCCACTCCTGGATTAACTGGCACTTCACAGTTATTCCTCACTGCCATAAAAATTCCAAAGGTGATACAGTACTTACATTTGGAAACATTATCCTTCATCAAGAGAATGGTGTTTCAAATTTTGGGAGAAAAAATTACGTCAGTGCAACACTGACTAGGACTGCTTGCAGAAATCAAGAAAGCTATTATGTATGGAAGTGGACATGCCTGGATCAATCTAAAAAACTGGAGGGAACTGCAGTTGGAACACAAAACTTAATGAAGAGCTACACCAAAGGGGAACTGCTGCCTCCTGTTGAAGTCCCTCCAAGTTAGGCTGAATGTGAAATGCAGAAATCAAGGGTCAACAATGATTCTTCCTTTTCTTCCTATGTCTTTTAGTGATGCTTTTTAAAAGCATTTAAGAGTTGTGAGGGGGGTATAAAAGGGAAAAAAATTTATGCATCTTCTGCAAGTCTTCAGAAACTTTATTGTATACAAAATCTCAGATACCTGAAGTTATAATAACTTCAAAAAAATACTTTCAGTTCCTAAGAAAGACTGTCTCTAAGACAGCCTTACCAGTGGTGCTATTTCTATCACAGATATTACATCTTGGCTGGACTATAACAAATTTCTCCTCATGAGATTCAAAATGGCCTTTCTCCAAAACCAGCCTTCAAAAAATAAAATAAAATAGCCTTTATTAAATCCAGCACCTGAAAACTCTATCAAATACCAGCATTTTATTAATAGCATAAAAATATACAGTGAGTTGTTATAATAAATAAATTCTAAATGTTTTCTTTGAGAAGCGTTCATATTATATGGGGTGGAACACACTTGTACAACAAAATTAGCTCTAAATTACTAGTTTACAAGATTTTCTTTTTAAAACACACACTTTCAATAACTATTTTATGAGATTAAGAAGTTATGAACTCCATAGACAATGTCTTTCTGCATCACTAAAGGAACATGAATTCATGGGAATCTGGGTACCTAAAACTATATATTATTAATACAGTGTCTGTCCTTCAGATTAACTATTTAAAGGTTCTAACATGATGAACTGCAGAAGTTCTTTTTTGTTTATAACCAAATAACAAAGAGTCCTAGGTACAAAATAACTGCACCTGCTGGGCTTTAAAGAACATAAAGGAAACATCAAGAGCTAAATCCCCAAAATGACTTAGTTTCAGGTACCAACATCCAGAAATATTCTTGAATGTCCAGCTCAATACCAGGCTAATCCCTCGTATACAAGCTAAGACTTTACAATAGGGGCATTTATGCTATTTATGCAGTATATGCAAGACCACCTAAGTTCTGACACTTGCAGCCTATCTAACACCACAGACCTCACAAAATTAAGCAACTCTCTTTCCAAATTACAGATTTTGAGCAAAATATAGATGTGCTTAAGCAGACCAAAAAAAACAGATCAGTATTTAGGCTGATTCCAGTGTCTGGAAAGCCCATGCAGTTCTCACAACAGCATTTGGAGAAAGCATTTAAACCTGGATGTTCTGCATCTCAGATGACTGTCCAGTGTACCAAGCTACTTATGAGCTAAATCTCAGTCCTCCCGTACACACTGTTTTACTCTGTCAGAGCAACAAAACAGTCAGTAGATGGAGAAAAGGAGAAAGGAGTTACCACCAATACCACAGTGTCAGAGAGCAGGACTAAAACCATGGTGGAAAGAGCCATGAAGTAGCTGTGAAGTGGGAGTTTTTCAGGCTCAAGTGAAGAATTTAGTTATAAAACATCCTAGCAAAATCATCTTCTGTGACATAAGCTGAATCTATTCAAGGCATGGGGTCATATGAAAATAAGCCTTAGATGGAAGAGAGGTATTTGTCTAGCTAGTAAGTCCAAGTAGAGAACTTACATTGAGCTTTCTCATTTCTTTTGAGATAATTCTGGCTATCCAAACATCAAGTTACCCCAGTAACAACTCAAAGGAGGGAGGTTTACTGAACAGGTATAGTGAAAAAATGCTAAAGCCAGACATCTGTCCTCAGCATTTCTTGCTGTTTTTCTTAAATCACACTCTGCCAACTTGCAAGTTCTAAACACCTAAAAGGAGTACTGAGCATCAACTCAAGGCTTGCAAGAAGTTCTTATGAAGGAAATTTTAGAAGAGTTTAGATATGTAGGTGCAAAGTGCAAATCTTATTCACTCTCAGCTGGCAGAACATTACCTGCAATATGCTGTGTAACCACACTTTGCATCTGTTCATGCCAAGAGTCATCCCGGTCTGTCATCCTGAGCAGCAGGGGCCCGATCACATTGAACAAACACTGAAACACTGTGTTATATCTTCTTCTTTGACTCAGGTACCTTTAAATTCTAGTTGTGAAACATCTCAGAAAACCCTGTATCTTGTCAGACAGCCTCTAGAAAGTTAATAAATATTACTCCTCCTTGCTTTAGGAAAGCCTTAAAGATACTCCACGTATAAAATCCTACAAGGCAGTTTCTAAACAGTGACCTCTCCCCTGGTTATTTTAGACTAGAAACACACAACTCTAGCTCAGTGTATACTATTTCAGTACTGCTACATCATCTCTGGTGTATTTATTCATTATTATAGATGACCACAAATTCTACTTCCCTTTTATGGGAAAACATAATTAAAATCCCAGATGTATACTGTAAATGAGTTCTAGCAATTATCAACTACCCGACTACTCACAAAAAACAAACAAAACTGTAATTGCTAAAACAAGATGCCAAGGAGATTACTTTCTCTTCAGATACTCTGACTGAAAGCACATTCTAGACTGAAAACACAAAGTCATATCCCAAATTAATTAGAAATAATCGAAAATGGTGATTTTATAATAAAGAAGAAAATACAATGAGATTAGTATGCAATAAATTGCAAGAAAACTTCATGGAAAAAAATTAAGTTATGCTATGGTTGTTCTAAAAAAAAAAAAAAAGGAAGTACAAACCATATAACGCAGGTACTACATACCACTGTTTCAGCATCCTAAAATAATAAAAATTAATGTAGAAGCAACATAACGAATCAAGAGTTTTAAAAAGTCATGAAAGCAGTACAGAAAGAAGAAATCAATTCACTTTTAAGAAAACTGACAAAATAAGGGGAAACAGAGTTCTCTGCTCTCCTGTCCTACACTGTCCTATATATTGATTCATACATAACTTGAAACAGATAAACAGTGATATGAAATACATCATATTTCAAAATGAAGAACACAATACATTTGCATTTCTCACAGTGAAATATGGTCTTAGAGTGAAAATAGAATGTTCCAGACATAAATGGTGTTTTCCTGTTTTCCTTCTCCATTACACAAACTGTCAGACTCCTCAGCTAATAGCACAAGCCTGAAAGCTATCTGCAAATATACAGCAAGACAACACATTACTTGGAATGGAGATTTTATAAATAGAAGGGCAATAGGCATTACATTTTATTTTTTTTTTTTTGCTCCAATTTAGTCCTAATTAAATTATACAAGTTTTTGCAGTCATAGTAAAATGTAAAAGTTAACACAGGGACAAGATAAATTATAGATGAAGATTTCTAGAATAAAAATTGTGTGACTTTTTTTTTTTTTTTCATTAATAAAAGCCTTTCTTTCCAACTTTACCCTTTTTCACTAAGTAGATCAGACGTTTACATTTCTGCACTATAGTGAACATAAATGCATTTTTCTTTGAAAATGATGTTTTCTCTGTCAAAAACAGGATCTTGATGAATGGGTTGAAAGGCTACTTAAATTCATTGTTACTGCTGGAACACTACCTTTAGCTTTTGTTACAAGGCATTCTATAGCTTTTCACAGTCATAAAGAATAAAAGAAATGTTCCACCTACAAAAGCAATTACTACTTCAGGTGGGTAGCAGTTCACACACTCAACATCAGAATTAAATAGAGCAAATCTGAGCAGCTATATAGTGATGCTGTAACTTATAAGCAAATCAACGGAACAGTCCACTATAGAAGAGAAAAGCTTGGAAATAATTTTGTGTTCTTCTTGTGATCATTAACAGTATCAGTATGAATGAAGCTACAATAGTGTAAATTTAGGGTTTTTTTTTCTATAACTGAATTTGTGGCTTAACAAGAAGACATGAACAAAAAAGAAGAAAAATGATTCAAGATTTCATCTGAGAATTGATCAAGAGAAAGGTAAGTATTCAATGTGATGACATCAGTGATTCCTAAAATAACTACTATTTTCTTACTGCTACAGAAAAAGGTTGTAAAGAGCTCTCCCAATCATTAACTCGGAAAAGTATTGCTCAGACAGAATCAATTATACCGTCCACTGGCAGATACTTATTAACCAGTTCTTTAGCAGCCTCTGAAGTATATTTCCCAATACCCTTGTTAGCTGTCCACTAAATTAACCACAAGAAAGTGTTTTTGCAGTTTTCAACTTCATTGGGAGGAATGAATTTAAATGGATTTCATCTCTTCCAAGAGATTACAAAACAGTTACTAAGATTTTTAGAACAATCTTACCATCAAGTCTTCTGTCCTCCAGGATAACCCAACCCAACAATTGTTTGCCTATCAAGACACATTTTATAAACTTTACAAATTAATTCTCTTTAGACTTTCTCTTTTGTATAACCTTAGAAACAGCACCCCTGGGTAGACATAGGTATGTACCAAAGAAAGATAAATCATATCCAGAGTTCAGAAGATTTAATAATTCATAGACAGTATTCACATTTTTGACAATAGAATTATGACTCATAACTTATCCTGCAACTCCCAAATCACTCAAGTTGTATTGTTATGCATCTATGCCTTATGGTTTTCACCTTTCCTTTATTTAATATTCTGTGCTAGTCCTCACTGTACGTTATAAGTTGATTTCAGACCATCTGAATCACCACAAATCCTGGCTTCAACCACTCACAACCCACATGGCCTTATACTTGGACACTAAAGATAGCCTAACTCCGCTACTGAGGTAGTTAAAACATAAGTGAATCCAGGACTTCACTTGAGATGCCTTATTAGCAATTCTTCGTTAGGCTGAGAAGTGCTCCTAAGAGAGATGTTTCAGCTAGACAGAGAACTAAATGATCTGTCTAATCTTGCTTCTTCACTGCATTTATGAGATCACGGGAAACAGAAGGAATAACAAATGGTACACAGATCACATCTATTACTTTACTGTTATCCAGAAGGCCAGTTTTCCTGTCTCATTATTTCCTCTCCCAACAGTTGGTTATAATCTCCTGATGCCATCCATGAATGCATATCATTTCACTGAAATTCAATATTGCCTTATGTTTTTAGGACATATAAAGATGTGAAAAACATTATGCTTCATCTGTGAGATAAAAACAGCAGAAACATTGGTTCTCAAGCAGCCTTACCATCATGCTGACTGCACCAAGCTTTAAGCAGTCACATTTAAACATACATGAGCAGACTGGAGCTAATAACCTCATTTGAAGGGGGTATGAGAGTTCTACAGTTTATTTGAAAAATATACCACTATCATTCTGATAGTGTGATCAAAGTAATGCACTGCAGGAGGTACCCTATTTGCCTCTGTTTCAGTCTGCTTAGATTCATTTAAGGACTCTGAGAGAAGCTTTTAGGACATGACCCTTCCATGGCCTCGCCCTTTTCATTTGGATCTCTGGAAACAAGTTGCTTCCAGATAGAACCAGGTTCTGCAAATACATTAGAAAATAGCCTGAGTTAGTTAGCTAACTCTGAACACAGAGAAGGAGAAGACACCAACAGTGGAAAAGGAATGAGGAAAGCTAAATTTAGTGGAAGGAGGTCTGCAAAGACAGCTTTTGCTATCAGGAAACCTTTTCTAGAAAGACGGCTGGTACATTTCCCTTGGAAATGGGGAACAAATAAGACAGAAGAAAATGCAATGGCTTGTGGGTGTACAGAGCAAGAGCAGTAAACTGGGTAGGCTGGAAAGTGAAACTAAGTGATGACCTTAGTTTGAGGCAAAGAGAATGACAAGAAGCCTGGAGAAACAGAACAATTTTGAGCAATTTTTGGGAGAGGGTGAACAACCACAAAAAACTTCCCGTATTTCACTGTTTTCGTTTTCATAATTCAATTGGACCAAACAGTTTTATTCTCCCCCTTCCACATCAGCTGCATCTAGGCTCCAGGTGAACAAGTCCCTACTATTTGTGGGTAATTGTTTTTCTCATCCTGCAAAAATCATAACTTGGTCCAGTCTTTCAGTGGCAACTACAGTCCTGTGCTTCAACTTCCAATTTATTATTCTCCTCTATTTAGAGCTTAAGACATTTATTCCACAAAACTGTGGCCTACATAAGAGTCTCAGGATGCTTCAATAGATAGAAAAAAGCCCAACAACCTAGTTTTACTTAGGTCAGATTTTATTAAAGGTTACAAAGATTAAATTAATAGCAAAATAATGTAAGTCTTCAGAAAACTAAATACTACTTTATTATAGCTGCCTTCCCCTAAAACTCCTAAAATACGTATGTATTGCACAATAAAAATAGTTTCATAAGAAATCAGGCAGGTACTTACCATAATATTAGGAGAAAACATTTTACATTAATGTAAAAAAGTAGAAAGTAGTGTGAATTTTATTATTATTATTACTATTATTATTATTATTATTATTACTATTTTAAGACAAGTAAGAAACAGTAGATACTAGTTACTAGATCATTAATACGGATGACAAAAAGAGCACCAAACAAGAAATGCTTCTCACAAACTCTTTAAACTTTCATATTCTAGCCCTAAAACATTCTTAGACGTTTAAAAGATTAAAGCCAATGATTTTGCCTAGACAACAGCTTGTGGTGACAGCATATGAGACACTATGAGTCCACTAACTTGGATAAAACAGCTTCTTAAAGTATTTTAGTTCAGATTTGTGAATTCTGGATTCATTTACCATTTACCTTAGCAATTTAATGAAATTAGAATCAAATAGTGTTAAAAATTAGTACTTTCAGAGTAAATGAAATTGCTAATTTTATGTTCTGCATCCATATACATATTTTTTCAAATGTTTATCGTTTCCAACATGCTTTACTGCAGTTTACAGATATTTTAGAGGACACTGTTTCTGAAAATTCAGTATTTTTATATTAACACATTACTGGATGTTAGAGAAGTTAATGGATGTAAAGAGGAAAGAGTTACAGGAAAAATATTTGAGTGCTCTTATTGTGGAATTTTCGTCATGAGTAATTTTTAGATTCTGGAAAAAGAATATTTACCTTTACAAGCCTCGTTATTAGAAGAAGCCCAGTAATTCTGCCATGAAAGTACTTGGATTCTATTACAAGTATAATTACAACAAAGCTTGAAAATTAAAAGAAAATCTCCCATTACCTACATCCAAAGTAAAAACTATTCAAGATGCTTAAGTTTTTGGTAAAGCATAAAAATACACATAGAGATTAACTGCAACACATAGGTCAGTACATTCTCAATGTCATCATTTATTCTTTTTATTTATAGATACAGTTTTATCGGTCTCTGTTCTGTTTTAGGCCTATTGTGAAAAGTTCCTTAACCTATCAATTAATTTATTCAGTCACCGTCTTCTTTTCTGGTTTTACAACTAACAAAACCTTGTATCTGAAGATGTAGAAACAGTAGATTATAAACATTTGGAGAAGAGATGTAATAAGCCTAAAAGGCAACATAAATTAAAAAGCTGCTTTTCCTCAACCACAACACTTAGGAAGAAAAATCTCTAGAAAGATTTTTAGTTCAAGAAGTCAAACTACTTCGAGAGAAAAGTAGTAGCAAAAAGGACACTTTGACTTCCTCCTCCCTGTTGCCAGAAGTATTCTCGCCTTTTCAAGAATGAAAGGGACACAAGTGCTCTTTCTTCATCTTCTACTTAGTTGGTTCATCCTCCTGAGCAGCTCCAGACCTCTCTGCTGTTGCTCAGCAGTTTCCTAACAAACAGCAGAATGAGCACAGGCTGCCTCAGTCCTACAGGTTGGATGCTACTTGCCAAAATACTGGGGGAAGGAATTGGACAGGCTCAAAGGAAGGTAGTAGCACATACTGTATAAAGCAGCAGCTCTAATTTCATTTCCTAAAATCTACTTTAACTTGGTCGTAATATTTTCAGTCATGACTTCACTATGCTCAGCAGAACATATCAGTGCCTGCCAGTTCTTTTGATACTTACAACCACATTGGCTGTACATTTAAGACAATGTTTACCAAGCACATTGCTATCTAATCATCCACAACCAGAATGTCTTAGAGTTACACAGAAAAGACAGAGCAGGACTCTGATATTTAAGGAAGAGGGAAAGTGGAAACGCTCATCAACTTGGCAGAATGTTGGCTAAAAGTAAAACCTCAGGATATCTTCCTTTTTTACACAAAAACAAAAAAACACACTAAACAACCCTGAGAAGGCTCTCTTCACTTGACATCTTGGACTTCACTGTACTAATAATGAAGTTTTCAGTCTGGCTCTACAATACTTAACACAGTCCAACATTTGGCCACAGCCCATTTAATTCTCATTTAGTACAGAATGAAAAGGAAGCTGGAAACCTGTGTGAAACCTGCAAGCAACGTGGAAAATAAGGTTTCTTATATGAAATGGGAGTCCAGTTTGAGAACATGTCTGAAGACTGGTTCACAGCAGAAGATTCAATTAGCAAAATAGCATCACCAGTCCCCTTCACATGAGATGGGACAGATACATAATTGCTTGACCACCATTTGACACTTCAAGACTAAGTTATAGCATTATCCAAAATTTACATTAGTTGCCTTCTGGCTTCCTAGAATTAAAACTGCAAAACCTTCAAAATGTGCAAATTACTTTCTTTGTTCAAATGTCAGTAATCATCTCCATCTACAAAAGAAAGCATTTGTCAAGAGGATCCCTGGATTTACCAACTGTTAAAAAGCAAAGACCTTCAGGGTGACTCAATGAAGCCATTTGTGTTTTTAGACATTTTTTTTGTTGTTGTTTCTGTGGTTCGTTTTATTCCTCCCTTTCTTTTCACCTGCTTATAGCAGGGCAAGGGAGAGGAAAGTGTGGCTAGAAGGCTAGTCTGTATGTATTTAATAATTTCTTTAAACGAATATTAAACGTACATAGATTTGATACTTCCAGACAGGTACTGCTCTGAAGGCAACTGGGACAATAGGTGTTACTCTCCTGTTAGAATACTAAGCATTTTTCATCATAAAATGTTTTTTTCCCACATGCAACTATTAAGTTATTCTAATGCTTTATACAACTACATCTTAACAGTGAAGCTTTCTAAGGAAAAGAAGAAAAATAGCAGTACAATTATTTTGCAAATAAATAATGCTGAGATGTATTAGTACTAAGAGTTTAATAAAAATAGGATTGCAACTGCTTCCTGAGGCTTATGTGGTATCCCATGCTGTGATGCAATGCTGCAGATATCAGAACACAATGGGACTGTTTACTCTGTCAATCATTTGTCAATCTGTACCGTTTTCTACAACTAGTCCTTGTATTTGGGAGTAGTTTCACAATCCTCAGTAATTAACATTTTTAACACAATCATAGACCATACTAAATTAAAGCTGCTAACATGCACAAGAAACAAAAAGTAATGTCATGGTTACCTTTGTGTAGATGGAAATGTTACATGCGAAATCTCTTTTAGTCATTTATTTAAAACAGATAACGTACTCTAAACATCTTGGAAGTAATACTGTACTAGACTAACTAGATTTTCCACTAACAATGCAGAAGATAAAACATTTAAGAGAAAGCAAATCATTTTCTACAGAAAAAAAAAAAAAAAAACAACCAGAAATAATCTGCTTGGACTTCTGCAAAGTGTTTGACACTATCCTGTACAACATCCTGGATGGTAAATTGGAGAAAAATGGATTTGGATAAGACCACTTGCTGGTAAGAAATTGGCTAGATGGTCATGCTCAGAGTTGTGGTCATCAGGACAATATCCAAGCGAAGACAAGTGAACAGTGACATTCTTCAGGGATCCATGCTGGGACAGGTTCTATTTAACATCTTCGTAGGTCACATGGGCAGGAGGATCAGGTGTGTCCTCAGCAAGTTTGCAGATCACACCAAGCTGAGTGGTGCAGTTGACATGTTAGAGAAAAGGGATGTCATCCAGAGTGACCTGAACAGCCTTGTGAGGTGGATCCAGAGGAGGGACACAAAGATGATCAGAGTTCTGTCCACCATTAAAGGGACAGGCTAAGAGTGTCGAGGCTCTTCAGCCTGAAGCGAAGGCTCTGAGAAGATCTTACAGCAGCTTTCCAATATCTGAAGGGGCCTACAGAAAAGCTGAGGAGGGACTTTTCATAAGGGTATGTAGCAACAGGACAGGGAAAATGGCTTTATACTGGAAGAGGGTAGATTTAGACTAGGTATCAGGAAGAAATTCTTCACAGTGAGAGCAGCGAGACACTGGAACAGGTTGCCCAGCAAGGTTGTGGATCCACCCCCCCCTGGAAGCATTCAAGGCCAGGCTGGATGGGACTTTGAGCAACTTGGTCCCGTGGGTGGTGTCCCTGCCAAAAGCAGGGAAGATAGAACTAGATGATTATAAAGGTCTCTTCCAACCCAAACCATTCTATGATTCTGTGATAGGTCTAGATACCCCTGTGTCTATTAACGGAGATAACTGTGAAAGCCAATAACAACTAAGGACACAACAATGTTTGGCACAATAGTGAAAAGAAATTATACAAATTAGAATTATGCTGAAGAAACTGAGAAGACAGTATTCACTGCAAGCAAGAATCTGATAAAGGTGATAACTGAAGAATAGAAGATGTTTCAACACAATGTCTTGTCCCTGGAGACATTCAAGGTCGCGGTGCACAGGGCTCTGAGCATCCTGATCTAGCTGTAAGTGTCCCTTTTCATTGCAGGCAAGATGAACTAGATGACCTTTAAAGATCCCTTCCAACTCAAACGATTCTATGATTCTGTGATATCCCCTGAGCAATGACAGGTCATACAAAAAGAAATACTGACATCAGAATTTTTTTGCTGATATCTTATCCATTAAATGATTCTCAATTTCAATGCACATAATTTTTTTCTTTCATTGATCCATAACATCTAAAAAGTAGATTTGTCCAGCATAAAGCTCCTCACTGCCCAAGGAACTTAAGCTGGAACAATGTCAGATTACGGGTTTGATTTCAATACACATTGTAAGAGCTTGTTTTGATGGAGAAATATAAACTTTTATACTGAAAGTCCCTGTCCTATGATTGTGTGAAGAGACTGATGGGCTCATGTTTCCTGAAGAAACAAAAACCACTGCAACTCTAACAGCTGGCAAAAAAAAATAAATAAATTAGAAATAAAAAATAAAATAAAATAAAAATAAATAAAAGTGTTCTGTCCAAAACCCAAAATACCTGTTTACAAAAACAGGAGAAACATTAAGATCCTTCACCAAATACAAATTGAATAACAACTCAGGAAGTAATATCTGTCATAATTTAGACATGCAACGTGAATTCTTAATTTCTGGGATGCCTTACAATAATTTGTACCTAAACAACATCCTTGGAAATTGTAATCGTATGACCAAGTGATTACGTGCAACTCAGTGAATAACGTTATTAATTATCCATATTTCTTTATTCTGGTTCAATGTGCAGGCTTTATCAATTGGTGGTATAGTCTGCCATTGCCTTCTTGCAGAGTTATCTAACTCATTTCACACTGAAAAAGAAGTATGAGAACAGTAACCAACAGACTTGGTTAATGAGAACAAATGGAGAACAAAGGAGAGTTATAGAGTTCAGCTTACTCAGCTGGAGTACTGGTTATTACTGGTAGAAGGAAGGAAGGAAATCTGGAAAAACAAAATAGATTCTGAATTTCAAAAGGTAGGTAAATTACTCCAGACTACTATTTACTTCAAAAATGATGTCTAAATGCTAGGACACTGAGTTGATTGATTTCTCAGTCCAATTAATTTCAGGTCATAAAGACACGGCTAGAGCTGGCACTGACGGAAATGGTAAAGCAGGGAAGAATAATTTTCTCATCACTATGAAAAACGCACAGCATCTTTCATCATCACGCACATCTCTATCTTTCAAGATTCACTTGCAATTTACAGTATTGTTTCCTACATTTTCATATGCTTGCCTTGGCACCAGATCTCATTAAGATGCTGGCAGTGCCATCTGCAGCTCGACAGCATCTCTTCTGTCAACAGCTTGATCTGGATGAGTCATTCAGCTTGGGCTAGCAAGCAAGGAGAAAAGCCTCTTAAGCTCATGTAAATAAGTCACTCAGTGAGCAGCATTAAACACCTTGCAAGGATGAGTCAGCCAAGTGACAAGACCGGATAAACTGTCTTCAACAGTTTGAAATTCTACCCCTGAAATTCAAAATTTTAATTTCTGAAATTCTAAATTCTGACATGGTTCAGATTCCACTGCAGAATCCTGCATTGGAATTCTAAACAGAGGACAGATATCTCACTCTACCCGAGGCGAAAGAGCTCTCCTTAACCTTTGGCAGAGGAACCCAGTGAGCCTGACATAAAGTGATCTGCCAGCCACTAGGAATGGTACTCACAGCAGGTATGAGCACCATATGGTAGACATCCACTACAGGAGACAACCCTCATAATCAGAGAAGCTGGGCAGAACATTAAGAAAGAGATGATGTACTGCATTAATACAGGAATTGCTTATATCCAAAAGGAGAAAGAACCGGAAAAAAAATAAGAAATATCTTTGTATTTTGGCAATATATTTCCCATTGTACAAATCTGATTTCTGATTTAGAGTTTTCAGATTAGTCTGCACTGAGAGATACTTAAGGATACAAAAATATACTTTGGAATTCTTTAAAGACATTAATTAAAAATAAATAATTTTAAAATGTGGAAATGTAGGTTAAATTTACACATCACGAGGGACATGAAAGGCTGGCAAGTAACAGGCTCCACACCCACAAGGGGGAGTCTGCTCTTGAGGATAAATCTGAGCTCTTGCACTTCGTTAGTTCGTGGTATCTGACAGCTCACTGGTCTACAGTACAGCAGAGAAAATTTCCAGCAAACTTTAGACTTTAATCAGGGATGTTTGCATAAGAGGAGAGTCACAAGAGGGGAAGAACAGGAAGGAAGTTGGAAAAAATTAAGAAATTAGCATTTAGCTTTCACAGATAATACATCTGTCTAAATACACTGGTTTTAAAATGAAGAACCAAGCCCAGGGAAACAGGAATGGAACACATACTCAGAAGATATATTTCCTTCTCCTATTTATCTTGGTTCCTTTAGTATGCCTCTTCACTTATAATCTGCTTGGAAGTGACTAAGTATTTGTTAGTATTTCCACTTTGGAAATATTTATCTTCATAGCCATGGTAATACATTCACATAAAGGCATCAGAGCTGCCAAATTTCTTCATTACAATTTGGATCATGATTGTAGAGTCTGGGTTATTGGCACTTGTATCTCACTGGACCTGTAGCAACAGACACTCATCATCATTAAGACATTATCACATTTTCCCTTTGTGGCTGTGTTTATTTTAGGAAATTGCCATGTATTCAAACACTACCTAGGTTTACTTCAGAATATCAACTCTATATAAAATTTCATTGCATATTTCTTTCTTTTTCCTTTACAATTTGTACTTTCTGGAGTATTAAATTACAGATTCACATCTCCAACTTCACATACAAAAACAAACTAGAAAGAACAAAACAAAGACCAAACAAAACCATATTTATCATACATGCTTTAACCTCCTCCAAAAGCTCACCATGTTCCCTTTCAAAACTAGTTAATTCACACCACATTTTTATTTATCTATTTATTTAAAATCTCATATCTGGAAAGTTTTATGTAGTGTAATGCTCTTTAAACATTACACAATCTTAAAGGCACTGCTGATAAAACTACACTCAGTAGGATATTCTAATTAAGGCTAAAGCAAAATAAAGCATCAATTAAAATGTGATTTCTGGTTGTACACTAATTTCCTCTGGCAAGAAACTGAAATCAAATACAGAACATCTTTTCAATCTCCTGGACCACCCAACTTAAAATGAACATTGTTTCCAACTTTAATCTTATCTATTTTTTAATTACTGGTCACAGTTATATGGGTATTCCTTTTTTTTTTTTTTTTTTTTTTTGAAACTCAAATACGTTTACAGAAAATTCATACAAGGTTTTCCACATATGGATTTGAAAAGGAGGAGATTCCTAGGAGTTCCAGGCAAATTCATTAACCATAGAATACCAAAATATGAACACTTGAGTAGTAGGCATACACTGATCATTTTACATCTTCATATTCTTTGGACATACCAAAACTAACTCTTTTTTTTGTTTTTTTTTGCCAAATTCATGAGACCTGCACTATTATTGTGCAGAATAAGATGTTAAAATGTTTTCTGTAACATTTGTGTTTAGCAAAGTAATTGGAAAATCATTCTGAGTTTAGAAGCCAAAATAAAACACAATGGACAATACGCAGTCATACAGTCATAATTAAAAAATGCAAGTAAAATGAACAAAAATAAGATTAAAAACAGCAGACTTTCTTACAAAACAATCCCACCCACAGACACATTATGCAAATAAATAAAATAAAAGGCCCTCAATACCACTACAAGATCAAGCCTAAGTTCCATTTTCAACCAAGTACTAAGCAGAAAAAAGCATCATATTTGTAAGGAATCATGAATTGGAATTATAGCATCCTTTACCACTTTCTTACTCTGTGTGAAGATAATAAGCTTCAAATGAGTGTTCAATTCATCAAATGACAATGTAAGATTTAATAAATACAAGGTAGCATTTCTCTTGACTACTTTCCTTTGAATAAGCTCAAAGAAATTTTTTCCAGACAGGCATCTCCAGCTTCATTGCGTCTTCCCTTTAACTACTTCTAAGACTGCGAATTTTCTGTTTTCATTGTTATTGTTTATATGTTAACATCTAAACACTATAATTAAGGCCCAAACAATTACCATTGCCAGTGTTATTTGGATACCCACACACTATAGAGTAAGGCCTTGTTCTATGCCAGAAAGGCGTGGGTACGAATACTCATTACTCTTGTAGCACATACACAAAACCAAGGAGTGTGAACGTTAGCATTGCCTTACTTCAAACAAATCTTGACCTCTGCTAGAGGAATAATAGCATAAACTAGTGATTTTATTTACATATAAAGATATTTCTACTTTTTTAATTAAAACATGCAACATTTCTACCTTAATTTATATTTATTTCAAAGAAAGCACTTGAGATAATACATGGATAATAACACAACATTTTTCTTTTTTTTTTTTTTTTGATGGGACAAGATCCCATCATTAAAATCTATCATGATGATTTATGGCTCTTGTAAGACAAATATAATAGCAATCAGCAGATTTCTAACCTGCACTGATAAATACACTATTTAACACTATCAGATAAAATGTTAGCTTCTGAATGCTTCATACGTCTCCTCCCGTTACCAAGTCAATGTCTTGAATCTATCTAGGCATGAGAAGTATAGTTTTTAGTAACGCTTCCACCTTCTTGAATCCATTTCACCATTCCTGTCAAATACATTACATAAAACATAACAGTGCAAATTGTCACATTGTAGAATTGAATTAGACCATTATTCCCACTTCTCATCCTTGTAGATAAATTCACTATGAAGACAGCTTCCAACAGGTAGAGTGGTAAGGAGATCGGCACTGAGTAAAATCTGTGGCAAAGAAAGCTTTGATTTTCTACTACGTGTCATGACAATCCAACACCCATCCTTATTCCTAAATCTCAAGAATTTATAATTCCAGCAGACTGACAAGTTCCACTTCTTTAATAAGAATTCATTTACTTTGGAAGTACTGCTAACATTTTAACCAGAGTACTGAATGTATGCCAAATGATCATTCTTAGGTCACCCATCTCTAAGATTCGCATCTTGCTGCAGTAATCTTTTCTTGATCAATCAACCTCCTAATTCAATTACATTTCTCCTAGTTTTGCTCTTTGTTCTCTCTTCGTATATGCACACACACAATACTTCTATTCTGCCTCTATTCAACTCTTACATAACTACGTTAACAGCACATATTCATTGTAAAGCCTCTTCCATGAAATCAAACTGAACTGGATTTGAGTTATTTGGCTGAGAAATAAAAAAACAAGAAAACAATAGCTTTTGCAACTGATTACATGAACAGAGAAACTCAGTGCAGCCAAAATTCTAGTAAAATATTTCTAGTGCCACAGCAAACAAAAGCAAAAATAAAAAGCTTTTAAGGTGAACATTCCACAACAATATTGTCCAGAAGAAAACCACTCACCTTATCATTGATTCTGTAAAACTACAATGCATAGTTAAAAATATTTTACATTCCATTTCCTGCAGTATCTGTGACACATATACACAAAATTGCACACTTATTTCTTCATACTGCAATGCAAATTTATGTACATTATTATTACTAAGTGTCATAAAATAGCTTTCTCCCCAGTGACCAAAACCTTGATTTTTCCCTTAAGTATTTTGCATTACTCACATTCTCCACTCCATATCCACAGGATAAATAATTACTGCATACTTAACTTATTTCAGAGTTAAATCTCTTATTATTGTCCCTTCTTTTTAAACTTTTCAAAATCATCCCTACTAACAAATTTTACCAGTATGCTGTTTGCAGAATCTAGATCAGTCATCAAAGAAGATACAAACAATAGACCCCACATAAATATTTCAGGTCAGTACTATATCTACTATTTGGATAATCTGGCCATTTACTTTCATCTTCATATAGTAAAATTTCTTCAGCTAGAGTGCTAATAGTACTCTTTATTTTAGAGCCCATGGTTATATAATTTCCTGGTTATTTCCTAGCCCAAGTCTTATAATATGGTGTAAGACTGTGGGTATTTTTTCAACAGATAAAGCCATTGTAATCAGCCAGAATGGTGATGATGCCCAGTTCCAGCAGTCAAGACTATATGGCTACTCTCACTGAGGAAAGGAAAAGTAATATTATTGAGATCCTTTTTTCTAGATAGAATTTACATGTCTACCATACCTACACAGAAAGGAAAAATTGCCTGGGAGACAACATATACGCACTTTGTGTTGGCCAAAAAATTTTGACTTCTACACTTATGACATGAATACTACACCAGAAAACAACAATCGCTCCTTGATTGATAAACAAGCTCTCTGTTTTATAAGAGTTCTGTTTTCGTGTATTTATAAAATCACTCAGATCTAATGAATTTTTTGGAGTGGCATTATTTTGTCCTCCTGCCTTGTAAAGGTGTAAGTGATGAGGAGAATACCAAAATGACAAGGTTTAACATAGGTTTCTATTTCTCAAATAAAAGTTCTACTAAGTATTTCCTCTACTTTATTTACAAACTCATTACTACAATTAGTGAGGGAAGCCAGACTCTTTCCTTTTACAAAGAATGTAAAATTAATGAAAAGTAGAATATGATAGAACCAATTAATCATGGACTGGATTTAACACTAATAGCAGAGTAATGAAGACTAAACAAGATTTTTTTCTAATTTAAGAAATATCACTGTTTTCCCAAAGCATATTTATATATGCGTTGGGATGTTTTGTTTGCTTTTGTCTTTTTTTTTTTTTTAAGTTCACATAGTTTTCTCTCTTTCTAGTTCTGCAAAACCTGTCAGACTTTTCCCCCACATTAAGACACATATTTACACCCTTTTTTTCTTTCCATTTAGCCTTTCATATCTTTACACTCAGAGAAGCAGCTACTACAAATACCCTTTCATTGCATTAGCTGTTATCCTATCTTTGCAACACTTCCCTGTGGGCCTTATCAAACATACAAGATGCAACCTTTTCAGTTTTGAGGTCAGTCAGCTACTTAAATCTCTTCCAGCTATCCCCCATTCCTACAAAAAAAAAAAAATCTATAGAAGGAAAAGAAGAAGGAAAAAAAAAAAAAGATATTTCCTATCTGCAGTGTATTAAGACACTAATAAAAGCATTGAACCATAGCCATCACTTTTTCTCATGCATGCTACAAAGCGCTACCTTACAAATTGCACATAGCCCTTCTGTACAACACCGTGAATTAGACATTCACAGCAAAACAGAACAAAAATGTTATTGAACTGTCTGAAAAGAGGGAGAAACAAAAAGAAAGAGGTAAGGGATTTTGTCTCTTGTATGCATTACCCTAAGAAGCCTTCAGAGTATGGTCCTGTAAATACCCTTGAGCCAGGAAGGACCTGCACCTGGCTCTGGCTGTAACAATGAAAAGTGCTCAATAAGTTCCAGCTTTACTCCCTGCGAGGTGGGCCTGAACAGCCACAAGTCGAGCCCCTCAAGTACCTGCAGGAGAGAATAAACCCCACTCTGTATTCAAGAGCAACCTTCCCCAAATAACACTGCCAGCCGAGGCCCCAGGATTCTTACCACAAGACTGAGACAACAGCCTCAGCTCATCCTTACTACAGCCCTCCCTTCAGCTCTCCTCTTTGGTGCTAAATGCTGCACTTAGTTTATTTGCACTTCTCTTTACTATAAGGAGGGTTCCTGTAATTGCTGCTTAGATAGTTGATCTGACCTACCCACAGGATCCTTTGCATCCCACAATAGCGCACTGTGGCTTCAGCAAAAGTTTAGCCTGTATCTTACTACACGTGTACTTACCTTACTCATTAACCAGTTCAAAAAAAATCTAAAATGCTCCATGAAGAAAAGGTAATATAATTGTGGTGCAAGGCAAGCCTCCTTTTTAACCAAAGTACTCCTCCATCTGATAGTCCAGCTGAGGAGGACAAACAGAAATTTCAACTAAAAACACTGAAAAAATGTAGACAATGAACATCATTACACTGCTTTAACTGTAAACAGCCGAGAACTTAAAAGAAAAGCAAATGCAAATACTTCCGACAACCCTAGAACTGAGTATTAGGTTTCAATTTAACAAATATATTGGGGTAAGTTTGGAAAATGTTGAGATCACACTGGCAGATAGAACTCATGCTGCAGCTGTAACATCTCATCATGTGTTGGAAGTTTTATGTCATTTGTGTGGAGAAAGGAAACATTTACTGTATCAGCAGATTCCTAAGCTTTTTCCAACTCACTTATTGACACTTGTAAAGGATATGATCATCAGTAAGAAGTATACCAAAAAATTGTCATCGATAATTGAATTAAGCTGTGCTGTGTTTTCATTATTAATCTATTGACATGCTTTAAAGTTGGGGTTTTCCCTCCTGACCAGAAACAGATTAAAAAATACACCTCTAGAAAAGAATTCTAAAAACATCTCAGTGTGTCTGTAATTTTGTAATTTCAGTATTTACTACAGTGTTTACAAAAATATATCAGTTGAAGAGCAGCTGCTCTTTAACCAAGAACATTTCATCTGGCTTTAGTTCTGGGATGAAAAAACGTTTTCGAACATGCTTTGTAGGGCAACATTATTGTAAAAGCATTTGTAGATCAGGGTTACAACAAAAAGCACTATTAAGGACCAAGAACAAATTAAAGCTTTCAGATAGCCTTGATTTTGATACAGTGGATCATATGAAAGTAAACCTACGCTGCCTCAAGTGGGTATGCATTTTTGTAGTAATGTTGCTTCCCTTGCCAATTCCCAACTTCTTTTGAAGAATTCAGAATAGTAGCTGCTACAACCAGTGCATGATATACTGTCTGTTTCAAACATTTTTTTCTTAAAAAAAGCTCACATACTGTTATACAGGCAAGCCTTGTGAAACAATGATCTTTGTTTTTTTTTATTTTTTATTTTTACTATTATAAATATATAGAATCCATCAGTAAGAATTATTAGTATTTCTTTCAACTGAAAAATATGAATTCTCTATGTTCTTTATAAGTTTGTATGATTCAGGATTTGCTTTAAAGGCGTTCAAATAAGATATGTTTTTTTCCTAAGTGAGTAACTTTAGAGAAGCTTTAAAACAAATTCAATGCATTTAAACGCTATATAAATCAAAATCCAGGATGAAGGGTCAACAGGGGTTAAACTGTCTGTCCTTCTTGACTACATTCATAAATGTCTTTTCTGGCTTTACTTATAGAAGCAACTGCAGCGTATCTTGGATATTAAAACCTCCAAGGAAACCAACAATAAAAGCCGCTAAGAATTTCACAAGTTTTTTGTTTGGTTTTTTTTTTTCCTCCTCCTTAGGTGTTAATTAAATGATCATTTAACACTGAAATGTAAACACAACATTTTCATCTACTGACAGCTTACCCTATTATAAATCCAGGGTAATAAACGTCCTGGTGTTAATACTCTGAACCAAGTTCCCACAACACGCTAAGATGCCTTGTCATGTCTAAGGTTAAGCATCTAGACACAAAACAAAGATTGTGCCTACTCGACTTCCAGTTCAATTTTCCCATCGCCCAGTGACCTAGGTAACACTTCGAGCAATAAAGAATAAATTTAATTTCTCCAGCATTTTGTGAGGATTAAGAACAATTGTTGGTCTGCAATGACTTTTTATCCTTGGATTCTTTCTCTTCCAGAGCATTCCTCCAGTTCTAAAAGAAAATTCTGATGGTTTTAGACACAGAACAAACAGAACTTTAAATTAGGCTTTTTTCAATCAATTGGAACTGTTGGAGGGGAAGCAATCAACCTTTCTTTGGACTATTCTTAGCTATTCAGTTACTTCAGGCTTTAATCTTCCACTCGCAGAAGAAACTCACTATCGCAGGGACAAGTCTCTATACTTTCACATTTTCCTTGGCCTGACTTATTCCCATTCTCCATTTTTTATTTTATTATTTTTTTTAGTCAAGAAGACATGGCTCACTTAAATGTTCACTCTGTGCAAGCTGAGACTTACCGATGTCCTCTTTATATGTAACATCTCACACCATGTTTCTGCACCACATAAGAATGGCATTTCCCCTGACATGCCTTTTTACTTTTCATTACTTCCGTCACTGATATTCAGTTTCCTACTTAACTCCTGTCTAAAAGGTTTCCTATGTTACAATTAACCAAACCTTTCAAGGTTCACCCTCCAGGAAAAACTCAGAGACTAACCCTGACAGTAACATGGTTACAGAAGATCCCAAATTTGTTCCTTGCATTTTGATACTAAAAAAAGAAAAAAGCTCTCATCCAGTTTTCCAATTTAATTGCCATCATATCAACAAATATATGGAGGATAATTATTTACACTCAGAGCTAAGGAGGTCAAGATGACCTGCACATAGCTACTGAGGTAGATTTCTTAATCGTTTTGAATATTGCCATGTCATTTTAAAAGTGCTATCGCCTGAATAAGCATGTTTTAGTGTGATTTGCATTTAAATATCAACAGCTAACAGCATAAAAGATTTTGAATATCACAATTATTTATGTTGGTTCCAAAGAATCACAGTAAGTTACAATCCTCTTTGCTTGATATTTAACATAATTTCCATGTTAAGGTTCAAAGAAATTATGAACAGTTTTTGAATGCTTACTATAATGAAAGCCAATAGGTAGAAACACCGATACAGTGCAAATACTAAACTATTGCTTCAGTATTGCAGATTATGTAAAGATTTAATAATCTGCTTAGCTGCAGAGTTAGCTTACAGCCCCAAAATCGCATGCAATTTACCATTTTATGCCATTGCAAATGAAAAACAGCCTCTAAGAAAAGAAGTGTCCTTTTCTAAGACCAACTGAACTGCAATTAAACATTCAATCCAATTATCTCAATTATCTCAAAATTAAAAACAAATTAATATTAAGAGACCCAGTTCATAAGGTTTTGTTGTTTTTTTTTCTTTCTTTTACAACTTAAAACATACTGTTACGTCAATTAGCAATTACTAATTTTGTGCATTTGGTACACTGTTTTTTACCCCTATACAGTGGTGATGTAGAAATACAAAAGATAGCATAGCTCACAAAAATCATACAGGTTAAAAGACTCTAAACTACGAAAGGGCAGGAAGTCTGAAATTTGATCTCTAAGTAATAATGGTCAAACATCGTGATAATACATTTTACACATTGTTCCTCCCCCCCTCCCAGCCCCCACAATGATCACATTTCAAAAGTTCATTCCGGTTCCACCAACACTTCCACTCAACTAAAGCTAAGGCTGAATGTTTGCTGTTGCTAGGATATAACCACTGCAAATTTCACATGAAATGCATATATATGTTCTGATTTCTGTGCTTGACAAATAAATCACCTGATGCACTGCAGGTTTTTTCAGTACTTCTAAGATCTCTATAGAATCATCTTGTCACCTTTTTACATAAAAATGGCTTATGTCTGGAGCACAGCTGTAGTGGTATTTGTTTTGCTCACTGCATTGTAAAAAGCGACTGGATTTTCAGTTTTGAAATGTTATAGCAGTGAACAAGAACTGAAGGTAGAGGTAAGTAAAAGGATGTGAAGAAAGATGCACACACAAGCTAAGCTGCACAAAATACTCTAGCTCCAGATTTACTTTTCTTCCTAGATTAAAAAGAGAGCTGGTGACAGAGAAGAAAAAAATAAAAATAAAATGAACATTCTTCATAAAATCTTTCAGAAATTTATCTCCTAGATCTTCCACGCCAGAAAAGAATGCCAGAGAAGAGGTATTACAAACCCAGCATGACAGGTAACCCATTCTCAGTTACTGAGTTCCCTTGTAGAGGTAACAAACCTCAACACTGGTAGTTTAAACATCTAGCAATTCTTGTATTCGTAAGTAGTTCTATTTTTAGCTACAGATTAGATTGGGGGAGTACAACTTTAAATTAGTGACAATACGCCCCATTAGCAAATTTGTGAAAATGATGCATTCGCATTACAAGAAATAGTAATTAGTCTTGTATCTTAAACATTTCCTTTTAATTACTAGCTTACAATATCACAAAGTCAAAACTATACACTCATTTTATATGTATATTATATGCAATAACTCTTCATTAAAAGAAAACCACTTTGGAAGTGTTTTTTTTTCAAGAACTATACTTATTGATGAAAAATGAAGCTAATTATATTATGCTGACAATTACAAGTTCACCAGTAGCAGAACTAGTAAATTCTTACCAACTTTCCTGCTTGGAAGCCTATTATTTGTTTAGAGAAAACAATTAAAACATTCCTGTATTTGAAACACACCACCATTGTAGAAGAAAACTGCAACATGTGGAAAACTTGTGTGATTCCATTTATTGTTAAAAGGATGAGACTGAAATCTCTGACAGAAAAAATAAAAATCAAGTTGTGTTATATGGAGACTTCTAGAATGCTTCGTAACAAACCATAAACACAGAAACCAATGGCAGAAAAGAACCACTATCAGGAAGGATCTAACAACAGTTTCAATTAATAATTCATGGAGAAATTAAAAAAAAAAAAAAAAAAAGTATTCTATCCCAATCAATCTTTTGTTAAACAACCAGCACACCACCGTAATAAGGCAGAACATTGCTGCACAGAGCAGCTCCTCTACCAACCTGCCTGCAGAAGAAGAGGGACTCACCAATCGTGCTGTCAGGGAAGGGGTATTACCCCCTTGCCCCTCCTTGAATTTTTAACATCCAGAGCCACCTGTCTGCAGTTGCAGGAAGATTTCATAGGCGTGATAACAAGAACAAGCATTTCCTAATGAGCAATTTCTTCACTAATTCAGGCATTCAAATTGAAGATAAATTCCTTATCCACCAAATTACTACCACAACCTCTATTGTTATGCTTACCATTAAAAGGGACCGGATGTGAGAAGTAAATTAAGCCTCAAATATAGCTAACTTAAAAATGAAGCCAGCATCTTAAAATACTTTGAAAGTCACTGCTTTAGTATTTCATATACAACACCTTTTTTTCCCCTCTATTTTCCATTCCTATCTCTGATTGCTTTTTACCTTCACCAGAAGAAAAATACATGAAAAGGTATGACAGGAAATGATGCAAATCACAGGTTCCCCTGCAGCAGCTGGAAAAACAGCAGAACTTTCCTTCTTCCCAAGACAGGAGCGCGTGGGGCAGCGGGCGGATGAGTGATGACGGCGGCCTGTCCGGACAACGGTAACCCTGGCAACTGTAACCTGCAATTCCTGCCCAGCCATTGTGGGATTTATTGTGGCAGGGGCCAGAGAGGCCAAGAGTAAAATGAAGCAGAGACTATGGTGTCTGACACATCTAGTACCACACACTTTAATCATAGCTGGCAGAAATTAATTCAGGAGGAATTTTTGCAAGGGCCCCCCATGCAGCATGGTTTGTTGTTGCTGCTGCTGCTGTTACAGCTTATGATTATTTCTGATTTTTTTTTTCCTTTTTTAATGTTTATGTTTTTTCTTCAATTATTAACTATTTGCTTTTTGTTTTGCCTCTAAGTCACCAACAGACATCTCAGAACCAAGTGTTTATTTTTCCTTTAGAGGACAAATCTCTCAATCACAATGTGTTTCTTTTCAAGTCCATCATATTAGGTATCTTTCTAACATGCAAAATCAGACCATGTCAACAAGAAACATTACTTTTTTCAAAGCCAGTGTTGCCCAAGTCATACAAAAAATACTGGTCATAAAAGAACTTCACCTGCTTCCAAGTGCAAGAAATGCAAACTAAAAGGAACAGACTCTGTGTATAGAATCCAATAACCCTTTACATGCCTCTGATTTAGAAAGGTAACTTTTAGAACCGAATTCTCCAAAAGCTTTGGGTATGGTCCTTGGTATCCTGCAGCATACGGCAATCAATGAGCTGTGCTCTAACCAGCCAAAGAAAGCAGTCAAAATCCATTTGCCTCAGCTAAGCCCTCTCCAGCTCCCTGTATTAAAGCACCTCATGGATGCTGGGTGAGTCAGTGCAAGCGGGTACACGGGTCACTGGAAACAACGCATCCTGTTCTTGTGGAAAACGTACTTGGTGCAGGAGGACTTGTATTACCCCGTGGGATTTACAACAGCACCTATATTTTAACATTATTGCGTCAAAACAGAGGATACAGGTACGTTTTTCTTTGAAAGAGATCTTGTGAGGTAAGATTAATATACACTTCAGCACTAGTCAGACTATTTTTAGCATACTACTATTGAAACGTATGTGTCAAAACACCTTTGCAGATAACTCTTACTGGGAGAATCAGTTTCTGCTTTGACTATATTATCCATTTTAACTGGTTCCAAGAGATTTCTCAGAAGGCTGATAAATCTGAAAGAAAATAACCTGAAAAATAATTCATCTAATTACCTTAGAAAATGGAGTCTCCAGACATAGAAAATAATGTACTGTCTCTTTTAAACTCTCAACCTATCGCTTTCCTTTACTTACACTTCCCATCTGTCAACAAGTGCTTGTAATTTTATTACACTGTCCTGTAGTTTATGCAGAGTTGGTATTATTTTACAGAGTTCTGTTAATGGACTGGATAAATGGTAATGCTATTTAAACTAGTCTCCTGCTCCAGCAAACACAGCTGCAACTGTACTACTATTTCTAGGCAAACATCTTGACCTGAACATGCAGTGCTCTCTCAACCCGTCCAAAGAGAAATTGGAGCAGACAGCAAAGGGAAAGCATAGCCGGCCGCTGGCGGCAACCAACTGTGTCTAATCATAATTCATATACAGTGTACCCTCTTTCTTTTATATTGCATTTAGGCTACACAACAAGCATATGTGCTTCTTCACCTGGCATCTCATTTACAGCCAAGGGTCAAATGGTAATTATTATTCACAGAAGCTCAATAGTATGCTGAAAACATGCAGTGCACACAATGTTTGATTAGCTGTTAAATGCCAAAAAAAAATACTAAACCCAAAGTCTATTATGCATTTTATTGATCATGTTTAGAGAACTTTTAATTCTCCTTCAAGATATATTCATTTGGATATAAATATGCATAAACACTTACAACAACAGATGCAAAAAAATAAACCAAATGACATTATATTGTTCATAGCAGTCAAAATATACAAAATCTGAAAGTTGACCAAGTAAACATTTAACTAGCGTCAATCCTTTTGTTGGTTAGGCATTTTTTAATTACAAATTTAGTTTAAGCAACCACAGATTTTTAGTATCGCTCTTATTTTCTTTTAAGCATGAATACATTATAACCAGACATTCACTTTCATGGTCTGATCAACAATAACCCTTAGGCAGAGGAAATTTAATACTGCGAAGACAGTGATCTCTTACTTTCCACCATATACACTATGAGCAGTTGTGTGCTTTGTCTGAAGATATTACAGATTTAAGACTAGCTTTTATCAAATATGCAATTCTGAGTTAAATATATTCAAGAATGATTTTGCCTGAAGCATGCACCCATTTTTTTCCCTGCAAATTATGGCTCATTTCTATTTTATACAAATTTAGATAACAACCTTTACACTATAGGTGGAATAATAAAATGATCATAAATCCCTTTCATTTTCCTTCCTGATGAAAGTAATATCTTCATGATTGCAGATGGAAATTGTAGAAGAAACTGTTAATATATAGAACCACACATGAATATATTATAATATAATAGCACAGAAAAATATTTTTGTTTGTCAGAACAAAAGCCTTCAGGAGCTTTCTGGTCTAATAGTTTAACAACTCATTGCTTCTACAGGGAAGTTCGAGAAACAAAATATGCATCCAAAGCAAAGAAACAAAAATACACAGAACTAAATGTTAATATCAATAATAACATCATTTTCAGTTTACCATTTTAAATTACTAGAATATGGGGAAAAAGAACTATTATTTTGTGATATTAGAACAGAATCAACTCCTAAAAAATAAATGCTTCATTGTAACATTTGTTCTCAGGAACATTTTCATATATTGAAAACAAATCAGAAGAATTCTGCCTTTCTCCACCTACCCATATTTTTTCCAAGCACACAAAGGATGAAACTCAAAAACGATCTCAACATCAGAAAACTCACCTGAACCCTAAATAAAAGTGTGAAATACATATACTTAACTGAAACAGGGCTCAACTTCTACCATTTTTTCAAAGTCTATTTAGGTATGTCATGTTGTATCCCATTCATACCACACCTTGTAACATAAAGTTGCTTTGTAACATATTTTGTTACAAACAGTGATCGTATGAATAAATGGAAAAATCCCTATCTGAACTTAATTCCATGTTTATAGTGCGCCATAAATAAGTAGGTTTTTAAAATGAAGCCAACGGGTCAAAATATTTTTTAAAATTTGCCAAGAATAATAGATAATCAAACCAAAGAAAATAATTAAACCAAAAAAACTTACCCAAATTGCTGTCATTTGTATTTTGGTAAAATATTTCATAGCTTTTTCTATCCTCAGTTTATATTGGCACCTTTGTTTTCTTTTTGAGAGACACAGGAGAGATCTCCGCAGGCTACCATTTGACAACACTGATTTTTCTGGTTAAGTGTGTAGAGACACAAAACCAGAACAAAACAAAGTATTGTACAGTGCTATATACTGTTGGGCCATAATCTCCATAGTCATTCAGTTATTTTAACAGAAGAAGCAAACAAACAAAATACCACCAACTTCCCCCTGACCAAACAGGAGGAAAAAAGCCAGAGCATTCCTTCAACAAGAGTTCTTAACAGAAACAGGAAAGGATGAAACAGTATTTAGTCTCATACCAGTTTCTAACCTAGGCTCTAAAAAAAATTCTTGCTAAGTAGTCATAGTACTGCAATGATCAGTGCTTCTAAATGTATTTTGGCCCCATTTGAAACAAAAGAAAAAAACCCATCACAAGACACAACAACAAAACAACGCCATATTTTCATGAATAAGTTACTGGATCATGCCTACTTACAGCCTGTATAACTTCGGCGTCCCCAGAAAGAGCAGTTCAGAAAGCAACTGGAGGTTATTTCTGTTAAGTCGCCTTTTGAAAGAAAAAGAAAAGGTTGTGTTAGATTACAACTAAAGTGCTTCAGCAGTACAGTCCATCCACTTTGAGCAGATCTCCGTGCTGTAACAAGCTGCTCTTAAAGGCTATGTAATGCTGGTCCATTAGCGGAGACATGGTCCAGCAGTAAATTTACCATGGACTAATTACATTTTCTGGTTTCCCCAACAGACTGTATTACCTATTTCATTTTCTGAAAGATTATTTTGAATTTCTGTAGTGTGAATCAACCATTAAGTCAGGATTCTATCCTGCATAACCAACCAGAAAACTAAAAATACAAAGCCAGCAGAGTAACTTCAATCTTTCTCCAACTCTGTGTTCCTCTTGGTATAATGAAGTGAACACACACACATTTTCTGACCATGAAACACTGTTCAAGGGAACATGTATCAAATGCGTGCACTTAGTTAAGTAGTGAGAGAATATATCTAAAGACCCTTAGATACACTACTTCAACAACAACAAAAACAACAAAGCTGTTACAGAAACTCTGATCAAATGAAAGCCAGAAAATCATGTCTCAAATTCAACATTACAAGTTTTACTGTATTATCAGTTAAAAAAAATACAGTTATGCCCACTGCTATAAAATGCACCAAAGAAAGTTAAATTAAAAAAATATATCATTTGTATCTAAGATACATAAAATACTACAAAATTTGCAGCTGGGATTTGAAAATATCTGTTTGTCTATGAGATTTCTGACTGAATATGCTGACCAGTGTCTAAGCAATTTAGTTTGAGTTAACAAGTTCCAAGTCCCCTGTAGTATAACCATAAGCAACAGAAAAATGCCCTCACAAAGACAAATGTGCTCCATTTTCATGATTATTTAATTATTTATTTAACATAGTGCACAGATTATTCTTTTTAAGTGACAGCGCTGGAGTACCACACAGTCATATCATTCAACAATTCAAACTCCAAACAGGTTTTTATTTTTAAGGAATGCAACACACATGCCACCTGCCATTCAAGCAAAGCAGCATACTGAAAAAAGTGCTCCCTCCTAAGAACCTAATCACAAGTGCCAGTTTACAATGCACAGTGCTTCTCAATACATAGCTTCTAAGTCATTTCTGGCCACCACTCTGCACAGTATGGACTGATATTTATTTTATCCCTACAGTGGTTGCATTACTTAAACAAGTACATATTTGCCGAGGCATTCTACAAGGTACAAAAATAAATAAATAAATAAATTCAAAAATGCAACAGCAGTCTTACAAAGATACACTCAGCATCACTTTAAAGGTATACTTTATGGGTCAAATACTTGTGTTAGTATGTAACTTTCCATATTTGGATCATCAGTTTCTATTAGCACCTATAGCTCACACAGCCCACACAACTGAGCACACATACTGCTAATAAAGGATGCATGTGCTCCTGTACAGATATTACTATTAAATGTTGGTAATAAGTCAAACACATGAATTAATCAAGTACTAATAGCAGTACATTCATGACTCAGTAGCTTCTAGCAACTGAGCATGGCACTTAGAATTAGTGTTTCAACCTATACTTTCACTTTGCCTTTCAAAAATTAAAATATTTCTTCTCCGAGCACTAAGTGAATAAAGTGGACATGAGTTAAATGAGCTACTGACCATTCATGAATTCAGTGTTTTGTAGTTTCTACTTTTAATTAATTCATCTGTGTCACTGTAGCCTTCTCTACCAAAAATGTCCATCTCTAATTGCCTGAGACAGATCATAAAATATTACTAACTTCTTTTGTAGGCAACAATGGAAGACATTTCCTTTACAATACTAAATACTATTTCAAGAGAAAGGCTTCAGCTATGCTTTTTTATATATATGTCTATTTGTATATCTATGTATGTAAAGCATTACATATAACAAGATGTTTTCAGTAGGGTGAATTTGTCTGAAATTTCTTACAAAGAAATTTTGTGAACTAGTCATTACTGAAATTATTTTTTCAAAACTGCAGTATATATTATATTTAAAAATAATAATAATAATAAAAAAAAAAAACACCAAGTGAAGGAAAAGGACATGGGGTCAATTTGGAATGCAATCACCATTATCCCAAACACAATAGCTTTCAAGTGTACAGCCAGCTCTGAAGAGTTTGCAACCTTTGGTACAGAGCCACATTCACAGTCCAAAATACACATTCCTACTTTAAAACAGTTCATGGCTCTCTGATACATGCATAGCCAACTTTTCCCATGCCCTCACCTATGTCTTATGCCTTATTTTGTCTGAAAGAGCATCACCTGCCCTTAACACGCAGATACAGCATGAGACAGACATGTCCCCAGAAGTTGAAAACTGAGGTAACCACAGATACGGGAAGGAAAAGAACTAGAGTTACTGCAGAGCAAAAACAAGCAGGAAAAAAAAAAGAAAAAAAAAAAACACTTTTTCTTTCTGTGTGTCAGCACAGAACTCTCTGCAGCTCGTGTGTGAACAGCATTTCCCCTGGGACAATTTGAGAAGAGAAATTTCAGTTGCATCAACTGAACTGTTCTCCCAGAACTGACATTAAGTTCAAGGTATGGCACTGAAGAAACAGTGATGAAATGTTCCATACGTTCCCCTTTCAATCTCTTAACTAAGCTAGAAAAATCTGCATTTCTCAGGGAAAGGAAGAGAACTCAGAAGAGATGAAGTGTTAGTGGCACAAACAACAGAAAATACACTGGAGAATCTCTTCTAATACTGCATTACCTTGAGCTATTAAGTCACTGTTAGTAGCCAGAAATAAGCGGGCAAGGGTCTGACATCACATAATTCTTTAAATGCAAGAAAACTGAGCCCCAGTTGAAATAAATGTAACTTTTGTTTGCATTACTGAATCCAGCTTTCAGATTGGGCAAGCTGACAGACTGGCTCAAGTAAATTCCTGAGCTCTGCATGATAAATTCAAGCGAAGTCCACATAATACCTAAATTACACAAAACGCTTCAAATACTTCAGTTTAAAGTTTTCAGAGCTCAGTCTTCTAAATATAGTATGTGCTAGAAAAACAACTTTGAAGTGAAATGATGGAAGAAGTATATGAATATACTCAAAGATAGTGCAGCTTCCAGAAGAATCAGGTTAAGAATACAAAAGGTGACTCTTCAGCAGATGGGCAGGCAGTCTTCACAGGAAGTTTGATACAAATAGGCAGATAAAATGTAGGTCCAGAAAAACAGATGAAGCAAGCGGTGAAGGTAACCAAAAAAGATTTAAAAAAAAAATGGATTAAGAGATGAATGCACACCTGTGATTATTATCATTACTCCTATGAAAAATCTTTTCATTCATTAAAGAGTTCTAGAGAACAGGGTATATTTGCAGAAATTGAAACATATCTGGTGTTTACTCATCCTGTGTGAAAAGTCAGAGGATATGAAGAGAATGGCAGAGCTAGAAGCAGTGAAAGTTGTGGAGAGTGCACATCAAGTTTCCAGTCACAGATATCCCAACCCAGCAAGGCCTTGCCATGCCGCCTATCCATTCCATGCCATTCACAAGTTTTCTTGCCACAGTAACTGTGATCAATTATACAGAGAGAAGGACAAAGAAGGGAAGATTAAAAAAAATTCTGAATTACACTGTTTGCAGTGTAATCATCTGCAATTGCTATAATTCACAAACAGGTCTGTATTTGTTTTCCAGACTAGTTAGTACCTTCCCTGTAACTTGCTTCTAATCCCACTGTAATCAACTACATAAAGCCAAAGAAGCCTATGTAGTCAAAGCCCTATGTAGGCTATTCTTACACTGCTCCATGCTTGTTCTGAGGGAGCCTTCACAGTATGGAATGCTAGGAGGTCTCCAACTTCTGCTCAAACCAGGATTGGTTATGAGACCAGGCAAGTTGATCAGGACTACTACATCTAGTAGCGGCTTCAAGGACAAACAGCACAGCCTCACTGGAAAACTGATTTGTTCCAGCACTTGAGTTCTTATGTCTATTCCTATTCCCTGCTTTCAGTTTTTGCTTGTCTCAAAACAAAAAGCGTGGCTCCAGCTTCTTGATCGCTTTTTCCACAGGTACTGGAAGGCTGCTATTTTGTCTCCTACAAGTTGTCTCCTTCAGGTTAAAAAAGCCCAAATAAAATACTTCCAGCTGTTTTTTGTTCAAGTAAATGCAATTCTAGCCATAGGCCCCCAAGAAAGCAGAAGCCCTCAAGATAACTTGGAACTGCTCTTAACTTAGATCAGTTCTCAAGTAAATTATAAATCAACTGTACTCTAATTAGAAACAGTCAGCCCCATTGGATGCAGAAAGGCTGAGAGCCTTCTGAAACTCTAGATACAATGCACGAATGCATTTTATTCTACACCCATTGCTTCAGGAATGATACAAGGCTTCCAACTCACACAAAGTTAATGAGAGCAGAAGCCATTATTCTTCATTCCTCCTCTGAAGTTAGCTGAGAAGTAAATACACTTTCTGCACATAGTAACACAGTACCATGTAGCTTAGAAACTCTACTCTTCAACAAAGGATCACATCCAAATCCACAGATGATTGTTTGATAGCAATGTTTGAAGACATTACTATCAAACCATTTAAAATGAAAACATAACATTTTCCCTGAAGATCATATGCAAAATATTCCTAACATTTAAAAACAAACAAACAAAAAAAAAATCATAAATGTTAAATTTCATGTGAAAAGAGATATCAAAAAAACTGCTGATGTTCATGCAACAGCACTTTTGACTCAAAATAACTGAGTCCACCGGGCTCCTCACGTATGGGGATACACATCTGCTGAGGTCTAATACCAATTCAGGAAACACAGAATCAAATATCAAAATAATCTTAAATATATCTTAAAAAGGGAAGCTACTTAATCAGGTTTATACCAACTTTACCACAAAGTCTAAAGACCCAACCCTAGATACAGAGGAATCAGACATAGAGTGAATGTTCCTTCACAAGAAAACTTGCACAGAGTTTAACTCAAAAGTCTGCAAGGAAGGCAAGCCTTCCTTCTCTTTTCCAAAAAAACAGTGTTATGTCTGCCAGAGGCAGAGAACATCTGTGCATTAGTGTCCAAAGCCACTGTCTGCTGAATTTCAACATATTTGGCAACTGCTGTCTATGAATGCGACTTGTGCAAATATGGCATCAAGAGACAAGAAAGCCCAGGAAGTAAGACCTAAGCAAAAGACTGTGCCAGTTCTTTCACTAGAGATTCTCTCCAAAGGGTCTTCTAATCTCAAGTCAAGCTACTTGTAATGTTTTTAATCTAGCAATGTCAATTTTGATATGCAACCATATGAATAAAAATTGGAATCTTAAAAGTCCAGGGTATTTGCATGCCAAAGTTAGAGTTTATCCCAGGTCAATAACAATTTAATCAGGGTTCCATTTTGGAGGTGAAATAATAACTAGACTAAGATGGCTAAATTTCAATTCGATACCAAATACAATTTAAACATTTTTTTATTATAGTAAAAAAAAAAAAAAAAAAAAGTCTTATTCTGTGAGAAAAGTCAAACACTGGAATACATTTCCTGGTAACACTGCAGATTATACATCATTGGGAACATGCAAAACCCAAATCGAAACAGCCCTCAGCCACTTGCTCTTGTTGATTTTGCTTTAATCAGCGACACTGACTAGAAAATCTATACAGTTTCCTTCAAATCTCCCATTCTGTGACTCTATCAGTATAATCCATTGGATTTTACTTTACTTCGAGAAATGATGATTTTCCATTCTGTTTGACTTTCATATAAAATTTAAAGTACAATTAAGTGATGCAGAGAAAGTAAGAATATGGGCATCAATGAAAGATCTCTACCATGTTTCAGACTGTTTCACCCTTTTTGACAGAACAAGCAATTCCCTATAATAGCCAACTGCCAGGAGGTCAAGAGCAAATCCCAGTCTGAGAAAGAATTTGGCAATGCCTACAGCCTTCTTGTTCTGCACCCGGACCTGTCCTCATTATTATCATCCTGACTGATGAAGCAGAAATGAGATTGCAGCAAGAATATCAACACAGAGCTCCATGCCTGTAAAACCAGAGAGGATTCAAGGTAACAAACCTTTAAATCTTCCAATTCTGACAACTTTCGCTTGCCAATACTTTGAATACTCATAATTTAGGAAAAAATGGCTTGTTGCTCCAGAAGTTTTATTTAGTCTTGATGTAGAAAAATATATAACATTGATAGGGCACAAGCCTTGCCCAAAACACAACTGTCTTCATCTAGACAACGGGAAAAAAAAAAAAAGTGAGTACTAATACTTCACCATTGTAGAGATGCGTGGAAGCATGCAAAACAACCACATCTCTAAACTGACCACATCAATTAAATGAAATACTTATTTTAAAGTTTGTACAGCATCTAGCCACAATTCAATACTCATTTGAGATTACTCAAAAACTACAGATAATTTTTAAAGAGACAGGAATTATTTTTTAAGCTATTCTGTAACAGACACATACATTCCCTAAGAAGGAAGGAAGATGTATAATGCCTCTAAAAAGTAATACAGAATCAAATATCAGATGAAGCAAGGATTATTTTCTGACAACATATGGGATAACTTCTAAGAAAGAAAGAAAGAAATCTTTAAAAAAAAAATAAAGGGGGAAGAAAAAGTAATTGAATAGAGTGAGGGAATCGATCTGACATATGAAGCTAAATTTTGGGGAGATTATTCAGAAAGCAGGAAAGAAGGGACTGCAAATAGTCTGATAGATTTGTCTTTCCACAGAAAGTTTTCATTCAAATACTCTTGTGTAGCACCTGTACAGGCATCATGCCAACGTACACTCAGACAGGCTCGGGTGTTCTAAGCAAATTAAAAGAGGAATTACTTATCGTATCTGATTATTAGACTAGGCTATTATTAAAACAAGCTAACAAAATATACTACAAACTATGAAGGAAAAAACATTTCTTATTATTTAGCTCTCATGCAGACTCTTCAGATTAAATGAGGTAATATAACAGCATGAGTCACTGAAGTAACGGTCCTGTAGCCAAATCCATCATGTATTTTGGAGTTTAACTGTAAAATTCCAGGAAAAACTTTGGCTTCGGCGGTTAAAGCAAGAAACACTTTAGATCCTCTCTGAAATATACTATATGAAAATGTAATGTGCTTTGACAGGTCATTTTTTACCTGAGACCACTTTTTTTAAGTATGTTTTTTGTTATTTTTGTTAATTGAACTGGATAAACAAAATATTTACAGACCAGAAGTAAAACACATTGCTTTATATTTAATATCAGTGTTCTGTTTCACCAATTTAAAATACATTCTGAACACAAAACACTATTTGAAAGAAAAATGATAAAATACATTTCAGTAGAATTAGATTTGGTTTCAACATTTTGCAACAGTGCAAATTACCCATTTCAGTAGAAGCATGAAAGAAGAGCATCCAGCAAACAGTGTCACAAAAGATGAGCACCAAACAGATGTGGGAAAAATAAACAGCCTTCCTGCCCTGGAATTTGTAAAAAGGTCTGCAAAGAGCAAACAGGACTTCTCACTGCAATTTGACTTCTAGACCTACAAAAGGAATCCCACGAGAAACTACATTCAAATGAGTAAAATATACTAAAAATAATAATGAAAGTTTACAAGGATTTCAATAGAAGAACACTGTTCAGACTTAAAAGTTTTATCAAAGATTTTCTATTATTCTGCAATCAAAGCATAGCCATATAGTCTGATTTTTAAATTGCTATTGAAACACTGCTTCTCTTTTCAAATAACCATCTTCAAAGACAGACTTTGTCTATTTCTGATTTACCAGAAACTTTTCTAAAGAAGATATCTGAAGCTGTTTCAACAAAAATCTACTAATACAGGATAATTACTGTAGCAATTTTGTTTTAAACTATAAATACAGATGCATCAGTACAATTCCTGTAAGATGGTCTCACATTCTTTTGGTAAGTGATTAGCACCGCAGGCTTCGTGATCTCCTCCCTGTTCTAAGATGAGGAATGCACTCTGCATTGCCCTTAAACTATGTAGGATTAGCCAAGACAAGGAATTTTCACATCCGTGATTAACAAGGAATAACTGTTCACCCCCTTCAGGGTTGTTCAAAAACGTATTCTCTACCTGAACTCATTATTCTTCTGCTACCTATACCTTCACAAATGTGTTATTAACCCTTTCCACGCTCATATTTTCAGACTGAAGCTAGACAGGTGCTTAAAAATCAGTGCCTTAAGGAGAAGAAAAATAATAAACAGGCTTAAAAAACAGGACATATGTAAACACCCCAGGTTTTAGGCAGTCCAGCACAGATCTTCCTGGCTGGGACAGTTAGTGTGCATTCAGAACATACCCCCACTGAAAAATGGCTTCAGTAAGCATAGCAAAATGAGGAACAGAGCTCAGTTAGAAATACTGGAGTCGACTTTCTAACTAATGAGCTAAGAACACATTGAAACAGTGAAACATCCATCCAGAAGATAGTTTTGCTTCTTATACAATATATGGCCATACTGGCAAAAATCTGCTTTTCTTGAGAAATATACACAATCACATACAAAAACATGTAATAATTCATTAATTGGCAATTCTTTTACTAATAATAATCACAAATAGGAACAGTGACTGAACTACCAACAAAGCATTTTTCACCACATATCCCAAATTTCACATTAGCTCTTAAACTTCACACCTAAAAAAGCTCAAGTAAATTAAAAGAATTAACGAGATCCTCCTTCACAGGTAAGAATTATCTTCATGATGCTGCTCTTCAATGTTTGGCATTTTTTCCAGTTGTCACAGCTCTGATTGTATAGCTGCGTAGAAGGGAAATCTCATTCTGGGATAGAATTTTTTTTTTTTTTTGTGGGAAGGTGTATATGAAAAAAATATATCTGTTTTGCAACTGAAAGGGCTGCATTCTATCAAATATGCAAAACTCAAAAGTTCAAAACAAAAGTGAATGATCTCAGAGTTACTTATTTACAGTCTTTACTCTTCTGGTAAGAAAATTCAAAAATCCCTCTTTCAAAAGTAATAGTTTTCCTTAATTGGAACTCAAGTCTTTCAGATACAGCTATTCAAAAATGTGGAATAAGAATACAATCTAATGCCATGCTAATACATAATACATAGTTAGTACGCAGATTTATTTTAAGCTCCAGAGAGAATGTTTCATCCTATTAAAGTCAACCATATGTTTAAAGAATATCAGCATTATTACAAAAGTTCACAGTGGTTAATTTCCCATCATGCACTATATTACAAGAGCTGCTCCAAATGCCTCCTATTTTATTACGTTGGCCCACGACATAAAAGGTGAATGTTGGTGGTACAGCACAGCAGTAGAGGTTTAACCTTCCCACCAGTATTCCATTACATTTTGTTGCCATGTAACAGATGGCAGCAGAGGGGCAGCATGACAAAACAGTATACGAAGTGAAGGTGTTTCACTGAAATCCTCCATGCAGAAAAAGCAGTACCAGTTGACATTCACTGATGCTTGCTGAACCTTTATGGAGACCAGAGTACATGGGCACAGTGAAGTGTGGGTGGTATGTTTCACCAGTGGTAACACTGACATGAAAGACAAGCCCTGCACAGCCATACATAGCTATCACATCATGCAACAGAGAGTCTCAGTCAGCTCAACCATGTGAATCAGTGGATTACAACCACAGAACTGGTTACAGAGCTGAATCTTAGCTTCAGCAGAAATGATGGTGGCAACATTGAAATATCACTAAGTTTGCTCCAAGGGTGTCCCCTCACAGGAATAGAAAGAATACTGTATGCAACTCTGTCAAGATCTGTTGAACAGATATGAGGCTGAAGGTGACAGTTTCCTGGATCTCATCATTACTGGTGACACAATATAGTGTCACCACTGTAGTCAAAACAGTAGTCTATGGAGTAGCAAAATGGGAATCCCCTGTCAAAGAAAAAGATCAAGATGCAACACTCAGCAGGTTAATTGACATGCACTTTCTTTCAGGATAGGAAAGGTGCGATCCTTCTGGATTTCCTGGAACCTGAATAAACCATCAACTGACTGCTACAACATAATGCTGACTAAGCTGAATGTTTGAACTATCAGCATCAGGCAAGAGAAGACTACCTTTGCCTTGCAACACAGTAATACCAGGCTCCAAGACCAGTTTGAAGACTGTGAAGCACATCGCTGATATTGGCTGGACTGTCCTACCGCATTCACTGTATACTCTGGATTTGGCACATTCCAACTTCCATCTGTCTGGGCTGATGAAACTGCATGGGTAACATTTTCCGAGCAATGACACTGCCATAGCAGCTGCAAAACAATAGGTTACCTCCTCTGGCACAGATTTTTGAGTGCAGCAGGCAGGTTCTTGTTCATTACTGGGGAAAATGCACAAAAAAAATGCATAGCTAGTGGTGGTAACTATGTTGAAAAATAACTGTTCCTGTAGCTGAGAACTTTACCTAAGAGTGTAATTGTACTCCTATCTACTGTTTTGTTTTTGTCTGTAGAAACAAATAAGATGTATAACTTCTAGAGCAACCCATGTAATTTATGAAAACAAACATTACGGGGGGGGAGTATTACTTCTGCTCCCTAAGAAAGAATTCACACATCATCTAGTCTAGGAGGGCCAAGCTATATTAAAAGATACAGTAATTGGTTCATAGAGTCTATTTTGAAGTAGCTGCTAATTCCCTTGATGAATTTCCAGGCTCAGTAGGCAGTGTTTGACTGTTTTCATCCCAGATGGAAAATGTTCTCTCTGATCCCATTCTACTATACTTGCATGTAACACATTCATACGGTTAAAACCCCAAATAACTAATCAGCATATGAAATGCAGCTAAAAGTCCATTATTATACTGAGCCCCATTTGACACCCTCAAGATGGACTCCTGTATGTTCCACAAGCTCCAAACACAGCAGTTTCATATATAGATTTGTACACAGAAACATGCCCAAATAGTACTTCAGTTTGTTTATTTAGTGGAAACAACCTTTCCTTGAAACGACACAGTTGAAATACATTCCTGCCTTTCTCCGCTGTGATACATCTGGAAGTTTCAAATCATTCATATCATGAATAGAATATCTCAATAGCTTTTAAGTACTCCTGCATACACTTTTCAGTCACTGCTCCCTTCACATTATCTTTTAATAACATATTTTAAGGTTTTGGTCACGATAGGACCCCCAATAAATAACAAGTACAGGCAATTCCTCAGTTCTGTTATTTCAAAATTGTGTTTCAAGAAGCTTTTTTTTTTCTTTAAATACATGAACTACAACAAAGTATTTAATTTTTGAAATATGTCTTTCTCCATCAGTGATACATCGTAAGAAGCATGAAAATGTTTATCATAGATGGCTTTCAGTTTAAAAACTATTCCAAGTATCAACTTTAAGTTCAACCCCTACAGCGTTCTTTTCTTCAACTCAGAATTTCAGCTGACTCCCACCATGAAACTCAGAGGGGCTGGTTTTCTTATATGAGGCATGAGGGAACAAACTCAGGCCCCAGCCTGAGAACAACATTTTACCATTTACTAGTTTTCTGCAGAAGTGTGTGAGCTTCGCTGTTGTTTTGTGGTTTGTTATTTTTGTTGTTGTTGTTTTTGTTTGTTTTGGGGAGGGTGTTTCCTTTGTTTTTTTTTATTATTATTATTATACCTGCACTTCAACTCTTTAGAACTGTTAGGATGATAAACAGGCATTTGTGAAATAAGTTCTAATCAAAGTATCAAAAGTGCAAGGGCTTGGCCTGGAAACTTTTTAGGTCACACTAGTAACCTCTCTCATGAGAGTTATCAGTAGGACTACTTATGCAAAGTTATTTGTGTAGTCAATATTTGAAGAATCAGACTCAAAATTAGCATTTTGGGGGCATACAGCTGACTCAATTCACAAGTACAGCAAGACAAGTCAGCACTGTTTTCAAACTACTGCGGTAAACTTTCCCTATTCTGACATTATCTGGATGTTCAGTATAAACTTACAAAACTCACAGCTGATGTCTCAACTACTTTGTCATTAATTTTATTAGAAAATATTTACAATTACAAATAAATATCATACAAAAAAAATTTCCCCCATTAAATGAAAAGCTAACCACTCTGCTACATAAACTAGTAAAGAACACATTTATCCCTCAATACCTGTTTATGTTGTAATTATGGAGTACAAAGAACTAAGAAATTACAGACAAGCAGCTCATAACAAAACTGGTTCATAGTCCATAGCAGCTGTCCTCAGCCAAATGCTATACTTTTCTTCAGGTGAGGATAGCTTGTAAAAACACTTGAATACTTTGAGAGTAGTAGTTGCAACACCCCACAAGGTGTAGGCCTTGAGGCTAAGAACTTAAAGTCGTTTTTAAAGCTGCAACCAACGATGTTGTTAATTTTCAGAAAGTGGAGGTGCAAGATGTCCCATTCATTGAAAACAGAACTACATATATTCATGTTCGAAGAGGGTTGTTTTACCAAACACTGACAACATCTACACAACACAGATGTCACAACTCAAACATTCAAGATACAGGCTAAAAGAAATCTATATGCAGAGCAGACTTAATAGTTCAGAGCTCAAGCAGTATTGTACCAAGCAGGTTTGGGCCAAAGCTGGTACCCCTTCAGAGCTGAGCCTTCAGATCATGCTGCCAGGGATTATATCCAAAGGAACACTGGAATGTATACACATTTGAATACTTTTCAGGGGTATACAACTAGAAGGCTTACAGTAAAACCACATTCATCTTCAACAAGGTTTCCCCAGCAACTGAGGTTTCCACACACCTAAAACCTAGCTAGATTAAGTTATCAATTTCCACCTTGGAATGCTCTCCCAGTTCTTACATAGCAGGCACTACTACAGGACCATTTATTCCTAACTGAAAATAACAGCAGTGCTGTTACTGTAACAATCACCTGTTACAGCAGTGTTTATTGTGGTTGTGGTTTCCATTACAGTTCTGCAATCACACTGGTGTGACACATTCTTGTTAGCGTTGCATACACAGTTCTATATCTAGCATATACAGACCTCTTATAGCTCAACTAAACTTCAGGAAAAGCATTTCCAACTGCCTAAGAGATGTATACATAGCTTTAATCAGTTTTCTGAAAAGAAAACTGAGAGTTTCCTCTCAAGGAGACTTTAATTTCACAAAATGAAGCAAGAATGGATGACCCAGAGCACTCAAGAGTTGAAGTAATTCAGCATTTTGCATGACCACATCTTCAAATGAGTATTTACAATGAGTAAATCAAACACCTCCTTGAAAATCAGAGTAACTGAGGTCATTTTGTAACTGAAATTCCAGTTTAAAAAACATGCAAGAGAACTAAAGAAATGAAAAACAAATTTCCACAAATAAAATATTGCAAAGGTTTACTATTTACTCTAAAGAGTACTGAACTACAGACAACACATTTTCAAATCCAGCCTGTATATTCCAGCACAAGATAACTTAATATGAAAAACAAAAAGGGCAACTCCTAAGAAATTTTTATTAATTAAAGCAAGTTCATTTAGAATCCACTAAAACCCATACACATTTCTATTAACTTACTGAAAGAACTACATCAGATATTATTTTGCAGTAGCCTGGCACATTGCATTTATGTCTTAAAAATGAAGCAAAAAAAAAAAAAACAACTTTAGAGCACTTGCTATTTATTATATAAAAGAAAACACTTGAAACACCCACAAGTTCCCTGAGAAATAGTCCTGAATTTCAGAATCCCAAGGAGATGAATTGGCTGTCAGATAACAATGGCCCTTCATCAGATGGGCTTGGCAGTTGTAAACAAGAAGAAATTTCTCAGCTTTTCCTCACAAATATGAAATATTTGCTCTTAGCCAACAGCTGGGGCGGTTTAAAGACATCCTGTGTATTTATTCAGATTACAAGTCACCCACACACCTAACACTGACTGAATTTCAGCAAATTTAAAAATACTCTGACAATTACTGAAGCAGACAAAATAATTCTGGAGACAAAGCAGAATCTAACTTTGTGGGTCTAAAATGACTGAACTAAGTCAGTTTTCCTGCTGAAGAGCAAACAAAACAACCTACAACAGCAGCTGCAATTATCAGAATTTTTCTTCTGAACTCATACCACACATCACTGGAACATTTCTATTTTTTCGCAAAGTATTTCACAGATTAATCAGGAGGAAAAAAGCAAAAATGTAATAGCAAAAGTGAACACTTCTGACAACTATAAAAGTACAGTTTATCATTTTCAGAATCACAATTCTGCACTCAACTTCAGAAATCTTATTACTAAATGTATTTTAAGCTGTGTGCTAATCTCAAGATTTTTTTTTTTGTTAAGTATTCAACATCATGTAACAGGAACTTGCTTCAAGATAATCAAGTGAAGCTGACTGCATACTGTTTTAAAACTTCACAAGCATTTTGTATCTCAGTATCAAGTCACATGCACACCAAAAGGGCAAGTTTTTTCCAACTTTTTTTTTAATGTTTCACTTATGCGTTCTTACTCTAGCCATACAAACTACACTGCTGTTTAATTTCTTATTAGACCCTATAAACCAAAATTAGGAATGTGTGCATATTATTTCAATATATTCCTCAGCAGGAAAAACTACACTGAGTCCCTAAACTTTATGCTAAAGTTTAAAACACATTGTAAAAGTGTTGCATTGAGTCTTTTAATATGACTTTGAAGAATCCAATTATGCAATTCTCAGAGCAGTCCAATTTAAAATTATTCAAAAAAAATGCTGTGCTACACAATAACACTTCCAAATTTGAGGTCAAAAGGATACTTTAGTTTATTTGGAAATAAAACAAGACAACTATCTCAAGGCCATGATATTTCAGATATATAAGAATTGTACATTAGCAGTTACAAAGTGTCTTGAAAAGCTTACTCTATATTTACAAGAAATAATGGCAGGGTGTTCTTGTCGTATGCATAGATCCAGAGCACAGCTTTAATAAGAAAATGTTTAAGTCAGTGGTGCTTTGCAGTGCAGTAGAGATATCATTCTGAAGTTAAGGCACTAGTGAATTAAAGTAAACAAGATCCTAGAGGCATGAATGAAGAAAATGCAATGTACTGAAAATGCAGCAACTAAGATGTCTGATAATGAAAGCACCAGAGTTCTACATGAACATACATTAATAGAGTGGTTTTCTCAGACTTCCCTAGCTCCAAGCTCAAACTATACTCAACTGTCAGCATCTGGTCTTTAATGAGATCCATTTTGTAAGAGAAGTTGTATGCAGTATTTTAAGCAATATTTCCCCTTGAAGAAATGCAGCAACAAAGCATACACAGAAAATTCCCAAACCTGATCAGCTTCTCTTCTACTCTCTCACTCATTGTCTATTTATGTCTAACCTTAATAAAGGCCAATGCCCACATTTCTACTTTACTGGACAAAATTCTCCCTTCCCTGCAGCACGCATTTTTACTTAGTTTTAAAAAGTCAAGTTCAATACATTTCAGAAAATTAGTTCATATTTTTTCTCAAGTCTTCATAAAAGCTTTACGCAAGAACCGGCATCGAATCCAGCTACTGCTGCATGACTCTTCACAACAATCAGTAATTTCCCATGAGACATCATACAAAACTCCCAATACAAAAAAAAAAAAAGCTGTTGGAGTATTCACATTTTAAAAACTATCCATGGGACTACATCCCACAACATTAAATATATTTTCAGTAAGATCAATGAAGATCATCTCTCAAATCTGGACTGCTTTATCAAGCTTCACCCCTCAACACCCATATACACTGTTTGAGAATTTCTAATTGCTCCTGTATCTCAATAAGAATAGATGTCCCAAGTTTAAACATGTACACTTTAACACATGATTTGTTAACAAATTATTTTCTGATACATTTAGGATCAAAAATACTTACAGCCTCTCCAGTTCTTTTAAATCCTGGAATGCTCCCCTCTCGATAGTGCTAATCTTGTTCTCCATGAGCTGACTGAAATGGAGAAATTTTTATACGTAAGTTTTAATAGCTCCAAGACCACTTGTTGCATTAACAGCAGTCATTTACCGACAACCCCATCTTCATTAATACGCTATGATAGTTATTCTGGACTGACAACCAATGCAACACTCTCAACTGCTATCACTTTGCATGGACTTATACAGGCAAAAAAAAAAAGGAAAAAATAACCCTCATTAAAATAGATGTTACTTGTACTCATTTGGTTGAAGAGTCTGAAGTTGAATATGCATGCTGTGCACATATCTGCACATATATCAATGCTCTCCAGTGAGCTTTAAGACTCCAGCTGAACAGTACAAAAGCAAAGCGAGTCTCATATGAGAATAACACAAAAATACAGAACTGCGGCATGCAGAAAAAAAAAAACAAGATAAGTGAAAGGTTGCACAGTAATTGCAACCATAACAATAGCTTAACAAAAATTAAAAGTTACTACATGACACTATCTAAGAAGAAAAAGGATTTATTTGACTACCTGCTCAAATAAAACAGCCTTAACAAATAAGCTAATTTTACAGTATTTTAAGCTTGCTCTCAGTTAGGCTACCTTCCCCCAAAACCAGTCCTTGAAAAGCTCCATAATGCTTGCAGAAGGATTTACAGAACCAATCCAAATAATTCCCTGGTCAAATTCACTGTTGAAGTATTTTCTTTTTACCCAGAAACTGCAGAAAAGCAATAATCATCACCTGAGACTAGCTTTTATATTAAGTAAAGGAACAGCTTTTTTGTCTTTAATGAATTCTCCTATACTTCAGCACACCCATTTTCAACACGAACTATAAATTTGTTAAGCTTAAGCTGAAGTCACTCACAGTTATTTAAGCAATTTTAACAAGTCTTCCTTACAAGTTACAAGTCAAATTAAAACTTCCATTCACTTAATATAGTTAAGCAGAGATTTAAAGAATATAACCAAGATGACATTTAAGGCATTTGCTAACTTATTTCTACCAGGTTATAACATGGGGGAGGGGCTGTAAATTCAGATCCAGTAGCACAATAGTTGCAAAGCGATAGAGAAACCAGAGGATAAATAGTTCAACAGTTTTTATAACATGAGCTGTAACATCAGTCCAAGAAGTATCAGTGACAGAAAGAAAACTTACAGAACTCGAAGGTGCCTTAGACCAGCAAAGTCGGTCTTGGTGATTCTGGTGATGTTATTTCCATTAAGGTCCCTGAGAAGAATAATTCATAAGCAGCAAAATTAAAACATTCAGAAGTTTTGGATTTTTTTTCCCCTCCTTGAATTATTCTGTTTTCATGGGCAAGATTTTTTTTTTTTTAAATTAGCAAATGTGAACAATCCCAGTGAGCCATTCCTGCAATGCTGAATGAGCTCCAGACTTCCAAGTGACTGAACAAGGGTTTATCTGCACAGTGGTAGCTTCAAAGTTCTTAATCAGAGATCCTCACAAAGTGAGTTCTTCCTACCATTATATTGCTCACATTCATCTTTAGCAACACAGGACACCCTAATCCTGTCTGAGACCAGTTAGAACTGCAGCTAGAAAGTCACTGAAGTGCCTTTTTATGGTCGTGACAATATCTGTTAGGGTTTACAGGCTGACAGTCACAAAACCAAACAAGTGAAATCAAGGACAATCTACATTTTAAGCAACCTCCAGCTTCCATGCTATTTCTACACAGGCAGAAGAGGGCTTCACTTTCTGCAGCAAACGTTGGCTTTCGAGGTAATCGTACAGTTGCTGCAGGTAAAAACTGGGGAAGAGCATTTTACAAAAACTGAACACTTCACGTGTGGCACAGGAAGCGATACTGACTGCAGAACACAACGCACGTTCAGAAGCGATGGAAAACTGTATTAAGGCCCTGGCATTTCTGCTCATATGTCAGCACTCCTTTTCTGGAATTACTTGTCCTCTTTTGTCCTCTTTTTATTTTAAATAACATTTTAGGTCAAGGTAGAGGCTTCCCTCAAATCCACTCACTGCAAATAAAACCAGACTTTGCAATTCATGAGGTAAGCCATTAGGAAGTGGTATTACACGGAAAATACACAATTATAGCTCGTTCCTAACCCATTTCGGAAAAAAAAAAAGTCAGTTTTTTTGGTGTTCGTACCACATGCGGCCGAAACACCGCTGAGAAGAAACCACACAAGTCTCAGCAGAAATCAGCGTCCCTGACACTCAGAGTGAAATGCACCACTCGAGACACGTGTTCGCAGCCCACCGTTTAGATAAGTTATGAAAGGTTAAAAAAATAATGCGCTCATCTCTTCCTCCCCCTTAGAGCCCCCACACCCGAAATAACAGGAGAGGGCCGACCACATGCTTGCTCCCCCACGACTGAAAAGCGCTCTTAGCGGAGGGCACACGAATGCTCTCAAAAAAGCGGTTGGGGTCGGAGGCCGCAGTTCGGGCGCAACTTCGCGCTGTGCGGGTGGGGAAGGGGCTACAGCACCGGCGCCGGCGGCGGAGGGGCGGCCGCCGCGAGGCTCCGCGCACCGCTGCGAAACGGGCAGAGGAGGAAGGGGATGGAACCGCCACCCCCTCGCTACGCATACACGGGGGAGCGGCGGGACCCCCGGGGGCCACACCTCTGCCCCGCGGACGCCGCCAAGCCCGCGGGGAGCCGCCGACTCGCGGTACTTACAGCCGTTCGGTGTTGCGGGGGATGTTCCTCGGGACGCCGCGCAACGCCAGCCCGTGACAGTCCACCGTGCTTCCTGAGCAGGAGCACTGCGCCGGGCACGGCTGCGGCGCCGCCTCGCCCGCCAGCGCCAGCAGCAGCCCCAGGGCCAGGGGGAGCCTCCCCCAGGCGCACATCATCGCCGCCCGCTGCGCCCGGCCGGGGCCCGCCGGCCTCGGGCCCGGGGAGGCGCGGGGCGAGCCGCCCTCCTCCTCCACCTCGCCGCGGGGAGCGCTCGGGCAACTTTCAGCGTGCGGAGAAAGCGAAGTCCTCTCTATCCAGAGCCGAGCCAAGCAAACAAGCCCGGCAAAGTGCGGCGGGTGGCGACGATCCGCGGCCGAACGCAACTTGGCGGGGAGGGGGCCGGGCCGGGCCCTCCCTCCGTAACCCGTCGGATGGCGGTACTCGGCTCGCTGCTTCAGTCTCGCCGGCTCCTTCGCGTGCTCCTCACCCAGCCGTGACTCCCCCCGCTGCTTCCTCCTGGCGCGGCGTCCGCTCCCACGCGTGTCCCCGCCGCGGGCCGCTCGCAGCCCCCGGGGGCGGCGGCGGGGCTGCACCGCGCACACACAGCCCTGCCGCGGGGCTCAGCAAATCATCCCCCACTGGCAGGCATTCATCAAACTGTCTCACGGAAGGAAGAGGGAGGGGAGGGAGAAAAAAAAAAAAAAGTCAAACACACGAGATGATGTTGGGCTCGGGGTTCGGCTTTCCACCGCCCGCGTCCCCTCCTGCTGGAAGCTCCCAAGCCAAGTTTAGCAGGAAAGGGCTGGTCCTAGAGGCCGATAATAATAAGCAGCTCGAGAAGTGATTCGTTGCCCTGCTGGAAGGGAGTTCATCCACCACCTCCTTCTCCGCGGTGACAGATCACAGCTATAGATCCTCCCGCGATCGCGGAGAGCTGCGCGCCCGGCTCCGCTCCTCGCGGTCTCCCGGATACCGCGGCAGCGGCAAAGGGACCTGAGGGGAGAGGTGGCGACCGCTCAGTCCTTCCAGGTGAGGCCGGTTCGGCAGCTCCCGGGCTCGCCGCAGGAAAGGCAGCAACTTTCCTTCTCTCCCGGAGCCCGACGAAACGCAGCGCCTCAGGAAAGCTCCGCGCCCGCTCCTCCGCCGCACCTGAGCCGCCGGTGCCGAGCAGCCCGGCGGCGGCGCTCCTCCTGCGGCGGAGAGAAGGGAAAGCGACACGCCGGCTCCTTCTCTCGCCCCCTTGAACAATAGGATGGCACCGCCGCCCGCAGGCTGCCTCTCCTCCCCGCAGCAAGGTGCCTGCCCGCGAAAAGTGCTCGGGGGAGCGGCCGCCAGCGCCGAACCGCCGCTCCGCTGCGTCTCGCCCGGCGCGGCGCCCCTCGCCCCGCTCCCACGGAGCCGGGAGCGCCCCACGCGCCGCCCTATATAGGGGCGGTGGGGCCGCGCCTCCCCGGCCCCGCCCGCAGCGCCCCGCGCTGCGCTCACTGGCTGCGCTGCCGCCCGCCCCGGCCCGGAGAGCGCGGGGGGGGGGGGGGGGGGGGGGGTCCGGCGGCGACGCCAACGATGAATGAAAGTTGGGCGAGAGCGGAGGCGGCGCCGGGAGGGGCAGCACCCCTGAGAGCGTGGAGCTTCCCCCCGCCCGGAGTTCTGCGGGGACTTTCTCACGCGGCCTCCGGGTGTCAAAAAGAGAGAGGGAGCGGGGCAGGAGTCCGCCGCGGTGTCTGCGTGCGTTGCGCCTGGAGAGAGAGGGAGGGAGAGGGCTGAAGCGTCGCCTGCTGCACTTGTACACGTCTCCGGCTTCTCACCGAGGGTCTCGTGGTTCGTTTCTCCCACTGCTGGGGGAGGAAATGGATTTTCTTGGTGTTTTCTTCAGTTACAGCTTTTGTGTGAAGCACACCGGAACCACCCATAAATTAGCTTCGAAAATAAAATGGGCGTTATTCCACACACAAAAATATCTCAAGTAGCAGCACGCGTGCTGCTCTTTACCTTCCGCTTCCGAAAGTTGTGATATGAATACGCACTGTGTTCCTGTTCAGTTCTGTTGTTTATTGTCACTGCATCTTCAGCATTCCTGGAAAAACGTAAGTGCATCAGGTTTCTAACTAAACTGGTTTTAGTTTTCCTTCCTTGTGCATGCAGCTCCATGTGATTTACAACAGGTCCTGAGACTTCAGCAATAGGTGAAAGTGATTTATCTTTCGGTCCCCATCAGGGATGGATGACGAAGCCTCCAGCAAGGTGTGGTGTGTAAATGCTCCAGGGAGTCCCTAGTTCCCTCCATATGGCTGTGTCCAGCTGAGGCTCTTCATCCCTGGGATCTTTGCTGCACAATCCCTGCAAGAGGCTTTCCCTTTCACTGTAGCCAAGAAGACAAATTCTCCTCTCAGAAATGTGCCCCTAGATCGAGGTTAATCTGCCCAAGTGGAAGCCAGCACAGTTACTCCTGACTTCTCTCGCTGTGGGACGCGAGCCAAAATGAAAATGGCTAAAATGTATGTCTACTAAAAAAAACAAACAAAACCTGTTCTATTTTTTGGATCCATTTGTTCATGAAATGTGGTTGTTGTGCAGCTTTCATATGCTGGTCTCACAGAGATGCAGGGATGCTTTAGGTTTAGCTGATGCAGAAAGAATTCAGTGACTGTGAGGGAATATGTCAGCTTCTGTGTATGAATGCTTTCTACTCTTTTCTCCTGTTGATTGTTTTAGGTCTTTACAAAGGATTTAGGAAGGATTTTGCAACTTTCTAGCAGGCAACAGGGAGAAAAAAATAAATGTAATCTAAAATATTGCTTTCATGCCTCTACTAAATTCCTTTATCTTACAACTCCAGGCAGAGAAATACAGAGAACACTAATGTAACCATTCAGTATTATTCATTATTTCTTTCAAGGACCAACAGCATACTGAGTATTGCTGAGGACAGAAGGAGAAGAAATAATAGACCATTTTTATATAGTAATTTTCAGAAAATCTGAGTCAGTGATTCAAGTTTTAAATGTTTCAGAAACTGCTCTGTGAATGGCTGATTCAAAAGCTAGGCTGGTCTTAATTTAGTATACTTTGTTTTCAAAGAGACATACTAAAGTCCAAAGAAAATCAATTTTTATTCCTCTTTGGGGGGGCTCATTGATTTCTACCATGCCTATCTTTGAAGCATACCTTTCATTCATACAAATTGATTTTCCTGAGCGACTCCCCTCTCAGCACATCGCAACTCTCCCTTTGTGATCCAAATTCTTTAACGGGAGAGCTCCCCACGTCCTTACACTATCTGAGGGCCAGGCCTCCTGTCAGACCCGAGATCGCATCATTCCTGGAGCATGAAACTGGCCCCCACAGAGAGCCCTGTGGCTGCTCCGGTTGCCTGCAGAAGCATCTTTCAAAGCCAGCAAGGAAAATATTCCCACAGAGGTGAAAGTCGGGAAAAAGTAGAAACAAGAAGACATGGTGAAAGATAGCAATTACAGACACTTGTAAATGGAAAAATTGCTGCATCCACATCAGAAAATACATACAGCAGCTAAACAGACTTCTGTGTTCTCCAGGTTTTGCTGTACAGCATTCCACCTTTTGGAGGATACGTATACTTATTGAAAACAAAAAGAAAGAAACACTGAAGAAAGACCCCCAAAAAATTCAGAACAGAATCCAGAGACCAGAGCATTAAAATAGAAGAAGCTGCTCTTTACAGCTGAGGTGGGTAGTGCTAAGGCTGAGCACACACATCTGTGTGAGCTTTATGAAAGATCGGCTTTGTGAGCATCAGTATAGCTAGAACAGTATGCCTGAAAGATGCTGAAACATGACTCATCATTTTGTAAATGATGAAGGTCAATAAGGTGAAATAAGAATGATCAGCAGAGATATATAAATAAACTATAAATTAATCTAGTTTTTTTCTTTGACGAAGTAACTAACCTTGTGGGTAAGAGGAATGGTAGATATTTGAAAGTTATTGCCACTGTGCACATTAACATTCTTCTCAGCAAACAGCTTAAATATAGTCAAAACTTAGATGCTGAGAACATTTAACCACTTAACCTGCTCTGAATTCAGAGTATGGCTGATGGTCAGTCTAGGAGTGTATAGACTCCTTTAAAAAGCAATTAAAACTACTATGCCATTGAACGATTTCAGCAGTGATTGAAAATTAAGTACAACCATTAACAGATGATACCAGAATGGAAAGGAGGAATTTACAAGGCAGAAATACAATTTTAAATTATTTTGATAAACTGGAGAGAACTTTTAGGTTTAGCTAACCTTAAAGAAGACTGAGAATAATATTGCATTCAAGCAAAAAAAAAAAAAAGAAGAAGAAAAAGAAAAAGAAAAAAAATTCAAGTGCTTAAGTGCAAAGTAACTTGCAGGGCAACAGCAATCCAGAGAAGGATATGAATCACCATAGCCTAAAGAGTGAGTAGGAAATCATTAGCACAACAGCACAATCGTTTTGCTCAGAGAAAGTGCTATTTAGTTGTTAGTTATCTTTTCTGGTTGTTAGTCAACCAAGTTTAAAACAGAAACACCTCTGAATAAAATACATGCTCTTTTAATTTAATAGCATGCTCTTGCTGGGGGGAAGGGGCAAGGACCATGTCTGTGTTTGTACTATTTCTCTAAGGGAGCTAGGGATCAAACTTCTTGACTATGCTGAAACAGCATCAATAATAAACATCAGAAATGGTAGTAAATATTTCAGAAATGTATCCTTAGTCTAATGCTGAGTGACCCGTGGTTTATCCAATATCAGAGGGATGCTATCAAATTTTTAAGGTCACAGTTTTCACAAATGTAAATCTTGTAGGTGTTTGTGGAGTAAAGTATGATTGGAAAATTATTTGAAAATATTCCTGGCTCGTATCAGTAGAAGATGAAAACCTTGAATCAATCCATCGTCATTCTAATGAAATAGAGTGGATATATTCTTGTTTCTCAAATAAGCAGGCCTTCAAGTACCCCATGCAAATCTGTAGAATAGCAAGATTCTCTATAGAAGCTACCCCTTTATGAAAAATATTTACAATATCTCCAGGGTAGGTCTAGAAATATCAAGCGATGGAAGAAATGGAAGTGTCAGAGATGAGTGAGCAGCCACTATTACATGACCCAGACTATTTCATTCAGGTGCTCTTTGCTTCATTTATGCTTAGATTTCACATGGCAATGTGGGATTATTTCAAGATAGGTTAACTATTGCTTATAACTCCTAGTAGGTTAAGGAACTGTACGGAAGTCTCCAAGCCAGTAACAGACCTGTGATACTTTGAGTCCGTTGATAAAACAATATAATCTCTACCAAAGTGAATGTCCAAAGAGTAAACATTTGGAATAGCACTTCAGCAGTGAAGAAACAACAACTGTGAAAGATAAACGGGTCTAACATTGAAAATCCTTTCACTAAGTTCTTATGCAAAAGATAAAACAATTATTTTCATTATTTATATGAAGCCCAGATTTAAGTGTTTTATAGCTGGCATTTAATGTGAGGTATCTTCAACTATCATTAAAATCTTCTAATTTGTGCTAGCAAAGTCTTTAACACTCACCAGAGTGAGTGAGAGTGAGAGTGACCCCTCAGGTGCTATCAAATGTAGAAAATCTGACAGCTACTGCATGTTCGATACTCCTGTGCAAAGATTATTGCACACCGTATATTACACGTCTTCCATGGGATGGCACAATCATCTCACGCAGCATAAATGCTTTAGCATTTCAACTAAGGAAAATCTTTCTTAATTTATGAGGTATTTGTATCCGACTCTCCTAACTAACTCCCAATTTAGACTCCTTGGCCTCTTAGGAATTCATTACTAAAGACATTACTCATATCATCTTGTCTGACATTCCACATGAGACAGAGCTAAAGCTGCTGTTTCTGCGTCCAGGCTGATAATTTATGCTGAGCTAATCATATCCATGTAGGGTAGAGAATCTTGTCTCCCACCACCAAATTTACCAGAAAAGCTCCATCTTTGAACAATTTGGCTTCTATTATTTGCTAACAGAAGCCTAATTTTTACAGCAGTCATAGCCATGCTACTTCATTCATTTCAGTGTTAATGTCTGGCCTTTAAATTAAATTGTTAAATTATTTCCCTGGGGATTATTACCCTGATGTTGAGTGAAGTAAAGAACATATCCTTTCTCAGAACCTTCATTTTGTCAGGCTTCCTCTGTTGCAGCTGAATCTGTGGATAAAATGTCAGTATTTCTTGAGATTAACTGTTGTCTGTTTCATCAAAACAACTTACAGCTTACTTTTTCCATCACGTAACAGCAGAATTAGAACATTTACTCCTGACAAAAAAGGAACATGTGACAACCAATTCTTCAAAATGAATTTACCAAGCCTTTCTCATCACCACTTCAGGCTTTTGTAGGAACATGTGTCTCAATGTAATCAAAAAAGATCTGTCCAGTTTCAGCTTGTGATTGTTAATAGGTCTCACCTGACTGGGGTGACCAGTGGCTCCACAGTACAAGAGAGACATGGAGCTACTGGGTATAGTATATATTTCATTTGGAATAATTGTATACCTTTGTCTTGCCATTACTTAATGTGCACTACACATTTCTGTATTTGCTTAAGGTTTTGCAGAGTATCTTATGGGAGAAGAGAAAAAGGCTGATGTTGGGGAAGTTCTTGCTGGAGAAGCTGCTTGCAAAGTGTCTGATTTGAAAAGGACGCTTTGAATGCTAAGATCTCCGCAGTATTTTTTTGTCCATTTTAATGAAATAAAAAGTTGTTATAACCTATTTTTGTCTGAACATACAAATATTTATAGCATGTGCTATTTTTATTTATCACTACATAGAGTGGGATAATGTATTTAATTTGTACCTTATGGTGTACCATGTAATGTACATGATAATGTCTTTCATTTATACCTACCTGGTGCAGGGAACCTGCTTTGGCAGGGGGGTTGGACTCGATGATCTCTTGAGGTCCCTTCCAACCCCTATGATTCTATGATTCTATGATTCTCATGAAGATTGAAACTTCATCAGTCCTAGAGAGAACAGTGTGAAGTCTTTGTTTTTCACTTATTGTTTAAAATTCAATACGCAAGAGCATATTTTTTTTCCCTGCAAGAAAGTAGTATCTCTCTGTCGAAATAACTTACATAGCATTTTCTGGAGAAATAATATCAAACTGTAAAAGCTAGTACATATTTTCAGCTGGGCATCACTTATTCATAAACAAATTTTGACTAATTTGCCCCCAAACTTGAAGAACAATGGTTTAACATGAACATGAAATCTATCCCACCTCATAATGTTGGTTACTCAGTGTTTTCACCAAAATTTTTTTCAGTAATTAGTTTCGTATATCTGTCAGTTTGCTCTACTGTCTAAAATCACAGCACACAACCAATAGGGAAGACTGTATAGCAGAAGCAGTTCCACTAAGGAAAGGTTCTAGAAAGAAAAAGGTTCTCTACACAGAGCAAGAGTATGACCTGCAAATATTTATTTTAATCAAATACCATTAAGGATGCATTCTGTCTTTTAACACATCCATTCTGGATTATTGAACAGTTTGTACTCAAACAGAATGAGGCAGGCTTGAATGGTCTGTAAAGGACAGGAAGATGCTCAAGAACTTGGACTGCAAGCCTGGCATTTAGCAGTCCTGAACAAATAGAGTGATCGTAGCAGAAAGGATCAATGCCTTTTGTTTCACCTTTCCCATTCCATTGTAGCTGCTGGATGAAGACACCAGAAGGTAATAACTACAGGAGAGGAGAAAGGCAAAGTAAATACCTTTGTTTCCCTGTTGAAAGGATAGAAATTGCGATTTGAGTTGCTGAATTGCAGACTTTATCACTACCCAAATCTACTTTGAACAGCATATGTTAGGAGTATGGAGTAAAAGATTCACTGCAAAGCTTTCAGATAACACATACTGAAATTTATTTACTCGTTGCATATCACATATTATTGGTTTTTTTCCACAGCTGTAGCTGAAGCTAAATTACAAAACATGGGAGTATAAAGATGAAGAGAGACGAAGACATTTTTTTTTTCAAACGAACTGTTCTCTCACTAGAAAATAAAGTTTCTGTTAAGCAAACACTATTTGAGAATTCAAGATTTCATGAGTAGTACTGATTTAAATTTAATAGACATGTACATTTCCTTTAGCTGTAAATTTTATTTTGACATGCTCAAACCTAAATACTTTAATATTGTAAGTTGTCATTTGAAATTATGATTTGATGTTTGATTATTTTTTTTAATAAAATCAAAATGCAAAATCCTGGTACTGAATCACATTTTCTTTGTGGAGTATCTTCCCTGCTTTTGGTACTCACTGAACTGGAAATGAATTAGTCACATAAATCCAGCCACCAGTTTCCTGAGGGATGCGTACACAGAAGCTTTGGATATGACCTAGGGTAAGAATGAAAAGTAGGAAACTTTTACCATGTTGATGGTTGGAGATTGTTGAAATCCCCTAAGGATGAAGTCAGAAATGGATGACAAACTTCAGTATTATGAGAAAGATTATTCGTACAGAGGGTTGTGTGATTTTAGTACAGGTTGCTACTAATACTGGGAAGAAAGTGATATTCCAGAATGGAATTGGCAGTAGATTTCATCAAACACTTTCTGAAAAATCAAGATGTGGTTCTACTGGCTATGATTTATTTGCTACCTTATGATTTTTTTTTAGAAAAACTAGTTAAAAAAATACTTTTATCAATATTTTTAAACTTAGATGAAGAGAAGCAAAACCAAAAGATTATCAAGGGTTTTACAAACTCAGAAAAATAGTTGGTGGACTCAGTTGATCTGAGAAACCTGATTTTTTAATGAAAAGAAATCATCAAGAAGTCTTTAAACTGCTGTAAGTGACCAACTTAATTTTGATCTATTTTCTAAGGACATAAGAAAGAGCACAGATAATGCTTTCAGATCAGAATTCATGAATAAGCACCTAAAAAACCTATGAGATGAAAGCAGAGATGGAAAACTTTATTATAATTTATAATTATTAACTAAAAGCAAAATGTTTATATAAAAAAAAAAATGAAAAACTAGCGGGCTCCACTGAGAGTGAGGTGACTCTGGGTTTCCCCTAGATATGCTTGAAAAAAGACTACATCATCTTATATGCTTGTGTGAGCTTGATCACAGAGGAAAGATTAATGCAGGTATGAAGCTATACATTTTAGGTACACATTAAAGTTTAGTATATGAGAAAAAGAACCAGTATGATTATGGAACCACAATTCACTGTGTTGAAAAAAAAAAAAAAAAGAATGTAAGTTCAAATATTGCATTGGAAAATGTCATTTGAAGAAATTCTTGTGTTCCTTGGCTGAAAAGAAATATTAGACTACTTGTATATGTTAACTTACTTCCAAGCATAACTTGCAGATATACCTAAAGAATACTTAAGATTCGCCAAAATGGATTACAAATGGTTTTGGCAGTTTAAGATAGGAAGACTATTTCATTCCGTTAAAATCGCAAATATCGCAATTATTTTTGTTGTTGTTTTTGTTTGTTTGTTTCTAGGCAAAAAGAAAGAGCTTAAGCAGATTTGCCTTGGTGTTTCAAAGATTAAGGTATTTCTATGACTGAGCACAAGAATACATTTTTTGAAATCACAGAAATACTGTTTTTTTTCTGATGAAACGGCAGACAGATCTGACTCCTTTAATGCAGCATTAGAGATCATGGAATAATTTGTCTCATCACTTGAATGTCCTGGTAACATGAATACTATTCACTAGTTCAGTTATGCAAAACAGTGTGTCTCATCTGAACTATATAACTTCCACCAGCAAAATGGCCCTGATACTAAGTCAGGTTATTAACTCAGTTCTGAGTTAGAGACTTATCTGCTGGCCCTATTGCTAATGTCTACAGAAATATAAATATTGGTTATCTTTCTAACATATGAACACAGCTGCATGTAAAGTACAAAACAGGAGTTTAACAGCTCATGAATAAATATTTTAGGTTTCTTTTAATAAGCATACAAAAGTCATACAATCAAATGAGAACAAGTACAGTTTAACCGTACTGTTAGTTTGAAAAAACAGTTTGCGTTGTCTGTAGCATCAGTGCTGCATACTTCTTTGCCACATCAGATAAATGTTTAGCTCTCTATTAACACAGTAATCATGAGTGCAAAGAACTTCACACCTATATTTGAAATACGAAGAATGTTGTATGAAATAGAAGATATCTTTGATAGTATATAAACAGCAAATTAAACAATGCAAAGTGTTTGCTCTCCTAATAGCATCTTTAACCATTTCTGTTAACACTGACTTCCCCAGAATCAGTCTTTGACAATCTACCAAATGAATAATCCCTTTGATCAGGATTTAGATTATTAGAAGAATAGTGAGACAGTCTGGAAAAAATGATTTTCAGACTGCTAAGGCTTCTGGACTACTTCACTCTGGAAAGTCCAATTTATTGCTTTTCTCAATGTCATTTTGCAACCTTGGTCAAACAAAATAGTTTCTGTAAGCTAATAAATGCTGAATTTGTATGGCAGTGTTCTTGATCCTCCTCTCATTGCTGTAACTGCTGGTCCTGCGCAGGCCTGCTGAGTTGTTGTGGTTTCTCTACCCTACTGTGGTTTTTATGTATTTAAACATGCTGGTTTCTTGTATTATTAAAGTCTCTCATTGGGGCAATATTATTGTAAAGGAGTGTTGATTTAAAGAGAAGTCTTTCTGAACACAAAATTTACAGTCAGTAGCCAGCAGAAGGCTGAACAAAATACTCAACACTTTGTAGTCCATTTGAATGCAATAATCTGATATTTTATCAAGCCCTGAAAACCCTCTATGGGACCCATGAATTATAGATCACCAGTACAGAGGTTAACAGCTGGAAAAAGGATACGCTCTTGCCATCAGTTCTATCTGAATTGTCACATATATTTCTTGTTTGAAGTGTAGGCAAAATCCACAGTGCCTCTGTTACTTCAGTCCTTGAGGCACATGTATGGTGATACTAAAAGGAAAGACATTCTCCACAGGGCTCCATTCATTTCAGCACCCAAAATTAGTTGTTAAACAGTACTTTGCTTTTGCCTCATTATCTGTTTTGTGGTCAGAGGAATTTCTCATTCCACGTTGTTTTTGCACACTCATAATATCCCACACCAAAAACAAAAGAAATTTCATTCTTAGATTTACATGGTGCTTGTTGCTATAGCATCTCATGTTCTTCATAAATATTTACAGAAATTACATGAGAAGGTATTGCTAATCACCGCTCTGTATGCACAAAGAAATTAAGGTCTGATGTTTCACTAAATTCTACTTGCCCAACTTGAGATGCCTTTGAACTGGACTGTTATAACTTATTGTGTTCTAAGTGTAATACAGTGTCACACACTGTCTATACCTGGTTGAAGTCCCACACAAGATGTCCTCTCCTCTTCCAGTTTAGGACTTTGGAATCTCAGTGGACAATGTTTACAGGAATTCAATGCTGCTTGTGGAATTATAATGGTAAAAACAAAACAAAACAAACAACAAACAAACAAACAAACAACAACAACAACAACAACAAATCAATGATTTATCATGTCTGATTCCCATCCAGATTCAGGCAGAGGAAGATATATTCTTGGCTTACCTCTGTCAAAGACTACTCCCACTCTGACTGAAATTCAAGACTCAACAATAACAAAAACAAAATGGGAAAAATTAAAAGCAAAAAAAAGGAAAAAGCCACAACTAAAAATGCCAAATCACTTTGAAACCACTTCAAAAAAAAAGAAGTGTTAAATAGTCCCACAGAATTTTCCTGTTTCATAGCAAATGGTGCCCCTATCCCTGCCTAGAATACCAAAAATGTAGTCAGTATTCACTTCTCCTTATATAGGTAGTTCCTTTCCAGAACCTTCAACCTACCATTCCTCAGCTAATCATGGTACCCACCTCAATCCCATGCCTGTTGTGAAGTGACTTACCTCATTATATCTTCATCCATTCCTTTGGTTTCCTTTTGCAAGATATAGTGGTAAAAGAGTGGCAAAATGACATCAATCTGTTGAGCAGAAGTAGGCTTTGGGCGAAAGAGGGTATATAGTGTGAAGGAGGTATTTGATTTTGCCTACAAATATCTATATTTTCTCCTGTAGATTCAAAATCACTAAGGATGACATTAGCTCTCGTGAGAGCTGATAAGCAAAGAATGGGTTTAGAAGGACATGGAAACTAATATAAGAACTCAGTAATTAGCATACAATAAGGAAGAGAGACCAAAGAAATACCAAGAAGACCAAAGAAGTTGGATTAGATGACCTTTAAAGATCTCATCCAACTGCAAGGATTCTATGATTCTCTGATTCTATGGAGTAATGCTAAAATGTTTTAATAATTTAAATACCTCATAAAGGCCACAGCATAATTTTCAGCCAAAATATTTCTCAAACTGGCAGCCCACAACAACCCTGGAACACCCATGTGGAAACATGGTTTTAATTTTGGAGTAAATATTTTGTACTCACATACAGAAATATTTTCTTAAAATAGAATAAGACAGCCTGAAATAGAGAGGAAGTTAGGCGTTCTTGTTGTGCAATTAAAAATTAATCATTTAGAGCTATAATCAAAGTGATTTCATTTGAAAAGTTTAGAAAAACAAACATTTTGGAAAGTGCAATGTATAAAGTAAGGCTTCTCAATCTCTTAGTGCAGAGGATTTAGTTTTCCAGGGATCATTTTTCTGATGATTGCATGTTTGGTCAAATACAAGTGTGAATCTACTGAACATGGACCTCCAGACATCACGGTTACAAAATTACAGCAAATGAAATGTGTGGTTTTGTCAGTATTCTGTGTCATGAGAAATGCCATCAAGAGTAAAGCATCAGAGCACTACAAAGGAGGTCTTGCTCAAACTACAGACGCATCGTAAGAATGGCTGTTTAAACTGTAAGTTCTGAACTGTTTCTTACCTATGTTGCCTTACTGAATCTTTAGCAAAAAATTAGGATTGGCTTTCAGCCCTGTTATGCTCTGCGGTTGAAGACGACAAATCAGAAGTCCTAGAGCCCAGTCAAATTGTGTTTCCTGAAATGAAGAGTAGCACCTGAACAAGTAAAAGATAGTGAGTAGTAGTCTTTTATCATCTTTATAGCTTCAAACACGTTGAAGAACAGCACCTCTTCTACACATCCTTCCTGTCATTAACATTTCTATTCAGCAGATCTTGGAATATGAAAAGCACATCTCAGTTTTCTCATAGCCCATGAAAACTGGCATTTTCTTTCCACGCAATAAGCACAGCAAATCAATTAATAATTTTAATTATATCACTAAGCAGCAATATCAATTACTGTATCTTATTTTCCATCTTTCAAAACACCATGGTTTCTATACTGTGCCTTTTCTAGAGAAGAAAAAATTATGCAGTTCTATTTCATGTGTTCCCTTTGATCTGCTGGAAATGGCACTCTGTACTGGTTTTTGTGATACAAACATTTGGTAACAAGCTTGCAAACTGAATACCAAAAAATGTTTAGAAAAAGCCAACAGCAGTGGTTCAGAGTAAGGAAAAATGTACATGAGGATTGATTGAAATGATTGTCTACGTAGAAAATAGTATATGTAAAGGCTATAATAAAGCAGGAAAAAAAAAAAAAAGGCAGTAATGAAGACAAAATGGAGATCTAAACTCTACCCTGGTCTAATCCAGTATGACTCCCTTGTGTGCCCCCATGGTGCCAGGCTGTTGGGTTGTGAGATAGAAAGCTGGAGCACAGAGACAAAACAGTGGGGTCGAGTATTGAGAAAACGGGATAGGACACCCCAGTAATCTAATGAGAAGCATGCCTATCCCAGGAGATTGTTGGCTCCATGGGTGGAAGTAACATCTATCAGGCTAGATCAGTGGAGAGGCTCTTCAGAGTAAATAAGTGGACCTGAGGAGGATTACTGCCTATAGGACATTTTGAGATGCAATGACAAACATTTCAAGGCTTCTTTTGGGATACTCAGTGAAGGAACAAAGGTAAGAAAAGGGAGTATTCTTGGTGACTGGGAGACAAAAAAGCATGGGAAAAGAGAGGGAAGAACCGATAAAACAAACAGGTCAGTATACTTACTGTAGCTATGCCTTGATCCTGATTATTTTCATTAAATTCTGTTCAGCTTTTTTCCTGGGTCAGGAGATGTCTATCTTCCTTGTACATGTCGGGGGAGGTCTCAGTGCTGGCACCTGAAGTGAGACCATGGGTCATAAAGGCCTCTGCTCTGTTTTAGAAGCTGGAATGCATATGAATTTTATGTGTGTGTGCATGCGCATATCAGTGTGTATTTACTAACCTGTATCAGGCCAGACTAACTGGTGGACAAGAGGCTTGGCAGCCTGATGTTGGAGTGGCCACATGTCCTGTCTGGGTACTGGAGTGTCTGAGGGACAAAGGGCTACTGAAACTCCAAGCTAGGAGGTCCAGGCTGGTTGCTGGAGAGACTGTAGGGCTTAGGTCTACCAGGAAGACCTGTTTGTATTTATTTGTGGGTGAGGCACAACTGTGAAGAAACTTCTCTACTGACTAGAGTGGGGCACTTTGCCTGTTGTGAGGTATGGGATTTGTCAGCTCTTAATAGGTTCCATAATTGATTTTCCAAAGCCAGCAGAAAATCTAAAATAAAAATAATTATCTCCCATGTTTTTCTGGACAAAATTATTAACACAGATCGACAAGTAAAACGTGAAGTTCATCTCAACAATTGTTTTCTGCTTTTGCTGTCTTTTTTCTGGTACTGCATTTCATATTCCTTTACTGAGTTATCCTCTACATGTTATTGTACTTTAATATCTTTAGATTCATAATGCTGCAATAACATGCAAAATTCTGGAGTTGCTTCTGAAAAAAAAAAAAACAGTATTTACCTCTTAATGTTGCTTTTATTTATGACTACTGTACCTGTCTCTGACATTCTGAATCTCTTTATGGCATAAATTAGCAATATAATTCTAAAAACTGAAAGCTGCTCTGGAGCTTTTCAGAGGAGATCACATTTACTTTACAGTTGCTTGTTAATTGCTTTAGTGCCTAAGGATGTACAACATATGTCCTGCAAAGAGACACCCATATGGTTGTACAGTGTATGTCCTGGCACTCTGTTGCCACAGACTAGAAAACAGACTTCTGTTTAAAATGCATGGCTCAGTATATGATTGAAGGTGTGACATATAAAGGATTATAACTGACAACATTGAAGCCCTACACCTGTCACAGCTCTGTGTTAGTAGGATACATACTCTGCTGAGAAAGGGAGAGAATACTGCCTTCAATGAAGAAACAATTAAAAGATGCTTTATAATTTATAGTACAAGGAAGGGTTTCCTTCTGAGCTGCCTGTTTTATTTATGTTAGTGTGACTCAGCTACAGCTCAATTTGAGTTCAAGTGTTATAAAGAATAAGAAGCGGAAAAAGCAAAAGGGCATTAACTGGCCACATGGAAGCAGATTTTAAAATGAAATAGAGCTTTTAAGGCAGCAGAGAGGTGACTAAAGAGATTTTGTTAAAGTATCTATGTTTTTAGATGCCTAAAAGCATAAAATTGTCTGGCTTTTAGCCTCTCCATTTACTGATGAGTATTTTGGATGTACTTGATTATTCAGAAAAATGCAGTAGTATGCACAACCCAGAGAAATTCAGCAGTCATTGCAAATGACCATCTTAAGCAAATCTACTTCAACAAAATAATTGTACTCTATAGCTCAATTATACTCCAGGTTTTTCTTGCTTAGCTTTATCTTTCTCACTGGAATACTTAGGTAATGAACTGGTCTAAGGAAAGGTTTATTCTTACCTAACTTCAGCAGCTTCCTAAGGCCTGTAATGGCCATTCACTGCACCACTGCAGATAGATAAGCATCTCTAGAATAGGAAACATCCCGGACAGCTTAGTGATCTCTCTTAGTATAGAAGGAATCACCCTCTAGAGATGCTCAGCTCTTTTCAGTGATTCTGACTAGATACTTCAGTAAGGGATTTCTCTCAGCTAAATTTAGACAGCCACTTTACAACACTGGTGTTTCTAAACAGTTAATAAAAAGTGAAAGACACCTCTTCAGAATGAGTCATCCTATTTGAAACCTGAGTCATTTTTCAGGGGTGTCTTTTTCTCTCTTCATTGACTATAGAGGAAGTGTAGGAGTACTCCTACACTGGAATCATCTCTTACCTCAGGTGTTTGGTTCAAATGCTGATGTGAGATTAATTAAGGTTTGTGTGACATTTGACAGCACCCTGAGTACTTTGCTGAAGTACCTCTTTCTCCTCTGGTTTGCACAATCTTCCATACCACCCATCCTTATTTTTTGCTTCAAAAAGAACAAGAGAACATGACAGAATTAATTTCTCCTGTTTAATTTTCTCCATTGTCGTAAATTTCCACAAGTAGCTTATATCTATAACAAATTAACCCTACAACATTCAGTTTGAATTGGGGCTAAGTGGTTGACTATCACAAATAATGTCACAATGTAATAGTGAAGCAAGTTATTTCAAAATTCTACAGTTCACTCACAAAACTAGATTTTATTTTTTATCATCTGTATTTTCCTGATGGCTACAGTGATTTGGTAATTGAAGACCTGGAGAACTGTGGAATTAGAAATGTATCTTGTAAATACTTATTTTAAAATTCCATATAGAAAATTGAATCACTCCAAAATATTTTCATCTTCTATTTCCAGAATTTTAAAAATAACATATCTAAAATAATTCAGAGAACCATGTCAGAACAGACAAGTCAGTAAGAGACTTTTAAGAGAACAGTGAATTCAATCATCAAGTAATGGTCTTCCTAGCATCTTTTACAGTTTTTCTATGTCAGTATTTCTTAGAACAAACTCTCTTCAGCTTTATTGATATGCTCCAAAGCAAAAAAATATTTCTTTCTTCAAAAAATAAATTCATGTCGTGTTAGATCATATAAATGTTTCAATAGTGATATATAGAATAATATTATGGTCACTCAACTATGTTAAAATAGGAATTTTTTCTCTTTCAGAAAGGTCTGACAAAATAATCCTTTTCTTTATTGTTTATTGCTTTTACACAACACCTCTGTTTTCATTTCCTCTGTTACATAAAAGACATCACTTCAGAAAGCCTCATTTGTCTCTTGATGCAGTCATTTACTGTTGCAGTACCTATCTGTAAAGTATTTTTGTTCTTTTAATTTTCCACTTCACATCATTTGTTAAGCCTATGCCATATGGTATCACAAAAATCAATTGTTTAGCAGAAATTCATGGGAACAGGTACTAAGAACAACCTCTTGCAAATGCTCAGAAGAAGCTTCTCATACAAGCAGATTATTTCATCACTGCATTACTGAATTTTGCACCTCACTCTGAGACATATGGTCATACCTACTGCTAAACATAAGGTTTCTAAGAATCTCAGCTATCTCAGTGAGGATGCTAGAAGCACATGGGGTTCAGTATTTGTTGGTTCAACACTTAGCCAGTGCAAAGCAAGCTATCCTTATACCTTCACTGGTGGGGAACCTGTTGTCATCCAAGAGTCTTTGCTGGGCAAAGAGAATACAAGATTATGAGCTCCTGAGCCTTCTCTTTATTCCAGCAGGCTCCTGCATGAAGAAGGGAGATGGGTAGTTTAATTTTTTTTGAGAGGAGAAATATCCATGGAACATTAATGTTTTACTTATAGATATTTCCTTTGGAATGTAAAAATTATTTTCAAATCCAGTTCTTCTTTGATATTTTGCAGTGATTTGATCATGTTTTTTATTTTTAAACTCAGAATGATCATTTTTGTTTTAATGATTTTTGGTTCTTCTGAACGTTCACTATCCTGACATTATCACTGATTAACATTTTTTGTCAAGGGTCTGTAAAGAACAGAACAGGATTTCACAAATAGTGACATAAAGGAGAACCAGCAGTAAACAAATGTTACCCACTTATAGTGCTATTTTTGTCATTTTAAATTAAGATTTGAACTAAAGGACAGTGAAATACAGATAAAAAAAGTTCTTGCATGACAGTAATATGATATCTACGTCTGCTTTATGAGTATATACATTCAGGATAGGCAGTTGTTACCTTGACTCTCACTAGAAGGTGGTTAGTTTAATTGAGAAGAATTGTAATGTTACTTAGTTCAAGTCAGAGATTTAGTTTCAAAGCTGGTCCTGGGCAGTTCTCAGGTCAAAAAAGTCTGCATAGAAGTGACTTAAGTGCAAGAGAAATATAGTCTTCTATGTCAAGCTTTCTTCAGACAAAGTTGTTTTGACTCATTTAAGGCAAATACGTACACACACATATAGTGGTATCTCACTCTCAACTGGTTTAGTCACAGATAGCTCAGTGTCTCTATATTTAACCACATTTTGTGATACTTTATCTCTTTTGTTCACAGCATTTGTGGTATTATTAATAGATTATTATTAGTAGATTGCTGTCTACTACTACTGGTTGTCCTGTATCACCTCCCTCTCTTCCACATCCCTGAGCATAGCTTCCAGGAGGACCTGTTCCCCCACACAAAGGTGAGGTTGAGAGGTCAGTCATTCCCTGGGTTGTCATTTCTACCCTTTTCTAAAAGGGGTTTGACGCTGCCTTCTTTCCCATCACCAGGGTCTTCGCTTGACTGCTATAACTTTTCAGATATCACTGAAAGTGTCTTGGTGACTACATCAACCAGTTCCCACAGGACTCTGTGATGCATCTCAATCATCAGGGCCAATGGCCTTGTGGATGTCCAGGTTCCTTGGATAATTGTGAACCTGATCTTCACTTACAGCAGGAGGGACATTAGTTACACAGTTCCCACCTTCTGACCCATCTGCTAGAGGAGTGTGTGAAGAGCTGTTGCAAGTGAAGAAATTTGTTGAGTACTTCAGCCTTCTCCTTGTCCATTGTTACCAGCATGCCTTTTTGACTTAAATATATAGTTGGAGCCACCAAAATACATACATTGTCTAGGCAAAGAGTTAGCAAGGCTTAGTCTTAAAAAACTTTGTATAAAACAATCAGGCAAAAGTAACAGAGCCTGTTATTTTCTGAACTTGCAACAAAGACCAGTAATGGATAACATGACCAATTATCCAAAAGTAGAGCTAGGAAACAGTAATTCCCATTTAAAATCTCACAGAGTACTTTATAATCACTTACATAACATACCAGTCAAACACAAACCCTTTGAATAAAAGTTGATGCAGCACACCATTTGAGGAGAAAAGCTTGAAGTTAATCCAAAATTTTATTTTTAGGAATAGGCCACAGGACAAATTCAGACATGCATTACAATGCTATTATACCTTGAAAAGAGAATGTAAGAAATCAGTTTATAGTTCCCAATATGTGAATATGTTTTCAGTTTAAGCACTTTTTAAGAGCAGAAGAACTAACACTACTGAGAAATGAAGCTTAATAGTGTAATTGTTAAACCCATTGATTTACAAATGAGCAGACACTTGAAGGAGGTCTTGTCTAAGTGTCAAGCCTTCACAGGTAATATTGATGGATGAAAGGCAAAGAATCCAGTTTGGCTTTTCCAGCCTGCCTCAATTTGCCCTGAGGTGCCAATTAGGGGAAATTCTTGTTTTTCATGAAAATTTAACTTATGCTACAGGAAAGCAGCAAGCTCTAATACACAGTAAACTACACAGTGCCATTTTAAACTTCATAACATACATTTTAGTCTTCCTGTGCAAGGGATCCACAGACCAAATGGCCAAGCACTCTTCACAAAGATGCAGCTTATGTTTAGGAAGAAAAGATCAGCGGTATCACAGATGCCAAAGATGTTCATCCCTGTATGTAGGGCAGCAAAGAAGAGGAATAAAAATATTTAGCAGCTTTTAGAACTTTTTAAAAGATGGCTGTTAACGTAAGGAAACCAAACACATCATAATAACATACAGCAATGTTTGCTATAATAATGGCAAACCTCACATTGTTAAAACTTAGAAATTCAGTACCTTTAGAAGGGCCCAGAAAAGCAAGTGAATTCTGGTGTTTTCCAGAACTTCCCACCCTGTAGCTGTTTAACTAGAAGATTTGATCTATTTCAGTTCTCTTCTGATTAGATTTTTTTTTCTCTCCCCATCTCAACCTTAAGAAGTCTGGAAATTTAAGTAAATTTGTAGTACAGCTGGGTTCTGACCTCAGGTTTAGGGCTGTTTACAAGTGTGGATTCCTTCTTTCTGAGGCAGCAATGTATGCAGGGATTCAAATCAAACAGTGCTTTCAGAAAAGAATATCTAAACCTTTCTCTCACAAAAAATACGTAAAAAAAACCCATGTAAAGCTAGACTTAATATGAATGTAACTTGCACATCAAAGTTAGAACAGAGGAAATGCCATGTAAGATGAAATAGTAACAAGTGGATTTGTCCCCAGATTTCTCTTTCTTGCTATGTTCAGGAGGTATACTTTCATTCATCTAATTGTTTTCCAGAGATTCCAGAGACCTTCTGGGGTCCCTAGAAAATTTTTTTAATTCAGGTTATGAATTTACACTCCCCACTTTTTCGTTTTACCAGCTTGAATGACACCAAGCTTTGGAGATTCTTTACCTCAAAATAATATTCCATGTTATTAGCTCTCAGTAGAGTATGAACCCTCTCTTACTTTCAGGGAGTTTTAAACTCCAGAGTTTCAAAGAACACAGATTAAAAAAAAAAAAAAATCAACAGGCAACATTCCTATTTACATCCCAGGTGCTCTCTTTAAACATATCAAACTTTACAAGCAGAATGAGCATCATCCATCATAGCATATGAAAAATTAATTCAGAACTATCGGTCAAAAAATCAGAAAATTTCAATATAAATAATGTGAAAGATTTTGCCTGTTATTCATGCATACTTAAGTAAATGAATTTATCTAAATTCTCACAGGTGTGTGCATTACAAACCAGTATGGATAGATTATCTGGATTGCAGATTAATGTCTCTGTACGTACAGAAATTTTTCCAAAAGGACCAAGTCTGAGGAAAACCTTGCTACATCCACTATGGTTAATCAGTTTAACTGTGCAAACAGCCAGAGCCATCTCAGATACTCTTCTCTGGATTTTGAGTTTGAGACTGAGATCAAGCATGCTGAAACATTGCCATTAACTCCACAAACTGGTGTCCCAGTTGAATTTCATACCTGATTACCAAAGGAAGAACACTCTTCCCCATATGTTTCGGGGCTCTGGTATCAGCAATTGCAGAAGAAATGTAGTAAAAAAATAGCATGAGTTGAATCAGCTTTAATGTACAGTTTTGTATATATTGTGTATGGATGTCAGGAGCCAGTTCTAGTTTACCAGGTCTACTGAGTCTACGGTACCAGAGCTAATATACTGAATGCATTAAATTAGTGGAAAAATTAGGAATATGATGAACACATTTGTTGCAAAACCTTCCTTTCTTGTTTCTCCAGTTGTACCAGAGCTATGATTAGATTATAAACAGTTTCAGAGACTGAACTAATTGTTGGAGAAATTAATGGATTTCACGTGTCATAAGTTCTATCTAACAATATTGTAATTTGCATGAGAAAAGTAAGAATTCTTCAGCATGTCATAATGGTTGGTATCTATTATTCTACTAGATCTACATGTTTCAGAGGAAGACCATAGCCTTAAGCCGCATCTGTTGTGTGCATAATAATAACCATTTAGGCTTCTATTGTAAAATAGTATTTCTGATATCATTCGATGATACTTTTATGCAAATACTTCTTAATTTTATTTCCTCAACATTAGCTTTTCTTCCAAGAGAAAACATGAAAAATAAAAGTCTATCAAGACATGGAGTAGCCAACCTAGAAAAAAAAAAAAAAGATATATTTTAGCAACATGAGTTTGATAGAGACCATCATATTTCACAAGATTATAGTCAAAGAATGATGCCTGTAGGTATGTGTAATTTGAGTCATGGTGGAGTAATTTTGTCAATGCCTGATAAAATTTTCTTTGATCTACTTTCTGACAGGTCCAAAGATTTGGACCAGCTGCATTTTAACAATTTCTATGGAGGCTTCTCCCTTTGCTTCTTTTCATTCAGGAGCTTTGTGCCACCAGCAATCTTCAACTATGATATTGAGTTCTGCTCTTGTATTTGTACTCCTTTATAAACATGTCTTTATTATTTGAATTAAGAAAGATCAATGACATCTTACAAAGCAATCAGGAAGAAAAAATAAATATGAAGTAATTATTCTCCCTCAGAAGAGATGAGCTCAAAGTTCTTCAAATCCTTTTTCCTTAAACACGCTGTTAATGGAAGTTTGCCACATATTGAAATGAATAAGGATAAAAGGATTTTGAAAAAGTTAAAAATGTTAAGATTAGTTGGTGCAAGATGCTGAAACTTAGTGTATGTTAACAAGCTGGGCAGAAGGTAGCAATAATTAGTTATTGCCAGTATTGAAAAAGAAAGCCTCAAAACTATTATAAGAGTGTTATGGTTTGGTGCATGGATTTAGTACACAAGAAATGAGAAAGTTGAGTAGCTTTTTGCGTATAATATGCTATAGTATTTTTTGCTGTTTGTACTTCCTCTCAAACGTTTGAATGTCTATGATGAACATAGATTGCACAAGTAGTGAAAAGTGACAGACAATTCTTACCATCTATAATTAAAAATCTAGTTAAGGGAGAAGAAATTAGCACAAGACTTTTCTTTTTCAGTTTCTTTGGTTTAAGTGGTGAAAAACTATAAATGGGAGAAGATAACTGGTACTGACACTTGAGAAACAGTGCTTTTTCCTCCGCACCAACCTCTCCCAATCTCTCTGTAGATTTTGTATTTGCACCAACTGTCTAGAACATGATACATTATTGCTACTGCTGCTGCAATATTAGTCCACTCACAAGCACAGATCAGCATCCCTTAGTGGCATATCTGGCCATATATATAGCAAAGTGCTTGTTTATTATGGACCTAGTCCAGCTCTGACTGAAATAAGTGGAAAGACTCTTGTGGACTTCAGCAAGCATTGGTTCAGGCCCTTTGTTAACACTAAGATTTATGGCATCCTTAACATTTCATTTCCTCAATTTCAAGCGCTGGAGTTTTGTAAATGATGTGCTAGATAAATACACTGTTGTCACTTAGCAGACTTAACAAGTGTGTGAAAAGAAGTCTCTTCCAGATAAACTGAGGTGCAGAGGGATTAAGGTTAGTTCCTCAGCTGGCATAAACTTGCATAGCTCTGTGAATTTCAAATGGCATTCCAATATCTGATACATGTTCAAAAGGAATTCAACAAGGATGTGTGTGAATATGCAGGCCGATTACCTAAGAATATAGATTAAAAGAACATTAGAATACAGGCTGTCTAAATCAGATGCTTACTTATTTGACCAGAGTTTTTCCACTCCATAGCCCAGAAATCACAGATACAAATAATATTGAGTAATTTTAAGAAGCACATGAAAAGCTAATATTAAATGCAGAAAGCTTACAAGCAAATGAAAAGATTTTATCTTTGGATTAATTTAATAATCCTTTTAAATCATTCTAATTAAACATTATCGCATTATTAAAGTGCTTTCTGTGCTGTTGTTTTCTTCCTTCCAGAGCAACATTTTCCTACTATATTCAACAACAATAAAAAGATAGTTGTGTAATCGCTTCAGTTCAAAACTCAAGTTTTTAAGGTGCTGAATAAACTCATTTGGAAAACATTATTTAACCTGTCTGGAAATAAATCTTTCTGAAAAAAAAAAAATATATATATATATATATATATATTGACAGTAGTTTCATCAACATATTGAGTTATAGATCATTAAACAGAGACAAAAAAGATAAGCTTTAATGTTTCTGTATGTTTGTTTGTCTAAAAACTGATTTAAAGAGAAAAATGAATGTCGCATGTTGCTGTTTCACACTCTGGATTAGGACTCTGTTACTAGAAACTATTTGAGGCAAAAAAAAAAAAAAAAAAAGACATGGAATAGTGTAATGTAACTCAGTGATTTCCTTCTTCCATTATACTTCAAAGGAATATTGGAATATTTTTATCACCTGCCTCCCTTGTCAGTTTTACAATAGAAAAGAAGGAAGGAAGCCAATATGACCCAACGCACGTTATTGCAGTTCCTGGCTTGGCTCAGTCGTTACACAAACGTGTTGCACAGCAGCATTGCTACAGAAAGTTATACCTTTAAAAAACATTTAACAAGCAATTAGAATAATATTAATACAGTACCATTGATCAGTAAAGTATTTATTCAAGTCTGATGCCTGTAAGGCTTCTGAATAATTACATTAAATTAACTATGTATTCTCAAAATATCAGGCTTTAATTTTTCCTTCATTATAACTACATAGCATAAGCCATTCACTAGAATTGGCCAACAGTGAGTATGCTTTAGTATATAGAATCAGCAGCTTTCTGTTCACAAGCATTCTTTCTGTACTTTGTTCTCCCTTTCTCAGAGGCAAGTTAATCAATACAGAACAAGGACTTCAACAAAAATAATGAAAATGAATAAAAATAAGGGCTCCAGCCTACTTTTCCAGAACCTGGCAGAAGTTTCTCCACTAACTTTGGCAGAAGCAGGGATGGATGCTAGTACCACTTTGTATGTCAATTTAGTCTTTCATAAGATCGTACGCAATGCTTATTGATTTGAGATGAAGCAGCTCCCTGACTGTTCTCAAATGACAGTGCAGAAAGTTATCAGAATTCTATATGGCTTTTCACCCAAAGTTTTATTACCTGTAGAGATTGATATAGCAGAGTCAGACTCTACAGTCAGATTGGTATTATGTCTCTTTGTTCTGAAGTAATGTGGTGCATTTTGTAAACTATGACATCAATTTCAAAGCTGCAGAGATGCTCTTGACAGAGGGTGAAAGTCTGGTGAATTTTGATGTAAACAAAAAAGGGGAAGGAAAGAGGAATTTATGCAGCTCTTGCAAATGATTAGTAAAACCGTCTGTTTCACTTACCCACGTAATTGTCAGCTCACCAATTGTTAATTGTAATGTCCACTTGCTTAACAACATTGTACCTGCTATTGCAATTCATTATCCCTAACACTTTACAGATCTTCGATTTCTCAGTTATTTATTTCCAAGAGAGGATAGCGAGAGAAAGATGGCAAAGGATAACAAGGAGTGGAGATGTAGGTAAGTAGGGAGGAGAGTAAGGAATCCAGATGTGGATAACTATGTGTGTGGATAAGTAAAGGACAGTGGAATCAGCATTTCCATGATGCACTGATGAAGCAGGAATCTGAGGGAGAAAGCAGGAAGCAACAGATGGAAACTAGCAGAGAAAGGCACATACAATAGAGGGAAAACAAGCTTCTAGCAAGGGCAGACAAGAAGGAGCTGAGGGTTTAAAAAAGGGGAAACTGGGAGTTCTTGCTATCAGGGAAAAGGCTGAAAAAATGCAATGAGTTGGGTTGGTGCTGGCCAGACTATCAACGCCATTATCATAACCACTTCAACAGAAATTTCTTCTGAGTAATAAATAATAGCACTGATTTCTCAATCTTTTTTTTTTTTTTGTATGTGTGTGTAGATGGCATAACATACATGGTATGACAATATATTTCACTGGCGTTAATAGATCAATGACCTTAGTGCCTGTACCAAATACTTTCTTGATAGATGCCATTATCTCAGCAATATATTGTTATGAGCTTCTGAAATCTGTTAAAAGAAGAACTCTGTCTCTTTTAAGGGCAGAATAAAATCAAAAACGAAAAGAATAAAAAGGGAATTGAATCTGTGCTTCTCCATTTAAATGCATGATTATATTAAAAAATAAAGCTTAGGATAGGGTGATGGATCCATGACTCTAGAAGAACACACATTTTGAAAGTTGTCACTTTATCACACTGCTTTTCTCTTATGATTTTGCTTACAATTATAACAGCAATGATAAAACAAAGAAAATGCAAATGTTTGTTGTGTTTGTCAGAAAGATGCCAGGGGATTACTTTAAAGAAAGCTGGGAATCCAGAAGGAAATGTTTATTTTATATATGCATTGTATCTCCTGTGTTTGAATGAAAAATAGTTTAAAAAATGCTAGTAAGAAATGAATAAAAAAATAATCTCATGCTTTGTGTTTTACCAATTTTCATCTTTTTCTTTTTTCAGTTTAGGTATAATCTAGATGTACTCTTCTGATGCATATTTTATTTGTACTTATTTACACAAACAGTATGGTACCAAAGCAACTCCACAACCCAGAGGATGAAATAGTTGTATAATCTGGGCACTCCTTTAACTGGCTGGTTTAAGTTTAAATGAGATACACAAGATGTCACTCTTTACGGAGAGTAGTGAGGTGCTGGAACAGGCTTTCCAGAGAGACTGTGGATGCTCCATCCCTGGAGTTGTTCAAGACCAGGTTAGAAAGAGTCCTGGGCAACCTATTCTGGTACCAGATCTGGAGGTTGGTGGCCCTGTCTATGGTTGTGGGGGCTGGAACTTGATGATCCTTGGGGTCCCTTCCAACCCAAGCCATTCTCTTAAAATTGTCTAAGCAAATTTTGTCTCCTGCAACCATTCTACTTTCCTAGTCTTTATCAGCTATAGTCAAATCACACTAATTGAATACAAATATTGTTCATTTATGCTCTGAACTAGTGATTCACTTACACAGTATGTGAAAGCTCCAGCAGACAGAAATAGCTGTTCCATGAGTTTGGAGACTTAAAGGCAAGGTTACCACTCCTCAGATAAGTCAGACTCTTCTGGATGCAGAAGAATGGCTGTGAGCTACTCTTGCCTTCCTGGATTCCAGAGATCCTGGAAACAAACTCCCCAGTCTGAGTCAGAGCAACCAGAAAACTATGAAGGCTGCTCTGAAAGCAATGCCCCTTCTTTTACTAAGTTGGTCCACAACATCAGAGACAGATGTTGGAAAAATGGAAGGAGAGGCTGAACCTCAGCTCCAATATTCTGTTACACTATGGTGCTGTGTGACAGATGACAGCAGAGGAGCCGTCTGAAAAATTGGCTTCTGAGATGAAAGTGCATATGAAACAAAAGAGTGTCGCGGAATTCCTCCAAGTGGAAAAAATGGCACCCACTGACACTCATTAACACTTGCTCAATGTCTGTGAAGAGTAAACAGTTGATGTGAAAACAGTGAATGTTGTATTCCATCAGTGGTGACAGCAACAGCTGCTCACCTGTTAGTGCATAAGGTATACAAGCACAGCATACAGAGGTTCTCGTTCACCACTGGTGAAAATGGCTAACGTCTGGTGATTGTGTGACAAATAGTGGCTTGTAGCTGAGAATTTGGTCTAAAACGCAGTGTTATTTTGCTCTTTTGCGTATGCTGTAGTTCCAATAGAAATAAATAGGAGGCATTACTTTTAGGGTGACTTTTTTACATTGTTACATTTACTCTTAGTAGATCCTGAGGCACTATTTTGTCGTTTGAGGCCATGTAATAGAGCAATCGAACCACATAATCTTATACACTGCCATTCTTCCTTCAGATACATGGATGTAGTGAGAAATTATACTGAGGTCATTGATCCTAACTATGCTAATAACTAAATGATTGAGAATTACTCCAGAAAAACAATTATAATCTATTAGTGAGTTGTTGTAATTGCTCTGTAATTAGCTCTTGATGTTGTTTCTACATGTCTGTTGCTCTTATTTCCTCCCCTCTCTATAGCTTCACATATTTAAATCTAGTAAAGTCTTTTTTATATATCTATTACAAGATTTTAAGTACTGCAGAGACGATAGATAGAATGGATATTATCTACTATTACAGAAGTGAATAGAAAGAATTAAACTTTTGTATTCATCTCAAATTCTAGGAGCCTTTTTAATTTTTTAGATCAATGCAACTAAGTTTACTAAACTAACACTTCTAAATTTAAAACAACACCAAAAAGAAAATTGGCTTTGCCTAGTCCTGTGAACCTAGTGCTTGACAGTTATATATTTATTTATGATCAATGAAGCAACAAAATCAACAAAGTAGAAAGTGTGTACACTGCTACAGAGAAAGCTGGAAGTTAGAACTTGTGCAAAATCTATGTGGAAAGCTAACCTCAGGGTACAAAAAGCATTTCTCTGCCACTTCGTAGAAGTAATAAATTACTTGTTTCCTCATTATAAATACTGAAAGTCATCCAACAAGAGCAGTGAAATAGATGAAGTAAATCTATGTGAATTAAATATTAATATTATGAGATTAGATCAATAACATAAGAGTCTGCCTTTTTGTGAGTTTTTAAAATTGTCTTTACTATACTCCTCTTATTTCCTCTGGTATCTTACCCACAAAGTCTCTCCTCCCCTCCCTCACTGCAGGTAACTCCACGTGCGTACACCTGTAAATAAAAATCTCCTCCATCTCCTCCATTATCGCTTACATTAGGTCTCACATAAGTTTGTTTTCTAGTTGATTTCAGCTTCTTGCTTTGCTCCTAGATGCTGATTCCTCGGATTCAAACCAAGGATTTTTGAGTCTAAAATCTTCACTGTAACTGTATAACTCTTAATGAAGCACATGTCCTTCACAGTGTCACTGCATTTTTATGTGCTTAGTTATGGAGAAAAACTAATTCCTAATTATTTTATTACTTTAGGTTTTGGGTCACTATAACATAACTCCATAGCAAATAGTGGCTTGAACTTTAAAACATTAATGGAAAAGTAATAAAATATAATACATTTCTTTTTGTGATGTAACTATAACCCTGGTGCCATTCTTTTAAGGCATGTGAAATTAATTTATTTTCCTCTTGACAGACAACCCTTTCCACTTATCCGTTAGCAATTCTACCAGACAACTGAAAAATCTGCATATTTATGAAAAATGAATCAATGATTAAGATCAAAGAATTTTTTGTATTGATCATAGGACCCTCTCTTCTATTACTTTAGTTAAATTGCAAAATGTCAAAATATTTAGAAGTCAGTGCTCACTAAAAGCAATTGAGCATGCCTCTGGTATTGACTTTGATATACAAATACATCCTAAGGGCACATTGTTATCAACTGGTATAGAATATGGTAGAATATCAGCTGGAATTCTCATATGTAAATAAGTGGACTAATGCGGTAGCACCTGAAAAGTAGTGAAAATGTGCCAACAAGTAATTGATAAAGCCAAATGATAATTGGAAAACAAAGTTACAAGTGCATTATACTGTCATTGTGAGGGACATCGAGATTGGTGTGAGTTCAATATGAATTCAAGAACTGACTATTCTGGATGATATCAACATGAATGCATCAGAAAATTCCATCTGCTTTTTCAATGAAAAATACAGAAGAAACATGAAGCTATTTAATATATTTTTTTCAAATTACTGTAATAAATGCATGGAAAAATTGTCTGCAAGGCAAGACTGGAATAGGTGGGATTTCCAAGGTGCTGTAAGAGTACATAGAAAAGGAAGTCATAAAGTACTTCTTTCCATTTCACATTCATAAAGTACACAACTTGGCAGCAGTTTGTAGGTAGAAAAATACCAGGTCTACGTCTGAGTTAATGAACGCTCCTATACTTGAAGTCATTTAAATGCAACTATTGTGTCTATTATTCATTCCTTTTCAAGAGAAAGGATCTCCAAATCCTCATGTTTACTTTTAGATAGTCCTCTGTTGGCAACATCCATTCTGTCAGATAGCATAATGCATGTTTTAACTGTTCAAATTTAATACTTCCTATCTGTCTTGAGTAACAAAAGTGAAATGAGTACTTGTTGTCTCACATTTTAAATACCTGGAAGTGCTCCATCTGATTACAAGAAAATCTGGCCTGGATTGTAAGGGAGACTGCACCAACACAGTGATGCAAGTCACTCTCATTACCTCTTTACCAAAGAGTACTGTCATTTTTCAAGGCATCAGGAAAGAGCTCCACCAAATTTTCTGGAAAAAGAAGAAGCCCTGAGGGCACTCAATCCTTGACAAGCCATTGGTGACACAAGTGAATTATGTAAACACTGTGTATCACAGTTTCTACTGTTTGATGGGACTGGAGTCCTTCAGTACTTATGTCAGAGGATCCTAACACAGCCTGCACCAGCACAGCTTGCCCCACCTTCAAGATCCAGGGGCCACTTCAAAAACACAGAATCAACACAGCCACAACATCAGCCCTCCTTTTAGTTCTCATCATTCTCTGCAAGATCAGGAGCCCTATTCCAAATTTACAAAAAGCTCATCAGAGTTGCCACGTGACCAAAATCTGCTTAGTGACTACTTGCCTAAAATGACACATGTCAATCACAATGTATCTTTCCGTCCAGTACTACTAGGAAATTCTACCATCCTTGATCCCAGCCTCTTCCATAAATAAAAAATCTTGCTCCCCTCTTCCACTTGTTAATATGAATGAACCCCATCACTGTCATCACTTTGAAAAAGGTAACAACTTTGCCTTATCCAGCATCCAAAAACACAAAAGAACACTGCTGAAGGAGAAAACTGATAAATAATTCATTGATATTGATTTAGAGGATCCCTCTGCCATTTATTTTTAGTCTATCCTACCAGGCTTTTTCTTTTCATAGTTTTTCTTCCAGTTTAAATGAGGTGTTTTGAAAGAAGCAAGATGATGTTCATACTTACATGCAATTTAAAGAGATTTCCAATTTCCAACTGACCTGATACGTGAGTTATGTTAGAAACACAGTTCAAAGCAGTATCAAAATCCTAACTTGCTATGGATAATTTATTCTCAATTAGACAAGACATATGTTTCACAGAATTACATAGCCATGGAATGGCTGAAGCTTGAAGGGATCTCTGGGATCTTGCTTAAACCCTTTGCTCAGGCAGGGCGCATTAGAGCAGGTAACCCAGAACCTTAATAACTTTCTGGCTCAACAGACTTCTGACTGAATCACATCTCTTTCACTGTTCCTGTCTTCTCTACAGGCTTAGCCTGATTTCATCTGCTTTTGTCAGTTCACTCGTATTCCATTACTAATCCTAGGAAAGTAGACCTCTCAAAGACTCAGTCTGAGCTGTCAGAAATCTGGGCTGCTAGCCAGGATGCAGTTTGATGAGCTTTGTACTGTCTTTACATTGGGAATGTCTCTTTGTACATGTAGTCACAGTTGTATGACCGAGGTGTGACTAATGAGCCAAATGAAACATTTATTCACCTCTGGTCTGGTTTATTAATAATATCCCCAATCAGAAGATAAGCCTACCTGGAAGTTTATCTTTGCTACAGACACTCTTTGTTGTTCCTTCAGACTGAAGGGAGAAGTTTTTCTAGTAGAAGATTTATAAATGCATTTGTCACTGCATAACTCATGGTAAGCTAGGTCATGTTTCATCTTCAGCAGCTTTTGAATTAGCACGTTGTCTCAGAAACACATCTCCAAGCCAAATGGGTCAAAAATTTCCCCAGAAATAGCATTACCTAAAATACTGGCTTACTCCTCAGGACCTTGCTGGGGTTAGTTCCAGGTGTATTCCATTCCACGACTGAGCTCTTTTTGCTTTCATTTCTCCCCACCCTCTCCTTTTCCCAAACAATATGAGTTGTTGGGAAAAAAAAAAAGATATTAGATTCTGATGGCTACAAGCCAGCAGTTCTCTCTCCTCTCCTGAAAGACCTTTACCTTACCACATTTGTCCAGTCATTGTGGTCAGATAGTCCCTAATATAGGAGAACCAAAAAAAAAATAAATCATTAATTTGTTCTTGGCAGCTAAAACGAAATGAGGAAGACATTTCTTCAGCCAGCTCTCAGAAAAGCTCAGAATAAAATGGTAGCTGCTTTGCTTTCTGTCTTTGAACACCTAGACTCCTCTCTTAGCATCAGCATCCCTCTAAGTCTGCTTGGATACACACCCCAAATCAGCGATGGCAGTCTGTCTATGCTGATGCTAGGAAAATAGACCTAGAAGCATCCTGAATCCTGTATCAAAGTCCTGTACTCATCACCATCATAGACAGCCTGGACTCATTGAATGAAGATTGCCTACGAACCTTATCTGCTGGCATTATAAGGTTGTTTGTGGAAAGTCACCAAAAGACTAACAAAAAAAACAAACAAAGAGAACCAACGTTGAACTACCCCAATTTCTGCTACCCAGCTGGGCTGGACAAGGTTTGATCAAACACTGGGGCTGTCTGGTAAATTAAGCTTGCCAAACAGCCAGCTTGATCCAACCCAGGATACAGTTAATCTAAATTCTTCTCCTCAGGGCTGCTCTCAAGTCATTCTCTGCCTGGGCTGTATTTGTACATGGGGTCGCCTCAACACAGGTGCAAGATCTTGCACTTGGCCTTGTTGAACTTAATGAGGTTGGCATGGGTCCACCTCTCAAAAGTCTGTCTCTCTGGATGACAACCCTTCCTTCTAGCTTGTCTTAATATAATCTTTATTTAAAATTTTATATAATATTTTAAAGAAGTGCTTGTATGTGTTTCCCTAGCATAGTACTAGTAATAATTACTGTTTCTGTAGTGATGCTATGTAGGTCTGAAGGCTAGATCAGCTTAGGTGCAGATAAGACACTCATTACTAGTGTCAAAGGCCAGGTGAGGTGTGCTGTGAAATTTGTGGGTTATCTGTTGTCACAAAGAAGCCTCGTTTCAGCTGAACTGCAAACACAACTGGGGGTCTGTGATACTGCTCAGAGGTTTTGAAGTGGGAACAAAACTGAGGCAGTTCAGTCCAGGTCTGTTCACAGGGGCAACTTCTGTGGGAACAGGTAGACATAACTCAAGTGCTGGGTATTGTCATATGAAAATCAAAGGTATTTTCCAGCCAATTTCAAAGAGGAAAAAAAAGAGAAAATCCTAAGTTAACAATACAGCACTTTAGGAAAAAGAGAAGTGTTCAGGATGAACCTGCAAAGAAGACTAAAAAATATCTCTGGTTCGGAATAGACTTTAATATATTACAGTAAGAGAAGACTTTGGAGAAAAAAAAAGAAATGTTTAGGTAAAACCGCCTAAAATGGTAAATAAAGGATGATGGGTATAACCTAAAAACAAATAACAATAAAGGCAGAAAGTAAAAGAACAGGTTTAAAAATAGTACTCAAATTTTGAACCACGTTTACAAAGATTTTTGCATAATTCTTTCAGAAAAATACATTAGACATATCTGTATAAAATGCATCTTCCAGTTTAACAAGTTTAGAATGACCATATTGAGTTTCTAGCTCACTTATAAGAAACAGAATAAGAATTCTCCAAACAGAATAATTCAGCAGTTATACTTGTTAACTGGCTATTGTAGATACATTTCTTTGGCTTTTTGATAGTTACATAATATATTATCTGGAATAAAAACAAATTAAAACTTCAGAATATAATATTTTTCTTAGTTTCATAGCATGACTTTTCCCAAAACTAAAATGGAGAAAGACTAAAAGTAATACAAAAATTTGTACTGTGCCCAGTACCTGGGGAGGAATATTAGGAGTAATAAATAAATAAGTAACAAGGTGGTGTAGTTTAAGAATGGAATATGAGCAAATAAAATTACAGTAGTATTCAATATACAAGCAAGTACTTTAGCTGGCATGCTTGATCTCTGGTGGAGCGCAAAAGTAAATTTGTAATACCCAGAGATTACATGAATTCTTAATCAGATAGATGTGAAAGATGTACCTAGAATCAAACTAGTAGCGATTGATGTATACAGAATGGGAAGAAGAAAAGTGAGTATGACATGCAATAATAATAATTGTGTACATATATATATAGAAAACTAATGTGACACAGGTACCAAAGAGTTGCCTTTAAGCTGAAATTTCCTGGTGTCAGAAATCATATTCCACAGAAGTGAGTTTAGGCATTTCCTTAGGAGGTCCTTTTGGTTGCAGCTGAAGCACCCTATATTTAAAAATGTAACTAACTTGAAAATAAACTTAGTAGCAGAGAGGTATAAGTCTTTTTTACACAGATTTCCTGTTTGATCTTAGTTGTTTGAGTTTCTGGAGAGACAGTACAGTAGAAGTACTGAGTACGTTAACAATGTCAAGTAGAGAACAGAATGAATTAAGTGCTTTCAATACTTTCAGGCTCAGGGATTTTCTGAATCAACTAAAACTCTTGAGATATTAAAACACACTGTAAGAAGAGCATTGTCTCTTGCTCTTGAAAGGTACACCTGTAAACTCTCATGTCTCAAATGCGTAGTCCTATGTACAATTCTTAAGCTATTATTTTCCATTTTCCAGATATAACTTTTTTTTTTGCACCCAACCCTGAGGAGCTATACTTCTCACCATTGTAACTGATTAAAATTGCATTTTGCATTGTTCCCTAAAACCCTGAACTATTCTGCAAACTATTTCCCCAGACTAAAATCTGCACACCAAATGAATGTAAATGTGTTTGAACTTTTTAGCCATTTGATTTTGAACTAAAACCAGATGACAGCAAAAGCAGTCATTATTACTGGCTACTTTATCTCATCCAAGGCATTTGTTCAGCTATTGCATATGAAAGAATAATCTTTAAATAAATATCATTGATTGTGGTGTTACTATTGAAACAATATGAGACACCAAGAATCACTGAAGTTGGGAGAAACTCCGAGAAAACTGTCCAGACATCAATTTTTTTACTCTCTATTGAGGAGTATATCCAGGTCCCCATTATGTTTGTCTTCATCAGTCCCGCTGTATCTTTATATTTAATAAAAATATGGTTCTGAAGGCTTGGAAAAAAAAAAGTATTTTTAATGTGTCCACATACACTTAATATATGCTTTTTTTGTTTGTTTGTTTTAGGAATTCTTCCCTATAAACGTTCTGACTTTGTAACTGTCAGAGTTCTCTGAAGTTTCATTAAAGATAGCAAGGAAAAGCTCATCCTGCTCTGCACTAAGTAGGGCACTAAGTAGAAGTCTCTACCTCTCTACCTACAATTTCTAGCAGTATTTAGTTTTAATAGCCACCTTCTCTGCTGTTATCTTCTATTCCTGTTTAACATGCAAGACAACAGCAACTTACCCAATTTTTAATTGGGATTTTGGGATACGTATATGAAGCCAAAGTAACATATAAGCCAACAAAATTTGACATTTATTTTTGCAATTTTCACAATTTTAAATAGGTACAAGAGTATTAGAGTTAGATTGTCACAGAAAAATGTGTTTTTATGGTTTGCCAATACTGCTGCTCAGCTAGAAAAGATGATTCTCAAGGCATTTACAGATTTACTTTTTTTTTTTTTTAATGGAAAACTAACTACAGAAATTCTAGCCCAGCCTACTTATGCTTCTTAGGGCCAGTATTGGCCAGTTTCTTCGAGGCTGCATCTTGTTGCTTTGGTGCCTTGTAGACAATTCTTGTAAGACCTTTGGTCCTGGTTCTGCTCTAATTTAAATTTGTGTAAACCAAGAAAAACCTCAAGTTATCCATGCTTTACAGCAGTTTCAAAGAGAGCAGAGATAAGCCTGTGTATATCACTTACCAGGGATCTTAAAAGCAAAGATATTGGTGGTATGAAGATGTTGTGATAACTGTTATGCATACCAATCTCAGGCTATTTTAAGATGACTAATTAGGGAAAAGTTGAATACCAAAGAAATTCTCTAGGCTCTCCTAATCTAAAATAATAGCTGTGCTTTATCAACACACATGGCCTGTTTGTGAACACTGTATGCACACTCTTAACTACTTTGGAGACAGAACTAACTTGGAGTGGGGTCCCGCATATTAGGAGGGTAACATTTTGCCTATTTCTTCCAGAGCTACACTGTGTTTTTTTTTTGGGTTGGTATGCAGATTTCTCTAAAATGGAAAGATCTATTTTTACCTAAACATAAAGAGAAATATAGTTTATTAAAATGTCTCTTCCATTCTTTTAGTATTTATTTTTTGTTACTGCTCCAGTCCTGTGGGAATTTCAGATTTTTACATTTAATTTGTTAATTTTCTGAGTAAATGCAAGCCATATTAGTGCATATGTTATGTAGCTTTCTTATCTTTCCACTTCTCACATTTGAAATGACAGTCTTGTTTTAAAGAGCCTGTAAACTCAACTAATCTGATACTGGAATTTATGTAAAGGAGTCTTTGAAATGTAATATTTTAGGCATGGAGCACATTCACATTACTTTACTAACCTGCTAAAGATATGAGTTGGTCTGAGTTTTATTTGCATTCTGCAAAGTCTCACAGGGTGCAATCAGAGAAGACTGCTGGAGGACACCCACATTCAAAAAACGTATGCTACTCTGAGATAAGTCCTCTCTTTTCCTATTCTTACCCTTTAAAACTGGTACATAAATGAGAAATACATTGTCATTCAGGGCTGCGTCAATCCAACCACAAGCTCTGTGACTGACGTTTATGCAAAATGTTGATAGCCAAATTCCTTGGTTATTTATCAACACTAAGCAGTCCCTACAGACATCACTCAACAGCCATATCCCATCACACAAGCATTCATATTTCCTTTCAAATCATTCATCTGTATATGTGAGGTATTTAAACAAATAAACTAACCTAGATATGAAAATACTTGCCACATTTGCCTATATATAAAGGAAATATTTCTTTTAACACAAGACTTTCGTAGGGATATATTTGAAACAAACCTAGAGCCTGCATGAAACCAAAGAGCCAAGATTACTTACCTTTCTTATATATTCCTTGGCATATACAGGACTCTAAGTTAAAAGCTCAATATCTTAGAACTTATTAACCTGTGCACGTACAGATTTATCTAGGTGTAAGAGGCATAAGAACATTGCCTAACAACTATTGTTCCTTAATGCATTTAAGAAAAATGTTTCATTATTATCACAAATATGGTTTTAAAGCTAAAAATACTCTGTTCTGTGTCAGTTCTTCTATTAAAATAAATCCTATTTTTCTTCCTATAAAGCAGCAAAAAACAGTGTTTGTTTGTTTTTACAAGAATAGGGCTCTTTTCTTCCTTCCTTCCCTCTTTCTTTCTTTTTCTTATTACTCTTTCATAGAATCATTTGAGTTGAAAGGGGGCTTTAAAGGTCATCTAGTTCGACTACCCCACAATTTACAGCAACACCTAAAGCTTGGTCAGGTGCTCAGAGTCCCATCCAGCCTGACCTTTATCTTACATTCTTTCACATTAGTAGTAAACTTGTTCTCTCTTCTTATCTGAATTGGATAGACTCTTTCTTGCTTCCTTTCTTTCTTTTTCTCTGAGGAGTGAACAGAGATTTCATGATTTAAACTAATTTATAATGCTTGGAGTATTTAAGATTGAGCACTACTGTATTGTGTGCCAAGCATTTGCATAAAATATGTTATTTTATATTTTAATAATGTTGTATAGAACCATGAAATAGCACTTAGATTTGGAAAACATTAATGTGGTATTTATATGCTGACACCAAATGAAATAAAAAACCCACAAAGCTTTCCTGATCAATTACATACTGGCATGATGGATTTCTGCTTATACAAATATTTTTCAAGAGTAGATTTTAATGTTTCTGGATGATGATTTTATTCATTTATATTTTATGAGATGATTCAATTTGGGGTACATAAGACCTTCCTTCATTTGCTACTTTTAAGATTCAAAAAATGCTGACCTTGTTATGAATCAGTCACACATACTCAGGGGGAGAATTTGTCCCATACAGCTACATCGTGGGCCCCTTCTTGTACCTTTGCACTGTTAGAACAGTAATGGGAAGTAGCTTCTCAAGGAGGTCTCTGAATTATCCTTTTCAAAAACAAGAGTGAGGGAGTGTCAGGTACTGTAATCATTTACAGGGGGCACATTACAAGACCTTCTTTATGTCAGTTCACCTCCACCAGGCAGAACAGCAGGTGCTTGTTTGCTCCTCTAACGTGGTTTGAATGGAAACTCTGGGGTGAGATCAGTGAGTTATCATTTCAGAAGTCCCTAAGTCTGTAATGTGGCTACTTGCAGTTATCTTGACTCTAGTGATCAACCCTCCTACCAGAGTTCTTGTGGAGGACACTTCTGAATATTAAGCTCAGATGACTGATGTAAAAAAAAAAAAAAAAAAAAAAAAAAAAAAAAAGAGCCTGTGACCAAACTTTGGAGAGCTATAAGAAGAAAATCTAATCTTGTTTACCCTGGTGTGAACAAGGGAAATTTAAAGAACCTATCCAAACTAATTAAACTACTAAAAATTGGTGAATTTAAAAAAAAAAAAGTGCTAAAATCTTGAACAATCTAAGACATAAATAAAATGGATAAACAATATTTTATATCTAAGTTCTCACATCCTGTAAATTTCAAATGGTTAGTCTGCTAAGAAAAAGTAAGCTTTAAAGCCCTACCAAATGAAATGTTTCATCATCACTGTGCTCACATCTGCTGTTCAGTCTCCATAAACATTCAGAAAGCATCAGTGAATGTCAGTGCGTGACCCACAGAAGTCCACACAAAGGAATTCAATGACACATCTGTTCAGAAGACACTTTGTCAGACTGCCCCTCTGCTGCCATCTATCATAGAGCAAGAAATTTTAACAGCATTTTGTCAGGGGAGCTGCAACCCCTACTAGCATAGCACCAGCATTCACCTCTGACGTCATGAACTGACATAAAAGAGAAGGGATTACTTTCAAAGCAGTTTTTGTAGCATACATTGTTGTACAGCGAATACCCCAAAAGAATAGTACCCACACAGAATAACGAAGGTGGACATATACATTTTTGTATGGCTTATACAGGTGGTATAAAGACAACCAGCAAATTAGGAAAAGCTCACCTGTCACCGACAGTTGAGGCTCACCCAGAACTCCACACAAGAGGGATCTCTAACAAGAGATCCTTCCCCAGTGCTGGTCAGCCCTTAAATGGGGTCTGGGAGAGGTGGTGCCAGACTCCACCCCTTCCAGTCACACAGGTGAATTGCCTTCACCTGTGCTCCTGCAGCTGACTCAGTGCTCACCTCAGGTGATCAATCAGTGTTCCAGGCTGTGATTCAACAGTTCCCATACAATTGTGTACACAATTTACCTTACACAATATGCACTGAATGCACAATGTACAAGATGACTATGAGTAAGAACTGGCATGATTCACATATCCATGTTATATTAGAAAACATGAGGAGGATGTCCCCTGAGAAAGTAAATATAATTAAAAAATCATAATATCTTGATTATTAAAATGTATAGTCCTTGGGTGGAATGATTTTTTAAGACTAGCTTATAGTTTTAAATTCTGGGGCTGTCAATACGTGAATATTTATTATACTGGTTAGCAAGCCAATGTTCTGATAGGCTTCCAACAAAACAAGCCAGTCATCACGTACTTCTCAATTTTTTTAACAAAACTTCCAGCCCTCAGCTTTTGAATGAAACTCCACTCTGTGGCTCATCTGATATTTTACTTCAAGCACAGGCAGGTGTAGTGACGAGCTACTGCTTCTTCCTTATCATAGAATCTTGCTTCTGAAATAAAAGTAACAGTAAATATATGATTATAGTGACTGTCAGACAGATAAATTGGGTCCTACTCCAAGGAGAGTCCTTGCTGTTTCTCTGCAATTGGAAAAATGTGTTTATCAAATAGATTTCCAAATGGTAATGTAATTCTTATGAATACTACCTTTAACACACAGTTTAAGTCACCCAGTACAGTGCCAATCTCATGATAGAAGTTTCAGATACAAATTTTCCATGAAAACTTTTTCCACTATGCATTTGGTTTTATAAATGCAATTCTTCAAGCTGCTAGAACTGGGAGACCTCACTGTGGCCTTCCAGTATTTGAAGGAAGCATATAAACGGGAGAGGGAAATGATCTATTACACAGGTTGAAAGCAACAGGACAAGGGAGAATGGTTTTAAACTAAGATGGGTGATTTAGGTTAGATGTTAGGAGGAATCTTTTCACTCAGAGGGTGGTGACCAACTGGAACAAGCTGCCCAGAGATGTTGTGGATGCTGCATGCATAAAAGCATTCAAGGCAAGGCTGGATGTAGCTCTGGGCAGCCTGGTCTAGAGGTTTGCAACCCTGCCCATAACAGGGGGCTTGAAAGTGGATGATTTTTGAGGTCCTTTTCAACTCAGGCCATTCTATTATTCTATAAGAAGTCTGATTTTCTTATACCTGCAATTGTATATTCTGAATTGAAATGTTACATGAAGTTACAGAATTTCTTTCTTTCTCTACCTAAAATTCCACATTTCAAATAAAATCAAGTATAATAATTATACCATGCACACTTATGCTACTGGTAAATATCTGATTATCTCCCATGTAAAAAAATGTGATTCATTCAGATCTCATCTGTTCACTGGAGAGCAAGTGAATTTCACCCAGAGGGCAACAAATGATATGTTGATAAATCCAATTATCATAATTTTGTTAGATTGACTGTCACAATGGGAAAATATCTAGCTAAAAATACAAGACTTTAAAAGAGAAATATAAAGCCAGTCTACTCTAATGAGGCTATAAAATATGTATGTGCATTTTAAGAACCATCCATTGCCCCTTTGCAGACATGCAGTGTACTTGTTATTTCAGAAAGTTAGTGATGCATACATATGTCAAAGAAGCATGTCATGCCATCTTCTCCTTTCAGTCCACAAGAGACAAGAACAATTCAACACTAAGGGAAGAAAATGATGTATTTACAGAAAACAGATTTCATATCCGGATAGTATAGCACTGTCTCTGAAGCCCACAACTCAGCCATCTCACAAGTAGCAAAAGTTTTTGCACCGACATTGCACACAGATACTACTCCAAGTACTGTAGTACATTCATCAGGACGATATTAGGGAATGCTGCAAGTGGAATTTGTCTGTTACTTAGCACAGCTGTCTAAACTCCAATAGTCTCTTCGGGGGAACAGATATGATCCTACAATTTCCATTCTTCTCCACCACTGTAACTTCCTCTGTTTGTGTAGCCAACATTTTCCTAGTGCATGAAACTGTCTTTGAACGATGGACATAAGACTCTAAACTATGTTTTCCTCATCCTCAGTCAGGCTGAGAGCAAATAGCAAAAAAATATTTAAAAGTTGCTTTACGCTTATACAGCTTCCTTTTCAGTTAAAGAGTGACGTAGAACAAATATGGAACAAAGATTTGATGTCAGATTTCATCCATGTGGTTGTCAATTTCACACCAGTAGGTAGCTAAAATCCACCACATTGCTCTCTCATCCCTTCACAGAAGGACAACAGGGAAAAAACACAATGAAAAAACTAATGAGTTGAAGTGAGGACAAAGAGATCACTCCCAGGTACTTGTCATGGGCAAAACAGATTCAGCTGGTAATTTATTTCCTATTGATTAATGACTAGAACAGCGAGAACTGAAAGTCAGTGTCAGTGAGCGTACCTGGATAGAACACAGCATATTGAGGTTCATGTTGCTGTTGCAAATTAGGAAGAACATGAAGTGTTGTACCCATTACTAACCAAAAACTGAATGATCACATTTTTGGCTGTTCTAAGGTTATCACATGATGCAGCTGAGAAGCTACCCTAGAAGAAGTAATAGACTTCTAAACAATGCATGGGCTTTGACAAGATGGAATAAGCAACAGGTTTTCTATTAGAAAAGAAAGACAAAGTGTGACTACAGTCTTTCCTGTTTTTTTTTTTTTTTTTTTTTTAATTTGCCAGAAGATATATTAAAATTCATGCTATATTTAACACACTTTCACTGGATTCTCCAACCCTTCAATCTTCTGGCCAGGAGAATGTTTCTCTGAAGGTATGGTTTATATCAAAAGTAGAAGCTAAAGTTCTATGAGGTCTTCTGAGCAAGAATGAAAGACTGGAAGACTGGTGTTGAACAAGATGTAGGACTTTAATCTAAATACTTCCTTCTGACTGCAATGTACTTGAAAAAAAGCTGTAAATTTATTTTACTATGTCTTTGAAACCCTTTATATAAGTTGCTCAGAATCCTGTTTTTAACAAAATTGAGGACAGAAGGTCATATATTTCGATGTCATGGAAATAGCTGAATTCCAAGGGTTCTCAGCTAGATCATATAACACGATGAAAACTATTTGTTCATTCTGTAGCCTTTTCAGCAAAAAACTCTAGTGAAACGCTGTGATCCTCGTTAATATTGATTGCCATGAACACAACTGCTTTATTCTCTGCTTGTTGTACTGACTGTTACGGTATCAGGTTCATAATCTTGGAGCTTGGTTGATGACTGGATTTCAGAGGTTGTAAAACCATCAGAAATATCGTAAGAAAAATGGTAGAAGAATGGTGGATGCCCTCTCACAATGAGATTGTCCGTCACATATCCACAAAGAGGCTACAAAGGATTATGGAAAGAATTTCTGTAATATTTCAAACTACTATATATTTCATTCCTTGCCACTCCAAAGGGAGTGCTACTGTGACCTTCCATCTCCCTCCCCCTACTGCTCTCCCATTCTGGGAGAAAGTGTTTACACATTTGATTTTTTTTCTCTGTAGAGATGGGGAAGGAAAAAACCTATGTCTGACTGATAATTAAGTTTTGACTTTTGTTACTGGAAATTAACTAAACCATGTTGATTAGAATAAGAACTGGAGTAGCACAGAAAAATAAGTCAACAAAAGGCTGAAGAAGAAGTATGCATGCAAATTTGACAGCTGTAATATCGTACTGGAAAACAGATACCAAGATGAATCATTTAACTCCTGGAGTTTCCAAGCATGTCCAGTGAATGATCACAGTGACTGATTTTACTGATAAAAGAGTCAGAAGAAACCATCCTTCTTACTGAGGAAACCAGATTCCTATTTGCTCATGCTCTGTGGCATTTTGGTATTAATAAGCTCGCCATGCTGATGCTGTCTACCGAAACCGTGCATATCTATTAAATTAGTGTCCTATAACTCTCAGGTCTTATAATTCACCATAGATGAATATTGCAGGCATGTAATAAGTCAAATTGCATATATCAGAACTTCCTCTGCTTCAATTGCTTTATGTCAGTTTCCGTACCAGAATATGTTCTCAAACTGACCAAATACCCAACATTTTCAAGCATTTTTCTTTAAAAAAAAAAAAAAAAAAAAAAGTGAGGCTCTGTGACAGACATCTCCTTAGCATTCCAAGAAGTACAGATATTGGTCAGAGAAAGCTTTTATTTTTGTACAATGATCATATCAACTTGTAATTCCATGCCTGTTACCCTAGAATGCTTCCCAAAATGTTGTTGCCTTTCTAGAAAATACATTACATATGCAATGCAAAACAGGCTATTACTATGTAGTACTTCGATGTCATTATGGCATTTGTTTAGCTTACTATTTTTAAAAATTACTTTAAACAACATTTCCTGACAAAAAGATGTCACCCATCAAGTATTCATGCATACACTCAAATTATTTTCAGTTTTCAATTATATACACATACACATGACACGTAAATGTTAGCATTCAGAACTTCAGTGTGTTCCATCTCCTTACTTCTGTCATAGTCATACTTGAAGAAGAGACTCCTAAAACTGAATAAAGTTAAAGACATCACTAAATGCTTTAGAATTGAAATATAAATCAATTACTTGATTCATGAATGTAACAGAGCATGGATAGGAAGAAAAAATTATCGTGGTAGATACAGAAATATGCATTAACTGTTACTTTTATTTTTAGATATTTTCTCCATATAGTATGTATTACCCATAATTACACTGAAAACACCTGCTGGAATCAATAATGGGAATTGTAATGAAAATAGTAGTTGGCCTGTTTATATTCCTTTTCCTCTTCCTCAAATATTGAGCTTCAATTGGCTTGAGAAATCTTACTTTAAGCAATTGGATCTTGGCCTATCACCAGGAGGATGGTTTTCAAGATTTTAAATAACATGAATATTCAACAGAGTTTCTTTATAAAATAAAACTATCCGCACAGTACTAGAGAAAAAAGAAGGGGATAATACACTGTGCTATTTAAGATCAAAATACACTCTGCCACAAAAAGAAAATTCTTGTGGTATCAAACCAGAAGTGCCACAATATTCTATTTTCTGTAAAAATCGTAAGAGGATGAAGGGAGGAAAACAGCATCCAGAGAATAGTGTCCAATGGGTCAGTGACTGAGTGGAGATCCCCTTCTCAGGGGGATCTTCTGGCTGCAAGGAGCCCAGAACTGGGTAAAGTACTGCAGGCTTTTTTCTTGTAAGTGCCAGAACAGGGGGGGGAGTACAGCTGGAAATCACTGTATCTTACTGATACAGCCCAATATGCTGCTCCCCTTAGTCAAAAGGGCAGCAAGCTACTGACTTTCAATTGGTTGAACCCAGGATAACAAGACAACCTGTACCAATACACACCATACTCAATACACTTTGGCAATATATAAATAGGTGTTTAAACCTTCACTTTTTCAGTAACTGATTAATGTAGCAAAGCACTTTTTCCCCATAGGAGTACAAAGTGTTTGAACTGCCAAGCTTGTTTCTATATCTACTATTGATGCACAGAGGTACTATTTGAGCTTGTACTGTCTCCCTACTTGGTGCCTTTTAGTAGGATATGAATTTAAGAACGTCCTGAGAGAAAATATTCCCTTGCTCCCTAAATTTAAGGGTAACATAACCCATTTTCAAGTCTGCAGGAGTCTTTCCATTGACTTGGGATCAAGTTCTACAGCTTTAATAGGCATTTACTACTGATCCCCAACCACAACATAATATTAGATTGTTACTAAATCAAACTGTTCTCTGTACAAAACTTAGGGGAAAAAAAAGTGCCAAAATATATGGTTCATGTTCTCAATAATATAAAACTTACGGACTGCTTCGTTATCTGACTTGAAATTTAACAATAACACATGTTATGCTCCTTCTGTAGTCTGAAGTAAGTAATGGAGGTAGAATTAAAAGTATGTCTAGGTATAAACATTAATGAAGTACTGATGTGACAAAATCATATTTTACAGATGATACAATAGAAGGGGAAACATGTCTAATAGACAAAAGATTACACTACCCAAAACTTTTCTTTTTAACTCTCAGTGTGGTTTTAAAATAGGAAAAACATTAAGGAGCTTTTAAAATTCTACACTATGACTGAAAAAAAAAAATATATATATATATACATATACATAATTTCATTAAAATGCTGCCAATAGTGATCAATATAAATAGTTGTGCAGCTTCATAATTACATAGTACCAAAGTATTTTGCTCTGTTTTTATGCATGGTAAACAAAGGCAATACCAGTCTTAGTCTGTTTAGGTATCTGCTATTTCCATATTTTGTAGAAGTACTTTGACAATCAAGCTCTGTCCTGAAAGGAAATCTGGAGATGAGGCACAGGAAGAATCTTACCAATGTCTGTAAATACCTGAAGGAACAGTGGTAAGAAGGAAGCTATTTTCAGCGATGCCCAGTGCCAGGACAAGAAACAAATGGGAAAAACTGTAACACACTGATGTTACCACTGAATGCCAGGCAGCATTTCTGTGCTGTGCAGGTGATGGAGGTCTGGCACAGATTGTCCCAAGAGGATATAAAGTCTCCTTCTTGAAGAAACAATGAAGTCCCCTAGGTATGGAAAATAATTCATGCTTTCAAAATCCCTCATGTTGTCCAAACTCATAATCCAACTTTCAATAATCATCATCAATTTATGGAATAATATATACTGATGGATATACATGAACTAATATGCATATGCCTTTCAGTCTGTCAGAATGTTCATGATGCGACAATTCCAGATCAACTTCAATTCTAAGTTTGTGTATTTCTGAATACACAATATTACTATTTAGAGATATCATTAAACATAATTAAAAAGCTGAGGTACCTGCCATAAAAGTTTTTATCCATTCATTCACCAGAATGAAAAATGAAAACTGTGTCTAGATTAGAGTTCTAGCATAACAAGAAATCAGAAGTAAGGAAAAAAATCTACAGACAAGTGTTATCAGAAATAATTTAACTAATTACTAAAGAAATTAGAAAGAACTTGTCTTTCTAATGTCTTCAAGTGTCTGAAAATATGGTACTGTTTCATTTTAGTAATCAATGCTCAAAGCTCATATCAGATACCTGTAAAAATTTTTAGGCAAACAATAAAATGCTGAACCTAAAGTTGGCTGTTGAATATTTCCTTTTCGGATGGTCTCCACCCATATCATGGCTCTCACTGTATATATTTCAAATACTAAAGAGGCTTTCTGACATCCATGGGGAAAAAATTGGAAGTAATGTTTTACAGAGTAGGAAGTATTTATCCATTTTTCTGCCTGTATTACTAACAAAGTAATAATAATAACAAAACACTCAGGCTGTTATCACATATGTATCCTTACAACATTGTTTCTTCAGTAACTCCTGCAGGGCTCATAAGCCCAGAAAATTTTTCAAATGTAATTGACAAAAATTCACCACAGATCTAGACATTAGTGATACCTTTACAGTTAAGCAATTTTAGAATTACCTCAATAAACAGAGATGGAGCAAATGCAAAACATTGTAAAGCGCTTCACGGAAAAGAAATAAAGAATCTATAATGTGTTTACTTAGAGGGGTAATGAAATACTTCTCTTTGGGTGGAAGTATTCAGAGGAAAGTTTCTGCAACCTTTTTCTAATGAAAAGTTAAGAAGTGCCAACAAAATTATGGACAGTACCTGAATTATCTGTGATACTAAAGATGGTTTTAGAGACACGTAGGCTCCTTCCTGCTTCTGAGAGCCTGAAAGTCTAGGAAAAAGCAAATAATAATCCTTGAGTTTGTCCTGGAAAATATGTATTTTCTCCTTTTTTTTTTTTTAATCCTGTTTTCTTTACTTCGTCTCCCCCCCTCCCAGCACACACAACCTCCACCCTCAAAGCACAAGAGAAATAATCCTTCCCTCTTCAACTGCCACCAATTTTCCTGACATTGTAATTAAAGAACTGACAGGGAAAGTGCAGTACTTGCTGTGAAATGAAATTTTTACACTAAAGAGAGTTGTAGACAGCTCAGTGATAAGATAATTTAGATGGCAAGGGAAGGCAGCTAATGTATATGTGGGTATAAATGACAAAGAATGGAGATCTGAGCTTTTGAAATCATGGTTTAGACACCTTCTCTTGAGACTCCAGGGAAGAAGGTACAGAGCTGTACTTGCTACATTTCTGCCATTCACAGGTAGAGACTGAAAGCTGTTGAGCAGAAGCTGCATCTGAATGAGAAGGAAGAGACAGACAGAAGGTAAGTGTTGTTAAAGCAGATTGGTGTAATGAAGGAAAAAGTAACAAGTAGAAAGAAAAACAGGGTGGTTTTCTAAAGAAAAGGAGCCAAAGCATTTTGAAATATTGTTTCTTTTCTGATACAAGAAGGGATAATGAGAACACAGTAGCTGAACTGTAGGTATAAAGTGAACATTATTATTTTTAACAAAAACTTGATGAATTACAAAGGAATGACTTTTGGCTTAGACAGAAAAGAGACCTAAGAAAAAACAATATAAAGGCCATTAAAGAGTAAAGACTGGAGCATGTGATATAGTATATATAAAAGGAGAATATCAGAAGAAAGGAATGACATTTGCAAATTTCCTGCCAACATAAACCATTTGGACTGAAATGAAAGATAGAAATGCCAAGAAAATAATTACAGGAAACTTTTGAAGAGTGCAGGCCTGATTGACAGACTGAAGCAGGAAGTATGAGCACTACAATGTCCATAACAAAGGATCTCCATTATTCTGACATTTCAAAATGCAAAAACCATGAAGTGTTCATAAAAGGGACTAAACTGAGAGCGGCTGCAATATGTACTACCTGAGAAGTCAGAGAGACCCACAACTTTATTTGTTTACTGCAAAGAAAGGAGATGTGTGGAAAAGTTGTTGGGATGCGAATATTCAGTAGTGAAGAAAAATTAAATTCCCTAAAAGTTTAATGTGGAAAACTAAATATTTGAAGTATTAAAAATTTGAAAATTCTCAAAGTTATAATTTGAAAATGTACAGAGGTGAATGATGTGGTTAAAATAAAAAGTTGACATGGAGTATCACCAACATTTTTAAACAAGTTTTAAAAAAATAGAAAGCTTTTGCTTTTTTCTCATCATGAATATTCAAGTTTCATATTTTTGCACAACTGAAGTACTAGATAACTGCCTCTAGAGTCAAATCACAGTCTTGAGGAATATCTTTTCATGTTACGGTCAAAGGAAGGATACATGCATCTTGTAAGGGTTACTCCTTTGAGGTTTGTTATCTCCAATTCTATAATATTGGGTGTGAATAAAAATCGTAACTATTTCTGAGAATCTCTTAGGTAACGTATAAATAATGTATATAGATTTGATAAAACTTTAATGAAAGACATTTAGAAAAATCACATTTGAATCATGGCCTCCTTATCAAATGTAGTGAAATATCACACAAAAATGATAGGGCAATAAGGTTGAACGAATACAAACAAAAATCAAGGCAATATCTACTGGAACCATGGGAGAATTCAAAGTGCATTAACAAACTTAAGTGCAGGGAATGTTATGCTAGCATCCACAAGCTACTGAACAATGAAACTCTGAAAAAAATATCTGTGAGTAAAGGATAAGTGAATTTCACCAAACCATTTTTTCTTGTTAATGGAAAGATTCTTGGAGACAGAATCATAGTTTCTTAAACACATTTTCTTACAGCTATCATTTGATAATGGTTTTGACATAGAATTTACTGAAATCCAAAGTTCAGTCACTGCAGAACACTTCGCATTTTAATCTTTGCTTTTTCTTCTCCTTTTGTGGTTCTAACTTCCCATTTTATTTCTTTTCATTTGACTGCTGAAATTCATTGTACTTATTTGTTTGCAGTTTCTACATTATTCTTTTCTTAATGTAGTGCAATAATCCTGAAATATGCACTCATTATAGTTGATGGCATCAAATCAGATTATCTTACATAGCAACCGTTGCCAAGAAAGTCAACATCTCAAGCTATATAATCTGTGTTAATATTGTTAAATGTTTTTTTAAGTTTATTTTAAAGCCTCATCTAATCTTCATTGTTCAGTGGGAAGCTTTTCCACGTATAGTTATTTATGATCACTTAGCAGTAAAAAGAAGCACAATCTTGGTAAGCTGAAGACTGAGCCACTCTCATGCTCTGAAACATGTCTGAAGAGCATATAAAAGGAAAAGAACAAGCATGCTTCATTTCTAAGATTGTTATTTCAGGGAATTGTAGGATAAGCTTTTTTCTAAAGTGTTTATCTTGCCTATAAACAAATTTAGATGTCTGGCATGGACAGTTTTGCATCAGTAAAGTAGCACCCATAGAGCTGACCAGAGAAAGAAGTTGATTGTCAAAAAATTATCTTTTATGACTATATCTGCAAGAACTCTTGAAAGATACTAGACTAATACAAATGGAAACAGGCAGGAGAAATGCAGCAAAAAAGCTTTCTGATACTAGCTTGTTAGAGCACCTCTGACACCTTGATATGAGAGATTATTCACTTTGTTGATTGTTTAGAGCTTGGTCAGTCTGCTATAAGTTCCCCATAGGTCCAGTGAGTTATGGTAGCAGTTTTGTTTGATACACTGACTGACTTATCAATAAGCTCAGTATTTTTTTCTTCAGTTTTGAGTGCTTGCCCACTTCAGTCTCAAAAACGCTGCCTTGTTTTATATGTTCAAGAGTCTTTGTTCACCTTCTACTGTTCACGCAGAAACCTGCAAAACTTCACTATGGTTCCTGTCACCTAAAGCACACTTTTGTCTGCAAACACAAACAGAGTAGGAACTTAACATGATTAATTCAATCAAAATGGAAGATAGGCAAACTGAATTTCTCTGAATCTTGGTTTGATTAAAGTTGGAAAGTCTTCATATCTAACACTGTATTATATTTACTAACCTTATAATCATCTTCAGGCACATATTCATCCAAAAATAGCCACCTTACATGCACACACTCCTCAACTGTCAGTCCAGGCAATTCCTTAAAAGTGTTCAAATTTCTTCATGGCATGTGCTTATCTGCTGTGCTGAAATGCTAAGATCAAAATTTTCTTTACTCATGATTTACAGCAAAGACTTGAACTTGGCTCTTCCACATCTCAAGGGAGTAAAGGCTTTGTAGGATACTCTAAAATGAGCAAATATCAATCTCCTTTTGAAAAGACTCAACTTCATGTAACTAAATATTAGCTCAGGAAAAGAATAAGAATGACATCGCATAGTGTGATTGTTAGAGTACTCAATGGGACAGGAAGCTGGATTCCAGCCCCTGTTTCAGTGAGTGGTGTCTGTTGGACATTACATGGATTCACACTCCATTTTGTATTTAAAAAATATAAAATCTGTAATGCCAGAATCCTCTTGCTTATGCAGAAAATAATGTTTTTTTTCCCTTATTTAACGTTTTGAAAAGAACAATTTTGACATTGCTGCAATCTTTTCCATTTTGCTTTGCTAAAAATATAGAAGTTATCCTTCAAACTGTTCCGACTGTTTCAGAACTGCAAATTTTGGCAATAAATGGGCAATCCAAAATTCTACTTATGTAGGTATTTTTTCTTGCCAAAAATATTGACATGTTGAAATCAAATCAGATTGCAGATGTTTGCACTTATCTTTGCATACTATTTATTTGTAAACACCTTAAGAAATGACTGCTTATTTGGCACAGGAGCTCTACATGGATTCCTTTGGCAGGACAGAAAATGTAAACTGTAATACTTGTACTGGTTTAATTAAGCACAGTTTAGATTCAGGTCACCAGCTTTAAACTTGCCTATTTGAATTATTTAGGGGACTGAAAAATGTCCTAAAAATGTCTCCTATTTCTTCAGATTATTAGTAATTAAAATTTTTTTTTCCAGAAAAATTTTCCAAGCCAGATTAATCTAAATAATCTTTCCTGCCTTGGGATACCTCACTATTATTTCCAATTTCTTGGAATGATCCCCACTGAGAACTAGAAAATGAGATTTAAATCACCCATTCAGCAGAAAACGCAAAATACAAGACAATATTAAAACTATCAGGAAATTTGTGAGCAAGGACAGATGAATATTTTTCTTCATCTGTTTGGTTATGTGGATCTCTTCTTTTCTCACATAAGATGCGAGATCAAGAGATTTTTGATTTGAAATAAGCGTAGATTTTGCTTGAATAGATGAGGTCATGTTAATCTAATGAGATAGCTTAACTGGCTACAGTGATGTATGCTGAAGAAATATTACTGAAAGCTGATCTTCACAGAAACAAGAACAGCATAGAGAGGACCCTTGGAAAAATAACAGAAGATTTGTTAATTTTCATGATACTTTGCAAATGTTATGGCTGCAGCTGGACACATTTGTTGAGATCTGTACGTAGAAGAAAAACAGCCTCATCCCCCTTCTGAAAGACTCTTTTAGAAAAATATCTTCCTCAAACACACTCACTCTTTTTCTTCCAGCTAACATAAGTGTTGAAGAAGACACAATCAACTAGATGAAGCACATAATTTGCAGGAAACAATATGATACATAGGATCACAAAATTACTAACTTGTTTGTAAAGCAAATAAAAAAAAATCTTGTAAATTATGAATGCTATTCTGGGCTTTTGACAACTAGACATTAAGCCTTGAAAGAGAAATAGTCTTTTAAAGTAGCTGAAAATTATGAAGAAAAATCTCAAATTCAAGTTTTAATAGTACTTAGAAAACTGTAATCACTGAATCACAGGGACTGGAAGGGACCTCTGGAGATCACCTAGTCTAATTTCACTGCTAAAGCAGTTTCCTACAGTAGGTTAGGGAGGAAAGGGTCCAGATGGATCTTGAATATTTCCAGAGAAGGAGACATTTCACCTTTAAGGTAAGCAGGGTATGAGTGCTTTTCAAAATATTTTGAAAATAAAGGTGACTAAAATTGTCTTAATTTAAGCACCAAAGATAAATAATTTTAGAAAATATAATTTAGTATATGGAGAACAACCTAATATTAGAAATACCTAAGCTCACATTTTCTGCTTATTTTTCCAATATCTTAGCAACAGTTAGACTACAACACTTTGGACTTCATTCAAATGGCATAAAACAGAAGGGCTACTTACTAAAACCCAATAACAAAAACAACCTCAAGCTTACTTTATAACAAGAATTTGAATAATCTCATAAGGATTTTCATGAGCCTGTTCTTTGAATGTGGAATGAAAGAAGGAAGGGAGAAGAGGGGAAGAGAAGGAATAAATATCCAGTCACTGAGCGTTTCAGAAACACTGCGATTTGATGGACAGGTGAAGAGAAAGATGCCGTTAAGCTTAACAACCTAAAAAGCTCTTTAGATTATATGAACCCTACGTGAACAGGTTAGAAGACAATAACAATTAAATATATGGATAAGTGAAAGGAAGTACTTCTAAAATTACACATAGTGATATGTCTGCAAGAGGAAGGTATTTATATAAACAACATTGAGACAGATGCCTCAGTGAAGAGTGGGTACAGAGTATTTTGCATAGCTTTGTTTAACAGTTTGTTTTTTTTACTTACAAACTAAATTACAAAAAACAAATTCAACTAAAATTTTTGCATCCTTATTTTTAAAGAACTCTGAAGTAAAAAATAAAGTTTAAGCACTCTATTAATAAATTGCAGAAAAATTAATACTTGATATCTCATTTTTATTCCTTTACAAACTTATTAAAATGCCCTCAATATTTCTCGACATGTCTTCATAATAGTTGTTACTAAGAGACAGAGAAAACTTAGTTGTTCCAGGATTTATTCCAAAGATAGCTGTAGAATCCATTTGCTTTACAGATACTTCAAATTAAATGGAATAAGTATCCAAATAGTTATACATATCTGTCTGCGGACTCTCCCCCTAGGTTGTAAAAATTCCTTCACTAGTATAATCTAAACTACAAGGTTAAATTGCTGTCATTTAACTGCCTGAATGACTTAGAAAACACTATCATTTCTGTAAGGAAAAAAATTCAATGAGATTTTGGAACGCAGTGGTTTTCTATGAGAACAGTTTTCATAAAACTCACAGATGCTATTAGAAAGCTTTTTTTTTTTTTTTAAGCATATCAAGTATAAAAACAGTCAAACAAGAGGTACATTACTTTTTTAGGTTACAGGTCAATTCATGAACTATTCCTCTATGAGTAGCTTTTCTTTTCCATGGCTCTGTTTTGCTGAGCTTCTTGTCAGTTATGCTTCTTACATAAGAAAGCATTTACATCCACTACTTTGCTAAGTTTCTTCACTTTCTTTACAAATAAGTGATCTGCTTCTTCTGGTTTCAAATATTTAGACTTCGTTTAAATTTCTACCCCATAATTAGTTTGGAGTAGAACTAGTTAATTAGCACTTGATAAAATTATACCCTGGGAATTTTTTCCAAACTAAATCCCAAACTAAGGTGTTGTTCTGCTATGGCTTTTCATAGCATTCTATAACACAGAAAATGTGCTATTTTAAATAAGAAGCTATGAAAAGTACTTATTTAGAAGGAACCTTTTTCCCTCTGAAAAAAAAAAAAAATAAGGCATTGCTCCATCCTTACTGTAAAACAGCATCTGAAATACCATACTTCTTCATTACTTGGATAAGAAAACAGCAGTATTGTCTCAAATAGGATACAGCATTGGGCCCAAGTGAACCTTATGACACTGAACAAAGCCAAGTGCAATGTTCTGCACCTGGGTTGTGTGTAGGGTGAATACTCCAAAAGAATAGTGCCCACACAAAATAATGAAGGTGGATAGTATTTTTGTATGACTTATACAGATAGTATAAAGACAACCAGCAAATTAGGAAAGGCTCACCTGTCACTGACAGTTGAAGCTCACCTGGAACTCCACGCAGGAGGAATCTCCAACAAGAGATCCTTCCCCAGTGGTGGTCAGCCCTTAAATGGGATCTGGGAGATGTAGAGCCAGACTCCATCCCTTCCAGTCACACAGGTGAATTGCCTCCTGCAGCTGACTCAGTGTTCACCTCAAGTGATCAATCAGTGCTCCACGCTGTGCTTCAACAGTTCCCATTCAGTCGTGGCATCCCTTGCTATCAATACAAGGTGAGGGATAAAATAATTGAGCATGGCCCTGCTGAAAGGCATCTTTGGGTACCAGTGGATGGGAAGCTGGGCATGAGTAATCAGAGTTTTGTTTTAATCATTATTCTAGAATTTAAGTGATTTACTTTTTTTTCCACTGACAATTCCCTCTTGAGTTTAATTAAGCTTTATGAATTCCTGTAAGGCTGGAAGACTTAACAGAGGCTTAGATATCCTTGCCTGGCAAGAAGACAGTTATTTTCAGAGTAGAGCTGGTTTCAATTGGATGGTGGAAAAAGAAATAATTATTGCAGTAAGTGAATCAAATTCATGATAGAGGCAACTGTACATATTATATTTACAGACTGAAGAAGAAATAAATGATCTGGCAAGATGTTATAGCACTTGATGTGGATTGAAATCTTAATATGAGGGACAATGGTTCAAAGAGAAAGAAAATGGTTCAAAAAGAAAAAAAGAATTGACTAAGGCTTAGAATAGCAATTAGAGTATCTTTAATGTGCTATTTTCCCTTGGTCAATTTGGCATACCACTGTGATGACATCACTTCAATGTCCTCAATTAATCTGTGCCTTTTTATTATCTTTCACACCTTTTGTTGTGGTCAAGAACCTTGTGAAGGATGAAGTGGATGTTAATGTTTATACAGCTCTTAATGTAATTGGGTTCTGACCTGGCTAAGCACAACAGTTATGTAAATATATACTAAAAAAATGAGGATTGCTCCAGGGCTTAGCATGCATTAGTTCCTTGACCTGAGTCTTTGCTGATCCTCTGGGCACAGGAAATATCATACACATTATGACACACAGAGTGTGTTCTGTCAATAAATTAATATTTAACAATCAAGATTAGGGGCTGAATGTTAGCTTTAGGAAAACACTCCAAAATTTCAAACTAAACTACTTCCCTGAAAACAATAGGCAAAACCTAACAGAAACCAATTAACTTGAAGGGTTAAATAGACATTTACAGAAGTACTATACTTAAGGTTTTGAAAGTACAGGTTTAGGAAGAGCAGTGACTTAATATAGAATCGTTAAACATACATTAAAAAAAAAACCTTCAGCAGCTGAATGGCAGAGGTGTAAGGAGAAACACTTTTTTTTCTCTCTAGATAAAAAAAAAAGTAAAAATGTAGGCCAAAGACTAAGTGTAAGGTAAAGAGATGTGTAGGTCTCTCTTAAGAAAACTGTTGTTCTTTTCCTAAAATAGCCAGTTTTAAGGAAGTATGAACCTATTAAGGTGTTTTTAGAAGTTTTTTTCTCCAAAGATAAATCTGTAGCAAAACAGTAGAAACACATACATGTAATGAATTTACAGAAAAGCAATTCTCCTCTTTCTCACTTAAAAGACTTGTAGTTTTTTCAGTCTGTCAGGGTGGCATACTTAAAAACAAAAGAAAAAATGCTAGAGCAGGAAAATACATGGAGAAACTGAAATGTACAGGTCAAATATAGCCACAAAATTACCTCAAATATGCTACATGAGGTGATTAAATATTTTTTGTAGACCTCCACCATCTTTTTCTATCTTCAGCCATGTGAATGATATACTCACCATTATACAAATGACTCCATTTCCATTTTCTAGTCAATAAAATTTTCCTCTAGATGTTATTCTGACATTTTCTTTATATGTTTATAAACCTAAGATCGAGTGAATGCAGAATCAAAGATGAATTATTGAATGTGATATAAGGCTGCTGAATGTCCTACCTGTTCTTTTACAAAATGTTTAGTATTTATAGAATATGTTTTAAATCTTTACTAGCATAATGAAACTCTATATATTGTGTTATCTGGACCTCTGTGGAATGCCAGCCACATCTCATTTTTGTCACTGCTTAATGTGTGAATAGAACAATCTGTATGCTAGAGAATGTAGACAATTATAACAACATTTCAAGTTCAAATTCAATTAAGTTTCGTGTGATTTTAAATATTTTTTCTTGTGATTGTATTACAATACTGTCAAAAAACTGGCTTAGGTTTGTCATCAGAAGCTGATGCAAATACCAATAGCTCATCCCTTAATACATTTATTTGTGGCTTTAAAGATTGAATATTCTATATTTAAATCATAAAGATTGAAATATTCTGCCATTCTTCACTCCTATCCCAATTCTGTTTTCCTTCTTTGATCTCTAGTAGGTCATAAGACTTCTGGGAGAGTGACTTGGGTTTAATTGTATACCTACACTTGCTCCACTCAAAACTCATGTTTATTTTGCACAATCCCTGGATGATATAGGAGTGTTACTAGTTGTACAAACTTGCTTCATTCATCATTTTCAGCCTCCATTGTATTAGCTAATATGGTAGGCAAGGTTTCTGATCACAGCTGTGTCTCAACAACATAGAGCTGATAAAGAGCTCCCTTGATTTCAGCTGAGGAGAAAATCCAAGGGCACCAAAGGATGTGCATTCTGATAAGTATGCAGAGTGCAGACCTTGGGGCTGCATCTCCCCCTGCTTCCACCATCACCACACTTCCCTTAGGAAACTGCAATGGCAAGTAAAATAGAGGGGATGCAAAGGACTGTGCAATTTGGCTTAAAGGCTCCAAAAACTTCTACTGAATGTAGCACAGCAGTATTCAGAGCTGGCATGCTAAGTTTTATGTCATTGCAAATTCCATGAATGACTATGAGATGAAGCTTTCAGAATCTTCTGTTACATTAAATCTGGGCACAAAGGCAGGCAAGAAATAGAGATTTTTGTTGAAAAGAAAGTCATAAATTCAAATACTAGGGAGCATTTCTGAGTCAATAAATCATTTCATTATAAGTTTGTTTGTGTAGGCAGTATTTGTTCCTGAATAGCTATAACATTGATTCTAATAGTTTTTGTCACTTGGAGCTCCACCTAAATCAGAAAAAAATCAACTTTTCTCACATTAACATTAGCAATTATAGTACCCCATTGAACTTGTACTAAAAGGAAAAAACTAGCAAAGAACAAAAAAAGCAACTTATTTTAAGGAAGGACATCCTAGAGATGTTATCTGCCTTTAATATAACGCTAGGCTATATTTGGTTTTACAGTCAACAGGAACATCTAGCTGCCTGAAACAATGCAAGTATATGTGCAAAGGCAAGTACAGCATAGGAAACAAGTAGTAGGAACTAGAACTCCACTGTCACGAAACTGTCACGGTGCTGAGTTGACAGATGTGGAGGACAGCTGACATGACTGTAGTTCTGCAACAAACATGAAGCTCAAAGATGAATTTGAAGAAATTATTTTTTACCTACTGCCTTAATGGCTTGCTTTCATAGTTGTTAATGTCTATAAAGAATCTGTTTAGGGATAGAGAACATGCACAACTTAGCTTCAACCTTAAGCTAAATTAATTAGGTAAGTAGTATGATTCAGGCTTGAAATCTGTTTCAAGAACAAGGTGGTGCCAGGTATACCAGACAGATCAGCTCTTATTGCCCTGATCCAGTGCTTTATAGCCTTATCCACAGGGCAATTTCTAATAAAAGATAAATACTTTGAAAAGAGCAAAAGGATTTGTGAGAAAATTTATTTTCCTAAGTTCCTCTTGCAAGAGTTTTTGCACTGCTGGTATTTGGGAAAAGTTCAAGGGAAGCTGGTATACTTTAGGCAAGAAATTTTGTGGAGTTAAATTCCTAGCCTCCATATAGGAACTTTTGTATCAGAAGGAGTTTGAAGAGATGGCAAATTCTGTGGTGTAGGTTTACCCATATCTCCTTCATGCTCAGGTCTCAGCCAGTCCAGTCATCTGATTTTTCAATGAAGCATGTTACACTGGCTAGATGTCTTCCTTTTGTAAAGACAAATTAAGAGGAGATTTGGAACAAAGAGGGAGAGCTGTGCTACCTGACAGCTGAATTTTCTGTGCTGAAATCTATGAGTGAAAGCACCCAGCCCTATCCATTCTTTGTCTCTGCTCTCAGGAGGAGAGTAATCATCTGGAAAAAGGAGGGGGAAATTGTGCTGGCAGTGAAACTCTTATTTATCTAAAAGAATATTAGGTCTGCAGAGGGATACTTTGAGACACACAGAAGAGTCTAAGCTTTAGTAAACAATCATATTTATTTAAAATCTGCCTGTGAAAGTGTTGCAGGGCTTAAAAATCCCTAGAACAATAAATCTTCTTGTTCTTCTTGATGGAGATAGATTCTAAGGTCATCAACTATAAGGATCAGATGAGTCTCACATGAATGCTTTGGCCCAGAGCTGCGCTGGTAATAAACAGGATTTTTATTACATCTCTAAGTGCTCCATGACATGTGTTAAATTACTGTAGGCTTCACAAACTGCAGCTCAGAATTGTTGTACAATTGGATAGCTCAAATTAGTTCCCTTTGCTCCATTCCAACACAGTGACCCAGCTTCTCCTGCAGGAGAAGAAAAGGCTTTTGTTTCCTTATTCGGATTAGACCTGTTCAACTTCTACGTGATAATGGCAAAGAAACTTAACATTTTCTTACATTACATTATAGAGGGAAATATTTCCTTACTTCACTGCATTTTTTTATGTTTTTAAGCTGTGATGAAGTCTTTCATTTTAAAACAGTTTTCTCTATTATTAATTTAAGACTGCATCTAAAGTGCAGGACCTAGATGCACTTCTCAGCTCATGACAGCTAGATACATCTTCAGCTTCCCATCAGCCAGGACAAGGTCATGCACCCATCTCCTCCTGGCTGCTTCTCTTTATGCTAGACAGAGCTCAGTGCACAAAGCAGCACATCTGCATCTACGATATATCTCCCTTCTAAATGAGCTCTCAGTTAAATAGGAACAGCATTAAATTCAGAAATATTAATCCCAAGAACCTTACACTTTTAGTTTTTTGATTTATATTAAACTTTTGTTAAAATCACTGAGTCCTTGTCTTTCACAGGATCTCATTATCTGGGTTATGCTTCAAAGAACATTGAATCAATGAAGGTATCTGAATAAACATTGAGCCTTTATTAATTCCGCTTCTGCAATTGGCCCAGTTTATTGTTTTGCAAAAATCAAATACGATAAATTTATCATGAACCATTGTGTATCAGAGGTCCTTCCTCTTACTGCATCTCAGAGAAAAGACACACAACAAGAAAATAACGTGTATAAATTCAGCGCAAAAGTGAACTATCTGACTCATTTTTCTGAAAGCAAAGTTAGGGATATATTCAAGTTTCTGCTTTTATTGAAAAAAATATTTCTAAATTTCCTTATGAAAACATATTGTGGAGTCTTCAGCTTATGCTTCCATTTTATTCACTATTTGGTTTGAATAATAGTAAAAATTTAAATATATATATTGTATATTTGCATTTAAAATCAGTTACAAGGTAAATATTTTACAAGTGAATATTCTACTTTGCAAAGAGATAAGAAAATTTAAAGTAGAACCTTGTTATTGTTACTCCATTACTGAAACACTGAGAAATCTTCAAAAATATTCTTTTTCTTTACACGTTCTTGGCGGAAAATCTTCTTCCACATCCTCGTAGAAAGAATGCAAAGCATAATCTGACCTTGAGGTAGGTGGTGCCTCATTGTGGCAAAGCTATTATTGTATCACACACATCAGTGTAGACTTTACTAGTATCATCTTCTAAGAATTTTGAAAAAACTGCAGAGGAAACAACCTCTGTAATTTTTATTCAGAATAGTAACTCAGTAATTGAAGGTTAACAGTTTGGGTCAATTAGAAGGAAAAAAACCTTCAGCAAATGCTAGTGAAGTACTTCTATAGTAAGTGAATTTTCTTATACTTAATGCTTGTTTTAAAGGAGAAATCTTGGAAAGTTATTGAGAAATAACTTGGGGGAGAATTTAAAGTAAAATAGATATCTGTATTAGCTTTTCTGATTATTTTTTTTTCCGTAAGCAGACTTTTAAGCTGTTATATAGTAGATCATTCTATTTCAAGTCATTTTTATCTGAAAATCTGTAAAATTAATTTCTGTTAATTTTGTTTGAATATGACAGAATTGCAGAAATGATTTTCTGAAATTATTTCTAGGTGTCAGAGAAATTTCAAAGTTACAAGTAGAAAGTACTATCATGTCATATAACTTCTATTCCTAATAGTTACTTCATTTTTGGCATTATATCTTTTTTTCAGTCATTCTGTTTAAGCTAAACTATTAGTTAGAATTAGAAAATTTGAATGCTATGTCTACTTACAAATATTTTTTTCAGGAATAAAGAAGCAGGAAACATTTATGTAGTCAACATTCCACGTGCTTTGTGTAATATTTTTTTAAGACTTACAAAGCTGCCATAATTTTTCCTGAGAATCACATCTTCAAGGATACTTCTGTGATAGTGTTCTTGAGGAAATTTATACTTCTTTCCACCAAACCTCCTCTCTCATATATTGCCCACTCAATAGTTTATCTTCCATAGCAGCCTTCCCTTGCAACCATGTGTAGGTTTACCTTTGGTCATGGCTCATATTGTTTCAGCTATTTGTTTTCATTAAAGAGTTCAATATCACTTTACATTTATTATAGGAAGCAGTTATTAGGTCTGCCAGCTTCAAAGAGATTTAACCCAATTATTAGCACAAGGGGGTTTCATAACTACAGAATTATTTTTCATTAGTCCTATCCATCAAAACATGCTTGTTGGCATCATGAGAAAGTTAAAACACTCAACATATCAAGTTCTAAGGTCATGCAGATAGATTCTATGCCTGCAGCTTGTCAAGTGCATCCAGTTGGAACACCCAGGGGTCAGGAACAATACTACATCTATTATATACTGGAAAGAAATATCTCCTGTTGCAAAGAGGATGAGCATAAATTTGTGAGAACACCACATATTTTTGGAAAAAAAAGAAGCAAGTTGCAAAGAAGTCCAAACAGACTGTATATCAAAAATATTCCTCAATTTTAGGCTAAGCAACTGATAGAATGTGACATTTTTGGGGTGATAAAATTCAGTCCCATATTCTCAGTAAAATCCATATCAGTGCTTTCCTTTGTGCTACGTAGCAGTTTTATAACCCTGCAAACAACTTGTTTAAACATCTGTATGGCACTACAAATTTTGATGAGAAGATTATAATTGAATTCATACAATAATTCTCATAGTACTTTCACATTCATGTTTAAAAAATAATCAGGGTCCACCCTAAAAAAGATGTGGCCAAATGTAAAGAGTATTAATATGATAATTCAAGCAGTAGATTGTACAATTCGAGGTTAAATTTTCAAAGGCAGGCTATTAAAATGGTCTCTCACATCCTTTTACTATAATTTTAACTCATAAAATATCTCCACAGAGGAGTACATAGGAGGATTAATTGTAAGTTGATCCAAACCAAAATTGCACTCTTTTTTACTGAGAAGACTTTGGAAGAGATGTGGCTATATAATTTTTGTCCAACTTCACAATACTTTCCAAAGAAGTAAGACCGTCATTTCTAATTGCATGCTGGGGGAAGCCAGCTTATAAATGGTAGCTGCACCATATTACTCTTCAAACCTTGGTTTGAAAAGCAGATAGAATTCATCTACTTTTTTCATCAGTTTGTTTGGAGTTGAGTGTTTGCTATGGAAGTTTTTAGTTGGAAATACGCTCAAAAGATGATACTTCGAAGTGTATTGTACAGTCTAGAAGTGTATCTACATCTACTGATACCATGATAAACATCTGTTTTTCTTCATCTCAGTTGTCAAAAATATCTCTTTATTTAAAGGAAACTTGGCTGGCAGTCTCTTAGATGTCAACTTTAGTCTTTACACCATACTGATAAGATGCCTGAAGTTTTTCTCTCATTTTATGTAAATGCATTTTTTAAATTAGAGACCAGAAGCATCTTTTTAGCTGCTTTCACACTATTATATCATCCCATCAAAAGGACTTTGTCAGGAGCATATAACTGTCTTTTTACTAAGTGACATATTTTTAAGAGCAGTATACACCACTTTGCAGATCTCATATTCATTACATTTCTCATATAATTTCAGTTAAGGCCTAATACTACTACTGTAGTCTTGAAATAGTTAATTACATCTATACAAGTAAACAATAATTCTTCCCCAAAACACTTTATCTATAGTAATCCCTGGTTCTTCTAATTACAGCTATTTCAGAGACAAAACCAAGCTTCACTTTTTCTCCACCCATGATCAAAGTCTGATTTAGGCAGTTTCAGTTCTAAATATGAGTACAGGATTTTCAGGGGTATTTTTCAGAGGGTCTCTGTCAGTGTATTATAAAACAAACACGCATTCAAATCCATATATTTTGAAACGCTACCTTAAATATGAATTAAATGCAGGCATGGTACTATGAAAATCTGGGACTATAAACTTGAATATTCCCATTCCCTGCTAAGGACCTAAGAAATAATTAATCACATTTATGAAACATTAGGGATAGAGCAGTATTCTACAGTCTTTTTTTTTTTTTTTTTGTTATGTTCTGCTTTCTTTGAATTTGAGCGTAAATTCTCACGTTAAGTCTTGTGTCTGAAATGGAAACAAATTATTCTATGATCTATACCAGACTCTCTTTCTATAGGACTTCTGAGAGTAGGTTTTTTGAAGAAACATAGTATCTCAATTATACTGTATTTACTATTTTAAGGGAGTGTGAGAGAATAACTCTGTGTGATTATTTTTATGTACAGATTGCTGCAGTAACATGGCATCTCTTTAATATAAATGGACATTAATTTTAAAAATTGACAGTCCACATTAAATATCTGTATCATTAGCTATAACTCAGGAACTGGATTTTCACCATAAAACTCTGGTTATCTCCAAGTATAGCTGTGCACACAGAGGTTTTGAGGAGGATTTATTACATTGACTAGGAAAAGACAGAACTCAACAGTCATTTTGTGCTACATCTTATAGAACCCACTGCTGCTGAACAAAAAGCAAAAGCTGAAAACAAATGGTGTCTGGGGTCTTACATCAGTCCACAGCTTCTATGAATGTCAATGGGTGCCATTTTTTCCACAAGGAGGAATTCAGTAACACTCCTTTACTACCATGTCAGACACCATTTTGTCAGAATGCCTCTTTGCTGCCATCTGTCACATGGCCCTACTACCAGCTAACATTTGCCTCTGATGAAGACATTATTTTTGGAGCAGCACACATATAATTTACCTCAGACTTCAAAGCATAGTTTGCAATGACTCCATTTAATTGTAAATATCTTTACTGCTACACATAAAGAATAATAGAATTATATTCACAAGGCTGTGGCACTTACAAAGCCTTTGTAGTGTGTTCATTAGATTTTCTACATTAAATATTCATTTTATGATCAATTCTTACCTTATTTTCTGCCACAGATATTCCCTTAAGGCTAACTGTTTTACACTTTCAGTCTCCCCTTATACTTTAGATTTTTAGACATCCTAACATAAAAATAAGTGTGCATTTCAGATTCATGTGAACTTTTTGCTATTTTCACTAGACTGTGCATTTTTTTTTGTGAATATCTTTCTATGAATTCTTTTCTACTGCCATGGAAAATCTTGATCACTGAAAATGCAGGTGAAAGTATGATGATCAGAGTTGTCTGCACATTAATTTTGGCCATTCTTATCTCTGTGAAAATGAGTTAAATGGTAATCAGAAAACATTCCTGTCCTTAATAGTATGACAAATGTGTGAATTATGACATTAATTAAGATGATGAATTTAAAATAAAATATGCAGTGTCACATGATTTTTGACTGTTAGCCATTTTCCTTGTTGTGATCTCAGAAAGATAAAGAATTTATTTACAAATTCATACTTGTATCTCTTTTAAAGAAATAAGCCTAGTGTGAAATACACTGATGTTTTTCTATGACAGTTCATGATAATGATCAGTTGCAATAGGTTGCATCCAGCTTCATCAGAGGACCCTGCAAACAGGTAAACTTCTTGCTGGTTTGTATGCTTGTTTAAGTATACAATGTATATTTAATATACTCACACTGAATATACAAGACAGACAAGGAAAGGAGAGAAATAATCTTTCCTCTTATAAATATTTTTGTAACATCCTGAATCTTCATGTAGATTCATGAATTCGCATCTGTGTGTCAATGGAGCTTCTTCATCAGCATCAACCTCTTTCCTTGGCCCATGTAGAAGTAATGTTATTCAGTGCAGTTTCAAGGCCATTTGTTTGGTAAACATTACCAAATGTTTTGCAAGTAATTCTTTTGCCTGCAAGCTATGAATTCTGTCCTATTATATATTGTGAACCAGTGAATGTTACCCATAAAACTAATACAGATATGAAGAGCATGTTTCAATTGCATTTGTGTATGCTCAAAATTTTTCAAATTAAATATAGTATTTTAAATGAGGTATATCTCCAAACATATCTGAACATCCATTTTAAGTAATTTTGTCATCGTCATATATGAACTGTGGCAACTACATAAGAAAGTCTAGTTTTCTTGCCACTATACAGTTACTGAGCTGTATTTCAACAGTTTTCTCTTCTTTAGAATGGAAAATAGAATATGAAGAGTCTTCTCCAGCTATTAAGATGGCATTAGCTGTGAAAATGGAGGAATAGTCAACTAAGCTTTCTTTTCCCAAATTATTCTGTATATATTGTTCGATTTTTTTTTTCTGAATTCCTTGTCCACCTGAATTTAATCTTTGTTCTCGCTACATTTTCTTCTCCAAATTAATATATTTCTAATCTCAAATCATGAAGAATAGCTATTATTTATGTCCTATAAATCTATATCTATATCTATAATTAATAAGCATGGTAATTTGAAATTCAAATATGTTCATGTGCTTTCCTGACATTCTAAGTGTTGTATGCATCACAGACAGAGAAGGTGAGAGTCTATTCTAGGAAGATAGCAGAGAAAAATGAGGTAGAAGAGTGGGTACTGAATTCATAAAATTAGGCATGTAACACATGAATACTCAGTGAAAAGTTTTAAATGACAGAAAGCAACTATGTCATACTCATGATAGTATAAAGCACACTGCAGATAAAAATGGAATTTAAGTGAATGAATTTAAAAGTAAGTGTTTGTTAATTGGGGTAGATTTGATTCTAAAAAAAACCAAAACATTAGAGAATTACTTTTGACTGAATATTTCAGAGATCTGCAATAATGCCACTGAACCTCTACGGGAAAAATACTGTGTTTATACCAGAAAACTTGCTGTGGAAAACAATGATAGCACGCTCTCACTTCAGGCTTCATAATGTGTATGGTCCAAGAACAAAATTGTTTCAAAAATTAGGGTGTAGGGAAAACATACAAATGTCTGCAAAATGTAGCTACTGTTCTTAAAAACAATACTAGAGATTGGTGGATTCATCTGTTTGCAGATGACCGTGTAGAGGCCCCTTAGAATATCAGAGCCTATACTGGTAGAGCTGCTAGCTACATCAATATTTAGCCCCTACACATCTTCATATTATTAAGAAAATAATATTTGTAATCCAGTTACTTCACCGTGGTTTTCTTACCCTCTTACTATCATAAATATGCACAGTTACAACTAAATTTTACACATAATTTTTTAATTCATAGAGAATAGATATGATCAGTGATACCAAATTTCTATACTCTGTCTAATAAAAGCCATAAGAAATCCTAACTACAGAGAATATTTCCAAAATTATATGCCATAAATCTTATTTTTCTAATAATGGCCCCCATTTTCCTTAGGAAATGTTTTTGGGTTCACAGATTAAAGATTACTGAAAATAATTTCTCAGTCATAGAATGTGTTCCTGAATCCACTGCTGATGTTTCCCTTAGTAAAGTGCAACGATCAGAAGCCTTAGGGTAGCTCTACTCGAGGTCATACTCAAATTTATTGCCCTTATAAGCACGCCTATACTGTGAGCTATTACCCACAAATCTGAGTTACTTTGACTTGAGAAACTGATGAGTTGATCCATTCCACAGGCAGAATTTGAGCCAATCAGTATATAGCAGGAACATTTAGTTCAAGTCCCATAATGATGGTACAGACAAACATGATGTACCATCAGATTTCGTTCCATCACTAAAAACGGTATCTTATTCTGCACTTATCTGTAACCTTTAGCTCCAACTTTTTATTTTAGAAAGTTCCCAGCATGGATATCTCCATTCCTTTTCTGTTTATAAAAAAAAAAAAATATATGCCATGGCTTGCCTTACCACATATTAGAGATTTCATATTGGACAGCCGAGAAGAAGCACTCATAAAAGAAGCAATGTGAGAGGACACATACTCAGGTATGAACTTTGAAACCCTTGCTTGAAGAGGGTTTTAAGATTACAGTATGTATACAATATGAAATTGATATTTTGTCTGAAACTTAGATAATCTTATATTAACATCTTCATTTTCTCAAGAGCATTGTGCCAGTAAAACCCTGCATCATCTGTTTTCACACAATCTGCTCATCCTCAGCCATTTATGCCTTTGATTTCAATATGAAGCAAAAGCTATGCTCACTGCAGAATACTCACTGTGCTGAAGGAGGATTTCTTCAGAACTGTGGATAGAAATCATACACACTGGGCCGTCACTATTTTATCTATTGCCTCCAATAACATGAGCACATGTGCTAGCAGATGGAGTCTGTTTAGAATGGACAAAATTAATTAATAATTGTTTTTCTATTAATCAGCTCGGTAGATAGCCTTTGCCAGAATCTTTGGTATTTCCTAAGTGCAAAAGGATTGAAATATTTTCAAGATGTTCACATTTAGAGAAAAAATCTAGATTAAATTTAATTTCATTGTGTATGTGATGAAGGGCACGCTTGTGGCATTCTAACTTCAATGTCTGCTGAAAGTATTTGCTTTCCATATCCACTATAGTGACACCAGTCACCTAAGTTTTTGTAATACTGCATCCAGAAAAATCTTTTCAGCTTTTTCACTGTTCAGAGTAGGTACAGCTATCCTGTTTAAAAAAAAAACGAAACTGTGGCAATTTACAGCTCCTAAGGAATATATATTACTGCAGATCTTCTGAGCACATGGACCAAGAAGCACATAGTTCCTGCTTCTGTACCTTGAGTTCAAAGGTCTGATAATTATATCTGAAGAGGAACATAATTCTAAGATTCCTGCATCTTAGAGACTATTTTTTTCTTTCAGATGACTCACTACAAATGACAGGAGTATATAGAATTATTTAACTAAATACCTTTCTGAATAGAAACTTGGCTGAAAGCATAGTCTAAAAAAATAGGCATGTGCAAATTCAAACCTTAATCTTTTCCTTCTTGATCATTTTTTTCTTCAAAATACTATGTGAAGAGCTTTATAAGGCATCAATTGCTACTAGTTGAACAGATACACAAGGGCTGCTCTGAAAGTAACATCTCCTATTTTATTAGGTCAGCCCACAATATCAGAGGTGCATGCTGGTGGTACTGCAGTAGGGGCTGAACCTTCCCACCAAGATTCCATTACATGTTGTTGACATGTGACAGATGGCAGCAGAGGGGCAGTCTGACAAAATGGCACCTGACATGAAAGGGCATATGAAGCAAAGGTGTGTCACTAAATTCCTCAGTGCAGAAAAAATGCTACTCACTGATATTTATTGAAGCTTGCTGAATGTTTACAGAGGCCATACAGTGGACATGAGCACAGAGAGGCAGTGGGAGATGCATTTCAGCAGTGACAACAGCAATTTGAAAGATTAGCCACATTCCAGAAAATCATGCAGATTTTTAATTATGTAGCATTCCGGCTTTTGTTCATCACTGATGAAAATGGCTAGCTAATGATTGTCACTACAATTAAACTAGTTTTTTACAGCTGAGAATTTGCTCTGTCACATATTGCTGTTGTGCTTTTTGTGTCTGTTGAAGTTTCCATGGAAATAAAGAGGAGGCATTACTTTAGGAGCAAGCTACATATCTCTCCTTTTTAAGCAGGCACCTGAAGTCAAATTCTTACTCTTGTATGAGAGGTCTTAAAGCTACTTGATAATAAATATATATAAGTTATTCTGATTATATCTGATATGTCTTGTTTCTCTACGCTTCATTCACCGGACTTCTTTTTAGACTACTCTGCTAAAATCAAATAAGCTCCTAAGCTCAGTGACAGAGGAATCGTTAAGTAGGTGACAATTCTGCTTCTGAGTATTTTCTTTGTCATCCTACATGTTAGAACTGAGTATAACATATTTTGTGGATTTTAAGGAACATTACATTTTCATATTTTCTGTAAAAAGAGCAGTTGCATAGAAAGATTACTAGGGATCAGTAGTAACTACGCTAAAATATAATTTCCTGCTAGTAAAATCTAACGAAGTCTAGTATGTGAAAAAAACATTTTCCAAAACACAAACTATATCTTAGTATTCATTCAAATAATGCTTTCACATGCCTCAGTTTCTCAGGTCAGGCTACGAAAACAATTATGAATTTAATATAAATATATATATAAACTCCAAGTTTCTAATTCGACAGTGTCTTCCTGTTCTGTGATGTGGACAGATTATCTTTGGAAAAGCCTCTTCCTCATCCTCTCCCCCCCCCCCCCCCACACTCCTTCATATCTCAGCTCATTTAAATGCAATAGCTTAGTTTATATAAAAATACATGTCAACCTGTCCATCATGTCAGGTGTTCTGATCAGCATAAAAGTATTTATGGGCCATAAACCCCTTGAGTGGAGAGTGTTATTCAAGCTGCAACACAGAATAAAATATTATATTCCTCAGCTTTATTTACTTTTCAACTTTTGACTGCTCATTGATCAAGGTGTTGTACTGACAGTCCTGAAGGAAAATCCCTCTTTTTATTCCTCACAGCTTTTTCAATTTTTCCACATTGTTTTAGGGAGGACCTAAATCTAGGAAATCACTCCTACATTTATGTGTAATCTAATTCCAAGAAGATTATTCATGTGCATAAATCTCAGCAGTATAGAAGGCTTAAGGCCTCGATTGTAACTATCTAAGGATACCAGGTATGGAAAAGGAGAGAGCTCAATTTCAAATTCCTTTTAGCACTGTTTAACACTGTGTTGAGGTTTGATCATTACTGAACACTCATCTATTTGTCCAACAGCACTAGCATCGGTTCCACTGACTACTCTGCACCTGATGTCATCTCATGTGTGTACAACTATTAGAAAAAACACTAAAGGAAGGAATAAAATATCTGTATTGTACCCTATAAAGTCATACTGGGATTTTCTTCTTAGTCTTTTTTTCCTGTCTCTATCACTATTTACTACAGCTCTCAGATAGATTTGGTAAGAAAAAGAACCTAAATTGAATTAGAGCAAATTAACAGTCAGGTTTGTGATGCAACTGCTTTGAAACTAATCCGATTTAATTCCTTGATACCCAATACATATTAAGTTATCTCATCTGTGACAGAATTGATCATTATAGTTTGTATAACGTTTTGCTCAAAACATAATAAGGGGATGTGATATAGGTATCTACATTATACATACACAGATAAAAATATTGTAGATGTAATATTACACAAGATATACATAAATACAGACTCAGGTTTGTGTGAATAGTTACACATATTTTGATGTAGAGATGTATACCAGGGGGCTGCACTTCACTTTCAGTTGTCTACAGAATATCAGAACTGGTTCTGTATTTGGACTCTAATTCTCTCTATTTCCTTAAAGCTACAAGCCATAATGAACACAGTGGAAGCACAGTTATTTTGCAAAGCCTATCCTCTTCCTTCTTTTTCCATCTTAGTTTGTGAAGATACTTTTCTTTTTTTATACACAATAATTGACTATTTTAGACTGACAAAAAAAGTACTGGCTTTAGGGAGCATTAAGGCTGAAACACATTCCCATGGCCACCAACTACAATTATATTTACCATTCATAACTGAACTACAGAATTCAAGACTTGTTAAGACTCATAATGGAAAGTTTCTTTTAGTTTTAGGCTGATATTATTATTCATAGCATCATAGAATTACCATGGTTGGAAAAGACTTCTGAGGTCACCCAGTCCAACTGCCTACCTAACACCAATATTTCCCACTAAACCATGTCCCTTGGTACAATATCTAAACATTTTTTTAAGCACTGCCAGGGACAGGGACTCCACCATGCCCCTGGGCAGCCCATTCCTGTGCCTGACCAAGAATATCATAAGAGTAAACTTACTGTCTTCGTAAGGAGTGTAAGTCAGTGAGGTGACTGAATCAAATACAGACAAATTTCCTGTCAGGATACAAGAAAGATGATTTTACAATAAAGGTGTTTAAATTACATATATAAAAAAATAAAGTAGAATTAACAACATTAATTAAGAGTTAAAGAAACCTTAGCCAGACATGAAGTATGAAATTCTCTTTTCTCTGTCTTGCTCTCTTTTTGCACTGACAAAGTCAGTAATGTCATATTTGCAGAAACAACAAAATGCTTGCTTACTATGTCTTTGTGATTCAGGACTCACAAACACAGACTAAGTTCATGATGTCATATAAATATAGAACGACTACACATTTGTTTTTGATTGCCACTTCAGTATCCCTTTCACTAGAAAGCTAATCCAGGTTTACCAAGAAACCCTAATTTTGGTTAGACTAGGCTGACATTAGCATACCAGTAAATACCATGTAAACTGTACTTGCATGGTTTTTTCTTAGCTTTCATAGTTTACTGCTATGGCTTCTATTATTTCCAGATGACAGGACACAGTGATGAAATATATGGGAAAATATGGTTAAATTAATGGGCTTCCTGCAAACTAAGTCATTCCAAATCATAGAACATGGCTCCTGCATTATCACATGGCTGCTTAAAAGCAAAAAGGCAAATTACAGTCCTGGAATTTCCTTAAATAGATTATCTGATGAACTGATTCCTGCAGAGGTGAAGAAACATCTTATATTCTTATGACTGATGCATATGAAGATCTTCTGGAGAAGGAATATCTCTGACAAAGTAGGGGCAGAGAATTTGTATTCCCATTGGATATATTACCATTATCACAACACAAATGTAAGATTCTATTTAGACTATATATGGTGCTCAGCTTCTGTCATTTAAAAGAGCTCAGATGTGCTTTGATAGATTAAAGCTCAAAATCAGAATACCTGTGGCAAGAGTTTGGTTTTATTCACACAGGAAATTAAGACTGGCTGTTTTTAATTTTCAGATGTCAGAAGGATGAAAGAAGAATACATACTGGGACTTGTTAATTATTAGATCTTTAAAATTTACCCCCACTAAATGGCAGACTGTTGCAGATCTAACATAAAGAAGAAAATCTTTAAAATAACTTTCTAATCACAGGGATATTTTCTTAGGAACGTACAAAACTCTCCAAAAGTAATGCCTTCTATTTGTTTTCATGGAAACTACAAAAGATACAAAGAGCACAATAACACAAGTTGGTAGAGCAAATTCTCAGCTACAAACCACTGTATTTTAAGGCAGTCACCACCATTATGCAGTTTCACCAGTGGTAAACGAGAGCCTGTATGCTAGTAAAAATCTGTGCTGAAAGAGATGACCCACTGTTGCTTCCCCTACTCCTTAAGCACACCACCCACCACCTTACTGTGCTCACATCCACTACTTGGTCTCCATAAACATTTGGCAGGCATCATTGAGTGTCAGTGGTTTCTTTTTTTTCCTCAACAGGGAGAAATTCATTTCTATACCTTTGCATCATACATATATCTAAGTCAGAAATCATTTTGTCAGACTGCCTCTCTGTTTTTTGCTGTGTGGTAGATAGCAGCAAACAAACAAACAAAACACAAAACAAACAAAAGCAAAACAAAAAAAAAGCAAGGCACGTTTCAACCTTTACCAGCATATCACCAACATCCACCTCTCATGATCTGCCTCTGGAAATACTCAATTTCTCTATTGACAGAGAAAGCTCTGCATTTACTGCACTTTTTCTATGTTTGATTACTTTTTTTTTCTTCTTTTTTTTTCTATAGACCATAGTATTTATATGAACTTACCTAGACAGGCTGCTGTATTTGATGCTTGCAGATACATTACAGAATCCCCAAGGTAGTGCCAAATTACAAGCAAGTACTGCAGATATCATCTGCTCAAACCTATTGCCACTAGCTGTAGGGTGTCTCCTTATCAGCATTCTCCCTGTGCATATGGTTTATACAGAAGGAATGAAGTATTCTTCAGAGCTGGCAGGAAAGAGCTGTTGTCAATACTACTGTGAGAAAGTGGAGCATATGGTGATCCTGTCATGCATTCCTGCATCTCAGCTGGATTCTCACATAGGAAAGCAGTATGCATTTGCCTCTTAGCTGCTGAAGGGGGCTGCAGTAACTTCTGGGTGGACACAGAATCATACAATTGTAAGGACAAAACCCCAAGACATCATTTAGACCATTGATTTTTTTGAGGCAGAATTATACAGGTGAGCAAAGATGGACATTTTTCAGGCATTGAAGACAATGCTAATGAAGTTGTGAAGACACAAGCTTCTTAGTCAAATTTACTTTCAGTGCTTTGCATTCATATACCTGTCCTAAATCTCCCCTGCATTAATTCCCTTCTTACAAAGGACACAGAAGAAGAGCAGCTCTGCTTCTCCTTGCAGAAAACTTCCCCACACCTGAAAACTGCAATGTCTTCCCCTTTCTCCCTCCTTGACCTCATCCTCTTCTCACAGTCCTGCAGTCACACAGTATTTATATTGAGGCAATATTTTTTCAGTGTCTGGCATTTGTTCTTGTCTCCAGCATTGGAAGCATTCTCTTGAAGAGAAGTTGCCAAAACATGGACACAGATATCCATAAAGAAGAGCGCTATTACGAGTGGAGAATTAAGATATGTCTTCCAAAGCATTATCATCTCCCTTTTTTTGTGTAACAGGGCATCAAGTTTTGAATCTAATTCAGTCTTTGTGTTCCACACTGAGCTCCAAATCATTTTCAGGTGGACTATCTAATTAGTTGTTTCAGCTAGCTGTTGCTGTAAGCATTTATTTACTGTTACTGCCTAGCTGATATTTCCCACTTGCACTTGTCACTGTTAAATACCTCATTTTTCTTTCAGATGGCACTTCGTGTGTCTTGTTTGCTGTGAGTTCTAGGTCTGTCCTGTACTCTACTGGCAGTCCCCTCATGCACATTTAATTTACACATCTAATAATACCACATAACCAATGAGGTAATGGACTCAAGACAGATAGCAGTAGAATGTCACTAATTACACAGGACTCACTGTAATTACTTTCAGAACGTGATGCAACTAGCTTTATATCTTCTTTCTGATATTTTCATTGAGGCCATGCTCTGCTTGTGAGGAACATAACTGTAGCATTGAAAACATGTTGAAGTCAAGCAATATAACAACTGTTTCTACTTTACCCATGAAGTCTGTTATCCTGAAAAAGAGAAATTTAAATGATTTGACATATTTTCTTGTTGATAACCTGCCAGTATTTATTCACTTTTCTGTTTCTTTCTAAGATCTAAAAACAATTTCAACAGCTCTCCCATTACTTTCCTAGAAGCTGATTGATCTGCTATGATCAGGCTCCACTATATCCCCATTCCTACTTCTTCAACCTGTATATTTGCCTGTCTTACCCTTCTTGCCAGTTTCTCAGAGATAACAATTAGTTACCCTGTGATTTTATCAGCCATCTCTTCAGTTAGACTGCATTGAAGATAAGTTGTTTCAAATGTTTTGAGAGCATAACATTTTGATATTGTTTGAGCTATTGCTTCCTTACTAGAGAAGGAGGTCTTACCCTCTGTGACCTGGAATAATTACAACAGCACTATGATATTTTCAGTAATACCTGAAAAAAGTATTGAACTCTTCACTTTTCCAGGAGCAGCTTGTAATAGCTCAACCACTACAGTAAGAGGTGAACTAACCCTTTCTTTGATATTTGTCTTCCAGAAGAACTTCTTGTAATTTAGCTTCCTTGTTAAAAAACTTCAGTTTTGTATTTTCTCTTCTTACTCTCTTCCTACACAGTCATTCTACTTTATATATTTGACCTTAGTAACCAGATCTAGTTTTCACTTATATGTTAGAAATTCACAAAAATCTTGTGATTTTATCAAACTCATCTTTTATTGCACCATTAATCTTTTCTCTGCAATAATATATTTTGCAGTCATGCCCTTAATACCATTTCTTTATGGAATCAAGAATTCAATTTTTTTTTCCCCTCACCTAATACTTCTTGTTCAACAATTTTATGAATTTACACAAGCCTACCTTCTCTAAATGCTGTTTTTGTTCTGTTATAGCTCCTCATTCTTATCCTAAGGATCATGAACTCCATCATCTCACTCTCTCCCAAGATGTCTTCAATTTAGGTTTTTTAACCGTTCCCTACCTCTTGAGGCACTTTCACTATATAAAGAAATCTCCAATTATATTTAGAAGTTCTTAGAGTTGCATATGGACTGAGTGCCTTTACTATCCTTCCTCTCAAAGAGATATGGAGTATTAAAATTCACAATCACTTTGAAGCCTGGTGTTTTGGATCACTTCTGTTAATTCCTCAGGAAACAAACAACAACAACAAAAAAAAACAACAGCCTTCACTTCCTACTCTAGCTCTGGTGCCATATGGTGGATGAATTCCTTTACAGCAAAGCACTACTTACACATTGGTCATCACTTATGATATTCTCAGCACATAATAAATAACATGCTCTTAAGAGAGAATGTATATTACCACACCCCTACCTCTTTCTTTTTTCTTTATCTCTCTCTTCATGACAAGCTCTTTTCCCATTTCTATTACTACTCCAGTTGTCTTATTACACCAGTTCTCTAGATCCTCAAGCCCTATTTCCTTCTGCTTTACCTGCTAGCTTAAGGCAGGCTTGAATAGCTGTATTACAGAGGTGGTTGGTTTAAGTGACAGAACAAGAAGCACAAGATGAAGGCTTCTCTATTCTTGTATTTCATTTCTTCCTCCCTGTTGATAGCTGGCCCAGACACCAGGCCCAGCTTGCAAGAGATACAACACGCTTTGACATAATTTCCCTTTCATAAGCAATATCATACTTTGTATGACAGTTGTCTTTTTTAGTATATTTCTGCTACATATTTCCAAGCCCTCACCTGCTAACTAAATGAGTTAACTTGCTCCTTAGCAATCTTTTTTCTTGTCTAAACTTCCACTGACTTAATACACTGATGTGACGCAATTTTCTGACCTTGCACAGTTGAACGTGCACCTTAAATATTGTCAGTGTTTTGGTCCTTCCAGAGAGGGAGTATAGATCAAAATCGTAAGCAAATGGTTATATGCAAATTAGCTCATTATCTTTGGTTTTGATCCTTATATCATATATGTCCGTGTTGATGGCTCCAGGCTAGCTACATGCATCTTTTGTCATGAATCTCTTGATTATTCTTCTCAAGAAGTACTTGCCTGTACTGTAAATATTTTTTTCCTCTTTGCCTCCTTTTTCAGATCTTATTCTGTCTGGTGGTGCTGGCACTGTGTTATTCCAGTAAACCTTCTACTTATTCAATCCTTGTTTCTCAGAGAATTAAAAAAAAAATAAAAAATTGAAAGCAGAATAAACAGCAAGACATTAATAATGTATTATTATATTCCTTGACAAAAATTCACTTCTCTTTACCTTGGCCATCACAAAATAGAAGTACTTATTTAATAAAATAAATACTTAGATAAATACAGGACAGCAATGTCTCTGGTAAATGTATAAAAATAAATCTATATATGAAAGTTACATCATCCTCATGTGATGTGATCTTACCAGTTTGTGCCAGCACCAAGGGGTTCTATAAAAAAGAAAGACAACATTATTGTATCTTTATGATGTATATCCTTATTTAAAACTAAACCAAGGAATTGAAATGTATTAGTTTGTATTGCATGTGAATGGTTTTCAGTAGCAATAAAATGTTCCACCCCAGGGGTTTTGTTTTTCCACCATCCATTACGGATTTTCTAAGCATACGCTGCTTGGAATTTTCTTTTTTTTTTTTTTTTTTTTTTCCTTTTTCCAGTGGTTCAGAATGGTTATAGTTTTCTCAGCTCACACAGACACCTCAGCAGTAATGGTAAAGAAATACTCCCTATTCCAGACACTGATTTATTAGAGGATATAGTCAGGGCAGAGAAGACCTTTGCTAGGTCCCTGCTGAGAAAAATCAGAGTTAGAGAGGTGAGAAGTCCTCTGTTCTGGTTTTTACTTTGTCCTGCTTTTTCTCTTCAAACTCTCCATTGGAGAGACTGTACTGAAATTTAAGGCATTGAACATACAAACAGATACTATATAACTAGTTAAGGAGAAATATCTGTGCCTATACTCCTTGAAAGAGTCCACAAAAATCTGTGTGTGTGACAACAGTAAATGTGGCTCAAGAATGAAGTAGAAACAGACACTAGGGAAGTTTTCAAAAGAAGAATATTGTTGAACACCTTGATTTTGTTATCATTAATGACACTTATCTTCCAGTGGCTAAAGGTTTTTAGCAGATCTATTAGAATTGTGCCAGTCAATTATAATCCACATAAAATCTATAAAACGAATTCATGCTGCAGGGCAAGGGGAATGTATAGTACAGAAAACAGAGGCAAAGGAATGTATTCTAACTCTCCAACTTTTGAATATTTGAAAATATTCTAGCAGCATCCCCTTTGTATTTATTCCCATTAACATGAAATTACTGTATGGTTGGGTGAAGTGGATGTTGGCACTAGGGGTTTCCCACATTCCACCAGAAAACCTTGACTGACCTTCCTACAACCACTGGCTTAGAAGATATACTCTATCATTGATCCTACGACTCTCATACGATTGAAATTTTGAGGCAAGTGGCTCCACATTTTAAAGCGACTGTTCTTTTTATGAGAAATGTATTTAATAATAATCTTTGGGAAGAACTGTGACTCTTGCAATTATTTGTGAGATTGAATAACCACAGGCTTTCACAGCTAATAGAACTAAACATCTGATAGGCTGAGTGCTTTTTATAAATCAAACTTTTGAATACTCTCAGACACATTAGCCGCTCCAATTTATGTACCAAAATTCTACCTCTACTAAATCCCATCAGGGATCAATCATACCATTACTTAATAATAAAATATAATGATATGATAATTTAGACTGAATTGACATATATAAACAACTTCTAATCTTTAAATTTCGTATTCTGTGATAATATATAGTTTATTTTAAAATAGCTACACAAGTAAATTTTCAAGGTTTGTGAGAAAAAAAAAAAAGAGTATGAGAGGACGTGTATGTATTTAGGAGAGACTACATTGCTTTCCACTTTCTTTTTCTTCATTAGCATAAGGCTTCCATTCAGATTCACATTTGCTGGCCCAAACTTAAATTTATTTCTTTCACCCTAAGAGTCATAGAAGTCTTGGAGCATTTATATATTCTCCAATGATATTTAAGCAGCAAATCCTAAGGGTGTATATTATATACTTCATCCTGAAGGATTTTGGATAAACAGGAAAAGGAAGAGACATACTGCTACAATGTAAACAGACAAAAACCTTTTTGGAGACTGTTTCTTTGCTGCAGGATATCCAGTAACATTTAACATCACCTGAGCCTTAGTAAGGACACAGAAATAACTGCACCTATTCTGTTCTACAAAATACTATTTAAGAACTTGCAACATGATGGAAAGCACAGCTACGACAGCAGAGTAATAAAGTCCTAGTCTGCAGGTAGCGAGAACTTGCTCAAATGCAACTAGTAGAAGCACGTACTTACCCTCAGAATGCTTCAGGTACACAAAATTCTCCAGCAAGATACCCTTGCCTCCACTGCCAAACCTCAAATGAAGCCTAGGAAGGGGTGCAACCTGACTCCACTCCTTCCAGTCACTCAGGTATTTTGCATGCACCTGAGCTCCCCTGGGTTGGCTCTGCCTTCCCACCAGGTGCTCAATCACTGGTTCAAACAGTGACTTAGCATTTCTGTTGCAGAATTGAATGTAGATGATCTTATATGTGAATGCTCATGAACCAAGATTAACCATTCAAAAAAACAGAATATGCTATTTCATTGTAAAGTGTAGAATCTGGACAAGCAACAGTGATATCTAGTTACTGTCTTCCAAACAAAATTTTGCAAGTGAGAATTTCAAAAGATAAAAACTTGATTTCTGATTATTTCTGCAAGTCTGTTTCAGTGGGTACAGTAAAACTCAGGAAATTCAGTAGGGATTCAGAGTTGTTGCTGCATTACATTCATTCATTAACATTACAGAGTTTTCCAGATTTTAGGGACATAGCTACAAAATCATTTTTATGAATTTGTACAAATACACATTTTCCAGAGAACAGCTTTGGCAATTCAAATCTTTTGCCAAATCCAAGAGAGACCCTTCCACCACAAACTAGAATGATGGCAGAAGAGTGTTGGGGAATCTCTACTTAAAAAAACTCAAGGCAACTTCATTAACACCATCTAGATGAAGATTCTTTATCTTGTGATGACACACAAGTCTTGTTTGCAGAGTAGCATGAAGTGACAGCAATTCAAGACTCTTTGTGGGAATTTGTAAGATCAGTAAAAAGGCCATCTAGAAGACATGTCAATATCAGGAAATAAGCTGTGTATTATAACATAATTAAAGAAGATTACAAATATTGGCTACTTAATCATCAAAAGACTATCAAGAGGTACTTTTAATTCTTCTTTCCTTGTACAGTAGACATGATTTTCCATCATCCACAGAGGTCTGAGATCTGCTCTGTCTCTTGTCAGAAGCTGCATATAATCTTCATCAATCAAACTAGTCAAATTAACACGAGGAAATAGTTTAGTTAATATGTACCCAGCAACAAAGAAACTATCATCTGTATTACTAAAAACTACTTACAAGCTAAGTGAATTGATTCTTTTGCTATCTTCCTTTCAATTCAGAAATTGTATAAGATAGGTGACGAAGACGACATTACCACATCTGTGGTAGTCGCATACAGAACTGTTCACCTCAGGCCTATACTGAATACATAATGTCCTTTTCCTGTTCATGAGTCTGGTGTTGAAAAACCTGCACCTGTGATTGTTAAACTTTCACACAATTAATTTCCTTTTTCTTCTTTAAGAAGAAATTAGAAAATTTACAGTCAGAAGTCTAATATGATTTGGCTCTCAGTCACACCCTCTTCATGAACTGGTCGTTCATATATCATTATAAAAAGGAAGAAAAAAGACAAGACTATAGTCTGGAATTGCCATTCCTAATTATTTTGATATATATTTTTGAGTGAAGATGGCAAAATTAATGCTACACTTTTTTTTAGCACCACTGTAATATTTTGCAAAAGATTTCTTTTTTTTATTTTTATTTTAATGAGGCTTACAATTTTTATTTTTATTTCTGTGTAACAGATCATTAGACCGCTTCACAATTCTAAATCAAATATTCAAAGGGCAAGCCAGGGATGTAAAAACCATTAAACTGTCTTAACACATATGTCAAAAACTATTTTTATTTTCCAGCTGATTCAGAAGACTGGTTAGATTTAATTAGTTAGCTGAATCATGCTTTCACATTGTAGTGTGATTATTTTTATTTTTTTTTTGAGTTGATAGCTCTTATTACATCACCTGACTCCAAAAATCAGAGCTATAAAACTCTGGTCTTTTTATTTTTATTTTTAAATATATTTCAAAATTCATGGTAAATATTAAATTAATGCTAAAACCACACAGCCCCCAGATTCATTAAAACCCTACTCATTATAAAAATGCTTATGCTTTTGTCATAGCTGCATACAAATTATTCCCTTTGTATGAAATTATGATAGTTTTATACCATCCTTAATTTGCATTTGGTAGGAAAAGAAACCACTAGCAAAGTTTCTGGCTTGAAATCTGGCCAGCAGCCCCACATCTACACATTAGGAAACATCACTTTTTTCCTATCTTTCTTCTCTAATTAGTCTTCTCTAATACTCTAGCCTTTGCATGCTTTCATAACCTTTCTAGCTCATATTCACCCTAAAAATCACTGAATTTTTTTATTTAATGTAAGATAAATTTCTCTGTCCTGCCTTTTGTCACCATTAAGGTATTGATAATAAACACAAAAAAAGAGTCAATGATAAAAATCTTTGATAATATTTTAATTTGAAGGCTTTTCAGAAAGCAGGTTGAGGAAAAACAGCACAAATAAACCAAAGAAACAGAAAGTTGCACAAATGACTTTAGTAGCCCAAGAGACTACACCAAGCCCAGATAGTGAAAAATTTCCATTACATCATTCATGTTACATGTTGCATGATAATTTACATTGCAAATAATATATGAGCCTTTTGTTCTTTAAGATGAGGGTGATTTGGGAATCAGTAGCATTTGCTGAACCTTGTGAACATCAACATTAACTGTTCTGGTAAGGGGCAGAGCCCGCTTCCATCTGACCTCAAGCTGATTGTCGTATACTGAAGGAAACAAGCTCCAGGGAACATACTTCTATTAAATGGACAGAAGACTTAAATGGTCTGACAGAAAGTGTCAAAAGCAGGGCCACTCTGTCTCTTTCAAAAGAAAATGTTTTCTCCAAATTGTTAATTTTATTTTATACCAAAGTTTATTTCAAGGACTTTGACAGCTCAGTCACTGGAGATATAGCTACTTCAGACATCTGGGAGCACAGCCTCTGGTGTAAGTGTATTAGACCCAGAAGGAGTTACTTTCTTACTCCTGTCATCTTGAAGTCCATGTAAGGTGGCAGCTAAATCTGACACTGCTAATTGTTTTTTCATTACATTTTTTGTATCAAATGAACATCTTGTTGTATGCTAATGAAGCATGCTCTCTGAGAAAAAATAGAAAAAAAGCAGGCATCTAGAGAAATATAGCAACTACTCCTACACAAGACAGCTTTGGTCTATTGTCCTGACTCCAGCTGTGCCAAACTATTGGTCCTTACCTGGGGGATTACCTGCACTGTTGCAACTATGAAGATGGACTTTTGAGTTTTGGAGAAAATATTGGAAGTACTCGTTTTTTTTGTAGCACAGTGTTGTGAAACTGAGTGTGAATGCACAAGATATCTAGGTATGAAAAGGCAAAGTCAGACTCTGCATCTCTTGTAAGAAGTGTAGTCTTCACAGATTAAAACTTTTCTCAGTATGCCTCTGTGCAATTTTAAGGTAACAGCTCAGAGGCAGCTTTCTTCTATGAGCAAGGACGAATGAGCAGATTCAAAAGACTTTCATTTCCTAAACATTTTTATGTTCTAATAAAGCTTTGCTTAAATCAGAATACAAAAACCCCTTAAGCAACAAAAATCAGTTGTCTTGTATATTGTACCCTTGGCAGAAAATCATTTTTCTTCCAATCTGCATTTCCAGCAGATGGCTTTCTGAGGGTTCACGCTTTAAGTAATCCACTTTAGATGTCTAAAAACACCTTCTTTCTTTCCACACCAAAGTTCAGCAGAGGCTCTCCTACAGGTAAGTATACTACCAATGAATTTTAAACTGGTCCTTTGGCTCATGCTACTTGTAAATATGCCTGCTTCCTCAAACTCGATATCTCCTAGCTAAGCTGACTGATTTATTTCAGGTAGAAATAATCTGCCTCTCTCTCTGAAGGGCTGAATCTAACCAAAATGCAGCAGCTCTGGTCACATAAATAGCAAGCTTTTCTTATTAATGCTCAGCACATCAGATTCAGTGATAAAACTGTGACTACTGAGGTAGCAAATTAATTCTTATTTTCATTCACTTTCTTGTTCACTCCTGTTGGTCTTTAGAAGCAGTGAAATCGTTTCTGTTAAGTTCTTTGGGATACCAGACAAAGTATTGTTAAGAATATCTACAATGACATGCAGGGAGAATGATGACTCATCCACCTGGTGATAGACACTAGCTACAGAACACTCCTCAGGAAATGATCTTTGCCCAGGAGATGTTCTCCTTTTGGAGGTGAGTCCTAAATGATCCCAGGGAGAGGTGGACTCTAGGTTCACACTTTCTGGTCAATTTCTGAGTGGGCAACCTGGAAATGTTAAAGTCTGAGCAGCCATATGGCCATCTGCATCATGTCTCCAAAGACAGAGTTTGGATGTGCTCATCTTTGTCCAATCTGCTCATCTTTCTCCAGAGTTCTAGGAGGCACATTTATCTGTGTGCTGAGGTCATGGAGCCCCACGCTAGTTCAGTATGTATAGGAATACACACAGTCTTCTCACCTTGATTTGTATCTATAGTCAGGCTATGAAATGTGCCAATTAGTAAGTGATTTTTGTGAAACTTACAGTTAATACCGGTGGAAGAATAAATGTGATAGAAGTTCCACAGTGTGCTGTATTAGCTATACAGAACTAATTGCTGTAGAACGATCTTCTTTTGACCTCAGATTCACAAGTCGGTAATTGGAAAGTCAATTCACAATTTTAAACCATAGTATTGTCAGTTTAAATTATGTAATATATTTTTGTTCCTAAGAATAAACGTGTAATGAAAAAATCTATTAAAATACATTCAGAGAAAAGGAAAATAACTTTAATTAGAAGTTGAGTCTCAACAAAATCAATACCTTACAGGTTTCTGCAGTCTCATCATATATATTTGTACAAGGAACACATGTATGCTTGTATATTTATAACAGATATTCCACAGCTGCATTTGTGGCAGCAGTGAATATAATAAATATGACAATTTTTGAAGTATTGAAAGAACATTTCTATCATTAAACTGCTGAAGCATACACACATACCTCTTCAAATCATTCATGACACAATGTTCTTCAAACATTCCCTGCTCAAATTTTTAACATTTCAAGCTTTCTATAATATTTATGATTTCTTAAAAATTCAGTTTTTCACAGAGGAACTGGCTGACTCAGATAATCTTGTTTGCTGACATCAAAATACCAAGTCAAGCAGATAGATAATTTTTTATAATATTGAATGAACATCCCTTATATCTTTCTCTTTAGATGTTACGTACCCTTAGTCTAGTAGTTATTTTCATGGTCAATTCCAAATACATGCCATAAATTCTTTGTTGCAATGTGTTACTTTTATGAAAAAATACATGCATCTCAGTGCATTTAATAGCATATTTTAAACATCTAATAAGTAAGATTGTTAATGAAATAGTAAATACTGAAAAAGTTTTCTAACATCCCAATTTTTGACATACATAAGGAACTCTTTGGCAACAGCTGAGAATTTTTTTCCTTATATCTAAAAGTATTTCTAATAGCTGGAAAAGATTTTAGGACTCATTCATCTACAGGTTATGGAGACATTTTTCAAGACTTCTATAAAATTCTGGCAATTCTGAAATTTTTTGGCCTTTGAAGCAAAGGGAAAAAAATTAGATCAAACAATAATATATCTGTAGCACATTCTGCGATGATACACATTCTAAGTGGCTTGTTGTACTTTCATGTATTCCTAACACCATTGTTTTATTATCATGAAGATAATTATCAGAATAAAAAACTGTGGTGCTGAGCTGCCTGCTGTCTTCAACCACACTGAGAGGCAATGAACTTTATTGTTTAATTATGGTATATGCAAATAGAACCTGATTTCCTTATTTAATTCTGGTCATCATCACTTTTTTTTTCTTTGCTTTTCTTTACTAGTGGAAGGGGATATTGATGATGAAGAAAGGACTGGAATATGAGCAATGAAATTCAACACAGTGGTTATCTGAGTTGCTGGCAACTGAGGGCTGCCCTGAAAAACAACAGTCTGATGGCTGGGCAGCGACTGTGGTATCCCTGAGTCATGCTCTTACAAAAATAAGCATTAAAAAAATGCAAAGAAATGTATGCCTTTGGTTATAAGCCATTTGTTAAAAATCATGCTTTTAGTTAGAGAATGGGAACTATGAGATAGCTTACTATCATCTTGTAATAACTTAAAGAATCTGAAGAATATATGGTTGAAGTTGAATACCTTTGGGGAGATCATATTTACTGAATGACTCCAGAAGATCCTCAACCTGGGCATCAAAAGGGAGCACTGATTTCATTAGTTTATACTCTGTTAAGGAAAACACATTATCTTAAGCGTGGTCATACTGTTGAATAGTTTTGAACCAATTCAGCTTTCTGTGTAAAAGATACCCAGTGAGGATGAATGTTCTGACAAGGAGTGATTAGTTTTAGGAAGGACAAAACAAAGGATCCTTTCCATGTCCCCATGTCCTAGTGCTTAATATAGTATTCCAAACGTACTTAATGAAAATAAATAAAAGTTTTGGCAGTATTTTGATTAAGTGCAATTATTTTTGAGCATTTAGATGTATGATTAAATTATCATCAGAAATGACGACTTGTCTACATAAAACTTTAAAATAACATATTCCACAAAATACCTCATGATCAGTGTAAAGACCATCAGATGAATTAGGTAACGGCAATTATGATGGAGTTATCATATTGCTTTGGGAGCCAATATATTTTCATTTCTAATGATTCTGTAATGAAGTCTTTTCCCTTCCCTTTCTTCTCCTGCCATTGCCATTAGCAGAAAGTACAAAACTGGGTCTTAGTAAATACAACTCATCTGTGTAATCACTGAAGGAGTGTGATGAATTGAGACTGTGATAATCAAAGCCACAGGCACTAAGGTTTTAAAAAAATAAGGAAAGAGTATGATTTCCCAAACTCTATTTCTTTTGAAATTGGCAACATTACAAATATCGATATTTAAATCCTTATATATACAGCAACAAAAATGAAATTACAACTTGAATTTAAAAGTCCAAGGAATGTTAATGGAAATAGAAGGAGAAAAGAGGAGAAGAAAAATATCCTCCTCCATTGTGGACTGGTCCAGGACTGTCAGCTGTGAAAATACATGACCATACTGTATTCAGAAGCTGGATAAATACTCATGTATATCTTGATGGCTGCTAGAATAAAGTTTCAGATCCTCATCTGCCAGGAGCTTCTTGCTGTACCTGACTAGTTTTACAGCACTGTGCATTCACACTGTTTACTAAAATGTCTCACCTTCTCATTACATTTTGTTCTGCTCTCCTTGGTGATTTAAAGCTACTGCTTATGAAGTGTCAGTAAAGTAACATTATCATTCATTTAAATAATGTATTTCTCTAGGATAAAAATTTCAGGTAATATCACAGTGCATTATTTTGCTAAACTGGACATTGTAGTTAGGAGATATTAGATTTGAATGGAAGATGAATAAAGAAAACATTCATTGCATCAAATTAAATATTTAGATTTGTTATTATGTACATGTCTTCAAAAGAAATGTTTCCTATTTATTTCCATGGAAACTGCAAGAGATACAAAGAGCACAAGGACACTGTTTAATAAAGTAACATCTCAGCAGCACAATACTATTTCTCAATGAGGTTACAGCTATTAGCTGTTTTGTTTTGTTTTTTTTTGCCTGTGATGAACAAATGCCTACATTCTGTGCTCATAAAAATCTGCACCAGCAGAGGTGACTCACTGTCACCACTGCTGAAATACACCATCAGTTTCCTCACTGTGCTCACTGTTTGGTCTCCATAAATACTCAGCAAGTGTTGAGGAGTGTCAATGGGTGCAATTTTTTCCAAACAGAGGAATTTGATTGTACATCTTTCCTTCCTATGGACTTCCATGTCAGACACCATTTTGTTTCTGTGTCCATCTGTCACATGGAAACAACATGTAATAGAATACTGGTGAGAAAATTCCATCTCTACTACTATGCAACTAACATCTGCCTCTGATGTAATGGGTCAAAATATGAGGCATTACTTTCGGAGCAGCTTCATATTTTAACGTACTTTGTAATCTGAGACCAGTTTGGCATGCACGATTGGTGTAGAACTCTTTATACTCCAAGTGATTAGGGTATGTTTCTCTGTTTTGAATTGGGAATAGATTTATTAATATATATTTCATATATCTTTCCTAAATATATTCCTCACTGGATTTTTTCACGTATCTTATAGATTCTGACTGAAGCGGCATTAATATCCCCTTTAAAATCTCTCTGATAGAAAGTGGAACCATGGTATGAATAAACTTCTCTAACATATTTTAAACACTTTAGCTTTCTTGTATCAAACTTTCTAAAAGCTTAGTGACTTTCTAGAGATCAGATTCAGTTCACAATGCTTTAAAAGTATGAATATGTGAGTGGATAGTATCAAAGACAGTATGCTGTCTTTGGACTGACAGAGAACTTTGCTTTGATTTAGTCTCTTAACAGTATTATTTTCCAGAAAAGACGTATCAGTCCACTTTTCTGACAAGTTTTATTATTAGAATACTTGGTTGTTGTTTTATTGTAGCTCTTGGGAGAGAAAGGAAGTGGATTGTATGAACTTGAAATAAAACAGAATATGTGGTTGTGAAACCTACACTTTCAAAAGCAATGAGATATATAAATATTTGTTATGTTAATCTACAAAATTACTTTTATTATTTGACCCATATGGCTATGTGAATACCAGCATATACAATTCAATCATATAACCCAGTTTTACAAAAAATGCAGCCTTAGAACTAAACACATTTTTCTGCTGTGTCAAAGGTGAATCATTTCCTTATGTCTGACATATCAGGATATGAAGGAAGATTACTTTCACAGACAAACAAGAGACAGCTGCCCTTGATAATATAAGATTTATTCTTAACATTCTTTTCAAAGGATCCATTTCTGCCCAAATTTTCATAATGCAATAGGACTTTTACAAACTGTATGTGAATACAAAAAACAAGGCGAGATGAGACCAACTATCTGCTTTCACTTTTGGTGAACAGAAACTCACCCATCACAAACTGAATTCAGATATACCCAGCTGTAATACACAGTTTGGAAAGGTAAAATCAACTTTTCCAGTTTTGATGCAGAAAACCTGCTTCTTGGATAACTGCTTAAAGTATATGTATACACCAGCTGAATTTTGAAAGAACTCAATTAGAGTGTGTTAGCTGATAAATGGTCTGCAAGATGTTTGGTCAAGATCATTCTGTGGCAGAATTATTTGTACAGCTATATTTCTCCTCTACTGTGCAATATATAATGGAAATTCAAGTTTATTAAGTCACAGGCAATAGAAGTTTTGCATCTTCTTTCATGTTTTTCAAAGATATTTGAGTAAACTGCATAGACACATAAGTTAGCATCACGTTGTGATGAGACTGATTAGTAATTGGATCTGAACAGCTTACGTTTCCTATAAACTTTTATGTGAGAGAAGTGAAAGATGAAAAACTTTCAATATCTCTTGTAGAAGTGAGGAATGGACAATCGTGATGCTTGTGAATTGATTTATTTGCTAACTACGTATGATTAATTTCTGGTCAGTTTATGTAACAATGTGCAACTAAATTGATATTTTTTGTATGAATGTTCATGTTAAGTAATCCTTTCAAATTGTCTTCCAACTATCTCTCAGTCTTTGCTATTACCTGAGAATCATAAGCTTTCTCTTGGTATGGGAGAGCTGTGTATTGTCACAAAGATCTTGTCACTGTACTCTTGCAAATTGGTAGATTTTCATCTTGGTTATGTTCTAGACTTTAAATTATTTATTCTGTTCTTAGCATCTTTCATTTCATGATCACAGACAAAAGCATTAATTTTTATTTATTTATTTTTTTATTATACTGTTTGAAATAAGTCACTTGCAAAATATCCTGCCACTCAGTGCTTAAAATTACTGAAGGAGTTTGAGTGCTGTCCTTGTAATATCCCTACAATTATGTATTAATGATTTATTTTATTTTGGATACTACAACAGAATAACCGACTGCTTTATGAAATTTTTTAAATCACATTGCTTGCATCATCACAATATTAGTGATATGTTTCAGATATTCAGAAATAAAGGGTAGAAATAAAAGGACAGCTTTGCAGAAAGGAACAAAGTACCACAGTCATTTGTGCAGGGCTATGTGCTCTTCAGCATCTGGAAAAGTGAATGAAAAATGAGTTAAAAATGTTTGTCAGCAGTGCCAAGTTTTCAGAGTAATAAACTAAAGGATCATAAAAAATTGCAAAAGAATTACACAATTTTAAATGTGTTATGAATGCAAATGTGTTATGAATGTAAATCAACAAATGCCAGTTTTACGTGCACAATAGTGGAATCAGAACAGATTATTATCATTTATGAATTAAATCTTTATGAAAGACAGCTTATTGAAGATTTGCAGTTAAAAATACTGATCACAACGAAAAATCAACATTAATTAAAAAAGACAAAAATAAAAATAAAAATAAACAAGAAAAAACAATCCCAAGCAACTAACAGAAAACGCCTTTCTTGCAGTGTGTGTATATCTCCCATACTATGCACATTGTTCATCTCACATTTCAGAAAAGTACATAACAGCAATGAAAGAATATGGACAAGGAAAATGAGAGTGATAATAAAGAATAGCAAAATGTACCAGGGCTGCATTTGGATTGCCTACATGTCCTATTTTAAATGTTGATGTTTAAAATAAATGAGAATTTAATAGGTGTATTAAATTACAATTTGCATGGAGAAAATGCTGAAGGAAGGGCTATTCCTTCTGGCCACCACTATGAGAGCTACAAGGCACCAAAATAAACTAGTCAACAGGGGTTTAGGCCAACTGAAAAGAGGTACTTTTGCATGTTGTCAAACTTCACTGTAGGAAATAGTATATTAAGAAATCTGTGTGCTTTAAAAGTAACACAAATTTAATTGGAGAAATATTCTTTGTGATCTTTCTTGGGTCTGCAATTTACTAGAGCCTGGGAGAAAGCTCTGGAAATGTGGTCTTGTACTTTTCTCTACACATCCCTTAGCAGACTCTTGCCACAGATATGCTTCAGTTTTGGTGTCACACAAAAATGTTGAAATAATTTTCTCTAACATTTATGGGATATATAAGAAAGTAGCTATCCGATTTTAGAGGAGAACAGATTTAGCTACAGATCTCCAGGGTAAGGCTGCAGGCTTGGAGTAAAAGATCACGTGATGTCAAACTGCAAACTGACTGTTAGAAATCATCAGTGTGTTTACCCATAATACCACCCCCATACGTTCTCAGATATGCTTTTGCCCATAACTTCAAGGTTTAATATTGAGTCATTTATGTTTTAACTGTGGGCATGTCTGCTCTGCAGACTGCAGCATAGATTAAAGAGACAAGAAATGCTTTAGCCAAAGAAGCAAGGAGCTCAGCGTATGCTAATTTATTCTGCTTCTCATGTGGGCTGGGCAACTGATTTTGAAGTCTGTGTTGCTTCAGCAAGCCTGTTTCTGCTGTCTCAGCTAGCTAATTTGAAGGTGGCTTGGCAGTATCCTTGCATGCACAGATGTAGCATGAGTCTACTTTTATCCATATCTTCCATCCAAACCCCAGAAGAACCAGTTTTCACTTCACTGTCTTGCACATCTTGAACATCTATTTGCTTTAAAAAAGAACAAGACTACCTCACTGGGACCACAGTTTTAGCTTCAGACATGGGTATACTGCTTGGTCCTGTGAGCCACAAACTCATTTTTTTGCAATTCAAAACAACTAAGCTTAAGCCTCTGTTTTTACAAAACACTAAGAGCTGATGAAGTTAGGTTAATTTGAATTCAAAGCCTTTCATGCTTTTTATAATATCTTTTAGGTTTTTCTATGAGAGCAATGAAAGTATTAGAAGAGAGAAGAAAATGACCACCTGCAGTTTTTCCTCATCTTATAAAGTACTTGAAAGGAGTAACTTCACTGTGGGGAAGCTGAGGTGACCCTGCTAGCAGCAGGAGGGAGCTGGAGGGCAAAAGATCTGGTGACTATTTTGGCTAGAAATTTCCCTGCATTCTCTTTATTACTCACCTCTGCTGACAATAAAATTTAAGATGAGTTTTTTATACACTAAATATTCTTGTTTTAGACATAGCACTCTGCACTTTAAGACTAAGTCTGGTAAGCCAGAAAGCCAACCTATCCCTTTGTCTACTAATGATATAGGTATTCCCTATAGTGGCTATCTGATCTCACTCGTTCTGTGGTTAAGTAAGAAATTCTGCAGCAGTCCATCCTATGCCTCCTATGAAATAAAAATATGATCCATGTTCATAATTCAGATTGTTTTCAATTGTTTGCATTATACAAATCAGTGAAAAGTAACTAATATGTTATGTCTTCCTCTCTCATGTTTTATTCTCCCATCCTCTCTCACTTGTATGTCTTTCCCACAGTGTTAGTAATGAAGACAAAATCACATGCAAGACATAAAGAATTCAGTATGGATTAACAGCTCAGGAAAATTCTGACTTTTTTTCATAAATACATTTAGATGATAAATTATTCAGTAATTGACATGATGAAAAGATAATTCAATATGATAACTTTTTCTGGATATCTCATTCCTCCCTCAAATGTCTCCTGTCGAGAAAGCAAGATTGAAAATAGTTGCCTCTCAAGTTACTGAATACAGCTCACTGCTAGCACAAGAGTTGTAGTTTTTACTATTCTTGTTATTCAATCTAGATTGAAAGTGCCAGGCCAGAAAAACTCAGTTTGGGGAATTAATTAAAAAGACTATTAATATGATGGTCAACAATTTCTTCCTGGTAAATTCTAATGTTTTGTCATGTTTTCTATTTATAAACTCTTTTATTAAAGAATGCATACATGCAACATTTGAATAATTTATCTTACTCTATAGTGCTTAGAAATATAAAATAGTTACAGCTTGATATCATACTCCCCCTTTATATATTAACTCTCCTCTTTCTATTAATTCCATGCTGTAGCTTGTTTGTCTCAAGAAAACTCCTTATTCATTTTAAGCAAAGATGTCAGTTTGACTTTCTAATATCCTTTACATTATATTTTAATATCAAGAAAATTTTTGCAATTGCAATTGGTCAAATATACAGTATAAATGATATTCTTGTCTGTGAAAACTTGCTGCGCTTTTTTTCTTTGTTCTCTGACAGATTTTGATTGTTTTGTTCCTCGACCAGCCCAATTAATTTACTCATAACTAGAGATGGATTATACTTATTTCTTTATTAATCTGTTCAATCAATGGGTCTGCAATGAAGGAGTATGCTGAATGATGGTAAATGCTGATGTTCATACAAAGGTCAGAAGAGTAATTTTTAGTTTCAGTGTACAACTCTGGTGTTTTTTCAATCTAAAACTTAAAAGAAATTTTGGTGTATGTTTCTTAGTTGCAAAGAAAAAAGACCTGCTCCTTAACTTTATCTTTTTACCCTTCCCCTAAATTTATTTTTAGTTGCAATATATATATACATATATATTTTTCTTCAGTCATATACTGCCTCACTGCTTTTCTGGTTCTAGGCCACATTAAAAGAGTAGAGAAATTCAGAGAAGTGCCTATAAGGTTTGTGCTAAAATAAACCTCCTTAAGTAGAATTTTTTAAAGAATTATTTAAGAAAAAACATAGTGCCCTGTTTATTTTCCAAATTAATAATAATAATAAAATAACTCATTAAAAAGAGAGGTTTCTATGGATGTGGGATATGGTATCCAGAATTTGTCAGTTTTGTATTATCCATGGGTAGTTTAATTAACTGAATAATTCACTAGTCACACTGTACAACTGCATTAAAAAATCAGCAGAACCTTGTACTATTTTTCTGGCAACCTTTATACAGATAAATTCTACTGCTTGAGGAGACCATGTGAATGGCTGTTGTGTTTCCAAAGCCAAAATTGTATAAAATCATGATTTTCCAACTGCACTTATTAAAACTGTATTTTAATTTGCACTGTATCACATCCCTAAAAATTACTTTTTGACAGTATCAGTTTCTTCAACTCCGATTTTTTGTTTTCTGAAACTAGTATGAATTGCTACTGGCTCATAATAGTAGGCTTGCAAAATGTGTTCATTTTTATTTTATTGATACACATCTATTTACCTTTGATTTCATTTCACCCGATGTATCTTCATACCATCTTCAAATGGCTCAGAGAATTTATTCTAAAAAATATAAGTTATCATAAATATATTTTGGTTTACATTTTCATTGACTGAAGCTAACTCTATAAACAATTTTTTTGTATAAGGACTTTTACCACAGAAACAATTCAAGTTTAGCAAATTCCTTCACTAGGATCTTTTGTTTCCTGGCCAAAGTAGGTTTCAAAACCAAAATTTTCTCTTTTTCCCCTTATCAAACTGTGAAGTTGCAGTTCATAGAGCTCTACATTCCTTGGGAAGATAAAGAACATAAAATCAAAGAAAAATCCAGTTGATGAAGACAGCAGAGCTTTGATATTTGCTTTTTTTTTTAATAAAGCATACATAAAAACTTCAAAGAACTAAAATCTGTTAACTTACAGAAATTTTTTCTTTTGTCTTGATTTTAGTCAGAACAGAGGATATATGACTTGGGCTACTGCAATTGGCTATGTTTGATGCAACATAATGTGAACTAAGAAATATTTTGTTTTCTGTTGAGCTATTTGTAGCTCAATACATATTGATAACCTTTGGAAATTTAGCTTTAGATTATGTAGGCACTGTCAAATGCTGCAGTTGCATTACTGTGAAAATTTTACACAACTACAAATACTGCATGGCTGTAGCTTTGTTTCTTAATGAAGCATTGAAGCTTTTGCTTGACGCTGTTCTCAATAGTAAAGATGGGCAACCAAAAGATTTTATTTACCAAAAGATTTGCGTAAATCCTTCTTGTTCCCTGAGGTTTAACTGATGTGATCCATCATCTTGCTGTTAATGTTGCTGTTGTTTCATTTGTTGTTTGTTTTTCACCTTTACAAGATGTTCAAAATACTAACTTTTTTTTATTGGTATGGGTGCTCCTAGGCTGGTAAATCACAGTGACTGCAGGGTAGGACCAGTGACATTTTGCTCACCTATAAACTACAAGATATAGTTCAAGTTAATTGTACATGGAAACCTGTCCATCTCGAGCAGATTGTCCTGAAGATGAAAAACCTTAGGACAGGTTTGTAGGATTTTTGTAGTTCACTGACTACAGAGAAACAGTCAGCAGATTCATGGCCTTGGAGAATCCACTACTTTTTTAATAAAAGAACAAACCATATTTGAGTTTTCAACAAACAAAAAAGAATCTGACTTCTTTGAGAATCCGAATGTACTGAATTTCTACTTTACTGCAAGATGAACATCCATATAAGCCCATGAAATGTCTTCATGATTATTTAATCATTTAACTAACATAAACATCTCCCTAATGCTAAGATTTTTGTTTTAAAGTCAAGGCATTCCCGTGATTCCATGCACTAAGGGTTAGAGCTTGTACCTGTTATCCTCAAGATTATACATTTAGGTAGCTTAGTCTTCTCTCCTCATTTTTTTTTTCTGTCATATGCATTACTAGTTAGAACAATAAAGTTTAATGTGACTTTGTCCTCTTACAGCTCACTTCCCTTTAGCAAGGGTATTTTCCCTGTTTTGTCCCTTGTAATCTGGCTCTCTATTGTTCACTTTTTGGACCCTCTTTGTAAGAAATGAAAATCAGGTCAGAGAATCATGATTCCTTATAGGGAAGCTTGTAGCAGCCATCTGAGGACTTCTGAAGCATTTGCTCATTATTGAATTTGCTTATCTGGAATGCTACTCTCTACAGGTCTAGCTCAAACTCATTGAACAGTATCACTCAGTGGAGTGTGTTGGGTTATGAACAATACTGTCACACTGAATTATGTCAGATGTGACACAAAATGTCCCCCAAAAATGACAGATAGTGATGAACTAAAAAGGACATAGCAAACTTTATTTAGTTTAAAAACTAACCTTGACAGAAGTCACTTTTAGAGAATAAAATTCAGAAAAAGGACAAGAATTGCCTCCACAGTGTAATTTTTAACATCTAATCATAGAAATATATTAGTGAAGAAGAGAGAATTTCCTACTGTAGAATATACTCCATACCAAATAGCAGCATTTGTACTACTATACATCTTCAGCTGTGCTGTCTTTCAGGCAAAGCACACTTCCCTTCAGTCTGATATGTGGGTTTTTTTTTACAAATCTGGGGAGATTATGCTAGATATATATCATATGTTCCCTGTTGCTTGTATTATAAATACACATGTATGCTTTTTCTTAAGTTCCCTTCTTCAAATTGATGGTTCCCTAGTGGGCTTTTTAACACTTATGTGTTGTTTATCATCTTTTACAAGATCTCTTAAATATGTGCGATTGTATTTAGCTTCATGAGGTGAGAGTGAACTGAATGGACAACAGATCTGTCAATGGTGTTTAAGGTGTTAGTTTTACAGGTCTCAATTTCTGATTATGCAATGAAATGTCTTACATGTTAACATCTGATATAAATCCAATGACACATGTTTCAGAGTCAGGCTGTTGGACCATATAAACGGAATCAATGGCTGTAAGAGAAGTAATGCTATTGGCTGTGCAGTTGCTTATAATGTCAAAGGACGAAAGGTGATTCATGGCATTGTGAACATGTTGAACTGTATTTGGTATTATGAAATTTATTACACAAAGACTATATTTCTTCTTTTTCTACTATTCCATTCTTGAAGTAGAAGTTAGAATTATTCCCTTTCAGCTCTAGAATTTTATGCTAGCAGATAGGGTGCATCCCATGTAAGCCTCTTGTTTCATCCCAAGAAGCAAAGAAAAAAAAAAGAGGACAAAGTAGGAGAGCTGAAGAAGCTGTTTATGGAAGACAAGTTTTTGTCATGGGGTATATGTGGCTTTTGCAAGAACAGAATGTACTATCACCAAAATACATCTTCCTGCTCTTGCTTTCTGAAGCAATTAACCCACAAACCCACCAATTTCATACATTCATTTTTTCTACTGGAAAGTAGTTTGTATTTCACATTCCAATTGTCTCTATTGCTAATACATCTATTTCTTCAGGAAAGAAGTTTTTTGTCAAAAGTCCTAATGGCCTTGATAAAACATCTATGGCTCATGTTGTTTTATGGTTTTGGAAGTCCGAGGCTGTTTTTCTGAATTTACTTAAAATTGATCTTTGCTAACAATAACAAATGAAAGATAAGCCAGAGATCAGTTCAGTATGCAAAAGTTGGTTGCTTCCTTCATAATCAAGCGTAGAAAGTCATCAATGAGAACCAGAAAAGTAAAAACATAAGGTCTATAACTTAAATAGTGCATTAGTGTTAGTGTTTTCCAATACTGTATGTTTTAGTATGAAGGGAGATATTTCTTAAAAGCTTAGAGTTGTCAGTGTTCTAAAACCAATAATGTTCTCTGATTTAGTTTTAGCATTTAGTACACATTCAGTGGGCAGATTTTCCTCCTAGAAGGGAGGTCAAGAATTCCCACATATCTTGATTGACATCTATTGTGAAATTGGCATTGCTTGTTTTAGTTCTGGGGTTAAAAAATATGAGTTTGGGGAAGAAAATGTATATTTTGTGCTTTGGATTTAAATTTCCTCAGAGGAATTCTCACCATTTGAATCTGAAATAATTTGTCAAATTAGCACATGACTGACATTGCATGAAACACATTCTGACATTCTGCTATGTGGAGTACAACAGACTCATTGAATTGAATTACTACTGCTAGGTGAGGCATGAAAAGGCTTGAACAACACTGCTTGAGTGTGAAGTTGCTAACCCAAGGGTAGAACATGACGGAATTGTTTCAAGGTTTTTTTTATTAGAGAAAAGGGATTTAACTGGCATACTCCTCTTGCTATAATGGAGTTTACAAAGTATTGCTTTTATGTGCACTATGAAAAGATCCTCAGACACATAAAAATATTAAGGCTGTTCTAGTATACACATTGCTTTTTGTGACTACAAATGCAGAGCTAGTTTAACTCACATAGAAAAATAAATTCGATATATTTTGTGTTAGTGCTTGTACTGACAGAAACCGTGCATGCACTGACAGATCTAGTACTCAAAATATATGCTTGGTCTGACTGATGGGCAATATATAATGACCTTTCCTATTTTTTTTTTCTGGTCAAATTTTGAGGGTTTTTTTTTTTAAAGGTTATTTCTGATGAGAGAGGATAATACTGATGACAAATAGGTCAAAGAATAGAAGTACTGCTCTAGAGAGAATCATACTTAAGAGTCAAGGCACCTTCCATGTACACTATAATGTGATATGATAGAATGTGATATTTTAAGAATTTTTGGTAAAAAGGGACAAAGAATGTGAAAATTTCCATGACTAAAAACAAAGAACTAAAGAGGTGGTTACTATAATGCTAATCTGTAGTGGGCAGAATTGAATTCTGGCTATTTTCATCTTGGGGAGAGTGGATGTTTCATCCCAGGGGATACACAAAAGCTTCGTTACTTCTCCCTGGTGCTATTTTAGATATTATCTTCTGACCAAATTATCTCCCATTTTGAAAAGATGTATCTCAATCACCTGTTAACACCATGGATATTATCTTCTGACCAAATTTTCTCCCATTTTGAAAAGATATATCTCAACCATCTGTTAACACCATGGGCTTCAGCATGGGAAACTATCTGGCAAATTCAAGGCAAAGAAACACCAACCCAAACAAACAAAACAAAATCCCTCCAAAACAACAACAACAAAAAAAAGCACAATAAAAATTGTGACACTGAAGCCAGTAATGAATCTGACAGTGTCCTGGAAATGGTGGAGCTCAATCTATGGTTATGTGAAGCAGTTTAAGATAATGTGGAATTTGGATCTTTATTATTGAGTACTGAAAGCTGCTGCTCTTGAGTAAATATGCCTTTTTTTTTTTTTTTGTCAAAGTAAATTATTCCTGTAAGTGACACGGACTGTGTCTGTAAAGATGGGTTCCAGTCAAAGTAAATTGCTTGCTTAGCTAGCTTTTACTGGCTTAAATAAAAGAAATCTGATAAATTAAATACACAAATTAAAATTCATATCCATAATGTATTAAAAATAATGCTAGAGTAAACTCAGGCATGGGACCCTTTAACAATCATAATTCCATATACTATGTCGAAGTATGAAATTATTTGTGCTTTTTGGGGTCATCTTCAGACTTTCAAATATTCCTAATGTGTGCTTTCAAAGCTCCAGTTTTGCATGACTGAGTACTTATTTCAGGCTCAAACAAGGCAGACTGAGTGCCAAAAGAGCTCACAACTTTAGGTACTGATTTTCCACAAATCTGGCCTGGAGTTTGGGCCCTGTACCTGTTTAAAACAGTTCTTCAGTGATACGGAACTGTGAACTGTCTTGAAATTATATACCAGTGAAACTGAGAGTGGCTATTTGCCTTGTAGGTAACAATCACTTATGTGCTCTGCAGGCAAGCATCTGATAATGCTTGCAAAATCACTAATTTGTTACAAATTTTATAGAAAATGCTACCGTTGAGTGAGTGTGTTAGCTTTTAAACTGCAAAGAACAGAATTTAAACAGATAGGTTTAAAACATCTTATTCACAGTGATGAATAGCCCACCATAAGCAGATGCATTAGAAATAAAAATAGATGCCTAAACACGTAAAATGTCTTGTGATGACTCTGCACAATTAGCTAATAGCTATCCTGAAATTATTTTACAGCCTTCATTCTCAAAGAAAGTCTTTGAGACTGGTTGTCATCTTTTTCATTTTTCAAATTCTGTTGTGTTTTTGTTTGACATGTACTAGATTACATCATTGCTGAATAAATGTTTAATTTCAGCGTCCTCCTTAGTGTTGTAATCTTTCAGGTCCATTTGGTCTTGAATGTTTCATATATGTACTCCAGATCCTCACACAGGTCCCTAGTGAATGTAAAAACAGAAACACATTGAAAATGGATGTTCTTGAAAGAACTAAATATGCAACTAACACAGAAAAAAAATCCATATTTGACAGAATTGTGAAAGGCACTGTGCTGAAACTTTAATGTGTTTATCATGCATCTTCCAAAATAAATTGTCCTACTTTAATGCTGGTTTCTTAAAATATACATTAGGAGTTCTAGTGATTAAATGGACATTGTCAGCTAGGTAGCTATGTGGTATGTAGGATCCAAATGCAATTTGCTATTTGTTGGTGAGACTTTTCGCTGTAGTTACAACATAAAAGGCCCAACCAGGGCCTTTTTAAAAAGTTGCCCTTCTACTACTAATACTACAGGCTACTGTGAAGAAAATGGCTGCTTACATGAGGCAATCCAACTATCAATAAATCCAGGGAATGAAAGGGTAGAGCACTGGCCTGCTAAAACGACCTGGGAGTACTGGCAGATGGCAAGCTGGACGTGAGCCAGCCATGTGCCCCTGCAGCCCAGAAAGCCAACCATACTCTGGGCTGCACCAAAAGAAATGTGGTCAGCAAGGTGATCCTGCCCCTCTAGTTTGTGCTGTGAGACCTCACCTGGAGTACTGCATCCAAAAGTGGAGTCCTCAGTACCCAAGAGACATGGACCTGTTCGAGTGCATCCAGAAAAAGGCCTCAGAAATGCTTTAAGAGTTTGCTGTGATAGGATAGGTGGAAATGGTTTCAAATTAAAAAAGGGGAGATTTAGATTGGATATTAGGAAAAAGAACTTTACAGTAAGGGTAGTGAAACACTTCAACAGGTTGCCCAGAGATGTGGTGGCTGCTGTGTCCCTGGTGAAATTCAAGGTCAGGATGGACGAGGCTCTAAGCAACCTGTTGTAGCTCTGGATGTCCCTGTTCATTGCAGATGACTAGATGACCTTAAAAGATTCCTTCCAAATCAAACAATTCCATAAATTCTATGAATATGACAAGAGTATAATCTAAGTTGCATGACCAGCCACAAGTATTTCCAATAATAGAATCTGTCCAAGGAACTGTGCTGCACCACTCAATAGGAATCTGGTGAAAGAGCATTCAAACAGCCAGGCAAGGCTCCATCTTTCTATACTAGCCAGAACAACTGAGACAACGTAAGTATTGATATTTTACTACTGCTAAAAGCCATCAGAAAATGATTATTCATTTCTAAAGAGAGCTGGAAGACTTTCTTCCAAGCTTAGAAACTCACTGGAGGCACACCAATGCAGATGCTACTACAAGTTAACAGCCAAATTGAACCCACAGAGATTCCAAATGTGTAACACACCAAGGCCTGCAGATTTTATTCAAGGTAGACAGACTTGCAGCTGTAGTTCTTTGCCATAGATGCAGGTACAGAAGATTTAGATCAGCCGCGGTTATGACCAAGTAGATTGAACAGTACTCCCCAGTAATTTCTTGATATCAGAGATGATGGGAGAGCAGAAAGTGCTTTGATGACAACCAAATAATAAAACAAAGGATTATTTTTACAATAAACACTTTCAGGCACGGTGATTTGATGGGCTTATTCTGCACTGCTTTATTTCAGGACTCTGATTGTGACTCCCTAACCTTATGGTGTGGTTCTTCACAGAAGTAAAGATTCAAACATAAGCTTTCAAGGTGGAAGCAAAGGTATTACCATATCCGATGTTAGTGTGATTTGTATTTACCATGTTTTCCTTTAAAGAGGAAGCCAGGCAAATTTTCTAGACATTAACAAATAATTTTAGTAAATTAGTAGTTTACCATTATCATACAGGTAGGATTCATCAAATAAAATCCCTTATACTTTAAAATACTAGTTGCTCTGTTCACTTTCTTATCCTGACATGTTTTTTTCTCCTCAGAAAACTTTGTTAAGATAAAGCTGTCTTATCAGTCATTGCTCTTTGCCAGCCTTCCTCAGAAAGGTAATTTCTTGAGGTACAAAATACATGAGCTGAGGTAAACAAAAGAAATGTTTTTTGACCCACTGTTTCGTCCCCTTTCTCTAGAAATTTCTCCTGTGAAGAGGAATAAGATTTTATTCCACTTTTTGTCATGGGTATCTTCTACGTAAGTCTTCAAGGATAAGAAACTTTGTGTGAAAGGTGTGAAAATTTCTCTGAGGTGGAAAGTAGAATAAGGCAAGGCCTGCTACAAAATAAAGAAGATAAAAAATAGTTGGGTGATGCACACTGAGGGAAAAATATATCATGAAACTATTACTTAGTCTGAACTGTACACAAAGGCTTGATACAGTGCTTGAGGGTAAGCAGAAGAAAGCTGAGATCTAGTGGGACTGGGAGAGCTCAGATCTGTTTGACCTCTGCAGCAGTTCATGCTAGGAAATACTGGTAGAATTACATGGAATAGTTTACATAAACTTTCTATTTTGTCACTTGATCAATATGTAATAGCATTAATATTAACTGATAACTGTTTCATTTAGTTTTTGCATCTATTTACATAGTTTAGAGAACAATAAATATTTACAATGTAAATAAAAACATGGATTTTCTTGTGACACAATCAAGGCTTATGTAATATATCTTGAGGCTTGAAAAACTGATAATTCTTCTCCATTTTCTCACCATAACATAGAATATATATAACATAGAAGTGTCTAGAGGATTATGCACTTAACTGCACACCAACTTAACATTGCTCTTATAAACTTTGAGTCATGAATCCCAATTTCAAATTTATTAGAATGCTAATAAGGCTTTATAAAATTGATAACACCATCTTAATTTGTTGAGTATGATATGTAAAGAAATAATCAACATGGACATAATCTAATCCACTGATAGTCCTCCCTTTCAAAGATGAGTCAGTATGCAACACATAACAGTGGAACAGAGAGCAGACTGATGAGAAAAGGTGCACCATTCACAGCAGGGACCATGTTGAGAAGGCATGTCTTTTATTCAGATGTATTCATCCAATGTTATGTGCCCTGTCTTTACGTTCACAGGGAACACCAATAGTCTTTTCTATAGACCAGCTTTGTTCAGGCTCTGCATGCTGGGGTTTGACACATCTCAGCGAGATCTATTGTTATTCTCTCTCTTCTGCAGCTTGTGTCTGTTTGTTCCTATCTTGCATCTAACTTGGAAAATTCCCGGAAAGGACACTAGGGGAGTAACAACAAGGAGGGAACATGTATAATGAAAGTGTCTGGAAGAAGGCTTGCTCAAGCCAGTGATCTGCAGAGACCTGTTTCATGCTGTCTGGTTATCACTGACAGTGCATCTGAAAGCAAAGCAGATGAAAAGACAAGACTGGACAAAACTATCTGCTGGGAAGACTAGAGTGCTCTACAGGATAGAACAAAACAAATTCTCCCTTGTAGAAACGCAGAGGTCAGAGCTAGCAAACCTCATATTTTTCAGTCTCTCTCTTATAGATGTACTTTTTTTCTGCCATCACTTTATTTTTTTTTTCCCTACTGAATGAAAATTGGATTTTGACAATTGTAGGTGTGCAAAGTTGGTCTTCTCTCCCATGGGAGTTCAGCTGTATAATTTAGCTTTCCAGAATGGTAAGAAATAGGCAAATATAATTACTGTATGTATGCAAAAGATATGAACACTATCAGGTCAAGACCCAAGTTTTAGAATCTCAGTCTTAGTCTAACATATTCATCCCTTAAAATAATTAATAGGAAAATGTATTGTTTTGTAGTAAGGGAAAGTTTTAGTACAATATTATGTGTTGTTGAACACAGAGGCAAAAGAGAATTATTTCTGAGATTTTACTATGGTAGCATCTACTCAAGAAACTGGGGAAAAAGTGAAAAAAAATTGTTGCTATACTATGAGTTATTTTCAGAAAGGAAAACAAGAGGACACAGAGGACTAGAGACATGTAAATTACATTGTCATATGTAGCAAGCTGAATGATTCATATACTGGTAGCTAACTATAAGCAATTAGAAGAGAATATGGTGATCATTGTGGACCATTGGTGGATTTATGAATGACAAATATCATATAAAATATTCCTCTCATAAACAAATAAATACGTAAGAACTAAATAGCAGTATCTTGGTAAAAAAAAAAAAAATATATATATATATATATATATAATAACTTGAAAGTAAAGTAGGTTGTGCCCATTTTAGAAAGTAAGATCTAGACTGCAGGTGATAAAATGGTCATATTTTGTCTCAAATGGCTACTAGATGTGGGAAACCTATAACTGTGCTGAATTACTTTAAGAGTTCATGCATGTCACATGTGCTGAAGGTAACAATTTGTTTGACAGGAAACTCAAAGTGATCGAATAATTTTGCCTTGATTTAAATTTTAACCACTAAGTAATTTCACTGCTTACTGGGTCAAATTCACACAATTTACTGTGGTATTTTCCTAGGGTCACACTGTTAATTGTCTTAGCATATTCTGATACATTACAAAGCACTGAAGACATAAAAACAGTTTGAGGCCTTTTTGCATGTATTAAAATACCTGACTCTTTTGCCCTTCTTATTATCTGTAAGAGAACATGAGCTGTTTTTCTTTTTCCATGTTACTTGTTTATGAGAGTAGTTTTCTCACTCCTGCCTATGGGATACCTAAAGAAACTCTGCTCTTGATCCGCTTCTTATTGTATACTCTGTAAAATGTGCTGGTTTATGTATATCATGAAACATGGGAAATTTTTGCTGCAAATGGCTCTTTGTACTCCATCTGCTCTTAGTGCCAACCATTCTCATATTGCCTTGCTATTCCAAGTTCTTATGACCTGTCTATGATATTTATCTCATTCTGTAAGGCCTGGAAATAAATTGCAACTGACTTTCACATTCTGAACCAGAGTACCTTAGTGATATTTTTCTTAATACTATTACGTGTTGGTATTATTAGCATAACATAAAGAGCTTTCTTTTTTTAATGAAAGAAATATATCTATATGACTGGACATAATATAAAAAAAATCAGCATTGAGGATGATTTAGAATTTTATTTGCCGTTTTAATTGCAGTTATAAAATGAACCAGTGCAGAATGGATTTACCGGATACCATTGCAAATTTATTTTTGGTGAGTATCGGATCACTAAACCTTAAAATTTATTTTTTGCCAGTAAATTCAATCACTACAAATTTAATGGGAAGTGAAGATGAAAGGTCTGTGAACATGAACAAGTTCAATGGTTTTGAAATTTGAATACATATGTACAGAAAATATTTACTTCTACTTTTCCAAGAGTATCCATTACATGAGCAGTTCTGCCTAACTATGGTGGAACGAGAAGGCACTGTTTCCTATAGAATAAATTAGAGTAAAGATACTGAAAACAACAATGGAATCAAAATAATGATCAACGATGTTCTTAGTCAGAGACATTATAAACTTAATCAGAATAGGTCTGTGAAATTTGGAAGATTTTGGCAGGGATTCATAATGGAGTAAATGAACCTGTGAGGATTTCTTCTAATCTAAAATGTTATGTGAATTGTGAGAAATGACTCAGACTTCAGTGGAAGTCCCCCTCTAATGGCAAACATCCTGTTAGAGTAAACTAGCTTAACACTGAGTGTTTGTCATCATTTAAATGGAAAGCTGAAGTTTGTTTAGACACGTCAGTACAAGTGGTAGAGGTTGCCCAGCTCATATAAACATTTACCTCTATTCAGTGATAAGCCCATAGCTGAGAAGCTTATGGGTATATACTTGACTGTGTCAGACTTGTAATTATTTAATAAGTCACACCAAAGATAAGGTTATCATGATATAAGTGCCTGTAATTCCTCTGGGGTGTAATTGCCTCATGATAACCTCATCCCTTGAAGTTGTCTCTATTGCTAATATGAAAGATGTTTGTTTTCAGTAGGAACATATATTTTGTGATGGAACAGCATTAAACTGTCAGATCAAAATGTTAAACAGCAGTTGGAATAAGCAGAAGGGTTCAGATGGATTAACTCAGCCCTCATAGACAGTTCACCATATGAACTGAAATGATCCAAAGTCATTTTGAAATGAGTCACGTTTTAAGTCTGGAAGTATCTGAAAAGAAATAGCTGTTTGCCCAGAAACGTGCTTTAGGTTTCTTAGACTGTACTAGTGAAGCTTGAGATTCATGCAAATGAGGAAATATGTTTCAAAAGGCAAAGATTTTTTCATGGTAACATATCTGCCTTGGAATTCAGAATTTTGACTAGCAGATCACCTATTTTGTATCAAAGTTTACTTTATTGCATTGTAAATCATGAGATAAGCATTAATAAAATGCATGTGTTTCAAAAATAGGTCTGGGAGGACATCAGTTATCCTTGTTAGTACAAGAGATTTTCAAAGCACCAAGATGCATTAAATCACTTGAAGTATACCACCTCAAAGCTAGGTAGGTGTGCCATTAAGCCTGCAAAATATATACATTTTTTTCCTCAAAATCAGAAAAGCATATGAGCAAGCATGCTCCTCACAAGGGAAGAAAAATAATGTTCGCAAAGGACATGAGCCCAGGCCAAGGACTCCAGCTTGCATCAACTGATGTGAGCTTGTACCTCTGAGCAGTTGCTCATAGACAAGTATATGACAAAGCATGCACTCATGTCCCACTTTGCTTTAATGGATAATCCTGTGGCCTGCTTCCACAAGCTACCAAGTCTGGTCTCATAATGAAGTCAATGTGCAGTCCAGCAGACACTGCATCCGCAGTGACTGCAGACACTGCCTGGAGAAGCCCTTTCTATCACTTGAAGGCTGTTAAAAATGGGATGTCAGCATGGCAGCCTTAATGTTTAGGTTTCCACACTTTTTATATACTCTGGCTAGCTGTGTGCCTGAAGTTGGAAAATATTTGGAAGTAAATCAAAAATTTCAAAACTAACCTTATATTTCCTTAGGTTTTTTGGCATTGGTGGCTCTTTTGGCTACATCTGAGTGGAATAAGCTGTGTCTGTGCGTTTAGTACGTTATACAGTAACATATTGCACCTTTCTATTTTTTATGCCTGGGAATTTCACCTCATTCATCTTTCACAATGTTCAGCAGAGACTTTTAAAAGTCTCCAAGCCAGCTTTATGCAATTAATTGGAGAAAGGGCCTGGTTTCAAATCTAAATCTTTGTTCAGTTTGTATCTGATGCTATACGGGGCCTAAATCAAAACTGAATCAAAACACCATTTAAGAATATTTGAAATTGAATCTCATTTGTATGGCAGAGACTATATGTTCTCTGTGAAAACTGAGGCCATTTACTATCTACCCTGATACAAATTTTTAAGTCAATATTATCAGAATTAGTGGTAAAAGACAGCATTTTAGCTAATCAATAATTATAAGATTTAAAGGTATATCTCATTTATATATACATATATAAATATATAACCTTAAATGTATTTCATTTAAAGGCCTATCTTAACCACTAATATACTTGGTTCTTAGTTCAAAAATTTTCAAATATCTCGTATGTACATCTAAATTCCTCTATATTCACTCTTTCCAGTTGTTGAAAAGCATAGACTAAAGCCAGTTATTTGTTATTCCCCTAGAATAACTGCACAGCTTCTGTATAAACAGAAATATATAGCTCAAGAAGATATATAGAGGATAATTCTTTTCTTATTCTATGATGTGGAATTTATATTTATATTATTTAAATACATATATTATTCATATGTTCTTATATTATTAAGTGTTATATACATATAATTATATCTCTTTCAAAACAAAGGCAAATATTTTTTTAAAAATTTTTATCCGCCTTATTATTTTTTCAAATTTCCATTAAGTTTTATGCTTCAAAGTTAAAATATCAATATCCCATGTTAAGTCACAACTTCAGTTTTTCATTTTAGTATGCAACCCATTTAAATTTTGCACAGAGTTCAGAAGGGCACAAAACCTTTAATTAATCACTAATCTACTGTTTCTCACTGGGACAGTGATACTCAGGCAGGTTCTCTGGAGTACTAATGTTGCTTTGGAGCCCTCTCCTGGAAACTGCATTTGTGGAGTTTATCTTGGGAAGTACTTTTTGAGTTGTGCTTTGTTCTTTTCTTGAGAGAGCAAACTGGAAATTTTACAGTGAATTGTATAATGAAGTTTCTTCTTCAAGTTTTTCTGATTAAAATTGGGAACCAAGTGACAACATCATGGTTGTTAATGATGTTGTCTAGATTGTTCTTTTTTGATGCTTGTCCCTATTTTCTTTCAAGTTTCCCTATCTGCCTGCAGAGACTCCGGGAATATCAGTTTTAGTAAATGCTATTGTTTGATCTATTTCATTTCTAACTTTGATATTCTGAGTTAGAATTTACTTAAGAAAACAGTTCAGTTCATAAACTTTTTCATCTAGTACTGCTGCATTTTTTCCTTTCTTGATTTTCATCTGCATCGGTTTCTGTAGTGGACCGGATGTTTTATTACTACTTTACCATAGGCTTAAGATTCGTTCTTTAAATACAATATCTATTATTGGTGTTGGCTTACTTAATGTTTAATGCCTGTTCTCTGACTGTATATTTTTCCTGCATGTGAAAACAACAAATAGATATCATGAGCATAAAAAAAAGCAAACAAACAAAAACAACACAAGGAAAAACAATATCTTTTTCAGTTATAGATAAAGAATTTGTTTTTAAACTAAAACATGAAGAACAGCAAAATGCATTGAATATTTGGATATCAAACTAGTAATTCTTGAAGCTTACAGAACAAGATCAATCCTGTTATCTTGTTTTGTGCCTTTGCTATGCACAGCATAGACATTGATCTATCTGTACATCTGTACATCTCATCTCTCAAAGTCTGTTCAAGCTATGTGACTACAACTCTTTCTAGCTTTATGAAAATCAGTGGAGTGTTAATTATTTTGTCCATTTTCCTACTTTATTTGGGTCAAATCTGAGCAGAAATTTAGCTGTCATCAGGAAAATATGAATTGATTAGTGCTCCATCTGTGGCATGCCTTGACTGCCAATGGATTTTTTAATTATATTAAAATGATGTACTTTCTGCTTTGATATGAGAAGTGAAATAGGAAGCTAATTCCTAATAATTGCTTTAAAATGTGCCTTGGAGGAAATATGGAGATATTAGCATTACCAGTAATACAATCTGAATGAGCTAAATGGGAGGTATAATGAGAAGTTCAGGGCAAGAGAGAGCAGGCAAAAAGGTTGAAATGTCATTTTGTGCAAGCCGAAGTATCATTTCCCAAATGGAATTCAGCCTGCCTTTCCTCTATCTGAATATCAAATGAATACCTTAGCAGCAAGTTTGTGGTAACGCTGATTTACTCACTGTCATTGCCCCTAATGCTATGGAGATGTACCCTGATATTGGTTTTCAGTAAACATCCATACTATAATGAAATTAATATCTAAAGTAATATTCATGTTTCTTTGCTCATTCTATCTTTAGGAATGTTCTTTGCTCTTAATGTTACTATTTGGACTTCATTGCAATGTACACTATGTTGCATGTTTCAAAGCAGCCATAAACATTAAGAAATATAGCTTAAGTAGCAATTTTTTTTTTTACAAAATACCCAATATGATGAAAATAGTAGAGCTGTTTGTTAAACTCTGTGATTAAGTCCTCTATCAGGGCAAATACTGCTCAACTGAGAGTCATAGGATACTGCCTTGACTGCCCCTTCATGCAGTGATCTTTCCAGCATTTAAACTTTTACAAATTTTAATTTGAAAAATATATATATGCCTGTGAGAATCTAGAATATCTATTACTTTTTCTTTCCATTCCCTTGCTATGATCCTAACTCTAAACAAAGTACAGTAATTAGTTGGACTTATTTTAGCTGCTTAATCAAGAATGTTAATCAATGTACAGCTGTATGACTGAGGAGAACCCAAAAGAAACTTCGATATAATTACAAAAAAAACACAAAGAATTAAAATTGGGGTGTGACATTTAGAGAAGAAATGTGCTTGATTACATGTAACAGAATTAAGTTGATAAGGAATTGTCAGTTATGACATTTCTACTGCAATGTGTGCGTGTGTGTGTGTGTGAGAGAGAGTCTGTAGGATTAAGCTCAAGAACATGCCCTGCGTAATGTGAGCTCAAGTTCTTTATCAGGCACAAGAGAATCTGCGTAGGATAAAACTGCTAGGAACACTCAAACCTTGTGAGACAAAGGATAACCAAGTGATAAGACATAAAGTCATAGGAAACCTGGGTTTGCTAGATTTGCTACCCACAAAAATGTTTGCCACGGTTAGAAATGTTTTAATTAATCACATTTACTGCTTCAGGTTGAAATTTTAGTATTTGTGACAGCTAATCCTGAATTTTCAGTTTTCTGAAAAATAAATTTCATTGACTAAACTGAAAGCCAGGTTACAAACAAGAGCAAGACTCTGGAATGGATGATAAGAAATTTCTAAAAGATATCAATGTAACACTTCAAACATTTCTAGTTTTTAGTATTTCTAGTACCACTTAAATTCCTATCACTATGGATAAACAAAATGCTGCTCACAGAACCTGCTTTATTCTGATTTATGTTATCTTCATAAAAATTCCAGAGACAAAAATTCTGGCAAATTCTACACTAACTTACACAGTTATTGATATCTTTACTTCAGGCTTATTTTTGTCAACATAACTCATAAAAAGTTGACTTTTTCAGAGTAGTACTTAAAATTTTCACTGTCTCTACAATTTCTGACACACAGAACTGAAATAATCGATCAAAACAAAACCAAGACACAAATAGCATCTTTCTTCAAGTGTCAGGAGGAAAATTCTACACACCATAGCTGTCCTCAAATATTCTGGATAGTAACCACTGCAGAACATAGAAGTATTTGTAGCCTTATTAGCCTTTGAATCCCTGTAGTCCAGACTGGCTCATAGCCAATCTGAAGCCCCAATTAGCTGAGCACAGCATTCCATTCATGCTTAAAATTCATAAAACTTACAGTACATATGTTGAAACTCTACAAAAATAGTGTGCCTTACTTTTATTACACCCTGATCTCTTGTTTTCTACCTTCTACTGCTGTCACTTACTGCCTTTATGTATAAGCGACTTAATGACACTTTATCTGCAAATGGTTCTCTTGTGTATTATTTTAATTTACTAACAAAATCTTTCTGTTAGTGTGGTTTTCTCTTTTTTTTTTTTTGTGAATACAATACTACAGAATTGTCTGCATATATGAATTTTGTGATATCACAGTGCTGAAAAAAATTTAGGTAGGAGCCACAAGGATCGTTTCATTGCATGAACACATTGAACCCCACAAGTGCCATTACCTATTATATTACTCAAATTAGTACCTATCTCATCACAGACACCAGCAACAAATGTGAACTGGATACTTCTATATGTATTACATTCCCTTGATTAAGGCCTAAATCTGAGGAAACAGCAAAGGTCCTTAAAAATAAAATTACATGTTGCTCAACAGATAAAATTATGCTATTAAGCATTTTCAGCGAGAGTAGAAAGTACATGTAGAGAGAAAATGGTCAGAGATGATGTTTCAATCTTAATTTAGGATTTTTCTCTGAAGATGTATCTCAGACGTCCATCAGACACTCCAGAAAAGCATGGGTATCCCAAGGGCCCCATGTCCTATCTGCCAGCTTCTTGTAGATACCATGGATATCCTAGATAGCAAAAATGTCATGGGATGTCTGCATTGAAGCAACAGAATCTGGCCCATTAACATGATTTGATCTTGGGTCAACATTCCCTAAATAAAATTACCAGAGTCAGTGCCAGAAAAGTGGCAACATGAAGCAAGAAGCCAAGAATGCAAAAAAGAAACTATCACGCTGACAAATCATAGAAATAGTCAATGAATGGAAAAGAAAAATTACATGTAATAAATCCTTTGCAGAACTAGGGTGAAAGGATACAATTAAAATATGCTTTTCAACATTTGAGAGTGTTGAGACTTTCAATCTACGCAGACCATCTCTATGGACTTAGAAAATTGATACTTTCTGAAAGAAAGCATTAGTCAAAGGAATCCTTCATGCATTATATGTTACTGATGGAACAACTTATGCTAAGAAAAGTCCAGAAAAACGGAGAAAAGATTCCTACAAAATAGTCTAAGCTATTTTGGAAACAATAAAATATTTCTCTTGAACATTACAGAAAAAAAAAATGCATATCAGTATTAAAATACTGATATGAAACAAATGCAAATAAGTTTCAAACATAAAAAATTAAAGTTATTTTAAATTTTAATACTTTTGAGTACTAGCTGTAGGCAATGTTACCAATGAAAGGACAACTTTAAAATTAAATGAAATGAAAAAATTATAAATTTCTGACAGGTGTTCAACTTATGGCCTAAGTTATTTGATAATTTATACATATATTTATTACTAATTTCAGCTGACTCAAACTTGCAGTTTTCAGCAAATAATTTACCTATTAAAAATTGTATTAACTCTCATGCAATTGAGTTAGTGTTCCCTTTGATATCATTAAAGGGAGTTCTTTTTTACAAGGCAGAAGCTAGTAGCCATTTTTCAGCCAATCATACAATGTAAACATTTTTTCTAACTCATTAGTGTGTCTTGGAAAACCAGATAAATATTTGTAAATAATTATTTCAACAGAAATTAATGAGTTCACTGTTGCATATCTGTATCACTTCTCCAAATTAATTACATTAATAATGTTTTTCTCTGGGAAGACTTATACCAACTAGAGAACTAAAACAACTAGACTGTGTTTATGCTGTAACTGATTCACAGTGTTCATAATATTATTCCATATATTAACATCCTTGCTAATAAAGGTAACTACAACTGTGACAATCTGTAGATATGGAGATTAGGAAGTTTTGTAATGTCAAAGCAACCAAAATAATCCATATTCTATATTAATGATTCTATAGTTGGCAGCAGAAAATACAAGCAAGATTCCTGAAAAAGGAATATCAGACAGAAGGATTTTTAGGTAATTATCTTTCATAATAGATGGTTATGTAAGAAGTGTGTTTTTAGGTCAAAGTGAATGAATTTCTAGATGATTAAATAGCCATGTATCTATAGGAAAATTGATAAGTACCCTTAGTCACCACTGCTGAAACACACTACCCACTGCCACGCTGTGTTCACATCCACTGTTTGATATCCTGTCATGGTTTTATGATTTTTTGTTATCGGTATTCCACATCATAACATCATATGAGGCACTGGGAGTTAAAGAGCTAATGCTCCAAGCCCATGGACAGCCAAATTTTACCTGGCTCTCAGAAGAGGACTACATACTCCAGAGGACTTTGCATTCCTGTTTTCCACCCAGAGGGAAAGATAAAACAGCATGCAAATCCCAGAGACTTCCTCTTTTGCTGTTCATCTCATCAGCAGAGGTTCCCTAGCCATCTCACCTTCAGGTTTAGTGTAAAACCTTTGGTTTTTGGACACTCTCTCATTTTATTTGATTTATTAGCTTCAGTTCCAATTATAATGTATTATACTGTATAATTTTGCCTTCCGATATCTTATTTAGTAAGTTTTCCTTCTCAGATCGCTGCCACTGTTTTGATTTAAGGCCCATCTCCCTACCCTCTCCCCTTTTGCCCCTTCCCCATCCATGGGTCCCCTGCCCCATTAGTCACAGAAGCAGGCCAAACCAGTCCAAAACAGCCCACAAACCATTGACATCTCCCTAAACATTCAGCAAGTAACCATGAATGTCTATGGGTGCAGTTTTTCCACATGGAGGAATTTGATTCCACGCCCATGTTTCATCCACACATCCATGTCAGAGGTCATTCTGTCGGGCTGCCCCTCTGCTGCCATCTGTCACACAGCAAGAAACTGTAATGGAATACTGGAGAGGAGGTTCAACCTCTACTGTCATATCACCAACACCTGCCTTTGATGTTATGGGCCAACATAAAAAAACCAGAGGCATCACTTTTGGTGCATCCCTCACAAAATATAAAATATGGATAGTACATAAGTAAGAAAGCATTTTAATTTTAAAGATTTTTCTGTGGACATAAAAAAAAGGGAGAGGAACAGAAACATAAAACTTATGGTATATTTGACCTTGTTTTTGTGAAATGGATGCCAGTCTGGTTCAACGGCAGCAGCTGCAATTGTTAGTGAGGTCTCAAGGTGTTCAGCAGAAAATTTTGAATAAATTTTACTCTTCCTGTACTTCATCCTTGACAATAACTGCTCAGAATGTGTGTATTGCCAAAAAGTGATGACTTGAATAATATGTGATTACAAAGAAAATAATATTTTTTCTCTGGAGAACCTCATGAGGTACAACAAAGCTAAGTGCAAGGACTTGCACCTGGGTTGAGGCAGCCCCCACTACCAATACAGGCTGGGGGATGGAAGGACTGAGCACAAACCCTATTGAAAAGGACTGAAGAGAATACTGGTGGATGGCAAGCTGAATATGAGCCAGCACTGTGCCCCTGCAGTCCAGAAAGCCAACCATATCCTGGGCTGAATCAAAGAAGCATGGTAAGGAGGGCAAGGAAGGTGATCCTGTCCTTCTAGTTTGTGCTGGTGAGACTGCATCCAAATATGGAGCCGTAAGTACAGGTGAGACATGGACCTGTTGGAGTGCATCCAGAGGAAGGCCTCAAAATACTCAAAAGGATGGAGCAAGAGCATCTTCCCTATGTGGAAGATGAGTTACTATGGTCTAAACAAGAGCATTATAGAGAACACAGACATGGAACATGTTCTTAAAACTGTAATTGTAACCATGATGCCCTATAAAATCACTGTTTTTTGATTCCACTTCTGAGGAGCTGGGAGAGGAGTTTGATTCCTGACACACAAGGCTGCTGGAAGAGCATGACTTTTCTGCTGTGCCTAACAACTGGAACATATCAAAGTTTTAAGGAAGTAATCAACAGCACATTTTGTAGTAGTAGTGCCAATAGTAAATTGTGAAAATAAACTGAGAATAATCTATTTATAAATTTTATGTGCCCATCTTATTCCAGTCCTATGCCTTGGTTGAACTACCAAAGAGATAAAATAATGGGCACTGCTTTGCCTTGCTCCTAAACTAACCATCTTTTCACAAATAGGAAGTAAATTACAGAGAAAGCAAGAGATTGTGTTTCAGAAATGGTGAGCAACCACATCCCAAATGAGGTCACTGGGATCCCTGGGTACTCACCTTTCAGGAGCTGTAAGTTACCCATGGCTACTGAAGTCAGTGCCAGAACCAAGAATAGAAAACACTTTTCATGTGTTCTGGGTCTAGGTTTCAACCACAACTCTCTTCCTTCTCCTTGTCTGCCAAACCACTACTGTAGTGATTTTGGGTTATAATGTATTAAATTACAGAGCAAGCCAGAATTGAATCATTTCGGTTTTGGTAAATGGGTTTTATATAGCTTGTCAGATTGGCCAGATAATTCATGTCTTGTTTAGAAGGAATTTGTTTTTTACAGAGTTCCTGTAGTGCTACATTTAAAGTTGATAATTGACACAAAGGACATCTACTTTGAACCAGGATGCATTTGAGATCAATCATGCTTTATTGTTACTCTGTCACTTGTTTATACAGTAAGGAGGTTAATTTAGGATAAAATTAGTCTAAAATATATTTCTTTCAACAACTTCAGGGATTCAGGCTAAGCAAATAATTCTGCCTCAGCTAAAACAATAGCTTGGGGTAAACATTGTTGAAATTCAAAAAGAGACAAATGTGCTTAAAATATGTAAAGTGGTGGCAGATTTATTTCAGTTTTAGTAGCATAATTAAAAAAATAATGTCATTTTTGTATGCAATCCACTGTACAATTCTCAATGAATGTGCCACCCACCTCCTCTCGAGACTATTCATGACTCTGCTGTTAGATTTCATAAAGTCACTGTCACTAAATTACACTGGGAAGTAAAGAAGGTTGACATTCTCACACATCTTTGCAAATCACATCGTATATGACAGAGATTTCAGATGATGAAGTCATTTACACTTTTAGTCCAATGAGTTCTTAACTCTTCTCTTGACAGTGTTTTTACACCTGTCTGGGCTTTGGTAGATTTTAAGAAATGTTTAACAAACCTTAAGCAATGCCAGTGAGTGATCTGAGATCTCATACAGACAGAGCCATCATATCCAAATCTGCCCAAGAAGGAAGAGAGAGGGAGAGCAAGGAGTAATCTTTTGTTTTGAAGTTAGTCATGATATAGTCTAACATAACAAAATTTTAAGATTCTGAGATCATGATATATTGTAATATTCATAGTAATATGAATCGTATGTTGTAATAATAGAGGGTCCAATCAGACTCCTTTTCAGGGTCATTATAACTAGAGTTGGTTAAAGGCAGACCCCAAAAACCTTTCTGCTGAGCAGGTCCTTTCTGGAGTGGGCAATAGTGCCCCCCCCAGTGCAGAAGTAACACATAGCACAGAGTGAAGAGTGAAAGCAAACAAGGTGTGACTGAAACTCCTTTGAGTTTCACCAATGTGAAAAAAAGAGTCCTCTTAGAGGAGGTGATGTTTTTTTAAGCTTTTACTCTCAACCAGAACCTAAATATTTTTTCGTCTTTTTTGTTCAGTTTTAAACAGGGTTCAACATCTGTGTCAGATACAGATTTGGGATTCAGTTATAACTTGAAAAAAACCCCTATGATTTGTAGGTTCATTGTGACTCATTGTAGCTCTGCTTTTAAATGCAAATAGTACTGCAGGAATGTATGTCTCACCTGAAATTCTCCTTTGACTTTTCAGTTTGCCTTTGCGTACAGTTCTGGAGAACTAACATTGTCTCACATTATCATAGCATCTGTGTCTGAAATTTAACTACAGAATTACCAGTAGGGAAGCTAATGGATATTTCTCACCTTTGAAACCCATAAAGGATTATTAAAGGACAGCATAGTTATATCTTTAAGTAAACTTACAAGTCCTAATGATCGTTGTGAAAATGAAACAAATGCTCTGGGTGAAGCAATAGCACTAATGTCTTATATGCTCTTAAAGTAATTATGTATCACTAAATTTTCATGCAAGGGCAATAGAAGTAATGACAGTTAATATACAACAAAATAAAACTACTGTAAAGAATGTGAATCTCCAGGCTTTGGATCTGTGCTAGAAACAGACCTTTCTGAAGAACCAGAGAGAAACAGAGAAAGTATGATGAAAAATTGACTCATAGAGTCTTGTCTAGATTGCAAAATAACTCACAGCCTGGTTTCTATGCATGACAAATCTCAATAGAAACTGTTTTCTTGCATATTACTGACCAGAATATCAGTCAGTTGCAAAAAAGCTGGATTGCTAGAGACAGAAGTTTTGAAACCTGTATTCTGCTACTCTTCAGAATACCGAGAGACAGCATAGAATGGTTTTAATTGTATAGAGTTCCTTATACCTTTAAAATGTCTGTCTTAAGTACACAAATAAATAAAGAAAATTATAATCTGACAAATAAAAGGAGAGTGTATATAATTCAGAGTCACAGAATTGTTAATGTTGGAAGGGATCACTGAAGTAATCTAGTCCAACCATCAACCCATTACCACCATGCCCACTAAACCATGTCCCTCAGTACCACATCATGATTTTTTAACACCTCCAGGGGCAGCGATTACACTATCTCCCTGGGTAGCCTGTTCCAGTACCTCACCAGTCCTTCAGAGATTAAATTTTGTCCTAATTTATTCCCTTTTTATTTTATTTCCAAATTTATTCCTGAGAAATAACAGTTCAGGAAATGCTAGTGGCGCATGAGCCATACTTCAGATACATAAACTGTTCGTAGAAGTCTCAGTATCTTTTTATGCTGTATTAATCAACACCTTAATCTGTTTCTCCAAACAGATAGCTACATTTAAGGACTCCTTGAAAAACACCCATGATCCAAAAGGAGACAAAGACAGAGCCAGGATTCATACCACTTAGTCCTTAAGCACTTAACTGAGGTGACTGGATTTGCTTCCAGTTATCCAAGGCTCTTTGAAAGAGGAGGCATCTCCGGAGTGCAAATCAATTGACATGGGATCTCTCTCTCTCTATAGATCCATTGTTATGATAGTGTTTTTTAAACATTGCATGATACATATATAAATCTTTACACAAATTATTCAAATTATTCTCTGTGGAATTTGGCACTGAGCTTTCCTCTGAGGGAAGTGGTCAGAAGACACAAACCATGAAAAACAGAAAAAGCACTGACAACTTTTCAGTGTTTACAGAGGAAATGAGCTATGATATTATCTTTTTAAAAAGCAAACAAACACAAATATTAGTAAAACTGAGAGAACTAAAACAAAATATGGAAACTTTTAGACCAAGAAGGAATATAAAGGGGATTTTTTTACCAGTAAAGCATAAAGCAAGTGGGAGAAATGAACCACTATTTTTGTGGGAAACAGAGGTTGCTCTCACTGGCACAAGCAAGAGAAGAAATCAGAGGCTTTCTTGTCTGTATTGTTGTTGTTAAAGTGAAGAAAAAACATGGTCTAGGAAACCTAAATCTCTTTGCTACTACAGTAAGATTTTCTTTCCCTTTCTCCCTTCTTTTTCATCCATACTTAAATTCTAGAACAAAAAACTCAAGAAGTTTGAGGATAACTATTTGTATTCACATTTTGCACACCATAGATTGAAAAAAAAGTCAAACTTCCTCCTTCTGGCAAAGCAACTGATTTGCTAGGGCATTCTGTCCTTCCTATATATGCTTCCCTATATATTTTTGTCAGTATTCTGGAAATAATTAGGAGGCCTTGGAGCCCTCAGGATGCCAGGTTAAAGTCCCTGGGACATCATCCTCCCAGTAAGCAGTGTAAGTAAATTACAGGGCTCAGTGGGTGGTTTATGGTTACAGATTCCCATAAAGCAGTCTGCAGCTCCTTGCTTTAGAAACAGGGTTTTTTTGTTTGTTATTTAATTTGGCTTTCCAAATGATAGGAAAAGAACTAGAATCATGATAACAAGGTACATCTACCATTTTTGCTTTTATTTTACTTTATTTTATTGCAGCAGATCTCACTAGTCAATGAGATAGCATACAGACAATATCACAGTTTCTATATTAATGTTCGGATGCTGCCAACACATAAAAACCCCAGTCATAATATATAGCTCAGAGTGGCCAGTCAGTCACACATCAAAAGAGGTTAAAAGTAGTTCCATAAATGAATAATGTCAATTTTTCAAAATAAAATAACAGATAATATATCTTGGATGAGTTAACAAAATGACAAGCTTTTGCCAGGGCTCTGAAGGTAAAAGGCAGCTGACATCAGCTGTGATTTAAATTACAAAGCGTTAGTGAGCAATAGGCATGGATGCCTTGTGTGAGAAAGAAAAGAATAATTGCTGATGATGTAAACATTATTATTTGTAATGTGCACTACTGATCTGACACAACATGTGATATATTCTCCATGCATAAATAACATATCATATGTGGCAAGAGGTTTTCATGAGCAAGTACAACTAAACCCTACACTTCATCTTTTTTATACTAATAACTCGGTCTGTTCTTTTTGGGTAATGGGAGGTGCACAGATGCTGAATATTAGCTATTCACTGTTGTGGACAAAAACCAAAACTGAACAAATCTCCATGGGACTTCCATCAGTCATGGGGGTGTTACTGCAGTTCTCAGTGATAATCTACAGTTTGCTGAAGCTAATCAAACATTAGAGGGGCATCTGCAGTCCATGGAAAACTCACAGATACTGAAAGTAACTTACTTCCTCCGTCCTTTTTCCTAACCTGACTTTTGTGGATTGGAGTGCTGAGCATGATTTTCTAAGAAAATGAGTCAACATAATCTCTGTGTGTTCAGAACTGTTGTAAGATTGAAACAAAATTAGACAGAAATAAAAGTTTAAGATAGATAAAGTTTCTCCAAGATTTGTAAAAGGGAGGTTAGAAGGAGGAAAGGGACTATTTAGGCATTATTTACTTGATTACGTGTGCTGAACTAAAATATATGCTGTTCTGGAGTTTCATGCCTAGACTCCAAGTATCATAAAAGAAAAGCCATCTCTGATTGTATCATTTACAACAAGGATCACACAGAAAGCGTCATGAGATTACTTTTAGTCCTATGTTCCAAATCTGTTATAAGAATTCCCAAACTGGTGTAAAAACAGGATCACAGCTCCAGTATAATTAGGCTCATGGGAAATTTCCAAGTTAACAAATATATGCAACTTTCCAGAATGGATGATTTCCATAAAAATATTTTAAATCATGTAATTTCAATTCACTTTTTAAAATGTCTCTTAAAACTATGTTATGCTTCTCAGTTCAACAACTCGACAACTGTGTCTAGCTACATTTCTCCTATGCAAGCTCTTTTATTGTGTTTTTTAATTTGTGATTGGCAGACAGAATGCTACTTGTCTGTTTTTCTCTGAACTAAGACTGCCTTAATTAAGGATTTATTCAGTTCAATTTTCTCCATAACACTCATAGTGAAGAGTTTATTGGCAAGTCCCCATATTCAATACTAAATTAAGAACAGCTAAAGTGAAATTCTCCTATGTAGTTCACTGAACACTATAAAACTTTTCCAATTTTCAAAGCATTTAGTAAGATGTGGTTTTTCAATGAAATAGAATAATAAATACTCTATGGTAAGATTTAGGTAAAAGATTACTTATATTTCTAAATTACAATTATTTATTCAATATTTATAAAATATTTCTTACCTTGCTGTGACTACAGTGATTCTGTGGAGATGCTCTAGCATCAATATGAGCCACAACACAGGGACTTGAGATAATTTCTATCCTGATATCAGAGAACATCTTTGTTACTACCTTCAAGAAAATGCAAAATAAATAAATAAATAAACCACCAAACCCACAAGCAAACTTGGCTGCAATACACACCTCTGAGAAATCTCATGTTAAACTTAGCAAGCAGAACTTACTTCAACCCTGATGATTAATTTTCCTTCCATTGAGTATTTACACTTTGTATTCTATTGTGACCAACCCTAGGTAGCAGTGTTCTTTCTTCTGGGAAGTGTAAAGTGCCCTGTACCAGACATGATGGATTTGGACAGGACTTTCACTTCAATGATTTTCTTGCCTTCTGTAGGCTACTGTGATTCCAAGAACAAGAAAGGAGACTGTTTTCTCCAGTGTCTCAATGCTCATAATACTCTTTCTAATTGAAAAAGGGGACAGTGACCTATCTGAAATACAAGAGACAAGGATGGGAACGCCAAGCAGTCTCATGAATATGTGACAGATTTGAGTCTGAAAAAGAAGCTACTCACTGTCTATTCCTTTGAAGTTCCTCAGATAAATAGATCACATTGGCACTTATACTGACACACCGCTGGATCTCAAGTTGCTTGTAATTTTCAGTGCTTTTTTTGCTCACAGAAATAAAACAGACAGAGGAGAGTAGCAGAGTAGCATTCTGACATACTTCCAAAACAGATGAAGTTGGTAGATTTAATCTTAGGTTTACTGGCCTTAGCAGTTTTCCTTCAATATTTATAAGGCTGGTACAAGTTAGGGCAAGTTAAAGAGTGATAGTGGAAATTATGTCCATCAAGCTGAGATGGAAAGTCTTTTTTGTGTAATCCATAACTTTAGGAACAGAGGATAAATTTTTACTGGAGTCATATCCTGGAATTCTTGCAGGGTGGTAACGTGACACAAGGTGAGAATTATTAAAACCCATGAAGGCTGATATCTTTCCAACTCTCTATACTTTAATCTTCTATCTATTAGCTGCTGCTGCAAATGATATCTTGGCATGTATTGCAGCAATATATTGATTTCTCATTTTCTCTCTAGTAGCACCCCCAGTGGGGTGTACTAGAATATTGCTATTTTACCTAACTATGGCATGTGACAAGGTAGATCATACCCTTCAGATTCCTCAAAATCCTAAAATGATGTGTAAAAGAATATCAATAATTCATTGTTAAAGTATCCACAAAGAGGAAGCAGATTGGCTTGTTACACTGGATTACTTCTAGTTTAGTACAGAACAAAATGAACGTTCCTCAAGGACTCCTGTTAGGTCTCTTTTCTTCTGCTCTGTGCACAATGTCTTCTGTGTTGCTGAAAAATGATACTCCATTACTGGAAGAAATCACATGATCTACAACTTGATCTTAATGAAGCACAGATTTGAGGCCAGGCAATGAATTGCACAGCTAAAACTTAAACTAACATGACTTTCTTGGATTACCTAATGAACTAGATCTTTCCTCAGCTATCTATTTACAGATTAAGATAAACCTCAAACTGAATTCAATTATCTGTACCTTAGTAACCTTAAACACTTAACATGAAACTTTTGGATTACACTGGGTAACAAATGAGCATTTTGTTTCGCTGATTTTTTAATGTTTTCTTCCTTGTAACGTTAAATTATAGACACAAGTTTCTTGAATGCTTTCTAAGCGCAGTGTGCTTATGAAAGGAAACTCAGCATAGTGTTGTATGTTCAACCAAAGAAAACATGCTAGGTGTACTAAGAAGATTCAAATTTGTATTTTTAAGGCCTATTAATAACTGTAACCAAAATGATGAGATTCAGATATACTGTCTAATTATGCAGTACGATGAAATGGTTTGAGTGAGGTTTTGTCTCAGACTGCTGTTCAGTGATGAATTTAGGAAAAGATTATGCAGACTTGACAGTGAAAAAGGAAACAAAATTGGTGTCTAGAGACTAGAGATGATGATTTTTGAGGGGCTGTGAATAGTGCTTTTATTTGTACACACACACACACACACATATACATACGCATCATCGCTGGCCATACAGTATAGCAATTAAGTGGACACAATACTGTAAGCAATCTTATCTTGCAATATAATAAAATGTTACAGATATGTAATTATTGTGATTTATAATGTGCCTGATAGAGATGTCTATTATTAAAGCTTGTAATTCTGTGGGTCCCTTGAGTGACATAAGTAATACTTTAAATATGTTATTACAAATGCTGTCAAAGCTAAGCTATGAATACCCTGTAGCTGGAGAGAGAATATTCTGTATCCTGAATCTCATAGCTGTGAAAGTTAAGATATTACAATCCCTCTGAGGGAATATTTCTAAAAACTGCATTCTTGTTGGATCTAATTTAAGGTGATATTTCAAATGAACAGATGAGGGCGTAGCAGGGAAGAATGAAGACATGTAAGAAATCAAAAGTACTGTATGACCCATAGAAGATAATGAGGAGTGCAAGGTCTGTAAACAAGAGGTAATAGAAGTGGCTCAATATCAGTATTGCTATTTTTTCTCTTGAAATTATGGCATTAACTGGGACTGGTATCTTTCATTCTAAGAGTCTGTTTTCAGTCAGAAGTTGAACCTTAGGAGTGTCTTCCAGCTGAGATCAGCAGTTTTAATTAAATTGGGCAGTTATTTCAGAATGAGGAGATTTCTGAGTATTTCTTCCAAAATGTAACTTTTGTGATCTAACGTAACTGGTCACTTTTGTTTTCATTGAATGTTTAACTTCTGGAAGCAAAAATGTATTTTTTGATGTAGATGTTCTTTGCTTCAAACAGGCAGATGATCATGATAATAGAATTACAGGTCTGTTTCAAAAGAAGATGCATAAATACTAAGTGAAGTCGTCTTCTTGTTTAGGGCTATTTGACCTGTTTAGAAAACCATTAAACACGTGTTACACTAAAATTAATAAATTAATAGTAAACTAATAATTAACATTTCAGTCAAAAAGAGAGAACAAACTAATTAATTCCACCAAGGTAAATTATTACATTTTGTTTTCAATAGCCTGAAGGAAGCCTTTCAACCACAAGCCATTTCTTTTTTTTTTCACTACTGCATTGGAACATTTGATAATAAGCATTTATGCCTCTGCAGCGAGAATACTAATACGGTCTCTTGTTTTTTCCAAGATTTTAATTAAAGACACAGATGTGTTTTACAGACCTCTGAAGTCTCACTCAACTGATGTGGCTTGTATTGGGCTTGGGCTGAGTGGACAAAGTCTGCTGATGTGCTGGAGAAATGAGAATGGCAGTGCGCCTTAGGGAAGGCAGCAGGCATGTCACTCTTGCTTGCCATGACAAGGAACACAGCAGCTGTTTACTCTGTAGTTTCTTATACTGGCTCTTGCAGGCTTTTCAGGACAGAAAATGAAGATTTGCTTTTGCAAATTCAGCAGTGTTGCTTAGCACAGAAGTGCCACTGAACTCTCCATTTAGAAAAGAGATGGTCTTAAGGTTCAAATGTAAGGCCAAGTTTGAATTTGCATTTTCCCCCAGTGCTCAGTGCTTAGGACAATTCCCATCTTTTCTAGATTAGAATATTCAATAGAAAGAAAATTTAAACATACATTTCTTGTGTTGCTCAAAAGACAGTTTTTTCCATTTTTTTCCTATCCTGCCTTCCTTTCCTTTGTTAATAGGTTGTTTTTTTGGTTTTTTTTTTCATCCTACTACTCCTCCTTCCCAGTGGGACAGCGTTGAGGAAAACCATACAAGAAAGACATCTGAATTAGCTACAGGTGAATATAAAGAAATGTAAATTTTATCAGAAGTTTTGGATTTAGTCTAGTGCTTGATTTTGTGTGTGTGTGTGTCGAAAAGATTAAGAAGCAATTAACTGAAACACAAAGCTCCAGGCTTCCCAGGATTTTTGCTGACTTCTCTAATACTAGAAGCCCAGAAGAAATGGAAAGATCAGATTAAAAGATTAGAAAATTTTTGCAATTGTTCACTGTTATTCTGATCAGGAAAAGACTGGTGCAGTGCACTGCAGTATCTTGCTTTTGCTTCCAAGAAGCAATTGAACTAGAAAAGTTCTCACAGATTATCTTGTTATTCTCATGTACTCTTAATGTTCTAATTATTTTACTTAGTTTTCTGACGACATATCTTTTGGTTTTCTCTCTATGTATTAATATGCACCAAGAAAGAAAAGAAATACAGAAATGGAAACAAAAGCTCAAATGAAGGAAGACAAACCACCACTTGGGAGTCATTGATGCTGTTACTTCCAAGAAAACCATGCACAACAGAAGCTGTTTTCCAGCCATTTAAGTACAGAATGTTCAAAACAGTATATTTCAAAGTTAATACAATTTTACTTAGGACTTAATATGAAAACACAAATAAGAAATTATATATTCTGAAAAGTATATTTTGTTACACTGCAAACTGTGAAAGATAAAAAGCTATTTGTGTAAAGAAATAAAAGATTTCAACTAAGACATTAAATTCTTAGGATTACTTAGGGTTTGCATACTGAGCATTTTTTTCCTGTTACCTCCTCCCCATCTGTTTCATTTCACCTCTTGCTCAACATGTCATGGCATTATGGGAGGCCATGGCTGATCCTCACATAGGCCACAGGCCACTCTGCTGCCCATTTTCCCCCCATAACAATACCTTGCCACATAAAACCAATGCAAAGTCTCCAAGACATATAAGAAACCCAAACAGATTAGTACATTTATCTCAGTAGGTTTCTGCAGTACATAAGCGACATTAAGCCCAGCGTTCCAGGAGGTGTTTTCACATTAGCCAAGCTGTAACATCAATAATATTCAGCATTGGTGATCAATGCTGACCCCATATTGGGTTAAGAATATTCCAGTCAAATTATTACACTAGCTGTTATGCAGTGCTCACAATTTCTTGTTTCTAAAACAGGGTACTAAGTCTGTCCTACGTTGACAGTGCTCTGCTGTCTTTTACTATATAAATGGTGTGATACCATTACTCATACTAAACATCAGGCAAACTGGGAATTTCCTGTCAGAAGTTAGTATAGAATACAGATAATCTGTCTTCTAAAGCTCAGATCTATAGCACTGCTCTCAGATAATTTTAGACTATTGACAAGCCTGAGACTCACACTGGAGGAATTCGGAGAGCGGTGACGCATATGCTTACAAATGTAGTAATTACTATATAGCTGTTGAAGTATTTCTGCTGGATAGTGTATGTCTGAGGAAACTTTTATGTAAGCCTCCAAATGTTTTGCAGTCATTGTGTTTACAAACAAATCTTTGTGAAAATTTTGAAAAATCTACTTAACATTGTATTTTGTATGTTTGTGAAACTAGTATTATTTAGGGAAGTATACATTTTCTTTATCCCTTTGTGTAAAATGGACTACTGCAGGAATAGCTAAGAAATCCATAAAAGTTAAATAATTTTTTTAGTATTTCTGCAAATCATAAGAGTAGATTTTTACTTCTGTGAGCACCTCTTCAGCCATAAGGATATATATTTCCCTTTTTCTCTCTCTCTTCAGCAGAGATTCCGACTTCACTGTTATATTCAAGACAAAAGTATTTCAGTGGTGTAGAATTCTAGATCAGAACTAAATATTCAATAAAATTAATACCTTCTACTTACCAGAGATATTTTAGCCATGAAATGCTTATATATATGACAATTCTGAGGGATTACAGCATTTCAAAATTTTTTAGACTATGAGTGAAATCATTCTTATGCTCCAACGTCTGCTTCTGTCTCAGGTAACATTTCTGAAAGGATTTCCAAAATCTATTCCTTGTGTTCACACTTTCTATATTTGTGGCCTTAGGCCACATGTAATCAAAAAAACTTACTCTTTCTAAGTGCAACAAATAATAAACAATGGCAGAAAAGTATGATACTGATGAGTATTTCATAAAATTTCATCTTAGATAGAGATTATATTTTCAGTTTAATGTTTATTTCCGTTGTAGCTTAGAAACAGTTAGATCACATGCAACTGTTTTTGACAGATAATAAGCTTTGCAGAGGTTAATAGAGTCAAGGAACATTTATGGTAAAAATAAAGGAGGAATAGAAGAGAGAACTTGCAATGGTGAGCTTAGTAGGCATATGCCAATGGCCATACATCTAGTTTAGAAGCATCCACAAAATGTCTACTTTATTTAGCATATCACTGCACTGGCCACGAAACACATTCTAATATCCTACAAAACAATTCATACCACCAGTAAAAGACCATAGTCAGAAATCTAACATATCACAGGAAGACAGAATAGATTATAGTTATTGTTAAAGTTCTAAGTCCCTACAAACTGGGAGACTTGTCCAATAAATCTAGACTGACTGAGAAAGCAGACCACATTCTATTCTCAAGGGAAACTAATATCTTATATTTCCTGACTGTAACATCAGTGTCCTAGTCCCCAAATCAAATCTCCAGATCTAAATTTGCTATCTGAAGTCTCACACTGTATACTTTACTCTTACCTCTTTTCACCCCTTTCACAAGCATTTCAAACTCCACGTGAGATCATTCACAGTTCTTTTATCTCACTGGAATGCTCCCAGAATATCACTCTTCATATGGTTAGAATCTGTCTTCCCATTTGCAGTCAAAATATATTCATGACTAATTTATAACTTTTTTGATCTTGAGCTGGAGTTATTTTGTAACTTAAGTAGTTCATCTGTATCTTGATGTTTATCCTCCTAAAGTGTTTGAAATGCCATCATACTCTCTTCTTAAGGTCTTTGCTTTAAGAAGTGAAAACATGGAAAGCCTGTAGATTTCTACATGCAACAGAGAAAATGCAGGACTGAAAATTCCTTGTGCTATCAATTTCATTCTATTTTACATCAGTCAACACTGTCATTTAATTCCTCCTACATAATGATCCTGTCACCTTCTGTATTAGTAGAATCTTCCAGCTACACTAGCTCACACATTAAAAAAAACACTCTATCTCCTTTTCCAGGTACATTCTCTGGTTTGTAGCTTGTTAATCCTGACATTTCTACTTGAAATCTCCTGTGGGGCACTCATTTCTACATCTAAATTTAAATATATTAACTCTGCAGTGTAAAGTCATCTATCAATTCCTACCATAAAAGAAGATAGTATTTGATACAACATAGCCTTCGTAAAATATTGCTGAAAATGTGACATAATCTTTATTTAGTGTCATGTTCTGAATTTTTCTTTCCTTCAAAATTTATTGTCTGGCTTAATACAGTAATGGAGCCAAGCTAACTGATGAATACTTGCCTGGAAAAGTTTTTTTTTTTTTTCTTTTTTTTTTTTGTGTGTTTGTGTGTGTGTGTGTATGCTTCTTTTTCCCCCTATTTCTGAATAGAGGTATTTCTATTCTTCAGGCACAGAAAATTTTACAGATTACTTAATAACCATACCATCAGGTTGACCATGACCAACACCCACCCAGCTTCTAGCTTACTCCTCTCTCCCAAAGGATTGGAAGAAAATAATGAAAAGGGAAAAGACTTCCCCTCACCTGGAGTATTGTGTTGAGTTCTCGTCTCTCCAGTACAAAAAAGACTGGGATCTCCTCAGAAGAGTCTAGTGGAGGGCTACAAAGATGATAAAGGGTGTGGAACATCTCACTTATTGGAAAGGCTGAAAGGCTTGGGTCTGTTCAGCCTTGAAGAAAGAAGACTCAGAGGGGATCTGATCCATGTCTCTAAATATCTAAGGTGTGGGAGGCAAAGGGACAATGCTGGACTCTTCTCAGAAGTGTGTGGTAATAGGATTAGGGGTAATGGTCATAAATTGATGCATAGAAAGATCCACACAAATGTACATGGGAAATTCTTCACAGTGAGGGTGATGGAGCACTGGAACAGGCTGCCCAGGGAGGTTGTGGAGTTTCCTTCTCTGGGGATATTCAAGACTTGCCTGTATACCTACCTGTGCCACCTGGTCTAGTTTACAGTGAAAACAAAAACTTTTCTCAGAAGATAACCAAAAAGATAAAATTGTTCTCTATTTTCTATAAGCAGGCATAATTGCATTCACATTCTGGAAAGCAGGACCTCAGCATGCATCATGCCTCCTTGGGAAGTCAAATGCTAAAGGCATGAATTGCCCCTTCCTCCATTCTCTAAGAACTAATTGCTGAGCATGATGCCATTGATATGAAACATTCTTTTCGTCAGTTTCAGTTAACAGCCATGGCTATTTTCCTTCCCAACATCTCAATCACCCCTTGTCGATTCAGTGTATGGCAAAAGCGCCAGAGAGAGAACCTTGATGCTGTGCAAGCACTGTTTAGCAACAGACAAAATGCTGTTGTGTTATCAAAGCTGTTTTAGCCACAAAATGGAAAGCACAACACCATATGGTGGTTTGAAGAATCACAGAACCATAGAATTCTAAGGGTTGGAAGTGACCTCTGGAGATCACCTAGTCCAAACCCTTGCAACCTCTCTGGGCAGCCTCTCCCAGTGCTTAGCAACCATCAAAGTAAATAAGTTTGTACTCATGTTTAGAACTTTCTGTGTTCCAGTTTGTGCCCACTCCCCCTTGTCCTGTTACTGGGCACCATTGAAAAGATCCTGGCCTCACCCAACTTGATATTCACCTCTCAGATATTTATAGACATCAAAACGATCCCCCCTCAGTCTTCTCCAGGCTGCTTGCGTGATTATACTTCCTTACATTCTACATCCTCAGCTTATATTTCCCTGGATAGATAGGTAGAAAAAGCTTTCTGGTCTACTATTCACTCCATGTGGAGTGTGAGACAGTGGATCTCTATAAGCTGAGTCAGCATAATTAAAATGTACCTCATTTCCATGAGATATTCAATAGACCCCAAATAGGGTAAAAGAATACAGACCCAAACCTCAGTTCCTGAGTTAAGAAACATAGGAAGAATAATCTGGGTATTATCAACAATTCTTTTTCCTTTTGTAGGTCACTTTTCAGACAGACTTTTGGCAATGAAAAGTTTTAAAAATACTCAGAAGATTTCCTTATTATCTCAAGATTTACTAAGTTATAAGTAGTAAGAATTACATCTGCCTTAAAGTTGGATCTAAGTTTTTGAGCTAAAAACCTAATATTTTTCATTTCTGTAAAACTAATACACAGATGAAATGTTTTGTAGGTTTGTATTTCATTTAAACACATGAATTTTATTTATTTTCATCATAACTTTTATGGTAGAGGATTGGGAATAATACACATAATTCATTATGCATTTAATTAATTTTCAGACTCCAGGATATTGAAGTTCTAGAGATTTCTTTTTTTTTTTAAGTACCTCACTCTCACTTCCTCTATAATTATTCTTTCTGAACCAAACATTTCTGAGACTTGTCTCAAAAATCTTATTTTGAAACTGAGTATGAGTGGCAGATCATCAGCATTTCTGTTTGACGGTAATGTTTCTGAGGTAGGTTATCATGAATAATACATATTTAACTTACTTAGCATAGTCTGAAAAGTTATACAAATTGCAGTAGTCAACTGTCTATATTTTCAGTTGTTTTGACAGAGAAAGTAAACTGTCTTAGCTGATGCGACACAAATGTGACAAACAGGCTACCCACAGTAAGTCTTTAAGATTATTTTCAATAATAAGGTCTGAATTAAAAGCTATTACTCATGTAAAATGTTCACAGTTGGAAGCTCCATGTTCTTAGCAGAATGCTAGCAGACAATACCAGAAAATTAGTGAACCAGGCTATGCAAACCTTATGCTATCTGCAAAACTAGATGGTATCTGGGATGGGGATACACAGACTTAAAGTGAAGACATCTGTGGTGGGCTGAACTTAGCCAGCAACTAAGCGTCAAACAGCCAGTTGCTTAGTACCCTCAGCTCCAGTGGGACAGGAGAGAAAAACAGGAATAAGGAAGTGGGAAAACTCACATGTCAAGATAAAGATAATTTAATAAGACAAAAGAGAAAGAAAGAAAACAAGTAACTCAGCAACAAATAAAACAATCTGATGACATAAAATCCACCAACTAACACCCCCACAGACTGATGCCCAGCCAGTCTCTAAGCAATTGCTACCTCACTCCAAACCACTCTCACTTCTGATCTTTTTGGGTCAGCTTTCCAGATTGTGTCCCCTTCCAGCTCCATTTCCAATCCTGGCCTACTCATCAGAGGGGTAAGAGTAGGAGAAAGAAAAGCTTTTGAGCTCTGAGAGGACTGTTCAGCAATAGTCAAAACACTGATGTTTTATCAACACTGTTTTAGACACATATTCAAAATACAGCAGAGAGTGGGCTATGAAGAAATTCAATCCCTTCCCAGCCAGCTCTCAGCCTGACTCTTCAGTCTACTCACCATCTATGTAGAGAAGTAAAAACCTGAAAATATAATCCACCTATACTTTTTCAGACTTCTATCTTAGGTTGAGATGAAAAGTGTCACCCAAGGAAAACTATGCAACCCATAGATATGCACATCTTAAAGGCCAAGTGGACAACAAGATAGCCATGAGCCTGCAGTGCACTGTCCCAACCAAAATGGCCAGCAGTCTCCTGGATTACATGAGGAACAACAATGCCAGCATGTTGAGGGAGATGATTGGTTCACTCTAATCAGGCACTGGTGAGAAATGTCTGGAATTCTGTGTCCAGTTCTGGGCTCCCAGTACAGCAAGACAAAGAGAATTAAGAAACTGAATCATCTGTCATATAATTGAGGAAAGGCTGAGAGAGCTGGGACTGTTCAGCCTGGACTCTTCTAAGTAGTGTCCACTGGCAGGACAAGAAGAAGCAGGCATGCAGTAAAAATAAATGAAAAAATAAATAAATTCTATCTGAACACAAGGAGTTGCTATTTTATTGTGTGTGTGGTTGGCTACTGGCATATGTTATACATTATAGGGAGAGATCGTGGAGTCTCTGTCCTTGTAGATAATCAAAAGCTTTCAATTTATTCCATAAATTCATATATCAGCAGGAATTCCAACAGTCATATAATTGTTGCTTAGTACATCAAGGTAGTAGTAGTTCATTGCAGAACATCATAGTATTTATTTATAAATTAATGTTCAATTAATATTAGTGTTTGTTGCTGTTATTTCTGCTGTTATCTAAAATCATTTACTCTAAAACCATGTTGCAGTTGCAGTAGATAACCTCAAAGGTTCTTTCCAACCTTAACTTCTCTAATTCTGTGATTCTGCATCTGAGATATGTTATTTTAAGGTGCAACTAAGGTGGATTTAGCTTTGGTATCACATCTGGCATACTGTGTCTGATTTCATTTACAATAAGGTTTATTCCAGATTCCAAAATAAAAATAACTTCAAACCTTGCTCCCTTCCCCCCCAAAATGAGAAAGATATATATATATATACACACATATATAAAAAAAAGAAAAAATGCTTTAATTTTTCCATCAAGGGGAAAAAGCGACCATAATGTACTCCAAAACATTTAGTCAGAAATAACTTGCTGCAACTCATTTAAGGCTATTGCATGCAAAAAAAAAGAACCATAGACTGAAGTCACCTTTATTCTTGTTTACATAAAGAGCTAGCTATTTTAAGTGGTGCTGAAATAAGCATAACCAATTGTAGTGCCAAGTATTACACCAGTGTATTTGGCATATTGACTTATTGCGTGTGATACATAATCTGACAAATTTCCAAACAAACATTCTGGAAACAATTACAAGTAAGCAAGCAACCCTGAGCAAATACCATTGAAGTTTTAAATTGCATTTTGGTCACCCACGACCATTTAAAAAAAAATGTTCGTCAGGATTTTTATGCCTAGAGCAAAGAAAAGAGGTTTTGCTGTCCTGCCAAGTGAGAGTTTAATGTTGTGAATCATTAGGAGGCATACACATTAGTTTAAAAAATAATTGTTTGGTTTATAGTCACTTGAGGCTATAGTCTCAATCAGACCTCAGCTGTGGTGGGCTACAAGAACATACAATACAATATAAATACAGTTTGTTGATATATCACTGACAGAAGCATATGTTACACTATTAACTTACAAAACAAACATGTGAAATTGTTACCAAAGAAGGAAAAATACTGCAACATTCAAAAAATGTATTCCAGATTACTTTGAAAAAACTGCTGTATTTGTAGACGTAGTTTATAATTTTTTACATCTATGAGATTTAAAAATAATAGCAAACTACTAAGTATGTGATCAGCAAATAACAATTGTCACAGAACCTAACCCAATAATTTTTACCAAATTTTGACATTATCCTGGAAGGTATACAATGATGTCTATTGCTATTTATTCAATATGTAGTCCTTCAAGTATAATCAAGGTTATGAGCATGGAAAAACTTGAAAGTGATTTTTTCTTTATTGTTTTGAGTAAGCATGTATTTTTGCTCTTATTTAATCTATAAGGCTCAAGAAACTCTTTCATGGCAGTTGAAGCTATGAAGCCATGACATCAAGATCACCAAGAACCTCAAAATAAATTTCACTAAGTAGGAAGATGAATTAGACCCTGTATAACTTGAACAACAAATTACCGAGGGGTTGTTAATGTTTATTATCTTCACCAATATAGCTAAACTGTTTGGAAACTAGAGATTTTGCCAGAATAAGGAGTATCAGAGTCTTGGTTTTAATAGTAAACATCCAGCAGTTCAATAAAAGAACAGGTAGAGTTAAAAATTATCATGCCAACACCATAATGGTAAAATGATTCTCAAGCATAAATCCACCACTGCGCTTACTGTAATAATTAGATTCAGTGGAAGCAAGGCACAATAGTCAATTGTGCTACTGAATTTTCTAATCAAGAAAATCTCTCTCTGAATTAAGAAAATACTATCAATATGTCTTTTAGTGCATTTAGTAGTTGGGATGTGATTGTAGATGTTACATGGAAGAAGTGGCCTCTTCAATGTAGTTATTTTTACTCTGGTTGATTTGTAATTGATTTTGGTCTTAAAAACAAATTGAGTATTTCCATCAGAGGGACTTTTTAAACCTTTTTGTCAGTACCCATTATGGAAGCAGAAAGAGTAATACCAACCAAATTAACAAATTGGACTCCCCCTAAAATATTTAAATAGTTTGTGAATTAATTTATTTTTATTCTACATTACTTTGAATAGGAAATGTAATATATTTTCCTTCTGAGAGAAGCATTAACAAATTAATTACTCTACTCTCCTAACATTACACTGCCATAAATCTGTCTCACCTGTGTTAACAAATCAAAGCACTGGACAGAGAAACACAAGAATGGAAGGGACAGTAGAGATATTGGACCAAGTTGCCTTCACAGCTGGAGGCAATCTTGAAGTAGCTATATTTAGTCTATTGTGTTAATTTATTATTTTGTAGTAATTGTTCATGAAGATTCAAATGGTAACCATTTCATGTTGCTTACCTTACAGACCACACAACACATTCTAATAATGTATAGCATAATTAAACATATTAAAAGATATAACCACTAACTGACATAGCTGTTAAGTTCACAATTCCATCAGTATTTAATATTATAACTGCAAGCAATACAATGTACTGTGGACTATGAACATAGTATTAATTTTTTTATTGTAAACTTCACCTACGTATAAAAATTATCTTGTAAGCTAGAAGTTAGAGCTGGTATCCATTTTTAACCCAGTATATGTATTTATAAGTAAAATACTTCTTTAAAGCTACTAATAACAAGCATGATTGGGTCACAGAAATGTTAATACCATCAAGGTTTTTCACATTTCTCCACTTTTGTTTCCCCCTTTTATCCTATTTACATGTTCTTATTCCCATATAATAAAAGTTTTGGTCTCTGAGTGTTATCATTGATAGGGGAAAGAAGACACAACATTTTGATTATTTCCTTCTCCACCACTGTCACCTTGCCAAACACAACATTCCTGTTGCTCTTTATTTAAAACATTTGTTGTTACATTTGCAGGTAATCTGAATCTCTTTACAAACTCGTGGAGAATTTTTATAAAGGGATTAAACTCCAAAGATAAACAAAAATGGGATTGCTGAAGTAATTTTTTTTTCCTCTATCTTTCCATCTGCATGTACAGTATTCCTGCCATTAAGGAAGAAAGACTGGGAAACTCTTTGGCCCTTACAGAAAAATGCAGCATCCACTGAAAAACTTATCACTGGCAGTATATGGAACTTTAGAGTCATAGGATATCTCAAGTTGGAAAGGACCCACAAAAGTCATTGAGTCCAACTCCTGGCTCCACATAGCACCACTCAAATGTCAGACCACACGACTAAGAAAACCGTCAAGATACTACTTGAATTCTGGCAATCTTGGTGCCACAAACATTTCACTTGGGAGCCTGTTACAGTGCTTGACTACCCTCTCAGTGAAGAAACTTTTCCTGACTTCCAACCAAAATCTCCCATGTCACAGCTTCATGCTGTTGCACTGGGTTCTGTCACAGGTCACCAGAGAGATAAGATCAGTGCCTGCCCTGCTACTCCCTTTGTGAGAAGCTGCAGACTTGTGTTGTGAACTCTCCTTGGCCTCCTCTTCTCTGGGCTGTAAAAACCAAAAGATTTCAGCCACTCCTCATATGTCTTCCCCTCTAAACCCTTCATCACCTTCCTAGTCCTCCTTTCTGTGCTCTCCAATGGTTTTATGTCTTTTTTGTACTTTGGCACCCAAACTTGCACACAATGCTCAAGGTGAGGCTGCACCTTCATTCCTACAATTGCTTGCACATTCATTCTCAAGTTGAGTGCAGTGTATAGGAGGACAGTTACTTCCCTCAAACAGCTAGCAATGCTGTGCTTGATGCACCCCAGGATACAGATGGCCTTCCTGATTGCCTGGACATATCATTTATTCATACTCAACAGCTGACCAAGACCCACAGGTCCTTTTCAGTGGAGCTGTTTCTAGTGTCTCATCCTCCAGCCTATATGTACAGCCAGAGATGCCCCTTTCCAGCTGCAGAATCTTGCATTTACCCTCATAAATCTTCATGCAGTTGGTGATTGCCTCACTTTCTAATTTGTGTAGATGTCTAGAAGGCCTCTACACAAACAGCAGTTGACTGAATCAACAGCTCCTTTAGAGCATCATCAGCAAACTTGCTCAAAGCATTTTCTAGTCTTACTCTAAAGTCATATATATTTCACCATACTGAATGAGCTCCAGTATTGACCCAAAACTGACACAACTATGGGGAAATACTCCTTCCTTTGAAGTAGGAATAACTTCTGTTCATCTCAATGAGCATAATGGTACAGAGGACAAGCAACATGATCCAGCATTTTTGTGAGCTCTCATTCTAGTATATGGATTTTTCTTCCATTCATTCAGCACAGCGGAAAGAACTCTCTTGGCATTTAAATACCTAGAATTTAATAATGTTGCTGCATGTTCCCTGTGTTATTGGCTAAAGGGAAATCTCATTCAAGCTGACTTTCCTTATTCAATCCTCTTTGTAACCTGAGATGGACAGGCTACAATACACTGAAGAGCAGAGCTTCAAGGTGTTCATTGTTCAGCAGCTGCTGGAAGCTGTTTGAAGTAATGTCATTCCTTTTCTCTCATCATTTCTCGGCATACATTTAGACCTCTTATCAAGCAAGACTTTCTACATCTAAGACCATTCATGAAGTAACAGTTCATCTTGCTGTAGTTTAATCTCATTAAAGAAAACTATCCTACAAGACTTCTTACAAGTATAGTAGAAACTTGCAATAAATATTTCCTGTTGCTTCAGCAACTGCAATGACAACTTTGTCAGATCCAACTCTCTTTTCAGAGTTTATTTTGAATTTCTGTGCAGTAAACATGCATCTTGGGAGGAGGAGAGAGCACACTGTAAATAAAGCAGTTTCTTAGAGCATGAAGTCATTGATGAATCAAAAGAAAAACATTCAAAAACATCAAATTTTCCTACTCCCCTTTTTAACCTAAAAATTGGGTGTTAAAACAACCCCCAAAGAATAAAATGAAATTAAAAATCATCTGAGAATTCTCTTAAATTAGAGATCCTCCTCCTGACACTCAGGGGCTGTCTGAAATTTGATGAATGCATGCTCAGCCCAGAACTCAATGATTCTTTATTTATTTATTTTGACTATGAGATGACAAAAGACAGGTCTAAATTAAATGCTACATCCACTGATGTGCAAGCTCAACACAGGAATCAGCAGTACCATACAGAATCGTGTTCAAAAATGTAATCACCACCTCTGCTTCTAAAACAAGGACTTCGTATTTAATGCAGGCATTTTGTGTTACATGGTATACCTAAGTAAACTCCAGATACTTCTTAGAAGATGAGTGTCCATCACAAGTGGAGAATTTCTCCAGCCAAATAAAGGAAATCGGCACCCATCCCTGTGGATGGAAATTTAAGCAGCATCTTCATAAGAACATTATGCAACTCCCAAAGAAGACCTCACCACTCCTAAAGCATAATGGCCTGAATTTCTTATTCAGGATGTCAAATTCCTCACAGATAGAACACAGATTCAAGTAGTTGAACATCTGTGATTCCAATAGCTTCAAGCCAGGAGTAGAATTCCAGGGAGCTATGAGCACTGGGCTACTGCAGAAGAGAAAATAAGATGGAAGCCAAGGTTAACCCAGAGTAGATGGATATGTCACGAAAAAGAGCCTGACCACAACGGGTAGAGAAGTGTGCTACTATACAGTGCCCCAGCAGACACAAAGTCAGGAATTAGACTTGAGGTCTGTTTGGACGTGACAGAAAACAATTAACACTGATCTTCATAGGTAAACGTGGGAAGTATGGGATAGAAGAGTGGATGGTGAGGTAGACTGAGGACTGGCTGACTGGAAAAAGCTCAGAGGGTTGTGATCAGTGATGCAGTTTAGTTGTAGGCCTGTAATCAGCAGTGTTTTCAGGAGTCAGTACTGGGTTCAGCATCTTCATACAACATCTTTATCAGTGACCTGTATGAGGGAATAAACTGCACCCTCAGCAAGTTTGCAGGTGATACAAAGCAGGGAAAACTGGCTGACACACAGAAAGCTTGTGATGCCATTCAGTGAGAGCTGAAATGTCTAGAGAGTTTTGTGGAGGGGAACCCAATGAGGTTTAAAAAAGGCAAAAGTGGAGTTCCACACCTGGGGAAAAATAAGTGCATACATAAATAGAGATTAAGGGCTGATCTGCTGAAAAGGAACTCTGCAGAAACAGATCTGGGCCTTATGATTGACAACAAGTTGGCAATGAGCTATTAGTGTGCCCTTGTGGCCAAGATGAACAGTGGTTATCACTGAATGCATTAAAAAGGGTGTGGTCAGCAGGTCAAGGGAGGCTATCCTTCCCATTTACTCTGCATTGGTGAGGCCACATCTGGAATACAGTGACCAGTAGTAAATTATTCAGTTTAAGAAAAAACAAAACTTTTTCTAGAAAGAGTCCAGCAGAGCATCACAAATATGATGAGGGGTCTAGAGCACCTCCTGCAGAAGGGAAGAACATTTATAATGCTTATAAATACTTAAGGAGTGTAATACTTAAGTAGGTAGGACCAGGCTCCCTTTAATGGTGCCCGCCAACAGAACGAGGGGAAATGGGCACAAATTGAAACACAAACATGAGGACTAACTTTACTTTGATGGTTACAGAGCACTGGAATAGGCTGCCCAGAGAAGCTGTGGAGTATCGTTCTCTGGAGATACTCAAGACACACTTGGATGTTTTCCTGTATAACCTACTGTAGGAAACCTGCAGGGTCAGACTTAGAGGGCTCCAGAGCCTTCTTCTACCATCTATGATTCTATGATTGTGATTCTCTTAGCACCTGCAACATCACTAGAGCAAGAACTGATAGTCCTAGCCAGGCTGAAATGAGGCTTAGTGGCAACAAGAGTAGTTGGGAGATGCCCAGCTGAGGTTGGGCATGAACAATCAGATCTGTGTGTCATCAGAGCATGAAAGATACTGCAGGAAAGTATCTATTAACTAGTAGCTACAGGTTTCTCAGACTGTGTTCAGTCACTATTTGCCGAAAATACAGTTGTGTTTGCATTACATTTTCTTTTTCACTTGGTTTTATATCATGGCATTATAAGACAGTATTAAAAAATACTTCCACATCTAATACTGCTTATCACTTAGTATTGCATGACTTTAATAATTTCCAAAGGTGAATTACCACCGTTTCTCTAGAGGAAATGGAGAACAGCTGGACATCCAAAGTCCAATGTCAGAATCTGCCACCAAAACAGTACAACTACCTAAGGTAATTAAATTTGGACGCTACGCCATAAAAATGTTTTCTCAGGACTAGTTTGTACAAGGCTTCACTTGTATGTAGTAAAACCAGCCCTGTGACAACAAAAAGGAGAAAAAGTATAAATAAAGGTTGTGTTTGCATTGTAAAATGAAGGAAAACCAAGGCAGACCTCAGTCTGAAGATTTATTATCCATATAGTGGAATTATATGATTTGCAATCATTAAGCTTACAAGATCATGAGCAATTCCAGCTGTTTCCTGGAAATTATAAGATGAATTTTGGAGAGTCTGTATTTGCAGAAAAATATTCCTTGCTTAATTTTTACATACTAAGTTTTGTCCTGAAAATTAAAAACCAAGGTTCAATTAGTCAGCTCAATTACTCAATACAGATGCAAAGTAGTTCCATATGTCAATTGCATTAGTCATTATAATTATTGATTTTCTAATACTGTTTTACTTTTCCTATTCAATTACATTCTTACATGTTTTCATTTCCTTTACTGGCGATTGATGTCATCGTGAGCCTATGACTACAGTGAAAATAAGTAATTTTTCATATCACAGTGTAGAGATACTGTGTAGCAGCGTAGGCCCCCTGTGGATGCTCCTGCAGACACTCCTGCAGACAATGTGGTACATACAAGAAACAAGAGCCTATCATGCTTCTTTCTTTTCCCCAATTCTTTTTGGGGCTCAAAAAGTTTGAAACAAGGACAAGAAAACAACTTCTTAACTTCCTCTCACATAGTACCAACATATCTGTGTCCCATTCCAGACCTCTTTCATAACACCACTTGCATAACTGTAAATTGTTCGAGAGATTTGTGGTAATCCTATCTATGATGTCTTTTAAGTACATGAATGTTAAATATTTTTAAACAGGTAGGTAGACAGAAGAGTGGTAATCTATCAGAATGAGGCTATTCTGTTTAAGAATAAAAATGGAAGATTGGAGGCTATGTTTCTAAGAAACACTTAAGAAAGCCATCCCAGCTTGAAGCAATATTCTCTGGGCCTTAGAAGAAAATCTCTTATAACAATTTGTGTACATATTAATTTATATATCCTCCGTAATATGAACCCATACTTGAAAAAAATACATCCTCACTGTAATTTCTACTCCTTTATGAAATACTTGACTTTTAATATCTTCTTTGAATGTGAATGTGTCCACTCTGGCACATTCTGGACATTTCCACAGATGAATATTTTTGAAGTTTTATTATTTGTCATAACAAAACTTTAAGTGTGATCCACCACCAATGTGTTTTTTCACCTTTTTCAGTTGTCTCTCTGGATCCATACTTTTTTGTTTTGTTTTTTCATTGGGAACAAAATCTGATATTTCTTCTACACGGTAATGAGGGCCACTCAAAGAAACTGTTTCTCTGTCTTTTATTTACAACCAGGTTTTCATCCTAGTTACTGTTAACTGCAATTTTTTTTTATTTTTTTTACTGAGTCATTAGAGTCCTCTAGACTTTTTAATGCAGTGGGCTGTCATCAAACAAATGGTAAGAAATAAAACAGTCACAAGGTCTATAGTTAACTAACCTAAAAAAAACCATTCAAAGTGTTTTAATACCTTAAATCAAATGTCTAACAGTGATAAGTTATGAGATCTATCAAAAGGAAGAAAAAAGATTTATTCAGGACCAGTCAAATTACTGAGTGTTATTTAATATCCTGTTAATCAAAACAATATCTTGGCACTTCAGTAAAATCTTACAACCTTCTCCTCACAGTAGATTAGTTTCCACAAGTCTTTATTGGCTATGGTTTAAACAATGACATTTCTGTAGAATACATTACAGAGGAATTCACGTCATTCATTTCTATCAGTCTTATACACTACCTTGGAAATCCACAAAGTTTAGAAAAAGTGTCATGACTAAACATACTTTGCCTATAGCTTAGGCGACTCTTGAAACTACTTAATTCCCCCTCTCCTACAGACATTTTTCTGTTCCTGAACTCCAAAATTCATTTCATTTAGTCCCTCTTAAAACTGGAAGAGGTGGTCAACACGAAGTATGCCATGCATATTTTTTCCTGCATGCTAAAACATACCCATTTTTTATTAGTTTGAATTTGTTTTGTTTTCAAGTAGAGGTGATTCAATCCTAGTCTTTCATTCATAAATAGATAGAATCACTCAAACATAGCCTAAGTATCCTTCTTCAAGGAGAACTATGACTCCCTGCATAGGTCTATTAAATAGAAAGACATTAGATACATAGACATGTACTTTCTACATGTCTGAGTGCTTTATTACTACTTTTTATTACATCCACACTCCTCTTGATTTTTTATATTTACCTATGTTTGTTCAAAGCTATTCTATTTATTCCTATTTTCAGAGGAATTTTGAAAGCTTTAATCAGGCAGGCTGCTATCTACAAATCAGATGCCATATTTAAATATTTCCCAGACACAGAAAAGAATGGTTTCTTTGCCTTCTTATTTTCTCATTGTCAAAAAAAGCTTCTGGACATCATTCACTACTGTAAGGAAGATATTTCTAACATGTCTTACACAGTGTAGCTCATAGATTCCCTTGAGTGGAAGTACTAACCTATTTCCAAAAAGTAAACACAGATAGCTAGATAAGGTAGAGTGGAGAAATTCCTATCTACTCAGGCTTTCAATTCAAAACTGCTTTGCCTTCTTTCTTCACAGCCTCTATGGAAGACCTCACTTTTGCTTTTCTTTACAGTCAAATTTTCAAGTACTTTTAGTAGATTCCATTCATTTGTAACTGTCTAATTCCACTTCTAGCAGATTTTATTATCACATCTAAACTCTAGGAGATGTATAAACTCTGGAAATACGTAAGCACAAATGTCTGCATCCACTTTACCCACTCTGTTTAAAAATAAAAACAGTCTCAAATGAGCTACAGAAATCTGAAAACCTAAAAAAAAAAAAAAAACATGCACTGAAGCAAGCATTGCTGAAATGCTTGAGAGACTCTTTAAACAGCAAAAGAAGAAAAAAATGCAGTTGCGCAAATAAGCAGAAGACAGATGTTGCACTGACCTCCCACTCATTGGAACTAAGCTGCCAGTGTTGTTACTCTTCTGCAGCTGTTTCCAATGGTCAGGTGGGAAGCCAGTGCCTAGGAGGCATCATACAAGGAACTGCTATAATAAACTGACATCTTTATGGAAGAAGTCCAAAAATGATCTGAAAATGTAGACAATATCACCATAGTAATTGAGGGAGATGATTTTCAGTTTCAATCATTCTGCAAAAAGGCAAAATATACATCTGGTACAGAAAATACATGCTAGCAGCACTTATATAAAGAAAAATCAAAAGGTATGTTCCTACAAGATTCTCACAGCGGCTATTGAACAACAAGTTCTCTGGTAAGCAGTTTGTAAGCATCTTGGATCCCTGTTCTCTTCCAAATTCATATTCTTCCATGTCCTCTGTGATCCCATGACCACAAAGCTGAACACAAAGTGCATAGCAAGATAATAGATATAATACAGAATGCAAATAATACTTTTCATAGAAATACACAAAACCACACAGCGAACAGCTAGAGGCTCCCAGTCACTGAGTCCCACTCTGCAGCACTGATTTTCCATTGGAGTACTGAAGGTAAAAAATGGTACACACTAGTCCTGATGTGAAAGATTGTTCTACGGAGTTCCAGTTTCTGCCCTCAGTTTAAAGACACTCTCAGAAGTTCCTTCTTCTGTTTCTGAAGCACCTAAATTAGTCTGACCTTAGCAGCAACTAAGCAACTTGAGATACTCTGCAAGACTTTTGACTTGAGTAACACTGGACAGCCTCATTTTCCTGTCCAGCAGAAGCTAGCTGATAGCTAGTCTCCATAGCCTAAAATTGGGTACTGCTGCTAGAACACAAAGAATATTTTTGGGACATCCTTATTAATCTCACAGCTCTTACTTTTGTTACTGAAGCATTCAAGAAGCTTTATACTGTGAGGTCCCTTAAAGCTTCACAAAAGCATAACTATACATTAAGAAGAGATGAGGAAGTAAAAAGCAAAACTAGACTTGGAATATCATGAAAACTGATGAACATAAAGGAAAGGCTTAGAACATTTTAGAATGGATCACAAGACTGAAAGTCCAGGAATACATAATAGAGTGTCAATGGTTTACCAGGCTGGATCGGCCCGGTTCCGTGACGATTGGTGTGGGGGACCCGCAGATCCACGCCCCAGGAAAGGGAAAGGGGGAAAGGGAAAAGGAAAAAGGGAGATGGGCCTAGAAACAAAACAGTGGCAACGATCTGAGGAGGAAAGCTAATTTACTAAATAAGATATCAGAAAGCAAAATAACACAATATAATACAATATAATTGGAATTGAAGCTAATAAATCAAATAAAGTGAGCAAGAGAGAGAGTGTCCGATAAACCGAAGGCCTTATGCTAATGCTGAAGGCGATACGGCAGCGAGCACCCACTGCTGAGTCGATCCCGAAGGAAAGAGAGTGTCCCGTGACCGCAGAGAGTTTTTATCTTTTCCCTCTGAGCAAAAAATACGTAAAAATGCAAAGCATCGCAAAGTCCTCTGGGGAATGTAGTTCTTCTCTTCTGAGACAGGTATACCCAAAAATATCAATGATCTATGGAGCTGGAGTATTAACTCTTTAACTCTTAATGCACTACATGTTGTTATGATGTGGAATACCAATACCAAAAATCATAAAACCATGACATAGAGAAACACTAAAATTTTGGTAAACAGAATTCGCTAGGACTAAAGAATGTATCCCTACCTACCGACCCAGGGGCCCAGCAGACCAGGAGCTCTTGGGATGCTTGCAATAATGGGGCATAACAGAAGCCTTGGAAGAATGATCTGGGAAAATTGAGTATAAATGTGGGATTAGACAGTAAAACAAGCAGTGGACCTAAACTGGAAAATGCATTTGAGACTCAAATCGTTGGGGAAAAAAAATGTATAAAAAAGAAGGGATTTAAATTACGAACACTTTCGAAGAACAAGGGAATTGTAACTGCTAATAAGCTTCCTCAAAGTCTTCTTTTCTTTTAGTTTGTTAAGAAATGTAAAATCAAAATCTAAAAGAAACTTATATAGACAATGAAACAACATGAAATACTTCTGTATGCTGGCCACTGGTTTCATTTTCCTCCCTGCTGTATTTCCTTGACATCAGGATCACTTGTCTTTTTTTTTTTCATAAATAAGACAGCAAAACTCTGCAGTAACTTGCAGCAGACAGTGAAAATACTTCATGTTTTTGATTCATTTTCTTTCTAATACCCTTTAACCCACATGCAAAAATAATTTTTTATTGCCTTAGTATTCGTTTCTTAAGGAAACCATCAACCTAAGATAGCAAAAGAGAAAGAAAATATTTATTTTAGCTGTAGATAAAGTGATAATCAATAATCAGATAGTAATCAACTATTTACTAACTGCTTATTAACTGTTTATGTAAGGTACAGTTTGGACAGATCTAGATAGTGGACTTTTCTAATCAGTTTAAAATTATGTTTAGGTATAAAAAACAGGTCTACTGTTTATACTAAATGCTCAGATCACTAACAAGTAAAAAGTCGAATGATGGAAGAACAGAAAAAATTATTCGCATTGCACAGTAGGAAATTCAGAAAATTGCAAAAAAAGCCTACAAAAAAATAGCATCCATGGAAATATTTCTAAGTGTTTTGTTTATAAATTCTTATGAACTTCTACTTTGGGTTTGGGAATCTTCAACACAGAAGTTAATAATTGTAAGAAAGAATAATAAAGGAGACAAAAATGGAAAATAGAGGTTGATAGTTCATATACATCAATTAATAAATAACAATCAGTATGTATACTAGTCTTAAACAAAAGACCTTAGGAAATGTTTAAGGGATATTATAAAAGAATGAACCACTTTTCCATACTCTTTGAGTATGAGATATAAAATATGAATATTTGCAAATTTATAAGCAGTATTTGTTAAATATTGGAAACAACATTGAAAGAAAGACAAATCATTGGTATAAGTAGTTAATTACATTTTATAGCTGGTAAGAATTGATGTAGCAGCTTCAAACCTGTTATTATAGGAAGATTTATGAAGCTTTGCAGGACAAATAAAACTTTGTAGTGTATGAAGCGATGGAAGAATAAGGGAAGTATGGAGATTGCTCTAAAGTAATGCCTACTATTTCCGTGGACAATACAATAGCTACAAAGAGCACAATAACACTGTTTGATAGAGCAAATTCTCAGCTATAAAATACTGTTTTTCAACATTGTCACCATCATTAACTCTACATTTTCACCAGCGAGAGTCAGCAATAGCCTGCATGTCATGATCTTAAAATCTGCATGGCCGTCCAGAGCATGACTTCCAAGTTGCAGCTGCCACTGCTGAAGCATAGCACACACCATCTCAATGGACTCATATCCACTGTTTGGGCTCCATACACATTCAATAAGCATCAAAGGATGTAAATTAGTCTAATTTTTTCCAGGAATTCAATGACACGCTTTTGCTTCATAGACACTTCCATGTTACGTACCATTTAATCAGATTGCCACTCTGCTACCTTCCGAGACAAGGCAATAAAGTGTAATGGAATATTGATGAGAAGGATCAGCCTCTACTGCCATAGCTCCAGTATTTATCAAAGACATCATGGACCAGCACGACAAAATAGGAGGCATTATTTTCAAAACAGCCAATGTAGATATGAGAAAAGGGAACTTCTAGAAATTAAGGGACTTAATCAAGGCAGTAGCTTAGAAAAAAAGTGCACTACAATATGAATGGCAGAGAGTGGAACATGAGTTTGTATCATACAATTTTGGATCATAATGTACTGAGTCTGAGGAAGTAATATAGAGAAATGCTGTTGGTTTAAGATTCATCACTCAAAAAAAACTTACAAAAAATCCTCGATGTAACATTGTAAATACAGCCTGACTTGCAGTTCCATTCAGTTTTCACTTGTGCTAAGACAGCACTACAGCCTGGACAGTCTCATAGTTCTGTGGCATCAGTAGTTTTGTACAAAAAGTAGATTTAAAAATTATGAGATGCTTGGAAACCATGCAAAGAACTGAATAACTTAAAAAAACACATTCCTTCTTCCCCTTCTGAGTCCCCTTTTTTGAAAGTATCTTGAAAGAAATCAAAGGCTGATATCTTGTCTTCTCAGTACCAGTAGTGGTTTCATCTTACTTGAGTATCTACATAGTATAAATGAACTACATACCCTCAGCTCACTTCACAATCAGGTAGAAGAAACTGGTCATTATGACTGAAAAATCTTCTAACTTCTTTTTGGCATTCACAGCAGTGGATGAAAAATTTTATCAAAAAATTCTCATTTCTCTTCAGTAACCATGAAGGATTTTGGAGGTTATAGGCTTAGATTAAATATTCTTTGTTGTAGATAACCATGTTTAGGGCAGGTAAATACATTTGTCACTCATTTAAAACAGGCAAAATAAAATATCACAGGAGGATAATTTCACCATATTTCCACAGCAACTTAATTTCCCAATAGTTTCACCACAGAGATTTTTCCCATACTATTAAAAACCAGTCTTTTCACCACCTGTTTTAATCAACAGGTTGGAAAGAAATCAGATCAGCATAGCAGCTGGAACTATCAGTTCCACTATTCAGTAGCTGGTATACATTTTAGAATTTTTTAATAGAAGGGAGTAGTGATCAGTACTTCTAAAATACCTTTGCCATTCAATATTCTGCCCATGAGTTACAATGTTTTGTATGAACATATCAACTGATATTCTGGCACATAAATACTCCAGCATGTCTCCTACAAGTACAAAATAAGTATTTACTACAGCCAAATAACTAACTTTCTATGCATGCTTTTAGCTGACTAATAACTAGTCCTGTAATAAATAAAAAGGTAGATGGGCCTTTGTCAACGGTTTACCGGGCTGGATCGGCCCGGTTCCGTGACGATTGGTGTGGGGGACCCACAGACCCACACCCCAGGAAAGGGGAAGGGGGAAAGGGAAAAGGGAAAAGGGAGATGGCCCTAGAAACAAAACAGCGGCAACGATCTGAGGAGGAAAGCTAATTTACTAAATAAGATATCAGAAAGCAAAATAACACAATATAATACAATATAATTGGAATTGAAGCTAATAAATCAAATAAAATGAGCAAGAGAGAGTGTCCGATAAACCGAAGGCCTTACGCTAACGCTGAAGGCGATACGGCAGCGAGCACCCACTGCTGAGTCGATCCCGAAGGAAAGAGTGTCCCGTGACCGCAGAGGGTTTTTATCTTTTCCCTCTGAGCGGAAAATACGTAAAAATGCAAAGCATCGCAAAGTCCTCTGGGGAATGTAGTTCTCCTCTTCTGAGACAGGTATACCCAAAAATATCAATGATCTATGGAGTTGGAGTATTAACTCTTTAACTCTTAATGCACTACATGTTGTTATGATGTGGAATACCAATACCAGAAATCATAAAACCATGACAGCCTTTTAGGTGAAAGTGACAAAATTTGTTCCAAACTATTTCTCAGGGAACAGAAACATAAGATACCTTCTAGTTTTCAGATGTATTATCTGATCAACTATAGAGAAGAACAAAGAGAAAAGGTGGCCAGCATCAAACAATTTGAACAGAATAGAGAAGGTGTTTTATACAAGGGCTGCCTCAAGTGTAATACGATGTTCTGAAGGGAAGCAAAGATTTTTTATGAGTGCAGTGCAAGCTCTTGTTCATTGTGGGCAAAAAAGCAAAACTAACGGTGTTTTGTAGACAAGAATTTGCTCTATCGACTAGTTGTGCTATTTGTAGCTATAAAATTTCCACAGAATTAAATAGGAGGCATTACTTCTGGAGCAACTGACATTTCTCTAGAATGGTCTAGAAAGAATCCAGAATTTGAATGAAGAAAATTTGACTAAAAAAGAGTGGTAACTGTGCAATTCTCATACCAGAATATCTGAATCTGATATCACACTGAGAGGCATCAGTTTCAGAAGCCTATCAGACTAGGTCTTCATCTTAACTTAGTCCTTAGGACTAAGTCTGTGGAGAGGGCAATTTCCTTTAAGCTATTTCAGTGCTTTTTCATCACTGTCTTTTATCATCATCTCCTTGGGGGGCTACCAGGGGCCCATCAAAGGCAGAATCAAAGAAAACTCATGAAGTCCTTTTTAGCTGGAAAGTAATTCTTGAACCTGAAGCCAGACATCTCTGTAGCAATGCTTTGGGTAGTGACAAAGAGAAATCTGGAATCTCTCTCTGAGGTTCTCTTGTTAATATCTTCAGGCTGTGTGGGACAACTGCCAAATGGAACTTTCACCCATAGCCATTATCTTCAGTGTATGCCTTTGGTGTTCCTTCTGCTGGATATTTGTATGCAGAACTTTTTGAGTAGCAACTGTAAAAAGCAACATGTATAAACAAACATTTCTTGTTCTCTCTGTGCATAAATATAGGCAAGGCTCCAGTGGAAAAGCACCTTAAGTGACAGCCTTCTCCTTGTGTATCAAACAAATTTCTACATTGCCACAAAGGAAAGACAGACAGGAATGGGAATTACCCTTGTAAAATGTTTCTATCTGTGGTCTGTGCATATATGTTTTTGTTATATTTGTAATGTATTTTTTTAGGCAACTATGCAGGACCTCCTTGAGGAAAAAAAAACAGTAATTCACATTTTGAGCTTTCTCAGAGCACGAAACTAGCAGCAACAAGCAAGCTGTACTAACATTACAGAAATCCATACTACACATTAATCCTTTCAAATTTAGATGTAGAACAATTGTTTTCTCTATAATAATGAAAACACTCAGCGCTCTAAGAATGAACTTTACTCACATTTCTGTATGTCACTGTTTCTACAAATACTTAAGAACATTTTTGTACTGCATTTGTTTCACTTAATATTTGTCTATCAAGATTTTTGAAGGAGGCATAATTAATCTATGTTTCCATGAGGTATAAGTCTATAGCAAAAAGTTTTTACAAAGCAATTTGGAAAATATATAATTTCAGCACTTGCATAACTCTCAGGCGAGAGATATAAAATGGGTGACAAACACCTGTGATGAAAATGGAATACCACATTTTGAAAGTACTACAAATGATAAGTCATTTAGTGCTTGCAGAGCTATGGATACAGAAAATTGTTTGAATTATTAGCCTGAATTATATTTAAGTGAAAATAAGAAAGTGTGATGTTTTAGAGAATTATTAAATTATAATATACTACTTAGTTTTCTAATACACTCCTCAGCTTCAGACTTTCTTAAAAATAGTGTCAATGCAGACAACTAAGAAGATGCACATATAAGAAATCAAAATAGACAGTCAATAGTCCAAGGTCATCCTTGGTTTAGAGAACGGATAAGAAAGTTCAACAGGAAGAGTACATTTCTAGAGCAGTATGCCTTTGACAGTGTCCAGCTCCTGAGTCATGACTTCATGATTCTTAATCTTGGCAGTAGAATAAAGTCCTTAACAGAAGAACATTTTAATATCCAAATACACAACTCTGAGTTCTTACCATAACTTCTCTTTCTTATGTCTTCACAATCTACAGTGTTTGCAGATGGAAGTAATTTAATACCATGGTGACCTTCCATCTAGCCTGTTTCCTTTCAATGACCGTATGTTTACTACAAGAAAACACCAACAAGGTGTTCGATCTCATGGAAAAAAAAAAATCAGAACTATTGAAAACAAAAAAAGATTTTAACCAACAAAATAATAGTAATTCACTCCCAAGAAAGAATGAGCATTTTTGTTAGAACACAGAGAGTAAGAGTGCTTTTGTAGGACACAGAGCCAGTTTGGCTTTGCTGTAAAGATTGCATTCATAATAAATAAAAAAAAGCAATAGTAAGAACCACAGGTTTTATATTTGAAATGGAAAGATTTCTAGTTGGAAAAGAGTTGATTACATATTTTGTTCTATGACCTCACATTCAACCAGCCCTTCCTCACATGCACCCTAAAAACATCCCACTGTGGTTCCTGGCACTCATGAAAGATTGGTTTGAAGTTGCAAACTAAGCATGTGTCCTGAGAACTTGGACAGAGAAAAACAAAAATAGGATCTCTGAATCCTTTTACCAATTGTAGAAGTGCAGTCTGCAGGCTAAAAGGAGTCAATCTCAATATCATATTATGCAAACCTAGAAATGTATTCAATTCTTAAATCTCTCTAAAGATGTTATGTATCAGAGACAAGTAGAAAAAGTTTATAAAGATTTGTTAGGCTTTTTCTTTAAAAAGAATTGTAACTATAATCCCACATTTAACATTACCATAAATTTTTGGTAAGTAGTAGAGTCACAGAATCACTAAAGTTGGACAAGAACTGCAAGATTATCTAGTCCAACTGTTCACCTACCACCGTTTTTTCCCACTACACCATGTCCTTTAGTACAACATCTAAATACTTCTTGAATGCCTCCAGAGACAGTAACTTCACTAGTCCCTTGAGCAACCCATTCCAGTGACTGACCACTCTTTTGGAAAAGGAGTCTCTAACACCTAACTTGAATCTCCCCATCACAACTTAAGGACATTCTCTCTAGTCCTATTTCTACTTAGTGTAGGAGAATCTGTGACATCCACCTTGCCACAGTCTACTTTCAGGACATTGTAGAGAGCTATAAGGACTCCCCTGAACCTCCTCTTCTCCAGACTGAACAATCTCAGTTCCCTCAGCTGCTACCCATAAGACTTGGGCTCAAAACCCCTCACCAGTTTTGCTGCCCTCCTCAGAACACATACCAACGCCTCAGTATCTTCTTGTAGCAAGAGTCCCAAAACTGAGCACAGCACACAAGGAGCAGTCTCACCAGTGCTGAGCACAGAGGACCATTACTTCCCTGCTCCTGCTGGCAACATTATTTCTGATACAAGCCAGGATGTCATTGGCCTTCTTGGTCACCTGGGCACGCCATTGGCTCATGATCTGCTGAATAACAACCAATGCCCCCAGACTCTTTTCCACCACATATTCTTACAGCCACTCTGCTCCAAGCCTGTACTATTGCTTGGGGTTGCAGCACTTGAACATTTTGAATGCTCACTCATTTTTGTGGCAGAAATCACGCTCAGAAACCAATATTGTAATTTGTTAGGGAAGAAATTTTTCAAGATATATTATGTTACTGGACAGAACCTAGTTTTATGGCAAGCAGATTTTAAATATCTTGGATACTGAACAGATCTCTCTGGATTTTAAGAGGTACTTACAGCTTGGTGTACACAAGTCACATTAATGTCAGTATATCATGTCAGCTATGATTCTTTCCTGTAGTTTAATTGCTAATGAATTGAAGAAAGACATGGGCATTTTGAGGAGGGAAGGTAAACCTAAATGTAGCAATCTGTAAAAATAAAGTGCGTTGTTTTTTTCTTGGGTGTTTTTTCTCCCCTAGGAAAGTCTGTCTTTCTCATCCCTTGATCTTTTATCATTTGTCTTACCGAAAAGCATTCCTGGTATTCCTAAGATTTCAACACCACAAAGCTGAAGCTGATTCTTATCCCAGACTGCTTACTGGATACACAGCTTCAGCTCTGAAACAGATGAACTGTGAACTGTGTTCAAAAAAGGCTAAGTTATAGATCATTTATTGCTTACCAAATGCAATGACATCCACAGATACATTCTCCTAATATCCAAGTAGAAAATTGAGGAACAGACATCATCCAAAATCAAATATCTTTGAAAGGAAATAACCATTTGGAGAAAAATTTTCTTTGAGCAAAATAAGTAACACATCAGAAAAAAGTTATGTTCATATTTTGGAGACTAAGGTTTTTTGACTGTTTTTAAGTTTATACAGATATTGACAGATGTACATATAAAATTTAAGTTTAAAATAGAGTAAAAAAAGTATGCAAAGAAGTCCATAAAGAATGAAATCTAAGGAATAGTATTTAATGAAATGCAGAAATGTTTCTAAGAGGTTATGCTGTTCCATGTCTCTCTGATATGGCTTTAAGCACAAAGAAAGCTAGATAGTTTTAACTACTTTCAACACCAAGGAAAACTACAAGGCATGACAAAAGCATGGAAAACTATAATGGGATATTATGAACATCTTCCCACATACAGCATGCGAAAGTATAGAAGTGGCCCTTGTTCAAAGCATTTATCCTTTCTTCCAACAATAGTTTCATGTTCATCAGATAAGTAATGTATATGCTTAATAATCCTAATTAGTGGAGAATAATGAATTGAGCTGAGAAGGCATGTGCTATGGAGAAAATGAAGTTTTTGTGGACTTTAATGTACAAAAGAGCAACCAGGTGAACCCAGAATAGCTTCTCTATTTCTCATACAATGCAGAGAAATCATGTGTAGCTTCTTTTAAAACAATTAAGATGTTTCCTGTAAAATGAATGCTTTCTCTGAATATCCAGAATTTTAGCTGCATGGTCCAAGCTTCTTCTTATGAAGGTGCTCAGCAACTACTCAGCAAGTAAGCATTGGGTTTATTTCAAAACTACTTTGCCCCATGTTCAACTGTTCCGCAAGAGGAGTAATATCTCACAGTAAGACTCTTAAACTGTCTGGCTGTGCTGGGCAGATGTGTGAACCAAACTAATTGTTTTGTAATCCCTTCATTTTTAGACATCCAGAATTCAAGGACATTCACTCCTGAACTACATCTCTTTTATGACAGAGACAAGGACAGAGCCCAGAAAACTCCTGATGTAAACACATACATGTTTAGATGTTCACATAGCTAAAAGGCTGTGAAAGACTAAAAACCTTTGCCTGCTGTATCACAATCATAATTTCCACAGATGATAAAGCAGTGCTTTTTAATTGATCTGGAAAGGTCAAAAGAAAACATTAAGATTTTTTCTTTTTTTGTGAAAGATTAAAACCTTCCACTTTACTTTTCCTATTTTCTAATAGTCTTCCACAGTTCTAAATTAACACCATCATTCTTGGAATTTATATTGTGTAAAAGAGATGGTAAATCTCTCATAATTCACTCATAGCCTTCTCTGAAATTTACAGGGTTTTCTATCTCAAGTATAAGAATCACATTCCACTTCTTACTTTTTGCATGATACACTGCAAGATGTGTACTGATAGTAGCACGGAACTTATATTTTGACAGAAGACTTAAAGTAATGAAAAATGTTTTAATGTGGCTTTTATAAAATTCCTGAGTGTTTTCTTCTGCCAGGCTATCTTAATGCTTTTCTGTCATCATTGCCATCCCCAACCCCCCCCCCCCCCCCCCCCCCCGCAAGTAGTAATTCCAGTCCTATCTATATTATAGAAGTTTTATATTATTGGAATTTCTCTGGATTTCATCTACTCCCATTTTCTACATCTTGAGAAATGTTCCTCACATACCTGGTGTTTTGGAAACATCTTGTGTGGGATCTGGGGAGTGACTAATTTTAATAGTCTCTAGTTTCAGTTCATTTGTTTATAGAGATTTGGATTGCATGGATTTTGTCAGTCTTAAAAGACAGAAAAAAAAGATGATCTCATGAAAGCCAAAAATTGTAGCACTGGATAGCAATATGGTCAATCTAAAATACATGATCTAAATTCAGATACAATTATTAATTCTGTTGTAAGTTGTTGAGTTGCTCACAACATTAAATTCTGAAGTTCAGATTCAGCTGTATGCTCTTCAGATACAGTCACCTTGGACTCAACCACTTCACACAGCAATCACTTAAACTTGATTTACAAAGAAATTAATGATGCTTTTAGCAACTATAAGCATAGCCAAGTTGAACATGCTTTCTCATGTGCACAGGAATAGTTCCTTGCACAATGACTTTGTACAAGCAGGGAGAGCTTTATTTAGACATAGTACCTTCTGAATTTCATTTTAATCCTAGAATGAGATTCACATATGTTTTAGGTATATTAATAAAAATATTTTGCCTATTAGGATAAGTATGGGCAACTGGTGGATGCCATCTCTATATAAATACTAACTCTTTTTACTATACTATCTTCCTAAATCAGAGACAAACAGCATATGATGAGATAAACTTATTGTACTGTTTTGCTACTGATTTTATCAATGCTTATCTTTCAAAGGAATGGGACAAAACAAGGCAAAGCATTTATAAGTGTTTCTTCCCATTAATAGAAACCACCCACTAGTTACAGTTACTACATTTCCAGTATCATGAAGCATAGCAGAAGTCACACTTGTGATCTGCAAAATTCTAATATGAAAGAAGTTATGAAGGGCAGATCGATAACTAACCTAAAACAATGGGCTAATTTATGTTACATAGAATCTAGACCAAAAGAAGGAAGCTTTATTATAATAAAAACCCAGAACACCAGTGGAAATTCATCTTATAGTTCATCGTATACAATTTGCTCCAACAATGGTACAAGTGATTCTCCTTACCAATACAACTGAGTTATATGTGAGTTTACACTGATGAATATGAATCAGGGTTGAATACTAGTCTTAGATTTCTCCTTTGAAAAGATTTTCACTGAACAAATTGAAGCACAAACTTAGCATGACTGTTTAGATACTGGTAGTCTTCACAGAAGTTCTGTGCTATGTGGTCCTCCTGAATTTCCATTTCCTCAGTTTATTATAAATACAGCACATGACACAGAAAAGACCCAGCATCCTCAGTATAAATTAAGTTTGATGAATTAAATACAATTCTGGCACTGTCTTTCAGAAATAGATGTAGGAATGCATGGAGGAAGAAATCATTTCCCTATAACAATTTCTTGATATTTTAAACTTATTTACAAATGGTCATTATTATGCAATTTTTTAATTGTTCTAGTTATCAGGCATATCTTCAGTCTTGAACTAATTTTGGCCACTTTGTGTAATGGTTAGAAGCAGTAAAACCTATCTTGAAAATCTGACTTTTGACTGGTGATGCTAGAATGGGAATCAGTTCTGCTGGAATACAACAACTTCACTGATGATTTTTGGGTTTATTTGATGTTATCTAACTAATAAAGAATAAACAACTCTTCAATTATTATGTACAATATTAAATTGAGCATCCAATTTATTTGCTATCTATCTAAAAATGTATTTACACTGAAACACACAGTTCTCATCCGCTAAATTTAATGTTGTCTGTGGCGATAGAAATAATTTTAATTATCCAGTCGCAAATAATAAAAATACAAAACAACCTATAAACAACTACTCTACTAACCAACCACCCTCCACTTGATGCTCCAGTACTTCCATGTATTTATTGAACTTAAGAGCCCACATCTGGACACAGTACTCCAGGTGTGGCCTCACCAGGGCAGAGTAAAGGGAGAACACAAACTGCTGGCCACAATCTTTTTAATGCATCCAATGATATAATTGTTCTCTGCTGGCCCATGGTCAGCCTGCTTTCCACCAAGAGACCCAGGTCCTTCTCTGCAGAGCTCCATTCCAGAAGGTCACCTCCTTACCTATCCTGTTGCATTTCTCTCAATTTAACCCAGTGAGAAAACTCAAAATGAATGCTGCAATGATCAGTACTAAGCAAAACGTAATGAGTCAGAACAATGTTAAATCAAAGCCAATTAAAAGTAGAATAGAATGTTCCAGCAAAGTTTGTGTTTATATTTTTACAGGCATGCTTAATTACTTTGTTTAGGATGAGAATTTACATCAAAATCTCATCCAATGACTCCCACCCTTAATAAAAATGGCACTTTGTAGAGGAATCCCACCGGAAAGGGACAACCCCATGGTATCTCAAACACACACATATCAAAGTCAGGTTTGGCTCAGAACAGAAAGCATTTTACTCCCAGAGACAGTATTTCTTCTTTGAGTGTGATTATTGTTCAAAATTCGTTAATAAATCTGAACTAAAAATGTGCCTTAAGTAAGAAATGTCTGCTTCAGTTAAAAGCTTAAAATATCTCACGATTTCTAGAAGAGTTTTGGGAAGCAGATATATGCTCTCCTGTGGTACTGCTCACATAAGATCATGCAATTCATTTCTGTGACCAGTTGGGCAAATGCCCAGCTGGTGAAATAGACACAGTTTCTTGCAAAAGCCTGTTCTTCAGAACTGACAAAAAGAGGAAATGCACTTCATTTTTGAAATCATAACTCATTAAGGAATGTTCTGTCACTGTAAGAAGGATAGTTCATTTGATTTTGAAATAGAAAGGATGAAAAGGAAATATGATAAATTGTTGAGATGATTATAAGAGTTTTGATTTGGACATGGAAGAAAAACAGTGATGTATATATTTCTATCAGTACTAACTTGGAAGAGCTGAACAGACTTCTGAAAAAGTTATTCACTTGCCAAATTCCCTTTGGATTGAAAGTCTGCATGCTGTTACCTCCCAGTGGGAAGCCATCTACAACAGTGAAAGCAGATTTGAGCCAGTACCCAGCAGTGACCTTTCCAAGATATGAGAAGATCTAGATCTCCAGCTGTGTTTGAAAGGGAAAGAGGGCAATGCAGATGCTTAATCATAGCATCTAATGCTATCTGTACTGGCAAATATGGCACAGAGCACATGCAAGACCCAAGCTCCTCACCAGCAAATGAATACAAGGCTGAATGCACCAGGGCGGCTCAGATGCCATAAGCAGACAAAACAGCTTCAAAAGTTCTCCTCTACTCAAGCCTATCCTTCCACCTTGCTGCAGTACAAGTATCTTCAGCAACATCCTACTTCCAGGAGAGCAACTCCACTCTACATACATGAGATCAGTGTTAAACTGAACTAGTCAGAACCGCAAAGTAAAGTAACAAGACTGTTCACATTTAAGTGGTTTTATGTGTTTTCATACTCCTTGTATAACCAGTATCTAAATTTTCTCACATTCATATCACACCACTTTAAAACATGATACCATCTTCTCATTTGTCTAAGTATAAGAAAATTAACATTGTAAATACACTTTCATGGCTGTTATCTTACTGCTGTTCAACAGATGAAAGTATACCCCAATAGGATATTTTACACTTACAAACATATACATGAGCACACAAGTACTATATTACAGTGTCATTCTCTTCTGCAAGATGTGAAAAATGCAATGAGAGCAGAACAGCAAAAACCCAGGCCACAGTGAGGGTATGCTCAAATGCAACATTTGTAGGAAAATATTTATAGGGGGAAAAAAGTTGCTTACCTTTGGAAGACCTCATGAAAACAGGGCTCTCCAACAAGAAAGCTATGCATCTACTGCCAGCTCTTATATGAGTTCTGGGATGGATCCTGGCTCCACCCCTTCTGGTCACTCAGGTACACTGCATGCATCTGACCTCCCCTGCATTGGCTCTGCCTGCTCACCAGGTGCTTAATCATTGTTTCAGGCTGTGACTTAGCATTTCTGCTATGTCCACACCTCAAGACTAAGGTAGAAAGGAAAGAGACTCAAATTCAGTAAATATGTCCTCTAGAAAATGCAAGACAGAGCATTTTCTCAGATAAAAAAGAAAAACCTATTGTCAGCACTGAATTTTAGTCATGTTTTATGTGTTTAAGTAGTTTGGATAGCTTTTTTTTTTTCTTTTAGAACATGTTGATTTGTTCTGACGGTAAATTGATAAAGATTTCATTTCCATGAACTTCTAAGTAAAGCATACACTGAACTCATGGGCTTTCAGTGTATTAAAGGATATTCTTTATGATGGTGGTTCGGAATAGAATAGAAGAGCTTTTCTCTTTCTCAGGTGCAAAAGCTCACTGATGGCCCTGTTACCTGACAAATTCAAGAGCATAAAGTCGGCTGCATTTTGTCTGTGTCTGTCTAACTCAGCGGTGAATGCATTTTACAGGTCTCCATCTGTGTCTACTCTCCACAGGATGTGTTTGTACTAATCCGAATCAGAAATATTGATTACAAGCTTCAGCAGATTTTGCTCTGAGTACTGGAGATCCTGCTCCAATCTCCTGTATGATGACCAAGATTGCATCTGTCACAATCAACATGGAGTCTCAGCACATCTCCACTAAACAGCTAGAACTTCTGACAAAATTCTAGCAGCACCAGTTCCTGAGATGTTCTATGTTTCCTGTGCAAAAATTGAGAGGAGAATTTGGGAAACTTCACCTGTGTGTGAATTTTGGGGTTCCACCTGATTATTCACCTATCTTTTCGCTCAAAGGACACCCTTTGACCCTTGTGCTAAAAGTGCATATCTCCTTCCAGGCTTATGCTTTCAATTTGCTCTTTCAGATCTTTATTTCCTATAAAGGACTCCCACTGACTTTGAGGAACTATAGATCAGGCATAAGACAATTACCCAGCTATTTTCCTTTGCTGGACAACCCTTAGTAAGCAATCTTTCTGCTCTTCAGATACGCTGTCTTCCGTGATTTTCTCATTGGCTTTGTGCTTGGCCAATTTTTTAAAATACTTTTAAGTTAGTTTAAAATGTTCAAATCTATTATCATGCTGAACATTTGGGTCTCTGTTACCAGCACTTCTCCAGATAGATTATCAGCAGCCACAGTCGCACAGAGCTAATCTTGGGGAGTAACTTTTCAGTCCTCTTCTATCAAAGTTTTTACTTTTTTTGTGCACATTCCACAATCTCACAGCCTCCACTATTAATGTTTCTCTGAACTCAAGGCAACTCAGAGTTCAAAAAGACCATGTTCTTCTATATTTGGAATTGGTTATACAGAAGTGTAACTTAAGGAATTTTTTGTGGTGATCATCTCCTGCTTCCAAACATGAGAACAAAATGTGGAATCTTTTTACTGATTAGTAACTGTAGGGAACTCAAATTCTCACATGGTACTATGTGGGCAATTGCCCAAGATGGCCCATCTTTGTGATATTTCTTCAAATATTCAGCTCCACTGGCTCTGACTGAGAATATTCTATGACAGTTTGCATCTCAAAAAGTTTGAAATTCTTTTCAGATGCAAGGTAGAAATGACAGTCCTATATCATACAGCATTTTCTTTCCTAAAAAAAAAACCAAAACAACAACAACAACAACAACAAAAACAACATATTTTCGTTAAAAGTATCAGAACAGTCATTCTGTTATTTATTGTACCTAATTGTGCTAGAGTGAGCATATTATTCTAAAATACTAAACTAATGGTTACCAAGGAAGAAAAAAACACTTTTTAAAAAATATTCTTGTCAGTGCCTGGATAATTGCTATGGTAGTAGCACACTGAATCCACTATAAATTAGAGATGAAGAAATGTAGGCGTTTTTTGTTTTGTTTCTCTGTTGCAGATAAGACAAACTGGCATTAAAGTACTAATGTGGTGCCATGGTTACTTCTAGTTAGTCAGATTGCTTTAATGAACAAACACATTGATTTTGCTCACATTTGATTTTTTTAACCTCTTCCTACTCTACTACCGCTGCAACTATGGATTTTGGGGAAGGTGGGAGTTGAGGTTTTGTGTTGTTTGGTTTTTTTTCTGGTTTTATTTCTTATGTTTAAATCATTTACATAGCTCACAGAGAATGTCAGCATTACTGAGATTATAGCAAGGACTGTTTTCCAATCATGTAAACAGTTGAAGCTACATGGAGCAAAAATGTAGTGATCAGAGGCTATAAATTAAAATCAAGGTAACCTGTTTGGTTTTCAAAAAGCCTTTCACACAAAGTCCCACAGAATAAAAAACTATTATCATTCCAATGGTATCAAACTGATGAATTAAGAGAAGAATCAAATTTACAAAATAAGAATGTATTATTAATTTCTGATATGCAAAATAGACAACATTAGAAAATCTAATGTTACTCTCTTGGGTATAACATTCTGTTATACTTAGCAGTCTTAGTGGGAAGATGGTGAATATTATAATAAAAAAATCTCAAAACTTTTTCAACTTTAAAATAAACTGTTCATTTTCTGAGCATTTTGTCATCAGTCCAAGAAAGCTCTTAGTATTTGCTTAGTGTTAGGTTCTTGAGTGGTCTTATTGCAAAAATCCAGGACGTAATTCTATTATGTGTTTATTAGATGTTGTTTAAACTAAGGATTTTTTTTTTATCAAAACTTGCTTTGCAATTTTTTTCATATTAAAATATGATTGTATTTAGATAATGATTTTAATTTTTTTGAAGTCTCTCTTTAAGAACGCTACTGAATCAAGTGTTTCCACACAAGTTCTTACTATCAAAAGTTATAGGAATTAATTCATTCTTACAAATACACTACTTTATGATGGAAAGAATGTTGATAATGTTATCAACAAAAACCACAGTTTGAAATTGTTTTCCAGTATCAAACACTATCATTCTTTATCTGGTGGACTCTGCAGCACTTCTGTTGTCACAGACTTAATTCTGGTCCTGTTTACAGAAACATAACTCTATTGGCTTCAGTGCAAATCGCACCTCTGGCATCACCAAGGAGCTTGGGACTGAAAACAACAAAAAGATAAACATAAAGATGTCAAAAACAAATGAGCTATCTGTTATCACCTCATGAAAAATATTGCTTCTGAAGGATACCTTTCATCATTTACAAACCATGATTGTATTCTAAGAGTCAGATTGAGTGGAAAGGTTTTGTTTTGTCAAGTATAGCTCACTCCGAGATGTAATACACACATATTGTATATTCACTTCCTTCATCACTTTCAGTAAGTGAATAAAATTACATATCCTGTGTCCTGGTACAAATGCTGGATTTGCCCCTGTGCAATGACATGAGTTTCACTTGGATATGTCAACAGACAGCAATTTTTATGTTTTCTATTTTTAGTCCATTTACCCACAGTGCAAGTACATGAAAGGAAGTGAGGGCAAACACATAGAGCTTAATCTTCTGCAGGTCCTTATTAAAAAGATTTTTGCTCTTCTGTACATGACAGAAAGAGAAGATGTGGATAGTTCTCAGGAGCTATTGCTCTTAGAATTACTGATTATTCTGTGTAAATATAACAGGGGATGCTGAAGTTGCTGACATGCACCCACTCATTGCCAAGGAGTTTGTTATGCATATTAAACAGGACACAAGAATTGCATAAATCATAGTGAGTATAGTAGTGGTGATATATTTTTGGTTTCCTAACAAGAAAAAAATGTGTGCATAGTACAAATGTTCTAAGAGAATACACCTCTCAGTGTATATCAGTGCTAACATAGTATTTGAAACAAATGGGTGCTGAATTTAGAAAATTCAGAGGTTATGTTCTGCACATACAGAAAATATGACTATGAACTTATTCTCCAGGAGGTTGATTTAGTCTCTTTTGCAGTTTCTCTTAATGTTAGCTTGAGGGTCCAGTTTTCTGTTTATCCTGTTTTGGAAAGAGTCAAGTTGGGATTATCATTCAATTTTTAAAGGTCTTACAGAAAAGCTGGGAAATGTTATGTATACTCATTTTCCAGTAAAACTGTTTTCAGAGCTCCTGTACCTCTGTGCTAAATGCCATAGCTTTTCACACATTTCACTACTGTGAAATGGAATCATAGATAGCTATAATTTTCTACTGCCACAATTTCATTTCTTGCATGAGATCCTTTGAATGCTACTGCTTTCTCATAACACTAAGAATTTTACATTTCAGTTGAGGCCCATTATTTTCATTAAGTAGTCTTGTGCATTGCCATATAGGATGTATTGTATGCCTACTGATAAGGACTTATGAATTACAATGCTTTATATCTTCTCTGCCTTGTTTTTTTTTTTGTTTGTTTGTTTGTTTTTTTCCTCAGCATTCATAGTGCAGTGTTACACAGGTGGTTATGATCATTTGGGTACCTGCAGACATTTAATTCACAAAATTCTTTCTACTGGTGTATGCCTCTGTTACTTATATTAATAAGCAGGCTTTCAGTTAATTGTAAAAATCAGTTATACAGGTATTTAGCACTTCTTGGGTGTGAGGAAAAAAATGATAGATGGAAATAGAACTTCAAATTTTGTCTTCCTTACTGTATTTTTCTCTAATACTGAAGTGCAGGAACCATGATTAAGGTCCACTTACCATAAGATTTCTGGGGTGTAAGTTTCTTAAAACATATGATGCAGACATTCATCTTATTCTCATGACCACTTAGTGATTGCCTATGTTTTCTGAAGTGCAAATACAGTGAAATAGTCCATTTAAAGACCTGCATACTTTCATAGAAAAGTTTTATACACTTACAGAAATCTGTTACAGTAATTCATTTATGCAGCTGACTTTTTCATATACAGAATGTATATATGTAACTCCCTATGGGGGAAAATGGATAGAATTCAGTGAAGGTGACTGCTTGTAATCCTGATTGTATTATTTCATGGTTTATGGCCTGTTACTGACCTAAGAGAGTAGATTCACAGCAGCTGAACTAAATTCCCAAGTAATTTTGATGCTATATGTAAATAATACTAGTTTATTAACATTTTTAAGATTTGGGGTGACAGTGTGAGAAAGGCTGAAATTTTACTGGTGGACATTTATTTATTGTTTTCCAATAAAAATTACTTTTTTTTTTTTTTTTTTTCCGCTTAACTGATGTTTGGCAACAATTTTACATGCAAGAGGGAAGGGAGGGACCTGGAAGGGCTTGAGAGTTTAGCCTGTGTCAAGCTTGTGGAGTTCAACAAGAGCAAGTCTGTGGGTCAGGGCAATCCCAAGCGCAGACACAGGCTGGGCTGAGAGTGGCTTGAGAGCAGCCCTGAAGAGAAGGAGTTGGGAGTGTCACTTGAAAGACTCAACACGAGCTGGCAGTGTGCTCTTGCAGCCCAGAAGGCCAACAGTATCCTAGGTTGTGCATCAAGAGAATTGTGATCAAGGGTGGTGATTCTGCCCCTCTACTCTGCTCTCGTGAGACCCCACTTGGAGTACTGTATCCAGTTCTGGAGCACTAAACACAAGAAGGACACTGAGCTGTTGGAGCAGGTCCAGAGGAGGTAGACTAGATATTAGGAAGAAATTCTTTACTGTGAGGATGGTGAGACACTGGAGCAGGTTACCCAGACAGGTCTGTCCTTCAGCACATATCTGAATACCGAGATGTTAGAAAGTAACATTACATTATTACCTTTTTATACTATGTATCATATAATTGTATATCTTTTAACTTTTTTTTTTCTATGTAATGCATTTAAATTCATTATTAATGTTGGTGCAGTGAAAAGAATTTTATCAGAGATTCTACCAACAATTCTTTTCTTATGTCTGCATGACACCTAAGACCATATGAGTGTAATCAGAATAACATTAGAATTATCGTGAGAGTGTGTCTGATGTTTACCACTTGATCTTCTCTTTTCACGTCTTTCTACAGGAGTGAAATTAAGTTTGTGTTATTTCCTGATGTCTATGCTGTTAGGATAGTCTGGAATCAAATCTTCAAGGCTCAACTGCTAGCATTAACAAGCAACATGACAAAAGAAATACACGAAATTAATTCCTCAATTTTAGTTGATGCTTTAGGGGAGACAGCATATGCATGAGGCAAAATCTCTTGCAACCTTTTTGGTGGAATGCTCCTAATTTTGTTTTGATGATTTTCTTGGAGACTTCTATCCACTGTTCTGTGGAGCTATAACTGCTTAATTATGTGAAAGGTCTGCTACTAGTAAAAAATAACCCAAACTGACTTTTAGCTTAACTTCTCAAACTCTTTTTGGTGCTATGTTCTATCAAGAGAGTAGAAACATCTAGTGAATTTTCTATTGGGAATCTGCAATATATTTTAATGTCCATCCCATCTGAAATCTTTAATATTGTCAGAATAATCTCAGCAAATATTTTACATAAAATAATAAATATTCTAATTCAAGGAAAAAAACATATATGGCACCCAGGTAGAAGTCCAGTGCATAAATAAAAGCAAAAAATCTATTCTGATTTATATTAACTGAACATCTAGTTTTAAACAGGAAAATGAACAAAGAAATATATTGATAAATTAAAAAAAAAAAGAAGAGGAAGAGATGGAGAAACAGAAACAGAAAAAGAAAAGGAAAAAAAATAAGAAAACTAAGAATAGTTCAATTTCATACGTAAGGCTTTGGTGGCTTTATTTCTCTTGTGTGATAAGGTTCATTTTTTCTCAAATGACAATTGGAGCACAGAGAAGTTTGAGTGGAAACTAATAAGATAGCACATAAAAGTTAATACTGTTTTTCTTTGACAAGATGATAACAATTAAGAAATAGCAGATCGTAATATAAGGTATTCAAATTTTTGGCTTCAGGTTTTATATCTGAGTACTTTAAAGACTACCTCACATCTTTAGGACACAGCACTATACCTGTTATCATTGATTTAACTATCAATGTCATAAAAAAGTAAAAAATAATCTATATGTAGATCTTAATAATTCAGGGCTTTTTTTCACCATTTACATTATGTAGATAAAGTAATCTTACAAGCTGCCTCTGCTTTATGACTTAGAGACAGATTTTCAGTGTTATCTCACTGCCCAAAGTTTCAGACCAACACCTAGAAGAACTTGAAAGGCACTAAGATTCATTGTGTTCTCTCCTAATGACATTCTTGTAGAAAATACACATATAGTAAAGAATTAATTTCTCATGGAATTGTTTCCTCAGTAGAGTAAGCATTTCCCGCATCAAAGAAACTCAATGGTAGTCATTCAGCATCTGTGCAAACTAGGGTATTCAGATACATTAGTCTAATCAAGATGATTTCTCTGCAAAACAAGGACACTAACATCCACCATCTTTCATTCTGTCTCCTCTGATAATATAATACATGTATATGAAGGAGGTTCTGATCTCAGGACAGTGACATTTTCCTTTGAACTCAAAGGCTAAACATTTATTCTCTGTACTTTTGCAACATATATAACACATACAAGACTGAGGAACATGGTTCTTCAAAGGTTTCCCATAGGATACTTGATGATAATAACTGTAAGAGATACAACAGTCAAGATGCCATACAGATAAATAAGTTTTAGACATGTTTGCTTACACTAAATTCCTGGCTAGTGTTCCTATCTCACATAGCTGAAGTTTTTAGTTCACATAAGGAGTTTTGTCATGTGTATTTTAGGCTTGCATTTAAAAGTTTTTTGATCAACAAAATTTTTTTATTGTTTTCAGTTAAAAGAGAAAAAATATTTCTGTTTTGTTCTAAATCAGTTAGAATTAGAAGCAAATTTCAAAGGGTCATGTATGATACATTTACATTCTTAGGATGGACAAATGATGTGCAAAATCTGTCATAACAGATCATGAATAAAGTACATGTGTATGCTTGAGAAATGTGTTGATATTTGCTCAGTTAAAGAACAATAATGAAAACAATGAATAATTGTGTATCAACCACCAAGAATAAAATAAAATAAAAAGAAACACCATTATCTACAAGACAACAACTCAATTAGTTTGTCAGTTGCATTTAATAAACACATTTGAAAATCACTATGCAGAAAAATACATTCCTCAAATAAAGTGCTCTAAATCTGTTAATCAACACTGATCAATACAGTACTTTATTTTTGCAAAAATCCCTTTATTTGTCTGAGAAAGCTAATAGCTTATTAAGGACATAGATCAGTATGGATCTCCCCTTGCACTGCTACCTTTAATAGAAATTGTTAAAATAACTTATTAACTGTCAGTGAAAACGCGTGCATGCTTTGGTTTATATGGTTAGTACCTTTCTTTTCACATTCTCTTTGCAGTTACCTCAAAGAAATCAATAATTTGCAATACATTTTTAAACAAGATCATCTATAGCATATTTTTTCATTTACTCTCTGATACTATGTTATCACAACATGCACCTTTGTAAATAAATCTCTTCCTGATGAAGACCTATTCTCAGCAGCTAAATGCCTTGATTTTTAAATGTAATGGATTTCAGTGTGATCAGATTTAAGTTATAACAGACAGAATCCTGGGGAAAAACAGTGTCAACAAAAACAAAAAAGACAACAAAATGTTCTGCTGTTGTAATGTAAACCTCTGTCACTTGGACAGATTAATAGAGGACTGTTAAGATTGTATACGATGGCACTCTTCCATCACTGCAAGAGTTCTGCAAACAACAAATAAAAAAACAATGGGTAATACTCTGAGACCATTAGTATTTTCTTCAGTTTTTAATTAAGTAACCTTCCATTCCCAAAAGGAGATTATCCTAGAAAGGCATGAGCACATCACCTGATAGATAGCCCATCCCTTCCCAAAGACAGTGCAATGAAGAATAAGAGGATAATGAAAAACTTCTGGGTTCTGGGAAAGAGTAACCTATCATCTTTATGAAAAACCACACCAGACCTAATTCTAACATATCTGCTTCGATGATTATGTAAGCCAAATAAATGTTTACGTTCTGTATGGAGATGTTGGGTTAGAGGTTCATATTGAACACATACTTGCAGAGATACTCAGCTGAAGCTGCTCTCTGTCCTACTACTTATATTCAAGAATATTTAAAACTAACCCAGATTTGTCTTCAATATATAACAGATATCTGGGCTGTAGCTGACATAGACAGGCAGTTAAAGATTGGAACATCTGTGAAAATTCAGAGCAGAGGCAGCTGTTCCTAATCAATCTCGGGGCATGCTTAACCTGGCAAACTGTAGCATGACAGAGAGATACTGAAAATAATAAAAGTTCTAGGATGAGAACAGTAATTAAATGTGAAAGCATCTACATGGATGCTAGATGCTAAATGCATCCATGTAGTAGCATTTAATTCATGTTTTTAATATAATCTTGACTGGATTGTTCTGTGGATGATAAATCAGGAAGAAATATGCTGGTGAGGGGAGTTTTAATTGCAACAAAAAGTCAATGCCTGATGAGAAAAAAATCTCTTGGAAAAAGAGGAATCTGAATAAGTGAGAATTTGTCCAAGAAACAGCAGGATCTGGCACTATAAAAAGGCTAGACTTTCAACAGTGGAAGAAAGCAAGATGTTTTGCAAAACAGACTTTATGGTGAAGTGAGATAAAAAATAAATGAGTGAGATGCAGGAAGAGAATATCACACATCTTCTCACTAACTACTGTAGTCTTTGTTTCTCCACAAGTCACTGTTTCAATGTTTGAGTCACTCTGGTCCACTGAGAAGTAACTTGATGACACTTATAACGCAGTCACAGCTTCCCGTGGAGTCTTTATCTGCCTCCTTTTCACTGGAGCATTGTACTTCTGGTGTTTTAAATACTTTGAGCTAGTTTGAGTATTACATTTCCAAATAGCTAAAATTTCTCATAGGGAGTTCATTACTTCACATGACTCAGAGGCATCCTTTAGATTAAGGATGTCATTTCTGAAAGATCCTTTCTCTGAAGCTCTAGAAGATTAATCAAGTTATTAGTGAAGTCAAGACTTTCATGAACTCCTGATAATTGGTGTAGGTAACTTGGAACATGCTTCTATCAGTTTCTGAACTACTGATAAATCTTACTGGTGGATCAGTGCAGATTCTGGGAAGAGGACAAGAGAATTAGACGGTTTCCACCATAGATGCATTAAATAATAAAATAAATAACATAGAACTAAGAAAACTGCTTGAATGTCAGCACTTTGAACATTTTACTTTTGTGGTATTGAAAGAGTAAACAGTTAAATTAATTTATTTTCAAAAGATATAACAAATCATGAATGTTGTCCTCCAAATCTTCATTAACTTCTGCTGGAATAAGTAGCCCCTTGCTTCCATGAGAAAGCAGAACAAACCTCATCTGGCCAATAATCTCATGAGATTTCAAGTGGCCTAAAAGTGTCAGTAGGAGATTCTAAACATCTGTGATCCAGCAGATTATCTAAAAATACTTTTATGTTTCTTGTCCAAATGTATTTGCCATGAAGAGTTGAAGAAGGGAAATCTCTATTCTCTAAGCCCCAAAGTCATACTAGAACAAACACCCTGGGAGAAAGCACATTTCTGAGACCATTCATTCATACATACTTATAAAGATATCTGCTACCAAGTTCTAGGGATATTGTTTAGCCTTAGCCAGCCCAGTGTGTTTTCTGTGTATAAATGTCACAAAACTGTAAGATTCCAAAGAACTTAAGACTGAATATATTTCTTTGGTTTTATCTAGGTATACCAATTTATTATTTCCAAGTAACTTCACAAGTGGGCAAACTTTTTGTTGTATCAGGGATTTAAATGTTTCTAAAAATGGGTCCACAATGTGAAGTCATACTTCAGAGATATCGCTGAAGTAATCATGAAGTAATCTTTTCAAGGACAAAGAAGGAAGAAGGTAAAAAGTAATTGAAAGTGATGTTTTGGACTTCAGTTTCTTCTGTCTTAGACTTTTCCTTAGGTTTCCTCAAATACTACTGCTTGCATCATTAATTAATTTATCTTTGATGGTAAGACTGCTCTCTTTCTGGGTATAATTCACTGCAGAACCGCTACTTAAAATCTTCCCTCTTCCTCTTCTGCAACAGACATTCATATGTGTATGTATATAAGATCAATTACTTTAGTTGGTTAAATACCTTTTTAACTGGCTAAGGAACAAAAAATATTTATTTTTCAGAAAACTGGTCTAGTTTTGTTTGTTTGTTTTGGCTGTTTTTGCATGTGTTTGTAGGTAGACATTGTCTACCTACATATGACTTAAATAGCAATCAGAGTGTTTTTCTGATTTCTTCTTGCCTCCCTGTAACATCCTCTCTGATACACAGGAAGTGTCAGAGAACTGTTAGTAAATGTTTTTTATGAATGGCTGAATTCTGCTATGGTCTATCAATCCTTAAATGCTACATCTGCAGGGAATAAATTGACCTCTACTTTTATTTTATAACCTTCAGTCAAGCTGAACTTAACAACCAAGCCTGTTTTTTCTATGTCCCAGAGGAGGCAGGGGAAAGAAAACAACCTAGAAACCATTCATGGAAAGGCTTTTTTAATGGTATGAAGACTCCTTATATTACTCTACCTTGTTTTCATGCAGACACTTCTGTAATCCACATCTTTTATTACTTGATGGTTTTGAATACAGTATTTGGCTCCCAAAACTTTGTGTGAACCTGCCTGTGAAATCACAGTAGTACAGTAGAGCATCAGGTTCAATAGATTACAGAGCTGCCATAAAATAGGATTTTTGTCCATCCATCACAGACGAGTCCTAAACAAAACTATGAAAGGAGCATACATTCAGACATGATCAGAGTCAGAGTCAGTCTAGAAAAGAATGTCTAGAGAACTACTCAAATGGTAAACAGCACGGCTACAGCTCTCTCAACATGCTGGCCTTTGGCTTTTCAGTCATAGTGCTTGGAAGGACATTATTGGCAAACCCTTAAGATGGGAGCTCCCAACAAATCCAAAGTTCCCATCAGAAAACCAAAACAGGCACTGGAATGGCCCTGCCATGTACTGTTCTGCATCTGGCTACTCCACACATATGAATACCCCGTCTCTATCAGACTGCCTGAAAAATTATCCAGTGTGGCTTGTGCTTCTTACTCCTTCCAGTTCCTTCATCTCCATCCCCCACCTCTCCCTTTCTTGCCATAGTTTTACACATTTAGCTTCAGACAGCAGTAATGTCTGAGATACCAGTGTTGCCTCTTTCCAGAATGTTAGAAGAAATGAAAAATAGGAAAAAAAAAGACAAAAAAAAAAAACCCAAAAACATCTGTAAATCAAATACGAGCTTCCTATTTTGTGACTCCTGAATATGAAACATTCACAAGGCTGTTCTCATCCCCCAAAACTTTGCCCAGAGTCAAAATCTTGGTTACATTTTCTGCATGCTATCAAAGAAGAAAGGCAAATCTTGCAAGCTGGACCAGCCACTGCTCAGCCTTTGCTCTTGCACAGCAGACTCATGTCTTAGTGAATTCTAGGTTGTTCCAGTAATGCAGTTTTAGGATAGACATGGAAAAGACTTTATATGCTACCTTCCAAAGCCTTCTTACTTGAACAAATGCCTCACTGCTATCTTGTTTCTTTCACATCCTTGATTTGTTCTGTGATGAATCCTTGCATAGGTTGGTCCACATTTACAACATGGATAGTAACCTTTTAAGAAAGAGGTAGATCAATGATGAAGAGCTGGTCTGAGGTAGAAAGAAGAGGCACTGCACACATCTGTTATATGCTGCAACAGCAGGAGGAGTTGAAACTTTGCTTTCAGCTCTTTCAGAAACATGACTAGCAGCTTGTTAGGAGCAACTGATCTACTTACTGCCTACCCAGAATATCCCATGGTGAAGAGATATTTGCAAAGAGAGCAAGAACTGTCAAACAGCTAGAAAGTGAGTAAGTTCTGAAGAAAAGTAGAGTGCAGGAACCACCTGATTCTTTCTATGCCGGCAGTGAAGAGTGAACACGTAAGCATTTGCATTTCCCTGATTGTTTTCACAGCTACTTCTATAGTTATTATTTTCTCATCATCCTCAGATTTAGAAATTTAGAGTCTGGTGACCTTGGGGTGCAAACACACAGAAGACAGTACCAATTACTTTGCAGTCAGTGTGTCAGGCCCTGCACTTTCCCTGCCCAAAAAGCCTACACTCTTTCCCCATTCTTACATTCTTTTTAAGAACATAATCAAGTGACTTTCGAAATACTGATCTCCCTCTATTTTCTCCCTGATTTTCCAGTTCTCTCAAGCTGCCACACTGGATAAAAAGAAGAGGCAGGAGGGAGGTAGACAGACTCAGTTACATCTTACAGGCTTGCTCTTCCCCAGAGCAGGGCAACAATTCATTACCTTTGAAAAAAAATCAGATATTCCATTAGAAGTTTAGTGATAATAATAATTATTGAATTAAGCCCAGATAACGCTGAACAAGAGCTTTTCCAGAGATGCCTTCAAATATTTCTAAAATCACATCAAGTATGTGTACACAGCTGAGATGACTCAGGAGCTTGCAATTGGAAAAGAAAATTATAAGGCAAGTAAGGGCCAAGGCCCAGGCCAGTATTCCCTAGGGAAAGTTTGCTGGACTGCTGGCCACACATGCTCAGTACTTACTGCAAAGTTAATCTGGACTGTTGAATAAGTTTGTGGCTTTTCTGAGATTCCTGTTGGCTAGCACCAGATGCTGTTAGCACAGCAGAAATCTTAATTTGGTAGATGGATAGCCTAACCCTGACTTCATTAGAAGGTAGTTGATAGAGCTGATGACAGGGAGAAGACCTCTGAGACCTAGAGCAAGTTCTGAGAAGAGGTCAACAGTAATGTCTAGTTGTGCTGTTTAGATTCTGTCTAAGTATCAGGAAGCACTTCTTTTCTGATTGGCTGATGAAGGACTGGCACAGGTTGTCAAGAGACTGTGAAGTTTCCTTTCTCAGAGATCTTCAAGAGCCTTCTGAACACAGACCTGGGCACCCTGCTCTGAGTTTCCCTGCTTGAGCAGGGATTGCACCAGAGGAACCCAAATGTCCCTTCCAACCTTAACTATTATGAAATTATGTGTTTCTGAGTATGGATGAAACCTTCCTTCCTTCTGCAACCTGGTCCGCACAATGGATGTTCTTATCTGCAATACCTGTGGCTTTCTGCATAACTGAAAGGTGTAACCAGCTTAGGAGAGTTTCTCAAGAGATGAGATTTTTCATCCTTTTTCAAAAGTGCAGACATATCAAGCTCTACAAATTTGGCCACAATTAATTACAAGAATTTAAATTACAAACACTCAAGGTAATGCTAGTCAGTGATGGACAATACTATCAATAGGGATAATGTTGTTTAGAAACTAAGTGCAATTCAGCCCTGACAGGTAGTCAGTTATAATGTCAATTATAACCATTTCAAAATGTCAAACATAAGTAAAGAAAAAACAAGCATAACAGTTATCATTCTTGAAAACTTCATGGCATTTTTAAGGAGAGCTATTGCCTTTTTTAATTTCAGTTGCATTAACACGCAGAACAGACAGTCACAGAGCTTGCTCGTTCATGAATATTATTGGTGGCTTTGAGCTGTGGAGGTGTTTGTCTGTCTAGCTGGAGCAGATCTTAAACCTTACTCCTCTGGTTAGTTACTCTATGCTGTGTTTTGGAAGCATAGTCTGAAATCATACTCACTAGAAGTAATCATCATCTGCATTTTTACTTAAACAGAAAAAAATCCTTTCTATGTTGCAAGAATGCAGTCATTCCATGATTGTGTATAGTAATGGATTCCTTAATCCTAGGATCTATAATACAAGGATCCTAAAGGATCCCTGGCCCCTTACTCTTTATATATATATATATATATGAATTATATATAATATACATAATTATATATATATAATTATATATATTAACACACAAACACACACACACATATATATATTTTTTTTTTTTTTGAAATCTATTACATTACTCACAACAGAATCTACTGTTACCTTAAAGTATAAACCCCTTTGCAACACTCCCCAGAGGAAAGTCCTCCTTGATATGCAACAGTTGCTTCTATTGTGCAGTTCTCTATCCTGTTTTTAAAGTTGAGCCCGGTGCAGAAAGGGACTGAAGATGTGTTGACTGAAAGGAAAGGACAAGAATGTTCTTTTACATAGCCTACATGTTACTGCATCTGCTGTGATGGACGTAAGGAATTTTACAATCTGCTTAAGGATCAGCAGTGTATTCATGTATTCTTTCCTCAATTTGAGAGATTTTCTCTGCCTACTAAGCTGCCTGCAAGGAATCTGCTAGTTCTTGTGTTGTTTCTGGTGCAATGAATTTCTATATGCTTTATCAGAATGTGGGAGATGAAGTGTAAAAAATTTGCATTCACATTGACTTATAGATGTGACTAAGGCAATATCTTCCAGAATATGATAGAGATTAGTCTGAATACTTCAGGCAGAAGGGGAAATATAATTCAACCAGAGCTCACCATAGCAAGTTGCTCTGAAAAGTAAGCAGAAACAATTGTGACATTCTAAAGAAAATTATTTTATACTCTTTCTTTCTAGTAACACTTACTGTTTTATTACAGTCTCTTCAAAAGTAATGTCTCCTTTTTATTTCTACAGAAACTACAACAGATAAAAAGAGCACAATAACACTGTTTGATAGAGGAAATTCTCAGCTACAAAGCACTAGTTTTCAACATAGTCACCACCACTTTCATTAGCTATAAACTAGAGCCTACATGCAGTACTCATGAGGAACTTCATGATTATCTACAATGTCTTGAATGCATGTCACTGTTGCCACTGCTGAAATGCACCACCTACTGTCTCACTGTGCTCACATCCACTGTTGAATCCCTATTAATGCTCAGCAGTGCTGATGAATGAATGTGGGTACCATTTTTTTCTCTTGAAGGAATTTAATGACAGATTTGCTTCATTCACACTTGCACTTCAGACACCATTCTGTCAGACTGCCCCTCCATTTCTACCTATCACACAGTAACAAAATATAACGGATTATTTGAGGGAAGGTTCAATATCTACTGCCATACTATTATGCCCCTCTGATGCTGTGGGCCAACATAATAAAATAGAAAGGATTACTTTCAGTGCAGTTTGATATCATCCTAGGACTTTAAGCAAACCAAGCCCTGCTGAAAAAGATTTGGGGGTAATGGTGGATAACAAACTGGACATGAGCCAGCGATATGCCCTCAAAGCCCAGAAAGCCAACCATATCCTGGGCTGCATGACAAGCAGTTTGGGGGAGGTGATCCTGCCCCTCTACCTGCACTGGTGGGGCCTCATTTGAAGTAATGCATACAGATGTGGACTCCTCAGTACAGGAGAGACATAGACCTGTTGGAGAGTGTCCAGAGAAGGACCACAAAAGTGATTCATGGAATGCAGTATCTCTCCTATGAGGACAGGCTAAAAGAGCTGGGGATCTTAATCCTGAAGAGAAGACTGCAAACTGACCTTATGGTGGCCTTTCAATATCTAAAGGGGAGCCACAGGAAAGAAGGGGACAGATTATTTAGCAGGGTCTGTGGTGATAGAGCAAGAGGAAATGGTCTCAAGCTCAGGGAGGGTAAATTTAGGTTAGATATAAGGAAAAAATATTTTATCATGAGGATGGTGAGGCACTGGAGCAGGTTACCTAGTGTTGTGGTTGATGCCCTGTCACTGGAGACTTTCAAGACAAGACTGGATAAGACTTTGGGCAACCTGATATAGCTGTGGTATCCCTGTTCATTGCAGGGGAGTTGGACTAGATGGCCTTCAGAGGTTCCTTCCAACTCTATGCATTTTATGATTCTATGATTCTATTATTTGGAAAGGTACCTTACTGACCACCTAGTGCCAGCACATCCAGATCTCTAACAAATCTATTCACTTGCATATTTTAATTCTAGTTGTTAAAAGAGACCTGTGCAAAAAGCAAAGGAACAAATTAACCTTAGTGCCATTAAATCAATTTCTTCATCTGCTATAATTCTTTTCCTGCTATCAACCCACTTTTTACTGTGGCAAATGACACCTGCAGAATGAACATGTTGCTTTAGTTACTCCAAAAAGTCAGGCACCCTAAACAGTCAATTAGTCTTTTAACATTTGAAAATTTTCCTGTTGTCTGAAGGCTGGATTAAAGGTACAGCCACAGAAGGGTTAGAAGGGTATCACTATTTTGTTGTACTTTAAAAAAAGTGGCCTTGCTCTATTTTAGGATAGTACAGGTCCTACCTGCAGCAGAAAGATCCAGGCTGCTAGGGAAAAGTGAACAAAAGTATTCCCCTGCAACCCTGAGAAAATCATATGAATCCCACAGAGAAGTGGATTTAAGACCCACCTGACTGCTCAGCTCTTCTCTATAGCTTAACAGCAGGTTGCTCTCCCACTTAACTTGCTGTTTTAGATCCTGTTTCTGAAATGATTAACTCTTCACACAATTGAAGAGAGAAGCTTACACTAAACTCTCTTGCAGTCCTAAGGCTCAAATATACTTTCAGTGTGTCTCTTACTTTATATTCTATAATAATCTAAAGGAAAACATCTTATGGCGTACATCTGGTATCCACAAAGCACTTAAGATTCTGAAGGGCATAAATTTCATCACTCTCAGTGATCTACACATACTGACAGCAGAATAAAATTTTCTAAACTGAATTGCTTTCTACCATTAGCAACTTATTTACATCATTAAAAAGAATCATATTCCTAAAACATCTGTGATCCTTAAAAATCAGCACAATAACACCTAATATGAGTGAGTAACACAGGTAGAAAATAAATATGAAACATTATTTTCTCTGTGTACTTTTAAAGATCAAACTCCCTCATAGGAATGGAAAACTATCAACATTTTCATTGATTTAATTTTTGGATTTTACAGTAAGAAAACAATGTCATAAATCCTTAACTTTGAAGGTCCCTGATGACTGTTTTTACACATTCTACTTTATAAAGTTTAAACTATGCACTAATTCAAGTTGACTTATCTAGCTAGAAGAATTTTTCATAAATTCTCATTTTCCAGTCAGAATGTTAGATCTGACCAACACTTGCAGAACAAATTTTCTTCATACTATCATGATATGACCTTTTTTCTGCACAGCTGTTATAATTTTTATTGAACTATTACAATGCTCCCAATTATCTACCTAGGACATCACAAATAAATCCATGAATAAAAGACAGATACAAACTTTTTGAAATGCACTATTTCTGAAGATGCGTTATCAATATCTGAAGATTAATGGCCAATTTGATCCTCAGGTGCTACAGCATGAATCATACATGGGATACAAACTACCCAGAAACTCTGTGTTGGTAGTTGAAATTAAAATGCATTAGTATATCATATTTATCCTTTAATTACAGTTGATAAGGAGCTAAAGAAGTTAATATTTTTCATCATCCTAATGGTCTTCACTGTATCAACAATCAGTCACATCTAATATTCACATAACATACCTACAGATTTTATCTTCCTCAATTTTAGCTACTTTTAGTTGAATTCAGTAAAGACTTCTCTTTCTGCATACAGATTTTTGATTATTTTTTTTTCTTAGTCCCCTTGTTTAAATATGCTCATTGATACTATCTTGGCTTCTAGTGGACACTTATTCACTTTGCAGAATTTGGCATTGTAACATATGATTGGCAGCATGATGAAGAAAAGCCTAGACCAGGAACAGCAGGAGCATTGGAAGGTCAGGATTTGTACTGACTGAGCTGCGCTGGAGACCTTGTACACCAAATTTGCATAATTTGCTGTGGAATTTACTCAGTTCTCACAAATATTTTGAACAGAGAAAGGATTTCTGGATATTAATGTATTTACAAGAAATATTCTCTAATCTCATGCTTTGAGATTCAGCTTGTTCACAAAACACTTGTTGAATAAAAGGATTTTGCTTACTAAACCCACGAAACAAACTTTGAATAAAAATGTATGTTTTAGTTGTTCCCACCATTTAAAATAAGCTGAATGGGCCACATTCCCAACTACAATCATATCGTGTGTTATAAAACATGGACTTTTTTCAATAATCATTTTATTAAAATTTGGACAATGAGAAAAAGGTCAGAAGGAATGAAAAATAGGAAGAACAAGAGAGAGGGCAAGCTAGTTTACAGATTTATGCTGCCATAGCGACTGCTGTTGGAATCCAAGGTAGATTGTTTAAAGTTAACACAGTGATTTACTCCCTGCACTCTTTGGTAATCAGGATCTTAACTGATATGGGGGATAGTGACGGAGTGGGAAAGAATGGTCATTCCATTGGGAAATCTCTTCCTGTGAGATAATACAAATGGCAAAACACAAATTAACTTTAAAAGATGCTAAGGAAAACTATGGTACATAAGTGTAGTGGAGATATTTAATATCTTGGTTTGGATGCAAACTCTAAGTCAAGAAGTTCTTGAATGATTACCTGAAGTACTAGCAACAGTCAAAGGGATTAGTTTTATTTCCTGCTTATAGTACATCTTCCAGAATCATTTGCTCTTGAGCACTTAAGAGAAAGAATGCTAGGCTAAATGGATCTTCGATCTGACAATATTCTAGATTTTATGCTTTGTTTTGCTTATTACTCCCAAATCAAGGAACTTCTTAGTTAATCTAGTTCTGGTTTCCTGTTTTTTTTTGTGAATGTGTCTGCAGACATCTTGCAAGTCATCTGTATCAGAGTATAATAATATATCCAGTGCAATATACTCTATTTTGAGATGGGGAGAAAATCATTCTCAAAAGAACAGAATGAGTAGCAGGCAAAAATGTTACTAACTTGAGGAGGATTTTAAAATTATTTGGTATATTTTGCCTCAATCTATCCCCAGTTCCCATTTCTTATTAATAAAGAGAAAATAGGAGAAAGATTTATAGATATACAAAGTGATACAACTAAGTCAATCCTAATGGGACTAAATGATTTAGAATCAATCCGTCCAAACATAGGAAAGTTCTTTACTAAACTGAGTGTGATTTTAGATCTCATTCTGCAACAGATATTGAGAAGGATGGAATAACTGATGTGTTGGTGGTGGTGCAGAAGATACAGTACTGGAAGGTTATGGGCACTGTTTCAGTCTTTGTGGTAACTTGTAATGTAAACCTTCTACAGTTAGACAATCTCTCCTGTGTGCTGCTTCAGGCTCAAACAATTTTTTTTCTCTCTTCTTACAATTTCTCAGTACCTATTTAGAGAAGCAACTTGAAATTTCCATCTTGTGTCTAGGAGAAACAAATGAGCTGCAATTCTATGTAGCTTCTGCCCAAACACGCTCAGAAAAGCCTATAACATTTACTCCTAAAACTAGTCTTTATTTATACAGAGTAATAACAGAAAACTTTTCATTAAAAGGCATTGCAAAATAACATGTAGGAAATCAGAAAAATAAAAGAAAGCTACACCAAAGATGCTATATGGGAAGCATTGCCTTAAAAGCCAGTCTTCCTTAGACAATAGACATGGGCATTCTACATTTGTCCATTTATTGAAGACCGTGACTGTTTCTGTGCTTCTGACATTCACAAAAAGCTTTTTTTTCTAAGGCTGGACTTTTCACCTTGTTCTACAGACTTGAGAGTAGCCTGCCCAGATGATCCTAGCAGGCTCCTCTCACCTAATCAATCCCCTAGCACTAAGGCAGCTGTGGCAGTTAATGGCACATTGGTCTCCTCTGGTTTTTCCTGAGAAATAGACTGCTGTCATCTTCCAAGAATTGGGAAGGGAGATGTAAAAGTATGTGTTACATAGCAAGACAAAATTGTGGCCCACAATCTTATGCAACTATGTTTTGGTGAAAAGGCAAAGGAAGTTTTTTTGTTTGTTTATTTTCAGATACTTTACCTACAAACACACAAAACCCCCCAAAAGTTGTTTCGGGGTAGGTAAGAGAGAAACAGAATTGTGGGGCACCTGTAGTGTCAACGGATGAAATCCTTCTGTTTATTTGCAGCTGGAGGAGTATAGTTTTGACTAGTTGACCTTTTGAATTCTGTATCAGAGAGTTTGATAAACAGCTATCAAAAGCAGAAATTGTCTCTCAGAACATATGGTGAAAACCACTGTTGAGACGTAATACATTTACTTAATTGTCATGGCTTACAGTGGATATCTGGTATGGAAACCATAGCTTGAAGAGATGCCAAAAGGAGAAAAGTATATTTATTTAAAATATTTGTATGTGACAGAGATTCACTACAGCCATGATATTCTTTTGTGGGAGTGGAAGGGCAAACTATAAATTACATATTCTAAAAATTGTAATCCCCTTCTACTGCCTTAGAATAGAGCAACATTGTGACCAAGGCATTTCCTGATGAAAGTGTCTCATGATATGCAGTGGGAAAAGAAGGTTGCCTATCAGAAAAAATTGTTTAAGGTTGACTACTGAAAATGTCAGAAGTACAGAAATTAAATAGAAAACTCTTGGATTTCAGGATTTTCTATAGATTGACTTGAAATTTCCTAAGAATTTTTTATCTAACACATTCAATAATTTGAAGCAAAAGTAACTCTAATTTTATGAGAGTATAGATTAATTTTCAAATAAATATGTATCTAATTTTGAGTAAAAAATTCTCTCGGAAAAAAATAGCTTAGCAAATAGAATAATAAACTTTGTCAATTTATCTACTCCTAAATTAATGAAATTGTAATGGAATTGAGAAGGTTTGCAAATCATAGTATTCACATGACACAATTTGCAACATAATCTTCATGAAAAAATATTGTTCAGCTTTATTCATTACTTTATATTCAAGAGATCTGAAAGCCAGACATAAAGTAGATCATGTCTGGTTCACTGTATAAAAAGTAGACTATGTTTGGTTGTCCCTTTTATAAATTCAAAAATCTAAAAATGAGATTTATATTTGCAACTGTATTATTTACCCTGTTTCTCCACTATATTCCACGTTAAAATGAATATTTTGTGTCTTACATTACTATGAGGTCTTGTGTCTTGCTATTTTGTTCTATGTTATTTCTGAATGTAACATGTAAGCAACCATGTGACTCACAATCTAGTTGCATTTTGAAATGCTATATTATGAGTACTCATGCTTGATTCTCATGGGTTCAATTCTATGCATATTATAAATGGTTTTTTCTTTCTTTCTCCCTTTGTGAAGATTGCAGTGATGAGGCAAGAGATTGTATTTTGCTTGTGGAATGCTTTTTGCGTCTTTTAAACAATGGTGATATGAATTACTGGAAGAGTTGTCATTTCCAGTTGTAATTGATTTGCATGGCTGCCATGGTATAACATGTAAGATCATGACAGCAGGAAAGTATGGGAACAGGCAAGTCACCACTGTGCTTAGTCTAGGACTGTCTGTTTGTCATATTTTAAAGTTTAAGTTGCACTTGTCAGTTGAGATCATAGGATATCTACATACCCCCAACCCTTTCTCCTTCTGGAGGCTAATCACATTGGCACAATGCAGAGAATTTACTGGAGGACATTCATTCCTCTCAGAGTTATGAGGATTGCAGAAAGAGTCCCTTAATCATTTTTGTTGAGGATTAAGTAAAAGAGGTGTTTCATTATATTTCAAACACACTTATAAGGGAAATGGGTTTGGATGATTGGTGGTATTCCCATTACCGACGTATCAGAAATTGGCCTGCTTTGTTTCAAAACCCATCCACAACCCATGTTTGCCAGACATCCTTAAATTTCCAAACTCATCCTGCATTTTTCATTACAATCAGCCTGACCCGTTTTATCCTAAATAAGAAGTCCTAATCTATTTGACTCCCTGCTATATTAATTATCCTTGCATGTTAGCAAGAATCAGTAATATCAATTAAATTGGAGTGGGCCAAACTGGTTGGTTTCAATTCTGGAGATACATAGATGACAATAGTAAGCTCTAAATGCAAGGAAGATTAAAGAAGGTGCAATTTATTCATATACATTTTCTGTAGTGGTATGATTTCTTTCTAAGTAGATCAGGAAGCTTCCCAGCCAGAACTCAGGCACTTCCAGCAATTTAACAGAGAAACGTGGAAGAAAAGAAGACAAATGAGCACTGTGATACATTCTATTTCAGTAATTTTATTTAAAAAACAAAAATTCTCTAACAGAACTAAAGGAAGAATGATTAAAATAGGTGATTCAAGAAGAGCTACAATGCTTATGAGATATTTATACCTTTAAATAATATTTTAAAGCGTTTCCATCTCTATCATAGAATCACAGAATCATAGAATCATAGGGGTTAGAAGGGACCTCAAGAGATCAACGAGTCCAACCCCCCTGCCAAAGAAGGTTAAGGCAGAAGGAAATGGGAATCGATGGTGGTTGATTTCTTATCAATGGAAGGTTGTCTTTCCAAAACATTACACACAATAAATGGAAATGAATAGAACCCCCAAGGGCTGTACAGTCCCACTCTGCTAATTCATACTTATGTGTCCCATTGCTTTTATCTTTCTCTCCACTTATAAACAAAAAGATATTCAAGGAATAAACCAATTCTTTATGTGGTAATTTAAAACAAAATTTTATAATCTGAATTTAGTATTTTAAATGTAGATAAGTAACAACTCAGTTTGTGATTAAACTAGAGAAACAGTAAAAATCTAGAAGCACAAAGATGAAATAGGAAATACTCTTCATCACAGAAGTCAAGAAAGAGAAGGACAAATGCTAATAAGAAGTTTCTGTTTGCTATAAAGGGAAGAAACAAGCTTAATATTGGAAAAAAAATTATTTATTTGAATTTGTCAGCATTTTACAGGCTGGTTCAGCCTGCTTCCATGACTAATGGGGTGGGGAATCCACAGACCCATGCCCCAGGAAAGAGAAAATACTAAAAGGGAAGGGAGATGGGTCTAAAAACAACAGCAGCAACGATCTGAGGAGGAAAGCTAATTTACTAAGTAAGATAATGGAATGAAAGGTAACACAGTGTATGTAAAACAATACAATAGGAACTGAAGCTAATAAATCAGACTAAAATGAGAGTGTCCAAAAACCAAAGGCCTTATTATAATGCTGAAGGCAAAATGGCTGGGGAGCACACACACTGCCAAGATGAGCAAAAAGGGGAAAAGAGATAACTCTTGACACTCAAACAGTTTTATCTTTCCCTTTCAATGAAAAATGGAAGCAGAACAGTGAACAGTCATCTGGAGTATGTAGTTATTCTCCTCTGAGACAGACATACCCAGACCCATTGAAAGACCATGGAACTGGAGCATTAACTGTTTAACATCTGGTGCGCTACCTGATGTTATGATGTGAAATACTGATGACAAAAATCATAAGTCAATTCTACAGTAACCTAAACCCTGTATTTTACAATCTCACCCTTTATTCAAGTCCCTGGGGGGAGGCAAGGAGATGTGGATGGCAGAAGAACTACTCAGGTGCTTGCCAGGTTCACCAAACAAACAAACAGACTAGAAACAAGTTCCAGAGCTGGGGACACCAAACAGATATTCCTCTTTCAGTCTGCTCCAATGTGTGTCTTGAATCACATCAAATGAGACATGGTCTTCCACATAAGGAGATTTCAGTTACTGTGTCTGCAAAATTTTAAATCCACATGCTTAACTGCAGGTAGCAAAATGTCCAGTATCTGGTGAAAAGCAGGTAAGATGGCTGAAGAACCTTGGTGGGAAATACAGCCTGCAGCTTCCAAATGAAAGCAGTATGTATTTGCATAGTATACACAAGTAGAGAGTGGAGGGGGAATAGAGGGTAAAGAGGGTGGGACAACAACCCTCCCTCTGCTGTCCACAACTCTTGGTGCAACCCAGTATACAGTTAGCCTTACAGGCTGCAAGCATACCCTTTTGACTCATGTTCAGTTTATTGACAGCAAGGACACACAGATCTTAGTTTTGAATGAATTATACACTTGGTAAAGGTTATGAATATGGGATCACATGTTAGTATTGTTAATCTTTATGAACTTGGAACTTTATTTAATCTTGAACGTGGTGCTCTTATTCTTCCCAACAAAGGTTAAGGTAAGCCACAGTAACAGATGTAGACAAATTGTTGTATGGATATAATACTTGGCAACATGTTTTTGTATCACTGGATTATAATGATAATTTTGAAAAAGTCCTCAAAACCTTAATATGATCAGGCAAGCCACCAACTTTCAAATCACATATGGATACAGATTTCAAGTTTCAAACCAATCCATGTTTCAAGACTAATTTAGGAACTATTACACTTGAAAAACAACAAATTGGGTAGAAGTACCCCTAAGCCCCAGTTTGCTTATTTAACTAGGCACTCATGCATTCCTGCCAAATCTGGTTTTCATGAAAGTCAATTTATTTGTTCATTATGTGACATTTGAAACCATTCAAGCAATTGTGAGGTGGGATTAAAGTCTCTGCTGAAGTATTCCACTGATCGAAATGTTTTGGCCATTTTGTGGGGAAACTTTAGACATGAGGATGGGGTATGAAAATGCACTGAAATATCAAAGCCACCTTATTGATAACATTGTAATTTTGTTGTGTTGATACACTGTAGGGATTTCTGGGGGGTGTGGTCCTGATGTACTTAGAACTGGTGGATCTGAAAGACTGAAATTTAAGCCATTTTCAAAGAAAATTATCTGATAACATTAGCTCTGTTCCCCTGCCAAACAAAATTCCATTAACCAGCTGAAATGGGACTTAATAACAATCATGTAAACCAATTAGCCTCAATTTATAACTCCATTAGGAGCGTTATTCATCACCACATGGCTTTATAGAACTGTGCTTCCTTCTGACATTTTGCAGATTAAATAACAAATAAGGCCTGGGGTGCTGAACAAAAATGTAAATGCAGATTACCTAAGTGAGATTTACATCTCTGAAAAGAGATAAATTTGAAATCTCATACTTTCTACACATTCCAGAGAACTATTATAGACTTAAAAAACTAAAATATGTTCGTATCTAAAAGTATCTACTGAAGCTGGATTATATTTTCACAGTGTTTGAGATCAGAGGGAAAACTAAACCATCTGAACCTTAGCAGAGTGAGTGAACTGTGTTTCTGATATCAATATACTTACCCTTACAACATTACTAAGAACAAGACATTTCAGTCTTCTGCAGAATAGTAATTTTTTGCTTTATATATCAAGACAACCACCATTATTCCCCCTTGGAATAGATATCTTATTTCAGGGTGATCCGACTTAATGGTTTGTGATCCGTGTTGCACTAGAAGGTAAAAATTACACTTTATGGACTTCTGCTAAACTATTTTTAAGACCTGGTTTGATCTGGTGAAGGGTTTGATTCTTACCATATGACTTAGATGGCTACAAATAGATTTACTGGTACCAGCTTGGCCAGTTTTCTTTCCATTCACTTTTCTATCTGTAGGTAATATATAATATTACACACCAGAGAATTAGAGAGACTGAGAGAAGAATACTTCGATGGTCAGTTTTTGCCCTCGTTGCCTTGAAGCACAACAATTATTTGCAGTTTACTTTCTAAATACAGATATTAAGAGTGATTTGAATACAAGATAGAAAGTTCTATTTCCTTATTCCTCTGAGTATAGACATAGCAATAGTGGATCAGAGGCTCAGAACCAGGCCAAATGAACAGTAGAATACTGAGATCTTTAAGCTTACATCCTAAATATGTTTTTCTCCAGCCTAGTGATCATTTCTGTGGTGCCTTTCAGTATATATTTCTATTTTCACTGAATTACAAGAACAAAAGCTGCACAACTGAACATAGGTGTTTGATACTGTTGTTAGCAATGCTTTGCATAGAATCAAATTATTTTCCCAGTGGTACATTTTTGCACTGAGAATACATTTTTGATTGTTCACCTACAATGATTTATAAATCATTTTCTAACTCATTATTCTTCAGAAGATTCATTCTGTAGACCTAGGCTGCCTCTTTCAATTTCAGATAATGTGCCATATTAAATTTGAACAAGTTATTCCTGATTCTGCTGGCCTATGGCTTGTTAACTGATCAAGGGACATCATCTGTCACATGGCAACAACATGTAATAGAATATTGGTGAGAAGGTTCAACTGATACTGCCATGCTACCAATATCCTCCTCTGATGCCAAGGGCCTACTTAATAAAATTGGAGGCATTGCTACCTATATGAAGGATGCTCTGAAAGTAATCTGATATAAAAATGAATCATTTAAATTAGGCAAATATATTCTTTCCATTAGCTGCATGAGAGTAATAAATAGTAAAAGCAGATAGTGAAAGAATTTTAAAAATTATTTTATACTGTAATTAAATTTGTACCAGAATTAGTATGATATGGCACGATTATCTTGTTCCTGCCAGTTCCATTGTCCTCTCATGTGTTTCCCTATAAAAAATGAATCCCTATATCAAAGTAGTTTTACTTTAAATTTTTTTTGTAGTTTTACTTTAATAAAGTAGTTTTACTTTAAAATATCTATTCTTTAGGTCTTTTAATTACTCTGTAGAACTTTGCATTTACTTCAGTACCTCAAATCTGAATCTTAAGAAGAAATAGGGACTTATAAGAGATAATGACAGACTTTTTCTCGATCTATGATACAACCATGCACTTGTAGAAGAACTTCATGTGTTCATCCTCAATTTAATTCTTGTCTGACAATAAACAAATACTAAAATCTACCTCCAATCTCCTTCTCCTCTCAGCTCCTATTCAGTTCTCAGTTTAAACTATAATTAATTGATGTCACAGTTGCATTTATTTGTAAACATGCCACTTTGAATGTGAATTCAGGAATACGGTTCATATTATTATTCAAATCTGAAACGTTATCTTTACTTTTGACTGCTTTCTACAATATTACTTTTGATGAGTAATTAGTATTCTTTTGAAGTAAAGTTACCTCCTTAATTAGCCCATTTTCTTGACTGTCAAGAAAAAGCAAGACCATTTTGGCAAATTACTAGTTACTGTAATCAGTAGAGGCTTGAACAGAGTAAGTTGCAAACTCGGTTTTTTTTCTGAATATTATCTAAATTATAGATACAAAGAATGAATTTAAACATGAGGTGAAAACTGTTCTTTGGGCTTTAACCCAAATCAAGTGACATCAGTCAAAACACTCTTGCTTTATATCATGCTTTGGAATCAGTTAACAGACTCTTTCCCTTATATTATTCATTGGAGCAAGTCTTAAATTTTAGAAGTGTAATTACTCCAGTTTTAAATTGACAATATTGAGAGAAATATCAGATCTAACGTTATCAAGCAGTCTACATTACTGGATCTAAGAAATAGGTGGGCACATCCCAACCATTCATCAACCAGTGAAAGTAGTCCAGTAATCTTTTTATTTTCCCCTCCCATAGGAAAAAGAGGAAAATAAAAGGAATTAATCTGTAGTGAAAATTATTAAACATTGTTTCACAGATTAATCAGAGACCTAATAAAACAATGGATTTTAGTCTGATTGGATGTTTAACTGGACTGGTGACAAACTGCAGTTCAATTGCGCTCATCACAGATTACTGCTTAGCAGTGATCAGTGATCTGAGAATTACACATCTCACAATTTGACATTTCTATGCTGATAATGCAGCAAGACTTCCATGTCTCATTTCAGGACAAACTGTCGCAATGCTTTTCTTTATAATAATTCCTGAGAATGTTGGTAATGTCTTCGTCTTGAGGTGACTCATTTCCTTCTTGTTTGATGAAGAAAATAGGCTATATAGACACAGTACCAGGAAACAGATTTTAAACCACTGATGTATCCACATGGGATACAGTGCGTGTAAGCCATTCTTTCCCAGTTTCACCATCCTTGCATCCAGGAATGTGTGTCTTCTGGAACAATAAGCCACATCTGACCTGACCATAGACTTAAAATCTTATAGTTAAATTTAGGATGACCACTTGCCAAAAATAGTTTACCTGCAAAACAAATGGTTTTTGTACTTAGTTACATTCAACATAATGAAAGGGTGGAATGACTTGCATAGGGATGTTTCCTCATTCTTGTGATGGATATTATCTCATTCCTCTTAACCAGTGTGCTCACAGACTGTGAGCCAGCAGCCATTTAAGCACGTGGAACTCATTCTTTGGAAGTATATTTTCTGGTCTCTTGGAATGTTCTTACCTAATACCTGTGGTGGGTGTAAACATAAGTAATGAAGAAAAAGCCACTGAGAAATCAAGTCAACAATGAAATATTTCCTAAAGGTGACACAAAATGAAGACTTATCTGATATATCCATTTTATTCCGACAAATGCTGGGAATATATGTAAGCACTTTTTTAGACATCACTTCAAGGCACTGCTATTTTTCAGCATCAAGCTAGAAATAGAAAAGAATACTTTAATCCTAGGAACAACAAATAATCTGTGTTAGGCATGATTTTGTTGTTGTTGCTGTTGTTGTTGTTGTGTGTTTTTTTAGCAACAAAGTTTGTTTTAAAAAACAATAAACTTCTATATCCCATATTTGCCAAAAAGTTTGTGAAACTGCTGAATGTATTCTTTGATAAGCAGCGATGAATTATTCAGACAACACCCTATAATATTCTGTATGGGCTATTTAACTATTTGGTAATTCTGACTAGCTTTGTTTGGGGCAAATAAATAAAACAACAAAAATCTTAAGATGGGCTTTAAACTTTACTAAAATGACTTTTGTTGTGCTCAGTGAATTTCTAAGAATTAGTGCCCCCTACTGAAATTATTAAAAAAAATTGCATGTATTTTATTTTGCTTTATGTGCAAAAGTAGTCAAAGGATTTGATGAACATTGATATTAAGGACTAAATCCTCAGCAGCTTTTGGAGATACTGCAGCAAGGAGAATGTCAGCGCTGACACTCATTTGCTGACACTCATTTGCTGACAGTACCAATATATATTTTTGTTTTTTCAGGGTACAACTATGCAGTCTAGAGCATAGGTGCTACTGCTAAATATCTTAAATAATCTTCATCTGGTTTGATAAATAATCTTGAAAACAGTGATTATATCTTTAACACAAGCATAGAAACCCCATAAAGCTTTGCAGACGCTCTTTTTTTTTCCTGTCAAAACTGTAATGGTTATGTTATTATTCACATGCTAAACTCAAAGAGCCTCTCAAGGTATAGTTACCACATGGACTGTCATACAGATATCTGTAATTAAAATGATCAGTAAATAAAATAAAAAGGATGACTGTCTTTAGTTTTTTTTCTTTGTTTGTTTGTTTGTTTTTACTATGTAGCACTAATATGCAATGTAACTTGCTAACTACATTTGGCAAGGTTATTCCGTAATAATTTAATTCGTTTATGATTTACTGTAAATAAAAAGAGAAACTAAGGATGGTAATGCTGAGACTTGTTCAAAAGAAAATTTCCAAACATTTGATTGTTTATTTCAAACAAACTAAGGCAAAACTAAATATTACTGTTTAGAAGAAAAGTCAAATTAAAGGATGAAAAATGAATAAACGATTTTGGTTAGCACAGCCAAGAGAGGAGTTCGCTTAGCTTACAACATAAAAGAAATGTATATCCATACTATTGACTGTCTGCAATACCTATAATTGTATTTGACTGTCTATAGTATCTATATGGATATACTACAGCGATTTCCTTGTTATTCTTGTTGAAAAGTTACACATGTATGTACGTGTGTAACATTGCAGTTTCCATTCCAATCTTTTTGAATTTGGACTGGCTCATAGTGGCATATTTGTGATTTTGGTATTTGTACTAAAGAGCTAAAATAAGAAACAGGGTTGGTGTGGATTGTTCATTGATATTTTTTAAGATAAGACTTCCAAATTGAAAATACAGCTAAAGAAAATAAATAAATAAATAAGATAAGAAATAAGAAGACAAAGGAAAAAAAAAAAGAAGAGAAAGAGAAAAAAGAAAAGAAAAAGGTAAGTGAAGATAAAAAGCTAAAGAAGAAGCAAAAGTAAAGCCTTAAAGAATTAAAAATGATTAAAAAAAAGGAAAAAAAATAATTAAAAAAGAAATTTTATCTCAAAAGAGCCATGTAAATTATTATTTCAAAATTATTTTTCTAAAGTAGAGCTTTGTTATAAAAAAGCCAATACTTCAACTATAGTAAATATAACTGTATTAATATGTGTGTTAACCAAGCACTAGATCTTAGCCTCTCCTTAGTTGTTCAGGTAGAACAAATTTTATATCCACTTCTTAGGGATGCACATGAGAGATGGGAGAATATAGCAGGTGGGCAGTGTCTGTAATCATGATCAACATCATTGCCCCCCCAGTGGCTGGCCAGGCTGGATATCACTGTCAGAAATACGACACTGGGTATTGCTAAAAATTCTACTGAACTGCTTGAAGGGGTGCAGGCATTGGCTTTTCTCATGTCATAGCAGGATTTCAGAGGAGCGGCCTGCTCCTCCTAGGATCTGTTACTATTGGAATGTTTCTTCATACTTGCAAACACAATAAAACATTCCTAAAGCTAAACAATTACTGTTAAAAAATAAATTATGTGACTGAAAACCTGAAATGCCTTCTGTTATGGCTGTTCAAACTGTCTGAAATGTTTGCAACAAAACAGATCTATTATAAACTTGGCATTCAGAAAAGGGTAATACAAACACTCGTGAATGTTTAAGAAAACCTGGAAGGTATTTATCTTTTTAAAATCCAACTTACATGGCTGCATAATTTTGTATTGTTTTGACTCAAAATCATGTGGAACTTTATAGTGGTTACTGAGTTTGATAAACTCAACAAATTCAAACATATAAATGGAACCTGAATGCTTTGGGGAAGAATTAATTCTCTGAACTCTAAAAGTGAATAGTGCTTAAAAGGGGTTGGCATAGGAAGAGCTACACATCAATGGACTTTAAATGCAGGAAGCACTAAACTTGCCCAGTATCCTTGAAGCTTCTCCTTTTCTTCTGTGGATAAATGAAAACACTACCACAGTAAAAATAATAATTCTGATGTCTTATTCCGTCCTTAGTGATACTTCACACAGCAGAATATAGATACATACAGATATATAATTTATTTTGTGTCAGACTTGCCAGTCTAAAACAAATGGCAACCTACTTATTGCTTAAACACAGGAATTAATATCTAGAGTATTTATGCTGTACAGAATACTTACAATGCATACACAAAAAAAAGGCTTTTGTAATCCTAAGCAAATTTTTAAAAAAAACAGTGCTAAATCTACTCTGCTGATAAAATACGATAGAAAACTAAAGTCAATTTAATCCATTGGAATATGTTATTTTTTTGTTTGTTCTATTAGACTTTTTTGGGGAGGAGAAGGAAGAGATAAAATAGCACTGTACAACTGTATCCATAGTAAATAAGTAATAGCTCAATTTTATTTCTATTTATTTCAGTATTGCTCTTCATAGTCATTTCTTTGCGCAGCTCTCTTTATACTTACCTAGCCTTTTACAGTGATATATTTCTTACTCTTTTCTTGTTACCCTTTTTGGTAACTTAAATGAGACATTTTCTAGTTTTCCAAAATTTTGTGATTTGTTTTTAACCCCTTTTTATTTTGACACTGAGTTTTGAAGACACTATCTCACTGAGATGTCCATAAATAAATTTATTATTTCCTAATTTATAATTAAATCAAATTCAATATAATGTAGGCATAATCAATGTCATAAAAAGTTATTTCCTTTCAGTGAACAGTGATGACAAAAACTTCATCTTTTTAGTTTGAGCAACTAAATAATTTAGCAAAGTATCCTGATTTTTTCATTCCTTCTTGCCTTAGTTTTTATATCTCATTAATGACTTTCATTAATTCATCTCTCAGTTTCTTGCAGATAAACAATTGCTCTTGTACCTATGACTACTATGGTCTTTTTTTTCCCATTGAAACACATTCACTATGTTTTTCCTATACCTTAATATTTTTGATGCATAGCTAGTTTATTCATTATTTTTTATGAAAATTATCTAGACATATAAACCTTGAGCAATTTTGACAGAAGGATTTAAAACTGTATTAACACATTCTAACTATTTATGCTTATTATCTACCATAACTTTTATTTTCTTAAAACAGCTTATTGAAGCGAAATGACATTTCTTTAGTTTTTATACTTTTTCTGTGAGTTTGCAATTCTTTTTTTTTTTCCTCCATAAGCAGTTGCTACCTTAGGAAATGATTATTATTCACCTTAGCACAACTTTTGAGTTCCGCAGAGATTCTCACCTTCCACTACAGCACTTTATTTTTGAAGCATAGGAATCCACAGAGCTCTCAAATGAATTACAGAGAAGACTAGGTGACTAGTAACAACTCACTTGCTCTTTTACAATACCATTCCTTATATAAAAAAATACCAGTTTTAACTGTTGCTGAGTAACAGAATGATATCCAAAGCCAAGTCAGATCAGTCAGTGGGGAATAACTGCTGGCTTTATGATGTGGCAGCAGGGGTGGGATAGGGCCAGGCCAGGATAAGTGCCTGTACAAGGCCAGGAGTTATTCCATACCACATAGTACCGTGTAGAGTACTATAAAAAAAGGTCATGGAAGATGGCTATGGGCAGACTCTGCTTGAAGGGTGTTGGTTAGAAATAATAAGACCTTATCTTGCTAGTAGGTTGACAACACATGGTTGTGTTGGCAGCTGGCTGATGATAAGTAATTGCATTACAGCTATATGTATATATATATATACACTGCTGTTAGTGCATAGATATTTCTGTTTTTCTTTTCTGTCACAGTAAATAACTTTTATTTCAGCCTAGGAGCTCTATTTTGTTTCCTGCTCTCTCCTTTGTTCTATTCGGAGGGGAATGAGCAAAAGCTGCCTGCCAGGTTAAACCATAAGCAGGTGGCATAAAGATATTCAAGGTTATCATGATGTAGTACCGAACAGTGTGTGAGATCAGGACTTTCTACATGAAACAGTGTTTTGCAGAGTTAAATTAAGATAACACTTGAGTGAATGAGGTAATATAGATGTATCTGACAAATAAAGATGTCTGTGTTCATCTTTGAGTTTGGAATTGTTTCTGGTTTTGCATATTTTAATGCCAGTTTGAAAGGCTATGCTAACACATTTGTTCTGTATGTCGGTCCAAAATTAAAGTCAACAAAAAGCTATTTGGCTTTGTAGATGATACAGCTAACAACTAGCTATGTAAAAAAAGAAATTGCTAAAAATAAGATTTGTAGTGTACAATGTAAATAGTGTGTTAGAAGTCAAAAAAACAAACTCATATGCCTCAAAAATTAAAAAAAGCAGAAAGTATGCTGAGGGTTAAACAACACCTTCAGATAGTAAATTTAAGGTTAATATAATAGCTTATTGAGGATTCAACAATCATAACAATTTAACTATAAAAACTAATTAAACTGTGATGCTTACGAATGTAATAGCTGGAAAAAATCCAGCTCAGAATGAATACAATTTGAAAATAAAGGATATTTAAGGCAGTAAAGGAAAACTGTTTTATGGAGTGCAGCAGTTCCTTTTTTTATTCTGTAAAGATAAGGAACATACCTGGAATATTTGCAAAGAAAAAGGTATTATATTCCTCAGGAATTAATATGAGCAGATAAAAAGGGTGACTGCAAGCTGTATGCTTGAGGGTTTCTTAGGCAACAGTCATGCCTTAAAGCAGTTAAGACAGTGTATGTGTGCTAGCCTGGGATACACCAACCCTTCAAAGTCACAATGTACAATGAGTCAGGAAGGATTCAGAATCACTCTGTTCTCATCAAAACTTGAGCATAAGCATGCCTAATAAAACTGTTGTAACTGCAGTGTTCTCATACCCTCTCCTCATCTCTGATAATGTCTCACTCTAAATAGTTGCAAAAAGTGCTCAAGGATTCATTAATAACGGTCATCTGCTTGCTGAAGGCTGATACTAAAAAACAATCTTGTTTATCTGTCTTCCTGCCCCTTAAATGTGCCATCCTACACCCTGCCCTGATTGCAATGGCTTATGAGCAGGTTCCCCAACGAATGGGACAGAGTGACCTATGGACCCATGCCCTGGGAAAGGAGAAGGGGGGAAAAGGGCAGGGAGATTGACCTGAAAACAAAGTAGTGACAACAGTCTGAGGAGGAAAGCTAATTTACCAAATAAGACATCGGAATACAAAATAATATAATTGGAACTGAGGTTAGTAAATCATAGAAAATGAGCGAATGCCCAAAAATGAAGACCTTACTCTAAAGCTGAAGGAGAGACAGATAGGGAGCACACACTGCCAAGATGCGCAGCATAAAGAGGAAGACTTGGGATTTGCATGCAGTTTTATCTTTCCCTCTGAGTTGAAATCGGGAATGCAAAGTCCTCTTTGCACCCCTCTGGCAGGGGGTGATGATCTCTAGAGATCCTTCTAATCCCTATAATTCTGTGTTTCTTTTGCAGGGATTTTACAGGTATTTGGAACAGCTACCAAGCAAATGGCTGTATCATCCATATTGAGTGCATAGAGATAGGCAAATAGGACCTTGCAGACTACTGAAACCTTCAAGAAAAGCTTCATAAGCTTTAATAGTAGGGACTTAGGACACCATTAGAAAATAAATTTTTCCAGTGTTATTCTGTGAAGTCTCAGCTGATTTTCAACGAGGAACTGAAAATTTGTCTTCCCAAAAACTCAGATTTCCATATATACTAATCTGGCTAAGCTGTATTTTTGCTATTCACTGATGGTGATTGGGGAATAGTAAAGTCATCTGCATATAATAAGAAATGACTTTCATCTTTCCTCAAGTTCAAAATTTTTAGTGGTTTTTGTCAGTGTTCATGAACTACGAGGTTCTGGCAGAGGCTGCATCAGAAATACCACAAAATTTATCTGCTCTCACAGTATTGCCAGACTAGTTTTCAAGCCAAAGAGGCTTGGCATGTTTGCATGACTATTCTAATTTATGGGTATGATGAGTAAGAAGAACAAACAACACTGCTTAAACTCAAGTTCACCCATCTTATGTAGCTTTTATTACAGCTTGTTTCTTGATACTGTAATATACTAGAAAACAAGATAAGTAGAGTGAAGTTGAGACGTGTGTTATTTTCCCATTTGAATCTGACTTTGCAAAATTATATAAAGATAGGTACTTTGGATTACTCAGCCCTGAAGGAATATTTAGGGGGAACTATAACTTTTCCTTGCTCAAGTTCTCTTGAAGACACATGGGAATAATTAAATGATAAGCTTTATGGTGTTGTATGCAATTCATGTTGGCAGTGGAGGATTAGGTGATGAAGCACAGAACTGACTTTCCTCTATTTTATTAGTATTATGACATGATACTCAACTGTGCTTTCTTCTCAGTATCAAGATGGAATCACAGCTTTGATCCTACTGCTTTCTCTGCTTTCTTTTCTCTTTCTTTCTCTCTTTCTTTCTTTCTTTCTCTCTTTCTTTCTCTCTTTCTTTCTTACTTTCTCTTTCTTACTTTCTCTTTCTTTCTTTCTTTCTTTCTTTCTTTCTTTCTTTCTTTCTTTCTTTCTTTCTTTCTTTCTTTCTTTCTTTCTTTCTTTCTTTCTTTCTTTCTTTCTTTCTCTCTTTCTTTCTCTCTTTCTTTCTTTCTCTCTATTTATTTATTTATTTATTTATATTTATTTTATATATCATGTGATGACATACATTTTTGCTGTCTTTTGCAATAGGATTGTTGCCAAACTGTACCGCAGCTTGTAGGTGCATAGAGTAGGAAATAATCAGTGGGTCCTAGCATGCACATAGATGGCATTCTGCCTATACAAGCGAAGGCCTTCAGTGTTTAAATTTTAGAGACCTAGCTACATACTTGCAACCCTCCACCACAGTTTATACTTGTAAAATTTATAAAGCAATCTCTTTTCCAAATCAAGACCTGAGAGTATTCAATGGATTTATTTTGCAAACTCCATACATAGAAAGATTTATGTTTAGTGCTACCTCAGAAATTTTCGTAAGGGAGGGGAATGTTCATGTAACTATGAAAGTCGCCAGGTGGGATAAGCAAATGCTACATGTATCAAGCCCTGAATCTCAAAGAGGACCAGTGAGAAACCTGTTCCTCTCTGTTTGGCTCCTGAATGTTAATGCTGCTTGTGGCAGATGACTCATGCCCTTCAACTATGGAATTTTAAATTTCTAAAATTGCGTCTGAACCACACCAACCAAAAAACCATTTGTCTGGGCCTTGAACCATACTTCATTTTCCTGTAACAGCACATTCAGTCACCACTGTTTCAACCTCTAGGCTGACCATACTGGCTGCAGTACCAAGTGAATCTGAGGTGATCCAATTCCCATCGTATTTTCAGCCCAGGCACTCCCTATACCACTACTCGGAGTTTTCCAAATTGTGTATAGGAAGAAATCACAGGGTTTATGTTCTAGTCTCATAAAAAAAAATGTTTATTGTGATTATATTTTAGTATGTGTACTTGTGTCATAACAAAATTGGAAAAAAAATTCAAAAAATAAATGTAAAGTAAAATGATAAACCAGTTTAATTATTAATGAAAGAGGAAAATGTCAAAATAAGAGCACATAAACAAAACTTTCAGTGTTGTTCTATGGTTCAGACAGGAGATGGGGAGTTGATTTTGGCACTGTTGTGTTGTTTGATTTTTTCAAGGTTTTTTTTTTTTTTTTTTTTCTGAACTCTCGGTTGGGAAACATATTACAGCTATGCATTTAAGTCACAACACATTGCTGAGGATGCAGACAAGTCATTTCTTCAGCCTCGGTCTTGGATTAAAGTAACCGCATATGCTGGGTTTGTGAGTTCAATTTTTGTTTTGTTGTTTTTTTTTTTTTCCCTCAAATTTCAGTGCGCTAGGAATGCCTGAAAACATCTTGTTTTTCCATTTCATCAGTGAAAAATTTGGATTTTATGAAAAAACAAACCAGTTTCTTAAGATGTATTGCTACTTAGAGGTTTTGTTTCAGACAAGATTATCCAGAGATAGTTAGTGAATTATAGGCACCCATTTTTATGTGTCCTTTTTTCCTTCTTTTACAGAGTGTATTTCAGTGTCTTTGAAGGTTCTAAAGTGGAAAACTGTGAGAATACAATAAGGTATATTCAGAGCAGAAGCTGTGGAGCAAGATAAAGAGTATGAGAAAGGAAGGCTAAGGACCAAGGGCACAGAAGAAAAGAAAAACAAGTTCAAGCAAGCTGTATGATGGGAGACCTTGATTGTAGGAAGAGTACGTGGGTTGGAACAACCCACGCCCCTGACTGGATAAGCACCTGTATGCACGGTTGTGTATTTGGGGAGTATTTGGTTGACATGTAACGGTGAGTGGGAAAGCTAAAAGAAAACTTGTGAACATACATAAATGATTTGGATCATCCACATATGAGTCTGTGCCTCAGATGCTGCAGGAAACCCAATTGCATTTGCTAATATCTAAGATCTTGGCACTGTTTTCACTAACTGCAACCGTCCATGAAGAATAAATAGTCAATGCAGAAACACCTCCTGGCCTCTAGAGAAAATTTGGATGTATGTAGGTTGCTCCTAAAGTAATGCCTCTTATTTAGTTTTTTTGGAAAATACAATAGACACAGTCAGTACAATAACACTACTTGATAGAGGGAATTCTCAGCTACAAAACACTGTTTTTCAAGAAAGTCACCACCATTAGCTATGCATTTTTTGCTAGCAAGGTACGAGAGCCTGAATACTGTACCTGTAGAAATTTGCTTGGCTGTCCGGAGTATGAATTGTCTTTCACGTTGCAGTTGCCACTGCTGAAATGCACCACCCACTGCCTCACTGTGTCCACATCCACTTGGTCTACATAAATACTCAGTAATCAACAGTGACAGTCAATAGAAGTATTCAATTCCACACCTTTGCTTCATGTGCACTTCCATGTCAGGTGATATGTCAGACAGCCTCTTTGCTGCAATCTGTCACATAGCAACAAAACGTAACAGAATATTGGTGGGATAGTTCAACCTTTGCTTCCATAACACCAACAATACCTCTGATATCATGCCCCAACATAATAAAATAAGAGGCATTACTTTTCAAACAGCTTTCATATCTGGATTTTCTTGAATCTGTTCTCACTCTCTTTTTTTCCACACAAGGTGAATACATGAGAGAATCACTGATTCTGTGCATCTTGGAAAAATAAATTGCTATCATTGAGTGTTATTTTTCACATTGCAGCAGTACCCAGAGACCCTATCCAGGAATCAGCATGGGATATAACAGGTGGCTACTAACAGATGGGAAAAATACTAAGTACCAACAAGACAATTAAGCTTGAAGGCTTCCTATGTAGGACATAATTCAGTGTAAACTAAGCTTTTGCTAAATGCTGATACATTTTAAAGAAATTAGGGATTAATGGTTACCAAGTTAAGGATATATGAGTGTGACTTCTCTGATGACCCTAAACTGAGAACTGGCTCCACTTCCTCTCTCTGCATGAGTGTCTGTAGAACATGCAAGAACTAACCTGAGTGCTTACACATTTGCACACTTTGTCACAGCTTAAATACTAAGAGCCATTTGTCTGAGCCCATTTGTACTGTTTTCACTTGAGACAGAAGTAGGATGTTATGATATGACTCAGCATAATATATATATATTTTTTTCTGAATTATAATAAATTAAATATTTCATAGTTTCTGTTGACTGACAGAGAAGAAACAGACTATTAAGGTTATTCGATACATGGAAATTTGGTAAACAACAGAAATGTAATCATTAAGTTTGACCCCTTAGTTCAATTGAATTCATAAAAGATTAGCTTCATATTCCTTAATGCACAGTCATTATTTAGTTTTAATTGATAAGCATCAGCTCTTAACTATGTTATCTTAATCTACTCCTCTTGTTCTACATTTTCTTATACTTCTCCAAACCACTTCTACCTAAAAACCTCCTTGTAATACATAATTACTATAAGTCTCCTTTCCTTCTCTGGCTAAACTTCACACTGTCCCTCTCAGCAGACTGCAATACTAAATACAAGAAAGAGGTAATGTAAAGTAAAAAAGGTAAGCGGGACAGGGAAAACTAAACTAGACCAGAGAGTGTATCTGTCAGATCTGCCTCTGAAAAAGGGTAAGCAAGCATTTTCAAGGGGACACTGCAAAAGCAGAGTGATTATTTTTATTACTTATATATGATTACCAGTGATAACTATTGTAAGTCTAAATTTCACTTTCACTACTTTCACTTTGAAAGTAAACTTTCAAATCTAATAAACACACTCCTATGTAACAATAAACAATTTATGTTTTCCTGCTTATTCTGAAAATTTGACAATTATGTTTTGAAGTCTTAATATGAGAGACTTCTGAAAAACTCTGTTAATTAATTCAAGATCATAGGGTCATATAGGTGTTCAATGTAAAAATGGTTAGACGCTGAAGTAGATAACAAGATAGATTATTATTGCTTTATTTTATTAATGGATGTTCATTTTGCTTGTAATTTCCTTACTCCCAAGCTTCTTGGAAGTCTTGAGCCATATTACATTGTGTTTTTCTCTATTAAAGAAGGAGTAGTGGTAGGGAGGTGGTCTGTTCCATTATGTTTACAACTGTATTTTGGATGTCATTCACAGTACTGAATATCAAACTGTGGAAGATATTTTTGCGGCAGCATCTGGCTTTTCACAGATCTCCAGATGCTGCTATATTGGTGGTTTTGGAGTTGTTTCTGGGTCAGTTATTTTGAGACAGGAATTGTCTGACTGTTTTGTCCTCTCAGAAGCTGTTTTCTTTTGAAATAAGCTATGATACTTGAGATTTATACATACCATTCCATATAGAATTGTTTTATATTATAAAAAGAATTTAAGAAGGCATATAAAGCAATGTGGTGTATATAACTAATTCAGGATCCTTTTTTATTTAGAGATAGCCCATTATATTCTTGGAACAATTCAGAAAACATGTATCTGTAACTACTAAACAGCAGCAGCAATGTGATAAAACAAGAATGAGACTTAAACAGGACTTGGTGTAAAAGTCATTGTGGTAATTCTGCTGGCAAAACTATTGTTATTATTACTAAGAGAAAAATAAACTATGCTTTAAAATGAAAAAAAAAAAAAAAAAAAAAGACCGAAAAAGTCAAATAAGGTATGTAGATTCATCTGTGAATTTTGTTCTCTGTAAAGGGCTGTGAGCAATTTTGCTTCCTAAGAAAGGACATTTGGAATAAAGGAAATAAAATTTATTTGGAGCATTAGTTGTTAGAAATAGTACATTTTTAGAATTGGTTAGGAATTCAGAATACTAGAATTGTCTCAGAAACGTGTGCTTGCAGAACAGTTACTTCAGTCAAAGGTATATGATGAAAGCCTCAAATGTCAACATGAGCTTCTAATTCACAAATTTAAATGAAAAGTGCTTCATAAGCTCATCACAGTGATCAGTAGAACTCTGTTACCATGATTGTTTTGAATTCTGTCGAACTGTTGGCCCATAGCATGTATTTGCATGTATGTGGTTCTATCCATGCACATAAATATGCCATTCGATTAAATCCGTTTTCAGCTGAGAATTTAGTTTACTTCACTGAAGATTGCAGGTGAAAGGAGACATGTTGGCTCATGGCAGTTAGTGTAAGAATATCCAACTTACGCAGCAACAGAGCAACCTGAATTCCAAAAATAGATTGAATTCTCCCTAGCCTTTAAACACACCAAAAGCATAATTCAAATCATAGTTTTGAATTGTTTTGAATTATTTCCCAAGAAGGAAGCAGTTCAGGGCAAGAAATATATTTTCATAATACCAGAAATAGTACAGAAAAACATTAATAATGAAGTTTTCATCAATAGCCATTAAAAATACTGGACAGACTCCTACAGTTTTCTAATGGGCTTTGGATCAGGACATCAATGACAACCCAATTAGTGTATCATATTTTTAACAGACTTGAAGATAATAACCAGATGCTTGTTTTTTGCTTTGAGGGAAAAAAAAAAGTAACTATTTCTTCCCTCCCACAGCCTGTCACCCAATTTCATTTGCTTAATACTGTCATCAAACAAACTACAGACAGGAGAATTTAAGATCACATTTTATATTAAGCAAATTATTTAATTCCAATCAGTAAAGCAGCTACCTATCTGATGATGGATTAAAATTCATACTTAATAAAAACATCAGGAAATGTGGAAGCACAAACTTGTTCAGAATAATGTAAAAATACACATGAAGTACTTAGAAAATGGTACAATGACTGTTAAGCTTGTTCCTTTAATTTACACCAAATGGCCATGCTTTTATGATGACTCAAATTGAAACTTATTCCTAACATCAGAAACCAACAGACTATGGGCAGAGTGATTCCTTTGAAATAATTTGTAAAGACACATACAGACACAACTTTAATCTGTGAGGGGCAAGCTGATAGTTTCAGTTCTGGGTTAGGTTTAAAGGAATAATTTGAAATAAGAAAGAAGTTGTGAAATTGTTACTTCTAAGCAGACTACTCTACATTCAAACACCAATCATGCATCACAGTTGTATATTCAGAAAACCACCTACAAGTATACTTGAGGCTAAGAAGGTATTTCATAGGCTTCTAATCAGTGTATTTGCTGAATTGTGTGGGAGCAAAATGAATAGAAAAGTCATGTCAAAAAAAGAAGAAAGCCACAAAACTTATGGTAAATGACAGAACGGGAATTAAAATAAAACAAAAATATGAACATGTACACTAAGAAAAAAAGTAAAAAACATATTATGAACTATTCGTTCTATATGTATAAATTTTGACATGCTCTTATTCCTATGTCTGTACTTAATTCTGTTATTTAAAGCAAGAAAAAAAATTCTAAAAGGAAAAAGAGAGGTCAGTTATGTCTCAGATACTTAAGAAAATTATAGTTATGATAATTTTTAAAACTTTATCTTCTATAATTTGAATGAAACTAGAAAATTTAAGACAAGCTTCTTATTAAGGAGAGATGATGTTAAGTAATTTTGCCAGCATTTAAAACATCTAAATTAAAACATGATTATAAAAAGTTTCCTTTTTTTATTTTTTCATCTGTGACTTCCAGTGCCAAACTAACAAGCAAAATACTTTACCTTCGTTTTCTTAAAGTTTTCCATCTGCATGACAACTCCTGTGCTATTCATAACCCTGGAAAGTCCTTTATGATCAACTGATGACAAGATGTTAGATAACTGCTAGACATTCTCAGTATGGCTTCCCACTATGTGATATTCACTATGGAGAATGTCTGTAGTCTTAATCATAATGATAAATGCAACATTTTGAGATGCTGAGCAAAAGAAGCACTATATACAATAGAATCAGTGTCATCTGTATTCCAGGGACACCCACAATGTGCTAGCCGCTGTTCCTACACACACACACACACACAAATACATTCAGACAGGCCCTGAAGATCCCACTTCCAGGAAGAGATAGAAGTGATTAATGACACATCAGTAATTTAGAGCAACGGTGATAACAGATACATACTGTTAGGCATAATATATCCTAAGCATGCTTCATCCACTCAGAAGTGAGATTAGAAAAACATTTTCATTTATGCAGATGTAATAGTACTTCATTGAATAGTAAGTGTTTGTAAATATGCAATTGTTAATACAATTAAACACTACTTAATAATACTGATGTCTAAATAGCCTGGCCAGGTCAAGTCTCCATTATATGAACTACCATATAAACATATTTTTGCAGATAACAGATTTTAAAACTAACCTGGTAAGTGAAGCTAATGGAGAAGATGATAATGGAGGAGATGATATAGTGATACAGTTTTCTTTTTCACGTTTTCTTGTTTTCATTGAGCTGTATCATGAGTTTGCAAATAGAAAGCTGTTTTTCTAAAGGGAGGCAAAGAGAAAGATTGGTAGTGTTGTCTCAACTGTTGTCAGTTTACAGACAGTGTTTTGTGAACCCTTCAGTTCTAGTGATTTTTATAGAGAACTGTAAAGGCTCCTTGTTAAAGTTTACTTTCTATTGCTCATAGTTATTCTGTCTTTAAATCAAGGGCATGTTCTGCCTAAGGGGAAAACAGGCCTTGTGTATATACAGTCTAACATCCTCTCCATTACTAATTAGAGATTTGATTCTCTCCAAACAATACAGAGTAAAGTGTGACTTCTAAACACAGGAGGGTTTTTGTTGTTTTTTTAATGAAATATTAATAGACCCTGGGGAAAAAAAGAAGGAAAAAAAAAAGGCAAACATTTTCTATAGCTTAATGAAGCAATCAAAATGACACAGGAGCTCCAATTTCTCAAGACCAATTGCAAAATGTTCTCTTAGAACTGATGGAGGCATGAGGCATTGAAGAACAACTGGAATTCTTAATGGTGGAAATCTCTGAGCAGAAAGAGAATAGTATCTAGGGGAGAATAGGTTGTCAAAAAGTATGAAAAGCTCATCTTTGAAAATATACTTCGAAAAGAAAATGAAGAGGGAAAACAGGCTTCAGTAAAGTAGATTTTCTATGTGAGAGAAAAGAATGCTGTTATAGAGATTTGTAAAATCTTTTTAAACCCTGTTTTACATATAATTCCTCCACTAGGGATTCCTATTTTTAATCTCTTGCATTTACAGAACATCAGGTGGCCTGTTAGCTATAATTTATATATATGAAAAAAAATACAGCTGCAAATACCTTGCTGTTGCTTTTAATGTAGTACTTCCTTTTCTCTCTTTTCCCCTTCTTCTTTATACAGCACTAAGAGTTTCCATTAGGATTAATGTTGACTTTGTGGTATTGTTTGTTTTTGTTTTTTTTCTAAATCTATTTGTATTTAGATGCAGAATATAGCTAATATTCCATTCTACCTTAAAATATGAAAAATAAAATTCTGGCTACAGGGGATATTATGGCTGTCGTTGGGTTTGTTTGTTTGTTTTCATTTTTATTGAAACTTTCTACTTCCGTATTCCCACTAAAATCTTTAACAGTGAGTTCTTCCATGGGAAACTTGCAGTGGATTACCTCTGTCCCTGAAGTAAATGAATTTCACTATTGATTTAACTGAAGTCAGCTTTAACCTTTATACATAAACTATTACACTCTCTCAATGGGTAATTTATCCTCTTTTGTACCCATTAAGGTGCGAATCTCTTACATTTCTTTGGAGAGGAGTGAGTTCTAATGTTGCAGTTGACCACTTAAATCTTAATCATAAATAAGTAAGTAGAAGTCCCTTGAAATTTTTGTAATTATGATCTCTTCTGTTTGTAAAAAAAGAATGGAAGGATTCTGATCTTGACACTAATAATTAATTTTTGTAAATTATTACTGAGTGAAGTTGGTACAAAAATGTATAAGGAAAAAAAAACAGTCTAAAAGTGAGTTAAAATGCTCCTCTCCTATTTTACTCCACAATCACAATTTTCATTTTGTCTCTTATATGAAATATCCTGCAGCCATTGAATATAAAGTACATGCAATTTATAGATTGCCATTAAAATAGAATTTGTAAAACAGTTATCTGTACTAGTTAAACATGCTTTCTGGAAAAGAAAATTGAGGCTAAAAAAAAAAGTAAAGTAGGTTCCCTAAAGTACATAGCAGAGGAAAGCATCCAGGCAGATTTTGAATTTCTCCAGAAAAGGAGGCTCCACAACCAACATAGTATAAATATGAATATATAAAGTACAAAACTACAGACTTCACAAATTTGAAATGCTGGAAAGCATAAGTAAACATATATTGGAAGACAGCATACATCTGGTGTCCTAGTTCTTCTACAGCCATAGAGAGGATGAAACTGCCTGCTACTCCTTTTCAACAGTGAATTTAATTTTTTAACCTTATAGACTGCATAACAAAACACTTGTAACTTGTTTCCCAAGTTAAACACTGAATATTGACTATCTTTCATCTTGGCTCCATAATAACCATAATGCTGGTATATTCCTAACATGTTTCTGGAAGCACCATAGAGGTCTAATATCTTTTGTGATCAGGAGTTGTTAGGTAACAGAATAATGTGCAGACCCTACTTCACTTCTTTGTGAAATCCTTCTCCCATCCCAAATGGCACACCAGCTTGGGAAACGGGAGTTATACTAAGATCATTATAGTTTGTCATTCCTGCTCCTTCTTAACACATTTCCCCAGCTCCTCCTATAGGAGGAGGTTCCCTCCTATACTCATGAACTGCTAAAAATGTAGGTCCTTCCTACAGGCTGTAAATCTCCAAGAACAGATCCATCATGTGTCCATGTCTAAGTGTCTTGTCCTTCAGGAACTGCAAGATGCAGCATGAGTTCCCCATTGGGTATAGCTCCTGTTAGATGACATTCTTCTGTGTGGGCTCTCCACACACTGTAGATTCTTTAAGGAAGTGTCCATCTGCTCCAGCATAAACTGATGTTGCAGGGTAGAAATTTGCTCCAACATGCTCCTTTACGAGCTATGGAAGGACAGCCTCTTTCACAGGGCTGCAAAAGAACATCTGCTCTGCCATCTGGAGCATCTCCTCCCTATGCTCTTTGGATAATGGTATTGGCAGAGTTATTTCTTTCACAGCTTCATCAGTCTTGTCTCTCATAGCTGTTGCATGCTGTTTTTTACCCTTTCTTAATTACACCATCCCAGAGATACAACCATCATCCCTAACGGATTCAACTTCAGGCAGCAGCAGGACTATTTTGGAGCTGTCTGGAGATGGCTCTGTCCCACATGGAATCACCCTCTAATCCTTTCTTACAGATGCTACCCCTACAGCTTCCCAGTGTCTATACCTTGTCATGTAAACCCAATACAAGAAGGCAGGAGAAACAGAAGTAGTTGTGCACTTATACCATAACATTATCAAAAATAAAACAACTAAGATCATGAATTCTCACAGACAATTTAGAATAAGATAATACCTACACATTAGGGGAAAAAAAACCTAATTTTATAGTAGTTGCAAAATTCTCATACAATTCTAGAAATAATATTGTTCAAAATGAGGAAAATTAATAAGTAGCATACTCTTTCTTAGCCTGCAAAATTGTACAGCTTACTAGATTGGGTTTGTGATGCAAATTATACTTGAAAGCCCTTGTAATGAAGAACACTTGTTTATGTCATGTGTGTTTGATTTACTTTTCAGCTACAGTCTCAAGTGGAAACTTATGATTTTGGATTAGCCTATAACTAGTGGCTTTGGATGTGAGTTGAATAAATAAAGTTTCTCACTTTTAAAAGCTAATTAAGTACTGGAAAAAAAAAAAGAGAATACTTTTCATCAGTTTTTCTTTAAAAATAGAAAGACTTCAGTTCTGTTTACATACTACATGTTGCAAACATTATCCTAGTGCTGTAATAGTTTAGATAGGTGCTTAGCATGTTGAATAAGACATCATGTTTTACTGTGGACCACAAACATCTCCAATTTTTCATTTAAAAGAGATGTAGATGTTTAGTGTGTGTTATTATTGCTATTATGAGTCTTCTAGGAATATTTAGAAATCTTACAGTTCATACTAACAAAACATATTAAAAAAATGAAATAGAAACAAAGTTGAATATAAAAGCTTCCTCTCCCCTAATACACACTCTTTTTGAACTGGATTTTGTTCTGAGGTATTATTGACCTGATCTGCTTGGCAAAATCTTGAAGAATATCTTGACTAAGAGCTTGAAAGTGGCATTAGGTTTGACTTGTTTCCACAAAAGATGTAGATGTTTTATTTCTTCTTTATATTTATATTGAGTTAATTTCAGCCTTTGGACTGATGACACATTTTACTGTAGCTGGTTGATTTAGCATAGCTCTTTAGAAAAGTGATCCGTGGGCTTCTGACTTTTGAGTGCTTTCATTTCTTCCACATCAGAAATTAACTTTGAAGATGGAACACAATGTGTACTATTTGTTAATACTGGAGGAGTAAGGGGTGGGGGAGAGAAAGATGAAAGATTGCAATCTGAAAAGATAAAAGGTACAGAATTACATGATAACACTAAACTGTGCTGTACACAATCTTTCTGTATCTTAGTTCTTGTCAATTGCATCATACCACTATACTGTGCTGTACGTAATCTTTCTCTCTACGTCTTAGCTCTTTGTCAGTGAACATGATTTGAACCATGCATTTTAAAAAATTACTTATTCCTCTCCTTAGAATTAAGTTGAGAAGTGGTCTATTTGCGTAGTTGTTTGCATTCTCTCTACCTTTCCTACTGCGGAATAGTGTTTTCATCATCATGCCTCTGTAATCTTTATAGACCTAGTTAGCAATACAAGGCCATGTATCTTGCTCACACTTCTGCATATTCCCTTTGAATTCAAGATTAAAATATATTCTTCACTGAACATGGACACAGAGCCTTATTTTGACACTGGTCAGACACTACCTGTGGGAGAGTAGTTCTTATCTCTCAAAATAAAAGCAACCCAAATGTAAGATGGAAAATAATAGGAAGACAAATTGTGCAATTATAGAGTAACAGTGGAGAATAGTACTCACAATGTTTGATATGAGTTATTTACTGAAAACTCTATGGAACTATAAACATTCAGATCAAAAACTTATTTTTCTGCTCGGCTTATAAGAATGACCTTAAGAGTCCCTAATCCATTGGAAAACAAATACTTAACCTTAAATTCTTCCACATAATCTAACAATAATTTTACTAACTTCCTGCAGGAAAGGTCCTTGAGTGGCTACATAAGTAGTTAAAAAAAAACATTGAGGCAAGTTGTTTTTACTTATCACATTCTTATCACAGATCTCATTCTATGCACACTCACCTGAGTTCATAGACCAGAGCTGAGTGACTACTGCCAAATAAATAGTTTGTCTACTAAAGGAGTTTTCCACAGTATTAGTACTATTCCTGCCACCACTTCTGCTACTATTACTAATATTTTTAGACTCCGTATGACCACTACTAGAAAATGCCTTCTAATAGTTTGTGCTGGCTAAAGACAAAATTTTAATTCATAAGGGAAGTTGAAAAACAGTTAAGACAAAGATCTTCTGGTCAGAGTTTTTGATTTTACACAGACATGCACAGATTTTGGAATCATAATCAGAATATCAAGTGCCTAACTTGGTCCTTAACACATCATTTTGGTAAGCTTTTTCAGTTTCTGTCACAACAAAAACAAATAAATGACATCATATATAACATTATTAGGGCAGTGTTTTGCTTTACATACATAGTTCTAATTACTAAAGCATGGTGTTAAATTTACTTGTGTTATAATATCTATATCTCTATTTACAAAATAGATAACAGGTACAGTCCTAGAATCTAGAGATTTCCATTACAGAAACATTTACAAATAGAAATGTAATATTTAATGATGGTGAAATCAACCAGAAGTGGATATTCATCCACACTGGATTGAAAGCAACAGTGTTGATCTGGAAGCATAAGTATTTTTGTTTTTCAGCAGGGCAATATTAACTGTATTAAAAACCAAAATCTTCTTTATTCCCCAAATTCTAACATGAAAATGCAGAGAAGCTTAGCAAACAGAGCCTGTGAAGACATAAACAGAAGAAAGTTATAAAACATCCATGGGAAAATGACAAACTATTTACTGTAGTTTATTGCTCAAACTTGTATTACTTTTACAGACCAGAAGGCAACAGTAATTTTTTAAAGCTCTTCTTGCAGTAGCAGAACATGTTCATGCTTTCACAGCCTCGTGTCTCAGGTGGTTGCCACATGTTTAACTTCTGTGCAAAGGTATATTATTTCATGACTTACCTCTCTGGCATACACTCTGTTTTAGAACACAGAGATTTTTTTTAGAATTGGACTGTTTAACCATTCTGCAGAATAAATATAAACCAGCACAGCAGAGTCTAAAATATGGATTATAGAATAGTGAGGAAATTATTAAAGAATCAACTCAGAAATAGATCCTGTTCACTGCTCAAACACTCTGTATCCTTCCTCATTGTGAAAGATGCTATTAAAATGCACTAAGGGACTGTCCCTAAACTACTTTTCTAGAAGGAAATTTTTAGTAGTAAAGATGACTTTTGAGAAACTCAGGCACTCAAGTAAGTGATTTACAAGACACATTATTAGCTAACCCCAAACCTTCAGAATCAGTCCTAGGAATGCTAGAGTCAGCAAGTTGATCTAGTGATTATTAGAGCCAAAATAGCAATTTACCCTCTGCACACTAAATATCTCTCCTAACTTAATCTAACTGAAATCTTTTCTAAGGTCTAAAAATTTCACTCAGCTTGTTGATTCCTTTTGCTCTTTTGGGACCTGCCAGGAACTCACAAGCAAACAAGGCCAGAAAAATGCCATGAGGGGCTGTTTTTGTGGTATTTATCATTTGACTAGAAAGAATTATAGAAATCTCCTAGAGATGTTTGCATTCAAGAGGTTTGCATAACAAGAGAGCTTTTGAGTGCTTTCACTGAAAGTCTGCATGCCAACTTTTTTATATTTAATTCCCAATGTAATAGAAATTATCTCAATTCATATAAAGAACAAAAATATAGAAGTAAACCATGGCTAATATTGTATGGAGATACAATGTCAATAAAAAGTCCTTTTTTCTCGAAGTATGAGCAGATAGAAGGCTGCTTATTCAGCAGAATAAGCACAGTTGCACATAATCTCAGAATCACAGAAATGAAGGGATTGGAAAGGATCTCTTAGAGATCATCTGATCCAACCATGTTGCTTTTCTTTTATTTTCCACCCTTGTATTTTTTACATTTTTCTGAAGTAACTCAAAGATAATACTTTTTTCCTGAAAAATTCAAATGCAACGTATTAAAATCATAAAAACTCTGCCTTTAGTTTAAAATTTCCTAACCATGCTGCTGTGTAAATCAAGTTACTTTCTGTCATCCTGTTCAGAAAGAAAGAATCAGAAACTTGAGAGAAGACTTCAGCATGCAGCATATTCTCTGCTGTTTTTGACTTGCTGCTCCACCAGCTTCCTCCAGTTGTTCCACTACTGAAGACTGAGAGCCACACACACGGAGGTCAGTTGTACTAACCTCCTCCTAGGGACAGATTTTATCTATTATGGAAGTGCAGACACAAAAGCAGCTGCTAGTTCATATCATCAGCACATCTGGCTCTATATATCCTGAATTTTCCCTATAGCAATGTCACTCACTGAGTGTATGTGTAAGATTTAACATGGGGTCATCTACTCTGTGGTAATAGCTAGAATCCTTCATAACTTAATGAGAAATTCAGAAAAAAATAACAAAAATATTCCCTATTTTCCTGTTTCAGAGGCAGAAGTTTGTATAGGGGAGCAGTTTTTAATCTAGAGCAAAATCCTGCCTCCACTGCTATCAATTAGCATTTTTTTCTATTGATTTCAGTGAAAGAAAAACATTTTCCTAGATGCACTGTGTGAGGAGCTGGGACTTACTGAGATAAATAATCTATCTTCCATTGTATACTTCATATTTATTGCAGAGAACACATGATTTATCCTTAATTTAAAATAAGTTAAAAGTTCTTTTGACGTTACCAGTGTCATCATCTCTAAGAGTCAGAAATAGACGATCTTATTAGAACTTATTTTCTGCTTTCTATTAACATTATTCTTCCACTGAGTACTCCTGGAAGCAAACAGGTTTTCTTTGTAGTAATAATACTTGAATGGAGTACCAACCTTTTTTTGAGTAATCAAACTTAAACTCCTTAAATGGATTTACATCATCTTCCAAGCACTTGTAGGAGTAACTCCTTATTATTATTTATATGTGAATTTTTTTTTCATTTGAAAAAGTACTCATGTGAGGTTAAATTTAAAATAAATTGAATTCATAATGAAATACTTTACTGAATCAAGGCCTAAGCAAATATTCTGTAATTCAAAGATATAGTGAAAGGTTGGGTAATGGAGGTCACCTTGATCTCCACATTTGGAAATTTCTTGTGAAAAGTTTACTTAGAAGACATAACAGTTTTAGGTATTCAAAGGAGTACTTCTTTATAAAGTTTATAATAAATTCACTTTTCAGTGTACTGTATTCACTAGAGATTCATATTCTCTCATAAATTCTGTAATAACTTTTTTACTTCTGATTTCAAATGCTGTGATGCTTTTTGTAATAATAAATGTTGTCCCAAAGGGACTGTGAATACATCGATCACAAAAGCATCGCATGAGATCTTCCCTAGCAGAGGGAAGCCAGAAAGAAGTGAAGAGAATGGGACTTGAATATCTGTGTCTACTCTCCTTTTATTTTTCTTCTCCTTTTTTTTTTTTCCAAAATATAGTGAATTATCTAGTTTCATAAAAGAGATTTCTTTTTCTAAGATATAAAGGAAATTTCAGCCTGTGGTGTGCAGCTTTAGTATTCATCAATTAGGCAATTAAAGAACACATTATTTTGAAATACATCGAAATGCTTCTACTTACTTTTCCTTCAATTTCTCCCTAAAATGAGGCATCGTGCAAAACTTAGGTGCTTTTCTGTGTAAAATTTTGTGTTAGTATTTCGTTCCCATGCTGTCTCTGATTTTTTCAACCATACTTAGGTTCACCCTCGTATATCCAACTATGTGCAGTAGTGTTGTTAAATTTGGCTTGGAAATATAATGGCAAGTTGGTTTTCACTGCAAGCTCTTCTGGTGAATCTCATTCTTTCAACAATGGAAAAAAATTTACTCAGGTTGTCCCTTCTACAGTATATCTATCTACTTTATAATCTTCATTTTATTTATCCCCCCAGTTCTGCAGAAAGATAACAATGTAGTACACATTTCTGGTACAAATAAATACAGAACAGAGAAACCAAAAATATTAAACTAGGGTCATAAAATATGACACAGGATACAATGAGGGGAAATGATCTCTAACTCTGTCCTTCTTTATCACTGAATACTAGCATTATGATTATAGTGCTTCTGTCATTATCACTTTGCTTTCTGAATTTCATTCCTATTTTAACTCCTGAAAATTTTTAGACTTTACTTTTTCTTTCTTCTTCTCAGTTACACACTCTGGCAACCTGCCCTGCCCCTGAAACCAGAACTCTTCTCTCAGCATGCACTTGGCTTAATCCTTTCCTATAACTAAAAGCACCTGCCTTTCCTTTCCCTTGTCCTGAATAGTATATCATAAGATCTGAATACAGCTCTGCTTAGTCCCAAGACATTACTTGTTTTTCAGAAGATAAAAATTTGCTTCAAGATAGGCAACAAGAGCAGTCTGTTTGCTAAAATCACTAGCAAGAAAGCTGTTTTTAAGGAACATCTATACTATTCTTTAAACACAAGGAGGAGAGAGGGAATAAGAATACACTGCAGTGACCTGGATAGCCATAGACTCAAGGATTGATTTTAGACACCTGGGGTCATTTTTCTCATTAGTGTAGCAGAGGCTCCACGAATATGTACACTAATGCAATGCAGGAAAGATTTTCCGTCTTTAAGTAGACGGGCAAGAAGAAAAAACAACACAGAGGCAGAGGTGAAAGGCAAGTTTTCAGCACACATTTTTAAACCTGAGTAGATTAATAGTTAAATCTGCAGTACTGAGATGGAAGCATTTTCTGGCTTAACCCAGGTCTGCTATATTTTGCTGTCCATGCCCTAATTGGATGCACAGGGAATAATACCTACTAGTCTCTACACACTGAAATACAAAAGTGCTCCTGGCATTTTGGAATTTCAGACTTAACTGTGTTCTTATCAATGCACGAACTATATTTACCTAACTGTTGATGTTTTGGGATGGTAGCCTACTTTTCCATTATGTTTCTGTCTTATAAACTTTTGTGTTGTGTAAAATCTGTTCTAGAATGCAGTTGGCCATGCTCAGATAAGCCATTTTTATGTGCTTTTGAATGGAGATAAAAATGCCTATGGCAAATCACGAAGGAACTCGCATTTTCTGAATTTTTCTTTACTTGATTAAAATTCTAATAACTGCTGACTCTAATTTAAACAAAGAGAAAGACTGAATCAAGCAAAACTTTAGTAAAATTTTACAAATTTATTCCCATACACTCAAGTTTAATCTGAAAATAAATATTTTCTTAAACTAGTATAGTTGTTCAAATTACATTATGAATATATTAGTAGCTATACGTTCAGGTGAAGTTTTCCAAATATAAGCAGAAGAGACCTAAGGAGTTTCATAGACTCATAATATCATTGAATTGTTTGAGTTGGAAGGGATCTTTACAATCCCTCTGTTATAGGCAAGGACACCTCCCTGTATACCAGGTTGCTCAAAGTTCCATCCAGTCTAGCGTTGAACACTTCCATAGTGGGAGCAACCAAAACCTGTCTGGGCAACCTGTTCTATTGTTTCACCACCCTCACAGTAAAGAATTTCTTCCTAATACCTAGTCTAAATCTACCCTCTTCCAGTTTATAGCCCTTTCCTGTCACTACATGTCCTTATAAGTCTCTCTCTGGCTTTCCTGTGAGTCCTGTTCAGGTACTAGAAGGCTGCTATCAGGTTCCACTGGAGTCTTCTCCAGGCTGAAAAGCCCTCACTCTTTCAGCCCCTACAGCTAGAAGAGGTGTTTCAGCCCTCTACTCATCCTCATGGCCCCTCTCTGGATCCAGACAAAAATAACAGTGTAATTCTTGTGCTGGGAGCTGCAGAACTACACACAGTACTCCAGGTCTGGATCTCCCTCTGTTATTATTTTACCTGACAAACATCATATGCTATTAGATGTTCATGTATAGAACTGACAGAAACTTTATTTATTTAATGGCTTTTATTTCCTTTGATAGGAGTAATGGGAAAGGAGTAATGGGATACTTCCAAAGAAAATTCACATCATAATTGTATTGTTCTAGGATTCAGGAATATCCTAGAGTTATCTTCAACTAATTAGTCATCTGGGATTATTGATTATATTTATTTATATTGCATAGGTCCTTTGAGATCCAACTGTCTTAGATGTGTGAGTTGAGGGTAGAATACAAAAAAAGAAATCATAAAATTAAACATCTGTTCAAATTATAGGCTTTTGTTGCAATCATTGAGTGTACTGAAAAATGTTTTTAAGCAGAAATTGTGGGTCATGGTTAAATACTAGGTGATAACAAGTGCTATGGACATTTTTTTTTACTAAACAGTAAACATTCCTACAAAACAGAAGTGTTGGAAGGTTATTAACAAGCACTTTTAGCCTACTCTGCTTTACAAAGCTGAATACTCAGAACACTTCTGCACAACTAGGTGCACTAATTTTTGTTTGTTTGGTGGCTTATTTTTTTCATTCAGCACAAGATTCAATAAGATATGCCACCAGCCTCTTTTTTTCTGATGCATACGGAAGATCTACTTTTGCTTTTATTTGCTTTACAAGTTCTGAGTAATTTAAATCAAGGAGCGTGTCCAAAAGTCTGAAGAACTGAAGGAAATCAGAAGAGCAAAATCTGGGCTTAAAGAAGTAGAAAATGACAGGTCTATATCCACTAACTTGTGGTAACTTATCTTAGACAAATCCTTAGGGAACAAACAAATCTTGCAAAAATTAACAGGGTGGCTATGAAATAGGAATCCAAATAGACTTCAAAAAAAAAAAGCATCAGTTATGACAAAGAAGCTTATAGATATTATTTTTTATTATGACATCTCTTTAGGAAACTGCTAATGTAGCAGAGATTTTGAGCTTAAATGGAATGTATGTTATTTAATTTATTTTTTTTTTAATATTTCACAGTAAATGTATAAATACAGAATTCCATGGGCTGATTAACTTCTTGTGCCTAGGCACAGAGGAATTCTCCTAATGCATTTACATATATTTCACATCCAATAACTGATTAAGTGAAATATTATAAAAGCCCATGATGCCCATTTCCAAGTGGAACCATTAAGAGTATTTGCATATAAAGTGTGATTTTAAAAGACAGATAAGCTAATTTGTAGTTGCTGCATCGTTAGGTAGGTGGAACAGAGAGGATCCAGGATGGAGGATCCTTATGGCAAGAGTACTCCATGATAATGTTGTCCCTAGATCTCAAATCTAACACATCCTAAACATGAAGAGTGAATTGTAGAACTGCAAATAATACCTAGTAGACTGAATGAGGATTTCAGTATTGTGTTCCTAAGACTGTCTGAATTAGTCCTGGGAACTGTCAGTGTGCTGATTTCACCATGGCCCGAATAACTACGTAGGTGCCTTCCCACCTGTCTCAGCTGAAAGCTTTCACCCCTTTCCTTTCACAGTGAACTCACTTCACCCTCATGTGCTTGTTCAACATGCTTACAAGAAACTTTTCCATCATTTAACCCTTGTGGAAAATATTTTTTTCTTTTTTTCATCCATGACCAATAGATTTCATTTCTTGAGTCCTGCTGAATAAACCTCTCTACTTTTTACTTCACTCTGGTGAAAAACTTCACAATGTAATTATTTATTCTGATAATTTTTCAGCAGAGATGGAAAGATATCATGCTGCACGAATCTAATACAAATGCATGATTAAGGTCATCCAGCCTTGCCATGCATATGACCTTGTCTGCAGTACACAGATACCTTTATTATGCCAGTTAATTTACTGACAGAGCAAAGCAATTATAAGTGAACCACGACTTCCACTGATAATGTTTCTGAACGATGATGAAAGTGGCAGAATGTCTGGGATTTCAACAACCAGCCTCTATGCCGTGCAACTCACTGTAGGACAAGAAGACAATTGTAAGACGAAGGTCAGTGAACACTAAAGAAAGAATTGCATACACTCTTTCACATATCATAATTACAATGCTACAATGATGATATTTGCAATGTTTTTATTTTACATTGATAGATATTTGTGCTATTGATGTTTTTCTGATTTGCAAAAAGTTGCACAGAAACGTGTCCATAATATCACCTAAGAATCTCTAAGAAGTTTTAGTTTAATGCTGTTCAAACTTGTCTGTTTTCTACATCTACATAGGAAGTGGAAGTTATATTACACTAAAAACAGCAATCAATTGTAGCAGATTATAAAGGGTGGTCAAAGACACAATTTAGAAAAGCAGTTTGTTAAGAACAAGCAAAAATAAATGTCTGCCAAAGCTGGTGAAGAAATGTGTAAATATGGGGGAAGAAAAAAATCCAAATATTAGTGAATAAGATAATGAGTTTCCATAGAAAGTATGGGTCCTCATTTTAACCCAACAGACTAAATTACTGTTTTTTGAATTAAGTATTAGAGTTCAACAAGTGCGGAAATAAAATTGTATTTTGGATTTGAAGATGTTCGTCTCCTGTGCGTCTCAAGCAAATTAGGCCACGCTGTTCAGAAACTGAAGAAGTGAACTGTACAGTGTAAATTCCATGGTAAGACTGATCCAGAGCCTCCAAACATTTCTCAAGCTGCTGCTACAAAATTAAATGTCTAAATTAATCTTCTAATAAAATAATAACATACCAATACACTTGAAGTCTTCTAACAACTAATAATCTTAGTTACTTAATTCTTATCACTATGTATGGAACAGTATTCCAACACCCAGCTGTTCCTGCTGGGGAAAAGGACAACTGAATTGATAAGCCAAATCCCTATCTTGATTTCTTGTCCACACAGGGATTTAATGTAACTGCTTTTCTGTTCTGCTTCTCCCTGAAGATCTGGTAGAAGAAATGTTGAGTTTGCAGAATGATATTTGTAGTATTTTTTTAAATAATATGTAAGTTTACACCTTTTACAATTAATTCTCACCACTACAAGCATCAAGACATTGATAATTTGACAGTCAACAGTTTCAGAAACTAATTCTCCAAATACTACAGAGGTATACTCATGGATTTACTTTTTCTACCCTTTTGAAAGCTCCATTTTTGTTTGGTTTTTTTTGACAGAAATGACTGACTTTTAAGGAGTAAGTCTCAATAACAGTAATTAAAGTGAACTTATATGAATTGATCTACAGGGCATTCATTCTGCACAGGCAGATTACTTTAATTATCATAAAAATTCCTTTGGCTTAATTTGTCCTAAGTGAACTAGTTCAAAATGCATCCACTTAAAGAGATGAAGTAGAGATTAGTGAGGTCTTTTTTCCATTTATTCTTCTTCTTCTTAGCTGATAGTACTTGCTGGATATGCTAATGCTGTCATCATCACACAGCCCCTGACTCTGCTTTCAGTGAACAGAAAACACAAGTTGGAGCAGATTTCTCCTTGGAAGCCCATTTGAGAGTTCACGTGAAACTAACAAACCTAACTCCACTGTTTTCTGGCTTTGAGTATTTATAAGCTTATGAAAGGACCATGGAGATGTACATTAGAGTATGGCTGAGCCTTTGCTTTTCCACTGGTAAACATAGGAGGGTCTAGGGAGCTAAATTGAAGGACTGAACAGAAGTTAGTCAAAGCTGTGTGAGAGGGCTAGGGAAGTACAAGGTATCTGGAGCTGGGCTGGCATCCAATGCCAAAGTGGTGAATGATGATTTGAAAGATCATATAGAATCCTTGCATTTGTCTGAGAATGTTGTGATAGAGTATTAATTAACTCTATACTGCGTCTAGAGTCTTCAAATGAAAAAATATTCTTGGGTAGCATTAGATTATTTTTCTTTATACATTAGGCAGTTTCCCAGATTCTTATTGGGTGATGACTCTTCAACAGTCTTCCAAACACCAGATGTACTCATAAAAGTCAATATGTCAGTAACATTGACAAAATGCCCCAAACAGAAGTAAGGCATGTCATCATTTCAGTGTTTTGCAGCAGGGAATCCTATAGTGCAATGTATTGATGCCTGGGAGCTGCCTATCTGACTTCTTGTTAGTACAAGGACACTGGCTAGCACGTCAACAGTAATGAATATGACAGGGGACTGCCTGGGGGATACAAGCCATTGACAAGGTGTCCTACTAAACCTTTTGTAATCCCTTGGGAATTTGAAGACTGTGGTGGGAGAACCTCTGACCTCTAACTACTGATTGCTATTCTATTTGCTCCTGTCTTGAAAAGTTACAAATATGATGTCTCTAGTCATTTCCTTGCATGTGCTATACTTCTTACAATGCAGCTCTGGCCCTAAAAGCATTAATTGAATTATCTCACAGTAGTGATTAATGAAAAGCTCTTTCACAGTAACTCAGTGCATTCAGTTTATTTTATAAGCATATAATCTCTTTATACCTTCATATAACATTCTCAAAAGTATATTTGTGACAAGGATTGTAGCACAATCAAAAAAAACATTTTCAAGTAAGTGTGAATTTGGAGAACAGAATGGAGTGAATACAGTGGTATTCATAATTTAATACCTTTACAATGGACTTGTAAACATAATTCCAGCATTACAGCACAGTCAGCTCAGTGGATTTGTAGGATTCTGGAATGTGAGACACCAGAACGCTTCAAGAACATTGACAGGTTGCAGATGATTCACATTTTGCAGTGTGTTAAGAAGCTTTGTTAAATGCCTTCCATGCTACCTATTTTGGATTCAGCTCAGAAAATCCCTTCTGCATGTCCTCAGCATCCTCTCTAGCTTCAAATCAGGCACAGGCAAAGGCATCTGCCGAATCAGATCCAATGTTTTGTACAAGGGAAATACTCTTCTTGTTCCCAGTATTTTTCCAAAAAGGAGTTTTCAGGGCTTTTTATTATTACTATTTTGCGAGAATTGTCTGTTTTAATTCTGGCTCTGCTACTAACTCAATATGTGCCCTTTAGCATAACACTTTCCATAAAAGCTACTGATAGCTTTTCTGGAGTCAGAAGGGTGGGCCTTGTAGGATTATTTATTTGGAATGCCCTTCTTAGAGCTTTTTTCCAGGAAAACAAGCACTTAAGGAAATTGCTCTATTTTATATAATGAAATTTATACTCCAAACTCAAGTGTGTTTGAAATTTCTTGAAGAAAATAAAATTCAAACTTCTGGGTATAATTAAATGGCTTTGATCAGGATGACTGGCATTCCATGGCAATTCTACTGTTAATGAATTTTATGAAGCCCTGAAGATTTTCAAAGCAGAACTGGGTCAGCTGATCGGGTTAAGATCATTTCTTGTCATTTCTTTTCTTTTAATTGTTGCATCAATTGGAAGAAACTGTACAGAAAATATAAGCTTACTATTTAACAGATATTATTAACATTCTAAACATTTTCAGTATTTAACAGATCTCTCCACAAATTGATAAACAATCACAGTATCACTTGAGAGTACTGTTTCACCATAGCAAGAAATCAAAATCAACCCTTGCTGATATCACATCACATGGTCATATCACATGATGTAATGACATTCTGAAAATACTCATTAGGAAATGAAATGGCAGAAGAAATATGTTATGCTGTATTTTGCATTTCATGGTTGTATTTATGGTTATATTTAGCTCTTTAATAAATATTGCTTTTAAAGGCAGCAAAAAGGACACAGAGGAGCTGTGCTTACTGTTGCTAGGGAAGAATTGTTAGGTCCTCACACCCTCAAGAAGAGAAGCAGAATAAAAAATAAAAATAAATAAATAATAATAAAAAAACTAACTTGCACAAATATTACAGTTATACTTTGGTACTGCATACAGAATGTTACTGTTTGGAAAATATTCTTCTCTGTATCACTGCAAAAATTAAAGAAAATCATTATAGAAATTTGTCAGTGGTTTGTGGGCCAGTTTGACCCAGTACTGTGATGGTTGAGGCAGGAGACTCACGGGCCCACGCCCTGGGGAATAGGAAGGGGGAAAAAGGGAGAAGGGAGATGGGCCTAGGAACAAAACAGTGGCAGTGACCTGAGGAGGAAAGCTAATTTACTAAATAAGATATCGGAAAGCAAAATAACACAATATAATACAATATAATTGGAATTGAGACTAATGAATCAAATAAAATGAGGAAGAGAGAGTGTTCGATAAAACGAAGGCCTTACGCTAATGCTGAAGGCGGATGGCTGCAACAAACACCCACTGCTGAGCTCGATCCCAAAGGGAAGAGAGACAGTCCTGTGACCGCAAACAGTTTTGATCTTTCCCTCTGAGTGGAAACACATAAAAATGCAAAGCATCGCACAGTCCTCTGGGGAATGTAGTTCTTCCCTTCTGAGACAGGCATATCCATAACTATCGATGATCCACAGAGCTGGAGCATTAACTGTCTAACTCCCAATACACCACATGATGTTATGATGTGGAATATCAATAATGTTAAAAAAAAATCATAAAACCATGACAAAATTATATAAAAACCTTGCTACAAACTAAAACTTGACAATATTATTCTATTTCAAGAATGATTTTCTGAAAATGTATTTTCAGGATTTATTGACAGAATTGATTTATCTGCATTCATACCTCTGAAAATTTGCCTGTTGTCTCTTTAAGCATAAAATATTTTACTTTAAAAAATGGCAACTGGGGAATATTCCTATAAAACACCAGATATAAATTTCTGTACCTATAAATCAACATTCCTCTACCCATTTCTCATCACAAAACTGATTAAACAGTTAGTCTGCTGATGGATGTGGTGTAAATGAGACATGATTAAGTGATACAGCTATAAAGACAGTGAATAGTAGGTCAATGGTAGAAGTAAAAACTGAATCCGATACAACATATTAATTTGGTTGGTCATTTCAGAGTTACTTTCTGCTTTCTAGAATTTTACTTTAACAATCAAGAATCTAAATTAAATTTGGAAGACATTCTTTTGCGTTAACATTTGGTTAGAGATACTGTCAATGGCTTACAGGCTGGTTCAGCCCAGTCCTGTGATGATTGGCTTGGGGGACCCACAGACCCACACCCTGGAGAAGGGGAAGAAGAAAAGGGAAAAGGGAGATGGGCCTATAAACAAAACAGCAGCAACGATCTGAGGAGGAAAGCTAAATTACTAAATAAGATATCAGAATTCAAATAACAAAATATAATTGGAATTGAAGTTAATAAATCAAATAAAATGAGCAAGAGAGTGTCTGATAAACTGAAGGCCTTATGCTAAACACTGAAGGTGAGACGACAGCGAGCACCTGCTGCTGGGTTGGTCCGAAAGGCAAGAGACTGTGTCTCATGAAACGTGAAGAGTTTTTATTGTTTTCTCTCAGCAGAAAACTGAAAAAATCTAAAGCAACACAAAATCCTCTGGGGTATGTAGTTCTCCTTCTCTTCTGAGACAGCTATACCTATAACTATCACTGATCCATGGACCTGGAGCATTAACTCTTTAACTCCCAAATGCACTACATGATGTTATGATGTGGAATACCAATAACAAAAATCATAAAACCATAACAGATACTCAGTGTCTAAGATTCATCTTTTTGAATGCTACTTTTCTTTTAGAAGGTAAATTATAAAGGGTAATCTCAAATGATAATTTAATCCACACCTCCTGAGCCTTGTTGTAAGCATTACCTCCATTAACAGTGGTGTTATTGATTAGAAAGCCTTTTGCCTTCTCTGCATCTCAGGTAAGCTGATCTTATTCTAAGAGAATTTATTTATACTGTTTTTCAGGTCACTCTCTTCCTGAACCCCTTACTCGTAACAGTGAAAATATGGTAGTGTTTCCAGATAGGTTTGATAATGATGTTTTTTTTCTAAGTGGTATATTTATTTATTAGCAACCTTACATCTTGTTCTGCCTTTAAGTCACCTAAAAAAAACTGTGAAGTATTTTCTGTTCCCTTCTAAAAGCATAACATTGCAAGAAAATAATGTTAATTAGATTCATAAAATGAGGGCATTTATGTATAGAGAGACATTTATATGCTAGTTCTTGTATTAAATCTCTGAAACTCATTTCCCTGCTTTTAAAGTAAAGAAATTGGAAGCTCAGTTTCAATCTAAGAGTGAACTTCCTAGCCTGCTTTGACAATATCTAATAATTGTGGAAAAATATAGCTTCTACTGTCACAGACAAGAGTTGCATCTGCAGATCTCACCATTACAAGCCATATTTCATATCATTTATTAGTCATAATGTCTTTGACAAAGTTCGATTCAGTTGCTTTTCCAAATACATATCGTTTGTGTATAGACTGCACCTCAGTTGTAACTGCTTTTTCTCAGAGAATTGGAGACTTGGAAAGCAGGTGTTGTGCTATTTTACACATTTTGACACAGTGCTTTCCCATACATATGGAGATAGACAGAAACGCTTGCAACTCAAGCAGCAGTATCTCTAAGACGTTTTAGATGGTGGAGATGTCCACAAAAATTTTTGGAGTACGTGTGTGTCTGTACAAAACAATTGATGTTTAAGAAAATTGTATTTTAGCAATCAAGGACAAGCTTTTCATTACTAAGAATGATATTAAGGATGATTACGATCATCCAGAAAACACTGAGAATTTAAAGTGTTTTGTGGTTATACACAATGGAAAAGAGGAAAAAAGAGGCCCTATATCAGCCTGTAGTTTTGAAAGAATTTCCAGGTGAATTCCCTGTGTGCTCATGTACAGGCACAAGGTATTCCTTGTTCCAAGCTGAACTGTGATCGATAACATTGGCGTATCATTTTTCTACTATGGTTATGAAGGACATTAAAAGTGAAAATTAGGAATTCATGTTTTAATTGTTATTTATTGGTCTGTACTCTGGCAGGATAGACTTTCAGTTACATAACACTGTTCTCCTTCAAGTAAATTGGATACTCTTGGCCAGTCAATGAGCTTTTGTTTTCTTTTCTGAAAGAATTGAGATTTCTGTAATCAGTATTTTACGATAAAAGTCTCTAATCTCAGCAATGGGTTCTTTGATCTCATAATGTATTTACTGAGGCACTACTCATGGACTGTTTCAAGCAGGATGTGTGGTTGATTTAGCAGAGAAGGCGCTAAGCCTATTGCTTGAGAAGTCTGACATCAAGCCACCGCTGTGTGACCTTAGATAAGTCACCAATCCTCCAAGTCCTGTTTCCTTATTTCATAAAATACAAATAAGTGTTCTTTTTCTGTCTCACAGGGTAATTTGGTGGCTAAATACATAAGAAATGATTGGAAGAGCTATAATAACAGAGAACATGCAAGTATATAGCACTTCAGTGGGGAATTATAACTGTTAGCACTAGGTATTGCACCAAAGTAATGATTGTTTGGAGTTAATGTACCTGCTGCTTGTCCATTTCAATGGAGGAAGATTTGTGTAATGTTACAGAGACAAAGTTCTGTTTTAAATTCCACGTGCCTCAGGTTTAAGCAGCGAAATTAGTACAGCCACATATGTAGAGCATTCAACTTTAAAAATCTCACTGATTATTTGCTGTTTTAAAATAATGTTTTAAGAATTTACGTGGATGTGAAAGGATTTACAGTGCCATTGATGTTCAAAATTTAATACCCACTTTTCATTTCATACTACTGTTACTTTTTGTTTATTTTAACTAGATTAGACAGGACTAAAAGTGCTTAAACACATGTATGTTATTGTCAGCTTGTGTTTCTGTGCTCTGCCGTTTCTTTCACCTTTTTTTCACCTCTCCAAAACTTTTAAAATTCTAAATAGTCTGCTGCAGACAAGGGCATTTCTAGTTGTGTTCAGATGAAGATCTGACCATTTTCTCTTTAGCTCAGCTAATTATCTCTAAATCTGTTTTTAAAGGACAAAATCATGGGTACAGAGACAAGATTCAATTACAGTTCCTGTTGCACATGGATCTTAAGTAAGGATAAGAAATTTAAAAACATAAGCCAGTTAGTTAGGACTAATTGAATAACTGAAAGTATTTTATGAGTCTAAAATGTGTGTTTTTGGACAAAATTAAGCTACTGACATTCTCTTTCTCTCTTTATATACTACATATGCCCCAAACTGCACTTCAGAAACCTCTTACTCTGATACTATGGATATGTTTAAGGGAACGCAAATTTTGTTAGACAACACTGCGGCATTCTCCTTGTTGACTTCTGTGTCTCTTGGATAAAGAAGGTGACAGCCTCTCATTCCAACCGCCTTTCCTTCCTGAGGAGCCTGTATCTTTCCAATGCAATACTTCAATCGTGGGAACCAGCCCACCACAGCTCCATGATGCCAGTAAAACAATTAACTTACAAGCATGTGTGCATCTTTAATTCTGCATTTCCCATATTATACACATTTGCATAGAAGAATTTATGTTGGACCCTAGCTGAATTTTTTTTATTGGCTGATGTGGGTTGTATTTTCATAACAAAAATATTTTTTCTTTACTAACGAACTTTAAGAACTGTTCTAAGTTTCACACAGAACAACAGAAGTTGGAAGGATCTCTGGAAATCCTCTGGTTCTACATAGTGCTCAAACAGAGCCAGATGGAGCAGGTTCTTCAGGACAATGGCCAAATGACTTCTGAATATTTCCAAGAAGGGAAACTCTGTAACTGTCTGGGCAACCTGATAAGAGCTCCTTAAGAGTTTCACTATTGCTGAAAAAGTAACATCTGAAGTAAGAAAATGTTTTGCTTCCTTTTTCACATCAGAGAAAATAATTAAAAAATAATATGGAAGGAAAAGTATTCCTCAGTATCATAAACTAGTGGCTAATAAATTTGAAGACATGGAAAGTTGTATAAATGGGAATAGCTAGCAGTACAAGAGATTAAGAAGATCATTTTCATATCCAGAAACTTTCTGACAAGAAATTACGATGTTACAGAATAGTCTTCCAAAGGAGTGGACCCATTACTGAGTTGAAAGAAGATGAGAAAGGAGAGAAATGGACTTGAGTTAGCAGTACCTTTCTCACCTCTGTGATGTGATAGATAGAATGATTTCATGTGTTCTTTGCATCTCTGTATTTGGTTACTCCAACATGAACTGTCACCCTGAGACTGGTGACTGGCTCCTCATAGCTGTGTTGTTTTATGAAGACTCTCTCTGATGTATCATGGGCAGACTGCAAAGCCTCTGAAACAGAGACATCAGGACTGAAATTCCAAGTAACTCCACTTTCTGGTAAGGAGCCAGATTTGATTCCTGGTAATTTTTCATCAACTCCATGGCTCTTGATAATTGTTTTCACCAAATCAACTTGCACTGCTTACAGCTCTCTGTTCTGTACCATTGTCAGCATGTTGTCTAAACAGACTATTATCCTGAGCCCTTGCTCACAGAAGGCTGCTACCATGGAGCTGAGAAGAGGCCAAATGGTAGGCTGGAGAACTGCCAAAGTTCTCCTTCCCAGAAAAGTCTGGAGGAACCTTTGACATTTTTTCACCAGCAGGATAGTATGACATCCTTCAGGTCTAATCTCCTCATCAAGTCATCCCTCATTGAAGTGTCTCTTAGGAGATGAAGCCCTTCATCTTGCAATGTGTGTACTGGTACAGGTATCCAGCATTTAGTCTGTTCAGATTTATCACATATTAATATTATTTCTGTCCTTTTGGGCACTAGGAACAAATTCCTTGTAAATGTTTGTTTGGAAAGAATTTTTGCTGTTGCTTGCTTTTTTTTTTGTAAGGGAAATCACCATTTTCTTGTACCAGATATTTATTTGCAGGTGACAGAACCACTGAACTGAACAAGTCCAAAGAGATATGAGAAGTGAGAAAGTACCTGCCAATGTTAAAACTGTAAACTTCAATTTTTGCCAGAGTTCTTGCTTCTGTAGATTTAGTTATCCAAATATCATTCTTCTTTCTCCTTGCTCATTTGAGGGGCAGACCATCTCCTTGCATTAACCAGAACGTTTACTGTTGCATTGGTCATGACATCAAGTTGTTAGCCTGTGCAGACTGCATTTTCTGATGACGAGAAGAATCACACAGAATCACAGAATTGTAGGGGTTAGAAGGGACCTCCAGAGATCATCAAGTCCAAACCCCCTGCCAAAGCAGCTCCTTAGACTAGGTTGCACAGCTAGGTATCCAGGAGGGTCTTGAGTGACTGCAGAGAAGGAGACTCCACAACCTCTCTGTGCAGCCTGGGCCAGTGCTCTGTCACCCCCACTGTGAAGAAGTTGCCATGCATATCTGTGCAGAACTTCCTATGCTTCAGTTTGTGTCCATTTCTCCTTGTCCTGTCACAACACACTGCTGAGAAGAGTTCAGACTCATCCCTTGGACTCCTGCTCCTTAGATGTTTATAGACGATGATCAGATCCCCTCTGAATCTTTTTTCAAGGCTGAACAGACCCAGGTCTCTCAGACTCTCCTCATAAGGGAGGAGTTTCACACTCTATCATCTTTGTCACCTCCACTGGACTCTTTCAAGGAGATCCCTGTCTTTTTTGTACCAGAACTGGACACAATACTCCAGATGAGGCCTCACCAGGGCACAGTAGAGGGGGAGGATCACCTCCCTTGAACTGCTGGCCATGCCCTATTTAATACACCCCAGGATACCATTTGCCTTCTTGGTCACAAGAGCACACTGCCGGCTCATGGCCTACATGTTATCCACCAGGACACCCAGGTCCCTCTACTCAGAGGTCTCTAGCAGGTCATTCCCCAACCTGTACCAGTGCATGTGGTTATCCCTCTCTAGGTGCAAGATTCTACACTTGCTCTTGTTAAACCTCATCTGGTTAAAAGAAAAGCAGTCAGCTTCTCAAGTGAAAGTCTTGGCATTCTTTGGCTTGATGAATAAAGCTGTTTGTTGGTTGATCACTTTCCTGAAGCTCAAGAGTAAAAAAACAAACAAGGAGTTCAGAAAATTGATATTCCATCCAATAAAAAGAACAGGTTTAAAGAAGAGGACCTGAAATCAGGACAAAAGACTTGTATACAAAATTTTGCATGTGACTGCACTCAAAGAACCCTATTGTTTTGGGTGAATTAGACTGTTTCATATAAGTTTTGAGCCTATTTACTTTCTATTATGAAAGAAGGTAAATGGCTGCATACATTTTAGGACAGGAAATTTATGTCAGTTTCAAAAAGCACTTTGGGATTTGATTCATAAGAAGTATTAATTTTATAATGGATCTTTTCCAGAGTGATGTAGTCTCCCTGAAAATTTTTTGATCATTCTTGCTGCAGAGTGATTTAATAGCCCCCTTCTAGAATATTAGCTGTGACTGTAAGATCTGAGTGGCATTTTCTTTTTACGTATACTACAAAGTATTTTTATCAATTTGGTGTTTACTTACTTACTAAACTTAGTGGCTTTGGAGGGTGGACCCTACCTTTCCCCTCGTACAGCAGACACAGGTCATGACTTTGTGAAAATCCATCACCTCCTCTTTCTTTTTTTCCAGGAGGTCTGAACTGAGCTATTTATGTTACATTACTGGATATTTAAGAAAGCCAATACCCGAGTGCTGAATGCTGCTGCTATTCCTTTACTTTCTATAGTTCAAATACAGAATGATTTTTCTATATGTTATCTACCCAGCTCTTAATTCCATGCAGTAGATGACATAGAAAAGTATTTTCTATGTATTTTCCACCTCTTTTTCACTGAAAAATAAACACTCCATGAATGCAATTTGTGGTAGCAACCTTTTGAATTTTTGTTCAAAAGTGATTCAGTTATAGTTTACATAAAATGTAGCATTAAATATTGAACATTTTTCTTATAAGTGAAGCACACAGTAAAAATCAACACGTATCCATGCTAAGTAGTTATTCTTGCAGCTTATCAGTTTCTGAAATAGTATATTCAACTTTTTGTAAATCAGGACTGAAAACACCCTGCATATGAGTCTGATAAGAGGCACTGTGTAATAAGTGATTATTTTAAGTTCTTCCTAGTCCTGTTCTTGTTTTCTCTCATCCTCCGGCTTTTTGTGACCCCTATCTTATCTTGGGCATCCTCTGAGAAACAAACCTTATCTTTGCTTAATTTGTAGAATTCCTGATTTTTTATGCATTTTCTATCTATTTAGTAAAAGTATTTTCTATTTTTTTAGATCTCAAATAATGATAACCATGTTGGAATTACTTCATGACTCCTACTCTCTGATTCACTGTTTGAACTATCATTTTTATTGGATAGTTTCTATTCAATAAATCTACTCCAACAGCCATTCCCAACTCTGATTGTTATGGACATGACCTTCATTCTTCTTAACTTCACAACAAATAACTCAATAATATGAGAAGTTTACCTAGCAGAATTGATCATCTCAGAGGTCTGCTTTCTTAAACACAGCTGCAGTTTCCAGCCCCGTCTGAAACATACTGTGAACATATAGTACCCGGTTAACACATGTGCAAACAGTGATTCTGATCTTCATGTACAACCTTCTGCTGCTAACATGGAATAAATTTTCAAATCCTCTTTAGGATTTTACATTCTACCCATTTCACCAACCATGTCTTGTTTGTAAATTAGGTATATCTTCACCAAGATAAAATAACACATGGCTTCAATCTTTTTAGGTTTTATTTTTATTGCCTATGTATTTCATGGTTCTTCTATCGGTTACTATGTGTAAAAATTTGCTCCTACTACAGTATGTCTAGAAAGTAATCCAGGTTTCAGTAATTAGAGGTAATTTTACTCCTTTTATGTATGGTCAGTCTCCTTTACCTAGGGGGTGCTTACCTTTTTGGTATCTAAACTGTGCAAACTGTGAGAACCTACCAGAACACCCTCTCTGTGTACCAGATGAGTCCCATGAGCTATTCTTACATTCTAGTCCACTTTAGGACCAGAAAACACTAATAAACTCCTCCTAGGGCCAGTTCCATCTTGGAAATAGTTTTGCAAATTTCAACTAGGCTGTTTACCCAGCCTAGTTAAATGACCCTACACCATGTTCCCATGGGAGAAAAAAGAGGGGAAAAAAAAGAAAAGAAACACAAGATCCAACACATACAGATTGCAAAAGTAATTCTTATGTAGGATAGAAATCTTCGTGTATTAAAAGGAGATGCTAAAAACATCATCCTGACAGTTAAGATGATGTTTTGAGACATGTCCTACTTTTGAATGTGAAAGAAGACAACAGGTGATTAACAGGTTTGCAAATTCATGTAATGACAAGTAAATAATAAGTCTCCTTCCAAATAAAGTCTAATTTAAAATGCTATTTTTCACCAAAACAGTGGCAATTTTCACCAGAAAACCGTCACACCAAGCTATTTTTATGAAAAACAAGACTAAAATTCAGTCTAGTAGGGGGATAAAGAGACCAGAAATGGTGATAGAAGGCTTGTAAAATAAAGAATTACCCAAGACTTTCCTAAATTTGGGCTGAAACAGACAATCTACAAAGTGATTTCACAGTTTATCTGCACCTATCTATATAATTTCTTAATCTTTTTGTATGCAGTTCTATCTTTACATACATATTCCATATGTTTTCCTGTAATTTGTTACACTGCTAACTTTCATAACATCTTGTGAACTTGTTACACTGCTTAACTACATGATCTTTATAAGAGCATTTTCTTAATCTTCCAATTTTATTGAATGTTTCCATTGTCATTCTGCAGAAAAGAAAAAAAAATGAAATAGGAAGCCACAGTGCTTAAATTATGTACTATATAATACTGTCATGAAATACATGAGTGTATACATCCCAGTTATCTAGTTCTTACGATCCAATAGGCATCTGCCTAAAAAGTTAGTATTATTCAGGTAACGCTTTATATATATATATAAAAATAACTGATACTTTTATTCTTGTATTTTCCAGCTGAGAGGATTAAACACCTTGAAAGAGAAGATCTTTGAAATCCATGGGAAAAAAAAGTGGAAAATATGAATGAATGTATCAGCTTCCCACTAGTTAAACCCTTTTTATTACATACACTTAATTACCCTATAAATTAAGGAATTTGAGGGTTTATTGAAATCTGTTAATCCATTTTGTGTTGAAAATAATGAGACTGTAAATATATAAAAAGGCTACTAACAAAGAAATACTCTGCTGGGTATGTTCATGTATGGTAGGAAAAAAAGGACTGGAAAATGCAAAGTCTTAATATATTTATTGTTCACTGAGGTTCACGCCATTCAGTTAACCCACTTTAGCTAACACAACAATAGTCAGTTTAAATTCTCTGAGTTATCACAAGACAGTCTGAAGATAATATTAAAATACTTGGCAGTTATAAGAGATTTTAAATACAGTTAAAGCTTTTGTTTTAGTTAGTGTTTTTAAAGGAATGTAGTGAGATGCTTTCCAGTGCTATAATCAGCCATATAATGAAAAGATTGGTATGAATGATACTCACTACACTAGAGCAATTTCAGGATATTCTTCATGAAACATTGTATTGTAGCATTTTACAAAATGTTCTTGGTAGTAATTTAAGTGACATGAGAAAAGAGCATGTGGAAACACTTTCTGTGTGCACTATAGCTTAGGTCATTAATCTGCCTGTCTCAAAATCAGTTGAGAAGTGTTTAAAATGGTGAATAATTTGCCAGTTGTTGCATTCTTGGTTAGTAGTAACTGAGATTTAAAAGAAAATTTAGAAGAAATATTAGACAGTACTGCAAACAGGAGGGAAGAAAGTAGATTCAGAACAGATGTTAGGATGAAATTCTTTACTGTAAGGGTGATGAGACACTGGAACAGGTTGCTCAGACAGACTGTGGATGACTCCTTCCTGAAGGCATTCAAGGCCAGGATGGATGGGGCTTTGAGCAGCCTGGTCTAGAGGAAGTTGTCCCTGCCTACAGCATAGAGGTTGGAATTGGATGATCTTCAAGGCCCCTTCCACTCCCAATCATTCTATGATCATATGAATATTAGAAAGGCAGTAAGGTCATTGAAACATGTTACCAAGCCCTTCCTTTTGGTCCAAAACAAAAGCCAAGTCTTTTGTGTCCCGGTGAGAAGACAAAGCTACATGTCTGTCTTTGAAGAGATCCATCATCCTTAAAGAGCATCCCGGAGTACAAGGCTGTTTGTATGGGTTCCTGAAGCAGGTCCTCTTAGTTTTTCTAGCTTTGTGACAGACACTGGAAATCAAAAGATAGGATTTAGTTGTTAAAAGGTGCAAACAAAGAGAAAACTGCAATGTAAGATAACTGCAATATAGAGGGTATAAAACATTGTAAATTGTAAATTAAATTATTTAAAAAGAGATAAATGGCCTTGCAGTTAAATGGTAGTTTCTCAGAACAAACCATGTATCACTTGAATGCCCTTCACTGAACAAATATGTACAGAGCTGATATTGCAGAGTTATGCTTAAGGTCCTGCCCAATACAAATTTTCCCTACTTTGCAGACATTCAGTTTTTTCAAAGCTGTGTATGATTCTAGAAGAAATAAGCTAGTTTCAGAATTTTCCTTATCAGCTTCTGATGTCAGTTGAATAATTCCTACTGACATTGCACTGTTTTGTATCAGCTGATAATTGAAATTAACAATACAGAAAGTAGCACGTTGTAGGAATAGGTTCAAATTCTCCTTTTCATTAGTCTTTAAGAATTTCTGTAAGTTACACATTCAGTGAACACTAGGTATATGACATCATCTGAAACCACTCTACAAAGGAGAGTATTTCATGTAGACTGCTTGCACTTTAGGCATCTTCATAAGTTTGTGTACCAACACACAAACAAAAACAATATCTTTTCATATGGCTAATAAAACAGAGTTCCACTGTGCATTAAATGTGTTAGAATATATATTTTTTGATAGATTGCTATTTTCAGTCTCTACAAGGAACAAATAACATTGGACTACTCAAAATTCATATTTTAGATCTTCCTCTTGTTTATATTCCTAACAAAATAATAATTGATTGACAAAGTATATTCCATTGACGACCTTTTGCTAATGCGAATGCGGCTTCTAATAATCCAAAAGATAGAAAACTAAGGGCTTAACAAAAATTATATTGAACAGTGAAAATAAAGCTAATATTCAGCAGCTCATAGCTTATCAATCAATGATCATTTTGTTTCTGTTTCTTTCTCCAGTTTTCATGACCTTATTAGCATCTCACGACTGCAACTTCTTTCGTACATATGAAAGGAGCTCTCTTCTCTAAGGTGTCTTGGATAAACTCCTTGAGTTATTTCTGAACATGCAACATGAAGTATGTGATAACCTAGCTTTTTACAGTATAATTGACTAGTGAGCTATTTTTCCCTCCCCTAATTAGCAGTGTATCCATGATAGAATATAGAATTTTTGCAAGGGTTTAGGGTTACTTTGAGATGTTGCTAACTCCACCTACTACAAAAGACAGAGGAGTGAAGTATGGCTTTTTTCAGCTAACATCTATGACATAAGATGAACTCATTTTTAAAACTCTGGCTGTGTGCACAATAAAGTGCACTCAGGAAGAAGGAAATCACTTTTCCTCTTTTACCATTTCTCTATGTAACTGTTTATGGGAAGTTTTCAAACATATAGTTTTTTTGTTAACAAAAAGTTACTTATATTCTTTTCTTTACAACTCCCTTCTTTCATTGGAAGATAAAAACAACTGTAAGAAGCCAAACCAAACATCCATCTCTCCTAGTAGTCCCTCTCTCTATCATGGTGGCTTCATCATAACTTATTTTCATGACTTACTACTATCATCAAACTTCATAGATATCCTTTTCGAAAGCCTTGAGTGGAACAACTCACCAAAAAATACCACAGCTCTCTGACCATAAGTTTCCCTTAAATGGAACTAGACTTTTGGGATGACCTCATGAAACAAGAAGTTACAGGAAGTGACAGGAACATGTTAAAAGGTTGGCTAATGACACAGGGTGGTGGAGCTGAAAGTACATCTCTGTTCCAGTAGAGAGCAGAGAACAAAGTCATTTTACAGTGGAAGCCATGAATTTATCAATGGCTAGTCCTCACCTCACATGCAGACAAAATTATGTGGAAAGACATGTGTGAAGAACTGGAGGAGAATGGCAGCGGTTCTCTCTAACCTATTTTTCGTATGAACACAAGTAATGTGGAACTGACTGCCACAAAACAGAGCAGTCGATCTTTAGCTTCAGGCTGGGGTTTCAATGGGGAGACTAGGAAGTGGTTGAATGATTTGAAGAATTCAGAATAAAACAGCAGTCAGAGATCCTCCTTTGGAAGACTTCAGTCAGTTGAATAGTGTGATTGGAGATGAAAGGAGCATGTGGAAAAGAGTGTGAATGAGTCTCTTTCCCCTTGTGAGTATCATTCAAAGAGAGAAAGAAAAACAGGAGAAGTTAAACTGACTGCTAAATAGAAGCATATTTCTTGCACATAAAGTTTTATTGTGAGTGTTGTGTTTATGGGCCTATTGAGAAGGGCTGATTAAATGGCAAGTTAATAAAGGGACAGCATGTGGTTTCTGACCTAGGTGGAGAAAAAGTTATAAGGTAGGAGAGAAAAAAGTCTGACTGAGGGCCAAGTATGGAAAGAGGAAATCTTATGTCAACACAGCTCATAATCAGTTCTCCGTATTTAATATGGAGGAAGCTACTGTAGAGAGGAAAGAGAAATATAGAATGTGCTATTATTTTATATTATTTTACCATCAAGCTCAGTAAATCCCTGATGAGAATCTGTTATCGAGCTATTGTCTGTAACTTCTGTGCCTAAGATTCAATACTCAGCAGAAAGAAAACATGTTATGATAACATCAAAGTCTGACATGGACAAATCTAAAAAGGTCATAAACAGCTGAAAGTTTTGTATGTAATATAGTATGTTAAAACAAAACAAAATTAAAAGAAAGAAATCAGCAAACAATTCACTGTGATACTGTTTGTATAAATCCATGCAATGATACAATTGAGATACCACTGGACAGCAGAACCGTATACAGTGTGACCTGGATGTGATAGACACTGTAAAATCTCCAAGCATCTAAGAACCATACTGTATGACAATATGTAACTGTCAAACTTCCATACCTACAGGAATATTGAAGACCCCAACTAAGTGAAGGTGTTCCTATTATCATATTACTACAGCTTAGAGTCATCTCTAGCTTGAAAACCCAGTAATAATTCTTGTTACTGAAAGCCAAAATGTGCATGAATTAGCAAGAATGGAAGTAAATTCATTCTGATGTGATCAAGTTTTGCCAAAGCTTATAGACGTTTGTGAAAACTTTGCTGGCATCTGCAAAGCAAATTCTATCTTCTTCCATCTGTGATACTTTTCCTTTTCTGTTGACTTAGCATGTCCTGAAATTCAATCCTGCTTGACCTACGCACTTGGAAATGCCTGTTTTGCATGGTAAATTATCACTTTCAGTGCTTCATCAGCTCTTTGGGCAAATACCACCCTTCTGACAGAAAGTCCACTATTTTTATGGAATGTAGATATTTCTGTATTACAGAACATAATGACAGGATGCCCTCAAGTGGCAAAATACAAACTCCACCCAGTTAAGTTTAAGTGGGTAGTATGTAGATATTCACTGACAAGGCAGACCTTGTTGGTTCAGTTATAGGCTAAACGGACTTTAATATTCACCTAAGAAGGTATAGCAAATGAATTAAGATCACCTTGCATAACATTCTCAACACGCAAGAACTGGGGACAGAAACAAGTTCCCAAAAGTTATTTGTATTTTAGACCACATGAATTGATTAATTTCTTGCCTACAGTACTAACCTCAATCTCCTTCTCAAGACTTAGAATATCTTCATGCTCTTCCCAATATTCTTAGATAGGGGCTATCAATAGATGGTGCATAGTACTCGTACATTTGCATTAATCCAGGCATGAGACTTCTATTTCTAAATCATACCATAGAAGACCCTATGAAAGTGAAAGATTAATATATTCAGAAGGAATCATGGATGATGTTGTATGCATTCACTGTCATTACAGCACACACTTAGACTTATCATTTTCCAGATTTGTAAGAAAAAATAGTAACAGCAAATTGAAAAATAATTGATAAATGATCCAGCCAATCATAAACTCTTCCTCTTTAAAGTTACAGTTAACATTTGAGGTTTCTCTTCGTTAGATCTGTAATCTTACAACCTCTTATTTCCACAAGAGCCATACGTGTTTCCATATAAGTTTCAAGTAGGTTCTACATACATTCATGAGGTTATGTGACATCATCCACACTGCTTAAGAACAAAAAGACTTGTCTTTATTAAAACATCATTCTTTTCAATCTTCTTTTGCTGGGCTAAGGCCAATAGCATTTCTAAATGTACTGCACTTAACATTTTACATGAAGGCTAAGAAGTTTCAAAAAAAAAAAAATACAGATAACTTTATTTTAATCTCTGTGAAAGGAGAAAAACTGTGAAAAATCATTAATGTTACTACAGGTGTGGGAAATGATGCTGGAATAATACACATTCTGCACAATGTTTATTTCCCTGATTCCCTGCTCAGGCAGCTACGTGCCCACATAATGTGGACCTTGCCCTCTTACTCTCCCTTTCTGACTGCCTGGGTCAGTCTTTACATAAAAGAAATCAAGTTCCACCTACAAAGCCGTCTCTCTGTCTTTATTTTCATGGCAGACACTTTTATATCAGAGTACTTTCATCACAGTGGCACCCATACCAGAGCCACAATACTGTAGTTAAGGGTCTGTTCTTTGGCATTTCTATTCTAAAGCACTATTGTATGAGGTTGCTCAGCAGCTAAAATTCCTTCCATGCTGAGACTTGGCATACATGTGCTTAGCTCAAAAGCAGTGTAATTTTTTTTTTTTAATTTTGCTTTTAATTCTCATCAGTCCCTCCAGAAAATATAAAGGTGAAAAACAGTAAATGCTGGCTATCTTTGAGTGATTGCTGGATTTATGTCAGTGTGCATGATTATTACAGTGAAATATTGCAAGCTGTTTGTTAGTAGTGCAGATTAAATAGTTTTCAGAGATTAGGTGAGATCCTTGAATTTCTCTCTGTGAAATAGGTAAAGCAAGGTATGATAGTAATTTTGTCATTGAATGGATGCCATCTTTACTAGATATTAATGGTACTCTCCTGCAATTATAAATTTTGAAAATTATAGTCGTAGTTATCTTAGATATGTAGATAAAAAGCGGTAGAGAATAAGCAGAATATCTTTATTGTCAGAACATCTTTAACTAGAGGATAGAGGTTATGAAGTTTTTTGCCATGTAAAATATAACAGTCTTCTGGTCCCCAAGTGAATGGTCTATGTAGCAAGGTTCCCTCTGAGGACTTCATACCATCCTTTTGAAGTTATTGTTAGAGGTTGTTCATAGTGGCAAGATGCCAGCCTGATGGACTTTTGGTCTGTTCTTGTGTGATTAAGAATGAAAGGGTGCCTAGCATCTTAATATGGATTAATGGTGACACTTTAAATTATACCACTCCTGTTTCAGAAAAGTTAGGAAAATGCTGAACCATATTACATCAGAATATTGATTTACAGGTCTAAAATGCTCACAGACTGTTATTTTCAAAGAAAAAAAATATATGTACAAATAAATTAAATATGCAAAGGGTTTTCTTTTAATCTTTTAAGAAATGACTGGGACCCTGATGTGTTATTTTAAGAATTGCTGGCAGATGATACAGATTTCCAGAGACAGAAACAGGCACTCACTGAACTATGTATTTAAATAGATTAGATGACTCAACTGTCCAGTCCCACACTAAAAACAAGGTGAAGCTTTAACATCCCAGCAAGACACTCTCCTTGTGTAGAAAACATGACTGAGGGCAGCATTTGCCTGCTACAGGAAGACATACATGGCAAACAATTTCATTCCATTTAAACTTCATATTTTGACTTGAAATCTGACACTAGGAACAAATTCTTTAACAGCGTACTGGCCGGGATCCTTAATTTTTTCCTGAGTTTAAAAAGACAAGTGTAGATTATATACATGTTTTCCATAAGTTTCCTCATTGATCATACATGAATTCTCTAAACTGGCTTTTAATACATCTGTAAGTCTGTTTGCATCCTAGAAGAATGATTTATAAGCATACAGAGCTCTCAGTCCTTTTCACCTCTCAAATACGTTTTCCAGTAGGCATTGCGGACCAGTAAAATAAGCTGTCCAGAAAAAGCTATTCACGGTTCCAAACTATTTCCTTATACATTTTTTAATAATCTGTGTTTATTCAATCCCATATATACTGAAGTTATAAAGTAAGCATTCAGTACCAAACATTGCCTATTCTGAAAAATGTTTGAATTCATTTGACATTTTTTGTTTCCCATTTTCTTGTTCTGTTGGGCTTGCACTTCTAAAGGCATCACTTTCTCCTACTAGAGAAACATGACGATAAGTTGTAATACTATATCCTAATTACTGCCACAGAATTACAGGTAGGAGGAGAAACTATGTGAAAGCATAAAACAATAGAAATTGAGAGTGGCTTATTTTCAGAATCAGGATATGATCATTAACATGCTTGTTTTTCTAAGCTTCTTCTGAGAATATTAGCAAAGACAACCTCTCTCAGTGTTAAAACAAGATTCTATTTTCCAAGAAACAGCATCAAATGAGAAATAAAGTCAAAAAAATTATCAGATCCACTACCGTCCATTTTGTTAGAAAGTCAAACAGAGAAATATTAATTGGAACAGCAACATAACTCCAAAATCAATTGTCTATGGGAACAGTAAAGGAAATCTTTTGAATATCAGCCAACTATTCCTTTTTTGTGCAAATATCCTCTTTTTCAAGCTCAGTCTAGTGTGATAATCAGCTCTCTTTTTTAACAAAATGTACAAAATATCTGAAGCAATTAGATGGCATTACTGTCTAATTACACCAAATGGCAATTTTCAAATCAGAGCTACTGTATTTTCTGTAGCTATACAATCACAAACTAGTAGGCTTTCAAATTAGTGGGCTTCTGGTGGACTCAATAGCAAGGTCTTTAACAGCAGTGTGAACACACTTCTTTAATACACTCAATTAGTAAATAATTCTGTTCCTTATTATTCAGTTGAAGATTGCTTTTCTTTTTACACTTTGTTACACTTTTCTGTGAGTTTAGGTGTTTTTGAACATGTATAACCTATAGAAGTAAAATAAATATTCACTTATGAGGTATTTTTGAATTATGAAACTGAAAAGCTCTTCACAGAGTAGATCTCTATGAGGTTCTTAATTGTGTAGTGAATGCAGGTAATGGATATACAGAGATTAAAACCAGATGTCAATCTCTTGATCTTTAGATTTTTTTAAATCTTTTTTTTTTTTAACAAAGTTGGTTTAATCATTTCTTCTTTCAAAAGAATGCTACATGTTTTGCTTTAATGATGGACACTATTTCCTTCTATGAAAATTGATGAGAAATTTTAACAAATTAAAGAAGAGATAAAGGACTTTTTGATTAAACATTGTAAGTTTTCAAAGAGGAAAAGAAGTGAATAAATGCATCACAAAATGACAGGATAGGGTCATTTTAGATTTGGCTGGAAAAAACCTAATGACGTTTTTGTAAAGAAGTAATTATAGTAAATTAGTCATTAAGAACATCCAAATTCATATGAGTTGCTGCAAGCACAGATTAAATTAAGGAAGAAAATCCATATAAGAAATTTTGTACAGTGTTTGTTCTTAATCTCCACTTCTGTTTTATGTCAGTAATAGGCAGTTTTAGAACTGAAATTTAGAAATATTTCAATACATTTATAAACACTGAAGAATATACAGGACTAATTCCTAACTTAGTTTCTTTCCAAGTAAACAAATGACACTCTGAAGGGAGAATTATTCATACTTGGTATTTTATTAGTTACATATCTCTCCTGCTTTATCTTCAGAAATAAAAAAGAACAAAAACAAAAGTGTCACGTTTTTGACATAAGGAAACACACACAAAATTATGCAAAGTTCTCATCAGCTGCCAGCAAGAAGAAATATTTGGGAATACTGATTTTTAGACAATTGTGACTCAGTAACAGGCTGTAGCAAAAAACCCCTATCTGAATGTTATATGAGAAATGTGTTTCGAAAAGCACTTCAAGTATATAGTGAAATACTGGTGCTATGGTACTGATCTGGAATGTTGTAGACATTTTTGTAAGATTCTATGTAACAAAACTACATTCAAACTTGAGTGAATTTAAGGAAGGGTAATTAAGATAATCAGGTGAATATAGTATGAGGAGAGAATTTTTAAATGTAAGGTCCAAAGCAAAAGGTTTATGAGTAGTTTGAAACTGGAAGTTAGAAGATTCTGAATGATTCAGTATGAATATAGAGAAGTAATGAAGTTATGAATAGAATACAGTGTCGTGACTTGATGTGTTGCGATGGGATTCAGTGGCAACAAGGGAAGTGCAGCAGTTGGCAGAGAATCTGTGTGAGGTCCAGGTCCCCTCATCTGTTAACTTTGCATCAGCAAACTTGGAAAGACCTATCGTGTAGCTCTCCGTTTATTCCTACCATTGTTCGTGCCCATGGATTTGCTTGCAGTCCTGTATCCTTTAGAACAATCTACTACCTAAATTTCATTTAAGAGAACATAAAACCTGTTAAAATCCTTTTGTCACAGATTTTAAAATCCTGGAAGTCCCTCTGATGTGTGAAATCTAGCCATTGCTTGAACTGCTTATATCCCATATACAATTTAAAATAATAGCAGGGATATAAACTATATGAAAAAATATCCAACCATGTTAGCTTTAGTTTTAGAAATTCAAATAAATTCAGCCAGAAACAGAAAACCCGTGGAATAAAGGTAGGACTGAAATGGAACCAGTAGATTGACTAGAAAGTTTACTTTGTATTTAATGTTTATTCCATAACAAAACCTGTAAAATAATTTAGACAGTAGTCATCTCTGATACCTAGTTTTCTGTTGAATTACTTTGCCACTACTAGATGGTTTTGCATACACACACATTTTCAACACCCTTTTTATCTTTTTTTTTTTTTTTGGAGGGGGTGAGCAGGGAGAAATACCTCTGAAATTATAATTGAATGTTAAGTTTAATAGCAATGACTAGATAAAAAGTACCAAAAAATACACAAAATGAAGCAAAATAAATATAGGATTCTAATTTATTTTATGCAAGAATCCCACATTTTACTTATTACTATTTTTCCTGTCTCTAGATGTTATAAGGTTATCTCTGTTTCTCTGTTACATCATCTCATTAAAAGTAAAACTGACTAGAATATTATACATTAGAAATCTGGCATGATTGTGACTGGGATAGGGTAAATTAACTTTGCAGAAACTTTTATGGTGCCATGGTTTGGATTTTTGATTAAAATGGAGGTGATAACACACCAGTGTTTGTTGCATACCAGTGCTCACACAGAGCCAAGGAAGCTTCTGTTTCTTGTGCTAGTGAGAAGTTGGAGGTGAACAAGGAGCAGGAAGGGGACAGAACCAGGATAGCTGACCTAAACTGGCCAAAGGAATGTCATATATCTTATGGCATTATGCTAGGAGAAAGAAGGAGAAGTAGTGGGGGAGGATGGGGAGATGGATTTTTAGAATTATGATATTTGTCCTTCCAAGCAACCATTGCATGAGATGGGTCCTGCTTTCCTCAAAGGGTCTGAACAAGTTTTAAACAAGAAAAAAATCCCTGTGAATTTATCTCCTAACTCAAGAAATTTTGCATTAGTATCTACAAACTCCATGACTGTGAGCCAAGTGTAAGACGGCTATTGGGCCATTATTACAGCCATAGCAGCACTTTTCTGAACAAGGGTAGACAGTGCAGACTCTGCAGACACAACTCACAGATAAAGAACAGCAGTTTTACCGCAGTTTAGTACGACAGTTGGAAACTTAATCACTCCACCAGTACACCTGGACTATTCTCCCAAGATGTCTAGTGCCTGCTAACAAATATCTTTAAGAAGTTGCTCATCAGGTACATCTTAAAATACAAAAATGATGAATTGTAGATTAGTTTAATGATTTTCCTGAAAAATATTTAAACAAATAAATAATTTCTGACCACCTAGAAGACAAGTAAATAAGGAAATACACTACCAAACGTTTTTTTTAATCAAGTGCTGTCGATTTGTTTTAGTGAGCTTATATTTTGGCTTCACTAAGATTTCTATCTGGCTTATGTGACTATTTGAAACTATGAGAAGATGAGCACACAGGTGGATAAAAACAAGTTCTGAAATTCATTGTCAACTAAGGAGTATATATTAAGGATACATTAGGGATTATATATGTATATATTATATTAAGTATATTAAGGATATATCAGGATTTCACAAAGATCTGGAGCTGTAACATTAGTAGCTGTTTCATAGAATACTGACTGCTTACACAGACTCCATTGGTGGGGATGATATCCAAGTACTGTGCTGGGATTCAGCAAAGGCATACACCTCTCAACAAGGACAAATGCAGATCTTTGGAGGTAGGAATACACAACTGTCCACCATAAGTCTAGAAGTGGGGGTCTAAGTTACACAGAAGAGGATATACAATTTTTAGCGGATCAAAAGATGAACACAAGCCACAGATGAAACACTGCTGAGAAAAAGTAATACCAGTCCATATAAATAATGTAACACAAATTAAGTGGTTCTTTCCATGTAGTACTCATCAAGCCAGTACTTGTCCTATCTTATATATAACAGTTCAAAAATGATTTTATCCAGACAGGAAAATCTGGAAGAAAGCAAAGGCAAGGCTCAAAGTTCATAATGATGGCCTTGAGTGAATCTTTGTGTTGTCAAACGAGCTGTAGAGAGGAAGAAAACAAACCATTCTCATGTCTACAATGGACAAAGTGCTGTGGCATCGCAGAATAAAAGCTGAAAGAGTCTTTAAAATATTCTTCCAAGGATCCCCATTCCTTCTAAATACATTCTGATTTAGACCTTGGAACATTAGCCTGAATAGAAAACTATATTTAAAAGCCACTTCAGTTATATATAGAAGCCTCTTTCTCAAGGAATCAGATAAGCAAATCTCAGATCACAGAATAAATTCTTTTTGCAAAATGAGACTATCCTACATGTGTTGCATTCCTTGTTTCTGATATCAGTGCAGATAGTGTGTAATGCTTGACAGGCTAAAAAAGTAGCCAAACCAACAAAAATTTCAAGAATCTTTCAAGAAAAATTAATTCTCCTATCACTGTTTCTTTTAGAAAATAGTCATCTTACACCTTATGAAGGATGTCTGCCTCTACTTAATAGTTACTTATGGTTATTAGAAAATATAGCATTTGTCAATTAGCCTTACAAATCTGAAATCTGTAAATAAAGATGAATTTTATCTTATACGTCTGTTTAAAAGAAAATATAAGAATTTAGATTCCTCTTGATAAAATTAGGATCAGATAGTTAACCTTTAAAAATGGAGAACAAGATGAACAAGATGATCATGAGAGCTTCCCAGAGAAGCACAATTTATTCTTACAGTATTATCATTATTGTCAGTGCTGCTAGTCACAGTTTGATCTGATGTTTGATTTGCACTGTGTGGAAGGAGATTCATTTCTTTATATGAAATTCTAAAAATTATATGTGTCAAATTACATAAAGCAATGAAGAGAAAAATGCAGAACTGTGAAAGAAGCAAACAAAGAAATTACTCAAAAGGATAGAAAAATACTTCTCCTATTTAAATTCTGAAGCTCATACAACAAAACACGTGTTTTTCTCCTAAAACAAACTTCACAACTAGACAAAAAAAAAAAAAAGACTTGATCTATCCTTTGTTTTTAGCCTCTTCTATTTTTGCCTCATTATAGAGAAGTAAATTATCAAGATATTGCCGCCAAATGTTCACTAAACATTTAAAAAATGTAGCCTCTCACTTTCTGTAACGTATGCAAAAAATACTCAAACCCACATTTCCACCTTCCTAATAAAATCTTACATCAAACAGACAGACCTCTTAAATCAAAAGGATTTAATTTTGGTCTACTGTACAATAATGAGCAATATATTACAATTTTAAAGGTCCAAATTTTCTTTCAAATTTCATTATTAATTTTAAGTTTCAAAGTTTAACATCCTCTGAGAAAAATAGATCCATTATTCTGGTCAGCTTCTTTAATTTGTTTTAATTGAAAAGTAACTAGATAAAGTGAAAAAGAACAGTAGTAATATGACAGATAATTTAAGAAAAAAACATTGGAAAGTCTACTCTGTGCTCTTTTGGACCTTTTTAAGAAGTGATCTTAAAAAAGAGCTGCACAAAGCTTTTGTTGAAGGTATGAACTGCAGAGAAAGATTTTCTTTTGAAATTTATATGTTTGAATCATCTGGTTTATCTGGAAAATATGTAAGAATATATTTGCTAAATGACTTTAATATATTTAATTTAGTTCATTTACGTAGTTAAAGGGGGATTTCTGTAATGAGTTTTCTTAAACTCTGTAATCTTACAAAGCTTATGAGACTTTAACTTTTAAACTTTTAGTTTACATTCCTGAAATTTTAATCAACCTGTATGTGCAGTTTTTTGGAAAAGGATAATTTTGGAAATATGTTTCAGTGTCCAAAGTATTAAAGGATAAAAAGACAAAATTCTAACATTAGCAGGGAATAATTCACATCAAGATAGAAAAATCCCAGAGAAAGAAGTCATCATATAATGTGTTTTTGTGTTGAATAAAAAATGTATTACACTCACAAATAAACGTCACTGCAATATTTCTATGCATTTGCACCATACCCACTTTTTAACATACATTCAAATTATATACTAGTTTAGAATAGTGGAACAGAAATAAGCACTCGAATCTTCTATTCCATCCCTTTATGTAATGCAGACCCTACTCATCCTTGAATTAATTACCATCTTAACTAGTAGATTGCTTCTAAGAGCAAAGTGTTTTAGGAGATTAAGAACTCACAGTACTTCTAGGAGTCCATTCCAGGGGTTTATAACCTTTAATTTTCAAAATTTTTAATGTATTTCTGGTTTTAAGTTTTCTATCAATATCTTCTAACATTTCGCTCTTATTACATCTCAGGTGAAATGTTCAAGAGTTATTCATTAAGAAATTTGTCAGCCTCTTATGGTTCCCTGTGATAAAATCTTTCCATGATCTTCTCATCAATACTCTAAACTTACAGATTTTGAGTCTTTGACTATGAGGCATGCTTTTCAACACTGTGATCATTCTCCTAGCATCATTTTTAGTCATTTTTTGTTGTTGCATTTGCATTCAATTTAGAGAATTAGATTTATTCTGAAACAAACAAGCCTGATATTTAACTTAAACTGTTAATTATGTCTATGATAGTAAGCCCGGACCCTTAATTCTGTCTAGACTGGTGGATGTCGTTTGTCAGTTTGAAAACAGTGATTGTCTTTATTTTACAGAAAAGAAGGAAAAAGAAAAAAAGAGTTTATTAGAACTCTTTTGAGTGGAATTTGTTTAATTCCTTTTTCTATGCACAGCTGTGTCCCACTATACACTTCATACTGTTATTCTGCCCAGCCATTGACAGTGATTCCTTTGTCACCTCCCTTTGCTGACTAATATACGTTTCAATACCACAGAGACATATTTTTCAAAAGTATTATGTCTTGGTGGGATGTTTATCTCCTGTAAGAAATAGAGAGCAAATGTCCTCTTGACTACCATCAGCATGAAGGAGGCACTGCTAAAACTTCTGGAAGATCTTAGATTAAATTCTGATAATTCATAACATTTTTATTGAAAACTTACTTCTAAATCTTCCTTTTAAATCTGATTCAAACAATGTAGTGGTATATTTCTGTCTGCAAAACATTCACTGAGCTTTTCAATTGCTCAGACAGTACCAGGGACTCATAGACTTATGTTACTAAAGCAGTGGCATTTAATATCACCATGAGCTTTTAATCCCCCTATCTTGTCAGGAAGAAGTAAAGTTTCAAACTTTCTTTGGAACCTTTCAAAAAAAGTAGTTTCTGTAAAACAGTATAATGTAAGATTTTTAAAATAAAATTAAATTTGCTATTAAATGAAAGCTGTTTTTCATAAATCATATCAGGTATCCACAGTTCATGGTTTCGCCTTTAGATTTCATTTTGCTTCCTCATTGAATACTGACAAATATATTCACCATGTAGAATGGAAAACAGAAATTGTTCTTTAAATATTCTAATCTCACATTAGAAAATCAGGCATCCGGTCACTGTAAATGCACCTTTCTTATGGAAGTAAGTAAATGATGAAAAAACTTCTATAGGGATTCAAAATTTCCATTTTTTTGGAGGATACATTACTAGATAAGGGACATGGGGATAGTCACTTGTTATTGAAGAATCAGATCATAAAAGTATAACAGATTTTGCTGTGCATCGTTTTATGATTTTAAATTCTTACATTATTTTGCATGAAAATTATTCAGAGGATGTAGATAATGAGGAACAATCTGTCATCTTGTTAATTGCCATTCAAACAGTTGCAGGCTGCTATTAGGCTGCCCTTTCCCTCAATTTCACTTGACTAAATGAGCTCAGCTATGTCAAGGTCTCCTAGTATGTCCTGTGCTCTAGGCTCAAAATTGAGAGGTCTTATATAATATCATCAGTCCACCATTGTTGTAGTCATTATGTCATATTTTTATTATTCAGCTATCCCTGCACCCTCTCTTTTAAAATTACTTGCAGCATGACTTCCAGAAATCTTCTTAGCCTGTGTATTATGAAATGACTAAAAACTCACTGAGATCCACAGCCAAAAAAGCAGTGATGTAGTCTGATGGTTACCACAGAGATCTATCACTTCTGTGTTGGTGCCATTTAATTTGAATCAGTGTTTCAATATCCTGGAGAATGAGGACACAAAGGGTTACTGCAGAATCCAGCTTTATTTAATCCTCATTAGTGATCTGGAGGTGGAAGCAAACAGCTCATTAACAGAATTTGCAGATGCTAATAAATTGAGAGATGTTATGTACCCAAGGGAAAACTGCAAAATAATAAAAAAGTATTCAACAGAGGTTTAAAATCTGGACAGAAAATAACAACTTATCTTAGGAGATGCTATATTAATACAATTCAGAAAATAATTAAAAAAAAGTAAGAATACAAATTAATTTCATACCTTAAAAGTAGAAAACAATATATTGCATCTGCAGAAGGATGTATACTCTTAGGTATCTGGGAAGAAATCAGGAAAGTCTGCTTAGACCTAGTCTGTCATCAATGACAGCCAAAATAGGTAAGCAAAATAGGTAGAGCCATAATGCAAGAGGCTTTCACTTTAGGGCTTTTGGTGTTCTGTGGATCTAACTCACTATATATTCTCAGTGATTTATGGCCATACACCATCCACCACCTCAGTCAGCTCTGAGGTTTGATATTATCGAGAACAAGAAATTCTGGGAGGTGTGTGACTGGATTAAATCCTAATAAAAATTTGTATGATGATATGTAGTTTGGATTTTATATGCACAAATTTGTGAATACCTGTATACATTTATTTATTTTTAAACATTTGTGAATATCAAAAATCTGTTAGCCTGATTAAATACTGGTATTATTTGTAATGAATGGGAGACAAATACCAGAACTATTTGTCTATCAGAAAATTGTCACAAAGCTAATTCAGTCTTTTAGTAAGTTTTTTTTACAGAAATTATTAACAATGACATCATGTTGTATACTACAGTAATTGATAAAATAATTAATTTTATTTTCTGTCCTTGGGCCTCAATATCTGAAGGCATTTACATGTACAAGTACAATTAGTAAAATAACGATTAGAAGAAAACCAGATTGTTTTCATTTTTATTCTTACATTAGGTCCTGTATTTCCTTACTGTAAGAAATAATATCTCAGACTTGCAGAGAAATAAAAATTGTACTGCTTGCTTTGGCTAGCTGTAGAAATACAGTCATGAGCTCACTGGGAGATAATGTCATGCAGATGTGAGCATGAGGTTTGCTAGACATTGTCAATGATTTTGAAAGTTGATCCCTATTTCCTTTATATTTAAAAAAAATAAAGTATAATTAAAAACATGTTTTTTTAGCTCATTGTTCTAACACAAGTCACTATATAGCCAGCAAATTTTGAAGAAATGTCTTCCTACTCGTAATTTCTTACACAAGGCTCTTTGCAATATAGTTGCCTTGTTTATTTGTTCAATGTTTGTAACAAACGAGAAAATATTATTTTCCTATTTCCAATACAGCCACTCTTTTTTACTCTTCTATCTATCATTTATTAGAAAGATATTTACTCCAGTAGTCCTTCCCCTGTTTTTCCCTTTCTTCTGTAATTGCATTGAGAACTATTTGGAATGATTCCCTCTGTCTCTAAAGACTCTTTAAGATCAGATTAGTTGATCATCTCATCATTTTTGCAGTCCCTTGGTTGGAGATGGCCTAGAGCTTTTCATTTTGAGCTTGAGTTAATATGATGTTCTCCTGTCATTGCCACTCAAGCATATATATCACAGCTGTGAAGCTGCAGAACACGCAAGATTTGGCAGTTATCAAGCTTGCTCTGCATTTGAGGATGATGTGAAAAAAAAAGAACTGTAGTATTGAGAGACACAAGTAATTGCATATGGGGAAGAAGGAAAGATAAAGATTGTGCAGGCTTTGTCCTCAAGTGCACATTTTTGTGTGTCTGGTTGCCTAATAATATACATCTGTGAAACCAGCATTCTGTGCCCTCTGAAAAAGGGTAGAACAATTTGTTGATGTTACTGATGAATGACAGGCCATGATTTGATCAGCATTTGTACAGTACAATTGAAATCGAGAAAAATGAGGAATACTGAAAATATGTAGGCTTTGCAGACAGGCAGAGGAGGATGAGCAATGGAATGGAATTTCAGCTAATGTGTGTGGTATGTCCGGAATCTGAGGTATGGTATTAAAATTGAATTTCTCAGGAGAAATATAGGACTGTCAGAAAAACAACACTGGCAGCATTAAAATAAAAAAAGAAGAAGAAAAAAAAGTTGTTGATTTCCCCAACTATTTATCTGCTTTATCAGCATATATCAGTCATTATGCTTTTACAAAAAATAATTAATATGACACTTTCTTCTCTGCAATTCCATAGGTATCCAATGAACCAATCTTAATGGCTGTCAAATGCATGTACCTTGGAACTGCACTAACACACATTTAAGTCCAGAATCACTCCCTTTCACCAACTGGAGTCTTCTCATTCATCACACTAGGCTGGATCCCAAAAGTAGTGCTGGTGGGCTTGCTTGGCCAGCTTCCCAACATGGCAGCTGCAGAGTCCTGACCATGATTAATCATGTTGCACTTGCAGTACTATATTAATTGTATTGCTTCATAGACTAAAAAAATCTTTCAAAACTACTAGGTCTCTAATATGACACAAGTTGTAGATTTAATTTCCTTGTATTAAGAATCAAAACATTTCAAGAAGTAACACTGCATAGATCATAGCAATTTGATATTCTAAATTAATAAAAAAATGCTTAGATGTCATTTTATATAGGCGTTATAACAGTGTTATAGCCCTGAGAAATGATATTGCTCTCTTATTTTCTTCTATATTTTTGACTCATAATAATGAGGATCAAGAATGCAGTAGCATCTTCCTGACAAATAAGATAACAGTGCATTTAAGATCCTAAAATAAATGAATTGTCAAAAACTTTCAAGGCTTATATTTAGTCTAGGGCTTCGTATTTTCTCTAAAAAATGATTTTTTTACATTTTAAGTTCTTTTAGTCTATAGCTCTCACAGCCTGTACAGTATCTGAAAAGTAATGCCAAAAGTAAAGCCTCTTTTCGTTTTTCTTTATGCTGTCTGTATTTTAAAAAACTCATGCTTTCTTGATTTTAAAATAAAAATATAATCTAGTATTTGAATAGGATACCACAGGACTTATTTTCTTACCATTACAGAGGTTGAGTTTAGTGTGGTGTTCCTCATAACTAAATGCAGAGACTGGATTATAGCCAGAATGTTTATTACTTTACTGTTGTACCAAGTCCTACTTTGTTTATTCTTTTCCAAATCCAGCCTAAGTATTTAAGCTGTGGTTTCACATCACAAATGAGCCAGTCTAATAGATGTTTCCTAATAAAAAAGGGAACATTTTTTCTTTTATTTTTCCACTCCCAGCTACAGCATCACCCCATCATCCTCACTGTTCTTCATCTTATACAGGTTCGATAAGGTGATGACCATAAATTAGTCATTTGTGGGTAGAAAGAGGAACTAGGATTCATTTACTGATATCTTATCCAGTTCACTGTGGAGAAAGAGAAGTGCCTTCACTGACAGAAGTATCTTCAGAATACAGTCAACAATTTGATTGGTTAAATAAGATTTCCACTGGGGAAAAAACCAAGAATTTTGAATCATAAACTTAATGATTTTTTTGTGTCCTCATCATTATGAAGCTGAATATAACATCTAGATGTTATACATCCAGCAATACATATGTCACGCTCCAATATAAAGGAGGGAGACAAGGTTCTTAGATTATGTGTATATCTGTTGTGACATTAAGAAACAACGGTTCAAACGTTGGTTCGATGAGTTTATTACCAATAGTGACCAGGGAGATGGGAAAGGGGAAGGCGGACACTGTTACCAGTAAGGGTGATGGGGAAGGGAAGGCAAGGGATAGCAAAGATATGAAAGAGGCAAGGATGTGTACAACGCAGGGAAAGTCACCAGCCAGGATCCTAGGGGCGGTCTGGTTTCAAGCAGCTCCGATGATCCGAGGCAGATGAGCAGGGGTGGCAGAAGTGGGGAGAACAGCAGCAGCAACGAGCAGCCTTGAGCAGCAAGCAGTTGCCCTGGAGAAGCGGCACCAGGTCAGCACAGGAGAAGCAGCATGGGGAAAGTCCAGGAACAGCGTCAGCCAGCACCGGAGAAGCAGTGAACAGTGATCAGCTTGTGAGGGTTCAGATGGCAGAACACCTCGAAGGAGCAGGGAGGTCCAGGAGAAAGCAGCATGTCTCAGGCAGCAGGCCCAGGAGGGAGTTCAGCAGCAGGGAATCAGCTCATGAGGTTTCCCGTGGAAGAACACCAACCAACACCAACATCAACAACACAACAATCTCATGGTAGTCGATCCCTCTTTTATCCTTCATTTCTCTTGCCTACCTAACAAATCCCGTGCTAGCATGCCAGGCAAGCATCTCCTGAGATGGCTATCTCCCCACAGAGATGAGTACCAAATAAAAGACTGTTAAGCGGACACTGAGCTGCAGCTTATCTCTCTTTCATAGCCCCAGGACATGCCCATCTGCTTGTCCCTTGGACAAAGGATTTTGCAACCCTTGCCCAGGACTTGCTTGGACATGTTCAGACATGTTCATCAGCAAACCTTGAGGCAATGGTATAAAATAATAGTTTCTTACAACATACAGATTATACTGTTTAATTCTACTTTTAGTTTATCATGGTCCGGGCAAATTATCACTATGTCTGGTTCTTCTCTTGTTTCTGCCTACCAAATCACAAATATCTCTGCTGAAGACAATCAAATTAGGGTATTATGGAAGGAGAGTACTGCTGGGGTTTCTTGGTTAGACCAAGCACCCTCAGATTTGTCTGAGGGTGGGCTGTCATGAAGAGCCACTCAGTTTCATTTTCTTTTCTACTTTGAAGGCTTCTAGATGAAACAAGTTGCCCGTTGCATAGGAAAGCTGTTCTCTTTTTAAAATGAAGTCAAATTAAATGCATACCCTGGCCTTCATATCATCTGTGAAAGCCTATCTACTCCTGAAAAGCATCCTGATAAGAGAAGCTAGAGGCTCCATTAGATTTAGTTTCATCAGTTTGCAATATTACGACTCTTGGCTGTGTGCCTTGTCTCTCTGCGCAGGCTGAATATACTAAAACAGATGCATGCCCACGCCTGAACTGTCTTTCTTCATCGGCTTGTTTTTATACTATAAATCCACTGTCTTTCACTATTCAGATTAATGTTCTGAGCTGTGAACTTGAATGAGTCAGGTAACAAAGCATGTTTCTGTCTACCTCTCCTGCTATGGGCCAATAAATTCTGGCAGATGGGAGAACAGATAAGAAGTGAATATTATGTGTTATCATAGAGCTGTTAAATTCATTGGAACATCCATCAGACCCGTAAGAAAAGGGCAAGAAGCCATACTTTCAACATATTTTGGAGGAAAGAGGGAATTCTAAGGCCAAATTTTATTCTTAGGACTCTGAAATAAAAAACATCCCATTCTTCTCAAAGTACACCAAAACTGTACGATGTATGTTTTTTGTTTTTTTTATATATATATTCCAAAATGTTGGAAGAAATCAGTCCATTCTCAGTTAACTTACAACATTAAGTCTTGATCTTTTGCTTCAAAGAAAGACAACAAAAATACTTCCCACAGAAATACACCACTGGACTAACAGTCTGACTGACTATGGGTTTATTATTCCTATTTAAATATATGCGATTACATTTATTTCAGTTCATCATATAAATACATTGTGAACTAAATTTTTATAACACAGTGATCAAAATCTAATGTTATCTTTCATTATCCACAATTCACATTGTTTATTTAGCATTACTAATACGTGTAAGGTGTTGGAATGTTTTAACACATTATTTTAGATACAGATAAAAAAAAATAATATGCAGTCAGATAAAAGTGAGAAATCGAACAAACTATGTTCTGCAGTACATTGGCTTTTCCCTGAATTATCAATGTCATCTGGTTTAAAGGCCAAATAATTTGGGATAGGAAGAAGTATCTAAGAGTGATCTAAGAGTAACAGTGGTCTCCTTGTGGAATAGAAGTTCTTTGTACATTTGGTGTCTCTATTGCTGACATGGGAAATGGTGTGAAGATGAAAAACAGGGTGTGCGGCTGCAACAGCGGCACTTTGATCTTAGGCTGCACTTTTAAACAGCTCTACATCCTTCAATGTCTGGCATACATTAAATCAGCTCTTATGTTTCTCCGAGTGTAGGGAGAATTGCTGCTACAAGGAGGAAAAGGGCTAAAAAGGCTCAGTGGCATGTATCATGTTGTATCCACAGAGCACTTTGCCATCCACCCTGTCACGCTCCAATACAAAGGAGGGAGACAAGGTTCTTAGATGATGTGTATATCTGTTGTGACATTAAGAAACAACGGTTCAAATGTTGGTCCGACCAGTTTATTACCAATATAGACCAGGGAGATGGGAAAGGGGAAGGCGGACACTGTTACCAGTAAGGGTGATGGGGAAGGGAAGGCAAGGGATAGCAAAGATATGAAAGAGGCAAGGATGTGTACAACGCAGGGAAAGTCACCAGCCAGGATCCTAGGGGCGATCTGGTTTCAAGCAGCTCCGATGATCCGAGGCAGATGAGCAGGGGTGGCAGAAGTGGGGAGAACAGCAGCAGCAACGAGCAGCCTTGAGCAGCAAGCAGTTGCCCTGGAGAAGCGGCACCAGGTCAGCACAGGAGAAGCAGCATGGGGAAAGTCCAGGAACAGCGTCAGCCAGCACCGGAGAAGCAGTGAACAGTGATCAGCTTGTGAGGGTTCAGATGGCAGAACACCTCGAAGGAGCGGGGAGGTCCAGGAGAAAGCAGCATGTCTCAGGCAGCAGGCCCAGGAGGGAGTTCAGCAGCAGGGAATCAGCTCATGAGGTTTCCCGTGGAAGAACACCTCCCAGCAACACACCAACACGACTCAACCAACAACTCTAACAATCTCACGGTAGTCGATCCCTCTTTTATCCTTCATTTCCCTTGCCTACCTAACAAATTCCGTGCTAGCATGCCAGGCAAGCATCACCTGAGATGGCTATCTCCCCACAGAGATGAGTACCAAATAAAAGACTGTTAAGCGGACACTGAGCTGCAGCTTATCTCTTTCATTGCCCCAGGACATGCCCATCTGCTTGTCCCTTAGACAAAGGATTTTGCAACCCTTGCCCAGGACTTGCTTGGACATGTTCAGACATGTTCATCAGCAAACCTTGAGACAATGGTATAAAATAATAGTTTCTTACACACCCACAGTATCTTGGTCATAATAAAATATCTAGCCCCATCCATCTTTATTGTTCTTAAAAATCAACAGCTGCAAAAAGTAAAGAGCCGTATGTGCATGTTGAAACTACTCCTCTATGTCAAAAAATAATGCTTATTTCTTTCCATGGAAAATACATCAAAGAGTACTGTAACACTACTTTATAGAGCTAATTCTTTGTTAACACTGTATTTTCAGTACAGTTTTCACCATTAGCTCTGCATTTTCACCAGCAATGAACAAGTGCCTGCAAGCCATGCCCATAAAAATATGCACCAGTAGGTTACTACTGTCAGTGTCTCCACTGCTAAACACACCACCTAGCACCTCAGTGTGCTCACATCCACAGTTTGATCTCCATAAATGTTCAACAAGTTTAGATAAATGCAGTGGATGCCATTTTTTCCCACGTGGACAGAATCAATGACACAGGTGCACACTTCCATGTCAGACCCCATTTTGTCAGACAGCCCTCTACTGCCACCTGTCACACGGCAACAAAATGCAACAGAACATTGGTGGGAAGGTTCAGCGCTTACTGTCACACCAGCAACATGCAATTCTGATGTTGTGGGCTAACATAATAAAATTGGAGGAATTACTTTCAAATCAAACCTCATATATCCAAGATTGATTAGAGAACTGAGACGAATTTGTCCAGTGACAAAATTCATATACTTTAGTTTTGGTGGAACATAGTCTGTGAGGCTTACAAATCTATTGATTTTTATTTTTCTAAATAATAGGTGGGTTTTTTGTTTGTTTGTTTGTTTGTTTGTATGTTTTGTTCTATTTCGTTCTATAATGGATACATACAATAGAGACTGTAATGGCACCCATCCCACCTGAAATTTAGAATCTTTGTAATAAGCGTTATCATTTTATCTTCATAGCATTAGTACTATAAACCTGTGGAGGAAACGTAAGAAGTTAAAAAGCAATAAAGGACAATTTTCTGTATATATCTTTCCAATGTTTGAAGGCTACAACAAAGTTTTCTCCTGAGATCAGCTAAAAATGTTCATTTTAATTTTCTAAACTTTATGTTGATTTTCCGGCTACTCTGCTTCACCTAGATCATGCCATATATGTAGATGAATATAATCACAATTCTGTAATTTTGCAGCCAAATTCAACTCGACTTAGCAAAGCCAAACATTTTCCAGCTGACCTCACTCCTGAACTGTTCTACTGCATTTACCTTTAAGCATGGCCGATCACATTTCCTCTCTGCTTTTCTACATTTGACCATATTCCAAGTTTTGCTGCATAGAAGTAATAATTCCCTTTCTCTCTCATATTTACATGTCTATCCCTGTATTGCTCATCCCACATGTGCCATCAGCATGCCGCATCCCTCCACAGATCTTTCACTCAGGAGGAAGACAGAAGGCCTGTCCCTTTAAGTGACTAGTAAAGAACTAACACAGGTTTCCCTCTTTGAAGTATTCTGCTTTCCTATTTGTTTCCATTTTTATCTCTTTTCCTGCCAAAGAGATTGCATATGAACAGTGTGAAGCAGTAGTTCTTCCTATTAGGAAAGGCTGAAGATTTTTTCAGATATCAGTTCTGGGTTCATTTTGTGCCTGTTTTAAAAAAGCAAAGTTGCAGTTGAAAAAAAACAAACAAAACAGTTACTTAACTGGTAGCTAGATATCTAATTTCTCTCACTGCTACTGAAAAAGAAATGTTGTCAAACACTAACTGCTTAGTATACTGGTATTATTTTAGATTGTCTTAGCTATCAAAATTGTTTTAAAATAAGACACTCTAGCATATTGTACCCTCTCTCTGCTTACTTATTATTTGGGTCAGCAATTCTGAAATAACTACAGCCCTGTTTATTAACTTGTTGTCATTTTGGCTGCACTACATTTGGCATTGAATTACTCATCTAAGTACTGAAAAGATTACTCTGGTGATTGGAAGATAATCGAATTGTCACAAAAGATCAGTAAATTAATGTGAGCATTTCCTATCTGAATTCTCTTGTTCTTCAAATCCTGTTCATAAAACAAGGAGAATGACTTAACAGAAAAAGTAATAGAAGCCTGATTAGAATTTAAATGTATGAAAAGTGCTCTTCAGTATTGCATGCTTAGAAAAACAGTTGGAAAATGAAGTTCTAGCTGTTTTTATATACTCCTGTACCTACTAACTTTTAAGTTATTTCAGCTACTCATTCATTCTGCAAAATGCGCCTTCCATCTCACTGGCATATTTTTCATGTCTGCTTTTTCCTCACCTTTTTTTGCATTTCTCCGCCTTCTCTTATGATTTTACTTATTTGTTTTAACATTTTTTATTTAATCAGTTCATGTTTCCAGATGATATTTTCTTTCTCTTCTTTTATATATATATTTTGAGGAACAGCAAAAACAGGAGCAATCATATTTTTTGTAGAAATACTGAGATTGGAGAAAAGAAAGAAGTAAGGCAGAGAGAAAGGAATTATTTTTTTCCCAAAATGTTTTTGATAGGTCAAAAACATTTGTTGACATGAAAATTTGTTTCCATCTAAACACACACACCACAGCTAAGTGTCTTTGTTCTGTATGCACTGGCTTTCAAATAATATTTCTAAGGTAAGACCAATGATAGGCTCCGGAGTTAAGTCAAAGATGATGATGTAATAAAAGGTAACTGATTCTTAACTAGGAAAATATCTTAGGAATACCTGATGAAAATATTAAAATCCACCCAAATTCTCCTTCTTTTCCTTTGACCTCTACTGAAAAATGGCACCCCTTCAAAGAGTGCGTTATTCTACTGAGATGCTGCATCTAGAACTCAATGTTGAATAGAAGGGATAATGAAATATGAAGCATACAGTTATTCATAATCCTCTTGAAAATAATTGTTCCTTACAAGTAATACAGACGCATTTTAATTCTGTAGTCAAGTGGACATTGAAGTATATAAAAGTAAACAATATCTAGACATGAAAAGAAAGTACAGAATTCCTTCATAAGGATAAAAAAATAAGCTTGATTTTGAAGATGATTTTCATGATCACGGTTAATTACTTAGTTTGTTTTTAATTATTTCACACTGTAAAGGGAAACCTGATGTGAACTGTTCAATTGAATTGTCTGTTTATTTAGGCAATCTAGGGAACTGGCTCTTGCTTGACTATATTCATGATGTTACCTTTTAGGCAATTGGTGAATTCATTACATTTAATTCTTTTCCATTGGAATATTTTATTCTCACAATTTCTATTACGTTCAAATAAGATTTTGAATTAGTGTAAAAGGAATTAAATGTAAGAAAAGGAAAATAATATGTGCTTTATACCATAAGTCTTTCCATTTATTTTCATTCATTATGTACATCCACTAAGCTGTACTTCTAGTACAATTTAAGCCTCTTTATTCTGTGCAGTATGGACCAATAAATCTTTTCTGATCAGCATTTAAAATTAACATGCTTAATTTTCTCATGTTTTTACATTGTTTATCTCTGGAACAACCTTTTGAATGTATGTAAAACAAATTATGAAATCATAGAATGGTATGGGTTGGAAAGGTCCTTAAAGACCAATCAGTTGCAACCCCTGTGTAGTGATTTCAACTAGAAAGTATTGGTTGATACTATATCAGCCAAAAAAAAATAAAAAATCATTGTAACTGTAGCTATCCTTCTTATCCAGTTCAATAGGTATAAATCGGTAGAAAAATGTGGAAAAAGACAATTACATGCAAATTTTCCTAGGAACACACCATGAAAATGAGCGCTTAAGTTTGCAGGCTGCTGTAGGATATGGGAGCTTGGCATCCGTTTAAGAACTTTTTGCCTTCAAAGTGTGTTTTTTGCTGGCTCTTAGGACTGAAGAGCCAAAAGAGAGTGAATGGTGGTGTTTGAAACTAATCCTAGTAGTAAGGGGTGAGGAAACCATATCTTCTTTAAACTCTTGATCTCTGTAGAGACTTTACCTATACTTGTTCGTATGATGTTTCAGAAAAATATGTGGAGATAGTTGATAAATAGATCTTCAAGTAGATATTTTGTCAAAAAGCATTCAGTGTAAATTTGTTATAAAAATGGGAATAGGAGTGAGGGTTGAGGGGAAGTAATCAGTTATCATAAAATCTGCTGCATAACAGAGGCTCAATAATAACTTCGACTTACACTGAAATGTGATATATCTCATATAGACAAAATAATAATATTATCTTTGAAAACCAGTTATGAAATTCATGAAATATACAACAGTCTACATGAAACGGAAACAATGAATACAGGAATACTTGATTTTCCAGTGAGCTATTACAATCATACTAAATTGTTTATAATAAACCTTTATAATGGTGCAGGTAATTTACCCATTAAAAGCACAGCAAGTAAAAAAAGCCTTCTTCTGAAAGTCTTGTTCAGTTTGTCATCTTTAGCTCTTCCAGATCTATACTGAATATATTTTTCCAAGTAGTGTCTGATGATTACAATATTGAAAATGATATTTTGCCTATTTAAATTCAGTAGAAGTTGAGATGGACTTTTGATCTGAAAGGATTTGATGACTTTGTCGGAACCCTTCTTGATTTATTTCTTTATTTATTTATTTGGCTCAAAGATCACTTTTTGAGACTTTTTTTTTTTCTTCCATAAGACTCTGACTTATCCAGGAGGTGAGAGGTGGGTGTCACTGTGTGGTAGTTAACATGACTTTGTGAACAGTTTTACATTTGAAAGCATTTTTTGGAGCTGCTTGCCTTCGAAGAGTACTCAGGAATGTTTATTGACAGAAGGTCTATCCTGTGACCAAATAACTCCAGCATGGTATGGGAGACTGCCAGGATGATACCATTGTATCCTGTGGAGGCAAGATGAAATTTGTCTCCTCCCTGCTCCCTCTTCTCTGCCGACTTAAGTGTGTGTTCCTGCTGAGATACAAAAGCCAGAGGCTCTCTCCAACAGGAGCTGACTCAACCACTTTGGACTTCAAAATAAGTTTGTACTGTCATTGTTAGAAGTTGTTCTCAACTGAACAACACAACCTGCGATGACCCATCACTACTGAAGATCAACATCTGAACTATAACCAACGCTGGGACTGTGGTGGCATCTATTTTTTTCTTGCTTCCTACAAAGACTCCTTCCTTTTATTTCCCGTCTCTTTTCTATCACTTGTCTTCCCTTCCCCATCTCTCAAAGCAATCAGGATTTGTAACAAAATGGTAGGACTAACATTTGACCTGTTGTGTCTTAATCTTGCTGTCATGTATACATATATCAAAAGAAACTCCTCTCCCTCTTATAAATTGAAGTGAGACACTATTGCAAAAAGTACTTGTTTGTGTTTTTTATACTCTTCAGTGTTCACGCTATCACAGATCTGTATGATATCTGTGATACCATACATCCATAAATCAATGTAGAAACTTTCTTGGGCATCTAGAGTAATGTCTTCTTTAATTAAAAAAATAACATTTCCTGTATGAAAGAAAGTATGTGAGTAAACTAAACACAAGGAGGTAGATAGAGAATTGGCCTACTTTCTTGTTCAGGAATCCATGCTAATCTTTAAGTTTGCAGAAATTAGAAAATATGTAAAAAAGAAACCAGTTATAGTTCCTCATTTGTGTAACTTAATAACTTTGAAACTAATGTTCTTATCATACACATAATTGAGCTATTTTATACATCATTATATAGTCAATGTACATCTGAAAATTTGGCATAAAATTTTAAAAACCACAACGTGTGTGAAAGGAAGGAGTTATTGTGATTTTATGAAGAGGTTGAGACAGAACACACCAGTTAATCACAAGGTTCAGACTAATGTCAAGCAAGTTATGATCATCTCCTAGTGATAATATATATATATATTATTTGCAGACAATTATTACATCAATAAATTTAAATGAATATTACATCAAGTGTATATTAAAAAAAAATTTACGTAGCATACATATGCCTGCAAGTTTCACTTATAGAAAAATAGTGATAATTTTCAACCTATGCAGACTCATCATTATGTTGGTGTGAGTAATGTGTGTGATGGCAGTACACTAGCTAAAACCAACAAGTTTTGAAACAAATCGCTTTGGTTTAGTTACTGTCTAAAGAAATATTGTACTGCCATGAAGTTCAAGTGCTGTCTAACAAGACGCCTGGGGTGAAACCCTGAACCTGCTGAGATCAACAGGAATTTCGTCCTTAACTTCAGTGGTTTAAGTTTCTATTTGTTTATGTGTCAGAACAGGGATTAGAAGCACAAAATCTCAGTCCCACTTGGGAGTCAGATCTGATATTACAAGCCTAAAAAATGACTCAACTAAATACAGGAGGGAAGAAAGCTATGTAAGCCGCAAGACTCAACAATCTAAACACTAATGATTTTCCCTAGATTTTCCAGCCTCTGTGCAATGTTCAAGTAGCAGAAATATGAATAATTTCCTTCTAAAGAATGAGAAATTTTCTTCAGTGAAAATATTAACCTCTTACAGTGATTATTCCTGTAGTAGTCAATTAACTGCCCCGATATTATGCTAATATTTTCTCTCCAGTATTCAAAATGTATTGTAATAATGTGAGTAAAAATCTCAACTTTTCACAACACTCTGTGTAAGAAACAATAGACAGGTCCCTGAAAGTACAGCTGAAATTTATGTGTAGATTGAAGGAACTTTTGAATTGACTGGTACTTATGTTAAAACCCTTGGTAGAGCAGTGTCCTCAACACTATGGTAATGAATATTTAGTTTGGACTGTATAGATTTAAAAATTTGACAATGAGGTTTTATTTTAGTGGGTTTAAATATTAGTCTGAAGAAAGTATTTAAATAATAGTATTTCATTTAAAAAATAAAATATATCTGTTCCATGTGAAGCATATTTCTCTGCAGCAAAAGACATACCATAAGGGATTTATATGCAATGCCTTGCACTATGAAGCAGTTTTTGACAGAGATAAATCAGCCTAAGAAAACAAAGTAAAAAAAAAGAAAAATCAAAAGAGGAAAAAGAGAAAGTATTAAGACCAGATAAGTACAAAATAACTAAGTTAACTGAATAAACATTATGAAAACAAAATATGGCCAAGGGAATAGTAAGGAAGTAGCATAAATACTTCAAAGGAACTCTTATTTTCATGAAAAACAATACTATGATTAGTCTCAGTTTTCTAGCCTAAAGGTATTTTTTTAAATTCTTGTGTACATTATTCATATTCTCAGCATAAAAAGCCATGTTGGCTCCATTACGACTGGTAGTAGAGTAGCAACAGAAAGAGCTGCTTTGCTTCTGCTTTGCATTCTTTCATTAAAGTGGCCTCAAATGGTAAAGTGGCAATGGAATTTGGCACTCAAGTGTCTACCTTTGGTCTCACAGCTAGAATTTGATTCCCAGTATTCACAGTATCTTTTGAAAATGATGAGTCAGACAGATGCTGGCAGACTTCCAGATCTTGGTTGCATGTGTGAAAGGACACTGCTTTTCTTTTAAAGAAAGGAAACACAGAAAGGAAAAAAAAAAAAAAAGCTCCCAGATGAGCAGTCATAGTTCTGTGCCCAGAGAGAAGGAAGAACTGAATTTGCATTAGAAACCCCTGCACCCAATTAGGGAGTATAGGAATGTACAGTAGTTATAAGAAAACATTTCTTGAATTTCCAATTCTCAGCATCAAGAGTGGAAACAGAGTGTAAAAGATTATTTATGTTGTATTTATATTTCAAAGAAAAGGTTTAGTAAGGTTGAAAACAATGTTTGGTGTGGTTTTCTTGTGTTTTTGTTTGTTCGTTTGTTTGTTTTGTTTTTAGAAAAAAAACAACAAACAGTTGAATAATATATAGTAAAATGAGTATATATGAGTATATGCAAATATTTAGCTTGAAATACATTCACTTGATTTTTACCTTTTTCTGACTGTATGTGTTGACCTCAGGCACATTTTTCCTTATTTAAATTGATATGAGCAAGAGATCTTATCACAGGGAGAAACAAGTAAAGAGCTGTAGGCAATGTTGAGATTTTAAAGCTACCAGTACCACCAGAAGAACTGCTTTGCCTAGTAAACAGAGGATTGAGGTGTTAAGCCTGGATTCAACAGCTCTCCCAAATTCAAGAAAAGTCATATATGAGATTTTTCATTCAAACCAAAGCCACTAATTTGCCATCAGCTTAGAAGGGGTAAAGGTTTTGGACTCATGCCACACACAAGAGTGACCTCTTCTGGGCGAGGACAAAACTTTTAAAATTCTCCCTTGACTTTTCAACTTCAGTTCTACAGTCAAGTCATTCCCATCTTAAAATGAGCATCCTGAACTCCATTTCCTAAAACTGAATTTATTCATAAAAAGAAGGAAATTCCAAATGTGGATGTAATTTAATCTATTTATTTTCTCATTCTTTAGTATACCGTGATTTATCTGGTATGTTCTGAGTTACTCCAACATAAGACTATCTGGCTCTATGATTTCTGCTTTGAAGTCCGAAACAGATCAGAGTGAAAATCCACAGGCAAAACTGTGTTGGATTGTCAACAGTATTTGCAGATGCAACCAGTACAATCAAACGTACTAAGACAAATTCCCTACTGTGATTAAAAGGAAGATCGCTTTGTCCCTAAATGATGCTGTCTGTGGCTGGAGAGCAGGAGAACGTCTCAAAAGGGCAGGACAGGTCAAATTGGACTGGATGAGCATCCAGAAGATTAAGCCACAAAATAACTGAAATTCTAATCAGCATAGAGATCAATGGAGTTTTTCAACCAGACTGAGCAACACTGCAATTATCCCTAATTCTATTTTTATAGATAATATATATTATGTTTATTTGATTAATAAAAATAATTCTTTAAGCAATTATTCCATATTTATATTAATTAAATTAAATTAAAATATTAAATTAAAATTAATATTTTAAATTACTCTAAAAGTACAATATTGCATCATCTAAGAAAATATTTAATCTAAAATATTAATGCAAGAATATTTACTGTATTGTAGTAATAATTTATTCAGATTTACTTAGCACAAACATTTTAAAATGTTTAGAAAGGAGAAATATGATAAAAGTATCTTTAAGCTATCAGTTTCAAATCATTTTGAAAACTGGCTGACTGTTTTGCTATTCAGATGAGAATACAGATAAAAAATCTGTTATGTTTCTTGGTTACCATAAGACACTCAAGAAAATATAAAATATATAAAGTGCTGCTTAAATATTTTCAGTGCAAGGGGCTGAGGGCTCAAATATTGTGGCTGTTACAGCAGATGAAGCTCCATCTGTAGTTGGTAGTAACGCATGTTTAATTTAGAATATTGCTAAAGTATTGCAAAGAATTTCAATCTATCAGGCACTAAAAGAGCCTCTTTTGTTAAACCTCTTCTAAGATTATGTTAAAAATTTTGTCTTGGAAATGATGAAGCCTGTGAATGACCTTGCTGGAAGACCTTGCCATCAGTACTCAGATCCCTAATTCCTGAGCTACTGATCCAGTTCATGGCTTCATTAATTCTTTACTCTTTATTTGTTTTTGAGATATTCTTTATAAAAATACCACTCCTTATGTCAGAAGGGACAATAGAGTATTACTGTACATTCTGGACAAACATTCTGACTATTTTTGGAATTTTATTTAATATTTCCTTTTGGAAAACTTTAATTTAATAGGATAAGATATCATTTGGAAAAATCTGCACTATTTTGTTTCCTGAGTCTCAAGTGTGCTTGAGACAAAGCACTATTTCTCTTCCCTCCCACCAGAGTTGAAGACTAATGAGAGAAACCACTGAAGAATCCTGAATTTTCAGTAGCTACAAAAAGGACAAGTTTGAGTTTAGATCCCAAAAGAAGATTTGCACTTAACATACTTCAGTTATTTCTTGCTGTGAACTCCAGCCCAACTTGGACACTGATAACAAAGCTGTCTAGATGTAATTTTATTAGCTTAGTTCATCTAGGATTTCTCTTTGTGGTTGAGAAGAAGCTTTGAAGATACAGGGAAGAACTGGTCACTGAGGGCTGAAATATATTATGTTATTGAGGAAACATCTGGAAATCTTACATACTTTCATATATGATGCTGGCAACATCAAAAAAGCACTCCAATCATATTCAGATATAATTGGGAAGTCACTGAAAAACTTTCCATTATAACTTCCCCAGCTGTTAAGGAAAACACTGTCACACAGCCATTGGTAGCCCCACGCAGACCTGTCGGAGGGCTCAACCTCATACATTTCAAGTGGCTGGGAATCTCACAGCTACTGCACAAAATGGGAAATTTCCAGGATACCTCTATTCAGGAAGAGAGCTTTTGTTAAACACTTAGATTTTTGATTGAAAATATTGAACACGGTGAGATAAAAGGAAATAATTCAGTCCCCATAATGAAGTCCTGCAAGTTGGATGCTTGTTGCCTAATTCCTCCTGTTTCTTGAGGAGAAACAAGTATGTGATATCACTGTTGGCAGTTTTTGGCTTGCTTTTTTCATGTGAATTAATTAATTAATCTGACACTGGGAACTAAGTCATGGGGAGACAGGTGTATATGAGTGGCTTTTAAAAAGAAGTAATAGTCTGGAAACAATGTATTCTTTTTGGATATTCAACTCTAGAAAACCTAGGAAGTTTTCCACACCAGAGGGCTAAATACAAATTTTGACAAGTGTTCCAAAAAGTATTTGGTGGTGCAGCCATGACATTTGTTGTGTGGTTTTGATATGTAGGTGTGAATTTATTTCTGAGAGGTGTTACTATTTGGAAATGGAAATTCAGTTGCATAGTCAGCCATAGAAAAAAGGAAAGAATGGGTAAACTGTATGGAGGATATATTATATGAAATCTGGGACATTACAGAATTCATTAACCTTCTGGAAATTTTATTTTACTTCAGCTTTTACTATCTAACAGCTCAATTTGCATTGCACTTTTTAAAGTGCAAGAAAAAAAAGTCATATTTAATGTAAAATTTTTATTTCAAAATACCAAATGCACATGAAATTAGTAGGCATACAACAGTATATTCAAACCTCGATGCTGTTTGTGTCATAGGTACCTTTACAGGGAAAACTTAGAACTTTCACTGAGATTTTCAACAAACTTGTTTTTCTTTACAAGATAAAGAGTATTAGGCAATTCATCTTTCACTTTTCATCCAGAGGATGAATAGGTTGTCAGGGACTGGGTAAAAGACAATGTCAATAAATGTTTCTTCTCTAAATCTTTTTTTTTTTTTTTTAATGCAATGTCCATGTTATTTTGTCTTATCTTCTGCTTCTGAAGGCAAAATTGTTTAGTTAATCACTCTATAGATAACAAAACACTGAACTCCTTTAAATAAGGCAGCATTGCCTTTCAGTCTCTTTGGGTGAGACTCCAAGCCTTCTCTTTACAAGAACTTGCCCTTTGCTTCCTTCTTTCCTTCTTCTAGACTGGACCGTGCTAAAGCTAATGTCAAAAGCTATGTTAATCTACAAAGAGAGCATTAATCTGATATTGTGTCTCTTCCAGCTTCTACTGAATTCACAGAGTATAATGTTAAAAGTTACACTCAGATACACTCAAATTACAAGGTTCTGCTTCCTATGTGCAAGAAGATAGCTTTCTTTCTGTTTTCACAATACATCTTTTCTTCACGGTCAAATATGCCTAACATCTCCAAAGTTCTGCTGAAGTATGATGACCAGCAGAGAATCATCTGCTTGAGGAATAAGCTTTTGGTGAAGGCTTTGGAAAAATACATATTATAATTTTCAGAGACTAATGCTGTTTGTAACTTCTACGCTAGCAGATTTGCTAAAAGCTAGACAAGCAGGCTGCAACAATTTAAGGTATAGAAAATTCTCTTTCTCTAAAATAAAATAAAAATATTTTATTAATATACCCAGTACCATACTTCCATGTTTTGCTTGTGAGACTCACTGCTGTGAATAAGTTAAATTTTCCTATCTTCTTTCATTTCCATTTTTAAGATGGTAATGATCAATAAATTCATGCCTACAGCACAATTTAGTTCAGTGAATTCATTTTAAAATGATATTACATTCACTGTAGTTCAAATAGAGAATACCAAAACTGGAGCAGTTCACAAAAGGAAGAGGATAAATCAATTTTCAGGAGTCAGACCATTAAAAATGAGAATATTTAAGTAGCACCATCTCACTCTATGACAGTAGTACATGGCTTTCAGACATGAGCAGAGAGGCTGTTACGCTGAAGACTTCTATTCAATTAATCATAAATATCATTGTCTATATTATCTTCTCTCTTTTATTTTGCATGTTTCAGACTTTTTATTGAATTGCCTATAGAGTGGTTCTATACAGTTAAATATTTACGGGTTTCCGACAAGTGCTGTTGAAACAAAGTCATCATAACTTTTGTCTACCTAGTGTCTTCCCAGAATTCAGAACAATAAAATCACCATAATTACTTGAGTGTGTGAGATCCATGATGATCTGAGGGCAACAGCACTGGTATCAGTTGTCTGAAGCCCATCTCTGGATCCTTCCATGGTTTTAAACAAATCATCATGAAAAGAATGTGGCAGAAAGATTTGATACATCAGGATAACAATCTAGTCTGTCAAAACCTGTCTATCAACCTCAATTATTATGCTATTTACCTTTGCGAAGAGAAGAAATTTCTGATTCAGATTCATCAGCATTTTTTCCCATTCTAGGAATGCTCTGCTGGTTAAAATACTGTTTGACAAAGCTATCTGGATCTTACCTCAGATCTAGAACTTTTCTCATAGCCAGGAAGTACTAGATCCTGTTTAGACCAGTATTCTGTTCTTCATGATAGTTATATTGAAAAAAAAATTCTAGCTTTCCATTAAGTTAATCAAGTATCTTAAACCCAAAAAAGATCTCTGACATCTCTCTGAATTACAGAAGAAAGAGAAAGTAGTATGCTATCTTGTATCTAAGATCTGATAAGTGTTGTTTCCAGCAAATACCACTGAACTGTTTTACAAAACTGTCAGGAGAGAATTTTACCAGATGTTACTTTAGCTGGGCCCAGGGTTTCTATTTTGCATAGGATAGGATTGCAAGCTTTGAGTTCCTCTGCTAACATTATCACATTGTAACCTCAATATATCAGACTGGTCAGTCAATACTACACACCTAAAAGTGCCCTTGTGTGGTAGCTTTCAGAAGACTGCAAGCTCTGCCTGTATCTTTCAGATAAGTTATATGTTATAATAGAGAGAACTGTGGTTTTAGGTCATCACCTGACATTCTGGGCAACAGCTTTCAGGTCAGAAACCAGGTCAGCATCCATTTCTCAGATTTACCCCCCTATGGTTGGTTACATCTCACATCATAAATCATGTCTGAGAAGAAATTCTAAAACATCCCAGAAACCAAGAGGCATGTTTAAAAGGCTTATATCATTATGTCCAGGATCTCTCTTACTCAAAGAACAGCTTAACCTCTAACTTCAGATCTGTAAGCTACATCATCAATTTAACACCTCTGCCTTTGATTAACTGCTCATATAACAAAGTCAGTCTAGTCATAAGGTCATTGACTTTTCAAGATAAATAAGTGGACTTATAGTCATTTGCCTTTCTAGACCATCCTTTAACACCTTTTTAGAAGGGAACCTCCTAGTATTATTTTGTTCCCACAGTTCTTACTAAGAATTTTAACTTTTTCTCTCTTCCTCTTTGTTGTTAATGAAGCCAGTCACAAATGTAAATCACTGATGAAGCAACATAGAGAACATCTTAAATATTCTACTGTAAATATGGTTGTCTATTAAACAGAAAAGACCAGTCATAATAGGCAATTACTGAATATTCCCAGAGGTCAGACAGTGGTACTCCTCTGACATAAAAAAGGAGCCCTTTCCATCTTATTTTTGTCCCCAGTTCTCTTTATCAAGCTGCTTCAACCTTCTCTCAAGGCTGAAGAAAATATCCAAGAAGTTCTTCACAAACATACACCTAAATTCCTATTTGTTTTGTGGGAATAGAAATATCTGGGCTAGAAATATTCTTAAATCCACTAGCCCTGGATTTAACCTGTGCAAGATTTCCTAACAAAATAGGAATAACAGCCTTTTTAAGGGCCTTAAAAATCTTGTGGTCTGTAGCGTCAAGATGGGTTATGGTAGGAGGAGAGAAATTTATAAATATTACTTAAACAAACACTAGAATGGAAGACAAGTTAGAGCTTGGGGATTTCTGAACATAAGGTTAAGCTGAAAGCAAAATTAGAGTAACAGCAAAGTTGAGGGCAATAATGGGTTCTGCTGTAAATCAGGAAGGAACAGAAAGGAAAGAAAAATAAAGAGCAGTAAGGCTGACGAAAAAGTATTCTGGAGAAGATATAAAAAGTAATATGAGAATCATATGATCATATCATATGAAAATCAGCATGAACAAGAGAAGAGGCTGAGAAACAGCAGAAAAAAGGGAGACTACAATATATATAAAACTGAGCAGAGCAGATATAAAAGTAGAAAGTCAACTGCACATACAATGAAAACAAAAAAAATATTAAGAAAGCTTGTTTTATATTTTGTTCTACTGTTTTGTAATGTCAAGTGGAAGAATTTGCTTGTAAAGAGAAACTAACTTTGGGAATTATTTCAAAAGTGGTTTTGGATATGGTAGACCAGAACAGCTGTTCAAAAGCTATTACAGTCCATTGTACAAATTTTTCTTCGTTCAGTGCTTATTGGCTTAATAAGGAGCTCAGCAGGAATCCTTAAAGTCCCCTCTATTAATCTTACTGTCAGATTGCACAAATTCCAAACTAAAAATTATATCCTTTGCCCCCCTACACTTACAGCATGACAAAAATGCAGAGGGAGTCCAACCCACCCTTTAAAAAAGGAGGTTGAACAGTGAAGATATTGTGCAATACAGAGGGAACTGGGGAAAAGGAGGTGCATTGCTGTGCCTGGCTTCCTCCCATTCCCTTATTTTTTATCTAACCTTTATTTTTTCTAACTTTATATTACGTTCCACAGAACTACTGTTTTCATTTCTTCTAAAGTGAAACAGATTTGTTCCCCCTCACATCACAAAATACAAGCAACTGCATTTTACTCCTCACTCATTCCTATCTTCCTCTTCTACAAAACACGATTATACAACATGTACCAAAACAAAAAGTGACAGAAATCCTGATGTGTGCTGGTACAATTAACATCTTTAGATATTTTTCTGCTGGGAGAGAGGACATAATTTTCCCCTGTGTAGTCAACGCAGAGTACATTAGTTTCTTTTCTGAACCCATACCAGTGCACTTAAACAGCTTTTCAGATAGCACTTTATAGGCAATGTCCATTCAGAAAGTAGTGAGCAGATATGACTCTAAGAGTTAGAGAAAATGTTACACTGAAATTGTAGAAACTCTTCAAAAATACATTCATTATCCAGGACATGCAAAAATAGATCGCAACACATCATTTATTTCATGTTCTCCCTTCTTTCCTAGGCATCATGAATTGTATGACAGTTTTTCTTCCCAATTAGTTAAAATTTAATTTATCTTTGAACTAGGTTTCTGGCTAGATTACATTTTTTCTAATTGAAATGTGAAGAAGTGTGGACATGACCTCAACCACCATGGTTCTGATGACATGTTTACACTTTGGCCTCTCAATCTAAGCAACACCTGAAATGCATGGAATGATTACAGTTGACGTGAAAGCTCTGTCACTACTTAACTTCATTGCTGGGACTCTGGCACCGGTGGTGTGCATCTGTATAGCAATGAAGCCCATAAGATGGGATCTCACATCAGAGATGTTGCAATGTTGCAGCTGGTTTCACGTTAAGAGAAGTAAGGTCAAGGGATCTGTCCAGGAAATCCAGTTCCTAGGAATAAAATGGCAAGATGAAGATCTACAGCTTCTTACAGTAGTTAATGCAAAAGCATTCATCTGGTCCTCTTCACATCATATATATCATCCATTTATGCAAGCAAAACTTGTGTTTCATTGGAAAATGTTGGCCTTAATTCCATACTTTTTTTTTTTTTTTTTTATCTTTTGACAAATCTCTGTGAAGAGCGGCTATGATTGTATCACTTTTGTCTGGCTTATCCCTCTGAAACAGATTTTACCTACTGGTGCTGATTATGGTGCATCTGAGGATAAGACTGAAAGAGTTTTCCATCTGCAGTAAATAGAGTGAAAAAAAAAAAGAAACAGACTATTGAATGCTATATAAAATATTCACAAGATTTAAGATGATTGGTTATGTCTTGCACGAATCAATATGGTCTTAATTACACTAGATACAAATGAAACACATTTTTTACTAAAGGATTAAGGAGCCAAACTTGAAGAAAGCAGCCTTTTTGCATGTTTTCTGCCTTCTGTCACAACAGATCAATCTATCATTCAATGCATGATGCACATTACTCTTTTAACAGTAATGTTATTTTTCTTTAGGGCAATGTCATAACAAATACATAATAAAGTATAAATGTGATTCTTTATATCCTTAGCATTGGAGGTGTGAGACTGCCTACATTAGCAACTGCCTTTGAGCTAAACATGACAGCCTAAAAATTGAGATCTGAAGTTTTTACTGTTGTGGTTAAGAATTTGTAGATAACTGATGCCAACTTTTACAGTGTAGCTTGGTTTTGGGAGATTTTGTTCAACTTCTAAAAGCTTGTTTTGACAGTATAGATTTGTCTATGGGTAAAATAGCTTAAAGATGGGGAGAATGTAACTTGCCACGTATTTGAAAGAACTTATGAATGTGAGAGGATCTCTGAAAGAGTGTTTTAAAAAACATTCAGGGATTGACAAGACATTACTTGGAGCAATTCAGAACATTTCTTTCAAAATCAATGGAACACTGTTTTATACCAGATGAAGATCTTCTCATAATAAAATTCAAATATTTATACAAATAAGATACTACAGAAATTTATTTAAAAGACTTTTCTTAATCTTTCCAGTAACTTTTTTTGTGGTTACTGGTATTTTTCTAACATTCTATGATTTTAACTGAGTTATTACCCCTTAATTTGCTGCAGGACATTAAGTGTCTGTATCTATGCATGATTCTGAGCTGAACAAATTAAATAGAACAAAATGTAAGCTATTTCTTTTTTTTAAAAGAGTTTTAAAGTTGACAAAAGATAATTACCCTTGAACTACGTATACAAGGGATAAACAGAAAGGAAGGTTTGTTAACATCTAACATCTAAGAAGTAAAAATAATTCTCTAAAAAAAAAAAATACATTTCAACACAGTTGGGTCCAGTGGAAAGCTCTTCATAAATCTAATGTTGTCACCCAATGAGTTCTCTCTCAGGAAGTTTCCTGGGCCTTGACTTTCGTAGGTTGCTTTTCCCAGACATTTTTGTGCATTTATTGGCATCTCCCTTTAAGTCAACAGCATATTCTGTTTGAAGTCTTTGTATGTAAGCTAAAAAGGAGTAGATTAAAGGCTTCTTTTTGAAGATTTCTAAGCATAGTTTCATGTCCTGGATTGTGTACACCTCAAGAACCATGTGATTCAATAGTTTTTATATTTTGTTTAGTTCTTTATGCTGAATCACATCCCAGATGTTCCTCTGGAAGTTATCTGGAAGCCAATATTCTGCTTGGGATCAATTTTTTAACTACAAAATAATGAGTCGAGTCATCTGCCTGGAATAATGAAAAGAATTCTCCTTCCTGCCTGAGTAGAGCTCAGTTTAGTTCACTGATTTAGCTGAAGGATAATGCATATTTCCTGAACTTTCACAGTGACATCTGATTTTGCAAGTACTTAGTACTCAATGCCTCCTCAGACAGTTGCCCATGTTGTCCAAGTGCTGTTAAAAAATTTCGAAGTTTCTTTACACAGAAAAGTATATTAGCTCTGAATTTCATCTAAGAAAGTTAAAAAAATGTTTGAGCACTGCTGGAAAGTCATCTGTGCTTTTGTTTACAGAAAGCATGCATAAGGAGTCTTCCATTCCAGTCTAGAGTACACATTTTCATGGTTGATTTGACTGTACATGAGCTGCACATCTGGAGCTGTTGATCTTTGATTTTTGTATGAGTTGAATAAGCTGACTAAATGATCATGTACTTTTAGATGGTCTTTTCAGTCAGAATAGGTAAGAAACCCACTCTAATAAAAATATAATTGAATACTTCTGCATTTTAGATAAATTTTCCCTTTTTAATTCGGTCTATGATCACTGTTATTCTGAATTTCCAGATGTTTTATTTGGCATGAGTTCATTTCAAAATTTTTTCAGTACAAATGTTGTTAATATAAACCATCCAGATCCACTAACTATAGATATTTCTGGAATCAGGATGAATTCCCCACAGTAACATCAGTGTACTGTACTTGCTTAGGTAGAAAAATAAGTAATAGTTAATCCATAAACACAAAAATTAGAATAAGCCCTGTTAGACCCCCTCAGCAGATAAAACAATAAGCTTTAGATCTCTTTAAATAGTAGTTTTAGTGGCTGTATACAGACTAAGATACATTAGAAAATAATGAATGTCTATCTATTCATATTTTTATTAATTTTATTTATCTTAAATGAAGTAGAGTTAAGGCTGACTGAAAAATGTTTGAAGTGTTATATAAAGCAGTAATTTTGCTAAAGGGCATCTTTTGAACATCTTAAAAGATAACTGCCTAAAGTTTGCTTAACACCTCAAGTACACTGGCCAAACATCAATTTTGGAAACATATGTTTACATTTAATACTCTATTATGACACCTTATAATCTTTAATATATTTGTTTTCACCAATAATTAGTCAATTAAGTTCTGTTGTGTTATTAAAGAAAGAAAATAAAATGCCAATAAAATTCATAGATTATATCAAATTGGGAGAAGCTAATTTTACATAATGGCCACAAAGGTGTATGATTTGTTATTACTTTGAATTATGCAAATATCCATAGGAAAAATAAAAAAAAGCATATCCAGGAGTCTATCTCTGTTCTGCAATATGACTCTTCTGATTATAATATTACATTATTTCATCATGACTTTGGTCATTCCCATACTATAGAAGTGTGTCAGATTTCTGAAGCAATGAGGAATAGTAACTTATAAGTTAGTTTTAATGGCCTTAGGAGCCTCTAAGATTAGCATCTGCTGATGAGACAAGACAATACATAACAAAAGCTCAACATACATCAATTAAATAGCAGAGTAGCAGCTACAATAGATCTATTTGCACATGCAAAAAAAACATAAACAATTAGACAAACACAAATTATTAATGAAATGGAGTCTTGGGATTTGTCCTGAAAGATACTGCGAATGAACTTTAACATAAAACATTCAGGAAAGTATTTCAACAATCAGACAGAAAGAAAAACCCTCACCAACCCAATTATTTGAGTTATATCCCAGGGGATGCAACCACACTGTTCTGACTTCAGCTGTCATGATTGGATTCTGGGCAACAGGTGTCCTTCCTTGAAGGAAAGAGTCGGAGTTCCAAGTAAAAGGGGAAAAAAGAGATTTTGTAAAGCACATGTATGAATTTCAGCTGATGAAGAGAAGACACTACAGGTAAGAAGAACTCTCTAGCAAGTAAATACAGCCAGAAGAACTTTTCAAAAGATTGCTATTAAATCTGCATGGGGCCAGAAAAACACCTAATTTTTAGAGGAAGATATCTCTGATTGTTATTGTGTTGCTGAATATAAAAAAAAAAATGCTGTCTTCTAATAGGAGCTGAAACTGAGAAATATACAAAAATATCCAGTTTTACTCCAGGGTTCTGTTGAGACTAAATACAGAGTTGTTATTCAATCTTACCTAAATTGCATGGAAATACTAGAATAATTATAGAATGATTACAGTTGAAGAGCTTTATTGAGTGATATTTCTCTCTCCTTTTTTTTTTTTCCTTATCATCCGTAGTACTTGTCAACGTTTATACTTTTATGGCCTTGAAATGTAGAATAGCTTAGGGCAGAATTAATTCAGTCATAGTACTTTTACACTGAAGCAAATCACCAGTAAACTTAGCACCCATTAAAACAAAAAATATTTAAAACCTAATATCTTGTTGCATTACTTTCCATTTAGTGAAACCAAATTAAAATGCAATTAGCTTTAGAACTGATATATATAATATCTAGGAAGGTCAATTGCTCTGCACTTCACAGCTCTAATTTGTTTTGAGATTAGCCAGGGTATGAAAAATTTAGAATGGCTTTTAAACTCTTTACTTTCAGGGAGTATTTATTTCCATATGTTGCCTTCACATAAGTACTATTATTATGAAAGAGAAGATGAATAATTAGTTGTGAATAATTTTTTGTCTGTCTGCTTTTGATAATAGCTCTAAACTGTAGAGCTTGTAGTAACAAATTTCCCTATATAAAAAACACCACATATTCAAAGATTACTTAGTAGTTGTTTTAATACAACATCTTTTGACTTTCAAAGACACACGACCAAAACCGAAATAGCTATCAATAGGAGTTAGACATCTGCTTTATGGTATGAAGAATTACTCCTTTCTTAGTAGCTATTTCTCTTCTCAGTCCTGTGAAAGATGTGGACAGTGTTGAGGCTCTACTTTTATTACATTATTTGATTAGATAAATCTTTGCTAAATATATGTAGTGATTTAATTTTGGAGAAAAATGTTTATGATACTGTAAATCCTATGTACTAACTCCGGGTAAAGATAATATCAATTTCAAATGTTTGTTATATTCTTATAAGATGAGAGAAATCTGCGCCAAAATTATTTGTTTCTGCTATATATTGTTCAACAAATTATGAACCAGCTTGTGCTGGATACTAAATTCTCAGCTACCTCTTTTATGACTCTGCAGTGTATTCTATTTAACATCCTTATTCATCTTACTCTTCACACTACCAGATTTGTTTTCTCTTTGGTTACTAGTGAGCTAGAAAGGTCTCCTTTCACATGATGTGTATATCTGATCATGCCTCTTCTGTAGGAAAAATGTTTCAATGCCTCTGTGTTTTCTGCATTTGTTTAGATATCACCTCCCTCCACATATTGATCTATCATTGTAGAATTACTCTTGATTTTATTATGCTAAACATAGTTAATTTATCATTTAGCTATAATTCAAATGGACTTCATCTTCAATATCTCATAGATTCCAGTATGTGCTTTTGTTTCTTTTCCATTTTAATGAATGTATTTCTATTGCTCTTTGTTTTTTCTACTAAGTGCTTTCACTTCAGACCAGAAAAACTTTTAAACAAATTTACCTCTGATTTTGATTGCTTTAAAATATTTGATTAATATAAACTGCAAAGATATTTAAAATATAAATTACAAATAGTTTTCTGATGGGAGTAGATTTTTTTGTTTCTCGTGGAAAGACCATAGTTATGGCATTTTATTTACACCTATAAATTGCATCAAAGGGACGGTTGCTATCTGGTAACTATGAATTTCATTTATTTAATTCAGATAATTGGTTTATTTTCTGACTTCATTGCTCATTTGTATCAAAGAAAGATCTGGGAAAAATTACCCTCTGGCCTTATGTCTGGTAAATTATAATTACAGAGCAAACCAAATATAGTCAAGTTTGGAATAATTTAAATACCTATTATCTGGAAATAGGCTTATTTTTTTTCTTTTGATATTTTGGACAAGCTGTTTTGTAGTTTGAGAGATAGGTATCACATTCATAGCTTGACATGTTTTGTACAGAATGAATATACTTGTGTAAAACCCCTGTGAAAGCTTGGTGTGTGAATGTTTACATACTCTTATGATAATCACGGTAAAAGTATCTAAGGAAATGAAGTTATACGGGTGTATAGATGTATACGTGCATATATAAATTGCCTTTTAACATAATTCATATGTCTGAGATCAATCTTGTCTTGTATCCAACACATCTGGTTGGAAGCCCAGGCTCAGCTATGGGTTCTGGACGTGCTCTGGAGCTTGATGATGGAGACAGCATGTGTTCCTGCTGTCTTCGACATGCGCTTTGTGCTCCCACTCTGAGCAGTAGAAACATGAATGAGCAGGTAGCACCAGTTCTTCAGTATGTGCTCTCTGTAGTATGAAGTATAGCTGTGATCTCAGGCACGTGGCTCATGCTCTGAATAAAGTGCGTGAGCAGGATCAAGGTAGTTTTGTGACATTTGTTGGTGGGTTTGGTGTGTGAGACCTTTTCTTATATTAACCTCCGTAAAAATGCAACAAGTTTGGATTCTTTATATATCCTACGAAGTGGAAAACTACAAAAGCATGCCCTTAAGTGATTATTACCTTTGTATAGATAACTATATTTGTGAATGCATCTCTACAATGAAGAAATCCAAGGATTTCTGTACCCTATTCTGTACCTTATTCTGTCATTACACTTCTCCAATTATATGAATACATAGTTGCAGGTATCAAATACTTTTTCTCTGTAATTGTCAGCTAGTGAATAGGTAAGTCTAGAGCATGGCTTGGCTGTATTTTAAGAGAAACAACCCATTACAAATGTTCTTTTTTGTGCAAGCTTGTCACAATTTTCACAGCTTGTGTCAGTGGTTGTATGAAGCACAACGTCAGAGGAAGACTGTTATCATAAACAGATCAGAAGTTCAGTTTTATTTCACTTAACTAATATCCTTGGATAATAGCTTCATGATTGTTTTACTTGATGATAAGCTTGTGAGAGCCTTTGCAGTCTCTGCATACCCAAGTAGAACAAAAGGGTTAAAGAAAGCCTCTTTGAGAGTTATATCCCTTCACTGATTGATTTAGCATGTGGTCTCTTCACTTAGGCATTTTTTATTAGGACACTTTACTTGTATAGTTATCTTGTTAGATGAATATCTTAACCTACAGAAAAAGACCAACTCTTCAGTAGGTATATTTGGCAAAAGAAAATAAATTATCAAAAACATGTACACGCAGTACCTGGGTGAAAATCCTAATAATTTTCTTGAACAGTGAACCCTGGCTCTTCAGGAGTACTATTCCAAAAACAAAATCTTCCCTACATTGGATAAATATGAAAAGGTCACATAAGTTTTTCTCTTATAATTATCATGATTGGTGATTATTATACATTGATACTGAAATGGAATTTCAATGGCATTGCTGAAATTCAGAAAGAAAATGCAGTTTAATCAATAAGCTGTAAGGCCTTTGAAACTGAGAAATATAGTATCTGTTATTATACTTCTCTGTAAATCACAGAATCACAGAATTCTAGGGGTTGGAAGGGCCCTCTAGAGATCATCTAGCCCAACCTCCATATGTATCTATGATGGAAAATATGCATAGAATTAGAAAGGATATTAGTTAAATATGTATTCACGTAGCTGATCAGTACTCATTAAATGTAATTAAAACTGATAGTATGACCTGACTGGATAGGGTAGGACAGGGTACATGTATAAAAATTTAATGGAAAGCTTAATTAGGGTTTTTTTCAGTGCTGAAATTTTTCTGGTATTTGTAATGATGTGTTTCATCTATTCTGAAAAATTTTCTAAGTCTAGTAGCAAATTCATCATACAGAGTTTAAACAGACAGGCTGGTATAAAAAGTATAGCAGAATTAAGATTTTAAGGCTGTTTATATTTTCCTGTTACTTCTATTTTGACATTTAAAATCACAGAATATTTGGGCAAAGGCCAATTGGCAGTCAAGTCTGAGGTGTTATTGCTGGAAGCACAAAGTTAAACTAAATTTTAAGATGTGCCCATGGTTGGAGGTGTTGGAGGAAAGGATTGAGAGTGCACTGAGTATTTTCTTTTTTTTCCATCTGAAAGTATTTTGCAGAATCTGTCAAGGAATTATATGTTTGCCAATGTGAAGGTCACTATCATTGAGAATGGCATATTGCCAGAGTTGCTGCCTGACTTAGAGACACATTTGGAAGGTTAGATTACTAGGACACAAAACACTGTCATGTCTCTGGAAATAAATCTGAATTTTTCTATAAATTATAATTTTAATACCATTTATCATTATGATGAAACTGATTAAAAAACAACTTCCCTAGGGCTCATGGCACTTTCAAGGCCTAGATTTATGTGACGATACAGAACAAATGATGGCTTAACACTTCCTGTATATTTTGAATGCAAGTAAATGCATGGTAACATTTCTAATTAGGCTTTATTGCAGTTCTTTTTCTGTGTATGGAATTAGAACAGTCAGTTACTGGCACCATAAATGCCTGAAAATTTGTGTTGCAGATACTTTCAGCATGTTTTTTGAAACATTGGACCTGGGAAGTCCAGTTGGTAGTTGAACAATGGGAAACTATAGATGGTAGGAAACAGAACTTGGAATTTGCTAACATTATGTCCCCAGGTACAATGGGGCTGCCAAAACAAGAATTCAATTTACCCTCTTTCATTTTTGTGTCAAGAATGATCTTGACTCTCTGCTCACCGTGAGAGTAACTGTGAAGCATGCAATGCCCTTTCAAAGTCCAAAGTCTCTTTGCCTTTTATACATGTTTTATGCAATACCTAAACCTTAAAAAAACTTCCTTGCTTCCAGTCAGTGCCTTAGTGTCTAATTTCATCCATTCTGTCACAGCTGCTTCCATACTTCCATACAGCATTAAGGCTTTCGAGCTTTGTAAAGACCTTTCTCACTGACCCTGAGCCATTTTTCATGTTTCTGTGATGTGGCTTCAAGATGCTTCCATGAAATGCAGTCTCTGAAGGGGTTAATGCTCTCCTGTCGTTCAGCTGTTTTTCTCTCTTGAATATCCAATATACTGTCATAAAGTATGGGAGAGATATAATAAAAAGTTCAAGCAGGTGCTCCCCCAAAATATGTTGTCACGTCAAGGAACATGACCAGGCCTAGTTGAATGAACAGAGAAGTAAAAATCAAAGGAAAGTTGAATTATAGGCAGCAGGCAGGTTTCTACTAAAAGACTAAGTAGGTTTTAGTATATTCATCGAACCTACAAAAGTATACTCACTAACCATGTGTCAAACACTTCAGGTGCAGCTATCATATTACTGATTTAATAATTCCTATTTTATTATTTCGGTCTATGACATCAGAGGTGTATGTTGGAGGTATGGCAGTAGAGGCTGAATCTTCTAGCCAGTATTCCATTGCATTCTATTGCTGTGTGATAGATGACAGCAGAGGGGCAATCTGACAACATGGTGTCTGACATGGAAGTGCGAAGAGCAAAGTTGTGTCACTGAACTCTTCCATGTGGAAAAAATTGAACCCACTGACATTCACTGATATTTGCTGCACGTTTACAGAGATTAAACAGGGATGTGAGCACAGCGAGCCAGCAGGTGGTGTGTGATGTGCACTGTCTTTTGGGGTAGAAATGATGTGATACTTATGGGTTTCCTGGAACAACTTCTTCATTGCTGGCAAAAATGCGTAGTTAATGGTGATAACTATGTTGAAAACTAGTGTATTGTAGTCAAGAATTTACTCTATCAAATAGTGTTATTGTGCTCTTTGTAGTTGTACTTCCCATGGAAATAAATAGGAGGCATTATTTTCAGTTTGACCTACATACCATTATGTGCTATAATGTGAATTAGCTTTAACACCTATTTCATACGACTCAGTGAGTACACACAACTAATTTAATTTCTATTGTATTGTGTTCACAGTTATATCAGTTCAGAATTACCTTATTTTCTTGTTCCCTTTCATCAATTTCCTCATCTTACTCAATACTTCTCAGAAAAGAGTATGTAGCCTTGAAAAAGTGATGTTAATGCAAGGTTCATCACTACTGAACCTGGAGTCAAAACACTGAAGACCAAATCTTTTTCTTGTATATATCCCCACTGATGCCTTCATTATCAGCCAGCTTTCTACTCTTCAATACATCAGTGCCAGCTCCCAGTGATTCCTTAAAACTGGTCATCCACGAAGATTGCTGCAGTAAAGACCCTGCTGTCTGCCTCCCTCCTTGCTCTTATTCTCAAGTGCAGCATCTGTATGCTAAATTGGAAGCCAGTAAATAAGAATAACTTGATGAACTTACCTTCACTTGCTCTATGGTTTAATAGAATAAATATGGACAGGAATGAAGGAGAGATACAAAGGAGTGTTTTGTGGAAAAAGGTACACAATAAATATAGCTTATGTGTCTAGCTTATCTAATACCGTGGATAAAATAAAATAGATGCAGTTAATTGTGGCAAGGAAATATAAGAATGGCATTCAAGACTTTCAGTGTGCTAGGACTTCTCATAGAACTCTAGAACCTCATCAGAGAGAAATCAGGACAAATAATCAATAGAGCATAACTAAAAAAATTCTGTCATGTTGCTACGCCAGGAGTCTTCTACAGGGTCATTTCCCTTGGTGAAGAGATCATAATCAATGTAATTTACGCTCTAAGTTTATTCTTTTACTCCACGAGGGACTTTAAAATGAAAAGAAAGGCACACAGTCTTTGCATGTTAAAAAAAAAAAGAAAACAACAATGACCAGAGAGAAAATAAGGAAGCTGGAGGGAGGAAGGGAGAAGAAACATTTATCATGTTTGTTGCATCACCACCACTGCTCTTTCAAGCTTTTGTCCTCTATCTGAACATTCATTCTTCTAGACAGATATACAAAGTACTCAATCCTGAGATATTACGAGATTACCAGATCTCACACAACAGTCTTTGAGGTTCACATCCACAAGACATTTCCAGCATTCTAATACATACTGAAAATGAATAACAAATGCCATTCCCACAGCCTGGATTTCAAATATTACCTCTAAATAACTTCAGGCTACAAGGCTAGCAAACACATCTGAATTGCTTGTGTCTCTGGAATTCAATGTTGCCTTCATTTCTTGTTTTTATTCAAAATGCATTTTTACACTACACTAATGAACTAATCAGGAAAAAAAAATAAGGAATTAGAACACAAGTAGAAGCCTGCAAATAATGAAGAAGTCAACACATCAAACTGATCAATTGAGTTTATTTGTTTACTTCTATAATACTAAAAGCAGCAAGGAAAATCTCCATATGAGTTCAAAACCAGGATAAATACTTACAATTACTTGCTCAATACCATGCAATAAAAAACATGTTTTTGTCTTTGATAAGATTAGCTGAAGAACTGCTGCTAAATGACTCGCAGCAAATATAGATATCTTTTGGATTGCGTAGTTTTTAGCTTTACAGTGATTTATGGGTATCCTAGCAAACACCTGGCTTTTAAAGTTGCTTATTTCAGATTCTGTGTACATGACTGTTTGTTTGAAATTTTGCTACATAACAGGAGAGTTGTTATTAGGTACGATTAGATTGTTAAATCATAGAAACACAATTTTATTTTTTTTTAATGACTTTTATTTTCCCGAAAGAGTGTCAAACTGAGTGGGCAGGGACCCATATTGTATGATTGAAACAAGATTATTTTCAACTGAAAACAAAGCTTCAGAAAGTCAGAATGGACCACTTGGGTGACAATGTTACCAAATTGGCTGTATTCTTAGATGATTCTTAAGAATTTGATTTAATTTTTTGCCTTTTTTTTCCATGTAAGATACTGTTAAGTATATAATATCAAAACATTTAAGAAGCCATCCTTCCATCATAAAGCTCAGAACTAAAATTTTTATTGTTTTCCCATTTCTCTGAAGAGCATTGCCAGCCATTAGAGGTGTGAGCATGCAGTATGTCACTTAAGATGAAAGTACAAATAAAAATTTAATTATAAAAAAAATAAGCAGAAGGAAAACTGAAAAAAAAAAACATTTTGTGGGAAGTCAGAATATGTGAAATGAAAGACCAGAAGCAAATGAACTGAAGAACAGAAGAAAGAGATCTATGAGATAGAAGTTGTCCAAATTTATTGTGAATAAATACCTCTAACAACTGTATCTTTCATAACCAAAGTTCATTTTGGGGACCTTATCCTTACAAATGCAGAAGATGGAATCCTATTTGATTCTGTCAAAACAAGATATTAACATGCAGCTCGTGCTTCTGTCTACATCACTCTGTTTTTGTGCATTCGTTCATCTGCAGCTGCCTTCACTCATCTTGAAGCCTGCTCTGAGACTTCCTGTTGCCAGGCTATAGTGAGCTGTCTTAGATCAGCCACCCTGGAAGCAGAAAGAAAGCACTCAAGAGTGATTGAAGGTAACAGATAGATGGACTAAGTGCTCAGTAAACAATGCATATGCCTATGGAAAATCTGCTGCCCCAAGCCAACTGTCCATTTGGCGCAACCCCAGCATTTAACAGTTGCTCTAAAATGTTTGTACACCGGTATAGTTAATTTTTCCTACATATTTACTGTAAAGTGTTGTCATTATGAGTTTCAACTTTTGAAATCAACTGACCCTTTCACAGTCATGTCAGTGGAAGCTGGAGGATCCTGTGAAAGCTGCCTGTAGAGGTTGCTGTATATGATGCATTTCATTGCAGCTATTCACTCCTCATGCAGCCCACAGTTTGATGAGTACAGTGAGCAATGTGTGTACTGTGTGCAACTAGAACACTGGGTTGACATGCTAAGTCATAAAACATCTTTCTTTCCCAGTACCTAGTCTTACCCCCACCAGATGCACACAAAATGGTGTATGGATGGGTTTTGAAAAGCAGTAAGTGTTAAATTGTTTCTTTTTCTTATGGTTTGTTTGGAGGGAAATAATTTAGCCAAAAAATATATACTGTAATTCTTCAGTTTTTAAGATGTTATTTTCTAGAGTAGAACTCAAGAGTAAACAAAACACTATAGCATGCCTTGCCAGTTAATGAAAATAATTATATGAAAAAACATGACTAAGATTCTAAAGCTGATTTTAAGGCTTTGGCTAAAATTCCAAGATTTTGGAAAATACAAGTCATGTTTAATTAACTATGTGTGACTTTCCAAAAATTCTTAACTCTGCATAGAGTATGTGAATATAATTCTGTCAGACTTCTGTCTCTCGTGTCATCTTTGTTTCTTGTCAAGATCTGGGAATAGATTTTGTCATACGTAATGTCAAGAAACTCACTTTAAAAGTATATACATTGGATAGAACTTATCTCTTTCCACTTCTCAGCGCTGGCATTGGTGCTAGCTGCTCAGAGGAGTTCTCACCAGCCTATATACATAGGGTCTCAGTGCTCTCCAGTTGAGCACCACGCATTCTTTGTTCTTGCATTTAATTCTCCCTAGCAGAAGATGAGGTAGACCTTTCAGGTTGTGGTATTTTCTATGATGATTATGGAAGAAAAAGCAGGTTGAATGAGGAAGTGTGGTAATGTTTGAGATACTTCTTACTTTCCTGAGTAGCTCAGAGGAGATCCTCACAGCCCAGCCCCATCTCCTGAACAGTCACACTTCCTGCTTGTGGAACAAATTGGAGGTAGTTTCTCAACCAGAATCTTTCTCCTGAAGGTTTAAGCAATTTTTGTGTGTGTGTGTGTACCTGGGCTCATACTTGTAAATGCCATGACAATAAGTATCACTAGGTTATAAATCAATATTCATTAGAAAGCAATGAAGGAAACATGTTGATGTTCTTGAAATTTTTCAGTCTTCTAATCAGCTCATGGGTGAAATTTCCCTTCAGTCCCAGGTTTTTCACCCATAATAAATTGTTTGGATATGTTTCTTAGTAGTAGATGTCAATAGAAGGGAAAATATGGGAAGGCTTGTATTGCAGCTGCGCTGATAAAAACTTCTTCCTCAAGCTGTGGCCTCTTGGCTCTTCAAGTAAGTGAATTGAGTGCCTTGTGCCATTACTTTCCAGGGCAAGCGCATCTACAGCCAGAAGGTTACTAGTCCGTGGCATAGCTCTTGGTACAGTTCTCCTCATGATGAAGCTTTATAATCTAGAAGCCTTAAAATCTAGTGGTTTATTTTCTGTCATTTTGTTGTTTGCTTTAGGCAGAAGCATTCTGCAAGCAGATTGGAGCTTGGTGACGTTACAGTGTGACACTAAATTCATGCTGTATATCTAGTAGTTCCAGTAGTGGTAGTGTTATTTATCTGTAGGTAGAAGGCCTGCTAAAGTACTATCACAGTGCAAGTAGATCAAAAAGAGATGGGCTGTATGCAGTCTTCCTTTCACCTGTGCTGTCTATAGGGAAGGAGTCTTTAAATAAAACAAGAACTACAGCCAGCTTTCCTCTCACAAGGGAATACAGGCAAAATGGAGTTAGAGCATGAGGGTTATTTGGAGTTCCCTGACAGTTTAAAGTCATCCTATGTTAACTGTGTGTTTCCAGAGCATTGAGGTGTATTTTAGAATTAGTTCACATACATACTAATTGTGACAGTGACCCTTACTGATCCTGTAAGGGCAAGCAAAAAGAAGCCTTTGTGCCACTGTGAGGAATAGCTATGTGGAGGTTGATTTTAAATAATACTGGAGTTGCTTTTCCTGGCTTGTTCTTGCATCACTCTGTTAAACCAGCATAAAAAAGTTTTTATTAAATCTCATCCTCCAAACATTGATATTTCAAGCAGGAGAGATGGGGAAGGCAATGAATGCACAGCAGCCCCCCAGAGTGCTGGGTGCCTTCTCGATACCACCTCACACATCCTGGGGAACACTATCTGTAACAGCCACCTCTTTTCTCATTGCGTCCTTGAACCCCATGAAGATTCCGTCTTACAGATGGCCCTAACTCATGTATCATATAGCAGTTTAACATTTAAATCTTTAGTTACTGCTGAGATCAAATGGGCACCAGGAATAGACAGAATTAACATTCATACATGAATAATCTGAATTTGAAGAAATTGTATGCAGAAATTAATGAGCATGCAAACAGCTTCAACTTTTGAGGTGAAAATATAAAACTTTTTTGAAGAAGTTAATTTTATTAAAAATATGTATGAATATACAGCTCTCCTTATGTTGTAAATAGTCAGTTGCTATGGGAATGTAGAATACAAGGCTTCATATTCTACCACAGAAATGTCTCCACATAGCCTGCTATCACAGACCTTAGGCTCCTGAAGTAAGTGGGGAGAAAGTAAAGTAAATAGTCAGAAGACAGCATGTATTTAATGACATTAAATTCCCTTTAAAAAGCATTGGTAGATAGGCCTTAGAGGGCTCTCAAGAGTATCTTCCTATGTTGTTAGATTTTCTAAGCACTGACAGAGCTTTTAAATGACTGCTGAAGACTGGTATTTCCAAGTGATCTGGGTGGTTTACTATCAGCTTTGAGATAATATGAATCAACCCTAATTTCAAGTCTAGTATCTTTCTTCTGTCTCTATATGCAGCAGATGGCACATGCAACTACATCCTACTTTCTAATTCCTATGTGACATTTATTATTCATCAGAAAGAAAGTTAAAAATATTATCTTTCCAACTCCTGGTTTGGGTAATTATATGAAATAAAGAAAATATTGCTTAAAAGGAATTTTATTTGAAGACATTAAAGATACAAAAGCATAGCATAGAGGCCACCCAGTGGGGCAGAGGTGAACTGTTTTCCCAGAGCATAGTTCAGTAAAACAGAGTACAAGTATTCAAAACTTCTGCTTGCCACCATTTTTTACCATGTGTTTCTGTGTTCCTCATGGCATATATTCTCATTAAATATGAAAAGATTCAGAGCAATGTTTCAATACTGTTGGCTACATATTTAAATATATCCAAGTTTTCTTCTATTTGTGATTATTTTATAAGTGACTATGGAAATGTTTATTAATATCTGTCACCAAATTGCAGGAAGGATGTAATTTATCCTTGTAGGTAGTCAATTCTGTTTGCATTTGTCCTCAGTAAAGTAAGTTTTTGGTTTTTAAGTAGAATAAATTTAGAATTCAGGGTTGGTATCTGAAAAGTAGTAAGGTGCTTTGAGTTATACCTTTCTGCTACTTCCCTTTAGACTCTTGAGTTTAAAAAGACTGGTTCCATGGCAACATGTTTATAAACTGTCATATGCAGCTCTTCTTCAATAGAAAAACTAGCCATTGTTTTAAATCTTTTATAACTTATCCATCCTGAAGAAAAATAAATAGTATTTCTTATCAATTCATGCTATTTTTACTGAATTATTTTTGTAATAACTAAAGACATTTCTATCTGGTACCTCTCTACCTCTCTTTATGCCCATAAACTAATCTCTGCTTATTCACCCTATAGAAACTAAGTACATCTTACTGTATGAAAATAAACATTTAGAGGAAAAAAATGCTTGTCTTAACAGATTCAAAATTCTTGACTTCAGAGCATATAAATCAGTTAATCTTGTAGTTATTCTTCACTGTATACCATCTCTCCATGTGATAATAGATTCAAATCTCTTAGGTATTGTTCTGATGTTGTTGATTAAATTCCACAGGCTATACAGTAAAATGTGCTTAGCAGAGACTTCAATAGAATATGATTTAATCTGCAATATTTTGAAGAGTGTCAATGTTATGATAGCAAAGAAAAGTACAAATGCACCAAAAAATATGTTCTACTTCCCTACTTATTCAATGCTTCTGTTATAATTATTTTTGAGTTCTGGAAGGATGTATGTACTTTGGCTCTCACACTTCCTTTTTACTTGAGAGCTTCAATTTCTTTTTAAAGTGATCTTCTTACAAATGAATCAAAGAACTTCAGGTCTTACAGCCAGTCTTCTACAAGAGGTAATCATCCCTATTACTCCCTTTAAGATATTCTGAACTCCAAAATGATCACAATACAAAAAATAACATTAATATGATTGTATACAAATTTGAATAAACTGTTTTCTTTATTCATGTCTCCTAGTAACAATAAAATACTTGTTAGAAGAAATGAAATTTATTTCTGATATTACTAAAAATGTTGATCCATATATGATCAGCTGAGCTGCATTCTTTTAAGCTCCTGTTTTAGTTCAAGTATTTGCAGATTTAATTCAGCTAAAAAATCCACTCTTCTCTTGATAGGAGTCCTAGTATCAAAGGAATTTAAAGCCTATTTCTCTAAAAAATTGTTTTTGCCATCTGCCTACAGGAAGAAAAGAAGAAAAAGAAAAAAAGGTATACTGTTTCAGTCTCTACAGCTTGCATCACACTTCCACAATATATCACATTTTTGCTACTACATCCAGATGGGTTGTTCTGTTCCCATGTAGTTAGTAATATTCTCCCAAACTGATCATAATGGGGAATAACTTGTAGTATTGCTTACAATTTTTAAATACATAGTTTTGTTGTATAGAGGATTTTGTCCTTTCCCCTCTCATACTCTCTCTTCTTTTCTGCCTTTCCCTCTGCTTCCTTCTCTAACTCTGTACTTCCAATTTCCCTATAATTCATGGTGGAAAAGATTTTGTGATACATATTATTATAGTAGCATAATTTTTCATGTTTTAATTTTTAGAATATTAAAGTGGTTGGATTTACTTATGTCTGCATACTATTACTAAATTTTATCGATATGTGATTTCAAGACTAGTTATGTACTCTCTTACATGTAACATTTTCAAATTATAGAGTTCTGAAATAATGCATCAATTTTTATCTTAAATATTCTGTAGAACTTGCTCGAAGAGGTTCTTCAGAGAGACAAGTAAATACTCCCTTATTAATTTGGAGTGGGTCTTTTTTGTTGGTGTTTGTTGTTGTTGCTGGTTTTATTTTTTTTAGATCATAACGTTCATTAAAAATAATCTATAAATGTACTGTTGAAGGAAATATTTCCTGTCCATACATATATTTTAATCTCAGCTTTTCCCTACATTTTCTGCTCCTCTAACATAATTCAGCTGACAGGTAGGGGAAAGTACAAATATGATCTTTTTTCCATTGATTATAGCCTGAGAATTACAAATCTAAAAGAAATTTCTTCAGTCATTTCTGAGCCTTTAAAAGCCGCAGTTAAAGTTAAGCGAGGAAAACACAGGCACAATATCTGCATTTGGTTATATGAAATCAGCCTTTCCATTTCTTTCTAATATGATCCCATTTGAGAGGAAGGGAAAAGCCTAGTTTAATTGTTTCGTAAGAAACCTTTATCACCAAGTAACAAAAAAGGCTTCCAGTGCTTGAAGGGTGGTCACAACCCAAGTGCTTGGTATTTCATAGCTTCTGCAGAACATTTCATTACTTGATCAAAGCCCAGCCTGATCATCTGATCCACATTTTTCCTCTGAGAATCTGTATACAGCAGACTTCTTACTACAAATACATGCATTTTCTGATCAATGATTTGAGCGTATCACGTATTCATAATCCTTTTCTATTTACCCATGGCTTTTTCCGTCTAAATTAACTTGCAAAGTCTTGGAGCCACAGAGTTCCTCAGAGAGTCCTTTTGCCAATGTATTCTTTAGTGCACAGGCACAAGAGTAACAAACTCAAGGCAGAATGGATGTTGTCATTCAAATATTTGTGAGCTTCTATTTACATCTAGTTATTAAAAATCACTACCCAGCAAGTATTCTCTCTAGGAAATGGGTGTACAATTTGGTTTTGGATTGGATTTCTCTCCATATTTCTTAGAAGTACAGCTCTTTCCAAAATGTGAACTGAATTGAAAAAGGATCTCTGAAGCATGATATGCACAGAATGTAAGTCTAATCATGGAGAAATCATTCACAGCAAAGTCATTCCTATGCTGATATAATTCTCTGCATCTGCAGATTCAGAACTGCACTGATGCAGATGGAGCTCTGAGGACAAAGCTAACTCCCAAACCCCTTGGTTTTTGTCCCCTCACTATATATATTAAGACAGGGAAATGTAATGAAATGATTTCACAGGATTTCATCGTCTTCTTCCAGTATTCATTTGATCTTTCCATTGAGCTTTATTATTCTCAAACACAGTTCTATATAATTTCCTCATAGAGGAAACACTAACACAGATGATAATTTGAAACTCTCCTTATTATTCCTCATAAGAACTTCAATAAATCATTATAGTATTATCATTATTCAGACTTGTTTTGACAAGGCTACAACCTTCATGTTTCAAACTGAGATAGATCTGAATTTATCTAAACCCAGGGTAGTTTATGTGTTCTGAAAATGTCATGAAATTTTCACTGCTATATATCTTCATAGTGCTAATTTACCACTGGAACCATATGTTCCTAATCTTAGATTACAGCTGTATGAAACAGTGAAATTCATTTCCATTAAGAGTGTGTGTGTGTGTAGGTCAGCCTACCTATATTTATTTTAGGTAGACTAAGGGTTCACATTCTACTGCTAGTCACTTGGTAGAGGCTGAGATAGGAATGATACAGTGGAATTGACAAGAAAAGAAAATGTAGAAACAAGACGTTTCTGTCCATGGAAAGAAGGTTCGTATTCAAAGGAATATTTATATATTACACATTTGCTATACTTTTGTTAACACAGAAATAAAAGGACAGAATCAGTATTTCAAAGTGCAGATTTCTTTCCATAAATGTTCAAGGTTATTGTTTTGGTCCTTTTTAACAAGTTGGAGAAAAATACTGTCAAGTACAATGAAGAAAAAATATCCAATAGGTAAATAGCTGGTTATGATTGACATTCCTTCTTCTCAAAATGGTTCATGAAGGTGAAAGACACTTCTATGTATGTTGCTATGTATATATGTGAATGTCCTATGAAGGGAAATTCAGTATGTCATATGTTGTAAGAAATGCCATGCAGTATTGTTAATTTGTTTTTGGTGTTTTTGTTTAAGCAAGTTAAAGAGATACATTAAACTTATATGAGTTGTTGGCACGCAAGTTATTGCTTCCTGAGGACTGCAGCAAGTTACTGAAACCTTTTTGAAATGATGTCAGGATTTTTTGTAATTGAATATGCATATTTTACATGTTAGAGGCAGAAATACACTTTATTTGGCAGGCTGTTTCAACAGATGCACATGCTGGGGCCTTGTTCAGGGAGGGCTTACAGAATACGTAAGTCAATATTTGTGCATAATTTATAAAATTCAGCAGCAGAACATGGCTTTTCCATCAAATTTACACAATCATATTTCTCTCACTTTGTTTTTTGTATAAGGAGAACAAGATGTAGAAGCCCAAAAGACATCAAGGACGTTAAAATAAATAATAATTAATTCAATTTTAAATGTAGGACAACTAACTACATTTTATTAGCTAATTCTAGTAGAAATTGACATTTTTGCTACTAAATAAGAAGTCTGAATAGGAAGCAGAAACAAAGAGTACTGAAAACTTGTAATTAGTCTTTCAAATCCATACTCTCAAGACTCTGAAAGTTTCTGTTTAATTAGCCTGTTGTTCAACTTCTTTCACATTTTGATGAAAGATATAAGCATAGACTGGGTTGTACTGAGCAGAAGCAATTTTCAAAACGTTTAAAATGTTCACAATGCTGTTTAAACAGTTCCCTTCTAGCTCTTGATATTGCCTTCATATATTCAAAATATGAGTAAGGGAGCACAGAGTTAACATATTTGTGAGGAAAGTGAATTGCTGTGTCTCAAATATGACACTATAGTCAATGAATGTCATGGAATTCAAACTATACTTCCATAATGATTAGAAATGCATTGAAAAAAATCAGGAATTTAAACATCATCAATCATTTTCTGTATTAAGATAGTGTAAATATTAAGATAATATAATCCTGAAATGTTTTAAATGCCAATAAACTCTTACGATCCTTATTCTGGAGGAGGATCCCCTATTTCACTACATTTTAAACATACCTTTTTCTAGTTAGTCAAGTTTAAAAGACAGGAATAAGATCAATGTTGTTCCTGGCACACCTACTTGTATTTACAAATGTACTAGCCTGACTTTCTTCTGTTCTGCAAACGCTTTTTTTTTTTTTTTTGCTACTTCTGATTACTAAGATAATATCCTACCATTTATATGTTGTCACTATAGATAGGCTAACAATAGATGCTTCATCATTACATGCCTTCAAAGTTTACAGGAAAAACTTATTTACTGAAGGCTTTATAGTGAATTTTGACCAGTGATGAAAGCATGCCATTGGCTATTTAAAATTAAAAAATGAAGGACAAGGGAAAAACTGAAAATCCATTCTGATGATCCTAATCTACCATTAGTTGCTTCCAGCTACTTGCTTTAATTTACTTCCTATCAAGAAATAATGACAGAGTGGTGACCAAGCTTCATAATTTTTCTTTCCAGCAAAAATATCCATTAGACAATATTTTAGACTTAGAGTGTAAAAATCTGATTTTTTTTTTAATCTTTTACTTTTGGTATGGTAAAAAACACTCTGGTAAGTTTGTTGTCTATAGTATCTTTTTATTGTGCTTCCAAAACCAGAAATATTCAAGTATGTACATTAAAGAAATAATCTAAAAGGAAACATAATATCTGAAAAAAGTTTATTACAGTTTCCATGTAATAGCAAATGTCTTTGATGTTTTTGTTTACATTACCACAAATTTCAGTGAATGAATTTTCTTTTTGCCATGAAAATATTTTTATTATCTGTTATTTAGTGAAATTCTAAAACAAAGCACCTTGAATCACTAAAAACCATAAAACTAGACTGAACTGAACACAATTGTTTTATCTAGTTGAGTTTTTGTCAAATGCAGAGTAAGTTAATCATATTACAGAAAACTGAGAGAAAACGCAGCAATTTCAGATTAGATTTCATAGAATAGAATCAGGTTGGAAAAAAACTTTATGATCGTCAAATCCAACATGTCACCTAACTACCAAGCATAGCATTAAACTATGTCCCTAAGCACTACATCCACAAGCCTTCTGAATACTACTAGGGACAACATCTGTGTCATTAACCTGGGCAGTCTGTTCCAATGAATAATCAAGCTTTATGTGAAGAAATTATTTCTAATCCCCAGTCTAAATCTTCCCTAGCACCTCTTGAGTCTATTTCCTCACAACATAGCAATTGTCATCTGACACCAACACACACACTTCACTGCAACCTCTTTTCAGGTAATTGTATTTTGAATGTAGGGATTTCTTTATACAACTTAAATTTTATGTTTGTTCAAGTTTTTGTTTTCTCAATTGTATGAGATGGAGAAAACAATCAAAGATTTACTTATTTATTTATTCCCCACAGACTGTGGAGAAAACAAGTTTTAGCAGCTTCACAAGTAGTTAATGATATTGCATGATAATCAAGAAGAACTATTCTTGTAGCATGTAATCTTGTACGAAGCATGAGCTGCCAGTTTTCAGATAGAATTTTCAGTCACAAAGTTTACATTTGGGCATGAACTTTCTAAAGAATATTGAATAATTATTCACAAACCCTTAAGATTTTGTTCCACTTATAAAATCACAAGCCTGTCAACAAAGGGAAGTAGAGTTATGTGTTTTTTGTTTTTGTTTTTGCTTTTTAAAAAGCACTAGGTATTGTGCTGCTGTGAATGAACATTTTTACCTGTGTGTGAGCTGATGTACTTAATGATTCAAGATTTCAATGCCAATCTGTGGATGCCAGAAATATAGCCTAGCTATTATCACCAATTATAGCCACCAGACCACACTCTTATTAGTATAAAGACTTCATTTTAGGAAAAATCTCTGGAGATTGTGGTAACAAAATGTTATTTTCCAGAAGTCTCACGCTGAAATAACTTGAAGAGTCACTGGGAAAGTAGACCAAAACTAGATATTTCACATTCTTTGTAACTTTAATTTCCCTTCTACAGCAGATATCATTTTCAAAATCTTACCATCATAGATACCAAAAAAAAAAAAGATAACAACATCAAAGATATGGTGTTAGAGTTGGAATCAAGGTCATAGTTTACATGTACAGTGATAAAATTCCTTACATAATAGGGAGAACTAGCTAAGAATTCAGCTTTGTCAAGCATATCATAATACAAGCAACTAGAATAATGAGTCTAAAGACAATTTCTCAGAATGCAGATGTGATTAAATTGAGTGGAACATCAAGTAATGAGGAGTAATAAAGAAGGACTTGAATCACTGAAGAAATACGCCTGAGCTAATTTATACTAAACAAGCTTTGACAAAGATGGATGTATCTTTAGGTGTTAAACTGAAAGAAACCTCATCTACATGAAAGGAATGATGCAGAAGTGTTCTCATTTCAGACGGATAACTCCCATCTCTGTCAGTATCCTGAATATGTACGTACATACAATTATATATATTTATATATGAAAATATTTTTATAAAAATATTGTTCCACGGTAATTGTAACAATGAAAACTGAATGTTGAAGAAAAGAAAGAATCTGAACTATCAAAAGGGAATAGAAAGGAAAAAAAAAATAAGAGTCAGATAACCTGGAAGTACGATATATTTAAAGTTCTTTTGAAAGCTTCAAAGCTAGAATCAAACAAAAATTGAGGAGTGTTGCTTTAGTGGGAAGATGCAATGGAATAAATAATTTGTTCTTTACTGTACCTGTCATCCAAAGATACGCAGCCTAGGACTGCTAAACAGCAGCAGAAAAAGAAATGATACAGCTAACTGATCTCATACTGGTGACTTGAGTGCCATTATCTGTACAGTGTTCTGAACATAGCAGCCCACTGTCATTGAAGTTACTTGTAATGTTCAATTAGAAAATGAGATGGATCCTTCCCTCTTGATACTATATTTTTCTTCCTCTGAAGAATCAGTTTTAAACCACTTGACAGAAACACAGATATGTTTTTGATCACCAGCAGCTGGATTTGCTGTGATTCTGTTCTGAACTTCATAGCTAACCAGCTACTTAGCAATCCAACTGAATTAAACACCAGTGCTAGCTTTAGAGCTTCTCTGTATAACTGATGAAAGCTATCACTGTCAGTACCAGAAGCAGATTATCCTTTTCTTGAAATGATGTTTAGTATACTATACAGCACAGATTTTAAGTGTTTTTCCCAGTGAGATACAATAGCTTGTTTCTTTATTATTTTTGCTGTTCGTTATTATTGTTTCTATGCTAACTCTAGCTAAACATGTTATTTTTCAAATACAGACAAACAAATTCTGTCTTCAAAGGCATGTCTCTCTGGACTGTATATGCCTTGGAGGGAAATCCTTAAGCAATTGAGTTTGTGATGTCTATAGAGAGTCCAACTCATAAGACAGCCAAGGTTTTGTGTCATCTGATTCCAACATGCGGCTACTTTGCAGCATGCAAAGGATGCTTGAGCTCAGGTAGGAGACAGTGAAGAGCTTAGTTCCTTTCTGAATATTTATTTTCCTCTTCAGACACTTGGCACAGTAACAACTAATTTAAATTTCATTTTTAGTTTTTGCATAATAATTATTGGTTTGTTTTGATAATAGCTCGAGGGTATGTGTCAGTTTTTAGCAGGAGCTTAAGAATAAAAGAAGCATTGACTGTCATGTAAAATAGAATATAAAACTCTGCTCAATTTATAAAAGTCCCCGAGGTGCTCCAGTTGAATATTCAGATAAATTCAGGAATCACCACAATAAAGTTTCAAATATGCTTTTTAAAGCAGCATAGCAACTTTTCCTAAGTCTTGAGTTTGTTGACAGTGCTAAAAATGCTTCCTGTATTGCTCCTTTTAGACTTCAGAAAATATTAAAAAGTACTAAGGAAAAAAGTAAAAGAGATGAAAATATTTTATTATGCCTTTGTGAAGACAGAAATGCTCGTACTGCTTGATGCTCCCAGGAGTAATCAACATATTGTACAAAGAGTGACAATAGAAGTATTAAAAAGATATTTTCAAGGTGATTAATGTTAGTAAACAGGTGTGTTTTTAACCAGAATCCTTGATAAGAATGGATTTGTTAATTATTTGGTGACATTTTTTAAACAAAATGCTATCTCATCTACTAATGTTTTCTTCTTGTTTACACATTTTTACTGTTTTAGATATTTGCAGAAAAAATGATAGCATTTTTAATACAGCTAAATGTATCAACCATTAATAAATACTAATAAATTTAATAGTAATAAATCATACTAATAAAAACATATTTAAAAGATGTTTTTGTTCTTTTACAATTATGTGCTTAATGCTCAAGTGCACTCACTTTGAAACCTCTAGTATGAAAATTTACAGTATTAATAGCCTGAAGCAATTGTTAGTTTTTAATGTCTTCATGGCAATAGAAGCTGTGTGAGTTTTCTCCTTCCCACCTTGTTTTTCTAGAAAACCATTAGCTCAGCAAGGAATTTTCCCAAAAGAATAACTCAGGGTCTTCATGTTGAATAATTCTTCCAAAAATCATTTTGCTTTTGAACATACAAGTCTTAGAGCTGAAACTCAGTTATTTTAAAAAGGGCAAATTACACAAAAGACATTGTGAGGTGGGAAAGAAAAGTAAAACATCTAAATCTTCAGTGGAATGAGGAACTTCTCTAGTATGAGGTCACTCCAAAAGTAATGCCTCCCATTTATTTCCATGGAAACTACAACACACACAGAACAGCATAACACTATTTGATAGAGCAAATTCTCAGCAACAAAACGCTATTTTTCTAACAGTCACCACCTTAGCTATACGTACATAACAGTGATGAAGGAGAGTATATATGTCACAGTTGTAATAATCTGCACCAGTGGAGGTGACCCCGTGATCCTGTTATACTTCTGATATACATCATCACCTGCCTCACTGTGCTCATTTCCACTCTTTGGTTTGGTTTCTGATGCTTCACTCAACATAAAATGGGTCTAAGGATGGAGCTAAATGTTTCACGTGCAGTAAAGAAGAGCAAGTGACTAGTGTTTTGAAGTAGATGCCTTCTTTGTTGGTGATGTCTTAATTGGCTGATTGTTTTGTTAGTTTGTTTAAGTTAAAATGGAATTAATGAACTTTGGAAAATATTTTGAGTTTTTTAATGTCAATACTTCAAACATAAAATCTGAATTGACACAATATACAAAGAAAAATCTATTCCAGTATATCGTATTTATTGACCTGACAGTTCATTTAAATACCTAAATTATTTATATAATTGTTCACTTTTCCTTTGTACTAAGATCTCAGAATAAAGGTCTGATATTTTCTTTATTTCTCTTGATTGTTTCCAGATATTTCAGAGTATGTTTTTTCCATTCTATGTAGCTTTTGTATATGAAGGCTGATTTATCTGCAACAAACATATCAAGGGAGAAGTCTCCTTAAACACTTGGGAAACAAAGTACACATTTCACAAATGAGCTGTTAATTTCTTTCCCATTTTAACACCCATGTACTCAGGGACATTGGAGCAGACGTGATGAGAATGATGGATGTTCCAAGTTGGTTGCCATTGTACTCCTGCAATTTTAAAAGGTCATGAAGTGAAGAAAATGAAAAACCTCTATTTTGGCAGAGACAAAGTTACACTAGCATAATAATCATAAGAACAGATAGATTTGTGTTCTTATCTAATAGAAATCCTAAATCCTTCTAAAACACAAGTTTTAGAAATCATTTTTATAAGGCTGCTGTCTTTCAAATTCTTTGAATTGGATTTATTAGTATTGTTTTCATTTATCCTGTGTTCAAAATCTGATCTCGGTATATTCAAAAATTTCTAATCTTTCATTTAAACATATTTTGCATTCTTTAAGCATTCAAGTATCACAAGCATCCCCTCAAATTCAACCTTTTTTCTTTCATAATAGTTCTGTGACTATGACCCATATTCATTCTGACAGAATTCCTAAAGAATCCCAGAGCCTCTACCTTTGCAGCAGTCAGCAGTAAGGAGATGCATCTTTGTCCCTTCAATTTTCACATGGCAGAACTTCCCTTCCCTTGATCATTGCACCTACTTTTCTATTTATTTATTAATTTATTTTAATAATTTTGAAGAATCTTTGTGTTACCCTTTATTGAATAAGGATAACCAGAACTAGTTTACACGGGATCAAATGAGGATTCACTTACATCTGGTACATGGAAAAGACTTAGAAAATACTAACTGATAATAAGCTGAAATTAGTTGTTCTTGTCAGAAAAGTTATTGTGCGATGTACAAGTGCTAATAGCATCGTCTTTGTTTCACAGAAAGTGGTAGGGAAGAAATATCCTTCAGCAACAAGTGCCATCCAAAAACAAACATTCCTAAGGCATGAGGAAATGGAAAGGATTTCCTTGACAGGCTGTGATAGATTGTAATCAAAAGAGGGACAAGATTTCTTCCCATTTTCTGAGACAAATATTTTTTTGAATTCAAGGCCAAAAACAACATACCAAACACTAACAAGTCAGCTCCAACCACTGCAGTCCCACATAGATTGCACCTTAAGTAGTTTTGTAAATTGTCTGAAATGAGATGTTTAATGAGGAAACAATCACCTAACGTATCTAAATAATTCTGAAAGGTGCTCAGGATAAAGATCTGGGAGTCTAAGTTTTCCTGAGAGGAGTGGGATCTATTCAGGAATGATACCAGAAATATTTATCCTGGTGTCAAAAGAAGTATACAAAGCAATATAGCCTGGAACCTCGGAGGAAGAGGTCTAACCACTCTGCCTACACCACCCATACTCTGTCCACTTCAGTTCAATGTCACAAAAGTAGAACTTGGATGCTTACAATAAAAATGATCTATAAAACAACAGACTCTAGAACTGCAGAGCCTTACACCAACCTAGCTCCCTTCAAGAATTTTTCCCTTCCTTTTGTTTGTCCAGGTCATTCAAGCATAAAGGTGTAAAATGACACTGTATAAATTAGACTTAAACCTAAATGTTTTTCTGACAGCTTGTATATTTGTATTCAGAGTTCACAACTATTATAAAAAAAAGAATATAATATAATATAATATAATATAATATAATATAATATATATATATATATATATATATTATTTTGATCCAATGCAGTTGTTGTGCACATGCTTTGTGTAGATAAATGCCTCACGGTCTGGTAGTGTACTTCATTTGTACTTCATTAGTTCATTTCTATGGTCCTCCATGTCAATCATCTTGAGTTATAAAGTATTCAATACAGTATCCATAGCACCTCATTTCACCAACACCTGAATTGGCTCTTACAATTCAGTGGAAAATATGAAGCTTATACAAGTACAAACCTCCCCTTAATCTATGAACACCCAAGGAGCCTGTTACTTTGTTCAAATGTTTATAGATAACAATATCTTCTCGTTCTACCCCTCAGCTAACATTCCTATTTACACAGGTAAATCACAATCAAAAATGACAAATTCTATTTTTCAAAGTAAAGATTTACGTTTAAAAAATAGAATCACACTCACAAAAGAGAAAAGTGAAGGAGTAATACAACCCAGAGACCATGTTCCTAGTTCATCTTCACTGAAGCTTTCTTTAAAGAAGAAAGACCAAGACAACACAACTCTTCAGGAATCTTCAACCTCTCTCAAGCACAGGACTTCAGTAGAGGCTTTCTTGGCCAAAGAGATAATTAAATAGATCTAGGTTGGAATAAAAGTTTTTAAGTAAATGCATGGCTATGTATACAGTCTTGCTACTTTTCTGAATTAATACTTTCCTGAATTGCATGGTTTGCTTTGAATTTGTGTGATTTTTGAGGCTGTTACAATGTCTTATAAATACCATACTCAGGGAAATTTTCACTGTATATACATTTTGGAAATCATACAAACTCAGACTTGAAACTTAAACTTCAGTTGTAGATGGAGTGTGAACTGGCTTAATACATTGTAACATGTAAGGTTTGGTCCTTGATTACAGGACTTGGTCTCCATCAGCTAAAGGTCTATATGCGTAAACATGGCCAACAGCTTCTGATTCAGCTTATTCTCCAGATCATTGTTAATTATTTTGGGTTTTCTGCCAAAAAGGCAGAGGTTTCATAGGAAGCTGTGTCTGTCTCTCTGTGCCCCATCTTGTGCTTTGCTTTTCTGAGAGAGAGGGAATAATATGCATATTGGTGGAAAGATTAGTAGCACACTGTACCTGCATAAAATTAGGTGTGCTTAGACTGGAAAATAAAAAATTAAATGTGAAACACTTTACAAAAGATAAACTGCAAACCTACAGCTTATTTTTTTTTTCTTTTTTTTTTTTTTCTTTTTCTTTTTGATCTAAAACTCTGTGAACCTGCATAGGCAACCTGGAATGGAGTTTGCACGTGAAAGAGACCAATTTTTTCCCAAGGTCAGGTAACCCTCCAAACTCAGATATGATTTATGCATGGTAATATGGATCAGAAGTCTGTCATAAGAGGAACATTATTACATGAGACAAATTATGAAAAAATAATGAGATTGTTTCCTACTCGACTATCTATATATAGGACTTAATCCCTTCTAGAGAAGTGAGAGCCATGAATGCAAGAGGGTATTTTAGATAGAATCTTAAGTCTTGTCCTCTTGATTCTGCAGAAAGAATTTTGTGAAAAATAAATAATAAAATGATTCAATTAAAAACATTTTTCAAGAAATTTATACATTTATATTATATTATATATACATTTATACATATGTAAATATATAAAATTAAGTCAGATGTAAATATAGGAAAATGAAACATAATATCTGTATGAACATATTCTTCAAATCACTGCTTGTGATTTTAAGGACTTCTGTTCTTAACTATAAAGCTCTGACATTCTTTAGAGAAATGCTACTAGATCAGTTTGAAACCTTGTAGGAAGTCATCACAATAACTAAATAAAGTTGACAGTCTGCATCTTAAACCTTTCTGGAACTTCAAGATAGCTGGTATGTTTGTAAAACAAGAACATATTGACAATGGCTTTTTCTAAATCAAACATATCTTTGCAATTTCTGTGCCACAGCACATCACAGCTGATTATATCATATAACAGTATGTGTTGGTGTAACCATGGCAATCATTAAATGCACTCTTGGAACTTGTAGGACACATGGATTATCCAGACTGCTAAAACATTTGTTCTAAAAATGCAACATTTTCTTATTCAAAAATATTTTTAAAGAAATTTCAAGGTTTATATAGAATGTTCAGATGCTGAATAAGTTGCTCTTATATAGTAGAGCCTAATGTATTTATATCATGCTTGCTTTTCTCACTTGCTATTAATCAATCTGAATTCAGTACATTCTACTGTGCCAGTATACTACACATGATTCCTGGCATTGATTGATTCACCATACACTTGAGTACTGTTTTAGAACTTGATTTGGAAGATATGAATGATAGTTTCCCGAGGGAGCCAAGAGTCAAAATCTCTCAGAAGTACAACAGTAAGTGATAAATTAGATTGTTTAATTTTAAACATGAGTACAGGTTAGCTGTGATCCCAATAAATCATCCACCGATATCTACACTGGGTAGAATTTTAATTCAACCTGGTCCTGACCTGTAATTTGCCTCTATTAAACAGATAATGGAAAGATCAGATGATAAGACTGAAGAGGAAATTTTCAGATGTTAAGAAAATTATTTTATTCTACCCAAAATGAACATTCTAATAATAAATACCAATATTTATGATGTATTGAGCTGTTAGATTTGTCTGTAGCAATATAATTATTGTAAGAAACCTAAGAACATACAAGGGATACAAGGAAATTATATAACTACTTGTTAAGCAATGTTAAGAACTCCTGTAGGGTGTCAGACAGGTTAACCACAAGACCTCTGCAAATGGAAAACACAGATTCAAAGTATCACAGAATTGTAGGGGTTGGAAGGGACCTCTAGAAATCACCTAGTCCAAGCCCCTGGACAAAGCAGCTCCCTAGACCAGGTTGCAAAGATAGGCATCTATGCAGGTCTTGAAGGTCTCCAGAGGAGACTCTACAACCTCTCTGGACGGTCTGTTCTAGTGTTCTGTCACCTTTACTGCAAAGAAGTTCCCACACATGTGTGGAACTTCCTATGAAATACGAGCTTGATTTCTGAAACATACTTTAGCTTGCGAGGATGAGCAGAATAACAGCCATAAGGTTTCTGAATTTTTCTCAGCTGTTTTTATGATCATACTAAAATATCTCAAACCCTATGAAAAGCTGCATTATGTTAATTATTATTATAAACACCTGTATGATTCATACAGCTTTTTTTAAGAACCCATATAATCTACAGCTTTCTAATTAATTTTCTGAAGATGGGATACTAAAATATTTGACTGATTTTGAATTAGCCTAAATATTCAAAAATTCTCAGTACCTATTGTGACAGATTTCCAAACAAAACAATCTGGAAACAATGAATCTGTCGTATGGTAATAGCTCATAATGTATCATGCTTCAAAGATGCAGTCTGAAACCCATAAGAGTGGCATCCTTAAAAACAGCTTATACATGGCCTTAACAATTTAAGTCATGTAAATGGTTAAATTGTAGTTTGCAGGGAGGCGGAAAATAAATAAATAGACCAACCACTGTTATTTTAGAGTTAGTGCATCTTACAAGGCTAAGAAAAGGAGTGGTCTGTATCAGTCACATAATGACATTATAAATCTTTGTACCTTGCAAGAAAATGACATGAAAAATTAGACTGAACAAGACAGAGATGCACTATTTGTAAGCCTCATAGGAAAGGTTAAATGCAAGTTAAATATTGACATGTCAGCAATAAGGATTATAGCAATTATAAATTTGCACTAATGCCAGCTGCTGTTTAATTATTATGGGACACTGACAGGTCATCCTGGTAGATTGACAGCTGAAGGCATTTGCCTTGTAGGAATTATTCAAGATCTTTGGAACAAGCTCTGATCTCAGCTACTCTAGTTCAATTCTACATACAAATCTCTGGGTCAGGGGAGTTAATTCATATTCCCAGCGGCAAGAGCAGAATCTGTTACTACATCGTGTGTTACTTTCATTTTCTGTAGTGTCAGGAAAGTGAATAATTATATATTATATAAACATACAATAACACTCCTCTCATCTTTTCCTTTAGATGCTCATTTAAGTGAGAACTACAGAACAACATATTTAAATAGTTAGTTTCTGCCTGAGGAAAAAAAAAAAAAAAAAGTGAATTCTATTCTAAAAGAGACTTGGTCTTTATTAATCTCAGTAATAATTAGTAATCATGAGGTTTTGGGAAGTGCTCAAAAAGCCTAATATGTAGACAATGGAGAATTTCATTGCTTTCTATGGAAAAAAAACAAAAAAAGCAAGTAGCAATTAAAGAGGTTTTCTGGAGTATACTGAATGCAGTAGATTTAACTTCATACACTGATTCTAATCAAATTATTCATCTAAAAAATTTAATCAAGTAGTGCCATTTTGCTGCCCTTGCACTGTTCTCTAAGCAATCTTGACATCTAAAAGCACACTGAAATTATGGCAGTTAATGCCTGCTAATGACCAACCTAAAGCCCATGAATCAATTAAATTCTAATTAAAATTTAACATAATGAATGAACAGGGTTTAACTTGCAGAGAGGTCTTATCTTAGTCCCTCTACACAGAGACATGTTTTGTAACTGCTATAAAACAGAATTCCAGGAGAATCATACCTTTTAACCCTTTAGTCTACATTGTATCATGTCTATCTTCAATACTGAAGTGAAACCAGAGACCAGTGCCAAAACCCATTGGAGTTCTAGGTAAAACTACATTTGTCTACAACAGGCTTCTGTGTGTAGTCATCATTTTTGAAGAGTTATTCACCTGTTAACCTGCAGTAAAACACGTTTAATTCTGAATACAGCAAATAGGCTGAAGTTTGCCATGGAGCCTCCACTATAATTCCTTCAGCTATTTCAGTTTACTGAAGGAGCTGACAGATGAGCACTTCTAAGTGGAATGGTATTGTTTTCAACTACCATTAAAACTTGTTGCTTTCTATCCCTCAAAATTTTAAAGGTAACTAAATGGGCTTGGGTCTTGTTTACTCTGTGTGTTTTTGTTGTTGTAATTTTGGTTTAGTCTGTGTTTGTTTAATTTTACCATTAAAAAAAGGAAAACAAATTTTTATGAAAATACTGCTGGAGACTTTTATATACCTCTACTTCTGTATAGTTTCCCTTCTCTCGATACCCAGTCTTATGAATTCACTAGTGGTACTAAATTATTAAACCTTTCATATGATTCTCTACAGATCTATTCATACTTTATCTTCAAATCTAATTCAAATGAAAAAATAAACAAATTCAAATAAACAAAGATTTATTGACATCTTTCTTTTCTCTCTTCATTTAAAACAGAAAGTTTCACTAGGTTTTGCTTTGTTTTGTGTTGTTTTCTGTTTTTTGTTTTGTTTTTTAGGTAAAATTATGCTCAAAGAAATTTCAAAAGCAAGATTGTCTCATGTTATCATTTTACAGTTAAAAAATGAAAAAAACAAAAAGAAAGAAAAAAAAAACAACAGAAGCAATCACTGCAGAACAAGGACTTCTGAAATTTAGATGTATCATGACACAATACAACACAGCAACTTGTAGTCACACCTTCAGAGGTCTGTACTATTCAGCCACAGAAGTGGCTGAACTATTCTCATTTAACCAGACCTCTCTTGCTCTTCAGAGAGGAAATACTGGGGATATTCTTACACTTCAGCATTTTCTCTGAAAAGATATCCCACGATCAAAATATAAGTAGACATCTGTACTAATACAAAAATTTCAGTGTTAGTAGTAAGCTTAATATTTGCAAAAGTTCTGATGGAATGAACTCAGAGTCTTTTCCAGTCAGATAAAAAGTGGATTAATCAGAAAGGTATAGCAGTTCTTTTTCCCCTAACATCCAAACTAACAACAGGATCTTTTCATTTAAAATAAATGTATTTGTAAGTGTACTTTCAGTTAAATGGGGTGGGTTGTATTTTAAAAAGAACATTTTCTTAATTTAAATGGACAAATCAATTTGTGCAGAAAAGTAACCCAAATTTTCAAGTTTCAGGGAGGAGCTGTAATTGAATTATGGCACATATTTCAAATACAACAACCTTTAGAAGATTGACCAGTCTCAATTATGCTGTTAATTCCTGAACATGTTCATATGAAAAAAGTCATAACAAGATACAAAGGTTTTGGAGACTGAGAGAGTGTTTCTGCACCTCGTATTGCACATGCTTTGCATTACAAGCAGGCAGAAAAGAAGAACTCTGCATTTTTGAGGAATATTTCTCTCATGGATATCAGTAGCAATAAGTACCATTAGAAACCTTCCTACAGAACATACATTTTAAATAGATAGATAGATAGATAGATAGATAAAGCTTTCCCTGATTTTGTTTGGAAGACATATCCAAAACTGGTTCAGCAATTTAAATCCAAAATTTATTTTTAATTTTTAAATTAAACATCATTAACCTCAATTGGACATAAGCTCAACTTCTGTAGTTCTTGCAGTCCTCATGTTGCCCAGGGGTTCAATCATTTTCATTTGCTTTCTTGTTTAAAGATTAAGCAGACCTCTGTTATTTTATAATTACAAGGTTCATACCACTTTCCAAATACAGTTACATGAAATGACATGTAGACAAAAAGTGATTTTTGTTGCCTTTATGGTGTTAATGCCAAGTATATTTTTTGTTGTTTCTTTTGTAGAACAAGCAATTTTGACTTTTTAAACCTGCTAAAAATGATTACACATACTCATACACTTCTAAAGTGGAATTGGATGGAAAATGACAAGGCACATTCCTAGAGGGTATTTTCCTATAGGAAGTTTACTACATGGAAAGGTGGAAACTGCCAATCAAGATCATACCTATCATGTCTCTTATCCTACATGAACTGAAGTAGTATACAGTTCCAGTTAGCAAATGTCACTTTTTCCTACTGCTAACTCTCCTGAACCTATTGAGTTTATCCTCCTTCTCCTTCAGAGAATTTCCAGGGCTCTTTCATGATCCAATGCAAAACCCCTGAATTAACTGCAATAGGTTATCCTTATTGTACTCTCTTGTGTGGATTAATTAGTACATTCTGGTTCTGTTCTAGTTTATGTTACCAAGTTACTATTCACATAAACTCTTATATTTTCTTGTACCTTTCTCTTGATTTGATCATTAATAAAATACATCCAGATCTTCAAAAGGAGTTCCTTCCCTAATATTCACTCTCAATATATACAAACATATTAATACTAGACTTTTAATAGTGTCTCGAAGCATTGTACTGTCACTTTGAGGTGGAAGACCTTTCACTGTCTAGTATGTCTCCTCTTTTTTTGAAGACTTCCTAGTAAAGGTTTGTTCCTGTCCTCAATTATTAGTTTATTAAAATATTCAAAGGACTTTTACTGATATATCACATATACTTGCTAAATTTGTTATCCTGCAAGAGACCTCCTATATTGAAGAAATATCTAAAAAAAACATTCTTAAATGGATTTGACTGCCATTGGAAGGGGAAAAAGATTTTAGTCCCAGAAAGGTTTTCAGCTCTGTTATAATAAAATGAATGCAACTGTCAGAGTCCTCTGAACTATAGAAAGAGTTTAGAAAAATCATTGCAATCTCAGCAGTATCTTTAACTTCCTTCAATGTTACCTCAGTTATACTTATATATACTAAATAAACAAATAAAAACTTTCTTGGTTTTTAACAGTTTGGTCTGGAATTTATGATGTAGTTAGAGAAATTCATATGAACATGGCACCGTAATGATGAATAGAGGAGTTTTATTAACATTTAGAATTCTGAACACAGCAAAGTAACACTAAAGATAAGAGCTTAGCCCGACAGGTAGCTGATACTGGTAATAGGTAGAGCAAACCATTAGCTGAAAATGTTTTTTTTCAAGCTTTTCAAGACCATTTATGGATCAAAATCTTCATCACATTTACTGTTTTTTCAAATTACAGGATTCATAATATTTCTTGTTTCACTGTTGGAAAATGGGGTAAAAGTGGCAGAGAACAGAGTGAATAAGTTTTTTCCTTTACTGCACAGTGTGGAAACTTTCCTCCTAAAAGTGGGGAGAGAACTGATTATTCATGCTCTTCTGTTTTCTTCACAGATTGAAATGTACTCTGCAGAAAAGAATTCCCATATCTTTACTGTGAAATTATTTATAAAAACTCCTCTTTCATCATTCTCCTCTTAGAATTCCCAATAAAGCAAGGTGAAGAGGTGCTATTATTGCTGATGTGTTTTCTTCATTCTCCTGTTCATTCCCATCCACTTTTGTCACTGGTCACTCAGTGCATTTGGGAAAGGGGATTTATTCTGGGGAAACCCAAGTGCATTTATTCTGTCTTCGTTATTCTGTCTTTGTTAATTATTCTCCATCCACACTCAGCAAAATGGGATTCAGTTCATGTGCCAAGAGATTCTATGTAATACAAAAATTACGATGATCACACTTATAACCTTCAATTAGCCAAGAAAGAAAATTATATTTATCAAAGTTTATATTTCATGTAAATTATGATGGCTGGCATAACTTGCCATCTTTATGTCTTTAAGGATGAAAAACTTCCATTGTTAACGATAAATGCTCTAGGATTATAATTCTTGCACTCATACTTTTCATTTCTGAATATTGGCACAACGTAAGCTGTCCTGCAGTCTTCTGGATTCTCTCTGTTATCTCTCAGATTTATTACAAATCAACATCATCAAGCCAGAGATATTATCAACCAGCGCTTTCCGTTCTTATCCACACATTCTCCCAGCTTGATAACTTCAAATGTTTATCCTCACCAGATGTTTTTTAACATTTTTTTTAGTTATTATTATACAATACCTATCAATGTAGACAACTGATATCTTAATTCTTTCCAAATGTAGGAACATTCCTGAACACTTTGGTTTTTTTTTAATTTTTTTTTTGAAACATCATAATTTTCTCTACTTAATGGAAGGAGACTCTATCCGAAGACTTTTGCTGCTCTAATGATCTTAAGAATTTTGATTTTATGAACTTTAGCAAAGAATATTTTGTTTCACTATCAACAGTCTACACTTAAAGATATCTGTTTTTATTGGCTGGAACATTATTCCACTTTTAAAGTTTTTTATACGCTATATTTACTTTTTGTTTTCTTTAATTTCACCATTATACAAATATTAGACATGAAGCCAAGCTGTCTCCTTTCTTCTTTTCAGAATTATATTTAGTTGCCCAGTAAACTATGAAGCATTGTGAATTTTATTCACATTGTCTTTTGTCCTCTTCTTAGGCTGTCATATTGATTCCTAACATCGTGTTTTCTGGTCTAGTTAGTATATACTGCCCTACTAGTGCCTAAAGTGGTTACCATCTTTAAAAAGGAATAACTCACAATTTAAATAATTTTATAAGGGGAATGATTGATATAATGTATAAAGTAAGACCACAGAGATATGAAGGAGTATCACCTATTAGTAGTAACAATATTAATTATCTATAAATCTTCTATACAATATTTGAACAAACATTTTTTCTACTATGGATATCCAAATTTTTTCTTGCTCAAGGCTAACAACTAAATAAATACTGGAACTGGTCCATCTCTAGTATTCTTGATCTGCTATTTCACAGTAGATTGTAAATTTCCAAGTGTTACAACACAGGGTGAGAAGAAGCACATTCTATGTGGCACAATTACATCAAAATAAATATGGAGCAGCTGTAGTAGTTATACGCTAGCCAAGCTGTTCAAAACTTAAAATGTTCTATGGAACAGAGCCCGTGTTTTTCTTTGATATCCTTAATCTATTTTTCTGATCCCCCAAAAATATATAGAAATAATGTAATTCATAGGGACATGTGCACGCATATTCTTAATGGTCTGCAAAAGCACTTCTGCAAGATGTCAAACTGTAAATTACAATCACTTTCTTGCAGATATTTATGAGGATATTTATCTTTACAGTAAATGAATAAGTGCACTAAAGATAATGGGACCCATTACTAAATCTATTCAATGTTTTCATATTGAAACTGTTGCAGTTTAACCCAGCAGGTAGCTAAGCACTTTGCTTATCCCCCAACCTCCCAGTGGGATGGGAGAAGAGAATCAGAAAAACAAAAACACCATGAAGTAGAACCCGTGGACGGGGATAAAAACTATTTACTAAGACAGAAAATGAAGATGGAAAAAAATATATATATTACATGTATGTATACATACACACAAGACTAACAACTGATCAACACCCAATTCCCAGCCAGTCCCCAAACAGCAGCTGCCCATCCAGCCAAAGCCCCACCAATTTTTGAGTTTTTTTTTTTTTTCCTAGTAACATTATAAGGTATCAAATATCCCTTTGGCCAGTGCTGGTTCCATCTCATTCCAACTCTTTGTGCCCCCTCAGCTCCCCTTACTGGTAGCACAGTACAGAAGCTGAGAAAATTGAAATGCTGGCTCTGTACATTGCTAATCAGCAACAGCTAAAACATCTGTGTATTATCACCACTGTTTTCCTCCTAAAGCCAAAACATAGCTACATACTAGACACTATGAAGAAAATCAACTCAGTCCCAGCTGAGACCTGGAATGAGATAGATATAATTTAATAATATTCCATAAAGAAATTATTACTGCTAATGGAATCTTCTTTTATACACAAGCATTCATATACAAGCATTTATAAATAGTGCTTTCTGATCTCTCTGTGTAGGACAATTCTTTCTAAATTCTGAAACACAGAATGGCTGAAAATTCAGGTGACTGCAACTACAAAGGCTGCTCTGACAGTAACGTCTCCTATTTTATCATACTGGTGCATGATGTCAGAGGTAAATATTGGTGGTATGGCAGTAGAGGCAAAACCTTCCTGCCCATATTCTGTTACATTTTTTTTGCCATGTACCAGATGCTAGCAGAAGGTAAGACTGAAAGAATGGTATCTGACATAGAAGAGCAAATGAAGCAAAGTTTCCATGTGGAAAAAAAACAGCCTTAATTGACATTTACTGATTTTTGCTGTACATTTATAGAGACCAAACAGTGACTGACAGCACAGTCCGGTGGCATGGAGTCTGTTTCACTGGTTGTGACAGTGACATGAAGGACAAACCACATTCTAGATGGCCGTGCCCAGCTGTCACACCCTTACATGAAGAGCAACTTGATCACTTCATCCACAGGAAATGGCAGATTACAGTCAGGAGATTGTATGGAGCTGAGTATTGGCTTCAGTGTGTTGGAAAAATGCCAGATCTACTCCAGGTGGGTGCCATAGATGTTCACACAGAACAGCAACATTATGTGCAAGCTTCTCAAAACATATTGAACCAATATGAGGTCCAAGGTGGTTGCTTCCTGAATGGCATCAGTAAAAGTGACAAGATGTGATGTCACTACTACAGGCCAGAGTCAAAATGACAGTCCACAGAGTGACAACATGAATTCCCCATGGAAGAAAAAGGTCAAAATGCAGATCTCAGCAGGCAAAATGATGTACACTGTCTTGTAGGACGGGAAAGGGGTGATCACCCTGGATTTCCTGGAACCCTGACAAACAATCTACTCAGTGCTACATTGTGATGCTGACTAAGCTGAATGCTTCCACTTCCACAGTCAAGCAAGAAAAGATGATAGCCTTTCTCTTGCAACACAGTAACACCAGGCCCCATGCTGGTGACAGTATTCAGGCTCTTTTTCATCGCTAGTAGAAATGCTTAATTAATGGAGGAGGTAGTTGTGTTGAAAAACTGTGGTATGTAACTGAGAATTTGCTCGCTCAGATAGCATTATTTGTTACGTATAAATAGCAGCTCTTTGTAGCTGTTGAAGTTTCCATGGAAATAAATATGAGGCATTATTTTCAAATGGATTTACGTATTCAACATGAAAACTGAGCAACTGGATTTCATCCAGTATATCAGCTCTCTCTATAGCTCTTTAGACTGCTGTCTTCAATTCCTCATATTAAGGTAATAGTATGTAGTAGGATTGCCCAGAATGGGATAAATAACTGACAACTCTGTTTATTAAACAAAGTGGAGCCTTTTATTACATTAGGAAGGAAAGAAACTTTTCATGACTGAGTCAGGAAAGCAAGAATTCCCCCAAAACTGGAAAAATGCATGTCAAAATCTACATGATGTTTGTAATGCACAAAAATACTTACAAAATATATCAGACATCCCATTTAAATGCATATGTATAATTTTCTGCCAGAATCTGTTCTAAGGTGATTTAAGATACACTTTCTTATGGTGATCTAAACAGGTTTGGTGATAGAGAGATCACAGGGGCAAAATAATCATGTTGCTCCTAACATGCAGACTACATCATGGTTTCAAAATATTTCTAATAAATTATTGACATTCTTGCCAAAATTAACATAATCATCTTAATGTAAAACCAAAGTTTGAGATTATTTCCACCTTTTCAATAGCTAACATGCACAAAATAGGAAGCCAAAAAAAAAAATTCACCATGGAAAAATATAAGTGTAAATATAAGACTTTAATAAAAGCTTATTATAACTTAAAAGCATAGAAGCATAAAAAATCCTTTAATAACACCTAAACTAATTAAACTATTACAGTTACAGTAATTCACCCTAATTTGGATGGGATCTCCTTTGAATCAGCAGTGAAATTTTACCCTAAATCTCCTCTTCCTAACACAAGCATATATGGAAAGGCTCAGGGAAACTAGCATACCAGTTTATAAACCAGGAACCTGCCTCAAGGTACATACTTCGCACAAATAAGTTTGTAATCCAATGGCCAACTCACTGGCTAAGGTAAATCAAGATAGTCCTGCAGGCATTCATGAAGGTAGAATCCTGCTACGTGTGCCCAGGTGTTGGTGAGGATCTCTAATTGCAGTCACAAAAAAGTGTCAAAAAGTCACAAAAAAGTGGCAAAAGTGTTCAGGAATCCCAGACAGACTTTCAGCACTGCCTACAACTTTGGTTAGTGAAGGTAAGGGAAAGTTTTGCCTCAATAACTTGCAGTGCTGTTTCGAAATGTTTATATTATGGGTGCCATGGTTTAACCCTTTAGGCAGCTCTGCATCACATCGCTCACTCCCTGTGCAGTGAGATGGGAAAGAGAATCAGAAAAATATGCAAATCTTACTCTTTGAGACAAAGACAAATTAATTTGACAGAAAAGGAAGGGAAAATAATAATAAAAGAATATATAAAATGAGATTTGCATAGTGCATTTACTCATCACTTACTGACCAACGCCCAGCCAATCCCACAGCAGCAGCCACCCTTGATAGCTCCCTGAGTATTATTATTCAGCATGACACATTATGGTAGTGAATATCACCTAGCAGCTTGGGCCAGCTCTCCTGACTGTATTCCCTGACAGCTCCTCATGGACACCCAGATCCTTGCTGTCAGGGCAACATAAGAAGTAATAAAGTCCTTTGCTCTGTGTAAACACTACTCAGCAACAACTAAAACATCAGCATGTCGTCAACACTGTTCTCATCCTAAACTCAAAATACAGTACCATACCAGATACTAGGAAGAAAAGCATATCCCAGCTGAAACAAGGACAATGGATTAATGTAAAAACTCACCCAGCCTCTCTTCTCTACAACAGAACTTCAAATTGAGAATCACTTTTAACTATATATCATACAATGCAGAGAATCATCTAACTAAGATACCCACATCTTACCTAGGATGATGTTACCCTGAGTGGGAAGATGAGATCTGAACTTCACCTACTACTGTGATCTGGATTTGGAGGTGTTTTTCCTATGTGAAGCCTTTCTTGGTCTAAACAATACTGATTTTAAAATAAAAATAATACCTAATTCCCTTGGAGTACATACCCCATTACAAAAGGAGTGCATACAGCATATGAACAAATGTAAGCACACATTTATAAACAAGTATTGAAATAACAATTTATCTGGCAAATTGAATTTTCACAGTAATATACCTTTCTTTATGAAAAGTCGTATATTTTAACTATGAGCCTGGAGGATAACTCTTCTTTTCTCATTTCAGGCGTATTATAGTACACAAAATGTAATTCTTAGCATATCATCTTAATTTGGAAGTGTTAGTGAGACTCGTCAAGAGAATAACTAGTACCATGCTACTTTTACAAAGTATGACAGTAAAGGGTCATACAAATACCTATAAAAATGAGTATTTTTACATGGACAATTAATTTTCTTAACAAAAGACTTTTTCACTAGGTAGTGCATCCATGAAAACTTCTGTATCCTGCTATAAAAACAATTCTCTTTTTATGGGAGTGCAGTGATTCTTCTTTTTCCCAGTGGGGTTTGAATTAGTGTAGCAAAATTTAGTTTACCCAGAACAGCTGCAGCCTGCACCTGTGCCGTATTTCAGAAAATCATTAAGAGTTGAGTATTATTTCTTCATTGCCATGTATGGGGGAAAACAAATTAGCAGAAAGAGGTTAGTGAAACCTAATGGATAAGAAAATAATGCAATATTAGTTTGAAGAGGAATATTTATTTTCTGAGGTATGTAACTGCAAGCATGAATGAATAAAGTTTAAAGAATAAAAAAAATGCATTTTCCACTCTTCCTTCTGAACCGAAACAGCACTGAAGCTGGATACTGAATGGTTGATACTTTCTTTTTTTTGATAATTTTTTTACAATTTCTTTCAAAGTGAATTTTTAACCACAATTTTTATTGCTGTTTTTTGTTGTCTTAAGTTTTTATCATATTTTGTTTGTTGTTGTTTGTTTTTGTAATTAATGACATAGGCTTTCACTTCAGTCATGACTTTAGAGGTAGAGAAGTCTGATGTATGGTGATTCAGACAGTGGATGCTATAAGCTCCTGCAGAAGTGATCTTATAGACGTCAACACTCAGTGAATGGGACAGGGGAGGACACAAGAAAAATTCAAAGCTTAACCTTGGCAGACCTTTATGTTCCAAACCTATATTTGAGTCATGGTGAGACCAAAACATTCATTATACTTAGGGAGTTGTATTGTATATTGTAATGCCTGCAGAGGTTGCATTCACCCTGGGCGCTCCCACAGCACAAAAAACACAAGGTTAGGAAGAGCAGAGAATGAGAAACAAATACACTCTTATCTCTCTCTCCTGCAAGCTAATTCATGCTTATTTCCTCTCAAACTTGTTTAATTAGTGATACTATTTGATAACACAAGCTGCACATCAGAAATCCAATACTCCCTGAATTCCCAGCCTCCCTTTTGGTGAAAAAAACCTTAGCATATGACCAAAATTTTCTAACAGAATTCTTGTAACTGCATTTGTGGCACTTTAACATTTGTTATAGACAGAAAAAATGAATCAAATATACTTCCACATATTTTTAAAGAGCTCTATAGCAATTTGCCCAGAAAATAAATATAACAACTCCATCTCAGTATTTTTAAAGTAAATAAATAAATAATAGAATGTCTTCTCATTAAAAGCATATACATTAACAATTTTTGCTACTCAAATAGCTACAAAGAAATCAATTAAGATAAAACATAAAAAGAATGAATGTTATTAAAGACTGTCACTAAGCTTGACAAGTTAATGAGGGTTAGATTACGAGAGTATTATTGTTATAGCAGAGTATTATATTCCACTCAGATTCTCCTCTTGACTTCATAGACAAAACTCGCTCAGAAATCTGTGCCAACTATTGCATTATGTTAATGGGACCCTGACACATGAAACAAGGCAACGCAGGCTTGTTAACCTACCACACAAGAAAGAGATGTTATTGCTAAAGATTCAGAAAGGACAGTAGACAGTTGGTTCTGTGCTTTCTTTTCTTTTCATACAAGAGAAAAAGGCAAAATGACAAAATTATCACAGTCAATGCCAGTTAAATATGTTTTGTACTCCAGCAAGAGGTACCCCTGTTTTTTCACCTGACCAGACAGGCACAATGCTTTTTGAACAGAACACCTGAAAGTGCTAGTTTGATTAGGGTTAGCACAAACCAACTAAAATTACTTGAGCTTTTCCTTAAAACTACAGCTGTGACATCACTTATTTGGTTTCATACAGTCATCCTGTGATTAACGCACTCCCCTCAAATGCAGAAATTTTCATTGAAACATTTTAAGCCTGAAGGAGTTAACAGGTACTATCTAGGTACCAGGAACTATAAGCATGAATGTTCTAGCCTAAGATCCACAAAACAAACAAAGCACTTACCTCAGAAGCAGGTATGTGGGAAGTAATTACAACACCCTGGCACATAGTACTAAACAAGAAAGGAAAACATACCCAGACTTGACCCTGTAGCAGGTAAGCACTGGGCATGCACAGAGAATGCAGGTGAGTTAGATTGACAGTTAACTGATTTAATTGCTATAGACACTCTCAGCTCTCTTTTTTCACCTGTGGTATATTCAGATTTCTCTTTGGTTATGCATCATCTGTAACTGAGATATTTGTTCTTTTCTTGAGCTAGCATTCAGCTGAAGAGCTTCATTCTGATCACATTTTCATTTGACTACTTAAGAAGAGAAAGGATTACAAAGAAATCAGCCCCTCAGAATCAAGAGCTGAGAGATTTAACTTTACATATCATACTGGGGCTCTACTAAGATTTGTTGCTCCAGAATGACTCCCTAACACTGTCACTATGTCACTGGCACAGAAGAAAGAATCTAGTCTAGCTGTTGTTATTATATTTTTGTCTTGTTTTACTTTTGTTCATCACCTGCATCTGTTTGTAGCTATTGTTAGAGGGATAGTCTGTTTTTCATAGTGATATTTTACAGTCTCTTTTCTCCTGTGATATGCTTTCCCAGCATATGATTTCTCTGCAGTATTATTAATTAATAATTTATTTTATATGCCTCTGCTTCAATTTACTCTTCCTGGCTTATCCAAGTCATTAACCCTAATTTCCTTACCCTGGCAGATATTTTGCTTTGCCCCTCTCCCAAGTACTGTACCTATTTGAATGGCTGTTCCCTCCCCCCTCATGCCTGGTTATTCTCCCTGTCTCTCCTTTTTTCCTCAAATACAAGTGGGCCTTTGTTGCCTTGTCATAGTTGAAATCAAGGGACTTAAGCCAATTTCTTCAATCCTTAATCATTGACATACAGGATGGTCACTTGATTAAGGACTGTGAACTTAAGATCTATAATATCTGACAGTACACAGGAAGCTTCCCTTTATCTAAAAAGAAAGTTATTCTTCCAGTTAATGTGACTCTTTCCTCATTTTAAAATAAAATATTAGAAAACATTTTGAATATGTATTAAAACTATGCATTTTTCCTCCCCTCCTCTGTGATTTTAAAACCCAGTAGTAGGAAGAAAATACCTATTTTTTCCAAAATCATTCAAAGCTTTAAAAATTAGGTATATGTTTATTGTTTTCCTTTACAACTATATTGTACTATATGATACAATACAAGAAGAGAGTGATTCCTCACTGGAAAATATTCTTTTTTTTCTTTTTTTAGTAAATGTATATTAATATAGATTAGAGAGAGAAAGAGAGTTAGAACTGGAGAAAAACTTTGGTAAATGAATATCATCTAACTTAGGTAAAGGCAATTATTAATGGGGAGAAATGACTACACTACACTGAGCGAAGATTTATGAATGGAATTGTATGTATGGCAAAACTAATTTCACCTGCTTTTGTAGGAGAGCTTGGACTTTCAAGCTGCGTCTGGGCAAAGAGCCATTTTGAAAGGCTTTTAAATCATGTCAGCAGAATGCAAATCAAGAAAAATGTGAACCAGTGGTATACCAGGAAAAGCAAATGTTGAGGCTTTGTGCAATATTCCATTTTATCACAACACAGTAATATTTTTCACTTCCCCATAGTATTTCAGAATGATAGCCCATTGCATGTGAACTTTTCCTATGCACTGTAGACTGATCAGCTTTGCCTTGGCAGCAGCATTTGTTTAATCAGCCTGCACTGACATTTTGTGAAAGACACTCATGCCACAGTGTCCAGGGAGTGTGGCCTCTCTGGATTTCATCCTTGTTTGATCATTGCTCAGATGTGACCCCCGCCCCACTACTCCTTAAGCTATGCTCTGTGTTTTTTTTCTGATGGTATTTAAGCTGACATAGCAGCTGAAATGACAAGCTAACAAAGCTGCAAAGCCCCTCTGCTTGCAGCCAGCCTCATCCTTGACAGTTTGACCTTGTCCTGCTAATTTTAACTGTCATGCCAATTGGATTTTAGAGGTAAAGCACAGATGAAATCATTAATACAGAAATGTTGTTCATTTCTTATGTCTGTGCTTCAGTTTACAGGGAGAAAACACAAAAAGAAATCATGCTATCCGGTAGAGTTTGAGGACGTGGAGGTTATTCTGGCAATAGATGTATTCACACTGGTTAAGTTCTAGACTGAAATCAGCTTATCAGACTGAAAATATTAAATCAAGGTCTTCTGTATTAAAAAATGATAATTGTAGTGTTATCAATAACAGCAGCTTCTACAAACCTCTCTGATGACTGAAAATATACACTTCAATTTGCCTTTGATAAACAATATACAAAATACATTTTTTTCATGAAGTTTCTTCTGTGAATATTGAAAGTTAATATGAACATCGTCTGTTTCTACCCATTCATACAGTTTCCCAGTAGTACCTCTCATAGCTGATTTTGTCTGCAGACTGCTATATCCATTTAAATATGTCTTATATACATTTAGATATTCAAAATTCAGTAACTTTTTTTATTTCCTTGATTCTGACTTTCGAAAGAGCAATAAAAAGCTGAGTTTCAGATTGGCAGATGAAAATTGGAATATAAGTACAATTTATTCCTTGTTAAGCTTACTATTCTCAGGGAATTCACTAATTCTGTGCCATCTAACATGAAAGTGTCATTTGAGATCCTGTTACCAGAAGAAACAGGAAAATCTCTATGGCAGTAAGTGAGATTAGACAGGAAGAAAAGAGGAGAAAAATTAATGTGAAAAAGAAAGTAATCACATTTCTCTACATTCTGCTCTGTTTCAGCTGCCAATTTCTTCTAATTAATCTGCTGAGCAAAGTTTATTATTTATGAAAAAAATCTATCCTATATAATTGGGACTTCCATAGGAAAGTTTCTGGTTTTACAAGAACTAGAAAATCTCCTGTACCTGTTATAATGTTTAGATGATTTCACTGGGAACTAGAAAAGGTGGATTTTTTTGACAGTTTCTTTTAGAATAACAATTGACCAAATGTAATTGTCTTCCTCTGGGCTGTGCTCTCATTGAATTTCTGTTTACAAATGGTCTTTTGCTCCTCAATAAAATATATAACATAAATAAAAACAAAAGCCTTCCCAGTGCCTTCACGTCTTTCCCCATCTGTCTAGAGAGCTGTCTTCTCAATCAGTGACCAACACTTCAACGTATTTTTGAAGATACAAGTACTGTACTAGCTGTATGGTCTAGCAATTGTAGGCTCAGTGGATATAAAAGACATTCAGCATTTATCTACGTGATGGTAATAATATTCAATTCAGATGTGAGCTTTTAGTAAAGGGGTTACCATTGTGTTATTCGTACAATTTCCTGACTCCCTGCAGGAGTCCCTTGAATTTCTTAACTATGGAAATTAGAAAAAATGATTCAACCAAAGAACAAGTGTTCTGTTCTCTTTCAGAAATTCTTTTTAAATATACCTTCAATGCCTGGATTTAGGTATTTATGGTAGAATTCTATAGATAAATACATCATATAAATAATAGTTTTGAAAGTGGCAAAGATAGAAAGACAGAAAAAATATGGCAAATGATATCTTTAAAAGTACTATTTTTAAAAGGCTGGTTTTTGTGCTAGCTGATTCCTTTCTTTCAGTGTGTAAATTAAGTATCTATTATTCTTCCTTAACTCCATTGAATTTGTAACTACTAATGTCAAAAGGCTTGCAGAGATACAATACTGATGCAAGGAAGACAAGAATGAGACTCACATTTTTCTGTCCGTACAAAAAGGCAATCTAAGTGATTAAAAAAGTTGTTGTTGATCATACTTCAATCCTGAGATACAGCTGAAGAAGAAATTGCTACCCACTTGAGCTAAAAGATGTAATTCTGTGGATGGTTCGAATAGCTCTTTCTTTCGTTTTGGCATTCTTGTAAGTAGAAGACCAGAAAGAATAAAGAAAATCAAGCTATTTTTATTTTCTATCATGACTTATTTTTATGCAGAACAACACACTTCAACAAAATGTAAGAGTTTTCCAACATAACAAAATGTATCCATGAAAACTGCATATATATTTTACTTTGAGTGATAAAACTGTGGAGATGTTATCCTAGTTACAGTAACTAGAAGGATTGATTGTGAAATTCCCCAGAACCTCAGATAAGGTTACTAAGATCAGTTCTGAGTGTGATTTAACTTGTGAAAAGAGGATACTGACTTCTTTTTTTGTTGTTGTTTTTTTCCTTGGATTTTTGTTTTGTTTTGGTTGTATTGTTTTGGTTGGTTCTTTGTTTTAGATGTTCACTATCCTTGAGAATGTCATGAATCTCCTTTTAAATATGTCATGACTGACATAGCTTAGAGCACTGCACAACTGCTGAATTAAGTCTCAGTTCTTGAAAGTGTCATAATATGTATAACTAGCATACCCATCTATATACACAATTAGTCTAATGTAGTCAAGAAGCTACTCTCAATGATATTTGAAAAGCCATAGAAGTCAGGTAAAGTCTCTGGTGACTGGAAAAAAGACAATGTCACACCATTTTTAGGAACGGGATAAAGGACAACCCAGGGAAATACCAGTCTTTCAGCCTTACCACTATGTCAGGGAACATCAGGGAACAGATCCTCCTGGAAGCTGCTCTCAGGGATGTGAAAAAAATGGAGGTGGTATGGAACAAACCAGTGCAGCTTCACCAAGGGCAAGTCCTGCCTGACTGAAATAGTGACCTTCTATGATGGTGTAACTGTGTAAGTGGACAAGTGGAGAGCTGCTGATGTCATCTATCTGGACTGAAGTAAGGCCTTTGAGACAGTACCCCACAACATCCTTCTCTCAAAGTTAGAAAGATATGTATTTGATAGGTGGACTGTTTGATGGACGAGAAACTAGTTGCAAGATCATATCCAGAGAGTGATGGACAGTGGTTCACTGTCTGGATGGAGATCAGTGATGAACTGCATCCCTCAGCGGTCAGTACTGGGATTGGTATTCTGTTACATCATCAGCAAGGTTGTGGATTATACCATGCCATATGGTGCAGTCAGCACACCTCGGGGATGGGGTGCAATCAAGACAGACCTAGATAGGCTTGTGCAGTAAGCACAGGGGAGCCTCATGAGGTTCAACAAATCCAAGTGCAAGATCTCGCACCTGGATCACAGTGACCCACTAGAATCGTAGAATGGCTTGGATTGGAAGGGACCTCAAATATCATCAAGTTCCAACCTCCCCTGCAACCTCACTCTATCAAAGCAAGCTGCGGAATGAAAGGACTGAGCATAGCCCTGGCAAAAAGGACTTGAAGTTACTGGTAACCTTTAAAGGTCATATATGAAACACACAAGATAACTATCAGACACATTTGCAGCACTAAGACTTGCTGGCAGGAAAAAAACAGAACTGGAAATCAATGAAAGATAAGATTTTAATTCAGAAATTATCACCTATTTTCTACCCCTCCCCTCATTTTTTTTTTTCTAACAGTGTGGAAGGTTTGTGGGCTGGTTCGGCCCGGTTCCGCGACAACTAAGGAGGGAGGCCCACAGGCCCACACCCCGGACAAGGGGAAGGGGGAAAGGGAAAAGGGAGATGAGCCCCGAAAAAGAAACAAAACGGCGGCAACGATCTGAGGAGGAAAAGCTAATTTACTAAATAAGATATTAGGAAGTAAAATAACACAATATAATACAATACAATTGGAACTGAGCCCAATGAATCAAACAAAATGGGCAAGAGAGAGAGTGTCCGATAAACCGAAGGCCTTACGCTAGCGTTGAAGGCGATACGGCAGCGAGCACCCACTGCTGAGTAGATCCCAGAGGAAAAAGAGAGTGTCCCGTGACCGCAGACCGTTTTTATCTTTTTTCCCTTAGAGCGGAAAACACGTAAAAGTACAAAGCATCGCAAAGTCCTCTGGGGAATGTAGTTCTCCCTCTCTTCTGAAACAGGCATATCCATAACTATTGATGATCCACAGAGATGTAGCATTAACTCTCTAACTCCCAATACACCACGTGATGTTATGATGTGGAATATCAACAATACAACAAAAAATCATAAACCCATGACAAACAGTAAACAACATTTCAGATTTTCAGGTGGCACAAATAGCAATATTTCAAAATAGCAATATTGTTAGTATGATATGGACATAAGTTTAGTCATGCCTGCTATACAACACACCTGTCTCTGCAAGAATACAGAATGGAAAGAAGATTTAAAATAAATTTGAGAAGAAATCATTCAATTTATTCCACAGAATCGAAGCTACAATGATCAAGGGATATGCTTTTGTTACCTATCCATTTTCAGCTCTACTGTTGCTGTTACAATAGGCAAAAAGTAGCCCACCAATCACAAGTATCATCACACTTCAGTTTTCATTTCAAAACTTTTATTTTTTTATTCTACAGTAACTCATATACTACTTATTACTTAAACATAATTACAGTTATTTAATTCCCTTTCAGAGAGTTTAGGTGGGAGGAGTCATTATAGCAGTAATAAGGAAACTTTGAAGTATATATTAAGCATTTAACAGAATATAACAATCATATGCTGACAATTGACTGTGTTATACCGCTATAATATTGAGACATTAAAGCATTGGGATAATTCTTCTGTACAATAGTACAAGAGAAAATTTTAAAGGGAAACTTAAGGCAGTTGCAAGTTTTAGAAAGATATTCTTTTTGCGCCGCAAGGATACAGAAGTACCATTATTGTTTCATCCTGAAATAAGATTACCATTAACACAGAATTATTTTTGTTTTAACTGCTTTGTTGGTCCATTGCCTATGTGAGAGAAAATTGACAGAATTTCTATGAAATGATGTAGAACAGTTTTGTCTGATATTTGCGTGGAGATGCCAATCTAGAATTAGGTGGTAACTTTAAGTTTTATCAGATTCTAACGATATCAACTCACCTATTAGCAAAATATGAGTTTATAGCTCTAAGTTAATAAGGGTTAGTATACAAAGTAAGCCAATTTCTTTCTGTGATACCACACATTAGAGAGTTCTTGTAACCTTAGTTCCTGTCCCTAAAATAAATTTATTATCCAACAACATTCTTAACAAATGTTCAATTTCTGAACTTACTGATTAATCCATCCTATCTTATACTGTAGAGATAATCCGGATGCCTGTTCAGGACTTTCTGTTCTCTGAAAATAACCTGGTATGGGCAGATTTCATGCTTATTATATTGGCTCTAATTTTCTTTGAAAAACACTTCATAGATATCTGAATAGTTCAACAAATTGAGCTCTCTGCTGTATTTAATTTTTCTAACCAAACCTACAAGAGCAAATGGTGAAGTAGGAATTAAAATACATTGGAACTAAAGCCTCTATAACTTGCATTAAAAAAGTACTAAATAGAAGGGATTTCTTTTAAATTACTTTGAAAATGGTGCGTTTTTTTTCATAATAGCATCCTGAGGTGAGCTTTTCTAAAGCCTATCCCTAGTAGATTTTCAGTGTATTTTATTTAACAATAAATAACTACCTAAAGGAATTAAATGAGATATCTGTTAACAATTGGCAGTATCCTTCTAAGAAACTTCCATGGGCCACCTACAAGAATAAATCCTTTCCAACTTCAGAATTCTGGTTTTTGTTTTTTGTTTGTTTGTTTGTTCATTTGTTTTGGAGATTTATAACTGCTTCTCTATGAAGCAGAATAGTAAAAAAAAAAGTACTAATTGTAACATCTTTTGAATAGTATAGCTGTAGAATATATTCATAAGCAGAATAAGAACAAAATAGTAATGCTGTCTATGCACACAAAAGCAGCTCCTTACTATCATCACATGCTGACACATGCTGAACTGAAAAAAAAAAAAACCCTATTAGCAGTCATATTCCAAAAATAGATTTACCACAACATTCTTCTAACTAGCCATGAACTTTCAAGGAGTTGAATTGTTTTTTTTGTTTTTTTTTTTTTTGTTTGTTTTATTCTTTAATTCTTTCTTTTTCTGATACAAGTTAAAATTGGAAAAATTCCCCATTTTCAGTTGCTGGAAAAAGGAAAAAGAGGTAAATTTAACACTGGTAGTCACCAGACTGCACTGCTTCACTGCAGGAAAACTGCATCATTTATAGAGATCGCGTTAGAGGTGTTATAACAACAAAGGTAAAAGTTATGTATGAACCTGGATCGATAGAATTAGAAACTTACTAAACGTTATTCTAGTTAATAAACATGATAAAAACACAGGTAAAATAGGGTGACAAATTCAGGGGAAGAAGACTATACTGTATCTTCTAGTATTTACAATAAGGGATGCAGCTTTCAATAAAGAACTAGAGAAACCTGAGTGGTTGTGAAAGATTATGTAAAGAAAAAACTATCAGTATTTAGAGCATATTCAGAATTTTCTTCAAGATTAGTAACAGTGGGTTCATTCCTCTCCACCACTGACTCACCAGTGAAAATGTATATTAAACTAGAAGATAGTGGCAAACATGCAAACACTGTGTTACTCCACTTGAACTATAATGTGAAACTTCTTATTTCCTCATGCAAAGATACTCCGCTCTGAAGTCAGGGCCTGTAGTCTCATCTTTATGTTTTCAGAAATTCTCATTTATTATAATTCTGAAACCTTGTCTCAGCATTTCTGCCTGTCCAATTCTGTAATGGGTCTGTTTTCTCAAGTGTGAGGGCACTGAATTAATTTAATTATTAATTTTCATAAGTAACTGTTACTGTAAGATGGTTTTAATTAATACTATAAGCAAGAGTTTTCTAATTCACCCTATCAGTGGATGTTATTCCAAAATTGCTCCTGTCACTAGATAGCCAAAAGGATTAAAGCAAGGACAAAGAGAAAAGAGGAGCAGAAGAACTTTAAATGGCAATTTTGGTTACTATATGTCAGTATGCATTTTTCTATACATATTTTGATCCTTGGTCACTTTGTGAGGACCAGCACCTTGTGGTGGATTGACCTCGGTCATCTTCCAGATACCCATCCATCTGCTCTGCCACTCCCATTCCTTGAAAAGGAGGGGAGAAAACACAATGGAAAAGCCTGTGGGTCAGGATTAAGACAGATCAATCAGAAATTATCATCATGAGCAAAACAGCTTGACCTGGTGAAGTCTACTTTAATTTACTGCCAATTAAATTAAATTTGGATAATAAGAAAAAAAAGAACAAAAACTAAAGCACCTTTTTCCCCTCAATTCCTTTTTCCCAGGCTCCACTTCATAAGTTTACTCCCAACTCTGATTCCTCTCCACTCCAGTAGTGAGCAGGATGGGTAATGGGGGTTGTGGTTAATATGGTTGTAATATTTCACCTGTGTCACTCTTTCCTCCTCACATTTTTCACCTACTCCATATGGCATCCTTCATGAGCTGCAGCACGGATATCCACACTGATGTGATATTCATGGGCTGCAGTGTGACACATACTCCACCAAGGTTTCCATGAAATGAAAGCTGCAAGGAAATCTCTGCTCTGATGTCTGGAGCACCTCCACCTCTTCTGTTCTTGCTATTCACAGCTACTTTTTTTTTTTTTTCATAACTTTTTCCTCATACCTCAGTGCCATGTTAAGTTTTTTCTTTTTGTAAATACTTTGCCCTAGGATGCCCCCAATTTTTCTGCTTGTCCCAGTAGTGGGGTCATTGGCGCCAGCTGGAACTGGCTTTGCTTGGCACAGCACAGCCTCAGTCTCTCCAGACAGAGGAGTCCTGCAGCATCACCACTGTCAACACCTTCACATTAGTTCTATATCCAATACATACACACATCTCATTCACAGTCTCCAACTTTAATCTCATGCATTGCATATATTTGAACATTGGCAGTGCATAACAAATAATAAGCACAAAAACTGCAACACACAAACCTGATTAACATGGCAGGAACAATCTCCAAGTACTCTATTCCTTGTTAGAGCTGGCAAGGTATATGGAGAAAGAGCTATGACTGAGTTATTCTTAAGATAATTATTTTTCAATATCACATGTTTTGACACTAAGTTCAAAAATCCAAGCAGCAAACCAATGATTAATCTCTCTTTTGACAGTATTATGTATTTTGTGAGGTATAAATTTCTATAAGAGCTAAAAGAGAAAAAAATTATTCCCTTTAAGTAAAACAGAAAGCAATTAGAGCTGCAGCAAATGAAAAAGTACTGAAGCAGTAGAAACCATGATCTAATTAAGGTTTATAATTAGAAATAAATTGAGATTGAAAAGAGGAAAAAACATCAGGATGCTTAATGTCAGAAGGAAATAGTTGCCAGATTGTTTAATATATTCTCAAGGGTGAACAGGCTATTGAGAAAAGATGATAAAGTAACGTATGGACAATGCAGCTGAACACTGCATAAAACTGAAACAAAATAGTAGAGGGGAGTACACTGAAGTTTTGTAACTTGAAATATAAATATGAATAACTGTATTAAAAGAAATAAAGTACATTCAAAACAATGATGGAAAAATAGTGAAGAAAAGCAATTCAGAAACTAGAAATTGAGGACTAAAGAAGAAATTTCAGTCCAATAAAGACAGGACACATGATGAGGAAAATCCAGTGATGAGTGGAAATCAGAAATTAAAAGAGCTTTCTGAAAGATCTCTGCTGGATTCAGTAATTAGTTTTATACTAAATTAATATATTTGTCCTAATATACTGAAGTTTTAGGCTCCTTATTTCTGAATGCTTATATTCAGGGACAGATGAAGATAAGGATGTTCTCCTAACTTTTAAATTTCAGTTTAGAGTAAATTTCTTAAGCTTTAATATCTTTCTAAATTTATTTTGAAATCAAAGGTATTATCCAAGGGAGAAGATTTAGGAATAAATACAAAATTTCAAAACAAAACAAAACAAAAAAGACTACTACACAGCTGGGTGAGGTTTTCTAAGAAATGCTTTTCCCTTTTGCATTGCCAAGTGCTTACAATCACTGTTCTGTCGGAAGGTAACAATGTTATTGAAATGATTGGGTAACTAGGCAAGCTGACCATCTCAGCCATCTAGGCTGACAATCTTGGAAAGTCTTGATCTTTCTAGAACCATGTAGATCTACTTGCCTATGTTGCCTAGCAGAATCCTAATTCCTGCATGGCTAGCTATGTTTATAGATCTTTATTTGTTTATCTAGTAAACCATGAAATCCATGATCAGAAAAATTCTGCATACTTATAAGAGAAATAAGTTATGTTCTGAAGTGACTAAAATGAAAGACAAAATTGATTATTTAGTGAGAAGTGCCTGACACAGACTACAAACAGACAGCATAGCTGAGAGGAAGTACTTCATGTGGCTAATACTAGACAACAGTATATCTAAGACTTGGGCCAAATGAGATGCAAGTGCATTGCAGACGTGCCCAGTGAGACAGCAGATAAAACAGTCATTAAGAGATCTGGGACACGAGGTAGGAGCTTAAAACTGTACAATTAGTGTAAGTTCTTAACATTTTTATGAGTTTGTGAGAGGTTAGTCTCTTAGCCACTTCCAGATACGAGACCAAAAAAAAACAACAAAAAAAAACAAAAAAAACCCAATAACTTAGCAGTTCTTCTCTACAATATTAAAAATAAACTTTTTTTTTTTCGTTTGATTTATATATGTAAAGACTATATTAAACAGACTGATATAGAAACATGAAGATCAGGTGGTTACCCTTTCTAACTTAGGAAACAAGATCTGCTTCTCTTATGATGAGATTAGGACTATGTTCCCCAATAGGATTAAAAGCATTTATTTGACTGATTAACCTTCCTACACTTTGTTCTCCACTAATGAGAGAACAAAGAGAGAATGTTTAACCTCTTATCTCTCAAATGTCTTAAGGTAATCAAATTCAGTGTAACAGATTTCCTCAAAGTGATATTAATTGCAGGCTTAAGTCATGACTTGGAAATTTTCTTGAGAGATAATTTCATAGACACAGAATTTAAGACCAGGCAAGACCATGCGATTAATTGAATTTTACTTTCTGTGTAGCACAAACCATAGATCCTGTGAAGCATATAACAAGAAAATACTTATAGTCACCTTAGTGCATATGCATTTAAAACATCAAAACTTGAGTTGAAACTGTAAACAAATACATGCAATTCTTTAAAAAGTTACTTTTATCTCAAATGTATCTTACATCCAGCTTATTTTCATTATGGTATTTCTCCAATAAAGCGCTTCATTGAACAGAAATCTTGTCTTCATGTGGGTTCCTTTAAACATCCTTGTTACATAGAGAGTGCTGGGAATGCCTCCTACTGTTAAGGCAATGTGATTCTTTCTATCAAAAAAGCATGGTAACGTTTACCTCTGTGTTTGTCTAAAGTTATCCGTTTTGCATAGGATACATCTGACTCAGGGTTAAAAGTTTAGGGAAAGTTCAGATTTTCCTGAAAAAGTATGCAACAAAATGAATGATGTTCCACTGTGTAATAAGTTTGGCATTTTGCATCACACTGCAGAAGGCAGCTTAATCACGTTGTATTACTGAATGAGGTGAGGATATGAGGAACAAAAGAGAGAGCCGTGTGGCAAATAGTCATGGTACGATCAAATAGTTCTTACGGGGAAAGAACTCTGGAGATCAACATTTCTAAGCTCCCCTCTCAATCAAGGTTACTTGAAGTAGGTTGCTAAGCCCCATGACCAGTCTTAAAGGATGCAGTTATTTCACATGTGGTTACTAATGTTATAGTCTTGGCTTTCTGAGAATATGAAGATTAAATGCATTGATGCCCAGTATTTCTAAATGAGCTGAAGACAGCAAGCACATATCATACTATAAATGAACAACATCATCCTAAAAACATCAGGACACTGAACCACTCAAACTACTTTGAAGTCTCATTTGTCTTAAAAAGGTACCATCCACTTTTTTTTTTTTTTCACAGGGTTCTGAAATTAAATAAACTTAGTCAAGCACTCATACACTACTGTGATGAGTTATAAAGACATATGTTTCCTTAATATTAATTCCATTTTGAGTATGGGGCTTGAATAATCTGCAATAATGAGACAATATGGAAAAAGCAAAATATTTCTTTATGAATAGAGTGTACTTATTTAATTTACTTAATTAGCCTTTGAAACAAATTCTGAGGGGAGAAAACATAAATTACAATTTAATCCATAACTGAATGAGCATGTAGCTGGGAACTCAACTAAATTCACTCAGAAGAAAATCTTCATATTGATGTTTTCCCTTAAGTGTTTTCAGGAAAAGGGTTTTGGGTTTCACTGGCTTTTAAAGTTTAGCAGCTTTATAGAAGACAAATATTTCTTCTAAATGTTTTCTCTTTTCAATTTTGCAACAGACTGTTGAAGCCTAGACACCAGAAATGTCCAAAACATCACAAAAATATGTCCTTCCTATTTTTTTATCCCTCTGTGAAATATGAAATAATTTCCAAGAAAAGTTTAACTTTGAAGTTTGGAGGTTCAGCAATAAAAAAAAAAAAGTATTCTAATATATTCTAATATTCACTTCATTTAGAGTGATTTTTTCCTGTTCATAAATAATCCCTAATATGCAAAATGCAAGTCCAAGGAATAAAACAAAAAATACAATATTAAATGTGTGTCAAACAAAACCCCTTAATTAACCAGATCTCTAAAAATAAACTTTTTTCGGTAATGTCTGTCACTTTTTGCAATACAGTAAATTGATTCTTCAAATCATACTGAAGAAACAATGAAAGACTTTAAGCATGTGAGAGAGCCTCCAGCTTTCAAGGGTTGTTTGTTTGTTTGCTTTGGTTTGTTTTTACTGAGACACTTGAGAAGCTACAAAGCAATTTTTTTGCTAGAAATTTGGTGAATACTGGTGAAAGAAAGTTTTACTAAAGTAAAAGAATGTGACCTCTTCCAGGATTCAATAAGTCCCAAATTTTCTTCTTTATTCAACTACAGAATTATTTTCTTTCTCTTCGTTAGCCCTAAAGAACATTCATTTTCCCAAATGGAAGGTCTTTATTTCTCAGATTTCTCTTCCTGCCCTCTTCAGTGACAACTTTAGAAGAAAATGAAAGAAGTGGACACCTTCAGGTGGGAGAAATGGACACGAGTTTACAAACATAAAAAAAATAATTATTCACCAAAGATAAATCACTACCATAGTGATGAGTCTGGAGTTTTTTCGTAAAGAGGTAAAAGTTAATGGAACAGTCTTTCCATTTCTTTCCTTTCGCCACTTTTCCAGTATCTTCTGTTATTTACATCAGCCTTAACATATTTCCTCTCTTATAAAAATTCTTATTCTCACTTGGCTCTTCCCACCCCAAAATCATCTGTTTATCCTGTTCTTCTTTCTCAGGTTTGTTCATAAAAATTCCACTGCACATACTTGCACCTGCTTTAGCCCTCTGTAAAAACAACAGGCCTTACAAATTTATTGACTTTGGGCTTTCTTTATACATATCTCCTAGAGAATTTGCACTCAAATATCTACCAGTCCTGTCAGCAAAGAACCTAGGAGCTTTAGCTTCAGTAGGGCCAATCCCACACAAACCCATTGTGGCCAAGGACTTACCATTTCTATGGAAGGACATCAAATGAAATAGAAACAGAAGTGGCACGAGCAAATGCTGAAGCAAAAGGTTCTTGCCCTGTTGGCGGTAGTCCTCTGCTGGGAATGCTTTCTATTGCTTTCCAAGATGAAAAAAGGCCTGGAGCATCTCTCATATGAGGAAGGGGTGAGTAATCTTTGTCTGGTCAGCCTGGGAAAAAGAATACTGAGGGTGGATCTGATAAAAGTTTATCTAAAGGGAGGTGGGTGGCAAATGGATGAGGCTAGGCTCTTCTTGGTGGTGTGTAGCAAGGACAAGGAGTAATGACCTAAAGCTTGTACATAGGAAATTCCACTCTAAAATGCAGAATAACTTCTTTATGGTTAGGGTGACGAAGCACTGCCCAGAGAGACTGTGAAGTCTCCTTCTATGGAGTTATTCAAAACCTGTCTGGACACCTACCTGTGGGACTTATTGTAGGGTAACTGCTTCAGCAAGGGACTCAATCTCTTGAGGTCCCTTCCAGCTCCTGCAATTCTGTGATTCTGTTAGCGCTACTAATATAATATATAATAATATAGTTTATAAAATGTATTTCTCACATTTCCAGTATGAAAGAAGATAGGACTTTCAGTTCAACTAATGAAGAACAACTTCTTTCGCACTCTTAATAGATGTGTTTTCTTGTTACAAAAGAAAAAGAAAATAAAAACAAACACAAAAAAACAAGAGAACAAACAAGCATAAAAGAACACAGTTATACATATATATCCTCATTACAGCTATTACACACTGACTAAAGCTAACTGCTTGCTGAAAAACAAACTACAACACGTCCTCTCACCAACCAACACCTGTCCAATCCTCAAGAAATGGCCAGTGACCACCCCCAAACAGATTTATACCCTTCTGTATGATGCCACATTGTATGGAATAACCTCTTGCCTAATTCAGGCCACATGTTCTGGATCTGCCCCATACCTGCTCTTCCACTCCGAGTGGCCCAGCCCAGCCCTGGGTGTACTCCCATCACTCAGCAACAATCATACATTTTTATGCTATAAGCACTGTCTTTTCTGAAACAAGAACAAGTGCATGATTGAACAGTCTGTTTTCCATTATTAGCAAAAGACATCTCATTGAATCATTATGTTTCTCAGACACTCTACAAATGAAGAAATATAGTATAATATTTTAAAATGTATTTTTTTAAAGAATCCTGTAATATCAATCTTTGTTTCCACATTTTTTCAGACTATTTTCTAAAAGCTATTCATGTCAACATAATTCTTACCACCAGCTTCATAATACTGTCAGGTCCTAGCAAACACAGATACACAATAGCAAATAAAAGGTCTTTCAAAGGCATTATACTCCATATGATGGTAAAAGTCAAGCAGGTCAAGCATTCTTTTCCTCTCTTATCCTGCTTTCAGTCATGTATCTGAGATCAAAATTGTTTTGGACTCTACTGTATTGGCTTCACAGTTAAAGATGATATGCTACTTCTGCTGATGTATGAGAAAGGACAGAATCTCCCAGTCTGCCCTGTGGGTCATAGACAAGGAGTACTAAGAAATGATTTCTGTGTGAGTTAACAGGACTCTGAATATATCTATGCAGTATAATTGTGGATCAAGTATTTTTAGAAAGAAGATGTGATTTCTGCAAATATAGGCATGCCTATAAAGTTCCACATAGCTCTTCTGAGAACTGGTTCAATGGCTTCCATAATGCCTTGCCTGTCAGACGTATTAACCTATCTTACAGGAAAAAATATATACAAGATGGTACATCTGTCATTATACCACATACATCTTTAGATCAGTAATAAACTGAAAGTTAGCCAGAGAAATAATCACACTGATTGATGGCTCACTTAAAGCAGTCTGCTGCTAAACCTCTGCCATGGCACAAAAAGAGTGAATGCTAGGAACATTCAAGATTTTTTTTACCAGAGATTTGCACACCTCAGTATTATAAAAATGCTTCTTCAGGAAACTGCAAAAAGGGAGAGGAAGCCATTCTTGTGCGCCCACTTTCTGCAACTTATATTCACTCAGAAGGGAATTAAGGATACTATGTCCTCAGAAGGTACTGATGCAGCTTTAAGAACTAGCGTGTGACCAAAATGTATTGTTTCTGAACAAAGATTTGAAGAAAAAATGTTTTTACCTTGGAACTGATACCATATGATTATCTCTAAGGAAAAGAATAGACACTGAGGTTGTTTTTAATTTATCACAACATGAATTCACTGGAGGAAAATTGTTGATAAGCTGTTCCAATCCTAAACTAAAAATATACTGGAAACAAGAAATATTTTAAAAAATTGTAAGCTTTAGTAGGGTATCTTTTACTTTTCTATCTCTCATGCAAAGATTGAGATGCTTCAATAATGCAGTTATCCATTATGAAGAATCTCTGAAGGAAAAACAGTGTTTGCTACAATTACTGATTAAGTTAGGACTTGAATCATTTGTTAAAGGCCAAATATCTCTTCACTAAGCACCCTCAGTTCTCTTGACTGTGTCATAAGCCTATACAGTAGCTGTCATTTATTAAGCATTTCTGATTTTCTGCCATAAATACCAATGGGTGTATTGCAGAAAATGTTTGATTGCTGAATTGCAATTTAATAACCAAGTTATAAAAGTTATTATAGAACGTGACCTAACAGCTGGACTTACATAAATATTTAATCAGGAGACAAAGCTTCATTACACTTGCTCTTGACAGAAAAACTACTTGAAGGAAGAGAAATAGCGATTTTCAGTGTACATTATAAAATACTCTTAAGTACAGTTTTGCTAATCAAGTGATTTTTTTATTAATTTTGAAAGTATTTATGCACGTACACATACATACTATGTATAGGATACTTATAATATATGCAAGCATAAATAATATTTCAAATAATTTTAAAACATCCAATTCAGTTTTAAACTCTAGAATTAATCACCTTATTAAATAGTAAATATGTTGTAGTAAGGCAACTATAAGTAAATTAGCCAAGACTACCATTCTATTTCCTTAAGGAAAAGTCACTGTGATTCTAGAGATACCATGTTGCCTCATGTTATCTAAAAACCCTGCTGTTAAGCAACATAAATGCTCAGCCTCAAGGCTCCTTGGGGATGCGGAGCTATAAAACTGAAACAGTTTTTATGCTGTCATGGACTGTGAAAGAGAAATCATCTCTCTAATTTACTTCCAGTAAATGGGAATTGAAAATTTATAAGAAAAGGTAAAAAATGAACCTCAGTAAAATGTATACTGAATGTGAAAACAAAGACTTTGTCACAGCCTCTGAATTTGTTTAGTAACATTTGGTTTTTGTTCTCAATTGAAGCACTATACCTACCTCAGGACACCAGACAGAAAAAAACTAGCTTTGGTCTTTCAACACCCCTTTCTTTTTATTATGGAATGTGAGTTAGAGTAGTTAGGTAGTATAAACAAGCTCTAAATCTCATTAATCTCGCTGCCCTTTCAGTTCCCAGTTGTACAATCTCCAATATGGAAATCATATTTTGCATCTAGGCAGCCACCATTTACTCAGAAAGAAGAATGCTATCTAATTTAAAGAACATTCACTGAAAGAGTAGCAAGCACATTATTGTCTTTATCTTTCTGGCATATATAGTTTAACATATTTAAGCTAATGTTTATTTTCATATTTTGCATACAAACTAGACAAAAAACAGATTAAAAAGGAATAATTATGGTATATACACAATACAAATTTTCTTCTTTCTAGAGATAAAATACAATTTAAATTGGTTTCATTTAGCTTAAATCAGATATGGGAAAATTGAACCTCCCACCCAACTGTTCCAAATGCCAGCAAGGGGTTGCTGAGCTGATGTATCCCCATGACTATGACAGGAACGGATATGCACTTTCCTTCTCTATACTGAACATGACAGCAATCATGTGAGAAGAATTACTCTAACAGGATTTCAGACCAAACAGTCAGTCATCCCATAAGAAACTAATCTCAAGAGATTTCCCACCATTTATGGCCAAGAAACAGTGAGAAATGTTTACAAGCTTCCAGCTAGTACCTGTGAGTCTGAATCAGAGCCCTGGCCTGTGTAAGAGCACTTCTTCTCTGGCTAGCTTCCATGGGTACATGTGCATCTCACGGTTATTTCATAGCACCAAGAAGATAATAAATCAAAATACGGAGGTATTATAAAAATAACCGCTGAAGGTTAAAGCAATGGGTATTAGCTATCTTTGGAACTTCAGAAGCTTCTAAAGACATAGTGGAAAAGTGTTATTGAATAAATAAGTAATAGTATGTGCTGCAGTACTGAAAAAGAGTAAATATATAATAATTTATATAGTATGACTGCAATTCCTGTCTTTAATGCACTTTTAGGCAGGATGAACGTCAGGAATATATTGTTTTTTAATTCTCCTTAAACAAAGTTTTCTTAAAAATTTATGTCATGAATAACATACATTTTTATTGTTAGTAAGCAATTTATCACAAATGTTTGAATAAAGATATGTGGCCAGGAATCATAATTACAATCTGGCTTAATTCCTCAGAAGTAGAGAAAAATAAGAGGAAGTTTGTTTCTAAGAAAGCTCTTTCATTTTCCAGGTGCATGTTTCCTAAATAGCTGTCACACAATTTTCCTGATCTTTCTTAGCACACTGTTCTTCAGTCTGTCTGGTCTTAAGCACAGCCTTTCTCCTCTTTAAACCTTGATCCTTTTCTGTTTGACTCGATGAATAGCCAACATCAGGTGGATGAAAGGTTTTGTTATGCTTTAAGGAAGCAACAACATAGAAAAGCACCCACCAGCATACAAAAGACTGAATATTGTGTGACCTAATGGGAGCCTCTTCATTTTTCAAGACAGTTATGTCAAATTGAGCTCACATGTCATTTAGCAGACTTCCTGTCTATGTATGACAGGAAACACATTAGGGACATTTATTCTGAAATAGTAAGACAACCTAAAAGTTAATTTTCTCTGGAAGAGCATGTGAAAGGAGTGGGGATAGAAAATAGAACTGGATATCCTAACATTAAACAGTTGCCAGAAGAAAAGAGTGGATAATTTTTCTGTGTTTTTGTGGGAAGTAGATGCATAGACCCAAGCCAGCCAGAGTGCAATGACACAACTACACTCAGGTTGGCTGGGACACCATGCAGGTTCTGCATCATTCACAGCCAATACATAACTTTTCTCCTCCATCAGGTAATCAGAAGAAGTCAACACCACAATCAACAAACCTGTAATCCATCTGGACTGAATGGTTCCAAATCTGCATTTTTTCTGATGCACAATTTAACTTCCAATATGTAAAACTAGGTCTATTGAATCAGATAGAGATAACAGTATAGGTTTCAGCAGCTGATAGTCTTCTGAATCAGGTCATTCCAAACTTCTTCAACTCTCCCAGCTATGCAGTTGATATCACAGTTACTAACAGGAAATGCAGTCTCAGCAGCAGAGGATAAACACATGGCATTATTAAAATAAGCAGAAACTGAGAGGAGAATATTTACTCAAATAGCTATATACTCTCTAGTAATATCAAAAGTACAGAGGAAACTAAAACTAGATGTGTTTGGCTTTCCTATAATTACTCTTCTTGTGGTTGTTTTCAGCCTTGCTCTAGTGTAAACCTACCTTACTTTACCTGGGAAAAAAAATGTGAAAAATGGAAGATAAACCTTCATCAAGAAAACTCCATAATTAGGAACACAATCATAACATATCCAAACACAATTTCTAAAGTAACTTACCTTGCCCTTCTGGAGCTAGAGCAATTCAATCATAAATTCAGCACCTACTGTAATATTTACATGGTCTAAAAAATTTATTACATTTGCTCTAATCAAGATGGACAGAACTAATCAACTAGCTTAAGCAGCCCTGAGTTTAGAAAAATTTAGTGGTAGAGCCCATTTCACATCAACTACCTGAAAAACATAAAGCAGTCCAAAGGTGTTGCTTTTCTCAGAGTATATAGAAATAAAAATTGCAGCCTTCCCCCAGGTTATTACAATTTACTTGAGGCTCACAATTACTTCAAAATACATATATAATCCAAAACATATCAGTTGTGCCTAATTATAAATAAAACACACCAGTAAAACTGAGATAATTTGCCAATTTCCTGTTCTAGACTTTTCTTTAGCTAACAAAATCAGGGTTGTTGGTTTTTTTTTTTGTTTTTTTGGGTTTTTTTTGCTAACACCAGTGTTTTTGTTGCCCTCTTTTGGACACTCTAACAACTGCTGGCAGAGGTTCAACTTACCCACCAGAACCCCCAGTTCCTTTTCTATCAGGCTGCTCTCCAGCCTCTTATCCCACAGTCTGTACATTTATCCAGGGTTGGCTAGTCTTGGGTGCAGAATCCAGCACTTGCTCTTGCTAATCTTCATACAGCTGGTGACTGCCCAGCCATCCAGTTTTGAAGATCTGCCTTCAAGGCCTAACCACCTTGGAGGGAGTCAGCAAATCTTCCTTAGTATACGTTCAAGTCCTGCATCCAGATCATTTATAAAAATACTCTAGAGAACTGCCCCTAAAATGCAGTCATTTAATCACACAAATGCCAAAACCTAACTGATGAACAAGGAAAGTCAGGTTAATTAATTAAAATTATGTCCCAGGCACTTTCTGTTCTAACGAGCAGAATCCATGCTTCACAAAGGACATTTTGCCATTCTAATTTTTCAGTAGATCAATACAAGCTACATTCTTTTCATTTCTAACACACATTTGAATCCTTTCCCTTGACACCAGGAGCCAGGATGGACAGAAGAGGTGCTTTAGCTTCTTGCTACCTCACAGTTATGAAAAAGCAGGAAGAAGTTCTTGGTGTTCTTGGTGCCTCTGCTGATACTGTTTGTTATTGGTCATGTTCCTATGCAGTGCACCCTCTTTCAGTTCTGATTCTCACTCTTAATGAAAAGACTCTTATTCTTTTGAAACACACTATTATAAAAGAGAGTGGGCAGAAAGGGAAAACAAATATTTTTACATCCCCAGGGTAAGGGAGCTCACATTTAAGTCCTTTTCCTGACTGAGAAGACCAACCTTTTCTTTATTCCTTCTCTGAGACTGCCACAAAGAGCTTGAAACACTATGGTGTACTGCAATTAAGTGCTGCCACTGTTGATACTACGCAAAGCAAGAAATTAAATGTCCAGAAGTCACTGGTTTATATGAGGGCAATAATTACCATTTGATTTTATAGCCTACTATTTAAAGAACCACATGAAAGTTGAAAGTTTTAGCCCGGAACTTCTGTTCTAGAAAATTTACGGCATTTTACATTAAGCATAGAAATCATCAGCATATCTGATAACTGTGACAGGACACAGATTCCACAGATCTCTTATATGAAGGCTGTAAATTGAGAAAAGGGTTCCTTCCCGGTATGTATGCTTACTATCAAAACAGATGTATTACTGCACATGTATCTAAAGAAAAGTTTATGTTTAAATCTGGAATAATGTAAAGCAAATACCTACAGTGTCTGTGGAGCTTGGGCAATTACAGTGCCAGGTGACAGAAGACCAGAGACTTCCAGAAAGGCAAGTTTAGTCTTACGCATCTCTTTCTGGATTTGTTCCAGACTTTTGTCAAGGAAACTCATATCAGCTTGAGTAGAGATTTTATTTGAAGACAAATCCTGGGAGATGCCTCAGGTTCTTAAGTTAGTTCTAACCTTTTCCTGTGTAAGCAAAAGTGCTTCATTCTAAAATGTGTTTCTATACATTCACTGTGTGAATTCCTACTGCAGAGTATTAATGTCAATAAAAGGTTAATAAAAAATAAAGTTTCCTCTACTGCTCCCACCTGATTTATTTTATTACTTAAGCTGATGGTTTTCAATTGCACTTACAGCAGCAGAAGAGTTTAACTCTCACCGCTTACTGAAAAAGCCAAATCAAGAGCTGAGTAATGGCTGATATTTATCTGTTCTTTTAAAAATAAAAATGTGAAAGTTAAAAGCTGACAGGGTCACAAGTAAATGTTATTGAAAGTCACAGCCAGCAAGTAGTTCGCAGCTGGGAGAAAAAAGTTCTTTACTTTTCTTTTCTGTAGTCAGTCATGGCTTTGCTATTCATCAGTGTTTTTGTTTTCTTCCAGTGCCCTTTAACCATCATTGATGGTTTGTCTTGAAATAAAGTTCAAATCCCTTATTTTTAGAAAAAAGGTAACATGATACAAGGCTTGTTTTTAGACCAAAGTATCTCTGTTGAATCACTGCCACTCATTTTTTAATTTCTCCCTTAAGTTCCTTGTTTTAGAGCAAGAAATAATGGGTAGCATTTCTATGGCAAAGTTCTTCGAGGACTATAAAGAGGGTTAAATTAAAAAAAATATTAAATAAATAATAATAAATTAATAAAAATATCTCAAAATAAAGAGGTTAAATTTTATTTCTTCAAGACATATACCAGTATTACAGTCCGTAGGGAAGGAGGAGTCAAGTTCTATGGAACATTTAGGAGTTCAGAAATCATTAAAAAGTTGTAACCTCCTCCATAATAAGAAAATCTGCCAGATACAAAGAACAAAATAACAGCTCAAAGTAAGATGCCATTTCCCACTCATACTGTTAAGTGGATTTGCAATGATAACACACCTAGGCATCACAGAAGGTATATCTAGTAATGGTGATTGTTTACACAGTCTAAATTAATAAACTGGGAAGTATATAAAAATTTTAGACCTGTACACAACTTTGAAAAACCAGTACTGCATTAGTAAATGCCAGTTCCCTAGCTACAGTGTTTCATACAGAAATATATCACAGAACGATAGAAAGGCTTGGATGGGAAGAGATCTTAAAAACACCTACTTCTAACCCCCTGTTGGGCAGGGTTGCCAACCACTAACTCAGGCACTAGATCAGGTTGCCCAGAGCCCCTTTCAGGCTGGTCCTGCTCCAGGGATGAGATATCTACATCTTCTCTGAGCAGCCTATTCCAGTTCCAGAAAATGTCAGTTAAGACATTTGATGGGATCAAATTTTAGAGAAATATATGTTGAATTTTGCTTTCCCTCATTCCAGGTGACTACCTTGGCCCAATAGCAATATGGTAAAAACAGAAATGTACTCTCAAATCCAGTTATTTTTTTAACTTTCTGATAATCAAAGTCACTTTCTACATCTCTGCCCTAAGTTTATACTCTGCTACCTAAGTCAATATAGTTTTTCTTTATTCATTTATTTTTTTCACACCTTGAGCCTGACAACATTGAAATATGCAAAATCCCTTCTACTGGCACAAAATGAAAATGGATTTTCAATATTTTATTCACAATTATTTTTAGACTTTCAGTAATGTGTTTGCAACCTTTTCTTTGATAATAAAACACAGTTCTTTTAAAACTTTCTTTTATACAGTTATTTTAAAAAGAACAGTGCTGGGTTGTTTTGTTTTGTTTTGTTTTGTTTCACAGCATTCTGCTTAACAAGGTTACAAAGCATGTTATAGTTTGTTACCCTCCCGACAGATAGAACTGCCAAAAAGCCATTCTCTCCTTTTAAGATTCATTAGAGCATCAGCTTTTATTCTTAGCTGCTCCTCTTCTCCATTTACATCACAAAATGAAATGATATTTACAGAAGAGAAATTATTATTCACATTACAATTTAATTAATGTTGGATTAGCGAGTAATTTTGTTAGCAAGTCTTGAATCAACGTTTGTTGTGCCCTGGTGGAGATCCTCCAGAATTGATTAAAAGCAAGCCTGTTGCTAAGGATTAAGCTGGTAATTTATTGACAAGAGTAACATCAGCTTTATGTACATGCAGGGATGACTGTCTCAGCTGGAGATTTCTTCATTCTTTGTATATTTCATCTCTGGTTCCCGTATTACCTTTCTCATTTCCCTGATTTTCAGACAAAACACATATTTATATTTGGAAGATGTTTGAGGTAACGATAGGAGTGAGAGTTGCATCTCCCAGTGGGCTAACACAGTTACACAGTTTCTCTTCCTGATGGAAACAGAAACAATGTTTAAAAGAAAAGCAAAACACAAGGTAACAGGAAATATAATCATAGTAATAATAATAATACTAATAATAATATTAAATGATTTTATTCCCTTTTCTGTGATGATCCAGGTACAAATATAAAGTTCATTCATCAGAAAACTTGACATAGAATGAGTTTATGCCATCTGGCTTTATTCAGCTAATGCACACTCAATTGTTTTATATAGCTCTGGTGGACCATTGCTTCTGAAAGATGCACTCCAATAATACATGTTGGTACATTACTTAATGCACAGCAGAGGTACATCATCAAAATGCAAATCAGTCAGGAAGAATTCTGTAATAATAGCATAGAGAAAACTGATTACAAGCACTTGTGATTCACAGCACTGAGTATCTTACATTTGGTAGTTTTTATAATAATCAGTTCGACTGCATTTTGCACTGGGCAAGCTGATTTCCCATAGGCAATATCCAATATAACCCGAACAAAAGAAAACAGATATGAAGGTCATTTTAAACAGAGAAGGGAAAAAAATCGCAAAAAATATCTGCCAGCTGAGCAAGATGACTTCTTCCAGTATTTTATTAAATTAAACTTCATCAGCTGATGAGGACAGCTCCTACTTCAGAATATCACTAGCACACAACATCAGAGGCAGTTGTTGAGTGCATAACAGTAGAAGATGAACCTTCCTGCCAGTCCCAGAATCACAGAATCAAATAAACGTTTGTGTTGGAGGGGGCCTTTAAATGCATCTAGTCTAACTGCCTTGCAATGAACGGGGACATCTACAGCTTGATCAGGTCTTTCAGAGCCCCATCCAGCCTCACACTGACCATCTCCCCAGGGCAGCCACCACATTTCTGGGCAACATCTTACAGTGCTTTACTATTCCTACAATTAAAAAAAAAAAAAAAAAAAAAACACCAACAAAAAAACCAATACCCACACACTTCTTCATTAGATCCAATCCAAATCTCCCCTCTTTTAATTTCAATTCATTTCCCCTTTTCCTATCACAACAGACCCTGCTGTAGAGTTTGCCCTCTCTTCTTTTATTTTCACTAAAATTTCATCAGAAAAATCTTGATCTCACTCTGCAATGCAGCCTGGCATCAAATTAAGAGTCATTTGTTTCGTTTGTTTGAAATACTGATAGTCAAGATTAAGTCTGATTTCCAAAATCCAGAAATCTTTCAGAGGGTCAGCAGACAGCACCTAGAAATAATATTAACTATGAAATCTACAATCAAGAGCTGCTCATGAACATGATACAAGAGTAGTGATAAAATATGACAGCAGGGAAGAAGTACTCCAAATGTTTTCACACTTCCCCTCTCCACTATTATGCTTCGGAAACAAGACTACAACAGTTTTTTCCTCAGAGAATGTTTAAAGCACTCAGTCAGGAAAATCAGATGGACAAGCAGACTCTCACTCCAGGGAGCTGTAACAATGAATTACTTCTGAAATCTTTTGACAGATAGAAAAATGTAGGCTTGTACTGGGTTTTAGACCACTGAATCGTCTACATAGTTCATTTCTGCAATGAAGGGTGTGAAGAGTTTGAACCTTCCTGCTTGTAAATTCAAACTATACAGCAATGGCCATAGTCACTACCCACTGATCATCCAAGTTAATTACCCCTTTTTTACAATGACATCATTTGCAATAACTCAGCCTTCAAAGGACATACCCAAGACTTTAACTTCTCTCAAGGCAGGCTCTTTGATCTAGTCAAGTCAAAAGAGAGGTCAAGTTTTGTGAGTTTTATGAGTTTTATTGAGTACAACAGTGGAAAAGGAAAACAAAAATGAGAAGGAAAAAATCTTTCTTCCTATTGTTTCATAATTCCCAGAATGAAGTGGGAAATTCTACAAATGCTGTTTCTATGTCCTAAAACAAGTGTCAATAATTATGATAAACAAACAACAAAAAATATTATGATAAAACAAAGAACATTAAAATCCTAGTCTTACACTCTCCTGCACCTTCTGAAGTAAATGTACGGTGCTGTCTGCATTACTGCTTATACCTTAAGGAATTTCAGTATTCCTGAAAATCAGATCTGTTTTTATTTGCTTACACTGCTTGTAAACTGATGGTTTATACTTTATGGAAAGTGAAGGGAGAAAAGTTACACTTTTGGAATCTATAGAAATCCAGGACTATCTAATAGATATCAAAAGAATAGCAGGTTATATTACAGCTTGCTTACTCCCTTGGATTTCAGGGTGCATTCATTCATTTCCCTCACAGTTTTTGCCTACACTGCAACAAAATAAAGCATGCACGTGTCAAGTATGTCAGATGTACTTTATTCCATAGTTCTTTGCATTGGACTGACAGTCCCAGTCCTCAAGGTGACTTCTGCTGGACATGCCAAGTCCTTGCCTGTGTCCTGTCATCAGCACATCTTATTAGTATAGGACTGATCAAGCAGCAGCCACAGACAAATAAGAAAGAGTAGTCTGAGGTAGAAAGAGAATGGCAGTACTCAGAAATATAGGATCATATGATATGGTCAGATAAAACATCCTTAATTTGACTTTTTGCATAATAAAAGTAAAAACATAGGTACATACTTGTATTTTATTTCTTGTTCATACTTGTATTTTTTTTTATGGAGCATGCTTTTATTTTCATGATCTTTAAAACCACTAGTAAATCTAAGACTCCACAATGGAATGGAAAAACAAAAGGCAATAAAGTCATGGTTGGACTGCATATGATGCATAATTCATTGCTTTCTAAACAACTACTTAAAATATTTGAGTTCCTTCTGAAGAATCATGACATGTGAGATTAGAAAAAATAAAATACTGAAAAGTATTTAGTCAGGTAGATAAGCAGGTGTCAGAATCATTACTGTCCTGAAGGTTATATGCCTTTAAGGGACATTCTATATATTCTAATCTACATTTGGAGTGAAATCCATAAAAAAACTGAGAAATCTAACTGCAAAAAATGATGCTCTACAAAACATAGGTTTTATGCATGGTACTAAAGTAGTAAATTACTTTCTGAATTTCCAGATAATAAGCATATAATCAATAAGTACTTGATTTCATACCGTATTGTTTTATGTACATCCATTTGAAGCATATTTTCCATGTGTCTTCTGAAAATAAATAAATAAATAAATAAATAAATAAATAAATAAATAAATAAAAAAAAGATGTCATGTAGAGTGAGGAATTGAAATTTGAAAATTAAAATACACCTAAAAAGGCTTGCAAATTGTCCCAATAATAAGCCCCTTTTTATGTATATTTTATATGCTAACAACATATTTTGAAATAAAAATGTTCTTTTCTTTTAATGGGTATCTAAAAAAAGTATGTCAAACAGACTCTTTATCAAAGATGTCCAAATATGGTACAATTTCTGAGCTAATACCCTGCAGTTTTGCTCTGCTAATTAAAATTATAACAATTGAATAATTAAGTTAAGATCTCAAATAAAATAGAATCAATATACCAACAGACTGAATGATTACATCACCAAATTAATATAGGAACTAATCAGATCAAATTACCAAATTGGTACCACAATGTATTATTATGCATTGGTGTTTTCTGGGGTGATTTTAAGGAAAATGTGCTCCAAATTTCTTTTTTTTTTTTCCTCTGAGAGCTGAAATAAAGATTTGAGGGGGTGATTTACAGGCACCTTTTTGCCAAGAAAATGAGTTCAACCTCTTGGCAGAGGTCAAAGCTAAAAAACAATCATCAAAAACACTCTTTCATAAGATACTTAGTGAACAAATTATCACATTTTTTCCATATTAGCACTGTTAAGGACAATTACTTAGGTGCTTTCAGAATGTAAAAACATTCCGGGTATCTAATGTCGAAGTCTTGGAGAACTAATATGAGCTCGTAACTCATTCTAATGTCTGTTGACAAAACATGAGCTGCTTATCCATTTATCAGAATTCTACTTATAATTAAGCAATTCTCCCAGCTGTATTCAAATTTGTGCTTAAATTTTTCACATGATTAAACACCTCAGTTCTTCAAATGTCTTATTTTTGTTTTATTCCAGGCAAATATTCCCAGGAGTCACAGTTTGTGGCAAAAAGCAGTTGCTTAGTTTTCTAATTTAGAGGCATCGTTTATTCCAAAGCACTTCCTCTTCAAGTAATTTTCTTCAGAGATGTGAAGCCCTGCTGCTCTTGCTGCCTGAAGGTCAAAGGGTTGTGTGGGAGTGAATTTGCTGTGGAAGAAACAATCCAGCTTTACCTGGGTGACAGCAATTATGCAGAACGACAAAAGGAAAGAAGTTACAAGATGAGAACTCCAGTACGCTCTCCCCAGGGTCTGCCACTCACTCAGCCATGAGAAAACAATGCCAGACTTCATTTTAGCAGTTACATCTCTATAATGCTGAGATAGAGAAGGCTATCATACAAACAGCATACTCCTTTATTTCCTGGGTGTCAGTTCTTCAGAGTGCTTCTTCTTAGGTTGCAATTAATTGGAAGAAAACAAATAGAAGTAGCCCAATTAATTTTTAACATGAATTGATATGAATATATAGAGAAGTCATAACTCTCCAAAAGGACAGACCTGGACTTACCTTTAACCTATTTCAAACAAGAAAAGTAGGATAATGTATTGAACTACATTCATAGTACATTAATATCCAAAGGAAGAAATAGAAATGTCAGAGGGGGGAGGATTGTGGAGGGCATGGGCTCTGCAACCCCCACAGTAGGTGAGGTGCAGCAGACAGGGATACCACATTGTCCTGATTTGGGTTGGCACATCAGGAGGAAATGTTTGGAAGATGTATTTACCTGTACATATTCTACACAGTCATTTCCAAGAAGACCTGCATGTAACTGAAAAGTAAACTGCAAATGAAAAACAAATACACTTTTACCTCTTCTGTGTTATGCATTAAAGCTATCCAAAGGTGGCATTCATTTTCTTAGGTCATTGTTCACTTATTTTTTCTCACACTCAGGATTATTGATCATTGAATCTTTTGCTGTTTATCCAAAGTAATGCCTGCCTGACACAGAATACATTTTAAACACTCTAGGAATATTAGTTAACTGCATGTAAGAATATTAACAATCACTGATATTATTTCCAAGCCTGAAAATATGAGACTCAAAGCAACAAAACATTGCCCACAAAATTTGCTAGTTCCATGAGATAAACTTCAGTGGCCCTTGAAATCAACTGAAGCATTCTGATGCTTAATATTTTCTCTAAACAACAAAGGCCTAATCATTCTCTGAAGATCACATTACACAATTACTCAGAGAATTACATTATCCCGTTATTAAATATTGACTGTAGCACAGACTAAAGATAACAGGAAATCTCAAAGAAAGAATTTCCAGACATGTATGTGGCATTTAAACACTCGCTTCTTTGTTAATTTGATGTTTAAGATAATTATTGCTATTTTCAAGTATATAAGAATATGTAAATATGGATATAAATTCTCTATTTACAATAGAGAGGCAATAGTCTGGTAGTAAGGAATTTTTTTTTGTTTCACTCTTTTTATGGATTTAAGTTGTATGCATATTTATATTATTCTTCTTATTATTTTTATTCTGTGGATTAAAAAAAAAAGTGTACTACACATTCCATGCCATATTTCCTTGATATTTTGGGTATATTCTTCTAATGAATACTATTAAATTTCAATTTATTAATCAAAAACTGTAAAGTACGTTGTTTTCTAAGGGACATTTGCACTGTGTTGCAATTGGTGAGCCTAAGGCAGACCAGTGACATGAATGCGTAGTCTCATTCGAGATCAAATCAAAAAACAGTGAAGACTTCAGTTGTCTTCCTTCTGGCGTAGCAGGAAGCACTTAGAAAAGCAAATCCTTTCTTTAATGATGCTGCATGAAGAAAATCTCTTCTATAACATCTTATGCCTTTATTAAGTTTCTGTACGTCTGTTAAAAGTTGCTCTCTTGATTTTATAACACCATGTACATTTTACAGAGTGAAGTATATTTTTATTTCAGTATTCTTATTTTTCCTGATTTGACAACTTAGGAGGACATGCAGTAGAGCATTTTATGTGGATGAACTTCTTCAGTTTCCTGAGATAAACAAGGAGATAGAAATGTTTTCATGTTCTTATTCTCAACCAACGGCTTTTCCTAATGATAGTTGCACCTGTGTCATGACCTATTAGAGAAATTCTAACCACAAACAATAATCTGAAAGACAAGCAGAAAGTACATTAAGTAAATCCCCATTCTTAGATTTCACTAGAAATTTAAGATCTTCCAGTGAACACTACAGAGGGAATGAAAAAAGATGTTCTCCCTGTTTTACAGTGCATGTTCCATTTAAGAAACTCATTTATGCTTCTGCTGTATGTATGCATCCACATCTGAATTATATTACGCAGATAGTTATCATATCCTTAATATACTAAAGCTTACTAGTTGACAGATGCCCTAGGGAATTTACCAGCAGCTGTCATTTGCCCTGTAATAATTATCTCCTGACATCAACTAGCACTCTCAAGTTCAAGCTTCCTGATGGAGGAAGTTACAATGAAGAGTGAACAGTGTCTGCTAGCATAGGATCTTAGTAGCTTAGGATAGAATAATAGCTTAGGGTAGGATCTTTACTAGCACTGTAAATCCTTAAAGAGAACTTGTCACTACCTAGTTAATTTAGTGTCTCCAGGAATGCGATAAATGAACTGGTCTCAAATTGTGTCATCAGATTGTTTAAGTTACCTGTGAGGGTCTTAATCACATTCAGAGTAGAATTGTGCTTTCTGGAACTCCTGTGGTTTTGGTAAATGTGAAAACACAATGGGCTTTTTCTATAACAGCTGCACTGCATTGTTAATCTTTCTCCCATTTTACCCTCCAAGCAGTTTAAAACAATATGCTGCTTTGCCAGCAAATGTAAACTGATGTTTGCCTTGGATTTTATGAACCCAGAGCACAGTAGAGAAACCAAACGACAAGAATCTGGTGTATGCCCTATTTTTTAAGTCATCTCACCACAGAAACAGCCTCCCAGTTCCCATCTCAACAAAGAATTGCAATTCTTTTTTTTTCAAAGACACTGTTCTGCTGCGTGAAAAAGACAAATGTTATAGCTCAGAAATAATCTCTCAAGAATTTTCAGGTCTGGTAGAAAACCCTTGTCCTTTGGAAAAATGATTTCTCAGTGGCTCTGTCAAATGCCCAAATGTAGAGCAAATTTTATATCATGAACTGTAAGGATTCAGTACAGGATATCCATTCCTCTATTATCACTAAACATCTAATAAAAAAGGAGAGAGATATCTCTAGGAGGTAAAATCATAATTTCCAAACTGAATTGCTGTTCTAAATCTTCCTTTAGAGGACATATAAATGCATAATTATTTTTTTTTCTTCCTGTGATTTTCTCTACTTCTAACATTTAAAATCTAGGGACATCCTTTCATAAGTAGGACACCCGAATTAGGTGTCTAAAGAGCAAGGTAGCCAGGATATCCTATATTATTTCTACAACAATCTTGGCAGATTTTGCACATTATGGTTGAGGGTTAAAAATATTAGATAAATAATTTCAGACCATTTAAAACTGTATATTTATTTTTCTTCTCAAACTATCTAAGGAGCTTGTGTGCATAACTGAGTGAGAAAAGTTAGAAGCTAAAAGACATGACCTGAAAAATGAAAGGGAGGACACAGTAATCTGTGGGTAATAGTTAAAATTGTTATCTTTTTGTCATGACTTTTTTTCTAAGATAACATTATCATTTACTCTTTTCCTTGAATGCAGATTAATATAATTATTATGTTCACAATAAAGTTATGAGCAGCAATCATTTTCAATGATATATTGAATAGAAGAAAATCATCTTTGCAAGGCTATTTGCTTTCCTAAAAACAGCTAAGACTGTGTAAATATTTAACTATAATTATGCTAAAGCACTGGTCTTTTATGCCACAGTTACTCACAAAATACAGTCTTATAAATGCCTTTCTTGAGATTTGTTACATGCTGGCTTTTGGTCTTATGGGAACAAATCTCTCTCGCTGCTATTGATCTGTTCTTTAAATTATTCTCCCATGAGGCTTTCAGCTAAGAGCATCTTTTCCTTGAATCTCTTTGTATTTTTAATTGGCTTATGTTTGTTTAAACAAAATCACACCAGTGCCTTAGGCTGCAGCCGTTGATTCATTGCGTTCAAAACCAGACACACTGTACTACAGCAGCCGTCACTTCTGTCCTCTACTGGACTCATCTCTTTGGGGATGAAATCTGTCACAAGGTAAAAAAAAAAAAAAAAAACCCAGGCATACAAAATTGCCTTTGGACTGGGTTGCTAGGGACATAGCTGGGATTTGCATAATGCTGTTAGAGTCCTAAAGATGAAAGGAAGGGTAGATTGTGCCATTTATCTGCAAGCTCTGGCTAGCGGGTGGTAAGGAGACACAGCCCCAGGAGGAGGACTGGAGGGACAGTGCCTCAGGCAGTCACAGTCTCTCCATCACATATTGTCCCCTAGGTGCGTGGAGAGGCTCTGAGCACTCTGCACTTGTCTATCAGAAGGCTCTCTGCCCTTGGCTGGTCTGCTTCCCTGTGTGACCCAGGGCTGTCTGTGCTGTGGACTCAGCTTTTCCCTGTACCTCGTTCATCAAAGCAAACAGGAATGAATGGTTTCAAAGTCCCCCATACCAAAGGGAGTCCAGGAATTGCTATTGTGTGGTGCCCTTGTGCCACTCAACAAAGAGGAAAAGGTCCTTATTTCAGCTCAGCCCCTTCTTAGCTGAGCAAAGTCGGTTCAGAACCAGAACCTGAAATAAGATGGTATGGGTGGTGAAAACAGCAGAGAAAGCATTTATTGACATTCAATTTTATTCTCACGAAATTTGATCCCAGATTTTTTTAAATAGCATGATGTGAGGCATATTCAAGGATTTTTAACTTTATCCTGTTCTTTTAATCATTTCCAGTCAATTAAGAGCTGCTAAACCACTTTTCTTTTTTTGTGGCAGTAAATGGAAGAGGAAGGAAATAAAGTTCTGTTTATATTCTATTATGCTTCAGTTTAATTCATTATGAAACCAGGTATTTACAGGCCACATGGATATGCTAACCTCACTGTCAGGTTCTGGTTGTAATGCTTTCTTCCATGCAACATGGCATCAGACAGCATTTCCTTCATGTCATACGATTTCTGGAAGGAATAAGTGCCTAAAACCTCTTGCTCCTGATTGCCAGCCTCTAGCAGAAATGTTCTTACTCTAGTTCCTGATCCTATCGGCTGTACACAGTTTGGACTCCTCATAGTGAGCAAGATATGGTAGGCAGGACACCAAGCCTTATGCAACCATCTAAGTGACCAATTATCTTATAATTTACAAGTAGGTGGCCATATAATCTGAGATTTCACAAAAAAAAAAAAAAAAAAAAAAAAAAAGTACATCGGACAGACTTCTCTAGAGGCATCTGTGTTTTGCACCTTAGGCAAGGATCAACTCTCAGAGCTAATGATCAGTGCTATCTGAACCAATAATTTGTATGACAAGGCTCCAGCTCCTTCCTGGTACCAAATTTCCAAATTTTTGATCAGTTCCATTCATCACAGGATTAAGAATGCCCAAGCTACCCACTCTTCTATGTACTGACAGCAAATGTTTAGCATTGAGACATTCATCTCAGATGAATATTTGCTTAAGCAAGGGAATGAGAGAGACTGAGCTCCTAGATTAGGGGAAGAGAAATTACAAGGTTATGAGTGCTGGAGAAGGAAGGGAAGAAAGACCTACAGAGAGCAGGCTCATATTGTTCCCAGTTAGAGTTGCCTGCTGCTATGGCAAGAGACAGCACTAAGACAGACAGAACTCTGCTCTAAGCCAGTAGGACATATTATACATTCTCATATCAATTGGTTATACCCACAAGCAGTAATTTGTATTAATATTTTCATTGTAATCTTAGCTAAAATTTCCACATATGATCTGCTGGAGTTACACCCTACTTAAGCGTGAAACATAGACAAATCAGAGGAAACTGAGAGAGAGAGAAGCTCTGTAGAGAGGGAACTGGGTGTCCTGGTGGACAACAGGTTGACCATGAGCCAGCAGTGTGCTCTCGTGGCCAGGAGAGCCAATGGCTTTCTGGGATGCATTAAAAAGAGTGTGGCCAGCAGGTCAAGGGAGGTGATCCTCCCCCTCTACTCTGCCCTGGTGAAGCCTCATCTGGAGTACTGTGTCCAGTTCTGGGCTCCCCAGTATAAAAAAGACAGAGATCTCTTGGAAAGAGTCCAGCACAGGGCCACAAAGATGGTGAAGGGCCTAGAGGATCTTCCTGAAGAAAGGCTAAGTGAACTGGGTCTCTTTAGCCTTGCCAAAAGAAGACTGAGAGGGGATCTGATCCAGGTTTATAAATATCTGAGGTGTGGGGGACAAAGAGGTGAGGTCAGACTCTTTTCAGCAGTGTGTGGAGACAGGACAAGGGGGAACGGACAGAAACTGCAGCACAGGAGGTTCCGCACGAATGTGCGCAAGAACTTCTTTATGGTGAGGGTGACGGAGCACTGGCACAGGCTGCCCAGGGGATGTGGAATCTTCTTCTCAGGAGATATTCAAGACCCACCTGGACGCCTACCTGTACGACCTGGTGTAAGGAACCTGCTTTGTCAGGGGTTTTGGACTCCATGATCTCTTGAGGTCCCTTCCAACCCCTATGATTCTATGATTCTATGAAATAATAAAACTCAGCAATGTATGCAGATCAGACGGAACTGCAGGCAGCCTTGCAGAAAAGAAAAGCAAGAATGGCAAAGTTAAATTTCATAAATTGCACAAATCACAAGCAAAGATACCAATCCACCATAAAAAGTGAAAATAATTGGAACAGACTTTTAAGTATGAGGGGAAAAGATGGAATTGCTTTGATAAACTATTTTGCAACTATAAGATTTTCAATTTAAACACAAAAATCAACATTATCCTTGGGGGATAACATCCAAATGTGCTACTTGCTTTCTGTAAGTTCTGTTAACATGAAGAATAGATAGTTTTGCACTTTCAATTATTTATTGCAGATTCAGAATCAAGATAATTTGAAAATCACTAATACTTTCCAAATAATAATACAATGCATTATAAAACAACCTTTTTCTCAGAGCCCTAGACAAAATGTTTGACACAGAACCCTAATTGTTATTATGTAGATCTCAGAATATTCTATTTTCAGATGTCATCCTCTAAAAAATTACACCAAACTTTTGTGCTTAAAATAAGCTTGATGAAAATGTTCAGTTAGTATCAGGTGCTGAAACTTAAAAGCTAAATTGAAATACACAATTTAACTTAATTGAACACTACAGAATTAACTGAACTATGGCTCTTAAAGATTTGTATTCTATTTTCCCAGTAACAGTGACTTCCAAGATTCAAAAATCACATACAACATTTGAAAGGAGTCATAAGAAAACCTTTCCATAGTTTAATCTACAAAGGAAGTGACAAGTATAACTAGTTTAATGTAAAGTCTGAATTTAGGTACTCTTGAAATTTAGTATCATGTCCTTCTACTTCTTCAGAATTCTTATGTTGCATAACTTTCTGTAAAATTAAAACATTTCTTTATCTTTCTTTCTTTAAAGTAACGTAACAAGACTGATTATATAAATGTTAAAAATATGACTACTGGAAAAGGTGTCATAAAGTGATGTCATAAAAATTGTAGAGATGGTAATGAAAAAAAAAAAAAAAACCAAAAATCTACAGCTCTGAAAAGCTTGACCTGTTATAATTGCTTCTGTAATGTTATCTTATTTATTAACTAGTAAAATTCTTTCTAACACACCTTTGAACAAGCAAACTCCAGTCCTTAATGATACCACCTAAATATACCAGTAGAAACAATATATACAGAGATGAAGTATTTTACAGAACTGTGGAGCTTGAAAATGTTTTAGGGAGACTTAAAAGCAGTGCTGCTTATCACTCAGTGACTGCTGAGCTGAATGCAGACAGTTAGGTGACAAGTAGCTGCCGAAGGATACGGATGTCTCCCAGCCAAGTGGCACAAAGGACATACTACGACAAGCAGCAATAATTCAAGGGAAAGAAAAAGGAAGCCCTCTGGTAAATCTGTCACTGACCATTGTCATGACCACTGCATGTTACTCTCCTCTATCCAATTTGATTCCCTTGTCCAATTTCCATTCTTATGTATACTGATGTGTACCTTTGGAATTTTGCTCCATCAAATTAATAGAAGTTTGTGTAAGAGTGCATGTCAGGGTGGTGATAATGTGCTTTAGCATTTCTGGTGGATCTAAAAAGGCAAGGGTAAATATCAGAGGTCTTTTTGAAAGATGAGTAGGCTAAACAACTCAGACAGGAAGTGGTATATATAAAGGAATTACAGCTTTTAACTGACTTCTTCTTAAGCATGTACTTATATTTGGCTTTATCTTAAACAACTGACTGATGTAAGACCAGGATACATTTAATAGACTGAGCTCCAGAGACCACAAAATCTTCCTGCAACAAAAGCAAAGGATTTATAAAGTTAAGCTGAGGGTTCAGATCAGCAAATTACTATCACACTTTGTTAGTTCAGTATCATCTAATGCAGACCATGTTTTGCAACTTCTACCTTACTTTCTTTTATAACACTTTTTGAACATTCTCCTTTATTAGTTTATGTATCTCTCTTGCATATACCAAGTGGATTTGTGGTGTAATACTTGTTTACTGGACATTTGCATCAAAGAAGTCCTGATTTCCACTTCTCTTTTCGCATACAATAGAATTTAAATTCAACACAGGTAGAAACTAAAATTAGAATAATGTAAAGTTTAGAAATGAATCTTTCTCTCTAGGAACCATTTTTTTCTTTTCTGTTCACAAATGGTAATTATAAATAAATTCTACCAAATTAGTGTAAATGGAGACCACCATTTCAGCCAGTATTGCCTTCAAAAAATCGCTGTCACAAAATACAAACATAAGCAAGACAAAGTCCTCATGGAAAACTTAGGTATCACTGGGAAAATTTAGACAAATAAGAAGATCACAGGATAGAGGAAAGGAAATAAATACAATCACCTCTGAATCCATGCAGAAGATGAGTTTTTGCCTCAGATCACTATTGTAAATACACTCAATAATTTTCCTCACAATCAGATATTTTGCTTCTTTTACTCAATGTTCTTTTCCTTGACAGGTGTAAAGGAGTTAAGTAGCAACAAACCATGGCACCAAAGTCTTATGCCTGCAATTATCACAGACATTTAGAAATTCAGCCTTGCATATTTTGTCCTTGTGAAAATTATCACCTTATGAATCAATGCTTCTATGGAAACCAAGGAATCTGAGGAAAACCCAACCAGAGTGAAGAAAATAAATTAGTTGTTAAGAGTTTAATATTGTCCATTCAAGCTGTATAATAATTAAGTCTTTCAACTCAAATGAAATTATAGTCAGTGGTCATCATCCAGTATATCCTAACTCATTTTGAAGCAGTTTCAATTACATACTCTAATAAAAGCAAACTTTAAAAGCTTTCTTTCTATGTCTACTGTAAAAGAAAAGCAGATACAAAATGTATGTTTAAAGACAATCAAATACAAATATTTGTATACACACTGGGAATTGCTTTTTCTTCATAGCTAATAAAACCTATTAAAATGATAAGGAAGTTTGATGTCACTGTGGGATTAATATTTATAACTTTTTTTCTTAGACTTTCAAAAGATCTGATCACTGGATTCAGACACAAATGGCATAATTAATTGGTGGTGTTGCAAGACACCCAACACACCCAAATTTTGCAGAGGTTTTACATAAGGAGGTGAGACAATAACAGAAATAATCTGTCTCTTCACATTACTCAGATGAGATCACATCCTATCTACTGAAGTTTACATGAGAATCTGAGGATGTGGTGACATCCTGCATCTCAGAGTTGCATCTCCCTGCAACTGTCATAAAGGAATCAAAATTGTCAGGGAGTACAGTCACCCTCCATTCTTTGAGTCAGCATCCTGAGTTACAAACCAAGTGAAGCCACACGCAGAAGAGTGTCAGAATGGTGCAAAGCTGAAGGAACAGCTAGGGAAGGTTGTGGGGAGGGTGTTGTGGAAGGAGACTTCCGTACTGAGATTTGAGAGTAAACTATAAAGTAGAGAGCAGAGATAGGTAATTTGTAGCCTAAGATTTCATTCAGGAGGAGAAGCAAAAATCTTGAGACAGCTCAGATAAGAGAATTATCTTTAAGCAGAGGAAGTGAGTTTCTTCCAGATGTGTTTGACAGCATGAGAACTGAAGTGGAAGTAGTGCTCTTGGTAAGAAGCCAGTACTGGGGATTAGTCAGGTGGAGAGCACTGAGAGGGGATCGAGCTCAAGGGTGGGAAGAATTGAAGAAAGAGGCTCTGGCATCAAGTAAAGGGAATGAAAACAAAGAGGGAAGGAAAGGAATTAGAGAAGCAGAGAAATCAAAGGGAGGTTTAAGAGCAAAGCCAGCTTCGGTAGAGATCACAAGGAAAGAATAAAACCAAGAAGGAAAGGAGAATAAGAGCTCCTGAGAGTGGGATATTGGTGGTTATGGGGAAGAAATAAAAGGACTGGAGATAATTTGAAGCTAGATTTCAACCAGTGAAGATGAATCTGTTAAACTTTCCCACGTTATGCTCTACAGAAAGCTTTACAATTACCATTGATATGTGCACATGTACAGTCAGTCCTGTCAACCTATCTGATTTCAGATTTTTTTTTCTTCTTTTTTTTTTTCTCTCAAAACTGCCATCTAAGGTCTTTATTTTTACAACAGTGTCATTCTCTTACATACAGTCTTCCTTGTTACTACTTTTCAGCACACAGTGCTCTGTGTTGTTTGCACTTTTGCTATGCCAGCCTACTTTTACAAAGGCATCCCTGAGAGGGATTTAGAGGAGCAAAAAACTTTCCACCGTGGAAGGGTACAGTGGTCAAATCTATTTTTTAGTGTGGAGATGGCTGACATGGCCGATGATATACATACACAATCCATAAAAGAAAAGACAATGCTTAATCTGAACACCTTTTTTCAAAGGGTTATTTAATTTAGTCAATTCATGTTCCTATGTCCATATCCACCTCTGAATAGATTACAGGAATGTATTTGAAGTGCACACTCACCAGCTTGTATGCATGCACATATGGTATTTAACAAGCAACTGTAGCCTATGTATATTAACTTCCAGTGTATCTAGACTCAAAGAATGTAACTGCCTTTGCACAGAGAAGCAAACTCTCCTAGCTGTGAGTGAACACTTATACTCAGCAGAAGAGTGATAATAATGAAATCAAATTCTGGCATAAAATAAAAGGAATAATGTACCCTCACCTTGATATCTGGACACCCTGTTGCCAGTACAGAAACATTAAAAATGCTGGGAACTGAACCACAGGAAAAATGTAATTCTCATCTCTCATTGGTTAAGACACCTGTTGACATCAAAAATAAAATAGGTTGTGAGCCCTCTGCTGGTAATTATTCTTTTGTTTCTAAAATGTTAGTAGGATCCTGCCATAGCAACTATATGTACCATTTTGTGCAGAAATGAACAGTGATGTAAAGATACTGACATGCACATTATCATAGCCACACAAACACATGCATACATGTACATACATAAAGGATTAATTAATGACAGAGAAGTTTACTTTGGTAAATTATGAGTGTCACTGCCAGAGAAAGGGAAAGAAGAAATCACCTATCCTAATATTTGTACTATGTGTGAGAGTCCAAACCACACATGAGAGTATCAGAACTATTCATCCAAAGGGTGGACTATGATCATAAACTAACGATATAATAAGAAATTTAGAAATAACTTTGCCTTTCTACATTACAAGCTCTATCTGTCTGAAATCTGAAATAGTGCTGCCTGAGTAATGCAATGGAAGTCACTGTTACGACCAAAAGGAACAAAGTATAACATTAATTCCCTATGAAGTTCCAACTGGATTTGACAAAAATAAACCACTGAATAACACAGATCAGTAGTATTCAGAATTGCTCCACGTCACAAGTATCAACTTAATATCAGCTTTCCATTTAGAAGCAGAAACTCAATTTCTTTTTTATAACAAAACTAAAATATGTTAACTTTCTTTCTATACTGAAGAATCACTCTACAAAATCCAAAATCTAATGGACTGGGATCCTGTCTCCAGTGAATATTAGTTAAGTTAACCAAATTCTTTACTTGCAGTTCTTCATTATTATATTGCCATTGCCATAATTTTACCTCTCGTGAAGCAAAGATTACATTTTAGGTGTTAAGTTATGACAGGGACAATAACAAAGTTTCAGATTCAGAGTACACTTTGATGTGCTTGGAGATTCCTGTTTTAAAATTAAATGTCAAACTGTAATACCTCAGCCATTACTACTGAAAGTAGATACCAAAATTCTGGTTTAAGGGAATTTTCATAATCTCTCTCCCTCGGATGCACTTAAGTACCATTAATCTTTAGGAAGAGCTCACATTAATAAGAGTTTTCATATTCTTTCATATTTTCACCTCACTTTTAACATCAAACAAGCACATTCGTTTAAAAACTGTTGACTGAAGAGTATTACACTTCAGGGATGGGAGTAATCCCCCTGCCACAGACCTTCATTTACTGCCAGGTGAAATTCATTCACAGACTCTAAAGGAAAATGTCATGCTTTAAAATTGATTAATCTTCTTGAGTCTAATCATCTACCTCCTATTGTCCAGTGCAGATGTTCTATTTTCTGGCAAAAAATAAAAGTTTGATATTCCACCAAAGTGCTTTCCACCCAGTTCTTCACTGTGTTTCATGTCAGTTTAGAGTGGTGAGTGGCTACACTTCCCCAGAGAGGTCTAGGAAAGAGCATCATCTCAAGACAATGCCCCTGAACTTCTGGAGTGCATCATGTTGTGATGCAGCTGTGCTTTTTCTGTTTCTTCAAGCAGGAAGAAAATAAACAAATTCCTGGTTTTGCCATGGCTTTGGAGCTCCTGTTCTGCTCCAGAAGGCAATACTTTGTATCAGCACATCTCAAGAGGCAGCCCCCTTTTCTGGCCTATGCTCACCAATCTTTAAAGTGTGTCATTGTTCCTGGATACTGTGGACTGTAATTGCAAAGCTCATATAGATAGTTTTATTCTTAAAATATGGGGTATCAAAAGCAATACTCTTCAGATGCCATTTTTAGATTTCTCAACATCTCAACAAAGGTCTTCTAGGAAATCATTAGTGACTATGAAAAGGTTTTAATTAATTTTCTTTCATGGCCTTTACTTTCTATGCATTAACCAATGTATCTGCAAAATAAGCTCGAAAATCAGAAAAGACTGTGAAGTTTGGATCACTATTCTTTCAAAGCACCAAAGCATTTGATAGTCAAGTATCAGTCAGAGTTAAATGTTTTTGTCATCATGACAACTCACACGGGACACATCTATATTCAGCAATAAAATCAGAAGAATCCTAGAACCATAACAATTGTTCTGCCCCATGAAACCGAACTTCTGACAGATGGTTTCAGTGAGCTCATGTTTCCGTCTCTCTCTGTACAAAGGTAAAAAGCCTGCTTTATGTTTGTTTGCTTGAGTGCTTAAAAATAGGTGTTTTCTCAGCTCTGCCTCACAGCACCTAAATATTTTAGATTTAAAAATATGTTAGAACTTAATAGTTATACTGAAAACAACGAGTGATTTTTCCTTGAAATGCCTTCCAAATAACCACTACATTCCATCTGACTTGCTTACATATGATTTAGAGTTATTTTGTGAAATAAATAGACATGGGCTTAATTTAGTAAAGCAGTCATTTGACTTCCACAACTGAAAACTGGAAATCAAAATACAATAAAATTTCACATGATTATTAAGCCCAGATGGATCTTCAAATTAAAGTAAGACCTATAACAATGTTAGCCTGTAAAGGGCACTGTCAACTTAAAAAAACATGAATAAAATTAAAACATTTTGTCTCTTTCTGTTGAAAGTAACAATCTCATGTATTTTTATTTAAAAAAACATGAAAGAGTATGCTTCATTTTCTTATCATTTTCAAGACACAAATTTAATAGTCTTTCTCTTTATAGGAACTTAACAACATTTGATTCTCCTAATTTCAAATTTTATCTATTGAGATCCAGTACTTATATAAGCATCTCAATATTAGGTGCCTAATGAAATTTAGGCGTGTAGTGATTTTGTCTAAGCTAGTTGGATATAGATGTTCACAGTTCAAAGCAACTTCACTTTAAGAGTTGCAGCAATGTTTCTTTTTTTTCTTTTTTTCCCAGCAAGTAGATATTGTACATATTCCTTCTTGGGATATGTAAAATCCCTTAATTTACTATTACATAAGTTCTACCAAAAGTTCTCTCTAATAACTTGCTAGGCTTTTAAGTTTGGCTTATTTATAGTGATATAATCTGTGAGCTGTCTGATGATCAAAGTCTCAGGAGATAACATAGCATGTTGTTTTCCTGTGATATATTTGTTTCCATAACACAAAATGACAAAAGGCAAATCTTGGGGAGTGCCATGGCCTCATATAGCACAACATAAATAGTTCATGAAAATCTATAGTTTTTTATTTGGGCTCATTGTATTCTCAATGGAAATGCATGAGTTTGAAACAGGCCAGTATAAAATCTTTACAACATACAGAGAATGTCATATAGGAAAGGATTTAGCAGCACTGAACATCAGATGACATCAGCACACAGAGAAACTATCAGAATTATCCTTTTGACATTTTAATGTAGAACTTTCTAGGTTTCTCCTGAGTTACAGCACTTGGTGCCTGTTTCAGGAACTGTAGAGGTGCACATGCTTATCACAAACAGATGGCAAAAAGTCAAACACATCATATCAGTCCTTCCTGTTCATTTATTGGAATAGCACTACAGTTAAGAAGCCACAACTGGCACTTGTTAGGAAATGATATATATTATTCTCTAACGAAATTTCAGAAGCCAAAAAGATCAGGTACACTGAACTTTCTCCCTGCAGTGTCACTCATCATAATTCCTCTCTTTGCGTAAGGATTTATACTGTTAGCAGTAAGGAACAGATTAGTTACCCCTAGATCATCCATTTTTGTTCCTACCTTGTCTAGCTGAGGAAGTGTTTGAGCCACATGTGGTAGACCACATCCTTTCCCTTTTGCTAGCGGGATGACGAAGAAGAACATCTGGATTCAAAATTTCATTTTCACCCTCAACATTTTTGTATTAGCACACTGTCATACTTGATATAAATTGGAAAACACTTAGTCCCGTAGCACTTGATTTTCTGGACAAAGACAAAGCATGACATTGTGGAGTCCATAAACAGCAGGAGGTATAATTCATAGCAAAGCTATATAATATGTTCCATATACATTGCAGCTGTTGATAGATTTTATTACATTTCAGTTAAAAGCCTTATTACATTTGCAGGCAAGATTTATTATATTTGGTTGTATTACTTCTAAAGTTCAGGATATTTTCACATTTGTACCTGGCTTATTTCATCTATGATCACCAAGTTTAGATCACAACCTTGTTACAAATGTAGGTTATGAATAATGTCACCTGTTGTTATGACGTTTGCAGCCAGTTTTCATTACAACTGCTCCTAATACTTCACAATATTGTGCAGGTGCTAGATATTACATTGTGGTTTTTAAAGACATATTTTGAAGTCAGTGGAACATATCCAAGTAACTCCTGAAGTAAAGATTCCTACAACACAGAGTGGAGGAAGCTGGTCAGCAGCATGAAAACTGAGGTGGTGGATTCCTGCCTACTCACATGAAGATTACTTAGTTACATATTTATAAAATGAAATAAAATAATTTAAAAAAAAGTGCTTCTAATTTCTTAGATTGTAGGTGTAATAATTAAACATACAGGGCAGTATTATATTTGAAAAGTAATCACCATGTTCTTTCTCCCAATCTTTTTTTGTTCTCAGAAGCCAAAAGTTCACCCATAGCCCAATGTCCCATGGCAATGGTATGATTAAAATGGATAGGATGTGATGGTTTGTTTAGAATATCACATGAAAGTAGCTGATGTTTTAGCTGCTTTTTATTCACATCCTTACTTATCAGATCCCATAGTGTTTGGTTAATGGCACCTAATATCTAAAAGTAGTAACCAAATGCTTTTATTCTGAAGTCATGTACTTCTTTCTACATCACAGCTTTCTCCTGTCTTTTAGCAAATATAATGGGAAAAAAGTCACAGACCAAAATTAGAAAGTGACTTACCTTGACCAGTAAAAAACATTGATCTGGTAGTCCTAAATAAAACTTCTGATCAATCTCGATAGTTTTTTTAATTCCCCTTCACACAATTATAATGCATTTTCATTGTCACAGTGAACAGTTACGTCAAGCCACTTTATTATGGCTACTTAATTATATTCTAACTTCTCTAGCCTATATAATTTCATTTATGATAATATGGAAATATGTTTGTTGCTGGAGGAGGAAAGAAAAGGTCATTTGAATTTCATGAATAATCATCAGTGGCTTAATGATTAAACAGTGTTAATCGAACAAATTCAAAACTCAACCATCAGTTGTTTTACCATTTGTTAGGGACCATATTAATTGGATTGGAGGAAATTCAGCTCTGCATTTATAAGTTTTAAATTGTTAATCCTACATGTGTAGGCATCTAGAAAAAGACAATACGTATATACATCATCTAAAACAATAAAAAGCTTTATTTCTTTATAGATTATAATTCTGCCATAATGAATCTAGTGTGTCCTCAGTCTAAGATCAGACTCTAATGACTGGGGAAAGATCTGCTCATCACAGTGTTATTACAAGCAATTTCCATACGAATCTATACAACATGCTCCTGCATTAGTTTAAGTCCTATTTTACATGGTACAGAGAAGAGGTACTGTATAAATCAGATTAGGGAAACTATACAACTCATATAAGATTTGAATTCTATCCAGAAGATTGTCTGCACAAATTTGTACTGCAAATGTGTGAACTTCTGTAATATTAGTAGCATGTATTGCCCTTGACCAAAAGTGTTTTTGTGTCTGCTTTGTATTAAAGACTTTCATCATGTGATTAGACTTTAGCTGTGGATACAATAGAAAGGAAACTAAATTTAAGATGTTATTTTATAATTTTCATATATTTTTAATTATATAAACATGGTTAAAAATCCCGTAGCCCTGATTATATTCTAGGTACGCTTTTTTTGGAGAAGACTTGACCTGGGGAAAACCGTAGCAAAGAAAGAAGATGTCAGCAATCACAAAAATAAAACAGGTGAGAGAGGATCAAAGGCATAGAATAACTGTGAATCAGAAAGCGGACTTGGAATTCAGAAGTAACACTGACTGAAATGTTTAGTACACTGAGATGTTAGGAAACTGAGGAAGAAAAACACATTTTATACATTTATCTATGTTCTATCTACTTCATGTGCTAAGGAAAATGAGTAGTTTTGGTGATTTTCTTGAAGTGATTCAATTTTAATTTAGTACTTAGCTTTTGAGATATTTACTAGAAATTAAAATGTCCTTCTCCTGGCTTTACACCAGGAGTCTCTACCCAGAATTACCCAGGTCAGAAAACAGACTATATCAGACTCTGAAAGCTTAAAAGCTCTTGGATCTAATGGCATATGACCTGCACAAAATGTCCCATCATGCAGTTGTCCAGAACAGAAAGTTCAACAAATGCCTTGATAACATGTTCATGCTTTCAAAATCTTGCCGTTACAAATGCAAACCATTATGGTTTTAGTCATCTTCAAAATGAAAACATAGGAATAATAAAGCACTAAATGGAGGTGATATAATTAAAACCAACCACTATATAACAAAGTACCATTGCACTTTTGTCAATAAACCTTTATCTCCCTTTTTGCTATGTTTTCATTTTTCCCCTTCCTTCCTTAAAATCAAAATAATCCTGATTGTAAGTATGAGTTGCAATTCTTGTTTTTAGAAAAACATCATTCACTAAGAGCCACTGAGTAGAAGAAGCACTTCAGCACGTTATGAGCAAAGAAACTTTGCAGATCAAGCCCTTGCTGATTAATTTCCCTCCCTTAATTAGTGATGCTTCTTGAAAGAATCATTCTTTTTCGCCCTCTTGCATTGATGGTTTAGGTTGGAACAGGCTTGTGTTTTCCAGTAACATGTTCTCCAACAAGCATAACAACAGAATTTACATCTGAAAAGTTCACAAAGCACTATGTTGCAGAATGAATTAATCAGTGACCTTTCACTACAAGAAGTGTGCGTGTCCTGATAATGTAGCTGAAAGCCCTTCTGGAAGCAGGAGGGGGAGAAATAAAGAACATTATAAATTAAATGAGATTGGGACTGGGAGTCTCATTTTCTGTCTTCTGAGTTCACAGACAACTATTTTTCACCTTAAAGACTGGTGTTAGCAGGCAATTATTCACCATGCCCAACATATTTAAATGACATAACTGACAACATTTTTTCAAAGGATTGAAGAAGCTGCAATAATAAAAGACTCTTGCACGAGTAGTCTTTGGTCATTCTAGGTCAAGGTTCAGATGGCACAACAGAGAGTCTGGCACCCAAACCGTGAATAAATAGAACATATTTCAGTTGAAGTGTCTGGTCTTTGAAGAAGTTGTTCTACCCTTTATCATTCACAGTAGTCTGTATATGATAGCCAATACAATACATACATTTAAAGTATGGCATTATATTAAAAAATAAAGATGGAAGAAATTTAGTTTAATTATAACATTTCAAGATTAAATTATCCTGCATAGATTGGATACTGCTATTCCCAAGTGATCTGAAAGAAATTTTACTGAGTGGTATAGGAACGTTAGGAATTTGTCCTTAATTTGGTGCTTTATTGACATTCTATGGTTCCTCCTTTGAAACAGTAAAAAAATATATTTATTGTATATAATTGCTGAAACTTTTCACAGAGGTCTATGGATTTTAATTCACAAATACATATATATTTTTGAATAAAAATACTAATTTATTTTTTTCCTCTCCTACCTCATTCTTTCAAACAAAAAAAACCGTACCAAACCAAAACAAAAAAAAACAAAAAAACCCACTAAGTAATAAAATGTTCTTTAAACTTCTTAAATCTGATTCTTAGCTGTGGTAAAACTATTATCTTCCAAGTTTTTGCAGCAAATCCAAAGATCACACATTACAGAATTCAAAAATGGTAAATTAAATCTACTCATATTATTTCTGTGTTCAGCTTCATAAAACAACTAAGAAAACGAAGTTGATATTCCTCTACCTGTAAAGCGGGTATGATAGCATAAGCGACCCCAAGTGATCAGTAGGGATTATCTTTCATGGTGTATGTAACAAACTACATTTGCCTTCTTTGTATCATCATTTTCACTTCTGTATCACATTCCAGGTTCAGATTCCCTTCAGAAGAAAGTTGAACAAAAGAAGCAAAGTCAAAGTCTAAATTAATTATTCGTATGCATTTAATATTGTATTTTATTTATTCCAACTGTTCTATTCTTCATTAATATCTAATTCATATCAATTATGTTCTATATTGATTTTCAAAACCTTGTCACATCATATCTTAGTAGAACTCCTCTGCTTTTTCTGTCAAGGTAATTAATTAATGAACAAAATTATATTTATTTACTTTAAAAGTCTAGTACACTACTAAGTTAATTATAAAGTTCCTACGCAGCACCAAGCAAATGCTTCATGGAAAGCCATACAGCTGAATCACACTATGCTTCCTCTGCATAGAACATCACTATCTTATCCAAAAACATGTGGAACAATCTGTGTTTTCCAGTACATTTCTTCTTTTTTTTTTTTTTTCTCTTATGAGTGTGTATCTTAACAATAGTTTAAGTATATTCTGCAAGGACTAACTCAACTTCAATTCTTGCACTTTTTACATTTCATCTACAATCCTCTAAATCATATCTTTCATAGTCAATTCGCTCATTTTGCTGTTTTTTACAGTATCAACACCTCTTCTGAGAGTATTACCCATCCAAGTAGATCTAGATCTTTTTTTCCCTTTCCTTGGACACATTTGAGATAGTTTTCCATTATGAAAACTTTTAGTTTTTCACTCACATTTTGCCCCAATTTTCTCACGTGAAGTAACTTTCTTACACTGTTATTTTTGTCCTGATAAATGAGAAAGCACTACTCTAGGGTCTACTTTTCATCTTTCTATTCAATTTCAACTGACTTGGTCTTGGATTGCCTAGTCCAAAGCCAATGGGAGAGAGGTTTATTTATGATGAATTTTAGATTTTTCCTCAGGATTTACTGGCTTAGTAGTTATTTCATAATTAATAAATCAGCAATCATCTCTACAAATAAGTAGGAACTTATATTATTCCTATCATTATCCCAACCCAAGGAATAATTGAAATACTATAAATAGTTCTATCTGAAAAACATCACATCTCTTCAGCAGCATTATATTTAATGTGATGATTACTTTAGTATGAAGATTAAGGTACAGTTTTCCCTAAACAGAGCAATCTCCAAGGGGACTAGAATTTGCTAGTCTTCCTCAACTGCTGATCTTTGTCACCATTTTTACAACCAAGACCTTGCTGATGTAAATAAATATTTTTTATACTTTTATAAACCTATTCTACATACTTTATATACTTATTCTAAGCACAAAACATCTCTTGACTTTTGCTAGACAATGTTTTTCATAGCCATAACTAAAAACCTTCAGCAATGTAAACTCTAAAGAGTAAAGTCTTTTTCCAATCATTCTATAGAGTTTTCTGCCTTCTAGCCTGAACGCTTTTCACCTCACAGATCATTAGACTTAAAGAATAGTTTACCTAATCATTATGGGCTGTATCCATTCTTAATGACCCATGAAAAGTTACTGAGCTCAGCACCATACCTGTCTGACTTACTCAGAAAAAGGGTCAGGCATGCTGCAGAAGAGATTTTCATTCTCTAGGTGGATGAGGGCTGTGATGATCCTCAGGGAAAGAGGAAGACAAGTTGAGCTTCTCATCTCTTTTCAGATTTGCTTCAAAATCAATATTCAGAGAAGGTCCAAAAGAACTTCCATTACTATAGTCTGTTTTCCTCTTTGCTTTCTTTAAGCATCATCTTCAAATTCCCTGAGGACATTCATAAGGAGTTTAAGCTCCTTTGGTTTTATTACACAGAATCATTACTAGTCCGACAATGTGTATACCAAGTTCTGACTGGCAGAATATGTTAGAAAGAGTTGAAAAATGTTTCACGGAATCACAGAATTGCAGGTGTTGGAAGGGACCTCAAGAGATCATTGAGTACAATCCCCCTGCTAAAGCAGGTCCTCTACAATAGGTCACACAGGTAGGTGTCCAGATGGATCTTGAGTATCTTTATACAAGGAGATTCCATAATCTCCCTGGGCAATCTGTTCCAGTGCTCCATAAGTCTTTCATAAAGAAGTTCTTCCACATGTTGGTATGGAACTTCCTGCATTCCTATACTCAATCACATGGACAGAAGATTCAGATCTTCAGAAGTAACAGGAAAACTACTGAAAACTCTCAGGAAATGATGACAAAGTTCATAAAAGCTAATTCCTTTTCCAGTCCTAAAATATCTACTTGTTCTGTTCATGTTTGCTAAGTAGAGAAACAATGGCTGGTTCTCTCACGTGCCATTCTTAAACTCAGTGTTAAATACTATACTTTTGCACAATTCTTCTCAGCTGCTGTTTGAAAATGCTTCTGGCAGTAGTCTCTCTGCTTCAGAAACTAAGTAATTGGTATCTGTTTTATGCACTGACAGATTTTTTCATGAACATGGAAAACATTTACTTTAAATGTTCAATTTGGAACATTTTATCCATTAATCATTATGCATCCTCTATTCAGTATTCAGCTAGTGAAATACTGGAAGATGGTGGCAAGGCAATTTTGGCATTACTAGAAGTCATAAAGCTTCTCAGTTGTTTTTCAGGTAGCTTTAGTCACTCAACATCAAGATATGAAAATATGTTTTGATACTTCACCTTTACAGGCTTCTGTCATTTCACCTGCTCTGTAAACTTCAGTTAAATTATATTATTTCAAAATATCTTTTCTTTTAACTTCAAGATACCATAAAAGGTTACCTTCATTAAATTTCTTAAATAAATTGAATGCTTTCTCAAGCTATTTGTGTGCAAGAGTACTAGAGCAAAGAGGAAGAAAGACAGGCTGCAAGTCAGCATGATAATAGTTCACTAATTTTAACATGAATATAGGCATCTATTAACTTAATTGACAATCAAATCTGGAATGAATCCCCCATTACCTTCAAATGAATATAGCCATAGTGAGTTTTCTTTCTTCATTTTAGTCAATTCATGTAGAAAATAATGTAGATTTTTTTAAACTGCTTTCATAAATAACAGAGGTTAAAATCAACGAATTAACTCATTTCTTGAGAAACATGATACCAGATACATAAAATGAAGCTTACTGAAAGAGCTTATATGACGTAAAAAAACTCCAAAAAAACACTTTCTACTAAACCAATAACAGCTCTTGGAGCATGAATGTATACACTTGCACATGCGTGCATGTGCATATTTACATGTGTATATATAAATATATATACATGCATAAATACACACCTATTATTCTCATACTTTTTTACTTCTGACTGTCAGAAATTTGAGGAAATGATTTACAATAGTGCAGAATTCATACAAAAATATCATTTATTTTAGCTTGTTTCTACCAGTAACAGATGGTGATAAAAATCAAATTAAATCACTAAAAGAGTTGATGAAAGCACTGTGTCTGCAATGATTTCTTTCTATTCCCAGAAATGATATCAAGTCAATCATTAATATAAATTTTCTTTCTTTCCTTTCTATTAGATCCTCCTAAAGTCTTTCTCCTCATTAAATAGTATGGTCTTGCAAAAACATATCCACCAGACATTACTCTGTTAAATTTTCACTTGGTTATGTAAGCTGTTTGTGAATCAAAGTGGAAGTTATAATGATTTAATTAATATTTTGTAACAACTACAACAGCTTTCCTTCCTGGAAAGGAAACCAATATTCTGATGTAATTCCAGTAACTAAAACCAGGCTAAGTTTGTTTTCTTGTAGTGGAACTACTTTCAGTATTAATTTATATTTGAATGTCACATAAAGTAAAACTTGTCCTTACCAAGTATAGCTTTTTCCTAGAAATAGAAAGGAAGATACTGAGTTCATTTATTACAGGATGGGGTTAAAATTCTTTGGTTGTTTTGAAAACAGTATGAAAATATGTACAACTAAACACAGTAGTATATTTTGGCTTAAAAATAAAACAATTAATATAAAAAGAATGTTTGACAAAAGAAATCAAAGCACAATCATAACAAAGTATATTCAAAATGAAGCAAGAAAACTGAGATGTTATGGCATATTCACATCAAAGAATTCTGGTCAACACTTGTTTAATATAAGATAATTTGATTTTGACAAAAAACAATATTTCCTTTTGAACAATTTTCAACTTCTCTACTTCTGTTCCTAGACAAGATAAACCAACAGAGAAGGTAGTTATACCTTCTCTGAAAAGCGTCTGAAAACCCTGAGAAATCAGACCACCCTTTAGTGAACAGGAATTATATCTTCATTGCCATAAAACTGTTTTTATCAGTTAGTCCAGTAATTCTTTATTTTTTTTTTTAATGGAATTATAGAACTTGCTTCTTCACACTATCAAATAACATAGCTGTACTAATTCAACACAGCTACTTTGATTTACACGGACAGTCTAGCCCAGACCCAGTTTACTTTCCATCAGACCCCTTGAAATACAGTGAAATCCATTAGTTTCCCCTAAGAGTGTACAGTATAGTTCTTGGGTACTCTTATGGGTCTATGCACAGTAGGCAATATCTGGAATGCAATGTATCCCACACCTTCCCATCTACAAAATATTCCCATTTTCTCTATTCACTTCAGGGAGCAAAAATTTTCTAATTAGAAACATTCATTAAGTCCATACTCCCATTCAGTCAGGGAGTATCCCTGCGCAGAAAGCATCTTGTGAACATTATTCTCATTTTATAAAGATCTCTTATGTACTTATGATTCTGTATGTATTCATTGAGTCACTTCCTGAAGAGATGATGGCAGGAAGAATGCCTGGGAAAAATACTGTAATAACTAACACATATATATAAGTCCATTCCTACTCTGATTCTCTGTGAAAAATTCAGTTTTTTTGTCAACATAGAATTACTATCCTATTTCTAAATAGATTGAGGTTCTAATGATAATTCATTTAATTATTTATTTTGCTTCTGTTGAGAATGACTTCCTCCCTAAAATTCCTCAGAGATCTTAAATAACATGTAACAAAAAAAGGCCCTTTGTTCCCTGACCTCTGGGAATATGATCCTGGCACTTACTCTGATGAATGTGAGCAAAAATTCTTCGAGATTTCAGTTCTGGTTTTGGTCATATCTGATATTATGACACACGTATGAATCAATGTGAAGGAGATTACTGCTTATATAGAAGCATAGGTTTTGCAAAATCAGATTATATAAAATGTAATTGTATTACAAGATAAAAAATTTACAGAGTTTAAATATATATTCTTTTTACTACTGTTAAATCAGTATATTATGCAACAGGCACAGCCTTAATTCTGTTCCTTCTTTCACTTACTACAGACAGGACCTAATGCAGCCATACAAGTTACTTCAACAAGACTCCTAATTGCAGTAACCAGAAATAAAATCATTTTTGAAGCACCTACATTTAAATGAGCTTCATGCACACAGAAAATAACCTACCAGGATGAGATTTCTGCAAATATGCTCCTTAATAAGTTTCATTTAATCTGAGATTCTTTTTACCATTCATAGCTCTACTGCTTTGCTAGTTCATAATCAAGAAGAAAACATCATAGAGGCTAGGGACCAAACAGACTCAAATCAAAGTCTTTCAGGTGATACAAAAATAATTAGTATCTATTCAAGACAGAAGTTTCCAGACATGGAATATAATGGCTCACAATAAGTAGTTTTCTAAAAATATTTGGTGTTCTCTTCTGCTTTTCAAAAAAGTCAATCTCTAACCAATAGGCACAAATGCAAAAAACAAATAATGTACAGAATAATGAACTAAGTTAATAAATAAAAATAAGAGAAATAATGTGAATTGTTGTATAGCATTTTTGTTTCAGATCTTTAAAGTATAAGGTCTACCTGCTTGAAAATACTGCTATCTATGAAGGCAACTTCCGGATGAACCATGAGTACCATAGAGAACAATAAAATTGCTGCTGTGGTCTTCCTCTCAATGAGCAGAGACTTTATTTAATTGAAAAAGCCTTGCTTTGCCAAGCTGTGAACTAGAGTGAAAGCATAAAATTTGCTGTACTAATCTCAGGATTTACCTGCTAGATGTGACCTATTATGCCATTATGTGTAAAAGTCATGAGAACGCTTCAAGCACTCATATAAATTATTTAGAACAGTTTCACTGTAATTATACACAGAAAACTTAATAATTTGAAGCCCCTTTACTCTGAAAGTTAAGATAGAACACACTGTAGTTTTAGCAAACTTTATGGCTAGGAAAAACAAAAAATAAAGCAATAGTTATATCATCATAACTTCTTCCAATTAATAAAATCTGTCTGGAGTCAAACTTCATTTTGTGAGCTATAGATCTTATATACTCAGTGCATACATTTTAGCTCTCAAGGGTCCTTTTCAAATACTCAAAGTATGAATTTAGTCAACCCTGTGATAGTTTTCAGATCAAAGTTTCCATGTTGGTATTTCCTGTCTAGTGGTTCTGGTACAAAGAATTTGATAGAATAGTTTAATTTTAAAACAATTTCCAAATACTGGTACCTGGCAAAAGACTTTTTTCTTGTCTAGACTACAGAAGAATGCAGTAAGAGGCAAGACGTAAGTACAGGACCAAGTTTTTTCCTTCTAATCCAGGAAACATTAATCTAAAAATATCTCATCATTTTAGCCAAAGCATTCTGGTTGCTGTTTTATTAATTGCCTTACCAGAAATCCCTTTACCCATCTGATGGAAAAAGGACTAATATTTAACAGAATGTACCAAACAAAATCTGTTATATTGTAATAGGAAACTTAAACACTGTTGTTTTCCAGGTACACTGAAAGCAACAGACCACTAAAAAGGTCATTAAGCATCACTGTACAACTGCACAAAAATCCATGAAAAAAGCAGACATGTAAGATTATCACCACTTAAACTATATGTTTCCTCGGGATACAAAAGTTGTCTACAAATATTAAACTTACCATCATTTTTTTGGAAAAGCAAATACAGATGATTTGCTTTTACAGTCAAAAACTGAAGGACAAGTGAATAATTTCACTAAATAATGTTTGGCTGCAGTCAGAACAGAATCTATTATTATAAAACTAGCTGGCTGTAGTATTTGTAGTACACGTGATGTTATAGAGAAAGGATGAAAGAGAAGGCAATTACAGGATGATGAAAGGCTCACAGGATAAATCTCTAGAATCACACCATAATCTGACCTTTCCTCAAAATCAGATGTGATTGTATATTAACGTTTACTGATCTTTAAGAGGGCAGATCTAATCTGATTCTGTGAAAAGACAATAAAATCAATGCACCAGACAAAAGCATTTATGCAGTTTTCTGTGCATTACTTTTAAGTGCCATCTGTCTTAGTTCTTATCCAATCTCATTCACGTGGTCATTTTCCAGTTTTGTCATTGTTTTTTGGTATATTGGTTTGATTTCAGTGTTTTGACTGGAACAAAACTTCACATTTTTTTTTTTTTTTTTTAACTTAGAAGAATGCATAGGGCTTACCAAAATCTCCAAAATCCAATCTTCTTATTCACGGATTTTAAATGAAACACTGCATATCTTTTGCCAAATCACAACCCCTTCTCTGAACAGTTTTATTTCATAATTCTTATATTTATGAACAGTCATTTCATAGCAGTAATCAGTTCTTTCAACTGATACTAGAGCCCAATAGAGTAGGCACTCAATTCTTCAGAAGAATACAATTTTATTACAATTTAGGACAAGACATGGAAGGAGCAAAAGTAGAAACAGTAAATGGAAGCTAAGTGACTAACTTAGGTCCTCGTTGTGCCAAACTCAATGTCTTTTAAACCAGACAACATGACAGCTCAGGGTTTTATTTTTGCAATGTAAGTTTGCCCTACAGATTTATTGTCTCATTTCTAAAGGCCAGTACCTGAAATGTTTGGAAAACTTTTGGTGGGCTGAGTTCATTCAGCACCTTGCAAGACTGACCCTGATTTTTCGAGGTACTGAGCACACACAGCTCCTGTCAACTACACTAGGATTTCATAGTATCTCCAAAAATCAATTCATGTCTAAGTGCCTTTTCACTCATCAGAAATAACTGCTGCTTCACAGGAGCATACTTATTCAGCCACTGCTTCATTTTTAAAGGAGCCTACTTATTTTTACCCTCCTTGGAAAGTGATCTGCTAGGGAGAAAGATCAGGAACAAATTGCGTCCCAAAATGAAAACAGATTTTATATGAAACACTCATTCTGTTGATTGTCACTCATAAAGAAGTGCATACTTTAACAGCCTGTTCCCTTGCAGAAAAATCTGTTTAACTAATCTCACCATATAAAAAAGTCTTACTTTTAACTTTAGATAGTTAGCTATGTATTCTCTGCTAGGATATATATTTTATGGTTTAGGAAATGTCCTTAATATCAGTAGGAGCAGGCTAGCAGGTAATGAAGGATGACCTTTCTTTAGCTGAAACAGTGCCCAGGAGTTGGGAACTTCTTCACAGAAAGGTACCGTCTTCACACATTTTCCTGATGTCTTTCTGAATTCAACATTCCAAATGACAGCATTCTAACATAATATTCTGCTGTCGTAAGACAGGTTTGGAAATTAATGCGAAGTTCTTAAGTTAGTAAGGTGTGTATATTTGTTAGAATGTGGCAGTGGGGTCACATCCTGCAATGCAAGTCTTTTCAATGGAATCTAAAATCCACATTCAGAATCAGTAAATTGCGTTCCTTGGTAACAAATAAAACAAAACAGCTCTATTAAGATAGCATGATATGTACAAACTTAACAGAAAATTCTAGATTACAAATTCCTACAATTTCTTCCTCAAAAGTTTGAATATATGCTTTGTTAAAGACCATTTTTTTTCAAATGCAGCTTGAAATGGGCATTATTTCTTGTTGCTAGATCTGATCATCTGTTCCTTTATTTACTGAACCTGTATTTCAAGGAAAAAGTGAATTTGAACTTGAAGAATTTAAGGAAGGAGAAGGGCCATGCACTTCTGTGTTGCTGTGTTTTGTTTTGCTTTGCTTTCCATTTAATGATTTTTAGTCCATTATGTCTTTGAATCTATCTATATATATGTATGAATGTATCTGAAAACAATCAGAGCAATTTTGACAAAACTTGCAATGCAAAAACTCTGAGTACATGGTTCTGATGGATAGAAAATATTTCCATATGAACCTGCTTAACATTTATCCCTAGGTAAATGACACTGATCCAGATTTCATAAGCTGGAGAGCTAAATCCATAGTGTGTATATATCATAAGACTTATTAGCCCCTAATGTCTTTTGTCTGTCCAGGGATGTATTATGGCTCAATCCTATTTTCAGGGAAGTCAGTGACTAAAAGGTATCATGGAATGGAGCTCCCTCCCTCACACAGGTGTTGGAGATAGAAATAAAAAATTACTACTCTTCAATCCCCAGAGGATACTCCAGGATACCCTGGAGTAACAGGGCTGTATCCCAGAGATAACAGTTGGAGGCTACTGTGATAAACAGATTAGGGCAAAGGAGAAAACAAACTCAGTTTTTAGTGAAATATCTTTTTTTTTCCTTTTAACTGCTTTAATATTGTGACACACTAGCATTCTCTATACATATTTTTTTCAACTGTATTGAATCTGGAAGTTTCTGGACAAAGTGTGAATTTCCCTTTTAATTTTCTATTTTTACAGGAGTAATAAAAGATCAATTAATCCATATACTCTTTGCTGCAGTTACTAAACATTAAAACTGCGCTTGGCAGTCTGAGTATATGGTTAACACCAGCTGTGAATTCATATTTCCCATTGAAAAATCTTATTTTTATTTACTTATACATAACATATGACTTATGTATGTTTAGTTTCAGTCTACATAGTATTGCAGCGTTTAACATTCTTCCCCCTCTACCTTATCACTATTTTATTTCCCTTGTGAAATGAAGGCTATGCAGTCACGTTGTCTACATGTTTTCTGGTTTGGAGCCCCTAATTGAGCAGAAAAGTTCTTCAATCAAATTAGGAAATTACCTATTTCACTGCTTCTTTACTGTCAGGACATGATTCTCCTTGAAAATATTCATCTGTTTAAAGTTGAACTTTTCAAATGACATTAAAAAATTATGTGCTACATATCAAACAATGTCAAGAGGTGCCACTTTGGCTGCTGATATAATCTATATATATATATAAACATAGAAACAGATGAACTGATTGATATTGAAAAAGTTAACACGTTCAGACCTTTCTCTTCCACAGCGTAGACATTCACTTCATTTCCAATTTTACAGCCATGTTTGCTTCTCAGACTGTATGTGTCTCTTCAACATATGAAAAAGATATAGAAACATGCATTTGTTTGTAATAAAATCAATTTTCCTACTTCCTTTAATTTCATGGAAGTTTAAAATTAGTTTTATCAGGAACAAACTAATAAAACTCGAAGAAAGGTATGAAGAAATAGATGAGTGTTTGGAAATTATAATAAATATATGTTCTTTATACACAACATTTCGTCATACATACTTTCACTTCCACGTACTTTGTGTCATTATATTACTTTTTGGTTTTGCTCAGGTACAATACTTGTCTTTTAGAACATTAAAGATATGTCAGTTTCTGTGACATGACCACACTTCACATTAAGTCTAAATCTCCCTTGGCCTATACCTCATCTTTTCACTTTACTGCATAACTGGATAGCTGGTCCACAATAAAGCACCATAAAAACGCAAACTACTTATGTAAAGATGATGGACGCAACACTACATTATACTTCAACATTTCAATTAATTAACAGGGGTAAAAAGAAAAAGAAAAAAGAAATTAAACATCCACACTTGTTATGTTTTATTAAGATGGTCCTCCAATATTCTGCTTTAGCCAAAGGCAAGTATTTCAGCCATGATCTGTATCATAGCATTCCAACACCTTCGTAATGGTTTCTCAATTTAAATAATACTTCCAGGAGTTGCCTTATATGCTCACCAACATCCATTTGCAACTCAGTGCTAAAGAAGATTAACAGCAAGATGACTTCTTGTGAGGAGTCAGTGATCATGCAACAATTCAGGTCACTGGAAAGGCCATGTGGAAGAATCATTACAGACATTCACTGGATGACATGAAGCTGAGAGTTTTCCATACCAGATCAGAATTTGTTGCACTCCATCTGTCAATGCAAGTGACAAATTACTGCAGCCTGAGAAGGTCTTCCCAACAAACAGTATAGTGGAGTGGCCAGCTGATTAGTCATCCAATTTTATTTTAGCATTTCAATTTAACATAATTGTAATTAATTTTGTATCTGTGAATGTAAAATTTTAGAAAGTGGATTTCTGAATTAAGAAAAATTTTTTCCAACTTAAGAAAAGTGTTTTCCCTTTTTACCAATTTCACCAAGTCTATTTTGACTAACCTGATAGGAAATCAGACAAGATTATTCCCACTCAGTACTTATTCTTATCTTGATAAAGTCTCAAAAATATTTACTCAGCATGGATTTAAGTTTGCATAGAAGTCATGTCTCTAATGAAGCTGGTATTAATGAAGAAGGGTTATAACTTGTCATCATAGAAGAGTCAATTTTTAATACTTAAATGAATACTGAAATTAAATTAATTGAGACAGTATTATAATAGTGCATGTGACTTAGATTTTGATGAAGGTGAAACACTTTAGCCTTCAGTAAATTCAACGGCCTTAACAAGAAGGTCTGATGACTGGATTACAAAATCCCAGAAGTAAAGCCATCAAAGATAAACATCTGCAGATTTTGAGTAAATAATGTAAAGGGGGAGTGAGTGGGGGAAGGAATTAAAAAAAAAAAAAAAAAGAACTAAATGTAAACTTTCAGTAAAAACAGCCTTCAGGCAATCATCTCAAATTCTTGTGCTAGCTAGAGGCATTAAGGTGTGTTGGCTTTGTTTAAACAGTTTGTAGGAAAGCAATCCACCCAAGAGAGGTTATATGAGAAGAGGCCTTTTCTTAGCAAGACTTTTCAAGAGCATGGGGCTCGTTACAGCTCAGCTAAGCACACAAAATGAATGAGGGAGAAGCAATCTTTGAGAGGTAGGGAATGACTTCCTCATCGGTCCTAAGAGAATTTACAGCACAGACAAGAAGATGGGGAGCCCAGAAAAGAATAAGTTCCTTGATGGTACTGCTAATATTTTTCAAGACAAGGACGTTTCGTGGTGCTTTACCTTTTTAGTTTCAGTCTTCTCCCCTGCATAAGAATGCTGCTTCCTGTACTCCAAAGTACAGCTGTAGTGTCACCTAATAACGAATAGATTTTTACAGCACCATATTTTCCTCCAGCAGGAAATACTCCCCACAGAGGAGACATAGGTTGAAATCCTGAAGGCTTCCCCTAAGTTTATTTAAACTGCTCTCAGGTATGGAGTGCTGCTCAACACAGAACAAACATGCTCCTTGGAGTCTCAAATATATCTTAACTGAGCTCTCTGGAGAAGAGTTTTTTCATGGAAGTAAGCACCAATTACCTAGCCATAACTGTATGTATGTATGGCCAAGAAAACTCATTGCCTATGTGGAGGTACAGTAAATGTCACATAATTTGCATCTCCAATAACAAGATAGTAAACAGAGCAAACCTTCATCTGAGCTACTTGCAAACTTTCAGTCAGTACATGGAAGAAAAATCAGAAGAGTGATCCTATGCTAAAATAGCACTTGTCATTTGCCTTAGGATTGAAATCAGCACCATATGTAAAGGCTTCACACAGGAACATACCAGTACAATGCTGCCTGAAGTTCCCTTTATTCTACAGTTAAGCTTTTCTATAAAAATCTGCAAAATCTATTGATGCAGTGTTTATGCGTTTGTAAAGCCCTGACTATTGCCAGTGACTACAGTCCTGTAGCAGAAAAATCAATGCAACTGGTGATTATCTGTACTCAGGTGTTATTTACAAGAATTATATCTGTTCTCAATGCTGCCAGTCTAAGTATGAATGTAGAGTTATATACATAATTTCATCTCTTATTTTTTGACAATGCTTAAAAATAAAAAATAAAAAAATGAAAGGCAAGAAAAAAAAAGATTTCAGCTTTTCATTTTCAGAACTATTTGGGAAAGTTTTAGTTATAGAAAGGACACATTTATATTCTGTATGCTTATGTAATCCTGATTACAGTATTTCATCATGGTGACTGGGCACAGAGTTAGGAGCACAAAGATTACAGCAATTTCACTTTGGATAGTTGCCTTAACTTTTTCAGACTGCTGGAATTCTGCATAAATGAATAGAAAATATCCACTCACTCTCTCTTGAAAAAATTTGGACCTTTTTTGTCTCATGTTCAAAATACCTTAAGAATAGCCCTTTTCCAGGAACATTTTAATTTTCACATTAATTAGAAAGCTCCAAAAACCACAGTACAAATCATAAGAAATTATCAGCTAACAAGAATTTTTTACATCTCCAAATATGTGGGGTTTCTGACCAAAAGATTTCAGCTGACTTCAATTTATTCTGCCTTATCATAGAATGTATTCTTCATTTACATAACAATCAAATTTGACACTTTTTAAAGCCAAATATAAATTGTGTTGTAACTCTTTTTTTCTTTTCTTTTTTTTAATATATAGCAATTCTTTAATTCCTAAAAATAAGTGGTCACAGATTATGTTCAAGGCCCATGGTCTTCTTGTCCTGAAATCTTTACATTCCTTTACTTGTACAACATTATTGTTCATATACAACAACTCTTTTCTCACAATATAAAAGATTAAATAGTCTCCAAGTAAAAATTTGGTAACACTGGACAAATCAGGCACCTGGGAACACTTCACACATGTAAAGACTAAGGAAGCCTTAATATTCTACAAAACTGACACATCAGAATGAGTTTATTTTAGTTATTTTGGTATGAATGTTCTCCAATGAAAGCTGGAGAACAGTAATGACAAACAAACATACTGGGAGGTGAAGCATTATCACTAAATAGATTATTTATGCTGGGTCTCGAAACAAGGAAGGGAGGTGAATAATCCTCTTCAAATCTCAAGGATGTTGATCACATAAAATTTCCAAGTACAATAAAAATTTGGCTCTCAGAAAGATATTGGAGCTCCTTCAGCTTTTCTTCCCCCAATTCAGGAAAGAAAAAAATTGTTTCACAGCTGCAAAGAATCAATTTTTGGTACTCCTGAATTAGGATTTAAGTTCCCTGTGGGGCTGCTTAAGCTTTCCATCCCCTTCAGCTCTCTGTGGGAGGCACCCAAATTTCTGAGGAAAAACACTTTTGAGGCCAGGCCAAGTTTGGAGCTAGACAGCATGACCAGGTGGTGGAGCCAAGCTTGTGAACCTCTGTGACACAGGGGTCCTCCAAATACAGAACCGGGTGGGGTAAGGGAAAGATTCACATCCAGAAAAATCCTGCTTTTCTTTCTCCTTTGTAATATCTTGGCAGGATTTTACATCAGGTACATGGGAGGAAGCCTGCTTTTCACTCAGCCTACAGTTACACACAACCTTGAAAAATTAGGCCACTCACAAACCTGGTAGGTTTGCACAAGATTTAAAAGTGTAATTAACACCACATGTATGTGATGCGATCAAAAGCCCAGTGGGCTCAGTGGGCAGTTTTCCACGGAGATCAATGAGCTCTAGATAACACCCATAAAGCCTGAGTAACAAGGTGTTATGTGGATTAAATGCACAGGTTAAACTAGGAAACAGTATTTCTGTGCCAGTGAAATTTGGGATCTGTTTGGCTTTCCACAGATTTAGCAAAGAGCATAAAGAGAGTAGAAAATCCCATGCAAAGTTGCTGTATAGAGTCAGACCCCACACTCCCACAGAGCTTGTGGGCTCCAGGCCTACAGGAACCAGGACTCAGCTTCCAAACCTGCCATTTCATGAAGCACAATAATAAGTTTGTGCACCTCCTTATTTTTCTCTTCTCTCAAGTATTTGCATCTGTTGTGTATGGAAAGGTACAGTCATAACCATTTTAAAATATCCACATAACCATTTTAAAATATCCACATATGTATTAAGGCAAAGTACTGATAGACATTTTGGATAGTTGAGTCAATACTTGGAAGTCTTGTCAGGCCAACTTATGTCAGACTGCTTTCTTTCATCATACCTTTCAAAAAGCACATGGCGAAAGGTGATAATCTGTGGCAGGAAGATGCTTACTGCATTATATTTAACTATAATGATTAATTTCTTTCATCAAAAAGGAATGACACAGTATTTTACCACAATTTTGCTATCATCATAATTGCTAAGAAAAAAAAGTAAACATTGGTCAAGACATTGATATACTTCTCTTCCTTACTGCATCTCTGTGATTGGATTAGTCTACTATCAAATAGATGTTATGATGACCAAGAGCTATGAGAATCTGTGTCAAGAAAGAAAATTTTAGTAAATCACCAGTAGAAACAATAGTTTGTTATCCAAAAGTATCCTCATTTATAGAAATGATGAACACGACTTGAAGAGGGGGCCAAAAGAAGGATGGTGGACACTTTTTCCACCTGCAGGGGCACAGTTATCTCCTTTCAGCTGATCCCATCAAAGCTACACTCAGCAGGTATCATGAACTTGCAAAAAAAAAAAAAAAAAAAAGATTTTTCCTTCTTCTGCAGGAGGCCATACATCTCACACATTTCTACATAGACTCAGAATTCTGCTCATTTTAAAGAGTACCATTAAGATGCTGTTCTACCTACTATCATACACAGATTGCTGGTTCTGAGTCAATTCTCATCCTTGTCTTTCTGTATTTCACATCAACAAACAACTCAGAGAGTAGTACAAATGAAGACCAGGCTGCTTCACTTCCAGAGTTATTTTTTCTACTTAAACTGTATTTTGGCTCTAAACAATATGAGATTTGTTTACATTCAGCACTCTCATTCATCTAATTATTTTAAATAATGTTGGCTTTATGCAATTATAAAACCTTGAACTGCACAGACTGACAGAATAAAGCTATAGTTTAAAGAGAAAAGCTGGTAAAACTCAGCTGTTTTACATCGTTTGTATTTTCAAATCTGGATCTAAATATTAGAATCTTACTGTCTTCAGTTATCCAAAAAGGATATGCAAATAAAGCATCACGTATCCCCTGAAGGAATAAATAGAGGAGAATGACTATAATTTTTCAAATGTTGTCACTGTCTCTTATCACACGTAATCAATGCTGTGCAAAACCTGAAGAGAACTGCACCACTTGCAGTGTTGCTTGACCTCCTTTCTACTGAGCCATATGGGCTAGACCACAAAGCATACAAAAGCATAGGCATACAACTTTCTGCATTGATCTCAGGAGCTCCTGCTGATCTGGCAGGGATCAGTATCCAGGAAGCAGCTTCTTCTCATGCACATCATGTAGTCCCTCCTGACAAGGCAAGGCAACCTCCTGCTTCACTCCCACTGCACTAATGGTAAAGTAGAACCCAAAAGATGCCAGTATGAATAGAAGGAAATACTTTCATTCTAAATAGGCAAGTCTCTGCCCTCCTGCTGACCTTGGAGCTCATGTGGAGCTGAGCGCAGGTCCTACTGCTCCTCCTATCAAGCATCACCACTTTCCAGCTGTGCACCACCATCTTGCCTGAACAGGTACAGAGGCCAGTGCCAGTTTCACCCACTAGAAATGATGCACTGACTCAGTTAAACAAACGACTCTTTAAAAGTGTCCTGTAGACTAGGCTAATACTGACCCTGGGAATAGAGGTCACTCCCAATGAGAGCTTTATCTCAGTAAACCTTCCTTTGTTATTCTCTCTTAAGAGTAGCCTGCAGTAGTACTGTAATGCAACAGTGATATAAAAGAGAAATAGTATAGGTTATTAATTATAGAGACAACACAACAAGAAGAAAAGATTTAGCTGTTAAACAATGAAAACCAGGAAAAGAAAAAGAAAGCTATTATTAAGATGTAGTAAGTTTCACTAGACATCTCCTTCTACAAGTGCTTAAGCACATTACAGAGTTACTGCACCTGCACAGTAGCCCTTAGCAGGGATTTCCCATTTTCCCCTAGCTTGCAAAAGCAGGCATGTGGAAACTGAGACAGAGTGTAAAAAAGGTAATACAGTAAAAGCTGAAACCCTTTTTTATAAAATATTCCTTCCCCTGAAATACTTATTCCTTTATTAAGCAGTGTATATGGATAAACTTTGATAAATCAGAAATGAGAATTTGATATACTTGAGGGTACGAAGGTTCTGTGGAGGGATCTAGATAGCCTGGATCAGTAGGCTGGATCCAAACTCATGAGAAGAGTAATAGGAAATGTAAACGATTCTGATTCTACTAAGATCAGAGCACAACACTGAGACTTGAAAAGTGTTTGTCTGCTGGTATGCATAGCGTAGACACAATACCCAGGTGAGCAGAGTTTCAAAGATAACTTCTGAGTAAACTTGTTCCAGATTCTTTCATGCTCTTACTCAGAATAGAGCCAAAGGCTCATGCCAATATAATGTTTTTATTAACTGTTCTCACTAGTTTTAATGTTCAGTATTCCATAGACTTTTGCATTAAGTTACCATTTTCTACAACACATTTCTATTCCTGGGGAACTGAAAACAAAAATAGCAGATGTCTTTGCTCAAGCACATTGCAATTCCTGTTCTGAAGTATATAATTCATTTATTCTTATTTAAACAACCTCTACACTTTCTCTAAGAAAAACAGATTTAAGCTGTTTCTTTGAAAAAAAAAATAATAAAGCTTTGATGTGATAGATGCATTGAACATGTCAGGAAGAGTATTATCAAAAGGAGAAGTTTAAAGACATTCCCCAGGGTATATATGTTTTGATGTCCTACTGTCCTTGTCATACATGAAAGTCTTTGGTCTATCTAGAAATTCATTTGACCCAGAAAAAACAAATTGTTCAGAGTTAACAGGGAAAAAAAATGACAACCACACACACAGAAAAATGATGGGGACTATGATATCCTCACTATTACACGGCACTCTCTGTTTGAAGCAGATTAAGAGGAAAAGAGTAACAAGTAATTGAAATCTGTCCCTTTGGTGCCATACTACTATCCAAACACTTCTGAAAAGCAAAAAAAACTTTAAAAAAACTTCTAGCTTCCAGGGGTCTTGAACGGGCTTCAGGTCTCTATCAAGAGTTTCATTCATATAATTCAAGATTTTAGCTGAAAAGATATCTGTAAAACTTCAGCTGATTTTCATTGAAGTGCAAAAGTGGTCAAAGGGAAGAATCAGCTGGTATTTCTCATATATTAAAATATAGCCTTTAATGCTGGAATTAGACTGAACAGAAAAAAAAATTCTTGCATCATATGTGAGGATAGCAGTCTTTCTGAGATTTATGTTGTTTACTATCACTCATATATTAAATAAAAATTGCTATTGGTACTTAAAAAATAAAAAGATTTGTAATTACTCTTGAGCCTTTAGCAACTGAAATGCCCCAACAATACCTTATAAAATTCAAGCCCAGAAATTCTTCCCTCCAGTTCATAGAATTTGTTGAAAAGCAGACAGTTCAATAGCAAGCATTCAGTAAGTGTTCCTTTCAGGACAGACTGCGTGTCCTAATACTGAGTGAGGAGAGGAATTATTTGACTCATGTTTCTAGAATATCTGATTCAGTGCTCTTTATAGTTAGCTGACAGACTTCAATAGACTTCACCATCAATCAGGTCACTGCTTTGTTTGGAAATGTCCCTCTGCCTGTTCTGCCATAAATATCTTCAGGAATAAGAGAATACAGGTGTTGGAGCAAGGTGTAATTAAACTCTATCACAAGGTTAAAGCTGATGGCAGCTAGATTGACAGAGAACTAGAAACAAACTTTTCAAAAGGTAGTTTGCCTATGCAAGAGTGAACAGCATTTCACCAATGGTTCACCAAGGTTAAGATGTAATACCAGTGCAGTATCTCAGAAACATTTTCTTAAATTAGCAGAACAGAAAAAAGGAAAGCCAGCTTGCCTTGGCTAGTTTGTGTTCTGAAGAATAATGGTACAAGTGAAAAAGACATAAGACTGAAGTAAATCATAGAGATGCTCCTAGATCTGATACATCACATGTCTAAGGAATGATGAATTACAGCCCTTCAGAAAGGTTCACTGTAATGAAAAAAGTGACCTTGATTGCTAGTGATGACAGTCCACTTGGGAGTGACTACAGAAAGATCCAACAGTAAGAACCAGTCTGTTGTAACCTTATCATCCTGAAATTCATGGTTCACTGCTGGGAATAATTTGAAAGAGACAGAGCTGCAAACTTTAAAGTAGTTCTGTATCCATCTGTCCTCTAGCTTGCTAGACTCTGTAAGCATTACATATTTTCACATGCTAAAAAACAGTTTCGGAGAAATGGAACCTGAACACCTCAAGTCTTGTTTTCAGGTTGAACAATATGAATGAGCATACATGGAAGATTCTACAAGATCATCACAAATGTGTCCTAGTTTGCACAAAATGTACGCCAGCACTTCATATTCCCACACCAAAAATGGCTTATTATAAGGATAAACCCTATGTTACAAGCAGATATATTAGCATATGTGTACAGACAACATCAACATGAAAATATTTATTTTAAATGTGTTGAAGTTTGCCTCATTGAAGAAATTAATTATTTTTATCACTTCTACTTTATGCACAAATTGCAACTGAAGAACAGTCTTGAACACGACATGCACAGCTGAAAAGTTGAGAATTGTGGATATATAAGAGTATATTGCTGACTCCCTAATGATAAAATGTTCTGACATATTATAAAATGCAAATTGTATGTTATTGCTTTAAATTGTTCCAGTTCGTTTACCTTGCTATGAGCATTCATTAAAGCTAATTACTGTAACAGATTTTTATTATTCATAATTACTTTTTCACATTGTAATGATCATAAATTCTGAAAATTCTGGTCATCATCTGTCACCATTCATGCTTGTCAGATCTTCCTTTACACAAAACCTTTTGCATACTTGTTATCATTAATATTTCTGTAGGCTATTATTATTCAAATCTAGTAAAAATCTTTTAAAGGAAATGCAACGCTATTTCTTAAATACATCCTTTTAGACCTAACGATAGACTGATGCTGATCCTAACTTAGAAAACAAAAATAAATGTCTCTAATGAAATGTACAGTTTATTTCTTACATTGACTTTGTCAGATACTTGAAGGCACCTATATCTAGAAAGGAATTATTTCAATGTTATTACCATAATTATTTTCAATATTCTCATTCAATGTTATTATTATGCACTTTAACGATCAATTTGTAAAATGAAAGGGTTGAAAACGTAAAGCATTTCTTCTCAGAAGAAATGGAGAATGTGAGAAATAACAAAAGAGAGAAAGAAAACTGCCAACACTGCTGTAAGCAACAAAATTCTTGCACAATCAAGAAAGTCAATAACTTAAGCTAATCAATTTGCCTCTGTTTTATGAGGTATCTGTGGGCGTCAGATAGCTATTCCATGAGATAGAGAATAAACACAGAGGTTTTATCGTTGGGGTTACTGCTATTCTGCTTTTGCATTTCGTTTGCTGCTTCTGAATAAGTCAATACACATAGTACTTCCCTCAGAAGGAGCTCTGATTTATTATTTGCAAAACTGCAGATACCACTGGATATTTTTGTAATCCATCACAAAATGATCTGGGAGATTAAGCAAGTGCACAGACATAAAAGAATCTCACCACTCGACAATGATACCATCTTGATTCTATGGGTCATTCACTGTCAAGATAAAGTTCTAAATTAATTTATTCCTTGTTAACAGTGATGCAGTAATGATGGCACCATGCAAACATAAGCTCTGTTCAATAGAAGAAAGGAAAGCACACACTATGTATCAGAAACTGGAAGGTTTTCTGCTAACTTTCCTCAAGTCTCTGAAGAAACTTACTATGAACTGAAGCAGACTAAATACGCATGCTATTCACACTGCAGTTAAAAGCACAGAGAAAAGAAATCGCTTATAAATTTCATTTTTTCATGAAGCTTGAGCATAAAATATGACAACAGTGCAGTCACAGTAAATCTTTCAAAACCATTTGGACAGAACAGTTTTTCAGCCTTAAAAATTAAAAATAAAAAAATACCCACACATGTTGATAAAACTATTGTACCTCTGACAAGAAAAGATAAGGAGGTTACCAGTCATGGTTGACTAAATAAAGCCTTCGACAGAACTTGACATTCGATGATCCAACTTGAAAGGTTATGGAACACATTCGAGGCTGATTAAATGGGTCAGAGCTTTTCCTATGGACCGTAGCCAGCAGGTTAAAGTCAATTGTGTCCCCTCGAATTGGCAAGCGATTAATGGAGATGTCTCCCCAGGGCACTAAATTGGGACCTTTACTCTTTCCTCTAATGATTAATGACCTGGTATTATACAATGCAGCAAAAAAAAGAATAAGCACGTGATGCTTTCCTCATGCAGTCTTTTCTAAAGCACTGTATTATAGGTCTCAAACTTCAAGAGAAATATAACAAAATAAACAGTTGGGCTTGATTTTAAGAGTTACTAGCGAGTAAGATTGAAACCTCTCTTCTCAGCAGTATAACACAAATGTGTTTTTTGCTTTATGCAGTACAGTGGAGATTGGCATCCAAACTTAGATTCCTAGGTAAAAAAAAAATAGTGGAAAATATGTGAATACTTTTTGGAAGAGGCAAAAATATTCTTAGATTTATTTTAGATACTATTATAACTATATTGAAAAACTTATTTTAAATCTCTACGACAAATTTCTACCAGGCATCTTCCAGGGGTAGATCCACTACTCAAAAATACTGTGGACCAGAAATCAAGACCAGTTTTAGAATATTCAGATCACATCAGTTGGTTACACTACAGAAAGTGACATGATAGGTAACTGACACTTTCCACTACAGTTAAGAACAAAGAACTGGAGACACATAGATTTTATGTTGTAAACAAGACTAGCAGCAGTGCTTTAGAAGAATATTAAATATTAATCAGAGAATGGCAGAAGAATCAGATTTGCACAGTTATCTTTAAACAGTTTGTTAAAGTGGTTCTTCACTAATTTTATTCATAGATGTCTGTAGCATCTAAAACGAGCCTTCATTTCCTTAAGTTCCCTTCAAACTTCCACATAACTTTTATAGCTATATTCTGATTTTTTTTTCCTGTCTTTTTTCATCCCTAGAAAGAAAATTCAAATGTGCTATTTCAGATGAAACAAGATATATTAAGAAAAGCTTCAGACAGAATCAATCTGAGACTTAATGTGTGTTGAAAGGACATCAGATTTAACTGTGTTCATCAGTTAGGGGAGGATGAGTTAATGGCTGACCCTGAGCTAATGTCTCAACTTTCTTGAGAACATCAAAATGAAATCACTGCAGATAAAATTTGTGGGAAATCTCATCAGAAAAAAAAGCAAAGGGAAAAAGATACATAGAAAAACTGATCACAGGAAGATATGTGTTTTAAAATGAGATGTGACTTTACAGGAAAATATATAGCTATGTAAAAAGTAATTTAAAAAGCTAACAAACATTAAGGAGACTCTAAGTGACTGATGTACTCTGTTACACAGAGTAACAGGATTATGTTCCTATTAAAGAATGTGTGATATGGGATAGGATCTCAATCTTATGATAATTGATATTTTTATCAATGAACCATAAAAAGAAATATAACATTATTTATGATAATGTCTACAAAAATGTGAGGAGTGAGAAAAAGAGAAGACTGAAGAGAGATGTGCATTGCTGCAATTACCAGTCTTACATGTTTGCCGCAAAAAACATTTCATTTCTAACATTTTCATGTTAGAAAACTTTTTCCAAATGGTGTGTCTAGTTCACACAAATTAACAATTGGAAAAAGTCTTTCAAACAGAAGTTTGGACTAAGTGAGGACAGCTGCTCACTGAAGCATCAGAATTTTTGAATCATAAAATCTAATGCATTTACTTCTTCCAAGCTATCTCAACCTGAAAACAAATTAAAGTTTTGGTTTTATGCCATGAGATTATTAAACAGGATATTGACAAGACAGGAAACTTGTCAGTAGTAGGTTAAAGCTCAGCCATTTATAACAGTTATTTGTATTTAATCAAAGCATGTAATGACTAATTTAATATGGTTTATTACCTCTTCTTAGTTGCATAGAAATAGCTGTTGGAAGGGACTCATGGAGGCACTCTTTCTCAGAGCAAAGCTATCAAACACATAGGATCAAGTCTGCATGGGCTTCAAGCCTGAAGAATAAAAAGGGATTGAGATTTCACTTCTTTGGTCAATTGCTTCCAACTCACTACCTAGATATTTACCAAACTCTAAAAACAGCATTGCCAAATATTCCAATCATGTACTACTAAAAAGGGATGCTTTATTCTTTTTCTTAGGAAAGAAGAATATGTCTTCTCAAAATACTTACTCTGCATCTTTCCTGTACTAGGATGTATCACCAATACAACATGTACCTGAAGCCTTCTCAAAAATCATAGTGGATCTTTCCAAAGTTACCATGACGAACTATTTTGGTTCCTTTGAAACACCATGCTACTCTGAAGTAAAAGCATTTCTTCTTGTATAAGTCCTGGTCTAAACTCCCAGTAATCTGGGTATCTAAATATTCCACCAGACACAAGAGTACAATACAAAAATTATGGTTGCTATACATCCCGTTGAAGTTCTGAAAGGAAACATTTTACAGTGTTTATATTTCAGATGGACCTGTTCAAGTTCTCTCCTCTACACTGTGTCACACCTCACATCCAAATGGCAAAGGTGGAGAGACATATGACAAACTGCCCACAATTGTATTAATTCTAATTATTATCTTTTTTTCTTATTGTCAAAGTACTGAATGAGCATTGAACATCTAGAACATTATTCAGGCCAAGATTAAACCTTCAGTGGGTGTTGGTTATTAACCTTTGGTCAAGATTTTTTGAAAAGCTAGATATCCAGGAATTGCCAGATACTGTAATTAATGGCAAAACAATACTAAAATAAGACAGAAAACACGCAGGAAGTGACTCATCCGTTTTATCAATGTTTTTGATTAGCATATATTTACAACAAGGTAATTCATTTTAACAGACAGTTTTACATCTAATATGGATTTCAGTCTTGGTGAATCACACAATATTTTGGAGGTATCTTGCTATAATGTCTACGTTGAACATATACCAAGAGATCTGATCAGCAAAATATTAGCAAAAAGAGTTTGAGTTTTGTTGATTATTTGAGCAGATAATAAACAAAGCAACCGTCACAGCCCACCACAAAGACAAGCTAAGAAGCTATATACCAAAGATGATTAATTTGAAATGTACAAATAATGTCCACTGGGAAAGAAAAATAATAATTTAATTCTTATGTTATATTAAACAACTTTGGAAGATTTAATGTTTACCTAACCACTTTGCAGGGTACTTGGAGGCTGTATTATTCTTAAATTTTGCTTCCCAACTCACCTTCAAGTTCACCTATGCTTGTTTGCTACTTAACCAAATTTTATATAGCATCTGAAGCACTAAACACAAACAATAAGACAAATTACCTTAAGTTATATTTGGAGCAATTGTTCTCAACATTTCCTGTCTGAAGCCTGCTGCTTCCACTGCGGACTTAAGTACTTCTATGCATAATTCTAACAGTTACTCCAGTAGAAGACTTTTTTTTATCCACTATAAACTTTTTCTTGCTTTCAAATAGACAAAAGAAAATAATTTCTGAGATATGTATATATGTATAGGGTACTAAATGTAAGCAGACTAATGAAAATAAGCATTGATATGCCTGACATTTGATCTGACTTCCCCCAGCTGAGGCTAGCAATAGCATACAATGATTTTACTTTGCTCCTGTACTGCCCTTTTTCAAAGTAAACTGAAGACATAATTTTGAACATAAAATTTTGGTGTCAAACTCGGAGTTTAAGACACTGGCCTGTTTTCTGATAGATGCTATGTACATAGAAATGTTTTCATGTGTGACTTTTCTCTCCCCTGCATTGTATATTCACAAAGTATTTAAATACTCATTTCATGGATGTAACACAACTTTTCCAGAAAAAAAATGAGATCATCTTGGTGCTCTGAAGAAAGTATTGAGGAAGAAACAGTAACTGAATACTTAGCCAAGCTAAACGAACGCAAACAACAACTACAAAGAACAGGATGTCCAGAGGTTTAGACAACACCACACTCAGAAAGCTGGAGAGATCGCTTGTTTATTATGGCAATCAGTTTTTGATATCTGAAGTTGTAAACTCCATTCTCAAACTTCTGCGAGCCACTTTGTTAGCAACCACTAGGCCGTCTAATTCACTACCACCTTATTAAATCAACATTTGATAATCAGCGTAGCACTTCAAATAAAGCCATGATTCTTCTAAATGTAGAGAAGTAAGATGTGAAAAAACATCTTCCTAGACTGAGATATTTCATGTCAGAAACTTAGGTTTCTTAGCTGTTACCCGGTTTTTACTTTGATCACAAGCACGCAAACATGTTGAGAATTTTTCTTAATGTTGTACTGCATTCTGGTAGCTTCCATCAAGCTGTGACATGGTATAGCTCTAACTATCATGCTTGATGGCATGAAACTTCCATGTGATACAATGGGACTTGACAGTGGATCTAGCAACGTCACAGATATGGTGATAACATTTAAAATAAAATACCTGTGATGAGATAAAAGACTGTTTCACAGGAAAGCAAAGTGAAGAAAGAAAGAAAAATAAAAAAAGTGATGCATGAAGCAGCAGTTCACCACCAATGAATTCAAAAATGCTCATCCAGTCCCTGAACAACAGTGCCCTCTAGTGAACGTCCCCCACTTTTATGGCTGAGCATGACTCCAAATTGCAAGGGCCATTCCTTTGGCCAGGTGGACTCAGCTGTCCTGGCTGCGTCCTCTCCTAGCTCCTAGAGCACCTCCAGCTTTTCACCAGTAGACTAGCACGAGAAGAAGAAAAGTCCTTGGTTCTGTGTGAGTGCTGCTCATCAGCAACTGCCATCAATATTATTTTCCTCCTAAATCCAAAACAAAGAGTCGTACCGTCCACTATCAAGAAAATTAACTCTAGCCCTCCTGAAAGCAGGGCAGCTGAGTTAGCACACTCACATCTATGCAGTCCACCTGCATCAGAGTATCACTCAGGTATCACTGCAATCATCAACTTCTCATCAAATCAAAGAGCCATGAACTACAACAATTTGTTCAGTCCAAAGTTGTCTTAATCATCTTTCAAGTTCTTGTTTAGAATTCATTCATCATGTTCCCCCTCATTTCCTGCACTGCTGCCTCTCTACTATCCCAGCCACATTTGTTCTTTGTGATACAAAGGAGCAGGAACCAAACCCACTACTGAAAGTTAATCAACACAGAATACAGAATTACCTAGCAATAAATCTAAATGACTGCATGTTTCTAACAGGTAGCAAGATGAGTAACCCACTGAGAAGGCAGACAATATAATTTTGGTTCTGCCTAGAGCAAAATGTCAGCTCTTCTAATTGTGGCACATCCTAGCAAATATTGATGGTGAGATGATAAATACAGATCGGCTTGACATCAGCTGTCACAATGAAAACACATGAACTTTCAATGATGGGAAAGGTAGGAGAATACCAGTAACACAGAGATAAAGTGAAAGGAAATAACAGTCAGATCTTGCTTCATTACCTTAAACCATGATTAGACAGAAATATCAGGTTTAAAGAAGGGCATATAAGGCAATCCATAATGCCTACAGCATATGCCTATCTGCTTAGATACCTGCATCTGAAGACAGTGTAAATGTGCAATTATATTTCTCCTGCATATGCTCACAACCTGTATCCATTAGATTATATGCAATATAATTAAAACATATGGGATCTGTGTTTCCATGCTTTGATGGTGTTCACAAAGTCCCAGTTTTTATGGTCTCAGGCTGTGGTTTCAGTAGCAGTATTGGACTCTCTGATGTCGCCCACTCCCGTCTGTGCACTGCATTAACCTTTCAGCTCTTCCATCAGAACCACTTCTGTGCCTCTGCTGAGAGCAGAACTGGGCAATTGCATTGGCTTCAACTATTCCTGGGGGAAAATTAGGGAGAGAGGCACAGAGGGAGAGTGAGAAAATGAAAGGAGGAGGGAAAGGCTTTAAAAGTGGAATCAGTTCTCTGCATGCTGAGTGTGGGAGCACAGATATTTCAGCCAGCACAGCTGAGATCTGTTCGCCGTCAAATGATGAACTAGTAATTGAGAATGTTTCTGCTTCTTGTGATTGTTGACAAAACCTTGACAATGGAGAAAATGAGGCTAAAGTTTTATATTTTAAATTCTCCCACCTAAAGAACAAGAGATGCTTGTTCTGTGGCTAATTGACAGAACAGGAGCTGCTGCAGAAACTGGAAGTGCCAGTGAAGGAGGCAGTTTCAAAAGACAAGGGAATCCTTGAAACAAAAGCTGCTGAAGTAATGCCTTGCTGAAGATTGGAATGAGCACTTGTAACTATAGACCCCACTCAGAACAGCAGCTGGTCTGGAACCACTTTTCTTACTTTTTGTATCAAACTTTTCAGCCCATCTTTACCCTGTAGTTTCCTCACTGTTGTTGAATACTGCATCAGTCATGAAACAGACACAAAGCAGGTATACTGCAGCACTCAAGCTGTGCCTGTTTTCAGTCTGTAGTTTTCAATTTTTTGTACAATAAGTGAGTGCCCCTTCCTACTGAGATACTTTCGGTTATAAATGCCTCCATTGTTGAGGGTGCTCTGGAGGGAACTGGTTCAGATAATACAATGCTGAAAAGCAGGGGAACGTTTTTCCTAATTGGACTCTTGAGTTTGGAAAATCTTTCTTTACTGGATGGAGGAAATACTTCAGACTGAATGTCAGAACACAAGATGATATATAAGAAAAGGAGACCAAAGGAATCTAAGGTAGTGGCTAATTTATGACTCTTGAATAAATCTTATTTGATTGATTGCATTCAGTCTGTTTCTGTACTCAGCGGAAACTCCCTTAAACAGCAGTCCTGTCTCTTTCATTTGCAAAGATCTCAGAAATATGCTTCTATACCTCATCTTTGGTGCTAAAATGACTGTAGGTTTAAGAATATTGCTCTTCATTAATTCTCAATTTAATACTGTGGCTTTGTGCTGTGGATCATTCTGGCCCATTATATGTAACCTAACAAAAGGAGCACTGTAGAAGGAAGGAAGGAAGGAAGGTTGTAAGAACATAATGAGATTTGTAACATTAGCAAAGGATAAAAAGTTGGATAAAAAAAAAGGGAAAAAAGGAAAAAGAATGTGACACTATGTAGAAAACCACAGAGCAATAACCTCAATGTTGCTTAGAAGAGTAAACAATCATTTTATCTTTCATCTGAAACACTTTTTAGCACTTAAATCTTTTACCACTGTAAAAGATAAGCTGACAATGCTCAAGAAAAGACAGAGCTTTTCCTATAGAATACAATACGTATAAGATACTAGTACTAACATCAGATATAAAGTATTTGCTCCTATTTGCATTGTATTTTTACACATAGGTCTATGTCAACTCTAAACTTAAGTGGGTATTATTTAACTAAAGAGAAAATAACCCAAGTCCTCTTTTCATGACCATCAATTTTAGGAAAACTCAGAAGTCAATAGACACCTGCCTGAAAGCTTCAGAAACACCTAACAAAGTACCTGGGAGTTAACATAGATATATATATTTTACATTCTGTACAGAGGACTGAGTGGACTAAACTAGTTAATATGGGAGAGAGCAGGACCAAAGTACGTTGACAAAGATTAACTATATAAATGATACAGCACAGAGAATAATAAGTAATAATACTGACCATATTTCTTGCATTAAAACAAATATAGCAAACTTCACCAAGAATAATGCACTTGTATAAATCAAATCATAGTTCTTATAGTTCAGTTGTGGAATTCATTATCACAAGATATTGTAGAACCCAAAAGAGAAAACTGGTTCAAAACAGGGTTAGGCAAATTCATGGGTTATTTTACATTTTGTGGTGGTTATTAAATATAACTCTGAAATGCAGTATTCCAGATGTTAGATGTATACTACCAAAGGGGCACTCCATACTGCTAACCATTATGGGTCTAGATGGAGACAGGATATTGTGTTAGATATTGGGTTACAACTCACGTGTTGGAAGCTGATTTCCTTTTGACTATTTCATATTTTGATTATTAGTCTGTTGTGAAGAGAAACACTTACAGCAAAGCTCTCACATGATACAGAACATCCTTCAAGATCTCTACTTCTAGATGAAAGACTGAAAAACTAGTAACATATATGTGTACATTTATATGTACATACACATCAAGAGGTCAACAGCATCACATGTAGTTTCAGGTGTCTTTTCAAATGAAAGGCCAACTATTTTAGAGCCTTGAGTTTCCTACCTGACAACACTGTGTGGAGACTGGAATTACATGAAATATTCTATTCCAAATTATATAGTTTATGTTGCATATCACAAAACTGACCATTTTAAAACCTAAGAAACTAGCTTATAGTGGTAATTTTTTTGCCTTTTATACCTTTTTCAGGTAATCATATCTTTGATTTGGTTCTCTGAATATGCATTTTGGAATATCTTCTATACAATTTACTTTCACCAGTCCTACTTTTTGATATATTTTCTTCTCTTCCCTCCAATCTTATTTCATTTTGTCTGCTGTCTGCTTCATGGGTAAGGATGTTTTTTCCCTCATTTTTCTTGTATAATAGTCTCTTCCAGAGCAACAAGAATAATCCTACCTAATCATGCCTGATCACTCCCACTGCCAAGAATGGGGAGGTTTTTGTTTCCTCTTCATATTTTTCTTTACACGGCAGCCTTCCTATCCAGTCCAATTTGGAGTAGTTTCTTCAGCGATAACACTCATGAACACATCAAATGTATTGTTCATATTGAATTTCTTCTAATTTTATGAGTCATATTGTTCACAACTTAAACTTTTTGTAACCCTGATGAATCTTCACCAAAATAAATATATTTACCTTCCAGCTAGTTATTCGTACACAAGATCTGTCTTTTATACAAAAACATGGCCAGTGAATAACTGCTACTATCACTGTGTCAAGCAGTATTCTCCCTACTCTCTCCATAGCTGAAGCGAGCTAGTGGACAATGCTATTTTACCCTGATGAAAGACTAACAAGAGATTTTAACTCTAATTCCTAAAACTTTCTGTAAAAAAAAAAAGATAATGAAATAGTAGTTAGTATAAATTGATGAAAATACTTATCAGTTTCCAGTCTAAAGTAAGTGAAACCAAAAGGAGACTGGACATATGGCAGAAATTTTACTGAGCAATGGGCAATAAATAACAAGCTGAATTGCGTGCTTAAAGAAATCTTAAAGCAGCCAAACTCAAGGTTCTCCATCCGGAAAACAAGAATGTAAACTATAACTCAAGAATTGTTAAACTTGTCTTAGAAAGCAGTGTTTCAAAGGAAGATATATGAGTCACTGTAGATAATTACATCATCAGAATTTTCAGAGCGATCTGCAGCAACAAAAGCTAATGCAACCTGAAGAACACCAAGTAGAAATAGGAAATGTTTTGCCTCTACTACAATTTAGCAGAGGAATCTACATGTATGTTGAGATTTGTTGTTTATGTTTGAAGAAGGATGTGGAAAGAACTTGTGAGAAATTTGTGAGGAACGGAGGCCAGGCTGATGAGACAAAATTTCCTAATGGGGTTTATGATGGCAACATAGCAAGACTGAGAAACCGTGGCATTTCTCACTGGTACCTGAAAATACAAAAGAAAAGTCAAGCTGCTAACTGGACATTCAGAAATCATTGAGAGAATAAAATACTTCTTCCATAATTCAGGTTTATGAGGATGTCTGCATCTTAGACGTGCAGCTGTGACACAAATGCACTGTTTGGCCCCCTACCTACATATATTTCACAAATTTCTGATGGCATGCTCTGAATCTGCAGTGCAGTAACCAACAGAATCATTGTTCTCTAAGTTTAATAACTAATAAAATAGAAAACCATATATACCTTACAAACATATGCCTTAGAAATTTAACCTTTTAAGTCTTACAAATTTCATAATCAAAACTTAACATTCCAAAATAGATATTGCACTAATGAGTAATGTGGAAACTTGAAAATTGTATACTGATATTGAATCAGCACTGTACTCTATGGTATTTTAGAATCTAATACTTTTAAATGATTTTTAGTGATATCTTCCTGGATTAAATCACCTACAATAATAGGCATTACTTCACATTTTAACTAAACAAGATAACACTGTTGTTTAAAGGACTGTATTCTCTGATTAGAGATGAGCACTTCAACATCATCATTGTGTTGACAGTGTTGACACACGTAAAAATGTGAATTTAGGATTGTCATTTATCAATTAGCAGTTGCATGCTATCTCAAGAGAAATATGTAATCCAAAGGACTGCAAGGAACAGAACAAATCCAGCAGAGTCATAACTAGACAGTAGCTCAAGAGATTTTCCACTTGTTAGCAAAGTAGCATTGGTATGAGTTAGGTTACCTAAAAGAAGATCTGGTAGCATTTTAAGACCACACCTACTCCAAAAAATTAGCATTTTTTGGCATTGTATAGGTAAGTCAAATAACAGAAACGCATTATTCATTCTTCCATTTGATTTTCCATAAGAGTTAAGTTCAAACTCCCTTTGAAAATCTTCCCCCGGGTCAGGAAACCTGTGTCTATTGCAAGGTTTAAGTAGTATAAAGCATGCCTATTTTTCATCTTTTTGTCCTGCCATATTTCATAATGTGAGCAATACCAGGTGCCTAAGAGGAGATAGCCAACTAAATCTAAATCTTGCAGAAGGTTGTACTGGTGACTCAATAACTGACAAGCTTTCCTCCAAGTCAGTACTGAGCTGAAGACTAAAGTGACCTACAAGGTCTTGAGATAACAAGTTATTGAGAATCCCATCTTTCAAACCCAGTGTGAACCAAAATCATCCCTTTAAAAATCAGGGAGCTGTCAGGAAAGGTAAGGAACTATCTACAAGTAGGAACAGGGAAGTACAGATGCAGTTTTCCAGATTAAGGAATTATTCCATGGATGTTTGTGTATATCTGATAGGACTCCATATGTAACTCCTAAGACTATAGGCAAAATGATCTTACACACAGAGTGGGTTTCCTTAAATGCTATGAAGTGTTGATACAACTAGCTGTACTAGAATCACTATAGTACTATTCACGCTACTTTAAAATATGTTTCTTTTTAACAAAAACAATACAGTTTTTGCTGGAGCTTGCATCCTTTGTGTATTCATTTTATATGTTTTTTTTTTTTTTTATTTGGTACATTTTCCTGTTCTTTTAGTGATATTTTTCTTCTTTTATGTAGAAAATGAAATCTTTCTTGTTTTGAGTAAAATACTACAAAACTGTACATTCTGAGAGGACTTGTGTCTGAGGCAATTTTGTGCAAAATAGATTCTTGTTATAATACCCCTTGGAGAATGAACATTGTAGACAATAGCTTGCAAGCATAACAAAGCCTGATAGCTGCCTGAATGTTCATCAGTACTAAATGCTGATGACTTCTTGAGCCAACACATGTACTAACTGAAGTAAGAAATTAATCCTCATTTATTCTTTCTATCATTCTTCAGAATGTTTATGTGGCAATTTACAGATGCCACAGACAGTAGCCTGGATGGAAAACAATAGCTCTTGCTTCTTTCACACATTCCCCAAGCTGCCCAGGAACCTGAGGACTAGAAAAGATCTCAACAAATACAAGTGGAAACATTAAGCACGAAAGGCCCAATACTCAGAAACTGCATATACTTGACACCTTTCAAATCTTGCTATATATTTTAGAAATATAGTATGTTCTTGGCATCACAGCAGGGGTTAACAAAGTACAATAGTGTCACCACCAAAAAGGAAGGAGTTTCACCTAGTGGGAATGCTCCATGCTCAGTGCTTCTTTGTCCTACAAATATCATCATTCTTCAGGCTGGAGCCATTTCTAATATGTCTTTAAACAACCTGTCATTAACAATTCAATATCATAGCTATGGATAACCCAGTCATCTACTAATAGCATATATAAACATCACAAATGTTTTCCAACTGGTCTACTGTTGTTTTATCTAAAGTTAGTTAGCACTACAAAGCAATGCAGAGTCTAGCTTTTGGAACATTCATAATAAAGTCTTTCCTTTTCCACTTCCTAAAGTGTGCTTTTCCTTAACCACAAACAAGCAGTGTAAATGAAACAGTGGTGATAGATGCATTAAAATTTGCAATAGAATTATCAGTCTTTTTTTCCCCAGTGTCCCTTCTTTGCATATGAGTCCCAACTGTGTATTGAGTGGAAAATTATTCCTACCTAGAGAGCCTGGCCTATCAGCTTTCTACATTATTTATCATAGCACAGATTGTTTTCTTTCCTCTACACTCAAGAGAGCCTAACAAGCCATCCACTCTCATCACACGGTGATTACAATTAGTACGTAAGACACTAAAATGCCATATGAGAAATTCATTGTATCCTGTATTAAACTAATATTCTATGTAAAACTAGAAGGCAAACGTTATCCCAAATATTAAAAATAAGCAAGATGTTGGTGGATTAACTGCTAGCTATTTAGATCCTCCCCACAGCTAGCTAATTCACTCCTGATTCACATATTGCAAAAACAACTCTCGCTTCCAATTTTTAAACTAACACATTGAAATTCCTGGTTTTCCTGGACTCTGTTCTACTGAAACACAAGGCAAAAAAATATCACAGAAACGAGATGGAAAGAATGCCAAAAATACTCAACCTGAAAGCATATTTTCTAAAATTCCCTTTCAAATATCAAGATTTGGACCAGGATGTGTTTTATACCTTTAGAACTGATTTTTGAGCACTGCTGCACCTGGACAACACAATGATGCCAGTGTTCCCGGCATTCAAGCGCTCTTGCTCTTCCTACAGTAGTATTTTTACAGTCAATCCTGAATTTCCCTTTGTTCCTTTTCTCTGCAACAGTTGAGAAGACACTGGCTTTGTATTATGTACCATTCCTTAAACTTTGTAACAGAAGAGATTTAAAATTACATATTAATCATTTTAATACAATATACTACTAATGAAAATATTTACAAATCAAGTGTGATTTTCTTATGCTTTAAATGTCAAATGGTTGTCCAATCGAAATATTCCCTGTCAACATACTCTCAAAGTTTTACATCACTCCTAGTAAATTCACTAATCTCCAGAATTCAGGGCTTAAGCCTCACTTACATTAAAGCCATAAATATAGCTATGGTGAGTTTAGATCCATGGACATTTCCAAAGAGTCATCACAATCACTAAACATAACAAGGTGAGTGAAAGATTAGGCCTTCAACTTTCAACTGAAAATATATATATATATATATATTTTAAATTTCTTAAGAAATGTGCTAGTCAGCAGTGATTTTTATTATTTGTTCATTTTACTAATATATTAAAGGAGCAAAAAATGTTATTTTCTTTCCAGTAAACCTATCCATTTGACAAATATATCACTGGTTGACTACTCAGCATGCCTGCTTTTTGTTATCATCACTGACAAAGGAATAGACACACGTCTGGGGTACCCAACTGTGTATTATCTACACTACAAATCACACGTCTTCACTCGTTAGCTCCTGCACTGAAGCACACTAGGGAGCTCAGGTGTTCATATCACCAAGGCATGAATTCTTAAAACTGTTTTTTCTAAAACTGACTGGTGAACTATCATGGGTGAATGGGAAAGCAAAAAATAAGAACTGGTACATTTGAAACAAAAGTTGACACTTTTGTAAAAACAGAGATTGAAAGACTAGCCACAGTGCTGTTATTCAATATCTGGAGTCACAGAGAAGGCAGAATGTGAACTGGCATCTACACTTCATTTATGCTTCAGGGCAACAGACAACCTCGTCTAATTGTGACATTTTTTAAAATGCCATTATCTAAAGATAGCTGTGCAAAACTTTGAATACATATCCACCTATAAATTTGTTAATTATATCGTAATTAGAATTTATTATATAACTCTAGTAACTGAATTTGTACCATCATTCCCTTGTTATGAAAAGTTTATAAACGAACTTATTATTTTTGTCTCTGAGTGACAATAATGGAGTGTGCCCTTTCCAAGTAACAACTACAATACATAAGTAACAATTTAAGGTTCATGCACAATCTACCAGACTTGATTTCACATGCATTTTCAAATGCAGAGGTTATGTTTCATTGAATGATTGAAATGGTAATTGAATTAACTAGTTAGACAGTTGTCCTCTGGAGCTTCTTCCTTACAAACACAGCATAGTATTATTTCTCAAATACTTGTAAACTAGTAGTAATAATAATAAAGCTCCTATCCCTGTGCAGATTGGTAAATCAGTGACTGAATTAAATACTGTTGAACCACGTGCACCATAACTGGATGTCCTATTTGGGAATGAAATATTCCAGAGAACTTACCTCAAGTCTCTACATAGTCTTTACAATATTTAGAAGCTTTGATGATGAAGTCAGTGAAAATGGAATAAAGAAATTAAGTCCATTATTTTTAAAAACAATGCACTTCATAGGATAAAAAAAAGGAAGATAAACATTAGCTTAGATTACACTTTATATTGATGCATAAAAGTATTGCTCCAATGTCTTGCATACAGTGGATGTGTTAGAAAACTAAATAAACAAATAAATAAGTCTATTTTTGTGTGAAATTCAGGTGACTTCTTCCTAGGCTGCAACAGAAACTGAGAGAGCTTATGACATTTCCTGAGCAAAACGTTTCTGTTTGGGAACTACCTTTGCTATCTGCTCATACAAACACAGCAATAGGACCTTTTCTTTGTGAATACAAAGCCATACTGGAAAACTTAAATAACCTTGCAGAGTACTCTACAAGTCATTCTTCATTTAAGCATTTAATATTTTAACAAATGTTATCTACAAGGCAAAATAAAAATACCAAAACATGTTTGATTTTAAACACATACTTGGTTCGACAGAAGGCTTTCAAATCATTTGTGCTTAAACTCAAGCATCTGTTAACAGCGTCATAAGAGGAAGCAAAAATAATATATTTTCTTTATTATTTCTGATAATCTTACACACAGATACAAAGAAAAAAAAAAAGCAGAAAGTAATCATCCTCTTAAAAAAGATCTGACAATTCAGAGACTTCCTTTTTTATTCATAGTTTGATATTGACAATGTTCCAGATGGTTTCTGCCTTTCTAGCCCCAACAGTTCAGTTAAAATTTGTTTCTTTGTTTGCTTATCTGCAAACAATGCCTATGTGCAAGTTACAAATTCATTGCGTAGCATGTGGATTTGAATTGCATGCAATACATTCTATGAGAAGGTCTAAGCAAGCAAGAGACAGTGTTTGTTTGACAAGTCCTGTACTTTCTCTGTGCTTTTCAGTACGTTTCTCTAGGCATCTAGAGTGCATCTAGTCATCTCTCTTCTCATCATTTTATAGTATTCAAACTTCCTGTGGACCAAATCTCTTTTACTCAGGAGCTTTTCAGCCAAAATCTTGGTACTCTAAAATCTAACACTTTCCACACCTTAGTTAATATATTCTCACTCAATCTCACGAGAAAGGAGTGATATTCACACAATTAATACATTGAGAAGTGATAAAATGTAAAGTAAAAGTATTCATTACATAAAATGCATATTCTACTATACCTAAATCTGATTTACTTAAAGTAGTGAACTTTATATAGCACTGTACACTTCTAGCATACAAGACTCTTGGATTCAGATACGATTGCACCATGCATAAGTCTGTGACTAAACATTTACAAATTAATCACTACATGTTCTAGAAATTGAGGATGAAAATAAATGTTTCATAACCTCAGTTTAATTGGAGGAGAGAGATTTTGAATTTATTTTTTCGTGGCAACATATTCATTTACTGCAACTGTGAACACATCGTTTCTGTTGCACTGGATTTCTCCCTCAGTCACAGCAAATCTTCCCAATTCTGTTGTAAATAATAGATATATAAATAACAACTCCTCTCATGTTGTAAGCTTTACTAAGATGCATAGGATATGAATCAAAAGTAAAATAATATATTGATGATGATGCAATCAAATTACATATATGTTTCAAGAGCTCATATAAATTTCAACAGTTGAGAGGCAGTCTATGAGCTACATAATGGAATATATTATATTTTCAAGTCCATCCAAAGTTTTCTAATAAGAACTAAAGGTGGATTCCAAAGGTAATCAATTGTAGTAAATAGTCCCATCACATGATCTAACAACAAAAACTAAGTGATGTTATCAAGCACTTAGATAATAAAGACAACTATAATAACTTACTACAATCTAATCTCTTGATTTCATTGTCTGATTTTCCACAGGTTTAATCACTTGAACAGATAACAAGAGATGGTGAGAGAGTAGAGCTATGTCTCTTTACTTTCCAGCTGAATTAGAAATCACTTCTAGTTTATACAAGGGTTTGTATCCATTAAATGGTCTAAATGGCTTTTGCTTGTTCTTTTTACTGAGATTCTGCTTGTTTGTTTGTTTGGGAGCTGTGAAGAGGAGGAAATAACTGTATTTTCATCAAGGAGAAAAGACTTACTATCCTAGGAACAGAATAGAACGGTAACTCAAGACAAAATTCATGCTAATTGCAAAGCTGGTGGCTACAGGCACAATATATTAGCTATACTGTTAAGAATGATAGGCTCAGATTATTAACATTCCTGGACTTTAAGGAAAAAGAAAGATATTGTAATTGCATATAAATGGAAAATGGCTACCAAAGAAAAATATTTCTATACATTCAAGCTAATCCTTGTAATTTAACACCTGATGCCAGAACTACACAAACTGAGTTTGTTCATTTACTTTCTCAGTCTTTTATTTTTACTTCAATCCTAATGTTGTGAAACAGTTTTAAAAAAAAATTATCACTAAGATACAGGAAAAATAGGAAAAATGGATGGCATATGTTATTACTTATCTTCATACTAGCAACTTTACCAAAAATCCAGATCTTTTTCCCAGGCTGAATCAGGAACATAACTAGAACATATTCTGGAATTAGTTTATTCAAATCATGAATTTTTCATGCATATTAAAACAAAAGTAAATGAGTAAAAGTAAAAGTAAATGACCTTGCTTTTCTCTGTATCACTGTTTTGTAAACAACATAATTCTCATTAGACTGACAGGGTGGGAAGTATCCGTATATTTATACACTATGTGGTACAAGTACCAATATTGTAAATGTGTACAGTTCAGTAAACCATGTCTATTGACCTTGTCATTCTGTTTCCACAGAGAAAGTGGGAACTATATTTTCACATCTTTTATTTACTTGCAGGTTGAAATTAGTTCTATGGCCTATGGGCTCCCTGAAGCTACTTCTGTGATTCACTGAATTGCCTCTGCTGTGTTATTGCACATTAGAAACGAAATAACTGCCAACAGCAGTTGCTTTCTGACCTATATGGTAGGGCAGATATATTAAACAAGTTACAAGAGGTGTCTTCGGAATAAAATGCATATAACAGTGTTTAACTAGCCATCGTGAATGAGAGCAAAACACACTTGAGCTGTATTTAATTTTAAGCCCAAGAGAAGGTTCCAATTTAGATTTAAAACAATTTTTAACTGCGTCAAAATTACTTGCTACTTGCATGTACCTTACTGGAAGATTAAACGACTTTAGCCTGAAGCAAATTCAATCCATGCTTGACTTAAAAAATGATTTAAAGCTGCTCTATAGAATACATACGAAAATCAAGGTTAAGTATGTAGCAAATAAGGGGCATACCAAAATTACGGCAGTCCAAGCTAGTTCCTAAACTCTCATCCAAGGTGCACACACCAGCTCTGTCTCAGGACAGAGCTTTTCTTTCCTGCTAAGCAGGAAAGACAGAAAGAGAAGCATGCTTGAATAGGTCTCCCTGTCTGGACAGTCATGACATTGCAGAAGCCTATACAGATCTCTGTAACAGCTGTAGAAAAATCACCCTAAATGCTAGCTTTCAATAGTAGGAGATCAGAAAAATGTTTTAACATTTACTTTAAGATAAGTAAAGGTTAGCTGAAAAGGCTTTTCCAGGTTAAAAAAAAAAAAAAAACAATATTCAAAAACATTTCTCAATTAAATCCACATTTACGGCATTATGTTTTGCCTAAGTTGTCATGGATTTTCCAACGTCATTTTATTGTCCTTTTCCAAGTTAGAGAGGTGCATTTCTTATATTGTTTCTATTTACATCAGCTTATAGTAAGCATTCCTTTAAACTTTGTGTGTTTATAAGAAATATAATAGTATAATAATATTATCATGAATATGATAACTATAAAAATAAAGCTTCATTTGTTTTTATTTTTTTAATCAATACAAAAATTTAATAACCTTTCTCAACACAGAAAAATAAAATATCTCAGGATGCATCCATACTACTTTCAAAAACCTTTTACATAAATAGTTAAACAGACAAAACAAGGGGTAAGCATTAAATGGTCTTCATCCCTTTTCAATACTATCTTAACTCTAATCAGCATCATTATGAGTCATAGGAAAACAAGAAAATGTGCTGATATGAAGAACAGAGCTGTAATCTTCGAGGCCAAATATATTAACTTTTCTTTTGTGCTCACATCTACAGTGACTGCATGCCAGTCTGACACTGCATATTCTGAAAATTTTGAAGTGAAATCTCAGCAAAATATTTTATGTCATTTCAAATTGAGAAAGACAATTGAACATTCTTGGATCAGCACAGCCATTTTCAAATTCTCATTTCAGTAACATCTACTCTCAAACCACACAGTCCCTTAAGTTCCAAATTGTTTCATGACATATTTGACATAGTGATTTTTATAGGCCTAACACAATCTTAAACACAAAAAATATATCACTGCACTGTGCACTGTGATCATTTTCTGAAACACCTAATACAAGCACAGCTGTTCAGCTCTTGTCTTGCTTGCAAAGAGCTTAATTTTCCAGATCTAATCCCACCTTCATGGAAAATATTAATAGAGAGTAATATTAGTAAATGTTCCGTATTGTTATAATACACTTAAGTTACTTTAGTTTTGCAGTTATAGTAAATCCACCAACACCATTGAAATGAACCAAATTCACATTACAGTCTTCAAAGGCTTAGAACAAGAAAATCTAGGATAAAAGATTCATTATTCAATCACTGATTACACTCATCTATATAATCTATGTACGAAAAAAAGGTCAATATCAGTTAGGAAGTTAATACCTATTCAACATTTGCAAGCTCGATAGTTGCATTTTTGAGATTCTATTCCATGTTTAGATATCAAAAGTAAGTGTTAGAGTAACCACATACAGAATTGGATGTGTTTAGAAAGCTTTTATCTTCCACAGTTAATTATTCCTTTAACTGCATATGAATGAAAAGGAAATGCCACATTTCCAACCTATAATAAATATTTAGCATTCTAAAGAAAGCCATCTTGTGGCATTTTTTGCAAGACTATATGCATATTTTACATAATTGAATCAAAGTTCCTAGCACATAGTCCTCCACAAATGTAAACCAAACAAGGACTATATTTGGCGAAATCATTTACACAGGTTTATATTCTTCAAAAATTAAAGCAGCAATAAATGAAAATATCAGTGGCAGCAATCTTTATACTAAACTATCTGATCTTATTCTCAAGTTATTACATAAATAAATGTGTCTACTACAACAGTTGTATTATGATTATTCATGACCTTCATTTCTCTCATCTCTGAGAGGTGAAAGATACGCAGCTTTAAACTGTGGGAAGTTTCCAGTACAGACATTGAATACAACTCTACATATAGTAAAGACTGTTGATCTGTAGGTGGGTAACTTGGCTGTGCTGGTTATTGAGAGTCGACCTGAACAGCAGAATAAGAATACTTCATTTATATGAATGGGATATTTTTTACATTAAAAAAAAAAAAAAAGAAGCAGAATATTTTGAAGGTATTCATCACCATAACCCAGGTAAAGTCCTCTCTATTTCATGTTACCAGAGATTGTATGAATAGGACCTGACAGATTAACAACCACAATGCTTTACCTTAATGTTCAGAATTGTTTAAAATGTTTTTCTCCAGAGAGAAATGAAATCAGCCCATGAAAGTCAGTCACTTATACTATCTACTTGAGTCCTAATAAGGATTACATCTTTGTCAAAACCAGGAAATACAGATCTCTCAGGTATAAAATTGCACAACATAAAACACCTGTTTTGTTCCTTGAGGTCCCAGGTATGCCTGAATACACCAAGACTTGAAAAGTAAATCAGAACACTTTGTTTCATTGTGTACATGTTAGTTGGCTTGCTCATGTTAATCTTTCTTATCCTGTAGTGTAGGGAAATATTGTAGAATAGGAATAAGTTTCCAAATCACTGAAAACATGTAAACTGGGAGAACAACAATAAAACCATGTGCTTAATTATACATTGTTGAATTAAAATAATACCCTAGAGTAAAGAACTTTCTCTTGAGTTTTACTTAAGTATAATTAGTTGGAAATGAATTTCTTAAAAAATTAAATTTAGATTTTGGTGTGATTACAATGATTACAATAAAACTGTGCCCTCAGTCATGCATCACAAACAACAGTTCCTCTGCCATACCTCAGGTCTTAATTTTGTGCTCTTTGGAAAAAATGCAGAAATAACAATGTGTCCTTCCAGCAACAGTAAAACAAAGCTTAAGTTGAAACACACTAGTATTGAAGTCAAGAACTATCAGTACAACTACGTATACGATTGTTGTGGTTTGGTTAATGGTATTACAAGTGACAAGGGCCTGTTTTTCCCTTCTTTGGGAAAAAGAAGTAGAGACAACCCAACTGAAATAAGAAAACATAAATGTACTACAAATGGTAGAAGAATGAGAGTTATGGGTAATAAATGAATGAGAATGAGAGAAAGGATTTCTGACTGTGCTGCTTACTGCACTGCCTGGAAATGGAAAAGACCATTTTCTCCCATATCTGTGTTACTTTATCTTTTATTTGGAAAAAAAAAAATCACATCAGGAGCACTGAGAACTGCAGTCTCCCTCTTTTCATCATTTCCTTCCTCTCAGGGAGCTGGAACCCACATGACGATAGATTAGACAACCAATAGCTAGGGCCTAGGAATTGCAGTTCCCTGATACTGAGTCCCAGTACTTTGCTGCATGATGTCAGGATGTGGGAAAAGAGCAAAACCCGGAAAGTCATACCATATCTGTACTTAGAACCACGGAATGGCTGCAGTTGGAAGGGATCTTAAAAATCATCCAATTCCAACTTCCTGCTATGGGCAGGGTTTCCAACAACTAGATCAATACTGGATCAGGTTACCCAGGTCCCATTCAACACAACCTTGAACACCTCCAGTGACAGGACATCCACAACTTCCCTTGTCAATCTGAGTCACACCTCACCACCCTCAGAGAAAAAAAAATCCTTATATCTAATTACATCTTCACATTTTTAGTTTAAAACCATTCCCGCTTGTCCTACTACTATCTGCATATGTAAAAAGTCACTTTTTTCTCTACAACTTATAAGATTCCTTTACATATCAGAAGGTCGCAATGAAGTTTCCCTAGAGACTTGTACATGTAGAAAAAAAATTACTCATACAAACAACTGAAGACATTAAAAACATCTAGACATAGAAAAAGATTTTTATTATCTTGATGCCAGTATAAAGGTTATTTCTATAGACTAAAAATTTTGTGCAAATTTGGAACAAAAAATGTGTAAGTCTTGAAAGTGTAAATGAAAAACTACTACAGCTTTTAAGCAATGGTTTATAAAGACATTAAAACATCATAATACTATTTTTTTCAGAAACAGAAGATGGCGCTCTGCCAAAGACTCTCTAGGACCAACGGATGACTGAAGAACTGTGAAAGAGTATAAAGCAAAAGCTTTTTATTATTTCATATAGCTTTTTATTATTTTATATTTTATTATTATTATTTTATTGGTGTTCTCTACAGATGAGATTAGACTGGTTTCCAGAGGGGAACATTTTTAATAGATGGAGAATTGTAGGAATTGTCTGTAATTGGACTCTCAGAAATTTCTTGGAACAGATCAATAGAACGCATAGTAGCAAATCACCACAATGGCATGATAGTCACATGTGAGTCAAAAAAAAAGTCAAATATGTAATTGCCAAATTATTAGTACTATGGAAATTGGTCTCAGTGTGAGAAGAATTTATTGTAACAAAAGTGAGCTGGTTCTCTGACATGTTTAAATAGAAATGGAAGAAAACATGCCTGAGAAAATCTGACTTTATCAGACAGAAAATGGATGAAGACTAAATTTTAAAAAATGATAGACCTGTAGATAAGTATGATATAATAAGAAAAGTTGATTCAATTCCTGTAGTAATTGCACCTCACAAATTGGAGTTCTTTCAAAAATTCAAGAGCATAGTAGCATGGGAGATGTGGCTGACATAACATGCATGACTTTTCAAAAAAGCTTTTAACAATACTTGCCATTGAGAGCTCTTACAGACAGTCAGTCACTTGAGATGACAGAAACATTCCCAAAGATTCTTGATATGTTAAGGGATTGGAAATAGAGAATAATAATACATTTTTCCTTCATTGAAAACAGTTATCCAGAGAAGTCTAACAAGGATGCAAATATTTGTTATTCAGAAATTACATGCATGGGGATGCTAAAAAACAGTGATCATAAATATTACTGACATGGCTAAATTTATTGCTGTGAAAACAAAAGCTAGCTGCAAGAAGGTACAGAAAATTGTCATAATAATGAGTGTCTAGACAAGAATTATCAAATAAATATCAACATAGATAATACAATACATGTATTACTAAGAGTCTAAACTAGCAATGTCCACTCAAAAGAGTGTTTTATGAACACATCCATACAAACTTCAGCTCAGTATTAAAAGTCAAGAGAATGCTGGAAGGGTAGATACTGTAGGAAAAGTAATATGGAAAAAATGATACTGATCATTCAGTGCACTTCTACTTCACAGCTCCAAAAAAGGACACTGGAGAACTAGAGAAGATACAAAAAGAATTATATATTGGAGGATAAAATTTTGTTTGATGGAAAGAGATGAAAAAAGCTAGCTAGAAAAGAAGCACTCATTAGATTAATATGATGAGAGTATTCCCTATTTTCTTTAAGGCGATCATCTGAGTGTTATTCAATGTAGGACTGTTCTATCTGAAAACAAAATCCTGGTTTCCTTGGGAACAGGAGAATATTCATGCTTCATACAACAAGTACTGGTGCCAGCATATCTTCAGCAACCAAATTCCCCTTACAAGGAAATTAGGCAAGGCAGCAAGTGCCTATTCTTTATTTAATGTCTCTCCTTTCCAGTCCCTTCTATATCATGGTAATAGATATATTATTTTACACATCACATCCACACATCCATCGGTGTTTTTCAAGAAGTGCTTTTGGATACTTAGATAACTGGCTTTCCCAAAGGTATGAGTTATTTACAGTTAATCCCAAGTATGATTACTGTTGTTGCAAAATTTTCAGGAAGTCATCTGAGACATAAAATATCCAGAGGGTGGAAGGGACCCATAAGAATCATTAAGTCCAATTTCTGGCTCCACACAGGATCACATAAAGATCCTACCATAACACTGAATGTTGAATATACCTGTGGAAACATTTGAATGATTACAGACTTTCCCTCAAGTTAGGTCTATCTATTAACAGAAGTCTACTAACTAGTTGTTGCCCATTTACTAGTTGTCTACTGCCAGTTAATCAGTTAACCTTTTTCTTGCTCACTTTGGCAGAAATGCAGCAACTGATATCACAAAAAAAAAAATCACAATCCATCTTAACTATAATATTCAAAGTCTAAGTATTCTCTGGACCAGCTTTCAGAAATAAAAACATGAAGTCTTAAATCATGAATTCTAATGGAGCAAGATTCATCTTCCAAGAATAGGACAGAAGACACTGTAAGAACTGAAGCAAAGGAATAAGCTTAAGAGCAAGAATGGCATACACAGGTATGCAAACTTTTACTTCCCCTGTGTTAAATTAAATAAGGTACAGCAGCTAACACTGAAATCAAGAATTAGCATTTTTTTTGAAGCAATTGTCTATATCATTGTTTTTCTTAAGAATTAACTAGTTTCTTCATGAACATCTCAATCATGTTTTTGACTAATAATATTTTGGATTAGATGTGCTGAATGCACAGTGGCAAAAAACAGAGGCTAATTTAAAATCTAGCCATGTAGAAAAATGATGCTTGTTCACCTATAAAAATCACTTTCTTGTTTTCTTAATTTGACTGGAAATTCTGAGAAGTACTGTGAAGAAAACCACAATTCTAAAGTAGTCTACATATGTACCTTGACATATACATAAATATACGTTGATATCTATAACTGTCACAGAATTTAATTTCCTATTTCTGTAACTTAAATCAATAGACCACAAAAGATTACATTTGCAATACGTATTAAACAAAACTGCTTTCTTTCCTATGAGTTCCTAATTTACTGATGACTCAATATATATCATTCACTGAAATTCCCATGCAAAAATATTCCAGTCATACAGTTTTTAAAAGCCATGAAAAATGATGAAGATGAATTCATCAGTCACAACCCAATGAGTATGTTATTCGGATCGCAAGCAGACACTGAGTTCTTTTAGGAGACCTGTCTGGGAAAACTAACTTATTTTGCATTCACCCTACTGTGAAAAAAAAACATAGTATCTTAGCTACTACGGTGATAAACACTGGCATCTGTAGAGGAACTAACATTGCTACTGACAAATAACTGAAACTAATGATGATATTACAAAGTGAGTACAAAAAAGGTTACTCAGCAGTGGCTACAAGAGAACTCAGCTGTGTTTTGTGCTCCTTGGCACTGATTTGCCACATAAGTGTAAATAACCCAGTTTACACAGGAGGAACTAATTTGACAAAATGATAATCCTTTTTTTCAGTACAGTATTATTGTCTGGCTTTACAATCTAAACTAATTGCACTTAGGGTATATTTCATCTACAAGAGCTGCTCCAAAAGTATTGCCTTCTAATTTATTATGTTAGTCCATGTTGTCAAAATTAGATGTTGGTGATACAGCAATAGAAGCTAAACCTTTCCACTAATAAACTGTTACATTCTGTTGCCATGAGACAGATGGCAGCAGAAGGATAGTCTGACAAAATGGTGTCTCACACGGAAGAGCACATGAAGCAAAGATTTGTCATAGAACTCCTCCTTGTGAAATAAATGGGACCTACTGACATTCATCAGCACTTGCTGTATGTTTATGGAGACCAAATAGAAATGCTGGGTAGTGTATTTCAGCAGTAGCAACAGCAAGAGTGGATCACCTCCAACAGTGCAGATATTTACAACTGTGGGATGCAGGCTCTTGTTCACCGCTGGTGAAAAATGCAGTACTAATAGGGCTCTGTAGCTGGGAATGTGCTCTCTGGAATAGTGTTATTGTGTTCTGTTTGCTGAAGTTTCCATGGAAATAAATAGGAGGCATTACTTTTGGAGACAACCTATATATGCTATGTTCCAGTGACTGGTGAAAACAATAAAGGTGGTATTAAAACACAGGTTGTTACCAGGGTTCTTTTTCTAGCTTGATCCACTTCATCTATTTTACACAGAAAGAATAAAATAGAATGTCTTGAAAAGGACAAAGGAAAAAAAAACAAACAAAACAAACAAAAAGCTCATCACATTCTTAAACATCCAATCCAGTAAAGATATTAACCCAGTGGAGTTATTCCATAGTACACCAAAGGGCACCACATTCACTTTTATTTGCTTATACTATAGAATTTTTCTCTATAGAAGTGTTGCTGTGCAATTTCGTACTGGCATGTACCTCTTTTCAGTTCATTAAATGAATTGAGATTATGCAATAACCATTCTCTCTTGATACATTAAAGTGTTAAATTAAGATATTACCCATGAAATTTTCTTGGGTTATAAGGTATCTAGAACCATCTATAATGCACAATGATACAAGTGAGATGCTTCCCCAAAAGAATAATATTATTCTTTATATTTCTGCAGTTTTAATTGTATGGAGACAAAAATGTCTGTTTGCTAAAACAAACGCAGCAATTTTATATGTTAATATAGTACATACTCTTAAATTTCATTAGTCTATAACTCTCCAGACAATTAATTTCTAAAGTTGTTAACTATATTGACTGCTGTACAAATGAAAATGTGTTTCCTCCTTGCAAGGGGAAATAAATTCCTGTATCCACATTAAAAACAAATAAATAAAAAATAAAAAAGGTTTTTCAACTTATGACCAATAAATAAGCATTTGTAGTTACTTTTTTATGCCAAACTCAAGTCAAGATATGCAAGAATTCTGTTTGCTGTCAACATGTATATGAAGTTTTTCAAAAACTCTCAATATTAGCATAAATTCATTGACAAAATTCTTACTGTAAGATTCTTCAGTAAGAATTTTAAGCCATACAACTAAAAAAATAGTTAAACAAAAGCTTGTTAATCAAATCACACACACTCAAATTTATGCCTTTAAAACAACTAGATTGGAAATTATAAATTATATATTTTTTTTATATTTATAAATTATATTTGGATCATTTTGTTATAATTCAGCAATCTTTTCCTAAGCAACTTCCCCAGAAGTCCATATTTCTACAAACTATGAAGGTGAGACTCACAATATTGTTTCCCATCCCCAGAATCTATAGATTTGCCAACCTTGCTTCCCTTTACAGAGGTCAGTGAACAGCAAACCCTAAAAATTCCATCTTGATAAAATATGCTCTTAAAGAGATTTTGTTTTGAAAAAAAGTCAAAGGAAGGCATCTTTGATTCTCCACTGTACAAAACAGAAGGTCTAGAAAAGTAGGAGAATGGAAATTCATTAATAATCTTGAAACCTCGCAGGACAGCATCCATGGGCAATCTTTCGGTTAGCATTTTCTGTAAATTTCAGAAAACTCATGTAAGTTCAACATTATTCTTCATTAAATCAGGAGGAGGGTGGCTAATGTCCCTTATTTTGAGTAAATACATTTATGTTTTAAAATAAGATTTTTAAGAGATTAATACAGATTAGAAAAAAATGACACTATAGAATGGCTAAAAAACTTGCAAGGCAGTTGAAACACAAATACAGCCTTCTCATAAACTCCCGTATTTTGCAAAATTAAATGGAAATTTGAATCAGACAAGCGTTATAATATCAATGGAAGTAAAGCTCGTGGTAAACTTTTTTAACATGTACAGTCCGGTTAAAAATTTCTCAGGATTGAATGGGAATTCTGCCATCTCGTGGTCATAGTTTTACATGCAATACTGTCCTGCAGGAAGTTAATATAAAACATAATATAAATACCCAGGACATTTTAAAATATAATTTTATGCTTTAGTAACTGTAGAAAAAATTGATAAATTTGAAATATAACCTAACAATTCTGATTCGACTCAGTTTAGTTTTGCAATACAGTTTACTTGTAAATTAAAGGGAACTTTATTCTTCTTATCAGTTTATTATGTACATTTAGAGAATATAGAAAGGTTTTCTCTATTTAAAGCTTACTAATTGAATGTATTTCATGGCAATTTTCTGTATCTTCAGTTTTATCTATATTTGGACATCATACATTGCTATTTGGACATCATCACTTGCTAGCATGCAAGATGACAACTACTAAAGCCTGTTTTGTGATACAAAAAGAGATGATGACCATAGGCTATAAGTTAAAACTGCAGAAAGAATTAGGAATAATCCTTCAGCGTTGTTGTGTAGTATGATCTGTTTCAGTAGTGCTCCAAGACTCTGTATGCTCATAAATACAATCTGCACAAACAGTAAACACCTGGGGACTCCTCTGGTGCTCACAAGTTTTCCATCCCACCCAGCTACTTTTCCAAAACTCTCCTTTCTATCATCTGCTCTTGCTCACACCAATGGTAGCTGTACTTTCCTGATCCACCAATAATTTCTCACTCCAGCAGGTTTTCTCTCCTGTCCCTTCTGATGACATTAATTTCAGTAGTTCACTTCTGCCCATTTCACAGTCCTTCTATTACTTCTTACTCTTTATGCATTCTTTTTATAATCCTCTCTTCACACTTCCCCTAGGTTCCTAAATTGGACTGAATGAGCAATTGCAAGTGTGAGGCAAAATAAGGCATGAATTAGGTGACTGAGTCAAACAGGAAAGAGACAGAATGGTGAAAGAAAGAAAACCATGTATGTGGGTGATTGTTAGCATGAGGAGAAAATTAAAGCAAGTGAGTGGGTGGACGAGGAATGAACAATCATAGCTAAGCCAAGGAGAGAATCAAAGTATAATTGATCACTGCAAGGAAAAATGACAAAGAAACAAACCTAGTCAGGAAGGTTTTAATGGAAAACTTGGGAAGAGACTGAATTCAGAGTAATAGGAATAAAAGCCTTTACAACATGAAAAGCCACAGGACCCAAATAAAACTAACAGGGAAGAGCTTGAACTAGGAAATACTACCATAATGAAAACTATATAAGTAGAATATTAAAAGGAAGCCAGAAGAAAGACAGCATGTTCTCTCCTTTCATTATTTTCTATACAAAAAGGCAAGAAGTGAAAAGGAATGAGAAGATGGTTCAGGAAGGTTATAAAAGAAATTCTTTTATACCTCATCTCATAACTCAGCTTCTTGTATCTCTCCACATAAACATTACTATCTACTCCCAAATCAGCTCTCACCACAGACCAAGTCCATTCTTGTTATTCTTGTATATCCCTGCTATTCATCTGGTCACTCCATGTTCAGCACTATTAAACCTTCAAATCCCACTAATTTCAGCCCTTCTCATTGTGTTCTTTCCTCCTCATATATCAGGCAATATAATTAATTTACTGTTAGGTAAAAGCTGTTCTTGAATCTTAATATTCTCACTGTTTTTCCACTGCCTTTAATATAGTTTTCCAAGAAAGAGTTTGTTCTATACTTTAAGCTGACACAAAACAAAACTTCAAAATTCAAAACTAGATAGACTTCATCTCAATTTTTATATTTTTATCTGTGAATAGAAACAGAAAACAATAAAAGTTAACACTTTTTTTCCCCTCACTAAGTATAAATAATCTACAAGGTTTGTGTCCCCTTGCCCATTCTCATTTACACATACAGAATATCTCCTTCATCTATGAATACTTAACCCTGAAAACAGCGTCATGACAACAAAGCAGCATAGGACTCAACACAGACTGCACAATCTTGCCAGCAATCCCTGAGTAATTATAAAATATCTATTCTGCCATCATCAGTCATGCTTGCTGCAAATAAGCAAATTTAGTTCTTCTGCACATGCTGTAATTACCGTGTATCTAGGACAAGGGCAACATCCAGACTCCTTTATTAAAAAAAAAAAAAACTATTTAAGAAAGGCAAAAAATTTAGCTGAATGATTATTTCAACTGGATGTTAAGACAAGTATTGAAATAGCAAGCTTTGATTACAGAACACAATAGCCTTCTAAAGATTACAATGGATTTCTCATCAACTCAAAGCGTGGATAGCCAAACCATTTGATATAATGGACGATATTAGCAGTGAATTAAGTGGCAGAAATCGCTGTATGCAACCTTAACTGAAAATAAAGAATAATGTGGGAAAAGAAAATTTTCACTTGCTTATGTGTTAGCAAAAACCAATTGATAATCAAACAGAAGAAGAAAAGACTTGCTTTGTAGGGAATCAATTTACTAAAACTAATATTTAAAAAAGAGCTTCCAGAAGTATAATTAAAAATTCCAAACAACCTGACCTCAGGGTTAGCTAGAACATACACATAGTTCCATTCAGATCCTAAATATTCTTACCATGACAGATAAGTAATGACAAGCATTAGCGATTGTACCAAAAGCAAGCTAAATTATGAATGTATGAACAACTGGAATAAAAGGTTACTTTCCAATAGCGTCTTATGAAGTTGTTGTTGTATAATCAACTCTAGACTTGTACTTATCTGCTAAAAGTATTCACTTACATGCTTTAGATGCTGCAGTATGGTGAAGAACATTTCACAATAACATTATAGGTATATCAGCCAAACCACTTCAGAAAACTTGGAACATTTTTAAAGAAAACAGAGTGCAAACAGAGCCTATCAGATGACACAGAATCTATGTTTTGTCTTGTATTATATCAAGCCAGAAATATATGCTGGAACAGAAATGATTAAGAGAATCAGGAAAAAGAATATCCTCTTTTCTATGTTATTTTTTTTTTTATTATTATTAGATTTGTCCCTTTTCTCTGTTATGAAAAGTTTATGAACATTGAATACCTGTACGCTTTGAATCATCTTTGCGGGTAAAAGTGCAACTGGCCATTTATGCAATAGTATCTAAAGGCAATACGGATTAGGGAATCAGATCTGTTTCACATCAAAAACTGAAGTTAAGCTCAAGGTCATCTTATGTAGTTCAGTGAAGAGAGAAGTGGCATCAAAATTAAGAGATATCAGGTTCTTTTCCTGGTTTTGCTACTGAGTCATTTGTTGAACATTAGTAAACTTATACATATATGTATGGATGTAGATGTATGCGTACCACAGCATGTGAATACAAAGTGTGCAAAACATGAAACCTTACCTTACAGTACAGTACACAATTTTTCAAGATATACAGTCCAGTACAAAATAGGCTACCATTTCTTCCCCTTTACGTAGTACCTTAGGAACTACACTGCTATTTAAAAATCAGCATAAAATTCAAGTGCTACAGTGTAAAGAATACAGAAAGAATACTTAAAGAGGCTCAAAGAAATTAAATTATCCAACTCTCAAATATTACATGAGTGTATAATACCCTTAAGCAGCAGCTAAAAATTACACTGGTTATGAAATGAAGGCAATACAACTATATTTCTCTAGATGTCCCTCACAAATCATAGAATCACAGGGGTTGGAAGGGACTTCAAGAGATCATTGAGTCCAACCCACCTGTTAATGCAGGTACCCTACAATAGGTCACACAGGTAGGTATATCCAGATGAGTCTCCGTAGAGACTCCACAACCTCACTGGGCAACCTGTTCCAGTGAAAGTAAAGAAGCTGTTCCACGTGGTAGTACAAAACTACCTCTGTTCAATTTCAGGCCATTACTCTTTATCTTATCGCTATGCAGCTCTGAGGAAAGCCTAGCCTCATCCATTCGCCTCCCACATCCCTTAAGATATTTATAAACAGTAATCAGATCCCCAGTTTTCTCTTCCCCAGGTTGAACAGACCCGGGTTACTTGGCCTTTCCTCGTATGAGAGATGCTCCATGTCCTTTAATTTTTGGCCCTCCACTGCAATGTTTCTAGGAGATCCCTGACTTTTTTTGAACAGGAGCCGAGAACTGGACACAGTATTCTAAATGTGGCCTCACTGGGACAGAGTAGAGGGGCAGGATCGCTTCCCCTTGACCTGCCAGCCATGCTCTTTTTAATGCACCCCTGGATACCACAGGCCTTCTTGGCCACCAGGGCACACTGCTGGCTCACAGCCAACCTGTTGTCCACCAGGACTCCCAGGTCCTTCACTGCAAAGTTCATCTCCAGCAGGTCATCCCCTACCTAACCTCTGCTGAGATGTTTGCAGTTATTCCTCCCAAGGAATAAGGAAGCAGAAGACTTTTGTTTGCGCATGCTAGACTTATAGTGGTTACAGACTTGAACAGCTTTAAGCTCAGGCCATTTTTGGGTACTCTTTTTTTATCTACACACAGTCTGAAAATCTGGTTTCATAGTTTGCATTTTAAAAAATATCAGATGTATATGTAAATGTTTTTACATAAGACACCCAAAAATCTTACTTTGAAATCAGGAGTTCAAAGCACAGTAGTTTGTTTTTTACATTTTCAATAAGCAAATACAGGCACTGTTTTTTGTTTTGTTTTTTGTGGGTTTTTTTTTTTTGTCTTTTCTATTTTATACCTGTTTATAATCTTGTGACCTTCCCTAGAGTCTATAAATAAAGAACAGTGGCTCTTTGGCAAGAGAAAAATCAGACTTCAAGAGAAAACTTGAGATCAATAGACTGCAATTTTGCAGAGAAGGCCTGGAATATTAGTCCCAGAAGGTCAATACATGTCTTCACAAGGAACTCCCAAGTTTTATTTTCTTTATATTTAAAATATTTATGTATACATATTTTACTACCAGCTTTAAAAGCTGGATGTATAACGTCTATCTCTGCGGAATATGAGCAGTTTAGTGAGGCTCTTCATCAATGCAGAACAGTTCACATCCCTAGATACCAAAATTCCCATGGCATCAAAACACAAAGAAGTGCAGTATCCATTTAACAAATGACACACTGAAGAACAAAAAAATAATATAGCCAGCTTTGTTACTGAGAATAAAACAGTACGTAAGCCAGAATTAGCATGTGCAAATTCCAAGTGTGAGATGTACATTCTACGCATCACACAGCTCTTCCACAAGAAGTATGAAGAAAAAGCAAACAGAACACCCTGGGCTAATAAACTTTCTCCGCTAGCTAGGAGAGAAATGTCACTCAGGCATCAGAATCCCCCTGACACTGTAAGAGCACTACTCCTTCCCTGAGATTCAGTCTTAATGCAGAAGTTTCAGCTGTGAACTTTTCAAAGTAGGAGAAAAATTACCCTAAAATTATCCTAGCTGATTTTGCCTCTATATATCTTACCTATAGTGCAAGGTTGTGGTCAGTTACTCCCCCAGTTAAAGTGATAAACCAGAGAATGTTCATATTCCATACAGCTGTAAAGAATTAATGGAAAATGAACAATAAATAAGTTTTGTTGACTGAGATAAATTAACATATTTTATAGCATTCTTTGCAAAAATTCAGATTGCTTATAAATATGACAGTGCCTCTACTCTAGTTACAGGCTAAAACAGAAGGGATGTAAGGCTGAATGGATTGGAAGGACTAGCAATAAGCTAAGAAACAGTTTTTGATGTCCAGAAAACACATGCTCAATTCTTATCCAGATTTACACTTACTTGAAGCTTGCTATTACCATACGGAGGGAGAGAATATTGATCCCAGAGTTGATTCTACAAGAAAACTAAAAATATCAATATTATTCCATTTAGGCACCAACTATATCTTGAAATAAAGACTTCATCCAGGGAGCCTCTCTTCTAGCACTAGTATATCAGACATAACTGTTCACACTTACACATGTGGTAGTAGTGCATTCTAATACACAATAATAGCCAGAATTCTGGTGTGCATCTTTCAGACTTTTTTAATTCAAGTACGTTAATAATGAAAGTAAATGTTTTTGTTTTTTTTTTAAATGTGTTATTACTGCAGTTCTGCAGGCCATCTTCACATGTACAGATGGATCACTTGAGCCTTTTTAAGACTAAGTCTTCTAGAAATATGAAGCAATGGGAAAAGAAAATAAATTGTAACAGGATGCGTGGTTTCTTTACATTATGGGTAATCTGTAGAGTTCTTGTATCATTAATACACATGAGAAGCCCTGTCATTATTATCTAAGTCTAAGATTAATGACTACACTAACAACCTTATGGCACACACAAATCACACAAAGTGGATGCTAAAGTTCACTTCATAATCAGTACTACCAAGGAAAAAAAAGTAAGGGCAGTGCATTGCTTTCATGCATGAGATGTTAGATCTAGGACTAGACAGAGAACAGAATTATCTCAGATATGCTGTATAACCTCATCAAAATCTAAGGATGGACACTGAAAATACAAGTTTCTTTTGCTCATTTTCACGCCAGATGTACCTATAACTCTTTGTAGAAAAATCCTTGTTCTTATATTTCTGTACACTGAGTAAGTTGAGTAGAGCCTTGACCATTTCGTTCAGCTACGAATCCAGTCTTTTGTCATGACTTCTACTTGCATTATTTATTATAATTAATTGTTACACTTCATTAACTATTGAGAAATCTGATCCAAGGACATGCATAATCCTTGAAATTCATATATCTTGATATTACAAGGATCATAAACTTTAAATTAGGAAAGGATGGACTGATGCACATAAATTGTTCTCATGTACTTTAGAAAAAGCATTAATTGTCCATAGCAGAGTGATAGTGTATTTCTGATCCACTTCCTACCTGCCACTGGTGCCCTTTCTCAAGATTAAATAGAACTGTTTATTCCTATAGTTGCTGTAATTACAAAATAGTCCATGCAAGAAATCATTTCAGCATATTTATTACTTGAAAATTGAGAACTTGATCAAGAAGGATAGGTGCAGCAGTGAGTTTAATGAAGTTCCTGCTTTTAGGAAATTCCCTTACTTAGTTTTCCCTTACTAGGGTCATTTGAGAAGTGTAACATGAACATTTCTGCTTATTGCTTCTTGTAAAGCCTTCTTAATTCCAGAAAGAAATGCAGAAATGTGGTAGCCTTAAGTTCTCACTTTTTCCATGTAGTATTTGCAGAATTAGCCAAGCAGTGCTGCTTACGACAAGCAATAAACACATCAGGAGAGAAAACGCTGCTGAGACTATTTAAATTTATACTTACTTATGATTGGGATTCAGCTAAGCATCCAGCTGCCTGTCACCTTCCTGGAGGATTTGCAGCTGTACCTGCAAAACACACAGATCTTCAGGATATAATAGTAAAAGATCATCACTTGACAGAAATAAGCCATCTTTAAACTCATTTTTGATTTCCCTATGCAAGACACTGGTAATTCCAGTGAATTCCAGAGAAAGGCATGAATACAGAGTATTAGTCCATACTTAATGTTTTTTTTCTTTGGAAAAAAAATTATTCCTGGTCTCTGAATATATTTAACATCTGCTGAAACTGAGTCAAGGTTTTTGTGTAAGGAATATCTTAATTTTAACATCATACAAAAAGGTAAAGTAGCAAAGAGATGCATAAGTACATTTAGAACAGGACTGCATGACAGCAGAGCTCTTACTGGAATACTAGCCAGGTATGATGACTTTTTAGAAAGTTGTTTACTTCTGCTTAAAAATATATACGTATATATATTTGGGGAAAAGAGAAATCATTACTGTTACCTAATGATTTCATTAGATTTCCTAAAATCAATTTTCTTATGAAAAGTTCATTGATTATACAGTGTTCTTCCATATTAAATTAGAATCTAAGATAACCTTAACACTTCCTTCAAACAAATGCTACCTATATAGGTAAGGTTGGCTTTGTTCCTTGTATGTTAAAAAAAAATTGATTTGGTCTCCAGAGAAAACAAGGCAGGGAGTGTTAATGGGCCCCCTATAAATGTCTGCTACAGTCCCCACTTCATTTTTTAATCTAATCATAAAATGATAAGGGATGGGAGGGACATTAAAGACCTGGTTCCAATCTCCCTGCCACAGACCGGGACACTGTCTGCTGTATAAAGTCTGTCTAAAGCCCTAAGGACTGTCTCTACTGAAAAGATCTTAATTTGTCTCAACTGCCAGGGCTTGGGAAGCTCACCAAAACATGCATCAAATCCATCTCCTAAGCAGACAGATGTAATCAGCCTCCATTCCATGGGGGCATAAGTGGGACAAGACAGCTTCAAGGCCCAGCAGGCAGAGCAGCATTGATCCTACAGCTTTCTGTCAGACCTAATGTGACTGGAGTAGATCTATCTTTGCTACGTATCTTCATGAAGTATTTGGTTTGTTGTTCTTGTCAGTGCAGACAGGTGATAATTCCAGCCAAAATAAGATTATCCTTATGTTTCTACCTTTATGGGCTCCTTAAAAGCATTTTTCTGGATAGAGTGAAAAGATATCTTTGAAAAATAGATTGTTAATTCACTAGTCCATCCCTCTCACATGCTACTCTGAGATACTCTTCCCTAACAGCAGAAATCAGTAAGTTCCATATCTTAAAAAACATCAGGTATCACATCAGTGATTAGGGGATTGATTCTACTCCATGATGTACTTTTGTCAATCTGGAATAATTGAATGGAAACCAGTGAATTCCTATTGTTCTAAGAGAGATCACAATCAGGTCTCCTAACAGAGAAGATTCCCTTTGCTTTCCAATCCAGAAATCGGAAAAAAAAAAAACTCTCTAAACTTATGGTTTCTCTTTTTTGTATTTATTAATTTTTAATTTTAAAAAAGGCATTTCATCACTATGGTTTATGTCTAGTTTGTACAGTGGGGGAAAATTTCTTTCTACAAAACTGTAAACAACTTCAGCTGGATAATCTCACCTCTCTTTCAGAGAAGTGCATACCTACATACATATTATGAATACATAAGGCACGTACAAATATATATATATATAACATCTGTGTAAGCATTAACCACATGCATACATATGCAGCTGTTTATGTAGAGATGCTTATATTTTTCCTTCTACCTAATTGATTTTCTCTTCCTTACCAGAACTGGAACACCATACAAAGTTTAGAAGTTTCTTCTTAGACAGTATTTTGCACATCCATTATTTACTTGTATTTTCATATTTAAGTCTAGATATGTTTTCAAAAAAAAAATTCTAAAACAAGATTGCTGGGAGACATGCAATCATTTGATATTAAATGGGAAAGCAGTAAGTGCAGACTTCTTGTTTTAGACATTCCAGAAGAAGACAGGGTCGCGAGTCAGGAAGGAGGAGACATCATGTCTGGTTAGCTAAGAACAGAAGTAATAGAAACTAGATTTCATACTATCAGGCACATCAGCCCTTTAGACTCTTGAGTGCCTTGTTTGTATCCAACAATCTTGTCATTTTTACTTATAGCTTTGTTTATAACTCTTATTCATCACTACTAATTCTGAATAAACATTCTTATGCTGGCATATTTTCAGGCTTGCTCAAATTTCAACATGTTGCACGCAAATACTACATTTTCGCCTCAAGTATGAAAGTTTGTTACTTTGTCAAAAGTTCACCCCTCAAATTTTTGGTTCTGGACTCATAAAACAAAAATAAGGAAAAGTTGTATATAATTTTATTTCAAAAGAACCTGTGTTTTGCTGTTCAAATTTAGGATCTCTGCCCTCTCAATTCCAACCTCCAATATGGGTGCCAAGGTAAAATGCAGTGCGGAAAAGACATATGCATTATTTTTATTTTTCTACCTACTCATTTTCAGAATTTTCTGCCTGTAAGTCAACAAATAGAATATGTGAGATTTAAGGACGTTTCCAAGGGGCAACCATCTGTTTAATGTTTTATTCTTTTCAGAATACTATATTATATTTCTGCTTTATGTGCATTGGTTCAGATTTATAACGTTTTATGTAACTGTGACCCATTACGATGAATATCACAGATGATGATAGGCTCGTTAAGCACATCTCATTTCAGTCAAACTGCAAGTGGCATTTTGTTTATATGGTTCATTTCGCCAACAAATTAGATTTCAAATAGATTGCTTTCTGAAATGACTTTGTTCATCAATTTCTAGACTAGGCAATTACAAAGACCATACTAGTAATTAATAAGCCTCTGAATCAACAATGTTCTTAAAACACTTGGCAGTGGTATTAAAGTTTAAGGGAAGTTAATTTTCAGGATCTATCAGGGCTATCCAGATTCTGACAAAGAAATGCCTCACAGAGATGCTTTTCATAATGGGAAATTAAAGGCCCAACACCTTTTATTAAAACCTTTTTTTTCCTCTTAGCCTTCAGTTCAGAGGAAGAAAGCAGACACTACATCTGACGTGTGAAATATTTGAATAGAAAAGCCTAGTGGCTTTGTTTGTTTGTCTCAGAAATTAGCAGGAGGACTAAGATTAATAGGACCAAGATTTAAGTTTGAACAGTGAATGATGCCAACAAACCTAGTGTTTGCTTACAGAAGCTGACTCAAAAAGTAGTTCAAGTTAAATGAGCTCAGGCAGAAAACTGAAGTAAAATCTTCCCTCTGCTTTTGTTTTCAAACCCAGCAAAAAAAAAAAAACAAAAAAAAAACCTTTGGATGCACCCTGCAAAACACAATGGAAGCGAGTGGACCAAAGTCAGTTAAAAACCACGTTAGCACAAACTTTAAATCAGCATTTTTGTTCTGACCATGTTGAATAATTAATATAGCATTCCCTATCTTCAAAGGTTTATGTAACAGTACATGAGGTAGTGAAGGTATCGAGGAGAAATACATTCTAATTAATGTGAAATTGACATTAAATCTTCTAATGACAGGTTATGTTGGCTGGGATAACCTCCTTGCGTTGAGGAAGAAACAGAAGATAGTTCTACACTGACCACTATCATTTCCTCAGTTGCAGACCAGGCAGGCTGTCTAACAGAACGTTTCCAGGACATGTATTCTACTGAATGAGATACGCAGTTCAGAAAGAATTCTGCTAGGTTTCCAACCAAATGCACAGATTTCTAAATTCAATATTTTGAAGGACGTGTACTCATAACACAAAGCAGAGCCTTTGGGTTAAAATTAAGAGGAGAAATGAAAAGCATTGATTTTCTTACCATTTAACAGAAAAGCAGATCTTAACCATCAGTGTTTGCTAAAAATGACTGTAAGCAGTTCATGTCCTCACAAGCTCTGAACATCATACTACAGCAGAGAACTATTGAACTGGCTCACAGTGTGCATCCCTGAATAACTGAAGTGCCAGAGTATGGGGAAGAACCAGCACCTGCTGAAGGTGGACATAAAATTTAAAAAGATTATGAGGACTTGCAAAAGCCTGAAGTGAGGGAAAAAAACCATCAATAACACCAGCCTGATACACACTAAAACACAGTAGCAAAAATAAAGAAGCCAGCAGAAAATTGAAGCCTCACAGGTTCAAAATCAGGTAAGAGAAGAATAACTGAAATATATATCTTCACATTTCTCATGTGAGCTTAAATTTGCCCAGCGAAGATAATTCCCAACAATGTCAAAACCTGATCAAAACTGATGATTCAAAATGAACAAATGCTACTAATCTGAGCCAATTATATTTCACTTTCTCTCTGAATCAAAATTTTCAATTTTGTTTGACAAAAATGATGCAGCACGCACATGGGAAGTATCTGCTGATTTTTCCAAATCCTGCTAAACTTTGAGTATTGAGCCTTCTTCATGTATTTAAGCAGCTGCAGCCCATTTTACAGCACAGGTTCCAGAAAAAGAAATAATTTCTCTGGCCTTTATAACCCTTAGTTTTCACTCAATGTCAGTCACAGTATGCATCAATATAACCACACTAGATATCTGCTTCTCATTCAAATTTTGTTTCTTCCCAGATAATATGCTTGAATCCTTCAATTAATCAGAATTTAATCCATGGGTGCCTGTCTTACAATCCACCTTAAATTTTATTTCAGGCTTGACGTTCAAGTAGATTTGCACCTGATACCAGATAACTTCATACTAGTGAGCTACAATAAGAATCATAATTGCCACCCCTAGACACATATCTCTTTTTTCTTTTTTTTTTTTTTTTGGTATGAAATACTATAGATCAACAAGAGAAATCAAGATTAGTTATTAATGTCATGTACTAAAACTGTTATGCAGTTTCTTCAACCTTACAAGGAAAATATCTGCTTAAAACCAAAATCTTTTTCCTCATTTGTAGTGATATTCAATGTTTATACAAGCTGAAGCGATGACTATTACAAATAATATTACAAAAAAATATACTCCAATTGGCCCTAATCATTTGGGTCATGTGGAAGACATAAACCAGATCATTAAAGAAAATGAGTTTAGTTCTCACTTAGAATATATTTCCTATATTAGAAAAGTTTATTTTATGTGCTGTATTAGTTGTTTAAGTAAACTTGATGCATATACCACAATCAGTCTACAGATAATACACTGAGGAATTAAAGACTGAGTACTGGAATTAAATGTTCCATCATTTTTCAGGTAATTTATTTTGCATCACTGTATTATAGGATTGAGGACAGATGCTTTGGCCCCTAGCCTCAACTTTGCAGACAGTTCACCTTATTTATGTATTTCCTATAAATCCCAGAAGTCCCAAAGGTATAGTGAATACGCATAATGCTGCCAGATCAAGGCCATCAGCTTGACTTGCTGTGCTCACTGGATGCATTTTTTTCTCCTTTTGCTGCCAGACTCCTTGTTTGTTAATCATCTTTCTAGATGATTACTGCAGCTTTCCAAGTTCATCTTGGTGTGAGGTCACAGGTATACCTAGCAGGTAAATCTCGTCTTCTTCTGCCTCATTCCATAAGCTTGTTTCAATGTGCACCATATAATTTCCTATGTAGAACTCACTTCTGAAACTTGTTGTAACTTCTTGTCGTTCTTCCAGACCTCAACTTATTTCATTTGCACTGATTTCCCACTAAAAATAACGTAATTGATTAAGAAAGGCTAGACTAAAATAACAAGGAATTTAGAGTGACGGAGGAGCACCCCTTTTTATCTTAATTATTTAGCAAGAATTTTCAGTGAAAGCTGTTTACATTGACTTGTTTGAAGATCTGTGTAATCAAGGAAGGCAGAGAAAGAAAAAAAAAAGTTGTGTGCTATTTTTAACCCAGTTTCACCACACATAGAATCATACCTCATACTTCCTTATAGATGACATTTCTGGGCTCAGTATGGATTCTAGATACATTTGAGAATGCAACTACAAGCGAAAATTTTGAACTATGTGGCACATAATTATGACAAGTCAAAATTATTTCAGTGTAATATCGTTACTGCAAAAAAACTTCATCTAGAGGACTCTAGAGTTCAAAGGAAAGCCTTGAACAAGGATGAAAAACAGTTTTCTAAAACTATTAAAAGAGGAATATGCCTCATCTAGAGAGAGGTATGAAGCATAGACAACAAAAAGAATGCTGTCATTGACTGGACAGCACTAAATGAATTGGATAGTATAATGGGAACTTTATCCCTCCTCTTAAGATTGATAATGAATGGCATAAAAAGTCAACTGCATTAGAAGATACCTGATTTCACAGCATTGATTTCTGTAATGAGTCTGACCTCTTTCAGATACGCTTGAGTCTTTCAAGCATATTCTCTTCCATAAGTTAAAACTATATTAGGTTGTATAACACAGTTCTATTTCCACACTGTGCCCAAGCTCCCCTGAAGTTATAAAAAGTGCTTTCCCAACAAATGAAAATTCTAATCTCATGGCTGAAACATAGCAACATCAGTAAATAATCACTGGGAGGGAAAATCCACATGAAGAAATGGAAGAAAGTACAATTGTCATGCAAAAAAACTTTCCACAGTGCTGTACTATTTCTTCTCTGCCTGACAGCAAAAGGCCACAAGCCCTGCAGAGGACAAAGGGTTCATTGCTCATGCAAGAGTGTATTTTAATAAATCACAATTATAAAGTCTCCATCTGAACATTTTCTTAGTCCAATAAATGGTAATATATTTAACTCATTTGTTTTCCACTTGGAGAAGTGGAAAATATTAATCATTGCTCCTTCTAGCTTTACACACAATTATTGAAGATTGCTTTTGCTATCTCACGCACTATTGTAAATAAGAAGTAAGTTTACTGAAGTAGGGGGAAGCCACCGTAACAAACAGAGATAAATAAAGAATCAGGATCTTTATACTTTAATTCATTGTTCCTGCTTTCCATCCTTTCATACCCCACACCATTATTTTTTGCACAGAGGTAACTCAGGTCAGTATATTTTGCTTTCAGTCTTGATCACAGTTACATTTTTGCTATATTTATAGTGACTGAGATAGATCAAATAACTCTAAATCAGCCACAGAAATAGTGAAAGCTTGCTTAAACAACAGCTGAGAAACACTCTGCACGCATCATTTGACCTAACCTCAACTCTGCCCTCACGATGGCTGAAGAAATGCAGCTTTCTGGCTGAATAACAAAAGTAGTGGGAAACATTTACCAGCACAAATTATAATGATAGAACATGTACCATGTCCATTTATGAAGCCTCAGATTTTCTAAAAAGTTCTTTTTTGACCAGAGACCAAAGAAATCTTCAATTTGAAAAAAAGTTTTTTTTTTCCAAAACAACTGGAGATAACTAAAAATTAATGTTTATTTTACCTAGATTTTCTTTAGTTGTAGTGATTCTAAATTAGTTCTATTCTCATTCTGTACCTCCAGAGATGCTCTTAACCACACACACAAAAAAAAAAAAATCATTCAGGGAAAATAGTTCCCTAATGTTTTGTACACAGGAAAATCAGCACACAGGGCAAATTACAGAAACATTCCTGATCTGAATCCACATATGACACATGCGTCTCAGTAAAGATAATAAATTAATTTAGACTGAGCTGTTGTTTCCTTTTTCAATACTGTTTAAATTGGTTACTAAAAGTGAAAAAAAAAAAGCCTTTGGCTAGCCTCCATTTCAGACGTTATAGGCTAGTAATCTAAACACTAGATTATTTAGATTAATCTAGCATCCAAGCTCAACAGAATTTACCCTCTTAAGCACCGCCATAAATCAATATAAAGAATCTTGAAAGAACCACAAGCAAACGCTCAATAAAATTTTCTGTGGAGTATTCTTAGCCCTCAGGAAAATTGCTGAATGATGTATTTCACAAGATGAACTTAGCATTGCAAATATACATTCTTCTGAAATCCTGCTAATATTTCTAACAAGGAGGGATGACAACTTTAAGCAGGGATTTCCCTTACTTTTCAGATTATCATTATTTAAGATTGACAAGAAATTTCTGTTCTAGAATAGAACATCTACTCTTCATGAATAGTTTCTAGATTTTTAAGAAGCATCGCAGAAGTGCAAAAGCCAAACAAATATTCCACACCAAAGACGCGTTCCAGATGGACAGATGCAAGTAAATTTTTTTTGTTTTTGTTTTTTTTCCTTAATGCTGGGAGCTGTCACTGCCAAAGCTAAACTAGTCATTAGATAAAGCTTTTCTCCCATGGTGACAGCAACTGTTTTTTTCAGATTTCAGCTGCAATTCAGCGATGAAAAAGGGATTAATTTTTTTTTCTGTATTTTATTTTACACATTCTTAGCCCACAGAAGAGCTGTGATGTGATCACATCTCTAGTGATCATGTATTCACTGTGTCCAAGAGCTGCATGATTAGTACAACAAGCATCTAGGATGATTTTCTTGGCAGCACAAGCACACTGCTAGAATATCTGCCATATGTCTTTGACTTGGGATCCAGGAAGCTTTACAGAATTTCTGAACACAATTCAAATGGACTAAAGACTGCTTGTGTCGCATCTGAATATAATCAAGGAATTACACTTCTTATTCAATCTGCAACCTCACCTATCACATTGAGATAAGAGTTTCCTATCTAGTTTACTTGTCTTCTGGGTAGTGTTATGCATTCAGATAGCAGCTCAAACATGATAAGAAGATTAAGTGATTTCCTCAGTGTTGAAAGAAATCTCTACAGTACACCTAGATATGATACAAAGTATAAAAAATAGAAAATGTGTCAAAATGAAAACTAGCTTTCTGACTAATTTATTAGTCAAATCTGGAAAATTAACTTAAAATTTACCTTCAGACCTAGCATGTTATCTCACTGTGATGGAGTTGTCTGATACAATTAATTTGTTTTTACCTGTCGGGGAGGAAATGCTGTCAAAGAATTATCATATAAAGAAAAAGACATAAAATGTCTCCATTAGAACTCCCACCTCATAAACTCACCTCAAAAGATAATTGTGAAACATCACTCTCTTTCCTGCACACAATGTACTCACTCCTTGCTACATTTTGATTCTCAATTTTGATCCCATTTTCATTTGTGCCTACATAAAAGTATGTGTATTTTGTGGAAATAGTAATGCTTGACAGGCCTACATATTCACCCTGACCTTCTCCGGAGTTTTCCATAACCTATGAGTCAAAAATGTTTAAACGACATATTGGTTTCAGAAACATAAGAGGAACAACGCTGCATTTTACGATAGTAAATTCTTTAAAACTCTGGTCTTTACTTACAAACAGGGATTAGATTCTTATTCCTCAGTTATTTCAACATTTGGAATGGGAGATAGTAATAGGAAGCAAAATCCAGGATCCTTTCAGCTTTATATTCTTCCAATGCTGTTAACTTTCTCTAGGCCTAATCTGCCTTAGCATTATTCTAATTCAAGAGAGGATGTTTTCAGGGAAAAAATCCTTACCAAGGAAGACTGCATTCTGATGACTATGTTAATACACGGGGACTCTAGTGTTCTGAAAACCAAAAACATAAGTAGTTGAAGCCAAGAGATTTCAAAATGGAATTGAGATAGACAGTTGCTGGAAGAGCTTGTTAACTGACCATAGCAAATTGCCTGCGAATGAGATCTCTCAACCAAAGTTGTACTACTTTCTAGATGTAGTAGGAAACAAGAAAAAATATATATACTATTCACTGCAAATGGTTGGGCTGGTTGTAAGGCAAGCTTAGGGAGGCCAGAAACATCCCGTGGAGCAGAAGGGCAAAAGCTTGCTTGATCTTGATTTTATCCTGGTATATAATAAGGTGGACTGGACAAATAAAATGGCCTTAAAACATTCAGAAACTGTACTGTTCTGCACTTCCTGCCCACTTCTGTCACTCTCTCACATGCTCATCCATGAGCTATTAACAGCACTATATTTACAGAAGTGCTAGAAAATAAAGAGATCATATTAAAACTCTTAATTCCAATTATAGAGTCATGATTTGTCAACATCACCTGGATTTTAAACACCCAAATATCAGACAATATTTATACAAAAAAAAATTAAGTTTCCATTAGAGCAAACTTCCAATAGAGCATACTCTGATGAGTGCATGTCTGCACTATTACAAATACTTTTTTTAAATCACCACCAGAGACTAAAACTATAGAGACGTCTTTTCTTTTGTGCATCTAAAGAGTATAATTGTTTTCCCTTTGCATGAACGTGTATTTTCTTTCATTTGTTAAAAAAAATTACATTATGAATGAGAATTCCATTTTTTCTATCTCCTATATGAGGAAATAAATAAATCTATCACGCTTCCCTTATGACAATCCACTTGAATCTGACAGGTCTACTGATAAAGTATTCTACATCACACATGAAAGATCCCATAGCAGTGTATCAGAGCATCATGTTGAAGGGTAAAGAGTGATTCAATTTGAAAAACTTGGAATTCAACTTTTCCTTCCCAAGAAATAGAAAATAAGATGTAACTTTCAGGAGAGCCAGAAGGTTTTACCAGTAGTTTGTTGACTGGTTGTTTTTCAGATGCATAGTACATCCGAAATATATACAGATGTTACAGATGTAGTGTTTGCATGAGAACAGAAATTACTAAATAACTTCTACTTTTTTAGTCATTATAATAGTTTTAAAAGAATCTACACACTCTTCCTGGATGACACATCAACCACATGGCATTTGCCAGCAAATGAAACATTACACGTAAATCCAGAGATGGGCTAATCTAGCTTTAATTCTTTTTTTTTTTTTTTTCGTCCCATGAAGCTTCAGTTTTAGGCAATATGATGAAGCAAATGGACCACACCAGATTTAGTAACAACAATAAAATATTTCTAAAAAAACCTATGGGGAATTATTCAAGTCTTCTCCCACAAAACATTCAGAACACTAACATCTTTCAAATGCTAAGCAGTTGCAAGTGCTTTGGTTGTGAAATCACTCATTAAATGAAGTGAGTGAGGTCATCTGAATGTTATTAATTATGGGCCAGCAGCAATGAATTTAACAATGTGCAACTTCAGATGACGATTTTCCAATTACTGGCCATAACCTTGAGTAGAGCTGAGCAGCCTCATCTCATTCAGTTTATTGAGAGTTGGAACACAGCAAGTAATCACGAGTCCAGGATTTTAGAGGGGAAGAGTATGATCCAATTAGAGAACATTTTCTAGAGACTCACCTGCACAAATAGCTGCTCCAAATTGTGTGTTGGGATATCAGAAATACTGAAACTCAAAAACAACATTTTCCACTAAATAGTATTTGAGATACCTTGTATTTTCAGAATGAAGCAATGTTTACATATGGTATAATAAAGATCTTTTATCAACAAATACTATATATACTTCACAAAAAAAATTGTCTTGGCCAACTCATGAGCTGCGGGTCAGACAAGGCTCACTCCACTATGCACGCTGAGGTTTACATCTTGCATTTCTCTTCCAGCATTTGCATTCTTAATATAGATTCAGCAAAGCAATTGAGAAACAGTTAAAAATGTAGCCTGCTAAGGTTTCCAGTCCACCTGATGGCCACGCTAGCATTCATTCATTTCTTTGCTAGTGCAAAGAAAACAGTCATCCATTAGCATAGGCAGAGGGAACAGCCGACCCAAGATGACAGACGCCATGACCTGCCAGCATTTTGATCTGTTCATTCTCCTTCCTGAGGTTTAACCACAGGGAAAAAGAATGAGCCTTCCAACACTGTGAAAAGGTTTCCTGGGACAGAGATTAAAATCTAAGATGATCTCTGGTTGTGGGTAGCTGGAAAGTTCAAATGCCACATGAGCCTTCTACATGTTTGTAGGAGCAACTGCATGTTTCTTTTTATTCCCTTCCTCCATTTACTTGGTTGTTGTTTTTTTTTTTTTTAATCAAAATTAGTACTCAGTTTGTGAGTTTCTACCATTTCCTCCTACAGAAACCTGAGCTTTATAAGATAGCAAAATGGGAGAACTTGTCCACTTGCAAAAACACTTTTCCTCAGAGGTATTATTTTTCAAATTTAAATTCTTTCAAGCAGTATAACAATTTCAGATTCAATGATACAATGAAGATAGATAAAAACTAGTGAACCCTTCCTCACTATTCCACATACACAGCCCAATTCAGAGAAATCATTTCCTCTGTTCTTCTGGTTGTTGTTATAAAGATACATGAAAACTGTAGTAATATAAGAAGATTCACAAGCCAGACTGCATACTTCTCTGGCAGCCCACTCTTTGCAGGTATTGCTAATATTATAATGGAGTAAGACCCATGGCACATGCAACTCAAACTCAAACCAATATACACTTAACTACAGAAACTAGTACTTATCAAAGAATCCAGCAAGGAAACATAGAAACTAAATATGAAATTCTTCTCACAGATGAAAAAAATGGAAAGCAAAGTAGAACTATATTAGCCTCTTTTGTAGCAGTCAGGGGAAAGGCAAGGAGGTAGGGGAAATACTACTTACATTGATTGCACTTCTAACTGATTTTCAGGCATGGGAATTGTGAGGCCTGATCGTGTGGAACTACAGTGCTCAGTATGAGCATAATGATGTGTTTCATAACATTAGCAATGTTATAGAAGAAATGTACTGAAGTTTAAATGATAAAGCTAAACACATATGCCAGAAAGCATGTAGTACAGCGGAATACTTACGTAAGTCCCATTGCATTAGAAAAAATCCAATTATGCAAAAGAGAGAACTGTATAATATGAATAACCAGTGGTACATCCTTCCTACTTTTTAGGGACTTATTGTGGCATTGCTGAATTGTTTATTGAATATTTTTTCATATAATGTCACTGGCAGTTCCCACTTTAACTCCCATTTTTAAGGAAGGGAGAAAGGAAGACCCACGGAACCACTGGCCAGCAAACCTCACCTTTGTGCCTGAAAAGACTGTGGAGCAGATACTCCTGGAAGCTACATTCATCTTGGGACTGGTACCCTTCAGCATCTTTATCAGTAACCTCACAACAGCGGGATTGAGCGCACCCTCAGCAAGTTTCTGAGGGGTACTGTTGATACAACAGCAGGAAGGGATGCCATCCAAAGGGGTGTGGACAAGATTGAGAAGCAAATCCAAATTAATCTGAGATTCAAAAAGGTCTTGTGCTTTTACTAGAGTATTGAGTAAAAAAAAATTGGATATATCTGAAGAAAACTAATCCATTAACAAGTATTTCCAAATGCTTTACATCAGATGAAAAGTACCACTGATATAAATGAAATGCAATTATCACAGAGAAAGTTTTAGCAATAACGTGTAAGCAAATGATAATGCCTTAACTCAGTTTGGGTTAAGAGTATTAAATGAAAAACTTTCAGAAACTCAGGTAACAAGTCACGTTATCTTACAAAGTATATATTTACACTACAGGAAAAAAGCATGATCTTATTACCAAGCAGCAAGTTATCTACAAATGAGCAAAGGAGACTTGGAAAGTGAACTTGATACAGATATATTAGTAACTGAACTAATATTAGATATATTAGTAACTGAACTGCAGCAGTATAGCTGAGTGTATGAAGATGGAAGTGTAAAAAACATGTCAGATTTCCAAATACTAAGTAAAGATTGTTTTGAAGGTCGATGGAAATTTTAATTTTATTTCATATAATAGGTGAAGTCCTCCTAAAACAAGATTCTAAATCCATTAGCCCCCATCCTAAGAGAAGAGAGAAAATGAAGCCCCTGGGCCGAAGGCATAGAGTGTGAATAGAAGCACCAGGTGAAGGTGGTAGGGCCAGCCGGCCTAGCTGTGCTCTCAAGGTCCTCACAATAACAAGATCTTCCTCAGATTCACAATTTTAATTTTAATATTAATAAAAAAAATAATGAAAAAAGAATAAAAGAAACTGTAAAAATTCACTCACAGTGCACTGTCACCCAAGGTCCCTGAAATCCAGGCTGATTTAGATTCTAATGGCCTCCACAACAAAGCAGTTGCTCACTTGTTTTCTGTGTCACACTATTTGTACAAACCTCTAATGAGCCTTGCTTTTTCTGCCCCTGAACATCCATTAGCATTTTTCAGGCACTGTTTATAGAATTCTTTTAAAGGTCAAGTGCAACTCTGCTGAAATGCATTGTGCCATCACGTGACCTGATCACAGAATATTAACCCTTTTGTATTCATTAGCTCCTTTTTATCACTGCAAGTGTTCTGAGAGCATAGAATTTTTTTCTTCTAAGTGAGAATTCCATAGGTAGATAGAAATGGAAAGTCTCTGTACAAAAGCCCTGTCCAAGGCCCCACCTTTGTTAAATTCTAGCAGACACTAATCTCATAGTATATTGACCTCAATAATTTCCCTTGCTCCTTCGAGATGTCTCATTATTTTACACTTTGAAAGACAAATACAGACTGTAACACTGCTTTTGAGATAACTCTTGCACCAGAACTGAAAGTTAGTCCCTGAATTCCTGACAGAGGTCTAAAAACTCCAGCAGTTCTCTGAAATACTGAAGCATCCATTAATGATTAAGAGTATTTCTATTTATGTTAAGAAAATAAGAGAATCACCAAGGTGGGAAATACAGGGAGACAATTGCTTCCCTATTCCTGCCGGCAACACTATTTCTGAAACAAGCCAGGATGCCACTTGTCTTTTTGGCCACCTGGGGTACACTGCTTGCTCACGTTCAGCCGAGCATCGACAAATACCCTGAGGTCTGTTTCCTCTACACCATGTTCCAGCCACTCCACTCCAAGCCTGTAGCATTGCCTGGGATGAAGAATCAAAGTAAAGAAGCAGAAGGCAGCTCATAACTGCAGGAGCAGAAGAGATCTTATAACAGTTTCCACCAGTACATTTCCCCAATTCCTCTGAGACAAATGATCTTCATTCTTGTAAAAGGAAAGTCAGCTACCATACTGGAATACCATCAGTATAGCTCACTCACTGCAGACACCAAGTCGATCACTAGTCCCAGTGAAAAGCCTGCAAGAAAGGAAATTGTCTCATGCACAAAGCTATTCACAACTTCAACCTTGAACATTTAGCACTTCAATTAGAAATTTGATGTAATACGGGGAAAAAAAAAGACAAGGCACATCAGCAGATTAAAGAGAATTGTCATAAACAGTAGATAAGCAACTGCTTAAAGAAAACGTTCTCCAAGGCAAGGATTCAGGATCTTTATTACTACGATGAGAATAGCAACCAAGCTAGTGCATGTTAAAAGCAAATCAAGACAGCACAACTGTTTGAAGATCATATGCAGATTGTTATCCTGAATCGTTAGATGACTCTTAGGGCATCCTTTATACAGTACTGCATTCTTCCATTGGGAAGAGATCTCCTCAGCTACTGCTTTAATGGAGTGAAGGTTAAGCTTGCTTTCATCACTGATCTATAATTAGGATGGCTGTTATTCTATGGTTTCTGTAGAGCCATATGGTTATCTAATGCTAGAAAGATGTGCTGTACTTCATATTCAGTATATTGCTTCCTGTCTGGCTTCTGTTTTCCCCATTTTATGCTGGGCTTCTTGGATTGTCTGTATAAATAAGGAAAGGGAAATCAAAGTCTAAGTTTATTACGCTTCCTACAGATTGATATTCTCCTGCGAATTAGTCAGAAGACTTTAGCCATGCTTGCCTTGTTTTTTCAGCAAAAGAATATACACTAAGAGGTACAAGAAAAACTATTCAAACTTGCTTCTGTGTATTTGCCAGAAAGCTATTTGTTTTATTAGAGTGAATAACAATAAATGAGTACCAGCTAATGGTACTAATATACTCAGATGATGCTGCCACTACAAAAAAAAAAAAAAAAAACAGATCTCCTTCCCCCCCCAACCCCCCACCTCTCCTCCCCCCCCCCCCCCCCCCCCCCCCCATAATGCTCAAGAGCTGTTTTTGGTTCCAGTACTACTCAGAAGTTGCTCTTATGAAATAAAGAGACTTCCCATCCTCCCCTCACATATAATTTTAGACATTATATAAAACATCCTGTTTCTTAGAAATGAGCTTTTCTCGTTTTTCTCATTTTGTTCCAGTATTGCTTTACTTCCTGTTTCTTTTGGGTCTTTTTTTTTTTTTTTTTTTAATTTCAGTGCAGCAGATTCAGTGCCAACGACAATATAAAGACAGGAGCATTTCCAGTTTATGTGAGGTCTGAGTTTCCTGTTTCCAGCGCTCCCAGCTGGAAGCTGAACCAGGGGACCAATCTAGATATTTCTGCAATGAATGCGTTGATGGAAAAAATAAAATAGAAATCTTAGTCATTAACTGTAGCCTGGAAAGCAAACAGTTCACAAGAGGTTTAAATAGGAAAGCGATACCATTACAGGACAGAAACTGTTTCATGGCATCACAGAGGAGGAAGAGCCATACACTGGGTTAAATCATTCTGAATTGGGTAGCCATCTAAAATTGTGAAATCTGGGTAGAATATAAAATCAGAAAGGGAAACGGGACAACTTTATGTAGAATTTGCTTCAGCTAAAAATCCTTTTGTGACACATTAGTTTAGCAGCCTGTAATATCATGACATAGCTATTATCAAGATTTCATTTTCACCTGTGTGACCTACTGTAGGGATACTGGTTTAGCACAGTTTGGACTCAAATGCTTGAGGTTGCTTCCAGTCTGAGATTCTGTGATATCAATTAAAAGATGTAAGGTATTTTCATTATCAAGAAAGAGGAGTTCATAGGAAGGCATAACAAGAAGTTCTTCCCAGGTTTAAACTGTTTTATTTTACATTCAGAGACTATTCAAAGAAGGCTAGAAGAATTTAGGTTTCACTCAATTTCACTCAACTGTGACATTTCAAAGTTTATTTCAAAATAAATCCCTGCTCCGGCACAGTAGTAATCAGCTTTTTGTTTGTCTACACAGATTGGTTTTTTAGAAAGACTGATTTGAATAAGCATATAGATGCTTGATCATTATGCTCTGGGGTATGGAACTTTGCTCCCTCACTCTTACAAGTATATTGATTTAGATACCTATTCTAGATAATTCTTTGCTCCATGTACTAACACACAGTATAGCAATATATACTTATATATAGCCACGCAGAAAGTATTTCAGGGCAGAAAGGAGCACAACTTGATCTTCCACATTCCGGGCTAGAATCTCAACCCCTCATCCATCTTCCTTTCTAATCCTCAACTTCAGACTGTGACAGATTAGCAGTTTTTAGTTTTATTATGTGCTACAGAACAGAGTAGTATATAGTTCTCCATGTCACAAAGAGGATTCTCACTGCAATACCGGAAGAGACTGTATACAAGAAATTATTTGCCTCTGGAAAATAAAGAGTTGGATTTCCAGTCTCCACCATTCATGTAGAGAAGGCCCACTTAACTAGGCTGCAGACTGTCCACCAAAAACATTTCCAACGTGAAAAATAAAAGTGAGAGAATATATAAAACAAGTGTTTTCTACATCAAAATTCAGCAAGTCCAAATTAGGTGCCATTCTGTTGCAAAACTGAAGGATTTTACCTCCTAAGAATCCATAGATGAGAACAACATGGCTGTTGATAACAAGGCCAACGAACAATAAACAATCAAGTTCTTGATCAGATTATTAAACAAGAATATAATGGAGGACATTTAGCAATAACTTGATAAATACATCATCCTACAGTATTTTCACTTAGAAAAAAGAATTTCACAGTTCACATGGTCCTCTAATCCCTAATCGGCCCTCTGTTTGTGTAGCAGACAACGGATGACTGAACTATATAAATTAAAATATTACTACCACCAAATCTAACTTTAGTTTAATACAAACAGAGTAAAAGTTACTGCTCCTACAAAAGCTAATAAAAATCTTGCAAATTATTGAGCGCCACCTACTGTTTCATTAACTCTTAATACACTAGCAGTCATTTGGAGCTGCACAGCTGCTTAGAGATTTTGTTCATCAACTAAAACAGAAATTCTGCCATAGTTAACAAATTAGAAAAGCTATTAATTAATAAGTAAAATTAATTAAAATTTAATTTTAGCATCAGATACAGTCTGTTCCTCCATATATCTTAATAAGAAGATAATACAGACTCTGCTTCCATTTAATATTACTCAATCAACTGAAATATAGTACAGGTTACACGAGGGGGGGGCAGAGGGATTTATGGTAACACAAATGAAGCTAACTATATCTGTTAAGTAATGATCTCCAGAGAGAATCCACACACAAAAAATACAACAACAAAATATTTTGGTTACTTATACCTATGAAATAGACACAGTGTAAATCCAGAAATGTCAAGACAAGTAAACAGTATGAACCAGTTCTCCAGTCTGTCTTGCCCCTGTGTTCTCCTTCCCTTGGATTCAAGATTTCAAATGTTTCACAGAATTGCTGTAACTATGCACGTGAGGAGAAACACAGGAGTAATGAAAAACAAAAAAAATGTCACCAGATATTAGAGCTGCTACCAGAGCTGCTCTGAAAGTAACACCTTCTATATTATGTTGGCCCACACTACCAGAGGCAGATATTGGTAGTATGGCTGGAGAGGCTAAACCTTCCCCCCAATATTCCATTGCAGTCTGACAAAATGATATCTGACATGAAGGTGCAGCTGAAGCAAAGGTTTATCACTGAACTTCTCCATGTGGAAAAAATGGCACCCATTAACATTCATCATCACTTGCTGAAAAATTACAGAGTTCAAATACTTCACAGGATGTGAGCACTGTCAGGCAGTGGGCGGTGCATTTTAGCAACAGCAAAGTGGAAGACAAATATTCCAAAAGGCTATGCCAATTTATTTCTTTATTTTAGAAACACAGCACTCAGACTCTTGTTCATCACTGGTGAAAATGCACAGCCAACAGCAATGACAATGTCAAAGAACTGTGTTGGGTAGCTGAGAATTTTCTCTATCAGATAGCATTTTTCTGTCCTTTATATCTGTTGCTGTATGGAAATAAATAGGAGGAATTAGTTTTTGAGCAACCTGTGTATTTGTCTATTTATTCTAGTAATTCAGTGTCACTTTGTTGACCTGTGTAGCCAGAAAACAATTTGTGATAATCAGTAGTCACTGCTCTGCACACCACTAGTGAATGAAAATTAAAAAACATAGAAAGTTAAATCACAGTTAAATCAGGATTCATCTCCTGCCCTAGAGCTGAGACAAATAAGTAGCAGCAGGTACCTCTAAAAGAGGATTTGTCACATAACTAAGAAAGATGTTAAATGTTAAGACACCAACTTGTGTATAAAAATTACTGATAATCTTGAAAAGATGAGTAAATTTGCAAACACTAAAAATAACTGAATATACTTAACACAGGTGAGGAAATATGCGTGTCATGCTTCTAGGCAATTGTACTTGAACAGACTGACATTCAAAAGTTAAGCTGTCTTGGGCAAAAGTTGACAAACATTTCATGCTCTATCACCTAGAATGGAAGGTGTGAGGAGCAAAAATAAATACAAAATACCTGCATCCCAAATGAGCATCAGTCCTGGAAATTTTGAAATAGATCAGCAGAACATTTCAGTCAGATTCCCATGAAGAGCTCTTCTAAAGATGTCCACCTTCTACCAGTCCCAGACTTAAGCTACTTTCTGAAAGCTTAGCTATCTTTGAATGATGGTATATTGCTAGTGTAGAGATGCTCAGATAAATACACTGAGATAAAGAGGACTCAAGAGGAGACTGAAGGGAAAGAAGATGAAAGAAATTCTTCCTCTGAGAGGAAAAAATGTGCCTGTTCAAGTTCTTTCTTCACCCAGGAATAACTTCTATAACAGTTTTGCAGGGAGGAGTCTGCATACACCAGGACTCCACAATGGAACCTCTGTGGATCGTGGCTATGAGAAGATCTTCAAAGGTCATACAAGCGACACAGCAGTGACAAGGTGGCAGACCTCAGAGGTAGTCGCCATCAGCTCAGAGCCACACATCAAGCTCACACTGATCTGTACAGGTTTTAACAACTGGTTGTAGTGACATTGTACCCAATTCTGCATTAGGGTCTATTCAATGCATGCGACAGGGAAGGCTGGTGAGTCATGCAGACTCACAGTTTTTTTTCACAGTTTTTTTTTCACAGTCAGTTTGCCTCACACTATTAAGAAGCCCTAGATATCAACTGCAGAGGCTTTTACTAAACTGTCTTTTTCTGAGAATGGAAATAGCAGAGTTTGCATTACCCTATAATTCCTAATGTTACATTTTAAGGCCTAACACAATTGCCATCATTCAAACTAAGCCTTCAGCTGTAATTCCGAATTTGGACTTCAAGCTGGGTAATTTTTCAGCCATCACCTTGCATGAGTAGAAGTTCTCTGTGTGAAACAGAGAACACAGTGCATGCAGTATTCTATCTCCAAATCCTCAACATTCATGAGTCAGACTTCCTTTGAGCCATAGGTAACGTAGAAACTAAAACATTTAGAAATAAATGTACAAGTTATTTGGTCTTACCCTCTGCCTTTTGAATTATCAGGAGATTAATTCAAAACATGATATGTTTCTACCTTCATTTTTCCCTCTGAGCAAAAAATCCCCAGAGAAGGTCTACACTGGCTGAGATCTCAGATAGCTGAGAGGCTCTGGAGACTGGACAAAAGTAATTTAAACTTCCATGTTGACCTAATCTATCAGCTTAGGCTAGCCAGGTGGCTTAGAGGTGGACAAGTAAGAAAAGGGGGCTGAGAGCAGCTGGGAGCTATTATAAATTCAGGGCATCACAAGGCACAGCTGTAGCCACTAGCAAACTCGTCCTGAGCAACCTGATCAAGATGTGGATGTCTCTGTTCATTGCAGGGGAGCTGGATTAGATGGCCTTCTGAGGTCCTTTCCAACTCTATAAACTGTGATTCAGCCTGTGAACAGCAAGGCTAACTGGGTTCTAGGAGGGTCAGTACAGGTTCTACACTGCAAATTTTCAGTCTTGGCAATTGCCAGGTGAGGAAAGAGCCATAGTGGGATTTGGAGAACCATTTCAAAATCTCTGTAGGGGTCATCTAACTCTTAAACTAAATTATTGATTTCCTATGTGAACCTACCCAATTAAAAGTACCATGCTCGCTACTATTACTGCCTAAAAGAGATCAAAAGCTAAAAAGACTGCAGATGACATTTCCCTAGTACACCACCAAAAACACAATACTTCTGTGTAAGAGATACTGAAGACAGAGAATCCTTCTCTGAATAGTCATGTTTTGACAGAAGAAATAAATGACTGGAAGCTCATTCACTGCACTAGGTATTTGTCAAACCAAAAGGAACACTCCAAAATCAAGAGCATCAAAGAGAAGATGTGTAGCTCCCCTACATACAGATGGATGGAGAACAAAAGCCATTCCAAGAGTACATGCTTACACTCATTCTTAAGGTTTCTGCTGAATAGCTATCACATAATGGAAGTTTCTACTATTAATGATGCTCACAGCTTCAAATAAATAATTATAAATATGTAATGTCCAAGTGTATGTATGCTTAGTTCAGAACTAGATCCATAAGTTAACAGAAACATAGCACAAAAGAAACCCCAGAACAGTGCATTATACTGATACAGAGCATAACTGCTGCACTATATATCAGATCGAATTTTAGGTGAAGTTTCAGACAAGCTGTGGAGACAACATGGCACTGAACACAGGTATCACAAAAACAAGAGAAATAATACCCTATTTTGTTCATGATGATAGAAGATGAGATGAACAGTGACTCCTTCAAGACAGTGCTGCTGCTCCAGAGATCTCTCAGACAATCTTAGTCTCATAACCATTTGCTAGTCAGCATAGCCTGAAATACAATAGTTCTTTAGAATTTTTGTGTGGGTAGTTCATACAGTTAACCTGAAGAAGTTTTCTACTACTATTCATTTTCTGCCCCTTCACTTCAAAGACCAAATCTCCATCTTTGCCATGCTTATCTTGTCCTCCCTCTTGCACACATCCCATGTTCTCATTCAATTCCTCTAATCTTAACTTTGCCTGAAAAGATACAGGGAAATGGTTCAAAGTGGAAGTGTTCTCCAAATCCTGCATGTATTTTCCACCATTTCATTAGCAGCAGAATTAAAGTCTTACTATGATAAAGTATAGGTATAGCTAGAGCATTCCCATTAAGATTGTCCTGTGCCAGAAAAATCTTGAATGGACAAGAATAGTTTTGTTTTAGGAAACAGTTTACGTAAAAATACCTGCAGGACTGTAGGGACTATCAGTCAATTTTATCAATGATAGAAGTTTAAAACAGAATTACCAGACTTTAAGATATCTAAAAATTGAAAACCTTCTCTAAACTCACTTGGATTTATGCTCTTGCTTGATGATGAAACTAAAAATACAGTAATGTACATTTACCATGAAGTGCGGTCTCAATTCTAAGATTTAATTTTTCAGTCTAACCATCTTCCCATTTCCCTTCTCTCAGCTCTTCCTGAAAACTTATGGAAATAAAACAGCTAAAGATTAGGGATCATCTTCTATGCATTCTACATGAAGTGCACACACTATTTCAAGAGTAGGAATGTTATTTAAATAAAGCTTTCTTTAGATATTAAAGGTAAGTGGATACCAAGGTAAATACTTACTGGTGGAAACGTGAACAATGGACTAAGGAAATAACCTTGAAAGCAAAAAAAAAAAACCATAGAAGAATTGCTACAGCAAGTATTTTATTCTGATGTCAAGTTTTCGTGTCAATTAGGTAGCTCATATATTTTCTGTTATTTCTGTTATAACTTCCTTCCCTAATTCATGCTTTGTTTTAAGAAAGCATTTGCAGAATGGCACAGTTAAAGTTACTTCCACCATCATAAACAACTACTATAAATACTGCTCAGCTTCAGCTGTAGCAGGTATTGATCCTGGGGGCAGAAATAGAGTCCTGGCCCGTGGGAAAGGGATGTGACCTCCAGGTAGGTGGCATGGATAGTCAGGGTTGTTGGAGAAATACCAAGTTCAGGCACACACTCAAATATTTTTTCAAAGATAACACTAGTAAATGAAACCTGATACAATAAATATAAACATGGATTTTCTCAGTATTTGGAAGCACTAAACTAAAGCTTCCTCTAAGAGCAACATCTTGCTTTTCCTCTCCGTCACAGCCCACTGCTGGAGAGTCACAGCTCCTCCCCAGGGTCACAAAACAGCTTTAATAGATGCCAAGTAATAAGTGACTGAGTGATTTAAATACAGGCAGTGTTTTTGAGCAGAGCTACTCTCCAAAAAGACGTTTGTTCAGAGGTTACAATTGTTCCAGATTTACAGATTTATAATAAACAATACACTGCAGAAAACAAATACGCTGAGATTTGTTTAACTGCTGTATGAGCAATCTGTAGTTCAAATTTTTGTCTGGCAGCAAATTCTGAAGGATACAAATATCATTGTTTTTGTTTATTTGCAATTTGCATTTTATAATTTTGTCAAGTGCTGGTCCCTGGAAGCAGTGAAAAAGCTTCTGGTAAGTTCTTCATACTAGGGTAAGCATCATTAGGTATATCAGTAATCATATAAAGGAAAAAAACTGACTCACCCAAGTGGTGATAGGGTCTCTGGTTATAGAACACTCCTTCATCCAGGAGACATTCTCCGTTTAGCCCTTAAATGAGCCCAGGCAGGGCCTTGCACCTGTGTTTCCTGGGCCAGCCACACCCTTCACCAAGCACTCAGCCATCAATTCAGGCCAGAACGTAACAATTCCACTGCAGCAAGGAGAAAGGCTTCCCTGCTTACTCTGTCCTTAGCCAGGTAATTCCTCAGAACAGCATCTACTCCTCAACCAGATAAACATGCTAAGGTTGGCAGGCAGAAAAGAGCAGAGGAAAGAAAAGTATGCTTTACTGAGAGTAAGCAGTTCAGGGAAGGGATTTCCCTAAGTTTCATTTTGCAATTTTCCACTCAACAGCTGCATCATTACCTTAAGAAGGTATTTAATTGATGAAGCCCATATCCCTGCGATCACTACCTTCTAACATACTTTGAACTGTGACAGTCTTCAGGCTACTGCAAAAGTTCTACACCAGGATACGAGACAACTATATATTCAGAAAGTAAGAAAAATATATTTTTTTTCCAGACTAGTTTTTCTGGCTGCTTACAAAAATAGGGAAAAGTAAGCAGCAGTAGATTGGCTTGGCAACAGAATCCCATCAGTCCTTGTCCTAAAAGTCTTGGGACCATTAGAGGACAAGAAATCAGTTGCTTTAAGTTCAAAGTGTTCAGAAGTTCAGAGCAATCATAATTTTCTTCTTAGTGGCTGGTATGATGTTTGAATGCTTTGAATTTATGACAAGAATAATATTGATTGCAGTGCTCACACAGAGCCAAGGGCATTTCTTGCTCTGCCCTGCCAGCAAGGAGCTGGGACAGGACACAGCCAAGGCAGCTGACCCCAGCAAGCAAAGGGTTGCGCCATACCATTGCCATCATGCTTGGCAATAAAACGGAGAGCTGACTGGAAGAGTGGCTTCTAGGCACTGGTCAGCAAACCAGTGAGAAGTTGGACCAGGTGAGAAATCGGACTATTCATTCTTTGTTTTGTATATTCTTTTCTATTTCCTATTTTTTTCTTCCTTTTCTGATCAGTTAAACTCATTATCTCAACTCATGAGTTTTACCTTTTTCTGATTCTGTTCCCTGTCCCAGTGTGGAGGAGTGAGCAAATAATTCCATGTTTCTGAGATGCCTGCCATGTTTAATCACAGCATCATTTTTTCTTTCCTTTTTCACAGCCTATTCTTCAAATCTGACATCACCTCCACTGACATCCATTTGTTGTCATTGCAGATCCTCTATTACGTACTTGCACCTCCCTATTAAGATATGCACCTTTATTTCCTCTAAAATTTTGCTATACAATATATAAAAAAATGTGTTTACTGGAGATTAAAAAAAGAAGTTGCTGAGTAAAAATTGTAGATCAGATCATATCTGTGCATTTTTTCAGGGTTTTTTTTTTTGTTGTTGTTGTTTGTTCTTAGCTGATTTTGCTTGTGCTGCTTATATTTGCAGCCATTCATATTTCTGTTAGGAGGTGCAGCTGATTACTTCAAACTGCACTTCAATATCTTGGCTGCGCAAAAGTCAGCAGACAGTTACAAAACATATTCAAGAATGCCAAAATTATGCACCTGCACAGAGAATAGAAAAATCAACCTAGTAAGTATTTCTTAGAATTTAGTGAAATATGAACTGAATAGCAACCACAAGATGACAATTGTGATGAGTGGTGCTGAAATTCAAAAGAAATTGAGATTTTGAATACCAGAGTTTCTCTGGATCCTAAACACTTCCATAAGCCACAAAATGATTTGGCCACTACATAAGTGAATGGAATACTTTGTATTCAGATCTAGTTAAATATACAATACTGATACATCAAAAATAGAAATCCTCTGAAACCTTAAGCCTCATCTACAAAATTGTGTGAATCATATCTTCTAAATAAATTCATTCCACACAACAGAATAAGGCTAAGTAAAAGAGTTTGCACTTTTCAGGCACTTTATCAATACTGCTTACTGATTATCTATTACTTTTGTTTGAGTAGCATCTGCAGTATCTGATAATCTGAAATTCCTGCTTTCTTCTGCAGCAAACATTGTTTGACAGAGTTGTGCAAAACACAAAACAAGCTTGATGACTAAAGTTCTACCAAGAGGCTTCTGTAAGATTTTTTTTCCAACCCTTTGTTCTTATCTGAAAGCTGAATATATGCCCAGTTTTAAAGTTTTAGTCACAATGGTAAATACTTTTGCATTAAAAGTACTAATTCTGCTCATCTTTAAATTACTACAGTTGCATTGTAGAGCATTCGTGATTTAATTCTCTTTTGATTTCAACATTTAATAATCAACAAACTGAAGAAGTGTGGTCACAGAGAGCACAGGCTTTTTTTACCTATTAAAAAAATGCATGTCTTTGGATTTGCATCTCTTCTGTTTCAGATCAGAATACCTATCAGCTGTCTCTGCTCCAGCTCAGAGATTTGTGTCTATTTGTTAAAGACCATGACAGACTGAGATGCTTACGTGCTCTAGTCATGTTTTTCAAGGCTACCTACAAGTGCAGATTCTCTAGGAGAAATACTTAAAATATGGACTGCCTTAAAAAAAATTCAACAATTCCATGTCACACTGTTACTTCCCTAAATCCCCACTTCCACACAGCAGCTATAAAGCTTGTGAAAACCTGAAGCATATCATCATTACACAGTCTGAGATGAGAGGAGCATTACACAGTGCTTCTTTTATCCAAAAACATGAGAACTACATTGTAGACATATTACAATGCTTTAGTAAAACTCTAGCAGCACAGACACAGGTTCTGTCCACCAAACCACATGCTTTCATCCATGTGGCTTATTCTAGCCACACAGAAAAGAAGAAAGAAAAAAAATGGCAGTCATCAGGGAAGGATACAGCCAAAGCATGGATGTGAAGAATTTGCCAGCCTTGCAATTTTCACACAGCATAAAATTCAAAATACACACACCCAACATCAGTCTTCCACAGAGAGTTGTAGACCCTTTAACTACTTCACTACATTTGTGCAAATAAGCCTGAGTTTCACACAACTTTGTAAGAAAGAGCTCTTCCCCTAGCCATGTCAGCAAGGTGCTACCAACTTTCTGTAGCTGTTAGCAGAGATCTCTTGAGAATTGCAGGCTGATGAGTAAAAATCTTAGATTAATACAAAATTATTAATAAAGACCATAGTCTGTTTAGGATCTTGTTTGAGCTGAAAAGTGTCTCATATTGTTTTTGATGTTCCTTACTCCCCTGTGAATTCCTTCAGAGACTGGAATTTTTGTATTGTATCACATGACTTACGAAAATTGGAGCTTTTACTCAATTTTCTGCAGTGAACTACTGCAAATGTCAGATTCCCAGGGACAGTTGGGAACAATAAAATCTAATGGATTTGAAACTTAAGAATAAGCTTCCAAGGAATGCAGAATATATATATATTATAACTTCTCTTTACAAAAAAATATTTTTCTTAAAAATAATTAGGTGCCATGAATGTATTTTTTAGGAATCCATATGATTTCTGAGTTCTTCAGTTAGCACTGATTATTTTCATTGCAGTGCACGTCTTCATACACAGATAATGACTCTACTTCAGTTGACTATACTGACCTCTTCTAAGTTAGATTGGTCAAACCATGCTGTCCAAAGTTAAAACAGTAAGAGAAGCATAGTTAATCCAAATGCGTATCTGATTGAAAACAGCATAAATAGTTCATTCTTGGCTAATTATAAACATTTGTGCCCATTCTTCTACACCAACTCCACATTAGGACAGAGAGGATCTTTTTGAGCAAGGGAATGCTATTACTATAAATTATATTAGGTTTCAACAAACTTCATAACTGTTCAACAATTAATTATGAACTTTTAAAGAAAGTATTTCATTTCAAAAGACAAAAAGAGAGTGCTTTGATAGCATTCCCTTCTCTTCTCCTGCCTCCCATTAGGAGATGATGCTAAGTGAGTATTTTGTAGGAAAAGAAAGGAGGGGGAAAAAAAAAACACATTTTTGTCAAGCAGCGATATAGTCACAGAAAAAAATATCTTTCATGTAAACGAGTACTGTTTCCCACATTGAATTGGTGCCACCGACAATATGTGTTGACAGTATGCAGCCAGCATTTCAGATCACTAACTGAGAAGATCAAGAGCAAGGTTTTCTTTGTGTGGTATCTCCCATTAGTTTCTTTCTGTCCCACTCCCAGAAAATCAAACCAGTGTAAAGGGAACCTTTAAAAATGATTACTCCTATGAGCAGCTCCTATAGAATCCTTTAACCTGGATGTACAGCTTCGAGACCAGTTTCAAAAACCCAAGATGTTAACTTCAGATATTTTGCAGTTCTACCAGTATCCCTAAGGCCTGATTGGCCAATGTTTTCAAATTAAAGATACATTTCTCCTTAGGAGAAACAACACTGTCACACAAGTCACAACAACATTTCCACACACGAAGATTTTTTTAAGAGAAGGTAGCGGTTCTTCCTACTAGATTTCAACAGAGATTCACAGAGAATCTTCTCCAATGAGAATTCAGCATATTTAGTCCTCCAAATAGGTTATACTTCCTAATTAATTATTAGCATACTTTAACATGAGGTTGTCAGTCACATCTGGCACAATTCAAACTGAAATGTCAGCCCACTTGCCATCTGCTTTATACACATCTAGTCTGAAAAGCAGCAACAAAGTAGCTGAAAGACTGCTACCCTGGAAACAGTAAACATACAGTAAATATTCCATACAGATCCTTTAAATGCTTACAAAGTACTTGTTGGCCCTTGGAAACACTGAAATTGCACCAGATAAATTCTTTGTGATAGCAGACAAAGCATCATGAGGAACAACAATAAACATATGTAGGAAGAGGTTGACTCACCAAACCAGCGACTGTCCTTCTGGCTTCACAGTGCTTCTCAGAAAACAGCCTACATCCAAGAAACATTCTTACTTCGGAGGCTAGCCCTTAAATGAGCCGAGGGAGGGGTGTGCCTTAGGTCCATTTCCTGTCACCCGGGAAGCACAGATGAATTGCTTGCACCTGTTCTTGCAGGGTCAGCCACCCCCCTTCACCAGGTGTTCAGCTATCAGTTCAGGCCATTATATAGCAGTTCCTTTGCAGCACCATGCTCACAAGCTTCTAGATCAAGTTTGCTTCTTTGGGCAAGTTTATGGAAAATTTAATCTTAAGTCAGTAAATTCAAGCATTAAAACCTAGAAGAAAGGTTTTTGTTTTTTTTTTTTTTCCAGGGTCAATAAAAATATTGTAGCTAATAAAAAAAAACAAACAATTTATTAGCCAAATATTTCAATCTGTTACAAAAATTAAACGGGCCAATAGAATCTCAGACTCTGTTGAAGGGACAAAGTCAACCTTAAGTAATGTTTCATGAATATTCCATTTTAATACAGTACAAGAAAAAAAAAAAGAATAAAATGCCAATGTTTCTGTTAGGAAAGTACTTTTGAATCTGTTACAATATATAGCGTAGATTATAAAACACAAGCATGAGCCAAATCGTGTCATTGAGTCATTTTGCAGAACAGATCTGGCTAAAGCCCCACAGTTAACCCATTATAAAGCAACATCCAGCGCCCAAAACGACCAATGTGTGCAAGAGATTTTAAGAATTTACAAATATCAAAGAAACTGAAAGGAGTCAGGCTTGAGATATTTTAGATATAGCGGAACTAAACAGGAAGGAAAACAGCAGTTGTCTTTTGGATAAAGTCTGCTTGCTAATCGAAACAGTTTTCTGCAGAGCAGTGCTGAAGCATAGAATGAGTTCACAGCTGTACCTGGGGTGCTCTCCAGCACACCTGAAGAACTCCAGGGGCTTAATAAATAAATAATGATTTTTTAATTGTTGGTTTTTGGGTTTTTTTGGTTTTTTTGTTTTTTTTTGGAGAGGGGAAGAGGAGGGAGTTCAGTAACCTGATATCACAGATCTCAAAAATTTTGAGGTGACTCAACTTCATCTTTTGATGATGAAGTGTGAAGCTGAAGGGGGTAGGAAAAGCAAATAAATGTACATGAACAGAATAGATTCTTCAACCCAGAATCAGAGCCTTTCAAACCTCTTGCAACCCATATACAAGCAAAATTTAGTTGCCAGAAATCCCATACAGGCCATCACATTACATGCAGTCATGCGTTTTCCTATTTCTTCCTGCTTGCTCTTCCTTATTTGTTTTTTTAGGGATCACAGTCATCTTTCAACCATACAGCAGAAAAAATTACATGCTGACACCAATTTTTTCATCACATTTCAAACAAGCTCTGTTCTGAAAGGATCAATGTGAAGCAGGGAGTCCTAATGCCCTGGCATGCTAACTCCTTTCTGACAACACAATTCTTATTTATTTTGTCTTAATGCTAATAGCAGCCCGAGAGCAATATTTCAAACTTACAGTTGGAGAGAAACTTTGTAAATTTTAGTCCTTGGTAATTCAAATTCATTTCACATCAGTGTTACTTTTTGCAGCTAAGAACGAACAGCACAAGGTCTGAATCAGAAGATGTCATCTTTGTTTCAAGAATGTGATCAGTGTATCAAAACCAACCAAACAATAAGGGATGTCAGAAAGGGGTATGTCTGTAATAACACACACACACAAAATAAAAATAAAAAAATAAAAAAAAAATTATGAACTCCAAAATATAATGAGAATATTCTCAAACAAGTAACATTACATTTTGTACTGCATTTAAGTTGATAGTAGACTTAACATCACACAGTAAAAGCACTTCTCTCCCAGTTGTTATTCTCTCTTTAACCACAAGAGAGCAGTGTTTTCCAATGCTTGCTGTTCGGAAACACAATTCAGCAAAGCCAAGACAATACCCATCTGAGAATTGTTGGATCCATGAGTAGGAATGGATGTGTAAAGTGTTGTTAGTCATACATCCCCTGCATCCCTGCTCGCCTCTGAAGCATGTTTTGGTATCTCTCCTAGCAGGAGATATTTTACTGTTTATCACAATTCACAGAAGGAGAGTAGCAGTTAAAAAGAAAAGCCTTTCAGCAAGAGTTACAGCAGGAACTTCAAAGATGTTTATTGTGAAAAATATTTCTTTCCTTCAGTCTTAAGTTCATGATCCCCATTAACAGTTTAATCACAAATGCTGATTCAAAAGCATTGATCCAAAACAAAGCACTACCATAGTGGAGTTAAATAATAAAGATGTAAATATCTCATGCGTACTTCTACTACAAGATAGCAAAGTAGAGGTAGGAGATCTCCCTTTTTTGTGCTGTTGTTACTTATTTCTTTGCTAAGCATAAACTGAAGATTTCAGGCTACAGGAAAACAGTTTAATCTGAACGACCTTTCAAATGCATTAAAACATCATATGCATACTACTGTGTGTGTCCTCTGAGCATTTATTCTGCTTCATTCTAAAGGATCACAGAATCATAGAACCCTTAGAGTTGGAAAAGAACTCTGAAGGCCATCTAGTTCAACTCCCAGCAACAAACAGGGACACCACAACTAGGGCTCAGGGCCTTATCCATCCTCACCTTGAAAGTCTCTGGGGACAGGGTAATCACCACATCAATTGGCAGCGCGTTCCAGTGCCTGACCACCCTCACTGTAAAAGATTTTTTTGTTATATCTAACCTAAATTATTCTCTTTGTGACATTTCCCCTTGTTCTATTATAACAGACCACGCAAAAGAATCTGTTCTCTTCTCTCCTATAGCCTCCCTTTAAATACTGAGAGGCCACCCACAGTTCTTCCCAGAGACCAGGCTGAACAGCCCCCGCTCTCTCAGACTGTACCCATAGAAGAGGTGTTCCATTCTGTGGAACATTTTTGCAGCTTTTCTCTGGATCTAAATACACAACTGCTTCCTGTGTTAGGTTTTTCCTTCAGAGAGGCTGATTACCACAACAGCAATAGCAGATGTGTTCATGTTGCCTTGCTTGAGGCACGAATCATCAAGAACCAATTAGATTTTGAATAAAGACATCCAAGCCCAGAGGGAAAAATCAGAGCATCTACTTTAAATTCACATTCTTGATCAGTATCTCTTAGTCTACTTCCATTCACTGTAAGAAACAGAGTATAGTTGTCTAACTGAGACTAAGTGAATAAGCACAACCAGCATAAGCCTTTCCTTCACTTAGATCAAGACTAAAAATCTCTAGCAATTGTGAATCAATTTCTGGACATCTGCAGTTCTAGAAACTTGGTTTTCAGCAGCAAAGAATACATAATGTTGCCATGTAGAATATACATACATAGATGCCTGGGTAACTCCAGAATTACAAGCTACAAAGCCAGTTAAGACTTCCTCAGTATTTCAGACATTCCCTCTGCATAAATAATTTAACGTTTTCCAGATCAGGGACTGGAACCCAAGTGCCTTAATCTGAAGTCGAAAATGTTGTCCAGATCTCACTCTTTAAGGAACAGTACAATATTTCATACAAAATAGAAAAATACCAGACAGAAGAGATGTAAAGAGATACAGTTGATCTAAATAAAACTGGGAGAACCTTCACACTATATGTAACCATCTATGGAAAAAAATCCCATTTAAAAATATATTACTCAAGTTACATATAAATTAAGACATGTGGAGGAAACATATATTATAACTACATAATAAATAAATAATAATTAATAATAAATAAATAAAACCCTCACTAAATATGGTAAAATACACGGAGTGAAAGAATGGCTTTCAATAATTCCAAAACTGAGGAAAAAAGAAGCAAGCACAGATTTTAAATTTGTAATGTTTATGCATTACTAAGAAAACTGTATACAACAATCTAAAAGCACGTTTCCAAGAATATGTTTATGAATACACAAATATATATAAATAATTTTATACTTAAAAAGCACTCTAAAATGCTACTCTTTGTATTTACCCCTGTCTAACCCAGAGGATAGTTTCAATTTACAACAAAGAAATCCATTCACTGTGTATCCATACTTAAAAAATAGACAAATAACACAATTCCATAGTCCTATTCTTCAACATTTCTAGTTTAAGAGATGTTACTATTTTATCCCTATCTAGAGACTCCAAATATTAACTGACCCTATTCTGCTGCTTAAGGGAAAAGAAGCAGCACATAAGGAGTTAATCCTATTTCCATTTGAGACACAAGTGACTGCATAATTAATTACACCAATGCTTTCACTTGTGCATGTGATTGGAAACAACTGGCTCTCCCATTTCACCAGTGAAAGGCCCCCACATTAATTTATAATGCAAACAAGCATGTGGGAGTGAAAGATTGTGTGTGTGAGTGTGATCATTCATTCCTCTGTACTAGATTTGTTGCACATACGGTTTCTAATTGACCTTTGCTATCTGTTCCCTTTGTTTTAGTGGGTACTTTCTACAGTGAAATATGTCCTATGATTTGATTAGTTTAGTTTCATGTTATAAAACACTATTTTTAATTTCTGTTTAACAAAAGAAAAATAAAATCATCCAGGTTGACATTTTTTACCAAACATTTCCTATTGTGTTTCCAAGGGGTCCCTAACAGTAAGCTAAAGACAGAACCAAGCATAGGTCAGCCACTGTAAATAACATCTTAATAATACTTTGAAGATACAATTTCTTAAATTGAGAGCACAATGCCTTTTAAGCATTTGTTATTTGGAAATAGATTCTATGAATCAAATTCAAAATGCAGTTCCTGGGAAAGGCACCAGCATAAATCAATGAGCAACTCTAGCGAAGAAGCAAGCTACAAAAGTTCTTTAGGATCCTGCCATGCAATATTTGTTCATTGTTTGCAGTTATTTAGTACTGCATGAATATCAGCTTTTTGGGAAGGGTTGCACCTACCACAACAGAGCTCGATCTGTCACAAAGTATCATTATGCATTCTTAATAAACAACAACTGCTAAGCAAACTAAGCATGAATTCCCTCTCCACAGTAATATCAATCTAACTGACAGCAGATAGGTATGAGAAATTCTGCCTCTCTCTCTGCAGGGAGAGTGAACAGGTACTAATTTCCAGCTATCACCTTACCTGATTTTATCAGCACCTGCAGAACATCTAAAGGTTTTCTTTGTTCCCTAAAAGTCACCAGTTGTGACTGATCCCTGCAACAGACTTACACTGACTGATGACAGCGCTTTATAGAGAACGAAGATACTTCATTTATGTTATTTTATTCATTAATGTTGTGCTACTTCTGCTTTACTTTGCTTGTTAAAGGACAACTTCAGAATAAGCAGGACATTTATCTCTTCTTCCAGCAGTGTGCCCTCGTGGCCAAGAGGGCCAATGGCATTCAGGGATGCATTAAAAAGAGAGTGGTCAAGGGAGGTGATCTTCCTCCTCTACTCTGCCCTGGTGAGACCTCATCTGGAGTACTGTGTCCAGTTCTGGGCTCCCCAGTATAAAAAAGACAGGGATCTCTTGGAAAGAATCCAGTGCAGGGCCACAAAGATGGTGAAGGGCATGAAGGATCTCCCCTATGAAGAAAGGCTAAGTGAACTAGGTCTCTTTAGCCTTGACAAAAGAAGACTGAGAGGGGATCTGATCCAGGTTTATAAATATCTGAGGTGTGGGGGACAAAGTGGCGAGGCCAGACTCTTTTCAGCAGTGTGTGGAGACAGGACAAGGGGGAACGGACAGAAACTGCAGCACAGGAGGTTCCGCACGAATGTACGCAAGAACTTCTTTATGGTGAGGGTGATGGAGCACTGGCACAGGCTGCCCAGGGGGGTGGTGGAATCTCCTCAGGAGATATTCAAGACCTGCCTGGACGCCTACCTGTGCGACCTGGTGCAGGGAACCTGCTTTGGCAGGGGGGTTGGACTTGATAATCTCTTGAGGTCCCTTCCAACCACTATGATTCTATGATTCTATGTTTCTATCAGTCTATTTCCTTCTAATACACTTCTGGTATGTTTCCTCAAAGCGCTTTAAAACTTATTCATTTTTAGTCATCTCTTCTGGGTTTAGATAGTAAGCAGTTCATCCTGTAAAAACTATTTTCTCTTTTGACATTAGATGTTCTGCTACAATTATTTCACAAACAACTTGCCTCCAGCAAAATACACAAACCATTCCCTTTCCAATTTCACAATGGCGGACCTAGGCATGATTCTGTCAGTGAATATTATGCATTGTAATCCTAACCATATCACTTTCATCTTCTAGAACTGAAGGTTCTTCACTAAACATTGTGGTTTAACTCCTGGATTCAGGTCTCTTAAAGATAGCCACGTTAAGAACAAAGCAGTAATTCTGTAGTGAAGTGGCTACATTGTGCTTATGGAAATCTCACCATAGGATATCTCCTATGATGTGCCAATGTAACTCTTCATAGACTTGTTCTGGAAGTCAAGAATTGGATTAATCCATGTATATGTATAGAAGAAAACACTGATACATTCATATATACAGATATATATATACATATATACAGCTTACATAGCTTCCAAAGGTCTCGTATCCCAAATAATGAAACTATAGCCTGACCTTAAACCTACCTTTAAGATCTGGACCTAACACACAGACATAAGGCCTGAAGAGCCTTCAAAGAACAGTGCAGCACACATCTATCCCAAGTTTAGACTGAAGATTAGAGTCTCAGGACTCAATGTTTAGAGAAATTTAAAAATGCGCTATCACCTTGGCTGTGAAATATTTCTTAGACAAATTAGACCTAATCCCATCCCTATTCACAGAAATACACTTTCAAAATAATTCCAGTGGGAAAAGAGCTAATCTTGCATGTTATACATGTATTTAATTTGTGAGAGCAGTCCCACTGGAATCAATGGGAGTATTCATAGCAAAGTTAAATTCCTGCAAAAAGTAATTTACTCTGGAAAAATGGCATTCCAAAGCAGTTTTAAAACCATTTTGCTGAATTCACGATTAATCAGACTACTGTGGTTAAGCATCTCCTGCAACCTCTCCTGTAACTGTATATGTAGAGAAGTCCTGTTTTGTACATTATGATGTTTAATATTCTTCAGCTCTAAAATGAGGAAGCTTTCTGCAAGCACATAGTCCAGCTGCTCATAATACTTCTACTGGAGTAGATGTGCTATTCTGTTGTATCCCATTGTAGAGAAGTGTCTCAGCCCAGTCTGTTTCTGACAATACAGAAAGTCCAAACTGGAATTTACAAGACAATCTATAATAGTTAATACCACTAAAAATATTCCTACATTATTTCTAAGAAAACATTACAAAGAAAAAATAATAGCCTTTCAAATACGTATATTTCCTCAAGAAATATTTTACAGCTCTCTCCATTATCAACAAATTCAGAACTGTTTTGTCAGCCTGAGTTTAGTGATGGTTTAAGACCGATATCAACAACACTATGAAGTATGAATTTTAAATAGTGTTCTTTTTCATTCTTATCCTTCAATAAGTGTGTTTCCAGGAAGCTTTCCTTTAAGTCAAGTGATGTTGCTCTCTACAATGGCCTGAAAAGAGGTTGTGGTGAGATGAGGGTCAGCCACTTCTCCTGTGTAACTAGTAAGAAGATGAGAGGGAACGGCCTGAAGTTGCACTGCAGAGGTTCTTATTGGATAGTAGAAAACACTTCTCTGAAAGGGAGGTGAGGTATTGGAATAAGCTGCCTGGGGAGGCAGACACTCTGAAGGTGTCCAAGAAATTTGTAGATGTGGCACAGAGGGACATGATTTAGTGGGCAATATTGGTGGTAGGTTGATGGTAGGACTAGGTGATCTTAGAGATGTTTTCCAATAATAGTTATCCTGTGACTCTCCTGCCACAGCCTGCAGCATATCTGACAGCAGCATCCAGGAAATGCAGTTGGTTCAGTTGTGCCTGGAATCTGTTCATTCACAAACCACCTGCAAATCAAAAGCCACAGGGATGAGTTACAAAAAGCCAGTTGGAGGTACACCACTATGCATGGAGGGTTACCCAGTCTAAAGCCTAGCACTGAAAGCAGAAATTCCTAAGGACATCTTTTCTGCTCTGGGAAAAGTACCAAAATAATACAAACATGAAATGTCCAGGAATTGTTGGTAGCAGTGATGACCCAACTAATATTTTGCAGTAAATGAAATGCAGTTAAATTCACTCGATATCTTTCAAATGTATTAATTAAAAATGCAAAATACCCCTTTCATAGAATCATAGATTCATTAAAGTCATCTAGCCCAACTTTGAAACAATTGCCTCATTTTTGCAGAGCTTTTGTCCTTAGGTACTGTTCCTCACATGTAACTCTCTCATTCTCCACAATATGAGGTGGTATAGAAGCTGTATTTAAAGTAAAACACTGTTAACTACATGTTTTCCTCCTCTATCTGTTAGGAATGCTTTTAAAATAAGAAACAAATAAAGCTGTTCTCGGTTGTTCTATGTTTCTCTTGCAGTTTATACTGAAAGAATATAGAAAAAAAAAAAAGAACAACAAAAATACTCGAGATTATAAAAATCTTAGTTTCATTAATATTCTGAATTTCTCTTTCCACAGCTGCAACCAGAATTTTTAATCCCAGGGAGCTATTTTAGTACAAAGTGCAGTAATTAGCTCATAAATGATCAGTTACTGATCTGTGCCCAGTGTTTCAGGCTTTAAAACAGAGAAATAGTGTTTTAAATACCATTTTTGCAAGCCTGATGAGAAAAGATTTTTTTGCTAATTTTTAAGGGCAAATTTCCCTTACTGCATGGTTTTTCTGTTTATGTTGAAGTCTGGGGGAATGGTACTGCATTAAATAATTCCTACCAGGAATGCAGTTCCAATAAAACTTATATTAAAACCAGAGCAATTTACTGCATTTACTCCACATCAATTGAAATCAGGTACTTAACTCAGCCCTGCCAAAATTCAGATTAAAATTAATTTAAAACAACCTGTTTGTGTACTGATGAATAGCTCAAATGACAGCTCATACAGTATGTTAAAAACAAAAAAAAAACAAACAAAAAAAAAAAACCCAAGAAAAAGAAAAAAGTAAAACTGCAGCACAATTAAACATTCCAGAATTACATTCACCTGAAAAACGTATCTCCTTTTTGGATAGGCACTAAAATAGATTTTTAATTATCTGATTAGATATTATTCCTCCTTATCCCCACAAACCCAGCGCACCATACTCTGGGGATCAGAAGAGTGCATCACTGTGAATTTTTTCCCAAAACTGTTTCAGATTCTAGCATCACCTTGTCAGCTAAGCTGATGACTTACTCTCATTGCAGACTCTACTACTCACAAAGCTACTTGCCCTCATCTATTTCTCCTGTTAAATCTTTTGTCTAAAGTGTATTAACATCAAACAGCTACTCTAACTGCATGACAGCTGAATTAGATGGAAAGTTCCTCTTTCCAAGATGTGGCCTCAGCTGACCATGTGGGATCACAACTCAACTGAATTTTGTAGTTTGACCAGGTTGCTCAGAGAAATGACCAAACAATTTTTTGTTGTGTACAAAGATGGAGATTTCCCAACTGCTCTGGACATTCTCCTCAAGCATTTGATCCAGCTCAGTATGGCAGGATTTTTCCTTTTATCTTGAAAGCCAAAGCAAGAAAGCATAGAATACTTCAGGCCCAAATGCCTCCCATGATAAAGAGAGTTGTTTCACAATGGAAGGCCATCCAGAAGCCACAAGAGCATAAGGCAGACAAGAGCAGAGAGAAGGCATGCAGTCCCATAGCACCCAAACAATAAAACCAGAGAATGTCTAGTGATGGCAACCATATTCAAGCTAGAGTCCAGTGGGTTTTGCAGTGAGAATATAAATCCAAGGTCAATCCAGGACGTCAAAGAGGTGTCAGAAAAGTCCAAGCTGTAGATGAGGGGAGAATTGAAGGCGAAGGTCTGAGCTTAATGGCTTCTACTGGATCAATGGGCAGATTACACCTATGAAAACTAAAGATGAAATTTCTCAGGGCAATTGTAGCTTATTGTTGTACCCAAACCTGACACCAGAGTATGTTTTCTGTTGTAAAAATCCTAAATACTGTATGGATTCACGCCAAATGAAAGTTTTTGTAAGGTAGCCCTGTAGATAGAACTCCTCTTCCTACAAAAAAGAAAGCCCAAAGTACAGCAATTCCTACTGCCAAACAAGTGTCAAAGTTCCAGTCATGGCTGGCAAGTCTGATTTGTTTTCCCTCTCTTCCTCCTAAAAAATGTGAATTTATATTGCAGCCCTTCCTTCTGTCTCCTCAGATTGCTGAATGGAGCCCATTTTCTAATCTTCAGGCAAATTAATTTCACATAGACTATTGTACAGTCTTAAACATTGCAGTCTTAGAATATAAGCAGCACAGATTGTCAACTTGTGCTGGCAGTCAGATATGGATATGGAGATTAAAAGTATCATAGACTCAGTTTTCTTTATCTTTTCATTTACAGAGAGGAATCCATCAAATCACAGTACAGTAGTACCTGCAAAGATGGATAGAATAATCCAGAAGTCATATTTAAAGCAAAGTTAATCAGATGCAGTCTGCTAGCAACCTCATTCATTGTCATTTTTTAAAAAGAGAAAGAAAAAAGAAAAGAGAGAAAGTTTGTTTCTTATTGTATTTGTAGGAATCTGATGGAAATAAATATTTAAGCAAAATTATTTTGATACTAAATTTTATGTTATAATCACTAATTAAACAAATACCGTATGCAACTGAAAGATCAAACACGACTTTATTAAATGCTTAGAAGTCATGGTATAGAGATGATTATAAGGAGTCACATTTTTTGTCACCAGCAGAATAAGCAATTTACTTTTATTTAATCATGTAATTATCTGTACAGATACAAATAATGTCCCAGCTTTTCAGCTTTTCTTCCACTGAAATAAAAAGGTTAAACTGAACTAAAACTAAGGGTCAAAATTATTTGGCCTGGATATGATCTGCTCTGTCTCTGTTATACTGAGAAGTTGCAACCCATTTATCCTAGTTGTTGTTATCCTAGAAGATACCAGAAAAAATAAATATGTATTTTGCGCATTTTTACCATAATTACATGGACAGGTCTGAATTCCATGGATCTTACAAGAGCGTTCACATTTTATACCTCAAGCACAGTTGCCATGATCTTAAAGCTACCACAGATTAAGAGATTTTCAGTGTAAATTAGTAAACAGAATAAATGACGATCCAGAACTGGATTTACACACAAAAGAGCCATTCTTGAGGAATGGAAATGGATGGTACCTCTTGAGGTATTGAAGAGAGTAAACAGTTGCTGTTGATGGAAGCAATCTGCAAAATCAGTGATCTTCCCTGTAGTAGTCAGAATATTAATTTTTTGCCATATCTCTGTAGAGTGTAATACTTTACTTACTCTTATTACAAGGACTATGGCCACACAAGAGCTGGCATTGTTAAGACATAAAGAGAATATTCAAGAAGGATATTTACTGAGCTAACATTAGTACTGAAAAACTAATATTTTAGATTCCTGTAAAGCAGAGGAGAAAAGCACATGAAAAAAAAATCCCTGAAGAATTCAAGTGTGCTCTTTTGCAGGTGATTATGCCATAACAACACCTGAAATTGATCCATCAGTATGGGTGATCCTCATTAAGACTGGAACTAACCTCATTTAATAGGATCAGCATAAACTCAGAAACATTTTGTAAATGTTTAATGGCATTGACATCTACATGACCTTGTGTTAACTCATTTTATGAACAGAAAATTCATTCCTTATCTTTCAGAAAACTATCCACTATATTCAAAAATAGATCTTGATTTTTCCTGTTTTTTTTTTTTTTTTAACAAATTCTGTTTCACTGATCGCCAAAAGTGTAAATCATGCCAATAACTTGTAACTGCTTGCAAAACACAATGGAAAAAAAATTGTCATTAGCTATTAAATTCTGGAGTTTCAAGTCACTAATGGACTTGTTACAGATCTGATTTCATTTTTTAAATTAGTAGTACCAATGTTGTCTGTCAGAACTGCCCTACACTTAGAACATTTCCCTCTTAATAACAGTACACTGTATATGATTCAGTTTATTAAAGAAACAACTCTCTTGTCAATCATTAACTCACCTGTTCTATGGCATATGTTATCATCTGGCACAGATCTATTTTTTCTGTTAATATTACATTTCCTTAGAGATTTGTTCATTTGTTTTGTTCTACAAGTATCTGAGTTAAAATAAAAGAGTTTTAACTGTTGTTTGAAGGTATGAATGCATGAAGCACAGCTTGAGCAAATAGTTGCTTCCAGCATGATTTCAAGGCATTTATTTTACCCTCAAACTCCAAAGGAAAAATAGGAAAGGCAATTATATTAATCATATTAGTGTTTATGTCTTCTCCACACCTCAGCTCTGACTTTGAGGTACGAAATCAGAGAATTCCATTTGTTCACACATCTATTTCAGCAACAGCAAACTGGAAACTATAATATTTTGAGAATTATTTTTCTGGTACTATTTAATAAATCATTTCAATGACAGGCTGAGAGAGCTGGGGATGTTCAGCCTGGAGAAGAGAAGGCTCCTGGGAAACTTGAGACCAGTCTTTCAGTACCTAAAGGGGAGCTATAGGAAAGAGAGGGACAGATCCTTTAGCAGGGTCTGTGGAAATAGGACAAGGAGAAACAGTTTCAAACTAAGAGGGGAGATTTCAATTGGATATAAGGAAAAGTTTTTTGCGGATGAAGGTAGTGAAATTCTGGAGCACGTTGTCCAAAGAGGTAGTGGCTGCCCCATCCCTGGAGACATGCAAGGTCATACTGGACAGGGCTCTGAGCAAAATAATCTAGCTAGGGTGTCCCTTACCATTTATGGGAGTTGGACAAGATAACATTTAAAGGTCTCTTCAAACACAAAAGATTGCTTGATTGCTCATGCACTTTGTGAGAGATTCTCAGCTGAATAAATTAAAAAAATAAAAATAAAAAAGCCTGCATGGTGATGGAATGGAAAACTAAGTGAAATGTTCCCAAAAGAACCAAATGTAACACAAAGCATTAAATAAACATGGCATTAGAGACTTAGTCACTGAATCATTTTTTGCCTCCTAGTGGTCTGCGGTTTTGGTTTATGTCTTTCAGAAGTGATGGTACTGTTCAAATCACTGTTTTCAAGGTCAAGCTCAGATAAAATGTGAATCTTCCCTAATAGCATGTTGTAAAATATTCTTAGTCATTTCACAAAGCTATCAACTTATGAGGATCTTTCTTCAATTTATGCATTGCCAAATGGCCTTAATTTTGGAGGTTGACATTACAAGTATTCATGTTCACATATTCACAGACTTCTCATAAAATCTACTGAAATTTACCTGCTAAATGGCACTTCTGAAATTCAATTGGCTTAGTTGAAATTACACAAAAAGATCTGTTGAGCTATATAAAGCAATTTTTGCCTAGTCCAACTGTTCTTATTTACTAAGAAGTACTTAATAATTGGCTATGGAGTGTCACTCTACTAGGAAAATTTTAAGGGCTATGTGACACAGCAGCAGAGAAAGGTAAAGGAAAAGAGAATGTGTTATTTATTATTCCAAGTTGTACTACTATATTTTTCACGACCACAGAATGCTTGCAGATTCTGCAGACATTTGAGAAGAGAACATAAACAGAAGGAATGCAGAAGTTATGCATCAAACTGACCTCTTATTTACTAGTTCAAATGAGATTTTAAAGTTATCCCTGCTTCATAAGTTGTTCCAGTGTGAAATAATTAGAAATTGGGTCAAATTTTACTGTCTTCAGTGTTATCATGGGAAGAAGTAGAATCACCATTGGGAAGAATGCCAAGAAATTATTTTGATTTCATTACACCATTGATATGACATTCTATATACCCTCATCCAAGTGTATATAAAAAAAAAAAAGAAAGATCTCTGCCTCAGTTGGGTTACTGATGAATTATACAATTCCTTTTGCCAAGGGACAAAAAAAAGTATCCTATTTTCTCTGACTCTCTTTCTCCTAAATAGACTTTCTCCTGATATAAGTCCAAAAACACTGTAGCTGCCAACATGGCAGAAAAGCTCTAGCCAGAACGCCTATGTGTAAATACAAAAGAGCACTGGCTGAAATCTCATTTCTTCTGAGGTAAAAAATATTAAACAATATTTTAAGTATTTGTAGTTTTTTATCCTAAAATCTTCTGAATATCCAATTTTCCTACCACTTTAAAATAAAGAAGACTTGCAGTACACACTATCCTTTGAGTTGTTATGAGAAGCTTTAAAATTAACTAATCCAATAATATAAGATTCGCAATCCAAATTCCAATAAAGCTCAACAGCTTCAGCTCTGCTACCCTGAATGTATTTGCAGCCATTTGGACATTTAACAAGGTTCCAATATTTAGAGAAATAAATTAAAAAGGAAAACAAATTCAAATAGATTTGAATAGATAATTCAAAACAAATATAAATCAAATTGTGCCATTTCTATGTGCATTCATAATTTTCAATTTTCATAAGTAAATTTAATGCAGTTCAAGCCTTATTCCAGTAAAAGATTTTATTTCTAAAAATGTTCACTCAAATAATTATGTTGCATTGTGCTACATTATGCAATGATTGCAGACATTATTCTTACCTTCCAAATGTCAAATTTACAAAAGTAGGTGTAAAACACAAACATGAAGTGTTTGAAAGTTGAAGTGTTTGAAAAATCTCAGGAAGGATAGCATAGAGGTCAAGTAAATGTACCAGGAAGACTGGCTTTCAAACTACATAAATTTCAGGACACTTTGAAGTAAGCCAGTAAGTAAAGGACATCTTTCAGAAAGTTAGTGTGTGACCTTGATTGCTTTAGTCTTCATGTTTTGAAGTTTGTGGAAAAAAAAAGCTGTGGGAAAGCTATTCCTAAGAGTCAAATGGGAAAGTAATGTATGAGAGGTTTTTTTTCTGTAGTTTCATCTTTATTCTCATTTGTGAATATTATACTGATAATTACCATGTAAATTAATCTATTTTGAAAAACTGCATGAAAACCTGCAGTACAAAACATTTGTTTAGTCACAATATACAACTCCTTTTGAAACAGTCCATGTTGATTAAACTGCAGGGAGCAGTTGCTAGCAGCTGAAATAAAAATTGCAGTTCTGTTAATGAATTAATTTTGTTTCCTTTACATGTTTTTGAAGGCATGTGGTGAAGGTCATTTAAAAGAAAAATCTCCCTTTCATTGGCATTGGTCACAGAAAAACAGAGAAAGCTTTATAAAGGAATTTATTATGGGCATATTTTAAACAGTAATTCTATTGGATTAAAAAAACCTCTATCTCCAGTGTAATGGCTTTCAGGCTTTCTTCCTGTCATGTACGCAATAGCCAAGGACAAGAACAATGCAAACTTATCTATCATGATTTTATAGGAGCACTGGTAGCATCACACACATTTCCATAGTTTCCAGGAAGGCAGGAATCCATTGATATCCTTCCTACATCAACACAACTGATCAAACATGTCTTTTGTAGTTCTATTACCCTAAACTTCATCTCAATCACTTTTAACTTTAGTCATTTAAAAATAACTTGTCACAGTCCTCAGGGCTTATTGTTATAGTCCTCAAAGGTACATCTGAATTCAGGGTGAGAAATACAGGTTTATCACAATAAATAAGAAACAAAATTCTCCTAGCTCACCTTCCGCCTCCTCACTGCCATAATCAGATACTTGATCAGCTCTTCAAAGCTAATAGGCTATTCTGAGAGGCACTTCAATGAACTGTGTGTGGCTGTGTTACATTTCTCATTTATCTTAGTAGTCTTTGTGTAACACAGACAAGACTTAAATCTCATGTATACATAACTCTAAAGGGTATTTTTTAGGTAGATTACTGCCAATCACAAGTAAAGGTCTTAAAAGCTCTATTGTGATAAGTGAGCTAGGTATAGACAACCAGCAAGAGATAGATCTTGTCTCAAAAGCATGTATTTTTGATTAGAATATAAGGAACTGTGGAATATTAGACAACCATGAAAACAATAATCAGTTCTATTTGAAAAATTGTGTGTTACTACATATGTATTGCATGTGTTGCAGTGTGTTGTAAATTATCTTACTTTATTACTTTTTCTGATTTGGGAGAAGTAGTGTGTTGCAATATGTTAGCAATCACTGTGAATTGTCTACAGCAGAAGGTTAACTCTTAAATCTACGCAGGTGTTGTGTCAACTGAACTCAGAAGGGATCAGGCTCTTTCTAAGATCAAAATGCTGACTGTATCATAACATCCCCTTCCTGCAAACTATCTCTATTCCAAAAGGCTTTAATTTATACAACACCTAATTTTACAAGTTATTTACTATCTGCAGCTTCCTCTGAAATCATTTTAGATGCAGATGTTTGGAACCTTGTCAAACAATCAGATCTCCAGAGGTGTTACATCCACTTTTGAGATGGGAAATCCCCATTACCTCCCTAAATGCTGTGTGATATTTTGCAAAATGTATCATTATTTAATGTCTTATTTCGAGGGATTCTATAGTAAAGTATTACACAGGCAATCAACTGCAACTAAAAAGCAATTCTTATTGCTCACTTCTCTTACACTACCTCCTCAGAAGCAGCAGATACCAGTATGTAGGGAGACATTTCCAATGTTTAAACTTTAATTCAGTGCATGATTGAGGTTATTTGTCTAACACATAAGTTGCTTCTACCTGAAGACTTGCAACTCTAGGCCACATTGATCACTAGAATAATATTTTCACAGGGCTACAGTATTCTCTTTCAGAATAACTGTTAAATGCATACCAGCCAAATGCCCATTAATCAGTTGAAAAAATGATACAGTCACTGTAGAGATCAGCAAACTGCACCGTTCTTGTCACCTTTGTTTTATCATCTACATGTGTGTGGAGAACAGATTTTCCTCTATTCAAAGAGCCAAGCACATAAAACAGTAATAGCTGTGATATGATATTAGTTACAGCTCGGCAAGAAGCAACCTTGTTACTTTCATTTTTTAAGGTGAAATATATTCTAGATGCACTTACAAAATGCTGAGAGCCTTATAGTCACTTCAGTACAGAGCTTCATCAGCATTTCAGTGAGGCACAAGCATTGAGAAACAGAAGCACGTGCATAGATTTCAGTGCATGGAAATTCCCACTGAAGTCCTAAGAAAAAAATTACTGAAATCAAAGGGATTATTCATATTGTTAAAATGAAGCCCATTAAAGTTAGGCACCCTGTGGAAACTTGTCCTGTAGCAAGGTGAAGCCATTCAGTCCACTCCCACTCATCCCATTCATCATATTGCTATCATTTTATGGAGTATGAATGAAATGGAGCCAGTGCTCCATTGACAGACCACATTTCCTGTCCATGTCTTCATAGTCTAGAGCACAGGTCTCAGAACATATAAATATATATATAAATAGTGACTTTCTGGCCTTTGTACAGTAATATAGAGACCATGACAATTATGTCCATAAAGACCATTAAAGAAAAAATCATCATATGCCAAGGATGAATTAGACAGTTAACTTTCTCTCCTGTGTTAAATGTGGAAAACTACTACCAGTTTTGACTTTTCCCATCTGTTTTAGTCCAAGCTTGCCGAAAGGCTGATATTCTGACAGTAATCTGAGGCATGGTTTTGCCAACTGTTTCTTTTTGAAAGTCCGTCCATATGTTCTTGTTTTGCTTCTTTTTACTGCCCTGAATTTACACAACTAATAAGGAGAGAAATGACAGTGTTTTCTACAACTAAATAGAAAAAAATATGAAGAGAAATAATCAGAATATACTGCTACTTTCCAATGAGTAACATCCATGTTTTGTCATAGTGTGTATTTCTGTAATGTATAATGATTGTCTGTTAAACCTCACATAAATAGTGTTTGATACACATCATATGCAATCTCCACAAAAAGCTCATGATTTAGAACAAGATATTTAGATAGAGTAAAAGTAGAGATGGGTTTTATTTCCTCTATTTCAGACGAGTTTTGAATAGATAATGACTGGCAGGAGTGTGGAAGAAGGAATATAGGTTACACAAAGAAATTGCTTCCAGTCTTTCCTTTCTTTCTTTCCAGTTTCTTAGCCCAGTCTACACAGAGTAATTCTGTCTACAAGATAAAAACTTCCTCTTTTCCACATTAAAGTTTACACAACCTTTGTAAGCTCAGTCTTCAGATTTATTCAATTCCCTCCACTCTGAAGCACTGCCATTCTTAAGAGCTAGATTTGCTGTGGATATAGTCTACGTCATCATTCATTACATTGTTGAATGTCATCATTGTAAGTCCCAGGGTACTCTGATGATTACTGACCAGCAGCCACATTTTGAATCATCGATTATTCCCCTTAAAACTTATTGCTCAAGGATATTTTCCTCTAACAGTTCCATCATTCAGACAACAATTACATTAAACTAAAGGCAATTCCTCTCAGCTTGAAAATTTTTCTTCAGTTTTAGACTTGAGAAAAAGATGTAAATATAACTGTAGGAAGTGGGTCTAATAGAAATAGATATTTTTCCATAAAGTACATCTCATTTATTTATTTAGATAATCATCATTTTACCAATGTTAATATTACCAAATGATAAACAGTTCAAAACAGTAATTTACTCTGAAGCTGAGAACTACTTTCTAGATTGTTCATAACAAACAAGCAGCCAACATTTCTCATCATTTTAAGTATTATATCAGTAATGTTTTATATTATATATTTATATTTCTCTTCCCTGGAGGAGTTCAAGGCCAGGCTGGATGGAGATTTGAGCATCCTGGTCTAGTGCGAGGTGTCCCTTCCTATAGCAGGGGGTTATAGCTAGGTGATCTTAAGGGTTTCTTCCAACCCAAACCATGTTATGGTTCTATGACTATGATATGTTTGTAATACATTAGCATTTGGAGTATTGAACCTTGCAATCTTTTTCTATGAAAGTAAGTGAAAGCTCTCAGAGAAACCGTTTAATTCTACTGAAAGCCTATTGCATTTATTAAACCTCGTTAGGAGATATCTGAGGCTCTGGTACAAGTAAGAAATCATAATAATGACCACCCCCAAGTGACTTTCAAGATTTGCTGAACCTGCTCTAAAACCCTTTCCCCCTTTTCCTTCCATGCCCTACTGCTTCATTTCAACTGCAGTTATTTTTGAGGTGAAAACCTGTTGCTGGGAAGTTTCCAGAGAGATCAACAAACTCATCTGACTCATAACAAAACTGCTCAAGATAATGCCAAGGAAAAAGTAGGCAAACATATCCACATCCCTTTCAGGAGTTATGGTCTGTGAAGTCATTTGGGACACTGAAGTCTATAAAGCCATTTGTGAAAGTATACTACTAAACACAGAATCACAGAATGGGTTGAAAGGAACATTAAAGCCATCCAGTTCCAAACCCCTGCCATGTGCAGAATTGCAGTCCACCAGATCAGGCAATCTAGGGCTCCATCCAGATCGGCCTTGAATGCCTCCAGGGTTGGGACATCAGCAGCTTTTCTGAGCAGCCTGTGCCAGTGCCTCACCACCCTCTGAGTAAAGAATTTCATGGAATCACAGAATCTCAGATGTTGGAAGGGACCTCAAGAGATCATCAAGTTCAACCCCCTGGTAAAGCAGTTACCCTTCAACAGTTCACATAGGTTGGCATCCTGCTGGGTCTTGAATATCTATAGAGAAGGAAGTTCCACATCCTCTCTAGGCAACCTGTTCCAGTGCTGCATCACCCTTACTGTGAAGAAGGTCTTCCTCATGTTTGTATGGAACTTCCTATGTTCAAATTTTAGGCCACTGCATTTAGCCATTGTGCTATCACTACACACCACTGAGAAGAGCCTGGACTCATTCATTTGCCTTCCACCTCCCTTTGGAAATTTATAAACATTTATTAGATCCCCTCTCAGTCTTCTCAAAGCTGAACAGACACAGGTTAATCTGCCTTTCCCCACAAGGGAGGTGCTCCAAGCCCTTTATTTTATTTCATTCTAACATCTAATCTAAAGCTCCTTTCTTTTAGTTTAAAACCATTCCCCCTTGTCCTATCATTATCTGCCCCTGTAAAATACATCTTGCTTATAAGCTCTGATCAATAATTAGCTTGAAATTGATGTCACCAGTAATTCTCTTTACTCTAACAGAAATCTGGGCAGTTAAAAGTTTTTGTAAAACAACTTTTCTAAAAATAAATAAATTGATAATACAAGTATCCTTGATTTTTATTTATTTATATTTTCTTCTTTTTTAGATGGATCTAAAGCAACTGCATGTCTTGATTCTCATTTCAATTTACGCAGTTTTGACACTTATTACCTCTACTGAACACAAAACTCACAGAATTATATACAGAGAAACACAGAGGCTCAGGTAAAAAAGGGACTCCAAGATAAAATATGCACACATGCATATAACCTAGTCTATAGATTAACTGGAGCACAATGTTTTGTTCTTAAGTCAGATAACTCACTTTTTTTTTGTGACTGGCTATAGTACTGATTATGCTCTGATTAACAGCCAATTTCATGATGAGCGCATTATCCAAATTTATAGTCATTTGTTTGTAATGTGGGCTATCAGAAAGCTTTGCTCTTAATTACACTGATGCTTTAATTGTAGTGTTCTACAATGCTGATTGGAATTGTCAGTTTGTGAAAATGGTTATTGCATACTAATGCTAATTGTATAGTAATGTTCTTCTAGTACGATGTGAACATGAGTTGTGTTCTCCCACTTGATTCTACTGTATTTAATTATCATTAATATATTCTTTATTAGAAGCAGATGGGCTGACTCTTCAATAAAAAGCGTTCTTCTACTATGTTCCTGCACCAATGACAGCAATCCAGAAAACGACAATGTGTAAGAATTGCATTGCTGAGGTTCTGCATATAGTTACTGATTTAAATGCACACGGTTTAACATGCTACTGTGAGAGCACTCTGGATATACAGGAATGTTCTAAGAGCTGAACAGCTAGCAAGCAATTATCTTATTGATGCACTTGTTGATAGTTCAGCAGATTAAATGTTAAACAGTAACTACAGTAATACCCTCTGCACCAATCTAACTTAACAATATCAGTATTTGTCTGGAGCCAATTTCATCTGACCTTACTTCCAAAGTGTTTATTTAACCTTTACTTTTAAGTTCATTGCTTTCTTATCTGTACTATGCAAAAATGAAAGACTGTTCAGATAGCTGCCACAACAATTAGATAGCCATGTTGATACCAACCATGACAAAAAGATACAAAAACTTGCTTACACTGTTGCTGCTGCTACAATGTAGGCTTCATTGTCCATTTTAAAATTTCTGTACATAAGGAAGCCAAACAAACTACTGAAGAGTAGTTCCTCTGTTACCATGTTCCTGTGATATGTTTCCCACTAAAAGGAAAGATTAGCCATCAAGGCTGATGAAGACTAACTATGAGGGCTGAGTGCTGACTTGCTCTATCCCATATTTGTATCTGTTATACCTTAACATCCACTCTACTTGGGAAACCAAGAGAAGTAGACTCTGAAATGCCGCAAGGAATCTGCCCATTACAGCTGTTGAATCATCTTTGCTTAATATCCTGGTCCAAGACTTGATGTAGAAAGGATATGACATACTATCATTAATAATTTAAAGATAGATAAATCTTGTTAGTGAAGGAGAATAATTCCCAACTACTCTCCTTCTAATGACTTTTATTACAGAAAGTCATGGAGCAAACATTGGTAACATGTTGGTTTCTTGTGAGCTACAGAGTTAGACTGCACTTCATTCTTGGAAAATAGTGTTTTTAATCTCTGGGAGCAGTTATTACTGGCTTTCATCATCCTCAGATGGCAGGCATCCACCATCCCAATGCTAGCACAAATATTTCAGCAGAAAGTAATCTTTCCCAAACACATTATGTTTCTTTTTATAAATAACCGAACAGCTTCATGGGTATTTGTATTGTTGGATGTAGAAAGCCATAGCCCCACCCACACTCTAAATTGGCTGGGTGCAATCCACCTCGTGTCCAAAAACCATTTAGCTACATTAATGCCCAGCTACGCCTGAGCTAATAGGACCTGCTGTGAACCCCAATATTAGTGCAATTATGTTTTCACTGTGTTTCACTGTTTTCTTTTTAGTCTAAAAAAATTAGATCGTACAGACTGATGATTTCATTATTTTCCTCAGAATTCAAGTTACTATGTATGTAGAGAGTTTATCACAGATAGGAACTTAAATACCAATATAAATATCCTCCAAAGTAGAAATAATAGATTTAACAGCTAAATGATCAACAATGAATTAAGAATTTCATACCACTTGCCCTTTATTTTCTTAAAGATGACAGGCAACATTATTTCAGAGTTCACAATAACACATTGTAGTTGGTAGACTACTTCACTGCATTTTACTCCAAAGAATTAATGTTTGCATTTAATGTCATACTGTCATTATCTTGTTTCCTCCACAGTGAGAAGAATTTTCTGCTTCCTGCAGGTGCAGACAACCAGCTGAACACACCATAGCCTCCCCTTATCCTTGCTATCAGCATATACAATGATCACTTGTTATTAACCATAGTTAAATAGTTGCATGTATTAAATGTTGTTATATTGCATGACAGCGTGTTTTAAGTTAGGAATTTTTATTTCAAAACTCATATAGATATTTTACTGACAATTTAAAAAGCAACATCTTGTTTCCAGATGTGTTGTGCAGGGAAGTGCACAACACGTGTATTTATTAGTGCAAGGAAAACATGTTTTTCCTTTTCTTTTTCAGTGTGTTACCATCTGGTTCACTGGTAACCTAGATACTAGGTTTCTCTAGTTTCTAACTAGCTACCTAAAGAGTTAGAACTGGAGAGAAGAAAGAAAGGGTAGTGCTCAGTATTTGTTTTAAGGTAATATCTCTTCCAGGTGCACTAGCACTACTATTGCTGTTATAGTGCTGCATAGAGAAATACACATTCAAATGAGCATAAAAAATATTTTAATTAGCACTATCAAGTTAACATTGATTTAAAAAGGACTGCTAGTCTGAGACTCAAGTAGCACAAAACTTAAGATATAACTTGGTTTCTCCTTCTTCATGGAATGGAAGGCTGATTCACATATTTATTTGGCAAAACCAGGAAATTTTGCTAAAACTACACTTAAATGAAAATCATTTGAAAAAATACAAGCTAAGCATCTAGATAAGACATCCTAAAAATTAAAACTAAGAAAACTGAGCTAGTGTATAAGAGGATTTTATCTATTAAATGTCTCAGAATTTTCACCATCTCTTACAACAAATGAATGAATTTAAAGGTGCATGCTATTTCCACAATGCAATATTAGCTTACTACAAAACTAATGTTTTGGAGTCGTCATATTACTGTCAGACTGAAATACTTGCCTGTGATTTCTAAAAACTACAAAAAGACAATAATGCTGATATCTCAGACCAAATTCTCAAGGTAGAAAGGATACAGTAACAGAGTAACATGTAAATACTTTGTCTTAACTTTTCTGGCTTTTGTCATCAGGCACTTTGGTATTTTAAACAAAATTCATATCAATATTTAGTGGCTCACAGTGTGTCGAGCCAATTTGGTTTTGAGAGTCACTAGCCAAAAACATTTCTGTTCTCAAACACAAAGCATTCATTAAGGCCTTTAAGATTTGAGGAAGTGCAAGAAAATTCTCTGTGGAATTAGAATCTGGTTTAAACAGACTTCTTTAAATCTGTTCTAATCCAGCAAGGTGGCATGGCATCTCTCTGGGAAATTAAGTGACAATATCATAGCAATATAAACTCACAAAATAATTAAAAGTGTGGGAGTGGGAACATGCAGGCCTTGCAACAACGAACAGTGCCATCTTTCTGTACTTTCACTGACAACACTGGGGGTGATCAAGGGATCAAGCCTGAAGGAAAGGTCAGAAGATTAACAGGTGTTTAAAGGAGTATAACAGAACTGAAGTAGCTGCTCCCATGGCAACAGCGAGGGGGTGGAAAGATGAAAAAAAAAAAAAAAGAAAGAAAAGTGGATTACATTGTAAAGTAAAGGCTCTAACTCACTCCTTCACAAGCAGTTTTGGGATGCGGGAATGTACAAGTTGCCTAAGCAAACCAGGAATAACCAATAATGATTTTTCTAATAAAGAAGGGGAACAAAAATAAAGATTCTGCTCACATGATGTCCCTTTTCAGAATTCAGTGGTGATGAGTCACTGCTCTTTCAGGAGACTCTTCCTGGCTTTTAATCTCTGTGTCCCACACCACGTACCTGTGTTGAGGGTGAGAACAGTAAAGTAAATGGCAAATGGTAGTTCAGAAACACTTCTACATTCATTTTCTAATCTCATTGTTTTCTATTCATTCTGCCTGCTTGCTCTGTCTTCCTGCCTTTCATTCATCTTCCAAAACTGTCTTCAGGCCCTGAACTGCAGTGGTCCTACAAATAAGTCTCTGCAAACTGCAATGAGCCAGGTGTTTCTCAGCCCATTTTCAGAAAATCTGGCAGAGGAGGAAACAGGCCAGTTGTTGCAAACAGGGACGGTACACATTTTCTGGATGCTTAGTTACACCACAGATATTCTGAAAGTCAGAAAATACCTCTGACACTGTTTTGAAACAGAACTTCAATTTCAGTCTTTTCTGAACTTCTTCACCCTTTGTTCCCTCTTTCTTTTTGCTGGAGATCAGAACCTAAAGCTCATAACTCCTATATGATTTTGACTTTCTACCTTGTTATCTTCACACGGTGTCAAAGTCTTTTGTTCACCTGCCATTAAGCACCAGCTTTGGAAAGGAACCTACAAATTGTTTTTCACATCTTGCCAAACCTACAAAAACAACAGGATGAATCATAATCTCTCTGGGCCCAGAAGATGTTTGTCAAATCACAGACCATGTATGAGACCACCATATTACTGAATTCTCTCTTAAATGGTCATCCACAATGATACACCATGACTGGAACAGTTCAGGTCAGTGCTGTGTAGATCAACGCAATACAGTGGTATGCACTGAATAGCCTCTACTTTATTGAATGATGTCCCAGGCATTGGGACTTCCAAGAGTTTATCTTTCTTTCTTCTGTTATACTCTTCAGATTTATTTAGTGTTCCCCATTTCCCCAAAAGCTAGTGCAGCCAATACAGAACTTCATTGCTTCCATTAAGGAAGAAATAATTTGTACCTTATGAAGCACGTGTCCCAAGTGGGAACTGGCTGAAGAGAATTAGCTATGAAGAAATACAACGTCGGTTTGCAAAGAACAGGTATTCTTACCTAAAGATCCTGAATCAGTTTTAGTTCTCAGTCTCCGACTCACTTTTCCTACACATAAAAAAATACAAAATTACTGTTTTTTCCTGTTTTAGGTTTATTTTATTTTATTTTAGACTCTTCCTCCTTGATTACAATAATTTTATTTTTCTGACCATTTTTGGTTTTCATTAACTTTTGTGGATCTCAGTATTTATTCAAACCTTCTGCTTTTGTTCTCAGTATCCTTTCAATGGCTACATAGTATATGTGGATACCAGGGTAATACAGCCCAGCTAGAATTCCTTGAATGCATTCTCCTAAAATCTGTCTTTTTACCATAAGCACTATGAAGAGACTTGTGAGAACAAGTGGGTAAAACTATAGAAAGGGCAACTGCTGAAATTAAGGACTTGGACAAGATTTCTGTTTACTTTAACAAGATATCTTTATATACATTTACTTTTTAAAAATTAAATTTTAAACTAAATATTTTCAAATGTAAGAGCATTCATTTAAAAGTAAAAGTATTCTCCCTTATATGTTTGTATTAGTTGTTGATTTTATGCACATTTTTCCCTTTCTTTATTTCCTTTTATCTCCATGACCCTGGGACAAATTGTACAGCATTTGGAAAAGATTGTATTACAATGCAACTGCAATCTGACAACTTAATAAATGGGAACACTGCCAAGCTATTCACAATTAACATAACTAAGATTTCACCAAATCTTTTTCTTTAATTTAAGAAAAGTACCAAATGTAATGCCACTTTTAAGATACATAAATATTTATGCAAGATTAACTGTCCAGTTGTACATATTGGTTTTCATAGATAAGTAAAAATAGCAAAAGGCTAACAGGTGAAAATGTAAAAAGTCTCAGAATGCAGAGCAGAATGGGTTGTAGAAGTCTGTAGAGGACATCAGTTTTAAAGTGAATATTACAGCATATTAAAAACTAAATCACGTCCTGATAGCTAATCTATGTTAGAATCATTAATATATATTTATCTTGTATTTATACACATACACAAGAATGCTTATGCTCTACATCGGCTCATTTAAATTATCTCAGTACTTCTCCATTTGGTAGTTGGTATTAGTTCAAAACTTCATTTAAATCTGAGATAAAAATGTTAAAATGCCAAAATTCTGTTGCATGTAAGTTAATGACTTACTGCTAAATACAAGGGAATTGTTTTGTTGGCATTGTACCTAATTCGTCTCAAATACATTTTAATTTCTTATGGTTTTACTTTCAAGAATGTCCATGAATTCTCAGTATGATTACTCAAGAAAAGGGATTTTTTATTAAATGCTTCGAAAGACATAGGAAAAACGTACCCTTTTCCTTCCATAAACAAATTTACCATGAGCTGTGTTACTAGGCTTACATCTAACTAGGATCTTGTGATCCTCTTGAGCAGTCCTGTAACTAAGGAACAAAGCACAAATTTCAAGCAGTATGTCAAAAATATTCAAACTGAGAGAATGAAGTATTTTTTCAAAAATTTGAAAAAAGCAATATTATAATCTGTTTACAAAACTTTCAGAATGGGAGAATATAAACTTCCGTGTGCAATTGTTGTTGGTCAACCCTTAAATTTAAAAGAATGTTTAAAATCTATAAAATTTCTATTAAACTGAGTTCTCTGAACAGAATGGCATCCACAAATATCTAAATCAAAACTTAAGTGTCGGCCCAGTTGTGCTTTCAAATTTATTGCAAATTCCAAAACACAATTCAGAATTCGTATCTTACTTGAATTACAAAAATACGGAAGGCAATCTCAGAGAGGAGAGAAACACCTTTCATTTGCATTTGGGCCTCAAATGCTAGCAAAGACATTATTGTTCAGTCATTATCTAGAGCTTATGTTACAGCTGTCACTGGAAAAGCTGATATGTAATGTTTCAGTTACCTAATCTAATCAATGAAATACTAATAAAGAACCCTATTATTCATAGGAAACTGAAAAACAAAATGGAAAAACTCTCCTAAATTTATCAATTTGTGTCATGAGCATAACAATTCAGAATTCAAAATAACAAAGTGAGCAAACCACACGAGGTGAAAGTATTCACAAATGTTTCTGAAACACTGATCAGCTAAAACTGCAAATCTCCTTTTCAACAAGATTTTTTCTAGCTGAAGTAAAAGACATTGAATTCCTTTCTCAGATAGAAAATCACACAGAAACTTTTAATAAAAAATACATCTGCCAGTATTTCTAAGAGTCCTATACATATTCAGCCACAGATCTAGGCTTTCTACATTTCCTATAATTTGTGTTTTTCCCTCTTCTTTCATGTTTTTCACTCTCTATTTCTTTTACTGCTAAAGTAATGAATGATTCATTGCAAATTATTGACATGAGCTCTTCATGCTTTTGGTGCACTGTTATCCACCAGGATTGTAATTTATTTGTCATTTTAAAGTAGCTTTTTTTTTTTTTTTTTGCAGGTTGTTGGGATTGCATTTCATATTTTGCATTTTAACTGTGCAAGTAGATCATAAATGTGTAGGTATTAAATACTTAAACTTTCTTAATTCAAATAGCGTTGCTTAGTTCTATGACACACACACACATAAATAAATAAGAAAGAGAAAAATTGCTGTTTCTATATTTGGATCTTAAGTGCATGATCACATACTCACTTTTTGATGCCAGTTTTTCAGGGAAAGAAAATTCTTGCAGAAACAGTGCAAAAAGTAGGACTTAGAGAATGTTAGAGAAAATTAACCACTATCAGTCTAGTCCCCATTGACATCACCCAGGTAACTCTGAAAAAAAGAACAACAAAAAAACACAAGAAATATGAGAGATTGCCGAGTGTAATCTAATTGCATTTTCTCAGTCTTTGAATTGCAAATGTTTGGTGACCTATGGATATCTTTTAATAGGGACAGTGAAAACCAAAATAACAAAAGCAATTCAGATGTTTCTTTGTTAAGGATTGCTATGCAGGGATGTGAGAAATTCAAAAATCACATACAAATCCTCTACAGGTAAATTCACAAACATCTACACAACCTTGTACAAAATAGATAAATGAAAATGTATGCAGCTATGTAGTGTATGTTTGTAAGTTAATGCCAACGTTTACAAAAAGAGCAATTTAAAATATATTTAAATGCGTATTTAAATACATAAATATATTTATTTGTTTGTTTATTTGTTTATTTTAATGGAAATCTAAAAGGTCTGGTAGTTCAATTTAAACCTGTTATTTGTCTCCTGCCTATAGAGTCTGACCTAAAATGAGAAAGCATGAAGCTAAACTGCAAACCTTGCCTTTCCACGGAGCTACTCCAGAAGCGCCAGTTCCATTTAGCAGCTGCAGGGTCAGGGGGAAATGTGTGGTTTTGGAAACACAGTATGTCAGTGTTTCCAAAACATTTTCCTGGAATTTATATTTTTTTCTGAAGAAATTTTTCTTTAAAAAAAAAAAAAGAAGAAACATGGATTTGTTCCAATTTGAAAGTAAGCCAAATTAAGAAGAAAAATAAATAAATCTGTGAACTGTAAAGTCTGCTATTTAGCCAGCCCCATTGCTATGGCATTCTGATTTTTTCAAACACTCCCATACCACCTTAGCCTGTTTTCTATTCTTCCTTCCTCTTGAGTACTCCTGATTCATTCAACAAGACTTTTGCCCAGCTGTATTTTCTCTTCACCATTGTCAGTTGCCCCTGTTGTTCACTGATGTCCTGTATTTTGTCAACTAACCTGAACTTCAGTGGGGGCAAAAGCAGAAGATTGCAGCACTGTTAGCGAGGATTGCTCTAATTTTATGTGTGACACCCTTTACCTGACTGGAGAAGAGCAGCTCTTATCTCCCTTTGTTAAATGTCACATAAACCCTTCCTCATCATGAAGTTTATTATTATAGTTAAACGGTGTTTTGTGCTCTTGGTTGTTTACTTGAGGTTGCTCAGAATCCATGTACTCCATGGGAAAGGATTAAATCCCAATGACAGTAAAAAGAAGTGGTGGATATTTTGAATGTGACATCCTACCTGACTTGATAAACCTTCCTAAACTTTGCAAATCCTACAATAAAATCATGATAATTGCTAATGGTATTATTTTCCCATCTGCTGAAAGTCACTTTTCCTGAAACAGTTATACAGATTATCTATTCAATTAAGTCCAAGCTCTTATCCTGAAATGAAAGCACCAGAAAAATGCTACTGTCTGAGATGGTTGCACATTGTGCAACTATGAGAAACTTAAATGGAGTAGGGCAGAGAGATGTTTCTAAGTACGCAGCCAGGAAGATAGATCATGAATTATTGCACCTTGCTGTCATTTGAATCCACGTGAAACAGAAAATGATTTTTTCATCTATTTTAAGGATATTGCAGGTTTTTAGTGACAGGCAGGTACATAAGCTCCTTCTGTTCCTTTCAAAATTCTAGCACACTTTCCTCTCTTTATCTCAGGCATAAAACTATAGAATACAAAGTATAAAGCATCCAAAAATAAACATCTCAATAGCAGAAAATAGTGGGTACTGTTTTACATAATACATACCTTCAGATGTGAATTTTAGCTCATGGAGACAAGGAGCGTCCAATATGAACTTACAAATTAAAAATGACAGTACTTCATACCACAGACAATTAAAAACCATTCATCAGCTTTTGACTAACAATCCCTTTGCCCAAAGAACTAGAAATCTGCAACAGATGTTAACTTTCTGTCCATAGAAGTGGCCTGTTCTGCTGGCTGCAAATCCTGTAGTCAGATGGCTCCCTTTCAACTCCATTCATACATTCCAGCAGGTCATACTATGTGAAGCCTCTAATAACTAATTAAAGTTTTATTTCAGATCTCTAATAGCTCAAACAATAACTTAGGGAGAAAATAAAACATTTTCTGGGAAAGCATTAGCATAAGATTCACTGAAGCTGTATCACTCCTTCTGGCTGTATCTAATTTCAGCAAGATGAACAAAGAGAAAACACCATATAGCTCAATGCTGTTTCGTGCTGCAGTGTCCATTTTGTATCTTGGAACACTTCTAAATAGCTTTTCTGCTAAAGCAATAATCAATTAGTACTAAAACACATCTGCAGCAAAGCAAGATGTTCTCCCTGAAATTGGATCAAAATTACATTTCGAAAAGGTTCTCCCATTCCTGTACCACTTTCATTTAAATGTTGTTATGAAAGAAATTACAAACTTCAATTCCAAATTCCATTGGATCAGTGATAGTCAAAAAAGATTTGAAATAGCAATCTCCAGAGGGAATCTTGTGCTTCCAAACTTGCTTACTTTAACTCATATATCATTACTAAGTTTAAGAAAAAAATCTTTGTGCCAGAAATTTTTTTGATTTTTTTTTTACTCAATGCAAAAACTACTTAAGTACTGAGAACTGCATCTGATTGTGGAAAAAAAGAAAAAATCAGTTAAATGAGCTGTAAAACAAACAAAGGAAAATAAATATGATAAGAAATGTACTCAGGTATAGTAAGTAAATAGAAAAAACACACAAATGTTGTCTGTGAAATGTATCTGTTTTATATGTGTTTTATATACTATGATATAATTGTATAAATAGTTATACTGTAGAAGTCAGAAATTCATAATTATAGCAGACATTTTTAAGCAGCTGGTTAAAATAGTAATAAATAAGTTAAAATAATTTAGCACAAAAGAAATGGATGAGATTATAAAGGACTGGCAAATGCTTAAAAACAAACAACAACAACAACAAAAAAGCACAATGAGGAATCTGTTTAGTGAATCTCTCTTCCTAGCTCCAGTTTTAAGAGACACTGCATCCATAGGAAACATGCTGGACTCAAAATATTTCACTCTGGCTTGCATTTGTTCAGCCAAAGGGAAAGGCACCTAAGCACTATCTTTCAGTCTTCAAAATGTAGGAGAAATCCCCTAAACCCACTGTACTCTTTTACAGCTATGGGTGAAAACCTTTGGTATTCTTTCCCACTGTAGCAGTAATAACAAAGAGGAAATCAGCCATATTTGATGCTGTCTAGAGTGACAGCCTGTCTCCCACTCCTGCCTGTGAAGCAGTGTTGTTTTAGACCAGCTTATGTTTGGCAGCAGCCTGATATGTGATTTGGACAGAGCAGTGGAAGTGAACACAGTGAGTTCATCAGTTTGTGGCAATCTGAGCAAGCTGGCCTTGCAGAATCAGCAAAAGGCAAAAATCAAGGATCTCTAGGAGAAAGCTCCCTTGTGAAGCTAAACTTCCTGGACTTAGAGGCTTCATATGTCCAAGGATTCTATCTGCCCCGGAAAGTTATCTACCATATGTTTTGGTACATAAGAGGAATAAGTACATAATGTACTTTGATTTGTATAAACAACTAAAGTTTTGGCTTTTTTTTTCTTAAACATACTCCATAATGTCTTTCTTCTCCAGCTTGGCTTGGAAGATTCTTATTTTCTGAACCCATTTCTCCTCTGAGGAAAGGAACCAGACTGCTGACCTTAATGACTCCCTAGATCACCACATAATCTGGAATGAACAACACCCTACTGAGGATTATACAACAGATTTTAACTAAATAGTTCCTAAGCAAATTTCTCTGATACTTTTTTCTTCATTTCTCCAAACTGAATTGTTCTGCCATCATTTATGATTACTTGGCCTTCCTGCTGGAAAGAAATGGGATGTTGGCAGATCCTATATGTAAATAGACTTTGCCAGCACAATGACACTTGGAATCCTGATTTACTCAAGGGAATAATCAATTCTCTGTTAAAGCAACTTGCATGTGAATAAAAGCTCTTCAGCTTATGTGCCCCTTTCAAAAGTCTTGCTCACTTCAGAAAAAAACATAGAAAGCTTCTGCACACTTCTTCCCATCAGAAAAAATATTTTTGTTTCCTTATAGTTTCTGAAACATTGTCTCACTTAGCAGCTCAGAAGTGTCTTTGATGTAAAGACTGTGATTAGAAAGCTGCCAAGATCAAGGTATTTAACCTGTTTTATCACAGGTGTCTAGCCAAGATAACACAGAAATAAGGTACGCAGCTCTGAAGCACACATAACTTGACAGATTAGCTTTTCTTTCTTTCTTTATAAAAGAGAAAGGGAAAATAAAAGCTTTGGGGTTTCAAACAGAGTCTGTATCAAAATTCCCAGGTTTATTTGTAAAAGAACTAAGCCATGATACTTTACAGTTTCTGGTTCAGTAGAAGTCAATTATGGCTATGAGTGTTGATCAGAAAGTAATGCCTCCTATTTCATTATGTTGGCCCATGCCATCGGGGTAGATGTTGGTGGTATGGCAGTAGAGACTGTACCTTCCCAACCAATGTTCCATTATACGCTGTTGCTGTGTGATGGATGGCAGCAGAGGGCAGTCTGACAAAATGGCATTTGACACGGAAGTGCATTTGAAGCAAAGAGGTGAAATTGAATTCCAGCAAAATGCAGCTATTGACATTCATCAACACTTGATAAGTGTTTATGGAGACCAAACAGTGGATGTGAGCCCAGTGTGGTGCATTTCAGCAATGGTGACAGTGGGTCACCTCTGCTGGTGCAGATATTTACGAGCTCAGTATCACAGCAATCAGCATCAGGCTCTTGTTCAATGCTGGCAAAAAAATACATAGCTAATGGTGGTGACTATGTTGAAAAGCAGTGTTTTGTAGCTGAAAATTTGCTATATCAAATAGCTATATTTTGTTCTTTGCATTTTGTAGTTTCCATGGAAACAAATAAAAGGCATTACTTTTGGAGCAACCAATATACATCTCTACTGAGGCATACCAAGTGTGGAGCAATATTCTTTGGATATTTTCAGCTCTTGACCTATCTGATTTAGTGAACACTCACACCTAGCTGAAAATTTTCTAAGTAGGGATTGTAGCTTGATTGTTGTTATAAATAACCCAGTTTTTTCTTTTATGCAAGCAGCGTACACCATTCTTTCTTCCCTTAAACAATACAGACAGCATTATTTCATCTACCCAGTAAAAAAGATAACAAAAATAAGATTGTTGGGAATGAATGTAAAAAGCAACTTACTTATTCACAGTTATTATTCTTTCCTTTCTTTCATAGCTTGTGTACCTGCTCTCTGTTTCTATTTGGTCTAAGGGCAAATTTCCTTTCTGAGCTGCTGATAGGTTCTTAACTTTCAGTCACATCTTATTTTGACAGAGGTCTTTAACACCTCACATAACTATCGGCCATATAAATCTTTTCAGCTTTACCATTTTGTTCTAGTTCAGCTCTTAGAAAACAAAATGACAAGAACAAATCCATTTACTTGAGGGAGCTGAACACACACAGCAACTTCTCAAAGGCTTCTCATTGAGGGCACTACAGAATTCTTCTATTCAACAGTATTAACTTACCTAATAAACTTTAAGCTTTTATCTATTCCAGAAAGCTTAAAAGATAAATATTGAGTGTGTGCTTAAAGCTCACTACTCACTCCTAACAATCCCATGTGTGAACACTTCTATTCTGGAACCAGTCTCTCCATTCCAATTAGCTTAATTCACTTTAGGATACTTTATTATGTCCATTTTCACATTCCCATGAAATGCAGTTTGATTTCACTTGTGGCAGCCCCATGAGGTGGCTAGCTACAGAAATGGGTACAAATTGGATATATATTTTTTTCAATTACTGCAGTCAAGTTCCAAGGACATAATGCACAATAGGTACTATACAGTGGTCTTCTCTCAAGAAAACACTTTAATTATAGGTTGCTGGCAGAGATCCAAAGGAAAGCTGGCTATCATTACTGACTGAACGCTTTGATCTAGTTAAATTCAGAAAAAGCAATGCAAAGCGGACAAAGCAAAGTAATTACCATTATCTGGAGGAAATACAACAATACAAGAGCTGGTCTTTGCTCTTCACAAGAGATGTGCTCTTTTGTTAAGGCAGCAGGCTTGACCTCTGTGTATTCACACAGCTAGGCTAGAGCACATGTGAATATTTAGCAACCCTTCTTTCTTGACAAACAATGTTTAGCAGGGCAAATATGGTATGTTTGATGGCTCTCATTAATGGTATATTTGAAGGAAAAGCATCTGCTCCACAGCACGCACACAGTTCTTTTGCGTGTATTCCTGTATGCAGCTACATACCTCGTTTACATGGTATCAATGAACAGTCATTAAAGCTGGTATCATGTAACATAAATCGTGTGAGTAATGTAACTGAGTCTCGACTGTTATTGCAAAATACTAATAATGCAAGCTTGTTAGAAAAAAATATATATATTAGGGGAAAAATATCCCTGGAAAATTGTATTTTCATGTAGGTTAGATATTCCCCCTGACCCACCTTCTCATCCTAAGAACCCACTGCATTTAACCCCCTGTCCCATCTGATGTTATCTGCTGTGAACAGAGCAACCTACCTGCAAGGTTTGTTGCTGTTTACTGTATGTGTATCTCGAGCAGTAGAGAGACAACTTGCTGCCCATGGAAGAACAGCATCATCCATGCAGTTATTTCAGCACCTTTTTCAATTATCCTAGTCACTTTTAAAGGCACCTCTTTGAACCTCACTGGTGACTTCTGCACTCCCAGAACGGTCCCTCTTGAAATGCCCAGGCTGAGAATATCTGTATCGCTGCACCAGCACTTCTGAAATAACGCAGTTCTGACTATATGCAAAATGCCACGTGTGGGCATGGTGTACAGAGCAAATAGGTAAAGACCCTCGGGCGGCTCAAGCTCCTTTCTGATTCTCTCTTACTCAGCCCCTGCAATGAGCAGGGTGTCACATTTGCACATTTCACTTTCTGAAATGGTGGATTACACTGAACTTCGAGATGGAAATATTTTGGCTCATAAGAAAAATATTGTGTTTCACCCTTAGTACTTCCAAATTGTGTACTTCATTCTGCACATAAACTGGGAGATTTTTCTCAGATGAATTTGTTTTTACAGTAGAAAATGAAAATATTTTGGGACAAATGCATTGCAAAATGCCTCCATGACCTCTCAAATTCAGCTTTTCACATTGCTGGACTACTGACCTCAGCCATTGTTAACTACAATTGCAAATTTTCCAGTATTATTTCACGATCTGTTAAAGTAACATGTTCTCTGTCCTTTGGGGAAGAGAAGAAACAATTCATTACAAGGAACACAGCAATGGCCCACCATTCCTGACAAGAGACTGGACCTCTTCAACTTCTTTTGAAAAATAAAATCTAAAAGCTTTATTCCTGGAAAAAAAAAAAAAAAAAAGAGAGGTAAATAAAAAAGAAATGAAGTTTTTATGGATTATTGTATGACTTACTTTTGCTTCTTATATCATTTAAGATTTTGTGGGAACTTATTTTCTTATTACTACATTTTCTGATAGTTGTTTGAAATACTGTGCTTCATTCCCCTTCTTGTAAGAATTTTGGATTGCTTTAGTAAAATGCAGATACAGAAATGTTTTCCGTCACTTTCAGAATGATGGACTTCAGTGAATTCTTAGCATCACTAGGCATCTTTCTTAATTATTTTTCAAGGAGAGGTGAATCATTCTTTTCTGCAAGTTCATGAATTATGCATTGTATTGGATACAATGCTCAGTCATGTGATTATTAATACATCTCATACACAGACACACGCACACACACAGTTCTTAATCATCCAAGGCTGCCTTTTTTCTGAGGCAGCTGAATAATTTCTTCTATTCCATCTGAGCGTTTTGAGCATCTCTGCTGAATAGCTCAGCACTCCCCTGGTCCTGAAGATGGAGGCACCCATCCTGCCAGTTGTTCAGTATCTCTGAGTCCTGCTGAGGATCTTGGGGCCCTCAGATCCCACCTGAGCAATGTGGGCATGTTGAGCAGCAAGACAAAGCTCTCTCTGCCCTAGGCTATCAGGACACCTGGGATGAAGCTGCAGCTACCACCTGCACTGCAGCAGCAGTTTTTTGCTTCTGAGCCTCCTCACTCTCCACCTTGCCTACACACTACCCAGTGATTTTTTCCCACCTAGCTCCATGTTAAGTTACTACCAGGGATTTTGTTTATCTTTATGAGTTACTCTAATCTTTGTAACTGATTCAGCAAGCTTTGTGACATAGACCAAAGAGCCTAACAAATAATAAAAATATACATTTTTTTAAGGTTCTTTTTTTTTTCTTTTAAGAAATTATGTCTAAAACAGTAATATATAAATGAGTCTGAGAGTATCAGCTGCATGAATATTGCAAACCAGATAATATTTTGTGTTTGGTGCAGCACTTGTTCCTTATTTCTTTGCATTTTCCCTTCCACAATACCAGTAAAGAGCCTTTTTTCTACTTGTGGCTTTGTAAGAGGAGTAAGATCTCACTGAAAAAAAATACACCTATAACAATCATTACATCTCAATATTTTCAGGCCCAGTGTAAAATGTATTTTTATCTAGCATATTTTGCTTACTGGATACATATTTCTGCAGATATAAATCAAATTTATGTAAGGAACATAAAAGCAAATTTCAGGGAATTGCAGAGAAACGGGATATAACTAAGAAAATAAAAATCAGTGTAGCGATGGAATTCACTGCTGATCGACAGAACTGAATGAAAGTGACATTCCTGCTTTTCCCTCACATTTAAAAACTTTGAAATTCTGGCTTTATTTTTTTTTCATAAACAGACTGTAGTCAAATAATATTTTTGGAAAAATTGTATTTCTCATATTCATTGAATAATCAACCACAGACATAATATGCTTATTGAATATCCAAATTTGACACCCTAGATCATTCACCATCTCTGAATTTGAATGTAGGTGTCTCACATTACTAATTTCCTATTCTCATGCATGGTAATGAGTCTCAGACTCCCATTCTTGTTTTGCTTCAGCAAAATGTCATATTCTGACAAATTGGTGTAATGCAGGATCATCCCAAAGGAACATTTGGATGTATTTATACATTTTACTGTTTTTTAAATGAACTGCAGACAAATACAGGAAATAAAAATTAAAATGAGCTCCTTGTACTCTGAAGAGTGGGAAGAGGGGTAAGTTGAGGTACACTGCTCCCAGGGAACGAAGATGATGTCCTTCTGCAAAGAGTGGTTCCAAATCATTGTTACATATCCTTACCCCAGAACTCTCTTGCATCAAATACAACTTTAATAAACTAACTATCCAAAGAAAAGCATATAGTTGGAGTGTGCACTGTATTATGAATAAAGTTCTCTTAACAGCACCAAAATCTGTGCAAACTGAATGTACATACACTTCTTACTGATACTGAGATGCTTCCCCAAACTCTTGAATCCAAAATCTGCGCCAGGAGAAAAAATAGCTCTATGTGGATGTCTTTACACTGCAGCAGGAGTGACCAGTATGAAGTCCCTAACCATAACATGCTTACAGTGCATCTTGATCCAGTGAACTTGCCAGTGCTTTCAGGACCTTCACCCATCATCTGTCCTGGACTGCGGGCTCTGTGCCTGATGGCTGTTCTGCAGAGAGCCTCATGCTACATTTTTGCAAGAATCTGAGGATCCCTAAGCTTTTTAGGCTGCAGTTGAAACAGCACAGGTGGACTGAGGAAGGCTTTATTTTAACATTCCAGTCCAGCTGGACTGCAGGAATGAAATATTAACTTACCCAGCAAATTGACCATTTCATGGAGTGCCCCAGGCCCTTGTCTGACCAGCAGCAGCACTATCTCTTATTTTATTTCTTCCCATTGTTGGATCAAGAGTCTTTCTAAGTTCCTATCTACATTATCAGTTTATGAAGAGGGTTAGTTAGATGGGAAATTCATTACAGGCACTGCTATTAAGTGGTTTACCTCTGCTGAATTTCTGCTTTTCTGTTCAATTTGCTCCCTTTTACTCCATTAAATCTCTGCTACAGAACTGTGTGCAGTGGTCACGTGGTAAAAACACAGCATGCCATTTATAAAATCAAGATTTCATTAAACACTGATCAATATAAATCTTTTGTGTAGGGAAGGAAACCGATCTCCTTGTGGTGTAGTGTAAGCCTGGTATTCAAAGAATCCCTGCAAAACAGGATGTACATAAAGCAAAAGCAGGCACCATGTTACACACTACTGTGGAATATAAACAGAGTTACTAAGTTTTAGCCTAGTGCTCAAAGGAAGAATTAGTTTGAATAAGGCCACTTGGAAACAAGCTCGTATCACCCCAGGAACTGACCAAAGGAGTTCACCTGGAAGAGCATTGGTTAGGCAGATTTCCTTCTTTCCATCCTCCACACAAATTCTCATTTCCATTGCACAGATCTCTGGCTGAGTTTTGATGCAATAAGCATGTTTCAATCCTGTATGAACACAGTGTTTTCATGAATTGATATCATGCAGGTCACTGATTATTCAAACAGCTTCAAGGAGCTTTGCATATCTCTGCTTTAAAAAGGAATGCTGTAATTCTAGAGATATTTTCCTCTTAATGGAAGCAAACCACTTGTTAATATCATGCACAGCATCATCTGCAAATAGCACATTGCTGAACTAAAAGCCTTTAATGTATTAGACCAGTGGCCAAAGAATCAGTCTCCATGGCAACTCTATATTAAGTTTCCCTGCTACAACAATTGTGAAGACAATTCTATCACAACTCATTTGAGCTGAATTCTTCTATATTTCTAAATGGGTCTCATAAATATTTCTACTTCTGACTTTTTGTCTCAGTTTTAGGAGAAAAAAACATAGCAAAATGAAAGGCTGAATAAAGGACTGACTTTGGGAAGGTCATTATGAATAATTCTACAAGCGTGATAAAAAAATAAATAAAAAAGAGAAAAAAACATATTACAACTTAAATATGTTAAATGTTAGACACGGCACCTACCCATGAAGCCCAGGCAGAATCCATCAGCTAGGGCAATGAAGATTTTATCATATTAGCTATTCACTTCTGAATGTTCATCACATATAAGGGGACAAATAGAAATCACCTGCTAGCAAATGCCTTCTGCACAGTGTTTCTTTATATTAGACGCTTTCCCTAAAACTCTTTTAAGTCAGTTCATAACTAGATATCCAAATACACCATTCTTTCTGGCTTTGAGCTGACCACAGCTCTTTGCCAAGTCAGTCTTAGAAGTGGGTTGGCTTGTGTGAATATCCATGTATTTGATTCCTGTGCTGGATTACTGCAACATAACCAGAGAAAGAAACAAGTGTTCCTTAGAAAACTCCATCTGATACAAACACAACCGCTCGCCAGCTGAGGCCATCATGTGCATATGATAGCAGGGCTCCAATCTCTGTGCTGACTGCCCACTGAAAATGGGCAAATGTGTGGTGTCATCCCAGGTAATTGGACTCTGTCTTGGCACGGACCTTTGCTATCTATGAGATCACCTCTCTGTCTGTGACTACAGCAGTTCCTTTCCAAGGAACCAGTGATAGATAGACATGAACCTGCCATGATAAGGAAAAGACTTCACAGAATAGTAGATAAAATTTTGGACATAATTTCTGATGAAAATGGAAGCAGTCACAGAAACTCAGTGAGATTATATTGCCTTCCACATTTCCCAGTTCATTAACTGAAACAAAAAACAGCTGACTGCTGGCTTCAGAAAAGTAATAGGCAATGAAAAAATGACTCCTGAATATTACTACCTGAGTGGTTCAAGTATACAGAAGCACATCTTGTAAAAGTCTACACAGTAAGTGACACAGGTAGATATTATAATCTTCTGCACAACCCCTGTGGTATTTGTATTTTTATCTTCCTATTTCTGAACATCAGGTTCAAATGAGCCCAGAGCTACAGAATAACAGCTGAAATGAAGCTTCCAATTTTTTATCCATATTGCTAAAAACATTATTGTAATATATCTCTAAAATGTTAAGAAATAGCATCTGCATCTCTTCTTATACTGCCTGAAACAATGATATACAAATTACTTAGCAGGGTCTGTGCTTGCTACCATGACACTAATAATTAACACAAGTATCAGTGAAACTGAGACTTGCTGCAGTAGATTTAGTTCTGAGGTTAAAACCATTCATTCACCTAAATTCATTTAAAAGAAGAATCAGATTAGACTGAAAGATCTGAGAGTTTTAAATATATTTGAAGTTTTAATGCTTTATTTATAAAACATGCAAGCAGGAATATGGTGTGTGGTTTCATGTTCCATTAAAATACTTTGCATGTATCCATTTGTGCTTATTAAAAAACCCACACACTTTAATCTGACCATCACAGAGACATAGGTGGGATGTCTTTAGTTTCCAGGTCACATCTAATTATTTTAATGAATTGGTACTACAAAGCTACAACAACCTCCTAAAACCACACCAACCTTCATGAGAAATTAAAAGTTGAGCTTGACTTATTCTGCTTATCACTACTGATTTTACCAGTCACTCTATGTATTGCTTCATAATCCCTCTTTCCTTTAATATCTTTAGGTTTGGCTGCAAAATGTGGGCAAAGTCATTTAAAAACAGGAGATGCCAAATGAATGCCTACAGGTAAAATGTCTTATAGCATTTATTTTAAAAGCAGTGAGGTTTAATGGAACATTACTGAAGCTTTTAATCTTTTTTCAAGATATTTCACACAGGCCTTTTCTCCTGGGAGCCCTGTCTGCAGGGATCCTAGAGCTAAACTGCAGTCAAGCAGCTATTTGAGCAAGGGCTGAAGTAGTTCATGCTTAAATTAAATTGCAGAAACCTCACAGCAGAAAACTACAGTGACAAAAAAAAAAAAAAAAAAAAAAAAACCCTTTACATAAAACCTTTGTCTTTAATCTCCTTCAGATTAGAGGCTAAATTACAATGCCTTGCAGCAGGGCCAAACTCTACTTCTACTGGAGTTAAAATGGCTTCAGAGGGACCCAAATTTTGTCAGCAGCATCTGCCCATACACTGGGATAATGCTCTTTACCTCACAATCTCTATGATATAAAGAATTTTTTCCTCATAAGCAGAATTTATTAGCTCTCATCCACTGATTCAGTAAGTATAGTTTCATTACTTTGGAATCAGAAATGAATCACATTCACAGAAAGTGACCCCATGAAAGACACTGTTTGCAGGAGCTTAATTAAACATACCCAAGATCTGCTATGTATTTGAACTACGGGTACATAAATTGAGCAAAATTGCCTCCTTTCTGTACTTTCCAGCTCTTGGGAGCACAGCACTTTTGTTGTCAAATTAAGCTGTGCCTATGTTAGTTCTTCCCTCCAAAAGGTTTCTGTCACACTGTCTCTTCTATTGCAGAAGAGTTTCTAAATCCAGAGTTTCCAGTTAATTCAGTATGTCTGTGAGATAGTTAATTCAGCAACACTTAGTTTTCTTTCAACAAGTACATACTTTGAAAGGGAGTTGTAGGACAAATGATCATGTCCAGAGTATTCTATTTTTAAATAAGTGAGGTATTCCTAATTGTTCGAGAATTTTTTTTAAAATACTGTTTTAAAAAAAATACTACAACGTATGTTCCTTCAGGAAGTGCATTCTGGCAGAATTTGTATGCCAAAAACTCAGTATTCTTTAAGTGGTTTCAAACAAAAGTCATTTTTCCTGAGATACAAGTGACTAGGTTAATCATCCGTAGTCAACATATACCTAGAATACTTAATAAGCTTAATTAAAAGTACTTTTTAGTAACTATATTTTAATCACTAGCTCACTCCAAATGCAATTTGCTACAAAGCCAGCAAATACAATGTAATTCTGCTGTGAATTAATACGTTATAGTATTCACAAATATAATTTAGATTTGAAAACTACAATATAGTTCAAACACGATAGGGAGTTACCTAAACTTTGAAACTCAAAAACTGTATTTTTGCATCTTCAATTTTGCTCTAATCTGTAGTCCCACACAAAGGACTTCATAATTTCAAAATGCACTTTATGATTAGAATACTGCAAATTACAGGCCTTCTATGGTAAAAAGTCACTTCCAACTGCCCTTGTAATTCTTTATATCAGATGCTTATCAATCTTACATTTTGTTCTGTGTGAGGAAAGTACGAAAGTATGAAATTGTTATTCAAAATCCCAAAGCAATTAATAAACCAATGAAGAGCTTCTTATGCTCATGAGGGTGTGTATGTATGCATATGTGTGTAAGTACATATTCATCTACATAAGACGTTCTTTTAAGTTAGCAAAATACTTGAGCTTTCATTGGAAAGTGAGTAAGAAGTTATGACCATAAGTTCTCAGGGTGTTGAAGATACAAAGCCTGCTCAGTGCCAGAGGTGTTGGGATGCCTCACTCGGATGTAACCCACCACCTTCCTCAGGGTGCTGCTTTCAAGAGATCTGGAGGATGTCAACATCCCTGCAGCCACACCAGAGCCACTTTGGACCTACTGACTCCCCTAAGGTTACTAATATGAGCATGCAGCAGTGATACCAGTTATGCAGCTTCCAAAGCTAATGCAATCTCAATGGTGGCTAAGTTGAAGCACAGGACAAGTAAACACATTAGAGTAATGTAGACTAATCTAAACCAAGGAGTCCACTCTAGTCTCTGCATGAATATGTGTACTTTAAGTCACTACTCAGGTGCTATCTAGATAGCAGACAGAGATAACCTTCTTTTTAAAGTTTGAATTCATCCAGAGACCAATTTAATATAAGCTTTATGTATTACTCCCACAAGCATTAATTCTTTGAATACATTATTCCTTATTTCAATTTTGCTTATCCAGTAAACAAAAGTCACTAAAAATAATTATTAACTAAAGGAATAGAGCATTCTTCATCCAAAAGAATTTTTACTTTCATACAAAGAGAATTTAATTAAATCAGATTCTAATCCAATTAATTAGTGTTCAAACTGTACTCAGACAGCCCTAAAATGTATTTAGTCCATCATCTGAATATCCTTTAAAAAGCATATTATAAATTTTTTCATTTTGCATGTCTTCTAACAGTAATAATTATAAAAATAGAGTGCATTTTTCTAACAGCTATTAATATTTTTCAGGAAAAGTGAGAATGATTATTCCCATTTTACAGGTGGCAAAAGTTATTTTCCATTTCATTAATGATGCCCTCTTTCTTTGCACTTCATTAAGTCAGTCACAACAGCATAAAGTGGTTATAAAATAGTGCCACAATAGTATTTGTTGCATGCACATGTCAATGGTTTACAGGCTGGTTTGGCCCAATTCCATGACAATTGAGGTGGGGGACCCACAGACCCACTTCCCAGGGAAGGGGAAGGGGAAGAAGAAAAGGGAAAAAGGGAGGTAGGCCTAGAAACAAAACAGCAGCAATGATCTACGGAGGAAAGCGGATTTACTAAATAAGGTATAGGAATGTAAAATAACACAATATAATACAATATAATTGGAATTGAAGCTAATAAATAAAACGAGTAAGAGAGTGTCTGATAAACGGAAGGCCTCACGCTAAACACTGAAGGTGAGACAGCTAGTGAGCACTCGCTGCCGAGTCGATCAGAAAGGAAAGAGAATGTCTTGTGACAGTTTTTATCCTTATCTGTTTCTGTTTTTATCAAACAGCATTTATCTTCCCCTCTGAGCAGAAAAATGTAAAAATACAAAGCAATGCAAAGTTCCTTGGGGTCCATAGTTCTTATTCTCTTCTGAGACAGGTATACCCAGAACAATCGATGTTCCAAGGAGCTGGAGCATTAACTCTTTTACTCCCACTGCACTACATGATGTTATGATGTGGAATACAAATAACAAAAATCATAAAACCATGACAGCACATTTATTCACCATTTTGCTCTAGAATAACTTGCTTTAGTGCAGTCTCGAACAAGCTTTGAGAAAAATTCAGAGATTTATTAATGATATTCAAATCTACATGTGATTAAATACAACTCAAGTAAAAACCATCTACCATGTAAAGCCAAAGGGAGAAACTCTTAACAAAAGAAACTGCATGAATGGCATGGAATGGCATATAAGCTATTTAATTCACAAAATTTACGAATGTGAACAAAGGACAAAACCAACTTATTTTATTCTTTAAAATACTTCACATTTTAAAATTTACCTCTTGAATAATTTCCAACTCTAATTTGATGTAAACAATAGCTGATAAGACACAAGTGTAATGCTTAACTGTTTACCTCTTAATGAAAAGCTCAAATTCTGTCTTGGATTGAGTCCTTATATAGATATACATCAATTCCAGGAAACGTTATCTTCATATAATGCCTGAGTTACAAGATAAATAGGCTATTGACCAACTGATCTTTATGGTTATTTTCACTTTTTAAGCTGAAATTGCTGTTGTGGCCACCATAACCACAGCTAGTTTCTGTGTTATTTCTTTGAGTGGCAGCTGTAAAAATACCATAGTGACCTTGAAAACAGAACTGGTATGGGTGCAGTATCGTAGAGAAAAGACACAGAAGCACGGCGATAATTTTCAGTAGCACCTTGGAAATTTAGCTTTGTTTCCACGCTGTCAGTTACAGCTGAGGGTGTTTATTCAATTTCACTTCAAGCCTCTCTCATTCTGCTAGCCAATAAGATCTAGCAGAAGAACGTAGTGCAGAAAATGAGTGACTTCAGTTTCAGGGGGATCTATTAAACAGTATGCCCCAGCCTAGGCTTAGGATGGCAGCACAGACACCCCTGGAGCTCCAGAGTGTTACAACTGTTGACATACTGGCCTGGTAGTTTTGCTCAGCATGGAGTCCGCTTCTACTCCACTGGCCTTTTTGTATCACTTTTGCAATTACCTCAGTTACACTAGAAGCTATTTAAGAAATAAAAAAAGAAAAAAATACTTATAATTTTCTGCTTCATAACTACATTCTGTATTGTTTTATCACCTTTAAGCATATGCTGTCATGACTATAAAATGAAGTATTTGGGGCAAAGACTGCATTTACGATCTTTTCCAGACTAGATTTTGCACACCTTTATACAATATATACAAAATTCACAAAACATTTGCTATTGACATGAAATGCTGTTAGCATAACTGATTATCAGATGAACACCTACTTAAGGATATTTTTACCTAATAGTCTAGATTTAAGATATCATTCTTTCAACATGAGGGTAGTGTGTTTATTCTTAACAGGAAAAAAATTGGCAGTCAATCTATAAGATTTATTTTTATGTGTTCTAATGTCACAATATGTGAACCTATACTTAATCATATAATAACTTTTTTAGCCTTTATTTCCTATTCCAAATACTATGAAACTGTACACATGGAGACATTTCCAGTTTCTAAAACACTTTCCATTCTCAAGGATTTCTCAGTTCCTATCAGAAAGGATCACTCATTAGTCAACATTACAAAAACTCTGTAGTGGGAAAAGTAAGACTACTGAAGTTAAATCAAGGTCATGGAATGGCAAGAAACTCCTTTTTGCAAAATGAGTGGATTCTATAACATAGGAATGTAATACAAAGTGTTGGAAACTCATTGAAAACACCTACCTGTGCAAGTAAAAAAAAATCTGCTGTCTCTGAGAAACCAGTGTAAGTACAATTTCAGATATCTAGATCGATGGGCAACATTTTCCATCATAGTTAATAAAAAAATCTCATATGAGTACTGACAGTTTAAATTTAGCTGTTAGTGAATATTAACTTTCTGGAGCACTTCTCTGAATGCATTTGTAATCCATTATAATCTTAATTATAACATTAATATTTGTTCTGTAATTCTCTCTTAGAACTGTAATTTCATCATCTCTTAGAAGCTGGTATGATTAATGTTTTACAGAACTGAAATAATATGTGTATTTGACAGCATTTTATTACTCTTCTTCATCACTGGTGAAGATTTTAATGCTTCTCTAAGTAATATGAGGAAAGAGTTCCTATATTTCCACTCTGTATCTCATAAATGGAATTGAGAAATCTCACATACAGCTGCCATCTTCTCCAAAAGTAGAAATCTTCTCAGCAGGCTTGAGATACTGTCCTTTCCCTTAATCCATAAGTATCCCACTGTTCAAGTTAGTCATTCTGGAATCACACAGAGAAAATTCAGCCTCTAAGGTTCAGTCAGACATACTATGTATTAATACTACCTCTACAAGTAAGAAAAATTAGGCGTCAAAGAGAAATATTTTGGTAAGAATTTGGAAAGAAAAAAAAAATTTATAATGGGAGTAAGGTGAGTATGGGTTATCTCAGGATCAGTGAGAATAAAAATGGATCACAACAGATAAAATAAGAGGAAGTAATACACCAAAAAGAAGGAGAAAGAAGAAAAGATGTGAAAAAATGAGATTTAAAATAAGAAAAGATAATTTACAATAAGAAAACATTGGAAAATTACATGAAAAGAAGTGAAATCAACAGGAAAGAGGGGAAGGTTATTTTATGACATTCCATCTGTTCATATTCTCATTTTCTATTAGTCAAGCATAATAGCCAAAATTCAAGTTGTTGGAAAAAAAATTGCCTTCCAGTTTCAGTTAATTGAGGTGTTGTTTTTTTTAACACTTGATTAAGTTTTCATTTTAAATTGGAAGTCAGTAAAAATAAAAATGCATCAATAGTGACGAGGTATATATTCTGCTTTGAAAGAATTTCCTCTAGATCATTATCATTTTTATTCAATACAATCAGAAAATATTCAGCAAAAATATTTATTTTTCTAGCTAGTAAAGAAAGGTGCTATATATATAAGTTAATTATTAATTTTAGAATGTAGTGCTTATTATTAGTAAACAGTACTTAATCTCAGCATTCACCTCTCACCCCCATTTTCATTTGCAGACCAAACTAAATTAAGTATTTTCTTGCCTTCCACAAATTTTTCCACCAGATGTTACAAAATTGTCTTTTCACCCCTCTGATTCTGTTCAAGCATTGTGATTCAAAAGACGAGTTTGGATGTTTTTAGAATGTAGGAGTTGATATCTCTTTCCAAGTCATTTCATTTTCCTCCCAACTGCAACTATCTGGAGCACAAGGTGTAAGAAATTCTTAAGGTCTATTTATAGACTTGTTTATTATCTACAAGTCTTGAAACCTATCCACTTTTTTTTTTCTATTATTTTTTTCCAAGGTAGCCTAGTTCCTGTTTGTTTATTCATATAATCCTAATCTCATTTGAAATGTACTGAGCAAAATGTCTTAATAAAGACTAGTGATAATGGTGTCCACCAACTAATTTTATATCATATAAATAACGACTTTATATCAGACCTGTATTTACAACATTTATTGCCACTAAAAATTCTTTTTATCTTAATCTATAACAATGTTAGATTCTGCATTAATACTCCTCTACAGTGTTTAGTTGCATGAACCCTGTTATTTATGGTCTCTAATTTGGATATTTAAATAACTTTGGACATCTTACTACATTAAGTGTTTCACCATATTAATTATGATATTGGAATGTTACATGTTCACTATCTTCATTTGCAAAAGAATAACCAAGGCACAGAGACAATGGCTACACCATGTCAATTTGTGTTAGGAAATTGAACACATGTTCAACCTGCACTGCAGCTGTATAGACTAAAAGTGTTTAAACAGGCTTTGCACAAAAACTTTTAGGAATGGTCCTCTGCCAGTGCTCACTCCTAAAGTAACCCCAGGAGTAGTTTACAAAGATGCTAATTAGCACAGATCAAAAGCATAACAGAGAAGATTCCAACATGGCTGTGGATTAAAAGATGCAAAATCAGTGCCCTGACGCAGTCTGTGGCTACATTCTAATTTTGCTAGTACAGCTTTAGCTCAAAAGCCAAACAGAAAAGAGTATGTCTGGTCTTTACCATGAGCAGAAGGACAGAATTTTATCCAAGACTGCCAACAAAAGTAAGCTGACTTGAGAGAAGATATGAGGGAATACAGACTATCATTTCTTTTATGCAAAATTCTGTTTTTCCCCTGTGAGATGTATATTTTTAATTTCTCTGAGATAATTAATTGGCAGGAAGGGCATATCAAGATTTATCTCTGCTATAATTAGTGACACAAATTGTAAAATTTGTAAAAGTAAAAAAAAAAATTGTAAAAGGCAGGTAATGTTTGGTTTCTTTGGATACTTTTTTTCTGGTGTATTATTCAATGCTACTGCTGTCTTTGGCTAATTTATAACACAGACCAAAGATCATTTCTTCAGACAGAAGCATACAATACTTTGTAACTTGGAGAATTGAGTATGAGATGACTGACTTGTTCAAATTATTCCAGGATGACAATCATAAGCTACCATAAAATACATCTTCACTGATTTTAAAGAAATTGTGCAAAGGTCACTCAATAAGGACATCTCTCAAAAAAATATACTGAAACATCTGACTTAATATAATCAGAAGATGAATAGTCCTCAAAAGTAATTTTCTCGCAATACACATAAGCCAGGGAAAGTAAAGATATATGTATTTAAGAGGAAGTGATCCTGACATCATACAGATAATCAAGAAAGAGATTATTTTGAGAAAACAGCATGTAACACAATTAAGAGCCCTTGAGAAACAAGACATCAGGTCTCTGCTTGCCATTTGTGAATGAGTAAGACATGTTGCAGTCCTAATGAGTCTGATCCAGACAAGAGATTAAATAACTAGTTTTCTTACCTCAGGCTGGGAAAACTGTAAAGGCCAGAACATTTCAACATGTTTATGACATATTGGATTTGTGTTGTCGTAAAGAGATGAGAACCTGAGGCACTAAAAAAAAAGAGGTAAAAATAAGTTAGTTTTGCTACTTTCATTCAGTTGTCAACACTTAATGCTAAAGGTCTTTTTATAATTAAATTATTTTGCTACCTTTAGCACTGGCTTAGCAATTCCCTTACCTTAAAATATCCACCAAGAAAAAAATTTAAAAAGGTAAATAGGTTATTGAGGTAGAGTCTGTTGATATTTATGTATTATTAACATTCATAAGAGCAGAGATTTAGGAAAGGTTGTGAGCATGTAATTTCACTTGGAGAGGGCCTTCGCTACTCTCCAGGAAGTGGAGTAAGTGGAATTTTATCTATATGTAGAACTGTGACCTTTGAGCAGGGGATTTGCTTAGGTGGAAATGAACTTAGCAGAAACATTCTGTAATTACAATAAGTAGATTCTGAGAATAATAGCTTGGACTTTAAAATGTACTTTTATTCCAGAGGCAAAATTAGTTGCTTACTTTTCATGCTTCACCTGGTTATTTTTCAATACCATTGTATGTGCCACATTAAGATTAGAACCAGGCTTTCCTGTTGCAATTAACATGAACAACAAAAGTGAAAATAAACAGAAAATCTGGGGATTGCATGCATGCTTACAGCATATTTTAATTCATTTTCACCAAACTAAAAGAATCTTGAATTCAATCACAAGGAAAGAAACTTGTCTAAAAAGACACAATGTTCAGAACTCAAATGTAATCAGTTTATGGCAGCACATTAAAAATGAAGTATGAAAATATTATAGCACAACAGAATATTAGCAATTCAGTCAATTTTGATCCTATTATTCTATGATATGCATTGCTTTAACATTTTTTTTCTGCTCGATAAACCATTTAACCATCTAAACACTAATTATCCGACCTTCATCTCCTATGATCTAGTGACCTGTCCAGTGGATGAGGGAAAGGCTGCTGATGTAGTATACCTACACTTCAGCAAAGCCTTTGACGCTGTCTCCCACGGTATTCTCCTGCAGAAGCTGGTAGCCCATGGCTTGGACAGGTACCACTCTGCTGGGTATGGAACTGGCTGGAGGGCTGGGCTCAGAGTGTGGTGGTGAATGGAGTTAAATCCAGCTCGCAACCAGTCACAAGTGGTGTTCCCCAGGGGTCAGTACTGGGGGCTGTATTCTTCAGTGCCTTTACTGATGGCCTTGATGAGGGCATTGAGTACACCCTCAGTAAGTTTGCAGATGACACCAAGTTGGCTGGAAGTGTCAATCTGCCTGAGGGTAGGAAGGCCCTCCAGAGGGATCCGGATAGGCTGGATCTCTGGGCCGAAGCCAATGGGATGAGGTTCAGCAAGACTAAATGCTGGGTCGTGCATTTTGGCCACAACAGCCCCAGGCCACACTACAGGCCTGGGGCAGAGTGGCTGGAAGACTGTGCAGAGGAAGGTCCGTGCTTGGCTGAACATGAGCAAGCATTGTGCCCAGGTGGCAGAGAAGGCCAATGACATCCTGGCTTGTAGCAGAAATAGCAGGGAAGTAATTACCCTCTCTACTCAGCACTGGCGAGGCTGCACCTCAAGCACTGTGTTCAGTTTTAGGCCCCTCACTGCAAGAAAGACATCAAGGCTCTGGAGTACGTCCAGGGAAGGGCAACAAAGCTGGTGAGGGGTCTGGAGTACAGGTCTTATGAGGAACAGCTGAGGGAGCTGGGACTGTTCAGTCTGGAGAAGAGGAGGCTCAGGGGAAAACTTGTTGCTCTCTATGACTACCTGAGGGAAGTTATAGTGAGCTGGCAGTTGGCCTCTTCTCTCAGGTAATTAGCAATATGAGGAGAGGGAACGGTCTCAAGTTGTGCCAGAGGAAATTCAGACTGGATGTTAGGAAATACTGCTTTTCAAAAAGAGTGGTCAGGCACTAGAATGAACTGGGCAGGGAGGTGTTGGAGTCACCAACCCTGGAGGCATTCAAGGAACATTTAGATGTTGTGTCGAGGAACAAGATTTAGAAAGAACTATCGGTGAAAGGTCAACAGGTGGACTAGATGGTCTCGTAGGTCTTTTCCAACCTTTGTGATTCTATGATTCATGAAGAAGTAAAGAGGAATTTTGTAAGGCAAAATTCTGCAGTTACCATACTCACTGCTTCATACAGCTTTTTCAAGCTTAACCTAAACACCCTTTTCTTCTAATCTTTTATTTTAGTTAATTCTAATCATAACAGGAGCACTCATTTACAGGACAGTTAACAAAAAATTTAGCTTTGAAATTCCAGTGTAGCCCCTGAAATGAGGCCTCATCTTTTAAGAACTAAGTGAAAGTTTACTAACTGCAGAGCAACTCTTTGAGCAAGATTTGTGTACTCCCATATTCTCAATAACCTCTGAGGCTTGGGCAATGCACTATAACTTGCAGTCAAGCATGCTGTCTAGCATTACTGGTAATCCACTTGGGGTTCACTAAATCATATTTTATTTAGCTGAAAAGGGTATAACAACTGAACAAATTCCAGTTCATAGAACATCAAGGAAGCCACAGGAGATGAAAACATTTCTTCAGGTTTTAGAGCTTTCTGTGTTTCAGTTTTATAGCCCATGCTAGAGAGTTTCCCACTGCTAAGTCTGAATTAGACAGCCCTTGATTTGCAGCCTGATCAACTGTAGGTTTGCAATGTGACTTTGGGCAAGATTCTTTGAACCAGGCTGATCACAATCAACTTCAGGCTTCTTTCTCCACAAGCAGTGCCCACCTTGTGTAGCTTCTGACTTCAATCTGTATATGTTTCCCTGACCTTCAGCCATATCAGTAACAGCAGTCCAGAGAGCAGTATGAATACTAAAACAACTTAGGAATTCACCTCTTCTGCTTGAATCCTCCACCTGACAAAAGCTGAGAGTAGAAATGCTGTATTTCAAAATGCACATTCTGAAAACAAAAATGTAAGTAACTTAGAGATTACAAGTTGCAGTAATTATAGCAATAACACAGCAGTGATAAAACTCACAAAACCCACCTTTTGTTACATTTTCATAGATACATTTCTTGATCGCTGACTCAACAATAAAGATTTGTCCTGTTCCTAAATGTGTTTGTCAAAGATTAAATAGAAGTTGTCAAAAATATAAATCACACAAAGAGTATTTACTTTGAAAAGGTATCTTTTCATGTGTGTTATTTGCTATGAATATTTAGTTTCATTATGGCTGGTTTCCACTAAAGTGTTTCTAATATGCTATTAAAGAGCATGCAATAAGAATGTCATGATCATTTAATTTGTAGAGTAGAATAAAAAAAATAATGTATAAGAAGTTTCATATTTGCAGCTGAAATTCCTAGCTATAGTATGTTTTTGCACTTGGTTAAACAGAAAATGTAGAAATTGAGTAATCAAAAAATGTATTCTTATGCATATACACCAGGAGCAGAGAAAGATTACTTTTGAAATTTCCTGACTTCAAGCATACAACACAGCAGCACAGCTGAACAGTAAGCATAAGGTCTTTTGCATTTAATGGAGTATTTATAATTCAAGTCAGCGGTAGCATCTTCCTGATTGTCTTATTGCCAGATGTCATCAGATGTTAAGTTAAAGACAGAGTGAAGTGTAACAGAAATGCTGCTGTAGTAAGATGAAACGTAAAATGTCCTTTGCAATGAGTTAATAAGTCAACAGCCAACCATAAAGAACCTGCTTATAAAGTGCTCTATCCAGGCCTGTCTCACCAGAGTAAGGAACACAGGAGTCTTTCCAAAAACACTTATTATTAAGGAGAGACAGAGAGACAAGTTTTTGTGAATCCCTTCAGAGTGGTTCATAATACTTGAAGTGCTGGACAAAGCATCCCACCTGTCAGGGAGTCAAGAAACTAGTGTGAATGCAGCTGTCAAGAGTAATAATTTTAAATGCACATTTCTAAACAAGCTTATAATAGCCTCATGTTCAAATAAATGCACTTTTTGGTAATGACTTTTTAATATCTTGAAAAGTAAGTGCAAATCTGAATCAAAAGAATTAGCTGAAACTGAAGGCAAAGCAAACTCTTGAGATATTAGGTAAAACATGTTGTAAAGTGTTGGGACATGAATTTTAAAATAACATTTAGAAATTACTGATTCTACTAATACAAATCACTTGGGTCAAAAGCGACTGTTTTAAGAACCAAAAGAATAGAAGAGGATCTGCTTTTCAGAACATACAGTTGGAACTTCCAGATCACAATTCAGTTTAGTCTCTATTTTGTTTTTTAAAACCAAATATTACACCTGAATGCTTTATTTTGAGACTAGCAGCTTAGTAGCCATAGCACTGTCCAGATATTAGTACATGCTTCTCTATGGATAATTTAAAATTGAACCTGAAAATTTAAAGGCATTTCCTAGTGATAGAACATTAATTTTATCCTCCTCATTGCATTTTTTTCAGTTACCCCAGTAGTTTCTCACCTTTTCTGAGTGCAAGCCTAATGTTACTGACATTACATTTTCCCCAACATACACCTGCTTGCTAAAGGCACCTGGTTAATTATTTAATTGACGTAAGTTTCATTATATCTAAAATGAAATAACACCTCTGCTGACTACTGCCATGTTATATCCACCATTGTCGGTGAGAACAGGGAGGTACTGCAAATATTTCCATTCTCCAGTAAGAAGTCCCCTCAGTACTACAGCTGTTTTGTCACTCTTCAGTCTTCCATGAAACGTATCATAAATCCTATTGGCAGCATTAAAAATATGAGAAATATTTTATGATGTTTTGTATGTTTGCATAAATATATATACTTGCATAGACTTACCCCAAATTTGAAGCCCAGTAAAATTAATTGTAGTTTATGTTAGGGTCTTTTTTCAATTTCTTCATAACCAGAGCTCATGAGATCAGAATGACAAATTAATTAGGCTTAGGTGAAATACCACGTTTTTTTCCTCTAACCCCTTATTTAAAATACACAGATAGATACATATACATGTGTCTAGACAATTTTACCTTAAAATTTACAAGAAAAAATCCATGTTTTATACCAAGAGAAGGCCTGTTTTACCAGGGAGTATGAAAATTAAAAATTAAAACTGTCATGAAAATCAAAATTTTGTGTTCATTCAAATTCTCATTTTCTTGCAGCTTCATATGAATCAAACACAACAGGAGGCCATATGAAAATTTTTCAGTCCTAAAGACTGTGATTCTTTTCTAGCAAACATTTTCCTGGCAGTTCTTTTTATACAAATACAAAAGATGTAGCGATTCCATATCTTCAAGCAAAAACTGTTTTTTGCATTAGAAGCTGATATATTTACTCCTTCCTAATTCCCCTCCAAAAGGAAGGCCATTTGTCGAGGGAGATTCACAATAAGACAACTTCTAGCTTTTCTTTTCTCCAGAAATTTCCAGATAATTTTTTGTTTCTGCTTGGTTGAATATGATTTTATTTAAACATGAACATTGTACACATCATTTTCTTACAACCTACGTAGATTACAGGTAGAGAAACAGGTCTCTGACAAATCACCAGTGAGAAATACTGTGGTATGAAGTTCAATAGGTAGCACTGCCATTTAGTACATCTTCAAACTGAACATAGGCCAAGAAAAAAAAGGAATCAAAATGAATACCATTTGTAGAACCAACAGGAAAAAAGAAATTGAAAATTAAGTAAACAAATAATATCTTAGTCTGCATTTTATCAATACATCTCACTACATGGAAAGTGACACAGCTATTTATAGCAAGCAGTCCTTTCCTGTTTTCCTCTGGGTTTTAAATACGATAGTTATAGCGCATAATCAAGTGTTGAACCCTTCCAAAGCATGAGTCTAGACCTCAGAAACAAAGTACTCTGCTGCCTTAAGGTTAATCTCAAAATTCGACTTAACTCAGAGTACCTTTTCAGGCCTTTTCCGTAATAGTGGGATTAGAATCAAAACTTTCTTACCAGGATCTCATTAAGTCTTCAGACCACTCCTACACTTATCTGCTATTCCATTATGTTTTCCTGGAGCACTAGTACCCAAGGAACACCTACAAAAATTGAGAGGAAGCACCATCTCCCTAGATATGCCTTGGCACCTTCCTCCTGCTGCAGTGTGCGTAAGAGAGCCCTCTCCAGCTGTAACCAATTCCCCAGTCATTTAAGGAACACAGATAAAATAGAAATTGAGATAAGGGAAAATACATTTCAAGCTCTGAACTATACTCCTAAACATACCTTAGGGATGCTTGGATATGTCCTTTCCCTTCTACCAAACACTTCAGGTTTAGAAGGATTCAGGGAAGGAATATTAAAAGAAGAAAAGGCTCGAATAGATGTTTCAATATTGATCTCTCCCTAACATCCCACCACTGAAAAGAGGATGCCTGTGGAATGCTGCACGGTTATGTTTCAGTGCACACTATTTTCTCTGAAATGGTAATTCACTGTCAGCTACTGTAAGAGGGAAAAGAGGGCACAAAGAAAATGCTCGGTGTTTCTCCCTTTTCACCAGCTTCCCTGAGATCCAACCAAACCATAAAGGGCCTGGAGTCTCAGATATGTGCCACTTAGAGACAGGTGAAATAAGTCTCCCACTGAAAAAAATTATCAAATCAAACTGTAAACACTCATGGTGCAAAGAACTGCAATTTAATTTTTTTTTTTAATGCTTATGGAATGACATCCATATCATTCTCAGCCATAAGGACCCTCTGCTTTACTCACTTGGAAACATTAGTGAGATAAGGGTTTTTTTGTTTTGTTTTATTTGTGGTTTTGTGTGTGTGTGTGCGTGTGTGTGAAAAGCCAGAAAATTCTTGGCAATTACAGTAAAAGTGGATAAATTTATTTCAAGTGCACAATGTAAATACATGATTTAATTTATGATGTGTTATTTCAGACTTAGCATAGTTTGTCTTAATGTATGCTCCATTTATATTTAAGCAATTGGTAGGGAGAAAACACAAGCTTTTTTTCAACATCAATTAGTTACATTCCTTGAAAAGCAAATTCTAGCAATACCCAACCTAGATTTTGTCAGCCCTCTTAAAGATCAGTACAGTATTTTTTTTTTTAAATCACAATATTTACTATGTATGCCGCCAAACTGTCCTTCCCATTGTTCAGTACCTCCAATAATGCCTCCCTTAAGGAGAAAAGAGTTGGGCTCTGCTCATTCCTGAAAGATGAATGAGTAGGGTCAGACCTGATGCTTTGTACTCCAGTCTAAGAGTCTTCCCTGATAAAGCCACATCCCTCTGCTGAATCAGGTGGACAATCCCATCTGGTACGAGCCTGCAGGATATTTCTCTGGACAAAATGTTTCAAATGCAGATTTCAAAGCTTTTTACAAAGGATTATCATTATCTTCATTTTACACACAGGAAACAAAAACAATTGGGAAAGAGATGCTTTCGAAGGATGATAACAGGAGAAGAAGCATTTCCTGTTTAGTTATCATCTAGTACAGTGTCTGTTAGGCTAGAAATTTGAAAACTGCCTCTCTTTTGTGTGTGTGTGTGTGTGTGTGAAAACACACACAAATTAATGCATCTTTTTAGCAAAAAGGCAGTTTCCAGCACATAGCAGTCCTGCAGACAGATGGAAGTGTACAGCATCTTATATTCAGATCAAAGATGGTGGACCTAATCTCCAGTGGGGGCAGTAGATACACTGCCTTTAGTGAATTTACTCTCATTTATACCGAGGGATTCAACTGGTGGATGTCTACCACTGACAGTTTACCATCTACTGATGGCTGTAAGTTTCTATAAGAAAAGGAAAGAATCTCCCCATTCCAAAGTGAAAGTAGAAAATCATCCTTATGTATATCCAGAGTCAACCTTAACTTCACCCAGATTGCATAAAATTTGTAAAAATAATAATAATAACAATAAATCTGTGAAAAAAAATAAAAAAACCTCAACGAAATATAACCAGTTCTTAGGATAACTACAGACTTAACCTGAGCGAGAAAGCTAACAGTGAATATGACTTTCTCTTGAAAAAATCTTGACAACAGAAGGCTTTTTGTGCTGGCAAGGTAATGTTTTAGGTGACCTCACAAGTCCTTTCCACACCCAGCATCTCTGCTTTTGTGAACTTCCAAGATAATCACTACTTCAAATAGGCCACAGGAGCCAAAAGGAAGTGGAGTATTATCTTAGGTAACTTTTTGTGGCTTTCTTTTTAGGGGGAGGGGATAGAATAAGCAAGGTGTCTAATTCCTCACTAATGTTTCTATTTTTTCATCAATTTAATTTTTTATACATAGAGAACACTTTTAAAGTCTTAAACAATGTTAAGCCAAACTTAATATGTGATGTTTTTCACTGCACATCTTTTTTCAGCACTGAAGTATGTGAATAATAGTGCTTTGGGTTCCACTCTCTTCATTGTCACTGTTCAGCCTGCAAAATGTAAGCAGAGCTTCCATAATGAAGTGATAGAATGACACTCCTGCCCCTATGCTAATACTATGGCAATAGACAAACAGTGTTTATTGCTAGTAGTTTTAGGCTTTTACTCAAACTTTGGAAGCACTTTTTAGTTCTTCCTTCTTATGCAAACATATTTTAGTGATTTTTGGCTGGCTTCATGCTGGCTGCCTCAGTGAGGTGCAAATTAAACAGCCGTTCTGTGGGCCAGGAAGATCTCCTGCTCCACCAAGAAATAAATCACCCGGTGATGACAGATTGCATTTCCACTGCCACCATTTCCTTCAGCCATGGCAGGGCACGGTACTTTTGTATTCAGTCCAGGGAGCTCAGTCATACAGTCATGGTCTCCCAGTACTGAATCATTCAGGTTCACGAAAGCTTAAAGCAGAGGTGTGATTAGTCCCTCTACTTAGCATGTCTGACAGAAGCAGTAAAACCAACAATAACTTTTACAAATACTTGGGCTATGCTTTAACTGACATACAGTTCAAATCAAGATAGATGTTTATTTAACATACTGGCATCTTAAGTAATTACTTGAACCTCCCAATTGCCCATACTTACATTGATCCCACTTAAACGATTTTCTTAAGTGAAATGTAAACTATCCTATAATTACAATTGTCAGGGTTTATCACAAGAACCAGCATAGATGGAAGAGCCTTGGGAAAAAAATGATCCTACTGTAAGGCAGTCAAATTTACTAGCAGGCCAGTGTGGACTTGTGATTCAGCTTCAGTTCTGCAGCTAATATTCCATTAATATTAATTTCTCTTTTGGAAACTTTCCCGTTTTATTTTCACTAAAGCCAGTAAAGTTAAATATTGAGCATTTAACACATATAAAGCAAATTTTTGTTTTAAATGTTAACTGTAATGAACTGATACTTCTGGGATAATCTTTGAACTAAAAAATAATATTTAAACTAGCGAAGACACTGAATAAAAAACCAACATTCTTTCATTGTCTTTGTTCTTCTGGATCTTAAGGAAAAAATTGTTTGTACATAAACAGCCCCAAAGGAATAAATGCTAAAACAACACTTTCAACAGAAAAATGTAATCACAGAGACTTAGGAAATTTCATACATTTAGAAAGTGCCTGTCATCCCAGTCAGAATATCTTCTATATCACATCTGATCAGTTTGCCCAGACTGCCCTAAAAGTGTACTGGAGATGAAGATTTGCACCATTTCCTGGGCAAATCATGTAAGTATTTCACAGTCCTTAGCAAGTCCTTTCTATCATATCATCTAATTGATTGAGATTCATCTTGGTTCACCCACCAAAGATACAGAGCAGAGAAAAATGTTTTCTATGCAGCAGCCCGTATGTACAGAAGATGATTACTACATCAATTTACATTCTCTTTTTCCAGTGGAAACACACAGCATTCACAATTCCCCTACAAAGTTTTTGAAAGTTTGAACTCATTACCAGCTTTTGGACTCTTTCAGACATTATTCTCTTGAAATAAAAGAGCAGGCACAGCACAGGACTCTGCTAGATAAGTAGGTTAAATAATACTAAGATTTAAAATTTAGTTAACAGGACTGATTGCACTTAAAATATTTTGTGTTTATTCATCACAGCATTGCTCCTGACATTTTCTATGGATTTAGTTAATAAACAGTCAAAAATATTGCAGGGAAATGTCAGGGTAACACCTGAAAATGCACCATTGTTTCAGTATGTGCAAGCTGTGAGCTAATGTGAAGAAGTGTTCAGACTGAAAATTGCAAGATATGCCTAGCAAAGCTTGATCTATCTGAACATAGATGGGCAATTATGGGATAACAAAATGAATTTTATTAAGGCACAAGAATAGTAAAATGAGTTGGTTAAACTCAAGATGCAAAGATGAAACCCAGTTTTGTAGGGTTTGAACAGGAACTGGATGTATTCACAACATGGCTGGTAATTCCCTAGAAATGTATTTTCATTTTTATGTGGCTAGAAAGCTTGAAAAACAACCCATTAAAAGTAAAGATCCTAAAACTGAGGAAATAATCAATGAATTAGTATGAATGTCTTTGTAACGAAAAGATAATCGTAATTTAAGAAGTACGTCTATGGAACTGGATAGTTTACCAAGACTTATTTTTCCACAGTAAAGTCCTTAAATGACACACACCTGTTGGTCATTTCCTATTTCTTCTGTTTTGCTGAAATAAATATTTGCCAACTTGGCTTCATTTTGGAAAAGCATAAGTAACTTATATCATGAAAAGAAGTCACAGGAAAGTTATTTCTACCAACCTGAGTCAGATTCCTCCATCCCACAACCACAGCAAGCAGTCTGAAAACTAAACCATGCAAACAGGTACACGTTAAGTTCCAATAAATGACTTAATAAATCTAAATTACAAATAAAGCATAAATTGTGTTTTGAGATAACACATTCTGAGATGTTCGTAAGACTCTGCATTGAAGAGTGACAGCTTTAAGCTAGTTGCAGCCTCTCAAGAATGCAACACATTGCATACACTCAAAAGTAACTGCAGCTATACCCTTGCTGAGAGTTTGGAGATTTTTCACGAACCTTTTATTCCTTATTTCAGTTTCCTTTCTCTCTCACTTTGGGAAACCCTGCAATACAGTCACACTCACTGCCTACTAATTCAAGAGCAGTATCCCTACTTTCAATTTCAAATCTTACCCAGTGTACATTGCAGATTCGAAAGTGTTCCCTTCTGGAAGTATTTTCAGGCAGGTGTTAAAATAAGCTCTGTTTTTCAGCAGCTGCTAACAGGCTTCCACTCTGCCATTTGCAACCTATTTACCTCTTTATATAGCAATCACCAAAGTTAGAGTTAAGCTTTTATCTGGACTTCAGAAACCTGAGAGAGCTGCACAACTACATGGGATAGTGAAGAACTCAGAGAGCCCTCTTTTCAGAGCTTGCTGACAAATTGACTTCAAAGCTGACTTCAGGCTGAATGCAGGTCTGAGAGACCTGATCCAGCTGTAGATGTCCCTGTTTACTGCAGGGGAGTTGGACTAGGTGGCCTTTAAAGGTCTCTTCCAATCCTAACAGTTCTATGATTCTAGATGTTGAGTGAGTCCTCCTTTTTTCTTGAAATTTGCAACTCCAGATTTGAGTATTATGCCAGTTTCATCTATTAAGAGCAAAAGATTTTATTTAGCCAGAGAAAGATCACCAAGTTCATAGACATCTATTGGTACTGGTAATTTGGGGTTGATCCTTAGTGGAAATATCAGAAAAAAGGTGTAAGAGTGAACTGGGGTTTGTAAGGGTAGCATGAAGTGTTAGAAACCATATTTATGAGTTCATTACAGCTGATTTCCTTCAAAGCAGGGAGGGTGGGAAGAGTGAAAAGCCTCTGTAATTGCCAGCTACAAATGTTTACATTATCCAGGGAATTGCAAATTCCTTGTAATTGCTTATAGCAGTTCAGCTGCTTGAGGTAGAGGAGTAAAACAGAGGGAGTAAGATCACTGGTTACAGTCTCCTCAAAGGAACACAGTATAAGGATGCAGGGCAAGCACAGGTCATGAGAGGGAAAGTTTTAATTAAATACAAGAAAAAAAATTGTCAGAATGAGTAATGTTCAACTTTGAAGTAGACTGTCCAGAGGGATGGTCATTGCACTTGGTGGCCCACAAAACTCTCCTCAGTATGGTCACAGGGAGCCTGGACTAATTGCACGTACAGACCTATTTTGAGTATGGCATTGGACCAAATGGCCCAAGTGCCTTCCAGGCTGCATTATCCTACTATGAAACCTAGAGATCTGCAGAGCCATTTGCATAAAAACGGCGATTTTTAGAGGAGGCCACGAGATCGGTAATGTATCAGAACTAAATGACTGAGTTTAAAAGACACTAAGAAATATTCATATCTCTTACAGTATTTATAAAATGGGGGTTTCTAAAATATTGATTTATAAACAAATTGGATTTCTGAAGGGTAAAAAAGTAAGCAACTAGTTCAAACACAGATTATCTCTGGTTTCTCTGGAACATAGAGTACGAGCAGAATTCCCAGGTGGTTAAAGTAGCAAACACGGGGATGGAAGCAGTAATTACACATTAGCTCAGTTAAACTAATTAACATGGGACTACATCACAAGAATTGATGAAATAAATTGAAGTTATTAAATGATGGAGGAACTAGTAAACATGTAACCACTCTAAACCCACATTTGTGATCTTCAGTCTGGATCTGTAAATGCTACAGTAAAAATGAAGATATTTCAAAACAGATTAGATCTGTCCAACTTGTATACAGTCTATAATTTTATTCAATTCATCAGCAAAAAGTGAGTGCAAGCATCAACTGTGAACAGAAGGCAACCCCTAGGAAGCTCCTGGAAAACTGAAACAATGATAATTACTGGGGACAGAACATAGTTTAATGATATAGAAAGATAAATTAAGTCAATAAATTTGAGGCGTTAAATTGTTACCAAAAGGGAAATAACCTGGATGTTAAAATAAATGCTAAAAAGATCCTGCTTTAAACCTTTACTTGGTGCAAATTGTACAGCTCGAGCAAGGTAAAGGGAGATGACCATGGCTAGGTATGTCATGGTTAGGGATCCAGAGTTCAAGACGTTTATTTTGGAAGGAAGTAAGGTACAGTTCAAGTGCACACTTCTGACTCATGTCCAGCTTTTTGTCCACTAGAACCTCAAAGTCCTTCCCTGCAAGGCTGCTCTCAAGGACTTCTTCTGCAGACTGTACACATATCTGGGATTGCCTTGACCCAAGTGTAACACCCTGCACTTGACCTGGTAAACCTAATTAGTCTCTGTGGGCTCAATTTTCAAGCTTTCCAGGTCCCTTTGAGTAGCATCCCTTCCTTCTGCCATATCAACAGATATCACTCAGGTTAATGACTTCAGTAAACTTGCTGAGGATGCACTCAATCTCACTGTCTAGATCACTGATAAAAAGTGATGAAGAAGCACTGGTCCCAAGATGGGCCCCTGGGGGCATTACTTGTCGGTGGCTTTGACCTGAACATTGATCCATTGACCGCAACACTGGCTTCAACCATTCAACAAATTCCTTATCCACTCTTCAAATGCATATATTTCTAATTAAGAGATAAGAATGTGTTGTGAAAGAATGTTAAAGATCTTGTGGAAGTCCAGGTAGATGATGACATCAGTTGCTATTCCTTTGTCTACTGAAACTGTCAGAATCCCTGGTGAAGCATCCTTTTCATAATGAAGATCGCTTTGCTTTTCAGACAGTTTTCACCATTCCAATAAATAACTTGTAACAAAAAAATTAATAATCAGAGAAAGAGTACAAGAGCTGAGACTTAAAAGTTTAGAAGAAATTATCAGAATTAGGCCAACACGACAGAGAATCTTCAGCTTTTTGCAGCAATAAACAAAGCAGTTTCTTTCAGAGTTTTTGAGAAAAATTTCTGAATCTGATCACAGATTTAGTGCTTGGTAGTGTAATTTATGGTTTAGCTATAACATGCCTTTTAAAAGATGTACTAATTTTCAAGTGTTGGGTAAAGGAGAATGCTTCTATTTTTTTAAATGGCACAACAGTCAGCTGTTCCTATGGCTTTAATATAGCAAATCTATATTTAAATAGGAACTGAAATTCAGCCTTTGAGGTGAGTCACAATGTGCTGGGCTTCTTTTTTCACCTGCAGTATTTGGTTCATTTAGCTCAGGCTGAAACGCGTTATCTGCAAGAAAAACTCATCCTGAGTGATTCTTCCATCTCACTATAATGTCTTTATATCCTGAGAAAACAGTTATTTTTCCTTGTGCATGACAAGTGCAAACAAAGCTGCTGCCTCATATAAAGGAAAGGCAATGCAGAAGAACAAACTTTGCCCTCACTGGATGTAGTGAGAATGCCTGCTGTGTCTCGGGGGTGGGAAAGAGCATCCCAGCTTACCTGTCTCCACCCTTTTGTCTAGAAAGACAACACCAGTATTTTCATTTTTCTCTTTCTGTGGCACTATTCCATGCTTGTTACTATGTTTCTTCTCAGAGCTTACTGTGATTTAAAATACTACTCGTATTTTCTGCCAAAGTCTAACGTGTTTACTTAAAGAAAAACATTTACATTTTTTCCAAGGGTAGATATCCTCCCACTCTTAGCACAACAATTTCAGTGATTTACTTTTCTACTTAGGTCTTTTTCCCGTTGTTACTGAGGTAAATATCAAGCAGCAATCTTGGCCTGCATACAGGAGATAATGCATGTTGACTCTTCAATGAATAAAGGATATATCCTTGGTGAGAAGCCATTTTCTGAATATTCATTTTCTCTGAAGGATTGGATTTTTTCTCTGCTGATTTCAGCAGCTTTTGTTTTCATCCACCAACCACTGTTATAATCTATTAAATGTGACATCCTGAAGTAAGAGTTTGACCACATCTAACAGAGTTCTGGCAACACTCAACTGACTGAAAGAAACTCAGGGAGATAATGTGATATGAAATAACATTTGAGATGTCAGCAAGTTAGGGCCTTAACGTGGCTTTATGCAATGGATAAAAAATAGCTCAAATATGTAAAAATAGGAAAAAATGATGAGTAGAAAGGAGGGAGAGCTTAACAGGTGATACTTAACGTAGTAAACAATATAGCAAACAGAACTGTAATTTTGTATCTGAAGTGGAGAAAAAGGTTGCTGGTCAGATCTTCTTAGTGATCATTTTAATGCAGAGTCCCAAAGGAAGAGTAGCTTCAACAAAGGCAAGTCTCACTGAGAAAATCTTATTGACACCTTGATACTTCCTCAGTTGAGGTGACAAGCTGTATGTTCCAGGGAGAATGGCAAACCATGAATGCTGAAATGTACTCAGATATGAGTTAACTATCCTAGAATCTCTGCCACTGAATGTCTTTGCCATACAACCCATGGATTTATAAGGCCTGCCCTAATTCACTTCCTGCTCAGATGCTGTGCTTATGCTGCTTATACCTATGGTTTTCAAGATTTTATTGTATCTCAAACATTATTTATGAGGCTTGCTTTGAAAGTGATATCTCCTATTTAATTATGTTGGTCCACAATATCAAAGAAGAGGTACTCCAACCTTCTATCATCTTTGTGTCTCTTATCTGGACCCAGTCCAAAATCTCCACTTCTGGAGTCCCCAGAGCTGGATGCAGTACTACAGATGGGGTCTCCCAGGAGGGGAGTACAGTGGGACAATCACTCCAACAAGCTGCTGACTACCCCTCACTGCTGGGTTTCAAGACTGAAAGTGCACGTTGCCAGCTCATGTCAAGATTTTCACCCACCGGTACACCCAAATCCTTCTTTGGAGGGCTGGTCTTAATATACTTCTCATCCAGCTTGTATTTACACTTGGGACTGTCCCAACCCAGGTGCAGCACTTTATCCTTGGCTTTGCTGAATTTCATGATGTTTACATGGACCTATCTCACAAGCCTGCCACGGTTCCTTCCCTCTGAAAGTAAGGACATATATTCACTACAGTCTTAACCCTGCAAATTTTCTTGCAGTATATAACACCAGTAGGCTTCTGTGCTCCATGGCGATCGCAATAAGAAACTATCTGGGCACTGGTGAAGTCAAATCTTCTTCAGAGAATGAGCCTAAAGCTCAGAATTTTGTGGCCGTTCTCTGGGGATTGCCACTGCAAATTACTGTCATCTAACATAAGGAAAAGTCTGGTAGAGCAAATTAAATTGAAACAGTGCAGGGAATTAGACCCATTAGTTACTAAAACACCGATTCTAACAGCAACAACAATTTAGTAGTACCACAAAAGAATGAATATTTATCTTGAAATTTTATCTTGATAGCTGTTTATAATCATAGTTATTTACAAAAAACAAACATCCAAGTGCAAATAGATGAGCACTTTGTTTCTTTAAACCCTCTTCAGAAACAATTTATGATTTTAATTTCTGCCTCAAATACTTAGAACATTCATTACATTATGGAAAGATACATAGGCTGGGAGGGCCGTGCTGTGCTATGTAGATTACAGTTCTATAGTATTTGTTTAAAACTAAGAGAAATGTCCCTGGCATAATGCCAGCCTATTTCACTACTGCCTACATTCATCACAATCTACAGAACTTCAAGGATAAAAAGGCTGAATTTGGGGTACATTTACCTGATTCTTTAATTATTGAGGAGAAAGCAGTCAGTAACTAGAGGCTGGTAACACTCCTATTGTTAAAGGCCTTTTTATCTCCCATGGTAATGAGATATTTTACTTTTTATGTAAGTACCTCTACATAATGCTAGAGTTTTTATATATGCCAAATTTTGTATTAATTTTAATTAAAAACAAGTAACTACAATACCAATGCAGTGTGACTATGCAAAAATGATAAATTAAGAAATGTTGATAATTAAATTTTACTTATGAATATATTTGGCAGTATTCATGTTTATAATTAACAATACTCAGAAATAAGAAGAACCAAATGAAAATCCAGACATATTAATGCATTGTGTTAGTCTTCTTATAAGATCATGAGTTCTCCTATGAAATTATTCATATAAAAGCTTGTAATTAAAATTACAGTATTTAATTTTTAAACATACAATCACAAAATTACAGGCTTTATTCCTGGTACCTTCTTACATCCTTTTTTGTTCTGGCTGATACAATACACATCTTGCAGAAAGTAACTGAATTTTTTCAGCAATGTGATTTGCAGCTTTCTGTTCTGTTGGTAATCTGGTAATTGAATAGTTTGTGCATGGCTAAGCTGTTGTGGCAGTTCATTACTTCTGTTTTTTGGGGAGGGAGTTGTGTTTTGTTTTTTAATGCTTTCTAATACGTAGAGATTCATGAAGTTTTACTGCAAAATTTAATTTAGATATTTTCATATCTGTTCTTGTATGAAAAGCGATATTATGATATTGTCAAAATACATCTCAAATTCTGAGATTACTTGGGTGATGTTTAAAGAGAGGTCCCAGCTTTCAGAATATCATACTATAAAGTTTAAGCATAATAAATTTTACTACACTGCTGTGAACCTGATTTTCAGAAATGCTATATCTCAAATTATACAAATTAAAAGCAAATAAACCTCTTTCAGATCAATGTTATGCAGATGTGTTTTTAAATGTACATTCATAAATATCATATAAAAGCTGAAGTATAAAAATGAATATGACAAACTGAATAATTCTGTTAGCTAATGTGTAATATGTACTTGCAATGATGCTAAGAAAAATTGTAGCATAAAAGACCACCAGCTCTTCTTATTTCAAGTAACAGATTGTTAATAGCTGTAATGTCATAAGTTACATGAGTGAAAGCATGCATGTGCATCTGTGTAAAAATGTGTAGTAATAAAGATTTAATAACTCTGTATGCGCTCGCATACACAAAGTAAATCTTGAAAGGCTTTATGGCTCTGAACATTTTTGCTTTTGAAGCCTCACAGCCCCTTTCCCTTTCTTCATTTCTCTCTTTCCCCAGGGTGAAGGACACAAGGGCATGTATATTGCTGACAAGAAAAACCTTGGTTAATGAAAATAAGCTGAGCTAAAGATTCTAGAAGAAGTATACCTCGACACTGAAATGATATGTATTTGCTTTCTGTGCATTTTAGCACCAAATGGATGAAACACCGGTGCCAGCAACTGGAGTGTAGATAAGGAACAGATCAAGAGCTTTTCGTGTGGAAAGGCTGCATTAGCCTAGGGAACAATCGTCTCCAGATACTGCTGAGCCACAGTGTAAAGAGGAAATATAATTTAAACAAGTAAGAGTGGGTGTATGTTACCCACTGACCTACTGCCACAGTTATCATTTCTTAACCTTTAAAGAGAAACATATTTACTGATGAACAAAGGAATAGTTCTGATGGAGAAAAGAATGTGACATCTCAACCTACAATAACATATGACTTCTTTTTATAGAGAATTTTTGACATAAATTAATATGTACATATATGAAGTCTGTCATTATTGTAACCTTCTGTGAAAATCATAAAAATCAAAACAAAGCCCCAAAGCTAGGGTGTAAAACAAATGCTTCACACTAGAGAAACAATTTTTTCCGCTATTATATTCATATTATGCAGGCATTCTTTATTCAAGATCTTTTATCATCACTATGTGATTTTTGTTTTTCACTCTGTCTCATCCAATTTCCAAGCAGACCTGAAGGAGTGCATTTACATTCAAGGTCCAGTCCCATATCACTGCAGACACCCAGCATTACAGGCTAGCAACCAGCAGGGACAGTCTGCGTTCAGGCAGGAGAATTCCTAGGAAATTTTAACATCACAGCTCATATCACTGTAAATATAACCTGGGGTTATTTTTTATTTATATTTATGTACATATATATGTGTTAGGGTTGGGGAGGTGGGAAGCTTCCATGTAAGGAAACCCTATAAGCAGATCTAGCTGATGGAGGAGGTTTTCCCCAACAAAAGCCTCCAAACTTGCCACAGTCTGGGCAGAAATGCCTACCTTCAAGCCAGGTGGATCTGCTAAGTTTGATTTCAAAACAGACCAAAGCATCTCTACAACTACCTGAAAGGAAGTTGTAGAAAGTTGGGGATTGGCCACCTTTCCCAGATAACAGCGATAGGACTAGAGGTAAAGCTCTTAAGATGCACCAGTATTGGTTCAAGTTGGATATAAGGAAATTTTTTCTCTCAGAAAGAGTGGAACAGGTTTCCAGGCTCCAGTGGTGAAGTCAGCATCTGTGAAGGTGGTCAAGAATTGAGAAGATGAGGCACTGAGGGATATGATAATATTAATGGGATGATGGTTGGATCAGATGATTTTACATGTTTTTTCCAGTCTCTATGTTTCTATGAAAACAAATTGAAGACAAAGCTTATGTCTGTATCATTATTATATTGATGTTTTGTAGATAACATCTCATGTATATTTCTGTAGAAAATGGGTGATCATGCCTTACTTCTCTTTTTTTCAATTACATTCAGTGCTAACAACACTAGTATGTCTTGTGAATATTTTTAATGTAATAGCTATTATAAAAATAATGAAGAACATTAACCTGGAAACTCTGACATCAACAGGCTTACCTACATGAGTAAGTATTGGGTATCACAGAAATAATTTTTCAATAAATATTTAAACATCTAGTAATGTTATCACCTTCTAAAACAAGAGTCTATGCTATTGAATATCATTCATCCTATTTAAAGCAAATTTTTTTGTTTGTTCTCCACATAATCCTGTAATGATCCTTTGAGATGACCTTCCTTCAGCACTATCTGTTACCGGAAAAAGTTAGTACATACATGTATAATTTTTTAAATCTTCATATGAAGCTAATATTTTCAGTTGGTAAAGTAATATAGTTCATAGATAGGAACGGTCATGCTCCAAGAAGAAAAATTGTAACCCCGTGAATTTAATATTTCATGTTCAAACACTGGTCTGTAGTAAACTAACAACAACTTACTGTGTTTTATGCACTAATTGAAAGCAATTTAACTATTCACTATTCTAAAGTCCAGGAAAGTGTACGCATCTTCCTAAGGCTGTAAAATCCTCCTTGTCTTCTTACAACTGGAAATATCATGTAAATAATACTTTCCAGTACCATTCTTTCCTCTACCTACTTATTTTGCCAGCTCTAAAATTACCAGTTTCAATGCAGGAAAATGACTGACTTCCCAATGGGAGGTATTATTCTGCAGAAGAAGAGGTAGGAGAATGTGACCTGAGGAACACACACACCTAGAAGTTGATCTAATTCCTACTGAACAATTTAATAAAGTGACAGGGAAGCAGGATGACCTAAATGCTTTTACTTTCTCCTTTCCAAGGTGAGACCAGGATGAGACAAAGCCTAGAATTTCTTGCAGATATATCCACTTTCACAATACAGCTTTTTGTTTCAGCATGTATCAAAACAGTTTTGCGAGCCATGGAAATTACAGAGATTCTCTACCAGAATTAAATACATTTAAGAACAAAAGCTATTTTCAAAGTGACATGTTTAAAAAATAATACCTCCAGTGTAATTAATAGAGCTTTGTCTTAAGTCTCTTCCTCTTCTGAAGAAATTATAGCTTGAGATAACTATGTTCTTCTGGAAAAAAATCCTTTGCTCTTTGATCCTTACCAAATCTACAAATGTGCACATACTATTTAGACTTTTCATAGGGTAGATGTCTCGTACCCTTCATTGTATCATTCTGAACTTACACTCCAAGAGACAGTTTCTGTCAAATTATTCTTAGACATTCAGTAGAAGAATAAGCCACCACCTCAGTTTTTCTCACTGTTCCGTTAATCCAGGCATTAAAAATATCACACAGAAGAAAAAATATAAAAAAAAAAAAAAACCTAAACCTTGAAACCTTAGAAAATATGATGCATGGGGAGTGGACTGGCATTTTCAGAAGCAGTCACTGCTGGTCACATGTGAAACCCAAAAACTGATATGAGAGCTACCACAGCATGATGCAGCAGGAGTACCTAAACCTGGATATGGCTCCAGTCTCCATTCCTATGACCAAAGCGCTCACAGGGGAAACTACAAAACGTATTGCTCTGAGATGGCATGGACCAAGTCAGGTGCACTTCAGGAATCCAGGTTGTCTGCTGAGAAAGATAGTTAAGATGGGAAATGACATAGAAGGGAGAAGATGCATAAAGAAATGATGATGTAGCGAAAACTCCAAAAGCTTTGTTAATCTAGATCTTCCTCTGCAGTAAAGGAGTAAACAATCCAAATTTTAGTGTTATTGCCAGTCACTGATCTTCACTGATGCTTATCAAGCCCTTTAATCTTCCACAAACTCTTTCTGATCCCACAGTATGAGTATCATCAGACAGCAGAAAAGAGCTTCTTCTTCCTACCTTCCTGGTCCCAAACACAGGAAGGGACAGTACACACACCATGTCATGCCCCTGCTCTTCTGGGGAAGCCCAGTGAAATGGTATAACACAAGCATAAAATCATAGAACCACAAAGGTCAGAAAAGACCTCTAACCATACACCTATCACCAGTAGTTCTCTATAAAATATGTTCCTCAATACAACATATTCCTTGAACACCTCCAGGGTCAATGACTCCAACACGTCCCTTGGCAATCCATTCCAGCACCTGACTACTCTTTCAGAGAAGCAGTATTTCCTAACATCCTTCCCTGGCACAACTTGAGGCCATTTCCTCTAGTCTCATCTCCAGTTATGTAAGAGGCTGACCCCTACCCTCCCTCCCCTCCAACTCACTACAACCTCCCTTCAGGTAGTTATAGAGAGCTATAAATTCTCCCCTGCGCCTCCTCTTGTAGGGTGAGTGACTCAAAAGAGCAGTACCCAGAGAAAACAGTGAGGAAAATGGTATATTTTGCTAGGCTTATCTAGATGGTAAACAGACAACCAGCGAATAAAGAGGCTCACCTTTCCCAGATGGTTGAGGTTCACTGATAACTCCACAGGGGAGGGATTACTAACAAGAGATCCTTCCCCAGTGGTGGTCAGCCCTCAAATGGGGTCTGGCAGAGGTGGAGCCAGACTCCACCCCTTCCAGTCACACAGGCACATTGCCTTCACCTGTGCTCCTGCAGCTGACTCAGTGCTTGCCTCAGGTGACCAATCAGTGGTTGAGGCCGTGATTCAACAGTTCCCATACACCTCTTCTCCAGGTTGAACAATTCTAGCTCCCTCAGTCTCTCCTCATAAGGCCTCATAAGAATGTGACCTCCTTTCCTTTCTGCCACTCACTTTGTGCTGATTGTCTCACCTGAGACTTTCAGAGCAGAAAATGGAGTATAGGGGCAAACGCAATAATGTCTTCCTGTAACCTCTCCCCTTTCCCAATCACCATAGCACGTGTCAAAGACAATTTAACCTGCATTGTTCATAGAATTAGCTTAGCACTATTTTTGCTGCTATAATTATCTGCTTTTCCTTCTGCTTCTGATCATCCTCCTCCACACCAGACCAAGTATACTGGCTTGGACCATTTGAAATCGCTGGAACACAAAATGCTATCATACATCTCACAAAATTGTACGTTTATAGTATGCATCCTAGCTTTTTAGCATGAGTGACAATGATGTACTTCAGCTGAAATCAAGAACATCAACAGATTGTATTACAATCTGTCACACATTCTCAGGAGGGAGAAATTGGCAACTTGCTACACTAAGAACAGTAATCAAGCATCTGGAATATTACAGAACAAGTAGATTTTATATGATCTGACCAGTTGAAACAATTTATAATAATGACTTTTTAAAAATTAGCTTGCCAGCGAGAGTTCTCTGTAATAAGCATGTATTCATATTGACACCAGAATACTTAATGCATATGTCTCTCTGATCAATAATATCTCTTATCTACTTTCCTAATGGCAGTAGCTTCAATTATTTGCACCCAAAATGGAATGCACATAAAAATCATTGAAAAAATCTCTTGATGCTAATCAAAGGAATGCCCTATATTTATAGGTTTATAATAGGAAGAACTTTAAGACTGCTCAGCAAGCAAAACGTTTTCTGCACCACTGGCAAGTAAAACTGCTTTCTCTCATGTGAAGATAAATTGAACAATCTGACAAAAATAGAAAAGCTGTCATAAAGTAATCCAAAGTGGAATACAAAGTCCTCTGGTGTCTATCACTCTGAACCTGGACCACCACAACAGTTCCTTTTGTTCAAAGAAACCAATAAGAAAAGAACTTAAATTAACTGTGAAAACAACGTTTAATTCCTGAAAGCACAAGTTATTAACATTCTAACTGAGGTGAAATGTTCAATGTAGGACTTTATGCTGACAGGGATCCCTGGAAAAAATTTGCTAAGCTGTTTCTGAGATTTTATGTGTCAATCAACGACACACAAAAAAGAAAGGAGAAAGATGAAGAAAATGCTATGACATTCCTTCAAAACACAGAAAGGAGATAATATCAGATTAAAAATACCCAATAAAATTATTTTAAAATGAATTAACAGTTATTCAAACAAGCTTTAAAGTATTCCTCTCTTTCAACTCTTAAAAACACATATTCAATGCAGAGATCAGAAATAAAACTTAGATTAATCTTTAAAAACATATATAGTTTACAATTAAGATCTATGGTTTAGAATTAAGGTCTAAGACACATCAAACCTGGAAAACTTATGAAATATATAGTATTAAATAGACCTAAGGCTAGCAGATCTAAACACAGACACGCGAAGACTTACAGCCATAGTTTGACCCAGTTCTTACAACTATCAACTCCTGTGCACCCAGAGGAAAGGGAAAAGCAGAGAATGATAGCAGCTGAGTTTCCTTCCTACATGAAGGAGTCAGAACACAGGCCTCAGGAAGAGGAATGAGCCACTGGAATCCTGGCAGGGCTTTAACACCATAACACTGAATGCTAGAGTAGCTAATTGCTTTGTTTTTACAGTTTGGAAGGCTCCATAGGGATAATTCTATCTGTGCTCCCCTGTCAAGGAGGAAGCCCGTCACAGATGACCCTCTGACAGATGGTTCTCCCATGCAGTTAGTGAAATGCAAAAGAATGCCTGTCAAGTTGGGACATTCACAGAGACAAATCCTGTGCAAATATTGAGGAGATAAGCAATGCCTCAAAATAATTAACTTTATGGAGGAAGCCTGAATAGCTACTCGAAGAGCAGAAGATCACAGTATACATTAAAATGAAGCATCATGAACAGTTGAAGCGTGACCAATAGGCCGATCAAAAAGAGTATATACAGAAACAACTGCTGTTAATCTGCCAGTGTTCTGCTTTTGAACATTAAATAGCTAATTCTGGCTTCTTCATTTATTCCAAGGGACAAAGAACAAGTACAAAAATGAGAGATCACACAGGCTAAAAAATGAAAGAAAAACTTGGGCTAAGAGGCAACAGAGCAATGTGTTGAGCTCTTTCAGTGCTGAGAGCAGTGGTAGAAGAGTTAGATCGGAGCTCTTATCTTGAGTCTGGGAGCAGAAAGAAAACAGAAAGGCTGCTGGAATGTGATGAGCAATAGAGAAATATGCAGGTCTTCACATTTCAGAAGGGAAGAAAAGGCAGAGGTCTTGCTGGGAGGAAAAGAAGTTGAATAGCAAATCTAGATGGGGCTTGAAGTACATGATGAACATAAAGGAAAAAGACTTGTGACCTAGCTTTCAGATTAAAATGTTAATGTTGTGTTTCCTATGGACTTTAACAGATTTTAGTGAACTGAAATGTTCATACTGATTTTCTATAGCAATAAATCCTAATGGGTGTTTTGGAAGTCAATAGAAGTTGCATCACTAAAATCTAACAATTAAAAAAAAATAGACTACACATACCTTTATAAGAACTGCATTACAAGTTCTCTTATGTGAAAGTGAATATTAGGGCTGCTGTTATTGATTGGAAGACCTCACAGCTCTTAATGACATTCTACTACTCAGTGTACTAGAACCAACTTAAAATATCCTTTCTCAAGATTTACATAAACAACCCAAACCATTTCATTAGAGTTTAGAGTAGAAAACATAATACATAAACAGAAATCCATTTAATTTTATGGTTAGTTCTTTAAAACTCTTTCAGTAAGTGTCCTCTAAAACATTTTATGTATACAGTGAATTCTTCATAAAAAACAAAACAAACAAACAAACAAAAAAACCTTCAAACAAGTGGGAAGCTACTGTTTAATGTAGGGGTTGGTAAAATGTGAATATGAAAGATTCAGCTCTATGAATATGTGTATCATATGAGTTTTTATGGGAGGAATGGAAAAACTTTCTGAAAGAATATCATTTAAGTAATCAGTCAAAGCCTTCTATCTTTCCTTATTTTATGATATGTTATTTGATACAGCAGCAAATCAAAAGGAGATTTGTTAACATTCTTTTTTCTTTTTTTTTTTTTAAATACTCAAGAAATGTGAGCCAAATGTTGGATATTGTAGCACTTATTCCATTATGTTTGAGGGTAAAGTAAAGCAGTAATAAAAGCTGCTTATTTACACAGTACCTGAACAGTCCTGCTTACACAGGACATTTTTATTCTATTCCATTTTTAACAGTTGCAAACATAATGCTGATTTTGTAGCTGCTATAGCAAAGGCAAACCATGTTCAACACTGTATCAGCAAGCCTTAACTTAAAATCGTTGAGAATATGGCTTCCGTTTGAATGTATGTTGTGATTGTTACCAGAACTTGTCCTTTCTTACACTGGCTGCAAAAAAACCCCAGTGCTGTTAGCTAACTTGAGTACTGAAACCCACTGTCAAAATACACTTCCTTTTACCAGACAGAACTTCCTCTATAAGGATGAATCACTGATTTTCAAAAACTAAGCATTTTGTCATTTTTCATAAAGAAATTCAAAGTATAGTGAGAAACCATCAAAGATCCTTTGGAATATGATCTGGTGATATTTGCACTTGAATAAATTCTTTCACTTTGTAAAATTAATTCTCCATATTAATTGAGAATCAATTACGACTTTACAGCTTTATTTTCTTGCCAGTTCTTCCCTCTCCTCTGCCCATGTGTTCCTAATGAAGTAGGTGAATGTGAGGTGGGATTCCCGGATATAAATCTGAGTTCTACGTAAGTCCTCATGGCCTTTAACATACATAGAACTGCCAATGTCAGAAAAGACATCCAAGATCACATAGTCCAACCATCATCCCATCACCACCATACCACTAAACCATGTCCCTCAGAGCCACAACTCCATGTTTCTTAAACAGCTCTAGGGATGGTGATTCCACCACCTCCCTGGGCAGCCTGATCCAATGCTTCGCCACTTACTGAAAAGAAATTTTTCCTAATATCCAACCTGAACCTCTTCTAGTGCCACTTCAGGCCATTACCTCTTGTCCTATCATTACCTGGAAGAAGAGTCCGACCTCTAATTCAACACAATCTTCTTTCAGGGTAAGGAGTTGGAACCTAAATCTTTTCTTGGAGGCAATGTGTAAACCTGAAGCCATGGAGATGTAAAAGCATGCAGTTGCTTCTCCCATTCACCCTCACCCAGGTGGGCATCGCGCTCACAGCAGCCAGGATGAGGGCCTGAAGCCAGGAACTGGTGGTGACCTTCTAGGGTGGCTGCTCATTAGCAGTGCACCCAGATAACTTCATTAGTACCTCTGTGAGTCACAGTAGAACAGCTTCAGGATGCTGGAAAGGCAGTGGGATCCATTTAGCTACTGTAATGCTTCAAACACTTAAACAAGTTCTCTTAGACTTTCCTCATAAGAGCAGAGTTCCACGCCCTTTATCATCTAAGTAGCAATCTGCTGGATTCTTTCAAGAAGATCCCTGTCTTTTAATAATTAAGGACTTTCATACACACTTCTAGAAAGAAACTGTACACAGTGAGAACGCAACAGACAGTGGTTATATCTGTCAGCAGACAACACTGACAGACCCTACTGAATTCAGTATACAGTACAGTAAATGCAGTAACAAAACAAAGCTTACCAAGAAACAAAGCATATTTATTGCAAGGTCCCAAAATTAAGCTGCTGATGAAAACATTCTGCATTAATTACAGGTCCTAGAATAACTGTAATATAAATATCAAAAAGTTCTGACCTTGTTGTAAAAAAAGACTTTAGAAACAGCATTGGAAATCTTTCAGTTATACATATTTAATCAGAAAATTTCTATTCATGTGAATAAGGAAAGAAATGACCTTCATAAATCTGATGGGAGAACAACATTGAAAAAAATTCAGAAACCATCAAGACATTTGATCCTGATGCTTTGAAATTTTAAAATGACTTTTCCCGACCTAAAAAATAAGTTTAGAATATTAAAGTAAAACACTAGGGTAAAAAAAAAAAAAAAAAAACAGTCAAATGTAGGAGAAACATATGAAGTTCTTAAGTAAAGTATTTAAATTGACTGGAGCTATTTTCATGATTTTTGGCATTGAAGATTTTTTTTGAGGACTTTAATATTGTATCCCTTTCTTTAACAGGACATTTTCCAGGCTGCAAAAATTGCACAGGAAACAAGCAAATAAACAAAATATCCTTCTACCCAGCACTAATAAAAATTCATGCCTCGGGGCAAAATCTTATAGCTGAGTCTCCTTGGCCTGGTGAAGGACTACTGAAGTGCTGTGTGGAGCTCCATTGTACAGCCGTGCTCGGCACAGTCCTTCTCCCCCCAACTCTCACTGTTCTGCCTTCACTGTGCAAAGGTCTCCAGTTTCTTTGTTTAAGACTCCTTCATAAAAGCAATTATAAATAAAACTATTCTTTTATTTTGAGTATTCTTCAGTCAGTGAAGGTTACAATAATATTTTCTCCTTAACATGGAAGCTGAGCAAATGGCCTAACCTTGCTACTTCACAGACAGGGAACAGTCAGTCTTGTAGCTCCTTCTGAGAGCAGGAAGCTGGCTACATAGTACAACTGCCTAGTACCACACCAACTATGTGTGCACCTTCGTGATGCCCAGAATTGTGATGCTTAACATACCTGGTGAACATACTGCTGGAGATTACAAAGAATAAGAAACAGAAGGACAAGATGTTAAAGGACAGGCTGACGTAGATCAGAATGAAAATAAGCATTTAAGAAGGCTTCAAGAAGAGGGGTATCCTAATCTGCTTTCTTCAAAGGAAAGAGATACCTAAATATTCTTGCCTGTGAGTAGCTAACACAGAAGATTATATACGGTGCAAATACCTAGCTCCAATGTCTTTCAGCAGGAATTAAAGATTGTACAGACCATTTCAAGCCACAGGTTCTCATTGGATTCATAAATTCATAGATTCATAGATTCATTAGGTTGAAAAGGACCTACAAGATCATCTAGTCCAACCATCCTCACACCACCATCCCTACCCACCAAGCTACTAAATCAAATCCCTTAGCACCTCATCTAAACGCTTCTTGAACAGCGCTAGGGACGGTGCCTCAACCACCTCCCTAGGCAGGCCATTCCAGTGCCGGACCACTCTCTCAGAGAAAAAATTTTTCCTCAAATCTAATCTAAATCTTCCCCGGCGCAACTTGTGGCCATTCCCTCTTGTCCTGTCATTAGTTACCTGGGAGAAGAGGCCGACCCCCTCCTCACCACAGCCTCCCTTCAGGAAGTGGTAGAGTGCAATGAGGTCTCCTCTGAGCTTCCTTTTCTCCAGACTAAACAATCCCAGCTCCCTCAGCCGCTCCTCGTAAGACTTGTGCTCCAGACCCCTCACCAGTTTTGTTGCCCTTCTCTGAACACGCTCCAGTGCCTCGATGTCTCTCTTGTAGTGAGGGGCCCAAAACTGAACACAGTACTCGAGGTGCGGCCGCACCAGAGCTGAGTACAGGGGGATGATCACCTCCCTGCTCCTGCTGGCCACACTATTCCTAATACAGGTCAGGATGCCATTGGCCTTCCTGGCCACCTGGGCACACTGCTGGCTCATGTTGTGCTGAGCATCAACCAACACCCCCAGGTCCTTTTCCTCTATGCATTCCTCAAGCCATTCTGCCCCAAGCCTATAGCACTGCATGGGGTTATTGTGGCCAAAGTGCAGGACCCAGCACTTGGCCTTATTGAACCACATCCCATTGACCTCAGCCCAGCTGTTCAGCCTATCCAGATCCCGCTGAAGGGCCTCCCTACCCTCAGGCAGATGCTTAACAGGCCTGAGCAATTTGCCCAAGATTCATGGCCAAGTGCTGACTCGATCCTACATGGGGTTCCCAGCATTGGCTGACCCCATAACAGCTCTTTAATAACAGAAAGTTCTAAGGACTGTTGAGCTAAGCTAAATTACTTGAAAGTGTTCACAGCAACATCGTCCTAGAAAATCACTGTATTTGGTACAAAGTTGTTCTATATGAAAAGACAAAAACAGTTCAGGCCAGGGCAGCATTTGCAACAACAATTAGTCTAATTTGACATAAAAATTTGGATGATATAACTACAGCATACATTGTTTGTGTGTTGCAATTAGCAATTGCTCTGTCATGCAATTAAGATCACATGACAGATAATTTATCTTTTTATGTGATTTGATTTTCACTGACTCTTATGGAGATCAATCTTTCTTATTAAAGAAAAGGAAGTTTTTTTATTACATTATATTCTGGATTTAACAGGTTCAAGCTGAGTCTCATTTAAGGCAGATACAATATCATTTCTGTATTCATGAAATTTCTACATTCATCAATACTTGCATAAAACTGGCAATTGTAAAGAATTCAAGTTGTGAATTTGATCCAAAATAATAATTCTGCATATACTGTAATCATCTCTCTTAAAAAGACCACTAGAACTGGAACTGTGAAGGAGCTTTCTTGTATCAGAGAGTCAATAGACATTTGGATATTAAATGCTTTTTTGGTTTCTAGTATCATCTGTAAATGTTATTAAATAACATTCTACAAGTGCAGGAACTATATAGACTTAATGTGCAATCTCTCCAGATCTCTCCCTATGGAACATCTTAGTTAATTTCATATTTGATTACAAAGCTTCTCTTTGTAATGGGACAAAGAGCTACTCCATGGCATATGAGATGTAGAGTGCAGGTAGTATGCAGCACAGATGATACTGTGAACACTTAAATGTTATATTTTTTTATGAGGATTGAAGTGGATTAAATATGATCATTTAGGCTACAGTTTCCATTTCTATATTCCTATGCACTTATTTTATGTTTGATGTGTACCTTGTCCCATTTCACGCTTTTCTGGAAGAGATGGCTCCTCGAATAGCACTTTACACGATTTTACTGGCTTCACACTCATCCATGAAGATCTTTATGAAAACTGGTAGGATTACTTTTTGCTAAGGTTTGTTGCTTTTTCTTTCGCCTCCACAGGGACAGATCTCACAGCCACAGAAATCAAATCAGTAGCAGTTGATTCAGACATTTGAATTTGATTCTTCAAATTGCTGAACAGAGCAGCCCTATTCCAGCATTCACGTCTGTATGTATAGTTTACCCCAAACACATTCATAATCACTGCCTGCAAGAAAGCTTTATTTTGTGAATATATACTAAGACTTTGATTTATCTTAGTGAGAGCTGAGTATTCTTGTGAGAGTACAAATTTAGCATGATAAAAGCATGATGAAATTCTCCTAATAGATCTACACATTTTTTGATGATCATTCCAAGGTAATCACTAATCTGGCAGTTTAAAAAAAAATCACTTACTTAAGCCAGTGAATATTGATTTTGTAGTTCAAGATCAAATTGATTTCCTATACCTTGAACTTTATTAAAATCTTATGTCTGTATTTTTTAATTTTACTGCCTTCTGGGAACAAAAAAATTACATTTGATTTTAAATAGTGTATCTAAAAAATATATTTAATCTTTCAGTGTTTAAGTCATATTTACCTGATGTCCCTGCAGCTGTTCCACCTCATTCTTAGCAAAATAGTCAAAATGTATAATAAAAATTCATTTACTGATTTTATCATAAAAAGCATTTCATTCTGTAACATATCTGCCTTAAATACAGATGTAAATTAATAGTATGCTGACCAGTAGAGTATAACTTCGTAAGGTCTTTGTAGAGTACACAAGTATAAGGAAAAATATGCTGACATTCCAGAGAAACCTTTGGTGATATATTATTTCTCCCAGGGCACACATAATCTCTTCCATCCATCAGCTTAAAAAATATGTGCTAGCTATACACAAAGAAAGCTGCCTCTGCATCCTAGAGAGAAAGCTCTGCCAGAGAGGGGTTTTGATTATTTAACGATTAAATTTGTGTGAACTTTGTGCTTCACAGGCTGTATGAAAGTGTATGAAATATGTCAGTGGTGAACAGAGAATAATAAAAGATAGGTATGTATACTGAAAGAAAATCCTACCAGTCTGGTGCTGGATTTGTTTTGGTTGGTATGTTCCCATATTAATTTTCTGCTCTAAGCTGTACTATTAGCCTGTTTCCTATGAAATATCTTTGCAAATAATTCACATGTCATCCTCAAGGGAAGTACTTAGATAGAAGCACGTGAAATATGCAACTGCAAGTTTCATGTTCAGTTCAATTATAACATAAAGCATCTAAGGGAAAAATAAGTGTAAGCATGTGTCATAAAAATTAAAATGCTTTTAAAGAGGAAAGTTCTCCACATAAATGTACATAACCCTTGAGAATAGAGCAATCCAATGCTTCTAGATGAAATGACAGAAATAACTGTATAGCCCTAGAAATCTCCATTCGTGAATGATTTCTTCTGTGGAAGAAAAGATGTCTTATAATATAGGCACTTGCTAAGCTGGTATCAAATGTTCAATAAAATGTAAATGCCAAACAACCAAACATAATACATTTAGTCATGCATTTTTCAAATCATAAGGCAAATCCTTCAAAAGCATTGAAATCATTATCTCAAAAGTCCTATATATACACAAAGACTTTAGAAGTTCATGGTTCATGTCTATTTCCATATTCATAGTCAAGCGTGCTTCTGTGGACATGACTGTATATAAGAAATAAAAACAATCAACCATCCTGTGTGAGGTGAAAAATTACTTCCTGCAATTATTTTTAAGACTAAAACAAGGAACAAACTGACTAACCTCAAAAAACAGCAGTCATTGATGATACTCTCAGTTTCTGTGAAGCTTTGTGGAAAAATCTTTCTCATTCTCCTCCTACTTGTCTTTTACAGGAATGACACAACCCTTGACAAGTTTGCCTAAAAAAGCATTCTCACATCCCCTACAAAAGCCACATTTTTTTTTTTTTTTAAGAAAACTTGCCATTAGTTTCATATTATAGACCAAGAGAAATCATCAGTATTATCATTCATCAAGAATCAGTATGTGCTGTTCTTAGAATCATAGAATCATCAAGGTTGGAAAGGATCATTAAGACCATGTTGTCCAATAGTATGCCCATCACCATTATGCCCACTAAATCATAAAACCCTCAGTTTTACCCTTTTCTTGAACACCTCCAGGGATAGTAACTCCACCATCTCCCTGAACAGCCTATGCCAGTACCCAAACACTCTTACTGACTGAAAAAATGAAAGCCAATTAAAATGAAGCAAGGATGTATCTTTTATTGTATCTACTAAGGTAGCCAGAAAAAAGAACAAGACAATTTCAAGTCCATAATCACTTTTCAATTAAAATTGAGATTCTATGTTTATTATAAATTCATGAAAACAGTTTGCAGTAGCCTGATAAAGAGACTGTCTTTCTGAGGATAGATGTCAAATGAGTTTTCTCTAAACGATTCAACACAATTAAAAAATAGAATCACTCACATTTCAACATCTACCTCATAATTTTTTTAAATTCTGCTGCACTTGAACATACAAGGTGCTCGTAAATACAAAAGCCATAGTTATCTCATGGTAGCTCATGTTTTCTTCTAAAAAATTCTGAAGCATTTTCCTCAATTACTTTCTGAGTAAATCTTAAATTAGCATCGTGAGTTTTTTTCCTAATCTTCCAACAGATTAGATAGTGGTCAGCTCAGAGGAAGAACCAGGTCTAATCTGGTAAACAATGATTCTAATGGACTTGAGATTCTGCAAAAGTAGCAAATCATAACTGAGACGGGGGATGTAAAATCTGGGGAGTGCGAATTAATTCAAAATAATAACCAGAATTTCCCAAGTAAAGTCACTCAAATCAAAGTGAGGTTTATATGCAGGTTAGATCATGTGCCGGTGCTGAGGATACCATGGGAAATACAAAATATTGCTAGAAATGAATCTGGAAGCAGACAAGCAGTACTTCAACTGAGAATTCAAGGTAGTCCTAAAGCTATTTGGTCAAACAGTACAAAGCAATTATTATCCAATATCTGAAAAAAGATACAAGACAATAAAAGCAAAGATAGGAAATTCCTTAGCTTAAATATCATTGCATAGGTACAAGGCACAGAACAGCAGCAGCAGATAATGATACCAAGAACCTTGTTGCAAAAGATGGAAGAGCTTTCAGTTAGTGCATTGGCAGTGTGGCGCTAAAAGATCTGATAGCTACAAATAATCTATATGTTTTGAAACATATATTGATAGCACTTGTAGTTATTAAAAAATACCATCCAGGATAAGGAGCTCTGTGAGTAAATAAATTTGAAATGATGGAATCTGTAGTAATATTCAAGGGGAAAGTACGTACTAGCACATTGAAAAAGGAATAAGTGTATTTACTGAAGGAAAAAGAGACTGAAACAATGGAGGGAGAGCTTAAGGCTAGTTTCCAAGTGGATATTATCCTCATCAGAGTATAAAATATCATTAATTAATGAAATCCATGCTTCCATTTTGACCCATAGGCAAGTATGGAAGACTGTCAGAAAAGACTCATTGCTCCAGGAATCAAAAAGCAAATAAAAGAATAAGCAGAATAATTGCATGTGCTGATCCTTGTTGGGAAAAAAAAAAAAAAAAAAGGAAAAGGAAAATAATAGATAGGGAATGCTCTGTTCAATTTGAACACTATAATAAATAAATTTGGAATATTTTTCAGTACTTCTGGGGTATTTTTGAGAGAAGGCTAAGGTTAACTTTTTTCTGTAAGAAATGTGCTGAATATGTGTTGGTAGCTACATTTCCAAAAATGCTGTGTACATCTGTGTATGTCCAATTTACTTTTAAGTGCCTTCCAGAAGCAGCATGCTGAATATTAAAGAGAAACACATTTATGTAAGTTTTATAATGCAGATGGTACTAAGGTCCTAGCAAGAAACATTTCTGTACAAGATCATAGGTACAAGTTCTGAATTTCTTTGAAGGTAACTAGAGGACTGGGCTCACACAGCAAAAGACAGGTAAGACAGAAACTATCATCTGTATGCACAGGCTGAACTCTTGTTGTTGTCTGAAGTCTCAGTTCACTGATGAACACTTCTATAAAAATTACTGTTAAAACACCCTTATTTTCTTGAATAGGCTCAACTAATTTTTCTAAATTACTGCCAAATCTCTTGTGTTATTTACATCTCTGTCAATCTTCATGTCATCTGCACATTTTATCACCACTGATCTTATATTTGCTTCCTCAGATCATAGCTGAAATGTTGAAATAACATTGAGCCTAATATCAATCTGAGTAATACTTCAATTGGAAATCTATTTGACAATGATTCGCCATTGGCAAGCTCCTGAAATCTGTCATATCTGTCATATATCTCAGCTTTAGTTCATTTATCACGTGTTTTTTTGCAGTGCTGTAAAGCTATTTTTTCACAATATTATTCATTGTACTTATGGGAAAAAAAAAACCAAAACAATATCTACAAAATACTATGCATCAAACTTCAAATTCAATCTGTGAAAAAAATATTTGCTTAAAGTCACATTAGCTATCAATTGTATTCTTATTCTTTAATCAGATAACACTTTTCACATTATTTCACTTGGACTGTTTTCAGGATAACCAGAATATATTTGCATAGCTATCTCTTTTGCCCTTTTGAATTCCTGGCACAGATGGAGTTGTTCTTCAACTGTATGGAACTTCCTGGTATTCAAATGTTTATTAAAATTAACAGAAGCAGACTAGATATTTTAGCCAGCTCTTTTCTAACTCTTGTCACCAATTATTGACGTCAACAATGGTATCAGCTCAATTCCCGTGAGCAGGCCAGAAAATTCTTCCTTGTTCTCATGTGACTCCTGCACATCAACCTTTCCAAATAGGGTGTAGGAACTGTTGTTGAATAATTCCTGAATAACTATTTTCACTTTATCTATGTTCAATTCTGTCATGGCCTAACCTGTATGTAGGATACCCTTTGTTCACAAAGTACTTGAAAAAAAATGTTTTATCCTTTTTACTGGCAGCCATGACATTTTTTGGAACATTTAGTTTATTAACAATTTTCTTCGCTTTAGATTGAAACTATTTCTCTTTTGCATTTATGTTTTTCTATTTCTGTTATCTTCATTGTATCACTGAACATGGGTGAGTTTTAGGAAAATTTAACTCTTTTCTGATATGAAATCATGACTTTGAAGATTTTCTAATAATTTTCTGGATATCAGATTGCCTATAGTCTAAACCGGTTCAATCAAACATTTCCTCTACAATGAGGTTCAAAACATTGCTGCTAGAATGCATACATGTATTATAAAATTAATGCATCTAATTTCAAGAGCACAAACAATGGTTAGACATTCTTGCTCCATAAACTCCATGCTTGCTTTTAAAATTAATTATGCTTTTCACACTTTACAGTCAGATGTTTTCTGTTACTTTTAAATGGACTTTTACAGACTCCCTTTGGTGGCTGTATCTGTTAACCATTCGATAGAGTCCACAATACTGTTCTAGAGTGCACACCAAAGTGTGCCTGTTTGAATTCAAAAAGTAATTTAAGAGGAAAGTGGAGGGAGAGGTGTTGCATGTAAACTCAACAGAAAACAAAACAGTAACAGAAATCTCTGAGAGTAACTGAGATTACTGTTAGTCAATTTTCAGACACAAATATTTAAGGTTAGAATAAAGTAGATAAAGTATGTGAAGACAGATACTCCAAGGGATGTGACTTTCTTGAAGGCACAAATGAGTAACAAAGACTTATTATTTTTTCAGATGCCTAAATATGTCTCTAAATCCTAATTTTTTGTTTTTTTAATATGATGCTAAAAAGTGTAAGCAATTGTTGTTATACTGCTTATCACTTTGAAACTCTGAAATTTGACAAGAGCTTGTATATTTAGCATGTTATTTCATGGGAAAATGAGAACTCATAATGTCAGTGGACTGGAAATCCCAATTCATCCTGAATATTGTGCTGTTCTTTCTCAAAAGTTTGCATCAGATTTTGAGCTCCACTCTGGCAATAGATATGTAAGGCACCCTCTAGTCTATATCTAAGCCATGAGTTCATCCTGGCTCTTTTCTCTACTTAGCGTGAGAGCTGCATATAGCAATCAGGATTTTCAGAACAAGAGGAGGATCTGTGCTTCTTCAAACAGATTTTCATATTCTAATGCCACTACAGAGCATAGTGAAACTTGTTGGATATTAAAGCCAGGCACACAAATCAGACATGCTTTTATTTAGCGTATTTAGACCTAGGTTTCTTCTAGTTCTTATTTCCTAATGTAGGGAAAACTTCTGCTGAGTACTGAAGGAAACTGGAAAAAATCTGTACTTCAGAAATGGGGGTAATAGTTTTTTTAACTGGAAAATGCACATTCGTCACTCTGGGGGAGTGGAACATGAGGTTCCATATTTTAAAAGACATTTTCACTGCTGTTGAGAGAACTTTATCATTGCTCATATCTATCCAAAAGTTACTTGTCAGTCACTTTAAATATAACTTAATTACACTCCTTGTACAGAATAGCACAGAACAAAAATTCAAAAGAATCATGTTCTTTGGTAGGCAAAGGTCAAGAAGAAAGAAAGAAATGTTGCATGACACTGACTGTAAAACTGATAGTAAAACGGTGGAAAGGAGAATGAGATAGCTGTTAGCAAACCCTGTGCAACAATAGAACATGCTAATGTTCATTATATTTTTATTTTACATTTTGAGAAGCACTTCTGATAGCTCATTCTGAGGTGGGAGGCTGTTCCTCATTTGCAGGATAGTACAGACTTTCTATTGTTTCTTCACCTCTCAGATTCTGCCAAGAATAACAATCTCATGGAAGTCCACAACCTCAATTTGTTTCTAAATACAAGTGGATATTGTGCCCAGTTTTATTCTTACTTATTTGTTAAAAACTGAATGCCTTTATAAAGAATACCATGAAGCCCTCACACATACTCTTTTTCACCTGCCTGATTTCAGCTTTTAATTTGATCTTGGTGAAACAGCATGACTTTGGCAAGTAAAACACACAATTAATCTGTCTTATTTGGTTCTAACAGTGATCTTGCATACTGACATTTTATTTCAGTAAGTTATTTAGATTTATAAATAAATGGCATGTCTTCTCCTCTCACCCCAGGCAATCAGGTAAACAAAATTTAAGCTTAATTATGCAGTGTTTTCCTCCCTCTGCAAAGTCTTTTAATTGTTCCTATTCCAAACCCTCGTATTATGAAAATGTGAGTAATAAGAAAAAAGAATTTGTTGTCACATTTTCTGCTCTGATTTTTACTTGGACGTTTCATCAGCTTCTAAGTAGAGAAGGATTTTTGCTATGGACTTAGAACTTGCTGAATTTGATGGCATTTGCTGGCTTCATCTCAGAAATAATAAAGCAGATACATCAATCCTAGGAAAGCTTCTGCCCAAAAACAGTTCAACTTCTTTCACACTATATGAAAGCTGGGGATGTAAATATAGGAGCCTAGTTTTTCTCCTGAATAATCATCTCAGTTTTTCAGGATTGAACTTCTCAGCACTCCAAATCCAGGAGAGCTTCCTGAATGGACACAGCAGCATGGGCATGACAAGAGTCCAGCACACAAATTACCCAGCAATATGATCAAAAGGCACCCAGTGCATAAATCTACCATGTACTTGGGAAACCGTGTTTGTCTGGAGCTAAATAAGCTCTAATAAACCCAAAGTATGTTCTAGTATTTACAAAAGCATTTTGCTTTTCAGCCAGATCCATAACAAAATATCCAGGTTTTTTGCTAGTGTAGGTCTCTCTGGTCAACTTTTCCAGTACCAAGTTGTCTATGGTCAAAACACAAAAAATAAATAAACAGATTTCATTACTATGTCTGTTGTTAGATGTAAAAATTACTGGTAATTATGAATGTTTGGCATAATCATTATTTCAGTATGAGTTTCTATTCCATATCTGCAATGAAGCAGAATGACAAGTTACGTCCCATATGATGTTAAGGATGCAGCAGAAAGTTTACCATCTGTTGACAAAGAGAGATGTGAAAGAGCATTTGCTAAAATTAAGTCTTTCCATTTAAATTGAGCATCTTACTTTCAAAGAATCCCAGGTTAACTAGCTGGGAAGCTCACTGGAACAGTCTGGGGTTATTCTCAAGAACCAGGAGACTCTCAGTGCGGTTTCAGGGTTAGATAGGGCAAGTAGAAAGCAAATCAGGAACACCAGGCAATCCCCCTATGGCACAAAAGTGCTCCTATGCCAGACCACATAAAACGAGGTTTAAGCAGGGTTTTGAAGCTCCTGAGAACAGGGCAAATGCCTGTGTTAAGGTGCTGTGCTCCAGCTTCTCCCTTGCTTCAGGAGCTTCAGTGAGGGAGCAGCAGTAGGCACAGCCCTGGACATAGCTGGTATCCCAGGAGCAAGGAGAAAGCTGGAGCAGTGCTTTGATACATGGTAGGGAACAAGCTGGAAGGAAAGTGATCAAAATGAGAGCCTGGTGTCACTTTAGTCCCTGGAAGATCCACATCTGCCATGTACAAAATGGACTGGAGAACAGTAATGCTGGTCTGGCTTTCACGTAGTATTTAGTTTATGAAAATTCACACCTCAGGAATTCAGACAGTCCCTTTATGACATTAGGAAGATTAACCTTCCTTTCCCCTCAAAACAAAACAGAGGGATACATTCAGAAGGAGATAAAGTGTATTTTTCTTTTGTTTTGTTTTTAAAGACTAATGATACTGATAAACAATAGAGATGGACCACAGGAGAAGCCGATCTGTACTTTTTGCTACTGAACAGTGCACTTTCTTAGCATGTCTGACTAAAGTATTCAGCTCACTGGACATGGAAGGTGAGAACTTTCTCTGTTGCTTGCAACAGATCATGATGTCTGGAATTATTTCCTCTACTTAAAGTTTTTGGATTAGAGAAAGAACAATGTGCAATGTAACATATTCTGATATACAGAAAATCATATTCAGTGATTAAATGATATCCTTTGGAAAGCTGATCTGCTAAAAAATCTCACTTGCATATCTCCTACTCAAAGGAACAGGTGTGAACACAGTGGAGTAAAATAAATATGGACTCAACAGTGCTGGAGTCATGGGCTCAGGGGTAGAAGGAGTTCTTCATAAGATGAATATAATGGGCCAAGGGATCACTAATAGTAGATGTCCTACAGGTAAGTTAATGCACCTGGTAAGTTTTATTTCTATAGTTTTCTGAATTGAAAGGACACATCTGCCTAAACATGGGGGAAGTTTTCAGATGGTCAGTATTCTCTTTAATTGCTTCTATTTTTCATTTCTCTCCTCTTTCCATAGATTTGCTGAGCTCAATAGCAAAGGTGATTTCCTCCATGTATAGAGCTTTGAAATGAAACTTTCCTGCTACACTTACTAAATTCAGCTGGAGATAAAGGTTCCTGTTTTTAACCTGCTTTCTCCTCTTTTTACTTTCTGCTCCCACAGAACTATCTGGGGAACAGGAGTCTGTGCTGTTTCCACAATGCTTCCAGCACAGACACTGAGCAGCATCACTTTTGTAGGCTGTGCCCCACAGTTGCATAACCCATAGTTTTTACCTGTAAAATGCATACAGGGAGGGGCACTGTTGATTCAAATTGTTCATATTAATGTCACATCAGTAAAAATGAACCTAACACAAAATCGTTTGTTTTGCCCAACATGTGCGCTGGTTTCCTTTTTTCTTTTCTCTAAAGTATTTGTCAAAGCTAGAAAAACATTCAACTGAATTGTGACTGTGGGAAATAGTTCTCCACTTGATATGATAAATCCTCGCACTAAAATATTAATTAGTAAATGATAGCAGTAAAATTTCAGGTAGGTTTTTAGTACCTAATTCACATCCTCCAAGCCAGAGTTTACTTTGTAAATATTTTCTAATCCAACAGAACATGTACTGCCAGCCTTAGGTCATAATTCATGCAGATAGCAAAAGGACTTTGTGCCTTTTTATAACGTGACTTCTCCGTTTAATTAACTCCTTTTACATGTGAACATCAGACAGGTCTTTTTCCTAGCTCTTGTGTCTTTTCTTGTGCAACTAAAAAGCTCTGTGTACCATTCAAAACAGGTCAGCTTCCTTCCTCTCTCATAGCAACGAAATCCTGGCTACCTCTGAAGTGGATATGCTAAATGGGAGGGATTTCACATCATCTCTCATCTCTTAGGCTTACTTGCACAAAATGCCACAGTTCTGCCTAGAATATTTTTTTCAGCATCAACCATTTTGTGCATGATGATAATGTTTGATATTGCTGATCACACCCACCATTAATAAACATACATTGGTAATATAGTCTGTTTCATGTTCTTTCGAGTTCAGTCATATGTACAGTATTTAAATACATTATTTTCCTTTTTTATGTAATTTCCAGATGACATACTGAAAGAGTACAAACTTTTAAGAAAGTTATCCGTTCTTTTTTAAACATGACAGCCACCTTCTTGTCTGGATACTTCACTTAGAAAAAGCCTTGATGCAAACAATAACTTGCACAGATACATCAAATGTTGAAAACTATCACCATTTTTTTTCTGATAAAGTTTACACAATCGCTAACACCAGATCCATCTCTATAACTGTGATTCAAGAAGTGATCATGTTGGAATACTCTCACTTATTTCAAGAGTCTACTTGCATTGGTGCTGTTCAGTATTCTACCCTGGGTCACTGAATCAGACCATTAGCAAAGACATAAAAATGTATGCCATTCAGCCATAGGCAACTTGAATCTCCTCGTAACTAAATTAATGAGCTTATCCTGCAGCATAAACAACTCTTTATTTTCCACAAGGCTATGAAAGAGTGAACATGGTCAAGATTAAAATCTTCCTCTATTATGATATCTGCTTTTTTTTTCATTGGTGTTACTAAATTTTGTTGGGTATCCTGCAATCAGAGAATGTTTTGCTCCTGAGTAGTGCATTTCACCTTTTCTTCATAGACTTGTTATAGCAGCAGAACTGAAAGTGATTGTAAACATGTGCAGGGTGAGGGTTTTAGAAAGAGGTTCTGAGAAGAGCACAGGTAACACTGTACCTTACACCTTAGAGCAAAGAAAGTCATTGTGGTGCATAGATGATCAAACTGCAATGATAATGCTGGAAAACTATTTAGCATTATTTTTACCTGATGGTAAAAGGAAAAATGTAAAATCATTTACAAATTTAGTTTAGTAATATTGCCCAAATCCATTTACCTGCACTTACATTCATCTGTACGAATGGTAGTGCTTCTGCAAGGCATGATGTCTGCTAAGAAACAGAAGACCTGCTGCATCTAAAGGGAAAGATCAGGACCTTCAGTGTGACTGCAGTATGCATTGCCTGAATTTCCCTTTCCCTCTCCTTGGATAAATAAGAGTGCTTCTAGTCTAGGTTACCATAGTTTCTGGTTTCCTTAGTAACCCCTTTGAGAGCATTCATGTGTTTGTTAGTAAGAAATTGGGTGGGGGGGGCTATGAAGTGAAATAAAAACCTCTTAAACTAGGAGTGAAAAAAATCCAGATTTTCTCCTTAATGAGCAAGCAAACCAAACATGAAACAAGTGAAATCTCACTGGAAATGAACTGAAATAATTATGGCTGGGTATGGACTGAATTATGATGTGACTTGTTCTCAAGTCAGAACCACTGAGGGTCTCCAGAGTTAATCTGGATCTTGAACAGAAGAAAATCATATTTCTTGTCCAACAGTGGGAATTTGGAGTTATAAATTTTGACTTACAGGAATGCTTCCTTTCTAGAGTATTGTTGTATGGTGTTCACAAAGAAACTGGTGACCCACTTGAGATGTAGCACTAGTAAGTGAAAACAAGAACAGCAACAATTATGTGTTTTCCATTAGCTTTGTGTAAGGATAATGAAATGTCATAGTAACAGACCTAGCAACATTTTACCTCCTCCCTTCACTCAGTTGACACTAAATACCAAAACAATATGTTGCATGAGTTAACAGGTTGATCATGCTTTCTTAATCAGAGACAATGGATGTGCTCTTCAAATATTCGAGAATTAAAATTTATGTTTAAACATAGAAATCGATTTATGTCTTAAGATTGTTTTATTACTAGCCTTTGCTGACCTTACTGTTGTTCATGTCATCCATCCTGCACTGGAAAGAAACTTTTCATTAGAGTTGCTCTTTTGCTCTTGTTGCTGAAGAGCCCTTCTGTGTTTGGAGGCTGTGCAATGTTTGGAGACGAAGCCATGGAACAGGATGCCCAGAGAGGGTGTGGAGACTTCTTCTCTGGAGATATTCAGAACACTTCTGGATGCTTTCTGTGTACCTGCTGAAAGGAACTTGCTATAACAGGGGGTTGAACTGAATGATTTCTAGGTGTTCCATCTAACCTCTACAATTCTGTGATTCTGTGATTTTGATATTGTTAATACTGGGGATTCTTATCTTGTTACATCTTGGGAGAAAAGTGAAAGGCAAGTGGATAGACAAGTTGAGAGTAATATGAAGGATTAAATGCTGTTAGAAAGAAAGCAACATGAACATTTATAGGGATTTTTTTATTCATATTTCCCATGTTTATCCCTAAGCTGTCATTCTCCTGAACTGCTGATGCCTTGCTGTTTTTGAAGGGAAAAATGACAATGATGTTGATAAAATCTTTCTAATTTTTCCTACTGTGCCAGTGTTTTTCAACTTACATTAACAGATGGTAAAATATATTTTTTGGGCTTTATCTATCCAATTTTACAAAACAAAAATAAAAAGGGATAGCATAGGTCAATAATGACTGGTTTAGTTTCCTTCTCTGACCCTCTCCTCAGAAATGATTTGTAAAGAAATTGAAATTTTCATACACTGCACACGAATGAAGCATTATCATGGCTTTATTCCATACACAACACATTACATATATATCTCTAATAAAGTAAGCAATTTCAGTAGGAGTCTCCTAATTAGCTACTTGCTGTATTTCAGAGGTGATTTATTGATTGAGTTTCCTTTAACTATCAGTAGGAGCTCTGACCTTCAGTACATATACCTCCACTGACCTCTTTACTTTCCCTAAAATATTCTCTGATCCTAATTTCGTCTGATGTTTCACTGCCTTGAATCTTGCAGAATATTTACTTTAGCACAAGAGGAGAACCAGAACACTAACATTTTGCATCTGTTTTGCTAAGATGAAAGTAGCTACATATTGTCCATGTAGAAAAAAGTCAGATCTTTTTCTTTCATAGAAATTCTGTCAAAAATAAATGAGATTACAGTGCACTACTGAAACTCTGACTCAGACCTCAGTAAAATCAGTCGAAATCTATCTATTTAATTGAATAAACTTCAGATTGAACACCAAACAGTCATAGCATGCATTATAGTCAAAGAAATCTCTTTCCTCTAAGAAGCAGAAAAGACTCCCAAGGGACTTCTAATGCTGTTTTTGAAGAGTAGCAAATTCTAAAGATGAAATTGCAGAATAACACTGAAATAATTGAAAATACTTCTACCACAGTTCACTTCTTAGTTGCTGGCCACTAAATTCAAGATTCAGCTCAGCAAAATTAAAAATAAATAAATGAATAGATGCAGACAAAACAACCATACAAACACACAAAAAAATCCTGTATGGAGTACAGTTTGCATGCATGCAGACAACTGGGAGAATTGCTCTCTTCTCACATAAGCATTCTGGTCTGTTGTGGTTATTTATAATCTGAACATCATTCTTGGGTTACAGACTGAAAATACTCATGCATTAAGTAGAACATTTTCAAATTAAAATAGTAGTACAACACATTCATGTTATAGCTAGAACTAATAGTTTTAGAAAGATATATGTTACTGAATAATACATTTTCTTCTTACTAAAAGTGTGGATTTTTGATATTAACTATTTATTACGGTGAAACAAACAAGTGTTACTATTTTTTTTTCACCTTCTCATTCTTTTCTTACTATCTTTTAGGTCGCATGTTAAAAAAAAGTGAGTATCCTTCAAGAAAAAAAACTACTGCAGTTCAATTGATTTATTAGCAGCAAGCTCTCGTAGTAAAAATAAATATTTTCTAACCAGAAATGTGCATTAAAATGTTAGTAAAGACTCATGTGTTAGACTTTATACATATTATGGTACCATGTATCACACACAAAGCCACAGAATCATATATAAAGCATCCAGTTCTGCATATTACTAGAATGCCTTTCTCATACTGATAATATTTCAAACATTATCTTTAAAATCCATTTCCATAAAATCTCAGGTCTCAGAGGGTTAGCATATTGATGCCTCTATGTTCAGTTTCAAGTACATCATTCAAGTATCAAAAGGCTGTGGTTATTGGAACCTGTTACCATCTGACAGTATTTAATAGATCATATAATCCAGATCACATTTCACCATTTTTCAGCGAGGGATGACACTCCCATAACACAGAGATACACTAACTGGCACAATTGGTGACATGTTCATGTAATGGACTTTGAGTAATGGGGTCTTCAATGATCTCTCAATGTTCAGGATGCTACCTAAGACAGAGCTTATGCAAAATGAAGTGGGGAAATTTTCATGAACACTGTACAGAACTGGCTTAATCACAAAAGGATTGCATTACCACAAAAAGAAGCCCAGGGGATGGTCTACTTCTGCACATCCAGCCATATTTAACAGTTCTTACTTCTAAGTGCTGGAAACCAGCGCAGGGAATCTCTACAGATCTTCAGCTTCTATATCAAAACAGCATTTCTTTATGATACAAACTTCAGCAGAAACTGACAGGTAAAGCTGTTAGAGAACCGGTCTGAAAGGTGTCTCATCCTGTTTAGACTAATCGTTTATAGTAATCTTGCAGTTTATTCAGGTTCAGAAGCTAAGGAATAAATTCATGTTCCTTACTTTGACCTCCAGCAACCCACTAGCTTTGTGTATTTTTCTTTCTGAACAAGAAACACTGAATTTCCAAGGTAATACAAAATAGACGCATTGTCAGTAACACTTAGAAAAATCCCTGCTCTTATACAGTTAATTAGTCTTGTTACATTAATTGAAAACCATTCAGAACTCAGATTCAAATGGAAGGCAATCTGGGCAAGCAGCCAAGTGGGGTATTAGGGAGTAATGCACAATGCACCCAGCCACAGCACATTGAAGGCAGCCCCCTGCATTTCCCCCACAGCCACTTGGGCTGCACTATTCAGAAGTACTGCTGAGAAGCCACGTATTTGTTTTAAGTAATCACATTCAGTAGCGGTTATAGTAATGAAAAAGGTGGAAAGCTTTTTAAAAGGTTTTCTGCAGTAAAGAAGCAAGGAAGGTATCCACTTCCAGTGACTATAGGGTGTACAGAGAGCAGACCATAATGGCTAAATGCTCTTCAGGAAATAGGTGTGCCTTCTTGTATGTGACAGCAATGCTCAGAACATAATTTTTCCCTTTTTTTTTGTTCCCAGTTTGGTTCTTGGAATATTAGAATGTACAAAAATAATTATTCATCATACATAAAAAAGTGGAATTAGTTTTGAAATTGAAGACAAATAGGATCAAATATTCTGTTTACACACAGAAACTAGTCTCTATGCTGTCCAAAATAAGGAAAATAGGACTAGAGTGAAAACATTTTTAAGAACTAGATCACTGAATGCTCTTTCTGAGTTCCCACTCTGAACGGCAAAATTCAATCAGTACTGATTGATGGTTTTCTCTAACTAAAAGACAGCATTATACAAACAGAAAATCTGGAATGACATGTGCATGTGAATTCCAGTTTATGGAATTACAAGCTCTTGTTTTATGGAAAATAAACATGTACGTAGGTGGCTAACCCCAGGTAAGGACAATATTTCCAATCAGCTGCTCTCTCACTACCCTGCCTCTACAGAACAGAGGGAGAAAATATGATGGAAAAATCACAGTTCAGAGAAAAGCAGGAAGATCACTTACCAGTTATCATCAAAGGTAAAACAGACTCCACTTGGGGAAAATTAATACAATTTATTTCCAATGAAAATAGATCTAGATAGTGGGAAACAAAGACTGAAACACCTTCTCCCATCTTGTTAGGCTCAACTTCATTCCTTCTTTCTTTATTCATATCATAACAGCGATTGGACTAGTAAATGAGTGTTTTCACAAAGGCATTGCCTTTTTAGAGCACAAGATAATACATAGTTCATTACAATGTTCCAAATACCATCAGGTTGGAAATATGATTTAGTAATTAATACTGTCATTAAATCCTGTCATTCATTGTTATAGTGGACTTGTTCTATTTTCTTCTATTTTTTCCTCCAATATCTATGTTATAAACTACTATCTAATTCCAGATATCTTATTATAGGAATGATAATTCATTCATGTCCATCATCTTTGACTTTTTGCTATCCTGAGTTTTCTTCTTTTTTAACTACGGCTCATTTTGTGACCTGAGCCCTTTTTGTAATAATGGAAAAGACTGGGTTCAGGGCATGCATTTTGCAAAAATTGATGTTTGAATTATTGAATACAACTCTATTCCCACATGTAATGAGAGACAAGTAGAAAATGGAAGCTGTCTATTATTTAATTATAGTACATACAATAATAATCAGTTGTCATTAGGACCCTGATTTTCAACATTGTGTGCAAATAGAGAAATACCCATTTCACTACTCTGAGGTATTATGTGGCTTACAGAGCAAGACTGGTTCCTTCTTGTTTGTGCAAAACAAGACTTTTTATTTATTTCTGGTACTTATTTCTGGTGAGAGTATGTCACTCAGAACTTTGTATTACACAGGGTGAATATATGACATTAACAGGTATTGCAATTTAAATAACTAATTTACAAATAATTTAATTTGAATGCAAATTACAATAGATGGGCATATTCTAGAAAAGGAATCACAAACAGCACTCTCATCACTAAACGATGGTTGTTTAGACTGTGAGATAGTGCGGCAATTTTGAAATGAAATGCCGTAGTCTTAGCTCTCTAATGATAGAAAATTGTTGATTGTTGCAGATCTTTAAAGAACACTCAGGCAAATACTGAAACAGATTGATCATGCCAAGTTCACGTAAACTAGATGTGCCAAATTCTGCTGCCAGTTTCAGATGCTTTGAAATAGTACAAGAGCAGAGCTCCATTGGCTCGAGATTGAGGACTGTGGTAGGCATTGTACATCTATGCAACAAAAAGTCCCAATCTTAGCCAGCATATATCCCAAGTGTAAAAGCTTCCTGATGACCAAATGTGTGCTCAAGAGAAACCGTGCAAATTCCATTCGTGCTAGAAAGATACAAAAATTACAAAGTCTAATTACTGGGGCTGTGCATCTGAAGAAGGGACTGGAAAGAAAGACTCTCGTAGTTCATTGAAAGACAAATGACAGTCTGCTTGTGGTGGTGTGTGGAGAAAGATGTGCAGCTTTCAAAATAGCTTTGAAATAGCTTTCAAACATATATAGCTTGTATTGAGCATGTGGTGCTAGTTCTTGTGTACATGCTTTGCATACAAATAAAGTAATTAACCAATTAAAAAAAGGGAGACAATGGAAATTTCAATCTATAGGATTTTGTCTAAGGAACTGATTAGACATACATGAAAGAGAGGTGTAATTTTGACTCAGGTTGCTAGACAATCAACACAATAGTGCTGCTGAGGAAGCAGCTGACCAGTGGTAAGGTTTTTTAGTTGCCTTAGAGACTTAATGAAAAAATGCAAGAGGTGAACCAGCCCAATTTAAATCCGTTTTTGTGTCTTCGCAAGGTATGACGACTCTGGTCACTATAAGCAACAGGACAGTAGTGGTAGGTCAGAGCCCATGAGGCCTGCAGCACTGGCAGGTGAGGGCAGCCAGCAGTGTTGGCTGTTTTAGCAGTAGGTTTTAAACAAGGTCGCCTTTCTTTACCACAGAGAATTTCTAAAACATCTTCATGTCCCATTCAGCAGAAGGCACCTATTCAAGGCCACTTGAAAAACGCACAAAAACCAAACTCCAGATTCAAGACTGCACCCCTCTGCTAACAGACAATAGAAATCGCAACACACTGCTTGCACCAGTTTGATTGCTGATGATTTCAGGGCAGCTTTTGCCACAAGTCACAGAACTTCTGCACAAAAAATGGGGAAGTTTAAGGCTTTAACTCTCAAATTGGCACCATGAAATGAGACTACCAGCTTTTGTGTAATTGAAGCAATAATTTTAGGCTGCCATACTTAAAATTCACATGTTTGAAAGTATGACTCAGGTGTATGACTTGAGGGCTTGGGGTCTAAAATATAGACCAGTTACTTACAGTTCTGCTCCACAGCTGCAGGTAGTGCTTGGAACTGAATACTCTGTAACACCCTTGGATGCTTCTTCCTCTACCTTGCTAGATAAAACTGCAGTCTGAATTCTTAATAATGTATTGATCCAGTGCTAAAATAAAGAATTATGTACTGATAGTAATATACCCTTCATGCCCAGTATCTAAGAGGGACAACTGCACTCCACCTGAGTGTGATACCAGGAAGACTTCTATCCCATTAAAGAACAAAAATGGTTCAATGTGCATTTCTTGCTCCATATATCACAGATTTTTGACAATATTTGCCTATAGAATTATATATTTAAGCCATGCTACAACAGGTCAAATAAAATAATTTTTAAACATATTTTTTTTTAATTGCTTCTGCTTTCTTCCGTTACAGTTCTAACGGTCATCTAATGCATTTGGGATCATGGAACTGGTAATGGTAATGGTAGTTCTGAACTACCTTTAGTAGCCTGAATCAAAAACCAACCTTTGTATCACTACCAGCTTCTTAAAGGAGTTCTGTCAACAGTCTTTTAATAATTTTGCATTGTGAACAGGAACGTTCAGAAATTAGAATTTCTCTTCTTATGAGAAAGAAAATAGTAGCCAAAAGATAAACCCACAAGCATTTCATTTCTGGAAAAACACACATTTCAGAAAATGATATCGGCAAAAAGCTGATTTCTTTTCATCTAAACATTTGCTTTTACACCTGTCATACAGGACTAAGCATAGCTTATTTCTGAGCTTTACCACCATATGTTGCCAGTTTCTGAGTGCAGCAAAAGAGGTTTTAAATTTAAAAGGTTCTATGCTAATTCCTGATGCTAATAGCACTAATTTTTATGTTCTAAAGGGATAGATTTTTAATTTGTGCTTGTAGTTACTTAAGGTATATTCAGACATCTGATGACACTTGTCTGAATTTTGTATGGTATATTCATCCTTCACACCTGTGGAAGGCTCTTGAGAAGAATGAAGCACAACCAACTACACATAGGAAATGTTAGCTCACATCAATCAGCACACTGCAAAAATATGTGAGCTGCTGCTTAAATGCATAGTCTCCATATAACCAATGCTTACAGATTACATCTTCTCAAACAGAATTATGTCCTTTTACTACGTAGTTCCACAAGTAAAATGGGGTACCCTGGAGGCAAGTTTGTGCCTCCCAGCATTTGGGACAAGACTCTTGCTATACATCTGTACAAACAATCCCTTCTGGGTCAAGTATATATCCATGAGCAGACACCACTGTGTACACACAGCAATGAAGTTTCAGCAGAACAAGCCTCCGCTGAGTCCCACAGAGCACCAGTTCCAGAAGAGAGTGTCTATGGACAAGCAAACATGCCAAATCCCAGCAACAAAGCACTCACATGATGTTTCAAGCTCTCATCTCACAATTCTCTGCAGGAAAAGAATCAGCCCTTTCACGCCTTTACTCTTATCAGTAATGTTACGAAATCACAAAAGGGCTGTATCTGCAGTGCAGTCACCTGAATTGCTTATCTGCATCCCAGGTTTTTCCTGGGTGAAGCATTTTTACTGAAGCTCTCACTTCAGTCCAGATATTGCCTAATCACAGCTTTTCAGATCTGACCTGCATCAGCATCAATTCTTTTTTCTGTGAAAGTTCAGTCCAGTTAAAAAAGCCTGGCTGTTTTCTTCATGGAAAAAAAAAAAATGGTAGTAGAAATGTTGTCACTACTACATTCCATACAAATACTTCAGTTATTGGCTTCCACTTGTCTCTTCACAAACATTTCACACCTGATGGTCTTGACGGACTCCCAGGGAATTATTTTTTTTAACTCTCTAGTTCCTGAATCAGGGAATCTTTTGTGTGCAACACAAGTTCATGCTTGTTTTAAAGAGTGTCTTTGCACCTTCCTGAAGCACCTAGACTCATCACAACAGGAAAAAGGATTTGGAAAACTAATAGAACCACCTCACAGCTTTTTAAGCTCTTTAAACTAATGAGCAGCAGATGAAATATCCAGTAATTCAAAGTCAAAATGTTGCTTGATATTCCAGGGCACCAACAGTCTTTGCAAACAATATGGAAGTCCCTTATGTGCCTCCTGAAAGAAGCATCGCATCTATGACACACACTGAACCTCCCTAATAGGCAATGGGAAAAGAAGGGGGGGGGGGGGGGGGAGGAAAGCTGAGTGTCCTTCATCTTCACGTGCACAACTTGAAATATTTTGAGGAATTTTGAAGGAAATTATTTTCAGAAGGCCCCCCGAGAACTCCCTTTCTGAAGACCAGTTCCTGCAGAGCAAGAACATTAAGCATTCATTGTCCATTTAAAGTCCTTTCCAAAGCACTGGCCAAAGCTGGCTTGCACTTTCTCAGCTCTTCAGCTAAACTGACAGTTTAGCAGTTGCTCTTCTGAAGAGACAGGTTAGAGAATGCTTTGAGATTGCTTTTCCTTGAAACTCAAATCAGGCACTAGCAATGAATTATATAAAATTGTTAATCCAAAGCTTGTATAACTAGTGTGTAACTATTAACTTGTGTAATTTGTGGAACAGTTACATCATCCTATTTTGCATCCGCCTTTTTCTATTTTATGTAACAAAAGTGACATGAAAAGACCATCAAATAGGTACAAAACTCATAATGATAAAAGGTTTTATAGACATGATTCTGGGAAGACTATGTTCCTCACAAAGAAGTTATACAACTCATTCTTAGAACTGTCAATAAAATCTTTATTCCTCTCCTTCCCCACCCTTTCCCATCCACATACACGCTATCATGAGTTGTTCAGCAGTGTTTTGGAAATCTGTATCTTATATTTTCATAACCTGTGCTTGTTTGACATTCACCTAGTTTAACCACTATTCAGCGTACATGTGAGGTTTTCCACAGCTTCATATATATTCATATATATTTAAATGTACCTAAACTTCTTCTTTGGGTATTGGATCCTTCATTAGATATTGGAGTTCCAACTATTTTAAGTCAGGTCTGGAAACATTCTCTGCTAGGTCATCCCGTTCTGATCATACAGTTTGTTAAAGAGCTTATCTGGAAACTTGTAGGTCATTGCACTGGACCACTGGGGTTCTTGTTTCTCCCAAAACTTTTACATCATTTGCAATAAAATTCTTAATTAGGCAGTCATAGCTCTTATGTACATTTTAAGAGATAATCTCTTTAACACAGTTTGAAGTTTTGCATCTTACAGCAGAGCATAGGCTGATCTAGGAAGGCAGAACAAAAACAGCCAAGCTGTACTGAGGATTTGTCTAGGAATTTCTTGGGATAGAAGACTGCCCAGCATACACTGTTTCTTCCTCTGCAGTCATGAATCGTGTTTTTGTGTTTGTTTGTTTTTATTTCAAATGTACAGGCTAAGAGTTTTCTATTTAATTTTTCTTCAAAGAAATAAAAGCCACAAAATAAAATAGTGTTTCTTGAGCAGTACAATGAAAAAACTAAAACTGATGAAAGACCATCAGACATCTCTGTGCAGCTTACTACAAAAGCAAGAACAGCTTCATTAAATACAAGAACAATTTGATGCCTAATATATAATATATGGTAATTATATAATATATAGTAATTAAAGCAATTTTAAAACCTTTAACTGAAAGATCTAGGAAAAAAACCAAGCTCATTTAAGCCAATCATTCTTCAGTACTTGTCAAGATGGCAATTTAACACTTAGTAAGAATTTTCTTTAAGTGATTTTTGGAGATGTTTTCATACATCTTCTTTGACCTGTGCTGCTGGTCACTGGGTACTAGAGAAGTCTGGCTACAGATGTGACCCACTGTGTCAACTCCAGTATACACGTTGTAGTTTTTCACATTGCTACTGTAGCATAGCTTCTCATACTGAAAGACAAAAGTACTAAATAAACAAATTAGCAACGCTGAAACGTTTTACCTTAAACAGTATTTCCTAGTGATAAGATTATGTGCAGTTACAGGTGAATTCCACTGAACTGGCTCATAAGTTTGCCTCCAAAAGACTTTGCCTCCTATAAACTCTGAAACTTGTAGGTGCCGCCTTCTGTAAATATTAATAGTGGCACAGGAGCGATGCCACAGGGAAAGGGCAATCAGCCACCCCGAGCACTCCCAGTAAAACTTTCTGTCACGCAGCCTCTGTATTGCTTCTTCTTGAAGCTTCTTATAAGCTGGCAGATGGAAAGAATCTTTTATATATACCACAACAGTGTCTGGAGGGAAGTCTGCAGTTACACCTTTTTTGCTACTTGCATTCCAAACACAGTATTTAAACATTTTTGCAGCAATCAGGAAAGCTTCAGTGCACTTTCAAGCATCCACGGTGAATGATCTAATGCAACCTGCATCCCCTCAGCCAGCGTCCTCCACCCGCACTACTTATGTACTCTTCAGTCACAAACTACTAGAAAGCAGATGACTTCAAGCTCTGGATAAAATAAAATAAAATAAAATAAAATATTAAATTTCAAAACTTTCAATCATTTTAAAAGAAACCACCTGAAAATCTGCCAACTACCTAGCAGCCTGAGTGGGTGGTGCTTGTGCCTTGGTTCCCTGGGTAACGAGGACACAAGCTCAGGAACAGAGCACAAACCTGCCAGGAATAAAGCACGAGCCATTCCAGTTTTTTCAATGTCATTTTAAAATATCTCACTGTCTTAAAAGGTGGTTTAAAAGACATGGAAATAGCCTTGTGTGCGTTCTCCTTTCGAATCCAGGGTGGAACGATGATTGTGTATTTATCCTAAGTGAAGCCAGTGATTGTCTTTGTCCAAATCCAAGCAGACAATGCTCACATCACTGGAGTTAGTGTGACACGTGTCAGTAATTCACGGGACTGGAGTAGGTTAGAAACTGGCTGCCTTGGTCACACGGAGTGCACGATTACTTAATGATAGCAATTTCCCAGTTTTACAGTTTGCAGTGCCAAGGAAATATCACTCACAACAGTGGAAACAAGTCAAGCCTGAAGTGGTTACTTAGCACAGAGAATCAGAGCTGGTTCTTCAAACACCGAAAATCGTGGAATTTATTTCAGTGCTTAACTGATGCACTGGGTACCCAATCCTAAGCAGATATGTAGGAAAGTTTGGAACAACAGCCCTCTCACATAACAAGACATTACTGATAAAACAGTATTTGCTTCTTTCGGCTATTAGCTTGACTCTGGATTTTTTTCTTTTAATGATTGCTCACCGTATGCCATTAGTCTTCCAGCTGTGAGAGTTATTTATTTGTGCTGTTTTCCTAAGTAGCTCTGCTAATTCCCTAGTGAAAGACCATGCATAAGAAGAGGGCTGCTGAAGCCAGCTGAATCCTTTCAGATCATCAGGAGAGGGCATTAGGGAAGAAAAGAGATATTGAAACCTCTCAAGGTTAGATTAAAAACTTCACCTTTCCCCATTAAATGACTGCTTTTCAAATTTATATCAGCAGTTATAATAGGAATTCATAGGCAGAAAAATCATGATCGTTTTTACACTTAAGACTGCATGGATAGAAAAGATATTAAGGCATTTGGTTTAGCAAGTAATGAACTAACAACACAGTACCTCAAGAATAACATCATTAGTGCGCAGGAGGGGAAATTCCATCCGTATGTATTTTAACCTGCTGTTTATGTACAACTGCAGTGATGATTTCATAGATCTGTAGGAAATGAAATAGCCAAAAAAGAAAAAAAAGTGAAAGAATCAGTAATCAAAAGTAGGAGTTGATTTTTGACTAAAAAATATCTTTAGCCTAAAAGCTAACACACAAAGGTTTTTACAGTCGAATAGTTTTCAGGGCGAAAAACACTATAAATCTATCACTGCTTTCTGACCTACTTTTCCATGGTCATGGCTAATTCGATCTTTTTGCCTTTCGTATCTCTGTCTCTGCCAACAGACAGATGAGCAGTGAAAGAACGGAAGAGGCAGGTTGAGTTAAGAGGCCAGATCAAGGCAAATCATCGCAAACAGGACAGAAAGATTTCAGAGATCAAGTTACTAAATAAGCAGAAAATTACTCTTTTTAGATGAAGTCAAAAGGCATTATTAATACAAACATGCTATGTCTCAAATTGTCAAAATGTGTCCAAGCAAATGAACTATTTATGGATAATGTAATGTCTGAAACATTTACTATACCACCTACAGTATCAAAACTAAATTCTACAGAGAGGTATTTTAAGACAACTGAATACACTGTAGATGTGTTGTAAAATGAAACTTCAGAAATAGGGGAAAAAATTAGTACATCTGAAAACTTTGACATTTTCTAAAAGAATTATAGTTATTTTTGTTTAAGGTCTGTGTATTTGTTTTGGAACATAAATAATTTGTGGTATGTGAAATAACCCAGAAAACACGCATTTAGTTTCAAGTCATTTGAGCTATTTTACCTGACCTGAAGAACAGAAAATAATTCCATAAAAAGCTAATAACATTCCACTTTTTTTCCCCCAGGATAAACTACCATCTCTAATCTATATTCTCTATAGAGTATGTAACTATATTCTATACTCCTACATCGATTTTATTCTGATTTAGTAAGTAAATGATGTTTATGTAACAGCACTGACAGTTATCATCTGACCCCTATGTCTTCTGATATATTTTCATTCCATTGACCACTTTCTAACAGATAAAAATACAAATATATGTGAATGCATCTGAGAACAGCTGTTTGGAAAAGATAGACTTCAGTTCATTCCGTTTTTTAAAGCAAGACATTGCAACTCCATCAATTTCCTGCTAACTAGAAAGCATCCATGAGGACAAAGCCATCCTCTGCATGAGCTGCTACATGCCAACCTGGGGAGCAGAGGGGAGGGGAGACAAGAGAAGTAACCCCGAATCTAAACTTCCAAGAATTAAGAGAGTCCAAAAGAGAAGTACTTGACACGTAATCGCATGGCCTTGATTCTGAGGACCTGCATCCTCCGACATTGATCCAAATGCATAAGAAGCCACCACCTACACCAATCAAAATCTTGTGTAAAGGAAAAACATGATAGCAGTGCCTGTTTACAGACCTAACTAACTCCTAAATCCCTTTCACACAGCTTATCAATTTGGCTGGGCATGCAGCAGCTCATGCAGAGACTGACACATAGTCCATGTGTTTGCTGTCTGACTAATGGGGAACTGCCAGGGTTGTACTGTCTGGCTTGTAGGAGGGACATCAGTTGGGATCTACTTGCCTGCAGAGCTTTTGCCAAGCTCTATCTTTCCCCCACATTATCCTACCAGGAATACGCTTCCAAAAGGTAACTATCATGTCTTTCTACATCTACTCTATACTATTCACAAAGAACATTGCTTATAGAGATTAATTACCTTTCTGAAATGAACACTTTATTCCTCATTGAAAACGATAGTAGGACTAAGACAGATTTAAAACTGGTAGGAGCATGAGGCCTGTCAAACAATGTGCAGACATCTTCACAATCCCACTGTGTGCACACACCCATGTAATCTTCCTTAAAGGCATGTTGGGATTTTTTTATTTTTTTCTTCTCAGTCCTAAATGAGCTGAACGGATTTAGTGCATTTCAGTTACAACCACAAGAACCTACAGGACACGTTTCAGCCAATTGTCCCAAGTCACATGGTCTTATGCTGTGATTTCTAGGGGATCTGTATCCATTTTACACATCACCAGGAAACATTAGCACCTCTATTATTGTTTTTCATAGCTTGACAGAAAATAATTTTTGTTTATTTGTTCTTGCTTGTGTATTTACTTTTTAGAAAGCTGCCAATATTGGAAATAATTAGTATTCCCCAAATGCTATTTTGCCATTTTTTACATTACTTTAGCAATCCCCTAGCAACAACAACAACAAAAAGCCCTTAATAGCTACTAAGTTCTTACTTCCCTGTGAAGCTGTGGGAAAAAAATGACTAATTTCCATGAAAGATTTTCTTTCATTGGAAAATGATGATGAATTTTTATCCAGTTCCAGATGTCAGAAGAATAGAAATACAGAGGTATTGTGCAGTTAACACTGTATGGAATGTTCAAGTAGACCTTCAAACAAATTAAACACACTTGGTCTCACAATTTAATATTCACATATTTGAAAAAAAAATTATTCTTCATTATATGACAGAACCAGATAGACATTTTTTATTTAAACTATAATTGGAAATCACAGGTATTTTATTCTGCACTCTTCTGTGCCACAAAGAGAAAAGGAAAAGGGAGAGTTAATTTCACTGCAACTTGCAGTTTAAGATTGCTTAAAAAATGTATTTCTTTTAATTAAAAACTGGAGCCATTGTTTGCATAAATTTACTTTTTAGCAAGTATTTTAGCAGGAAACAAAGTTTAGAAAAGAAAAACAGAAGGAATTTCAGGAAATTACATTTAAAAAAATTTCAGGAAATGAACATTTTCCTGTAAAATCCTTTAGAACTCTTTTAACGTTTTAAAATATTTATTAATACCATGAAAGATTGATACATCTAAACAGATCACTATCTGTTTTTTCTACCATTTTATCAAGTACCTACAATTTAGGCAGAGAATCTAGTAAGTCTAATGTTTTGGGATGTGTTTTTTCAACTTAAACTCAGCTGAGAGAGAAAAATATGCAGGATATTGATTAAATATTATTATAGCTGGGTGTCCAGAAATTTAACTGTATTGAGTAGCCCAGTTGATAGTAAAAGGGTTTAGCTGATGTGAGTACAGTTGCTAGCAGGCATTTTCAGGTTACCAGATGTAGCATAGTGATCAGCTTTAAAAGTGTATTTAAAAACCATATTCTGATAGGGAAAAATATAGACACAATACACTGGAAAGAAAATTCACCTTTGAAAACTGATTTTTTCACATACGTAAAATAAATAAAATAAAATAAAAATAATAATAAAATATAAATAATAAATAATAATAAAATAAAATAAAAAATGTTTTCTGATATTAAGAAAAAATAATCTTTTCATAGTTCTCTTCTGTACTATTCTGTACTATTTTTTGTAAGCCATACATCCCTGAGTAAAACAGGAAGAATTTTCACTTCTCTACCAAAACTTCAGAAATACCCAGTATACATTTAACATATTTTGCTTCTACCCTACTTACTAAAATTTCCTCAGAAATCGTGTCATCTGTTTAACTATCAAAATTGTACATGTATTTTGATATTATCTGAATTATCTTCTAAAAATGTTTTGTAACTTCTTTGTAACTCTATGTCATTTTAGACATAATAAACATTTAGTGTAAAATTCTATACTTCTCCACAGAAAGAATTATGAATCTTCAAAGGTCAGCTATAAACACCTTTTCTAATGCCTTTGTGATTGGAAAGAGCTTTGTAATAATGAGTATAATCTTTGTCTACACAGATTTTCTTTCTCAAGGAAATCACAAATTGGTAATTTCTTCCTGTTAAATTGATTCCTTTAACTCCTCTTTGCAGGTACTCTGCAGGATTCACTCTTTCATAGCAAAGGAGAAAAAAATAAATGCTTAAAAAAAATGAATAGCTGGTGTAATTGCAAAGTAGACTGAAAGGTTATCTCTAGGAAGCAAAAAAAACTCTTCAGGAAGACAGACTTCAGGAAAAAAAAATCATTTCTGGCTCAATATAGCTAAACAGGAGAAAAGCAGATTAACAGGTAGGACTGCTGTTTTCACTGTTTCTTTAGATGGACACCACCCATTGTTGTTCTCAGCCCCAGAGCAGATGCAAATCATGTCGTGAAGGGCAAAGGAAGCTAGAAATAAATCTTCTGAAATCACAATCCACAGCTGTTTTTATATGAAATCTGTAATAGTATGAAAAAGGTAGTGAAGTTGAAGATGTTACAGAGCTCTTGTGCAAGTCAATCTTGCCTCCATTTTAAGAGATGCCATCGAGTCATTCTTTGTTTACTTAGTGCTCTCCTTAATGCAGAAAACTAAACATGCCACTGAAACATGGAGCTGAGTAAATAAATGTAAGGTACGCACTAAGTAAGAGAGTGTAACTGAATTCCCTGCGTCTAGGGTCTGGGGTTATTTGTAGAGAGGTTGCTTTTTAAAAATCCCTCTTAATTTCAAGCATTAAAATGTTATTTATTTCATGGCAACTACTGGAGAAAGAAACACACTGACCTTTGTGGAATGAAAAGCTGTGCTGGGACGGATCTAGCCAGTAGCTTTAGTGATTATCTCACAGCACATTAGCTGCCCTGTGAAGGAAAAATTCTTTGAGATATATACATACCCATTTCTAAGGTTTTTCTGTATGTCCCACACACATAAAACATCCTTAAGATAACTATCTCCAGAAGACAAACTACTGAGGCTTTTCTTGATGATTCAAAAAGAACACTCCTGAAAAGGGTTTATAATAAAAAAGGGACCTGTAAAGATAATGACAGAGTTAAGAGTCTCATTTTTATCTGAGCTGACATACTGAAATCCGTTCATTTAGTTTGTATGTGAAGACATGGAAGAACATTGTCTTTTATGGTCCAGCAACTTAGCCTTCAAAACCCCAGGGATGGATTCTGTCTCTTTGAGGGCAAAAGGTTGGTTCTCAGTGAGAAGAAGAATCACCTTTCAGGTTGATGTGGAGCGTACGCTCATCTAACAGCAACTCAATGAGGAGAGATAGGATTTAAATCTTTTCCTTTCAGCTTGAGTCAAAACCAGACAGAAAAGACGGAAGAGTGGGATTTTGTTGTGGGGTTGTTTTTTGGTGGGCTTTTTTTTTTTTTTTCCACAGAAATTGTAGCATGTTTCATCAGTTGTCCCTCAAACTTGCTTTAAAGATCTGTCAGCAACAAGTGGTGCTCAAAGTCTGTGTAATAAGTCAGATGCCAGCTCTCAACAGCCTGCCCAAGGAATGGTATTTTGCAGCCAGAAGCAAATATCACACACAAAAATAACACGGTCCTAGTGCTGTAAGAGTTGAGCAATACCTGACCACCATATGATGACAAAGAAAAAGAAAGAAATACACTTTACAAATGCATCATCCCCAGCCAGAGCTGGACATGTGACAGCAACCAAGGAAGTGCAAAATAGCGTTGAAGTTCCTATACACAAGCAATGGGGGCTGAAATAAACAAACAAACAGATTAACTGCTGTTACTGTTTTGTCCTGAGGTAGTTTTAAGGCATTCGGTACATGCAGCTGTATTACAGAAATCTGAAGATTATTTCATGTCAAGCAGCCATAAAAGGGTACTGATTTTTTTAAGAGTACTAAATACTGATGTCTCCAGTGCTCAAGTTGATGCAGCAAATTTTTTTTTGTCTGTATTGTTGCAGTCAGGAATGCACTATGAAGCTTTATGTCATGATCCTCCAGTCAGTTTAACTTCGCACAGAGCCACACCACTGCTCAGTGTGTGGCTGAGCTTCTCTCTTTCCCCACTTCCCAGTCCTTGTCCCCACTCCTGACCCAGCATTAACACTCAGGGGAAATGTGTGGTGAACCAGAGAGAGGTCTTGTCTGTAAGATGACATGAGCATTAATCCCTGCACAAGGGAAGGGGCAAGAATAAGCAGTTGAGATTGTGTCTTTCATTTATTTGCCAGTAGTAAAAATGAGTTGTGTCCATTAAACTGCTGTGGGATCTGGGATACCCAGGTAATGGCTACCACAGAAAACTTCACAATGGACTGAGCAGACTGACACCTGCTACAGCTTTTCATGGGGTTGGTGACGGTTTCCTCAGTCATCTCCGGCATCTTCCATTTCTGCCTGATGCTTCATACATTTTTCTGTTATTTAAGCTATTCAGCTGCACTAATCATAGTTATTCCAGCCTCATTACCTAATTGCCCATTGTCATCCTTATTAAATCCCTCTCTCTCTCTTTTTTTTTTTTTTTTAATAGTCATGCTTCTTACTGTACTTCTTTCCTGAAAGTTGAATAGGATAAGTTGATTCCCATTGTGTCTGCCAGAATAGGATGTGGACTTAACAATAATGGATGAAATCCCTGTCCAAATTAAATCAAAAGTATAACTCTCTCTGATTGAGTTGCCACTTTGATTAACCCATTGTCATTCAAATGCAAGGGTTTTGCTAAGAGAATTGCAAGACACCATTGTTTTCTGTGAATCAGTGCTGTTATTTGTGTCATGGTATCCCCTTGTCAGTGCGGGTCCTGCAGTTTCTCTGCCCCACCATGATCCTCCTTTGCTGCCCTTGATGCTAATTTCAAGACTCTGGCAGAGACCATTACAGCACAGTGAATGGAATCACTGTGGTTAGTAAGGGCTTCGTGAGAAAGCCCATATTACAGTCTCACAATACAAACATATAACTAATTAACTAAATAATGAAGAGGGGACATAAAACGGTTTCTTATGCCTGGGGAATTATAGAGCCTAAGGCTCAAACAGCAGCTTTAAATAAGTATTCCTTTGTTTTCATTAAGACAGGTTGCTTTATTTTAATATACATTTTATATTAAAATTAATTATAACTTGCATTGGATTCTGTGGTCATAATTTGTATTTTCTGCTTTATGTGTCACTCACTCATTAGTTTCCTAAATAACAGAAAACACACTTAGTCAGTTGGCATTTTCCAGTGTTTTAATTGCCTGCTGTGATATAATTATTGTGACATTTTGGGATGTTTTTAACATCCTGAATTAAATATTCTGACATCCCACAGAGCACTTCATGAAAACAGTCAAACTGTATTCAAGTCAACAGGAGTCTACAGTTGTCATTTAATATTAAAACTATTTTTGACATTAAAAAAATGTAAGTAAAAATGAAGTATTTAACAACTTATATCTTGTGTCAGTTTTTATTTTTTAAATTGCAAAATGTTTTTAGAACATAATGAATATCTGCAGATCTAAAAATACTGTATAAATTTGCATTTTATTTTCATTTTAATTTTCTTAGGTAGCCATTAAATAATGCTACCTATGAGTCCTACCTGCAAACTTCAACTTTTAGAGAATACTCACTGTAAAATACGCTACATTTATTTAAAAATAATTTAAAAACTGATTCACAATGGTTATGAACAACATAATATCTTTTAAAATAATTCCACAAATATTTTTTACAACAATTAAGATAAAATTCTTTGACTTTCAGATTAATATTCATTTCTGAGAACACTAATTGTTTAATGAATTACTCAAAGAGAATGGCATATGTCAAATAAAATTTTGTGAATTAGCTCCTAAAAGGTGTAGGAATAACTAAGAATGAGGTGCATGAGATATATTTAGACAACAAAATAGGCATTTCCCTGACCTAGTCTTATCAGCCCCTTTTTGGAAACAGATTAGAAATTTTGTAGTATATACCAGAGCATAGAAAAGGTTTTGGGAACCAAAAACTCCAGTCAGCTCCAGTCAGTCTCCAGCCCAGCCTTCTTCCTCTGCCACACAGCTGTAGAGATGCACAGACCTTGTCTCTCAGCGAGAGACAGAGAAATCAGGAGAGCGATGGAGGGGGATTTTGCAACCCTGCAGTCCCCAATTATTACCAGGTCCCTAAGGAGTTGTGCACTGGCTTGTGCACAGCAATGTATTAAATTGCACTATGGTCAAGCTAATAAAAAACACAGGTAGAACTTGACCCTTCCCTTCTCCATCCAAGTCCAGCACAAAGTGGTGCCATTGTGAACACAGCTCTAAACCAGAAACTGTATCTGGTTAAATACAATCATAAAGTCAGAGATGATGCTTTAATATACACCTAGTGTTTGATTTGTGTTTAACACTGGCACCCTAAACACTCGAGAATAAAAATCTCAGTGTGTATTCTGACATTTGAAGGTCTGAACAATGATTTTGCTACCTTAACTGCGGATATAGTTATAAGATTTATCAAATTTCAAAAGTTTGTCTGAAACATTCTATAATAAAATTAGAAATGCAACATTGTAATGCTGAAGTAATAATCCACAAGTCTTGAGTACTTAATAATCTTAAATACAACAGCATATGTTTCTGCAAAAAATAAACTGGCCTGTTGAGTGATCGAATTACAGACAGTGCAAGATGAGTAACAGGGTCAAGACCCTACAGTACACGTGGAAAGGCAGTAGTTGCCAGTTATCAGAACTGAAACTGAAAGTGAGGAAGAGCAGAAAATATTCCTATATCATATTGGCACTGGATTGATAATAAGCATACAGAAAGCAAAGATCTTCCAGCTTCTAAAACACAATACAGCAAAATTTTCTAAATCAAATCAAGCGAAAGAGTTGAAAGTATTGCTTAGTGCAATGCGTGCAAAATTATTGTCCATCATAACTTTAGCAGGAACCTAGAGAGAGATAATGTAGTTAGGACTTGGGAACAAACATGTAGCAAGGATGTTACTTCTATGTATTCAACTGCCTGTCTCTTCTGTGAGTTATAGCTTTATTTCTATGACTAATTATTTACTTTATATCTTTCTGATATTACACTGTTGATTCATATTGACTTGACTGTGCCCTGGTGTATTTACTGCAATAAAATGCACTGAAATAATCCCAATGATATGATCAAAGTGTTCAATTACCCAGTTGACATTTAGTGCTGACACTCTATCCTTACATCAAACTTCCTTGCAGACTTGAGTCTTTTTCTGTTGAAATCACATCTCCATTTTTATTTCTTTAAAATGCTTTAAATGAGTTAATTACAATTCCAAACAGCAGATGTCAGTTTAGCAGCCACAGGGTTTGCGCTAACATGATATTTGCTCAAATATTCTGTTAAGTGGAACTTGTGCTGTTGCAGAGCAGCAAAAATAAAGAGATAAGAAATAAGAGATTACAAATAACCTTTAAAATTAAACCACATAAATATAGTATGCATTTATAGCTACTAGAAAACTGACACTGACCTTATTTTATCCCAGTTCTGGGTCATGTGTGAATATGTTAAAAGATAACTGAAGTGTCCTCAGCCACATCAGTCTCACTGCAATGTCCTACTAAAACATTTTGGCTCCTGTTTGGTTATGCACCTAAACTGTCTGTACTAAAAGCGTACCCTCTTAAGCAAGCCCTGAAGTACCAATTCATGCAGCTGAACCCAAGGGAGACTGAAGCACCCACCTGTAAGGAGCGTGATAATAACCAGCACTGAGTTAGCTTTCTCTTCTACCTGAAAGCATTGCGAGGGAGGAAGATGGTGACAGATCATTGAAGGTAGGAAAAGGTAACCCAGAAAAGCTTATTCAGCTGCTCATTTGCAGGCACAGAATCGTAGAATTATAGAATCGCTCAGGTTGGAAAAGACCTCAAATACCATCAAGTCCAACCATGACCTAACCATAACACCTTAACTCTAACAACCCTCAGCTAGATGATGTCCCAGAGAACCGCAGACATCCAAACACGCTGAGGTTTTTAGCTTGAAATGTTATCAGCTGACTCTAGTCAATTGTGAAGCAGTATTTAAAACCAAAGAATAAACCAAAGAACCCTTCAGAACTAGAAGCGAGATTTCTAAAATCCTTCTCAAAACGTTCATGAGAAATGCTTTGCAGGAATATATATTACAGGGAAAAAAAAAAAGAAAAAAAAAACTTTGTGTACATGTGTTGAAAAAAAGAATGCTGAAAGATCCTTAATTTTCTAGACATAAAAAAATCAGCACTCTATTTCATTCATGGCCTGCTCTGAGGTATTGTGGAGCTGCTGTCATACTTTTACTTACATAGTTCTTTCAGATGTATCGAAGTGATATATGAGGTCATGAGTAAAGTCGAACTCATATTTCAACATTTCAATAAATTGGAACTGGATCATTATCTTTACCGAAGGAAAATTACATTGGGAGCACACACATTAGCATTTTAGTCCAATCAAAAACTAGTGTTCTCAAGCATATCTTTCTCTCACCCACATACTATGCTCTGCTTCACATCACAGGGGTGTTTTAAAGTGCAAGTGTTGGAGATTTTTCAGACAAACGCGTGCTGGAAGGTGTGCTCCAAAAGTACACCAAATGTAGCCTGGACAGAAAAGCCTCAAGAAGCATGAATAACAAAGACGTAAGTCCTGATCCCTCTGAGGGACCAAGGTGTGAAGCCACATCACAGAATTACAGAATTGTAGGGGTTGGAAGGGACCTCTAGAGACCACTGAGTCCAATGCCCCTGCCAAAGCAGGTTCCCTAGATCAGGATGCACATCCTCATGTGAATATCACTCTGATCAGAAAAATGCCATGGGAGCTTTGATATTTAAACATACATGTCACTGAAAACCAAGAATTCCTTCTTGCCAGTGCACCTTCACCTCGCAGGTAACAAACCCAGCAGGGTGACCTTGACCTCACTCCTACCTCCATCTGCAGGGACGTAAACCTACCTCTCTCTGGAAATAGCTATGGCCATTAACTTGGGGGTAACCTAGGGGATAAGTTGCTCTCTGTTCATCCTGCTGACATGGTGGCATCATGCAGAAAGGAATTTATGATAAATTGGATAGGAAAGAGAGAGCTCAACCCTAACTTATTGGTTAGGACATTTCTGTTAAAGATGGGAATGCTTGGCGACAGCATGTGGGTAAACAGTTGTAGCTGTCAGCAGAGAAAAGGGATCCCTTGCACTGCTTTTGGAAAAACATTGAAACTGTATTTTGCCAGGGCCTAATCCTGTACTAAGTATTAAGTGTGCTCTGCGGATGCTTTCCAGATCAAGCTGCTTAGAGGATTTGGTAGAGACACCGTCCCCAGACTGTTTCCAGTCTGCAAGACAACATAGGCAAGCTCTGAGCAGCCTTGGGCATGCACAAAAACACAATTCTGGATGCACTTGGACATTTAAATGTAAAGAAAGAAATTTAAGAGCATCTGGAATGAAACAGCTGCTGAGAAGGTGTTCTTTGATCATATTTTAAGTTTCATGATCAGAAAACCTTTATTCAAGTTCGTATCTGATCCCTGTGATTTTGAAGTATATCAGTACTGCTCCTCTAAAAGAAACAGCAGGACCTTGAGAAAATAAAGAAAGGCGACTTCTTGGCAGGAACAAGAGCAGACTGACAGAAGATAGTATGGGCTGCAGACCCTAGCAGCCTCACCAAAGCAGCCCACAGCCATCAGCACTGCAGCCAGCAGGCAGAAGGAGGAAAGAACTTTTGGTACGCGCTTAAGTTCATTTCTAATTAGGAAAGTGGGTAAGTGGATGCTTGAAGTTAATCACCTACTTAAGCGCTTTCCTGAATTACAGCAATGCACTGCTATCTTCATGTAGACTCCACTTTATAACTCTATACAGAAGCAGAAAAGGAAAGTACCCAGGTTCAGGGAAGCTGAGTAAATTCTACCCATGACAGTTTTGTTGGCTTTATTATAATACTATTAATCCACCTTGAACTTCATTTAGAAATCTGTTTTTTTGTCATCTGGGGGTTGATACATGTCTAAACAGTAGACTATTTCTGGAGGGTAAAACATTTATTCCTTTCTCCTTTGCTTTTTGTTTGTTTGTTTTTTTCACATGCCTTTTACCATTTCTTATTTCTGTCACTAAATAGATACAGTTGTTAGGATTGCAGTAATTCCAACTGTAGCTGTGCAGTGTGTGTGGCAGAGAGCTGCTTCCTCATCCTGGTGAAGCAGATTTCTGAGTAAATATTTACAAAGAAATAATGGAAGTGCACTATAATTAAAATCCTAATTTTGAAAGAATGAGAAATAAAAATGATGTGATTAAATTACATGAAAAAAAAATCAAATAAGAAAACACAAGATAGAGTTAGTGCAATCCTAATGATCATTATAAAAAAAAAAAAGGACATTTCTTGAAAATGATTATTCAACACAATATTTCACGTTCTCTGAATTCATTCAGAAACCCTTCCACACCTTTGCGTTTACTAAACATTCCTCAAAACCACAGAAAAAGTAGAAATAATGTTGCCAGCTATTCTGAAAAGATCCCAGTTTCTAGCAGGTGCAGTTTACTTAGCTCACATCAGAATACCAAAATGCAGAATGAAGCTAGACACAGCTCCAGCACCAGCAAACCCACGTCTTCAGTCCAGGGATTGACCTTCACTGGTGCCTAGGTTGCTAAATACTGAGTACATTTCATTTCAAAATGTAGCAAACTAACCCTATGCAGATTATATATCGTATTTGGTGAGACTCTTTCCTTCAGCACAAGAGATACCATATATTGTCTCAATCTTGTATACTTTAAACCAAGCTTTACTAAAAATTCAACTATGAAAAGGCTTAAAAAATGGCTAGAGGATGACTACTGAAATAATCACTTTCCAGGTGTAGATCTGAGTAACAAAATAAGGACACGTTTGTTTTTTAGATACACGTATGCCCATTTATTTGCAGCCAGGTAACCTAGGATTGAACTTTTGGAAGTTTGCTTCAAAAGCAAACACTTGTCTATATCAATCCTCTTGTACATTCAAGGCCTAAAGCTATTCAAAAATAACCTAAATTCAGCCCCAAACTTGAAATTAGACCATTTTAACCTTTTTTAAAGCTTATTCTGAGGCACTATGGATTTAAAATTGCCAAAATGAGGTTCCATTGGACAAATAATGAAGTAGAACAAGCTAATCCTGTAACAGGAGCAAACTCAGAAATATTGGAACATACTTTCAAAAAAGGGTTTAGGAACAAGTATGTTCCCTGCCTGCAGAGCCTATAGGGGCTAAGACTTTTCTTGTAGTCCATTTTTCTTACCCAGAAATTTCCCAAATGGAATAAACCCTGCGTAATCTCCTCAAGAAAGCAAATTGGTCTCCATTTCCTCTGAGGGTTGGTAATTTGTCTGTGAACAATACTGGAAGCTAGCCCTAAATCTCACAAATCTGTTTCAAGACTCAAATTTACAGTACCCTCTTCTTCAGACAAATCTCCCCTTTCTAAGGGGATACTGACTAGGGGGAGGCAAGACTTTTTTTCTCAGCATCCAGTAAATGAAAACCTCTACTTTACTCATCCCTCCCCCAGTGCCTAAGACCTACTGCTCTCAGTGGCCTCCTCCCTGCCAGCCAGGGTACAGCAGCAGCACAGCACCAAGGCAGCTGCCCTCACTGTGCTCAGTCAGGCTGGCTAATAAAACATACTGTAGAATGAATTGTGAACAAAAGGTGTTATCCGCTACCATGGTGGAACAGGTTATAACCCTAAGCTTGGTGTATCATGTTAGATAGAATTTCAGCATTCTTTAATTTGTACTCTAACTTCTATTCTGAAATGAATCTCCTTAAAAGAAAAAAAAAGCATTCAATTATGGTACCTATTTGGGTAGCTGACTAGCTTGTGTTTTACATAACTCAGTACTTCTACTGGGTGAGTATTTGAACATATGTATATTTTTTTCCTTTTCTCTGATTACTCTCAAGATGGTACACTGAAGCTTTTTTTTTCTTCTGGGCTTTCCTTTTAGGATTGCTTCCCTAGAGTAGATGTAGAAGGTTTGGAAACTCATTTTGGTCACAGCAACTGCAAACAGATGAGGGAACAGTTTATAACATGTCATTTTATGCTGTTTTAAGGTATTTGACTTAGTTATTGTTAGAAATATAGCACAATATATTTAATCCTCACTTGAAGATGTGGAGCATTTGACAACATGGTGGTTAAGTCGGAATCCTTACAAAATGATCTTGTTTAGTGGTCCTCACTGATAGGAGGCTCAACATTATTTGATAGTTTCAAGACCTGATTGCTATTTTGATGTTTTCATTAAGGATCTGAAAGTTAACAGAAAATCCTAGGGATGAAAATATCAACTGCAGGGATTGTTGAATTTGTCACTGATGGTAACAAATTGGGCCTAGAATATTAAAAATAAAAATAAAAAAAAAAAGCTGGTCTTGGCATAGCCAAGTGGAAGACATTTAAGTGAAAAGATTCTTTATACAAAATGGAGAACCATATTTCAGCCAATGACAATCAAAAATGTCAGACCAAGTGAGTTTCTCTAGAAAGATTAGTGGAATCAAACACTGATGCTCTTGCAAGCAGTGAGAGTCCTTTACCTAAAGTAATTATACTTCTAGTATCACACTTTCGAGATTTTAAAAATTCTGTTCTCATTCACCTTTTTTAAAGCACATTTTGAAGCTAGATAGATAGATCTATCAGCATCGATCACAATAAATAAATAAATAAATAAATAGGAATCAAAGAATATGGCTTAGCATGTGCCTGTAATGCAGAAAACTACCCCCACGTATGAGAGGCTTAATACTGTGCCCTAAATATTCCTACGGCACCATAACAAACCTGGGTTTTTTTTCTTTTCAACCACTTAATAAATTTGACACCCAAAACATAATTGAATATATTCAGTGGTGCAGCATATCTCTTAAAATAAACTTGTTATTGTTTATTTGATTAAAATACAGTTTCTATAACTATTTGAAAACCTTCATAAATGTTGATCATTTTTAACAAAGGGAGGAGGGACAAGAGGTGCTCTGCCATTTCGTCATATTTTCTTCCCCAGATACTCTGATGTTCACCTAGATCATGGAAAATCCAGAGTGCATTATCCTCTTCCCTGGGAGATAAGTATACACTTCTCCAAGTACTGAAAAGATCCTGATGATTATTATACTTCAGAGGGCTTAGGGCAATGCTTGCTTGTCTGTGGACTTAGATGCCCTTTCATTTTACAGCTGTCCTCTTTGTATGGATTAGACAAATATTTGCATTGCCTATTTGGTGATTAGCCGTATATCCACATAGGGCCCTATCCTGAGGGTTTGTCTTAGTTCAGGCTTATGCTTGATTTGCTTCTCCAGCTTGTTTTTGTCCTATCTGTTCCACTTAGCTTTTATTCATCTACTGCATATATGATTATCACCTTATTCTGGATGTGGTTCTTGCATCATTAAACTAGCAGTGCTGTTCAGTTTGGAAACTCTTAAGGTTTCATTTCTGTGAAACAAAATGCATTCCAAATCATATATTCTGTATAAATCAGTGATATGTGTGATAAAATAATAATTACAGTTAATCTTCAACTCTTATCATATCAAGATGTCCTTGGACAACACTGACTTCTCACTGGGTCATATGCCATATAATTTTCTGGCTATGATAACTTTGATCAGAAGTATACTCAGGTACTGAAATGTAACAATCAGGCCACAGATGGCTGTTAATCTAGTCTTTGACTAAATTAATTGCTTTCATAATTGGGTACACATGGAGCTTTTTAAACACTAAGCATGGTGTTCTTAGGTATCTTTAATAAGAGATAGTCTGGCTGTTTTAACTAAAGCTTTGAGCAGCTGGGAACAGCAGGAGAGAATGTCAAAGGAAGAAGCAGTGCAGGGATATCTTTTTTCAGCAGAGCTAAATACAACAGTAAATTTAGAACAGGTTTGTTTGGTTACATCTAAGAAATGTTTCATAATTGTATGAAGGTAGGAAACTTTTCACTGCTATCCCCTTACTGGGCACAGAATTAGCTTAAATTGATATGTCTTATTAGTTTCACCTACTGTTAACTAACAGATTGCTCATGTGTGAAAATAAAGGGAAGGGAACTTAACTATTACTTGCACAAGCTTTCTGGTTCTTAGGAATGCAAACCTTGTTAAGGCTTTGGCACATCCAGCCAGGACCCTGTTACAGGGAGGGCTCTGATAAACAGTGAGAATGTGGTGACTTTTATAAAGGTAAGTTTGATCAGCAGTGGAATGCCAAGGTTGCAGAATTTGTACTGGTGAATTCATACACTCACATAGTGTTTTACAAAAGCTACCTTAAGTAACTAACAGGTATAACAAGTTGTGCTGACACTGGCTGGTTTCTACCTGACAGGCCAGCTCTGTCTTAGATGAACTTAGTTTTGGAGAGGTCAGTTTTCACGTATGCATGAGCTTCCCACCCAGCACCCTACAGACCCAGACACGCGCAAGAATTCCCCAACAGCAGTCTAAGCCTCTGTCTTGCAAGTAAATCTGGATAGGCTACATCAAATAGAAAACATCTCTGAAATTCCTCATATCTCTGAAAGCATAGTGAAAATTTTGTCACTTAGACTCTATTTATATTCTAACTGGCATATTTTCCTATACTTTTCTATGCTACAAAGAAAGTGCAAGATATTTTAAAATATTAAGTTTTTACTGATAAGAAATATTGATTCTGTTAAGAAATATAGATCTTGGTAGTGAAAAGATGTTATTTCTAATACTCTGTTGCTAACAATAATGCAAAACTGTTGTAGATGCTCAGTGTGGAAATGGAACAGAGATTTATTTTAGAAGTTGTGCTCCACATTTAAAAAAAATCCCTTGATTCAGTGCTAAGATGAAATGCAAGAAAAAAAAAATACACAATAGAAAGTAATATAAGAGAGAGGCTGGACCAGGAAGCAATATATTTGAATTTCTGAGGTACAGTGCCCAGACTAGAAGGAACAGGGTTTTAGCCTCACTCTGATGTAGCTACAGTGCTTTCAGAACCACACCAGCCTCCAAGCCACCTGTACCTTGTGCTGCAGGCAAGACACTGCTGGGGATTATAGATACTTAGTTTTAAAAGTGTCCTTTAAGGCAATTGGTGGAAACGCAAACTGAACTTTAGACACGAGGAAGAAAGGGAAGAAAATTACAGGCATACCTCCTCTTCTCTTTTAAGAATCACAAGTACAACTCCTGGAGGGGTGCTGGAGATTTGGTATGGCACACAAATGGATGGTACACTATGCTCTGCTCCCTGGACAATGGCTGTTGGAGCAGCCAGTTTGCAAACTGAGTTTGTCACCACATCTGAAATTCTCTACCTCCCTATTTACACTGCAGTCTTTCAAGGAGCCATCTTCTCTCTCTGATGCTCCAAGGGCTATGTATCCTGTCTTGGGCTCCAGTGACACTGCTGTCACACAGGGGAAACCCCCTCAGCGCAGTGTTCACATAAGGAAGAGTAGTACCAGTGGAAAATGCTCTCCTTAGCTTAAAAGGTAACTAATCTAATGCCGGCAGCAGAACTAGCAGCCCTTTCAGCATTTAGCTTTAGTGAGTACATAGCTAGCATAACAGTAGAAGTCATTCATGAGGACAGTAAACAGTCCTTTGTCTTTTCAATAACAGCATAACTTCAAATCGTCAGCACATGCTCTGACGGCTGGCTCAGTATTTCACATCTATTGCTAATATTAAGCTGCAATTAGCGATCTATTCTCTCTGGGTTTAATGGCAGTATATTTTCAGCTGCAGAGTTGCTCTGGTGATGGCATACTTAAATTACTTGGCCACCTGGGAAACTTTAGAGTGAGTGAGTGACATTACTCAGCTGTGTGGAACATGGGATATCAGTTTAAATGAAAGGAAAAAACAGCAATATTTGATTGATAGTTCTGTGGAGACGTCACTTAGGAGTATATATAGGATTTTACCTTCCCTGTAAATTTAATTTTAATAGTCAAATAATGACACGTTAAAACAGCAGCTTAATCTATAGAAGACAAATTTCTCTCTCTCTCTCTCTCTTTTAATTTTTTTGTCACTTCAAATTGGCTCCCTCCACTTACATACTTTTTTCTGCCAGACTAGTGCTGAAACATGGGATATATCATCCTCAGAAGAACACTTAAAGTATAAAAAATGTTTTAAATCAGTACTAAACATAAGTTGTTACATTTCTACTTGAAAAGTACTCTAATTGTTTTTTAGAGGACAAAAACCCAGAATCTTTCAAGTAATTTGCATAGTAGCAGTTATAATCAGCTCACAAGCATGTACCGTTTAAAGCTCTATTTTTTCTACCTTAATGTCCAGTGAAATTATGCTGTGCTTTGGGAAGCAATTCTGTAAAGTAAAATTTGGGATACCATTCTGATCTGGATATTTTCCAGTGCAACCTATTGTAGGGAACCTGCTTTAGCAGGGGAGTTGGACTTGATGATGCCCAGAGGTCCCTTCCAATGCCTGGGATTCTGTGATTGCCTACTTCAGTTGTTTTGGAAGCAACTCCATTCTTTAACATTGTAACGTTCTGCATTAAATTAGATGAAGTTTCTGTGTAGTATCTTAGCAGAGTATTACCTTTAGCCTCTAGACAGTAATTATAAACTAAGACCAGAAAACAGCCTTCAAAAATTTCACTCTATATTCTAACGTGGTATCAACTAAAAGCTCTGTTCATGCCTTAAATAATCACGCAAAACTGGGTATGTCTATCATAAATACTAATATAGAGCTTAATCGTAAATCTTGTTTGCTCCAAACTGTGTTAGTTTGGAACACAGAGTCACATTTCCATTAAACCTGCTAGTATTGGTAATTTTTTGAAGAATATTAGTGTTCTCAAAAGCCTAACTGCTTTTTGCCAAGTTAAATGGTCTCATAAGAGAACACCCTCTCACGCACATTTGAGTCCACACAGCTTCAGGAGCACTACAGCGAGAGTATACAATCAGAAGCATTTTTTTTATCTTCCTTTATGAGGGATAAAGATGTTTGTGGAAAACTCTCATCTGTCTGCAATAATCGTGTTTCATGTGCTTAGAATTAAATCAATAAGGTGGGCTCAAGTACAGCACTGACTTGATTGGCTTACTGCTGCCTTTCTACTTAAGGTAAGCTTCGCTTTATGAATTTCCTTGTTGTTTTTCCTAGCCAGAGATTCAAGAACAATGTTTTTGGATGAAAATGTTATTGTACATTTTGAAGTTCACCTTGGCTATCTTTTTATTAACCTATGCAAAGGCACAGCTGTGCACATATGTTGGAAGACAGCAATATTATAACTGATACTGATGAGATGAGATTCCCAAAGACAGATCCTGTAATTAAGAGGTAGCAGTACTTTCCATTTTTACATGCTGCTGAAAAATGTAGCCACTGAGCACCACGGATTGTGCATGGATAATATTTTTTGTTTCAAAATTTAATCTTCAAGGCACAGGGAGCCCCTAACCCAGATATCCACAACTAATCATACAGGATTTCAACCTTTTAATTCAGTTCTTAAAGCTATTTTCAATTGAGGTTGTTATGAATTCTGAGCTATTAGATCGGGCATAATCTTTTCACCTGTGCTGGCTGCCACACCGGGCAGTTTTCTTGCAGCATTTCTGCTGCGCTGCACATCACTGCCAACTTTTGGTCTGGTTTCTTCTTCTGGAGGCTACTTTCCTCCTTCATTCAAGGAAAATGAGCCTGGAATACTGGGGTAACTGCTAGCAGTAGGTGAAATAGTAGGTCAATTATTCATGCCTCAAACCATACATATCCAGCTACAGTGGAAAAATATTAACCATTCCCTAACTGTCCGTGATTACCTCTCTTTTGGAAGTTGCCATCCCTTTGGAGAAGTAGCAGAATTAAAAATTTGTTGACTGTGCAGCCACAGCATTTTAGAGTACTGTGTAAATTTGTGAAGTTCCTAGTACTTTAGTACTTAAGATTGTGATTTTATTTATCAGTCTAAACCTGTGAAATTCATGGTATTTTAGCATGTAAGACTGTGACCTTATGCATCTTTATAATGTACCAAATTGCTGGATAATGTATATTGCATGTAGGTTTTAGTTATCTATTGGCAACCTAATATTCACAACAGTTACTAAATAACCCTTGTTCAATTTGGCTAGATTATGTATCTAAATTATGTTAGTGTTTATTGAAAAGTCTCCCTTAGTATTTCTTTCTTAAATGCTTATTTTTCTGCTGTGGTACATCTTTCAAGTAATAATACTTTTCTGCAAAACTTGGTCATAAAGCTAGTGACTATAAAATTCTTTATTTAACCCTATGGTTTATCAGAAACACTTTCTTTTTTTTTTGCCTCTGCCCTCTGTCAGTCTTGGAGTTTCCTTGTTCAGAAAAGGAGGATCAAGTCCGTACAAGCAGTAATCTCTTGGCTGGGAAGTCATTTTAATAGAGAAGGAAAAGCAATTAATTTAAAACTAACACCCCTGATGGTTTGACTAAGCAGGACCTTTCAGTTGTCTGGCTTAGTTCTAGATTTGGAAGGATAAAATACCTCTAAGGGAAGGAGTTGTTCAAACCCCAGTCTCTGTCATATCTGCATGGAGGCAGAATTTTCAGAAGGACATGCAATACAAAATCCAAGCAGCTAGAAAAGATCAGTTTAGAATTCTTTCTTCTTCCTCCCTGGAATCTGTCCACCAACTTCATTATCATGTTTACTTTTTTTTTTTTTTCTTTAATGCCTGAAAAAGTCTTTCAAAGGGGTGAATCTCGCAATTACAACAACAAAAAAAAATGTGCTAGATTAACAAAACAGGGAGTGTCTTCTCTACTCTTTATTTAATTATGGGCATCTCAAAAAAGAATCTTCAGATGCAGGATATTTGCATCCCTGTGAAACCACGATAACCTGAGGGATTCTGTCAAATTAATGCTTTTTTAAATTGCTGGATTCATTAAGCTCAATTAGCTGTTTTACCTAAGTGATAAAGTTTAATTCTATGAAAACTGGTCATTCGTATGGTCTGTTTTTTGGGTGGTCTGTGTGGAGCCAGGAGTTGGACTTCATGATGCTTATGGGCCCTTTCTAACACAAGTTCTTCCATGGTTCTATTAAAAAAATATTTATGGAAACAAAAACAAAAACAAACAAACAAAACAGAATCAAAGGCACAACCTGTCACATGTGTTACAAAGGCCTCGTTAGCTCTGGTGGAAGTAGAACCGCACCTCCTGTGCTCTGCAGGCAATCCCTCAGCTTGTCTTTCACCCCCAAAACGTCTCCAAGGATTTCTGAAGGAAATATCCACAAAGATTTGCACAGGAAGCAAAAGGCCAACAGATTTTTTTTTAAGCCCATCTTGTGGCCAAATAAATGAAGGAATTGACAGTCTCTCACACAGATGATACTATTAGTTTGACATAGGTGCCTTCTACCCAGGTATGGATGTGTTTCAGTTTGTGTGTGCTCTGATGCCGCCCTTCAGGAGCTGCTTTGGGTTGCACCGTTTCCCTGTGGCAGGCTGGGCTCTGTTTGTTGTTGCGTCGAAGTTCAGTGCAAATAAGACATGCAGGGTGCTCGAGGTAGATCTGAGGCGAAGAAGGAGGGAGCAAGGAGGCTGCTGCTTGCTAATTGTTGCTGGCTGTTGTGGGAATTAGCCAGAGGAAGCAACGGGATGTCTTCCTGCCTGCAGCTCCCACCCCTTGTCACTCCTGCAATGAGGCACGCACAGTAACAAACGGCATTTCCCGCAGCAGCGGCAATGATTGCAGGGAGTGCTCCGGAGTGGAATGTTAGCGGGAGGCACACGGGGAACGCCTGAGGAAACAGCGAGAGCCCCATTTCCCGCGTTTACAGCTCTGTGCTTCGCCGCTCGTGCCAACTTTTTAGCCGTTACCCGGAGCCGACTCACTGCAACGCAGCTGCGGGGTAGCGCTGACAGCTCCCCACCTCCCCAGGGCAGCCGCGGAGCAAGAGCCGCGACCAACAGGACGCTCATTAGTCGAGGAAACTTTGGCACCCACCCTGCGAGCGGCTCCGGGAGGCTCGCTAGGAAGGCGTAGCGTTGGGACTATAACCCCCGGCGTGCATTGCGGCCTGCCCCACCCGGCCGGGCAGCGGTAGGAGGCGCGCTGCATCACGGGATTTGTAGGCGGGGGTATGTTGGGGGGGGGGGGGGGGGCGGGAAGGGGAGGACACCAACGGGAGCGGGTCGCGGATAAGTTGCCACGGGGCACGCTGACGGCCCGGTTACCGAAGCAGGCTCTGTGGGGCGGGGAGGGATCGAGCCCGGAAGGCAGGAAGATGTGAGAGGGCGTGACGTCTCGGGGACACGTGTCAATCACCCCGCCAGGCGGCGCGCGCGCTCCCCGCCCCGGATGCTGAAGGAGGGGGGAGGGGGTGGAGGCGCGGGCACGCGCTCGCTGAGGCGGGGGGATGAGGGGGGGGGGGGGGGCTGTTCTGGGTGGCGCGCGCGCTCGTATGTAAATGAGCGGGCGTGAGGTCAGAGGCAGATGGAAAAGGGAACAGACAGAATGGCCGCCGCGGCTCCCGCTCCTCCTGCCGCCGCCGCCGCCGCCGCCGCCTCCTCCCAGTGCCGGAGCCCCCGCTGCACGGCGGAGCGGAGAGGAGTCCGCCGCGAACTCGACTCCTGGCGGCACCGGCTCATGCACTGTGTGGGTAAGCGAGGGGGCGGCGGGTGGGTTCGGCCGGCCGCGGTGCGGGGACGAGGGGCGGGGGCGGGCAGCGAGGAGCCCGAGCCGGAGCCCCTCGGGGGGAGGGGGACGCGGGCAGAGGGGCGGCAATGGTGGGTGTCGCGGGCAGCGCCGAGATGCGGAGCCGCCTCGGGGCGGCGTGGGGTGGGCGTCGCGGCTCGGTGCGGCCGCTCGGTGCCTCCGCCGGCCCGGACCCGTTGTCCGATCGGCTCCTTTTGTTTCGGCTCCGCGCCGTTTGCGCGGCGGTGCCGCCGGCCGCCCCCCTCCTCGTCTCCTCCATCGCCACAGCGCGCAGAGGGGGTCGGGGGGGGGTGGGGGGAGGGAGCAGCCCGCGCGTGGCGGCGCCTTTAAGAGGGAGCCGCTCTGCACTGACGGTTGGGATTTGAAGTTTTCCCTCCCCCCCTGGAAGTTGTCATGGCGACGGCACTTCTCCCTTCGCTCCCCCCTCCCTCTCTTACCCCCACCCCGGGGGGGGGCTGCCCCGGTGCTGCGAGGTTCCCCCCCACCCCCCCCCCACCCCCGTCACGTGACGGGGCCCTGGCGGGCGCTGGGCGCCGTTCCCGCGCGGCGCGGCCGTGTCCGGCCGCCCGGCTCCCGGTACCTGCGCGCCGCGCCCGGCAGCGCTCACCGCGCGGCATCCGGTGCCGCCGACTCCGGTCTGGTCGCGCTGCGGCGCGGGGCTTTTGTTGTGTTTTTGGTGCGTAAACACCGGGATGCCCGCGATTCGCGTCGATTCGACGGTGCTTAAGGAAACTGAAATCGCTGGTCTTGAGGCAGCGCGTCCGCGTCGGTGATCTGCGCTGACAGCTGAGCCCTGGAGCGCATCTCGGTGTAACCGAGAGGATGGGCAGTGCCCGGTGCGGCCCCGTGTGCGGGTATGCTGCCGGGGATCAGCCTTGTTCTCTTTCCCCCTGCTTCTGCAAACCCGTGGCAACCCGGTGGCTGTTCCCTGCGTGTTTTGGAGCGCTGCTAAGCACCTGTTATGGCACCTGTGTGTAGGTGTTAGGGCACCTGTATGTACTTGCACACTTCTTAATCCCGTAACTGGAACGTGATGATCCCGAGGACGTAAATAAGGAAAACCTGTGAGAAGAATGTTGTTTAACTACAATAATGTACAGAGAGCTTCCTCAGCATAGGTGTTGTGGTGAAGTCTGATGGACTGATCCTTCACGAGTTACGTGTGAAATAGCCACTCCTCTGCTTACATCTCACTTGATGACATTTCAGTTTTAAATCTAAACTGGGATCCTGAAAGGCTGCTCGGTAACTGGAGGACTTTGAGCTGTAGGAGCGTGCTGCTGGGTGCGCTCACGGAGCGCGGTCGCACCTGACCAGCACCACACAAGGGCTGCGTGGAAGTGCAGTGAGTGCTTGGAAAGATGAAGTGTTGCTGTAGACTGGGACCTCTGCTGGGCAGATACGTTGTGTTTGAGGGACTTCTTCCAGGCCTTTTTTTTTTTTTTTTTTTTTTTGGGTGGCTCTTAGTCTGGGATCTGTTAAGTGTAAAGCCAGAAATTAATTACTTACCCTTTTCTATGTCACTGCTTCATGCTTTTTTTCTACAACCAAAAGGAGATGGCTTTTTAGAATGTAATTTCTTTGTAAAATCATTTTGCAAAATTCAATTAATATGAAGGATTAGCGGGTGCTAAGTAGGAGGGATGTGAGCTATGGTTAAGAGAGCTCCTCACTTTTAAATAGAACTGTTTCTTGGTGTGCTTATGGAGTAGCCTGTGGCTGAAAGCCTAAACAAAGTGGTGAGAAAGTGAGTAGTCAGGGTAATGGAGGTAGAACACACTTAAATGTGGTTGTGTTTTCTTCCATCCGTGGAAAATCTGTAGTGTTATCTTCTAGATTCACTCTAATTAACTTTAAAAACAGGAACGTTCAATTGCTCTCAGTCAGCAAAATATTTTTAAAGATTTGAAGAGTCCTGCCAAAATTAGTGTTCTCTGGAAGGTCTAAATAAGAGGGAAATGGTGGATGTGATTGGTAATGTGATTTATTTGGCATGATGTTGGGGCTTTTCGCCACTCTTTTTCATGAGATGTACTATGTAGCAAAGCAAGGTAAATGATGTGGTAAAATAGTAGTCTCCAAGCTCTTGAGCACACTTTGTGTCAAGGAGGGGGGAGATCTTGTAACATTCTACCCTCAATTCTGTTTTGTAAAAATTGATGAAAGGCAGTAGAGCTTTGTCAAGCACGATAATTTGTCGTGTGTTGCTAAGAACTGAAACAAGAAAGTAGAATGTGTCTGCTAGCCCTCTGAACGAACTTTGTTTTGACATCTTGCGCCATATTGATATATGGTGATTCAATTTCTGTAGTATAGTGGTACTTGAGCACCTTGAAATGTGAAGGGTGCCTCATCCACTTGCTTTATGGAAATGGTAAACTGAGACAGTAATAATCGTTCCAAGACACTGATTGCCAAGCTGGAGACTGATAGTCAACAGATTGTTTGTACCCCAGCTGCAAGGTGGCAATAACTCAGTTGTCTGAAATGTGCTGTTTACTTGAGGGTCAGTAACGGTTAGAGACCTCTGCTCCAAGGACTCCGTTATGGAATAGTGTTTTCTTTGTCAAACCCTTATTGCCATTGTGAATGTTTGCATGGGTTTAAGAATTAAAAGCTTGTTTCTTGCCAGGCTATTATGTTAATTAGTGACTTGTGGAATATTACTTTATGTCCCAGGTTAAAATGTTCAAGCACTTCAAGTCTTGAAGAGAAAAACATTGATAAAATTTTACTGAAATTACCAAGAATTCTGTTACTTGATACCTTATGTACTTGGAAGTACAAAAAAAAAAAAATAAATCAAACCAATCTCTCTGTGTTATATTTGAGTGGAATGTATTTACATAAATCCTAAATAGGTATGCAGTATGAAATAGCTGTTCAGATGGTAAGCTTTGTGTGCATTGTGCTGAACGCTAAGCATTCCTAAGATGCCAAGGCTTCTCCTTATGGATGTGCCTTGCTTCCGAGTACCTAACTCTTGCATGACTCAGAGTTTAAAACCAGATGCTATTGGAAGTTGTCTGTGGATCTCGATTCTGTAGGTCTTGTGTGTAATACATGCTAACAAGTACTGCTTACAGCCTTGATTACAGGTATGTTTTGTCTGAAATGTGGTCTTCTTTTACATAAATAGCGAACAGTAAACCCTGATTTCAGTCTTTTTTCTTCATGGAAAACTGCGTGAAAGTTCAAAGTTGAAGTACCTATTTCATCCAACTAAATTCCACAATGATTCATGTTGAAAAATAATTTATAGAGATGTGTATCAGAATGGCTCACAGTTCTGTTTCAGTGCCCTTTGAGTTAGACTTTGTGGTGTGAATTGATTAAATTCATTCCATTTGATTGAGAGATTTTGCTTGTGGAGCTGTAAATCTTGCTTCAGACTATAGTCAGCCTTAAGAAATAGGACTTACGCAGTTCTCCAGAACAGTCGTTGATACTACTAATCAATTTTACTGGAGCTTCACAGGTGAAGGTGTTGGCAGGTGGGTTGAGTCCGCATAACTTCGATGTGAAAACGTAGAGCAGACCCAGTAATAGCTGGGGTGCATAAAGGTGCTGCAGCACAAACTGGTGCTTTTTGTTATGTTGTCACTGTATCCTATGTGCAAAGCACGGTGCTGTAACTTGAGACTTCTTAATGGAGAGTGCCAGGTAACTCCTGTCAGGGAAGCTGAAATTGTTTGCATTGTCTTGTGAAAATACAAAAGACAGTGAGTAAACTTTCTCTGTGGAAATTAAAGATTTTAATATAAATAATTAATTCATAAAACAATAAATGCATCTTTATTGAGGGAGAGGATAGAAGTTCTCTTGATCCTTTGATGCAGCTCACGTCTGACAGCAAATGCCTTTGCTATTGTTGCTTTCTTAGAAAAACTGAGAGCTGATGAAAAACAATTTCTTTGTCTGATTGTCCCTCGCTTTCATTGTCACTTCAGACATTTTTCTTTCTAAACTAGAATACATCAGTGTATCATAATGGTTCTAAACTTTCAGTGGTGTTTTGTCTCTACAATATTTGAATTTCTGCTTCAGCTTGTTCTTTTTGAATAAGTTCAAGTGCACTTTCCAGGAAAACAAATTCCCCTAAACAAAAGATTTATAGCAACTGCTTGGTATTATCTCCACACTCACAGCACTCCTGCATGAACTGTTTCATATCATTGTTCCCACAATGTGGACAGATGTCAGTTTCCTTGTGGCTGTAAGTATTCTGCAGCATGCTACTGGGTTTTGTTTTATGATACCTCTGCAGTTTCACATGCCAATGTAATACCAGGTCTAATGACTCTACTGTACCTCTGTTATGTTATATCTGTCTGCTGGCGGTTACTCGATGGCCTGGTGCTCTTCACCTGGCAAACCACTTCACAGACTGCACACAATAATGGTCTTAAAACAAAACCCGCTTTGGGACTTCTGCTTCTGAGGCATTCTAGGTACTCTAAACAGCAAACAAGCTTACTACGGCCATAAAGTCATTATCCAATATGAGCAGTAATACTGGTAAGGTTTTCTTGGGGTTCTGTCATGCTTTGAGCTGTGAAATTCCAAGTACAACTCCAGTGTAAAACAGATAAGAGAGGTAATGTGAGTGTTACATCAGAAGTTGCAAGGAGGCTAGAAACACAGTATATTGAAGGTTAGAAGAGACTTCTGGATGTTACTTGGTCAAAGCTACCTTCTTACACAGGGGTATTCAGAGCAGGTGCCCGGGTCACATTCAGGCAGCTTTTGGAGGTCCCCGGGGAGGAGACTCCACTGCCTCTTGGCAGCCTGTGCCAGTGCTCTGTCACCCACACAGCACAGGCGTTCCAATCCCATCATCATCCTGGTAGCCTTCCTTTGAACTCTTTCCAGCTCATCTGCGCGTCTCTTGCACTGAGGGGTCTGGAGCTGGACCCAGAGCTCCAGGTAGTTTCTCCTGTGCTAAATAGAGGGAGAGGGTCACCTTTCTTGACTTCCTGGTGATATTTTGCCTAATGCAAGAGGATTTAAGTTTAGATTGGAATCTCAGCGCAGGTTTGGAAGCAGTTCTAGATGCAGTCTGGGAGATGGTGTCATGCAGGGAGTAGTTCAAACTGGTATTGCAGAGTTGGAGTCAGAATTATTGAACATGCTGCATTACGTAATCACAATCTAAAAGTACAGTGAAGTGCTGTCTTGCATCAGCAAGTCTCATGGAACTGTTACTCGAATGGAGAAACCATAATCTTGACTGCATGCTCCCACTGCACATATGTTTGTATCAGCATTCTGTGCACCACTGTCTGTTCTGCTTCAACTCAGTGCTAAATTGTCAATTTGTGAGGAGCTACTGGCTTGCAAAAAAAAAATTCTGAATGCTGGTGCTTGCACGAGGAGGGGTGTGGGGCTGTGTGATGGGAGCAGGGTGGATAACAGCAGGAATAAATTACTGGGTCGGTGTAGCTGCCTATGGCATTATCAGCTGACCGGGATGAAGGTAGTCCTGAATGTACTGTCCTGAACGTACCATCCTTATTTCCCATTAAATAATCAGATTAGGATAAAATGGTTAGACCCAGTTCGTGTATGTATGTCATTGGATGTTGCTGTGTTGCATCACGTGAGCTGTCTTTAGACTGGAATGTGAGAAAATACATACATGGGACTTACTTTGTTTCTTTTGGAATGTCTTAGTTTCAAATACATAGTATTAAATCAGCTTCTCTCTCCCAAGCCTTTTCAACGCATCAGCTCCTCTCTCTGCCATTGCCTACTGCTGTCATTGTTTGTTTTTTAGGGAATATCTTGACTTTTTTTTTTTCCCAGGGGTACGATATAAGAAAAGTTATAATGATGGCATCCAGAGGCTTAGTTTAAAAAACAGATGGGGACATAAGTGCGCTGTATATCTAGCAGGAGATTTGAGAGTATTTTACTGATCTCTTGTGGACCTGCAATTGTAAGAATATATGGAGCTTTTATGAAAGGCAAGACATTATCTGCTACACAGAGTATGCAGAGTGGAAGCAGTGCGTTGTCTGAATTGTTTGTACTCGGGACAGAAGTGTATCGCAGAGCATGCAAGTAAATATACTCATCTTGAGTAGTGTGGGTAAAATCTGTGGTTGTTTTTTGTGCTGCTTGTATCTAGTATGTGGAAGCAATTCAAATTTGAAGTGTTCCTAGGAAGTGCTCTAATCTTTGTCTGTGGCTTTGGGCATAGCTTGAACTTGTGTACTGTATGTTCTTATATGGTTGCTGTTTGTTTTTCATGTGCTTGATGGTAAGCTGAGAAAATTGAACTCTGGTCTTTCTGCACTGTACATACTAAGATACTAACATTTTCTTAAACTGGAGCTTCTTTAAACAAAAATAAAAATGGAAGTGTTTGTAGTTACAACTCCTCTCTCAGTTGTTACTTAGCATTGTCATTCAATACCAACAACTGAAGCTAGGAACTTTGGTTCTCCTGTTGATGCATGTGACAATTTCAGTGTTATTTCTTTCTTGACTTACTGTACCTTACTTCATGATGTATGTAGGCTGGTATAAGGATTCATTCATTAAGCTATTCAATAAGCTTCATTAGTTTTACAATATAGTTTATAGCTAACCTGGCAAACAAGAGGGGAAAACGTGTCAGGACAAAGAAAAAGGAAGGAAAGGTCAGATCTAGTTTAGCTTGGCACAGCTTCCTAAGCAGGTTTACTATGTACCTGCTGTTTCTCCCGAATCAAGTCTAAGTGGCTTTCCAAGAGAGAACATGGCTTCTGATTTTTCTTTCTTTTAATAACTGCTTCTTTTAATAATGTGGGTTTTTTTTTTTTTTTGAAGGGAGTCGATTAGGATGCTGTTCAGTCAACTTAGTTTCCAGCTCATTTTCAGCAAGATTACAGTACCGTCAACAACAATATGGTTCTGCTTATCCTTCCTTCGCTGTGGAACTGGTCTGATCTAATAGCCAGCTGCCCTTCTGTTTTAAGTTGTTCTGGGGGACCTACAATGATTTTTGTTGCTCCGTTAAGTTTTCTGTTGAGTCTGCTGAACTGGTTTGCTACGCTAATAAGCACTAATAGTTGTGTAAGGGGAAAGAATAGGAGTTTGTCACGCAGGTTGATTTATCGTATCAGTTCATGTTGTTGAAGAGCTGTGTTCCAGCTACTGGCAAGTAGCCAGGGCTCACACTGCTGTAGCTATGATGGGGAAAATTAGTACCTCTCCCCCTTACCTGCCTCTGCCTTTTTTTATTCCTCAGCTATATTATGTGGGTGTTTTGTGTAGGTAGTTGTAATGGATCCCTTCTTGATTATGATTCAAGGTTGTTATTCTAACCTTTAGAGTTCAGTGTCTTTATGTGCATTTTGAGGGTCAGCCAGAGCTTTACAGGCTTCACTAACTTAAACTTCTTGGTCCTAGTTAGGACCTTGTCTTTCACATTATCTGTGTACTCAGAGAAAAATTTGATAGGTTGGAACATTTATAGTGAACTGAATTAAAGTTTCACGTTTTCACTATCAAACTCCTGAAAAATAGGGTGGCATTAGACTTAGTTACTCTGTATTCTGAAGAGGACTGAAAGGCTTCTTTGAAGGTAAGGTGTAAAGTTATTATGTGATACATCTTTTTGTCACTGCCTATCACTGTATCCTTCCATCTGCTGAAGGCATGGAGAAGCCAGGAAGAAGGGAGGAGAGAATAAGAAAGATGGATGCAGTCGTGCATCTATTGAATACTGTAAGGGAGTATATGGTGTATTACAAAGGGTATGGGATTCTGAATCTGCAGGAGTGCGCTGAGTGGTAAAGGTTGAATCCCCTTTTTATTGGTTGTGATCAACTGCATGTGACTTCTGTGATCAAAGACACCATGTGGCAAGTTGTCAAATTTTTGTTTCCAAAAACAAACCTGATTCCTGTATAGTACCTTGAAACTGGTTTAACCCCTCCCTGGAGAAGTGCTTTATTTCTCCTGGAATTCTTCTGAGTTCTACATTGTTACTTTTAGTTGCTTGGTTCTCAGTATCCATTTAGACTTGCATCTCTGTATCACTGTGTTGTACTGTAGGGCTGAGGGCTGGATGAATGTCACTGATGTGAATTTTTTAAGGCCTGATGGTAAATGGAAGGTTGCAGAATTTGTAACTTCTTTGTTTCTCAACTCTCAGATTTTGTGTAACTCTTAAGTAGTGTCCTGCTCTCGTAAGGTGGGATGTCCTAGCTTCTGTGGCAACTAGAGATTGCTCATATTTAAGGAGTGTTTCTTTGGAGGCAATTGCTGCTTTGCCGTGTCATATTCGGAAGTGCTACTTGCCGATATAAAAAATGCACAGTTTTCAGATTATAGTACTTATTTTCCTTACTTCACAAATCTCAGCTTCTTCAAACCACCTGAGTTAAAGACTAGTTAAAATCTTTTACATAAAGGGTAATAATCACTCCTATTGTAATTCTGTTGCTTTATAGGCTAGCTTCCTAATTGGGGGGCAGTGTGATTAGTCCAAGGTTGAACGTGCTGCTGCTTTTCACAACTTCTTGTGAAAAATGTGTTGTAAATCGTATGTTTTACTTTTCATGCTACAAAAAAAAAAAAAAAGCTAAACAATTAAATTCCAGATTAAAATATTCCTGGTGCAAAACCACTGAGTATCTTTGATTAATAATATTGCTGCCATATCTAGTGCAGATTGTAGAAAGCTACTCTTTTGTGACTGGTAGGTTGGGTGCAGGTCATCTGGTGGGAGAGAAAAAATAAGATCTACTTGAGGTCTACAGCTGCCTTAAACTGCTCTGTATCAAGTGCCAACTGTACCAAATTTGGTCTCAAAAGTTCGCTGTGCTATCAGCTGAGCAACGCAGGGACTGAGTGCTTCCTCAGACTCTGGTTTGTGTGCCTTCAGTCTTATTCTTGGGCCACCTTACATTTCAGTCCTTAACTTCTGTGAGCAGTAATGTCCTATCTTTGACTTACTAAAATTACCAAATTGTCATCTTCAAATTCTTCATCTTCAAATCTTCATGTATTGTTATTATTGTTTGTTTGTTTGTTTTAAGTAATACTGGCAGTTGTGTCAAGAAAAAAAGTTCTCCTAGCTTTTGATAGTTTTTTCATATATTTCCATGTGGGGTTCCTTGTAGTTTACTTGCCTTACACTAAAAATGTGCTCACTGAGGTAATATATACTTCCCATGAAGAGGCTTCTGCAATGTCTTCCTCTAAGTGTTTAGTCCACTTGGTTTCTTCATTCAGGTGCTGCAGCTGGATTCGGCACTGTGTGCTACTTGAGGGAGAGGATCCTTCATAGCACCTTATTCAGGAAATGTCAGTCTCTGGTGATCGTGCTGTGTCAAGAAGCGCTCTATCTTCTTATTATGGACTTCTGCATACTTGTCAGTAATCATGTGAACAGGCTTAACTGTTCTGTCCTGGAAATTGATTCCAAATTCATTCTGGCTATAAGTGTCCTTATTTTTAGTCTAATTTTATCCCCTGTGTGTATGTATTGTAAGAATGTTTTTATTTGGAGTTTTTCCTTATGCTTTCCCTTCCTGATTTTCCCCTTTTTCCTTCAATATTTAATTTTATTCAGATACTCTAACTTAACATGGTAAAAACTAAATATCAGTGGATAATGAGTGCTAATGACTCAAGTAAGTTTAATGGATTTGAATTTTAAACGAGTAGTTCAAGCAAGTGGGAAAAAAATGTACGTACAAATGTATATGCTAATGCACGCTGTAAACAGCTGATATTCCTCAAAGTTTACTGCCTGCAGTGTGGTACAATCCCATTTGCAGTGTAGAGGCATTAATGAGCTCTTGTGATCTGTTTGAGTAGCCTTTCCTTCTGTGTTAGTTTGAATGAGTTTGTCTACAGAGTCATTTCAAACAAAGAATAGTTAGGCTCATGTTCAGTAGGGGGTCATGATCATGTCTCTGCATTACTGGATCAGAACAACTCAGTTGTTTATCATGATCTGTTGGGGCAATTTTTCTTCATTTTGATAACTGAGTTACTAGGCTGTTCTGCTGTTAGCACTGTGTGGGTGTGCGTGTTTCAAGCAATGTGGAACTTTAGTGTTGATCTCTGGTGTCCTCTGGTTATGAATTTTTTTTATTTTGAGTAACCCTTTTCTTTGTCCTAAAAGAAGTGGAGGCATCTTATGGAAAGCATTATTTTAAAATAATAAAAAGGCAAATAACGTGAGGTGCTTCCTTCATGCTGGTTCCCTGTAAAGAATGTGTTTGTTCATAAATGCGATAATTCTTCCCTCCTTTCTGTTGTTTTCTTAGTTCTGCTTTCTTCTCGAGAGGTGAAACTAGAACTACAAGTTCAAGATCACATCAGTGTCAGGTCACGTGGAAAAAGAGCACTGGCAACCTCTTGTGATTTTTCTGCTGTGAAACCTAACCATATACTTCTGTCTTTAATCAGTTATCTATAGTAATGGCTTTAACTCTGTTCCTTGGAAAGCTTAAAAAAAAAAAAGCTTCTGTTTTTTGATCTATTTAAAAAGACCAGAATGCTAATGTGAAAGAGAGGTGTTCTGTAGTTATTGTATAGTAGCACTGAGCCACGTAGACCCTCTGAGAAGCAGGAGAGGCTGTTCTATCCCTGTCAGCAGCTGACCTTGTATTCAGTCAGAATTTCAGATATGCTTGTATACTTCTTTTGATGGTTGATAAGGTATATTTAACAAGTCATGTGGTAAAATATGCTCTCAATGAAGCTTTCTAATAACCCATCTGGGTTATTGTAACCCAGCTGCATTACTTGTCTTCCTCCTTTTTTATTAGTTTCACATCAGTTTTGTGTGCTGTGCAAGTGCCCTTCATTCTTGATGCAGTTTTACCTTGAAAATCCCAATTCATGTATGTGTCCTAGCCTACGAGATGATATGCTATCAGGCATGTCTGGATTGTTGGAATAATCTTCAGCAAGAGGTCTTTGTCACACCTTTAAGGAGTGAACTGAAAATTCAACTGATTGTGGATTTCTTGTTTATCCTAGACAATATTTTCTACACCGACACTGTTCAAAAAAGCTCCTAGAGACACTCCATATACTCTTGTGTGTCCATAAGGAAATTTGCTTGGTATTTTTCGCTATTAAAACTTGCAATCTTACTTACTGAATGTGGCTCTTAATTGATGACTTTAGAAATACTTGAATAAGGTTCATGGAGGGATGGTCCGTGCCCAATTTTATGTGAGGACTTCAGCTTGTTGCCTATTGTAGCATTTTGAGAGCTGATGCTTGGGGTAATGGGAATTCACTTTTGATTCTTTAACATACTTGGAGGGGATCATGGCATCCTTAGACTTGGAAGAGACCTTTAAAAGTCATCTAGTCCAACTCCCCTGCAATAAACAGGGACATCCATGGGCAGATCTGTTTGCTCAGAGCCTCACCCAGTCTGACCTTGATTGTCTCCAGGGATGGAAGACATTGACATCTTCTCAAAATCTCTATTCTAAAGAATCACTTCACTTTTTTGGAGCAAACTGATATTAACTGTACTTCTTAAAGGTAGGTGGAAAATCTACATTGAGGGCTTTTGTTTTTGTTGTTTTTTCAAGGACTTCTTATCAACATCTTAAGTAGGATCAACAGGATGCATATCTGCTCACTTTGTCTGCTTCGTTAGTCCACGGTATCACAGGCCATCACTAACTGAGAAGCACTGAGCAGCCTCTTCTGCTGTCTGCAAGAGTAGCCACTTGGTCATGATTTAGATGGTGTGTTTGAAGAGTTCTTCTTTTGTGACACTGTACTTCTCCACTTACCCTCTGAGAGCCAACAGACCTGGTTATGTGGCATACAGAATAATTACGAACTAGATATTAAACAGCTTTGTCAGTAGTGAATCTGTAATGGTCCTCTAGCATCCTTCATTCTTGACCTTGTGGGTCAGTAATGCTGTTTGCTCTTTGTGGATTAGGAGTGACCCTGACCTATGGGACTTAAGTTTGGTACCAGATAAGTAAATTCATATGATGTTTTCCAGAATGCTGGAACTGAGTCTTACCTCATTCCTGTGATAGTTTCCTTCTTGCTGGGAATGCCTCCTGTAATCATATTTTATTCTTTTTTAATGGAAATCCTTATCCTGTATTCTTGCCCTTGAAGATCAAGCTGGCCTTAAGTAGTTTGTTACCTTCCTGAATTGTTTCATTAATAGGGAAAATTAGCCTTCTTAAAGATCAGTTCGAAGTGCTGAAGTTTACCATTTCACATTGCTGGGATCTTGCTGGAAGCAAGAAGATAAGACTATATTGGATAAGAGGAATGAGGAGAGAGGAATAAGGAGGAATGAGTGCTGCAATGTGGCAGGAATGGAGTCTTAATAAGATAAGTTTGTTGTCCACGGTGTTTAAATATATCCTCTTGTCTGTACTCCCCATGATTAAAGCATTAGGAAGTCCTCCCGTTGTGTACTTGAAATGTCTTGTTTTCCTTGTTTTTACTTTTCTTGCCTGTTCAGTTGTTAATAATGTGAGTTTTAAAAAATGTAGAAATTATTTGCAGTATTGCTACAAACTTGACTAATTTCCAATAAAGTCCCAGAATAGGTGTGTGGTATCATTTGAATGCTTCATGGTTTGTGTTTCTTACCAGACGTGAGTCTGAGTCCAGAACTTGGAATCTTGCTACTTGTTGCTGTGTCTTATGCCGTTTAGTGATTGGCAGGAGGTTAATCACATAGGTATGTGCTTATTGCATTTTAAAACTTAAACAGCAAACCCAGAAGTGAAGTTTCTGTTTAGACTAAAGTATGTCAAATGCTTTAAAGCCAAAGACCAATTCAATTCCAGTTCTTCTCTCATTTGATATCTTTTCTGCATGCATAATGTGAAGCAAAAATTTGCATTCAAGGTCTTTGTTTCTGTGTTTCTGCTTTTTCAATCTCCAGTGGAAATTGAGAAAATTCAGCCTGAATCAAATGTTAAATAATTGAAAGTCTGTATGTGTGCACATACTCTCTTTAGCTCGAATACACAGGTTCAACAGAAGTAACTATACTCCCTCCCAACTCAAAGGATTCTATGATAAAATGTAGATTGCAGGTTGGTTGCACATGACATATATAAATTGAGATACGCTGCCTATTTACTTCAAATAATGTTATCGCTTCTTGGGTGTGTTCAAGATCAAATTTGATTTCACAATTGAAACTAATTTAGAGTTCTTCTAGTCTAACTGAAACGTGTGAGGCACTTTCAGTTTTAAACTCAAATTCTAGGAAATCTTGCTGAAAAACGGAAACAGTACTTGACATTTCAGTTGAAGTTTTTATGTAGATTAATGCTTAGTTTTTATTGACCTAGTTGACATGTTGCCAATTCCAAACTGTATCTATTTTACCAGGCCTAATTTTGTTTAGATACAAAAATGATGCTGATGTGTGGAATACTGCGGGGAGGTTTTAACCAGATCTTTGAAAGAATAAAGTTAAAGGCGCAAATGCATGGCGTAGAGATCATGGAAGTGTTGAAATGTAAGCTTCTGACAAACATACCAAATTAACTGGTAGCTTAAAGGCATGTTGTACTCATTGATTTAAAAAAAAAAGTCTAAATCACTTGTCCAAGATTATTAAAATTATACAAACCCTGAACCAATTTATTAAAAAATGGCATAAAAATGCCTGGGAATAAAAACTGACTAGCATTTGTAGGGGAGATGTGTTTACTGCATGGTTTGTCATCTAGATACAAGATACCTCTCATTCTGCAACTTCAGCAGATAATAAATAGAGTGGTTTGATTTCAGGGAACCAGTTTAGATGAAGGATTTCACACATCTGCAAGCTCTTCTTAATAGCAGAAATCAAATTTCTCATTACAAAGGAGGAAAGAATGATTTTTCCTTTACTCATCATTTCAATTATAAAGAGTCGTGAAAATTCTCACGAGGTAGAAACTCAGAATCCTTTAGTGCAGTCCACCTGCTTAATTTATTGTCAGGCATCATTTTCATGAATTGCTCCTGAAAGCTCCTGTTTTTTTCCAGCAGCTTCCCCCAAGTTCTCCCTTTCCAGCAGAAGGCTTCACGCTTTTGATTCTGATAATCCAGGCGGTGTGCCAGACCTATTCATTCATTCGTTGACTGCTAGACTTTCTCCTAGTTGCTGGTTAGGTGTGTGGCACTGTGCAGTAGTAAAGCAACGTTGTGGCTTGTTCGTTGTGACTTGCTGTGGGCTTCGCTTCTGTGGGATGATTAAGTAAGCATCTGAATAGGCAATCGTGTAGGAATGAAGCCTTTGTCTTGCAATCCGGGGCTTTGGAGGTGAATAGCCATCCTTTTCAGTTATCTTGTCCAGCCTAAAATTATTATTAGAAGACCACCTGTGTGAAGCACATTCCTGCTTTTTAAAGTAAATGGCTGTTTCTGTTTTAGTCTTGAGTAAAACTCTCCTCATGCTTAGAAAACTTAAATGTGTAACAACAAAGTTGCAAGTGTTTTTCCAAGCTGGGCAGTGTTTTTTTTAGTTTTTGTTTTTACTGTCATACGTTTGGTCAGAATTTTCTTCTCTAAATATACAAGCTACCAACTTGTAACCACCCTAAATTATCATAGAATCATAGAATGATTTGGTTTGGAAGGGACCCTGAAGATCATTTAGCTTCAACCTCTGTGCTGCAGGCAGGAACACCTCTTTCTAGGCCAGATTGCTCAAAGTCACATCCAGCCTGGCCTTGAATGCCTCCAGGGAGGAAGCATCCGCAACCTCACTGGACAACCTGTTCCAGTGTCTTACCGCTCTCTCAGTAAAGAATTTCTCCCTAATATCTAGTCTAAATGTACCCTTTTCCAGTTTAATGCTGTTTGACCTCATCCTGTCACTAGGAGCCTTTATTAATAAAAATCCCTTCCCAGCTTTCCTCTAGGTCTCCTTCAGGTACAGGAGGGCCCCTGTAAGGCCCCCCCCCCCCCCCCCCCCCCCCCCCCCCCCGAGCCTTTTCTTCTCTGGGCTGTTTCAGCTCTCTAGTTTTCTCAGCCTGTCCTCATAGGGGAGGTGCTCCATCCCCCTGATGATACTCACAGCCCTCCTCTGAACCTTCACAGTTCAGCAGCACTGTTCAGAGCAGCAGTTCATATAGAAAACTCTTGGTTGGTAGTCCCTTGAACAAGTAAAGCAGTAGGCTGGGCTTCATTGTCTGTAGGGCTTTCAACCAAGGCTTGTGTGAAACATACTGTAGTTTTCTTTGAAATGTCTGTTCTATGTCTGACTAATTTAACAAAGTCCGACAAGTGATGAGAGTAGAAAAAGAAATGACACTGCGCAGCTCCAGCAGTTGGTGGTGCCCGCATTCCGAGGTAGCTGCTCACTGGGTCTTGCTTTCAATCGCCTGTGTTAATGTCAAGGAGTGAAGCCTTAGGTCATGGAAAGATTTTTCTGTTACATGATGGAGAAGACTGTCTGCTGCTTAAATGTTGGTCACTATTAAGCAGTAATGGATCCATGCTTTCTTCATTGGCTTGCAAATATGTAAAGCACATCTTGATGTTAATGTCCTGTGAGGTTCACACCAATTCCAGACCTGAATGTCTCTTTTTGACAGCTAGGGTTATGCTATTGTTCCAAGAAATAAGAGTTTTTAATGTGATCACATGAAACTGTAGTACCTTAAGAAGCAATTTTCTTTCCTCCTACCCATAGACCAGTTCAGTCGCTTCTGAAGTGTTGCCCTTATACTTTGCAGATTAGAAATAATGCTAGAAGTATTTTGTTGCTGCTTCAGAGATTAAATTTCACTTTAATTTTGACAGTGTCTAGAAGCTATAGAAAAAACTTCATGCCCTCTATGCTTTGCACGTCTACAGTGATACATTCTTATAGAAGAATTATGTACTTTAGAGTGTTGAGGTGCTTCATTTTTCACTGAACATTTTTTTTTTACTCTGTTTTTAACAAGTCCTTGGAAACGAGACCTGATCTCAAACTCAATGTTAATTTTTGTCTTTGCTTAAACTGTGAATCTGATTTTATTATTTTCTATTGGCTGCCTCCCTTTTATTTAAAACTGTTGAACAATTGGGGAGGGGGGTGGGGAACACTTCCTGTCTTTGTTTTGCTCCTGAGGTATAGTCAGTGTCGGTCTCTAAGCTGGAAGGTTGCTCCCTCTTTGCTTTCTGATGGAACTGCTTGATGGCTTAACTAGCTCTTCTGATACGTGTGTTCTTGGAAACTGCGCCATCACCCTTTCGAAAGTGCACAGTAGAAACTCAAAAGCAGGGATTTTTAGCTGAGCTGAGCAGCAGCTTGTTAGAACTGAAGCTGTTCAGTGGTTACGGTTTGCATTTCACTGGCAAGTGTGTGCAATATATGGTTCACCTGATTTCTCTGCCAGCAGCAGTGTCCTCGGCTACATTAATTTTTTGAGTCAAGATTTTCACTAGACAAATATCTTTTTAGCTTTGGTTCAGAATCTCTATTGGAGTCTAAATAGAGGATTTCCTCCCTTTCACATTGGAATCTCTGGTATGTTGGTTCCTGTTTGTTCAGGGATCTGAATCAATACAGTAAAGAACACGAAATTAAGTTAAATGTTTTAAAGCTTTCTATTTTATAAATACCTTTTTGAGTGCTATAAGCAAAAACTGGGTTTGAGCTGGGCACAGTATTTGTAAAGCAGCCTCCTCCCTAACCTACTATGTCCTTGTGAAATCTGTCCTTAATTATGTCCCTCGAATGTTTCCAAAAGAAAATGAGACTGCTTTTCACCTGCAAATGTAACCAGTGTTTTGTCGGATATTGAGTTTACTGGGTAGATGTTCTGTGGTGACATTTCAAAGGACATGTAGGGGGTGGAGGAATAACATTTTTCAATTAAAAAATATTCAATTTTGTTTCTGTTGTCATGATCTAGACGTGGGGTATTTTGCCAGCAGCTTAGTTCATTCTTTTTCTTACAATTTATACACGTAGCAAAAATAACAGTGTTTTTTTTTTTTTTTAATTGAAACCTCAGTGGTTTTATAACCTGGTAGATTATTTCCAAATTCTCATTACAACAGAATTAAAATATATATATATATATATATATATATATATATGATAATGTGTGTATGTAAGGACTAAACCTTTCTGTAGCTTGGGGAAGTGGGGGGCAGCTGCTGACATCTAGAAGAGGGAAGTAGAAGAAAGTGACAGATGTTAATGTCAAATTTAAGTTATTCTGTTAAATTCCCTCTTATAAACTATGAAAGTAGCTCTATAGGATGTTCTCCTTGTAAGAAGCTACGAGGGAATTGCTGCTGGTATCCTAACGGGATAACTAGATCTAATAAGAGAAAGAGATTAAGAGCTACTTGATGCTTTTCGAAAACTTAAATTAGTGTTACAAAGAACTCAAAATGCTTTCTAAATCAATCAGGTGGTCTGATGTACAAGAGGAACTTGGTGATGGGTGATTAAGGAACATGTGTTTTTACGTGAGTTAAGTTTTTCACGCAATTAGATATTTTTTCCCCAACATTTAGATACAGAAGACTATTCCTTTATTTGGGGACAAGCATACAAAAAAAACCCATCAAGTTAATATAGGTTACTACTTTCCAGTGAAACTCGTGACACAGTGCATTATCAAATATCCTGGAACAGAAAGTGCCGGCAGCACATGTAAAATGTTGGCATTTACTTAAAAGAAATTATAACTTTATATGACTACAAATAGGAAGATGAATAGATATGAACTCTAAGCCCCTTAATTATCAAGTGGATAACTTTTAAAGGCAAAGGCCTCTCTTATATAAGCTAACACCTTATTTATTTCTATTCTTACACCTGTATTTTTGAGTACTGATGGTAAAACTTGAAGAGAAGCAGAAATGAGTCTTTCAGAGACTGTGAAACTTGGTGCTGTCTGCTTGGGTTACTTTTTAAAAACAAACAAAAATTCTATTTCCTGACAAGGCTGAAGAAGCAGATCCTGTCTCTGTTTAACCTTGGTTAAGTCTGAGATATATTAGTAATGCAAACCACAGAGCTTCATTCTGGTACGCTTCTGAATAATACGCGTTTGTGAAACTGTAGAATGGGGACAAGTATAACTGCAATTTGATGCTGTAGCTAATGTATTAATAACCAGAAGGGATCACTTATTGCTAAACAAAAAAACAAATTGCAAAGGGAAAAATGTTGAATCACTGATCTAATAGTAGAAGAACCGAGCTTCATGTTTTCAATTGCATAATTATTTCTATACCAGAAAATTGTTTTACTATTACTGATGGTAACATCAGCGTTGACTAGTGAAAGCTTTCACATGAACTGCATGGCAAGGTACTGTGGGAACCACAAAGTAACTGCTATTGTAGTAAAAGCATGTGGGGGAAAGGAGGCTAAGCAGTTAAGGCAGTTATTGGTTCACATAGCAGTCTGAAGTGTGCAGGGCCTGTCTTTTGATCCTTACCTGTCCACATTTTCTTCCCAGTGTGCTTTTGGTTTCTGAGACTCCTCATGCAGTCCTCATAAATGGAAAATCACCTTCTCTAAATATGGGTTGTGTTGTACAGTTTCAAGATCAGAACAGAACTTTCATGAAAGCGATATTCCCAGGCTCAAAGCAAGATGTTCAGAAGCAGGAATCTTAGTCACAATCAAGTCAGTTTAATGTATATGTGCAATAACACTGCTGTTATGTACAGAACGCTAAAAAACTGAAAAGGAAGCTTCTTTTTAATGCTGTCTGATGGTACTGTACACTTTGTACAATCTCATTAAATGTAATCTTAATCTTTGGATTTTCCCAATTATACTTTAAACACCATTTGTTCATTTTTAGTCCCCTAGCAGTTAAATCAGTTTTGAACTTATTTTAACACGTTTTTCTTTTAGAAGCAGCATTAATGTACTAAACATTATACTGCATAGAAAGCTCATTTGTTTTTCCTTTAGATTTTCCTTTGACTGCTTCAGAATGTTAAATAAAAGAACTCGCTAATAAACAACATTTTCCATGTCTGAAGCATGCTATTTAACAGCATATTCTTAAACTGTAAGAGAGGTAAGGTCTGATTTATTTATTTATAAATAAGCTGAGTAAAGTAGGGCTTTGGATTTTACTAAAACCATAATTCCAATGTGATTCCTAGTATAGGAAGCCACAAAGTGGAGGAAGGTGGAGGTTCAGTCGTGTAATTTTTAGATGCATTAAAGTTGTGAAAATAACAAAGTAAATAGAATTTTATGTTGCAAGGCAAGTTAATGAAAGTGTGTTTTAGAGGAACTTGAGATCCTGTGGTGTCTCCAGAGGCTGTAGTGCTTTAAGCTGAAGTCTTGTTTCACTGTAGTAAATGAAAACATGCATAAATGCCCCTGTCCTTCAAATCAGTGCGCAGCAATCTTGCCCTTTCTGTGTGTAGGTGAGAACAAGCAGAATTCAAGCGTACCTAGCATTTTCTAAATTCCTGAAGTGTCCTTTGTTTTTTTTTCCTTTGATGCCTTTACCCTCTCTGCCATTCTCCTACTTCCAAGGAGCCCTCCTTATCTGGCAAGCGTTTTGGCAGCGATGATTTGCTTTACCAAATGAATCCTGTCTCAAGTGCTTTCTTTCACAGAATCTTATTGTCATGAAAGCTGAAGACCCGCCTGTGGCAAGATAGTCACATGCTTATTCACTGGATGTTTTTGCTGTCAAAGCCTTTAGCTGGGTCAACACCTGGGCTCCAGTGCCCTTCACTATTGTACCAGGACCCTTGCAGTTAACTTTGGACTGAAGATCTCCCTTGGCAGTACCATGGGTGGTTGTGTAGATGGTCAACAGATTATATTGCAGTAGTCATGTGAACTGTAAGATGTTTCAGCAGCATCCCTCAGTCTGGGCTCTGGGTGAGCAGCAGACCTTTGGAAATGGCACATCTGTGTGGTGTGTGGAAGTCTTCATACCACACAGAAAAGTCTGTAATTGCTGCCAGCTATCGGTTCCTTTTATTGACATTGGCTGTAGACACGTGGATTGGGCTTAGATGCCAAACCTAGCAGAACTTGTTTCATCTCCTCTGCTCTGAGCCTTTTCAGCACCTCTTCCTGTTGCTTCAAGTCACAGTGTAAACCCGCCTTGTCCTGAAAGTCCTTATCTTAGCAGGAATTAAACAGATTTTGTAGAGGGTGATCATAAGTGGAGGAAGTGCTTGAGAAGGAAGTTGGCAGCTTTGTCTGGGAAAGCAAAGTCTGAGAATGTTCTTCCATAAAAAGACTGGTAGTACTGTAAACTTCTGCTTAGGAAAACTGTTGGGGAAACCCAACTTGGATCATAAAGGGTGTCAAATAGTGAATAGAACTGATGTTCTTTTTAGATGAAGATAACTGATTTTTTACTTGGCATCTTTTAAGAAGTAGATGGAATTAAACTGACATAATGAGGCATTGCAAGATAATAAAGCGTTGTGCTTCTCTTCAGTTTGGAGTCAAATAGTGTCTAGGATAAAATAGCTCTAGTTGCAAAAGGCAGCGTGGAATTAGGGAAGCAATCAGCCACCAGGACATGGATGTGAAAACAGCTGTAAGATGAACATGGAACAGTTTTTTGGTTTTTTGATTATTGAAATTCAGGCGTGTAAGCAAAGTACATCTCTGACTGGTGTCTACTGGCCTTTCAGCTTTTGAAGGCTGCTAAAACAGCTGCTTTCATTTCCAATTAAAGTTTTGTTGGAAATCCTGATATCAAATGATTACACTTTATAAAAGGGTGCTGGTAGATATTCAGCAGCAGCTGTATGAGAAACCAAAATGTATCTTTTTCTGTTTAGGCTAAACTGAAACTTGTGCAGCCCTGCCAAAACGAACTTGGGGTACTGGTGGATGAGAAGCTGGATGTGTGTGAGCAATGTGTGTTTGCAGCCCAGAAAGCCAATCGTATCCTCAGCTGTGTTGCAAGCAGCACGGCCAGCAGGATGAGGGAGGTGATCCTGCCCTTCTACTCTGTGCTGGTGAGACCTCACCCGGAGTACTGCATCCAGATCTGGAGTCCTCAGTGCAGGAGAGATGTGGCCCTGTTGGAGCAGGTTCAGAGGAGTGCCACAAAAGTGCTCTACGGGATTGGGACCCCTCTCCTTTGAGGACAGGCTGACATAGCTGGGGCTGTTCAGCCTGGAGAAGAGAAGGCTCAGGAGAGACCTGAGAGCAACCCTTCAGAACCTTAAGGGAGGCTGTAAGAAAGAGAAGAGGTCAGTCTCTTGAGCAGGGTCTGTGGTGATAGGAAAAAGGGAAAGTATTTAAACTAAAACGGGAGATTCAGATTGGATGTAAGGAAGAAGTTTTGTTTTGTTTTTACAAAATGCTGGAACAGATTGCCTGGAGATGTGGTGGCTGCACCATCCTTGGGGACGTTCAAGGTCAGGCTGGAGCTCTAAGCAGCCTGATTTAACTGTTGGTGTCCCTTTTCATTGCTGGGGAGTTGGACTAGTTGACCTTTAAAGGTTCCTTCTTACTCAGTTGATTCTATGATTTTAACGCAGGTAAACTTTGAGAGAAAGCATCCAGTATTCAGGATGGGTGGTGTGGGAAACAAATGTTCACACTAAACTGAACTTGTAACTCCATAGGGATGTTCTAACGAGGTCTGGCAAGAGAAGTACCATCTTAGATGGGTAGGGTGAAGCAAGGTTTGTTAAACCAAGAGTGAAGTGGGTTGGTGCCTCCTTTGCCATGGTCATAGTAACGTATGGAGTGTATTTTGTTGCTTCAAAGGCTTGTTTGGGGAATTGCTGTCTCAGCTTAAGATTTCTTCTCTTGCTTTTTGTTAACTGTAACCCACTAAAGCCAGAAAATCAGGAATTCGTGCAATGCTAATATGATTTGAATTTATATTGAATCATAGGTTTCATATTTATTTCAGTAAGACTTCAGTGTATATTTGGGCCTTGGATTTTTGCTTTCTAATTTTTGTGAACTACATTAATTTAAAAAAAGAGAAATGTATTTACTGCTATCTCAGGTTTCTACTTCTTTTGCAATAAACAATTCTCATAGACTTATTGGAAGTATAATTGCATTCAGTTGAGTTTAATAAAATAAATGTAATTCATATGTAAAAACATGATCAAACAAAATCTGAAGTGTACATTTTAACACAACTGTGACCTTTCAGACTGAACAGCTCCTATCTGTTAATAAAACTTCTCTCATTTATGTCTTGTGATAGAGCAGATTTATAAAAGTGTTCTCTGCTGGTAGGCAGTTTTTTCTTGAGTATACTGATACCTTTTCTGTAGCAAGGTGATAAAATACTCTCATGAAGTGCTGGAATGTAGTAGCTTCATCTTTGATATGGACAGATGTCCTGAGTATGGAGAATTCGAACCCTCAAATGCTGCTCAGAATTATCCTCTTAGTTGAAAATAGGCTTATTATATAGAAGTCTGTAGGAGAAGAGGAGACCATTTAAAACTGTTTGCACACTGAATGATACTTATGTTGATAACAAGATAGAATTCTCACCATATTTTATCAGTTGTCCTCTTCTGTTGTGTGTGGGTTGCTTTCTCTGTCTGTTCTTTTGGCAATGGGTTTGCTCTTCTCCCCTGCTGCGGTTTGTAATTGTACGAAGTACCTAGAACAGACTAGCTAGTCAATCTGGAAAATAATTGGATTTATCTAATCCTCAATTTTAAAAGGTTTTTGTGCAGTTACATAGATCTGCAGAGAACTTCTGTAACGTCAGAACGAGTTTTGTAATACATTTTTAGGAATACTAGCCTTCTGAGATAATATGTGTAGTGAATCTAAGCAGGATGTTTCTAATTTTTGCAGTCCTATCTCTTCCCTTTCTCTTCTACCAGTTTCTAATTCACGGTGTAAGAACGGCTTCACTTGTGTAGAGCTATGAGGTTAATCTTCCCACCTTTAAGATTCTGCGGTAGTTATTTTAAGTCTAATGAGGTTGTTGGGGCATGGCTTAATACGCTGATTGTGTGCAGATGGCAATTGCCTCGTCTTATGTTTATCTTCTAATTCTGTTGAATGGTCCTATAGCAGCAGGAGTATTTATATGATAAATGTAAGAATTTTTGAAGTTGCTCTCAGGGTTTGAGAATATCTGATGCTGTTTTTTTGTGCGTTTTTTTTTCAAATTTGCATTCTATTTAGAATAAACCTTTGATTCACTGTTCTAAATGTTTGTTTCCAGGTTTTGAAAGTATTTTAGAAGGGCTTTATGGACCAAGGCTACGAAGAGACCTCAGTTTATTTGAAGGTAAATGAGCCAACTTTTAGTTCACTGATCTTTATGTGCAAGTTTTTTCTTTTAGCTAGGAGTACTCAAAAATATGTATTAAATTCCTTTTTATTAGACAAAAAAAAAAACAGGAAATCTCCAGTTTTTCTTCCTAATGTGTTTTTCTTGACATTCATGTCAGTACTGTGCAGAGGCAAAACCCAAATTGAAGTAGTTCCCAGGTCATGATAAGCAGTGAAATTTTGGATTAGTTAAGCATTCTTGAGTAGCTCTCATCAGTTTTACTTTTCTAGAATATTTCATCTCCTGTTTCACTCTCTGGACAGCTTTTAGATCAGCCTGTCTTCCTTATCAATATTAATTGTAAAAGGGATGATTATGAATGCTAGCTTGCTTTTGTTACTACTCAAAGTTTAATCTTTTATGTAAAAAAATAAAAAATAAAAAAATCCAGTCGTCTTGTAAAAGACCGATCCTTATTCCATGTGAGTTTGGTGTTGTTAAATAGGTTTAAATAGTTTTTTAAATTTAAGTTTTAAATAGTTGTTTAAATTGTTAAATTGTTGTTAAATGTTGTTAAATAAATAATAAATGTTAAATGTTGTTAAATAAATAAGCGTTAAATACATCTAGGTGCTTATCAGTTTTTAAAAAAAAGCCAGGGATGAGAATCTAGCACAAAATTGCCTTGAGATTTGCAAAGGGCTATATTGTCAAAATAATTTCCATGGTTAGAGCAGGTTTGGAACAATTGCTTTAATGTGGCTGTGGTTTTGTCGTCTTTGCATTGTGTAAGTTCCTTGGCCTGTATCGTATGCATAACACTATGTTCAAGGGAGGGAAATATTACTTCACTGCTTTTTTAAGAATAAATTTCTGTCATTTATAAAGATAGACATGCCACTAGTCAGATTCTTAAAAACACTTAAATGTATAGATTTGGGCTAAAGCTTATGTTCTGGATTAGTACTCCCATCTGCTATGAAAAAAACAAGCACGTTGTCCTCTTTGCTTTCCAGAGCAATGTTAATCCTAGTGTACAGTTTCTTTTTATCTGGTTCTCATTCTGATGTGTTGGTATGTATTACACTTCATATTGATCAGTTATTGATGCAAGAAAATAATAAAGCTTTAAAGTGTTTACAGTTTGAAGGAAAATTCAGAGTATTTTTGGGGTTTTGTGTAAGAAGACAAAACATCAAATGACTGAACAGAATATAAGTGTTACAGCTAAAAGAGCCTAACAGTCAACTGTAAAGTGTTTCATTACTGCTTTACAGTTGCTTCATATACGTTGCTTCATTTCTTATGGGAAATGCTATAGCTCATTTTTTCTCATGCTGTTGAAGATTTCTTGTGACCTTTTCCTTAAGGTGTTCTGTGGTTTCCATTGTTTACAGAGGTTCTTTGACTTACTAGCTTTTCTTGTCCTGCAGATAAAGTTCATGATTATCAAAAATGTAAACTGGTGAAAGTTAATCTCCCCAGTCTCCCTCATTTGTCAGTAATGTGTCTGAATTTTGGGACAGTTAAAGCCTTTTTCTGAATGTTTGACACACCTGTAAAGCTGGTTTTAGTTCTGTAGCAACTACAGAAGCAAAGGACAATGATAGGGTACCCTCCTTACCTTGTTCTTTTTTATTTATGCATATAGATACTATAACAGTCTGAAGGAGATTGCTGTGCTCTATAAATATGGTAAAAGTTGACCTTATAGGATGCAGGTCTGTTTCTTAATTGTCATCTGAATTGTGCTGTAAAGGTTAATGCAGAGTTCTTGTGTAAGATTGACAATAAATGTTCCCCTATTATAATTCAAGCGGTGTTTTTCCATTTTGCAGATAAAGAAATTGAGATAAACAAAATTTCCCTTAGTTTAAAAAGTTGGTTGATATAAAGAAGAGAACCCATGTTTTTAGGTTCTTTGAAACATTCCTAAGGATGACGGAGCACTGGCACAGGCTGCCCAAAGAGATGGAGCCTCCTTTTCTGGAGGCATTCAAGGCCTGCCTGGTTGCCTACCTCTGTGCAACCTGGTCTAGGGAGCTGCTTTGGCAGGGGGGGTTAGACTAAACAATCTCTGGAGGTCCTCTCCAACCCCTTCTGTGATTCTGTGAAGTCACAGTGTCTTGGAAGTTGTCCACTTTGTCTGCCACGTCCACTCTATCAGTACTGTCTACATGCAGCATTATGCTTTACTACCAGGAGTGTATGTTTCTTTGATTGAAGCTCAAGAAATCAAATGTCTTTCTAATCTGAAAGTATGTGAGAATCTGTTGAAATATATGCCTTGCAGCTGCAATAGATTTTTCTCTTACATTGTTATTTTTTGTGTTTTTGTAACAAATAATAATATTCATAAAATGTGATGTGAGTGTACTACTTCGTGTAACTCTTCCTTAGCTTCATCTTGAAACAGTACTTGATATACAGATTAAATTATTGTACTCAAAGCTGCTTGAGGGTGAATTAAACAAATTACAATGACAACTTCAAATGTAGATTTCGGGTTGTTTATTTTTTACATTTATTTTTCAGAAAAAAAAAAATAAAACTTGTAAACTGTGCAAACTATTTTACTGAGCAGCCAGGGTAATTAAATAGACACTCATGATAACAGTTAACTAAGGAAGACAAGTTTTTCTTCATTATCCTAATTTTTTTTCGCATTATGTATGTAGGACTTGTATTTGCATGAGTGATCATCATCATCTTCATTATTCATCACCTTTTTTTTTCCCCTCTTGCCTGCTTTAATAGTCTGTCTTCTAGATACAAAGCTGACCAGTTCATATCTCGGCATTAGGTCCTCCGAATTGTTTGCTCTTACCCATTTTCTGCTAATTAGATTCACATGTCTTTTGTTACACTTTACATTCTACATATGGTTATTGAGCTAAAATGTTAGAAAAAATTTCTTCTGTTACACATCTTTTTCTTCTTTTCAGGTTTACGTTCTGAGACTTTAGATGAGATTTGGAAGGAGGGATTCTGTTAGAGGGAGAATGTTATTGTCTGGAGTTGAAAAAAGCTGCTCTCAAAAAAATAAAAAACAGGGCAATTAAGTTCAAGAGTGCCCTGCATTTATTTTTTTTCCCTTTAAGTTGTTGAATGTAAGTTTTACCCTCACTGTTAATAAACATTAGAAGCGCAAATCTTTAGTTGTAGTCAAGGCTTCATGATAAAAAGACATAACACAATAAATACTTACAATAAATGCTTCAGTTATTTATTGTTCCTTCTAAGAAACAAGAATACATTTTAAAAAAGGATTTGTTTGCAATTTTGACACTGTAATAATACAGGAAATCATGGAAAATGTAGATTTGTTTTTATATACTACTTATGGTTTTAGTAGACTATTTTATATTTAGAGGTAAATTTGAAGATTGTTTAGTACTATAGGTATCTGTTGATTTGCTTAATACAGCATGACTGAGGAAAAAAATTGAGGGAACAAAGATTTAAATGACTTAAGAATTGAAAATAGGTGGTAGTTTTGTCAAAGGTCACTATTTTAAAAAAAAGAAGTAGATTTAACAGCTTGTTACTAAATGATGTTGATTTGAAGTAGTAATCTGAACCATGCTTAGCATTAAAATGCTCTTTGCAGCTTTTTCTCAAGGGCTGGCTAGCTTTCTAGTCTGTTGCCAAATATTTTATTGGCAGACACCAACACAAAGCTTATCGTTCTCTCCCCCAAAAACTGTATGTAGCAAGAGGCTATCTGTGCCTCTGATCTAAGAGTATGGTTGTCTATCTCTAGTTGAAAACTAATGCTGACGCCGCTGTGTTTTCTCATGGTGACCTGAGACAGTCATATGCCTGGTGCATGATGTATCAACAAACAGCCCTGGCAGCTGCCTATGGGAATTTGCCTTTTTTTTCCACTTGGAAATGCACTGGTCTGAGGTGAGGAATAAGACATGTTTGAGAGTGCTCTTTCAAAAGACATCTGTGATCATGAAGTTGCAGTGAGCCTAGATCTACAAGTGGTGTGTCATTAACAAAGGACTACATATAAAGACCATCAGTAGTAGTTGATTCTTTTTTTCATTCTACTGAACCAGAAGAGACAGCAAGCATGCACACAAGCCTATTTGACATTGCAGGGCTTTTCAGCAGTGGCAAAGCAATAAGATGGAACTCTAAAGGAAGAGGTCTAGGAGGACAGTTTGAAATATTTTTGTTACGGCAAGGAGCCTCTTTATTTCTTGTGTTGTGGTTTTTAACCACTCTTTTTAAAGTTACAACAGTTTTCTTTTTACTCAGTTTCTAAGTATTTATGTTAGAGAAGCTCAGAGTTGATCCATTGCCTGTATATTTTTGAGTTCCTATTCATTTGGCATTTTTCTTTAGCTCACTGGATTCTTGATATCTTATGTTATACATGATTTAGTCTTTTTTGCATGAATTTGGTGTCATGCAGGGCTGATACTTCTTGGGTCTTGCTTGTTTGCTGACACACATGAATTCTTCTCCAATTGGGCTTCTAAGAGTGGAGCATGAAAATTTCCAGTCAAAAGAATGTCTAAGTATAAAACCTGTCTTGGAGTTACACTTACTGTCTTAATGTTCGTAAGTTGTCTTAACTGTAGTTTCAGGGAGAATTATGATAACATGAATTTGTTAATGAAAGTGTAGCATGTGTTAGTTTTTTATACGCAGACATGCTTAAAGAATAGCTCTACCAGTCAGGAGTGTTGGGATTGATGTTCTTACTGTACCATCAGGGAAATCCTGTGTCTTTTTTTTTTTTCTCCAACTGATGATCAACTCTCCAACCTGTCAAAACTGCTATATACTTCCAGGGATACAAACTAACAGATTATTAATGCAGAATTCTGCTCTACAGTAGTATTTGAGAGTCAAGCTTACCTTTAACTCATTATTTTTTTTCTAAAGCTAATTATGTTCACATTCAATAAAGGAACCTCATTTTCTTCTGGATTAGCTTTATTTCTGGTGGTGCCTCTGTGATAACGTATTTGGGAGAGTTAACAGAACGAAACAAAACTACCAGCAACAAAACTGCACAGTATTCACAAGAGAGGAACGTGGGTAGGGAGAAGGAACATAAGAAATGCGCTTAAGACTCCAATGTCAGAAAAAGAGGGAGAGGAGGTGCTCCAGGTGTTGGGGCGGTAGCCGTGGAGGGTACCACCTGGAGAAATAACCTGGAGCACTTGGAGAACCACAACAGAGGTTATGTCTGTGCTGCAGTCCATGGAAGACCTTACACCACAACGGGTTAAAGAAACTACAGCCCTTGGAGAGCCCACTCAGGAGCAGTTTTTCTGGGAACCCACGCTGGAGCCATCTTTTCTGAAGGACTGTGTCCTGTTCAAAGGCCCCATGCTAGAGTACTTCTTGAACTTCAACCCATAGGAACAGTCCTCACTGGAACAGCTGATGAAAGCCTGTAGCCTGTGGGAGGGATTACGTGCTGGAAATGGGGAAAAAGTGAGGAGGGGGAAGGAACAGAGAATTCTTATGAATGGATGGGGATTTCAAGATGCGTATCTTCCTTGCACCTTTTGGAGCTGGGGTCGAGTCAGTAATGAAGGACTGACTGTAAAGACGGTGGGGAAACGTGTTTGTTTTTGCCTTTTTCTCATTATGGAAATCTGTTTTAAATGGCAATAAATTAAATTTACTTTCTCCGAGTTGAGTCTTGTGCCTGTGACAGTGCGTGGTAAGTGATCCCCCTGCATTTATCTTGGCCCATGAGTTTTTCCATTTTATTCTTCCTCACTACCCTGCTGAGGAGGGAGAATGAGAGGGTGATGGGTTGGGAGTTCTGGCAGCCAGCCTGGGTCAATCCACCACAGCATTACCCCTCAAGAACCTCCCAAAGTGAACTGTGGTTGTAATTTAATCATACATTAAAAAAAAAAAAAAAGGAAGCAGCTCATAAGGAAAGCAAATATACTTTTAAGCTGTAAGCACGTTAAGTGGAAATGACTGGTATGGTGGAAGGCCTTGTTGTTCTAGTTAAATTAATATTCACTTGTCAAGATGATGTAGCTGTGATCAAGACTCAGGTACAAACAAAATTCTATAGTAAAAGCAAGGGAAGGGCGTTATCTTGAGAACTTGATCGCTTGTATTCAGGAAACGGGAGTCCAAGTGGCAACTATGCAGAGAAAATGGGTCTCAGTCCTATGAGACAAGAGCAAATGGATTGGATAAGCCTAGCAAACTGAAGCATAAGGGGGGGGGGGGGGAGGGGGTGATATCTCTAAGTATGTCAAGACACTAAGTGCCCGTGAGTGATAACTGTTTCGATGTAAGAACAATACTTCTACAAAAGGAGGCCAGAAGAAATTGCTATAAGTAAATCAAACAAGAAATTGGAAGATTTTTAGTGCAGTCAGTTTTGGAAAATCAGTAGTGGTTGGTGGTTTGTGAAGAAGAGAGTATGTGGTGGAAAGCTAACTTGAAATGGAGCTTAATAACATGATTCAAGAAAGTAGATGATGTGTTTGTAGATGTCTGTTTACGCTCTGTATTTGCTCAAGACTGAAGTAGGTCTTCTGGTAACTTAAAATACTTTAAGTTTTTATCAATAAATAAAACATTATGAATGAATGTAGGGTTTTGATTTATTTGTAGTGGTGGCACAGGATTAAATATCTTGAAGTACAGTGCCATTTGCTGTAATGGTGAAGGAACTATTCAATTTCTAGCTTAGTTTGATAAGGGCTTGCGGGCATTCTTTAAAAATGATAAGACTGAGATTCAGAGATTAATTTACTGCGTTCAGATACCTTTGATAACTGTGGTACAATTGAAACATGAGTTTATGAAGGGCGCTCTGAAAGTAATGCCTCATATTTTATTATGTTGGCCCATGATATCAGAGGTAGATGGTGGTGCTATGGCTGGCACCTGCTGGCGTTCATCAATGCTTGCTGAACATTCATGGAGATCAAACAGTGGATGTGAGTGCAGTGAGGTGGTGACTGGTGCATTTCAGCAGTGGTGACAGTGGGTCACCTCCACTGGTGCAAATTTTTATGAATGTGCCATGAAAATTCTTGTTCATCACTGATGAAAATGTGTGGCTAATGGTGGTGACTAAGCTGAAGACTAGTAGCTGAGAATGTGCTCTATCGAATATTGTACTCTTTGTATCTGTTGTAGCTTCCATGCAAATAAATAGTAGGCATTACTTTCAGAACAACCGTATACATCTTTCATTTTAAGAAATATGCTTTGAATAGTGGACCATATAAGCTAGACTAGAATTTGGAAATATCCAAAAAACTAAGTATTGTTAAATACATTTTACCAATGAATGTGTACTAGGTTACAGCGAAACTTAGGAAGATTTTTGAATGTGTATTTTGTTCTGAATCCATTTTTACATGTTTAAAACATCTAGCTTTTTTTTTCCTTCTTTTAAGACTGTGAGCCAGAAGAGCTAACTGACTGGTCTATGGATGAGAAATGTTCCTTTTGTAATTTACACAAAGAAACAGTCAGTGTAAGTATGAACATATTAAACATGGTTTCCTACCTAATTTTCAGTATAAAAATAGGAATTGGAGAACCAAATTTTGCCAACAATTTAATAATGAATTTTGACTCAAGATAGTTTGGCTACGAGGGGAAGTAAATAAAAATATTTTTAGTGGTTCATTTCATAGCTAAATAAGCTAGTTATATTTTGTGCTATCAGTAGACTAACTTCTGAAATGCTTTATAATTTTCATGTCTTCTAGGATCGTGCATCAGTTATCGGTTCTTCACAGTCATCGCCTACAGAGGAACTTTCATCTCAGGGCCAGTCCAACACTGATAAGATTGAATGCCAAGCAGAAAACTATCTAAATGCACTCTTTCGAAAGAAAGGTAATGAAAGCATATCTTTTCTACTAAGAGAGAACTTGTAACTAGAAAAAATCAAACAATTTACATTTTATTTTTATTTTTATTTTTTTTAATTAATGTATTGAGTTTCATTTCTCTTTGTTCCCCAGTCTTTACTTAATTTAGTACCAGCAAATCAAGCACTACTTCTCTTCTGACTTGCCATTGTTTTTAGTCCTGTTGCATTATCTGTTTTTCTCCTGGATCTGTGTTCATTATCTTTCTTCTGTATGAGCTAATTATTTCTTTCCATGCCAACTCTGTTTCTGTTCTCTGGAATTCTCAAGCACTTAAACTTTTTCTAAATTGCTTTTGCTTCACAACAGGAAAACTCTCTTTTAAGTGAAAGAATGTGTCTTATAAATTACAAAATAGTATTTGGGGTCCTCCTATTTCTCAGAGTTGCATCTTTCAATACATTCAAGTTTGTGTTTGAAATGTAATGCTGAAACAATGTTTAGAATCTCTAGTTCCTTGTCTGCTCTCATTCCTTTGCAGTTGGCAAGTATAGGAGTGACTGAAAGCTGGTTCATGTAGATTACTTTCCAATAAGCTAGTCACAATTGAGAGAAGTAAAAATACTCATTTTCTTCCTGAAGCTTCTGTGTAAGGAATGTGACTACAAGTTTACTCATGCCCTTTACATGGTTTTATTGGAGGTCTAGCAGGTGTACTCAAATGCCAAAATAGGTGAGTGTTACAGCTCTCCCTTGCTTTATCATGTGCTCTTTATGCACAGTTAGTTTTATCCCCTTTACCTTCCTGTACCAGGAGATTACTATGCATTGAACTTGGGATGGATATAAACTTTTTCTGTACAGGGCACACCTGTTCAACCTAGGAATTTAAAAAAATTTGGATGGAGTGCAGCACCATTTTGAGTCCATCTTTGTTCCTTGGCTTTGCTTAAAACCAAATATTTTCCATTTGAAATAAGAAGTTATCACCTCAGTATTTCTGAAACTATTATTATAATCTAATCAAGGGACCAATCTGTGTGACGTCTCCCTAGGCAGGTATTCCTTTAAATCTCTACTTTCTCTGGATTGTTCCTGGTCTCTTGATGTACTGCTTTTTCCAGCATTACTTGCTTTATGTTTTGCATACTGATTCTCAGAATTATAGAGTGTCCCAAGTTGAAAGGGGCCCACATTGGTCAGGGAATTCAGCTACCAGCTCACACTAGACCACACCTAAACCAAACTGTATTTCATTGTCCAAATGCCTGTGGAATTCTGGTAGGCTTGGTGCTAGAACCCCCACTTCACTACAGCCTGCATTCAGGTAGCTGTAGACAGCAATAAGATCTCCCTTAAGTCTTCTCTCCTTCAGATGTGGTAAAAAATAAATGACTGTATTGCTTTTAACCTGCTGATGATTTTACAGTGAGCTGGGCAAGTTTACATGTGGAAATGGATGTTGCTTGGACAGTTGGGTTGTTAATGTGGGTCACTTATTTCTGTGAAAGGGGGAGAACTGCAGTGTGCACAGAAAAAGCTGATTGGTAAACTGATGTAGAATATGGATTTGAGTAGCTACAGGGTTTTCAAGGTACGTAAATTGGGGAAGCTTTAGTCCTAAATGTGAGCTTTGAATCAAAATAAATAATTACAACTAGGCATAATTGTATATCTTTGTTACTGCCTTCACTTGTATTCTGGCTAGAATCTTGACAGAATCAAAACCAGAAATTTCTAGGCTTTGACATAAGGGAAGGCTAAATGACACATCCGTATTTTATATTAGGAAAGTCTATGAAGTTCTGAGGGAAACTAGTGGAACACCAGAGCTATTTTTTACTCCAGCTTCTTAGAAACTCTTCTGCTGGGTATTTGTACGTGCACATGCAGTCAGTGGAATAAATGTAGCTGCCTCCTGGTATAAGTCTTCTATCTGAAAAATAGAAGCTTCAGCAGATATAAAATCATAGAATGGCTTAGCTTGAGAGGGACCTTGGAAATCATTTGCCTCCAGCTATGGGCAGGGTTGCCACCCACTCGATCTGGCTGCGCAGGGACCCTTCTAACCTAGCCTTGAATGCCTTTTAAGGATGGGGTATCCACAGCTTCTCTGGACAACCTATTCCACATGCCTCATGATCCTCTGAGTTAAGAACTCCTTCCTAACATCTAACCTGAGTTTCCCCTCTTTTAGTTTTAAGCTGTTCCCGTTTGTCCTGTCAGTAGATATAGACATTTAGATTTAAAAGCGGCTCCTGATAAAACATCTTAAAATAAAACTTTTTGTTTGTAAAAAGTATGTCTGGTGCCATCTGCTGATAATAATTAAGAAATATTTGCTAGTGAGACTTAAGCTCAGAGGTCTAGTACTTCTCCCAAAAGACATTAAATTGCGTTTTCAAATATTGAATCGTTAGTTAAAGTTTTCCTATGCATAGTGAAGCTTTACTACAGTGAACTTAAAATTACAGCTCTTTACCTGCTTTCATTTCATACTTCTGCATTAATACAGACTTGCAAGCTGTTAAATGTAAGCATTTAGGCTTTTATATCATGCAGTTTAACTGTGCACCCTGTTCTAATCGCTCGGTCTTACACTGATAAAATATTTCATAAAAAGTGTATCCTTAGAAGTCTAACTTTTTTTCTTTTCAAGAATGTAGTATGTAAAAATATTTTTTCCTTTGAATGTCTAACATCTCTCATTTCTGTTCTATGTCTCCATCTACAAAATTTTCAAGACCGAGCTGGGTAAAATGCAAAGGAACCTGGTTTGATCTTGTAGGTGACCCTCTCTGTGCAGGCAGTTTTACTTGAGACTTCCCAAGGCCCTTCTGACATGAATTATTATTTAATGCCTTGGTAATAGTCAGTACTGAAAATGTGATAGCCACATTATTTGCATTTCTGACAGCCACAGTTACACTAACCGTGGTCTAGCCTTGTAGATTGAATATGCATTAGTGGCTAGAGTACTGCAAACACAGCCCTGGAGCACAGCTTTTCAGATTACATGCTCAGAGGTATGGACTTTTTTCCAAATTCTGTATTTTATAGTAAATGAGCTGTAAGCTGTCAATAGTTGTAGCAGTTGAATATAAGAAAACTTTAGTTTATTTGTTCTTCCAGATGAAGTATTTAGAAATAATGAGGAGAAAAATAAAATGAATGCTAAATAAAATATTGTAAGAGACAAAAATAAATCCTATGTTGCGCCACAAGTTCAAAAAATAGCTTGGCTGCTAACGGAAATGTGGTCTCCTCAGCCAAGTATCTAAGAGCAGTCAATATTTGGATATTGTCAGTTAGAGGAGTCTGAAATGAAGTAGAAAGAGAATAGAAACTTGGTGGTTCCAAAGGAATTTTTTCTTGATTCCAGAGATCAAAGATTTATTCCAGACCTTTGCAATTTCAGATTAATTACAGGTGTACAGCGTGCTCAGTGATCTTTGGTGTTTCAAAGGCGTCTATGATCTTTTCCTTCTTAAAAGCAGAGGTTATATCAGAACGTAAAATGGCTGTCTTTGCCATTTGCATTGATAATCAACTGTTTAAAAAAAAAAATGTTTCTTACCTATATGCAGCAGATTTATTTCATGTACAGGAAGCATCCTTCAACAAGAAATATCTGATAGACTGTTCAGTGTTGATGTTTCATATACTTCATTGTGTTTGATTTTCTTAATTTTTCACTGTAAAATCTTTGCCTCTTTGTTTTTTGGTTTTTGTTTGTTGTAAGGTAAGTTGTTGATCAGTAATTTTCTCTGTTTGACAGTGGAATTATGGTTTTAGACACATACTCTTGTTCCCAGATAATAATTCTCATGAAAACCGAATGCCACTTGAACATTTAATGGATTCATTATGCAGGAATCAGGAAATATCAATAAACAAAGAACACCACCTGCATCTGGGTGTTATACGGCTGGAGAAGATTTTTATACTTATTCTCCAGCGCTTAGAATTTCCAGAAATTCTTATTAAGTTTTATAAATTTTGGTGGAGTTTTGGTACAAGGAGTGTCAGGAGGTAGGCCTACAACCAAAGGGAGACTTTTATAATTCATACCTTGCATATCGTTTCTTGAAATTGAATTGTCTAGCATATACTCAGACTTTGAAAATGTAGGAGCTCCACCTTACCTTGTAAAAGCATAAGTTTGAAGTATATGAAACCCTTTTTTTTCTGTGGGACTGTTACATGAATATGTTTGCACATCATTTATATAAGGTTTAGAACAGGAAAAATTGTTTTTTATCCCAAATGATTTCATTGTTAGCACTTGGAAAATGACATGGGAAGGTTATTCTTAAATTCAATTGCTTGTAGTATTACAATTTATATGGGACCTTTCAAGTTGCATCATATCAGTTTTGACACTGCAAACTTAAATCTACAATGGGGGTGTCATCTAATATACACATGAAACAACTCTTCTCTTTATGATCAGCTTCTGAAAAGTTCTGTGTGATATAAAAGACTAATCTGTAGAATTGCATTTTTAATATACATATATTTTTAGTTGTTTTTGAAAGCAACTTCTCAGTATGGTCATACTGTATTACTGATGCCTGCCAGACATGCTCTTCCAGGTGACCAGTAAAGAATACTTGTAAGAAGAACTTGATAGACAGCTTAATTCTGCACGTGAACTCATTACACACATTCATTGTGCTTATGTGAAATATTCATTTTAAGGAAAGTATTTTCATTTTTCTTAATACATCTGTTGCTTGTGTTGTTGTTCTTTTCTCTCCTAGATCTTCCTCAGAACTGTGATCCTAACATTCCCCTAGTTGCTCAGGAATTAATGAAAAAAATGATCCGCCAGTTTGCAATTGAGTACATTTCAAAAAGTAGCAAAATTCAAGAGAACAGAAATGGTTCATCGTTTGAACCGAGTCTGATATGTAAAAGTATCCAAATGAACCAAACGGAAAACTCCCTTCAGGAAGAGCAGGATAGCCCTCTAGACCTCACTGTGAATCGAACTCAAGAACAGAATACTCAGCAAGGTAAATATCTCTTATCAGTTTGTCTGTATTTTCATGTCATTTACTACCTTGTTATATCTTTCTACTTCAAAAGAAAAAATTAAAAAAAAAAAAATGGTGCTTACCTGTGCCAGATAATGTTTTCACATTCCAGATTAGTGATCAGTCCATAAGAAAATAAGAAGTTATTTTAATTGGTATGGGAATTTCTCAGCTTTAGAATACTCGGTCTTCTCACCTGTGGCTGTAACAGGTAGCAGCAGCTTATGATTTTGTTAAAGAAAGGGCCATTAAGCCTTCTGATGACAGAGAAGGTGCTAGAATTTCAGAGGATGAAGTTCATTCTGACAGTTTAAATCCTTGGACACTGGTTAAGTTCAGACAGGGTAGAGTGATGGAAAGAGGAATTTTCTGTACTTAATACTTACAGATCACTACAACTTTGTTCAGAGTAAAGCAAGAAAAATAAGGATTCTCATTATCATTTACAAATAGGAAACAGTATCTTCTCTTGCCTTGAGGAATATTGCCGTCCAAAACAGATAATAAAATCACAAGAGTGCTTTGGACTTTGAAGTTGATTTGAAGTAGCAGCAATTTTCAGGAGGAATTGTAACTGTCACGTACAGCTGAGAATGACGGCAAAGTCAGCTTGTCTCTGACAAATACAAGGGTCCGTGTTAGTCCAATTATACTGCAGACCACAGAGGAAAGTGAGCCCATGTGTCACGTAACATACTGCAAGAAAAATGAAGATAGAATTGCAGAATTAAGGTTTTGTTTGTATACAGTCTTCAATTAAATGGTATCTCATTTAAAAAAAAATAAAAGGTTTTGACATGGCCCTACCTTGCTGGATATGACTGTTCCAGATGAAATTGAAGCACCGTTTCTCTTTGACTGTAGAACCTTTAAAAATTGCAGAATTCCTGTATTTATTCAGTGTGGTCAGCAAAGGCTAGCTCATGTCTGGATTTAGACACGAATTTACCTTGTGCAGATGAATCCTGAGAAATTGTATCTGCAGAGTGTTTAGAATTGTGTATCTTCAAGCAAAACATCTGAGGCTGAAATAAATAGTTGTTTGGCACAGTGTGTTCAGAGGACTTTACAGATGTTGATCTTGCTATGAGGTTTTTTTTAGCTGAAAGAAATAAGAGGAAACATCAAAACAAAACTAGAAGGAAAAATGTTTTGAGCCATCTAATCTACCAAGGAAGTTATATTCCACTTCTATTTTCCTATAAGCATATTAGTTTGGAACTGTCTTAGCTTTCCACTGTAGTGATTATAGCAACACAAGGAAGAAAAACTCAGGACAGAAAAAGACAACCTATTTGTTTGTCTGTTTGCATTCTGTTCTAGGTGGAGTGGCTGACAAAAAGTTATTTCAATTAGGTGTTGTAAGGGTCTGTAAATTATTCTGCCTGCTTCTCACGTGTCAGCTGTCCTACTGCAGACAGCTTGATGATGCTGAAGTGTTATATGCTCACAGTAGAGAACTGTGCAACTTGAGATATTGCCCACATCCTCCTGGTGTTTGTACTATAAAATAGGACCAGCTTTTCAGGGATACAGTGATTTAGTTTCAAGAATTAATGTGTATCTTGCCCTGGAAGTAATGCCTCCTATTTATTTGCATGGAAGCTACAACACATACAAAGAGCACAATAACAGTATTTGATAGAGCACATTCTCAGCTACAAAAACACTATTTATCAACATGTTCACCACCATTAGCCATGCATTTTCACTAGTGATGAACAAGAATCTTCACGGCACATTCATAAAAATTTGTGCCGGTGGCGTTGACCGACTGTCACCACTGCTGAAATGCACCAGCCACCACCTCACTGCACTCACACCCACTGTTTGATCTCCATCAATGTTCAGCAAGCATTGATGACTGCCAGCAGGTGCCATTTTTTTCACACAGATGAATTAAATTACACACCTTTGCTTCATACACACAACTGTGTGAGATGCCATTTTGTCAGACTGTCCCTCTGCTGCCATCTGTTGCACTGCAACAAAATTTAATGAAATACTGGAAGAACGTTAAACCTCTACACAGCCATAGCACCACCATCTACCTCTGATATTGTGGGCCAGCATAATGAAACAGGAGCCATTACTTCCAGAGCACCCTTCATGTAATACTGCCCTCTGGGTAGTGTCGTAAAATCAATTAAAGCTTTCATCTTTTAATTGAGTTATTTAAAAAAAAAAAGCAAATAACATGAAACTTTTCAGTCAGTAGACATAAATACGATGTCATCATTTGTTCCTTTTCTAGAAGTTTCTGATGATCTTGTAACTCTTATTTGTTTGCTTATTGTTATTCCAAAATGAAATGACAGTAAGAGAGTAGGAAGTTTAAATATCTTCATTTCTCAAAAAAAAAAAATCCTCAGAAATTGAAATCTTTTTGGTACGAATTTTGTCTCTCTTGAGAAGCAGGGAATAGTCCACAGCATAAATACTTCAATTATTTGCTTAATTAAAAATCTTAAAAAATCCAGATCTTAGTAATAAAAGCAGAAGGTTGTTTTCCTTTATTGTGAAAATTATTCTTGGATTCAGGAGGAAATTTTAGTCTTTATTTTCCAGATCACAAGAATCACCTGCTTGCACTGAACAGATCCAAGTGTTCAGTACTGAGAAAGGGCCATTCAGGTGTCTACCTTCACCTCAAGTTTTCTTACCTTTCTTGGCTAGCTGCAGTCTGTCTCTGAAGAACTCCTATAATATTCATGTTTGTCACTTTCAGCGCTGATTGTTACCAAAACCTCTGTACAGGGTTCATGTGGCACTTTTAGTAATGGGAGGACTGTAGGGATCAACTCTGTGAGAAAATGCCTGGTGTTGCTCCATCCCAGGCCCAGCTACCTTAGCAGCAGACCCTGTACAGGGCAAAGGGGTGTGCAGCAGCACAGTTTGTGGCATCTCTCTGAGCAAAAATACTCAACAGGAAGAGGGGTGAGAAACAGTCCTGAAAACAGCATGGTCAGAGAAAGAGGGTGAGGAGGAGGTCCAGATGCTGCTGCAGGTATTTCTCCATAGCCTACGAAGAGAACCATGATGGAGCAGGTGTCAATCCATCATGCTCCTGGCACTGAATCATTCAGTACTGAGTATTTAAGCACTGCATCCAGGTACCTCTGAGCTCTATATTAACACAGAAACTTCTTTCCCTTGGTAGATAAGGGAGAGCTGAGTTGATCACCTTCCAGCTGCTGAGTGACTTAGAAGAGGCAAAAGTATAAGCTGTACAAGTACATAGAACGCCTTGGGTTGGAAGGGACCTCAGATATCATCTAGTTCCAACCCCCTTGCTTTGGGCAGGGTTGCTGACCACTAGATCAAGCACTAGATCAGAATGCCCAGAGACCCATCCAGCCTGGCCTTGAATACATGTTTAATGATAGTATGTAAGCATAAATATAGATACAATTTGCATTAACTTCCTCGTGTTTCGTTCATCTATTATAGGTTAAAATTTCTAGTAAATAATATAAACTGTCTTCTATTTACTAGTAATTCTGGTAGGTAGCTGGCAATGAGTGACATCTTGCTTAGCTGAAATTTTTAAATCTATCCCGTAACCGTATCATTCTTGCTGTTCTTGAAGTAGGAAAAATAATAACCAGACTTAAAAATGTAATTTGAATTATTTAAAACAGCTTTTTTATTATGCAGCTTACCACTGTGTACATGAAATCACCAAAACAACAAGATTGATGAATGGCAATCCAGAATTTGGAAATAAATTTTGAAAAGTATCTAATTCTAAATCTCTTGGGCGCACACATTCAATTCCGTATGGCAGCTGGGTTCACACAGTGAATGGCTTCTTAATTGCTACATTCAAACTTATTGAAAAGAAATCCAAATACTTAAAAAGATGATGGGTGTTATCTTTATTATTTTAATACACCGTTCTCTCAGTGCATATTGGGGAAAATACTATGGTTTTTGAAGGTACGCATGCTATGGTTCAAGATATAAATTGTGTAAGGTGCAAAATACATCCAAGAAACAGGGTTTAATAATTCTGTGTGAAAAGCCCATTTTAGGAACAGGGTTCAGGATTCTGTTTCTTCTTTCTCTGCCAGTAGTGGTAGCAGCCAAACACCTGATCAGACACTCATTTGCTCCTTCTTCAGCAGGATAGGTGGAAAAATAAGAACAGAAAAAAAGAGTTGGATAGTTTTACCATCGTGGACAAATTTAATACTAATCTTGGGGAAAATCAAATATTTATAATGTTAGGCAATAATTTAATAGCTAATTCAGGTACTGGAAAACAAAACAAATATGTTAAAATGATACCTTTTCTCCACCTTTTCCTTTGCTAAGTTTTACTTCTGATTCCTGTGGAAACCTACCCCGTTTATTGTTGGCCATTTGAAAAAATGGAGAAGGAGATTCAAAATCAGCACGAGGGGTTTCTCTCTGTGGTTTCTCTTTCCTCGCTTTTTCCTCTGCCCTTGGGCTTTCTTCTACTGTTTCTTATCCTTTTTATTCCTCTTTCTTTTTATCCAGTGTTTTTAGTCCTTTCTTAAATTTGTTTTGCCACAAGGAGACACCAATTAGGCTGCTGGGCCCAGTTGCACCCTGCAGCAAATTTGTTGGAGCTGACTTCTATCATCTATGACTGACTGCAGTGGGTCAGTCATCGATCTCTCCTCACAATGGTCACCCCTGCTGGCCCACTGCTGCCACCACTTTGCCATGTACACACAATATGTAACCATTTACTTTGTGTGCCAGTTTTTTGCTGTATGAAATTACATGTGAGGTCAGCAAAAATTTTCTAGTCAAAGTGGTAGTTAAAAATTAATCAAATTTGTTTGAGTTCTTACACATAGTTTTCTGAAGCTTATTAGAAGAGAAAGAAAAGCACATTAGGGGCTTTGTTTACACAGTCAATTGTAAACGTCTGGAACAGATGTGGCAAAAGGTTTTAGAGATGGGCAGTGTTAGTTGGTTCAAAAAAAGGCTTTACACAGCTTCCCAGCAAATAGATCTCAGGCCAGATTATGAAGAAAGTAGTCAGGAATAGAGACCTCTGAGATCCAACAGCTGCTGGGACAGTAAGAGAGCCATGCAGTGCAGGTGGGGCCAGGCTGACGTGTTCTCCCATGCTATGAGTGGAGTTTGTGATATCTGTGGAGTTAAGAGGGCTGAGTACATCACCTAACTTAAGGTAGGTGGATAACCAGTGAGAGATATCCCAGAAAATCAGATATTTGTTAGAGTGAATACTGAAATATGTATGGTAGGAACTCAAGGGTATCCAATACAGGCCTATTTTTGCCATTTCTCTAACCTTGCTAGTCTGGAGGAGGCTCAAGAGCAGACCTGAAAAACTTGCCACAATGTCACTCTGTTATCTAATTCTTCATAGTATCTGTTAACAAGGGCTCTCCTTTTAATTGTCATGTTTTTTAGCTAAAGAGTGGAAGTAATTCTGTAGATCTTATTTCAATCGCATGATACAGTTTTTTTAGGTTCTGATGTCATTCTCTTCCTGTCCAGAATTCTTGTCTAAATCATCTGGTTTGTGTGATTTGATAGCAATAATAGAAAATGCTGTTTTGGTTTAAAAGGTACAACCTACCTTGTAAGTGATTTAGATTTTCAAGGTTCATTATTCACCTGTACAATATAGGTTCTGTTCTTTAATACTAGAAAACTGTGATTTGGGCCCCATATTGGTGCAGGAGCTGAAGGATGAGTTGTATCTCCTCCATTCTTTGTGTTTGCAATAACGTACCAGGGAAGAATCATGTTCTCAAGGGGCACTGCTATTCAAATAGATTCTTGTTTGTCATGCAGGAGGTAATGTGTGTAAAATTAACAGAGTATGTGTAAACATCGCATCGCAAGCAAAATTTTGTTAAGCTGAGAAGGTAATCTTGCTAAAACCAGTCTGTGATGACTTTATCTTCTGTTTTGTATGTGTATCAAATCTCTCACATTTCTCTTTCACTCTTCTTGGTATCACCTTTCCATAGAACATAGTCTTCAGGGAATTGCCCTACACGTATTTAATAATTACATTTTCTGTGTTGGACATTCAGCTGTCTTGAGCCTGAATTGATTCTTCAGTTCTGCTTGCCTTTTAAAGGCCCAAAATGTATCTAATTTTTTGCCCTAGGAGCCTGTATTTTCAGTACAGCTTTAGTCATTTTTACAACTTATTGAGGCCTTTTGTCCAAAAATCACTTAGGTTAAACAGGAGATAAAAGTGATATTATCTGTTCAGATGTTGTCATGGAAGCTTTCCAGAGCCTTTCACTTTTTCCCTAAGAATCTTACTAGCTTCAATTCCTCTGTATGTTGATTAGATAGAGACATCCAGGTTGGCTATCTTGATATTCCAAAGTCTTAACAGTTTCAGGTTAATTTGTTTTTGATTTTTGTTTTCAGCAGTGTATCTCAGAACGTGTTTTCATTTTGCTGTTTGTTTTGATTTTAAACTGTACTTGGGGTTCTTCTGTTCTTAGCAGTCAGGTGATAGCGATCTAATGATTAGCTCTTTGCAACTTGATGAGTTGTGAAGTTTCAGGTAGTTTTCTGAGGTATTTTTTCCGGTGACTTTGTCCAGTGATCTCTTCTAAGCATTTTATGTCATGGTGCCTGTGACTATAAACTAACTGAAGGTGGAAATTGTGAAAGCTTATGCTGAAATGAAGGCTAACATAGTTTGTACGCAACAAATGAGACCTGTCTGTTGCACAGGAGCTGCAGATATTTTACAGCTGGCTAGGCTGGATAGTCCCTGGAGAATATTTATGCCGTGATTTTAATTGGCTTTTCCTTCTGAAATATTACTGCTTCAGAAAGCTTGATTAGCATTAACTAGTGCTTCCTTTGCCATCCTTAGGGTTTAAGAAAGACTTTGAAGAGAACAAGTTTAGGAGGAAAGGAGCATCTTGAAAAGTAATATAGTTAAAAATATTTTTTCCTCTGATCTGCAATGCTGATTTTTCTCTTTAACTCTTTTTTCCAACGCAAGATTATTTGGCAAAAACAGTCAAAAGTAGCTTTAAGCAGACCAAAACAAATAGCTGTATTTACTGATTACACAAAACTCTACTTCTTAGCAGTATGGGTAATAAAGCACAGTTAGCCTAATAGTTTTTCTGAATTCTCATTTGAGCAGTGGCATTTGGGAAATTCAACCAGTGTTTCATGTTGTACATCCAGGGCTATGGGAAAACATAAGCAAGTGATTAATATTTTAGAAATAACACATAGTAACATAAAGATGATACTACTGTGAAAAGGGCAAGCGTGAGATTGCTTATAGTGTTGAAACTCAAAATTAAGATTCATAGAGCTCAGACTCACAACCAGCTCAAGTTTGAAACAGAGAAGGTTGGTCTAGAGATCTCCTGAGGACCTGAATTATTCTGCAAGTCTATTATTCAGTTAGGTCCATTTTAATTTCAGTATCGGATTTGCGTACAGTATGTTTATACAAAAAAAAAAAATGAAGTTCATTGCCTTGGAAGTAAACAGTGCAGTGTCTGCGCATACGTGGTTTTTAGGAAAAGTTACGTGTTTCTGCTTAAAATGGATTCTTTTTTTATATTTTGTTATTTCTGTGTGAGTTTTCATTTTTATTTCTTAATTTTAGACATTTTTACTGTAAATCATACAAAACAGCTGATACTGTGGGGAAAAAAAAAGTGTCAAATTATGTAGGATAAATTTAACTGCTTAAAAATTGTTCCGTAGGTACAAAAAATTGGTAACAAAATTTCTGAGATAATCCTTAAGCAACTGCTATCATTGCTATTCATTCTTTGCAGGGGATGGAGTGCTAGATCTCTCTACAAAGAAGAGCGCAAGGTTGGAAGAACCAAAATACGACCCCTTGTGTTCTGAAAACTCGGTGTCTGGGTAAGCAACTTTTAGGACTCTCTTGGGCTTATGTAAAAGAAAATGGAGTTTTCTCTTACTTCTCTGAAGTCAGGTTTTGTGTTCATAACATAACAGTATATACTGACACACACGCGTGGTTTGTATTTTGCTTTCAAAAGAATTTGTGTCACTCATAAGTGTGTGTCTATGTATATATCATATGTTTCATTTGTCTTTTTTATTTTTTTCTGTTTAAAGAAAAGTTATCAGAACAATCACCAAACTTTAGTTCATGTTACTAAAAATGAACTGAAAATTGATTATGTAGACACAATAAAAGTAGTAGGACAGTAGAAGAGAATGCAAATTTATTCTTTCAGAGTTTATTTAGGAAACTGCAGTTTTTGACCAAAAAAAAATACCATGTTAATATTTAGATTTAAAATATTCTTCAACTACCATGAACAAGTTAAATGGCTATTATTTATAATACTCCTTAATACGAGCAAGAGAATGCGCGCGAGAGAGAGAGAGCTCTTAATCATCATTCTTACATCATGGTTCTGGCTATGGTGTGTGGTGGCAAATAGTTAAGTTTCCTTACTTAGCAAGAAAAATGCTGCCTCTGCTGTAAGCTACCGCCAATCTAGAGAAACGCATTGTTTTGTTGGATTTTGTTGATTTTGGCATCCTCCCATCCACTAGCCGTAGCAGGACCCTTTTTGTCACCTGTACGTCTTACAAAGTAACTTATTACAAATAGGAGTACAATAGCAGTACTTGTTGGATGGTGTAAAAATGCGTTTTATTAATTTACTGATACGAAGATGTTTTAAAAATTGATACGACTTTGTAATTAGCTGTAAATAGTGGCTAGAACTTTCTTAAACTGTGTTTTATTTTGCCAAAATGGACTTGGTTGTTAAGTACGACACCTTACCTTATGGTTGTAGAAAGCCTAGTTTGTGTAAGTCTGGGATGTTTGTGTGTAGTTATGTACTTATTGCTGCAAATTTTCTATGAGGGGGTTGACTCTTTTATTACTTGTTTAGCGGTAACGTCACGTTTCTACTAACAAAAACTCCTTCAGGATTTGGGTATTTAATGGAACGTTAATTGTTTAATTAAAATTATAACAGTGTTGCTCTGCAAGCATGTGGACAAGTGAATATAGCAAGCACATGAGAATATTACCAAATACAGAGATAGGATATAAAGTTCTTGGAAGGGCTGCTGTAGAAGCCACCGTATGATTTTTGATGCACTGTCCTACCAGAACTGTAACATTTTGCTAGGATAATCATTTAACTACCACATCTCAAAGGCTTAAAAGTATCAGAAGCAGTGATGTTACCGAAGCAAGGAGTATAATAAAGGAGTGGACCCTTCCCTTCCATAGCTGTGTGAGAGTCTCTCATACATCAGTTTACCATCGTTTCATTCCATCCATCCAGGAGACTACACAGACACAGAGAGGACTATGTGGAAAGAAGTGCTGAGTTTGCAGATGGTTTGCTCTCAAAAGCTTTGAAAGACATTCAGTCTGGAGCACTGGACATAAATAAAGCAGGCATACTTTATGGCATACCTCAAAAAACTTTACTTCTCCACTTAGAAGCCTTACCAGCAGGAAAGCCTGCACCTTTTAAAAACAAAACTCGAGATTTCAATGATAGTTATTCATTTAAAGACAGTAAAGAAACTTGTGCAGTCCTACAAAAAGTAGCCTTGTGGGCAAGAGCTCAAGCAGAGCGCACAGAAAAAAGTAAACTCAGTCTACTTGAAACCTCAGAATTAAAATTCCCAACAGCTTCCAGTTACCTCCACCAGTTAACTCTGCAGAGAATGGTCACACAATTTAAAGAAAAAAATGAAAATCTCCAATATGAAACTACGAGTCCTACTGTACAATTAAAAATTCCTCAGCTAAGAATAAGTTCTGTGTCCAAACCACAGTCTGATACTGCTGGTCTTCTGGATGTTATGTACCACGTTTCTAAAACCTCCTCAGTCTTAGAAGGATCAGCTCTTCAAAAATTGAAAAATATTCTCCCTAAACAGAACAAAATTGAATGTTCTGGACCCGTAACTCACTCAAGTGTTGATTCCTACTTTCTGCATGGGGACCTCTCTCCTTTGTGTCTTAATGCTAAGAATGGGACGGTAGATGGAACCTCAGAAAATACAGAAGATAGTTTGGATCGTAAAGATAATAAGCAGCCAAGAAAAAAACGTGGCCGCTATCGGCAGTATGACCATGAAATAATGGAAGAAGCAATTGCAATGGTAATGAGTGGGAAAATGAGTGTTTCCAAAGCACAAGGAATTTATGGGGTACCTCACAGCACTTTAGAATATAAAGTAAAAGAAAGATCTGGAACATTGAAGACTCCGCCGAAGAAGAAACTCCGTTTACCAGACACTGGCTTATTTAATATGACAGATTCAGGGACTGGCAGCTGCAAAACTAGTAGCAAGCCTGTGTAGAATAATTGTTAGCAAATTGTTTTGTGTGCGTGTGTGTATGTATGTCTGTATACACACACAGTGTGAGAAATACATATGTTCACTCTGACAGGAGACGTGAAATGATACAGTTCAAAAACCACATACATGCCTTTTGAAAAATAGTTTTATTCAGGGTTTTCACTGTGGACAGAATTATAGAGTTCCTCACTTAATTCTGATAGTGTGTGTTTAATATAATCCTTGTATAAATAGGTGAAAAGATTCAGGTTTTATTTGGTAGTCAATAGCATAAAGATGTTTTGGGAGAATGAGTATTTGTCATGTGAAGCATAATTTTTAATTGATGAAGAACCACTCTACCCATTCAACAAACCATCTTATTACAGAAATACACGACCTATGGCTAGCAAACCTATAAACTTCCCAGAATACTTGCAATAAATTGTAAGTAACTCAGATTATACAAAGCAAGGGATTTTTTTAAAAAGCTAGTTCCTTACGAGGAAGTGAATTTGTGAAGTATTAGTAGGATATAGTAAATTCTGTGAAAGAAAAAGAAAAGTTAATCGTTACTTAAGTATCCAATACAAGTAAGAAATAAACATTTCATTACTAAAAGTGTGTGTTAGCAGACATAAACTGCATTTTTTTTTTATCATTTTAAGAAAATTTTATTGGTGGTTTTAGAAAGAAATTGGTGTTTACAAAGTGTACACTTATGAAACCCGAGAAATTACTGTAGTTATAGAATTATTAAATATGAAATAAGATGGAATACTTAAGAGCATAACATAATTTAAACCTTATAATTTTCCTTTTTAGTTTGAAAAATAAGGTGACTTATGAGGTTTCAAAAGAAAGTTGAAATGCAACTTAGAGCATGTTCATAATGTGCACAGAATGAGCTTGAGAATGGTCTTTTGTTTTTTCGTTTTGTTTTGTTTAAACGTGCTGGTTAGTTGATGTTATGACTACTTAAAATTTATTTAAGGATTGTGTCACACTCCTGTTGAAAAACCTCACTGTAACTGTAATGTATTTGCTGCTGTGACATTTCAAAACATTTTCAGTTTATCAAAATGAATACCAAGTTACATTATCATTTTGCTAATAACCAAATTTGCAGTTCAGGGTCTTGATAGAAATACAGATATTAAACAGTGAAGCTGTTTTAAACTTTCAATAATATAAATTCTTTATAAATTTGGTAGTTAGAAGTTAGGCAGTTTACTTTAAATACGTAACTTTTAATAGACTAAGGGAGGCCAGTTACCTTCGTATTGCAATTTTTAAATGAATTTCAAAGTATTCACACTGGACTTTATAGCAACCTTAATTTTTTCGTGGACTATAACAAAGTACGCGTCTGCATATGAAGAACAGGGACTTGCTTCATATACCCGATACAGAACGTAAACACCCTTTTCTTCTCAAAATGGAATTATTTCTGTACGTATCTAATTTGGGATAGAAAAAGACTTTTCTCCAACTTTTATACATTTGGTGCACACGCGTACATATGCTGTTAATTTTTTCTTTCACACTTAAATTTTCATAGGTGTAGGTTAATTTTAAAACTAAGAAAAGAAAGGGGACATTAGATACATATGGCTGCATCAGGTAACTTGATTTTTAAATGTATTTGCCATTAAAGTCACTGGAGAGCATACTTGCAATATTAGTGATAAAATCTAGTCCATATTTATTAACCTTACTGAAAAATAAGAGCTTACACTTTAAAATAGAGTAATCCGTAAGAGTTTAAGTGAAACTGCACAAACAGTGCGTCAGTTGTTTGGACTCTAGGATCTATACTGAATCTTCAGTGGTTAAGGTTTACTTGCATATTTCAAAAATGAATCCTTTTTTAAGCAGAACTGTACCTGGTAACAAGGTCACAAAACAGGAGGTGTCAGGGTCATCTTTCATTTTAAAAGAATTAAGCCATATTTTGTGAGGGCCAGAAGAATTACATTGCTAACGTATCCCCACTGCAAAGTGAAGCTGAAAAAAACGTTAAACGTTTCAAGATCTGTTTTACTTGCAAAACCTTGGGATCTCAATACGTTGCCTAACATTTGTACCATACTGATGTTTTCTACTCCTCAGACGGCGTTATAAATTTGAGTCTGAAGTTTATATTTGAAGGCAAGTTACAGTGCTCTTTTTATATCATTTAGAAGATGACCTGACCAAAAATTTAACAGGATTCATAAAATCAGGGATCATTTTACTATTGACTTAACAGTACTCAGTAGTTTTGTATGTAATATTATAATTAATTTTCAACATTTTAGTACTTGTATTTATTTTTTGGTCAGAAATAGTATATTAAAATATTTTTTGATAGTTTATAGATGATACTCAACCTGTAAGTGTTTAAAGGAACAGAATTATTTGTTTCTAATTATTAGGCTAACCTTTGATTACACAACTAAGGAAAGGCAGGGAAATGTGTAGATTCTCCTTCCCCAACCCCTATGACTCCATTAAATGTCGTTTAAATTATACACTTGGAACTGTTTTATAAATTCTGTTATCAGTCACTACTTAGTAATTGACTATTTCTGAAAATCCGTGTTTCAGCAGAATTTTAAATGAAGGCGAAAGCAAGCCCTACATGCTTTCTACTTATTTGAATGTTTCTCAAGTATTTTATATTAAAAAACAGTGCCTCTGTTTTTAGAACTACTGCTCAGTAAAGCTGTTTAAACCATTTCTGGTAGCTAATGACAATTTTATATTAAATTGTATATTAACTTTAGTGAGACTGATTTTTTAGTTGTTTACAGTACAAATACTTGTATTTGTTTTTTAATTGCAGTATTTCCATTGTCGCAGTAATTTAGTAAAACTCTGTGGCTGCCTTGATTTTTGACAGATTTTTGTTAACAACTGATTTTTAGGCAATTAGTTATATTTATGCATAAATCAATTGCACTATAATTCATGAATTATTTATTACAATATTTTCTAATGAATTCCATGTATTTGTCTTGTGTTGTAAATGTACTGTAATTCTGTTTCTTCTTTGTGTTGTTATATTCCTAAATCTAATTGTATGAATTTAATTGTTTAGTTAACGTGTTTCTACGTTGTAATTTGTAGTAAAGCACTTCAATGCTTTTGCACATAAATTTACAACACTGATGTGTGATTGATCTGCTCATTCAGTAAAAAAAAAAAAAAAAAAAAAAAAAAAAAGAAAAAGAAATGGAAAACCTGTACGCTGACTCATTTGACTTACTCCCAAGGCATAAGTTTGTTATCAGTGGCATAAGAGCAAGACCTGTACAAAGCAAGCATTTAATGGCTAGTTTACTCTGAGATTTTCTGTAGCAGAGATAGTAGCTTTTAGGAAGGGTGACTGCTTAGAATTGACATATTATTCGCAAGTGAGAAGTGTTTCAGAATGCCAAGGAATCTAAAGTTTGTAGCTACAAATTATCAAAAACTGCATAGACTGTTGAATGGAACTGAGTTTCACTAATAATATAGTTAAAATACAGCTTTTATTAGCTAAACATGTTTACTTAGTAAAGTCAGAGGAAAAAAAATAATAGTACAAATTTGTTTCCATAGGAGTTCTGTGGTCCATATGAGTACTTGCAAATGTGTATAGGAAACTGAGATAGAATAACATAATTGCATTGGAAAGCTTATTTACGTTAGGTTGTTTGAATATGTGGACATCTCCACAGACAGAGACTCTCTCTTTAAACAAATGTGTTGCTTTACATCAGAATGAGCTCTGCTTCCAAATGCTGACTGAGGCAGGGGTCGCCGCCAGAAACAGAGGTCATTTGGAGCGTGGTAGCATTTTACAATAGGTGAAGTTGTCTTGTCAGAAACTAACACACGTGAAGGGAAAATGTTTTGTAGTTGTTTCATGCAAGGGTAGGTAAACAGGAAAGAAAATAATGTTAGGAGAGTGTGCAGCGTGTTACTTTTTAATAGATTGATCTCAACATGGCAAATTCAGAGCCGATTTGAGGCCTCTGGAAAATGTGACTATTGACTTCGAGAAGGTTTTAGGGTTCTGGAAGTTTCTTCCATCAATGAAATATGTGAAACAGCAATTAGTCACATTATGAATGCAAACAATCTCCATTAAAAGGTCTCGAGTGAAACTCAATTAGACAGAACTTGCAAGCCTGAAAAGACAGACATTTAGACTATAACTGTGCTGTAGCCATCAGTTTGCAAATTAGCACGTAATGAATGTACTGTCGTTTACAAACAAAAGATCCATGACCTAGTGAGTGGTGTGTTCACTGGTTTTTCTTTTTCCCCTTCTGTTTAGATTTTTGATACGTTACTTCCTTAAAGTCATGGTGATGGGTAGGGCAGTTTTTATCTGTAACTGTATTGTTAGAATATGCTTTACTTTCACAAGAATACTGATATAGTTTAACACATGCAACTCCGGAATTTGTAGGATTATCTCTAAGATAGAACTAGAAGTAATGTTCTAACTCCTCAGTGCAGAAATGTTTGAAAATCAGTTAAATCACAACATAAAGCGTCCTTGAATGTTTTTATTTTAGATTGCAGGAGCAAAGAGGGTTTTAATCTTCCTGTGCCTCTGATTTAAACATAATTGCAATTTCCATTAGTAGTATCACTATTATCTTTGACTTCATAAGTTACCAGTATTACCTATTGATTGATTTTCAATATATTCCATTTCGTACTAAATACTGCAAGAGAAGGAGAGAACATAAGGAATTATTACAAACAGTTGGCTCTTTTAAAGCTCTGAACTATAAAATCCACATGGGACAATAAAACTACAAATATGTGTATATAATTTCTATTAAGATACCTGAAGCTGAAAGTTATTACTGATGTTGATTATGTTGATTATAAGCTAATTAAAAATTAGGTAGCTTTTATGTAAATATAGTACGTTTAAATAATGTTTCTTCCTCGTTCGAAACAATTGTAATACCGAACAAAATTAAGTTATTCCAAAGCTCAGGCTTAAATGCAAAAAGTTACGCAAGATAGCATTAGGTCCAAAAGTTAGTGTCATGTTCAGAGTTTGGTGATATGTTTAAATAATACATACTTTTCTAAAACAGAATCCTTCTAATATTTTCTGGTCATGCAGTTGGTTTCAGTGAAACATTTGAATTAGGTGTTAACTATCTGGTGATAGTTGCTATTCAGTTTGTATTTAAATGAAGAAATATTTGTACTAATTTCTACCATGGAAAATTTTCAGCTTTTCAATATAAATGATTGATTAGGTAAGTAGTGACATTAGTTTTAATAACTGATAAAGAATGAATTAAATAGTTAAGGTAGTTTTTCATAAGTGGTTTTATTTGAGTTACTATATTGAGAATAACTGCTCAGAACTCTTTCTTAGATGTAGCCCTACCCTGTATTTGAGATTTAATGGATATTAACTTTTGTCAGAGCAGTTAATTGTTCCAGTGGTGATTATCTCTGTATGGGGAAGGAATCTGTGTGTGTGCATTTGTGTGTGTGTACTGTATTGCAATGAGGAGCCCTTTGTGCACCACTACAATTTATTTAAAAACGAGAAAGAACATTTTTGTCTGAAAAGAGCAGTAACAGTAGCAAATGGTTACTTTTACATTTTCAGTGAGCCTATTAAGACTAATCGTTGGAGAAAGATGGAGAAAAATTAGTCATTAAAAGAATATTTAATGACTATCCTAAGAGCATTCAATATGTTTTGATACGTGAATATCTTAGGAGGCGTCTCAAGAGACGGATGCATTCTTGCCTCAGCCATGAGCTTGAATTGTGACCTTAGGCAAGTCATTTACCATCCCTCTCTGTGCCTCAACTGCTCAGTTTGTGAAATGGTAGTAGTTGTGAGCCCCCAGGTTCATGGTGAGGTTTTACTTCATTAATGGCTAAGGCTATCTGAAATGTCAGGAAGTTAACACCGCTTAATGACGTTTAAATACAAGAAGTTGTGTTTTGAGCTATTCTTTATAATCCATAGTTCTGATTATTTTTCTTCTTATGGTAGGATTACCTCAGATGCATATAAAGATATGCATCGCTTCTAGTGAAACTTTCAAGTTTGAGAGAATTGTGCAAATAGAACAGAACTGTTTTACAAACTTCAGGATTTTAGTCTCAGGCTTAGCCATTGTAACAAACAGTAGATATGGTGTTTTACTGTAATTTATGTTTTGTTTTGATTTGTTTTCATTTTCAGTTCAAGCTCAACAGCTGATGCAAATTCAGAGGAAACTTCTAGTTTGGAAAAAGGAAAATCAGCATTAAACAAAGTTTTGGAGTCTTTTTGTTCATATCACTGGCAACAGACTTTGGCTATGTTAAAATTTTTCATACAAGATGAAAATGTTCCTATAGTTTGCAGTTGCAAACAAACACATTCAGTCCACTCTGAAACTCCCAGTTTCCTTACTGAAGAAGATGTTCACGTTTCATTTTGCAATTGCAATGGACATATGCTAACAAAAAGGTGCTGTTTACAAAAGCCAAACACTTATTTACCACCTCTGCCTATTTGTATTAAAGATTTCCGTTCTTTGTCGTGCCAACCTGTAGCGATTGGATGTATTAAGACAATGGTGAACAAAGCTTGTAGTTCTCATAAGTATTGTGCTGAACAATTGCAACATTCTACCATGCATTCTGTGAAAGCAGTAGCATGTGCATCTCCAAATAAAGACTGTGATCTGTTAAACACCATTAAAAATTCAAATAGATCTCGCAGCCCATCACCGCCCCCACTGTCACCTGTACAGAATAAAGAGTTTGACGCAGTGGAAGGATCAGTTATGGATTTTCCAATTTTAGACAATAACAAGCCTGAAATATCCATCAACCAGCCTCCATACCTCTTGCCAGCTGAAGGAAGTAATGGAGAATTTGAATATGAAAGCAAAACATGTGGAGGAAAAGTGACTGAATATTCAGTTGGAACATCAAAGTCAACAGAAGAAGAAGATAACAATCATATAAATTCTGATAAAGGTGAACATCATGCCATTTTCGAAGATTTAATGGACCGTATTAATGAAAAGTTAAAATCGATAGACACTACAGATATAGCACCAAATCTTGTAAAATTTTCTAGCAGTGACAGGGCACCAGAAAATGAGGTAAAATTAGGAGACTTTATAACCTCCCTTTTGCATAATGCTAAGGCAAGTGATTATAGTTTTATGGAACTACTTCACCAACATGATAAGCAAATGGAAAATAAAATAATTCAGACAAGGTTTCGGAAGCGTCAGGAAACTTTATTTGCAATGTATAATTCTCCTGATTCACCATATATTCGACGACAGTCTTTACAAATCAAGAGGCAGCTTGCAAGCCTTGATGAAACTCTTGTAAGAAAAAAATCAATTTCTGAAAGAAATGCAAAGAAATCTGCAAAGAATTTTGATAGGATATACCCAAACAGAAGGCACAGGTTAACTGTGATAGAAGATAAAGCTTTGCAATGTCTTGAAAGTAATCCTTGCATGAATTGCCATGCCAAACAAGTATGTTTTCCAGTATGCCAAACAGAGTCTTTCAAACTACCTCTTGATAATTTTCAAACCAGCTCTGACTTTCTAGTTATTTCAGAAGACAGTGCTTTGGCAGCCAACCAGGCTAAATTTGCAAAAACTCAAGGAGATTTTGAGACCCTAAAAGGGGCCAATCAGATGACTCTGAATGGGGAAAGTAATGGAACCCTGAGCAGAACTAAACGCAATGTTGTGCCTCCTGGATGGTACTCTGTATATGTAACAAACAATATTGTATTCAGAAAAACATCCGATGCAAAGAAATCTCTAGAATGTTTGGAAAAAATGAAAATAAATGAAGATGTCCATGCTGAAAGATGCAGTGACATAAATATAAGCAAAATTGTGAGAGATACAGATCTGCAAGTTGTTGTAGAACGTTTAGAAGATACAATAAACTTAGCTAAAAAGGCTAACAGCTCGTGGTTGAATAGTTACAAAATAAACCAAAAAGTACAAGATAATGCTTATGAACAGGTTCTGAACCCACTCGCTATAAGAGACTTCCCTTTCAGCATAAGTGAAACAGGATGCACAGGACAAAGCTTCCTTCCACATTCACATTTGTCAAACAGCAGTAAAAACAAAACTGTATGCGTGACAACGGGCAAGGAAGAAATGGTTATAGATCAAGAAATTAACGACAGCCTTTTGAAGTCTCTGACCACTGATTCATCCGTTTCTACATCCAGCAACGAGGCTTTGCATACATCTTCTGAAGCTAGGGGGATACCATCTCCCTTAAGCTACTCAAGTCCTGTTAAACTTATGTTTGTCTCAGAGGTTAATAGCAGTGAAGGAGTCAAATACACTTTGACATCTGCAACTACATCTTCTAAAGGAATTGCAGATATTTGTTCATTTCAGGGGTACGCAAGTACTGTGTTAGACAAACAGACCGCAGAGAATCTTTCTCATGCAATCTGTGTCAATGGTTTTGAAAACAATGATAGGGAGGAATCAAGCTGTGTTTGTGCAGAAGCAATTACAAGCTCTTGTGCAGTTGGTCAAGCTAACTTAAATGACTCAAAACAAAATGAAGTTGTGGAGAAATCAAGCAACACTGGTGAATCTGTTTTAAAAAGAAAGCCTGGTAGACCAAAGAAAATAGGTCCTCAAGTTGTTAAGCAGGTGAAGAGACCTATTGGGCGGCCTCCAAAACCAAAAGTAGATGTAACTGAAAGTAGTGAACGTAGAGCTGAACTTAACAGTGATGGTAAAAGTACCAAATCTGATGCGTCAGTAATGGAAGAAGTTAACAGCAACAAAAATATCACTGTGACTGTTGTTTTTGGAAGGTCAAGAAGGACTAAAAGACATGTTTCTGAAGGTAATCTAAACGTAATCAGCACTCTGCCCAGAAAACACGTTGACTTCAGTTTTGCCAATGACCACAGCAAAGTGAGGCATAGCACAGAAACTGAAAATGCTTTGACTGAAATAGTAAAAGCCTTACAGAATTCTTCTGCTGAAAATGAGGTCTCTGGTTATGACTATGTCAGACCTATCAAGAGTAACCTAGCATCACCACATCCTTGCAGCAATATTATACGGCCAGTTAAGAAACCTCTAACTACCATTCGAAAGCCTGGTCGGCCAGCAAAAGTAAAAATCTCTGGCATATCTGTGACTGTCAACAGAGTTTCACCTCAGGAAAGAAAAGTGAGCATTAGCAACTGTTTGCCTCCTTTACAACAGCAGAACTTTTTAGAAAAAAATGTTCCACAGGAGAGAAGCAATCCACTGTGCAATATGAGTCAAGTAAAGAGTATGCAGAAAGATTCTAGAGAAGATGGATCAAACAGTGTTGCTACAACAGTGTCAAGAAAACGGGAAATTCCATTGAGACACTCCGTTAGAGACAGAAAGCCCTCATTGCATTTCTTACATTCATTAGCATCCTCTAGTGCATTTACTTGTAGAAGTGCCTTGCTGCATAAATCTTACAAACTCCATTTGAGAAAAGCTAAAGATCAAACGGAGAAATGTAGGCAATCAAGTCAGAGTGCAACATCCACAGATACCTCAGAAATGAGAAATCTGGGAAATTCCAAGAAGAATCTTAAGGATGGTGATTTTGGGCCCATTAACAATGTATCATCAGATCCCATTTTTTCATCAAAGCCTTCTCTCAGGTGGTGGGCTGCTTCCGCTTCGAGTGACACTTTGATGGAAGAACTAAATAATAGATTTGAACAGATAACTAATACCTGGTTGCGAGTGGGGGGAAATGACTTTGATAAATGTATATGTGAAAACAGGGATCCCACTGAACAAGACTGTAACAGTGAAATGTCAAACCCTTTAGACTCCTGCCTTGTAGAAATTGAAACATCACCTATAAAAATGCTTTTTCAGAAAAAGTGTAACATGAATGAGCTCTGCACCTGGTTTATGCAAACTACAGAAACACAGTCTCTCTCTCTAGTGAGGAAGGCAAATGCTCGCAATCCTTTAGAGGTAGTTAGTACCAGAGAGATAAAGATGGAAACTAAGCAACCCGATCTTAGTACTTGCCTTTTCAGAAAGCACTTTAAAAAGTTTGCACTATCCTCTCCCTCAAAACCAGCAGGGAAATTACAAATATTGCATAATATGGTGAGGTCTCCAGTCTTAAGCGTGAAAAGTAATTTTGCGTTAGCCAGATTAAAAAGAAATGAATTCAAAAAGTTACAGCGTGATAGGTGGGGACAAACGAAACAAAAGCTGTATAGCCAGGCTCCTGGAGGCTGGAAATCAAAAAAGAAAAATTTACAGTTTTTTTGCCAAAGCCAGTTGTTTAAAAGTACAAGTGGGGAAAGCAGTGATGGAATGCCTGTGCTCCAGGAAAAAAATACAGTAGAAATCCAGCCTGCTCAAACTTTGGTAGAGTCTCAGAGTAGCCTCTTGCCAAGTGAAAATGAAGCCACAGATGCATTTGTTCAGCAGATGATGGGATCTTCTGACTTTAACCCACATCCCGGTTTAGCAAATATACTTAAGTCACATGTAGAGACAAATGGAACAATTTGTTGCCAACAAAATGTTAGAAAAGGACAAAGCCAAGATAAACTGTTTCCAAATACATGGAAAGCCAAAACCTTTAAAGATTGTAGAATATTTCTGAGAAAAATCAACCACATTGAGCAGCACAATTCATTTAAGTTAAATAATGTCATTTATTCTCCTGAAGCTGTTGAAAGTAAAAGCCATCAGGCCTATTTGGAAGAAAAAAGACATCCTCTTTTAAGGTCCCACTCTTCTAAGCAAAACTCATTAAAGAAACAAGAGAATGAAATGGAGACACCTAAAGGATCTAATTCTTCTAAAGTGACTGAAAGACTGGATGACCAGTTTCACAGCAGAGAATTAAGTAGTGGTGTAAGCCATGATGATAACCCTGCTGGTAGTTCTGAAGTTCTTATCAGAATAAACAAAAGAAAAAGTCCACAATGGGAGACCACTGACACAAATGTAAGAAAAAAGCATAAGAGACAATCATACAGTAGTGGACAAATGGCAACTTATTACCCAAAGTGCCAAGTAGGTAAGTTCCTGATTCCCCCCCCACCTTAAAATCCAATCTTAAATAATCAGAGAGGTCTAGAAACTAAGCACTTTGGATTATTTTTTTTACAATATTAATTTCAGAGTAGCAATGAAATTAAACGTAGCAGAATAATTCAGAAATGCAAATTCAACACATATAAAATATTTTCCACTATTTTTTCAGTTATAATAGGTTTGTTACGTTCTCTTATGGCTATAGCATGGCAAGATGAAAGGAAAAAAGCTGAGTGATACAGTCCAGAGGGACAGCAAATCACTTCTGACATATTGAAGTCAGTGGCAGCTGGTTATTCATTTCAACATGAAGAATTTCATCCCACGGTATAGTTTCTCATATTGTGAGGAAGGGTAAATTCTGAAGTGAAGCAGAAATTCAGTGTATTAAACAACAGAGTTGTTTGAAAAAAAAAAACTTTTTTTTTTTTTGTCACTTAATTATTTTTGATGCAAATCTGTGATGGTTTTGTAATTAAGTGGTAAAAAATAGCACTATGTACTTCTGAGAAGTATTCATTCAGAGATCCGTTTTAGTATCCATTCAATGCCAAATGAAATATGCTGACTCTAAAGGGTTTGCGCATTGAATCCTTACAGAACAATTTCAAATCCAAAATTATTCTAGTCAAGTACAATATACAGTTATCATGCCAAATGCATTTGTTTGGAATGTTTTTTAGGCTAGTATGAATTGAATCTATTTTTAAAACTAGGTATTTATAATACATTGTTATACAACTGTGATCTCAGAAAGGCTATTATATACTTACAAAGAGGGTACACTTGTGAAATTATTTCTTCTGTGGTGCAAAGAGATCTCCTTAAACAGAAGTCTCAGCTAATTCAAATTAAATGACTATATGGTGTTAGCTATCCACTAAAGCAGAAAGAGAGCTCTGCAGAGGGAATTACATTTCTGCAGAAATACTTGTTCTTAGAAACGACTCTGTGTGAGCTGATCTGACTTGATTGCCCAAAGAATAAAACTGAAATTAGAAACATCGGAGCAAAATCTTACGTCCCCCTTTGTATTCTACATTGTAGAAAACTATCCTGGGTAATAAACTGAGCTATTAATTTAAGTTGTAATATAAACAGTATGATGGCTCTTGTATACTTTGTTTTTTTTGTGCTTTATGTAATGTACAGTTCTTCATATTAAGCTTGGTCAGTGTAATCATACAGTGCTTTTCTGAGGTACAGAGTTTTTGACATTTATGCTGTTATTTTGTATTTTAATATACTGATTTGGGGCCAAATAACATTAAAAAAAATCAACTTGTTTTTAAGAAGTTCAAAGTTTGACACAAGGTTGCTATAGACAAAGGTAGAAATAGTAAAGAGCGACATTGATCTGTTTCTTTTTACAAATGAAGAAAGAGCTCTCTCTTACTTCTTTTTATTTTGTGATTCTGACCGTAGTCAAGAAAATTTTGCATTCGATTTATATTTGTCCTAAAAATTGTTCTTGCTATAGCGACGTAAGACCTATTACTGTGATGTGGTCTCATGTTAGTTTTGATTGGGACTCTATTTTATTTACCTGATAACTTTCCTCTCTTAGCTTTGGATCGTTAGAAAATCTGATAACTATTTTACATTATTTCATTTACAATTTTTGTTTATTTTCCTTCTTACTCATAGTTTATCATATCAGTCGTTGTCTTTAGAATGGATCCTCGATAAAGGAAATGAAATGTTAAAAGAGAAAGAATTACAATTCTGGAGCTTTCTCTGTGCTTGCAAATCTGTCTTTTTTTAGGGTACTGTTTCAGTATAGCAATTGTCCTGTTTTGGCATGTTGACTCAACGTTGTGTACTGTCTGCACTAGCTAAGGAAATCATAACAATATTTTTAGTCTAGCATGTAGTTACTGGCTAAAAAGAAGGAACATGATTTCTAGCTGTGTGTGCATGCATTTTCAAACATAGTTCCTGCACCTGGAAGTTTAATGCACATGAAAACATCGTTATTTGTTCATATGTTCTTTGGACTGTATTTTTGTTGATGTGGTATCAAAATCTATATCATCATTCTGTTGCCATGCTTGAAATGTTCTTACAGTGGCGCGGTCAATATTTAAAGTTTTTCTTCACATTTTACTGATCTTGGTGTATACTTAAAAGACGGTGGTTAAGTGATGCTGGTTTGCTGTGGCAAGTAGGCAGAATGTTGTCAGATATTTGTGTGTAGTTCATTTTTGTTAAAACATACCAGTGGAATTGTCAATGGAGTACTTAACGGTTCAAGGTAGTACCAAGAAACAAGACCTAGCTGTGCAGTCAGTATAGCAAGAGAAGAGAATGAATCATCTTTTTTTTTTTTTTTTTTTTTAATTGTCTGCTTTATTCCAAGTAAGGTTTAATGAGTAATAAACAACAACTCGATTTCTCAACTGTTGCTTCAACAATGCATTTATGTGTTGAGGGCAGTTCCTTTTACTGTAGATGTATGTTGTGATCATTCAAATTGCTTTTTCTAAGAACGCTGAAATGTGTTTACTGTCTGTAGTGGCAAAGAAAAATTGTGTTAAAAAATCATTTAGGAAAGCATTTATGTTTGTTTCCAGAGGATGACTCAGACCACACTCAAGTGCTTCGGAGTCAGCCAAGCTTAATCCTGAAAGCTTCGGTAGAGCCAAGCACAAATGAGAGAAACTGTTATCCTTCAATAAAGTGGGACACTATAAAAATACAGTGAATTTATTTTTAAAGTATCTGTGGATTTATCAGGGTTGAAAAGGAGATTGTAGACCTACAGCAGCAGCAGGGAGTGTTGCATGCTGTGATGACACGACATACCTGTCTCCTTAGCCTTTGTGTCAGGCTGGGAGCTCACACAGAAGAGCTTCTAGAAGTCCATTCTGATAGTAGTTAGGCTTTTCTGCAAATAGTCTGGAGTTTCAGAGAAAAATTCTAATGTATTTTGTTGGCAGAGAATATAAATTTTCATTTTTTCATTAAATCTGAATGATGTTTTAATCTATCTTAATGAGATCAAGTCATCTTGACACTTAAAAATGATAATTTGCTAATCTTTACAGTCGTTTCAAAGTTGAGTTCAGGAGTCTGGAATCAAACTGAAAACTGGATACGTTTATGAGTCTCTTTGAGTTCTCTTGATTGTGTGTGTAAGTTAACCTTGTATCTCTAACTTCTATAGCAGTATGACAACGAGATTTTCCTCAAACAAGACTTCCCTTGACAGACTTTTTTTTTCTTTCCAAATTGGGAGGAAATGCTGTGTGAGTCCTTTGTGTACATGTGTATTAGGATAGCATCAGTGTTTCAGTGTTGTTGCTTACTTGACTTCCCAGGGTCCAGCAGGGAAGGCTATACAATGTGAGTAACTTTTCTACTACCATAGATATTGCAGTAGTGACAACAGCAAGGTTTTTAGGAAGTGTTCCCAGCTATGTCTTTCACAAAGGAGCACATCCTACATTCCTAATACGGAACAAATTTAAAATATTACATGAGGGAAAGTGCAAGAAACTGAAACAGTCATTAAATCTGCTGATTTCAAGAAACTCTTTTTAACAGCCGTATCTTAGCTCTTTCCTCAAAGGCTTTTCAGAAGAAGTACTTAGCTTCAGGATGTTTCACCTATGGTTCACATGGAGATTTTCATAACTGTAATCACAAGACTGTAAGTTACTTTTTCACACAGACACGGAACAAGGGAAGAAAATTGAAAGTGCAGAAAAAGTAGTGAAAAGAATGACTGCTCTCATTAAGTGGACCATTTTTAATGCAGAGGTATTAAAGCAGAAATGTAGGCTTGATTTATAATTGACTACACGTGTGCAATAAATTCTGGCTCATTTATTTAACTTGATGATCTCTGCTTCATTCCCCTGAACACAGTAGTGGTGCCTCTACTACTGGTGCTTCAGCTTCTTTTACACCAAGAATCTCCATCGGCCACGTGTGGTTCTGTAGTCCTTCCTTCCCTCGGCTTTCTCTCCCATAACGTGACCTAGTGAACAGAACCAGTTGCAAGTTGAGAGGTGGATAAATTTTGGGAGCTGTTTTGTGTTAAATTGCGATCATTTACATACCACCTTGGGAAATGCTGTTTGTCATGCTTTCTTTGAAGGTTCTGAGCTTATTTGAGGTCCTCCTTTTCCTTCACCTCTCAGAACTGTCAGTAGTTCAGTGTTGTGTTCACTGCGCTATTATGTAGGAGTTATATACACAGTTGTGCAAAGATTCTTTCTCATCATTTTACTCAGTGTTGTTTCATCGTATCATTTTAATTCAGTTTCCTCCAAAACCTCACACTTTATTTGTTCTCAATTCAGAATAAAGTGTTAGATTTTTAGCTTCCTTTAGGGAATTGGTAATAGCATTTAAATGTGTCTTTTTTATTTTTCCTTAATCCATCCTCAGGCAAAGAAATGAGTAGCTTTCCCAGGCCTGCCTGGCAGTTTGGAAAATACAGTGAGTACTCACTGGTCTTTAATCACACTCAAAAAAAGGTATATTCTGGATTTAGAAAGTATGTGGCAGACTTACGGTGCGGATAAGACTGAGCTATTCTTTGTGTGTATTCTTGGGCAGATTTTCCTTCCTTTCACCCTTCACTGAATGAAGGGGGCCTTTTTCTGATGATTGCTCACACTTTGCAGACGTCTGTCACATTCTACATTGTTCATCAGTGTTCTCTGGAGTACACATAGTGGCATCTGTTGCTCTATTAAGTATAAATCTCTATCTAGTAAGAAATTTATGTTTTCTGGGATCTAAGTTTATTTTCCTATCCCATTGTTTGTTTTCTTTTGTCAGTCTGGCAGGTTTCACTGTCTCCTATCAGTAGTCAAACTTGACTTCTGTCTGCGTTGATCTTTGTCTGTTTCTTACCAAAAATGAAATGCACACTCACTGCACAAACACCCCTCTCAGTGGTTCTGCCAGCTCACGCGCTCTCCATCCTCTTACTTCACACTCCCTTCAGACACACGGGTAAAGAGCCGTGCTTTGGCCTCTTCTCATGGTGTATCTGTAAGAGGGGCAAGAAACTTCACTTGGTTCTTGCTTTTTCTCCAGTGATGACCGTTTGCCTTGTCAGTAGAAACTGTCTTAATGTAATACTTCAGATCCTTTCAAGAGCATTCAGCCTTTTCATTTCTACTTGGTTTAGAATGTTTTAGATAAGTTGCACATTTTTAAACCATTAGTGAGTAACATAACTACATTCTTTGTGTTTTTCCAAGCAGTTCTTAGGTGAGTGTGTGCTCTTACTTTTTGTTTTTACTTTGTAGCTCAAGGTGGAGCGCTTCTAAATAGCCATCCTGCTGGGACACAGACTGAGAGTTCCACGTTTCTGATTCAAATACACTCATACACGAAGAGTAAGACGTTTAGGGAAGTCAGTCTTTTAGGATGGACATTGCCACAGGTTCCTCTCACCCTCACAGAATCAGCAGATTATACTTGACGCTTCACTGAAACCAGCCTTGTACATTTCCAACCATTAGAATCTTGATTATTTGCTCAAAATAATGGATTATTTTCCAGTATGTGAAATGTGGGCCTAGCAGAAAAATTCTAGGAGCTGTAGTAATGACATTTTTCTTACTCCTGAAACAAAAATATTCTGACACTCACTTACATGGTGCTTTTTTTCCAAATCTGGGGAGAAGCATGTACAGATTCCAGTCAGATTTTAGTGTTCTTTTAGTGATTGTTACTGCAAAATACACAGTAACAAACACTCATTTTTCAAATGTAAGGAGTTTATTTACAAAGGTAAGAGCGGTAGGGAAGGCGCTATTGCTCGGGTTGGGGTGGTGGGTGCGGGTTACTTTGTGTTTCCAGTTACAGAGATGTGCTTCAAACAGAATTTCTTCTTCGGCAGATTTGTTCCTGAGTGCATGTCTGTCAGCTCCCTGTACACAGCTGTTTGTCAATTACATTTAAATAGTAGAAATCTCAGAAAAGGAAATTACTGATTTGCAAATTATTGTCTGACCTTCCTTAATTCAGAAGCCTGGTGGCTTGTAAGCCACACAGGGACGGTCTCATGTCTCCCTCCATAACGTAACTGCATTTATAATGCCAAAAGATATTCTGAATTAAAGATTGGAGATTAATCCAATCCAAATAACAAGATACGCATAGCTGCATTCATCCAAGTACTGAGGTAGTGGTGCTGTGTTTCCATGGACAGCCCAAACCAGTGTCTCCAGTTCTGAACCTCCACCCCCAAACCCTTTTTGTTGTTTTTTTTTTTTTTTTTACCTTGTACAAATTCATTTTCAGTTATGAACGAGTAAAATAAAAAATAGCAAAACTTTTTTTTTTTTTTTTATGTTATTGCACGTTTCTAAGGAAAACTTCTTGCACAACTTTGGTTTCTTTTAGGTTTTTTTTTGTTCTGTTTAAATTGACTTGTATGCTATAAGCTTCAAGTAATGCATAGAAATTATTTTCTTTCCTGGAACAGAGGCAAACTTGTTTCACAGCAGTGCTGCAATCCTGCAAACTAATTATGTTCCTCATGAAATGAATGGTGCTTCCTTCCAGCTGTTAGGTGCATAGCTAGTTTTTGGTGCCAAGGTTTTTTGAAGAAAATATGCCATCAAAGATTAGAGACAGGACTATTTTTTCTTTAAAAAGATTTAATACAAACACTAATAACGTATGCATGAAAGAATTATCACTTCTTCGCACCATTTTGGTGACAGTTTACCTTAATATTTTGCTTTCTTTAAGAATTCTGTGGACTGTGCCAAATAAGCTGCATCACCACGAATCAGAGTGGTTCTTCTGAAAAAGAAAACCTGAAACCCATAGCAGTAGATAACTTTCTAGGTCAGGCTGCTGACCTAGAAAAATTAGCTATTTTTTCTCATGTGTCTCACGTGTATTTAATTTGTGTTTTCTTTGTTTTTGTGCACCCGTTCTGGTTCTGACTTCTCACATTGTATTTTGGCCTCAGTTCACTTGCAGTCGTGCTTATGTTTTGTTTTATTTTTCTTGGTGCTGCCGCTGTGTGAAACGCATCTCATTTGTAAAGCACTCTTGGTTCCTGCCCCACCTTCCTGTGATCTTGTTGGCCATCTGTTCCCAGGGCACTTCTCTCTCATGCCTTAAATGCAACTGCATCCATTCACCTGAAAGATAGTTACTTCTTATTACGATGAGAACCCATTTGATAAATGGCATAAAGAACTTTCTTTGTAGGTTTCTCTGCTGTTGCATTTTGGCATGGTTCAAAGGCAAGTTTACATTTCAGAGAAAGTAAATCTGACAGTGCATGCTTGGTTTGCCTTTGTTTCAATGTATGTAGTGTTAGCACATCAGGCTCTCCTTGAACTCCTGTCGGGGTACTGTACTCACTGCACATTTAACCCATATAGGCTCTACTCCTTCATTTTCTGTGAGATCATTGAGTGGTTTTACATAGCAAAACTTCAGCAGTATAAAATATTTTGTATTATTTCCCCTCTTTTTTTTTTTTGAAACTCCTGGCTAAATGCCTCATAGCTTTGTATCAAGCGCAGTGTATCAAGCATGCTTGTATGCTTTATAGATTTGGACATCATTAACGGCGTTGTTCCGTTTAACAAGTTTGGTTGGCAGAACTTGTCAGATAGCAGAAACAAAAAACAGACTGACACAGCTCTCAGCTAGTCGAGGAGAAGCGTTACACTGTGAAACCAGTGTTGCTGAAGGTTAGAGAAGCATAACCACGCAGCAACACCTGCAAAGTCATTTTACAGCGTACGGATGCACAACGTTTAATGGTAATGTCTCTGGCAGTAAATGCTGAGCAGTCACCTAACAGAAACTGTTACCCTTACGCCTACTTTTTCTGTGTGGCCGTCACATATCGTAGGCAGACGTTAACTATACAAACGTATGCACTTAGCTGGTCAGACTATTTTAACTTTGTCCTTTTCATACGATAGGTGTCATATTCCTCTGGTTTTCTTCAGGAGTGCAGTTCCAAATTGCAAAGAAAATAAAAAGCTCAAAGAATACTATTCTCTTTTTGTGCCTGGCAGCCCATCAGCTTACACAGAATTGCTCTGAAGTGCTAGCATTAGGACTCGGTGCTTCTATTACTGTCACTGGATGATTTGGGTAAAACTAAAGTAAAAAAAAAGCAAAACTTGTGAAGTAGTGGGGAAAGATTCCTTCTGGGTCCTAGCACGGCTCGGTACTTGGCCACATATAGGCTTTTCAGCCTAGATAAGGCAGACAGGACTTCAGAGTCCATCAGCATTAATTTAAATTGGCTTCTATGATTTGTCAGACTAGCGCAGGCAATTGTTTTTTTCCCAACAGTGCTGAAAAAGTGAACTCAGAGGTGATCAGTAATGGCGACTTGGGAATTGTTACACCATAAAATACAAATCTCATGGTGTCGTTCCTAGAACCACTCGCTTCACGCACCGCTGCTGCCAAAGAAAGGCAGCGAGTCCTGAGGGCATCCCCACCCCTCGGAGATGGGGCAGAGCACGTCCATAGCGAATGCAGCACACGGCTTCTTCCTCTCCACTGCTGCACGTGCTCTCAGTTCCCATACTCAGAGTCAGAACCGTGCTCCTCGCACAGAGCAGTGCTGCAGCACTCCGTGTAGAGGAGCACCTGCATACCACTTCCAAAACTCGCGTGCGTGGAAGCCGAGCAACTGAGCTGTTCTCATGTGGACTAAAACAAAATAGATGATAATTGCTGTAATAGAAAACAGATGGCTTCAGAATTGGGAGACTTTAACCTTTTCAGAGACTGGCATTTAAGATCACTAAAATGCCTGTTTTTGTCAAAGCTTTTCACCTAATGAAGTTAAAAGGAGCTCCGTCTTCCACACAGTGCGTGCCTTGGAAGTGGAGAACACCAGAAGGATGGAGAGATAACAACCTGCAGCCCAATTCCAGGCGCTACCAAACTCAGCTTTTTTGGCTTCTGGTAGCATCAGACTGTAACCCACAGCTCTTCCTAGCAGAAGGCAGCTGTACCACACACCTTCCTGACTGGGAATGCTTAGTACACACCACAGCTGTCATAAGCAGGACAAGCTAAAATTTAGAGTAGAATATACTGATGGATCTTGACTGCAAAGTTCAACCGCTTCTGTTTAATTTCAGGCCATAATTCCAGTATCTACTCTAAAAATACTATTAAAATACACAGTCGTTAGACCTTTTATTACATTAACAGCTAGAAAATAAATCAATAAGGCAAAAGAACCACTGAAAGCGAGATGAAAGACTAGGTCCACGTCGCTTAGAACACGTATTAATGCAGCTCTCTAACTTTATTCTTTCCAACTCTGCTCATATTAAGGTCCAACTCCCGGCTTCACACAAGACCACACAAAACTCAAACCCGTACTTCTGAGAGCGCTGTCCAAATGCCTCTTAGACTCCAGCAGCACGAGGCTTTGCCCACTGCCCTGGGCAGCCCACTCCTCAGCCACCACTCTCTGGTGAAGAGCCCTTTCCTAATCCCCACCCACCCCTCCCCCGACAGCTCCGTGCCGTTCCCTCGGGCCCTGTCGCTGTCAGAGGGCAGAGCTCAGCGCTGCCCCTCCGCTCCCCGTGAGGAGCTGCAGCCGCTCTGCTCAGCCCCTCTGCGCTTTCAGACACTCCTCGTGCATCTTGTCCTCTAGACCCTTCCCACCTTTGTAGGCCTCCTTTGGACGCTCTCTAGCAGCTTTATGTCCTTACGTGGTGGCACCCAAGCATGCACCCAGTGCTCAGGGTGAGCCCACACAACACAGGACTCTCCCCGCTCCCAGCTGGCAGTGCTGGGCCTGACGCCCTTTCAGCTGCCAGCTTTGACTCAGCTTGCTGCCATGCGGAGTCCCCAGCTCTCACCCCCCACCCTGCACAGGGCCGCCCCATTGCAGGTACCAAATCTACCACTTGCTGTTGAGCTTCATGCAGTTGGTGATTGCCCCCACCCTTAAGTTTGCAAATCCTAGACGCCTTTATGTTCTTTTCGGCTGTCCAGAACAAAACACCACCAAAAACCTCTGGCTTCCCCTTAAGTGTTGAGTGTTCCTGCTGATGGCTCAGAGGTCACGTTCTGATGCCTTCCCGGCCACACCTGGAACACAGCAATACTGCAGAGATCAGCCCCAGCTCCTTCTTTTGTGCACGTAATCCTGAGGCTTTGATTTTCCTCACAGCAAGAGAGGGCAAAGTCTCAAATCTGAAAGGGCTGTAAATTCAAGGAGTTAACCATACTTTCTCCGACACCTCCACCTGCACGCTCTGTTTCTGATGGGAAAGGAACGATCAGAGTAGCAAGAGCACGCACAAACCAGAAAGGCCGTGAAGGAAAAAGGTGCAAAGGCAACACCAACACAAACAATAGCTCCGAGGAAGACAAACAGAATGCTGACTGGGGGAGCAGTACCCCACTGATGGAGGGTTAGGAACAAGGGTTAGCAAATTAGAAGTGCCACGCGTCTTGCCTGCATTGTCATAAAGGCGCATTACATTTCTATACCAAATCGCCACTTCGGCTGTTAGACAGGCTGTCAATCCCTCCTGCCATCAAGAGAGTAGTTTAATCTGAATCAGCCAATAGTCCTTGAGTAACACACACCTATACATCTCAGGATATAGTCTTACAACTACTCGGCCTCCTCCTGCTGCTCAGCCACGTTGTAAGCACTTTGCTTACGCCCTCACGTGTACAACAAAGCCAGCTGGATGGTTACACGACCAGCAGATACCACTGCTCTGAGCACACCTTCCTGATCTGCACTTCAGTTCTGTGGTAGACCTGAAATGCAGCGGGTGGGGGCAGGTCCCTCACAGCAGGACTGTCACCTCCTCACCTCCATTGCGATCCATAGAATTTCATCTCTAGTACCTCAGCACTTAGGAATATTTCCAGCTCTGTACCACTCCTGCACTTGAAAGCATTGAAAAGGATGGGGATGAACACTGTATTGCGCTCGGCGGTGGAATAGATGGAGGGGGTCTGAAATCCATTCCTTGGGGTTTGTTGTTGTTTGGTTTTGTAGTTCTCATTACATGGTGGGACAGTATTCTAAACTCTTTTTCTCCCCACCTGAACGTGAACAACCACAGTGCTTTATATGGCACCATGGTTCAGTCCACGTTTGTGTCCTAGCTTGCTTAGCGATCCCCTCAAAGAACTGGGTTTCTTTTTCTTCTCTTATAACTTATTTTCCTAGACTTGAACCAAAGTAAAGGCCGTGTCCCTATTAATCCTTTCATGGCTGTGCTAACATAATGGCATTAAAGAAATAATAATTTCTGCCCATTTCCCGTTCTGCAATTTTGCAGTGGATTTGAACTGAGGAAGGCCAGACTGCTGCTCCTGCGCGAAGGAGTTGGTGGCAGGACACTCACCTAACACAGGTCTCTGCAAACAAACAGAATCAGCTGCTCCTGCACAAGCAAACCCCATCTACCCTTTGCGACGCGGAGAGCTAGCACAGCCACCTTGCAGTCTGTGGGCTCCGCTGTGTTTCTGGAACACACCGCAGTAAAACCAAACAAAAACGATACAGGAGCATCCCCAGCCTGCCACCACCTCGCCTTTATGAGTTTGCTTTATGCAGAGCGACGAGGAAAGCATACTAAACTTGTTCTCATTTCTTTCTCCCCTCTCCGACCCCCGCTTCTTTCCTCACAGCACGCTACAAGTGAAAGTCTCTGAGCCGCAGAATTCAATAGATGTGAACACAGAAAATGAACATTTGAAGCCCATAAAGATGTGCCTTAATCAGCCCACTGAGTGGAATCTGAGTTTTTCAACAGCATCTCTTGCCAGCTGTAAAGTTTTTAACCAAAATCTCGAAACTGATGAGAACAAATAGATTGCAGCTGTTCTTGCACTATTATTTTGTACATTGTTCTTGATTTTTTTTTTTCTGCTGAATAATAAGCATTTATTACATCGATCATGAAATGATCTCATGTGATTTGGCTTTATATTACTATTAGCATTATTCATTTCGATGTACTTTTTTTTTTTTTTTGTATGAAGTTTCACATCTCACTCTCACGGAATTCTTGCAGTACAAATTTATATCGGAATCAGATGTTCCCCCTCAATAGTATTGTGATTTTCCTATGTTCTCTAAGTTTAATTATTGCTTCCCAATTTTATTTTTGTGCACGAAAGTTAATATATTATTATGTGACTGTGGCATAAGTCACCGTGTGAAGAGTTATGGTAATAACAATTCAGACAAATCTGTAACAGGTGGAGACCGACTACCTCGAAGCAAACTGTGACGAGGAGGTAAAGCAGCCGAGATCTCCTTCGGGAATGGACTGAAGTGCTCCGAACAAAGCAGTTTGTTTCTGCAGTGCGCTTTCACCTTCATCTATCTCGAGAACTTTTGTGTGGCAGTGCTTAATGACCGCAGTGTCCATAAGGAAGGCCGACCTGGCAGGAGGATCTCTTCAACGATTGTCATTCAGCAAACCTGTATCTGCACTTTTTGAGGTTTCTGCTCAATGGTCTTTCTTCCCCTTTTGTTTCAATGAACTGATGCCTGACACCAATTAAAATGGATGTAAATGCTCTTCCTATTTCTTTTTTTTCTTCTTTATTTTTTTTAAACTTGTACTTTGGAAACTCAATGTAACCATCAAAACTTTAAGCTCTACTCGAAGAAGTAGTAAATGGTTGTAGCTGACTACATTGTAGACATTCCATGCCTAAATAAGCTTTAGCAAGGTTTATGTACTTTATCCATCAAAACTTGGTTATTAATAGAGCTATAACAAAAGTGTTAGAATAAAACCATACAATACACTTCTCTTTGCTGGAGTCATACATTCAATCGCTAGGAGAGGTTTTCTAATGCACTGCGTTGCCTTTCCCTGCAAAGAACCAACCCAGAGGGAATCTTGTCCTTGGAAGACTCTGTATTTTACTTAACAAATATTTTGAGTGTTCACTTATTGTATTACTGAAAAAGATGCAACTCTTCTTTACAGATATTTGTTCAGTTACTGGATTGCATTTGTAAGTTAAAAACAAAATGCGAATCACTGTAACTCTCGAGTTCCCTCCTCAAGGCCACTGAGTGAGCGAGACATCAGACAAAGCAGGAGATACAGAGTGAGGGCTTGACACCTCCCAGATGGAGCACCCCCAGGACTTCTCCATTGCAGACACATCTCACCTCCAAGCAGCTAATTCCATCAGCTATTCCTTTTTTTCCCCCCTGATGTGTCCAGTTAGTCACACACAGGTGTAACACAAGCTCACTACCTGCCCCAAACAAACAAGAAACAGAACTAGAAAGAAAAATGTCCTTGGTACAGCACTCATTCTGCATCTTCAGACAGCGGTTGGTCAGAGGAACCTCCCACCAGGAGAAAATGTTTTTGTTTTTACAGACTATAGAGATTTTGATTAAGAAGTAAACAAAAGAATCAACCTCGATTGTTGCTAATGATTAGCTTTGAGAAATACATCTAACCATACTCCCCTTGCAGTTCAGCAGACATCTTTCTCAGAAGATGAGGCACTGTACTGTACCATATATTGTATTGCACTGCAAACCCTCCCCCCTTGGCAGGGGAAAAGCGCATAAAGGAGAAATTTCCTGCTGCTTCCCAATGAAGCTTCCAACATGAAAGAGCACTGTGGGGTAATTCAGGCGGAGATGAACCTGAAGAGGTCCATAGCACAACCGCCTGCCCAAAGCCAGGGCAACTTTGAGATCAGACCACGTCACTCAGGCCTTGAAAGCCTCCCAGGACTGACCCCTCTCAGCCACTTAGCACAGCTTGTCCAATTGCGCATTTCTCCCCATTTCTGCTCTGAGTTTTGACTTCAGTCCCGTTGTTGCTTTCCTCCCACGATGTGCAGCAGCAAACGACCAGGCCCCACATCCCTGCAGGGAACTGAGGCCTTCCCAAAGCCCCGAGGTGCAGCCCAGCTCCCTCAGCACCTCCTCACAAGGCAGGCTCTCCAGCCCCACCCAGCCTGAGGGCCTCTCCCAGACTCACTCCAGTTTTGTCGCTGTCTTTCTCTGTGAGCACACACAAAAGAAACCATATCCTCAGCTGAGATCCACGGAGTGAGACTTCACGGAAACCTGATCTTTGAGTACAGCATTCCTGAAGAGATTCCAGGGACAGAACACCTGCGTGTGTGGCAAGGCACAACAAGGGAGAAAGGCAAAGTTGAAGACCTTCGGTTTATTCAGGAAAACATTTGCAGAAGCCTTTAAACATTTTTATTGTTCCTGTTTTTCCTAGAAACTCATTTGAACCCAAATAACAGAAGGGACAAGCAGCAGCTGCTGACAGTGGCAGAAACGTGAAGTACTCATTCCTACAGAGCATGCTTTACATGACGTTGAATATACATACACGTTTTTAAATATACACTCACACAATGGTATTGAAAGCGTGGGGGAAGCTTTGACTGACCTGGAAAAATCTACAAGGTGCACTTCAGCCCTCTGAACTACGTTCAGGTACCATTCAAGGCCACGTTGCAGATCTCAAGTGGATGCACGTGTGCAAACTCACAGCGGGAACACCATCTGATGGAGAAGAGCTATTAAAAAGAGGGAACTCAAAACTTCAAAATTCAGCTTTGAAATGATGAATAAAAATAATTCATAGCTACATAAGCCTCTGAATAGCAAAAATCACAGCACAAAAACGTGTCGTGGCACGCTGTGGGTTGAAAGATCTCCAACACAAAATGAAAGGGATGAAAAGGAACACAGTCCTGTCTCGCTCCCGTACGCAGACTTGAAAGCAGCGTAGCAGTTGGAGCACTGTGCTGTGGGAATGCTGCTTCTCACTTGCTTTGTCCTTCAGCCATTTCAGAGACATACCAAAGAGCAGAGCAACATTTCAACCTATTTCAAAGTCCTCAGACAGCCACACTGACACGTGCGCACTGAGCGATCAAGCTAAGCTGTAAGCACTCAGAACGAAGTCGGAACACAGAAGGATACGATTGACGGAGTGTTTCCAAACCAAACCCCTGACATTTCCACAACGAAATGCTCAGCCAACGGTGAACATTTGGCACTTTGAAGTTAATCTTCTATTGTCTCCATAAAACTCTTGACTCTTCCCGTGGGCAGGGCTCCCTCCCTGTTCAGCCTGGCCTTAACACTGAGGGGAAGAAGCATCCCCTCCTTTCCTAACCCCTCTCCCAGGTCAGTAGCAGGCTTCCAGGCTTTGAATCGCAGAGTTAATTATGGCTGTGCCATTTTGATGCCATTTAAAATAAAGCAGACATACATCTCCAAGAAGCAGAATCCCCAATTCACACGAACCATAAAAGCCTCCTGAGGGACAGAGACGTGCAGGCTAAGAAGGAAAGACAGGAGGTGTGTTCACAGCACGCTCTGAAGCTGCCCCACGTGAAGTGTTCTCTCTGAATAACGTCAAATATAACATCGGTGTTAAAAAAGTTTAAGAACTCTCATCTCAAACAAGCTGTTAAATACTTACCACCAACAGCAGTTCCCATTTGCAAGTAAAAAGCCACTTTTTTTTTTTTCCCCTCGGGTAATATTTTAATATACTTTTATTACATGAATGATGTGCTTCATGCTGGGAAGTTAACCAAAAGCATCTATTTAAAAAAATTAAAGCTCCTAGAAAAGTATGGAGTTATAAATGGTCAAATACTGAAAAAAGTTAAACAACACCAACAAAATAGATCTTAATTTTTCAAGTCTGCTGTCAACAAGGAGCATTAGCAAGGCACATTTTCTCTCATTTTGTCCTCACTCATCCACTTCCCTATGCAGGAGGCTTGAAAGATTCATTCTTGTTTTTTCGAGTGCCACGGTCTTTGCTCTCCTCGAGGGCCTCGAACTCGGCACTGGGACCGACTGTGGAACTTCATCATCACTGAAACATAACATACGTCAAAATTAAGGCCCCAAAGACTCATCAAATGAAAGAGTTTGTTAATAGAAAACATGAAATCACTGCACAATAAATTCTTGAACAAAAATCTCGCATATAAAAAGCACGTGATCAGTATCAGGACTATAGTAGTGCTTTCCAGGTGTCACAACACCATCAGGAAAGATAAAGGATCAGCAGTTGCAAATCCCCAAAGCCTGGTGGTACATCAAAGCAAACACTGCACGGGGAAACCAGAACAGTTGACCCTCATCACCCCGAGCCCGCGTGCTACTAGCTTGAAAAGAATCGTGGAATCATAGGGGTTGGAAGGACCTCAAGAGATCAAGTCCAACTCCTCTGCCAAAGCAGGTGGATGAACACAACTGGTGACTATAATTCAGTGCTTACATCCTACAGGATCTGCAAGGAAGGAGCACTGTGTGTACTGTCACATATCACCCACTCCCGGTGTTTCTGAAGTGTCGAAAGATGGGAAACAAAAATAAAGGCCAGAAATGCAGAGGGGGAAAAAAAGAAACAAAACAACAAAAACAGTACCACATTGAGAACTGAGAATCCTCCACAGAACTGTTATTAAAACAAAAAGCTGAAAAAATGGTCAGAAGAAGCACAACCAGAAATCTGCCTGCTGACAGACAGAACGTATAGTAACTGTACACACAAAGATCTGAGACATCTAACAAATGTACCACCTCTTGGGCAGTAATAGCACGTGAAGTTCTCAAGCCTACCGCTACACTGCACGAGCATCCGCAGGAAGGAATATTTTTCTTAAACATTCACTCCTGCATGAGTTTTGGGGAAAGAAAAATATTCCTTTCTAGGAATGAATTAAGTTTCTTTTCTAGAACTGACATCGTGCCTCTGAAGGCAGAGAAGAAAAGAGCGTTTACCTTTCACTACCAGATCTCACAGCTGTGCCAGTTTTTCTTCTGCTCACAGACCTTGTTCCCACTGCAGCTTTCCGTTGTCCTAAGCATAAGCAAAGACCATCACGTTGTTTCCTTTGTTAAACCAGTTTTGCACCTTTCTTTCAATTAGTGATCAATGTCATATTGAAATAGATACATAATACAAAGTCACTGAGTTGTTTATATAAAGAAAGAGGTTCATAGAAAGTCAGTTATTTTATTGGAAACAGTATCACAGCCAGAAAAATCCAGTGCATACCTCTGCCAGTTTTGTTTCTTGTGGATTTCAGTTTTGCAGTTTCTTTACTTTTAACTTCATTAAGTGGAGTACAAAGAGCATCTTTAGTGTTCTCTGTTAGACAGAACATACATGCAGAGGTCAGATAATCAACTCCCCATCGGCTGTAAGCATCAGTATATTAACCAGTACCTAAAAAAATCCATGCGGTTTAATAAAAATGGATTTAGAACTATTAATCAGATAATAAGGCCAGAAGGAAGCTTAAAATGTCACTCAGCTGTAACACTGCCCCATCACAGCTATAAACTGCCCCTACAGACACCTATAAACTACTCCTGAAAACCCCTCAAATTACAAGTGACTTTCTTCAGCCATTTATGTCATCGCTAGGAACTTCTCTTAATGTCAGATTTGTATCTCCTTTGCAACAGGTGAAGGGCAAAAAGTAACTCATTTTGCTCTCAACTATGATTCCAATATTTGAATATTACTGCTTGACTTTTAATGACCCAAACATATTTTGCAAGGAAACAATGCCTTTCTCCTACAGCTTGCTTAAAGATCTCAAAATTCCTCTTCTGAGAGATTCACACCAAAATACTACTGGCTCTTAGCAGAAATGTTATAAATAGACACACGAAGCTGCTTTCTAAAGACAGAGTTCCAGCTTGCCATCCAATAAACGAGCATGGTAATAACACAAAATATCCGACACTTTCAAAACAGATTAAAGCCTCAAAGAAATCTGCTAGGATCTAAACAAATTTTATTTAAAGCTAAGATCTTTTTTAAGCAATATTCTGCTTCAAATAGTTGCATGTCAGTCTTTGTGGAGGAAGCTAAGGGAGCCCAAACACATTTCATCCAACTGCTTTTCTCCTGAAACATATTAGGTTTCCGACACCACCAACACAACATGTGCTGCTAACACAAGGACAGCTGCACGAGCTGCACAGACTGTGGAAAGTCTTCCAGCTACTTCCACTTTAGGCTCAAATAGCAATAAAAACAAACCTGGCTCCAACACATGAACTGGTAATAAGGAAAGAGACCAACGTCAACAGTTGAGTGCACTGACTGCGCACTGCTGTAATACAGTCTGCCAGAAGTGCAGGGTAACTGCACTGGAGTCTCAGTGAATTGTGCCCTGAAGACGTAAGAAGTTACACGGTGCTTTTTGTAAGTCAGCACGGGGTACTAACAGGCAGAGGAGAGAGCCAAACTGATGAAGAAAACAACCGAATACTGTCTTTTTTAAAAAAGAAAACTATAGGCAGATCTTGAAACTCCAAGCACAGCACTGCTTTGTTCTGAATTCCTCCCAACAGTGCATATCAACTCCTCCACTTCTTTCCAAAAGCAGATCGATTCAGTAGAGGAATAACTAAGACTTCTTTTCATACAGAACCGTGCAGGTCACTCAGTTGTACGTCTATCATCTTACACCTCTCCCAAATTACCTTCTTCATTTGGAACAGTATTTGCAGATAACGTGTTGTCACCTTCCTGTGTCTTTTCAGACACTCCTGTTTCCTCCGTCCCTTCCGAGGGATCTTTGCTCACATTTTTACTTTTGGTCAGGTTCTTCTTGATCCTCTCAATAGCTCTTTGACACAATTTATCTTTCACTTTCTGGGAAGAGACACTAAACGTTAACAGCTGCTTAATGCCACCGATATTTATTTCCTGAAGCGTACCCACTAGGAGGATCAGTTAAACTTACGGTGAGGAAGGACACAAGGCACCACAGAGCTGATCACTGCTGCTCAAAGGAACACATTTAAACAACGCGCACTTCCTTTTTCAGCATATCTGAACATTAGACTGCTGTTGGCATTAGAAAAAGCAGCGCTATTTGTACACTACCTCTAGAATCTCATCTAGTAGAAGCAGAAGATTCTCTGTGGAAGAAGTGCTGATTTCCAACAAACTCAAAGCTCTCGCATAAACACGAACATCGGGCGCTGTCGGGTCCGTCAAGATTTCATTGCAAATTTTCAGTGCTAAGTTATCATGCACGGTTAAGTCCTGTGAAAGAAAGAAATCAGACACGTGGATTTTCTCCGAAAGTTATTTACAACATATGACAACTAGATCATTCTAATTTAGGCAGCTATTAGTTAATTTTACATAGCAAATGTAATGCGTTTACCCCACTGTACCTGATACTCTTGAGACTTTTTGGCCTGAGGTCTCAGTCCGCTCGGTCTGGTCAGATCCACCAGCAGCTCAGAAACATTACTGACATCTACTTCAGCCAAAGGTGAAGTTGAAGGAGCATTTAACAGCGTCCGCAGCGTTGGAAGGTAAGCTTCCTCAAAGCACTCCTGGTTACATCTGTTTCAGTTGAGTCAAGTGGCAGAAGCACAATGAGACAGAATTAAATCTTCTACAGTTAAAGTTTACAGAGCCATTGCAGTGCATTTCAGCTGTCAGACGAGTGACCAATCTTACTAGAGATAGGCAGCAGGATCAGGACAAGAGAACCTGCTTCATAGAACCAGCTCCCTTTAAGTTTTGGCTCATTGGGGTTTTTCCCAAGGAGATGTTACATAACACTTCCTAATCTGCACCTAACCACCTACCACAGAAAGCCTAACTGATACAGACACATTCTCTCTTAAGGGCAGAAACACTTCCCTATACCTTCATTTTCCTTCTGCTCACCCCTCCTTCCTGCTAGTAATTCTCTTTGGGGGTACACCTCACTGTAAGATAGCAGTGAAGCCTGGCAAAAAGTGATTATTAACAGCACTTTGGAAGAAATACTTATGTTTTCTCGGACATGGCTCCTGCCAAGGGAGCCTACAACCCACAGAGTTGCACGGGGTTCTGCGGCACGTTGCCTGAAGGTGCAGTTCCACCACACAGGTCAAAACAATTTGAGAGGCACAGTGCCAAAACACACAAAGCATTGGGCGGGGAAGCGAAGCCTTTTCGATCTGTTTGGTGTTTTTTATTTACTTTTTTAATCTCAGATACTTGCTCACCTTCTATTTGAACCCAACTAACTGGAGAACAAAACTAATAAGGTCAATTGTTTAAACAAACTAGGTCGTTTGCTGCTGGATCACTGAGTGCAATGAGCTAACCAGAAGACCTTCCGTGCCCCATGAGCGGGGCAAGACCGTACACAAGCAAGAACTCTCCCACTTAGCAACATCCTGCTATGAACTGGGTGAAATACAGACATATTATTTCCTACAAGTTACAAAAAACTTATCTTTTCACATATGTAGTAGCACAGGGCTGCCAGGGAAGCTATTGCTCTCATTAATGCACCATGACATTCTAATGATGTATAAAACGATGTATAAATATAGACCATATAATATGGAATATAAATATAGAATGATGTATAAAAGCCAGCATCAACACTCGCATTAATGTTCAATTTCAAAAATTAAGCCACTTGACTCCATCTGTGATCGGATGGAACACCTGAACAACATGCAGAAAACATAGTGAATTTAAATTTTGTTGATAGATCAGTACCAAAATTAGGCACAAAACTCTGCCAGAACCACACATTTTCCTCAGTTTTCCTTTTCTGAGTGGCAACTTCGCAGACTGCTCTGAACCAGCTGCCACACACAGTAATTACAATACCTCTTCTCTGAAAGTACAGCACAGGTAACTGCAGACACTCCGTGATTCATATTAAAACCGTTTCTGATCCAGAAAGCAGATAATGTTCTGGACAGAAAACTTAGGCTTTTCTTAACAGAAATGTTGAATTAGTGAGACACAGTAAGATTCAGGATTTTTTCCTTCTTTTTGCTCAAAGTGTGCCTTCCCCTCCTTGCCACCCCCCCTGCAAGGGGACACGGGAGGTGCCGGAAGGAGTTGCCTCATTTCCTAATGAATTCAAAATGCACAGAATTACTCAGGTGGCCGTCGGTGGGATGGCCATGAGGATTCTTATTAAGGAGACAGATTCAGAGGGGCAGAAGACATTCGCAGAGATTATCAGTGGTAAAAACTTATGTTCATTATTCAAATTGTCACTAATTTTCAACAGAGCTTAAGCAGGGAAAAAAAAAAAAACACCGGAGAAGAATAGTTACTTTTTCCTCATTATTTTTCTCCAGCACATTCTGTCAGTTTATACCCCCAAAAAATTCTGTAGTTTGGGGAAAAACAGATGAGGTACCACATAATGCTCCTAAATTAGATCTTAACCAGGAAGGAGGAAGAGCAGAGAAAAGCCCAGCAAGTTTAGACTAGCTAACACCATTGGCTGAAAATTAAGTAACATACATAAGACCTCTACCCCCTCTGTCTGTTACCAGAAGATACTGAATGTGTTGTGACTTTTCAGTTAATAAAACAAACAAAAACAGCTCGTTTCTTCGATACCTACCGGGAGCTGTTAATTCTGTTCTGACCCATTCCTGATCGCTGCTATTAAGTGACACTTAAAAGTAGTCTTCAAGAGCATAAGGGACATCTTTTTAAGGACATCTTTTCAAATTCAATACGCAGAAAAACACTTTGAAAGAGTCTTAGGAAATGGAAAAAATAGCTCACAAAGGAGGAGGGAAATAATGGAAAGTTTGCAGAATGGTCATAGCTTGAGTTAGCATGCGTTCAAAAGTAAAATGCATAGAACTAAACAGGTCTAACATGCACTTATGCAATACTGAAAAGTGTTGCTAGAGCTGCTTGATCAATATACTTTATCACATCACATTTTGTGAAGCCATACCTGCTTGCATAAGCATATAAAGGGAAGAAAACTCCCAGACAATGCCTAAGCTGAGTGTCCTCTTCAGTCACAGGATTATACCACAACAAAACGAGGCGTGAAAGAAGTTTGGCACTTATCAGCCTCCCAGCAAACATCAGTTTGGCTATGCCTTCTGCAGCTTCTGTTCTTAGTTCTGAAGACTGAAGAGAGAGAGTTGATTGTAGAGTCAAAAAACCAACCGCCGTGATTTTCACTAATACTTCATCACATCATATAGACTAAAATTGGATATTTTAGAAATTAGTTCTCTGCATTTCAATATTTGTGCCTGCAGAAAATTCAGAAAGTGGCTCAGAAGTCACACTTAGATCAGAGGCAGAGTTATTTGCCAGGGCAACAAAGTATTTTAACATTAGACCACTCAGTGCACATCACGTAATGTTCAAATGCATCCAAGCACATTTTAGAACAAAAACAAGGCAAATATTATACTCTTTCTTACCTCACTGTCTAAGAAACCAGAAAGAAGCTGCAGGAAGCTGTGAATTGTAGCAGTCTCTTCTTTATTCTCTGTTGTTCCACTTTCTTCCTCACACTTTTCTGTTCCAGCATACCCCTCTTCACTTTGAGACTCGTTGTCTCTTCTGGCTTTGAATGGCTCAATCCCAAACAGCATCAGCTGATCAAAGACTGCCTTTAAAGCACTGAGCTTTATCTTTATATTATCTATTTGTAAAACCTAGGTTTAATAAGGAAAATATATACATAATGTTATAGCAGACCACCACTGTTAACATTAAGCAGAAGTGGCCATTAGCTTTTTTTCTTCAGTAAGATTATATATATATATATATATATATATATATATATATATATATATATATATATATATATATATATATATATATATATATATATATATATATATATATATATATATATATATATGTAGTACTTGAAATATATACGCACCTGAAGAACCACATCAAGTTTCTCAAATTAAAACAAATTTCAGACTCGAGGAATGCATAACGTGAGTTGCAGCTTAAACAACCTGAGATTGGAGTATCCCGAGAAATGATTTATCACATTTTCTATGTAATTTCTATCAACAAAAAAGAACAAACCTAGCTGCACTCACAGTATCTTACATGAGACAATCTTACCTTTCAACCTCTAAACATTTAACAAACAGAAAAGCTGTGCATCTGTGCTAAGTCCATAGCATTAGGCACTACAGACAAAACACATCAGACAATCCTGGCCCTGAGAGGCCACAGAACTAAAATAAGCATTACACAAAACACATCAAGGAAAGTTCACAAAGGTCCATAGTTTGCTATGTGTATTATGCTTCAAATTAACATTGAAATCAAAAAAGAGACAGTAGGTTATAGCCTAGAGAGTGAGATGAGCCTTCAACTGTTTAGCCCAACACTGCTTTTGACAGCAGCCTACATAAAGAATATGGGTTTTAATTACTCATAGGTATCAGAAATATCTGCATGAAAATACACTCTCCTGATCTTCAAGAAATCAGGAACTTTTGGTACTCAAGCACCAGAACTACGTAGGATAGCTTCTTATAGATTTCTTCTGATAGATACAAGATGGTTATTTATTAAGGCACGTGGAGCACCATTCTGTCTTCCAATAGGAATTTTACCTGCAACAGCAACGCAAGATGTTGTCGAGCAAATTCTTTGCTCTGAAGGGCACAGCAACCCAAACACAGCACCGCCATGTTTCTCACAGCTGGATGGACATTAGTGACGCCAGGAAGAATCTGGAAAAAAACAATACTCAGCTTGTAGCTGAAATGTGCAGGTCACAAATTGAAAACTGACTGCGTTGTTTAACATCAGCTTACTCTGAAACCAGAAATAACGTCATGTGATACAAGACTAGAAAGTGATAACTACCACGTGCTCTGTTTATCTAGATAAAAGGAGAATCAGATTCTGAGTATGTAGAATAACAGTAGAATCACCAGCACCCTGCTTTGTATTTGTTTAACTTGGAATAGCTTAAGAAGTCACTGGTAAGAATCCACGTGAAAGAACAGCCAGGTTACATACAGGATGCATGCTACCGTGATATCACTCTGTATTTTTGTGGTCAATGAAGGAAGAAAGTTAAAAAAAAAAATAACAAGATGTCCTAATCATGGAATACGTGAAAACCGAGCAAGAACAACAATACGAAAGCAAGATCTTGAAGAAAGAAGTGGAATAAACAATGAACACGGACATTAAAGAACTAATTCAGAAGAAAAATTTAAGATGGACACATCAAAACTAATGATGATTTCTTAGAACATTATTATACATCTGAAAGAAATCAGGTGTGGCTCTACAGTACTGCAGCTACTCTAAACTGGTGTCAGAATTGAAACTAGAAAGAAAATTGCAAGAATGTCCGTACTGAGTCAGATCCTCCAGATCATTGTCCTATTGACATCAAAGATTAAAAACAAACTCCTACAAGCCACCAGTCACAGCAAAACAATTCTGAGATAATCACAAACTATCCTGCCTGTGAATTAAAGTATCTGTTCGTATCATAATCTCAAACAGTATTTGTTATGACATACCAGAGATTCTATTATTTCCTTAATGGTTGAATCAATTCCTTTAGAAAGAGCCATCATCTTGAGAAGCTTGTGACACATCAACAGACACTTCAACAGTGTTTCAGGATCATTCTTCAAGATGAGTCAGGGGAAAAAAAGAAACACTATTACTAAAAATGGTGGCTGTGATAGTGAGAATAGGCACATGAAGCATAGTTATTTAATACCCAAGTAAACATTTCTTGCCCACTACACATTTGATATGTAAGAAAATTAAACAAAACAAAGAAATCAATCTATACACAATGAAAAGTGATTCAGTTTCATGTTCTCAGTTAATTAAGAGTAAGCATCTTAGTTATGCTGTATTTTTAGAATTCTTCAGTTCTTTATGAACAAAAGCATTTACTGCAGTCCATTTTGAATAAACTCCAGAACACAATTAGCATTTGGAAAAATATAGAAAAAAAAAAAAGAAACCTTCTCCACGCGCATTTCTTTAATTTCACACTGCTCTGCCTCTTTTATCAGATCGTTTTTTGAGTGTTCCAACTCGGTTATTTTCTCTTTTAATTCTGATGCTTTATTGAAATCCTGCAGGGTAACACACTCTTCCAAAGCTGCTTTTGCCTCAATAAGTTTCACTTTTATTTCAGCCAACTGAAACATAAAGCAGAAAGAAAACAGATATCGTAATACAGCATTATAACCCACTTGGTATGAGCCAACAGTGAGCTACTGACATTAGTTAATGATATACAACTACATACAACTCGACGGACAAGAAGGTTTTTTTTTCAGTTAAGTAAAATTTGCTTGCCTTAATCTGTTGCCTTCTTATTTCAGCAGCATCAACAGGTTGGTCAACAGAAACAATTGGCTCACGGACCTCTGAGATAATTTCTGCAATCTGTTGTTACAAACCAAATATCAGTGCCAGTGATTTCAGCATACAGATCCAATACCAAGCATTTATTTTACTTTTCCAAATCTAAAACACCACCCTCCTGAAACTACCGTGCAGCTTTCCTTAATCATTACATCTCTGCACTAAGTCCTCACAGAGGACTCTCTTGACAACAGGTAGCCTGATCATGAAAGTCTTGTGTTTTCTGTTAGCTAGGTAAGGAAGAAAACAGAAAACTGCACGCCCTTAAGTTGGAACAGTTTCTATTATGACAGTTCACAGGCATTTCCTTCTCCACGTTTGAACACATGCTTTTAAAAGACAGATTGGTAACAACAGTAAGACCTTCCTTCTGTTACTACTTCAGTCAAAATACACCAACACTGTCTTTCCAGGTCTATAAGTCACCACATGTAACATGAAGAGCCCCAAAATACATTTAATTCCAAGCCAAATACATGCAGAGAACTGGAAGAGGGCTAGAGGGTTTTTCAGTTGGTTAGGGAGATCTTTAGGATCGGGCCTATTATGATAACAAGAAATGAGATGAAACATAAGGAAAACTGAAGACTGATTGAGACATGGATAGTGTCAGTTTGATTTATTTTGCATCAGATTTCCACAGTTAATTTCCTCTTAAGCTCCACCCAAACAACAGAACATACTAGTGAAGTACACTGATTTGGTATCTTAGAAAATCACACATTTTTTGTGAGTGCTGGAGTACTATAGTGCCAGGGTTACTATAGTTACCCCAAAATAATCATGTAACAAACCTATATCCCAGCTCTACCTACGGGGCTGAGGCTTTCCAGAACTGCTCTCTGTCCATAAATACAGGACTTGAATTATTTGAGCAAAACAAAGGGTCCATTTTTCATTAGTCAAGTTGAAATAAGCATTCTGCATATAGGGATATAAAAAGAATATTTTTCTCATGAAGATGTTAGAATTCCTCTCAGCTGAAAGGATGGAAAGAAAAATCTGGGATCTGGAATGTGCAGTATGCTCATTTTCTTATTTGAATGTTGTAGTCAAGGCTGTTTGGATCTATTAAGCCAAGCAATTTAAAACAGGCTGTTGAAGTGCAGTAGTTTCCTAAGTCGAGCGTTACATTTACAAAGTCAGCAATACACTCCGAAGACAGAGCTCTTCATCCAAGCACAAAATACAGCCATGCTGGGGAAGGGGAAGGCAGAAATACACAGCACAGAAGAACATAAATACTTTTCCAAACTAAAAACATCGTCATTCCTGATATTTCTGTCACAACGCTTTCTAAATGCACTTTGTCACACAGAAAAGTAGAACCCATAATACAGTAAGTCTTTGGAGTTACTTACAGTTTGAATCCTTCTGGCATCATCCTTAATGATCTTAAGTAATCTTTCCACAAGTGGAGATACAAGAGCAGTTGAAGTCGTAGGCAGAATGAGAATCTTTTTTAGAAGAACTAACAGATGCTTTCTGCAGCAAAGATGGGAAAAAAAAATAAAAAACCGTAACAGCACCGTTTGCTTATTTGAGAAAAGATATTTAAGCACCGCATTATTTTACCCACATTGAGTTAATGTGATGAATACATGACAGGAGAAACTTCTCTGTACTTATTTGAATTGCTGAATATGTTTTGTTCCTTAGTAGTGTTTCTTCTCTTTATTTTACCTCGTTGCCCTTGATTTGAAAATACTGATTTTTTTTTTTTAAATGGGTTTTCACTACTGCTTAAAAGTCATTCCAGCAAGAAATATCCTGACTGTGTGCCATTGCACACGAGGCTCTGAGGGTATGAAAATCATCCAGTGTTAGTAGTAGCATAACTGTAATTTTTCTGAAAATGCTGCTGATGGAACGAGCTTCCATATTAGCACTTCACAGGAAAAGGCTGCTCAAACTAGAGGATGACTGTTTGAATGACTCGGTTAACACATTTCAACTCACTCTGATATCTAAAACATCTTTACCTTTTCAGGCCTTAGCAAATTGGGCCTAGAACTCAAGATTCTCAGGCTACTTACTTCAAGACATCAGCAAAGAAATCATCCACGTATCTCATTTAACTCCTGGTATACTGGGCTCCAAATGAACAGTCTTGTAACTTCATCATCATAAGCAACAAAATTTGCTCTCCACAACCTTGTGGATGCATGACATTTCTTTTTTCCATAAAAGCAAGCAGGCAGTATTCTGCACACTATTGGGCACAACTCCATTAAGGAGATGGTGTACTTTCTCCCCCATTTATCAGAGAATCATTTTTCCTCTGTTTGATCAGGTCATTTTCCCAGCAGAGGCTTCATGCCTACCCGTGAACAAATACCATATGCTTAAAAGCAGATTTTCCACCCAAGTTTACCTTCCTCCTTCTTCAGTGGTGTCCATGCAGTCTATAATAAGAATCAGTTGCTGGCCTATAAATTCTTTTGTCATCAGGTTTTCAAAACAAGCAAAGTCTTCTCTTTGTTCTTCTCCAAGAACTGGCATGCTCTGTACGTAACTGAATCCAAATAGAACAGATCTTAGAATCATGGTTGGAATTAAAAAAAAAAAAAAAAAAAAAAAAAAAAACCAACAACAAGAACAAAACGAGCACCTTCCTGTCACATATAAACTAGTGGTTACCTTCGTTACAAGGCCTAAATTTATTTCATTTTTTAATGTTCTCCTTTTCATAGATGAGTATTCCTAATAGTACTCACAGATGAATACCACCAATAATGTATAGTTTGAGAATAATGTACTGTCTAAAAAATTCCCTGCTTGGGAATTCAAAAAAATGCAGTATCTAAAAGCTAGCAATCCTGTGTTTGTTATTAAGCATCAGTGAGCTGCAGTTTCTGACTCCTCTTAACTGACACTCTCGTAGCACACACAAATCAAAGGCTTCACCAGACTTGCAAATCTTAACTGCAACAACTGATGGGACTGCTCACCAACGATACTACAACCAATTATCAGCAGACCTACCTGATTAATTTTACTCAGCTTCTTCCTTACAGGGGAGATTGCTGAGGGCCAATTGAGTAAGATCGGATGGAACAGCTTTTAAAATTCTTTTTCTGAGAACAAACGTCGTATGAACTGTTAAACTAAGTATGAATTCATGAAGTTCCACTCTCTAGACTGGACCCATATTTACATATAAGAAGTTAATGAAACACATTAGCACACTGAACACCAGAAAGTAGCAGTATTCGTACAGCTTATACCAGTGTGCTACTCCACTGAAGAGGAAAAAAAAAAAGAATGTGTGTGTTATTAATTGGGAACATCTCAAAATGCTACTTTTTTCAGCAATCCTGATTTACCCGCATTTCAGGAATCTTCACTACACAGTTCACAAGTGCAATACATCAATTAAGAATCCCCAGCATCCTCCACGCTCACAGAATTTGGATTGTGTGGTAACGTGAAGACGGAAAGCTTTCCTCTCACTAAGAAAAATAATAAATAAAATCAATCCCTTTTCTTCACTTAGGTAGAAGATTGACTTAAAATAGCCACTGTTTCTCCTTTGTTAAAGTGGCCTGTAACCGGCTCACGTAGCAGTTCTATCACTGGCTGAGAACAGAAGTTTTTGGGAAGCATGCCCTCGTGAGCATGGAGAAAGGCAGGGCCAGCAGCCAAGTACCAATTTATTTTCACAAGTGACCGTAATGAAAAACATGCCAGTCTCTGCAGGCTCTCTGCCAAACAGACAGCAACCTGGGTACCAACAGACAGCCAAAGGAAGAGCTGCATGTTACAGAACAATCATTCTAGCAGTTTCAAAGGCATGGAATTATATGCAATTAATCTAGAAGTCCACCTTGCTCATAATTAATGAGTAATGTGAAAACCACATTCTGGAATACTCTATTAGCTTTTTATGGTTCGTGGTTTTAAAAACAATTTGAAGACATTTCTTTATTCTAAAAAAGAAAAATCACTCTTCAAACAGAACTTTGAAAGGAATGAAGCACAGAAATATCTTCTACCTTTTTAAAAAGTAATTACTCCTGTGGAAGATAAGAAATTTATTTTAAAAGCAATGTACCTTAACAAATAATCTGCATATATGGCTGGTTCTGGCAGCATCTGCTCTAGCAAATCTTCACCTTCTTTACCTTTTGACTTCAGGTATTCACAAAGACATCTCCAGTGCAACACATTCTCAGCTGTTAAGTCCTCCAATGGAATCAGTTTTCTTAACAACAAATAGAGACAAAGATTAAAATACACAAAGCAAATGCACAGAAACAGATTATTTCCTAAGAAAAAAAAAATCCTTTCAAAGATGTTCTCCTCAGCTGTACTTACAGACTGACAAAAAAGACATTTCATAAATAAGCACATGGAGTTCCTTGAGCTTCTCAATACACTGAGCACTTCATATTTTGGACCAAGACAGTTTACGTTCAATATTTTATACGAAAGCTTTATATTCGCAGAAAAAATTCTGTTTGGCCTTTCAGATCTCCAAAAGTAACCATCCATGCCGGACTATGGCTCTAGGAAATATTGCTATGACTACAATTGTGGAAGACTGAACTCAATCTGCAGAAATAGAACTGCATTGTTTTTCATCTTCTGTTCATAAACTATTTGTTCTGTTCTTCTCTGCAGTATTTTACACAGTGTTCTATAAAACTTTTTGCTCCCTTCAAACAACAACAACAAATCCCAACCCTAACAACACAAAAATGAAACCTCAAGGTGTAATCAGAAGAGTCATGCAAGAAAAGCCAAGTGTTTTGCATAAATCAAAAACCTCGTTACAAGCTGAATCATTTCACTTGCTTCTCAAGGTATCGTTAATCCAACTGGTCCACTTCAAAACATTGCTTAAGAGTTCTCAGTGAATCCAGTCTCACAGAAAGCCAGGCTTTGTTTTGTGCAGAACCAAAGTTGGATCGACACGTCTATAACTTTTTCCTTTGAACTTTAGATATTGGCACACCTCCAAAAACTGTGAGAAAGTTATTTCCCCCTTATCACGCCTGTAAAAGCCAGCCAGGCCTGCGCCTCTAGCTTTGGAGTACAAAATATCATCTACTGTTTTCAAAACAGAAGTCATAAGCTACTAATAGAACGCAAGACATTACATACCCTGACATTACACTTTTTTTTCCTCCAAAACCCAGTAAAACCTTGTCAGGATTTCTTAATCAGTGACTGCTCCTCATTTCTGTTTACCACGTGAGATGAGACTTAGAAACTGGAGTGGAATGATTACTGTTGATTAACTCGAGACATTTCTTTTCGCACCTTTTTGCCTCCCTCAGCAATTTCCTATAGCTTCTGTTTTTCCCCCTCTTCCTCTCATTTTATTGAGATGAAATTTAATATTGATCACATTCTCTTCATTGCAGCTCAGAATTCACTTAGACAATTTCTACAAAAAAATTAATGCAGGGAATGAAGCCTCTAAGCTCCATCAAGCTTCTGTTAATAAATAAAATAGACTGAAACAGAGGCTGGAAAACATGCTCAGTAATTCCATTCTGATGAACTGTCTGAACAGCAAAAGGGACTGAGGGAAGCCAATATGGAAAAGAAAGAAAAAAGCAATACTTAGGAGGAAGAAGAGAGAAAAGGTGATACAGAATCTGTGACACTGATTCTTTTAATCAGTTATCACAGATTAAAAGAAGAGATTAGAGTTCTGCAGGTACAAACTAAAGCACTGCCTTTATTGTAAATTACAGGGACAGAACAGGAAAATGAAAGAAATTAAGAACTATTAAGTCCTATTACACATAGCAGAGCTTGCTTTATTGATGAGTTTACTCCCCCTTGTGATTTTCACCATCATTTTCTGTTACTGAAGACATTAAAAACAAACAAAACGTAACCAAAACACTTACGGACACGAACATCAGGGATACATAGCAGCTTGCATGAACATATCAGTCTTATAAGCAACAGGAAAGAAAGCTGATCTCCATACCTGTTGTCAAGGTATTTACAGTTCTGAACACAGTCATTAAGTGGAGACGATGAAAACACAGCATTCACTACTGGGACTGCCACTTCTGGGCAGTTTTCTACATCCAGTCGATGAAGCAATTCTAAAACATCTCCTTCAGTAAATTGTAACCAGGCCTGAAGCAATTTCTTCTTCATTACTTCCTTAACAGCATCTAATAATACATGAATTTCAACAGTTGATAATGTTAAAGTGGAAAAAAAAACCAACAACAAATTTTCAACACGCATTCAAAAGTCATTGTTATGAAAGACATTCTGGAACAATGTTATCGTAAAGTTGAACTTGTTTTTTTCTTTTAAAGGAACACAACAGTTAAAAAAGAGAACTACCTACGGAACACTGCCACACATGAGGGAAAACCATTTTTCCCTGCAAGGAATGAAAACTCTTTATCCAAAACCAGCTACATCTACAATCGGCATCTTGCTCCAGAAAATTCATGAGTTGTGAACTCCTGTAAAAGCAACGGAACACTGTAAGGAAGCACTGCTACACACTTGCTCTCTTTTAGGCATTTATAATTGGCCACTGCAGAGGCAGGAGACTAATAGACAGACCTTCACTCTGATTCATCACAGAATTCTCCTATTAATTCAACTGTCCAACTGGATTGAGAAATACACAAAGTAAATCCCTCTGCTACCTCCTCCTCATTGAGGAAACAACATAATTCCAGAATCAGTGGAATAAGATTTACCAAGGAAGAGGGTATTTCTGGAAACATCTAGCATACACACAGATTTAAGCAGGAAAGAAAGACTAATGGTCTGGTGGAAGGAAAAAGATGACTACAGAGTGAGGGAAGGACGCTCCTAGAACGCTAAAGAAAACAATAGCCAATACAAGGGAAACAAGCACTTACACTATTTATCTTCCTATTACGTGTAATTTGTGATAATGACAGCTCTTCCTGAATTCCTAAAGATGAAGATCAGTTTAAAGAAATAAAATAAAACAATAAATTAAGGTTCTAAGAATGAAAAGCAACACTAAGACACGAAAGGTGTAAACTAGCAGAATGCAGCAGTGTGAAAGAAAGCAAGTGGGGAACTGACAGCTGAATTGGTAACTGAAAAGTACAATTAGGCAAAAATCTGGATTATGACTTCTATATCTGGTTTGATTGTGAACCCTGGCTCTGATATCAATAAGGCAGATACCCAAAATTCCAGCCTAGCAACCTTTCATGAACAAGTCTCCTAAGCTAACAGAAGAGGAATAAGATCAAGTGAGCAAATTCAATAAAAACATCCATATTCAAGGTGATAGTTTGCAAAACAGATCAAAATGAGAGAATTCTAGTGAATGTATGTGTAAGTAGACTGCTTGGAACACAAACCTCCTTTGCCCAGCAAAGAGCATATAACATCAGTGAAACTACATACCCTGGCAGATTTATATAGGGTAAAAAAAAGCCCACCCCAGTTGTTGGGATGAAGAATCATCCCAAGGAAAAGAGACACCAGCAGAGGAAGTGCCTTCTCAGAATCAGAAAAGAAGGCAGCTCCATGCCAAACACTTCAAGGACACCAAAATATAAAGCACATAGAAAGCCTTTCTCTTCTCAGTAAGGAAATACAGCAAACCCTGACAGATGAAGGACCACAGAAAAATCTCAAAGTTACCTTCCTCCCCTGGTCTTCAAAGATTACTGAAACTAAAATGCATTCATCCAAAGACAAGGGAGTTACCAGTCAAGATCAAGTATTGCTCCTTTTTAGTAAGGACAAACAGCAAGCAAGAATTGCCTGGTTAATCACACTGCACACTAGTACACTAATAACAAAGAAATAGCAGTCCAGAACGTATGTTTTTCAGTGCTAGACTTCAAAAAGAGAACTCGACAAACTTCATTAGATTACTACAGAACAATTGGGAGTAGTTGGCAAAAACACTGATTAAAACTTATGCAGAAAGATGACTTCTTTATGAGTGCAATTCAGTACAGCGTAAGAGAGCACTGAGCTGATCCTCCCTTCTGCTTCCATCAAGGATACACGAGCATGAGCCCCAGCTCAGAACACATTCGTATATGATGCTCTTTCAAGAGCTCTGGTTACCAATTAACACACTACTTGTTTTGCTCTCTGAAGGCACACAGCCACATAGGTGATATTCCTCACAATTCACAGGCAGTATATCACTAAAGAAAGCATCGAGTAACCCAACAAGGCTTAACACTGACTTCAAAAGTGTGTGAATAACACAGTTACACTTAAACTTGCAGTTTTTAACACGAAATTCTATGTAATTGCTATTGCTGCAAAGAAAAGTCACTTTCTGCTGAGGCAGATCTCAGCTGCATATGATTTTTTGATGTTTCCATGACAATAAATACATACAAATATGGCTTTTTATGAAAGTGATACAGCACAGAGGATTTCAAAAAGGATAAAGTTACTTTACAATGAAATGAATGAGAATCAATCAAAATTCGATAATGTTCATGCTAGTTAAATGATAAACAGAAGATTTCTTGCAGTACATGGGAAATGTCAAACAATTTACAAACTGACATTAAATTCTTATATATACATAACTATCACAAAATTATATGAAATAAAGCACCCTTTTTTTAATCAAAAAAAAACCATGTAAGTAAATAATTACATTTTTTCTACTTCTGTGTTTAATTACATTACTTGTGTGAGGCTTTTTACTGTTTATTTTCTTCCTAGCCTGAACGTCAATGGCATTCATTCCCATTTTAGAGCTCAACAGCTTTCAAGTTCCTTCGAAAATGCAATCCTTTATCCAGATGACTGGAAAAACAGAAGCAGTAAGCAGAATTTCTCGTGCTTATACATTTCCCAACATCTTCTGACTCCCTTTGAGCTCCTTCCTGTCGCCACCGCGGCTCCCACATCAGCAGTCTCCACGTCATGAGAAGGTATTCTCTCAAACATTGGTATTAAGGTGTTCTGGAAATGATCACTTACCAGATCTGTCATTAAGCCCTTGTTGCAGCAGTTTTACTCTCTGTGCTATTGACAGAACTCTCATGTGAACTTTCTCTGCCAAAACCTGAAGAAAAAAAGTAAGACGTTGAAAGAATTTTAATAAGTGAATCTGGGAACTACCTGTGGGTCTAAACTCTCAATTTTATCCAACCTAAGTCAGTAAAAGCCTATAATGCCTGTATCATCACCGCTGTACCAACTAGCAAGCAGACTGCTGTTCGTGGAAGAAAATGACAGAATAAGCAAGAAGAGAATATAGTTGTGCGTGGTAAGAACTGGACGTTTTGTTTGAAGATCTTGTTCTGTGATTTTTAAGGCACTTGAGCAAGAAACATACACGGTAGCAACCTTCTTTCCTTTTACCTCTGTGTGTAAAAACAGATACAACTGACAGTTCACAAAAGCGGAATTTGAAAACTATGCAATTGTACAGCCACGATTCTAATATTAGTTAATCATTTGTGGTATAAAACAGAAGAATAATTGCTTCACTAACCTCACAAAGAAGATTACGCTATATAAATAACCTTGAAGAATTAAATTACATTAAAAATGTAATTTCTCTCAAGTAAGTTCTTGAATACTGGTAAGCTCCCCATCAAAGGGAAAACTCTTACAGTTTAACCAATGAAATACGATAGAAGTTTTAAAACCTTTTCCTACACCTCTGTTTGAAAGGAATTATGAATGATGCAGTTTACCTCATACGCTAACTTCCTGACAGCTTCCTTTACATCCATAGTACGTCCTACAATTTTTGGCAGAGTCCTTGCTGATGGAGCAATACATGACAGCACAGCACGCCTCACTTCTGGATTTGAATCATTTTCAAGCAATGTGGTGTAAACTGAAAGTAAAATAGTCATAAGTTTTTGTAAGACTCTAAAGCATTCACGTTATAGAAAACTGGAAAATAGTAAAGAAGAAGAGAGGTGCTCCTGAAACCCCTCTCCTTTTGCATAACGCTCATACACTTAGGGAATAGTTTAGGGTCACAGCTCCAAGATTTTAAGGCAATCGTATACTGACATAAAGTCAAAGACAGAAATAGCATTTGTTACTATTATTAGAATCTTCTTCTAATAATATTGCAACTCTAGATCCTACCTATAAACAATTACTTTGTAATTAACTAGACAAAAAAAGTTTCCAAACGTTGGTGTCTTGGACCTCCGTTCACTGAAATAACCTCACCACCTTTGAAACTGAGAATTGACAACTCCATTAAACCTACCAAAATATATTCATAAATAGTATCACTCTCACGTAGTTGTTATATCCTTGCCTCTTTTTCAAAGTTAAAAGCAACAACAAAGTTTGATCAGAGAATGCTGGACTTTTCCTCTTTGACCTGTGACGACTTTGATTCACTACAAAATTTTTGTTCCTAAATAAGAAACATATAAACATGTTTTATAAAACAATTTCAAAAAGACATCTTAACAGAAAAAGAACTCAGCTAATAATACACTGTAATTTTACAAACATGTAGTGCATCTACCATTGTCCCTTGAGACAGTAGGAGTAAGGTCTAATCAAAAATTATACCACCCAAACCAAAAATCCACAAGTTGACACAAAAAAAAAGAAAAAGCATTAGGAAAACTGGGTTCCAGAGGTACTAATCTGTCATATGGAACTGATTAATGAGCAAGATGAGATTTGTCAAGGAAGAAAAAAAAGGCTAAAAATGCATAGGCCAGCAATGCCACTCACCAGGTGGATCGGCGCTACACAACTCAGGCAAAGGTTTGGACAAAATCAGTTTTTCTGTTTACATTTCTACTCCTCTAAGAGTTTCTGTACAAATTCAACTCAATAGTACAGAAGCAGCCTAAGACGGTCTGAACAGAGCAAGCATGTATCCTTTCTTCATTCCAGCTTGCAACACTATCTTTCTCACCATCCTACAACTGCAGGGAGTTCGGTCACAGAACGGCCTGAGCACGCAGCAATCAATCATTCAGTTCCCAGCGGATCTCCCATTCAACAAGTGCTGTTTTCTCTGAACGTACAACCTTACCGACAGGAGCCCCACCACTGTTCTAACAATTGCATCAAGAACACCCGCGAAGAACAGGTTACTTGAAGCTTCAAAAAATGCTTTAAAGCAAACTAACCTAAGTCAACAAACCTTGTTGCTCGAAAGAAAATAAATACTACTTACTATTAACAACAGGACAGTTCTCATCCTTAGGATCTTGAAGCCTTGAAAGCGCCAAGACAGCTTGAATTCTCACATTTGAGAACTTATCTCTAAGTCTAATCAGCATAGCTTCATTAATTTTATCAAATAATTCATCATCAATCTGAGCATTCTCTGGCATGTTTCCCAAAATCTTATTAACGAGCTGGCACGTTCGAAACCTAACTGCATGGCTGTTTGCATCGTGAGACTGCAGGGAAGAGGCACAGGGATGGGAGGGAGAAAACAAGAAGAAAGAAGTATTTTTATAACCACGTTCATTTTATTTCCACTGCAAGATTATTACTACACACATACAAGAAGTTAACACTCCAAACAGAAGATAAAATATACACTTTCATATCTCCGAAGCTCTTTCTATTCTTTAGTAAGACTAAAAATTCATAGAATCCAAAAATATTTATAGCACATCGTTGTAACAGCAGCGCACTGTACATAATTAGCAACGCCCTCAAAAAGGAAGAAAACCAGACCACTAATGAGAAGACACTGCTACATGAGCTACCTTCCTCCCGTCCCCATAAAACACTAAAAGCAAATAGGGATGGAGGCTAGCTAATGCCCTTGGCATTGCTGATGTTTTTTCCACAGCAAAACATTAGTTTGAAAGAATTTAATTCGACTCGTGATATCGTGCTATCAGAACTGACAGACTTCTTTCTATATATAAACTCCTGAAACAAGCAGGAATTAATAACGAAAATGCCAATCACACGTGTGAAAAAAGATTTCAATATTTTACTTGTCTATTAAGCAATATAAATTAATACCACCTATATAAATGCACCCACGACGAAACATTTAATGACATACTTGATAATCGAATAAGAAAACAATTTACAACCTCTCACAGACCTAACTTCTAAAATCTGTTCCACAGAGGGTTTTTGAGGTTTTCATAATTGGAAAAAACACAAAAACATTGAGGCTGGAAAAGACCCTTGGGATCACCTACTCCAAACATTCATCTATCACCAGCATAGCCCACCAATGATTACCTGCTAATCTGTTCTGCGTGCATGTTTTTTGTACACACTGCTTTGGTTTTGGTTTTTTAAACCACAAAGCACTGTCCTCGCCTTGCTTTCACTTCTAAGCTTCTCGTTTGTAGACAACGCAAGTGCAAGAAAGTTCTCCACACCGTGCGTAAACGGAATGGCTGGTGTCGGAAGGGACCTGAAAGCCTATCCCAACAGTCGTGCCACGGGCAGGGCTGCCACCCACCAGCTCAGGCCGCCCAGGCCCCAGCCAACCTGGCATTAATACCTCCAAGGACAGGCACCCACAGCTTCTCCGGGCAGCCTGCTACCAGCAAGCAAATTTTCCATCTCGCAAGTTAAAGGTGTAGAAGCAAGTTTTACCGTACCTCAAGCAGAAAGTTAAACACGTAATTCAGGAGCAAATTATCTTCTTCCTCACTGCCGTCCTCCTTCTCCGCCTGACAAAACGAAGTCGCAAATTTCGCCACAAAATCGATGAGCTGCTCCACGGCCGGCTCCCGCTTGTAGATGATCATGGCGTACTTCAGGAAATGAACGAACTGCTCATGGAAGTCATCTTTATCTTTCGTCTGAAAGAAGCACCAAACCTCAGCCAGCAGGGCCAGCTTTCAGCAAGCGGTACCACAAATTTCCCCTCAGCCTCCGGCGCCCGGCGGGGCCGCCCGCTGCTCGTACCTGGCTGTAGGCGCTCCTCAAAGCCACGACGAGCTTCGCGCGGTTCTGGTGGGGTTTCTGGGCCAGCTGAAAGGCCTCTCGGATCTGCAGCGGTTTCTTCGCCGGACACATGGCTGCGAGCGGGCCGCCGTTCCCACACGGAGCGCTCCACAGGCGGAGCGGAGCACGGCCCCGCCGCAACGGCCGACCGCTTCAAAATCGGCGCGAGCGCCGCACGGGAGTCTCGCGAGAAAAGGTGGGCACGCGCGCGCGCGCTCGCGAATGAGCGCGGCTGTCAGGCCGGGAAATGGCGGGCGGGGCTGCGCGGCGGGGCGCGCGGGCTGTCGGAGATTGCGTGCCGCCATCTTCCTCGCGGGAACGCGGAGCTATGTGTAGTCAGTAGTAAGCTGGAATTAAGACGGTATGGGGCGTCTTAATACGCGCTAAGCGGTCAGAAGGGTGCTGTGTTGTCAGATCTTGGTAATCTGAGAACAAGTTGCAGACCGCGCGTTTCTCAGTGGAACGCCTTTCTGTATTATGTCAGCTGTGAGGGGGGATAAGAGGGCTGTAACCGCCTCGTTGGAAAGAGTATTTGTGCCTTCCAGTTTGCCTCTTTTACCGGTGTGTGGTTTTCCGCTAAATTTTTAAGCATTTGTTGTAATGTTTTCAAAGAAATCCTTTAACGTGAGAATAAATTCTGCATCTCATTCGAAGTTTCCTCTTCAGCCTGAAGCACTCTCCGGGGAGACCTCATCGCTCTCTTCAACTCCCCGAAAAGAGGTTGTGGTGGGGTGGGAGGGGGGGGGGTCCACCTCTTATCCCAGGTGACTGTGATTGGATGAGAAGTAAAGGCCTTAAGTTGTGCCAGGGGAAATTTGAGTTGGATATTAGGAAATGTTTCTTCTCAAAAAGAGTGGTGATGCGTTGGCACAGGCTGCCCAGGGAGGTGGTCAAGAAATGTGGAGATGTGGCACTGAGGGGTTACGGTTACTGGGCATTGGTGGGGATGGATTGGTTGGACTAGGTGATCTTAGTGCTTTTTCCAACCTCCATGTTTCTCGCTCAAACATCTTTCTGTTTTGTTTCATCTGTAATTGGGGGGGAAAAAAAATGGTGGGGGGGGGGGGGGGGTCTTACCTGCTTTATTGGACGGGATATTTGTGCTCTCCAGATTGCATCTTTTCCTAGTGTAATTATTTTTTCACTGACTTTTCAAGCGTTTGCTGTGGACTTAATGTTTTCACAGGAATTCTTTGACATGAGAATCAATTCTCTGTCTCGTTAAAAAGTGGGGAGTTAAGTAAGGTGAAACTCCAGGCTTGTTGGTTACAGCGTATGCCGTGGGACAGGGAATGATGGCTTACCAGCAGTAAGGTAGTGGATGATCAGTTGAATGGAAAACATTCTCAGCACTTATTAATTACAAACTGAAAACATTAAAAAACATGGACCTAAGTAGTGAACTGTGGACACTGGGAACTTAGGGTAGCTGAAGTCCATCTGTATTTGGGCTCGAGAAGGATGTCTGATTACCTCAAGTGACAGTAGTTGCTTAGTGGAGGTGGGTGACACACCATCATGAATAAAAATGCATGGAATAGACAGAATCCATCCTAAAGAAAAGTCGTTTCTTGTTTGAGAAGAATCCAACAAATAAAGCGGATAAGCGCTAGGGGTCAGTGTTGTTTCGTAGATGAATTGGCGCAGTGTTTCTTTAAATAGTTTTTTATCAACAAAATAATGGAATGATTTTGCCTTTACAAATGTGTCAAGGATTATTGAGTATATGAGCTACGTGTGGAAAATGGAGGGCAGCACTGGGAAAAAAAAAGTAGATAAAAATAAATTTAAAAATGATTTATACATGTGGCATGTATAAATGTACTGTTATACATTTACATATATTTAAAACAGATACCTTCTTCTAAAGATGAGTTATTTGTGGTTTGTATTAACTTGTCAAACCTACTGATCTGGATTAATCCTCTTATGCTCCTGGGGAGCAGGAAATAGATTCTATATGTTCAAATATAATGGTAACATAGAATCATATATGTTAAAAAAAATCCATTTTTTTTAATGTTGGATAAATAGTTACTCTATAAAAACATGATAACCAACAGCAAATCTTCACTGAGGTTTTTTATTATTTCTGATTGGATTACTTTTGTTTGTTTTATTTGCAAGTTCATAATTTCTGGGATAATATTAGTGTAATCATCTTTCTATTTAAGATATTTGTGCCAGAAAATTAGATTTATCCAGTTTTTTTTCCACTACAGGAGTCTAGTTATGGAGAACAGGATTGAAATAGGAAGGGAAGAGCAGCAGGTGAAACTCCGTGATTCTGGTGCCTTTAAAAACCATGGATTTTTATGTTCAGTTAAACAGATAGTGCAAACTGAATTACTTTAGATTCACGGTATCTGCCTGCATCTCAGATGAACAAGTGGAGATTTTCCCTTGTGAATATCTTGCTGTTTCTTATGATCAATTTCATCCAAGATGTGATTTACTTCTTCAGTCTACTTTAAATATTTCTGCTAGGCTTTTTATTTCAAGATTGAAATGGAAGTCAGGCTTCTGTTGTGACAAATTGAAGTCTAGTCTGGTTAGACATAGCATATTCACCCTGAAATACACCACAGGAATCCAGAGTCCCATAGGCGTAACTATGTCCTTGTGTTACCAACTCCTTTGTTTAACTAATGGAGAGATGTGGATTTTGCAGGTTATGATTCTGAGTCCCAAGTGTACTAATATGGCCCTGACTAGCCTCCCCAGGGCCTGCAGCCATGTCCTGCCCGTGGGCCCATGTCCCCCAGTTCAGTTCACTCCCATCCCAGCTAAATGTCAGACCTCAGTGAAAGCCAGCTGCTTCCTGAGGGAGGAGGAGCTGAGGGGGAGACAAAATAGGCTAGGGCCCAGTCCTACAGTGCCTGAGTGAAGTGGGCAGAGCAGGCCAAGAGGTCGTGAAGAAGAAAGATGAAGATCAGAACCTTGTGTGCTGCACCAGGCTTTGGAGGGAAGAGTGATTAAGATTTTCTCCTTGTCCCTCAAGTAGTCACCTCATCTGTTAATGCTGTCTCTTTCTGGCTGTCTCTCTCTTCTGATGGCACTGTTTTAGATCCTTTCCTTTCCTTTGTCGGTCATGCTGTGTGAACAAATGCAGAATGACACGGGTTGAGCCAGACTTGCTGTATGCCATTTACTTTGCAGTTTTCATTTCAGTTTCAACAATTCATTCAATTTCAATTCAATTTCAATTCAACAATTCAACAAATTTCAGTTGTAGGTCACTGGGTAAAGAACAGCTCAAAAAAAGGAAAGTTGATGCCATCCGATTTCCTTTGTGTGCCAGGGTTTTTATAACTGATGCATCTGGTTGATTCCAGTTCCTATTTCCATATTAAAAAACACACACAGTAATATTTCATCCATAGTAGGGCCATCATTATGCAGTAGTAATTAGAGATTCTGTTCCTCTATAACTTGTGTTCAAGTCAGCTATAAAACTGTATACACATTTTCAAATAGTTACTATTTTTAGTCAGTAGGAAGTCAGCACCACTTCTGGTGTGTTTTGAATTGGGCTCTCAAATCCTGTTTGCTTTATGAGAGGGGAGGAAAGAGAAATTGTAAAATAGTTACATAATCCCATCATTGAAATTACCAGTGGCAGAACCACTTGTCCTTTTTCTGTCATTCAACCTCTAAACAGGCTTTATAGGAAATAGCGTAGTGAGCTAAGCAGGGAAGAATAGCTGTTATTATGGGTCTTCTGGCCACTTTTATCCTTCTTTACAGCATTCTCTCTGTTTTTCCTTGAAAAAAGGGGAAAACATCCCTGAATTCTTACATTAAGATCAGGATGAATTTAAATAGAGACTAATAATGAGGATCGTGAACGATGGTAAATGATAGTTATGCATTAAATTGGATTCTCACTTAGGGATGCATCTTCCTCTGCTGAGACACTGAATTGAGAAGTTGTAAATCTGTTTTACTGATACTGTCATTTGAAATGTATCATGACAGCTAATGACTGCTTGTATTGTTGTACCGTTTTCAAATGAAAATTTTATTGAGCTGGAAAACAGCAATACAGTCTTAACCTGAGGTATCAATTTAATTTTGCCATCGTGTATAAAAAAAAAAATTCCTGCTGACTTCAATGAGACTTGTAGAGTGGCAGAATAGGGCTCTGTATTAATGGTGGTTTGTGAGAGCTACTTGTAATACACTAAACAAAGAACCAAGCTTATGCATTAAATGTTTGCAAGAGTGCTGTCTTCTTCATGTGTTAGAATTTGGGACCTTACCTTCCGTATGATACACAGACTTTTATATGTAGGCAATAAATAATGATGAATTGATGGATTTGAGTTTCAGTCGAGATAGTGAGATAAAATGGGTGAGTTTGATTACCTTATTTTAATTATATGATGTTTAAATCATACAAGGTGTTAAGAATTAGAAAGATGATATTTGATTCAGCTGTGTGACCAAAAAGCTAATATGTTTGGTGACATGGATTTTGTAAGAATATGCAGAATTGCAACTTCTCACATTTGCCAACTGTGATAATCAGAGAATGGCTTGTGTTGGAAGGGACCTCAGGGATCATCAAGTTCTAACCCACCTACCACAGGCAGGATTGACAGACACTAGATCAAATACTGGATCATGTTGCCCAGAGCCCCTGCTGACCTGAACTTGAACACTTCCAGGAATGGGGTGTCCACAATCTCTCCAGGCAGCCTGTTCCAGTACCTCACCACCCTCTCACTGAAAAACTTCCCTGACACCTAACCTAACTCTTCCCTCCTTTAGTTTAAAACCATTCCCCTTTTCCTATTGCTATAAAAAGTGTATTTCCCTCATGTTTATAATCTCCTTTTAGCTATTGGAAAGCTGAAATGATGTCTCCCCACACACTTCTCCAGACAGAACAAGCCCAGCTCCTTCAGCCTATCTTCACTGGAGAGGTGCTGCAGCCCTCTGATCCTCTTCATGGTCCTCCTCTGGACCCTCCCCAAAAGGCTCAGCATCTTTCCTATGTTTGTGTCCCCAGATCTCAATGCTGTACTCCAGAAGGGGCCTCACGAGGGAAGAGTAGAGAGGGACAGTCAGTTTCCTTGTCCTGCTGGCCACTCATCTTATGCAGCCCAGGATAATGATGGCATCCTGTGCTGTAAGCACTCACTGCTGCCTCACGTTAAGTTTTTCATCTACCAGGATCCCTAAGTTCCTAGTGTCATCAGCAAACTGGCTGTAGGTGCACTCAGTCCCATCACCTATGTCACTGATAAAGCTGTTAAAGAGTATCAGTCCCAAGGCAGACCCCTGGGGACACTGCTTGTCACCAGCCTCCACCTGGACATTGAACCATTGACCATAACCCTCTGGCTGCAACTTTCCAACCAATTCCTTATGCACCCAATAGTCCACCCTTCAAATCCCTCTCTCTCCAATTCAGAGATCAGGATGTGGTGGGGACTATATCAAAGACCTTGCAGAAGTCCAGGTAGGTGACATCAGTTTCCTTCCCTTTGTCCATGGATGCCATTACTCCATCATAGGTCACTAGGCAGGTCACACCCAACCTTCCCTTGGTGAAGCCATGCTGGCTGTCTCAGATCATCTGCTTGTCCCTCATGTGCCTTAACATGTTTTCCAGGAGGATCTGTGCCATGATCTTCCCAGGCACAGAGGCGAGGCCTGTAGTTCCACAGGTCCTCCTTTATCCCTTTCTTATAAATGGGAGCGTCAATTCTCTTTCCCTTTTCCCAGTCGCCGCGGACTTTACCTGGCGACCACAACTTTTGGAATATGTTGGAGAGTGGCTTGGCAACCACACCAGCCAGCTCCCTTAGGACTCTAGGATGCCCCATAAATATTCAGACTCTTGGACTTGATCTGGCCTGACAGTGGGGTAGAGTTTGCTCCCTCAGTTCCCACCAAGAGGTTCAGGTATGTTACAAATATGAGAATCCTGGCTGCCAGTGAAGGCTGAGGCAAAAAACTCATCGAGTATCTCATCCTTCTCCATATCTGTTGCAGACAGTTTTCCTTTCTCATTTTTCAAAGGAGATACCATCTCTTTGCCCTCTCTCTTCTGACCAGCGTACCTACAGAACCAATTCTGTGGTTTTTAATAACCCTTGCCAAGTTCGGTTCTATCTGTGCCTTGGATTTCCTATTCCCATCTCTGCACGTCTGTACAGCATCCCCGTATTCTTCCTAGGTGACACATCCTTGTTTGCACTGCCTGTGTGTGCCCTTTGTCCTCAGTTGGACCAGCAGGTGCTTGCCAAGCCATGTCTGATTCCTTCCTCCTCTGACCTGCTTTCTTATTCTGAAGGATGGAGAGCTCTTGCACTCTCAGAAAGGCATCCTTAAAGAGTAGCAAGCTTTGTTCCACTGCATTGTTTCCAAGGGCAGCTTCCAAGATCTTGTCCAACAATTCCTTACACAGCCTGAACTTCACTTTCCTGAAGTTCAGGGTCCTAACTCCACTCTTTGCCATACCCACATTCCTCAAGATCACAAACTCAACCAGGGCATGGTTGCTGCAGCCCAGGCTGCCTCCAGTCTGAATGTCTGTAATGATCTCCTTAACCCCTACAGAGCACCAGCGAAGCTTGTGGAACAGAAGTGTATAGCAGGCAGACCACAGCTGGCTGAGCAGAGCTGCAAAGGAGGATACAGGTGTCACAATCTGTGTAGTCTGCTCATAGAACAAGCAGCAGGTGCCAAAGTGGAAGGCATACGGTTGTTTTCTCCTATGGCACAACTTTGATAAGAAGAAATTAAATTAAATTAGTCAATGCACTTGAGCAGTAAAGCTAGAAACCTGTATACAGTTGCTCACAGAGATTACAGTGTCATAACTATCTTCCCTCTCATAATGAATGTAAAACTAATGCTACACTAATAATTCATGCAGAAGTATGTTTTCTGTTTAAACTGCTCTAAGTTTTATTCTAAACTGTACCTTTGTTGTGTACAGCTCTAAGGTCAAGAAAATAATTAACATTCTTTTATGTGTTCTGCAGGGTTCACATGAAGTCCACTTTTGTGTAGCGCACACTGGAATGACACATGGTGGCATCTTCGCTTTGTCTCAGGTCTGCATCCAGGTCCAGACATATGCTCTGCTGTTCATCAGTAAAAAGAAAGAAAGAAAGAAAAAGAACAAAACAACAACAAAGTTGCTATTTCTGTCTTAGAGCAGTAACACAGGTAAGTTATTGTAAGCACTTTTAAAACCCAGTGCGTTCTTCTTAAATATCATTCTATTTTCACTCTTCTGTGTGTGAGTTTTGTTGTTATTTGTATTATTCCTGAGGAAAAAAAGATGCTAGGAAACTTATTACTGGAAAATCCAGAGGACTAATGAATCTAATAAGCTTGCCAATTCTATCAAAATTGTGTATATAATTAAGTTCCTACCTTCTTCCTTCAAACTGACGAGGTTTGTGGAGGAGGTTTCAGTGAGTTAAACTTCAGTGTGAGTGCACCTCACATGAGGTAGCAATTGACAACGGAGTGTCATATGCCATAAGCATAGAAAAAGTTGTGTTCTCAAGCAGCTGCATCTTAGTCTCTGTTGCTAGTGAACGTTAATAGTGTGAGCAAAGATTACATTTCTTGCCTTTCTTATTAATCTTCTGTCTGGGCTAAATTCTCTTCCCAGTTGAGTGTCTCCCAACAGCTGTGATGGTCTCCATTCTCCTTGGCCTTTATCTCCTGCAAGTTTCTCATCAGCCTTCATGTTAAGGTCCCTCTTTCTCTCCCAGCAATTAAAGGGTTTGGCTTCTCTGTCCCAAGTCCTCTCACATCTTCTCACTCCTCCCTCTCTGCCCTGCTGCCTTCAGGCATTCTTCTGCCCAATCTGTCTCCTCTTGGAGTGCTTATGCTTAACAGTGCCTTATCTCTTTTTGCCCTCATTGAGGATTTCTCTTTTTCACAGATTCCTTTCGCTGTGCTCTTAGCTGACATTGGATAATCCTCTTTTCCAGTCCTGAGCGCCCTGAGGAAGCTCTTCTTCAAGCCCAGCTCCAGCCAAGTGCAAGCTTCTAGGCCAGGAGGAAGGCAGAGGCTGCCGGGAGGTGAGTGAGGGAAGGAGCAGCCTCTGTTTAGGTCTGTTTGGGCAGAGCTGCCCCTTGCTCTGCTCCGTGGGCTCTCTGCTACTGCCTGCAGTGACCATCACAGGGTACTCAGCTTCCCCTACCTGCTCTTCCTCCTTTTTCATCTTCACCTCTTTATTTTCACCCTTCTTTGCTTTCTTTTCCTTCCCTTTTCTAGACTTGTTTAAACATGTTCACTAACTGCTTTCTTCTGTTAAAAAACGATGTTATTTGAATAGCTTGCATATTTCTGGGATTTTTTGCCTGCTTTTTCAGCGGTTTTTCTTATTTATTTTTACATGTAGAATGCTTGTCCTTTTGAAGAGAGGGAACGGCTGCAGCTGAAGACAAATGAGCAGTGCGAGGTATTTTCTGGTGGTATTTTCTGCACCTTTCCCACGTGAGCACTGCAGCCGAGGGGAGCGGGCCGCCCCTTCGGGTGAGGCAGGCCCGGCAGGGATCGGCTGTGGGGTGGAGGTGGAAGCACTGCTCCGCTTTCAGCTGAGCAACAACAAATTGAACAAGATTTACTTCACCGCTTTATTGGTCCATCTGGACTTGTAAAGGGCTGCGGAACTAAGAGCTTACGAAAGGTGCCCAAATCATCCTCTCAGGTGATCTCTGCAGCAGCCCAAGAAGGCAACACGATTTGATCCGCAGGCGGTCTCTCTATTAGATCCCCAGCGACGTCTGTGCCGCTGCTCGGCGTGTCCTGTGGGGAACGTGTAGCATCCAGCCGCTGGCATCTCCTCCTGGCGGAAGCACAACCATTGGAAGAGAGGGAGAGGAAAAAAACTCCCGCTCGCACATGCTGCTCGCTGCCTCGGCTGGGTGCTGTGCTGTAGGAGCGGGACATCCGCGCGGAGGGGAGAAGCAGCTGCTCCAGCCCGGGGCTGGGGCTGAACTTCCCCCCCGGCGCCTCGGGCTTTGAGTGAGCGCTGGGAGAGGCGAGCAGCAGGACGGTAAGGCGCAGCCCGGAGCGTACACGGACGGACTCGTTTAGAATATTTCAAGGCTAATGGCCTCCGGCATAAACAAGAGTCGGCAGCCCGGGACTTGCAATGGATCTAAATCCCCTCGCTGCAGTTCGGCAGAAGGATTCAATAAGGAAATTCATATACAAATGTGCAAGAAGATAGCCCAGCTCACCAAGGTAAGTCTCGCTTCCCGGGGAGGTGAGGCTCCCGGCAGTTCCGAGGGCCGCTCCGAGCTCCCCGGCCGGCGCGACGGTGCGGGGCTCGCACCCGGCTGCGTTGGTGCGCTTGGGACGGGAGTGAGGGGAGCTCGCTGTCTGGCTGCCGTACTGCGCGATACTGTACAACTTTCAGTCAGTACCAGGCTGCGCTATGGAGTGTTTTGAATGCTTCCCCCCCCCCCCCCCCCCCCATGTTAAGAAACAAGAGGAAATGTGTAGCAGGTGGTGGTTACCTTGTAAGGTATTTTTTTTGTGCTTCACCGTCGTCAGTGAGAAAATGCCGTTTCGTAGCCTGGTTGGTTAACTCAGCTTTACATGTTCTGTAACCTTACTGCAATTGGGAAGGACGTTTTTGCAATGAAAGAACACTGACTACAAATGCAGATCGAAAGATAGGAAATCATTGAATTGTTGGAGTTAGAAATGCTTAATAATTATTATGTCGTTGTTCTCTCCTAACAATGACCGTACGTGATAATGTGTATTGTGTATGAATGCATACACAAGAGCTACCGGTACTTACGCGTATGCTTAGCTGTACTATTTTCAGTCAGTGCTTGCTTACTGGTGCTTTATGTTTTAATTTTATCTCTACTTTCCGCTCATGAAGTGCGCTTTGATTCTGCAGGAATGGGAAGCTAGCTTTCCAAGTAAGTGAGCGTTCCTTTATTACTCTTAGAGAGGCTAACTTTCTGTTTATTAACACTTGTTCCTGATTCTTCAAACACAGTTAAGTGTATGTGAAAGGTGACTATAAATTGGATTGTTTTCCTCAGTTTCCTTGTTTTCAGTCCAGTACTCTGTTGCACATTAAGTAAAATTTGTCTGTAACTATCATTAAAAAAAAAAAAAAAAAAAAACACTATCCCTTTTTCTAACAGATCACCAACACCCGTGTTTCAATTAAATGGTAGCTGATGGTACTTCCTAGTAGAAGACCAGTCACCAGCTTTTTCTTTTGGAGTGATGCATTTCCCAACAGCAGTCTTAGGGCATAGCGATGAGATCTGAGCAACGAAACCCTTGTTCATCTTTCCAAAGCTGCATTCATTTTCCGTAGAGATTTCTATGCCTTCCTTTTTATATAACACGATTCTTTTTGAAGTTTCTGCAATCTCAACTGTATTTTTGAGGAAAAAATACCTTATTCCTTTCTAAATTCTGTTACTTTATAGTCTTTGACCTGGGGGAAGAAAGCATAGAGAGCTATTTTATAGCAAAAAGACAAAAAATTCACCTCAGTGCATGGCATCGTGGCATAATATTAGGAAAGCCTTCATCAAATTGTACGTTCCTGCTAAATTTTTACTGTTAAAAAGTGAATGAGACAATTTATTCCTGTCATGGAATTCCTCATCTGAATACTTTCTAAGTCATTCGAAATAAAGATGCTTTATACTTGAAGCTGAAAAGTTCTGAAAAGCAAACTATTCTGTTTTAGAGTGTACCTTTTAAGAACCAATTTTCTCTGCTCCAACAGCACGCTTACAGAGGACTTGGGGCACAGCTGGAGTTCTAATAATATGCTTTCCCCTATATATTCTGAGTTAGATGTTTGCAGTTCTAATAGTAATAATACAAATAAATACAAAATGTATAAATCAGGTGTATGATACAGAGGCAGCCTTGTGTTCAGTTTCTGTGTTATATGGTCGATAGTGGCTGCCTCCTGCTCAAAGGCAAAGGAGTAGTGTGCAGTCATCAGTAGTAGGACTGAACTGGTTGAGGTAATAGTGTCTATCCCTGCATGAAGTACTGGTCATGTTTTAAGACCTGTGTTGGTGCTGGGACCCTCTCTAAGTAATCTGTACACAGGTCTAGAAAGCAGCTCTCATTGTACTGCCCTGCTATTTCTGCTTTTGGAGAGGTTAAGTACAGTAAGTTTTCATGCTTTCAATCATGTACTGTTTTTTTCTGTTCTGCAGCTGTTTGACTTTAGCAGTAAAAACACAAACTTCCAAAAATTTTACTTCAGCCAGCAAACCACTGCTTTTCTGTAGCTCATATGGGGGCCATTTAGCAGTGTTTTAGATACTTGACTTTTTCCACAACTGACATTTCACTAAGTGAATTTATTCTGTTGTGTGTCTGAGGTGTTCAACACAGTCTGCATCACACCCACTCTGTTCTGCCAAAGCAGCACTGGTCTCTCTTTGTAGAGGAAATTAGTGCTTGGGGGTCTGGAATTAGATGTGCAGGTGTCAGGTGGTGATAGCAGTAGGTGTTGTAATGAGAACATGTCAGCATTTTGTAGTTCATTGTACAGTTGAGTTTCTTCTTTTGAAACATCAGCCCACAATGCTAAAGGAATAGGAGAAAAATAATTAAAAAAAAAAAAAAAAAGAATGTATTTATGGGGGCTGCTGAGTCCTGACCCACTGATGGAGCACCTGAAGGAAAGACCCAGTCAGGCCTGGGAGCACAGGTGAAGGCAGTTCACTTGTGCAACTGGAAGGCCTCATTTAAGGGCTGACTGCCACTGGGGAAGGATCTGTTGCTGGAGATCCCTCCTTTGGAGTTCTTTCCCTGCCAGCCTAGATCCTCAGAGATGAGTGAGCATTCATTTTTCCTTCCTATTGTAACATCTCCTTGTTTGCGCTGGTCCCTTTGCCTTTACAATATATGAAAGAAGAAATTAAGAAGTAAAACCTGAAGACTTTTCAGTTCTCATGGATGTGAGTAAAATATTTAAAAGGTCTGGCAACGTTATTGGGTTTGAATGAGAAGTATCTGTGTCTTCTGGACTTTGACATTACAGTCAGGTTACGTTGCAGCTATTTCCCAGTGAGCTGTGCTTTTACTTTCCAGAAAAAAAAGCTTTGAGATTTAAGAACTGAGAAAGTTCAGGCAAGAAAAGTTTTGCTTCCAGATGGGAACGCACATCTGTAGTTGTCATTCACATATACAGATCGCACACTTATTTGGTGGATACCTTTCTACAACATCTGTGTGTTTGAATTACCACTTGAAGAGGGTGTGTTTTCATGACTGTAGCAGAATGTACAACTTTATACCAGTAATTAAGTTTAGTTTCCTCCATCAGGCACTGCATTCTTGATATGCTCTTTTATGCATGCCAATTTTTTCTATTTCTGGTATGCTCAGCAATAATATAGTGTTTAAAATGTGTGGTGACTTTATGAGAAGTATTGGGCTCCCTGCTGTCTCAAGCTTTGTTCTTCTAACGTCTATTAGCTGTTCCAGGATCTTCATGTGCTTGCAGACTCTCAGGACAGTCCCAGTCACTTGAGATGGGATGAGAAATGTAAATGTACTCCTGGAGAAGAGCACTGAGGAGAAATCAGCTTTCACTGAAAAGGCAGTTTGGTCAGTGCTGCAAGAACTGGATAAAGAACAGATATCCGTGTTATTCAGGCTTCTTTTCAAACCTCTGCTACGGGAGCTCAAACAAACCTAATGTTCTGACCTCCACTTCTGGCACTAAGCCTAGCGTAAATAAGTCGATGGTGATCTTACCTGGTTAGCAGAGCTACCTTTGTCATGAAACACTTCTTTTTCCTTTTAAGAAACAATATCCTGTACACCAGTGGTGGAGTATTTTTTATGAAAAGAGATAGTTACTCACTTTCCCTAGGGGTTCATGTGACTGTATCAGGAAGTTGGGAGCCTTGGTGCAAGAAACATATTTTAAATTTCAGTATTTCTTGTTAAGCAGATTGTTATTTAAAACCAGTCAAGTGGTCTGGCAAGAATTGTGTATGCTGAATGCTATGGGCCTCAACAGAGGAACAGAGTGCCAACGCAGGGAAGAGTTAATTGCTGATAAGTTACAGTAAGAACTCTTTTTTTTTCACCTATGGGGGAAAGAAACGTCAAGTGGGAGAAAGCGTATTCCTTTTCTGCAAGCTGCAGCACAGACAGACGTTCTGTAATGGCTCTATGTGGATCTGGCTGCTTATCACCACCAGTCGCCAGGGGGTTTATTGCCCCTCAGCTCAGTCAGCAGAGTAGAAAACGTGTACGTTATTTAATAAGCTTCAGTGGGAAGCCATCCAGATACATAAAAGCCATTTTCATTAGCGATTCAAGGAAAAATGTTTATGTTGTGCACAGAAGTGTATGAAATACATTCTTTTGTGGAGTTTGTGGGGAAGGACTGCAGGGGTACTGGTGGACAAAAAGCATGAGCCTGCAGTGTGTGCTTGGGGCCTGGAAGGCCATATGGTATGGGACATCCCCTAGGCCATTTGGAGTCACCTGTCCTGGCTGTGTCCCTTCTCTGCTCCTTGTGTACAGCTCCTCACTGGCAGGGCAGCACGAGAAGTAGAATAGTCCTTGGCTCTGCGTGAGAGCTGCTGTGCAACAATGAAGGCATATCAAAACTATTTTCATCAGAAATCCAAAACATGGCATCATACAGGTGTCTGTGAAGAAAGTTAGCAGTATCCCATGGCTATTTCTTTCTAGGGGCATAAGATTCTGGAAAGGATTATCGAGTTGTCTGCTGTGCGTGTAAGCACATCAGCTGTTTACACCACTCCAGTATTTTGCAGCATATCAGATCATTTAATCTTTCCTGTTTTATGTCTCTTAAAACTTATAAATATAGGTTGGAAATACAATCAAATCTCAGTGTTCTACTCTAGAAGCATGTATCAGCTGAGCAGCTGTAGCTGTCTGAGCATTTCTTTTGTCTACCCATGTTTCCAGTTGAAATATGTTGCTTTTCTTCAGAAATTTTACTAGGTTCCTTGACCTTATTATGATGCATTGACACCACTCTGTAACCTGTGCTTCCCATGGCTCGGCTGCTGTGCACTTAGTTGGTATGCTACCAGAGCTCTGCTGTGTGCTTGAGGCTTTTTGATGCCAGTGCTCTAGAGAGGCATTCAGTACTGTACAGAAGTGAAGCAAAATGGAACAGCATAAAAATTAGGATCAGGCTTTTGGAGCAAGAGTACTTTTTGGGCAAAGAATATAAAAACAGGTTTACGTGTTGGCAAAGAGAGAAAGGAAAGAATCTTTTGCAAAGCTGCTTACTGTATGTTCTAAAAAGATCAGCTGTCAATATCCCCATGCACTTTATTTGATGATTTATTAGTTTTAGTGATTTTTATGCACAGTTTTCTATCAGAATTTCAAAGATATCGTTATTTTTGCCTCTCAGCTGATGAAAATGTGAGCTAAGATTTCTTTACCTGTCAACACTATTACTTCCTTACTAAACTGGATGGGAGCTTCCAGCTCATTCAGTCTATATACAATGTCATATAGTTGTGTTAACTAATCAAAAGCAGGACTAAACCCACCATTTCTATTAGGAATTTACCCAAAGTCTTATTATTTGGATGGCTAGACATTGTCACTTAAGGTATGAGAATGTTATTGGGATTACCTTCTGTATGGAAATGCAAACTCACAGCCTGAAGCAGTGATTGAGCACCTGGTGGGAGGGCAGAGCCAATCCAGGGGAGCTCAGGTGCATGCAGTGAACCTGAGTGACCAGAAGGGGTGGAGCCAGGATGACCCCTTCCCAGACCTCATGGAAGGGTTGGCAGTGGAGGAGAGGATATCTCTCTAGAGATCCCTGCCTAGCCAAGGCCTCCTAAATGTAAGCAATTTTTCTTTCTTCATTTCTGCGCGAGTTTGAGCTCGTCTTATTTCACATATTAATTATCTGGAAGTTAAAATAAACAGCATACTAAATATCATGGGTGATATTAATTCAAGGGGAGTCATAAGGACCAAAACAAGATTGAATGAGAAAAATAATAAGAGACGGTATGTGAAAGGGAGCTGCAAAAGACTTGCTTCTCCAAAGTCCTGCATCAAAGCTGATTTGCACAGTATCTCAATGCTAAATATGTCTTAGATTGTAAGGCAATGTGATGTGAATGTGCAGACACAAAATCAGTGTGAAGCAAGACGTTAGTGTGGGATGCAGACAAATCCCATAGAGCAGAGGAAAATGAAGCAGTTTCAGCTTTTAATAGTTGTCTCCTCCCTCTATGTATGATTTTGTCTTAACTCTACAGAGGAAAAAAGCTAAGGGTCTGATTGTGCAGTCAAACACCAGGAAGAATTCATTTCACTTATGTTACCTGTTTTATGCAGCTACACTGGAAATGGAAACATTGCCCTTTGGAGTCACCTGGCTTTCTCCATTGGTTAACCTGGATTAGATGTGTAATGGTGAAACGAGTGATGTTAGGTGAGGTAATTCCCATCTCTTGTATGGGAAACTTCCTTCTTGTTATCTTGCAGCAATTACTGGTGTCTGCCTTGTACCTCCTGCGGTAGCTGTGCTTTAAGACAGTTACCAGTTTCTTAGAGTCTCTGTGTCGAAAAGGAAAGATGGACAAAGATGGACAGAAATTCCGAAGTGAGTGACATCTCCAGCAAATCTGCCTCCTTATCTTCACAGACTTCCCCACTGAGTTGCAAACAGCAATTCCACTTATCTTCTCTGGACCATCCACTGTGTTGTAAACAACCACCCTACATACCATTGTGTTGTCCTTATCTTCATGGGACCACCCTTGTATTGGGCTGCAAACTGCAGCTCTCTTGAGCAATACCTGTATTTCTATGGTCCCTGAGTATCTTCCTGAAGTTTCCTGTTTGCTCAAGCTGTGATGCCTAGTTTAGATTCAATTCCTTGATTCAGTGGAAACATTCTTGCAATGTAGTTTTACTTTTCTAGTACTGAAGTTGCCTGACAGTTATTCTGTTTATCTTTAGAAACTACAAAATACAAATGAGGGACAGCTGGATGTCTCTGCAGTGAGATTTCGATCAGTCTGATTTTATATTCAATTGCAAATAGATTAAGTGCAGTACGTAAGCCACTAAACCAAGGCTTTCTGTATTTGGTATTCCACTGTGCAAGGGAGAAAAGAAAAAAATTCAAAATGGAAAGAAGTAAATGTGTTTGTGGGATATTCTTATATAAAATTTAAGCTAAAATGAGAAGGGACAGACAGAAATCAAAAGACAATTCGAAAGAGATTTTGAAAATCTGCATTTTACCACGGATATTTTGTGCTTGCAGCTTTTTGGTACATTTCATTATTTCAGTGTATTTTTGACCTAATACATGATGCGTGTAGGAAAAAGGGGAATGTGTTTGAACTTTAAGAATGTAACATCACCTTTCCTTCTCCCAGTGGAATTTCTCCCCCCGTTATGGATATTCTGGTACATTAGTAAGGATGAGACTTCACACAGTGAGCTTTCAGATCATCTAAACACAGGCAGATTTCACACTGAGCCGTTGACTGCCCCTGTGCTGTGCCCTGTCCGAGATCTGAACAGCTTGATAACCTTGGTGGGAGCAACAGATGCAGGGATTTTGATTGACCCTGATTGCCTGAAAGAGAATCTCATGAAGCAAAATCCTTTTTTCGTACAGTATTTAAGATTGATTCTGGCGCAGTGTGCAAGTGAGACAGCTCTTCTGGACCTCAAGAAGTTGTGAAAATCAGCTGGGATTCTTGTGGTCAGCACAGCTCAGGATGGAGCATCCTGAACTTGAGTAAGGAATGTGAAGCCAGTTGTATATGTTTCAGCATGATGCTGGGACAGCTATCTGGCTTTTCATAGAACTTGCATCCTCAGAGCTCATTTGTTTCCTATCATAGTCTCTAGAGCTAGAAGCAAACATTCTGGATATCTTTTAGAGAGGTTAGCAACACAGGCAGGGCTCTGAGCTCTGCCATTGAGCTCATTAAGCTATCGATGGTAAGCTGGCCCAATGCTCTTTGCATCTCTGACTTTAACTTGTTAGCCGTGCCTTTTACAGAAGGATAGACAGAAGTTTGAGAGGTGGAAATTTTGGAAAAATATTTTTAATAACTCGCTGACAAATAGAAGCTTGAAATAAGTGCTGTGGTTAATCATAGTTTTGATCTGTGCCTTACTTAAGAATAGTGTTCATTCTTCAGTGTTAGAGCGAACGAGAATATAATTTCCTGTAATAATTTCTCTGTCCTTTGTTTTAAAAGAGACCCTTTAAAGACTGAAACGTTTATATACCACATTATACTGTAATCTGCTTGGGAAACATATAGTGTAATAGTTGAATGAAAAAACAACTTTTGCTAGTGAAAAGAAACTACTGCTACTAGTGAAAAGGAGATGCCTCATTGAGATTAGCAGGCTGTTTAGCAATTGGAATGTCTCCTCAGCTTTGTTTGCGGTGCTGCCAGGGGTGCCCTGCTTGGCACCCCCTCCAGGGCCTTTTCTTATTGGTTAACTTATGTCATTAGGGTCCAGATTCCTTCTGTTTCTTTTGTTTTCTGACTGTCACAACCGGGAAAGATTTGTGTCTACTAGCTTGGGGCCAAAAGAAGAGCTTTTCCAACCCTTTATTTGCTGCTGCTTATCATCCTTATCTTCCATACCAAACTCTCTCAATTCTTATTCAGCTAGTAAAGCAGCCTGCTAGAACCAGTTCTGTTTTGTTTTTGTTAATGATGGTAGTTAAGCTACTATAATAATAGTATTTACTAACACTACCCTAGGAATGCAGAAGTCTTTTTGAGTTTGAATACTTTACCTTTGTCTTTGCTAATGAAGTAGAGCTGATTCTTTATCTTTTGTTATTTTACTGCAACATAAAGAAAGGCGGAAGGGTAATAAAATGCCGTTTAGATTTACATCATTCAGAGAATAAAATAGGGCTAATTACACGTATTCTTATTCACTGCACTAATAATGCTCTGGTGGTGTATACTATGTAATAGTATTGTAAAATCAGAACAATACTCAAACACCTTCAGAGAACTGGAAGGAAGTGGTTGCCATTGCTATTAAGCTAGTTACTCCCGGGGTGAACTAGTGCTCCTTACATTTGAAAGCAATTCTCTGTACTGCCTAACCATTCCATTTTAGAGATCCTTTTAAAGAGCTCTTTATCGACACAGCTGTTGAGAGTTGTACCGCATTAGCCAGCAGCATGTATGCTCTGCAGAGTAAAGGGGCTGGAATCATTTTCCAGTATTTTTCCTTACAGCAGAACGCACATAAACTCCCAGATTCATCTACACATAACTCTAGTCTCTTAAATGAGGTATCTGAGGAATAGGAATACAGTTATTATATTCAGTAGGGAGTGAAAGGCATTTGTGATGGGCTTAAATTTCAGAAGGTACATGCCAGCAGCCTTCCGAAAATTAAATCTTTTAAGAAGGTTAAGATACTGGAGAATTGGTTTCAACAGTCAAGCTTGAATATTAAATTGAAAAGTACGAGTTTTCAAGTCAAAATTCTTCGTTGTGATTCTAGGGGCAATTGAACAGGTGGATATGAATAACTGATAGAGCAGAGATGGACTTCTCCCAGATCTTTTAGATGGCTTATATAAGATGTTGGTGGTAATGGTTAATGCAGAATGTCTCCAATTTGTTCTAACGCTCAGTGGAATTCGAGGGAGTTTGTCAATTAAGTCAGACTTCAGAGGAACCCAAATTCCACTGTCAGACTGAATATGACATAATACGAGACAGGCGGATTTACTAGATAAATTCATCTCAAGTCTGGAAGACTTTAGACCACAAAGGCAGGGTGTTTTAATGCTCATCTTTGCGTTGCTGTTGGAACCAAATACAGAAATGTGATTGCTAATTTCTGACCTAGTTAGTTGAAGGGTTGAATGAGATAATTACCGGTCATTTCACAGCCACAGGCAAAATTAACATTCTCCTTGTAGTTCTAAGACTGTTTCCTGAAGAAGAAAAAAATAAAAAATAAAAAAAGGTTTGTAATGTGATTTCAGTTACCATTTATGGAGAGAGGGACTCTGCTTAGTGTTGTGCAACTATTTCTGTTTCATAGAAAAAATGATCAAAAATAATGGAGGAATTTTAATAACATGTAATCTAAGGCCAAACAGTGTATATATCCAAGCATAGACGATGACTTCCTGTCAGCTTGTATTCTGGAATATGATGACCTTACTGTCTTTTGACACATATTTATCTAGAAATATATCCAGACCACATTTTGCTTTTGTGACTCTTCACAGTTTCTATATTTGTGTCTGATTCCGGGCTCCCCAGTTCAAAAAGACAGGGATCTCGTAGAAGGAGTCCAGTGGAGGGCCACAGAGATGATAAAGGGCCTGAAGCATCTCCCGTATGAGGAAAGACTGAGTAATCTGGGGAAAGGAAGAGTGAGGGGGGATCTGATTAATGTCTGTAAATATTTGAAGACAGGTGGAAGGCATATGAATGAGCCAGGTTCTTCTCAGTGTTGTGCAGTGATAGGACAAGGAATAATGACCTGAAACTTGATCACAGGAAGTTCTGTACAAACACATGGAAGAACTTCTTTATGGTAAGAGAGAGAACTGGAACAGGCTCCCGGAGAGGTGGTGGAGTCTCCTTCTATGGAGATACCCAAGACCCATCTGGGTGCCTACCTGTGCGACCTACTGTAGGGTACCTGCTTTAGCACGGGTTTGGAATTGATGATGTCTTGAGGTCCCTTCCAACCCCTGCAATTCTGTGATTTTGTGATTTATTTCATTATGGCCAAAGAGGAAGTTAACTTCACAGAAGATGTATTTGTGTGTTTACTTTCACTTATGGATGACTGAAATTGAATAAGTTATTCAGTATACAGGTAGCGCAGAAAATGGTTAAACACATCCAAGCAAATTCAGTAATCCAGGAAAAATATTCAGGCTGTATACAACACAAACTCCAGATTTTTGCCACTGTAGGTCCTCAGCACTTGATAATGCTAAAGGTGGTGTGGCAGAAGGTGCTGCTAGGCTGAAGCTGAGATGAATTGAACTACAAATGTGGAGTCAATTAGCCGGGGGGGGGCTGTATTAAAGATTAAACCTGATGTACGAAGTAATGACTTTCCAAGAATAAAATAAGGGCATTAAAAAGTCTGAAAAAAAGTATTTATCAGTGTATTGTCTTCTTTTCCTATAAGGATCTGCAGTTTTTAATTATCCCTTCTGTTGCTAGTTGGGAAAAAAAAAAGAATAAAAAATTGAATAGTAGTGTAATTCTTTTGATAAAGCAGCTGAATTCATAACACTGTTGTTTACTAGATTCTGTAATCTCCTATTGCTTTTCTTCATCTATAGGTGATATATGCCCTGAACACTAAGAATGATGAACATGAGGATAGTATACAGGCTCTGAGAGAAGCTCATGAAGAAGAAGTTCAGCACATTCTTGCTGAGATGAGGGAAACAGTTCTCCAATACAAAAGTAAAGTTGAAGAAGAACAGTTGCTGAGAAAACATATTCAAGCCCTTGAAACTGCAGTAGAACAACACAGGAGACTGAAGGAAGAAGCCTTGGCAGAGTTAACACTGTGCAAGAAGCAGGTGGAAGAGAGGGAACCAAGAGCACAAATGAAACAAACACAGGTGGCCCTTTCCACAGACACAGTGGATACCAATGCAGACTCTGAAAACAGACTTCTGCATTTAGATCAGAAGGCTGATGAACTGCTAAATGAATGCAAACTATCTCAGAGAGAAAATTTAGATAAAAAAGATAATTCAGCTGAAAAATTCAGCGTCAAAGGGCAAGTTCTAGTAAATGAGAAGGGAAGCCTGAAGAGTGAGAACCAAGGAGCAACTAAAGAATATACTCAGAAAACAAACCAGCTGCAAGCCTCCTGTGAGGCTTTGAAAAAGTCTAAGCAGCGATCTATGACAGAAACAAAGAGTCATCATCAGCAAAGAGAAATGGAGCAAAGGAATTGCTCAGAGGCTGAGGGAGTTTTTTGGCTGCAGCAGGTAAAGAAACTGGAGGCAGACCTAGAGGAGAAAAGCCAGAAGATAAATGAGAAGAAGAAACATTCCCAGAAGCTGAAAGAAAGAATACAGGTAAGGTACAGCTGTGATCCTTGTCTTTGCCAATGAAAGTGCAAATTATAATTCTTTAAAATCTGTGGAAGGAGGAATCTTTTCATCACCATTTTTGAGTCAGGTGCTTTGGTAAGCATTAGAGCAGTGCTTGAGACTCAGGACAGGAATGGAAGGTTACAGTGCTGAGAGTTTTAAAGGATGACTTAAGATGATTAATTAGTAAATAGCATCCAGGAGAAATTAAGAATGATGGTATGAAAATGTATGCGTGTGATTTACTCTTCCACTTCATAGTGTCAGAAACATGGTGTTTTAGGAATAAATAAAAAACTCAGTAGGAACTGGAAATAAGAAGATGGTGTCTTTAGCAATTTGATTTTTGCATTCAGTATCAGTTGGATGAAACTGAAATCTTTTCCAGTGCATGTATGCTCAACACTTATACACTTCAGATCCTTTAACGCTGTGAAATGAGGCTGATTTATGACCAACTTAGAATATTGCCTTGAATATATAAAGCAGGTATCCAACCCGTGCCCTCATGTGGCCTGCCCCTTGCCATCATAGCGATGGCCAGCAAGCACCCATCTCTCAGCAGCGACCAAACACTGGTGTGCTGTTAACCCTTTCTGGGCTGAAAACAGGACACAGAGTGGGATTTTGAAGTGTAGCTTAAGGGAATATGGCAAGAAATTCTGGGATCGAAAAAGTGTGGAGGAAGATCTAAGTGCAGTCAAAAAGAGAAATAGGCTTCAGGAGAAGGAAATCCTGCAGAAAGAAGGTAAAATGCTCATTAATGTCATTGTGAATTATTTCCCTCGTTAGTCACTCACATTGGAAATTCCCCAGGTTAGTTATGCTATTTGAAATGTAAATGTTCCTTCTGCAGAAGGTTGGGAAAGCTGTATTGAATTCCCATAGCAAAGCTGCAAATGAAGTAGATGAATTAAAGCATCAAATAATAAAGCTGCAGCAAATGACTTCTACCAAACAAAACTGAAATGAGGCAGGCTCTGAACATGTGTGAGAGCTTAATCAGGTGGTTTGCTCTTAAACATTCAAAGGCTCAGCATGTGAAAATACACTGAAAATAATGTCATTTTTCTTGCAGTGTTTTTTCTGCTTTTGGGTTATTTTGTTGGAGTTAGTGGGATTCCTCGCTCTCTGGCTTCATCCAGTGGAACACTGACTCATGTTCATAACTTCAAGTACATGAGTTGCTCAATGATAGCAAAGAAACAGTTGATAAAACAAATTGTCCTCTGTGTTTTTCTAAGTAACATTGTTACTTGTTGTCCTTGAGGAAGCCTCCATACTTGGAAATGAGTCACACGCTCAAAACCAAAGCGAAATAGCAGAAAAACCCAAACCAACCAGACCTACACCGGAGATGAGGCATGCAACCCTGAATGGTTGTAGTTCAGTGTTGATTACTGAAGTACAGTACTTTTCAACAGAGAATACCCACTGAGTTAGAATATTCCCTACAAAATGGGTGACGATCCCCAGAATTCTACCTTGGTTTTGGCATTATATAACTAATGTGATTTATGAACTATGGAAGCTATAGCTAATTAAAAAGATATGAATTAAAGACACAAAGAACTTGCATTGTAAAGGCAACTATCAGTTCCGTAAGGAAGAGGCTTGTCTGAAGGAATGACTTTTAAATGGGTTGGAAGATTTGTAATGAAGCATAAAGAAGAAATCAAGTTAATCTAAAACTTCAAGCAAGCTGAAAAAAATGCAGAAGGTAGAAGTATTCTATTTATAGGTGCTCTAATTCCTGTTTTTAATCTTATTGGTCACAGTGACATCATTTGATTTATCCTCACTGGAGGCAATTTGAATCGTAGCATGCAAGGATTTTCTTGCTATGGTCTTACTGAGAGGAGGGGGAAAAAGTCAAGCTGATATATTTTTGCAGAAAGCTCCAGAGACAGGAAGGTGACTTTATCCTTGGTGTGACAAACTGCCTTCTTAGCAACACTTAGAATTACATGCTTTTCATGTGACAGCTGGAGTGATTAATGTGTGTTCCCTCCTGAAGGAAGGTGTGTTGTTGGGTGTATTCCAATTTCTGACTGAAAGTTCCTTGGATCTCTGCTGTGAAATACTAAAATACTTTGATTTGAGCAAAATTTTGCATTGTTTAGTCAGAGGAACTAATTCTACAAAGTGTTAGTGAATAGATCTGGAGTGCGGGTGTTATTAGTGACGTGACCACTAGAAACAAAAATATGTGTATGCATAACCTTGTTTAAGTTTAATTAATAATTGCTATCGTGTGGATTCAGACAAGTTTCCTGAGCAGTGTCTTCTCTCAGTGTATTTTAAGTGGCTGAGCTTTAATTTTTCTTGTTGGTACACACTGGTAACAGTTGGCTTGAGACTTTCTTCAAAGAATTCTGCTTTCACGAGAAGTGCTGTGATAAACTTCTTTATCTCACCTCGTGGCGTGAGTCCTTTGGCTTCAGAAGATTTGCAGTCTGTAATGCTTCTGTGCGGTAGGAACACAAATGTGAGCAGAAATCCATTAAAATGTAGGAAAACGTGTTTAGTTTTAATCAGATACTTTAATGTACTGTGATGCTCACACCTCAGTGCATGTCTAAGCAGTATGCCAAACCGCAGTGTAAACTAAAGATGAATTTATTCTCCATCTCCTACTGTATTTTGTGTGATGCTTGTCAGGGATCTTATTAGGCAAAAAATAAGTACATGTTAAAGAGCAGTGTGTTTCCTGAGAGTGGGCTTGTACAAGGTATACTTAAAATGATGTTAGGCAGAATCTCACCAAACCTAAATGCTGATATTTCTTAATATAGTTTAACAAAAAAAAAAAAAAGGCACACCAGTAGATGTTTATTAATTTTATTGTAAGTATTATTGCTTATAATAGTCTCTTCTTTGGTTGTCACAGAGCATACTCTCTTCTTTATGTTTTTGGACTTCAGGAACTCCAAACACAGCTAGAGGAATTTAAAAGAAAATCTGAGTGTGAAATAAAGCAACTAGAGAAAGAAAAAGAAACACTAACTGGGAAACTTCAGAACTCTTCACTTGAGGTAAGCTACGTGTCAATGTAAATAAAGGGGCTCTTCATTTTCAATTCTGAAAGATTCTTGATTACGTATGTAACAGGTTGCTCATGGATGTGATGGATGCCCCATCCTTGAACACATTCGAGGTCAGGCTGGACCAGGCTCTGAGGAGCCTTATCCAGCTGTAGGTGTCCTTGTTCATTGCAGACAAGTTGGACTAGATGACCTTCGTGGGTCCCTTCCAACTCAAACAGTTCTATGATTCTGTGCAATCATATTTGCTGTCATTGTCATTCAAGAAAATATGCAATATAAAATTACTGCTCCTCAGTGTCTACGAAGATTTTGACGTGCCTATTTGTTTTGATAGATGTCATTATATACCACTCTTTGGTGTCATGCTATGGCATTATGCTCAGGAATTTGGCTCTGTCTGTGTTGGATGGTGACTTCAACTGGTTGTCTATATCTGGGGCCGTGTGGATTTGGAATCTTCCTTTCTGGTTGTTGTTGTTGGTTTGTGTGTAGACATGTAAAAGGGCTTTCTTGTTTGCTTCCTTAAGCAACAAAATTGAGTGGTAAAAAGATTGAAGAGATCACTGTTTTTGCTCTGCCAGCTTGATGAAGTAGCTGATGGGGTGACTGAAGTGGGTTAGAACATGCAGTAGTTTGTATATTAGCAATTATTTCTGTGTCTGTGTTCTCAAGATCAAAAATGAAGTAGAGAAAGCAATGTGACTCCAAATGAACTTTGAGGATTATGTGGCTCATGTACTATTCCCCATTCCAGTTGCATCTAAGGTGTAATAGAAATCTGCTAACGTGGATTAATCTGGTTATAAGTACCTGAGATGTTTCTGCATTAGATTATCCACCTGTAAGCATAGTTATTTGCAAGACAAGCAATGCAAATTTTGCAGACTAGTACACTTGCCAAAATATTTGTACAATAAAGTGTCGTGATTTGAAAAGCCTTGCCTGCAGGTTGGGTAATTTTCTGTAAAAACAAAGCAGAGCCCCTGCGAGGCAATTACTTAACAAGGTAAAAATGCACCTTAAAAGTTTCTTACAACCTGTGAATATGTGTTCTGCCTCTCAGGTGTTCCCCCAAAGTTTTATTCAGTTCTCTTACACTAATCTTATCCACTATAAAATCTTATGCTCAGGTTATATCATCTTATGTGAAGGATTTGCCTGTGAACAGTTTGGTACTTTTATCTCATGGATAAGCTAGAAAGTGACTGCTTTAAGAAAACTGAAGTTTCCATCCTAGTGAAAAGTTCTGAAGTTTTGTTGATATTCAGTGCTACATTTTTCTGTCCCCGGTGTATCGTTGTCTCTGTTCCCTTTTTTGGCAATGAAACAGTTTGTGATTTTGTATTCTGGGAGATAATAGGTGGACGTGCGTGCTTTTATCATGAGAACTTTTTTCCTACTTTTTCCTGCCAATCTGGGTTTTAAGAAGCCAAAATTTTGCCAAAGAAAATCAGAATACTCCCACATACAACAAATTCAATTTAGTTTAAAGAAATGGACTGCAACAGGAATTAGGTAGCTGGCACTCTTCAGCTAGAGAATTAGAGATAACCACTGTTGTGACTGACTGTAATTTCCATCGTCTTGTATCTTCACTGCTTCTAAGTAATTTCAGTTCCAGCAAGTTCAGTAGGATCTTGCATAGCAACAGCTCAACAAGAGATGAAACCCTAGATTTTTCTCAGCTGGCTTTTGTCATTTCTGAGTGACTATAATAAGACCTCTTTCAGTGTTCAAAGACAGAGAAAGGACAGGTAGACCCATTGGGGGCCTAAGCAAGATGTTGCGTCTCCCACCTGCTTTCACTTTCCCCTTCCCTTTATACTGCTTGGTGTGGTATATTTCAGCTATCAGCATGTGTTGTGGTCACTTTCTGAATAACATCTGCTTTTCTCCCATCCAGCAGTGACAGTTCTGAATGAAGTATGGACTCTTTTCTATTTCACTTGTAATGCAAATCTACATGTTCTGGTATCAAACAGATGCATTCTGGTATTCTGTCAACTACTCGGTGTTACAAATGCAGAATATCAATGTAGTTCTTAATGTTCTAACCTTCTGGCTAAGTCCTGATTTTAGGTTTTATTATACATCTGCACGTCACTGTTTTCTATAGTGGTCTTCACTGAGAGAATTTCAGGTTAATCCAATTTGTGTTGGCCTATCTAGGGTGACTTCCTTTCATCTAATACAATGTCTAGGTTCTCAGAAATCAGCCATCTTCATTCTTTTCTAAATTTCCCTTAAGGGAAAAAAAAAAATCCTAGTCTATTAAAAGCTGAAAGTTTGTCATGATATGCTGATATATTTAGTGCTTGAAAGTTGGTGCTGATTTTGAGGTATAAGGGGAAGAGATGGATACTGATTCAACCCGATAATATTGCATACATTTTATGCGTTTATATTCCACTGAAATGTCCCAGAGAAATCAAAAGGCTTATTTCTTGAAGTAATTGTTCAGGTTTTGCAGATGCAAATAAGTAAAGCAGCGAGCCATCAAATTACTTTTCTTGAAGTCACACATTCAGTCCAGAACAATGGGAGGGGAATCCTGTTTCCTATCAGCTAGTCCTATGATACTGTGAATTTATAGTAGATGCAAGGGGTACTGAGAAAATATTGCTGCTAAATACATAGATAAAGCAAATATAATAGTGTACATCATATTATACGTTACATTCACAACATCATGTAAGTATTAAAAGAGACACTATAAAACAACTCAGTGTATCTTGGAATCTGACAGTGGGGTAAAGATGGAAATGACTCCTCTGAAGCAGAAATTTTCATTGTTGTTGGTATTCCTTATGTTACTTTCTGAAATAATTACTTTGAGATATTGCCTCTAAGCAATTGAAATTACTTAACCAGGGAAGTGGTTTCAACTTGGAATACTTTCCTTCTACAGATATTTGACTGTTCCAACCAAGAAACAGCCATTTACTATACCACACTGTTTCACCGAGGGCATGATTCCCAGCTGGGAACTTTGCAGTGGCTCAGCCCAGAGCTTCCGCCTCAGAGACTAGGCAATGTGCTGTTACTAATCCAGTTCTAACCTGGATGCTATTTCACATCTAAAAATAGCTTTCTTAGCAGCATACGGCATGTTTTTGGTCGGGCTGACATAGCTAGAGCACTGTGCGGAGTAGACAGAATCATGATAATTAGTTTTCTCTGGAGACACACTTCAAAACTGCAGTACTGCTGTATTACTCATTTATTTATTTATTTATGGATACATAAGGCAAATTTACACTTATTTGGTGCCTTGGAAGGAAAGATACAAAGTCCTGTGTGGATTGAATGCTAATTAATTGGAGTGCTAATTACTTTTTGCACTACGAGATCTGTTCAACAACTGTAAAGAGACTGTTCTGGAGTTACAGGGGCAGGATTCATTGGAACCTTTCTGGCAGGCTTGTGAGTACCACCATATAATCATAGTAGCTGTAGAGGTGTGCCCATTGTGCTTGCACCTGCTTCTCCAGTCAGGAATTGCCATAAATTTTGTAAGGCAATTAACTGTGAGCTTAACTGATGTAACTCTGAAATATTGCTTAAGACAGCAATAAAATAGCATTTTGTTATTTTGTTGTTACTTCTTGTGCTGTGTTATTGTTTTGATGTAATGACATCATAGTGCGAGTAAAACTGAGTAGCATTCGAGTGCCTTATTTTGACTCTGAGCAAGCCCTCAAATGCGGTGACTCTTCTATTATGCATCAAAATGCAGTTTTAAGTCTTGTATGAATTCAAACTCTAGCAGTATATTGAGATCTTTCTACTTAAAAGAGACGGTAAGTCAAAACATTCTCTCTAATTCCAACTTTAGATCTAGTCTTTGGGATTTCATGCTTAGATGCAACAAATACGGGAAGGAGAGAGCTGGTAGGAGCTAGGCTACAAATATTCATAGTGCTTGGAAGGACAGATTTGAAACAATGAAAGAAGTCAAAGGGTGAGCCAGCTGTGGTAACATGCACAGCCATGTATTTACCCAGTATTTTTCCCCATTGGCTATTGGTCTCTGAGTGGTCCTTCTTCAGGAGAATCAAGAAGCACAATAATTATAGTAATAAAACAATGAATATTGGAAGACTTCTGAAATGTTTCAAAACACATCTGTCTCTTATTAATATTTGATAATTTTTCCTTTGTTTGGAAGATGGTGGGAAGCAAACTGAGATGTCATTTGGTTAAATCTCATGATTTAGAATTTACTTTTTGGAAAATCATAAAAGTTGCAGCAGCTCTGGAAATGAAGGTGTAGTTGGCAAGTGGCTCTGGCATCTGCTTGTTCTTGGAGTACATCCAGCCCACAGATAGGTCTCATCGTGTAGGCACATTAAAGACATTTATTGGATTAATGTTACTTCTAGTGAAAAACTTTGTTCTTCATCTGTTTGTTCTGACAGCTAGTTGTCTGTGTGTTCAATGGAATGACACAAAGGAAAAAGTCAAGGAACAACTGTAAGATTAGTCAGCTTCAGCTCACAGTCTGGGGCAGCTGAAATTTGATGGTTTTTTTTTTGTTGTTTGTTTGTTTTCAAATTTGCCAATTCAGAACTGTTTGGTAGGAAATCAAATATACCAAGTCGGTTTGAATCGATCTGGGAGAACTTTTTTTTTTCTGGCACTTAAAAAAGGGCAAGATAAATGATGTGATTCAGATAACACTTGGTGAAGGAATGTTTGTTTTCTTCTTATTTACCAACCTGGCATTCCCATAAAGCGTGGGGGAGCTGGGCATCATGGTTTTCTTTTCCCTTCTGCCAGCTTTCTCTCCATTTAAAGAGTTCCTTTGTCACTGGGTTGTAAGATACTACTGTCTCGTGTTGCCACTTCTTCATGTGTGTGTTAAGTTGTCATTGGACAACCTAGGCCTCCATCACTTGGGTAAGTGTTGCAGTTGCTTTCAGTGTACATGCACGTGCTCTCTTAGCCTTGTTTTTTCTGTGCCTCCATGTATGCTTCCTTTCTTACATACACACAGCAGAACCAACTCTACTGTCTCTTCATCCCTTGTGTGCTGTGAATAAAATCATTTATCTCCCTGTAAGGGATGAAATAAATTATTTTTAAGTTTGCAAGATGTTTAATTCAGTCTGAAGGAAGTGCATCTGAATTTTTCATTTTGACATGTACCTTCCAAAACATTGCCTTTGGTCTGATTCAACTAGAAGTTTTACTGATCGCTTGGTTTTTCCACCAAGAAGAAAAAAGCTTCCCAAGTTTGTTAAAGAGTTTTTTAACAATATTTATCACTGCTTGCAGACTTCTGTCACGTCTAAAGTCCAGATACTGCTGTAGATCTCAGAACATGTGAAGTATCAGTGATAAGCTGAGGAACTTTGGAGTTCAAATATAGTGCACTGCCCCGTCCGGTAAAGGGCATCCATGTTAACCATGATAGTGGCATGGCCCTTTGTAAGCGGTCTGCTGGAGACATTTCAGAGGGGAAACTGTTCAAGGTTAGCGAAGGTCAGTAATGGCCACCACCAATTAACCAGAAAAAGAAACATGACTTTGGTTTGAAACAAAGAGCAAATTTATTTATATAGAAGTAGCGCAGTAAATTGACTTGTGTACAGAATTGCACTTGTACAGTTATAACCATGCTCAAAAAAAAATGGAACAGTGACTCTCTTGTAATTGTTCTGAAGTTTTTTAAGCCTTCCCAGCTGTGTTCTGTAGATCTCACTGTTAGGTGCTGGGAACCTGTGGGAAAAGCGCAGGCTTTGTTAGAGTACTTGAACAGGGGCCACAATCCATCTGGGAAAGGAGAAGGGCCTCAAGAGAGGGAGAAGTAGAATATATATTTGGGAGAAAATAAGTTGCATGCTCAACTGTTGTGAGAACAAAAAGAGCCATGAAGTGGAGGCAGTACATTTAACTATCATGAGAAAGTATTCCTTGGATTTGGGGAAATATGGCAAACCTTGTTATCATCTCCTTTTGGATAGTGCAATGGCAAGAAGTGGCCAAGAAGTTAGTGAGAAGGGCTTTTTGCACAACATGTCTCCTGTTCTTGTGTGTAACCCAAAATAAGCTGGAGCTCACTGTGAATGAAATGTGAATTATGTAAGTGCACTTGTCCGTATAGTAAATCTTCATCCTGCTTTTGTGACACTGCATCAGAAAGGACTATGACTGTGTAGCTGAAGTTACAACCAGCTGCTTAACTACTAAAATGCTTCCTCTTCCTCCAGCTAGCAATCTGTTTGCAAGTTACTTTGAAAAAGAGAAGTCAAGGCAACACTGAAGAAGAGAAAAAGAACATCTATTAATGTGGAGGCAAGAATATGAAGGAGTCATAGGTTATAAGCTACATCTAACTTGTAGATGTGCATTGTGTAATTTGTATTATTAAATTATGTGAGCATTGTATGATTTACCATTTGAATCGTAAGACATTGTAAGGAGGCAACTTCTCCGTTTCACAGTTTGATTCGAGTTTCTCTAAGTTTGGAAAGCATTAAGTATGAAAACAAGAAATACAGCTGTATACTCTTTCACATGCTTCCAGAGAGAAAAGGAAAGAGATAGAAAGGTTTTGCAGGTGGCATGACAAAGTGAGAAAGCAAACTTGGAAGCTTAAGATACAGCAGCAAAAATGATAATTGACTGTACTAGGTATGCATTTTCCTTTTATGAAAAAGGAAGTTATTCTGAACTTTACAGTTAAGATGTTAATTAGGAAGAAGGCCAAATACAAATTGCTGCTGCATGTTTAAAAACCTACTGAATAGAAACAAGAGCGGACTCATTCCTCTCCCCACTGAAGAAATACAAGTCGACAATGTTATTCTTATAAAGAGAACTCTGCTTTTGTGACCACTGCTATAGACATGTCTGTTGTACTTAGTAATTAAGCTAAGAAAGGAAGGAAAGTAAAACAGCAGTCTGAAGTGTGATGTGTAGAATTCCTGTTTAAGTAGTTGATGGGCAAAAGACAGTGTATGCAAAAGGTATGTCATGTTTCACCAGATTCTCTTAGAAGGGGTATCTGCCTCTCAAAAGAACTTTAAGAAGTGTGTTTTTCTTGCTTTGAGATGTTCTTCAGAAGGAGCTATTCTAGTTATTTCTTATACTCATTATTCTGGTTCTTCTTTTTACTCATTAAAGCTGCACAAATCCTTTGCTTTCTGCTTGTTGATCAAATTAAAAAGCAATGAAAGGTTGAAGAAAAATTCAAGGGCCTTTAAATCGTAACTTTTAGTAATTGTTTTCTTTAAAGCATTTTTGTCTTTCCAATAAAGAAATTAAGTTAAATTTCTAAATGAAATATTTCAGATGAAGAATTCGAAGTTTTATACTTACAAACTTAACAAAGAAAGAGGAAAAGCTTTTAAAATTAATTTGTTGATATTTTCAGATGAGTAAAACTGTTCTGAATTACTGTATTAGCCATCTGGATAAAGTTACTTAGTTCCATACTTCGCTGAAGCAAAGAGCTCATTGCATGAAACAAGCATCTTGCTGTTTTTCATGGAGCAACACAAGATCATAGAACGTGCTCAAATCTACGTAACTCTTCTCCATTATGAATGTAGCCATTAACCCTTGCGTGATTTTCTGGTAGGTAGTTCAGCTGAAGCAGATATTAGACCAACAAGCAGATAATTTCAAGGAGTCTCTGAAGAAACACAATCTACAGTCCAGCAAAGAAAAGGAAAAGCTTTTGCAGGATCTTCAGAACTCCATTAAGGAAAATGAGAATGTTAAACTGCAGCTGGAGGCATCACATCAGAAAGTCTTAAAAATGTTGGAGAAAAACAAAAAGCAGGAGCTCAAGGTCAGTTTATGAGATAGATACTAGAAAAAAAAAAAAAAAGTACATGTGTGGGCTAAACTGTGTTAGCAACCCCTGAGTATAGCTCAGTTATTACCTGTGATCTTATGTTGCCATTGTGGCACATAATTATTCTTTGAGTTTGAAACCTTTTGTTATCTTAAGGGTTGTTTGTGTTTTTTTTTTTGTTGTTGTTGTTTTTTGTTGGTAGTGGTCTTGTTTTTGTTTTAACTTTTTTTACTGAGATCACAGTATCAGTGAGATTATTTCCATAAAATAATGTATCCTAGTGTACATAGAATGAATGCACGCTCTTCTTGCTCTGCTAGAAGAGGAATTCCTAAGTGTTTTGTTAACAGGACTCACTACTATTACTTTTCATCTATTATTCATTTATGCATAAATAGTATAAAAGAAGTATAATATGTGTGTATAATAATGTGTATTGAATTAGATGCTTTCAATAAATGAATTCTATAAATAAGTAACGAAAGCTTCTAAAGGTTTGAGGGGATTCATTTCAGTGACAAAATGTTAATACAATATAATGAGGTTCTGAAGGAAATTGCTGTTCAAGTGAGGGGGAAAAAAAAGGTTTAAATCTACATGTGATTGTAGCATGGAGTTAATATGTGCCTTCTTGTATATTACATTAAGGAAAGCCTTTTATAATGTGTTTGGTAAAACCACCCTGAAAAATGATGTCTTGTTTACTTATTCAGAATAAAATCCCAGCTTTATCAGACCAAGCTGAAGGTAGTAGCTGGTAAAAATTAAACTGCTAATAGGAGCTTATTTTGCACTACAGAGCAACTACTTCGGCTGTGTATCAGCAGCACTTCCAGTGGCAATGGGAAGTTCTGTCCGAGAAAGATTCTATGAAAGATAGAAACCTTTATCTGACAGTGTGATAAGGAAAGGTGTACAGGTCAAATCTGGGACTTTCTAGTGCCAAATAAGCATGTTGATGTTATTATTTCATGATGTACAACAAATCTAGTAGGTATTGTGATAACTTATCTTGTCCCTATTAAGTTTTCTTTTTCATCTTCTGGTTATTTTTATTCTTCTGTCGATGAAATGTCATGTAAAGTGATGATGAAAATAATGAAGTTCTTCGATGAAAGACCAAATTCATGCAGGTATTGCAAGTAAACCAATAGGGTGTTAAATAGGCTCCAACTACTTTGTATTTTGGGCGTGCTTTGCTTACAGGAGGCAGAAGAGCGCTTGAAAAAGGAATTTAATGAGACTTTCAAGATCCAACATCAGTCTCATAGGCTGGAAATGCAAACCTTGGAAGAGAGAGCAAAGAAAGAATTACAGGATGAGCTCGAGCAGATACAGAAGCAGCAAACTCTGTTGCTAGGTATAATGTCTTATGGCACACGTAGCTCCTACTGCTTGATGATATGCTGAGAAGTGCTGGCATTCTTCCCATTCATTTTCCTTCCCATTTTCCGGAACGTCTCCTTTCCTGTACCCTACACTTCCAGCAAAACACACTTAACCTTTGTTTGTTAGCCTCACTCTGCTGTCAGCAGTTTGTATACAACATCCAAGTACGCATTAACAGATGTATTAAGTAAGTATATATGTCTCTTTTTTCTATCTGGAGAATTATTATATATGATTCAAGTCTTTTCTATTGAGTTCAGCAGTGGAGATCTGTGGCTCCATACATGTTGTTTATTCAGTTTGGAAAGTTCCCTGAATAGTTCAGATCTAAACAGAACACTGCAATATGAGAACACGTAATATCTTCAGGCCTGTACTCTGGCTATTAAAGCTCACTTGTAAAATGCTTTTCAACCTAGAGAGAATCATTTAAAAGTAGCTTAAGTATAAAAAGGATCTGTTCTTGTTTTCCTTTTTTCAGTCTTTCAAATTTATTAGAAAGATCTGTTGCTCTCTAAAGTTAATACATTCATATATAATTTACATTCTGCTGCTTCAAGGAAAATTTTAAGAATGAGGGAAGCAAACGTCTTTCCCCTTGTACTTCATCCATACTGAAACTTGTACACAATCTACAAAATAGCAGCACGTGACAGATCTGCTTATTTATGTGTTGCATTTTGATAACGCACACACAGCTCTCAGCCTGTATTAGGGCCTTACGTAGAACAGCAGTGGGCTTAGCAGTGTAGCTCAGGAGTGCTGCAGTTAAGTCCAAGGTTAGATGAAGCAGTTACAGTGATTTGGTCTGAAAAACAACTGACACAGACCTTACTTCTCTGATTCCAGAGAAGTTGCTGAGTTGTTGCAGTTGTAGCTCTGCATCTTTGTACTACTGCATAGTTGAGCTGACTATTGATAGGTTTGGCTTTTACCAGAGAGGGTGTGTTTCTTTTTCTTTATACTACTGTTAATCATACCTAATGGCACCAAGGGACAAAGCAAAATGTAATGTATTAAAGTTTGTGTCTACGTTGTCTGTATCTACCTCCCTCACCCACCTGGCTTCTGACTGATTAATCCCTGATTATCATCTCTGTGGTTGTTGTTAGGATCTCTAAGAGTGGAAATTTCTGAGCAACAGACATCATGCACTAATCTCAAAAAACAAATAGAAGAGCTTCAAATGGAGCTGAGGAGTGTAAGGACCTTGAAGAAGCAACAGGCAAGAATCCAGTTCCTACTTCATTATCTCACTGTGTTCTCTGAAAGCAGTAGTATCGCTTTTCTCTCTCCAGTCATAATAAAAGTCTCTTGCAGAAATACTGTCAGTTTCCCTCTTTCATATCACACTTAAAAATCCTAACCTTATTTATCAAATTTTCCTGTGGGCAGACTTTTTTCCATTTAAAGATCTGAATCTTCAACACAAGTAAATGAATGAATGTTACCAAAAAATGTATTTCATGGATAATATAATGCATGTTTGAGAAAATGTAATCACATATTTTTTTCATGTGCACTCATGTAGAATTGATAAATCAGTTCACTCAAAATCAGTGCACGCAAGTCCAGTGTGATCTTCAAGATAAATAGTGAGAGGCTATGAATAATTAATTTGTGTTTTGCTTAGGAAGGAAGCAGCCAAAACCAGATCAGATCTCTTCATGATGAACTGGAAAAATGTCAAAGTGAAATTTCTAAGCTCAAGAAAGAGAACTTTCTTTTGAAAGACACAATGGAACTACTCAGTACTGAGTTGGAGACACAGAAGCAAGAAGCTGCACAGCTTCAGGATAAGGAGAGACAACACAAAAGGTTTGCCTTCAATACATACTTAACACTGCTATCTAGAGAGTCTATAATTGAAGCTAGCATTAGAGATGTTCTAACTCTGATGTCAGAAATTCTGCTTTTCTCAAGTACTGATTTTGCTTGTAGATGCTGGGAATTTTACAAAAGCAGTAGAATCATATTCTTTTTTCCAGCCATACTAAAAGCACTTGAAATAATTGTTCAGTTGTACGTTACAGAGGAATTTGTCCAGTGTGGCCCCACAGGAGTGACCTGAGAAAAACTGCATAATGCTGGCCACGTTTAAAAAGGATTGGAAACAATAAACCCCAATGTCATTCAAGGCCTATTTAAAAAAAAAAAAACATAGAAGTCTCTGAGAATTAACGTCAGTTTTTTAGCTGAAATTAATGTGTTGCTATCTGTAAAGGGAACACTTATTGCCATATGTACTCTTTGAGACTGTTATGGCTGTAGCAGCCAGCTTTGCCCTGCAGGGTGAGGGCAGTCATAGCAGATACTGACAGACCCTCTGTGCTCATGGAAGCCTGGAACTGTAACATGCTGTCAGGGCACAGAAGGGCAAGCTTGCCTTTCTTCGTGTAAGGTGGACTGCATCCTGTTAGCATCCTTAACCGCAGGCTCAGAGCATGCGTTGTGTTGCAGTAGTAGCAGTGTCCCCATGTCCTCACAGGGAACTGGAGTGCATACTTTGAAAATGGGAGATGAGATAGCAGTTTTCCCCTGCATTTGTATGGCTATAGAACCATTAGAAGTTTCTGGGTCATAGTGTTTAACGCGCTCTCTTTGCGAAGAAATTGATGGATCTGGCACGTGAGTACTTTTCAATTCGTTTCTGCGGTTGCGTAGAATGCACGGTCCTGACGACTTCAGCTGTATACATAAAAGGATTTCTGAAGAGTATATCCATAAAAGAAGCTTTTAAATTATCTGTTTCATAGTCTAGAGAAATGCACTCAAGGGATGTCTCTCTGCAGGCTGTCAGAGTGGACGAAGTAATTCTATTGCTGTCTTAGCAGTCAGTGGGTATTTAAAGAATGAGAAAGTTTTTTCCTTTGCACTCTTTGGGGAGATACTTGAAAGTGACTTTCATTTTAATCTTTTGAAACAAGATCAACGGAAAGAATTGCAACCAGTTTCATCAGTGCCCTGCAGCTACCTTGGAGGAATTGAGAGCTTCTGTTCGTGAAGAGAAGAATTAGCCACATGTCAGTGATGAGGTCTAAAAGGCCTCAAATGGTAAAGCTGCTGGGCTGGAGGATAACCGTTATAGGGGATAGATGATGGAGCTCTACTGTAGTAAACAGAAGCAGCGTTAATGGAAATTATGTAACGAGAAATCCTTCAAATAAGAGGAGAAAATCAAAGAGCTCAAATGGTCCAAGGCATCTGGTACGGGCTGCTCTGAGATTAACCCATAGAAAATGTGGAACGTTAGCCTGCAGGTCTGGTTTTGCTTTTGCAGGGCCAATAATTTGGGTAAGGCAATAGTTAAATTGGTGAGCACATAAAAATAGCAGCTTTCTACTGTAACTTTAGCAACAGCGACCTTGACTTAAGTTAGATAGGTGTTTCTGCTCATTGTGGCTTTTTATCTACAGGTGCCAAATTTTTGGAGCAGTTATTTAAAATTAACATTGTGACTGTTGCCAAGTAGGTGCAGCCAGTTATCTGCTTGAAGTAATCTTTTCTGTTATCCTGGGTCGTGAAAATTCCACCTCGAGGAAAAAAACATTCTATGAGGATTAGGATCAGAAGAGTCAAAGATTTTTTTTATGGGAAGAGAAAACAAGTCCCCAGATGAAAAAGTTTCTGTAGGGTGTAACAGAACATTCACAAACAGAGGGCACTAAGACGCTATGATTCTTCAGTAATGTATTTCGCTTTGGGGGCTGGTATCAGAACACAATTTTATGGCTGGGCTTGAGAAAGTATGGGACATTTTTTAGTTTTCAATTGCTGGTGCAAATGAAATAACAGTATCTTTCAAAATAGATTGTCTGTTAAAGACAAACATTGTAAAGGCATTTCTATTATGTTTCTTGCATTCACTTTTTTAAATTTATGTTTCAAATGATGGTAGGTGTTATTAACTATTTGTAATTGGGTGCTATGGTGGGATGAAGTATAGCATCAAAACCTCATTAAAATCTCAGATTTAAAAATAATTTTACTTAGTACGAGTTCCTAAAATATTTTGTCACATTTGACCATTAGGATTAATGTATGAACTAACCATAGACAGAATGCCAATAATATCATATAAAAAACCTCCTCCTCTTCCTGGAGCTTGAAGTACGAGTGCTTCTTCTCCAAATAACTTGTCTCTTTCTCATTGTTAGTGTGGTTCAGCCTCAGACTGCAAGAGATGTGATAGGTCAGTCAGCAGAAGCCCCAGTTGCTGCACTGTTAGCTGGCTTTCTCGTCACCAAAAGACCTGACAACTGCGTGCTTTCATCAATGATAATAAATTAATATTAAAACATAAGAATTCAGACGTTTTAATGTTAATGAAATAAATTGATGAAATGAAACATAAAAAAAGAACTGGATGCACTGAAACAAAATCACCAGAAGAAAGTCAAAACTGTTATCTGATTTCAACAGCACTCAGAACACATCTCTAAGCAAAGAGTTTCTCCTTAGAAGTTGGGTGTGTCATTAAAGTAAGCTGTGACTCATAGTGGCAATGAATTCTGTTTTAATTATTATTATTCCTACTGTACATACATATTTAAATGACTTACAGGTAGAATATGATGAGCACTGAAATAGAAGTGTATAGGGTTTTCCTTTCCAAACACAAAAATACAGATACATTGTGATAAACGGAATGCTGTTTAAAGGATACCACTGTGCAGTTTTACGGTAATAAATTAAACCCTGCACTTAGCATCTTCCAATGTTATGATGTATAAAGTCATCTTTGTCACAGGTGCACAGAGGCCTTGATCCATTGTCTTACACTTAATTCTGTTCAGCACAAAAGCACCCTTGAGCTTAAGCTCTTGCTCACTTTCACTCCCTGGCAGATTTCTCAGGATATTCTCAAACTGCAGTCCCCACTGCATGGTGTAAATGGATGCCCTTTGCAGCCTTCTCTGGAAGTAAGTAGTTCTGTGGTTCTCCAGGCTGTACACTAGAGGCCTCCCACTAATAGTCTTTGTTTTTGACCTTGTTATTTACTCAAGTCTCAGCTGTGCAGCATAACTCCAGCAGAGAGACCTACTTGTAAGTAGGCAGGTCTTTGAACGTTTATATGCTCATATCTAAACTGTGAGATACTAAATCAAAAGGATAATACTGGGGTTTTTTGTATTCTCAAAATTTTTTCCTCTCACAAACAAAACAAACAAACAAACAAAAAAAAGGGAGTGGTTTGTATTCCGTAATAAGCCTCACTGCATGGCAGATTCATTTCATGGCACTCAGTTTCCTGAGCAGCAAAATTCATAAACATGACTGATGAAATAGTCAGTTGTTTTCTATGGGTTAATCAAACATATGTTTCCACACCATCTTTAAGAAGCTGTAAATTTTGATTTGAATCTTTTTCCTTGAATAAGGTATTTAAGGAGCAGAAATCGCACTACAGGCTTTGTCTTAGAGGGTTCACTAAAGCAGCAGACCATCCAAACCTCTCTCTTAATGAAAATTACAGGAAGTCTGTCTTTCTGAGACCTCAGCCAAATATGGTCGGGATTAGCCTGTAGATTCTAAAGTTATTGGGTCAGAAAGAGAACAAATAGATGGATGCAGATATGAATAGATAGAGGGATACAGATTTTTCTCGTTAGTAAGCTAGATAAGCAATATGATGTGCAAGTTTAATTAGTATTTTACTGGGGCTGGATTTTACACTGGGTAGGCAATTTAGTTTAGAACTCAACAGCATTCTGTATTTATATATAGTCTATGTGCAGATGCCCATTTTTGAAAGTGCTGTTCTATTGAAGGGTCCTCATTATGCCTCTGTATTTTAGCCACGTAATTTAAACTACAGCTCAGGTATCTCTTGAACCTGGAAAATTTTAGTTGGTCTGCGTTCTTTCTTTGGCACAGACTTAAAAAATTAGAAGAAAACACAAGAAAACCGGAGTCCAGACCAGAAGATATACACCTTATAAGCTGCCTGCAAGATAAACTAAGTGAGAGAGAAGAAATTATTAAGCAGCTAGTGGTAAGATATCCTTTTGTATTTGCTACAGACGTATTTTGGCATCTGTTTGAGGACAGTGTTTCACGCATTGCTTCAGATTGATACTTTCTCTCTGCTCTGCAATTATTTGACATAAATATGTTTACACACCAACGAGACATAAATTTCTTTTCCACCAGGAAGGAAGAAGATTTCAGCATTCACTTTTAGCCAACACTGAATCTTACAGAAACCGATCTTTTTCTTTCACCCCTAATCCAGGATGTTTGACTCCTTCTTTGAAGGTAAGATAGGTAATTCAATTAAAATTACAGATCACGATGTTTTCCTCCTATTTGAATCATACAAATAACCAGGACAGTAATGGTCCTGTTAATTTTCCATGGTAAAGTTATTCAGTAGAATTCTTTCCAGTAGGCTGACCTGTAAGCAGATTCTGAGTTCAACTTGTACCCGTGCACTTCTGCTGAGTTTAAGTTTTTAAGCAAATACAAAACAGTAGACCCCAATCAGCTTAGTCTTCCACTGGGTTAAGCACAGCTATTGACTGCAAGTAATTGGAAGTTACTTTGATGTTGTATGTATCAAGACAGATTATGAATTTTGGTTTGTGCTTCTTGTCCCTGGTCAGCACCTAACTGAGCTCTGCGTATATCTAAAATGAAGTCAAATATGCAAGTTGTTTCAGTCAGACTACCTAAGCCCATGGATGCTCACAGCATACCCTGAGAATGTATTCTAAATTAGAAAGAGTTGGGAAACTTCATTTTCGGATGCTCCTCCCAAATTGACTAGGAATGAGGTACTGATTTTATACTATAAAGTGTGAAAAATGTGTGCGTGATACAGTTTTCTTTTATGATAAAAAGCAGCAGAAGAAACCAGTTGAGGTGCCCAGTCGTGTTGTCAGTGTACCAAATTTAGCTTCCTACGCCAAGAGCTTTTTGAGTGGTGACTTGAGATCAAAAAGAAGTGTTCCTCAAATAACAAAATCAGCAAGCTTAGACCGGAGTCCTGGATGCCTCAGAATGAGCTCTCCAACAGCACAGACCTCAGACAGCAGCACTGACACAAGGTATTTGTCTGTTTTGATTCTGAATCTTGTAGACACATTACACATCTGGAAATAAACCGTGATGCAGGATTCCTGTCCTCTACTAAGGATCAGTTTTCTTCAGATAGACCCAGAACATAGACTCTAATAACTGCCCAGCAGAGCTTATCATTGCAAGCCTGCCAGATATAGAGGGATAAGTGCTACAAAAAATATTTGAGCGTGATTAATAACAAACGTGCCTGTTTAAAACTTTGAGTACCTGTAGAGGCAAAGGAACCAGTGCAAACAAGGAGATGTTACAAAAGGAAGGAAAAATGAATGCTCCCTCGTCTCCTTGGATCTAGGCTCACAGGGAAAGAACTCCAAAGGAGAGATCTCCAACAAGAGATCCTTCCTCAGTGGCACTCAGCCCTTAAATGAGGTCTAAGAGGGGTTGAGCCTGACTCCAACGCTTCCGGTCACACAGGTGAATCGCTTTCACTTGTGCTCCCAGGGCTGACCGGGTTTTTCCTTCAGGTGTCAATCAGTGGTTCAGGCTGTGACTCAGCAGTCCCCATACAGAACCTATCAGTAATTCTCTTAAAGATATGTCTCTTACTTTTTTCTCCTTGTTCTGCACCTGGTTGATGTAGATGAACTTTTATATTAGGAGACATTTGAATGAACCTAGGCTAATCATAAGGCAAAGAGTTTAGAGACGTAAAAACTGATTAGCTGATACTTAGTGGTTTTCCAGTGTCATATGTCAAGATCTTCTGCTGTTCTTGATTTCAAACAACTTCTTAGTTTAGTGGTTTTGTACTGAAAAGCTTGTTTTTATTCAAATTTACAGGCTATTATTTAAATAATGTTTAGGATTTTCCAAACATAAATTAACTCTAAGAAAGAGTTAAAAATGTATGTAGTTAATATGTTATAAAGTTACAGTGATACATATATAAAAATTACCGCTATACTTAAGGACAAAAGTCAGCCTTCCCACCTACATCCCTAGTGGACAGTAATTACCCTTCACATTGAATGCTGTGGTGTTCTTTCCTGGAAGGCAGATGGTGCTGACTCCTGCCAAAGACAGTAACACAGGGTGCTGGCTTGGATCCAGCTTGGCAATTTCTACATCTTAAAGAGGAAAGCATTCTATGTCATACCAGATGACTGCCAAGGCAAATCAGATTTGTATTTTAAAGGGAAATACATAGGGACATTAAGTGTAGCTTGACTGCTTCTTATTCTTTTGAATCAATCAGTCATAAATTGGCTTGGCAGGATGACATGGGATGATAAAGCCCTGGAGGGAAGAGGGGCCCTAGAAAGCTGGTCTGTATTTGAGGATCATCTCATCCAACCCATACATCCCAAGAAAGAGAAAGGTAGGCAAGAATGCCAAGAGGCCTCCGTGGATCAGCAAGGAACTCCTGGACTTCTTTCACCATAGAAAGGAAGTCTATAGCCAGAGGAAACAGGAACAGGTTACCTAGGAGGACTACAAAGAAGTTGTCCAAGCAGCCAGGGACCAGGCTACAAAAGCTGATACCTAGATAGAATTTGATCTAGCCAGGGACATAAAGGGGAACAAGATGAAATTGTGCAGGTGATAAAAGGAAGGCTAGGGAAGATGTGGGCCTTCTTTCTGGAAGGAAACTGGAGATGTGGTCACGAGGGATATGGAGAAAGCTGATGTGCTTGATGGCTTCTTTGCCTCAGTTTTCACTGGCAAGGGCTCTACTCACGCTGCTCAAGTTGCAGAAAGCAAAAGTAAAAACTGGGAGAGGGAAAATCTGCCCACTGTAAGTGAAGATCAGGTTTGAGACCATCTAAAGAACCTGAAGGTACACAAGTGCATGGGACCTGATGAGATCCATCCACAGGTTCTGAGGTAAACTGGCAGATGGAGTAGCTAACTACTGACCATCATATTTGAAAGAACATGGTAGTCTGGTAAAGTTCCCGTTGGCTGGAGAAGGGGAAGCATAACTCCCATTTTCAAGAAGGGAAAAAAAGAAGATCCAGGGAACCATAGGCAAATCAGTCTCACCTCTGTGCCTGGCAAGATCATAGAGCAGATCCTCCGGAAACCCTACTAAGGTACACGGAAAATAAAGATGAGGTGATTAGAGATAACCAACATGGCTTCACCAAAGGCAAGCTGTGCCTGACAAACTTGGTGACCTTTTATGATGGAGTTACAGTGTCAGTAGGTAAAGGAAGAGCAACTGATGTCATCTACCCGGACTTCTACAAAACGTTTGACACTGTGCTGCTCAACATCCCAGTCACCAAATTGGAGAAAAGTGGGTGTGATGGATGGACCACTCACTGGATAAGGAATTGGCTGGGTAGCCACACTCAGAGAGTTGTGGTCAGTGGCTCGACTTCCAAGTGGAGGCAGGTGATGAGTAACATTCCTCAGGGATCAGTGCTGCAAACAGAGCTATTTAGCATCTTTATAGGCGATGTGGACAGCGAGATTGAGTGCATCTTTGGCCAGTTTGCAGATGGCACCAAGCTGAGTGGTGCAGTTGACATGCTAGAGAGAAGGGTTGCCATCCAGACAGACCTGGACAGGCTTGAAGGTGGGCCCATGCCTACCTCTTCAAGTCCAACGAGGCCAAGTGCAAGGTTGTGTACCTGTGTTGGGGCAATCCCGAGCACAGGTACAGGCTGGGTGGAGAATGGCTTAAGAGCAGCCCTGAGGAGAAAGATTTGGGGGTGTCGGTTGATGAAAGATTCAGCATGAGCAAGCAACTTGTGCTTGCAGCCCTGAAGGCCAATGGTATCCTGGGTTGCATCAAGAGAAGTGTGACCAGCAGGTCAAGGGAAGCAATTCTGCCCCTCTGCTCTGCTCCTGTGAGGCCCCACCTGGAGCACTGATTCCAGTTCCGGGGCTCCTGACGGAAGAAGGACATGAAATGGTTGTTGGAGTGGGTCCAGAGGAGGGCCACAAAGACGATCAGAGGGGTGGAGCACCTCTCCTGTGAGGACAGACTGAGAGAGCTGGGGCTCTTCAGCCTGGAGAAGGTTAGGGGGGACCTTATAGCAGCCTTCCAGTACCTGAAAGGGGGCCTACAGGAAAGCTGGGGACGGATGTTTTAGAGGGGCATGGAATGACAGAACAAAGGGAAGTGGCTCTATATTGAGAGAGAGTAGATTTAAACCAGAAATCAGGAAGAAATCCTTCACTCTGAGTGGTGATACGCTGGAGCGGGTTGCCCAGAGGCTGTGGATGATCCCACCCTGGAGGTGTTCAAGGCCAGGCTGGATGGGGCTTTGAGCAACCTGATCTGGTGGGAGGTGTCCCTGCCTGTAGCAGGGGAGGTGGAACTAGGTGATGTGAACTATGATGTGAACTCAGAGGTGCTACTGTAAACCAAGGGAAATTAAAAAACAAAAAACAAACAAACTAACAAAAAAAAACCCATCTTGAATCCTGAAAAATCAGGGATTATGTAATAAGATCAATTATAGACACCAGTTATCATTATTTTTTCAGTTCCAAATAACACTTCTGTCCAAATTTTTAATTATATTTTTAAGTGATCTGCAGCTGCCATTTTGTTTCACAAAACATCCTTTCATTATATTTCTGAAATGTCAAGAACTACACTTAAACATTCCTCCATCACTGCTTAGCTCTTATTCACTCTCCTTTGTCTTAATACCCGTGCTATTAGCCCGGTTTGTGTCTAGCTAGCACAGATCCCACTAGAAATTGTAGCCAACTCCTTTTGGCCTCAAGCAGTTCAAGTGAACATGGATCCATTCATTGGATTCTCATGTTTTTCTGAGGAAAAAAAAAAACAAAACAAGATTAAGTACTGGTAAGAATGTAAGCAATTGTAATATTTCTTTGTTTGCACAGGACACGTGGCAGTGAACCACCACAAACCAAAGATGACCAAAAACAAGACCCTGAGCATCAAGAATGGTTTACCAAATACTTCTCATTTTAAAGGAAATAATTCACATACTCCTCAGAATTACCAGAAAAGCTGTTTGGTTTTGGTTAGGGGATGTAATCTAGTAAGTTTTACAACAGGAGGTACTGAAATAATTTCCAGGGAAATCCTCAGGAACGACAGCACTGTCTTCTGTCTGATTACAATGGAATCACAGGCATGGATTTCAGCAAAATGCTTTTTTTTTTTTTTAATAATCTTTGTTTAAAAAAAAAAAAAAAAAGCAGAATTCTTAATACTGCCACGTGAAATGACTTTTTATTCAAGAGAATGTGCCACCCCACAATTACATTAAATACGCAGTTTGTTAAATATTATGTGATTTCTCTAGGTTTATATCCTTGCTTCATCAGCTGTTTTTCTGCATGCTAATGCAGTTTTGTTTTAAATTGTTTTTTTGTTAAACTTGTTTAATGCTGAGCAGCACGCGATACGCATCTAAGAACAGCAAGCTTATAGCAGCTGTTACAGAAATATTGTCTGTTTTGCTTAATGAACTGTTTTGTACGGTATTGTCGTGTAATGTTCCTGGTGCACTTGAACACATGTAGCAATCAATCAGCCTGACGAATCAGGATGGTTTGTAAGTACCAGCATTAAAACTTGTTTGTAAACGACCCACTTTCACGGCTTGCAAAGCAGTGCTGTTATGCTGAAGTGTGAGTCAGACTGCTGCACCCGGGAGTTACACGGGAGATATGGGGATACAATGTCCCCATATTGTTCCTATGCCCAGTGGGCTGATGGCTGAACATCAAACCATAGTAACCAACTTACTGCTGGGGAGGAATGATGCTATTCATAAAAAAAGTACCTGTAAGGGAATTAACTTTCAGGTAATTCCTCAACAAACACGGGGAGGGAATTGTCCAACTAGCAGTTCCAGTGTTATAGGCTAGGAAGGCCTATAACAGGATTTGAATCCTCGGCTTTATGAATGCTGCTCATGCAGAGGCATCCATCCATCCTAACAAGAACCTCTGTGTGTATTTGCATCGTATCAGCAAGATACAATCAAGGGAAAACTAAGACCACTCTTTCCAGAAGGAAAGAAGCACACACTTCTACCAGAAAGCGCTGTGAGCAGGAGCTCTGTGTACTTCCAATTTAAACATAAAACCAGGGTTGTTGGTTTGTTTTGTTCTTTTTTCTCCAAAAAAAAAAAAAAAGAGTTTATTTAACTTAATTCTAACTGTTTATATTTGTAGTACAAATTACATGATACAAAAAGCATACAAAGTAATAAGACCATCACATAGTTTTAGCTGTGTAAATTCACGTTTGCTTCATTGGAGCGGGAATATTAGCAGATGCCTGTTCCAGGTAAGCTAGCGGGCCTTGGGGCATTTCTGCAGGCTTTTTGTGTTGTATGCTGATGTCTTCCAGGACCTGCTGCCAGTGCCGCAGTTTACTCAAATGCTTCTGAATTAATGCTTCCTTTCTCTGTAGTTCATTTCTTAACTCTGAAACATCCTGTGGGTGGAAAAAAAATAGGTAATAGACAGTATTGCCAGGAATAACAAGGAGCCTCGTTTGACGTGCATGCAGTTTTTAAGCCTGACTTTTCAAGCTGATCTTCTAGAGATCGCGCTCAAGGCCCTGAGAAAACACTAGGTCACATTTCAGAGAAGTTCCAACTAAATACCAGGAAGAACTCATGTGCCGTGTGGGTGATGAAGCACAGGCTGCAGTCTCCTTCCATGGATATACTCACAAGGCCAGCTGGACACAGTCGCAGGTTGTGTGCACTCTGAGCACAAAACCTCCTGAGGTCCCTTCCAACCTCAACCATTCTGTGATTGTTACTCCTAGCAAAGCCCAACTCCTTTGTTTCTTCAGATGAATCAACGTTATTTGTGCCCCCATCCCCCTTCCCAAGGCTCCTGCTGACAGCCAGGTTTTACAACCTTCAGGTATGGCATCTCAAGGAGAAAACCAAAGTGCCAGTGAGGCAGTGTAGCTGCACTGCTGCACAGCACATCCGATCTAGCACAGCACGGGTAAACCCATTCAGCATACCTCTGTAATTACAATTTAGCATACCTCTTTAATTACTTGTTCCGGTTTCTGGACCGACAGCTGCAGTCTTTTTTGTAGAAAAAAGCATTCGGTTTGCCTTGCAACATCCAGGAATTTCTGGATGCACTGATCAACACCTACAGGTAGAAAGGCAAGAGGGAACAACAGAAAAGATTCTCAAAGTCATCACAGGCCCATAGTGGCATTTGTGCGCATGCTGTCAAAAACACCTTTTGTAATACCATCTAGAAAAAACTCTTACGCTCTGCTGAAAGGGATTTCTGGCACGTGTTTATAGAAGGACGCTCTATAAACTTCCATAATCTTCTACAGCTCTCCGTATAAAACACTGCTTTTGAAGGTGCGAGAAAAAAACATCGTTTTCCCCACTTGGAGCTTTATCGAGTTTTCTACAGCGCTAAAGAGCGATAAAATAATTGGCGGAACGTGGCTGACTAAGGAGACGTTCCCGGTGAGCCCAAGAGCCGGGCTCAGCCTAACGCCTGAAGTACGCGCCAGTTCGGAAGGACGCTCCCCTCAGCACCAGCGCCATCCCACCCGCTCACGTGACCGGAGCCCCCCAGGCCCGGCCCCGGCAGCGCTCACCGGTGCGGATCTCCTCCTGGTCGGTGCCGTTCACGTAGTCCTGGCTGACCAGCGATGCGAAGCAGGCCTGCGGGGAGGGAAGCGCGGAGGTGAGGGCGCGGCGCGGGGCAGGTCTCGGCCCGGCCGCAGGCAGCCCCGCCCGCGCCGCACCTCGAAGGACGCTTCCAGCTCGTCCACCAGCGTGTTGTTGGCATTGCGGGGTCCCGGCGGAGGCGGGATGAGGCCGGCCGGGCCGGGGGCTCCCGGAGGCGGCGGTCCCGGCGGTTGATTGGCGAACATCCCGCCCAGCGCGCCCGCCATGGCGCACGGCTGAGGCACTGCGCACGCGCGCGGCTGAGGCGGGCGGCTCCTCAGGGGCGGTCCCTCGGCGGGGACGACGAAAGCGAAGGACGGGCAGCGAGGCGGGGCTGCCCGGCCAGCGAGGCGGGGCTGCCCGGCCAGCACGCGGCCCCAGCACGCCGGTAAGCTGCGGCTTCTTCACCGCCGTCCGGCCGGTGTGGTTTCTATCCGCTTGGCCCGCCCCAGATCTGGAGACCGAAATCCCGCTCCTGTATGGCGCTCAGACCAAAAGCGAGAGCACCCCCTGCTGCTGTTACTTCTCTCAATCAAACCACGCTGCGCCCAGGATGAGATTTATTGGTTACAATAACTGTTTTATCCATGAAGTAGTTCCCCTTTTCCCATGGTCAGGGAAAGGGTAGGTCCAACTGCGTATTTTTAGTTGAAGCTGCGTAACAGGAAGACAAGACGTTTTGATTTATAAAATGCTCAGTTCTTCCTGAAAGTATCTTTGGGGCACTCCCTTATCCATACCTTTGAAGAGTGCATTTTTTTTTTTTTCCCCCCCTTAAGGCAAAGCAGATGATTTTACATTTAAGCATTTCACTTGGGATTATGACTGCCTTGGCTTAATCGAGCTGCCAACTCCACCAGCGTCCTGGTGGGGCGGCCGGCCATGCCCTTCCGCAGGTACGGCACCTCGTCCTTGTTGGCCATCACGCCGGCGATGTCCAGGTGAGCCCAGTGAGGGGCTGTCACAAACTCCTTCAGGAAGGCAGCAGCTGTGCACGCTCCTCCAGCTCTGCGGGAAACAGGAGGAGGAATCGTTTCTAAAGCAACACCACGGGGAGAGAGGCTGCAGGGATGGTGTGTGAGGGATAGTACGATAGTACGACGTTACCTGCTGTACTTCCCTACGTTACTCAGGTCTGCTAGAGGGCAGTCTGTTACTTGTTTTGTGTAATGCTCAAAGAGAGGCATTCTCCACACTCGGTCTCCTGTCACAACGCTGGCCTGAAAAAGAAAGGGCAACACGTAGGGCAAAGTTCACTGCATGCGTGTGTGGTTTGTTGCTTTTTTTTCCTCTCTTTTTTAAACTGTATTTATGAGTACTAGTATTGTCTAGCTTTGATCACTGGCTGAAATTTTCTACGGTCCAAAATAACGTTAGATATTTGAAAATACACTGCAAACAAAACTAATGCTACTTTTGGAAGTGGCAGTCAAAAGGCAAAATACAAAGAATACTTTTCCCCCCCGTAATATTTTATTCCTGCTTATGTACATTTTCACAAATCCTTCCCTCCAGACATTCCCTCTGTCCGTCACACTTCAGCCACTTGCAAGGCCTCTCTGAATGTCTCTCTTGGTCTTGCTTTTAACAGTACATCAATTATCCCTTTAACAAGAGCTAACTACTGTCAGTAGTCCAGAGCTTATGCAGTAACAGATCTGCATAAGGTAAGACTTCGTCAAGCACTAACTTTTTAACAACAGCAGCTCTTAACAAACTATTATCATTTGGCAATAAAATTGAAGGCCTACCTCATAAAGGTGATTCCAAAGCCAGGATGAGTTTGTGAACACTCCAGTTGCAGCAGACCCCAGTGCAACATCCATGGCACCTACAGAAAGACACGCCCTGAAGGTTATGCGATGAACACTGAGGTGTGCGGAGTAATAACTCCAGTCCACAGACTCCTCACAGTACTTTCCTTTTTAATTCTCACTATCGGTGATTTCTGAAGTCCACAAAACCCACAGGTTTTTAGTGCACTTCCACTTATTTAAAATAATAATTAAAAAAAAAAGTTATTTAAAGGTTTACCTACTAAGACAAGAAATAACAAAAATTACGTTCCAGATCTCATAAAACTTGACTGTTTTCAGCCTAGTAGCTATGTGTCTGATCTAATGTATTCAGCAGTGAGTCTCAAAAAAAAAAATCTAAATTTTACAGTTTCTACATAGAAAATGGGACTTTTTCAAGTCTATAATCTCATCCCGTTTTCCACCTGGTACTTTCTCTTTTGTGAACTGCACTCACAGATGTTGTTGCACAGCACATGCAAGTTTAATTTAAATGAAAATAATCCCCATCAAAATAATAAATCATGCCTAAAGCAGTGAGATTTCATACAGGTATTCATTGGTTGCCACAGATCTGCTTCTCTAACCCTGATGCTATTTCAGGCACTCAATCCCAGTACGATTTAAAAAGCGAAATTTCTGACATTGCTGAGAGTTTATGTGGGAGCTCTCCTCCTTCCTGCCTGGTGCCAGAGGATCCCAAACAGAATAGCCTGGAGTGGGAGAAACCTATTTCTCCTACCATGGAAAAACCAACCGCCTTAAAATCAGCATTGCTTCTATCTATACAAGTTTTCCAAGCATCTGAACAGGTTAAGCTTATGGAACATGATTTAAAGCAAAGAAAGGCAACTCTTTTCTCAGCTTGTTTATTAAGGCAACACAGCGGACTCCTGTCTGATGGGTTCTTCCATGTTTGCTCACTGTCAGCTACAGTCACTTCAGCCATGACAGACTGCTGCTGCAGTTCATGAGATGCACACAGAGTGCTATTTTTGCAGGTTTGACGTGTAAAGTTATAACTCCATTCATACATAAATATAGAGAAGAAGCAAAATATGTTATGCTTTCAAGTATGCATAATGCAATGAAATCACTTCCTGGGAAGATGGTAATGACTGTCCTGTTAGGTAGGATCATGGAGACTGAGACAGCTCAGCAAATGGAAGAAGTGGCTCCAGGTTGGTCACAACTCAGGCACCAAAGAGGCTGATCCTGAAGGAGCTATTTTGGCTTCAGCATGGCTACTGCCATATGGAACAGGCAACATTTTCACAGCAGTGCCAGTATCTCTGCACCACATAGCCGGCCCCGGGGGCTGGATGTGCTTAGATAAGATGCTGAGTGACATAATTGCCTGGAACCTACTGCTGAGCTCATCCAGAAGCCCAGGGAAACATTGGGCAGAAACATCCAAGTCTGCATAGGTCCTTCTGGGCTTATCCTTTCCAGCTCAGCTGGGTCAGGCCCAATTCCACCTACACTGCCTCATGTGCTCCATGCACAGCAGTGCCCCCAGTCTTGGGGACACGCTGACAGCTGCAGAAGTTGTTAGAACAGAATTTGTATAAGCTCTTGTCCTGCAACATGCAAAGTTACCTCACCTGCTTTCAACTTCAGCCTGCCTTCGTGTACATAGTACAACAAATCCCCAGAGCATTTACTGAGAACAACCAAAAATTGCCTACCAAAGCGAAGCAGGGCAGGGAGACCGCTTACCTGTTAATGTTGCAGCATTCACAATAGCCCTTGCATTAAAACGGTGGGCATAACAGAGAGCATCAGCTAATAGCAGTCTTCCTTCTGCATCTGTGTTATCAACCTTCAGGTGGGAAATCAATAAGAAATTAACTACTGAAAATATCTTATTAACTGACTTCTCACACGTTCTCTTAAACAGCTGTCAGACTGCGACTGCGCTGTCACAAGCCCGAGGAAATTAATCAGAATTACTCAGAGAAATATGGCTCAGAAAACAGTTCCTCGTGATAGTGCTTTCTCTTTGGATCCTGAGACTTTTTTCCTCTAAAGAAGAAAATAAATCAATGGGGGTTTTGCATCTTTCCCCTGTCAGAGAAGACTTATAATGAATTCTGCAAGACTAATTGCAAGCACTCTGAGCCGCTCGCTATTCTAGATGTCTCTTTGCTGGAGGAATATGCACGCAGTCTTTTCCCTCCAGGCTGAATGCCACCAAACTCAGCACTGGAGAGAGAATCTCAAGGTCAGATGTGGTAGAATCACAGAAATCCAGACAGAAATATTGAGTAAGCCATCTTCTTCCACACACAGTCAGCAGTCTACTGCTCAGTAACCTTCTGTACCATATAATATATTGAAACAGTATAGCTTGAATTAAATATAAAACAGTGGTTCAAAGTAGCTTGCCAAACTAACAGATCTGTGATGTTCATTTCCACTTGTACAGAGCAGTACTGGCACAGTAAAGGCCCCGATTACATCAGCATACACTAATACTCTTAGATCTTACTGCAGACAGCGGGTGAGTGTCCTCAGTGGTCTGCCAGGAGCAACTTGTGTGTTACTCATTCTGAGAGCCTGTGCTTATGAGCAGCTCTTGAGCTGACAGTATTTTCCAGCACGTTCACTGTTACCATACTTTCCAGTTTTTCTTAGAGAACTGTAGAACACGTTCTTCAATATATATCTGAAAAAATCCCTAACTGCTATTTCTAATTAATAACATACTTCTTGTATTTTTAAGGAATATATATATATATATTCGCACTGCATATCCTCCGACTGCAGTCATGCAACCCGATTAAACCAATGCACTCAGAGTACTCAAAAATCCAAGTTTCATAGGCATACCTGTATTGTTTTTCCATTCTTGGCTCTGACTACATCCCCAGGCTTGTTTGCCTTACCACTGGGCATATTTTCACAGAGGGGTGCCAAACCTCAGAGAGAGAAGGAAAAAAAAAAAGCACATTACTAGCATCTCTATCAAAAGATACAGGAAAAAAAAATAGAAAAACAACCAACTTATGAACACAGTAGTATTTTCACCTTGAATTGTTCAGTGTCTGAGTTTTCCTCATCATTGAAAGTCACATGGTCTAATTTTCAATCAGTGGGATTTCTCTGTATGTTGCACCACAGCATTTTCTCCCCTGCAGCATTTTACCACTAGGATTTACTACTACTTTACATACTCAGGCAAGTGAAAGCAGAGGAGCTTTAAAATTCACTGAAGCTTTCTGGCAAGAGATACTGTCTTATGCCTTCCATAGACAAACAATTAAGTCACACGTTAAGGGAGTTTTTTCTTTCTGAAAATCAAACCTTCTGAAGTCTGAGCTGTTCGAGCTTTCCTCCTTGTGTAGTGCCAAGAGGGGCCCAAGGAATCGCCACAGAGTGGCAACCATAAGAAGAGCAGACATGAGCTTTCAGTCTGTGAAAACAGTGAATGGGACAGCGGGCTGAGACAGCCCCCGTTCCCAGAACCCACAGAGCTTGCTCCCGTGTTCCGCCCAAGTCACGAGGGGCAGAAAGAACTGCAAACCGCTGCTTTCAGTGGAGTTCTTATGGACGCAGATTTCTGCTCCGCTGATTTTTGCTTAGCGCTTCCCTCGGGAAGCGTGAATCCTGTGAGGATGCGCGGTTCGCTGCCCTCTACTGGTTGAGGTATATCAGCAACTAAAATCTTAGTTACCCGGAAGTTAACATTCTCAAACGTAAAACTTAACCTAGCAAGGATTACATCTCAGCAGGGACTGCTTTTTTAACCTCGATTCCTGAGTCAACTGATTTAATTCTAACTGTGCAGCGTTTCTGCTGAGACGATAAGCACTGTCCCTAACTAAAAAAAAAATAGTATCAGGAAGATTCTTTTATTGTTTTTTAAATTTCTGCCGAGACATTCTCCTAAGGAAAAAGCTGATGCCTCATCCTTCTCAGCTTTGGCAAACACAGGGGTAGCTCAGCTAACTCCTTTTCATTTCCAATGGCTTTTACAGGTACCCAAATTCCCTGTTGAAACAAAGCATCAGGACTTCTGCAAAACTTGGTAACAACAGGTTTATCAACTGCCAAGCCGCTCTTCTGAGTTCTAAAAATCATGCTTAAAAAATTAATTCTGCCTCGTATTACTTTATTCATGCCAAGGTAGTGATTTTTGATAAGCAAGTGAAAACAGAAGAGAGGCTGAGCTGGGCAACGAGACAAGCAGGTCTGCCAGAGCCCGTGGCATTCCTGTAAGGCAGTGCCTTAAAAGTTAGCACTCTGATACTAGAAAACAACTTCACTGAAGGGGAATCTTGTAAAATTAAGGTTTTCAGACTCACACAAACACTTACCAATTATGTTAAGAGGTAGATTTAAAGCTGCTGCTGTCACAATGGCTGAGCAGACAGTTGCTGCCCCTCCCATATCTGCTCTCATCGCATCCATACCCGATGATGGCTTCAGTGAAATGCCACCACTGAAATAAGCAGGACAAATATCATCCAGCACGGAGGAGTTAGACGTCGCATACATTAATACTATGTCCATCAGTAAAATCAGTAAATACTAGACTCAGTGGTTTCAGATCTCCTTACAACACCCAAGTAGGCTGGTTTTCAGTGCGTTTATCTGCTTTTCAGCTAAAGTACACCTAAATTACTTCCTCTACACCCTAAGAATTCAGGTAATCTGCAGTGGACTAACGTAACAGATGTCATGTACTCTACGGCCTTCATAATAGCAGAGTACACAAGAAGAATAGCAGATCTGGTAAAATCAAGCACGTGAAAGGAGAACAGACTGCTATTTTTTTTTTCAGCGTGCGTTAACTGCTTATTCTGTCCCACATGAGAACCTGATGCTTTTACTTCACTTGAACATCATCTAGATGTCCACTGGCAGACTGCAGTTATGAGTATGAAAGTCCTCCATCCCACGGTTTGCTCAGGAAAAAAAAAAAAACAAAACCAAAACACGAACAGCTGAATAGCAGGAAGGCACGAGCAAGGCCTCACCTCTGTGTTTAACAGAATTACAGTTTGAAGCGTGTGTCTCTTGTCTGAGTCACGCAAACAGTCCACCTGATCTCCATCCTTTAATAACTAAACCACAGCTTCCCCTTGCCCCCAGACATTAAGATATTACCACACGTACCTGTCAAACGTAACTCCTTTTCCTACAAATACCAACGGAGAGTCACTTGTGTTAGCACCTCCTAAATAGTGAATCTCCAGAAAGATGGGAGGCTCAGCTGAACCCTTGGCTACACTCAGGAATGCTCCCATCTGTTCTGTTGCTATCCAAGACTCTGGTCTAAAATAGAAATACATATTAATCTTTTTTTTCTAATTGGGCACCGACCAAGACATTATTGTTTGTTTTCGAAAGACTACCATTCTTGAAGGCTTGTACGTAATCAATTCAATTTTTGTTATATTGGAATATCATTTATTATTATCATATAGGATATCATATATTATCATTTAAATCCCACTGTTCTTTCTGCTGTGAAACAGAAAAATACCGCCTCAAAGTTGCTGTTTAGTTTTTGTTTTTGTTGACCAAATCCGTACTTTGTGCATCAGAAACATTCAACTCGTCTATCAGTCTGCCTAGACTCGGAAGGCATATGGAGTAACAGTGTTGCATCCCCTTTACTTTTTTTGCCTTCTCCTATCAGGACAGATACTAAGTGTACAGTCGATTTCCCTCAGTCTTCCACTTCTGGTCCAAACACCCGGGGGCACTTACACAGCCAGCTAACCCATTCCTGCTGAAGGGCAGTAACTAGAAATTCAGAGACAAGAAGCGTTATCTCTGCTAATACAATTGCAAAGGCTTTTAGGGCTCTTGAAAACAAAAAACAGCACCAGCAATGAAGGATGCTTAATTACCACATGCAAATCAACAACAACAACAGGAAAGGTATATATAACAATTGGGAATAAAAGAAGAGGTATTAGAAAAAAAAAAAAAAAGGTACCAAGAATCTGTAGTTTATTCACTAGATTATTCAGCAGGCATCCTCCTTCACAGCCCTTGTGTCAATTAAGCACATATCTGACAGCGTGACTAATTGCCTGTTAATCATTTTGCTGTGTCAGTGCATCTGCTAACTCTGCTAATAGAAGCTCACCTGATTCTGAGAGCAGCCTGCAGTCTGTTGAAAAAGCAAAAAGGTGCCCAAAGACTTCACTTGCTTTTGTTATTTGAGACAGCAGAATGAAAATGAGAGCACGCTACTGATTCCAATGGCACGGAAGGTTTTTTACTCCATAGAAAAGTAATTTCAAGGGATTTTACCTTATATGGACCTTCACATTGCCAGCGAATTTTCCAAGCTTCTGTTCAATATATTCAGCAAATTTGATTGGAGTTATATAATTAGCTGGAGCTTCCATAAGGTACCGAGCGAGGTTCTGACCCTCTGCGTAGGTAACACCTTTCTGCCAGGCTTCACTTCCAGCACTACAGAAACAGAAAAATATGCAACAGTGGTGATCGTCAACCTTTAAAACAGTAAAATGTCAGCATTCATTTGTTCTCCCCTTTTTGAAAGTACACTAGCTTTAATTTAAAGGCAATTAAGAACGTCCCATTACCATTACTGTGAGGAATTTTGGGTGAGGTCCACAGAGTACCTCATCTAGTTCTCATCTCTGGTTCAAGTGCTTCAGAGAAAGCTAGAAGAATCCTGGAGCAGGCAGATGTGAAGCTACCTAATACTTGTGGTTTTACCGTAATCCTCACAATTCTGAAAGTGTCTTAGATCTTTAAGCATAAGGTTTACATGCCTTCCAAACAAATGGATAAATACACAGGCAGCTTTTCCTTTTGTCATCACCTTCCATGAAGCTGAGGAGTAACTACAGGTTTCTTTTTTTGCTTCAGCTCATTGTATTCATGCAGTCCAAGGACAGCACCTTCTGCTGCCGCCTGAGCATCTCCACAAGGGTCCACTTCAACACAGGGGATTTCCAGGTCTTGGATCTGTCTACAGCCAACTGAAAAACACAGCACAGAATTAGTAGGCCAAGTATTGCACAGAAAAGCAAAACAGGTATCTGATATGATCCATAGAACACCTCAAGGAAAAAAAAAAAAGTTTACTTAAGTTCATAAATAACTAAAAAGATCACGCAGTAAAAATGCTAGTTATCATATTTTTCATCAGAATTTATCAGTATATCACTTGATAAATTCCAACAATTAGGCCATTTCACAAGAATAAAGACTCAATTTCACAGTTGTTCTGATTCCTTTAAGCTCAGCCCATATCAAACAAAGTCTCGAGTGTTACTGATGATGGGTATAGGTGTCAAACACTTGCTGTGATTTAGATTTTTGCTAAGACTCTACAACTTCCCCCCTCCCCCCTCACAAAATAGCTTATACATGTTCTTATGAATAGTAGAAAACAAACAAACAATACCATAACCAAAATATATTCCATAAATTCTTTTTTTGTTCCCAAAGGATGTGCTCTGGCAGCTAGCGAGACAGTCTGGACAAAGAGCTGCCATACATGTGTGACTGACCTCTTGTCTCAGCCTGTGACATGTATGGTTGTAATGGAACATGCTACACCATTAAAAGGCTTTTCTAGAGAAAAGAATTTAAGAAAATTAACAAAACAAAACACCAGGTAACCTGCAACAGCTGCACGGATATTTTCTTTGCCTTCATCCCAGTTTTCCTGGTCATTTACTCCAGCGTTCTTCTTACCCAGACCAACTACAACCACGCTTGGAAAGTCCTACACAAAGCCAACACACAAATGGATTCACTTTCCTCATCGTTACAGCCACAGCACAGAGTTTTACAAAGACTGCGCATCCCAAATCAAGCCATCAGCAGCACAGGAATCCCAAGGGGTCTGACAAGCGGCAGGCAATAATTCCTACAAGCGGATTTGTTTAAAATCGCTTACATAGCCTCACCCCAACAAGGGGCAAATCGTAATTGTTAGCTCCATGCAGGGAAATAAGTGCGCCAGGACTTCTCAGTGACAGCAGGGGCGTACCTTGAAGCAGGCGGATCCCCATCTCACACCTCGTGATGCATCTCCCGAGCATTTACACACGCACACCAATTAGCCGAGCTAATTAAAGCCACACGCACAAATCTTTCACACGCATGAAAAATCCACAGTCCGTACCCGATGCAAACCGTGGAACAGGCGCGTTTTGCCTTTCTTCAGGGGGGGGCCGCACCTAGAGCACAAGAAGCGCGTTTCAGTGCACGAGTTGGTGCGGTAACACAGCGATGCCGCCGCGTCCACCCCGCAGCCACGCAGCGCTCCTCCGCACCGCACCGCACCGCATCCCTCAGCGCTCGGCGCGTCCCGTAGGAGCTTCCCTCCGAGGCCCGCAAAACGGGCGCGGCTTTAAACGCGAACGCTGATCGATTAGATCGCCCCGCCGCCGCCTGCGGGCGCTCCCGCCCGCCCGGGCTGAGGCGGCACTCACGCGGCCAGCAGCTCGCGCAGCCTCCCGGACACGCGGCCGTCGAACGCGTCTCCCGCCGCGCTCAGCTGCACGGCGCCCTCGTCCCGCTCGTAGGCTCCCAGCAGCAGGCCCTGCGAACGGCAACACGACGCGATCAGCGCGAGGCAGCAAGGCGCGGAGCGCAAGGCCCGGAGCAAGGCCGGGCGGCCGGGGCCAACCGCTCGGCTGCACGTCAGGCACAGCGCGGCTAAAGGAACGATCGTCCCTGCCAACGCCCCCAAACGCGGGTCTCTCCGACCCCTCACCTTCCCGCCCGCCCCGCGGCTGTACCTCCGCAGCGCCCGGGCCGGCACCCGCGGCAGCAGCAGCAGCATGGCACGCAGCCCCGAGCCCGCCGCGCCCGGCGCCTCATCAGCCCGCGCCGGGCGGGAGGCGGAGTCCTGAGCGACAGATGGGTCCGGAGCGTGTGGCGGCCGGCTGGGAAGGCGGTGTGCTCGGGAGCCTGCAAGTGCGAGGAAGAAAGGGGACGGACTCTTCATCGGGGTCTGCTGTGACTGGACGAAGAGAAATGGTTTCAAACTAAAAGAGCTGAACACGTTGGATATTAGGAGGAGTTGGTTTTTTTTTTCTTACGATAAGGGCACTGAGGTGCTGGCACAGGTTGCTCAGAGAGGCGGTGGCTGCCCCGTCCCTGGAGACGCTCAAGGTCGGGCTGCGCAGGGCTCCGAGCAGCCTGATCCGGCTGTAGGTGTCCCTGTCCAGGGCAGGGCACTTGGGCTACATGGCCCGTGAGGTTCCCTTGCAATTCAAGCAGTTCTATGATAACATCTTGGCATGAGTTCATTAGGTTCTGAGCAGAAGTAGCAACAACCCCTGAGTAAAATTTAAACAACAATAATGCAACCCCAATCCTACTTCCCCCCCTTCCCCCTCCCCACAATTAAAAAAAAAAAAGGGGGGGGGGGAGGGGAAACAAAACAGAAAAATGTATGTGATTACGTCAGAAAAATTCACACCAGAATACTGTGTCATCAGTGTAATGTTAGAAGTAAATGTATGTTTTTCTAGCAAAATCACCACATGGAAAAGAAGCGTTGGGATTTGCTTAAATGCAGTATCATCGGTGTGAGAGCCTTATTAAGGACAGCGTCGCTCAGAAAACGGCTGAAGGAAACTGCATCTATTTTTAAAATTAAACAACATTAACAAAGAATCAAAGTGGTAGTTATCTTGGCATATTTTGGAGAGGTTCTTTAGTCTCTTTGTTCTTTGAGGAATGGCCCCTTAGCTTCTCTGCCTCCTTCAAGGAGCATCTCTGTACTCCGCAGGGATATAATGAGTGTTGTCAAGGCATCTGAAGAAGTCTTTAATTCCATGGAAGAATAGGATTTGACGCATAATCTCTTTAAAGTTCTGGGCAAATACTTCACAGATGTCAGATACTTCATAAATTAACCTACCTGGGGCTTCAAATCTTCCAGAGTAAAACGTCCCCCCAAAGAAGCCTTCATTTCCGCATGTAGAGTACGCATATGATGAGGCACGTCTCTACATGAAATATAGCTAAAATATGTAACTCATGTAAATCACTCTTTAGATATCAAGTTCCAGATGTTCTGAAAGTGTTTTAGGAGGTAAAAGAGAAAGCTGAAAGGCCTAAGTGATAGTGCTGGCTGTTGCTAACCTTAAGGAGTGCTTAGCTGCGTGTGACTGCATTTTACCATTTTTTTTTTTCCCAACAGGTAAACATTCTGTGTATTTTCCCCTCAGTATGTCTCAGCTGTGCTTAGCTGTGACAGCCCGTGCAGCTGAAATGCTAATTTAGCCTTATATATATTTAATTCAGTTTGATTCATGCACAGTAATACTTCTGTTGACTCTAAAGAGAACTGAAAATGCTGTTTTCTCCCAAGTCACAATTGGATGTAATTGGATGATAAAGCTATTTCATCATTCAGCTTAGGTAGATACAACATCCCACAGTAAGATTCAGAAGCGTTTCACAGACCTGCTATCAGACATCCTTTGGACTATTACTGCAGAGTGTGCTCTGTTGCTGAGTAGATTCAGAACAAGATTCAAGAGCTGGTCAGCACAGCTGTCTCTTTACTTACACAGTGCTCTCTCACGGTCTTTTCAGAGCTACTGTGACCCGCCAAGGAATCCAGGTCAGCAGTCCAGCAATCTTGCCATTACCCAGGTAAGTAGTTCCACTGCTCTTATTCAGTAACACTTTGAGAAATAATTGTCGAGGAAGCCTTGGGGGCATTACATACATACTACTACATACAACTGAAAAGCACCGCTGAAGTTACGTTTCAGCATGGGGCACCTCTAAATCTGCTTCCTCTCGCTTCCTAGAGAGAATTACATGTAGTGGAGGCTAAGTTATACGTTACAATAAAATTATTTTTGTACAACAACTACATCTAAAATATATGTACGTAGAACATTTACAAACGACAAGTATTTCATTTTCTGTTTACGTAGTTATCTGTCAGTTTAAGGTCTTGCATTTCAGAGCCACTCTGAATTTTCTGGAAGGTGGTGGTTCTGTAGAAGCACTGTGCTGTTAGCACCAAAGGTACCATCACAGAAGGGGCTGGCCTGCTGCCTCCCCACGAACAGGGTATGGCACCATCCTCCTGCAGCTGTGGCCCAGTGCAGAGTCTGCATGTGAACACCAATGAAATTAGAACAGTGAAGTAAGTGGTATAAATTAGGAATCTTTTTATTTTCTTCTACCTTTTAGATCCTCTTTATGATAAAATCGTAGTAAATGCCTCAGACTTACCAAACTTTGAGACTTATTTATTTATTTATTCCTGCTGCTCCTAAAAAAAAAAAAAAAAAAAAGAGTGGCTAACTGTACTGAAGAAAAGAGATTATTAATACCTGCTGCAAAAGCAGGTGCACAGATTTCTTCTCTGCTCATAATCCTGCTGAACTTGTAGGGCCAAAAACCAGAGATGGTACAGCACACAGTAACAGAGGGACTGCTTAGTACATCTCTAGATTGACTCTGGCTTACGGCATTTCCTTTGAAACTGTGATACTGCCTTTCCAAATGCCTGCTGGTCATGCTGAGTATGTGCTGAAGATGAAATGAATCGTTTTAATTTCATACCTCACACGGAGCTTGCACATAAACTGCTGGAGCATTCGGTGGCTTGAGTCTGCTGCGTAAATTAAGAGCGCTCTTGTACAATAGCAAAACATGTTTTATAAAAAATACCAACTGAAAATAGAATTTTCTTCATAAGACAGCTGTTTTCACTGATCTTTATATGTAAACAAAGTAAAAAGGGGAAGGAAAATAAGTATCTGGGTCAAAGATGTTAAGCTCATTGACTTAAGCTGAGTTATCCTCATTTAAATATCTACATAAGCAACAGTCAGCAAAAATGTTGAACGTCAGCTTATTCTGGTAACTTTCTTTACTGAGTGTTCTGCACAATCCAGTGATAAAACTAATTATTTGGGTACATTTAAACACAGTTCTAGGCACTTCTGAAAATACTCCCAGCCCTTACAATACTATTTTGGTGAAGAGATGTTTTCAAATGAAAAAATAGTTTCTTTTTTGTATCTGGAGACGTTTTAAAACACTTTGAATCCTTCTTCTACAAATGTCACTACTTTTTACAAAGAACTTGTCACAGGAGTGGAGTTACACAACCTGCTGGTCTGACAAAGCGCAACTGACTACAAAATAATTTACTGACATGAATTTAGATAATATCTTCTTTTATTCATTCCAATAAATTCTTCAGTTATCCATCGTTCCTATTGCTAAAAAGGTAGTATATATTCAATGTAGTAATTAAAGCAAAAAAAAAAAGGGCATGTTTAATTGTATATTCTTTCCAGTACTCACGGTGCAAGAATTGCTGAAATGCTTGTCAGAACGAGGGTACTTCCCGGTACCTTCCATCCATGTAACCATTTTTATTCATTTTAGTCCTCTTTCATCATATATATTTATTTTACTGGATTTCAGACAGAAGCAAGAATTGACGAGGGGCTGAAGATCATTAATGTCACACTTTTCAGATTACCTAAAAGTGCTGTTACTTTCTGTTTACTTCCAGAACTCTCAATGAAGCCTTCATCTTGCAGCTCGTCATTTACTCATAGCCTACCAGCATCCCATACACTTTACTTTTCTCCCTTCTTTACTTCGTGGAGTTTGATAATTTCTATTTTTAAACACTTTCACACACACTTAGCCTGTGCTTCCCCCTAAGTTTAGCCCCACAGATAGTGAGGTCTTCTTCTTCAGTGCAATTAACCATCATCAAACATGTCCTAGATGGCTCTTAAACATTTCCAGATAATTCTGAGAAGGTAACTGGCAAACGTCCATTCCTGTTGTTCTGCAGTAATCCTATTATGCCATCAAAGGTTTATGATGAACACATTTTCTTTCTGAACAACAGCAACAAAAGGCATTTGGTTTAAGCGAAGTGATTCTTCCCCTTAGTTTTCCCAAGTATTTAAAATGTAGGTTTTACCAAAACCGTCAGCAGCGCATACTGCACGTACAGACCGTTTCTGAACATAATATTTGCAGCATTTGTCCATCCTACCTTCCCACATGTGCTAACTGCTGGTGCTGTACGCTGGCCTAAAGAAGTACTGCAGAATTTCACACTTGGCATTTTTACTCATGTCTAAACCAAAATTCTCCACCCAAGGCAGAAGCTGAAAAGTCAAGAAGCCATTTCAATCATGATAGTTCTCTTCACCAAAGAAACCTTAGGTATATTTATTAGTACATGATATCTTCGGCTGTAACATTTGCCTCTTCTGTTTTAGTCTTAATTTTAGGGAAATTAATACAACTAATGGCTATTAGCAGCAAATTCACTGCGTGTGCTGTGGCGCCTGCCACACAAATCCAAAAGCAATCTTCAAACTGTTCTTCTACGATAACAAACTGAAAGATGTTTTCCCGAAAGTTGGCAATCCTTTCCGTGAGGCGGTGGAGTTTTACAGCAGCCATGAAGGCGGTGACTGCGAGTGCTGTGAATCCACCTGCAACAAAACAGAAGCACTGCTGTCCAAACAAGACGGGCATTTTGGTTGTGCTTCAGAAAGACTCACTAAATACAAAAGGGAGCAGAATGGGAAAGAGTTGGGCACGGCTTAAACATCTTCAGGATGCTTAGCCTTTGTTGTTCCGCCAAGGCATTATACCCTGTTTGCAACAAAGTCCCTTTATCAGTGATTCTAAAGACCGACATTGGCAGCTCCTGTAAAAAGTTGTCCAGGTGCAATAAGCTGACAATAAGCATCTGACAGATGTGTTTTGGTAGAAGAAAATTTACTGCAACTTCATTTTATTCACAAGTATTTAAGTCAAGGAGACATTTAGTAAGGCAAGAGAAGTTCTGCCGTTATTTTTTTTTTTTTTTTTTTTTTTTTTTACAGATGTGACCTAATGAAAAGTACTGGTAAATCATTTTACCTGCAAGGAAATTCCAAAGGCATATTCCTGCTGGACCCTTAATAGCCCGGTAAGGAACTTTTATTGCGTTAAGAATGCAGAATCCAAAACTGACCAGAGAAAAGGAAATGGCCACACAAAGGAACATTATTATCATCACATGTAGGCCTGCATTCAGTTTCTTCACCATATGTGGGAAAACTGGCAAGAAAAAAATCATCTATTCAGTGTGTAATTTTTCTCGACAACAGTAAAAACAGCACGTTATGCTCATACAACAAACTCAAAGTACACCTAAACAAGACTGTTTTTAAAGAAGCAATCAGTTCATGTGGTTGCCCTCATCTTAGTTCATCATGTTTTATTTCTCACTGTATCAGGCAAACAGGATATACTCTACCACGGGAAAAACCCTTCACAGAGGATCTGTGAGTAAGGATTCAGGGTTAAGCACTGTTTTCTTTATCTCATTTTGTTAATATCTTAGTCGCCTTAGTCTTCCAAACTCCTCTTATTCAGTCTCCCATTCCTGTCCCATGCTTTTAATCTCAATCCTTTGAAGTCCAGGAGTCACAGTTTCCTTTTCCAGGTCTTTGCTGCCTGAAAAGGTGTTGCTCCTCTCTGACTTTTTTTCACGTGACTCTTCTTTCTCCCTCTTCCTACTGGCTCCAGTGAGATCTACTCTGAATTCACATTTCCTAATCTCACAGGTTTCACTTTTCAAATTCCCTTCTTGGTTTTACAGTATAATTCTGTGATTCTGTGAAATGAGAAGCCAGAAACTGGCTTACTTTCTCGCTGGAAAATAACTGGCAGCAAAGAAGCAAAGCACACAGTGTTTAGCTTTATTACGAACCAGCATCAGGGTGGTTGTAAGGATTCTTTTGCCTCTTTTCCAGAGCCACAAGCAGTAAGCCTGGCTGAATAAAGAATCTTGAGTAAGAACATTGCCATGGGGGCTGCTGACACATTCCAGCTGTGTCTGCTGTGCACACAGACAAATGTCTGCTTCCGCAGCTCGTTGAGCCCAGGGCTCAATTCAGATGTCAAAACATAAGCATCTCACACCAATTTAGATGCCTTAGGACTTCCAGAAATACCCCACAGCTCTGATACAGATGACACGGTGTGAATGGAACACTTTGAGGAGGAGGTGAATCTAACAGCTCTGTAGTATTACCCTGATACCATTTTGATGCCAATATTGCCAAGTTTTCAACCTTTACAAAGCTATTAAAGTATTTAAAAGGGAACATCTGTTTCACACTTGTTTACCTAACCACACGGGCATGTCCACTGCAATTAATGACCCGATTTTATAGTTCTAACGGGGAAAATTCTTATTAGCATAAGTGAGAGCTGTGTTTGTCCAAGGATAGGATCACATCCTCCAGATATGTATCAGTGCACTCCATAGTGACGGTGGAATGCTAGGCCTTCATCTCAGCTTACACTGTAATTAACCAGAAAGTATACTAATGAGTCCAGAAAGTTGCAGAAGGAATGAAAAGAGTATCAGCTACCTTTTTCATCATTCTGTCTCACAGCTGTGGGTAGGGTGAAAGAACTGCGACTGTATTTCTCTATATCTTGCAAGGAAACAGCAGCTGAGATGAGCAAGAAAACACTGCCCTGCTTGCCTATTTGCCAGCTGTTTTGGTTACTGAAATGTGACTAGTCCACATTCAGCAATTTTTTTTGTCTTCAGAGTTACCAGAAAAGAAGGTACAAAGTTATTGTTACTCAGGTTAGGAGGATCTGCAATAGCAAGCATCTGCACTGGGACAGATGGAGGAACGCATCAATGTGGACAGCTAAATACATCTCTACTTCTTGAAAGAAAAAAAGCACACACTCAAAAAGAAAGTGAGGAGCTCAGCAAAGAAGGCAACAATACAGGCACTGAGTTACTGCAGAGCAACACTTGTCAGAGGAAAGCTTCAGTTCAGGGGACAGTATGACTTACACGGTCACCTCAAATGTACTCCCGCCCATAGCTCAGCCTGGGACACAAGCAATGACTTTCACTCACTTTACAAGACTAAAAGGAAACCCTCAATCTAACCTAGGGATTTTGTTACTTGGTTCCAGGGTTACAGAACATTACCAGAGGAAAAAAAAAAACTAGCCTGAAATGGTAAAGGGTTTACATTCCCACTCAAATCCCAAACCACAGGCAGGCCAGAAATGTGGGTTTACTAATAATGAATTGTACTCTACAAGTTGTGTAAAACAAGCCGGAATGCCTTTAGAGCTGAACTACTCATTCGAGTCAGGGATTCCACCAAAACTGCACTTACCTGAGAATTTGGAGCGACGCCCGCCCAACCCACACTGGCGTATTTTGCCTCCTCTAAAGAGTCCGTAGTAGATTTCTCCAATGAACTTGACCAGCTCTGGATCTGTGGCATTGACTAATTCCGCTCCTGTTTTGCACAGGATCTTCCCGGTCATCCACTTTGGGGTCCCCATTGCGACAACAATCAAGATAAAAGATGCAAAACTCATTGCAGAAGCCAAACTAAATAAAGTCTTCTTAAAGCAGCCGGGCATCCTAGTGCTCTCGGGGAGTCATCTCCAAGGCCTCTCTGCAGCAATTAGGCACCTTCCCAATGTTTCCTGACGCTCCAAAATCCACAGCTGAACAGCAGGTATTGCAAAATACATTTCATTATGTTTTGAAGCTCCAGAAATTATCTGTGTGGTTAAAAATCAAGTCCAAAAATACGTCTTGCTGCTACAGCATCCTGAAACGGTTGCAAGCCGTGGCTTCGTTACCCTGCAGCGCTGCGGAAAGTAATCCTGTATCTATTGCAAAGCTAATGTTTCACCAGAGGTTTAATTGTCTTGCTCGAATGACGTTGAGATGTATACCATGACCACACGGGAAGAAAATGAGGAGTAGGACTTTATTTATTTAAGATTATTAAAGAAACACGGCTAATCAGCTACAGAGCACTGCAAGCAGAATTTTGCTGCCATCTCTGCTGCGTGCTCGTCCTGTGCCAGCCTAAATGTCACCGCTGCCAGAGCTCGTGGGACTGCGGCACCGCACAGGTCTTAGCGCGGCTGATGGAGCTGGGATCGTTCAGGCTGGAGAAGGGAAGGCTCAGGGGAGACCTTATTGGCACTACAGCTCCCTGAAGCTGTGGAGAGGTGGGAGTCGGCCTCTCTCCCCCAGCTAACAGCGATAGGATGAGAGGGAACGGCCTGAAGTTGCGCCAGGGGAGGTTCAGGCTGGAAATGAGAGAAGAGTAGTCCTCGGAAGAGCGGTGAGGCAGTGGCACAGGCTGCCCGGGGAGGTGGGGGACACGCTGTGCCTGGAGGCGTCCAGGAAGCGCGGAGACGCGGCAGTGAGGGGAACGGTCAGTGGGCGCGGCGCTGAGGGCTGACGGTTGGACTAGGTGCTCTCAGAGGTCTGTTGCAGCCAGCCGCAGCAATCCCGGCTGCGAGTGCCATCGGGCAGCGCTAACGAGCCGCCACTACTTGCTCCCGCTTCTACGGTTACCGCTACTCAAGCCCTGTAGAGCCACTCATTAATTAACGAACGAATCCCCTCGACGTCCCCGGGGGCAGTAACACAGGCCGCCGCTGGGGCCTCGGGGGCGGGTCGAGCTTCGCCCTGGCGGGACCTGGCCCCGTCTGCGCATGCGCAGGCGGACGGCGGGCGGCGGTCGGGCTGCCGGGGCGGCGAGAGGCGAGCATGGCTGCGGCGGGCAGGGTGCTGGTGTACGGCGGCAGAGGGGCCCTGGGCTCCCAGTGCGTGCAGTACTTCAAGTCCAGGAACTGGGTGGGTCGGGGCGAGGCGGAGCGGGACGGGGTGCGGGGAGGCAGCGGGGGGAAGCTGCGTGCCCCGGGAACGGCGCTAACGCCGCTTCTCGTACCGCGCAGTGGGTCGCCAGCATCGACCTGGCCGAGAACGAGGAGGCCAACGCCAGCGTGGTGGTCAGGGCCACGGAGTCCTTCGCCGAGCAGGCCGAGCAGGTGGGAGCGCGCGGGGACGGTGCCGTGCTTGCTGAAACGGGGCCCCGCTGCTGCGAGGCGCGTGTAACCGAGTTCCTTGCCTGCTGCGAGGGAGACGATGCTGGCTGTCCGCACGCCTCCGTCCCAAGGTGCTCGAGTCAGTTATTTCCAGTGACATCACTCGCTCGTATGACCTGACTCATCTTTAGCTATCTTTCAGCCCCGTTACTCTCAGCTGGTGGGTCGTGTTCGCTTTCCGCGGCTGTTTAGGTTGCTTTGTGCTGTGTTTTTGCCCTCCGATCACATGGCTGAGCACCTCTAAAGCAATCTTGTCATTTATTTCTTTGCACTGATATTTACTCCTTTACCTCGACAGTCCAGTGGCTTCAGAATGTTTTTATTCTGTGTTTTGAAGGTGACAGCGGAGGTTGGAAGGCTGCTTGGTGAAGAAAAGGTGGATGCAATCCTATGTGTAGCAGGAGGATGGGCTGGAGGCAGCGCCAAAGCCAAATGTAAGCCTGTGCGTGCCACTTCATGTATAAGTGAAATCTCAGAGGAATCCTTAAAAATCGCGGTCATAAAAGTCTTTGAGATCGTCTTTCTTCTAGTGTGTAAGGGGATGTTAGCCTAACAGGACGGCAGAGCTCATTCACAATGCCTCTTAGCACGTTTCTGAGTTGTTGGTGCCCGTTACGTTTTCACTGTTCTCGGAAGAGTTTTTTTAGTGCACCATTTTCTATTGGGAAGTCTTGACGCGCCGTATAAAGGTATTGTTATCTGTGAACTAACTTCTGATGAGTCAGGCAGCTTACATGAGATAGCAGCTGAGCGGAACATTGATGTTGTTGCCCAGTTCACTGCTTTACTGATAAAACTGCAGTTCCGTACTGCAGCTCTCTGAGCTGTTACTTTACAAGGCAGAGCAGTCTTAACAATTCAGGACCACCCTAGAGAAAGAAAGGCCATAGATTTATGAAGCTTTTAGACATGTAATGTTCAGAAAGTATTTTGTTGCGTTTTCTGCTAGTATAGACGTTAGTAACGGTGGAGAAAGTGCTTTGCTTTCTGTGTGGTGTAAATCTGTTACATGTGGTATTTTCCTCCCGTTTCCCAGTTCAGACGTGATAGGCAGAATATTCATTTAAGAAGGGAATGTGAGAATACGTGCACCTTTTAATCAAAGTGAATGCATTTGCACAATCACATTATTTTGGATTGTAATAAATATGCACTGTATTGGAAATAAGGTGATTTATAGTAATTCTGGTGGGATAGCAGGGTATCTTGGAGTCAGGTGATCGGCTTATCTCACTGAGTTGCTCGTGCTTGTTCTGTGCTCTGTTCTGTAAGGGATTCTTTCTGAGTGGTAAGATGTTTTGATGTGGCTAGTCATTTTTTGCTATCCAATGCTGGCATGGAAAGGAAAAAAAGCAACGACAAGTGCTTGAATTTTGCTTCCATGTGAAGTTACTGGTGTTCTCTCCAGCCCTAATAGGCTGCTATAGTAGAATTTGCTCTCTGGTGTTTAGCTAATGTGAGAATTTTGAGATCCTTGACAGATTAAAGCAGTCCCTGCAGAATTTTGAAGAATTTAGAAGTCTTTGAATTGAGTATAAGCATTAGTGGAGAGCTAAGGGAACTATCAGACACTTGTATATTGTATTTCTTATTTTTATTGAAGGCAGCTAATTGCCTAGAATGCATGCTGTAGAGCTGGGATTCAGCACCTAAGGAGATGTGAAACGTATAAAGTGATATTTTCACCCAGTGTGGAAATGGGAAATAATTGAAAGCATGTCTTTATAGTACTTTATGTAGTACTGATGCACTATGAGTGACAGGGAGGAAACCAGAATTAGAAATCTTTCTTGTAGTTACTTTAACTAATTATCTTTGTAATCAGCTTTGTACAAGAACTGCGATCTGATGTGGAAACAGAGTGTTTGGACATCCACTATTTCCAGTCACCTTGCCACAAAACATCTGAAAGAAGGAGGTCTCTTGACTTTGACAGGAGCTCAAGCTGCTTTATCTGGAACTCCAGGTAAAACGCCGTGTGTGGTAACTGCTGAGACGTGAACAGGTATACCTACGTGTTAATCTGAGCAGTATTGCTCATGGAGAGTAGTTTCACTTGCCACTTCCTTGACATTCATCACAAATGGAAAATTGCTGCAGAAATGCTTGAGGTAAGTGTAATTCTACAGGAGACAACGCTGAATTTCTTGAAGCTGGAGCTCAGACAGGATTGGTGTTTGGGTAATGGTTGATATGTGTTGGTGAAATGGAATTGGCTAATACAGGGTACAGTAAAAACTAATTTGTGAAACAGTGAAGAATAAAAGTACTCAGCAAACTCTAAGTACAGTGCTTATGTAAAGTTAAATCTCTTATTTGCGTTCTAAAAAGTAAAGTCCCTAGGTGCCCTATTTTTCAGTGAGTTATGACTCAGCTAATTCTATTAAATGTGCTTGTCCTGTTCATGTTCTGATTCCAGTCCACCTTTGCTTCAAACACAGATAAGCTTGTTGACCTTCAGCTTCGCCTTCTAGCCTATTTAGAGCAAACTTTTCCCAGATTTTTTTCGTCCCGCTCCTAAGTGTGATCTGCACGGAGAAAGAAATCTGGGAGCAATTGAAAAGAAAAAGGCGCACGAGCCCACAGGCAAGGGAAGTTTGTTGAGAGAAATACTTTTATTTCCCAATTTACTAGTGTGACTTTATCATACTTTGAGACGTAGCTACTAACACTGTAAAGCACATTATAAAAATTAATGAATGTTCCCGAAAGCCACATCTAAAGTGGTTCAGGAGAAACACACTGTATTTTCTAGTTAATGATTTACCTTCTCAGTTTGCAGCTGCATCTGGCATGGTCTGAACATGAAAGGCTTGCTTTATGTGAATAAGCAGATGAATAATTTACTGTCTACTACTGACTGACCATCTACACATGAAATAATGTGAACTTCCGCAGACTTTCACAATGCCTTTTGTTCGGGTCGTTTTGGGAGGTAGGGACCACAGCAGAAGAATCACTGATTTGCTTTCATGCTTTGAACTAACGGTTTTCAATGAGTCTGCGTTTAAGAAAACAACGCAGCAGTGCTTTGGGCAAACACATGCAGCTTATTAACTTCAGGAAGGATTGGGAAAGAATGGTTACTCAACTTTTGCAAATATGACTCTGGCTTGTTATTACCAGCCAGTAAGGAACCGATCTCCTTTTTATTGTTTGCTCTTACTGTGATTTTTCTTTTTCTGTGTGAGAATGTTGGCTCACTCAATGCAAATTGAAGAAAACTGAAAATAATACAATAGCTACAGTAAGCAGTCCAACAGTGATGGCTAAGAAGCGTAGGGGAAGTTTAAGACAACTTGGTGCTTAGTTTACGGAATAGGGGAATATGATAGAAGTGTAGATATTTTACGGCAAAATAAAGTGAGATAGCTACTGCTGACAGCGATTCCTCCTGATAAATGTGGGTGTTACGCAGTATATCTAGTTGAATCTAACAAATATTTCGGTAGTGCAGAATTACCTTTGTACCTTCATTGCAGAATATTTCCTTGGGAACTTTGAAAAGGAGTTGTACAGAGAGGTAGAAACTGATCCAGTTGCAGTAGCCAAAATGCATTCATCTTTTTACTGTACCCAGGCTGCTTGGCAGATGCATACTGTGAGGCAGCTGAGAGGTGAGCTGCAGCACCTTGATTGTGCAGGTCTTGTACTTGAGCAGTGTGCTGTATGCTCTCGTTCCCTTGCATTTTACACTGCTGAGTACTGGCTGTCTAAAAAACAGTGCTCCTGAGGAAGCTGGATTTACATGCAGGTTGCTTTCTGCTGGGAGTGGGGGTTTTTTGTTAGTTTTTTGTAGCTTTCTCCAAAGGGCCTCTCACAATTAGGATGCTGCTCCAGTGAATTGCTGTTCTTGAGCAAAGTGTGCTATATCTGCTCAGGTCTAATCCTCTGAATACTTTAGCCTTACGCTCAAAGTTAACCGGTGATTGCTCGATTCAAGTCAGTGAGTCTCTTCACACCTAGAAAACAACAAAAACTAAAGTAGCAAAGTTAAGTCTTTTGTTATATGTTCTGAAGCGTTGATTCAACCTGTTGAAATTTGTCATTCTGTAATGCTGAGTAAACGGAGCTTTTTCATTGCTCCTGGATGTCTGTTTGGTTTGGGTTTGTTCTCCTTTTTTAAATTCAAATCTTTTTTCTTATGTTTATGTTTTAAATCAGATTCTGTTCTGGCAGTGGTAAGTGATTTTAAACTTAGTGAAATAATGTGAGTTTCTGTTGTACTATTGATGATGTTGAGAACTGTTGATTGTGCTTCAGTTTGCCTGTTTTTTGTTGCTAGGGATGATTGGCTATGGCATGGCCAAAGGAGCAGTGCACCAGCTCTGTCGGAGTTTGGCTGGTGCCAGTAGTGGCTTGCCATCTGGCTCTGCTGCTGTTGCTATTTTACCGTAAGTGCTTGCGTTGTTACCTCTGCCTGCATCGTTTTATTGCTGCTGTAACCTGGAGTTGCACTCGTGTGGTTGTGATGTCCCGTCCACACTACTCAAATAGCTTCTTAGACTGAGAAAAGAGGTGTCTGGAATACACGACAGTAGCAATGCACAAGTTATCATAACAGCGCATAACTTTTTTTCCTGCTGATGTGCAGAGCAGCAGCAGGTGTGAGGATTAAAATCCGATGCAGCTTTAAATGTTCTAACAGTAGCCAGCTATTAGTATGTAATTTTTTCAGTACAGTCAGAACTCTGAAGATGAGAAGAATTCAGCACAATTTTGGACTTCGCTGTGTGATTATAGCAAAGAAGGGATTACTGGACAAGTTTTTACTAGGGTGAAGATATGCAAGTTTCCTACAGAAGCACCTGGGATTGATCAGTAGAAGTCAGTGAGGATCCACAAGAAGAAGAAATCTAGCTTGTATTTGTCTATCGTAGCTATCTTTTCGTGCATTGAGAAAAGTTAGTAAAAAATCAGTGGACCAGTAGGTCTTTACTATATCAAAGTTCATTGGTATTGCTGCAAGAGTTACTTATCTTGCCAAGTCCATTCCTGGAACCCAAACTTAAGACTAAACAGCTCTGCGTGGGTACAAATACTCCTTCAGGTCAGAGAGGAACAGCATTGAGAGTGTTGGGGTAACTGACACAGCCTTCTGCAGGGTTTACAGTCAGGCAGACACCAAGAGCAGCACTGCACTTCTGTTTATTCTGGATTTGCACAGCTCTCATGCAAACTCTCTGCTGGATTGAGTTCTTGAGAGTAATTATACCCTGTATTGTCAGTCAGCGCATCAGTGAGACAGTTCTGAAAGCTTCATCCCTTAGTATCGTCAAAGTCAAAACTACTGGGCCTACACGCTCGTCTTGCAAGTGCAGAGGTTGAGGGCAGTGGTAGTAGGGCACACGTGTGGTACGTGTGACCAAGGGTGTTACTGCTACAGCCTGTCTGCATGAGAGAGGCCGGGAGGGAGCTGTGTGCTAAGTGATGGGCCTGGCAGGCTGGATGTCATCAGCAAGGCAGGTAGCTAAGGGTTTACGGGCTGTAGCCTTTGATGTACACTGAAACTGATAGTTATATGCTGTTAACGCGTGTAGAGTATGCAAGGGAGGTCTGTGCTGCACGGTATAAAATTCAAGCATATGTTACAGCAATGGAAAGAAGCAGGTGGCTCTTATCAGAAACGTGATGAATAAATAAGGGTTTATCTTGTTTCAATCACAGGGTTACCTTGGATACACCAGCGAACAGGAAATCAATGCCTGATGCAGATTTCAGCTCCTGGACATCCTTAGAATTTGTTGCTGAGTGAGTGTGCCTGTGATAACTAGGCAGTGCTTACTGTCTATTTTGCTGCTGCATCTTCCTGCCTGCTCTTTGTAAACATCTGTCTTGGATTTGGGCACCTTTTTCCCACGATTTTCCTGATTTTGAAGGTATCCAGATGACGTTAGGTCTATTATGCAGGCTTCTTAAAATGGCAAAAAATCAGCCCAGCTCCATCAACTTCAGCATTTCTACATCAGTTACAATGATAAGATGGCCTTAAGCAGTTGGAAGCTCGAGAAAAGGCTCTTAGACAAATTAAATTGCAGACACAGGAGTCAGTCGTTTAGCTTAAAGGTAAACCACAGATATGCATGTAAACTGTGGTGTTACTTGTTTGGATGTTTTTTTTACTGCTTTTGATTAGAATAATTTAGTCAAAGGTGTTTTGGTTTTGGTTTTCTTCCGTTATCCACAAAGGCTTTCTGCAAAATGCAGAAACTTCAGCTGTAGCAACAGGCTGAGACGGTAAGATTTATTGTGTCTCATTGCTGTCGGAGAAGGGGAATAAGTACTGCCTGCTGTGAGGTAATGGAGAGTAGCAGTGATTCTGCTGAGGATGGCCACAGAGAAACAGCAAAACACAGATGCAGTTGTCTTGCCTTTTTGAGGACAAACAGGTGAATGTGCCTTTGTACATTGCAAAGGACAGGATGTCTTTACTCTCACGAATGTGAAAGCTTTGAGAACTGACACTGAAATAACATTCATCTTACACTGACTGTTCAGAGTGGTTTAGTTCTGACATTTGATTTCTTGGTGATGTGAGTTTTTTTTTTTCAGTTGGATGTCAGAAATGGCCCATGCAGCTGTTCAGTGTGACTCTTTGCAAGGGTGTCATCCGTTGCTCTCAGTTGATCTAGAAATGTTCTGTACTGTAGGTAGCCAGGTGTTAGGGTTTTACACGTTAGCTTTCAACTTGTAAAGAATTTTTTCCTTGTGGGAGAATTAAATTGAGTGTTTTTGTTTTTTTAGATTCTCATTCTCTTAACTTTAAATCTAGCTTTGAAAACTAAAAGTTTCTCTGGTGTTGGAGAAGAGAATTTCAGTGGTGTTGAACATTGGTAATATTTCCATCTTGGGAAGGATGTTTCTCATACTGTGTTTCTGTTTTGAGATCTGCTGTGTCCTGGAAGCTACTCTGTCAGATGTTCCTAAATGGTAGCTACTAAGTCTGCAATGGTGACAAGATTGAAATCATCTGAAAAATATTTTCTTCTTTATTAATTTTTATAAGCAGTGTTCTGGAGTGCTGTCCAGAACGAGTCCATCTTACTCAGCATATTTTGGATGTCTTAGAACTACTTGTACTTCTGCCAAGACTGTTATTGCAGTTAACCCGTTATTCTGCTCACAGGGCATCTTAAGAAAGAAAGGCTTGGTTAGAAATGGTACTTGCGTGGGCTGAAAAGTAAGGAGTGTGTGGAGAGAGAATAGAAAGGGAGTGCAGAGATATGGGGTGAAAAACAGTCAGTTAATCTCTAACCTGTAACAGCTCTAAGGTTCAGCAGCCCTATTTTAGCCAGAAGTCTGTGTTTATGACGTATGCTACAAAGGCAACTTACATAGCTCCTGCCTCCCTCTTTTCAATGACATATGTAGAAATTACTACAGACAGAGGTAGGAAAAGAAGGGAAATAATTGGGTATCTATTTTGTACTTCCTGTCAATATGCCTTATAGTATTTTTTATCCTCCCCATCCTACTTTTCTTTTTTTTCTTTTTTTTTTTTTTTTAACAGAACCTTTTATGACTGGATAACAGGAAAGAATCGACCAAACTCAGGGAGTCTAATCCAGGTGATAACTGCAGGAGGGAAGACTGAGCTAGTTCCAGCAAATCTTTGATGTCAGATGGTTAAGATGGTGAGACTTCAGCAAAGGAGAAGCTATGGAAAGTCTGTCTGCCAACGTAATCTGAGTGGTTGTATCCAGTGATTGTAACAGCGTCATTACTGGAATTAAATTTCAAGTAGTATTCCTGTGCTGTCTGTTGTGAGCTATTTGTGTTTATTTACCAGAAGGTATCATGCATTTGTCTCTGAATTGAAGCTGCAGGCTTTGGGAGTCTTAGATGTCTTAAATCCTGAGCATTATATGGTGACATGCTGGTTTTCTCTGAAATGGGACTTGCATTCGTGTTGTGTAATCTCATGTGTAATGGTTGGATACCTTTCTCAGTCAGTGTTTCTACCAACTTACCATGAATCTTTCAGTTGTCTTTTTTTTTTTTTTCTTTCTCCGTGTGGGAATATAGCCCCACCTCTGCATATCATGTAAGCTGTAATTGTAGAAAACGCTGTGATGATGTGTCCTAGTCTGCTAACACTTCTCGTGTGTATGTTCCACTGCAGTTACTGGAACTGTATAGGGATTACTGACTTGAGAAGGAGTTCCTAATTTGCCTTACAGTTTATGAACTGCTTCAGGCCTACGTTTGTGGGATAAAACAGTGGTTTTGCCAAATGCCTTTGTGTTAGTACGGAAGTACTAGGAAAAAATGTACACTTCTATTTGAACATGAATATTTTGTGCTAAATAAATGTATATTGTTTTACAAATCGAATTGTCTGTCCCTGTAATCTAAACATGTGTAATAGTTTGGTATGTTAACTGAACTTGCACTTTAGTAACGACAAATCTGATGTTCTGTCAAATCAGTATAGAGCTGTCAAGTTATGAAGCTGCTTTCAGTCTTAACTGGAAGACTAATGACCATTCTGTTTGAATAGTAATTTCTTCAGGCTGAGAGTGCAGAATTGGGTCTCACAAGTTCCCCAAAGAGAAGAGATCAAACCCTTGAATTGGATGCACAGCTGGGCTCGGGTATTTTTGTAGAACATGCTGTGGTAGAAGATGGTAATGCAGTAAACAGAACTTAAGACATGAACAGAGAATCTTTTACTTGCTGGAGGCTAGAAAGGTTATTCAAGCATCTTTAAATTCCAAACACATGCCTTTACCGTCATTTTGTTATTAACCTGGTGAAAAAAGGCAATGGCTGTTGCCACGTGAAATTAACTTGGAGGTTCTAAATAACCAACCCTGAGATTATACTGGGGGAGAGATGGAAATTAAGGCTTGTTTTGCTAAAGAGATCAAAGTATCAAAAAAGAAAGTGATATGGGACCCATTACATACATTATTTTCTTCTCTTCTTTTTTTCTTTTGGGAAGACCTTGTGGTCCTGGATAGGAAAAGCTGAAGCAAGTCTGTTGTTCAGAGCTAGCTGCTTCAGATACACGTTGGCGGTGTTAGAGAGCTCAGATAATGAGTGGTGTGTATGCTGTGCTAGGGAGGTCGCTAAGCCTGTGGAAAAGTAACCAGTTTGGTCGTCTCTCCCCTATGCTGACGTACATGAATGCACCAGCATGGCTCTGGAAGATGAACAGGATAGTGTTGGAAATGGAGTGGTGTCACTAGCCCCTGGAGCTTCCAGTGCAGACCCCAAATCCATCAGGCAGTGAACCAGATATGCGTACTGCTTTCTTACCTAGGTAATTGAGAGGTCCTGCTTACCGTAACAGGGATTATCTGTGTAAACTTGTGAGATGGAATAATCCTTTTTGAGTGTGACTGTAGCAACGGGCACATCTGCAGCAGAGCTTGCTTTCTTTTGCTCTTGCTTAAAGCGGGAGGAATGGTAGAAAATGCCTGTTGTACAAAAGTGTCTGCTTTGGTGTCCTCACTCAGCTTGTGTTGCTGCCTGCTGGATAAGAAGTGTTAATACACCTGACAGGAAAATACAGCGTGTTGGCTGTAGTAATGGAAGGGTGGTGAAATATGCAAACTGAAATGTATATATTAAGCAGATTAATATACCAGTTTTATATTTAGCACAATACAACTTGTGTCGTGTACAAAAATTTGCCTGTATTGAGCCATCTTAGTAAGGCACTTTTCTCATACAATCTTTTGGAGATGTGTGTTACTACTTTCTGAAGAAAGAAATCTGTGAGGTCTGGGGAAAAGTGAAACCCAAACAATGCCATGTGGATCAGTCCTGCTCTTACACTATAAGCTGCTTCATTCTTGTTCTACAGATGTAGCCATCTATCCCTTGTTCTCATTGAAAGAATCTCTCCGGATCTGAGCCAAGGTGGCTTGAAAAAGGTGATGCAATTACAAGGTACCTTCACACATACAGAGATGCTGTTACTCCGAACTGCAGCAAGCTTTTGACACAGTAGCACTGGGTACAGATGTGCCTCTTGAAATGCAGCTTCTCCAGAATTCCTTGAACGCGGGGACAGGTCCAATCTGTGTAAATGTTTTTTCTCCTACAGATTTAGAAAAGATTAACAAAACTCAAGTACAGAATTATGATTTCATGGAAGAATATCACTGAAAATCAAAATATCTGGATAGTAAGCTGTTTTAAACATTTCTAGCATGAGAACTGGAGCTGCTCTTCAGTCTGAGCCCACCATCTTGAGAAGCATGATCCATGTACAGACCAGTTGCTGTGCAGAAGCTTTGGATCATTGCTAGGCTGCATCTGAAATGTTTTAATATTTCACTGTGAAGTTGGTCAGTGATAGAACATTCAGAACTCACTTATCAACAGATTTAACTAGTTTTTCAAAGGTGTATTTTTATGAGAAAATTAGCTTTCTGCAAATTAGCTGACAATTGCCACAAAATGAAGGTTTAAAATTATGCTTTCCACGCAATGAAACGATTCCCCCTTAACATCATGAAATGGGTTCCAAATACAATGATATCTGAGTGAGTTAGCAGGTGCAGTTCTAAAATAACCTAATACTGCACAGTGAAATATTTTGTTGAAATAATTCATTATGCTAAACTGACACTTTTTTTTTCAGTAGTGAAATGGAAAAATGGAAACACCCACCATAACGAAAAGCAGTGTTTATATTTCTGTTTGTTCTTCTCTTCAATGGCTGTCTTGGGAAAAACAGAGGGGGACTATAATAGCGTGTGGAGATGCTTTGGTCTAACCTTTGTGGTGTTGAACAATGTGAGAGAAGTAGGCAGACATCTGAAAAGCACTGCAGAAGTCATTGCAAGTGTCAGCTGAGATTTAGATCCGTGTCAGACACTGTCATTTCTACACTTCCTGAAACACCATGCTTTAAAGGATTTGCTTCATAAATACAGCCGGTCTCCATCACAGTCTGCAAGGACTCTTCTGGGACATGATCACAGACTCCCGCAGCTGAGTTGAGACTGATCTTCAGGAATGCCAGTAGAGGGCAGAATTTTCCAGTACATTAGGGATATTTCTTTACCAAACACGCAACATGTTCTTTTTGACAAGATTTGAAGTGTGCCACAGTCTCTTATTGAGGGGCTCATCTTTCTTGATTACTTTATTGCCCAAACATCACGGCCTTCTGTACACCTTAGTATGTGTAAGCACGTTATATATCCTGCATCCAGAAATTCTGAAAACCGTTTGGTCTGTTTAAAAACAAACAAGGAAACAGAAAAACCCACAGTGGTTACTGCTCTTCTGTCCCCAAAAGACATATAAACTGAAGCTGTGAAAGGGGTCCAACATCAGAGTGGAGCATTACTGTTGATGTGTTATCAGTAAGTGCATTGTCAGTCAGTATTCTGTTATACAGCTTTAAGAGCTTGAACACAAGAGGAGAAAGAGAGTGTTAAAATCCTTCGCTATGCTTAATGATTATAAGAAGTTTCAGAATCTCCTATTTTTTTTTCCTATTCCTTAAATTTGATTTCTTTTCAGACAACACCAGTATTAAACAGATGAAACTCGCAAACAAAAAACAGTTAATTAGTATACAGTTTTGAATGTGAAAGTTTTAACTCATTTACCTGTAGAATGAAAGAAAAGACAGGATTAAAAAAAAAAGTAACAAGCCACATGACTACCATTTCTATAGTTGGATATTCATTATTCAGCACCTCCTGTAGATAAATGAACTATGCTGATAATCACAGTATTTTTCTTCTATGAACTTCTTAAATACAGTTACTAAGCAGGTAATACCGAGTTTTTACAAATGAGAAGTATATTTGAAGACTGGGGTCCCTTGATCCTGTTCCTCTTCTGGCTACTGGCCAGCAGGAAGGCTTCAGAGACTTCTCTGCATCTGTGCCTGTTGTTCCCCTCGTCCTATCACGACAGACCCTGATAAGAGTCCCTTCTTCCTTACAGCCGTCCTGCAGATACTGGAAGGCTGCGATAGGAGCAGCCTTATGTGTGCATCATCTCACTAATGAAGTAGATAATTATCCAGCAGGTAATAAAGACCTGCTTTATGCACATTACCTGAAAAAAAAGCTTTAATTTTTGTGAATAGCAACGTCAGTTTCTTCTGAAAACCCCCCAGACTTCCTGTTAGCAGGCCCATCTTCAACCAAAGCGTTATCCTGCAAACCTTTACACCACCTGTGGAGTTTGTGGCTGTGGGGATCATTCTATTAGCAGTATGATGCTACCTAGAAGTGTAACCTGGCTGCTACCAGGGTCTTTCTTGACAAGGTTTCATGCTGGAGGTTTGTTTCCAGCAGAGCCTGTGCTGGCATGGAGGGGCTGCGGCCTTGCCTTGGCCTGCTCCATAACATGGCGGCTGTGCCACACTGCTCTGTACCGCTCCCTTCCAGAGAGGCAGGGAAGAGTACCACGAGAAGAGATCAAAAGAGGATCAGTTTTTGAGCTTCACAGGGAATCAGTGAGGTGAGTTTTCATTCAGTTTTGCCTTCTGGCCACCGAGTGAGTGAAAGATGCAAACCCCACATGGGGGCACTCATGGCTGCGAGCCTGGCTGCAGGCTGAGAGGGCCTTTGAGCGGGAAGAAGTGGACTTCTGAGGAACGGGAATGATTAATTCCCTCTTGAGTGTCCGATATCTGATGCCTCTTGAAATGCTGTTTCAATTTGAAAAACAAACAAACAGGGAAAAAAAAAAAACAGCAGGAATTGTCACTCTTGAAATGCCCACTCTTCTGTTTTCAGTGTGGGCCGAAAGTAATATGGATTACAGCCTATTTTCTCCTTATCTCTCATACTTAAAATCATAGGCTTGTTTGGGTTGGGAAAGCCTTCAGGATCTAGCCCAGCCACCAAACCCTTGAGTTACTAATTTGCCAAAACCACTGCATTTTAGCAAATTACTTCCTTCCAGTTAGCAAATTACCAGAAACACTGAACTTCCAGTGAGGGAGTGCTTCTCTTGTTCTTCTGGATCTGGAGTTAGGTGGTTCCCATTCATGGGGAGATACCAGTTGCAGCAGCTAGGACAAACTGACTGACTTCTGGAGGGCAGCCTTCTGAACATTGTAGCAAATGTGAGTTACATTCCATCGTTTTACTAATTAATTTCAGCTGTTCTGCAGGGAACAGACCAAAACAGAGCGGTTGCTTTGTGCACAGCTGCATTCCATGAGTTTCATGCAGAGACTCTGAATGCAGATAAACACGCTGTGATTAGGAAAATTCTTAGTATTTAGGGGTGTTTTTTTTTTTTCCCTTTAATGATTTTCACGGAGGGTGGCATTTACAGGGTAATTTTTAAGTTTGGCAGGCAAAAAAGGGATTGATCTTCAGTAGTTTTGTTCCACTTGCTCATTGTTAAACTTGTTATTTTTTGTTCCATTAATTTCTTTTTTTTCTTTAATCTTTTTCAAAAACATTTTATATGAGACGCGATTCCAACCACTGTGCTTGGAGGTTGCTTTGGGTTGCTGAGCAAAACAAAACTGTTCACAACTGAGGGTCTCTGGTGTGGGTGGGCTAAGATGTGTGCATTAAAGCACAGCTTATTCTAATGCAGAACAAGAGCAAGCAGTACCTGGAGGTGGTGGTGATACTGCATGCTGGGTAAAGCAGATAACCGAACTGAGAAAATCAAACAAAGATACGAGGAAGAAGGGGGCTAAATTTCAAATCAAAGGTAGAAGGATGAGCTCCAAACGCCAGTGTATGACAAGAAGATGAGCTGGGTAACACCACTGTTTTCTTACTGAATAACAGAGCACACTTAAGGTTGCACTTGCTGTAATTGGCATGTTTTCATGAGGGAGTATTAACATCATACAAAAAGTTCTATATACAGATGCAGAAAAATCCTGAACTTAAGATCAAGATGGGGAAGAAAGCTTGAAAGATTTTTGAGTTAAGAATCAGATGAAGCAGGCATGAATTTTAAAAAGGCATTTTTTTTCTCTTGATTCTTCCTGGGTTAAGGAAGCAAGACTCCATGTGTTCTTAATAAAAATGTGAAAATATCGCATAGCTTTGTGTAGCAGAAATGCTAAGTCGTGGCCTGGAGCAGTGATTGAACACCTGTTAAGAAGGCAGGGCCAACCCAGGGGAGCTCAGGTGTATGCAATGTACCTGAGTGACTGGAAGGAGTGGAGCCAGAATCCACCCCTTCCCAGACCTCATTTAAGGGATGACAATGGAGGCAAGGGGATCTCACTGGAGATCCCTGCCTACCTGAGGTCTTCTGAAGGTAAGGAGTTTACTTCTTTTATTTCTGTGCTCGTGGCTGTTGCATTTGAGCTTGTCCTTACTTGCTGTAGCCTAAGACCTTGCTAATCTGCTATCGTTGCTGTGCTTTCTGTTGTGTTACACTTGGTCAGTCTCCCAGATTAAGCTATTATCAGAGAGAAGATAGAAGCAACGTACCTGTGTAACAATTAGAAAATATAATGTTTTAACCCTGGGTTTTTATTTCCTGTGTAAACAAGGCTTTCATATGTTGTTAACTTGCCCCTTGTAGTAACACACAACTACCTGTGATTCATATGTGTGCAAGACAGTGCACTATTTTGCTGGGAATGTTCTTCACTCACTGTACAGAAATGGGTATGAAATGATAGTACAACCTTGTGCTTGTTGTAGATTTTTTATGTTTATTTTCTCTTCAAGTTCTGAGGTCTCTGTCCATCTTTTCCAAAGTATGCAGTTTTTGAAACTCTTTCATTACTGATCTTCTGTGCAATGGCTCTAAGGCAGCCATGCTTTTGTGAAAATAGACTTCAATGTTGAAAGCTACACTGTAGGAGACTGCTGATCCTTTACGCTGCATTTGACTAAATCGCACACTAAAATCTTTAGCTTATAAAACAGAGACAGGCCAAGAGAAACATGATGAAACAAAAGGGTTTGAAAATAAGTTAAAGCTAGTAAGTTTCAGATTAAGGTTGCTTTTTGCTTTTGTTCTGTGCCTGGATGGTGACAGTGTAGGTTCACTGAATCCCCGGGAGGTTATCTCCCTTTCTATCATTTTTCTGCTGTTCACGTATTCTGCCCAGCCCGCCGTGCTCAGATTTTGCTAGGAAAGCACTTAAGTTTCCTTTCCAAAAGAGGGTTCTGCCCACTTCAGTTCGTAGCAGTTAAGGTAAGGTAAAAGTAGACTTTTTATTTGAGCTTTAAGTTAGAAATGCGTGGTAAGTGTACGTCTCTTGTGATGATACAGGCATGTGAGATGACCCCTGGCTGTGACTCATCTGATTGAACCCAGGGAAAACAAGTGTATTTGGATTGCTCATCTTTTTGCTCACATCAGGACTTAGAATGCCTGTAACATAGCTGCAGAAATTAAAAGCAGGGTTCTTTTTACTATTAGCATCTTCTCCCCTTCTTTCCCAAACAGTTACAATTGCTGTGAAGAAATGAGAAGTACAGGGAGGAGTTAGTGGAAGGAACAGGGAGAGGAAGGGAGTTATTGACTAAAGGGAAGGGGTCTTGAAAGTAAAGGATAATGTCTGTGATCGATCTGGAGCTGCAAGACAAATTCACCTCTATGGTTTTCCGCCGTAGCCTTCTTCCTTCTATGTTCCCTGTTATTTCCAGCCCTATTTTAATGACAGCAGCCTCCCCATTGGGTCTCTTACAGCTGCCCAGTTCCCTCTGCCTCTCTTTTATTTTAAGGATGTAAGAGACAAAGTTCAGCCCGCATTCAGTTCTTCTCACTGTTCCAAAGGCACACAGATAACATAAACCAGAGTGAAATATCACATGGGGAATGGCTCTGAATGCAGCTATCGGTGCTTGCAGTGGTGATGACGCTGACATTTTGTTAGTGTCCAAAGAAGAATGTCCTCTGCTGCTCCTAGCTTAATAATAACACCATGTTGTGAAATGCTTTGTGGTAAGTGTGGTGAAAATGAAAGTATCTAGTTTGTTGCTTCAAACTGATCCTATCAGGTCTAGAGCTCTGCTCTGTTGTAATTTTGAGTTTGTATTCAAATGCTCCCTTCACTGAAAAATCAGTTTTTCCGAAACTGAACTTGAGACAAATTTTTGGTTAGTCAGGCATTTCTTGTCAAGTAAACTAATGTAAGGTATATCTCATGGGTTTTAAACAGATGTAGCGCTGTCCTTGTTAGAATCTAAGGAGCGTTAAGTTTAGGAAGTCAACCTAAAATGCTTTTTTAAAATCATACCTATTTATACCTGATGACCCTACAGGTTCTAACGTAATACTGAGTACAGCTTTGTGGCCTCTACTGTCTCCCAGTCCACGTTTCAGGCTGGAGCACAGACTGTTTTTAAACTAGCCCAGGTATGTGAAGATTACAGGAGTAATAGGTCAAGGTTCAGACTGAGCTATTTACTTAGAAGTTTAAATGAAGTAATATTAGTGCACCTGTAATCTTCCCTGCTATGCTTCTCAGGTGCTTAAAGTGGCCAGCAAGGAGTAGGACCGAAGGAAATTTGCTCGTTTGGTTTATTTTTCACTTGAGCTACAGTTTCAAAGAGTGTTTCAAGTTTGACTGCCTATTTCTGTCACAGCATTTATATATCTTGTTCTTTCAGAACTTCAACCTTCGTTTTTCACTGCCTGCTCTTGGATATGGTGAGCCGAAACTGACAGGCTTGATTTTTGGTGTACTATGCATACTTACAACTAGCTATTGAGCTGCCTAGAAATTAGGATTAGGCTTTGGTCATTAGAATAACAAGGCTTCAGAATGGCCATCTCGATGGGACTAGAGAAGGGCAGAACTTGACCCTGGCTTCAAGATGGAACTTGCTGAATTTTTGAGGAGTACTGTGTGTTGCAACCATGTGTGACACAAGGTGCAAGGCTCCCTAATCCTAGGAGCTCTCTGCTTTCCAGTGCTGCTTACACGCACAAAAAAATGCAACAACACTTGCTCCTTAGGATTCTCTTTTGCACCTCTGGAAACCAGGATTAAGGCTGTTGAAAGACGATGAGTTCTTGCAGTGGAGATGGCTGAGGTCTGCCCTCCTCTTGAGGATAAAACAGATGATGTGTGTGTGTGATAGCAGATGTCAAGAGTCATGGAAACTACAAATTAAAAATCATTTATGTAGGAAACAGGTTTTGCATCTTACAAGTTCTATTCTGAAAGAGTGTCTCGTTAATGCACGACCATCTAAATGCATCATGGGAGCAAAGGAGATGGGAAAGGCTGTGTGCTGACACTGACCTGCATCCTGGGGCACACCAAAGTCACAGCCACGTCAGGCAGGGTCTTCATCTTGGCCATTTAGCTGTCAGCCACACAGCCTGCAGCTGCCTGGAGCAAGGACTAAGTGCCACTTTTTCCATCTCTATGTAGAAATTCAGACACCTCTATGTAGGAAAAGACAGAAGAAATCAGCAGCTCTGATGGTTTTCATTCAGATTGTATATTCAGATTGTAAACTGAAAATGGCCAATTCCCACTAACACTACCTTGTTTCCTCCGGAGGCGGAAGGGGAACTGGATATGAAAGGCAGGTTCAAAATACATGCTGAATAGGGAGAAACAGTGTGTCTGCTGAGTAAGCAGCTGTGCTGAGTTCAGGTGGGATGTCTGGTGCTCTGAGGCTGACCTGGATGGGTTTCTGAGGGCAGGGATGAGATGTAGAGGAAAGAAGAGGAGAAAAGCTACTGTTAGAATAATCCAGCCTTTAGCAAATCTTTTCCTGGAGTTAGGAATGGTGGCTTACAATCGTGAAAAGAACTACCTTATTACAAATGGTTACATGTGGTGGAGAGCTGCGAAGCTCTTCATCTCTAGTCCTTCAGGTTACAAGCTTCTCTGTAACTTTGTCAGTAACTCTTTAACTATTGCTTCTATTACCTATAGCTCAAGAAGTGAGCAGCGTATCCTTGTCCTGCCATGCACTGCCTTGTCACACTAGAGCGATGTAAATTACAGCCTGTTCTAGGAGGGTAACACTGCCCTCTAGCACAGCCTCTGAGCTTCATTCCCCTCAAACCAGGATCCCTAAAGCATGTGAATGGACGTGAAATTGCTCCAGTGACAAAGCCACAGTCCCAGACAGCCTTCTTACATAACAGTCTGAAAATCCTGCTAATCACTTCTGCAGGTGAATGGAACCAGTGGTAGCGTGAAGACAGGAGGCAGTCAGAGGAAGCAATGTATTAGGGAAGTGCCGGTGGCAGCAACAATAACATTTTTGTTTGGTTGCTGCCCCTACATTCTTTGCATTGCATGCAACAGTAACTCCCTGCCTTCCTCCAGATTCATCTTTTTATAAAATTGCTTGGTGGGAGAGGGTGGGGATGGTGATCTGCAGATTGATAGATTTTTTTCCCCTTTGTTCCTCAGGGACCTAAAGGTCTTTGGTTTCATCTACTGTGTGTGTGTATTTTAGATGTATTTTGTAGTATTTGCGTGAACGCCACTTTGATTCTAGATCTCAAAATGATCCAGAGAGGTCAAATTCTACTTGGATACTATTGCTTAAGGGAAACTCAGATTCTTCATTGCTTTGTGACCTGTATAGCTATTGATGACTTGAATGAACTGTTGTGCTCTTTTCCTGGCTTTGCTAGGAATGTGCTGGGGTTGCTGAATGCGTTCTGTTCTGTTACTATGAAGTACAGTTGCCAAAAATCAGACTCACCTGACTGCCATCCTATAGGCAGGCATGTATTGTTAGTTCAAAAACAGGACATAGATTTATGTGTTATTTGGCAGTAATAGTATGTGGAGGAGTAAACAGTCGAGACCAGAGTGCTCAGAAAACGTTACGTGGAAACTTAGTTTGTATAATCCAAGATGCATATGCTGTATTTCAAAGTAAAAGATCATGGCTGAAAGTTCACTGATGGCAGATAAGTCACCAGTGCAAACCAAAGCAAGAGGTTTTCTTTAAGGTCTCATAGAGGATTAAGTCTGAGACAGAAGGCTTGGGCAGTGACATGATCAAAAACTTGAGAAGGGTGGTCCTGCTACGGCTCCAGAGTAAAATCACTGTTTGTTGCATAAGCAGGCATTCTGTAAATAATTTCAACAGGAAGAAAAGGAAGCAAACAGAACACAATAAGAAAGTAACTCGGGAATGATAGCTGCATACATTTATTTTTTAATTTTGGCTAAAATTATGTTCTTCTGTAGGAAACATACACGGGAAAAATTTCCCATCTGTTTTGCCAAGAAGTGCTGAAACCTATCTGTTGTGCTAGTTATTGATTCTGAGGTAGTCTTGTGTACGTACATTTTTTGCTTTCTTCTTTGGTTCGTTAGCCTAAACAAGCACTCTTACAGTGGCAGTTGGAAGGGAATGCTCGTCATCTGAACAAAATACTCCTGCAGGCTGTGTCTGTCCAGCACGTTCTTGACCTCATTGTGATTCTTTGGTACCTGTTGCTAAGACGTGGAATAGAATTGGTTTAACTGGCTATGCTGGTAGGATGCCACAAGCACCCCAAAATGACCTTGCCCCTACAATCCAAATTTAAAGTCTTTTATGTATAAGGAGAAATTAACTTATTGAAAATATTTGATCAGGAGAACTGATTTTTAATGGAAGTGAAGCAAAATATTTATGCTTTTTTTCTTCCTTAAAACCTGCAGGCACTGTGCCAGTAGTACTTAACTGATGATTAGCAGCATATTAGAAACAATTGAAACAGTAGATCACACCAATGAATGCTCTATCAAAAGAAGTTTAATCAGTGCTAGAGCAGGGATTTTTTACCAGTTTCATGGGGTAGATTGCACTTTGATAGGGATTTGCTATTATGACTCCCTCTTCCTTGCGATGAAACAGTGACATCCCTTTCCCTTCCCAGGAGTTTCTTGGATCGTGGTTTGATAATACTGTACTTGGACACTTATTCATTTCCGCTTTCAAAGAGCTAAGTCAATATCCATGTAGAGAGATGTTCAGACCATAGTTCAGCAGTTCCCATACCACTGATTGATCACCTGAGGTGAGCACTGAACAGCTGCAGGGGCACAGGTGCAGGCAATTCACCTGTGTGACCAGACGGGGTGGAGTCTGGCTCCACTTCTCCCAGACCCCATTTAAGTGCTGACCAGCACTGGGGAAGGTTCTCTTGTTGGAAATCCCTCGTGTGTGGAGTTTCATGTGAGCCTCAACCTTCAGTGACAGGTGAGCCTTCCTAATTTACCAGGTGTCTTTACACCATCTGGATAATCCATCCAAAAATATAATGTCCATCTTCATTATATTGTGTGAGTATTATTCTTGTAGGGAATTCTGTTGCTGGTTTGTTCTGTTATTTCTCAGTTTGTTCGTTTTTCTCCTTCCTAGAAGATGGAAAGACCCCTTTCTCTATATAAGTGTTTTCTCTTACTTTGTAAAGTTTATAGGTGTAGGGAGATACAGACAGGAAGTTCTAAATGCTGAGATTTCCTAGAAGTATAAAAGTGAAAGCTGTAGATATGGTATAGCTCCCAAATAACTATTAAGCAACTGATTGTTTTGTTTATTTTTTCCTGAGGCTAGGCTGCAACATGGGCAGACATTAATTTTAGCTCCATACTGACTGTGAAGTTTGACTTGCCCTTGAGAAACTGGGAGCATGCGGATATCACCATGTCTTTGCTAAAGGCTTCTTGGATTTCTGTGGGGGGGAAAAAACTCCTTTGTATAGATTCGAGATACATGAAGTTACTCAGGTTTCAGCAGCAGAACTGTTGCACCTGTAACGCAACATGACCAAAACTCTTCATATAGGTGTAGCAATACTGACAAAAGAGCTCTGCATCTTTTGTTGGCACCAAGCTGAGGGGTGGCAGCAGTGCATGCTGCAGGAGTTGGGCTGTCTGTCCTGCATGTGCTGTGCTTTGTGGCCCTCTTACTGGGGGCAACTGGGCCGAAGCGTGCAGGAGGGAGGGATGGGCCCAGAGGGTAGTGCTGCTACCTTTATGAACACCTCAAGCTCGTTCCCCTTCACTCGTCCTTCAGGATTCTAGGTTTACTGCGCATTTGTTGAGTAAATGCAGGATTTATATCTGTTCTTTCCCTAAAATAAAGGTAAGGATCGGCTTTGTATTTTATTGAGCACACAGTTAGGTAACTTTCTTGAAAACAAACAAAAGGAAATTGTTTCCCTGAGTAGAAATGAGTGTATGAAGGAGGTCTGGAACTTGAATTAAAAACTCTACAGAGCTTATGGTGGCAGAGGAAGCCTGAATGTGTCTGTAGCAATTAATAAATTGTGGAACATAGATATCAATCTGGGTTAACAGCCTTTGTGATTGTGCTTTCAGGTAATTCTGCCTCTTTTGTTGCCATTTATTCTGTTTTCTTAGCATACAATAAGCAGTGTGCAAACCTGCTGGCATCACTTGAACTCAGCTGAATTTAAGACTGTACATTTTGAAATTTATAGCAGAAAAAAAATGAATAATCATTAATCTTGTCACCATGGAAGATGACAATTTTTACTTGTCTACATGCAACATCCTGAGGATGTAACCATAGAAGTGTTACGATTCTTAATACACTTTTTGGCTTTGAAATGCTATTAAATAGTGCTGTACCATATGAATAAGAACATGTCCAAAACAAAGCAAATGCATATGAGTCTGCTAAAAAATCAGAGACAAAGAAAACCACAGGTGATTTGTTAATTTGATAGGATACCTTTCCAAACCTTTGATGACGTTTGTAGCTTGTTTATACCAAGGGGGTAATGTTTACTGAAGTAACTGAATGGTGCACACCTGTGAGCAGTAAAGGGCAGTGAAGAAGCAAAGCTGGTTTAGTAACTGCAGGAAGTGTTTATATTGTTTATTATTATTTTGGCTGCCACTTGGACTGGTGTGCTCCACCCCTCAGCTCAGGAGCTGGAAGCACCCCAAGCATTTACTTTGGAAAGTAAATCAATGAATAAAGACTTAACACACTAGATTTATGTGTGCTGTCAGTTTCCAGGCATTATAATTGTTGTCAGTTTTCTGCCTCCAGCAACTTCTTTAGCTTCTGGAAATAATGAGAGGATGTGTTTGGCCCCATGACATTTTTGCCTTTGCGCAAGTACCCTTTTTCCCCCCTGGTGAATCTTGCATTTGATAGAGCTTGCACACATTCCTGCTTGAGAGTTTTGTCCAATACCGCACGATGAAAAAAGAATTTGAAAATACTGTAGCCGAAACGTGTGTCCATATCACATAGGAAGCTGAGAAATCAATGTCAAACTTGGATCCACAGAATCTGCTTAAATAAACTGGAAGTCAAAAGATGTAGTACCTCAGCTTTACAGAATCCTGCGGAGTGACCGTGTGATAGATGGCTTTGATTCATGAAGGCAAGGTGCTGCACAGTCCATCTGTCCTGGCAATCATATTAGAGACCTTCTTGCTTTCTTTCTTGCTCATTGTCCCCTCCTGACACCACTGGCTTGGAATGATCCCAAATGCTGTAGTGTGGGTGGCAGCACTCTGAGCTGTGTGCTGGGAAGCGCAGAGTTAGCGCTGGTTTAGCATTGGACAGAGGCAAGGCTTTGTGATGGTTTGTAGTCCTGATCTTGATCAGGAGAACACGCATTTCCTGAATGTCTATTTCACGTTTCTTTTTAATTAAGCTATAGCAGGATTGGTCTAGTTTTGTAGCTCTGTTGCTGTGAGGAATGACTAAATCTGTGGCACTGTAATTGGAATGTGTGGAGTCATACAGGTTAAAGTAGTATGCAGCATTCAGTATCGTCTGTTTTGTCTTCTCTTCCCCACAGCGCCGTGAACTTTGGATCAAAACATTCACAGAGGTGTGTTTGTAACAGTGTATGTTTGGCTCAGGAATAGTATTCTGATGTAAGTGTTGCCAGCTTCTTGTTGGCAGAAAAGGAAAGAGATGCATCGCTTGCAGTTCAGGGTTGGTTCAGCAGTGCCTGAGATCAGACCAAGTGATGGCTGCAGAATTAGTGATCTGTATTTCGTGGGGAGGGGGGAGAGAAAATACCTTGTGCAAAACTCCAAGAAGATTACTGCTTCTCTATAAGAACCATAGTTGAGAGAGTTTTCCTTTGATCCAGGTTTCAGTTTTTCTTTTTTTTGTATGTAAAAGAGATTGAGCTGACCTCTCTAATTCCTGCCGAGATGAACTTCGTTTTCGATTTATGTTACGAACTAGGAAATGTAATGAATGCTTTTTGATAAATGGAGATATCTTTGAAGTTCCTTTAAAAATTCACGGAAATATTTGTCATTAAGATTTTAATTTAATGATTAAGAGCTAGGATATTGACACTTGCTAGTATATTTTTTGTTTTAGTAAGACCTGGGTCAAAATCAGGTGAAATACCGCAAAGATTTTTCTAAAGTTTCAAGTTATTTTTCTATGGGATAAATACGCACTGAATTATTATATAATATATATTGTTATATATATTAAATGCAGGTATGAAAAATAAATTTTTAATGCTTACAGACAAATTAGTCGTATAATTTGTTCTGTTTAGGGTATTTCTGTAATGCAATCACATTTGGGGTGCAAACCTGGTGTTGCTAGGTATCAAAAGTGACGGCAGCTCTACATGGGATGTGTAGAACTGCAAACAAACAGGTGTTTGATGTGCCCAAGGATAACTGCACCAGGAGTTCTCCATTCTATTTTATGCCTACATAGCAAATGGAAAAGGGTTTGACTGAAGACAATGCCTATTTCTGTGTATTGGGGAGTTATCAGAATCATGAATAGGATTTCTTTTCCTTGGTAAAAATGCTGTGTTAAATCAGGATTAGAATATGCTATATGGTGGTACTTTAAGATATTTGTGCAGTAGCTTCCAAGGCTGTTATTAAATATAATAGGATTAATAGTAGAAGGATGAGCTTTGTTTTGTCATCCAGACAAGGTGAAGCTTAGTCTTGCTTGCTTTCATGAGAACAAGGAATGATAAAGCAACCTTTGGGTGGCTGCTGTAATGAGCAGCAGTATCAGAGCTCAGGAGCCATCTCACCTGGGCAGAAGCTAGCTCTGTGAGCTTACTTCTCTCTATGGGCTGTCTGCATTGAAAGGATCTTTTTAGAGGAGAGGGAAAAATGTTTAAAGAACAGATGCTTTAACTACTGAAAAAGCCTTATAAAATTTGAAGGAATGCTAGCTTATATCTAGGCTGTGTTCTACACAGTTGTACTTCAGTAATGTCCAGAGTCATCTGGTTTGTTTGTATCAGAGAAACTTCCATTTTGTGTTAGAAAAAATCTCCAAATGTAGGCATGAGTTGATCTGAAGCAAAACAGATGTTGGAAGGAAGCCTGGGTCGGCAGCTCTGCATATGGATTGCCCCATTTCCCAGTAGACTCTGCCTGGAAGAAGTACTCAGACCTTCTGGAAGGTTGTGGCACTGAGGAATTAATTTCTGTTTGTCTTGGGTGTGTTGTCAGAAATGGCTGAGGATATTAAGGTAGCTGACAGGATGCTTTTGTCCAGATTACCTACCCTACAGCAGCAATTTATAGTGTGTTGCAAAAGTCAGCAGTCTAGGCTTGTCGGATGTAGGTAAAACTCCATCCAGGTTCCTTTTCCCTCTTTCCCACTGAGACTATTTCCCATCCTCTCCATAGAGATTGCCCTGGGAATAGGTATGTACAAGGTATATATACTGTAGTATTTGATGGAAAGCATCTCTGCATCTTCAAGCAAACTCGAACTTCACAGAATTCTCTAAATATCTGATAATATTGCTTTCAATTAAGTTTTTATATGCCACATTAAGATAGGAACAGAACATTTGGGAGTTAGAAAATTCATCATAGATATTTTTCAGCCTCCTAAACTTTTTGATAAACTAAAGAAGAGTCTTAATAGAGGTACATCATCTTAGACTGAAATTAAATTATGCAGCCTGTTGTAGTTTCAGGTAACAGTAGAACAGTATTGCTACTGTTGAAGATTTGTTGTAGAGATTTTCCAGAAGCATTAAGGCGAATATTCAGAGTAATCCTCAGTTTCAGGTGCTGTTATGTTTATTTGCTTATTGCTGACGTGAGGGGCTGGTAAGCACTGCTGCTCTCCTGCAGCATGATGTTCTTATATTTGTTTTCCATCATTTGTTGTAATCTGAAAATGAAAGTTGTTAAGAGTTCACCCAGAACCTTAACAATTAATTTCTTGATTACTTTATCAACATACCTTTTACTGCACTAATGTTCATGCAGTTAAGATGTTTTTACTTGCATGATATTTTTTTCTTTATATGTTATTGCTGTTATTGTAGCATCTGCTAGCTCCTGTCATGGATGCCAAAGTTCTTCTGTAACAAATGTTACATTGTGGTCTTTGTAAAAAGTAGAAGTCTAATGGTGTAATACCAAAGGTTTGAAATGTTTTCTTTGTTTCTGGGCAAAGGACAGAGTGTACCATGTTGTTATGTGCTGTTTATGATATAAAGTATGAATATTTTCCTGGAAGAAAACATAAGACAGGTTATAAAGCACTGATCTTCCCTCAAGAAAATTGAAAAAGATCTACTTAAATTTATGTGAATGGCAACAAATGCAAAAATTAACTCTATATTTGAAACCTAGTTTTTATAGGTATCCCTGAGACAGTCTCATAAATTCAGCTCTTGTTCTGTAGAGCTTATAATTTTACATAGTTGCAGGAGGAAACAAACAAACAAACCTGATTTTGATGAATAAAAATCAGTTTATTTTAAAGATAAGAAATCTTGGAGGCTCATAAAGAAGCCTGGAAAACAGGAGAAACCCAAAGCTAATAATAATGAGGTGTCGAAGAAATTCTAGTTGTGGCATAGAGTCTTCACTAGCCTGAGACAGTTAAACATCCAAGCCTTCCAGAGATCAAGATGCCTTTAGGCAATGCTGTCATACATATGGCTTGAATTTTGGGTGGCCCTGTGTGGAGCCAGGAGTTGGACTCTATGATCCTTGTGGGTCCCTTCCAAATCAGGATATGCTGTGAAGCTATGAAATTGTTAATAATGCTGTAGGAAAAAAGTAGAAATATTCAGTAAGAGTTTCTGGATTGTACTTGGAGAGCCATATGTTTGCATTCCACGGGGATAATAAAGCACTTTCCTGTGTGTAGATAATCACTAATGGGTAAGCACTTTTAGAGTTGCAGATAATTTGTACCGAGAAGCTTTAAAGAGTTATAAGGACATCTGGCATGGTTGTAACATTTAATAAATCTTTAAGTACCAGATAAAATTTAGGAGAGCAGAACAGTGAATATTTTAATATTAAGAAGAAAAAAGGACAAGTGGAATAAGGTACCAATGGTGATGTGTTCAGGTGGATGGTGGGAAAGCATATACAGAAGTAGACAAACAGTTCATTTATTTTTCTCTGCGTCATCAGGTAGAGAAATGGAAAACTGTAACTGGAAGCTGAAACTGGAGAAGCGATATTAGAAATACTTTTTAATATGTGAAGGTATTATACCGTAGTAAAACCAACAGTGTTTGTATTCCACGATGCAAAGACAAAAGATTGAAATCATGCAGTTCTGTGGGAGGTACGTTTGAGTCAACCATGCATTCTAGCTTTCTCACGAGAGCTGATAGGTAAATGCAGTATCCATTGGCAGGATCAAATCAGACAATCTAAGGCCCCTCCTGGGTTTTGACTTTAGCTATAAATCAAGCCCCTCCACAGTATTTCAAGCTGGGAATAGACTTGGGTAAACATTGCCTGCTATTGTGAGGGCAATAAAGAGTTTATTTTTAAAAAGTGACATCATACTCTTCCATTATATTTTTTTCTCGTGTTTTCTTGGCAGAGAAAAAACATTCCAAAAAAAAAATGTAAGTATATATGTACAGTTATTGACGGGGGGAGGGGGGGGAAGGTGGGGAAAAGAGGTTTTCAAAGGAGGTATTTCCTACTTCCTAAAGAGAGCTATCAAACAGTAACGTGCAGGATATTGAGGTAATGACCTGAGTACAGTTTTCCTTTATGTTGGGGCATTGGTACAGTGTTGACATGCTGGAACTGTTTCAGGAAGAAAGGTGAAGCTCCTCTAAAGTTAAGGAGAACATATGAAAATCACCAAATAAATGTTATATGACAGGAAAAAAGGGAAATCTTCTGATGCATTTGTTAAGACCTGAATAAGGGCTTGCGTGTCTGAAATCTTGCCTTATTTTCCAACAGCACTGAATTTATAAAATATTACATTACCTTATGGTAATGTATAGTATTATTATGTGGTTCTATAAAGTAACATGAGCTGTAACATATATTTCATATGAAATCGTTCCGTTCCAAAAGATAATATCTATTCTCTCAGTCACACTACTCCTAAACATGTATTCTGTAGGTATTTTTAGCTTCTCTTTTTTTTTTTTTTTGAGCTCTATATACAATATCTTACAGTGATCAAAGATCAAATTCTGATGTGAGAGAACACAAAATTGTTTCAGATGTGTTTTAGGTGAAGGTGTCCTTGCCTGCCTTTTAAGTTTAGCTTTGGTTTTTCTTTCATAACCCAACTGTTCTCCTTGGTTATAAAATGTCAAGGTCAAAGAGAGGTGAAACTGAATGGTGCTGGGAATCTGAGATGCAAATCAGTTGTAGATAATCCCTGTGATGCTCAGAGGCCATCCGGCCTCACAGAGCCATTAGCATTCAGGGATGCTCATTAGCACTCAGGCATCCAGTCAGTGTGCATTAGCAAAATGAGATGTGTTGATTAAAGTTACAAATTATGTGTTGAACACTCAGACTTTAAACCATAGTGGCTTCACGTTTATAAGATTGTACTTTGAAACATTCACTTTTTTTTTTTAATATGATTGTAATCTTAAGCACTTGTTTTGTACCTTTGGGTGCATATATCTGTATTGATGAGAATGGGGGGAGAAGGAAGTGTGCATGAAAGGAAAAGTGAGAAGCTAAAAGGATTTAAATCATTTGCTGGTTGTTAGTTTTTATTTTTTGGGAAGCATTTGAAGACCTTACAGTTGGGACTGCTTCTGGGCTGAGAGTAGAGCAAATCTGAAGTGAAAGCACAACTAGCAAGGAGGAGAGGATGATTTTAACCTTTCATCTCTGTTATCCCAGGTGCTGACATGTGAGAGGGAGCTGATGTTTCTGGGTGCAAATACTCCATTGTTTTAACGGGGTTTAGGAACTAACACATTAAAAAACAGTCTGGCCTATACAGAAAAGGTTAGTCAGCATGCATTATCTGGTAATTTCAGAGCTACAAGTGAGATCTAGCTAAAATTAGAGGGTTATGTGAAAAGCAATACCATCCTAGTTCAACGTCAATATTAACATTCAGTTTTCTTACAGCATGCCCTGCTTATATTGTGCAGGGCTATCTTGTATAAACACAATAAACAAGGGTACTGTCCTTAACGCTGTGCTATCAGCATTTTGGATAGTATTAGTAAAATTTATCATCTTTATTGTGCAGCGTGCATCACTGCAGATACATTTGAATAGTTATCTTAAGCAAACATAGCATACCAGTCTAATTTCTAACAATGCCATCCTTCAGAACTGCCAAGATAAGCTACATCACGCTGGGAGTTTCATCAGATACGCAGTTCATTCCTGAAGTACAGAATTTTCATTTGAGTACCTTCAGCTAAACCTTGTTCCTACTTGCTGCGTAGAAGGGTGCAGTGCAGAGCCTCGGCAGCCACATGGAGTGTTTGAGTACTCACACAGCCTGAACTGAGCAGCAGGAAGGCTGCTGTGCCAGTGCTAATGCTTGTTCTTACCCCTTGGGCCTCTGGGGTTGGGCCTGGGAAGGTCTGTAGGTGACTGTTAGGTTGTGCGAGGCTGATATGATGAACAGTATTTACTTACAGGACTATCTTCTACTACTGTCTCTAGTATCTGCTGCTGACAAGGTTGGTGGGAGAGGGAGAATGATTCTGAGAATGTCTCAGCAGAGGATTTCTTTTCTTCTTAGTCTGAAATCGACACATGAATAGATACAGAACACCCAGACCTCGTTTTTAGGAAGAGAAGGTCACAGTGTTACCTAAAACAAAGTTCTTTGTGGGGAGAGCTTTGCTACATCAATTCCACTGGGAAGTGCTAGCAGTGCTTGCTGTGGGCACTCCCTCATGTCTCTGCGCAGTTCCCTGGCTTTGCCACTTAAGATTCTTTGAGTTCTTGCTGCATTTAACTTGTTAAATTTTGGGAATACAGTCAACGCTTTACATCAAGGAAGAAACACCATGTAACTGCAGACTTATGTCCGGTGTTCTGAGTAACACAATCTGTTTACTTCTTGATACTTTGTTTTTTTCATCCTTACTTTCAAATCATCACACCTGTTTCAGCTTTTTGCCAGTTGCACCTGCCTTATTTGAACTCCAGATTCTGTGCTTTAGAATGAAAGGTGCTTGTTCCAAGGTGACTTACTCCTGGGGTAGTCCAACAAAGATACCTGCCAACAAAGTTGAGATTGAGAGTTGAGAATGTAGAATTAGAAGAATAGAAAGTGTAGGGCAAGCCTGATATGTTTTAATCCTTCTTTCTGAGCTGAAGGTTACACCTGTACCATCATATTTAATGCCTGTCAATAGATTTCTCTAATTTCAAGTGCTGTGGGCTCTGTGACATCTTGTGATGCTGAGCTTCATAATATACTTCATATTGTTCACAATATATAAAACAAACAAACAAAAAACCAGCAAGAACTCCCCACTTAACTCTTCTTATTGCTTTGAATTTTTTGTTCTGGTTCAACATAGGTTGCTCCAAAAGTAATGCTTCCTATTTATTTCTGTGAAGTTACAAGAGACACCAGGAACACAATAGCACAATTTGATAGAACAAATTCTCAGCTACAGATGCTATTTTGTTGGCCTGTACCTCTGCTGCCTTTTGTTGTGCAGCAACAAAATGTAGTGAAACGTTGGTGGGAAGGTTCTGCCTCTACTGCTCTTTTGCCAATATCAGCCTCTGTTGTAGTGGGCCAACAAAATAAAAGCAGAAGCTGTTCCTTTCCGAGCAGCCCTCGTACTCATTGTTAGCTTTTGCTTTATAGTTGTTACTAAACACAAGATATGGTTATGACTCCTTCAGAAGAAATCATAGGTTGCTCTGTCAAACAGTGACTATATTCAAAATCTTTAGAACCAAGACCAGTTTTCAATGAAATTAATTACTGAGTGATTTCCTTACTGCAGCTGGACCCCTCAGACATTACTGTGACTAAGTTATTTTCCAGCTAGTTAGTAACAGCACTGATGAATCGTATTATTATGAAGCTAAAACTTGTGTGTGAAATGTTCCTTTCTGTACTGTAAAAAAAAAAAAATAATAAAATCATTAAATAATAATAAAAAAAACCCTGAAAACTTGACCAGACTGACACTTCAGGCTCATTTCACGTCTTTGAACTTTGGTTTCTGTCTTCACAGTCTTTGGGATAAGCTTTGTAATTATTCCCAAATGAATGAGAAATAAAGCTATTAAAAGAGACATTATGATGAGCCTGTTAAGCATTAGTATTACTGCTATTTCTGCTAGAAAATCCCTGTTTTTCTGCTGTTATCAGGCAGCAAAAGATTTTATTTCCACAATAAAATTAGCAGTAGGCATTTTTTCCATAAGATTTCAGGATAAAGTCATCTGATTTTTCTCTGGTAGCAGGAATGCATGATGATAGTGGAAGGAAGTGAAGTTGTAAATGTTCAGCATATTTATAAAATGTGTTTTCTCCTACCAAAGTAGGGTTGAGATGGTTTTCCAGGGTATGCCAGCCTCAGTGCAGTGTTCTGCAGTGAGGAAATGTCATGTTTGGAGTGAATGCCATTTGCTCCCCATCTCTGTAGGAGGAGACGTGCTGCTGATGCAGGCAGCGTATGGGTAGGCCCTGTTGTGTTAGCCATGGTGCTGCTGCTGCTTGGAGCAGGATTTTTGACATCTGAAAATAAATAAAATGGTCTTAATAGAAGTTTGCTTTCTGGAACTTTTAAAATCATTTGGGAAATAAAACAGATGAGAAATTTGTATCTCTTCTGTTTGGTCACTTTTCATAACATTTCAAATATAAGAAAACATTTAACAGAAAAAAAAAAATCATAAAGGTCAGGAATGCTTTCATACTTGGGAGTTCTGAGAGGTATATTTAAGCCTTGGCAGACTTTTAACCTTTTCTAGTTTACAATAAGTTTGTCGTCCTTTTAGAACCCTTTGATTGTATGGCTTTTGTTCTCCTGAAAGGGGGACAGGGCTGCCTGGTTACTCAAGCAGATGCCAGGCTTCTGATTTGCATTTGATGAAAGCCACTTGTGAAAGCAGAATCAATGCTCAGATTTACAAACAGTAAACGTGGGTATTGGCTTGTCATTTCTTCCTAGGTTGTTGTCCTATAAAGCTGCTCAAGTTCCTCTCGTCACAAGAACATCTTCCTGCTCTCCCTCCTGCCCATAAACATTATGTTAGATCGAGAAGAAGGGTGAGTAATTCTTTTTAGCTTTATTATCTGTTTTTTATTTTTTCTTTTTTCATTTCATAGGAGGGAAAAAAAAAAGAAAGGAATGAAAATGCACCCATTTAGAGTAACACATTATAAGTTGATGAAACATAATAACCAAACTGTGTGTGTGTCTGAAGGGGCCTCATTACAGAACACCAGAGGCACAAGAGGGAGCTTATTGTGGGCAAGAAAATAGTGCTTTAATAATGCTGTCACTGTACTGAGTATAGCATCAAACATAAATCCATGTGGTTATATTCAGGTAGAGAATGGAGCAGAATATGTTTAAAAAAAAAAAAAAGAGCAACAGAAATGAATCTGAAAGGGCTGCATATCAAATCAAAGTTAGCAGGGAGAGAGAAATTATTTTGAATGGGGTTAACTGAAAGCAAAATGGCGGCTCCTCTATGGTAAGAGTTTTTTTTTTTTACTAGTCTCTGTAAACTCCCACTCACTGATTTATAAGGAGTGTGTATCTGTGTTAAGGGGTAGACATAGGAGTAAGAGAATTAGCAAAGATGGAGATTTGAGGCAGTATTTATTATGCTACACGATCAGCTGTTTCAGTTCATACCAAGACCAGTGCTCAGAAAGAAGAGCTGTGCGTTATGTTAAAGAGTGTCTGAACTTTTCAGTTTAGACATGTGACATAGTGATATTACTTTATGTATGAGGCATTGTGACACCAAAATGCAGGGCTGATGTTATCACCTAATAAAAGGAGAGGTGCTGCCTGTACTCATCAACTTAATTTGTTTTGGCTTGGTGTCCTACCTCAACAGCTATGTTCAGTAAAACACCGTTTGCTATGATAACACACAGCCATTCTGACAGAAGTTTGAAGTTTCATGTGTACCAAGTGAACCTTTTTTTATAGTGCAGGAGGTCAGATAGAAAACTTGCCCACAAGAGATTGGACTGAACATAAATCCCAAGATACTCAGAAGCTCATTGCTTTGTCTCAGCTACTTCTGAACTGTATAGTGTGGGGCAGTGTCCAGACTTAGGAGCTAGATCTAAACAAGCTGTTGCAAATATTGGTATTACTGCAAATAATGGTGTAGGTGGTAAAGCACCTCTAATATAGCTTTCCTCCTACCATACAGTTGGTCTGCTCAGTACAAGGTAAGGCAAATCAACTTTAGTAGATTTGTAGAATAACAACATCACTCAGCTGCTTTCAGTGTCTGAGCAAGTTTGGCTATTGCCAGTTTGGATCTCTCTCAATGTAATTCAATTTCTTCTAATTCTAGGCAGTTGTGTAAGAAGTATTACTGTGTTCACAGATGAAGACTTGTGTTAACTTTTATTCTTCTCTTGTTTACCAAATTCACAAGTACATTAAATATTCCAAAACATTTTTGAAATGTAATGCTCAGTGGTTACCTTTGTAAGTGAACAAATACTTTTATATGTTATAAAGAGCTATCAAAATGTTAACTTATCCTACTTTTAATGCAATTGCTCAATGCTTCTATTTTATCAGAATCTTCATTTCCCAGTTTTAGGAAAAGGCTACTGCTGTAACATCAGTCAGCTTTCCTTATAAAATATAGATGTGCTAATTTAGTGCTTACTTCCCAATAAGTATATATTTAGTACTTCCTTAGACATTCATTGATACCTAGTGTATTCATACGTATCCATGTGAACTGCAGGTTTAAAGACTGTAGTTACTTGCACATAACTACACTATCTTACACACGTAAACAAGAAATATAAGATGAGAAGTGAGGTTGTGTTGCTTTGACTCATGGATGTCTGCCTTTTCGTGTGCAAATACAATTTTAGTCTAACGCCTGGCCAGGGATCCGGCCATGAGTCTGATGGTCTCAATCACATTACACTTCAAAATCTGTGTGGTCTTCTAATTCCAGAGTGTAAACTAGAAAGTTCTCATTCTGGAATTAAGTATTTTTATCTACATCTGTGTCAGTGCAGGAGTACATGGTCTATTGTAATGAGGGCCAGCTCATACGTATAGTGAGAATTGTCCTGATGTGTGGAAAGTTAACTGTTTGTGTGAATATAATATTTAATATGAGTAACTACACTGAACCCTCTTTGCTTAAGCTGTTGTAGTATTCTTCTCCATGAGTTCTGAGTCTACTGATGCTCATTTATCTGAGGATCAGAGCAACCCTTGGCTAAACTATTTGTATTTGCAGTTTTTATTTTTTCTTTTTTAAGTTTTGTTCTAAAATATTTAGTATTAAGGATCAATGTTTGAAACAGTCTCAGTTTAGTGCAGGTAATAATAAACAAATAAGGGAACGCTTATTGTAATACAGATATATGATCAAGAGGCAGGGACAGGTAAGTGCTATTCTGGGCAGCCAGTTCTCTGACAGTGCTGCAGCTGTACCTTTCTATTCCCTTTTTCTCCTGTCTTCCACTTGAGCCAAGTAGCTGAACTTTCTGCCCCCTTAGCAGATTTCACTGTTTCACCGTTCTCTTCCTTTCCCATCATTTGAATCAGAACTAAATACTTTCAGAAGGCAATTAAGAATTAAGTTTTTCTTGTTTCTGTCTTGCCTACTACCTCCATCTCTTCCAGCCTGCATCATTCACGTTTTATGCCTCTTACCTGACAGTTTCTTCATAACTTGATTCATACAGGTCTACTCTTGAAAATAGATGTTTCACTTTGGTACTGCTCGCCTTACTCTATCTTAAGATCTGTCACTCAATACATTTCTATCACCTTACCTCCCTTCTCTGTCTGTGCCCTGATGTAGTTCAGTTCTTAGGGGTGTGTGTGTCTGAAAACAAAAGAACCAAGTACCTAAAACTCTAAAGGAGATGAAAAAAGACATTACACAACCTTGGAAATAAAAACCCCTCTAGAACAGCCTGTATGCTTCCTGCTGATTGCGTCGGCAATTGTCATTTGTTCGTCATTATCTTACTAAGATTCCAGACTTCAGATCATGGACCTGATTTTCTGAGTCTTCTGTAATTGGCAGTCTTTTTCCAGCACACTGAAAACTAACGGTCTTGTTTTGTTGGGAACCCAGTTGTTTGTCTGTCTATTCAGAGAGTAAGAGTTCATTTTCTGTGATCTCTTTTGTGCTTCAGATGGAACAGATGGCTCAGCAAAGTAAACATCTGTATGTGAACTGTGAAGTGTTCGTATGCTATTTTGTGCCAGTGGGAAGTGAGACCCAGTCATCAATACTAATCTACGAACTATTCCTGGGAGAAGACTGGGAAAATTTTGATTTAACACACAAATCAAGTAGAAAGTTGCTGACAACTAACTTAAGAAATTGCAGGCTGTTTCTCTGGTATCGGTATCATATTTGGCCCCATACCATACAAAATCTAGCCACGTACATCTCTGTTCTCACAGAGTTTATCGAATAATCCTTTTATGATAAGTGTTTCTGTAAGCTAAGGCAGAGTGGAATTCAAGGGCGCTGTCTGCCACCTTTTGATCATCCAGTATCTTTGCCTCTGCTTTCTTGTATGAAAATTACAGTATGACTGTGTGCTAGTAGTTGCGCCATATGATATTTGCATGATCATGAGTGACCTAGAATTTCTGTTTTGCTCAGTACTTGAGCTACGTTGTCTTTACTGAAATTGGACTCTTCAGCTCTACTTTGTTTCCCTTCTCTTTTGCTTGGGGAACAGTATATGCAATGCACAGTTTTTTCAGTTATTCAGTTTTCTACGGCTTTTCTACTCATACCCCAATGAGCATGGGTATAATTTCTGTTTAGCACTGAGTAACATAGGCGAAGTTTGTAAGTGAAGATAATAACAGAAACGCAGACTATCCCAAGCTGGAAGTGGCTCATAAGGATCATTAAGTTCCACTCCTGCTTGTAATGGACAGGACCACCCAAAAGTTGAACTGTATTTCTGAGAGCACTGTCCAAATAATACTTAAGCTGCCAGTTTGGTGCTGGGCCTATTGCCCTGGGGAGCATGTTCCTGTGTCTGGGCACCTCTGTACCATTTCCTAACACCCACCCTGGCCCTTCCCTGACACAGCCCCATGCTACTACTTGGATGATGATGTGCAAGTTATCTCCTTGTTCCAAGCCTGCTGGCAAGAACTGAGGTTTTTTGCTTTTTCTGTCTTGTGAACGTGACTTGAACTTCTAGTCACTTATCATGGCAATGCTAGATGACAATCCTTAACCCTTGAGTTTCTACTTCTGTGTTTGATTCAACAGTTATAGATAAACACATTAATCAAAGCAGTTAGCGTTGGAAATATAGTAACTTTTTTATCTTTTCAGACTTTTAAGATAAAACCATATCGTAACAGGGCAGCTGAAATGTCTCCAAACTTGTTTTAGGTTTTAGAGTCTGTTGAAATTCTTGTTCTACTAAAGTTAACAGTGAGGTCCCAAGTGATACTGATGGGGCTAGGATTTTGCCCTTTGATTTCTGATGTGCTTAGTGAACAGTTTTAAGCATGGATATACTTGAATGGGGCCACTGACAAGGGAAAGCTTTATGTGCTTGTTTAATGATAAATAGGTGCATTCTGAGCTGAATTTAAATGGGAGCATAACATGTTTATTTCTTTTCAAGGCCAAGTTTTGTCCCCAGCTAGGCTGAATTTAGAAGTGGCTTTTTTATTTCTGCTTTCAGTGACTGCCAAGTCTTGTTGAGTTTTCTTTGGTGATAATAGATTAGTGGACTAAGATACTATGTTTTTTATAACTTGGAGAACCAGAATGGAATGTCGATCTCAAGAGTTATCTCTGCATGTAGGATTCTTTTTGGTGGTGCTTGTTGTTTTCCTTTGTCCTATTGCATTAAACTGAAGAACTACAGTGGTGTTAACACTTTAATAAATCAGTCTTGACTTTCAGTATTGAATTAAAAAAAAGAGAAAGCTTTTAAACAACCTTCAATGTATTCATATTATCAGAGCACCAAATTTCTGTTGCTGAAATTTCAATGCTTCAGTCCTCTACTACTTACCTTGAACCTGCTTTCTGCTTTGTCTAATTGTTTTCTAAGAGAACAAAAAGATTCATTCTCTGCTTTCTTTGAATTTAACGTTTATGGACAGAGTTAAGTGTATCAAAAATATTGAAGTTACATTATTATTCCTTTTTTTTTTTTTCCTGAAAGCTGAGCACTCTAGTATCTTGCTGTGTTTAACAGCAAAATAGAAGGAATGCACTAATGGAATTTGTTTTTGATATACTGGATATACCCAGGTTTAGTTTTCAAAACACTTTCTTTCTGTTTCTTATTGGTACCTGTCAGTGGTTTATGGGCCGCCTTGTCCTGGTTTCATGACTAATGAGGCTGGGTCCCACAGACCCATGCCCTGGGAATGGGTAAGGGGGGTAAAAAGGGAAAGGGTAGGGAGATGGGCCCAAAAGCAAAACAGTGGCAGTGATCTGAGAAGGAAAATTAATTTACTAAATAAGACATAGGAATACAAGATAACACAGTGCAATAAAACGTAATTGGAATTGAAGTTAATAACTCAAGTGAGAGAGTGAGTTGTCTGAACCCGAAGGCCTTACTCTAAAGCTGAAGGTGAGACAGCTGTGGATCCTCAACTGCTGTGATGACCTGCAGAAGAGGGGGATCTAGGAACTTGCATGTGGTTTTCTTTCCCTCTGAGTGGAAAAAGGGAACACAAAGTCCTCTGGGGTATGCAGTTCTTCTCTTCTGAGAACCAGGTGCCCAGAAATTCAGCAGTCCACACAACTGGAGCGTTAACTTTTTAACTCCCGGTGCCTCACATGATGTTACAGTGTGGAAAGACAACAACAAAACTCCTAAAGCCATGACACAGCCACCCGGCGGCTATTTGTTTTAATTCTCTATTCAAATGAGAATCTAAAACCAACTCTTTCTATATGGCTGCTATGCAAAACTAGTCAGCTTCACAAAAAAGTTAAAAGACATGAAACTTAAAATATGGAAGCATAAAATACTTAAAACCATAATGAGCGAAGCTGAAACTTTCTAATTTTCTCCCAAGCCAGATTTTTTTTCTTCTTCTTTAGCTGTTCTTGAGTAAATTGTATTGAACAATTGCATTGCTTGTAGGATACACAGCTACGGTGTTAGGAAAGAAAAGTATAAATATCACAAGAGGTTCCTGTTTCTTTTAATGTCCCCTCCCTGCTATAGAAATAAGAGTAGAGAATGCACAAGGCTATATCAAAGCAAGAAGAATAAAACAAAAATTAACATTCTTATAGGTGTAAGTCTGTGGGGCAAATCAATATTCATCATACTTTTACGTGATATTAGAATGAGAAATAGTGAGAAACCCCAAAGAAAAATTCAATGGAGAAGTGTTGCTATGTGGAAAAAATATGGGGTTAATTTCAGTTTTTGGATAGGTTTGCTTCTTAGAAACCATTTCTATTTCACTCTTTTGTATGTATTTTATCACTTAGTTTTCTGATTGTGCTCAATTGTACTTAAGATGGATAAAAATCACAAAAGTTAAAAGAGTTAGGATTTATCTGATATAACTTGGTCATCACCTGGGAACAAAACAGTGCTGGAAGTAGTTATGCATAAGCTTGTGTTTTAGATATCAGCAGACTTTTTCTTCTGTAGAGAAGGAGAATCAGGAGCCAAATTTATCCTCAGTCAAAAGCGTTTAAATCTAAGGGTTGCAATCCTTAGGACTCCCTTTTCTCAGGTATTTGAGTGGATTACAGTGGTGTAACTAGCTGTTAACTACAGGCTCAGAATTCTTCCAAACAAATCCAATGTTACAGCAGATGTGAAAAGCACAAGTGCTTTTTGTGTGAGAATAAGATGAGGAGAGTATCTGCAGAAACTGGAGCTTCAAGTGGACAAGAGTAGCGCCTTGTATTCTGCTCTAGAAGTGAGGAAGAACTCCAACTTAAAGAAGTCTTGACCCCACAAAGCAAGCATTGGAGGGAAAAAAACACCTCAGTTATCTTAAGATATCTGTAGACAGCCAGATGTCTTACTAGATCTCCATCATGTGAATCTAGTCATACTAAATGCAGAAGCACTTCCACAAAGTTGCCTTCTATTTCTAATTAGGTTTCTTCCTGATACTTCTTAAGGGCAAAAGAACTACGTATGAATTATAGTAATTTGGAAGCAGGAAGTTAGCCATTGGAGGGCTAACTTTTGTTTCATTCTGGCTGTCTATTTAGACACAGCTACTTTAAATTTGTGTGAAACACATCTACTGGTATGCTGATAGCAGTTCACTCTGAAACCTCATCACCCTTTCTAGTAGCTTTGCTAACATAAGTTAGTCAGAGGTGTCTGCTGCTGCATTCACATTGTCAACGGTTTACCGGGCTGGATCAGCCCGGTTCCGTGACGATTGGTGTGGGGGACCCACAGACCCACGCCCCAGGAAAGGGGAAGGGGGAAAGGGAAAAGGAAAAAAGGGAGATGGGCCTAGAAACAAAACAGTAGCAATGATTTGAGGAGGAAAGCTAATTTACTAAATAAGATATCAGAAAGCAAAATAACACAATATAATACAATATAATTGGAATTGAAGCTAATAAATCAAATAAAATGAGCAAGAGAGAGTGTCCGATAAACCGAAGGCCTTACGCTAACGCTGAAGGCGATACGGCAGCGAGCACCCACTGCTGAGTCGATCCCGAAGGAAAGAGAGTGTCCCGTGACCGCAGAGGGTTTTTATCTTTTCCCTCTGAGCGGAAAATACGTAAAAATGCAAAGCATCGCAAAGTCTTCTGGGGAATGTAGTTCTTCTCTTCTGAGACAGGTATACCCGGAAAATATCAATGATCTGTGGAGTTGGAGTATTAACTCTTTAACTCTTAATGCACTACATGTTGTTATGATGTGGAATACCAATACCAAAAATCATAAAACCATGACACACATCCATCTGGAAATGCCTCAGGCAGGTGGTAAGGTATTCTGAATAATTCCTGAGAAATAAAAATTCCAAATAAATTTGGAAAATTCCAGAAATTCTTCTTTTCTCTGTTTGAGGATAATGACTACTTCAATGCTAGAAGATCTGAAGGTCTTTTAACAAAGTTATAATTATGTGAGAGATCTTGGTACTCGGCTTTCCTAAAAGGGAAGGTTAAACGTTTAGATTTTGCCAGATATTATGGTCAGGAGTGTCTACCTTGGAAGTCCCTAATAGAAGCTGGGCAGACTCAACCCATTGAAGGTAGAAACCTGGTTATAGTGGGGCTGGAAGGGGGCTGCTAACAAAAGGTTTGGGATATGGAAGGAAGTTTTTCACGTGAACTGTTGCTGATGGGTTTGAGTGAAGAACCAATTTTTCATGGTGCAAGTGTAAGGATTTAGACTGAGAGAGAAAGTGTATAGTGCTGGTTTGACTGGAAATGAGCAGGTGAGGGTCAGGTGTGGAAAATGGGAATGGAAATAGTGGAACTAATGTCTTTGCCCTAAACCAAATGTATAGAATTATAGAATGATTCAACATCTTTATCAGTGACATAGATGATGGAATTGAGAGCACCCTCAGCAAGTTTGCAGACAACACCAAGCTGAGCAGTGCAGTCATTACATTGGAGAGACAGGAAGCCATTCAAAGGGACCTGGACAGCCTGGAGAAGGTGAATCTGTGTGACCCTAATGAGGTTCAGCAAGGCCAAACACAAGGTGCTGCCCTCGGGCTGTGGCAATCCCAGGTATTTATACAGACTGGGGGAAGAACTCCTGGAGAGCAGCCCTGCAGAGAAGGACTTGGGAGTCCTTGTGAGTGAGAAGCTAGACATCAGCCAGCAGTGTGCTAGCAGCCCAGAGGGCCAACTATATCCTGGACTGCATTAAAAAAGGAGTGGCCAGCATGGAGAGGGAGGTGATGTCTCCCTCTGCTCAGCTCTTGTGAGGCCCCCATCTAGTGTACTGTGTCCAGGCCTGGGGCCCCTAACACAATAAAGATGCAGAGCTCTTGGAATGGGTCCAGAAGAGGTCTGCTGAAATGATCAGAGAGTTGAAGCACCACTCCTATGAAGAAAAATTGAGGGACCTTGTTTAGCTTGGAGAAGAGAAGGCTCCAGGGAAGCCTCATTGTGGCCTTCCAGTTCTTGAAGGGAGCATATAAACAAGAGGGATAGTGATTGTTTACATGGGTTGATAGTGATAGCACGTTTTAAACTAAGTTAGGGAGATTTAACTTAGATATTAGGATGAAGGCTTTTACTCAGAGGGTGGTGGTGCATTGGAACAGGTTGCTGTGGATGCCCCCATCCATGCTGGCACTCAAGGCAAGGCTGGATGTGGCTCTGGGCAGTCTGGTCTAGTGCTTGGCAGTTCTGCCCACAGCAGAGGGCTTGAAATTAGGTGATCTTTTCAACCCAAACCATTCTGTGATTCTATGATAGAACCATGTGAATGGGAAGGGACTTTTTAAAGGCTAACTAGACCAACTCCCCTGCAATGAACAGGGACACCTACAGCTAAAGCAGGTCACTTAGAGCCCGGTCCAACCTGACCTTGAGTGTCCCTAGGGTTTGGGCATTCACCACCTCTCTGGGCAACATGTCCTAGGGCTTCCCTATCCTGTTCATAACAGATTTTATTGGATTATTAATATTCAAAATGTACTGAATGTGCTTGGTGCTTGCAACTGTTTTTGAGAATTTACTTTGCTACAAACTATGTAGCTGTAACTTGATATAGTCCTTGAAATTTAGACAGTGTATAAGGGAAGAAAAAATGATTTAATTGGTTTAAGCAGTTCTCTCTTCTGATCTTCTCTCATTTTGGCTCGGATTTAATCCCCTCTAGAAGCAGATCAGCAAATCTGTGATGTGGTTCTCAGTCTAGTTCCACAAAACATTGAGGTGGTTATGGGATAAAAGTTAGGGCAGTTTTGCTTTTTTTTCTGCTTAGAGATACAGTCTTGGAATGTAGACTTCAAGCAACCTATCATGGAGGATTTCTCTCACTCCACACTTTAATGTGAGTGCACTTGTTTTTTTTTTTTTTTGTCAGCTTTGGTTTTCAGATAACTGTGAAAATATGGAAGGAGTATTTAAAATATTTCCACTAATACTTTAAGTTGTACAGTGTGAGGCTGAACACATTTAGTACCAGCTATGCTGTAATATAAAGCAATAATTAATATTTTTTCTGTTGTAATTAGAGCTAACAAGTGCGTGATCACCTCACTTCATTTGTCATCTGTAGTAATTATTCGCAACATAATTTATGTATTTGCTAGGTATTGACATTTCTGTCACTGTTTGTAAAGAAAGGTGCTACACAAAGAAGGCTATAAATCTTGATTAAAATTAAGTTATAAACGAGACATTTTTTGTTTTTGCCGCTGATTATTTCAGTGTTGAACGTGACAAAATGCTTTCCAAGATCTCGATCAACCACACTGGAGGTGGCTCAGCACTGAGAACCTGTCATTTTAAGGGGGTAGTTTTCACTGTTGTTCCTTTCTGTAGACTGCTGAAGTGGTTCAGATTCTTAGAGATTTCAAAAAGATCAAATAATAGCTATAGTTCATTTCCATGGATTCCTTAGCAATACTGCACAGACTCAGCAGTTTATGACCTTAGCCTTTATTGAAGACCATGCACACTGGTTTTTCTCAGGTTCAGGAACCCTTGCTGATTATCTACTTGGCAGAAATCACAGTCTTTCTGGCAAACTGAAACAGTAAACACTTTTGTTCCTCTTCAAACTTACCTACATTGTGTGCAAAGCAGGTCAAGGGAGCTGACTAGTCTCATTAGTTATCTTGCTGGTGGCCTGTAAAATAAATAAATAAATAAATAAAATAAAAAAAATGGGTGCAGCACGGGCCCTTTTTCTTTCTCTTCTTGGTTCAGTGCAGCTTGTTTTGAGAGCTTTTCTAGGGCTATTTGACTGGGGTAATCAAATAAGTCTCTGTTGGAGGCCTTTCCTCTTTCTTTGAAGGGTCCTCTGTTACGTTGTGGTACAAACAAGGAGCGCAAGTGAAATCTGATGGGATAGTTATGAGACAAATTGCTTATATGCAGTGGTAACACAGCTGGATTTCTGGGTATGTTTCCCATTTCTGATACTGATGGATACTGTGCTGCTTTTTCTTTTTTTTTTTTTTGTTTTTCTCCCCTCAAAGCTGCAGCTTTCATTCTTTGGTAGGATAAAATACTTAACTTCTCTGACATCCATTCCCTCCATATTCTGTAACACAGAAATTCAAAGAGCATCAAGTTTTCTTTCTTGTTTCTGAACAAATTTCTCCTGCACTTGTCTTAAAACCCCTCCAGGAGCGTGGGTATCTCTTCTGCTCTGTGGCTAATGGTCTATTGTTGCTGGTCATGAAAGTCTCTCCTTTTACTCAGACGAGGTTCTGTGTTCTTTTTCACCTACTGTATCCATCTGTGATTTTTAACCATTTTGTGCAAGCATGCTTGCAAAAATCCAGCATAGTTTCTCCAGGTTAGGCAGTCTGATCCTCTATATCACAGAGACCTGGAGTTGCTTTCTCTGATGGGAAATGAAAATGAATTGAAGCTAAGAAGTTGTCCACTTGTTCCCCTAATACTTAAGTAAAAACTGAAATAAGTTATTTTTCTTTTTTTTTATAGAATATGTTGCAGATGGAATTAATGATTCTGCTTTTGGATTGTACGTTTGTCTTTTGATTTGAAGGGTACATCTGCTCATTTCTTCTATCTATGGAGTTTGCCCAGATTTTCCTTCCTTGTTTCTATTTTGGCTAGTCTGTTTCTCTGCAAATTCTAATATTACTACTGGGACATCTCTTTAATTGTCCTTATTTGCTGTTGCTCTCAGAGCATTTTTGCACGTCTTAAAACTGAGTGAAAGGATGGAAGGGAAAAGTAATTTTCAGGAAGTGGCACATTTTCCCTATGGAGCAAAGCCTGTCTCCACAATAAGGGATTAGATTTAGTAGCTTAGTGGGTAGGGATGTTGGTAGGAGGATGGTTGGACTAGATGATCTTGTAGGTCCTTTCCAACCTAATGTGTCTATGAATCTATGAACTGACCAGCACAAGTAACACAGGAGAAACTGGACATGCTGAACAAAGTGGATGTGGGTTGCGGCTTGGAGCTAGCTATTTATTTGGTCTAGCTCATTCATAGTCACTTGATGTAGAACATATAGCCCATACTGGGCTAACTTTAGGAGAAGATGGCAGTCTTTTCAGCATTCCCCTACATTTGCAAGCCACTGATCCAGATAATGGTCAGTAACCAAGTCATTTTTATTCTCAAGTAGTAGTTTATTCTGAAGTCCAGGTGCAAAATGGCTCTGACGTAGAATAAGTTATTCTACTTGATCTAATATAGTTAATGTCAGTGAGTCTTAACATCAGCAAGCACTTAGGCCAGAATAAGCATAGCACTGGAGCAGCTGCGCCCTGTTCTGGTAGTTATTCTCTTTGAATGAGATGGGAAACTTACAACTAGGGAGTGTTCCCTGTCCCATGGATATTCTTCACACACAGGAATGTTCTTCCAAAGCACCTTTGCAGGTTTTGCTGGGTAAAGACGTTCTGTTTGGCCAAGCGGCTGCTTCTCTGTTAGTGACAAATGCCCCTTCCTTTCTTTTGAACAACGGCATGATGTTGTTATAAAGCAAATGCAGTATTTCTGTGTAAAATTAAACCATCCCATAGCTAATGTCAGTTTGTATTTATGTCCTCGTGCCACACTGTAGTGTTATTGTGGTTTTGGTTTTGCCGACAGCCAACAGTATTTCTTGTAATGAAATCCAGCACATTATTGTCAAAAATCAGTTCTCTCCAGACGTTGTTTAGTATTTGATCGCTAGGTGTCACTACCGATCCAGGAGAACAGCGAAGCTTTGTTTCCATTTTTGTTTTAAATTTGTACAAAGAAAAACCATTTGTATATGAGAACTTTTGTATTGCCTATTAAAATTTATAGCTAAGGAACCTATACCACCGTCAGTAAAGAGGCACAATATTCTCTGATTTTAGCAAAAACTATGTAGCCACTTTCACCTACACAAAAAAGAGAATAATGCTTTTCAGTATGTTAGCTGCTCCTAACACAGAATGATTTTAGCTACTGTTAAAATTAAGGAAGGCAGCTGTAAAAGGAAAAGTATTTCAGATTTTTTGTTTGAGATGGGGGTGGGAAACAAGCAAAGAAACCTTAGGTTGTAACAACAGTTTTAGGAAGTCAGACTATATTTAAAAAATATAAAAAGATAATTATCAGAGAAAATATTCTGCTTCGAATTTCTATTGGGATTCCTGCTTGTGTGTTAGAATCTATAGTTGGAAGGATTAATCAGCCTACACACAATATAATTGTGAGCTCTAGCAAGGTTGGAAATATCATACTGAAAATCTGAGCAAGTACTGAATGGTACTCCCTTTTCCTATTGCATGTTGGAGAACTAAATTTGAATCTGGACATAAATCTTAGTTTCTTATTCACTGATATCTCTTAGTAAAAGTGAGGCACCGTTTTGGAATGTATACTGCTATTCTAAGAAAGTGAACTTTGGCTTTTTAGTGAAGGAAAACCTGCTTCCTTTGCTGCAGTGCTGTATAAACATCTCCTATTCATGTCTATTCTCCGCTCTTGGGATTCAACAGAGCTTAAGAAAAATATTTAAATGGAGACTGATTTCTAACCCCTGCTGAACACCTCAAGAAATAAATGACTTATGATTATGTTCACATTTTTCTGTTCTAATCACTTAATGATCAGCAATTGACAGCAAAATGCCCTACTTGAAGGGAAAGGCAAGGGGGGATGTTAAGTGATCCTTTTGTGGAGGAAACGATGTGTTTTGTCATTCTCCCATTATTTTTTTTGAGCAAAGCTGAATTCTACATGCCCAAGACAACTTGTGCTGATGAGTTCAAGGGGACTGGATGAGCTATCAGACATTTCATTTTCTCTACCTGGAAGCAGCAAGTATTTAAACAGAGGCAAGTAACAGTTTAGCCCTGCCTGTTGCGGATGATTTTGAATACAAAGATTCATAGATTCATAGATTCATTAGGTTGGAAAGGACCTACAAGATCATCTAGTCCAACCATCCTCACATCACCATCCCTACCCATCAAGCTACTAAATCAAATCCCTTAGCACCTCATCTAAAGATATTTCCTTGATACACAGGAAAAAGCTCAATTTTCTGCTTACCTGCTGTACCTTCAGTGTATAGGTATAGCAGGTATAGTGCTTTTCATTTTTTCTTTAGTTTTTTTCTCTTGGCTACTCAGGAAAATTATCCCCAAATACTTCTGAAGCACTATTCAGAAGATTTTTGTGTAAAACTTTACCAGAAGAGGAGCGCCTTATTTGCCCTGCTACTTCATCACCCATTCAATGACTACTAACAGACTTGTGATTATACTATTAGTATAACAATTTCTGTGTAGAAAGTTGCCTGGCTCGTGACTGAGAAAATCTGTGAGTGCCAGATAGGTATGCTTGCTTGTGTGTGGACTCTTTGCTAATTTATTATAGGAGGCATCACCCAACTTCCCTACTGTGACATGGACACTGGTAAGAATGATTTAGCACTACATATTTTCTAGTGTTAAAACACAGTTTCTAGAATTGTGAGGCTGACTCAGACCCTTTGCTGAGCACTTACAAGACTGTATGTCCGCCTTCTGAAAGTGACCATACCAGAAGTTGCATCCTTACCCAGTCAGTGCCTTCTGAATTTCTCTGTAAAAGCAGCAGAGCTTTCTTCCTCTGTGTTATTCTCCCAGTGATGACCAAGATTTACAAATGTGGCTACCACGCTGCGTGTTGATCCCTCAAGAATTCTTAAGCAATGCCACAACCTCCAATGTAACATCCGCCCTCATGTCTTCAGACCTGCAGGTACTGAGAAGGGGAGAAATCGGTCTGATCTGCCTGAAAGGGAGGGAGACAAAAGCACGTTAAGAACAGTGACAGAATGATTTTGTGAGCTGTAGTCTACGGAGCTTCATTTTGATCACACATCAGTAGTTCCAGAGTTATGTTCTCTTAAATGTGTTTGCTCCACATCTTCCTTCCCTAGCTTTCATATGTCCTGTGTACATAGAAAACTCCAAATTCCCTCCCCAAGGAGCCAAGAAAATGTTTTCTTTAAATCTGTGACGGCAGCAATACTGTTGTCCGTGTGTTTAATAAGAGCAGAATTACAGTAATGTTCCTGTTCCATGTGAGTAAATATATAAGTATTTCCACAATGGCTACAACTGGGATTTTGTAATGCTCGCTGCTTTAACCAGTTTAAATAAAACAAGGCGAGCCTAAACCTAAACCCCTCTATCTGATTTGGTAAACAAGTTCTGTCCTGACTCTTTGTGTACATCTTAAATCTTTTTCTAGCTGTTAGTCGAAACAAATACATAATTAAGGAGAACTACCCCCTTATTACTGTTTAATTTCCTGATAAAGACATTAAATTAAATTAAAAGGAATTTCCCCAAAAGCCCCCCTTCCAGACTGAATCCCTACACTGACAAGCTATTGGATTTTCTGCAAAACAGAATGACAAACAAACAAACAAAAAAATCTACTTTTGGGCTTTTAGATTTGTGCAGTTTAATTGTTGGTCTGTTTCCCTGATAAGGTGAGACTAGTCCCATGTCACTGGGGGAATGGTATCCTGCTGTGTTTTTCCATCCTCATTTACAATGATTATGTTATCAGGCTAGCCAGGCAAAAGGGTGGAGCAACTATAATTTCAAAGCAGGATTAGGTTGAAATAACGAGGTCACCAAGTTGTGGTTGCCATGGCAACGTCACATCTAAGAATATGGGATGCTTCTAGGAGATGAGGCAAGCCTGGAGTCTCTCTCCGTTTGCACAAAATCCCACACTATTTCTGTAAAATTGCTTAATTGCTTTTAAACATTTTTTTTTCCAGAGTGGCTTTTGCCACAACAATGAGTCCAAATTGCACTTGTTTTATTAACAGTGTCTTATCTCTGTGTTTATCTCTGATCTGCTATTGATCCTGTTTTCCTGTTATCTTCTGAGTATTTATTTTGTCTGTCTTAGAAGATCTTTTGTTTAAAACATATAACAGAAGCTTGAGGTAACACAACCAGCACTCGAGTGTTTTGATTCCCTTTGAGACTTCACAATGGTGAAAAACAGTGTTCTGTCATGCCACGCATTGCCATGGAACCTCTCCCACACTAGGAAATAAGGGTCAGTGTTTTGCTGTTAGTGCCTGAATTTTCCTGCTAGTGATAGTTTCTCTCCCTTTTGTAGCATCCTGTAATGTCTTTTACATACGTGCTAAAATCCTCCTTTTTTTATATTTATGGTGAGTAAAATTAGTATTTTTAAACGTTTGTCACTGTTACAAAATACGCTGGATATGATAAAGCTGAAGAGGCTTACTTCATCTTGTCACAAGCTTTTGTGGGCATTTTGTGATACAAACTTCTGACAAGCAAAGTAGGAAACAGCTGCATTGCATGGGGCGTTGTTTTCTTGTCTAAAATCTCACCCAAAATACTTTCTTCTCCTTTTCTAACTGTTACTATGCTTTAATGTTCATGATGCATCATGATCTAAACCTCTCAGCATGCAGTTCCAATGAAATTATCTTGATTTTGTACTTTTTCCTTGCTGAATATCTACAGCTATCAGTATGAGGTAACATTTAGGTGTGCAGGGATAACGGGTTTGTAGAGTGAAGGAGTAAGTTACAAGCAGTTGTAAGGGAGATGGGGTCGACTGTAATGGTAGGCTGTGGGCATTAGTACATGGTGACTCTGAAGAAGAATGAATTGTGTCCAGAAAGCTTGTCAGAGTTCTTCCTTATTGTCTGGGGCACTTCTGCTCTGGGCACCTGAGCTCCATACCTGATGCAATCTCTGTGGTATCAGTATGTGAGATCGTGCTGCAAAAGCATCCTCAGTGGTATAGTTTTCATTCCATTCTTAATATATCAGCCTGGTTACAAGGAACTTGCAGCAATGTGATGGGCCTGGAGACCATTACCCTTCCTCAATTTTTTCTTGAAAGAAGCAAGTGAACATTCAGACAATGTATTATCATATAAGGCAAATATTAATGGCTCATGTGAAACCGCAGAGTATGGATGTTTTCTGTTTATTTTCTTCCTGTTTTTCATTGTCCATATAGAACTTGTGGAGAGCGTGACATCTTGCACTTTGCTGACGTGCTGGGAAATAGGGACTGCACAAAGTGAATGGCTTCCATCAAAGAGAGACTAATTTCTGAATTCTGAGAGTAAAAAGGAAAAAGATGTTTGAGCTTTGGTGTTCAGCTATCTGATAGCAGAGCAGTGTCTTCTGTCTGACCTTGTTTAGAGGAAGCCAGTCTGTTACATTCCACAATGGGCGGGATTTTTGTGCAGTAGCCTGGAGTACTTGTTGATGCTGTCCAGTCTGGTGATTAAGTTCTGTGTTGAACAGGTTTGTCACCTATGATGGTGCATGAAAATAGGAGTTTTCCCCCTGTTTATGCAGGTTTGTTTCTTGTTCTGAGAAGAAGCTTTGGATTACTGTTGAATGGCTTGAATGCATTTGTTCTGTGACTTTCTAACATTCTTCCATGAGCTGAGAAACTGTGGTAACTAAAGAGAAACTTAAAACCAAATTGTCAGTGGGTATATCCACCAGATGGTGATGTTCTACCAAATTATTTGCACATTGATCTTGCAGTAAAAATCTTGGATTTTGAGGGAATTGTGATTGTTTCTTAAATTTCACATCAGTGAGTCTTTCTGTTGCTTCACTGATAATTATGCTTGGAAAGAGAACAGATTTTGGCCCATGCTGAGGAGTTCACCTTGTTCATGTCCAGGACAAACAACACAATGAGGAATGGGGAAAAAATTCTGTAGCTTTTACTACACTGAAAGTGGGTAAATGCTAGGATATTGGAAGCAAGTTTTACATATCTGCTTTGCAATTGTGGAGAACCATTTATCTGACAGACTTGTTTACTAGTTGGATCATTTGTTTCCGTGAGAAAGAAGGCACCAGGAAGAGAAGGGTGAGGAGGGTTGTGCTATGATATTGTTCCACGGTTCCTCTTTCCGTAACCCAGAGGATTGTGTGGATGAATGCCAAGTTTGGTTTGCTGGGTGGGGCCTCATCTGCATCTCAAGCTGGAAAGGAATGGGTCTGCAACATTCATCCTCCCTTTTCTTTGGCTTGTTTGCTGAGTTGAACAGCCCTCAGGAAAACTGTGTTATGGAAAGTTACACAATTTAAAGTCTAGCTTTTCCATCCTCATATACAATAAACATCACTGCAGTTTAGGCACATGAACTACAGCCACTCAGATGGAAGAGCTCTGCTATTAAAAATTGTTGGAGTTATTGATTTAGTTTGAGGTCTAACTGCCAGTAAAATTAGATCCTTCAGAAGTCTTCAGCCACTTTACCTAACATGGCAAAAAATTCTCAGAAAACAAGAAATGTTTTTCTGTTCAGTCTAACCTCCAATAAGAAGAATGGAAATAATAATTTGTTGTTCTGTTTTATAGTTTTCTCTTTCTTATTGTTAGTTCTGAATGCAGATTAAGCTATTCTATAGGGTGATAGTCACCTTTACATATAAACTGTGCTGTGTTTCATTCAAAGACATAGCAAGAGAGGCAATTAATATGCCTGTAAAATTCACTATTTCTACTGGGAATGTTCTTTTTGAGTATCAGTGAAAGTAATACAGTTGCAAACCCTTATTTCTTAAATAATAATAATAAAAAAGTCTATGAAAAACTATTTTAATGTGATACCTTCTGCACAAAATAATAAATTCAAGTAAGGTTTGTTTCTGCTAATGAATTCTGATTTATGAGGGTGCTCTGCCTTTTCCCATACTAATGTCCTATTCTGGATTTCAGCAGCACCGCTAGGGTGAGTCAGGATGTGGGAATACTGATGCTATTGATATTGGTATGGTTCCCATACCCTCATTCAGCTCTGTTCTTTGCCACAAACTTACGGGTAGAGATGGAGCATGTGGGCAAAATGTGAATTGAAACAGAATGGGACGATGATCTTTCTTCCTGTCAGGATGACATCAGTTGTGTGCTGCAGATGCTGGCCATCTCCCTCAAACTGCTAATCCAGTTTTCTTCATGACCTTAGTCACATTGTTCTTAGCCATGACAGCTGGCACTGACTTTGTGTGGTTATGAAATACGTGAGCACAAACATTGGTAGTTCTCCCCATCCCTAGCTACAGCTCACTGCTTCTGTAGAGAAAGTGTGTGTATGCTCGTTATTTTGTGGACTTTGTTTTGAAGCTACAAAGGTGAACAATTGCCTTCTCTCATGACCAGTATACATTGGTCACTTTGACTTATTATCATTCTTTTTGGAAATCAGCCTATATTTTGTCATTCCAATCTGTGCTGCTATTTGTTGAGTCAGAAAAACAGCTCATTTTCTACCGCTGATCTTTATAGTACAACGTGTTTCTGACTGAAAGTTCTTAATGGTGTAATTTTATAAGCAGCCATATTGCTGAAGTGACATGAGGTATTCAGAATGAACCATACCTGCCAGGAGAAACTGTATTGCACAGACTTTTCATTCATTTTGTACAAGTCTGTGAATGACTTGCTCACTGAATTATTATTTTTTTTTCCCAGAGCCCAGTGTTTGATGGACAACACTGAACATTCAGGAAAGTGTGAAAGCACTTACGTGAATTTTCCAAGTTCTGTAACATTCATTAGGAAATTGCTAAGGAGCTCGTGAAGTCTGAAAACCAAATAGATATTTCAGTGCGTTTTTGCTATGTAAAGGTGGATGGCACTGTGCTTGCTGTGAGCCACAGCTGAGAGTGTGCCACCAATTTATTCTGACAGACACACTGGGCACTTGAGCTGTGGCCAGAAATGTTTACAAGCTCTTTGAGATTCTTCAGTATTTGTCTTCAGGTATAGAAAAAAGGGAAATGGTGTCACCCTCAAAGACTGTAGATTTAGTTTAGATATAAGGAAAAAGGCTTTTACAGTGAGGGTGGTAAGGCCCTGGGACAGGTTGCCTAGAGTTGTGCTTGATGCCCTGTCCCTGGAGACTTTCAAGGTGAGGCTGGATCAGGCCCTGGGCAACCTGACCTAGCTGTGCATGTCCTGTTCGCTGCAGGGGATTTGGTCCCTTCCAACTCTAAGTATTCTGTGATTCTATGAATTGTTTTGGTTGCTTCTGTTGACAAGAAGTGTGAGCAATTCAAGTTGTTCTGTGAGCATCTAACCTCTTCACTATGGAATTGATAGCTTTCTACTACCAGTTCTGACAGTAACTTTTCCTAAACAGTGTTCACCTGTGTCAATTTTCACTTGTCTGATAGATTTTTGGGCCAAACAGTTGAAATCCCCTTAGTAAATTCACTCTTCTATCCAGCCATTTATTTTAATGTGTAGGGAAACAATAACTTTGAAACCATTGCCTTTCTGTCACAGATTTGCCAAACTTCTGTAGGAGAGAAGAGGGCAGACTGACAGATGAGGAGTCATGCTGTGATTGCATAATCTTGTTTCCTATGAAACCAGGCATGCAGGAAAGTATTAGGAGGCTAGTCTTCAAACTTGTCCCAGACAAGGAATCAAGGAAATAGTGCTTGTAGTGTAATAGGGGAACTATCTTTGTGAAACGTATGCTGGTTTGGCACCTAGGCTTTAGTGAAACTGCCCAACTAAATTGTTAGTGGGAGCTGTGCCATCTGAACAGATGGGCATGTGTAGGCAGTTAGTAGTCATGTTTGTTCTTCATTTATGGGAATTTAGACCAGGATTTGAAATACCATGAAGCATAAAAAGCAAGATGTCTGGGTAGGCTATCCTCAGGGTTACATCCAAAGCAGGTATCTTGGGTATTTGCCCTGTTGAAGGGGGGGGCATCTTCTCAATAAGCTGGTCTAGGAGGGGACATCTGACAAATAGTTTTTGTCTTGAATACTTCACTCATCTCTATATTTATCCTTCTCAATTCATTTGGTCCCTCTAACCCAGTCCATTTTCCCCTTAAACTGTGGTATTTCTACTTTTGAATCCTTTTAACGACTTTCCCATATCTATTGCATTCAGTTCCAGTTTCCTTGCAGTCATAATTGTGAGTGATTCCAGCTGTGCCTGGAACCCTGCACACTTCTTTCCACATCATCTTCTTGTCCATTTGCTGAGGCAAAGTTACTTATTAAAGCATGTAGATAAATACACAAATTGCTATGAGGTAGATTAAGTTGGAAACCTATAGTGTGCCAACTACTCCCATAACTCTCTGACTGCATTTACTTACCTGTCTGTAAGTCATCTTCCCCTTGATTCTTACTCTTGTAAGCATGTAAAACTATTGTTTGACCAGGCATGGAAGTAGTTATTGAGGGGTAGTTATCACATTATTATGAAAATTGCCGTGTATATTCCATCTGAGTGTTCTCCAAAATATTTATACCCTACTTCCAGTTTTGTAGGTAGTGTTCAGAGCAGTTTTAGGTCTTTTGTACATTAGGAATATTTTACTGTGGTGTTGTGGCAGTAAAACCTTTGGAAAGACAGTTTATGCCAACGAAGTAGTTCTTTGGCTATGGCTGTCTATCACCTGTTCATCAAATAAAATTAGCTAAATCACAGTGAGATGTTTTTTGTTGTCAACTTTGTTACTTCTGTACTAAGGTTTACATGGAAAGATTGCATCAAATGTTTTTTCTCACCTTCTTTCTTGATGCAGGTAATCTAAGAATGTCTTTACATTCACACCTGGCCTTACTGAAAGCACACACATTCAGTAATAATGTAGGGTAATAACAGGGTTGAGTAATGAAATTTTGAGCCTGGTCCTTCATCTATTCGTGCTGTGTAGTATTGTTTTGAATGCCTGCAGTAAGCATTCCGTCTCGTCACGAGACAGGGACCTTGTCTCTCCCTAAGTATTGCACAGTCCCAGATAACTTGATGACACACAAGAAATGATAAATAACTTAAAACCAATACTTTTGAGAGATCAATCACAAATAAAGTTTTTCTGGACCATTTGAAGCAGAGGAAATTCTGTGCAGGAAGTGAAAGGGGCAGTGAAGGTCAGAGTCAGGGCTCACAGAGTCTCTGGCAACTTTCTTAGACACATGTTAAAACAAGTGTTCCTCAGTTTCCAGGGGAAACCAACAGGCAGTTTGTGCCTCCTGCTGCAGACCTACGTGCATACAGCTCTTTTTCCAGATTTGGTCTTTCTACATGTGTATGTATTTACTGATTTGGAAGCTTTCTCTCTAATTTATGCAAAATCATACTAAGATGGGAGATAGCCATGTGTTTTGTAACTTCAGAGAGTCCTAAATAAACATGATTTTCTTGGTTCCTTGTTAATGAATGAATGCACACTTGCACAAATGCACTACATGCACAGAACGGCTGCTCTACTACAAGTACAGGGAGGGTGAAAAAAGCCCAGATGTCCAGACCAGGGTAGTCTGAGTAGTCAGTCAACAGCCTTCATTGTTTGTTAGGCAGGAACAACTTGAGAGCTGCCAGAATAACTGCCTGTGGATCTCGCCAAGGAGCCAAATACCCTGGCTGAGACTACAAAATTCAGGCTGGCATCTGGGCTCTCTGATTGTCATCAGTCCCTGAGCATGAAAGGAGAGGAAGTGGATAATAGTAGTTGAAATGCTCACTGCAGCATTTTAAAATTAATTATTTCAAATATTTTCATGAAAGAAAGAAAGAAAGAAAATCCTATTGGGAAAATAATTAAACATGGTTTTTAAGAGAGGGGAAAGGCAGCATTGTCAAAGCAATGCAAGACTCCTTTTACAGATTTGTTGTTTAAATGGCTTTATATTTTTTTTACTTTGCTTAGATTTTTCATTCCACGCTGTACTCCTTCTACTCAGTTAGGCACCGAGATAATTTCTATTTATTCTTGTAGGCTAGGTAATTGCTGTCTGTACAGAAAGAGGTGCAATATAGTCAAGATAAACTGTGGAAGTGCGTGACTGCACCTCAGTTTTCTCCTATACGCTCTGAAATGCTTTCATGCTACAAAGAATGAAAATATGCCAGTATGGATTAATATTTTTTCCCATTAAATTAAAAGTTCTGGAGATGTCTATCTGATCAGCTCGTCAGAGTGTCCATCATTCTTTACTCTGGATTGTAAACTCTTCAGAAGTGAGAGCACCTCTTGTGTTCTCAATGCCTGATTCACTTGGGTCAATTAGTAAGAGCTTTTGTAGCAGAATGCTAAATCACAGCTCATTAGAATCTGTGAGAAGTGGTAGCAGGTCAGCATGTCAGCATTGGAATAGCTGGTCTGGGAGAGATCAAAACTCTGTAGACCATGTATCCACGTGGTAAAAATTCGGACTCGTAACAGGATTTTTGAGTCTCTGATTTGCTTGTACTCCCAAAGCGAGTTGAAAGAAGACTTGATCACTCCCTATTGCACCTTAATGAGTATGTACATTAATCAGATTTTTCAGTCCTTTCAGGGAATAAACAGAACCCTCCCATTTGTTCCTTCCCTTTTTTGATATAAAATTGATTTTTGCCTTCTTTCTCAAAACCACGTTAGATTAGCTAGACAAATAGCTCTGGATGAGTTGTACTGTTGTCCCTAAAAGTACTGAAAAACATTTCATTATTGCAGTTACTAAGTAACTTCTCCCCACAACAGGCTGGCTTGGGACCATGCAGGGTATTGTGCCTTCCTTCTCTAAGAAAAGTAGGATAGGGTACTGTACATTTTCTCTGAAGATATTCTTCACTATTGTAACAGACTGTAAGATTGAACCTCCTACATTTTTATATTATTGTATGAGGCTTTCATTATATTTGCTAAGTTTCAGAGAGGAAGATGGGAAGTATCCTGAGCTCAGTTAGTGACAAAATGCACGTGTTCATGGATTTTTCTGAAATAACTATCTGTTATGTGGTTAGCTGTCATAGTGGAGACCTGGATTTAGTAATGTAGATAGGCTAGATTCCTAATAAGCTATGTGTATCTTCATCTCAGATTTTTTAAAGCCTGATTTTTCTTACATTTTTTCAGATGACAGCACTAGGAGGCATTCATCTTTGCTCTTTGGACTGTTAAATGTTTCTTCAGGCCCTCAGCTCTGACTTTGCAGCTCTGTAGGAGGAAAGGCTTCAGTTCATGCTGTTCTGTACTGGCTGCTACTGCCAATCTACTCCAAAACTTTGGCCACTGTATTTCCCTAGGTAGCTGTTCATCTTTCAGCCTCTAAAAGGCTTCTTATCAAGTCTGTCTCTGCAGAATGAGAAAGCAATTCATTCCATAGTAAGCACGATTGCTAGCTTACTGTCCTTTCCTATCTGAGAAGTTAGGAAGGTTTTATCCTCTGATTGTGGGTATTAGGGAAAGTTTAGATCCTCTGATTCAGGTGAAATCTGGCATAATTTCACAAATGTTTTCCACTATCACTTGCGCTTTGCATTTTTCATTTCTCGGAAGAAACAACATCCTCCGGCTAACAACTTTGTATTTTGCAGAATGGCAACAGGAACATTCATGGAATGTGATGGACAGGCATGGTGTTAGGTTTTTAACTAATGGAATGAGATGTATAACAAGGGCAGTGGTAGAAAGAAGAGGCCAAAGTGAAGAAGAGAGAGCGTATTTCATTTTCAACAATACAAATACAAGCCCTTTTCAGATGTGAAAGAATTCTGTACTTCTGTACTGAATTCTATACTTCACCTCCACGAAGTTAACTTTCGAGCCTGACTAGGGCTGGGAATGTGCTGCCATAACAAATGATGGCATGTGAAAAACAAATTCCCTCAGCTGGCTCTGAGACTCCTTAAAACATCAGGTGAGGTACTACTTGGGGTTCTGCCAGCTTCCTTTGGCATAAATCCTGGCAAAATGCCTGGCACTAGGATGTCTGCTGGGAGGAAAGGTTACAGCAGTACAGAACGGCTGCAGTGTACCTTCTGCCAAAGGCTGTTCCAAGAGGCCACTGCAACCCAAAGGGTGGACTGTTTTAAAGGCAAGATCTCCCAGCCTTTCCTCCTCTGCTCTAAACACTGAAGCATCTTTGTGGTCCTTCACTGGAATCTCTTATCACACATCCATATTTCTCCAGCAGTATGGAGCTCAGAACTGGACCTATTAGTCCAGCTGTGGCCTCACGAGTGCTGAGTAGAGAGGGCGGATCACATCCCTACATCTGCTGGCAGTGCTTTGTTTAATGCATTTGAGGATACCACTAGCCTTCTTTGCTGCATGGAAACACTGCTGGCTCATGTTCTACTTGGTGGCCACCAGGATTCCCTTGTCCCTTACTGCCAAGTTGCTTTCCAGCCAACTGGCTCCCAGCATGTTGTAGCTCTTAGTAGCATGGCTCTGCTGAAACACCAAATACACCCATTTAGCCTGACATGCAGCCTGAGTGAGATGTGGCTGCTCTTATCATGGGGCCAAAAGAGCACTGCTGACAGGTGTTGTAATTCCCTTCTCAATGCACTGACTTAAGTAAAGCCATCATTCATCATGCTTCGGTCTTAGAGATGTACCCTTAGTTGTCTACATAGAATATACAGTGATCAAGGATTAGAGGCCTTTTACCCTTGCTGGATATGTTATCTGGGAGATGATCTCATGGAATCCTGAATCTTAGACCTAAAGATGCTATGGATCCAGTTCAGTTGCCAAGTAAAGAAATTAAAGGAAAGACAGTCTGCAGGAGAAGAACAAGTAACAACATAGGTCACAATGTGGAAATGTGAGTGGCCTTTTCCAAGGCACCATAAAATGGATCTTTGCAAAGGTGGTACAATCAGACAGAAGTGGAGAAATTCTCTTGTAAAGACTGCATGGAGGTTTTGTTAGGAATCCTTATGCTAGATCAGAGAGAATTTGAATCTGTGTCATCCCTGAGCAGAGGCCTACACGTCAGTTTGTCTGAGGTACCAAAAGTCCAGTTCAGCTTTTACCCAAAACAACAAAAAGAGTTATGTGGCTATGGCTGTGTGATCATTAATAACAGATCTGTTTTCTGCAGAGTCATCCAGCAAAACAAATTAGATCCAGTTCAGATGCAAGTGCAAAATTGTATTTTTGTCTATTTAATCAGAACATGGTACGAATTTTGTGCCAACATTTTCCCTTTTACACTGATTTTATGCTGATTGTAGAAAGATAGGAGATATTTGATCCAGAATTGAGCCTGGCAGTATGAATGTTTTTGAACAAATATGAACCGTCAGAGTGAGTTTAAGCTCTTATGTAAGTGCTGTAGACACAGCATTTTTATTTGGTTACTTAGAAATCCTTAAGTTATGTTTATTATCTCACAAAACCACAGCATGAGTTTTCCCAAACCAAAAGTACTACTGACAGAGCCTACACCCTGTATTGCATAGATTTCTGGAAAACAGAACTGTGCCTTCTCTTAGTACATGCCAGGCAGAGCAGTACTTTTTTTCCCATGACTGGATGCAGGCAAGCAGATGAAAATGGCACTGCAGAGACTACCAGGGCTGCTAGAACTGCCAGATTGAGCTGGGGGGGGCTCACTCACAACTACTGCACCTTACTGACGAGTTTGCTTATTACTAACTGCTCCAAAGAGCAGCTATTGTGGCTACACAAAAGGTCTTAGCCAGAGGAAGCACTTTTGCTATAGTATTTAGTTCTCCTATTATCTCTATCTGTTTTTTACCTTTTCTTCTAACCCCACTCTGCTCCTTTCTTTGCCTTCTGTTTTGAAATTTTGTGTCTAAAAAGGCTTCTTTACTGACATCGCCACGAAGTTGTAATTTAGAAGGTAACTAAAAGCAATGTCTTAAGCAGGTTGATGTTGGTACAGGTCACTCAAGTCTCACTGATAAAACCTTGTGCAGTGTCTGACTTTCACAGTAGGGAAGCTGTCAACAGAAACTGCATTTCAGCCTCTGCTCTTTGCTGTTCTTTTGCCTTTCCTTTAGGTGTATGTTTGTCTTGTTTTGTTTTCAAGGAAGCAACACTGAACTTTAGCAGCAATTCCCACTCATACCAACTGTTGCTGAAAGGACAGTTCTTACCATTTTTGATATCACCTGAAGGATTAACAGGACCGATTCACTTTAAAAATGTCTCTACAAGTAAAGGGCAAAGGAACAAGTTTTAGTTAATATGAAAGCGTGAGTTAAAACTTTACAGTTTCAGTGCTTTGATTGTTTTTCTGTTTTATCTTTAAGAAAAGGTTAAAGTGATTCTTCATAGTTCCTGTTGCCAGGGGACTAAGAACTTGAAGAAGAGAATCTTCTTTACTTAGTTCTAGATGGTGGCAAGATTTTGCAGTGCCCAGGCCAAATTCTTCCAGAGAAATTAACCTGAAATAATTTGTCTCAACACTGTTCTCCAAGGCATGAGCAAGATAGGATCTCCTTGTTCCCTGTTCTGAACGTGTACCCAGAAGCATGATAGATCAAACAAAACATTTTATTTAACCTGAATTGATTGTCCTAAGTCAAAAAAATCCCTGGAGTTCTGGCTTCAGGTTGCCCTGTTGATTTTTTTTCCCTTTCAGTTTGGTCTATGTAACAAAACTTCAGTTTATGCTTTTCAAAAACATAAACGAAGATCCAACAGCTTAATGCTTCAACTATATTGCAGTTGACAACAAAATGTCTCTCAGGAATTGTATTTTCTTTCCTTTCAGTTAGAGAAAAGCAGAGGGGAGCTAAAAACAAAAAAAAGTGACCAGCATCAATATTAGTAGTGCACCTCTAACCAGCTTGCTTTAGTGTGTCAGTGTTAGTTAGCGCTGTTCTGGTTCTTGTCATGTTGGCACGGCAACTGGAAGACAAATCCCACCTAAATGGAACACAAGAGAAGTGGTTAATGCTCATGCTTACCACCTTGTATTAGCCTAAGCATAGTGGAAGTGCAGTAAAATGTAAACTGCCATGCTATCAATGTTTTACTTTATTACAAGAAATACAAACAGATGTAATCCTATCTCTGGGAGGCAGTCTTTACAATGACATTCCTGGGAAAACAAAGAAAGCTATAAAAAGAGTATACAGAAGTATACCTTGGTACAGAAATGTAATTGCCTAATGACTAAGTGCCTATCTTCTGTCTTTTATACCCGTTTATCCCCTGATTTTGTAGATTGAGCTCTGTTAAGGAGATTCTGAACTCTCTCGCTGTTTTTCTCTGCTCTCCTTTCTCTTCTTTCTGTTTTTCTTTTTTTTCTCTTTCTTTATTTTTCCTCTTAAAATAGGCCCCCAGCACCATCCTTCAATCATTTAAGGGAGAAACAGGTTGTCTTCATGTTAGAAGTGCTTGGTCTACCTTGGATTTACAGAACACATTTATAGTAATCCTTAGGGTAAATTGATCAAGTTGTGCCAAATTTTTCAGCTAACAGCACATGAGAACAGACTTACCAGCAGCATCAGGCAACAGAGGGCAATTTCTGCTTCCTAGCCCAAATTAGGAAATACCCTTTCACTCTTAGACCAAGTCTGGGGAGGGCTATGTTCCTCACCTGTCTTAAATGCTTGGCCTCTGTTTATCATGAGGTACCTAACCAGAAATGAGGTGTTGAATATTTAACAAAGACCTCATTTATCCAAAACATTCACTTGTCAGTGTAGACAAGTAGGTGCTAATAAGTACCAGAAAAACACCAATAGTTTAAATAGTATTATCAAATATCCCTTCCTTCCTTAATTGGTGTATGCTACACAGGAATTCAGTTTTGAACGTACAGCCAAATGTTGCAAGTTGTTTCCAAGCCTTACTCTCTCCAAAATGAGACATCAAACTGTTGTCACCCAATCCTTTTTACTTCATTTTTTAGTTCAATACTTTGATCATTCCCCTCTGACATGGTTCCTGCTGTACCAGATTAGCTAGCAGCAAGTTGCTAGCTAGATGAAAAAAAACCCTTTAATGGGTTCTGTTTAGTTCTTCATCTGTAAATCATTTATGTAAAGAAAGTGTAACTAAGTCACAAATTGGCAGATAATTTCGTGGACGTTTGTGTTGCTTATGAAATTATTACCCAACTTTCCCTTCTGTCTGCTAAATGCTCTTTAAAATCTTGGTTTACACTTTTTTTTTTTTTAATGAAAACATGCAGAAGAAGATTACAGGAAACTGAACAAGTGCTTTTCTTTGGGAAAATTAAACAACTCCTGAACAAGGAAATGCAGTTCCTCTAATCTGCTGGGACTCAGTAAAGCAACAGATAGAGTGCGATGAGGAAAAAGACTACTTAAATTGGAGTCCTAGGTTTTGATGGGACAGAGTTAATTTTACTTGTTGAGGCTCATATAATGCTGTGTTTTGTTTTTTTTTTTTTTATGAGAATTATGTTGATATTCCCCTGAGCCTCAAGATGAGCTGACAGTGAAGAAAAGCTACTGCTGACAGTTGGACTGGATGGCCTTGTTGGTCTTTTCCAACAGTGATGATTCTGTGATTCTATGATAGCACACACAATTAATTTTTTTTGTTTTCTTGAGTACACAGTTTTTGCTTTTCCTGGTAAACTGACTTTATCTCAACCCATGAGCTGTCATACTTTGCCCTCCTTAACTCTCTCCTCCATCCCACTGAGCTGAGTGAGTGAGCAGCTGTGTGGTGCTGAGCTGCCTGTGAGGTTGAACCATGACAGTCAGGAAGGGAGAAATAGGTACGAGGGGTGTATAGCAGCAATAGAAGTGCTTAGAGGAGAAAAAGTAACAGATAACATAAAATGAGGGTCCAGGAAAATAATCACATTGTAGTTAGAGACATTTAAAGCTAAGGATAATCCAAAAGAGTATCTTCTGGAAATGTAAGGATTTGAGGAAGGAATCCATGGGTACTATTGCTTGGTTGAGACTATTCTTTACACCACTTTTTGTTTGGACAAGCTAGAGTTCTGGAAGAAATGAGAGTTGGGATTCTTAAAGGAACAAGAGGAAAGATTCCTTTTGAGGGCTGAAATCTGTTTTAAGACTAGGAAGCATGCAGTGTTAGGGTCTCTATGAAGGAAAAGCTAGTAATGGAGACTACCAGAAACTGGTGCTTAGTTCTGTTTTGTTTATTCAAAACCTTCGTTGGTGACCTGAAGAATGGAATTCACAATGAAACCTCCAAGATCATAGACAGTACTGTAGTCAAATCCCACGCTGATGATGAGCTCCAGAAGGATTTTGCAAAATTGAGTGAGGGGACAAGAATGTGTCAGATGAACTCACTACAGATAAACATACAGTAATGCACTTGCCGAAAACTGATTTAAAACATAAATCCTGTCAATACTGGAACTTGTAATTCCAGCTCAGAAAAGAGATCTTCAGGGTAACGCCTATTTCTGTTCTCTGAATCAATTGGCTCAATGCCACTGTCAGCAAACAAAATGTCAGCCACCATCAGGAGTGGTTTTGAGAACAAGACAAAAGATATCACTTTGGTGCTATGTACAGTCTTAAAAAAACCCACATTCGAAGTGCAATGTGCCATTTTGGTCTCTGCAGAGAACACAGCAGAGCTATGGAAGAGGGCAATTGAAAGGAGTAAAGGGGTGACAAAGACGATTCTTTGTCTGGAAAGGCCTTTCACCTGGGAGAGGGAAAAGCTGAAAATGTTATGTCTGATGTGTGCAAAAATTCATTTATTACTCAAGAAATACAGCAACACTAGATCTAAAGACACTTGGTGAAAAGTAAAAAGAAGAGCTGTTTTTTTTTTTTTTTAATGGATAGTGTTGAACCTGTAAAACTTGCCATAGGAGGCTGTGGAGAGGAGGCAGATAGTGCTACTGGGCCAAAAAAGGGCTTTCAGCACTTCCTGGCCAGCAGGGTGAAAGCAGATGCTAATGGGCAAGCAGGTACCTTCAAGATACTCAGCCCAAACCTTTAAATGAGAGGGGAAAGCTGCTGGTGGTGACCAGGCTGACCTGCTCTCTTCCGCTACAAGCTACAGCTGGAGGTGGAGAACTGGACAAGGCTTTTGCTGGATGGGGTGCAAGGGAGGTTTCCCTTGACAGTTTGTGGGGGTTTTGCTGTGGTTACAATCTAAATAACATGTGAGAGCCTTGCTATAGATCTCTAGATGAAAGCACAGGGGATGCAGAACTTCACAGGCTACGGAGTAACTCTATTTGGGTAGGTTCTCAGCAGTAAGAGAAGCTGTGGTTCATGGATCAGAGTGGTTTTTGTTTGCAAAATGGCAGGAAAGTAGTTCCAACGAGTGCTTTGAACTTGGTAGGTTTAAAAGATTGAAGCTCAGGAAGTTTCCCATGTTTACATGGCTTTCATGCATATTTCTATCCTCATGTATCCACTGACAATGTCATGTTTCTGTTCAGAAGGTATTTCATATCTTCTGTGGTTTTGCCTGCTTAGATATACTTGTATTTCTGAATTTATTCAGGTCTGGGTTCTGTTGTTATGAATGCCTATTTTGTTACTATGGCTTTCAGTGAGTAAATAACCCCATAGGCAGCAGCTCAAAATGGAGAAGTTTCATAAATTAAAAATACAAAATTTAATTTGGATTTTTTTTTACGTATCCCAGTCTTCTATGTATCCATGCCTTGCTACAGCCTTAAATATTCCTTTCTATGATTTTATTTCTGCTCTTGATATTTATACCTTTCAAAGAATTTTGCTGTCTGAAACATTTTCAGCAGTGCTACACTTGATGTGTTACTGTTGGGGAAAGAAAGAGATTTTCACATCTTTCACATTTGCAGATGGTGTGATGCCAAAAGAGTTTCACCGTTTTATAAATGTACAGATCCCAGTGGCTACCATAGGGCTGCCTAAAAGTGTGTATTTTAGTCTTTATAAATATTCTCATTCGATTTGAGATGTTGATGATTTTGCTAGTCACTGAGGGATGTCTACCTTGAAAGCTAAATATAGACCATGCTTCAGTTTTTTAAAATCTGTTTATGTGCAACTTGCAGGATATCAATTCCAGTGTTAACTGAGTTGTAACTAGCTAAGAAATGTTCTAAATTTTTTAAGTGCATGAGACATGGTGGACTTGTGCTGGCACAGCTCTGAGCCAAATAAGTTGAGTTCTGCTATCTGATCCCACTCAGACTCTCATGTCTGGACTTTTCTGAAATGAGACAAGGTATATTTACCTTTAATTTTTATGCTGTCCCATGGCTATAGGTCAGCAAAGGCAGCAGAAAGGAACATGCATCTTTGCTATGGGTGCTCCAGTTTACATTCTGGTGTATTTACTTAAACTACTTAAACTGAAGACAGATGTGTTAACAGAGTCAGCTGTGGACTGGAGCTTGCTTTTGTTGTCTGTGCTGTGAAGGCAGTTACCTCTGGCAGGTGGGTAATGTAAAAAGGTGCAGACAATAATGTCTCGTACCATTGAACTGTTTCCTTTGCCTGGGAGTTAGTCTGTTATATCTAAAAACTCTATTTTTATTGCTTCTACCTGCTTAACTACTGTGAGGACAAAGCTTTTCTAAATTAGTATGGAGTTTTGGTTTGTCAATATTTCAACATCTGCTCTAGCATTACACTCATATAGAACGTTATACTTTATAAAGTACGCGGACACATGTAACTATTTTAAATGACAGGAATGCAATATCTACATAGATACAGTCTCAGTGATATGTACACATGATCTAATTGAATTAGCTGCATTGTGGCTCACCCAGGTTGAGAGAGAAGGGATTATGCATTATCGATCGGATTATTTCTCACTTTAATTATTTTTAGTCTTATGAGTTGCAAGATGCCAACTCTGTCTTAAAATCTCAGGGCTCTATTTCAGTTAATTCCTCCTACTTCAAGAGCCAGAAAAGGTGGAACCCTCTTAAATAAATGTTTATTTGGTGTACTCAGAGGCCAAAAAACCATGGAATAAATGTCAAAATATTCTGTAGAAACTAAATGTTGCTGCATGCTTTTCTGATTCTTGTGAAACTATTTTGAGCCACGTGAGAAGAAGAACCAGACTGCTATTATTATGTCCCTCCTTTAAAGGGTTACTGCATTAGCTTTCTGTAGAAATGTATGGGTGCTGTAACTGGATGGTCATGGCAGCTCACACTAAGGCTCACTCTTTGAGGTACAGGCTAAATGAGGAGGATGGCAATGCCACATTCTGTTGCTGAATCTACATTACCAGTGACACTTGGACGAGGTAGTTTTAATCTTGCTTATGTCTGCTTGCATGAGCTGCAGTCACTACAAAGCTGCCTGAGCTTGCGTCAGGCTGAGGGTTGGACTGGGAGTTGGGTGATCTGTCTGTTTTAGCAGCATTCCCCTTACAAAGGAAACCAGAAAGGCGTATGTATAAAATTTGACGGTGAATGCTGTTAAATTCCAAGATTTTTAGATGTTTTGGCATTGTTCCACAATACACACCTTTCCAGCTTCAGGTGGACCAGCAGCGAAGGTCTGATTGCGCTGATTTGTGGTATGTCAGAACAGAGAGGCTTCTTTGGTGCAGTCACCTCCCTGTCCATGCTGGTCTGTTTTCAGTCCTGGTGCCAAAATGAAGCCTTTGTTGTTGGCTTTGAGAAGAGACACTGGGTGCAGGGACCTGAAACAGCAGCTCTGATACATGTGACAGGCTCATTCATTTCAGCAGTATTAATGCTGATACCTAGTTATACTGTAAATGTCAGCACTGTTAACTATTTCACTGCTCATCAGAGACAGATTTTAAGCAGCTTCAAAACCTCTTTAGAGTCAGAGCTCATGGGTTACCACTGGTGTTAGGGTGGAAGATGAGCCACGAATTTACTTCAGTCAAGAAGCATCCCTTTGTGCCACTGAGGCAGTAAGACTTTCTGCTTTTGCTTTCTCCGCTTTCTCTTAGTTGTCGTTATTTCCTTCTAGTGAACAAGGGTTAAGAAACACATCAAGACATACAAAGTTTATTAAGATTTTGAAAATGAGAAGCCCATAAAGTTGCTGAGACAATAATGCCCAACTGGTGGGAACCTGAAACTGTGGAGCCCAGATCATATTGAGAATATCTGCGCTAAAAACAGCATGTAACTTCTACAATAGCAGAAGGGATTATTCTGCAGCCAAAACCTGGAAGGGTAACATTTTGTTCTGATACTGGTGAGTGCTTGTAGCACAAGAAAACAGCCCTGCCCTCGGGGAAGTGCCTAGCAGGAAAGAGAAGCTGGGAACAAACAAGAGCAGAACATCTGCATAGCTGAATTCTTTATAGAATAACTGAGTGATTGCTGAAGCAAGTCACAACTAGACATTGCTGGCTTATTACAGCGTACAGCATAGGGTTAAATTTATAAATTACATCAGCCCATGTTTTCCATCAAGCTGTGAAGTGTAATGATAAACCTTTTGGTCGCCCTTATTTGTAACATGAAAATACAAGCCCAGTTTCTATTCCTCATGGTGTTCAGCAGTGCCTGCTTTGAAAGGGCTCCCAATAATGCGACGCAGGTGCTGCACTGTTCGTTTTTTCTCATACCCTTGGAAGAGGGGTTGCTGTTCAGCCTTTAGTGCTTCTTTAGTATGTGGGTATCAGTGAGAAAACTCATTAGTAACCATGAGTCAGAGTACTTGTCTTCTTTCAGTTTTGTTTCTTATCTAGTTATTTACGATCGGTGTTTAATTTTCTTTCTTAATTGATGCACTTGTAATACCAGGAAGATTCATGTGGACCCCTTCCCCTTTTGATAAACCAGGAATAAAGAAGTAAAGTTACTGGATATGTACAGTGTCTCAGTTGTAAGGCATGTGGTTTTAATTAAGTTTTAACTAATTCCCTTTATCTTGTCAAAGTAATTATGACTGTACAAGTCATGTCACATTAATATGTGAAAGCAGCACTTTGGCATGGCTGGTCAAGGAACAAAGCCTTTATGACCTGCCTTGTTAAATTAAACTAGAGAGACTGATCAACTTGTATTTTGTTACCTTCTTTGATAAATTATGTTAAAGGTGAAGAAAAGTGCTAAAGGGCCAGCACACACTGGTGCTAAATAATGCTGAACTACAGCAGCGAACAAATTGAGGGGGAGAGTTCTTGAAGACCTTTTAAATTTATTCTCCAGGATTTGTTAATGAAAAATGAAAAATGAAATGACACGTAGCAACAAAGTAGTTTAAGTGAATTGATAATGCATGAACAAATCTGAACTTTATTGCTTTGCTAATTATTATTTATTTTTATTTTTTATAATAGAGTTGGATACTCTGGAGTTACTTCTCATTTTTCCACTTTCTGTTCAGACAGGGTACGTGCCATACAGAATATAACTGAAGTTAGCTAGGGATTCCCAGTGTACTAGCTATTCTTTACTACCAAAGCATCAAGGTACTTACTGAGAAGAGCAAGTGCAATGTAGTTGTCCCTACCTTCAGAAGGGCATAAGGTCTTCTCCATTTAAGGCAAGCTGCTTTCACCTTTCAGCTTCACAAAGAATTTGTACGTATAGTACGAATTTGTGTCCTTGTTCACCTAGCATTAAATTTCCTATCTGGGCAAACTCTACTGGCAACCTTTTAGCCTTAGGTAAGTTGCTGAATTATGATTTCTGTACTGACACCTGTACCGATTTGTGTAAATGTGAACTATAACACAATAGTGGTTCATCTTGTTACAATGCAAAGTCACACTCAGAAAGACTACCAAAAGAATGAATATCTAACTTTGCGTGAAGTTCTTCCTGTGGATTGTCTGCTTCATCCTCTCACCCCCACCTCCCACATTCACTCTGAATGAGCAGAGAAATTTGCTTTCCTGTGCTCTGCCAGCAACTTCTGGAGAGGCCCCTCCCAACCCCTTTTGATCGTTATGCCAATTCTTATCTTTTTGGAGACATTTTCCATTAGAAATAACTATACTACCTGTGTCTGCTGTTTTTGTATGAAGCTGCTGTGGGGACAATTTCCAAAGACTCCTGGCTAGATTCTTAGCTGGGGTCTGTGCCCTTTTCGTAGCAGAGACTTTAATCAGTTTAGAAATTCAGTCTGTTCCAGGAGGAATATGCTGAGTAATAACAGCATATCATTGCCACAGCAGCTTGCAGGCAGATTCAGGAAGACAACCCTATTTTCTTTTCGCATATTTGCATATATTTCTCTAAAGTCTTGAGGGGAAAATGAAAAAAAAAAAAAAAAAGGATTTTTTTTTCTAGACAAAGACATGTAGGAAAGATGATGCCCTCATACATGTAGGAATCTGAACAGTCTTGGCGGATTATATACTTCGAAAAAGAAGATAGATTGTGTAGGAAATTACAGCGGGGCTCCATTTTGCTTCATACAGATTTTAACATGATTCACTTAGGTTCGCTTACCTCTTCAAAGAGAAGTCAGCATTGTAGACAAAGATGGGCGGTCTGACCTTGGAAAGTAAATAACCAGAAAAAGAAGAACTAAGTCTCTTTATCAGTCTGGAAAAGACGTTGGAGGAAAGACCTGCTCCTCTGCACCAACACTGTTACATTGTATTTGGCTCGCTACTAAAATGTAACATGGCAAAAAAAACCCAAAAAACTTGGGACCCTGAGTTTTCAAGACTCGCAAGATTGTCTCACTAAGAAGCATAGTGAAGACCACAGAACTCAAACAGAGGAAAATATATTAATTTGGAGATGCTTGGATTAAGCTTTTCAAAGGTTATGAGAAAGCAGGTTCTGGTATGAACTTCAAGAAGTTTCTATTTTCCTGGCCATTTCACTCAGCTTTCCCAAATCATATTTCATCTGCTAAGAAGGCACCAAAGTCCAATCTTGAAATTGTGTTCTACTGAATTACTTAAACGGGAAAGTAAGCATACACTTACTTTGACAAGAAACTTATTACATAAGCATAGGGATATTGGGTATGGACCTATTTAAAACTGTCTGCTCAGAAAACATTTGATATGCCTCTCCTATGTTTCCTGCATAACTCATTCTGGAGCTAAATGGCCCAAGGGCATCTTCACAGTGGTCAGCCCAGTTACCCAAGTGAATATTTTTGGTGAATTAGCTCAGAAGAATTTGTGAAGATCTAGGTTCAGATATTTTCTACCAAAGCCAAATATAATCAAAGCTCTTTACAAAGTTTTTAGAATGATGTACATAAGTAACATAATCTTTCTCTCAGACCTGTTCTCTAGATTCCTGACTAGCAAGATGTAACTTGCTAGTATGCTAACTTGCATACTTGCTGATGTTGCTGTTTATTGCCCCACAGTCTGCAAACAGGAAGCACCTGGGAGTAGGTTGTTAAAAGGGCTAGAAATCTGAGAACCTGAGAGCTTAGGAGGAAGAAGGAGAATATTGATGGACTATATGAAGCTTCAGACTTATGAATCAAGACACTGATTAGGCAAGTTTCCTTCTTGAATGGAGAAGCGAAAAGAAAATTAGCAGTGATGATTCAGAAAATGCAAGAGTTCTGCCTCAGCTGGTGAAGAGGGGAAGGTTTGACCACATCCTGGATGTGTATCAGGACATTGCTGGACTTTCCTAAATCAACTGAATCAACTCTGAGTGTTGTTATACTTGCTTATTGTTAAGTGTAGTGAAAATGTATGGAAGATAGCTCCTGATCTCTAGATAATTATCTCCCACTACTTATTGACATGTGGAGATTTTTGTTAGAATGTGGACACCCATTTACTGCCGGGGAGAAAAATACATATCAGGAGAGTTTTCAAATTATCCATACAGTTGTTAGAATTTATTTTACAGAATTTGGATATTTGGTGGGTTTTTGTTGTTGTTGTTCTTTGTTTGTTTTTGTTTTGTGCTTGAGTTGTTAGTAAATAAACTTCTTAGTTTTGTTTCAGCTTGCTTTCTATTAAAGAAAGATTTTTCACCAGCTAACCCTGTATTAATCTAAATAATGAAAGACTTTAATCAGATGCTGCAATGGTACCATTTCCTGCAAGTTTCTAACTTGAAATGGAACTTGCTGGAAACAGAAGCTGACTTTCTCAGTAAGTAGTTGTTCAAAGTTAGTGGATCTCAAGAGTGGCACCTTTTATTGAGGAGCTGAACCCCTGCTTCAGTAGTGGAGGAAAAAAAAAAAAAAGGTTAAGAAAAAATGTAGAAAAAGTAAGAGTGAAATCTAAGGTTAAGGAAATAAAGCCTGAAAATGAGACGAGGGGTAGGAAAGGGATTAATGCTGGATCTGATGGAGACTTCTGTGCAGAATCATGCTTTTCTACTTCAGAAATTCCTGCCTGCTTGCAGAGCTCGCCAACACTGAGAGGGTCTGTGGTGAAAGGTGCTCCAGCAGTGCCCTTCTTCTCCCTTGGCAGCCAAAATCTGTTGTTTGCCATAATTATTATCTTGTTTCCATCACAGAGGCACCTAACTGCTGATCAGCCTAGCCTGTTCCCAAGAAAATTATTCAGTTCATCATCAAAGTCACTTAAAGAAACCCAGCTCTACTTCTGTTGTTAGAAAGTTTGAATCTTGAATAACCTAAATTCTAATCAGTATTATTCCACAATATTTAACATTCTCTGTCCACTCACCATGAAATGAAGGAATACATATATTTTTCCTATAATGCATTCTGAGATGAGAATTTACTGACCTAGTGTTATGTATTTTTTTCTTTTGGAAGAGGAGAATGAAGCTTTACCCCAGTGTATTTCCCTGGTCCTCAAAAGGAACAAGATTTGCATTTCCCCTCCCTAATCTGAAGTAGGGTTTACAGCATGGAGAATACGACACGTAAAATACACACTGCAGAGCCTAACCAGCATTCCATAAAAGCCGTGTTACCAAGAGCAAGAGATGCAAAAATAACATTTGTTTCTTTGCTTTTAGAAGTAGAACAGCAATGATAATCTAAACAGGAGATATTCCTTTTCAATTTGTGTTAGCACTGAAGCTGGTCAAAGACTAGCCTAGAGAAAGTCCCTCCTTGCATGTCCTGCTTACTCAGCTCAGCACGGCAGCTGTTCCAATAAGCAATCTGATGTTTAGCACCTGAGAATTTGCTCTCTCCTTTAACTGGGATTGCAAGCTCGACAAAACATATAAAAGCATGAAGTTTCATAACTCTTCCTCACTAATGTGATAGCCATAGGAAATCTGAGTTATGGTACAGTCATTAGCTTTCTAGTAAAATTAATTTTTATATTTTGAAGCTTTCTCTTGTTTTCAACCCAACAAAAATCTCTTCTATCCAAAAATAACTATTCAAAAGCAAAAGAAGGAATGAAGCATATGAAAGAGAGGTGGCACTAAATCTTACCTACAAAAGGTTTGCTAAGAAATATGTTCTTTATTTGTATCCTACAAGCATCAGGCTAGTAGTATTTGTGGATAATCATGATGAAATAGAATATTTATCTTTACTATCTTGTTCTGATTTATTTAGAAAAACAGAACTGTTTATTCTCACATTCTTAGAACTTTAAACCCACTTAAATTATATCTGCTCTTGAGTGGACTTCTCCCCAAATTGCTAGGTTTGTTTTTCCATTTTTGGCAGCTATTGCAGCTTTCATATGAATCTCAAATTCCTGGAATCATTGATCTTGTAGTTGTTGCTTTCTCATTATTGCAGCAGAAAGATTGGTGCAAGTGTACCTTTCGGTTTCAGGAACAATAATAATAATAATTCAGTATCCATTTCTGGTAGAATCCAAACCACAAAAGTGTAATGCTGCTGAGGATAAGACATCTTTCTGATCTAAAGAAATACCTGTTTTGTCTACATCGTGTTCTTTCTCCTCAAAAAGTGGCAGTTTCCTTAGGGCTGACACTCCACCTTTTCCTGATGTTGGTTCTAGATCAGGCTGCTTCTGTTTGAGTTCCTCATTAACTGTGACAGCTTTCCGTGTGTCTTGGGAGCATTGCACAGCCATTCACTCTCACCCCTAATTGGAGTCAGAAGAGAACTGAGAAAAATTAAAATGTGGGCTGAGTTAAGGATAGTTTAAGAGGACATAAAAGGGAAATAAATTGATAATAATGATTAAAGTATAAAGATTAAATAACGATTATATATATATATAAACCGAACAAGTGATACATGATGCAGTTGCTCACCACCTGCTGACCCAGTCAGTCCCCAAGAAATGGCAGCCCCCCTAGCCCACTCCCTTAGTTTTATTGTTCAGTGTAACACCTTGTGGTATGGGACATCCCTTTGGCCAGTTTAGGTCAGCTGTCCTGGCTGTGTCCCCTCCCCTCCTTGTGCACCCCAGCTCCTCACTGGCAGGACAGTGTGAGGGTGTGAAACATCTCCGTCTCTGTGTAAGCACTGCTTTGCACTAAGTATAGCATCAGTATGTTTTCATTGTTCTCAACCTAAATCCAAAATACAGCACAATACTAGCTACTAGGAAGAAAATTAACTGAATTCCATCCTATATCAGGACAATTCTTATTTTCAAGTGGATGTCCTAGTGAGTCTGGGCATAAAAGACAACTCAGGGAATGAGATTTGTTGCCAAGTGTTGAACATCTGCAGGATGGACAGAATCTGAAGGAAGAAGACTGTGGAGCTGTTGGGCAGAGGACTGTGCTAAAAATGATCTCTCACTGAATGCAGCAGTTGTTATCAAATATTGTATTTCTTTTTATCTTAACTGTGTAGCAGTTTCCAAAGCTACGTAGTGATCCTGTGAACAAATTTTGATGGAGATGAGAGCATTAAATAGAAAAAAAATGCAGTAATGAAACATCCATTTCGTTTATGATTTACTGCTAAAAAGAAGTATTTCAGGAGCTGTATGAGCAAGAAGACACTGCTGTCAGCTGTGTTACTCTCAGAAAAATCTTGGTGAAAAATCTTTCCTCAGAAAATATCAAAGCAACCACATCCATGTGTTTGGACTTGCTAACTTGTTTACCACGTTGCCAGGTGTTTCTGGGTCTATTTTCTATGAGGCTCTAGGGCACTGAGGAGAAAGGAGCTGACAGCTGAAGACAGGCTGTCAGTGATTGCTGAGCTGGGGCAAGTGGAGAATGGAGGGAAAAAAGGAGGAGGTGGGAAGTGACATGATGTTGCTATCAGTGTGGGTGGGGCGTAACAGTTTAAGGGCATAACTACATAGGATTCCCTTCTCTCTAAAGGCAAATTAAGAACTCTTCATTATCCTAGTGCCATGCAACATGGAAGGAAGATAATTTTGCAAGATCGTAGACTTTTCTTGTATGCAAGGAAATTTACACCCATTTTCTTGTGACAAAGACTTCTAGTTTTTCATCAGAAGTATATTGCAAAGTACACATAGGGATTTTTGTCCCACATTCTTATTGGAATACATCACAGATCTGTAATCAGTTTGAGATTACTCTTTATTCCTCTACAGGTTTTAGTGGTTGCTTTTTTAGCTATTTTGGTTGTAGCAGATGCATTCTGCAATCCCTCGTTTACTAGAGGACTGCTGTCTGGAAGGGCTGTGGATCTGAAAGAGAATTTGGAACCCTGGATTTTTCCCACTAGTCAGTTTTGGTTTTTTAGAACAAAAGGGCTGAATTTACAGAGAAAACTATCTTCTGTATTTTTGGATTTTAAGTCTGATATTCTTAAGTGCAGTTCCTTGAATGGGGGAAGATGGTCTTTAAACAAGAATCAGTAACAATGGGTGCTAACACACTATTTATGTGTGTATGTTATCTGGGTATTGATGAATGTGGTATTAGAATAGAATTTGAAAGACCCTGTCCTATCTAACTCTGGGCATTTCACGTTCCTTTTGTTTTCCTTTCTAGTCTTTGCCTTTTGTCTTGTCTATTCTGACTACAACTTTTTGGTGTAAGGGTATTATCTCGTATAATGATGATTGCACAGTGATGAAACTATCAGAAATCCAATTCTCCAGAGAGTTTTCTAGACAGTGCTGTTATGTGTGAAGTCATCTGGCATTCAGAAACAGTCTGATTTTACTTAAGAGACAAAAGCGTTTTGCATCTGCATGCAGATAATAGTCTTGAAATATTTTGGGGTCTTATTAATTTAATGGACGTGCAAACATGATCTGTATGTTCAGTGTTTTGTGATTGTGCTGTGATATTAAAAATATGAATTGTTTTAGGGAGGGTTAGTTTTTAGCTTTGCTATCTTCTTTGCTTTTCCTTTTTTCTAGTTTTAAGAACTTCAAGTTCTCTGTATGTACGTGTGGTGCTACCTGACACAGGTTATATTTCAGCATAGTGGCAACTAGCTTCTTTTGCAAGGCTTCTACTAATGATAGCTATTGATCCAGTGGTCAGCACAGCTCAAAGGTGAGATCAGCTTCAATGCTTTTTCTTCTCCTGCTATCCCATTTATGGTAAAGTTGCCCCTAGACATCATTTTTATGCTTCAAGATGAAACCTGCTTATTGGTGCAGCACTCCCATGCATTCATTTGTCAGATTGTACTGCTACATTATTGTTAGGTAACTAGAACTTTCATAAGAAATTTTTAATTTGACTTAAATATTCACAGCCTTAAACATTCACAGTCATGGGCTGATAACAATAGGAGAAGGGGGAATGGTTTAAAACTAAGACAGGGAAGATTTAGGTTAGATATTAGGAGGAATTTTCCTAGATTTTTCCTAGAGGGTGGTGATGCACTGGAACAGGTTGCCCAGAGAGGTTGTGGGTGCCCCATCCCTGGAGGCATTCAAGGCAAGGCTGGATGTGGCCCTGGGCAGCCTGCTCTAGAGGTTGGTGACCCTGCCCACAGCATGGGCTTTGGAACTACATGATCTTTGAGGTCCTTTTCAACCCAGGCCATTCTGTGATTCTGTGGTAACTTTTCAGATATGTAAATCCCACCAGCTGGAACAATGTTGCATAAAGAAAAGGTGATTGCCAGCTCCATGTGTGGTAACTTCTATTAGCTAAAGCAGGTTTTAGAGTGTTAGAAAATAAAGACTGAGTACTCAGACTGTATAGCCTCTCAGTGTTTCTACTGATTTTTGTATTATTAGAATTTTGAACTTCTATAACCTCAGAACTATTTTGCTAAAGGGAGCTATAAATAAAGTGATGCTACGCTTTCGAGAAATCCAGAGCTGTCCTCAGTAAACCAGTAGGTTTTGAAAAAGTGTTGATGAACATTGGTGATTGATTTGGAGCTTCTTACTTGTATAATGTTTGAGTTTCTGTATTATTTCTACACAAATAAATGTATTCTTAATAAATTTAAATAGGAACTGAACAAATTAATGGCAAAATCAACTGTGTCATCAGTTTGGGTAACCCTGTCTCTCAGTACTAAATATTTGGAGCAAACTATTTGGGAAATGAATGCTACCTATTTTCATGCTGTTGGCTGCAGATTCATCTAGTTGGGAGTAGAAATAGTTATTACTCTAGAAGTCCAAATATATCCCCTTTTCCCTGGTAGACAGAAAATAAGTAGAAAATATTGTTTCCATTAATGTTTTCTTGCAAACGGGGAGGCTGAAGGGTCTACAGCATAGAGGAATTTCAAGACATTTTCTGATTTGGACTAGGATAGAAGATCTGATGATTTTTTTTTTCTCCACTCTTCAGTCTACTTTCGTTTTTGTCACCCGTACTATGGAGGCAGAGGTGGTTACTTATATAGTTAAGTAATTCAGAAACTAGTCACTACTGAACAGTTTTTGTCTTCAGTGCTTCTTACTCAGCTTGAAATTTAGAAGATAAGAACCATATTTTTGCTGCTTAGTCTTGCTGAATAACAAATGCTGGATAGGAAACTATTGTTTATATTTATTTATTTATTTATTTTACCAAACTATCAATCAAACAGTATTAAAATGTAACCTGCTATTTTCAAATGGTTTCTGCTCAGAACTGCCTGGAATGCAGTGTAACACCTGGAAATGCCTCTGATGCTTGAGACCCATCCCTTGGCACAAATAGTTAGACATGGGTTTTGTCCTGAAAGAGAATTTTATGCATTAAATAAGAGAGGGAGAAGGAAGCTTGGCTGGAAATTTTGAGTCATTAATATGTAAGGCATGTCAAAATGTCCCATGGAGCCACACAGTGCCTTAACCAAGAATTAATTTATACTGAACCATAAACTAAAGATAAAACAAAATTGCTGTGAAATGCTAATAAAAATTCTTCTTCCAAAGCTACTCGATTGAGCAAATCTTAAAAGAAGAAAATGTTCCATGGCTGAAGACTGATTATAGGACTAAAATGGAATGGTAGGAAGAAAATCAAGAAAATCCAAAATAATGCACCAAACAGAGCTATCATTGCTAAGGATACTAAAAACCTTACTGCTAAATCACTGGATTGCAGGTCCTATGTACTCCGTAAACTGTGCCTTTCTGTGAAGATAATGCCATTGAGATAAATGGGATTCCGTCAAGGTGAGAGAGGGGTAAATAATCTGAGACTGATAATAATTGAGAAGAGAGAAGCTTCATTTGAACCAAGATTCAAATGAATAAAACTAGGACTTCACATTATGATAATTAACACTAGAAAAGGGACAGTCTCCTTCTGGGATATGAGTAGAATAAACTCTGGCTAGAAATGATGATCTAGTATTTTACCAGGGTGAAATAAACAAAAGAGAAGAAAACAGAAAAGCCTTGAAGTATTTATTCTGGAGACATAAAACTTCACTTCTTAATGGGTGAACCAATATGCCTAGTATAAAAACTCAGCACTTATCCAAAGCTCAGCTGCTGATTGTAAGAACCAAGGGATGCATTCAGGGTATGGTTGCTGTGTTTGCCAGAGTTCATATTTGCCTAAAAATGAAAAGGACAAACAGAAGCTAAACAGAAAACAAAATAAGAAAGGCAAAAGTTATCAGGAAATTTGTGATATTTATAGTACTAAGTGATGCTGCTTCTATTTTCCTGTAGGAGCCAGATGTAAAAACCCACAGGACAGAAAAATATGTATAAATAATAAACTTCCATGAAATTGGAGGGCAGGGATGTGGCTTTAATTCTTAACTCACAGTCATAACTGCCGTTATCTATGTGACATTACAAGCTATATTTCCAACTATAGTTTCAGCGTCTGTGTGTGTTCATGGGGTAATAGTGTCCTTGCCAGTTTGCCTTAGGAGACCAAATGTGGAATGGTAATAGATGATCTCAGCAAACGGTGATGTTACAATATATCTTGGCTTACACAAAATTGTTTTGGTGCTTGACCCCTGTGATGTGATCTGAGCATAAGGTATTGTAGTAAACTAAAAAAAGATAGTATGGGCTGTAGCCAAATGAACTGCATTTGGAAACCATTAAAACTGACCAGGACTTGACTCAACATACTGAGATACTCTAGGGGGTATGCGTTCCTTGGCGAGCTGAAGCCAAAGTGCTTATCCTTCCGCCATTGACCTGAAATACAGCGTGATTATTTTCTGAAAGGTTAATTACTTCCAATGAATGAAGTCCTTTTTTTTTTTTTTTTTTCTTTTCTAAATTCCTGAAAGTGAGAAGCATAATAAAGATAACTACAGTGAGATTGATCCATTTGAAAGGATGGGCTCTCTGGCCCTGAATAATTGGTGGGTTGTAGCTGGGGCTGTACAGGGCAGTTTTTTGCTGTCAGAACAGACTGGCAAATTCTGAGGAGCAAAAGAGAGGAAGACTTCCAGCAGAGTCCTCTTGGCCAGGAAATCATTCATTTCCCAGTGGTAATCTGCTACTTTGCCTTGGTCCCACATATCAGAGTACTTAGGTTTTCAGGAACACTGTGGGACTGAAGCAATTCCTTTGTGAATTTTTTTTTTTTTTGCTGGTGATGGGTAAGCAACTTTGTTCACCTTTCTATGTTAAAACCAACAAGAAACTCATTTTACATGAAGTTCAGGTACTAAATATACCAGTTTCTTAATTTATTTCATGAAAAGGAGGCATTGCTGGTGCTTTGTAACTTCGGGAGATGAGTGACTGTTGCATCCCTCTGGATCCTGTGCAGCAGGAATGATTGGGCCTCACAGCCTCTTTCAATTTCTTTCTTGTTCCCTGTTTAAATCAAATATCAGGTGGTTTCACTGAGCTCCTGAAAATAGATTGAGCAGGAGAAAACAGGCTCTGCTGCAGCCAGCCTGTGGAAAATCAATGAGCTTCCTTGGCGATGCAGCAAAAAAAAAAAAGAAAAAAACAACCAAACAAAAACAACCCAAAAAACAGCCTGTGAGTTACTTTGAGTTTCACAGACTTTGTCCAGCTGGGCAGACATATGGTAGAATTTGTAGCACCGAGTTTGGCAAAGGGCCAAGCATTGTGGCTGTGAGTGAAGGAAAAACTTCCACTTTGGGGGCATCCTCCTCAGCTGCACAGTCAGACCAGCAGCATTAAAGATCTTCTAAAATATGAACACAATATAGCTGCTCGACATATAACATCACGTGCATTTCAAAAATGCTGGATTGGAAAGAAAGATCTAGTGCTCTCGAATGCTCAGGTTATATTCATCATGAAAACTATTAGGGCAAAAACTTCCCTACAGGAAGATTATATAAAAGCATTATTTAAAAAATCAAGTGGTACAGTTCAATAAATGAAATAAATTATGCTGGTTAACAAGAATGATTGTCTGGACTACAAAACTTGCCATGTTTTAATCTTAGCGAAGTGGTATTTTACCTTGTAGAGATTCCAAATTACAGGGTGGTATTTTTAATTATTAGTATTTATTTATTGTTTTGTTTTTTCTGTTTATTTGTTTCCTTGGTTTTCTTTTCTTTTTGTTTTCCTTTAGTGCAGCATATGTCAGATACAGGACATGAAAATGCTGAGGATAAAAGGTCTTGACTGTGGAATGAACTTCCAGAGATGAGCTGAATTGGCCATCTTCAAGAAAAGCTTTTAAACCTCTCCATCTGATGAAGTTTTTCTATCAAAACCAGAATGTCACTCACAACACCAACCACTCACACTTCTTAAATAATCATAATTTTCTAAAATCTCATCCAGAATAGAGCTTTTCCACAGCCTCAACAGACAGAAGGGCCAGAAATTCCACATGGTTTACCAGAGACTTCATTAGCACTAATCTGTTTTGTGTAGAAACATTCACATTCTCCAATGGCTGGTGACAGTACAAACACTGAGATGAGAGGAGGAGGATTTCTAATACATTAGAGAACTTTTTTTTTTTTTTTTCTTTTTTCTTTGCTTCCCTTTCAGTGTAAACCCTGTAGGCTTTCACAAGTACTGATCACTTACAGCATGAGGGGGGGCTGAAGCCTTGTGCTGGACGAAATCATTTTGAAATGTCTTACTGATACATGCAAAAAAGACAAGAAACCACTTTCATGACTTTTTTATGGAATTATTTTAAATGGAATTATGTTTTCTTAAATATTTTATACCAGGAAAGTGAAACTGAATATGAAAAACACTTGGCTAAGTGCCAAGTTCTTTCTCCAGGGTCATGCCTTTCATAGCTAAACTTAATGTAGAATTATTTCACGGATGCTGGGAAAAAGAATCTTCCAACTTGCTTAACAGCAGCAACATTATTCTTTGCTTGTAGCCTCAAGTGTCTGCTGAGGCTCTGCAGGAGGTAACAACACGTACTGGGCCTCCTCTTGTTCTCTCCTTACCCTACCTCAGCACAAGGTTTGCTGCAAAGAAAGTTCAAAAGAGGATAATGAGGCAATTTTGCAGATGCTTAAAGGCATTCCTCCAAGTGTGAGCAGTCGCATGGAAAAAATGCAAAGCTGTTTATTTTAAAATATATCAAATGGGCAGGGTAGGCTAATTTAAGGGATCAAGTCCAGGTGCACTCTCAGCTGTGAATGGAGGAATTTGGAAGTGGTGATGGGTGGTATGTATCATATTGTATATCAAAGAAAGACTGAGAAAATATTGCATAACGTTCTAATATCATGTTGAAAATAATATGGTCGAGCTTCTAAGTAACCTTAGTGTTTATGAGAAGATACTCCACAGGCAATTCCTTAACAGAGTGATGAGTAGCTTCATATTTGTTTAACAAGTAATCCCATTAGCATCTGAGGACAGCCAAATGTGGGGATTAGAAATCCTGAGGCAGACCTCCAAAGAGCTGCAATATGAGCACTAAGCGTGCTGAGTGTGCATGTATGTATGTATGTACATTTGTATATGGGAATATGAATTCATGTGCATCTGCTTCAAAAGCTTAGATGTACTGACTTATTTTTGTGGGCCTTTTGATTTTGAACTTCCCTATCTAGTTCCAGCATACCAGTTATCAGTTGTTTTGGACTGATACTGTGAGGCTTCCAAAATGACATAATTATCTCTGTGCCTCTTGCAATTTGCGGATCACTGCAAGAGAATCAGCATCTGCCTTTCTTTGATTCCGATGCCTGTTCCAAGAGAGGAGTAAAGCTTCTCTTATTATGGTTAAATTATGTAGTTCCCATATCAGCTCCTCCTCTAGATCCAGAAGTTCTTAAATGTCCCTCTTCAGTATATTATGAGACATTAGTGAAAGTGATCTTCTTATTCTAAAGTCTTGGCAGATTCAGCCACCAGAAGCTACCACGTCAGTCCCTTAGTTGCAGAAAATACTTATTTTGTTAAAGCAAGTAAGTAAAGTAATGCCTCCTATCTTATGATGTTGGCCCTCTACGTCAGAGGCAGATGGTGGTGGTACAGCAGCAGAGGCTGAACCTTCCAAAAAATATTCCATTTCTTGTTGTCGCTGTGTGACAGATGGCAGCAGAGGGGCAGTCTGACAAAATAGTGCCTGACGTGGAAGTGCATTTGAAGCATAGATGTGGAAGTAAATTACTCCATGCTGAAAAGGCTGCACCTATTGACATTCATTGACAATTGCTGAACTTCTCTGGAGACCAAACTGGGGTTGTGAGCACAGGGAAGCAATAGTGGTAAATTACAGCAGTGGAGAAAGAGGCAGTGGATCATCTTCTCTGGTACAGATTTTGAGGAGCACAGCATGTGGGTTCTTGTTCATCGCTGGTGAAAATACATAGCTAATGGTGATGTCTGTGTTGGAAAAGTAGTGCTTTGTAGCTGAGAATGTGCTCTGTCAAATAGTATTACTGAGATCTTTGTTGTAATTTCCATGGAGATGAATAGGCGTCATTACTTTTGGAGTAAGTTATGCAATTTCTCTGTCTCGGCATTGTCTCTTTTAGTTTCATAATTGCTTTTTTTTTTTTTTTTTTTTAAGAATGGATTTCTCCAGTTCCTTGAGAGGTGTTATAGGAGTGAATAGAGTCTCCAGATTCCCCGTAATGTTAGAGAAGGCAGGGGAAAGGACTTTGTTTCTCAGTAAGAACCAGATAAAAATGGGAAAAAGATCTTAAAATGCTGGGCTTTTTCTGCCATCTTGGGCTTTTCTCTGCTGTCACAGAGTTTGCTGAGGAAGTGAAGCTATACTAACTTTGTCTATGAAATCTGCTTCTTGACTTATCATAAAGAAATTCTAGTAGTCTGCTCCAGTCATTTTTGATGTTGTGTTGAGGGACATGGTTTAGTGGGAGCGATGGGTGGTAGGTGAATGGTTGGACTGGTTGATCCTGTAGGTCTTTTCCAACCTTGGTGATTCTGTGATTCTATGATTCTTCTCATCTCTAGGTTAGCCTTTCTCATCCTGATTGCCTTACGCAGGAGTTGTAGAGTTTTGGACTCTTTATAAGTTACAAGGTCTGTTCACTTTGGGCTCTATATTAATGCCCAATAAAATTTCTCTGTTGCATAGGGAATGGAAAAACAGTCAAAATGAAGTTACAGCTCAGCAGCTGCTGTCAATGAGGCCTTTTGTTGATCATGACATATGGGTTTGTACCAACTAGAGCAACCAAACTCCTGTACTATAGAGAACAGTTTATAAATGACAGTCAGTCTTGATCACTGCATTTTTGTTGAGTGTGCAAAGTACGGTTACATTTGCAAGAACAGAATTATTTCCCTTTCTGATAAACAAAACAGACATAAGCAAAGGAAAGATCATTAGGTGACCCAATGTATAACTCCGGGTTTGTTCACATAGCATACTTCAGATGTATGCAGTTGCGGCATAATGTGGTGTATTTAAGCAGCAAGCATTGTCACAAGACTGCCCACAGTAAGAGGTTCAAGGATTCAAGAGATGCAATAATACAAAATTGGATGAAATGCTCAGTGGTTACACATATGGAATAAGAAGTGATTGTAAGAGGAGCTATTTCAATTTAGATAAAGTATTAAATGGGGTCCCTGGGGATCAATACTTGAATTTGTACTGTTCCTAATCTATAAGAATGCCCTGGGTTAAAAAAAAAATAATAACCCAAATGCATTTAATTTGTTGGTGATATGTGAGACTGCATGGGAAAAGTTTGAGTACACAACAGTCAATGAGCAAATGTAACACTGAACTAGGTCAGCATATAGCAAACAGACTCCCTTTAAGAATATATAACCAAGCAGATGGGATCTTAGAGCTGGGTAAATCTGACAGGAATAGAACTGTACTTGTTTAAGAAAATTTTAGAATGGAACACAAATGAATTGTGGTGGAAGGCAAGAAGGATCGGTCCTGTAGGCACACTGAAATGCTGGAGACTGACTGAAAAGTATAGAATCAGAAAATAAATAACATTTCATCTCCAACAAAGGAAAGCAGAAACACTTGTGAACTACAGACACTTTTGGGAAATTAATTTAAACATTAAACCCGTTCCCTCTTACTCTGCACCCTGGAGAAAGCTGGGGAAGTTTGAGATGAGTGCTGGCAAAATCTACTGCAGATCAATTTAGAAACCTCCAACGAACTTGCCCCTCAACCTCAGCCACAACCAGCCATGTTCTGCAGTGCCTTTCAGTAAACTCCATCAAGGGCACAGGGAAGAAATGAAAGGAAGTGTCAGAATTTGCATCCCAACTTCATTTATTTCTATTATTTATATTTTATTACTTTCAGTAATACGTAAACCACTTTTTCCTGCGGATTATTCACCTTACCCCAGTTTGCTTATGTGCTCTATTAAGTTAATGTCTGTCCTATTTGTTACTTTTGCCACACAGGATTTATACGTTTGTGGTTTTACTTTGTCTTAGTTGTGGATCTGCCAAAGATTGCCTAGAGTTTCTGATCTTACTCTTCTGTAGTTTTTCCCCAGTTTGAAATGTAATTTAAATAAACCAAAGTACTATTTATGTACTTTCAGATACTGAAGTGTGTTCAGATATGGTATCAATGATATCAACTGGAATCCACATGAATATACAAAAATTGTAGGGTATTTCTGTTATTTCACATCTATGTTAACTTTGTTTTTCTTTTACTTTATTAGGACAACTTCTCACACCACATGTGAAAAATATTTGAAATACATTATATTTCTTCCCTGCTACCAGAGTTCTTGTTTGGCAAGTGATAAAAATGCTCTTTTCACATTCCTGCTCCTTGCTACATAACTTAGCAATAAATAAAATATGATCTCTGTCTTCTCTGTTTTTGTTTTTTCGGTTAGGTATTTTTTTGATTTTCAAACACTGTGCACTGTGCGTGCTCACACTCTTACCTGTTTCTCTCTGGTATGCCCAGAACAGTGTGCTTCCTAGCCTCCTCCACTGGCATCTGTCATGAGGAAAAAGCAGTATTTGTCCAGGTGATGAGATTATCTATATTGCGTTTTCTGAGGTAAATTCTGTCTGAAGATTGTTTCAGAGATTTTAATCATTTTAGTTTACCTGCTTATTAAGACTGAATGTTGGATGAGGTTTTAACATGATAACAATGCTGTCTTTTCTCTAGGTGTTATAATTTCATTCTTACCCATGCGCTTATTACTTAGCTCTCTCTTTAGCAGGGACAATCATCCCTGTATGTTGCATTTTTTTCCTCTTTTGTTTCGTTTCTTCTTTCCACTCTTGCAGCTTACATTGTCATAGACAGTGCAAAATTTGGAACTCCACTAACCTTTTTCATGAGATCGTTCCTCTGCTGAGCATCTGTAATAGTGACTTTGGTGTTAGAGAATTGCTTAAGTTTCATAATCCCATAATCTTCGTTATGTTTTGGACAGCTGCGGTTGTGTTGTAAATTCTAATTGCATAGCTCAGGGTTAATTCTGGCTTTTCCTGTGAACACTCAAGTTTCTCATCCAGATCTCAATTACAATCTTATCTCATATCTGGTCCTAGTTAGACTTGCAAAATTGGTTTAGATTGATCACAACCCCCTCTGTAATTTCATGTTCCTCTATGCCCTGATTAAAAGCACATACTTCATGTGTTTCATTTTTACCAGGAATGCAGTGCTCCTCGAATTTCTGTTACAGTTTCATAGCTGGACTTCTGTGTCTAAGCTCAAAACTATTAAATTCTTGTGCTCTGAATCAGCCAATGCCACAGGAAAAAATCAAATCTCCTTCTGTGTATCTTCTTATGTTATGGCTCCTGTTGTTAGCAAGCGCATAGAAAATATCGTGTAAACTCATGACACCAAAGTCACAAAAAAACTTTGTTTTTCCCTCCTTTTAAGCTCTAGATAGTACTTTTGCATTGGTACTTATACAAGTAGGAGCATGGCCTTCCCATGGAGACCAGGGATAATCATCATTACCCTTACGTAATACAGGTTGGAGACATGTATTTGATTGGGCGTAATTAGAAGTAGGAGACTCTTAGAAATACATAATCTTTCCCTTTCTCACAGTAGAGCTGCTGAAATACATGACCCAATATGGAAGTGGGGTTTATTTTCCATGGTAAAGAAAAATAAATGATAATAACAACCAATAAAAACAACCAGATCAGTGGGATTCTTGAACAGCTTCCCAGCAGGATGAGAGGGAAAAGAAACATAACTGGTTTCAACATCAACTTTTACAAACTTACTGAAGTGACTATATGCTATTATTAAACAGTAGCAGGAGTACAAATTGGTTACTGAAGACCACCAAGATTGAAGATGCTCCTACTAGTCTTAAATTCTAAGGCAAATTGCATAGATAATTACAGATGGAATGGGGAGAAAGAAGGGAGCTCAACCTTCATCACATCTGAGTATGTTTCCTCAAAGACTTAGCTGAAGATTAAATCTGGAACATAATAAATGCTTATTCTGCAGTATTGATGGATACAGCAGTAACTGCTACAGAGTGCTCATAGGCTGTCATTTTTAATCTGTCATGTCTGCCTGGGAACTAGCAGTATAATCTGTGACCAGATGACATGTCCAGAAACCTGTGCACCTGCAGCAAATGGTACCCACTGCAAATTTGAGGGCAGTGTAAAGTAAACCGTATGGTATGTAGGAAAAAAAAATCACCGTAAATGGTCAGTTTTTGTTTAATTAAAAAGATTATTCCGTATGTGAGGCTAGTACATGTTTTTCAGTTCTTGCAGTAGAATTTATTTAAAAATCTGGAAAAAGGGGTAAAATGATGTTTTGTCTTGTCTGTTAAATGTGGCTTTTCTTCAGTGAGTGGAAACTAGGAGATCAATTTTTTGCCTTTTGGTGGGAAAATTTACAACTATCCCCAAGTATTTACCAAAAGTAAAAAGGAGAAAGAGAGACTCAATAGAAACAGTTTGGGCCATGTTGAATTAAGAACTTGGTTAGAAGTAAGCCAAATACTCATGAATATCTAAATATATAGAAACATACATATGAAATATGTGTATAAAAACTTAAAGTTATTTTAAACCAATTGTAAACAGTATTTAAATTTGGCCAAATACAGTTAAAGCTTTCTTTTGAAAAGTACTGTTTCACCCTGAGCCTCTCTCAGAAAAATACTTTGTATTAAATGCAGAAAGCTTCTAAAATGCCCTGATAGCAAGACTGTGAAGTGCAAGTTTACATGCAGTGCTGAAGATATTCATTAAAATTGTAATTAGACTCACGATTAAATTCAGTCGCAGTAGAAACTTTGTGTCTAAGTGTTGCTACAGGAAGAAACCTCCAGTCTGAAAATTAGTTCAGCAGTCTGAGCTATTTTAATTATGCAGAGTTGATTATCATTGGAGAAAGAAACCTTTATTACCACACCAGAATGCTGATTCCCTTCCCCCCCCCTCCACCACACTGCCTGTTTTTCTGGGCTACAGCATAGTGTGTGTTTTGATAGTCTTATGATGCTCTGTGTAAATAATCAGAGAGTTAATCTGAGTAAGTTCAGTATCCTAATGCTAACATTTTATTAGATGACCATTCAGGTGGTCATTTAACATAGTACCTGTCTTGCTTGTCAAGACACAGTGGTAGCTTCTAGTTACACACAGAAACTTGGTCTTGTGGGGATACATTTTTTAATTCGCAGAATTTTGCAAAGCTACATTCCAAAGCAACATCTTGTTTCCATTTTTGCAGACCCAAAACTAGTGACAGAGATGCTGATGGATGGCTCTAACTGTCTGAAATGTCACAAATACACCTAAATTTGGCAAATCTGAGTATAGCAGAAGGAAATGTCCCTTCCCCCATTCATGTCTAATTTGATTATTGACAGTCTCCTATCTTAGCAGCAGATTTTACACATCAGTTAAGAAGAACTTGATTCCCCAATATGGAACTTGACTCTATTTCGAGTCAAAAAGCAGAGGATGCAGCACACTGATCTTTGCCAGCCTCTTTGTCTCCTGTCCTAGAATGGTGTGGAGGTAAATAGTTGCACAAAGATTTTGGGCACAGTAATCCAATTGCAGCACTCTGCCTTTCTCCTTGGGAGCCTTGCTCAGGCTGTGGTAGCCAGAGAAGTAATAGTTGTTCTGCTCTGAGATGGTTCTTCCGTCCATCCCCAAATTTTCATCTACATTCAGGACTTTTATTTCCAAGTTTCACACACAGAGTAGTAGCATGTTTGTTTTCTTCTTTAGATGAGACATTTAACATTACCTTTGCAATTACTTTGTTTTTGATTTTTCTACTTAATGTCTGCTGCTTTTCAAACGCACATACCTTTCCCGAAAGTGCCAGCTTTCTCTGAGCTTGTCCTTCTTTGTGTGTGTATCTGGAATTCTTAAGAGACGTACAAACATAGAAACAAACCCTATAAGGCATGAACTATTCCTTTCATTTGTCATAGAGAAATGGATATGTCAAAATAAATCAGCAAATTTAGCTAGATGTACAAATTTATAGCCTAACCACCTATTTAGCTGCTCTGATAAACTAGGCTTTTCCCCTTTTTCCTATAGTTTTATTAGTGCTTAGAAATCTATATTCTTGTCTAAAAATCAAAACCTTAAGGAGGACTTGGCTTACTATATTCTAGTGGGCATGGTCAGACCAAGGTAAGAATAGCCAGTCAAAGGAAGGGTCTGGAGAGCTGGTTCTGTGGTGTAAAGCAAAACTGCAGATATACTCAGAGAGTGATATGTGTCTCAGTGTCCAGGTGGAGATCAGTGATGAGTAGTGTCCCTCATGAGTCAATACTGGGACCAGTGCTCTTTGATATCTTCATCAGTGGCACTGACAGAGGGATAGAGTGCAGCCTCAGCAAGTTTGTGGATGACACCAAGCTGCATAGTGTGTTTGACACATCTTAGGGACAGGATGCAATTCAGAGAGATCTAGAGAAGCTCAAGCAGTGGTCCCAGGAGAACCTGATAAGATTTAACAAATCCGAGTGCAAGGTCTTGCATACAAGTTGCAGCAATTGCTGCAAGTTGGGAGATGAAAGGATTGAGCACAGTCCTTCTGAAAAGGACTTGGGGATATTGGTGGATGGCAAGCTGGACTTGAGCCAGCATTGTGCCCTTGCAGCCTAGAAAGCCAACCATATCCTGGGCTGCATTAAAAGAAGCACAGCCAGCAGGGCAAGGGAGGAGATCCTGCCCCTCTACTTTGCAGTGGTGAGACCTCACCTCGAGTACTGCGTCCAGATGTGGAGTCCTCAGTACAGGAGAGACATAGACCGGCTGGAGTCCATCCAGAATAAAGCCACAAAAATTCTCCAAGGAGTGGAACACCTCTCCTAGGAGGATAGACTGAAAGAGCTGGGGTTGTTCAGCCTGGATAAAGGAAGTCTCCAGGGAGCCCTGCTAGTGGCCTTTCATTATCTGAAGTGGGGCTGTAAGAAAGGACAGTCTCTTTAATAGGTCTGTTGTGATAGGGCAAGGGGAAATGGTTTCAAACCAAAAGAGATGAGATTTAGTTTGGAAATAAGGAAAAATATCTCTACAGTAAGGGTGCTGAGGCACTGGCACAGGTTGCCCAGAGAGGTGGTGAATGCCCTGTCCTTGGAGACACTTAAGGTCAGGCTGGATTGGGCTCTGAATGACCTGATGTAGCTGTAGATGTCCCTTTTCATTGCAGGGCAGTTGGACTAGATGATCTTCAAGGTCTCTTCCAGCTCAAATGATTCTATGATTCTTTTACTTGTTATTGTTACTGTTGCTAAAAATAGAGAAAATCCTATCCTAACACTTCAGATCTCACACTCTTGGCATCTCTCACCCATCTACTATAAAAATGAAGTATAGAACCTTTCATTTTCTGAGAATGAACTGTTCTTTATGCCTACCCCATAATATAAGTTTTTCAGATGTCCAAATTGAAGATTAGTCTGTGATTTCTGAAGCTGTTGCAACCTAGCTATTTTTGTAATTATGACTGTTTTCACTAGTGCACTGTGATATGTGCAATCCACATACTGCTAATGGTCATTAGGGATGTTCCATCTCTGCACATAGTCCTTTGATGGGAAGTAAACCTTCCTGCAGCTCCACGGTCTGAATGTAGGCACAGGCAAGTGTAAGTGTCTTGAGTAGGCAAGCATAGTCCTTGTGTGCAGTTTTTTACGGAGTGCATCATAAGTGATAGGGAGTTCCCAATTCAAACAAACAGACATGGATCTGTCTGTTGGATATTCCATAAAATCCCCTATGTCACTTCACTGGTGTGAGGGGCTGGAGGAAAAAGGAAGAAGGCAGTAACATTGCAGACCTCATTCTCGGTCTTGATGTGTTTTCTGAGATGTTTTCAGACTCCTGATCTTGCTTGTTTGCTACAGACATTTTAGTACCTTCTCTTTTAGTATCTTTTCTCGTGGTTTCTACCTGAATAAGTTTTACCTGCATACTTGTATACTTCAAGTTATACATGTAATACAAACTACAGGGTACTAGTGTTCGTTTTTTTAAAATGATTTGCAGATTTTTTTTTTTTGTTAATTTCCCTCTTGCTGTTGGTATTAGAGAAGGTAGTGATAATCATGTATGTGCTGTGCTTCTGCTGGTTCCAGTTGTTACTGTTTTATCTTTTTATTACAATGGAAGCTCTCAGTCATATGTCATCTCCTCAAGGTATTTTTTTCATATACATGTTTTTCCTTTATTCTAGCAAATAAAGAATCCTTTATGTTAGTAGTAATGTATATATCTTTCTCCACTGAAATACTCAATGCCACAAAAATGTGAGTTTTAAGAAATATTAGTACAGCATGATAAATACGAACCTTACCAGGTTTGACAGTAACACAAGTGAAGATATACTTTAGTCTGTCTCTTTGTCTTCTTAAATAGCTCTCTGCAGATCAGGAGGGATGGATTGACATGAAAGTAATTTAAATAGCCATTTTTATTACTGATTTAAAACCTGAACTAGGAAAACTTGTTTTAAGTAATAGACTTCTAAGAGGCTTTTTTTTTTTTTTTCTACAATTTTTTTTCTTCCTTATGAAAGAAGAGTTAGCTTTAAATAGTGGATGGTCAATGAATTCGTATTTTGAAAATTGAAGTTCCTTTTGAGTGTTGATTTGTTGCAAAATATTGCCTTTACTCTTGCTGTGTTTTAAATAATTCATGTTATTTAAGGTATTCCTAAAGAAAAAAAAAAAACAAAGCAAAACAAAAACCACACATATTCAGTTATCTGAAGTGATTTCAAGCACTGAGTGTTTTATTCTAGTATATTTTGAATACCTTTTCGAGGCAGTTGGAAATCACTCACTAGATTTAAATAGTAATTCACATAAAAAAAATCAAGCAATTTGAACAATCTGAAAGTTTAAGTTAATAAATTTATCAAAATATGTTTCACACACAACATACAAATATTCAACAATATAAGTGTTTTCTGCAACTAAGGAACTGGCATGGTATCTTCTGGTGACTGAATCTGTTGGGACTTTAGAATGAGTAGATCTCATTCACTAATGTCTAGCTCTGGCCATAAAATTAGAGAGAGACAAGAAGTTTATATTTTTTCAAGATACAGATTGTTGCTTTGTTCTTCATTGCCAAATCACTGAATTAGCTAGTTAAATAAAGAGAAGTAGAGAAAATATCTACTCTCCCCTGCTCTTCAAGGGCTACTGTTACAAATTCTGGTTGAAACACAAACTGTAGTATAAAAGTTTTAATGAGAAACTTTAACCCTGCTTTAGGCCTTTCACACAGACTGCCATATCTACATCTTTTTTAAAGGGGGTTTATTATTTTTAATGAAATAATTATTTAATTTCAAAATGTGAATTTCACATAAACTGCTTAAATGTCACCTAATTACTTCTATTAATTTAATATTTCTAGTTTTTTCCTATGTAGACAAGTACAGTACCCGTATTTACTGATGAGTTAATGGTAAATTCACACAATAAAAGTGATAGAAATTTAATGTGAGAAGAAATTCATACCCACCTCTTAAATCCAGTAGGCATAAATGAGCCCAGACCAGTGTCACAGATATGTTTTAATTCTGTCACTTTGTCTGGATTGTGCTTCTTTCAGTCAGGATGCTGAGGGACATGGAAAAAGTTCGTGGAAAATTAGAAATGATCACATACAGATTTTATCCTCCAAACTGTGCTCTGCCTATTGGGGAGTTTTCAGACCTCACGTGTGCCAAATGTTAGAAATAAAAATGATGTGGGTTTTGCTCAAAGGATCTTCCAGGTTGGCTCCATGATGATTAAACAGAGACATAGCTCGAGTCATCTCGTGGCAACAGTGAAATGGTGTGTTGTGCACCAGTGTCCAGTAGTAAGAGAATGTGATGGGGATGGCATTTGATGTAACAGGCCACAACTCACCTCCTGATCAAACCTGTGATGCATGATTTCTGGACACAGTTGTGATGTCAGTGAGAAATTCTTACCCGGACCTCTGTGTCTTAGGTAAAGCATGTTGTAAATATTATTTTTTTTCTCACTGAGTGTGTTTACATTACTGAGCAGAAAAATTGTAAGTGTTATAGGAGGAGGTAAAAAGGCATCTAGGATTAAGGCCTTGGAGCTGTTTGACAGTATATATTAAAAGAGCCCTTTACCTTTTTAATTTTTGATTTTCCCTTCAAGTTTTTCTGGGTACCTCAGTGGAATAGGAGGGAAAATTATTAACACAATAGTACAGCTTGCAGTTGCAAGGGAACTGTATTTGTGCACTAGGCAGGTAGGCTGAAAATGGCTTAAGGGAGTAGCAAATATTTTTGGTGTGTGTTTTAAGTGCTTGAGAGTGAAGATGTCTGAAAAGCTTCAGGGGAAATAACAAAGCAGTGGAACCCATCTGAATATTTATTTTTCCTCAACCATGTTTGTTTACTAGTTGATTCACTTATTTATTTTAAAACCACCTCGTAACTGCATATCCCAAATAATTTTCTGAGTTGCCTCCCTTGCAGTTTTTCCCTTATGGACAGAGTTTTACTTCTTTTCCTAATGTTAGAAGTGCTCAGTCTGCCATGATACCTATGTAATTTTGTTTACCCAGGCTGAGAGCATGTTTGGAGGTGGCAGCGTACAAATTTAACTTTCTGTGTGGGGTACCATGGCACATTGCTGCAAAGGAAATGACTTAGAGAAAGGGAGGGCTGAGGATTTGCCTGCAATTGGGATTTCCCTTATGGAGGCTGCAAGAAGGTGCTTAGGAGAAGAGGGCTTGCTGCTGCTTTGCTTGCTGAGGAACTATGTGCCAGGCCTGCTGCGGGGCAGCTGGGGATCTGTGAGAGGAATAGAGTTTCCCTACCGTGTATTCTCCTGTAGGCTGATGCTGCTACACGAGTTAGTGATACAACTGTTATGTGTTAGGTGAGAAGAATAAGCACCAGAAGCAAACAATAACTTGGCTTTCTTATCTCAGCACTTGTCAGGACTTGAGCTGACACTAAGTAGCGGAGTTTAAAAACCCCTGTAGTCCCTCCACCCAGCCAAGCATCTGCAAACCACCAAGATTAAATTTGAGTGATACTGGACATGGTATTGCCAGTCTGATTCCTTCCAGTTTAAGATGAGAGACTGAGACTCTGTAAATCATGGCAGAAGAGAGTCAGGTTCTCTAAGACAATGACTCTCAGTATCTTGTGAGAGACTCACATGCCAATTCAGCTGCCTCATCTGACACATTTTTTCTTCTGTTACTACTATTATTTCATGCTCCAGTGTTACTATCTTCATGACAACCCTGCACTTACTACTTATTTGTGAGAGACACCTGTTGTCTCTCAAGCATCCCATAACATTTATACTCTGCTTCAGCTCTGATGAAAACTAGTAATTTAAAGGGAAAAAAAAAAAAAAAAAAAAGGGCAGACAAACTGTAACTTAACAGTTGCTGCAAAAATTGTTCTCACTGAAGTAAAAATGTAAAAGTAGGTGTCTGGAGCCAATAAGCTCCTCCTGACACTTTTGAATGCTTAACTTTCTGTAAATATTATTTGTCATTTCTTCACCTATGTTGAAGTAGGAGTGACAACTTGATCGATAGATGCGAGAGCCTCATGGTTTACTGCCTGTCAGTGTGGTTCTTCCATATTTACATCACAAGTGCTGCTTTGTTACTCTCTGAGTTGAACCCTCAGGGAAATCAAATGAGGGAGTGACTGTGGATCTGTGAGCATATGTGAATATTCTTTTGGTGTGTATGTATAAATGGAAGTATGTCACTGTGGAGAAAGGTGGTGTTAGAAAGGGAAATAACATTTACTGCTCAGCAATCCTGAGTGTGGGGTGAAATGTACCATGTTCTTTTGGAGGTGTTTGGAAACAAAATTTATTCGTTTTAAAATTTTGTAGAAAACAAAGTCATCTTGCTACCAAGAACTTCCTTTGCTTGCACCTGACTTACTTCTTTACCAGCTCTCTAAATACATAGTAATTCCTAAGACCAAGAAATTAATAATTTATGTACTTGCTGAATTAGTGACCAAAAGGATTGCTTCAGTGGTAAAGCAGTGATTTTACTGTAGCTTGATATCATTGCAAAGCTGCTTCTGTGTGCTGTGAAGTTAAGCTAATAGAAGGAAGTAAAACAGCATTTGTAGATAATCGGTGCCATGTAATGAACAATTTGAATTTTTGCCAACCTCTTTCTCTATAATTCTGGTAATTTCAGAAGACTGGAAGGAAAAAAGTGAGTTTTGTTTGGTTACTTTCATATTCAAGGTGTCACAAAGCAGTTTTGGAGGAAGAAAAGTAATCAAATAAAGACAAAGTTCTAGTGTTGCAATAGGCCAAAGTCCCATGTTTCTTGTTAGATATTATTGTGCTATGCATCTCAGCTTTCCTTTTTTTCAAGATAACAATTTTCAAAATAAATAAATATGACAATACAAGACTTTCCCAAGGCTAGAATCCCTCTAATTTCCATTCAGATGATTTTCTACAAAGAATTCTCCAGTTTGATTAGAAGAGTTGTTACCACAGTCTATGACATTTGTCAGTTTTTGAAAGAGGATTTAATAGAGTACTGCCACATTAACCTCTTAAACGTACTATTTCTTTCAAAGAAACCTACACTCTTAACGGTTCTCTGAATTTATTGAGAGGTGGGGTAAAAAAAATAAAATAAAATTGTAATTATGAACTATTTAAGGAGAAACTGTTCACTGAAGTATGTTGATATCTGGACCTTTCAGTCACTGCTATCACCAGGATACTTAGTTCTGAATCACTCGTTGTACTTTCTCCTGAAAACATAGAAAGTAGACTGAGAAACAAGACTACCTCAGAAGGAGATGTTTTACCTGACCAGATAAGTAATCTGGCAGTCTCTGACACAATGGGCATCACACAGGTCCTCTTCAGTAAATGACTTCATATTGATGTCGGACCTTTGGGAAAGGTGCGTAATTGTTGCAGCTGTGCTGAAGAGAACGGTGCATTTCAAATGTCCTTTTTGGTATGTTTAATTCTGAGGATGCCAGTGATATATAATATCTTGTGAAGGAGGAAGGATGAACTGCAAGACTATATGTGGCTAAAGTATGTTTTCATTGCCTGAGTCCTTTCCAAAGAGGATCTGAAGACGCTTTTCAGAATGACCAAAAAAAAAAAAAATAATATTTCCTCATCAGTAGTCATTAGATGAAACTGCACTTTTTAGTAAATGGGCTAGCTGGGCAGAAACATTTCATGCCAGAGACTGCTTCAATGAACTTTAGTAGAACAACATAAAGAAAGAGTATGACTAGGCCAGGAAAGTTCTGTGTTGCTGAAACATGAGAGAAATACTACAGAAAATTTCACTGTATTTCACTTGAACAGGGTACGGTTTCACTTCAGTCTGAAATGACTCTGCTGAGTAAGGCAAAGATGTTCTGACCCTTTCAGTATTTATCTATTCTATCCTCTATCTGTTAATAAGAATGGCACTGATAGTAACAGTGATGCTCTCTGAAACTGAGGTAAGGCAGGGTGGACAGAATGTGTATATTTTATCAGCTTTCTGGGACAGCTGACATGGAGTTTGTTTAGGTGACTCCATAATGCAAGAGAGAAAATTATAATTGTAAAGAGGAACCCAAATACAAAGTTGATGGAGGAGGACTCATATAATGATCTCATTTGTTAGCTGTTATATAAAATAAAACCTAAAGTAGACTTAACTGGCATCTCTTGTGCTTTACATCTGAATTCTCCTCTAATATTCATACACTTGAGGCAACAAAGTGAAACCAGGAGAAATTAGACATATTCCTGGGCTTTAGCAGTCTTGAATCATCACTTCTAGTGGTGAACAAATGCTAAGAAGAGTGCATATACTCCATTTTGCAGCTATGCTGACTTTTAGTCACATTAGACCAAGCTGCTGCCATCAAAATAGGAGTAATGTCAATGCAATTTACCATTAAATACCTTGTAAACATGACAGATCAAGAGCCAAACCTGAACAGTTAATTAGAAGTTTCTACGCCAGGTTTAAACTTACAAAGTCATGAAAGATTAATCATAATTCATGAGAGAACATTGAAGAAAATCTTTCTTCAAAAGACTCTTTTTGAAGCAGTGATGCTAGTAATGTCTCTGCCTTCATTTCTGAACAGACATGAGGATCTGGAATTTGGCAACATTCTCGTTTTTCAGTAAATATTCAAATAGCACAAAATCAGCTAGTGTTATTTCCAGCAGTATATATACACTTGTCCCTTGATAGTGTCCTTGATGCCGTGGTGAGACCTCACCTGGAGTATTGTGTCCAGATCTGGGCTCCCTGCTACAAAAAAGACAGGGGTCTCCTTGAAAGAGTGCAGCAGAGGGCTACAAAGATGATAAAGGGCGTGGGATAACTCCCTTATGAGGAGAGGCTGAGAGACCTGGGTCTGTTCAGCCATGAGAAAAGAAGACTCAGAGGGGATCAGATCCACATCTATAAATATCTAAGGAGTGGGAGGCAAAGGGACAAGGCTGGACTCTTCTCAGCAGTGTGTGGTGATAGGATGAGGGGAAATGAACACAAACTGATGCGCAGGAAGTTCTGCACAATGTATGTGGGAACTTCTTCACAGTGCAGTGACGGAGCACTGGCACAGGCTGCACAGAGAGGTGGTGGACCCACCCAGACGCCTACCTGTGCAGCCTGGGCTAGGGAGCTGCTTTGGCAGGGGGATTGAAGTAGGTGATCTCTAGAGGCCCCTTCCAACCCCTACAATTCCGTGATTCTGTCTGTGCTCCCATGCTGCTTCTTCAGCTCTTCTATGCCCTGGATGGAGGACAGACCTCTGGCTGCTGGAGGCTGCTCTTGGTCAGTGGCACTGGAAACCAGAACTGTTCTTTTCCATAGGGTTCTCCTGTCCCAGTGGTCACTCTCCTGAAATAATTCCTGTGCAAACATTTTGGTGCAGAGTCATCCCCGAAAATGTGGGCTAAGATTTTTTAAGACTTGTTGAAATGGAATGTCTGCTCTGGAATTTGCTTCTGTAGAAGTTAGGATCACCACTTTTAGATAGAGTAGCTTCCATTTTCACTTGAAGGTATATTCTTTGTCCCATGTAAGATTTAAATTTCAACTCATAATCTCAGTGGAAAAGAAGCAGAAACAATACTAATTTAAGTAGTTGTCAGATGTCCTGTTTTTCAGCATTATTGTCCAAAATCAAAACTACAAGACTGGAGTAAAGCGTAGCTGTTAATTATCAGTCTGTTTGGCTACTCATGTTTTTTATTAGTTCTGAAAAGATAAAAACATCACAACTTGATTTTTAGGTCTTATCTGAAGTACCAAAAGTTGTCCATGAAGAACTCATGGTGCTATTCTCTGATACTAATTACATTTTAAAACTGAAGTTGGAAACTATTTTAGAGCAGACTTTTTCAGCCTGCTCTGTGAAGACCTCATCTTGCTGGAGACACTTAATTCAATACTTGAAAAATCTCCAAGTATGTGATTCAGAGTAACAATTGAAAGTGCTTTTAACCCCTAACTTTCAACATGTTATAATGCTGGGAAATATTTTTACCTTCAAGAACAAATCCTATAATGACATTTAGATAAATGAAAGAAAAATTTTCATTTAAAATATTCCAGTTCTATGAACTGAAAATTCTGTGAATTTTCAAGAATGTTGCCAACATCCTATAGAGCTCTCTATAAAATAAGGTTTGTACATGCAGAATTTTTGGTCAAATGTTCAAAATAAGTTCTCTAATCCACACCACTAGTATCTTGTCCCCATAATGCCTGCATTTATTTCTAATAGATTAGCAAACACACTGTAGTTGTAACGTAATTAATATTTATAGGAAAAAATTATCAGGGGAATTTGTTGATCTTGCAATCTGAACAAAAGATAAAGTAGGTTTCTGATGGAATTTTTCAAATGCAAACTGCATGCTTTTTATTTTTTTTTCTCCTCTTCAATTAAAAAAACAAACTAAATTAAAAAAATAATAATAAAAAAGCTGAGAAAGATTCTGTCATACCAGTAGTATTACCAGCTGCCTAGATGCATAAGTAAAGGGAGGTGATGCTGAGATGGCACAGTTTTCATTCTTCTCTTCCTCCTTGCAGTTAGACTTTATTATTAAGGAAAATGTATGCTCTCTGTTTAAGAATTTGTGGTTGGAAATAAAAAGGAGAATGCATTTCAGAAGGAAGAAGGATATTGTCGTTATGCAGAAAAAAAATATTTGCAGTGATAATCTTAATGATAAATGAAAGTAAAGCAACAGAAGCTAAAGGAAGGTTTATGGAACACAGTGTTGCTGTGCCTGTAAAACCTTTTTCTCTCTCTTTTCTTTCTCTCTAGAATGTTAAATAGAAGCCCTAGCTTGAGAATCGATACTTCAATTAGATTATATGGTAGGTTTTTGGATGACTGTTAGCATAGCCAGGAGATTACTTTCCTTGGATATTGGGAGGAGGCTGCTCTAGAGTGAAAGCCTGTAACTGCACCTTTAGCTAGCCTGCTCTGGGACAAAACTGCAGTAAGAAAAAAATAAGCTTATGGTTCTATATTATGCTTGCTGGATGCCCAGGGACTAAAACATATTAGCTGTTCCACATCCAGAAGGAAACAGAAACCATTTGCAATACACACAAACAATGAAAGGAAGTATTAAGTCCAGGACTCAAAATGTATGTACTTAACTGTAAGTATGCAAATTGTTGCACTGGAGTCAGCAATACTGTCTAAACGCTTTAGTGTGTTGGAACATTAGTGCCATAAAATGGCACTGCACAGACATTCTGAAACAGTTGACTAGAATACTTCATTTTGAAAATAACAAAAATCAAGTTGAATATTGATTCTCTGATTCTGTGATACTGGGGTTAAACTCAAACTGTAGTTTGTTTTTTATAATCTTTAATAAGTATAGATTTCTACAGATTACTCTGCCTAATAGCATCAAAAATATCTTGTCCAAGAGAGTAAATGCACTTCTGACCTCCTAAAATAAATGTTTGTAAATTCCCTTTCCCCAGAAAAATCAACCAGAGTGTGCTTTGCTCTGTAACATCAACATCTGTGTGTGCTGCACAAAGCCATTTTGAGTATTTGTTGGATATCTAGCACTAAAATGTTTGAACATGGACTTATTTTGTGGCTACGAGATCTTTCATATAAATTGCACTACATTAAATAGGCTCTAGTTTGCAGTTTCCTCATCTCATCACCCACAGACAAATGCATTTCATTTGGGGAATATTCTCTCTTTTTTTTTTTTTTTCCTAAAGATTATTCCTATGAAAATGTTGCATTCGTTGGAGTAGAGATATGTATGTATTTCTCTGTGTTAAATAGTAGTCAGTCATTTAAAAGCAAATGTCATCTAGGTGGTCTTCTGGTGAATTCATAAAATAGGAAGGAAACCTGAATTGTTAATCTGAGGAGGGCTAAACATTTCCATAAAGATGCTTTTTTCTGGAAGCAACCTTTTACTGTTATAAAAGATCTATCTGTTCAGTAGTGTAGTAATATTGCAGGCATCCTCTGTGAAGCTCAGGCATTGCTCATTATCATAATATTTCCGGATGAGAGGTTTGAAAAGGTTAGTCTTTATTCCTCAAGTAACCAATTTAGAGAAGATGTAACGAATCACAATTAGAAAAATCACAGATTTTATATTGATCAAACTGTTCTCTCTCTCTCTCTCTCTCTCACAAAAAAAAAAAAAAAAAAAAAAAGGAGGGAGCAAGAGCAGCAAAAGGTGCTAGGAAATTTTGAAGTACAGAGTGCACAAGGCAGCCTTGGCACTGTATGGAAACCTGACTGCTTGTCTTCATAGATTCTTTTTTTCTTTTTTTTTAAATCTTTTGTTTTTCTTTTGTTTCCAAATATGCCTGGAAACATAAGCTCTTTATAGAGCAATAAGATCTGTAGAAGATGAGGAAGTGTACTATTGGTTGCTTCAGTTGCATAAGGGAGAAAGGAATTGCAACTACCTCTGAAAGCAGAGCCAAGGGGAAGATAGGAACAACAGTAGTAGAAACTGGAAGGTCCAAAAGGACCTCTTTACCAGGGAAAAATCAACTTAGGGACATAATACAGTAGGGTTGAATAAAAGAAATACAGGCAGAAAAAGAGCAATACTAACATTAATTATCACTACACATAGAACAATCCTTTTTCTGACCTCATCTAAGCTAAACATTACTGCGTAGATACAATGCTTTGTTTTTCCTGTTCACTGGTCAGAGAGAACTCTCTTGCTGTCTCATTCTCATCTGCAAATAAACATAGCATTGCATGAGATATAAAACTATTAGCTAAAATCTAGCTACCATCCTTATGCACCCAGTATGAAGAGCAATACTGCATGCAATGACAATTGCAAATGTTTCTGCGAACAACTTCCGAACTCTGCTTGACATTATGGAGTCTCCGTAAGTGTCAGTTTCTGTTTTGATAGCACATCTTTTTACATTCATTGTTTCACCTCTACACTGGGACAGAAATCAAAGGCTAACAGTGACAGTTTACATGGCAACAGCCCTGTAAATGTAAATAGAAAAGAGCTGAGATTGTTAAATAGAGAAATGAGTTATCAGGTGAGATATGCTAAATGTTTCTGATCAAGTCTTGTCAAAGTACACCAAAAGTGTGTGAGAAAATATCTGCTACCAAGCACTAGGGAGGAATGTGAGCCAAGAGTAAATGGAGTAGCCAGAACCAAAGCACATCTGAATGCTTTAGAAGACATGTTATGGGAGGAAATCCTGGAGATGCCTTTGAGAATCCCAAAATAAAGTTTGAGTGTTATATTAGGCAGAGAATGTATTCATGTTTTACAGTATTTCTCTGCATCTGTATATTCCTCATGCAAAAAACTACTTGTGTTAGAAACCTCTGTAAAGTCTTGGAGTTGTACATTGAGAATATTACATATTCCTGAACAGGAAAACTATAAAGAAATGGATAAACCTTTGTTTAAACTTCAAAATATGAACATAGAATGTGGTGGAGAGACAAAGATAGGCACTACTGAAGCCTGAGAGAAAGTTAAATTTACACAAATGCAGTGTGATGGGACTCAAACACCAGACTCATCTAACCATGGACTCACAGTGAACAGATTATACATATATTTCACTATATAATATGAATGAACATGAATAATTCTTTGGTTTTCACTGAAATAGAGAGAAAATAACCAAAAAGGACAGGTGTTTTGGTTCATTCTTTTGTCTGATGTGTTTCAAGGTAATAAAAAATAGGAGTCTGTTTATTTGCCATTTAAAATTACTTTCACGGCAAAGAAGGGGTGAGCCCTAGGAACAGAACTCAAGGTCTGCACTTGCCTGAGATTGGGAGATATCTTTTTCCTTTGTCTATGTGCCCATGTGTGGATACAGTAAGGGTTAGACTGCAATTGTTCTGTGTATCTGTGATGAATAAGGAAAGACAAATCTTGTTTTGCCATTTCCCTAAGCATGTTAGCTTGTATCAAAGCTTAGCCTGGAAAAACTTTAAGAAAAATAAAATGGTAGAAATTCCAAGATGTAATAAGGTACCACAGCTCTTGAAGGTTAAAGTCTTATGGGCTTTACAGGCAATTCTTCTAGTTCACCAACCATGCCTATGCAAGAGAGACATGCTGCCACCACTCCTGCTCTGTCCAGTGTCACTGGGTTATTCTCCCTCAAGAAAACACGAGGTGTAAAACTGGTGTCAGAGCAGGGCTGCAGCGAGACTGAGAACCTGTCATGATGTTCAAAAATGCCCCTGATGACAAAGGATGTAAGTCTCTTTCTTCTTGTACCCTTCACTAAAAACTGTTAAAAGGCAAAGGTATCTTGGCTATGCTAACAGTGCCAATGAATATACTCAGGTGTGGAACAAGTATGTTCGATGTAAATTACTATTTCACATTTTTGCTGCAAAATCAAGGACTGATACAAACTGAGAATATCTGTTAAATAAAATTTTAGCCAACCTAGGCAATATACATGATTTGTTTGCCTGAAATTGATTTCTGCAGAAATGTTTAATATTTTATTCTCTTAAGGCTGTAAGTCAAACGAGGCACATTATAAAGAGAGATCTAGAAGAAAGATCATGCTTGTGATGAAACTCCAAAACAAAATGATGGTAGAATGGTAAAGGTTGATCATTTTCTTTTTAATCTAACACTTTAATGCAATAAAATATCACGATTCCTGCAGTCTCTGAATGCAGTTTGGCAGCTGTTTTGTACACATGTAGGTTTTTTTGTTTTTTTTTCTGGCACTTAGGTGTGGAAGGTACCTAAGAGATTATTAATGACAGCAGCTGGTTACAGCTGAAGCAAACTCAGCTGTGTGTGATGTTCATGACCTTGTGTTTCTCTGGGAGAGAGGTTCTGTTTCTCACTCCTGTTTGGGAAGTCACTTCCATGCCTTGCCTTCCCACATGCTCTTGAACATGTTGGCTATGTCATCTCTTCCATGCTGCACGACAAGAGCTTTGTTTGGATTCTTCTTCCTATCCTTCACCCCACCCCCCCACCCCTTGCCCCAATAAAGTCAGTAGAGCTCATGTTGAAGTGCCCCTGCCCTCCTTCCATTCTCAGAATGAGAATTTTGAAATCTGCTGTATTTCTTTTTCTTGCTATTTTAGACTCTGCAGGGTATACAAAAGAAGGGGGTGCTTTCTTTCCCTTTTTTCTTCTTTCATAGAAATGTGGCTTTTTCAGGGGCTCTGAAGCAGGTAGATGCTGTACTAATGTCCATGTAGCCATTTTGCTCTAGATTCAGTGTTGTAACCTGGATGGATCTCACAGTTTTAACTTACCCTGAGGCCTGCTTGGTGAGTCTCATAGATTTGAAAATATTCATGTGAAAAAGAAAAAAATACAGTGTTTTCCAAACTTCCTCACAAGGCCGTATCAAGAATGACATAGGCAGCCCACAAGATCACAGAGCTTTACTAGAGTTCTGAACTGAGAATCAGGGTATTTGGTGGTCTGCAAGAAACATCGGGATTTTGCTGAGGATCCATCATTCAAAAGCTCTGCAAATCAAAGTTGACACACTGCTGTTTGACAAGACTGAAAAACTGACACGTTCTTATAGATGTCAAGATAGATGTCAGTCATTAGACTGGGTTGAATATTGAAAGGATTTTCAAATATCCTGGGCATCTTGAAAGCAAGCCTGGAATTGCCAGTGGGGAATGGAGGGCTGGATGTGAGGCTGGAGTTGTAGCCATGGCAACCAAGGCTGATTCGCGGCACGGCTGTGCAGGCCTCAAGGAAAAGGCCACATCTGAGGGAAAGAGGTGGAGGTTCAAAATGTGGGGAGAAAATGTGATCAGAGAGAGCACAGATGTGTTTTACAATGTGCTGTGCTTATGAATAGTATATGGAGACTTTTATGATGTGAGAGGAGGGTGTTGACTCTAAAAGGAGGGATAAAAAGGAGCAGCACAAATGATGTGGAGGAAGAAGTACACTGGGTGATTCGATTTCAGTGTAGGGGTGGGTATCCGTCAAGTCTGAAAAAAGACTGTAGTACTGACAGAGACACAACAGGAAGGAATGGACAGAGCTGGGATTGGGAATTAGAGGGGCCTGCGTTTTAGCTAGGAGTTATGGCAGTCGGAAATGCTGGCTGGACACAAAGCAGTTGTGAGTGGACGCACTGAGCTGTCAGCAGTTTGTTGGTGACTGTGCCTGGCCTCCCCTGCCAGGAGAGGTCAGCCAGGGAAAGCAAAGGAAGAATAGATGGTTTGCTGCATAGCAATGTGTCTGGATTCCCCCTAAGCTCTGCCTCTCTCCTGCTATGTGACACTGGACAACTTGTTTAATTGAAACTATCTGCATTTGCAAAGCTTACTCCAACTGGCCTCACTTTCAGTGGGGTCTCTTACATGCTACCTTAATAAATTTACAGAATGAAAAACAAGATGGTATGAAAGAGTCTGTGGAGTTGTGCAGAATATGCCGAAGTCACCAACTGTCTGTCACGTACCTCTCACTGTTGATACTCGTTACATTGGGAAGAGCTCTCCTTCTGCCCCAGTGCTGGGATTTCCAACAGGCTTTTTCAGTTTGAAGAGTGCTAATGTTTTTAAGGTTTCCTGCCTCTAAAAAGTTTGTCTGTTTGAGTCTAAAAGCGCTCTAGATTTATTATATTTAATGATTAAATAATATTATTTGAAAAAAAGAAATTTTTTCTAATCTGTTTGTTCTAGAATAAATATTTATGTATTCTAGACAATCTGAGCTTGATTTTCCCAATTACAAGATAGAAAATAAAACTACTAATGAAAAAAAAAAAAAAAACCAACACAGCAACAAACATAAACTATAATTCTCTTGTTTATTTAACCAGTGGCCTGTTCATCTGCTTGGCTAATTCTGGGGATGCTGACAGCTAAGTCTTCATCATCTCAGTTCCAGCTAGTATGTCTTGGTGAATTTTCCTGAGGTTACACAGCCTCTGAGTTGCTTATCCAATGTTAAAGTAAGGTATCGCTCATTACTGGTTAAACCTTGGTAATTGGATCTGGCCATACGATTTTTTTTTAACTGGTTACCCTAAGAAGCAGTAAGTTGCAGGCCTCTTCAGAATGACATGGAACTACACAGAATGTTAGACTAAGTCCCACCAGAAGAGATTAGTGCTACATGAATTCCAGCCTATGTGATGGAAGCACCCACTCCTGCAGCGTAAGCCAGCTGTGCTCTCAGTGCATGCCCTGCTTCCCTCACAGGAGTTCAGAGACACATCCAGCCGACCTGGCCACTTGTTATTTGTTGGGCTACTCCAAACTGATACATCTTTGCTGGCCTGTAATGTTTTTTTGTTTCCTTGTAAAGTAACATGGGTTGTTTTATTTTTGTTTGTTTCCCACAAATACAGCTGTTGCTCAGAGCACATCTTGCTATAACGTATGAATGCTGTACTTGATATCAGGTGGCAAAGTAATCTGGAAAATAAGTTCTAGTGTCTCTTTAACATTTTGTTTTATAACCCTGGGCAGCACGAGAAATACTACTGTCATCTTTTTTTTTTATTATTATTAATATATATAGCATCACAAAGGAACAGCAAAATTCCTCTCTTTTCATCCCTTCAGATGCAAGCTTGATCTTTGTAGTATTTTGAAACAGCTCCTTCTCTACATCAGAAATTTTGATAACAAGGCTACTCTGTAAAGAGTTAATTTCTTAGAAACTTATACCCAGAGCCGAATTCTCCACAACCAGTAAGAAAACACAGATCGAGTTACTATTTTATTGCTTAATAATCTAGGAGCTTTTGCTTTGATATTTCTTCTTTTGGTCACTAGGAAACTCAGATACTCTTTCAAGAATTACATGGCATGGAGTAGGTGTTTCTTATTATTTCTTCAGATGCTGTTTACATTTTTAGTACTGGAATCTCTAGTGGCCTAGGGACAGAGCAAACTTATGACTTCGGCTTTTGGCAATTGTTTTAAATACTTTTGACTATCATTAGTAAGTGAACAGAACTTTATGCACCATCAATATTTTAAATGTAAATAAAATAGTTCTTTAAAAATGAAGATCACTTAAAACATAGTGCTGCTTGAATGTCGAGGAGCCATTATGTTTAATAGCATTTTTAAACTATTAAAGTTGAGTGGTTACTTTTTATTTTGCATTTAGTCACTCATGGGAGACATTTATTTTGTCTCATACTCTGCAAATAGTGATGCTGTTAGTGGAGAAGGTTCTCATTTTGAATAATGGTCTCATTTATGTAATATCTCTTAGGATAATATATTCATATCTTAGAGAGGAATGAAAATTCACAAACTGTTAAGGGATGTACAGAAAACCAAATGAAATGTATGTCTATAAAAATCCTGGGGGAGGGGAAGCAAAAGGGTGAATGTCCTATTCTAGCAATTATTTGGTTTGAAGTTAACATCCTTTTTTTTTAGTAATCATGACATCAATAGGAAATAATGATAATAAAAATAATTTTTATTAAGGATTAGATAAGATTTTTTTTGTAATATCCTTGGACAGTGAACTCTAGGACCATTCGGAATGGCTGACTGCATGAAAATGCAGAAAGAAATTATGGAATTAGATGCAGCAGTTTTTATAGCCCTGACTTAGCTTTATGCAGGCATTTGAGAGCCATTCTTGCTATTTTTTATTCACTTTTTATGGCTATTCCAGCATGTTCCAGTGATTCTCTTTTTATGCTGTGGTAGCACCAGAAAGAAAGGCTCATTTATTTGCTACAAACCTTGCAGAAAAATGAATAAAAGACTGATTCATCGTTTGTTCCACACAACATATTTTTTTCTATTACTTTTGGGTGCCTTGCCAAATGCTTGGGTTTATGTTTCCTGATCCTGAGTGCTTTGAAATTTGAACCAGAGAAATGGGCAAATTGTAGGTATAGGTGTACCACTCTGTTTGGACACTCTTGATTAAGATTGAGAAGTAGAAGTGGGAATCAGAAGCTGATACAATTTTGGAAGCAGTTCAGTCACTGGTGGGTGATGGATGCTCAGCTGAGGTAGATAATCTCACACATGTACCTGCAAAGGACAGCAGCAGAATGTAACAGTGCTTCTTCAGTGTAGTGCTGTTACTGCTGTCAAAAGGAGTTTGGCCAGAATAGTGTATGTCTCTAACTATTTAAGAAAGTATTGATTTAAAACTAGTTGCTTACAGCGCTAAATTACATTTCTAGCATTAACGTTGCTGCAATTTGTAATTACCAAAGGAGCAAATGGAAATTCAGCAAGAGACTTTGGAGGTTTCAGCATGGAATTGGCCTCAGTGTTTTGTTTGCCCCAGATCATGTCAGAGGGGACAAGTCAATGTACTTTGGCTTAAATCTGATCTGATTCTGTTGGGGAAAAAAAAAAAGTGATATTTGTTATGCCATTCTAAATTTCAAAATATACTTCTAGTTTTAAAGGATCAGACTCAACTTTTTCCTATATCAATCAAAAATCAGACTGGATTCAGGCAATACCTTTTGAGTGGCAAAGTATCATTTAGTTACCCATCTGTGCTTTGCAACCTTGACTAGATAAAGCTATTTAAAAAGTTTTAAGAAATCTTTTGTGTAGAGGATTGTTAATACATGGAAAAGACCCTATTACTTTATCTAAAGACTAATGCACTATAGTAGCCTTTTCAGTGAATATAAGCTATCTACTCCAACATGTCTGTAATTCTGTTAAGTATCTATTTAAAAGATGTCTAACGGTGTTACTAAAGTGATAGATGTTATTTTTACTTTTAAAACTAAAAAGTGAGGCACCTTCTGAAATACTTTAAGATCGTTTATTGTGCAAAATGAATGCACGGTATAGTGTAAAGAATAGATTTTTCAACTTGGTAATTTTTGCACTCTTTGAGATTGTTTCAATTGCTACAATAAGGGAATTTGAACTCCAAATAATTGGCACAGCATTGTGAGTTTTATGTGGAATCTGTGGTCTTTTTGAGCATGAAACATAATTGCTCCTTGCTTTCAGAAAGGTTTTCTTTCAAGAGCATATTCCCTCATTCTCATTAATGGAAATTACATAATTGTCTTTTTCTCTTTTTTTTTTTTTTATTCCAAACTTGCAAAGTTTGGGCAAATTTCTGTCTAGATTTTTATCTGTGCTATCTAATTCATCTGATACAGGTATTTTTGTGTTTTAACTATTGATGTAGGATACAAATACTGTAGTTATGAACATTGTAGTTATGAAAATTGCATTGTGCTATGTGGCTTGGTGTACAATTTTGACGTAAGCAGGAATTTGTAAAGAAATTTTTGAAGGAAATAATTCAATATTCATACCAACATTTTTTTTATGAATTTCTGTGTCTGATGTTGCGTAGAGCCATAGGAATAAATGTTTGATAACTATTTTTCTGTGAGAAAGTAGATTTTATCTTTTATTTCTCTATGAAAAGTAAGTTTTATGAAAATAGAGGTATCTTGGAGGAGCTGTTAGTGAATTTTCTGACTTCATTTGCTTTCTCTATCTGTGGAAGAGCTTTTAAGCCAGTACATTCATGATAAATCTCACTTCTATAATAGAAATAAAACAGCATTATCTGTATGATTGTAATTACTTCAGCCGTGAGGCAGTACTCTGTTGTCAACAATGTGAAATCCTCACTGCCAACACATGGACTTTTTCCAACATATGCAATCTAAAGTAGAGTTTATACTCTAATGTCAGGTTTTAGCTTTCAGACCACTACAGGTATAGTTACCCACACTGTGCATGCACAGTAACTGGTGAACAATATTTTTGCTTGCATGCTACAGGCAGTGCTTGCAAATCAGCATATATTCTGGTCCAGGATTTCTATGTATACACTTTCATAACAGTGCCCCATGCATTTGTATATATATATATATACAATATATACAGCTCCTTTTGGGACTGCCTGAAACTGTCAGAGGTGTGCTATTTGGAATCAAGCCAAGTAACTTCTATGTTTCTTCTCCATGTGCATAGCTATCTTAGCACCACCAAAAGCTTGTGACCACTTGTTTTCTGGAAGCTTACTCTCACCTATTCTTACCCACCACATTACTGCTGAAAAGAAAAACTATGGATATATGCAGTGGAATAGCAATACTGTGCACTCGTTCCTATGAAGACACATCTATTCCACTTTCACATCTCTCCCTACTTTCACTCATAGATATAATTTTAAAACCAGTTAGTGCTTTAAAAAACAAACAAGCAAACAAACAAAAATACCCCACACAAGAAAGACACTGAGGACTAGAAAAGAAGAGGATGAGTTCCTGAAGCTAATTTGCCAAAAATAGTTCCCCTACTCTCAAGCAGTGCAAGAATATCAACACATGCCTCTGCTGAGCACTTACTGTCATTTAGCTGTGCACAGCTGCTGCTCCAGTGTGCAAGTTTTCTGGCACACTATGGAGTGCCTGTTCATCCTCTGTCAGTACAGGTTACCTGAGCCATCCCTTGGATCTAGATAACAATTAGTTTTAGGAGTTATCACAATAAATTTGGGTTCTTATATGTTATTGATCTGGATCCTGTCCCATATGTTTATCCATTGTACCACATGCCATCAGGCATATGACAGAAAAGGGACGGTTTCCAGTGATGGCATGAAATGTCTACAGTTCATGGTTTCTAAATGGGATAGTCTAGAAAGGTCCACGGTGCAGAACTTTTTAGAATATACAGAATATTTTATGGGACGACAGAACATCTATTAATTGACCTCAACAATGTGACCACTGCTCTAGCTTGACTTCTCACTATCTTATGAAACCTTTCACTGGATGTGTGCACAAAAGAAAGAAAATGTTTGGATTGATCATAAACAGTTGCTAAATTTTGGTGGAGTGTGCTTTTCAGAAGACTGGAAAGCTAGAATTCTTGAAACTGAGAATAAATAACAATAGGTTGCCTCCACTGTATATCATGGTTTTGTAATGAATGTTGCACAGATTTCAGGAGAAGAGATTCAGGTAGTGAATATTTCAAGTGGCCAGAGCGGAAGTGTCAAAAAAAATCAGCCCTGCACCCGTAAACATAGAATGACAGAAATATTATATGTGGACATTAATTAAAAGGGCCAATTATGACCTGCATTTTGTGTTATCAAGTGTTATTGCAACCAGAAGTATGATGTGTCATCCTGAGGATTACAAACTGTGCAAAGATGCAGTGTGCCTCTACATGATAGCTATGGTGTAAACGAGGAAGAAACGCTCCTTCCTGGAAGCTGTCCTTAGCATATATACCTATTTAAAGTTAGTGTCCTTGATTGTTAACCTCTGTCCTACTATAGTTTTGTGGTATTTGTGGAGCATACTGGGCAAAGAGGGAGGAGTGAGTAAGTACAGTACACAGCTTATGTACATAAGGAGATGCTCCTATCTGTCTTTTTGCATTATCCCATAAAACAACTGAGAGTTTCTATTTACTTTTTGGTCATTAAGTGAATGCCAGTTCACATGTCTCTGAAGTAAAAAAAAAATTAGACCACCAGTTCTCAAGAATGCTCACATTCTCCCCTATCCCTCATTAAGTTTTACTGCAATGCATCATGCAAAAGCTTACTTACATAATGTGGTTTAATCAGACCCGTTCATGGTTAGAGTCTGCCTGTGGTTCAGGCTAATCCTCAAATTGATTCAGTTTGGGGCGGTGCAGCGTCTCAGTAATTCTGCCTGGTACTGGGTTTCCTGAGTTATCAACATTCCAGGCATGTGGGATAGAGTGCAGCAAGCTGGAATAGTATTTGTGCACCTCAGAATAATGGCAGTGATCAAATTGTACCAGGACTATCTATTGTTCATCTGAACTACCCTTACTTTGTTACAGCAGTGAGAAGTGTCTTGAATGTGCCTCTTATTTGTCATTTACTGAGATGCCTGTTTTTATGTTTGCTTTACTATACAGCTGGACACTTGGGCAAGATAAAACACATTTCCCCAGGGCTAGATAGCATCTCACTTCAGACAGGGTAACAAAGCAATACGTGGCTGATGAATAGTCAGAAATGTGATGTGACTAAGGGAATTCCTTAGGACTGAAAGTAGAAAAGATGCTGCTTGGTTGTATGCATGCTCTGATGAGCGTGGCTCAGAGCTGTAGAAGCATCCAGCTGAACAGGTGGGGAACAGTGCAGATAGGACAGTGTGGGGGAACTGATGAGGGTACTGGTGTATCAGCATTCTGCTTGAGGAAGTGGTGCATTCACAGCTGGATGAATGCAGAGGGTGCATGCTGTGAACCTCAGAATTCCTAGAAATGATGAGTTCTTAATACATGTTTGAGACTGAGATGCAAGATACCCTAACTTGAATGGCAAGAACGTATTTCTCCAAAATAAAAACATTTATCTGAAATCTAAGTTACATAATATCAAAATGAATAAGAAATAATAATAATAAGATCTCTTATATGCAGTCACAGAATTTGTCTGATTGTCTCATCAGCAACCCTCATAACTTGTTTTTAGCTAGTTGGTTTTGCTTCAAAGTTATTTGGACACAGAGTATCTACCACTTCCAAGTGTCCATAGCTGTCATTGTTTCAGCTGTGTCTTCCCTCTGGATTTTATTTAATCTGGATATAAATTCCTGTTATCGTTCATTGTTATATCTCTTTCTGTGGAATTTAATGAGCCATTTACAGCTTGTTGATTTCTTTTTAAGGTATTTAAATGCTGAAATCACATCTCAATCTTGTTTTGCTAATATACAAAGACCAAATTTGAACTGCCATTATAAGTTCTGTGTCATTTTGTAACTCAATTCTGGACCCACTCTCAGTATCCTTCAAACAGTGTCGCACCAGATAATGCAAAGTGTCTGAGCACTGCTGCAGAGAATGGAGAAGCAAACTCCTCACTGCTTCAGAAAAATGAAGGAGTAACCAAAGTTTCTGGCATTATGTCTTAATTAGGGGCACTTGTTTGCCAGAGATTAAAAAGAGATGCGTTCTTTCTTCAAATGATGTCACTGTGTATAAGCTTTGTTTTGCAAAATCTGTCTTTTTCTGGCCTCACTGACTCGTTGGGTCCTGACCACCCACTCCCTGCTATGCAGCAGGAGAATGTGTGGGTCTGCAAATCACCTATAACAACTGAAACATCTGAAAGAAAGGACCGTCCTTTAGCAAGATGCTTTTAAATAGTACCTGGCACTCTGGGTCATACCCTACTTGCAACTTTTAGGCACTATGAAAATATGAAGCTTAAATTTATTATGATAATAAAAGAATGTGGGAGCTCTGCTGCTGAAATCGATCAGAGTATGATTAAACAATAAAAAGCTGGTTCAAGGTAAAATGAAGTAAGGAGGAGCATTCAGTGGACACTGGATCAGACTCAAAATTAGAGGTTTTTTTCTTAAAAGAGATTTCAGATTCACTATACGGATCTACATATTTTTCCAAAGGTCTTCACAAAATAGTAATTTAAAAATAATCACCTTTATTGTGTTCTATGTTATTTAGAGTTGTATCTTTTCTTTAAATCAGTGACACAAACTTAAGTAGTACAATAAAATGTTTTTTATTTTGCAAAACCCACATGCACAGCTTTAAGGTAGTAAGGTTCTGCCTGTGTGGAGGGGAGGAGAGCTGATGTATTGATCAGCTGAAGTGCTGCAGAGACTATAAACTGAAAGTCAGAAGGAGGAAAGAAACACAAAAAGAAATCATAGAAGACACAGTAGCAGAAAATCTATTGAAAATAATCCACTGCCGTCTTCTTCTCAGCTTTTATCCTTGAATTAGACTCTATCTCAGTCTGTTTCTGGTAAAGCACGGGCATAACAAACCTTAAACATTTGGTTTGTATTCTTTTTCCCCATGAAACTTTGAAGGAATAAGAGAGAAAGTCAAGGCATGTCTTTAAAAATTCTGATCAGGTTTCCTCTGGAGTCTTGCTGCTGCAAGAATGTCTTATGGGTAAATTTCCACTCTCTCAGCGGGGCAGTGTTTTGCATGAACCAACTCCCAGGAGAAAATGTTGTGTGCTTATTCTGTACAGCAGCGCTTAGGCAGCAACTCCATCTTAAACTGACCAGAGGGAGGGAGAGAAGCAGCTGACCCGAGGGGGAAGGGGAGGGACGTGAAGTCAGTGTGTATTTCCAGAGCCAGACAGTGCTAGTCATAAAACTGGAAGGAAAAAAAGTAAAAATAAAAAAGGCCTGTGAAATATTTGCACTGCTTTGCAGTGTGCTAGATTACTCACAGCAGTTAAAGAGTGAAAATCACCTTACCAGAAACACGCTCGTTAAGGGTTTGAGATAAAGCCCCTCAAACAAGAAAGCCCTGTGTCAAGTCATTTTTTGAGTCTCTTTTAGGGAAAGTCAGAAAAATACTCCCTCTCCTTATTCTTTTACTGCTTGGACTGTAGGCTTTATGCTTCCTAAAAACTTGACTTCTCTTTTCCTGAACCAGGTTGGCAGCACACACTGTCTCACTAATGGAGCTTGTTGTTACTGGGCTATTTGGTGGCATGGTTCTGTGATTCAATACTTTTAATTATCTTTTTATTACAACATGTACCAGGTTCTAACATACAGTAGATTTACTGATAAGGCCATATACCACTTGTATTGTATCCATTTATAGTCATTTTTATAATGGTATCTTGCTAATAAAATGTTATCTTATTCATTCAATTTGTGTGTAATAAATCAACAGCCTGTTCGCTTTCTTCTCATGCAGATATCAGTATAAGTATGTACGACTGTGTGCATGTACTAAACCTGATGATGTTGCTTGCATACAAATGGAAATTAGCTTAAGAGCATTTCATTAATGAAAATGTAGCTATTTGCCTGTGACCCGAGTAAAATTAATACTCTAAAATAAAATAAAGTAACATGGGACTTTATTTTAGCTCTATGCTAGCTGTTTGAAAAAATGCATTCTGCCCTTTTTTTCCTGTCACTATTCCCCTATTACAGATTACAGAACGAAATAATTGTAAGTGGTTTATGGTGCTCTCTTTCAGTGTTTTTTTTTTTTTCCCACAGTGTAAGCTAAACCAGGGGTTCCCAGATTTCCATTTTTGTGCAATGCAGTTAAGATGCTGCATTAGCTAGCTGTAGAAGTAGCAACACATCTCATTCTACACATATGCATAGGAGGATGTATTTAGATGCTTAAACTGCATTGATATCACAATTAGAAATGTATGAGATACATAACTGAAGTATCTCTCTATACTCTTGCTTTAAAGGTAGCCCCTTGAAAGCAGCACGGACATTGTACCTTGCTTTAGAGGAATCTAAAATAAAACAGTAAATATCACAAGGATGTGATGATGAACAAAAGAATGCCTCAGATTTAGTCTCAATCCTTTCTAAGTGTAATTACTCCCATGCAGATAGTAAAAGTATGATATAAGCCTTAAAATGTTTGGAGGAAGTGCAGGATTAGGTTTCTAAATCTTTTGTAGAACTGAGCAAATTAAAAAACCCCTCCTCAACTCTGTTTGTTCTCATGCATCCACCCTCCCTGCAGAAGAATAATCCTACGAGCTGTAGAATTTCAAAAAAGACAATTGAAAATATCAGAAGCACACATTAACATCACTTTTAGTAAAATACAAGTTGGAAATCACTGCTAAGAAAGCAAATATATTACTGTAACTATTATGGCATGGACAGCCCACATCCCAAACACAAACTGGGACACCAATAGCTGTATACATCAAAGAGAGCAAAAGTGTCAAGAACAGTGGTCTGCTGATAACTTCTCTCTCTGATCCACATTATAAAGCCTTTTTTCCTGCTGAATTATCAATTAAACCATTTTCTTTCTGTGTAGATCTTCTTGAAGTTTGAAATCATCTTGTGAGTAGATGAAAATGGAAACTAAATTAGCAATTGAATTTACTCTGGATTTCTAACATCATTATTGTTAATGTGAGAATTTGGGAATAACATAAGTTTTATGACTGATTATCCATGTCTGTGTATCTTCACTCTTCTAAATGGAGAGCTTTTGTTCTAGTGTGAAAGAAAAACATGGACTTCATTTCTTAACCAGAAAAAAAAAAAGAACATATTCTATTTCTGGGAGCAGGATGGCAAGTGTCTGCATTCAGACCCAGAATTGCTAGCTAGTTTTCTCACTAGAGGCTGCAGGTGGCATTAGCTGGCAACTCCATCTTCCACAAAAAGCCAAAACCTATTTAAGAAGAAACTGAAGGGTTTGAACAGAAAATGAGGTGTTTTTTCCTCAGGGTAGAGAATTTTAAAAGCCTGCTATGGGAATGGACCTTTTCCCTTTCATATTACTCAATTTTGGGAGCGCATTTCTTATATTTTTAACTCCTATAGTGAAAGCACTTTCTTTACTTGGTCATTGAGCAGGGTTCATCTGATTCTGCTACAGATTCTTGTGTGGCTGGACTCCTGTCTCATTAAACCTCGAAGAGGCGCAGGTCGGGCTCATCCTGCTGCGGTAGCAACCTCTAACCAGAGGGAAATTTTAACTTTGTTTTATGGGGCCTGGGCAAATGCATAATTTATTTACGTGTTTGGCTTTGATCCTATTGAGTATGGCATGTTAAAATGTAATCAACAAGACTTCGTTAAAGAACCAGCTCCTTAATTTCACTCATCCTATGCTAATAATATTTTCCTTCTTTTCTCTGAAAAACAGTTTCTGAAAACCTTTAATATTATTCTTGGTTACATTTATATTATTAGCTTCAGTAATTAAACCCTTAGGAGTTCAAACTTCTGAATCTCTATCTGTGAACTGCAATTCCTAATTCAGAGTATGGTGTGAGCTAATCAATACCTCTACAACAATCCTGCTCTCATTATAAAGGTCTGAACTTTCCACACCGATCTGAGGGCATGCTTCTCCCTCTCAGCACAGGGGAAGTCAGGATTGGGCCATATCCTGACAAAAGCTGTAGCTTCTCACAAAGACAACAGAAAATTCTATTGACATGTGTATTCAAGATATTTGATGGTTTAAGGTACATCAGATTTCAAAGAAATTTGTTACAATGTTTACTGAAAGACAAATCTGAAGGAAAAACAAACAGTATAATTTAAGGTATCAGCAAGCATGCTGGATGCTGAAACAAGGTAACTATGGTAAATTTATAATTCTTTTCATTTCCTCTTTCTTCTGTTTTTCTTTTCTTTCAAAATGTTCTGAGGTGTATCATAAACCCATAGTGATCATCTTCCTTCTCATCAAAATAATAAAAAAATGACGTGGGGGAAGGGATTCTCAATTCTTGGTCCAGATTTTCCAAACAATAGTCTCTTTTAAGTCAAAACCAAACATTCAAATCCAAATCTAGTTTACGGGTGATTCTAAACCCACTGGCTCAGAAACCTTTCCCATGTGGGTATAATGGATTTTTGGGATTTTTCTTGAAGCGAGAAGCATTTTGTTGTCCAAACCCCATCTTGACCATGCAGAAGAGTTTTATGAAATGCAAGAAGACAAAAGGATATTATTGAAGGGATTGTTTTAGTTAATTGTTTCTTGGTCCATGCTCAGCTTTTTCTTTTTGTTTATAATGTCAGTGCAGGCTGCCCTGAAATCTCTGAATGAGTTACCAAAGTTGGAATCTAGGACATATAGATCAGCCATGCTAGTACACTGTGTTTCCTTTCTAAAGCAGTCCTGGGTCTCCAAGCAGCAAGGTATATAACGCTGGCACAAGTAAAGTGCTTAAGTATGTGTTTAAGAGCTTTACTGGATCGATTTACTACTTACTGATAAACTTCAAAATGCCCAGAAAATTAATTGCTATTTAATGGCACTATTTTAGAATGAAAATTTTTATTATGCAGAAGTATTACAGGTAGGAGGAAGTGGCTGATGGTGAACATGACAGAACATTGACAAACAGTTATCATAGACTGCTTGTTCTTAAGATGTGTATATAAAGTAAATGGGAACAAGCAATGCAGTCTTGGTATGATCATATGAGACAAATAAGGGACAAAGATGACACCTGGCAAACAGAGACTGTGGTGGGAAGCTGTGAATTCTGCTAAATAATCAGCAGAAGGTGAGCTTCTAGCTACCACTAAGGAAACTAATACTGTATTTGAATGTCCTGTATGGGCGAATCTCAAGTAAGAATTGCAAAAGGCTTTTATTTTTGTGGGTCTGGTGTAGATCTAATGAGAATGCTAACTTAGCACTCAATTCTGGTCCCTACTTTTTAGGAAAGATGATAATACTTCGGAGAGTGTTGGGAGAAAAACAGAAGAATGGTTAAAATGTTTTTTTAAATTTTGCCTTGTGATGTAATAATCTGAGATCTCCATCTGTTTTCTTATCAGATAGGAAAGGTTACTTACCCATTGTGAACAAGCACTAAAATAGAGAATAAAATTCTAGAAAGTTACAGCAAAACAGTGTACTGAGGCTAGAAATTGAGGGCACTTGCAAAAATTAAACATTGTAACACACCCTTAAAAAATAATGAGATAACATACTGAAGACTTTCAACCCTGAGATTTTTTACTGTTGGAAATGCAAAATTGATATAAATAAAATGAGTATTTTCATTAAAACAAACTGTGCTCTATTTCAAAGAAGGATGACTCAGAAGAAGATCCATAGCCTCTGTTACACAGAGGTGTCAGTTTTTGAGACAGCAATGCTTCTTTCAGCCTTATCTCTTTTTGATAAGAATCTGTAGAAAGCAATTCAGTGACTGCTTTTAAGGGAAGAAATCATGCCGGTTTTCTCTTCGGAGAAATGCCTCCATAAAAGCAGTAGGTATCTTCATCTCTCAGATTAAGTGCTCTGTTTATACAAAGATGACTAGTAAAATTATAGTTCCCTTTATCTGCTTGAGGAAAAATAGTGAGATGGAATTATGAAAAGAAGTGGCACTCACTCTTCAGAAGTCAAAACAACATGGTGAAGAAATGCAGGTCTACCATCACTTAGTCTTCACCCGGTTAGCTGAAAATCCAGTTCCTTGAAGCACAGAAAGACACAAATGTGACATTCTCAGATGAGGGTTGCAGATAGAACTGCCACATTTCCTGGGAACAGCACATGGGGAGGTGACTGTTCCTGCAACACACACTGGGAGATTTTGGTGCTCGTTCCTCTGAACACCCAATATGGTGTGAGTGTTGGGGTTAGGAAGGAGGGGATGCTTCAGCTCCTAAAAGCAGCAGCAGTCCAGTGCTGCAACATGCAAATATGGCTCATATGTTCTTTTTGTCAGAAGGGCTGAATGCTTTAGGAACAGTACAGTGAAAGCACATCTGTATGGATCTTAAATCAGAGCAAGCCTGGTGCTGTTGCTCAGTGACTTGAACTTGGAGGATGCACACACTGTGCTCCATTGCCTGGTGTAAACATGACTCCACTGCAAGTGAAGTGTGCCCTGAGCTGGCTGCTCCACGTAATGAGATCAGAAGTAATGGAAATCCTCTGCTGAAAAGTGTAATTGCATGTGCTGTGTTATTTATGACTCAGTTGAGTCCACACTTGAGAGCTACCCAGTGATAAGGAGTGTAAGTATTTACAGCACAGTGTTTGTGATTTGCCTTGCTCTTCCAGACCCCGTAAATGGCACAATCCCCTGATAGTTGGTTCATTTTTATAATAGCATCACTAAATCCATGTTGTGTAGTACTGCAATTACTTTCCTACAGGTTTTATTTTTTGTTCTTTTTCTTTGGCATTAATTTCCTGATTCACCTCTACAGCATTAAAACTACTCTTCTCAGAGCCTGCTAACATAAAGAAGATAGGAAGTGCCTACATCTTTTTCCCTTGCTTTTTTCCACTGAGTATTTTATTCAAAGCAAAGAAGTGTTTCAAGCCACAAGTGGAAAAATTTTACCCTCCTTTTAAAATTACAGAAATGTTATTGGAGTTTCCTTTTTATTTTGTGAGTGGTTAATATAGATGATGCTAACTAACACCAGAAATAAATAGCTTTTAACATTAGCACATCATCATATACCTTGTCTTAACTTACAGAAGGAAGAAGCTTCGGAAATCAGTATTTTAAAGAGATTTATGGTCTTTAGGCTTGATCCTGAATGGTACCGAGCGTTCTTTCCCTGATCCTGTAAATTCTTAACTTTTAAGTTCACTGCAGCTGTCTTTGTGTTTTAGGTCAAGCATGTGTTTAAGTGTTTTGTTGGATTTGGGCCAAAATGCTCAGCATTATAACCAAAGAGGTTTAACCTGTGGAATCTGGATCCCTTAAACATGAAATCAGACGTCTAGCATTTCCAAGACCAGCAATTATAATAACTTTCAATCTATCTTGGCTAGAGTATTGATTAAGAAACAAATTTTAATCATCATCAGTTGTGCTTAAACAGACCTTGCAAACAGCTGCACACACGCTTAACTTCCCTAACCTAAGTAGTCCCATAGATTTTAGCGTTAACATGTAATGTCTTTAAGCAGTTTGGAGGGAAAATCGTCTTTCCTGTTTGTGCGTTTCCTCACCTCTCTCTCTGCAGGAGAGCACAAGAAGTGCTCCTGGTGTACACTAATGAATTTTGGTGCAACTTTGGAGAGACCTCCTGACTTCTCTGACAAAGTTTGCGTGCAGTTATGATAAGCAAGGAGGCATTTGCCTGCTGTAGTTTGCAATTTGGCAGGGGGATATTTTACCGGTTGTTAGGAGAGAAATGAATTCTGCTTCCTAGTTGGGACTTTGTTTTCATTGGATGAGAATGAGAGCAAATATTTGGACATAAATGTTTTATGGCAGTACCATATGGTCCTTGGTATTTTATTTTTAATTTTTGCAGTTGCATTAAAATTCCTTTAATATTACCAATGTATTTCATTTAAAAGATGAACGCTGCATGTAACCTGAACAGCTGTTTTTCTTAAATTTGTTACAACATCAATAGTTTTGCTTCTTTGAAACTCTATGGTTAATCTGAACAGACAATTTTAAATCTGGTTTGTCTGTGGAGAACTCGTCTCTCTTTTAACTAGCAAATACCATGCCAAGTATGTTGCATTGCCACAGTTTTACACTTAATTGTAGCTTGTGATTTATTTATAATAGCAATCAGTGAAATTAAATAGTTGGTTAACGTTGTTGCCAGGATTTTCTTCCCCTTGAAAGGAATGGCACTAAATTAAGACCCTATAAAATTAAACAAAACTCCTGTATTCCTTCTTTCTTACTTTCTCTCCCCAAGCTCCTGCATCTCTCCACCCTAGAGGAAAAGGAAGTTCCCTTTGCTAGCACTGAAGACTCAAATCTGAAGATTTACCTTATTCTCTTCTCCCAGGGTAGTACTACATGGGAAATGAGCTTCAGAAACTGAAGTTCCTGGCAGCGCCTGGGGACTTAATGGGACAAACAAAACTCACAGGGTTTTAATCTTATGAATATCTTCATGGAAGGAGAATGTTAGATTTGTGAAAAATAGCTATAATGTTAGCACTCAGTATTTTCCACCATCCAACAGCGTGCATGCTATTTAACCAAAGCAAATAGGGACTAAGAGCTGTACTCAAGCAGCTTATGTCTGCACTAAATCATACCCTAATAAATTGAGAAGAAGGGCAATGAGGACATTGGAAATGCTATTAACTTTTTTAATTTTATCTTTCCCAGAACTCTTTTTTCTCTTTTAAAAATTCTGCATAGGGGAAATGGAAGGGAAAGAGTAAGGTTTCATACCAAAGTCTGATTTTATATTTATATTCTAAAAACTTATTTTCTGTCAGAAGTTAATTCAGTAATAGTCACCAGATGGTGTGCAAACACTAATGAGGGGACATTATGAATCTTGGGTTCCTTGTGGAGGTTGTTGGAGTCGGCGTTTTGCCATCAGAAAATAGATGTCGGGGGAGTAGAAGTGCTCCCTGGGGAGGATGTGAGTGGACCAGCAGGGCTTCAGTTTTGTTGCTGCTTTACTTGTGGGAGTTCTGTGAGTTGTAAGAAAGTTTCTCTTCATTAGTTTTAATGAAAGAAAATGGTGGCACATAGTGCTATGTATCACTTCTTTGGAGAGTATGATTAATCTTTGTTTTCCTTGAACTCAAGGAAATAATACAATTTTGGAAAGTGAAGTGAAGGGCTACTGCAGATTTAGAGTTTGGGTCACAAGGGGAAAAGGTCATTTATGGGATGAAGAAAGAATTATTTTTAAGGAAGTGGAAATGTTCTTATTTCTAGCAAAATTCTTAATACTATCTTCTTAGAATGATAATGCTGTGTGTTCTCTGCCATATGATTTATTGCAAGTTAATCCATCACATCTGTTCTCTGTCCCAGTGGCAGCATATAAACATTGTAAGGCAAGCAAGATGAAACAGAGCTCTGGGATGTCTTTTATAACAGATCTATGTAAGTGTGAAAGTAAAAATGTCTGTTGATTCATAGCAGCGTGCTAAGGAGGTTCTAGTCAACAATGGGCACTGACATGTCAATTCCCTTGCGCAGCTTGGGATCTTTTCCCATCCACTCGTTCACTCATCTACAGAATTTACAGTGTCGAGCTGAAAAGGATAAGAAAATGTTGAAAAATACATAATGCAATGTCTTCCAGATACACTGCATTTATATTTGCCAACAGGACAGCTACTAACTCCAGCTACAGAAAACCCTTGGGAGAGGTCTTCAGGATCTTAGGAATGAGATGTAGAGTATTGCATTGCTATGAAGTTTGATGCAAGATGATGCTGCCCCAACTGAAATAGGTTTTGGTCTTATTCCGGCTCATAAAATACACAGCCACAGTATACAATAAACTAAGTCAGGGGATATTTAGGTTAGGGATTAGAAGGAATTTTTTCGCTCAGAGGGTGGTGATGCACTGGAACAGGTTGCTCAGAGAGGCTGTGGATGCCCCATCCCTGGAAGCATTCAAGGCAAGGCTGGATGTGGCTCTGGGCAGCCTGCTCTAGTGCTTGGCAACCCTGCCCACAGCAGGGGGTTTGAAACTAGATGATCTTTGAGGTTCTTTTCAATCCAGGCCATTCTGCGATAATCTGTTATGATCTTTCAAATCCTACCTGGTGAAAAGTTTTGGGCTTAGAGACCTCATGTGTGCTTCTAATATTTAGGACTGTATACATGCTTGTGAAGCTCTTTGGGTGAGTGCATTTCTTCTGTTCTCAGTGATAGTTAAAGTTAAACATCTACTGCTGTAAATTTTTTAGGAATACTAAACTTGTTGAAAAATAGTGTCAAATCACATTTTTTTATTGATGCTATGAGTAGGGCATGTAATATTGCAAATCAAACATGATGAATTTAAGGAACTTAAAAAATGGGTCACTTGACCCAAGATAAACAAAATAAGCGTTAGTATAACCCCATCTTTCCTACTTCAACTTGGCTATGTTTTACTCTTAAAAGTTCTGAGTTATGTGTACTGTTATTACTTAAGATTCTAGGCTCTGTAGGAAAACAAAAGAAAGGTAGTTTGTGAATTTAATACATCAGCTTCTGGAATTTTGCAGACAGCTGGAAACACAAGGAAGTTTTTAAAAACAATTTTCTAAACCAGAAGTTGGAGTCCAGTTGGTTTCCATTTTCACATATTGCCTCTAATAATTTAAGAACATTAGCTTGCAAAATATATTACTTCTTTTTTCTTTTCATTCTGTTTATCTGTGCTTGTAATTGTGCAGTATGTCAAAATCCAGAATGGGTATTCATAACTTGCCAATGAAATTTTTATGTTCACAATTATCCATGTTGTTTAAATGAATATCAAGGTTCTGAACCCTAGAACTGAAAGAACTTTATTGTCTTAACAGTCTGCTGTATCACAGATTCCCACTATCGTTGCTTTAACAGTTCCTGCATACGTAACTGGTATGACAGGACACAGATCTGGAAACTGCTTCCATTACCATTCTGATAGTATTTATAAAAATAACAAATAAAAACGTTGCTTGACAGTCTGTACTATATGGAGACAAATGTCAGCAATCATTGGCAAATAGTTTGCCCTGTGGAGTCCCTTAGCACACCTACAGAGACTGATTGAATACAATACAAACTAATACATAACGATAACAGAACTAGCATGCTTCTGAACTTCCACAGGAGACTCAAATCGTTGAGTTTTGAAGGGACATCTGTAGACCATCTGTCTCAAACCTCCCTTCTCAAGCAGACACCCAGAGCTGGCTGAACTGTGTGATGTTCAGATGACTTTTCAACATCTCCAAACAGGAGACTCCACAACCTCTCTGGGAAACATGAGCCAGTGGTCTGTTATTCCCTCAACAAAGAAGTGCTGTCTGGTGTTCAGATGGAACCTACTGTGTTCCAGTTTGTGCCCATTCCTTCTTCTTCTGGAACTCTGCACCACTGAAAAGACACTGGCTCTGTCATTTTTGCACTCCCCCTTCAGATATTTATTGATTTTGATGAAATTGCCCTGAACCTTTTCTTCCTCCAAATGAACAGTTCCAGCTCTCCCAGCTTCTCACTGTTGGAGAGATACTCGAGTCCTGTGATAATCTTGGTGACCCTCTGATAGTCTCTCCAGTACATCCAGGTCTCTCTTATGCTGAAGAGCCCAGAACTAGACTGGGCCCTACTGGTGTAGCCTCAGCAGTGCTAAGTAGAGGAGCAGGATCACCTTCTTCAGCCTGCTGGCAGCACTCAATCAAGTCAAATCAAATAATAATCAAATATTGTCTCTCATGATTTCTATTTCATGGTACCAGCTTAGATACAGAGACATCTAACTTTCTTATGCTTTCATATTTTAGCAAGTGAAATCAGCTAGTCTCTCATCTTCCCTATCAAATTGATCTGTTTTCAACTGCTGCTAGACTTTCGAATTTTGCATGGCCATTTTGGATATGTATCTCTATGAATATGGGTTTTTGGTTTCTTTTTCTTTTTTTTTTTTTTCAGTTGGGTAAATTATATGAAACAGCATTTTTAAACAGTATAATTTGTTATCAGAATTATGGAAATACCTAGGAGATAATCAAACACCTGTACTGTTTCATGCTGAGGGTTGTGTGGCCGATCAGAAGGGAAGACAGTTTGCTGTGTCTGTACCAGACAACAAATCAATGTCCAGGGGTGCTCATAGGCACTGCTGACCTGGGCTGTGCCAGCTAAACCTTTCCCATACAACTTCTACACACTGCTCAGAAATTAATACAGCTGATGGACCACTCCCAAGGGTCTATTCATACATGCTCTCCCTGTGTGGGATGCTAATGCAGGTTTTTAATGTGGCTGCTCACCCTTCCATGCCTTCTGACCTCCATGCCACACGAGGTACGGTCCTGTGCACATTTCAGTTATTCATATAGGCATAATCCCCAGGTCTCATGATGCTTCCAGTATGTGTGTCAGGGTATAAACAAAGAAATGTGGTTAGAGTGGGGGAAGAGCTAAATGAACACAGTGGAACAATAAAGTAGAGCTTATAATTCCTAATCAATACCAGATGGAAGAGATTTGTAAATACCATAGCAAAAGTAAAGTAAAGAAAGGGTTTAAAGGATAAAATAATGGTGTTCCAGAAGTTTGGTGGAGCTGTTCTCTCTGTATACCAGAGCAGTCTGAGAGAAATTATTGCTGCTTGCAGGGCTGTAGCAAAAATTTGATCTTCACATTGTTGTCAGGCTGGAAGAGGAGCTGACAGCTCAGTAGGGTAAGAGTACTACATGGTAGATTGTTGGTAAGTTCTGGAAAGACATAACATTTACTCCAATGGAAGTCATCAGCTAGGGAGCCTGAGGGCCTGTGCAGTTTGGTACAGTGTGCAGCAATCCATAATGCCTAATAATTTTCCAAGAAATAAACTGTAAATCACACTAATGTACCAAAAAGTGGCTTAATTTTATAATGCACCATTCTCTGAGCAAAGAAAAATGCAAGTAAAAATACTCATTTTTGTTATATATTTCTCAACTTATATTCTGAGAATCATATGTAGGAGAAAACCACAAAATATTCTAGTAATTCATGATTGATGTACATTACATGTTTAACCTACCTGAAGAAAGGTGATTTTTCTTGTTTAGTTTGTCAGCCTTCACAGACTTGATTTTGCAAATGAAGTTATTAGAAGTTAGCAGAATTTTTTTTCCTCTCAGACTTCTGTGAGTATAAATCTATCTAAGGAGAGAGGAAATATTATTAAGGCAGATTAGTGCGGGGCAATGTTCTATGGGGTTGGGGAGAAGCAACCAAGCAGCTCACTGCCTTTGTCAGAGTTCACACACTGCAGGTCATTCCCACAACAGATTATGCAGATACTACAGATCTGGATAGTTTTGTATTGCTTCTCAATCTTTTGTAAGATGAAATTGTGTTGCTTTCACTTAGCTTTGAAACAGTAGTCATGAATAAAGTTGTGTTATGTACCGTAAGTCTTGTTTGGCATGATTCAATCCAGTGTCAAAAATCTAAAGTAACAGCTATCTAGAGGCTAAACTCAGTGAGATGACCATAAAGCGATTTCTTACTATATTTAATCCAAAGGCAGCTCATGCCACCTTCCCAGTGACACACTCAAGAAGCAAAGTACAAAAGTAGACCATGAAACGTGGAATCTCAAATACAAATCATAGAAGTTTGGTGGAGTGAGGAAACTGAAAAGTCAAAGAGAACGAAGATGGAATAAAGTTCTAGGATCCTCCAGGAGGTGTGCTTTTAATTCAGAAATCTCTTTTGCAGTGGACTGTAGCTTTACCTTTTTTAAAGTACCATTTAATTCTTTTTCACATGAACCTGGATTTATTATGCTGCAGGAAAAAAAGGTTCAACTGTATTTCAAATAAGCCTTTAAGCCACTTGTGGAAATGGCAGAATAACTGCTCTGCATGGACCTTGAATCTTTTTCAGGTGATTGGATCTCTTAGTTAATGAAAAGATTTTCTTTTTGCCTTTGGAGTTGGCTTGTAGAGGTTTTGAAAAAGAGTTAAATGTGCAATTAGGAACCACTTTTTAAAATACATAAGGAACATAATAAAAATAATCATTATGTAAGTGCAGCTCTACTGCAACTTACAAGTAAAAAAGGCAAAGAATATCTTAAGGTTAACATCATTATAAGTGAAAATATCTCTGACTTCTCACAAAGGAAGGGATAGAATCCAATGGTGCTATGCTATTGCCCCTGAACAATGGCAGTAAATGAAGTGGTAAATCTCTGATTTCATTTTCCTAAACCCTGTCATGAAACATGCCTAGGAAAACAAGCTGAGCCTGAAAAGTGCATTTGGTTTTGTTGCATCCTTCTTTGGAGATCCATGTAAAATAGGATTGTCCTTCCTGAACACAGAAACTGCATCAGTGTTGAGCGCAAACTTAGGCAGTTTAGTGTTGCAATTTTATGGCTACCCTCGGTATTTCTGAGAAGATGCAGGTGCTTGCTTTCCATAATCTGTTCCAAATTCTTTCAAATTTTAAAGCAATAGCTTTATCCTAGTAGATCGCTAACGTTGTGTTGAAAGACATGATACAATGATGATACATTACAACCAGTGTTGCCTTCTCCAGAGCTAAGATTATTAGTACTACTTCATTGCTTTCCATGTTGGGCTTTTCCTTTAACATGGAGCTCTCTTTGGTGCCAGGGACTTGTGTGTGTAAGGCTCCTTTGCAAGAGAGGGTTTGTGGTTTCAGTGGCTCTAGTTCCTGCTTTAGAGTTGAGAGCTGCTCCTACCAAAGGCACAGGGCTTCCGTGGTCACCCTGCGTGGTGTCCAGGGCTGTGGTAAGAAGATGCTCAATAATTCATTCCTGCAGACTTGTGCTGGATAAAATCTGCTTTTTGAGGTGAAAATGAAGGAGTATTAGAAGCCTTCAGACACCGAGACTAACATAACTCTAACATAAATCCATTGATTTAACGTATTTAGGACTATAAACCTCTTTTACAATGAGATTTTTCAGGGAGATGAATGTTTATGTTTACATACTGATTTACAATAATCCTGAGAGAAAATGTTAATCAACATTTTGCAGTTAGGGAACTTTTTTTATTTGCCTGTAATAGAGACTCTAAATTTTGTCTTACAAGTGGCATTGTAGTGAGTGTTACACTTGTCAAACAGTGCCTCAAAATGTGATTATTTTCCTGAATACTGTTGAAGATCATTATTCATTTAATGTGTGCCAAAAGTGCATCATTGCAGAATGAAGAACAGAATAAGACTCAGTTTGGCTCCAAGGAGATTACAAGACAGCAAATATTTAAAGGAGTAAATATACTGGGCGATTCAGATGTTCTGACTGGCAGTGCCATCATTATTTTCTCTTCATCTGTCCTCCCTCGTAGCTTGCTTGAAAGACGGCAAATGGGTAAAACGCTTCTAAACTGGTTGGTGCTGCAAAAAAAAATAGAGCTTTGGCCTGTGAAACACAGGCTGTCTGCATATGCAAGTAAAAGGGAGGCTTTGGCGTACTAAAGAATGAATTTTACTTTGTTCCAGTGTCACTGGCGCAAAAAGAGGGCTACAGTTCTCACATTGTTAAGTGGCTGGAGAATAGATTTTAGTGCGGGGACTATAAATTTTATTTCTGACAAGCTGTATGACCTTAGGGAAGTTATTTTATTTATCTGAGTTTCAATTCATCCAACTATAAAACGTGGAAAATAATGATTTTCCACATTTCCGAAGTGCTTTGAAATCATTATAGGTGCTATTTACAAAATATGCAAAATATTGGTGATGTTCAGACTGACTTAGAGGGAAACTCCCTATCTTTTTAGCAATCCCTTGAGACATCCAACTGTCTTGGGTAGATTCTAGCTTCTCAAATATTAGTATTAATAAATTGGTTTCAGAAAAGTCCTCAAATCTGTACCTCATGACCATATTTATTACAGTTCCTAACATAACTGAGCCCAGAGCATTTGTTTTTAATGACATTAATTACTCCTCTGTAGATCTTGCCTAATGATTTTTGAGGGCTGGTGGGGCTTCAAATGGTCATTGTCTGGTTTGAAATCCTGAAAAAACTTGCCTTGAATCCAGAGGCTTTGTTTGAAAGGTGTATTATCATTCAGGGGTAAATAGAGAAATAAATATATCCAGAAAAACAAAACTACATTCTAGTCTTGGTTTAAGCATTTCTAATATTAGAAAATACACTACAAACTTTGCTAAATTGCTCTGAGGTTAATTGTGCTCACTGCAGAAATATGTGCATTTTCTCTAGTTTGAATTTGCTTAGCTTCAGCTGAGGTTAATTCTTGTATTGATTTTAAAACAAGAAAATTCATTCTTATTTATAACAGGAAACGGGTGTGAGTTTTGGTACACTATGGAATAGAAACAATATTGAATTATTTTTCTCTAAAATAATTTTTCTGTTATTCAGTCAGCTCTACTATTATCCTGAAAAGCTTTTGCAGTTTTTAACTCTGTGGCACTTCTTGGGAATAGAAGTCTAATTTACACAAGAGCAAATTTTGTAACTCTTCTTCTTTCTTTCTTTTATGAATATTTTTTTCTTTATCTGTTTTTTTTTTTTTTTTTTTTTTTCCAATCCAGTACCTGCACAACTCTGTTATTTTTACTGAAACATCATCAGTGGTAAACATGTCATTTCTTTTTAAATCCATCAAATGAATACCAAGAAGTCTTTACAGAAATGATGGGGTCATATGTTGAAAATCAGAGATCACATAACACCAGCATTTTTTTTCTCTGGAGAAAAGCAGAAAATATCTGCCTTCGTTCAGTTTTGTATTAAAAATAGTCAATTTTTTTGGAAAACATCAAAATGTGTTAATCTTTGACATTATGTTAGTGAACGTACTTACAGAATATAGTTCAGTATATGGAATAATAGCAACAGTGACAATAATACTACTAATAAAGTACAGATGCAGAAAACCAGAATGAATGATCCTCTTACATGATTTATGCTATTTTTGTGTGTGTTATTACCTATAAATTCAGAGACCATTGTTCTAGGAACAGGGAGGTACATGTAATCTTTGGTCAAAAAAATGTCAGCAATTTGGTGAAGGGAAGGTTAAGGATGTACTGAGTGAATACCAGGTGGACTGTTCACTGGTGGAAGTGACTTCCCATTTGTGTTGGCGAGGTGCCCCTAGACTTGATGGCTCCAGTCCCAGCAGGAGTGGTTTCTGCTCTCTGAGATAGCTCTGGAGAATCCATCCTGAAAGACTAGCTTCAGACCATCTGGAGCCAGATGGTCAAATTCAGACTTCAATTTAAAGGGCAATTTATTGGGCTTATTGAAGTCTAAGTCAGTTTTGCCATTGATTTCAAGGAGGTACATGAATTTACACAGTGTTTCTGGGTTCAGAAGTATTACCAGAGTAGAAATCTAGGATGGAAGATGCACAGTCTAAGATAAAATATGTGGGGGCTGTACTGGGGATGAAAATCTGGATTTTCCAAGAGCAGATGGTGAAAAATATCTTCACTGCTAACTGGTGCCTGAGCTCAAATTGTACTGCTTTGCTGTTAAAATCCAGTCTATTCGAAGTCTGCCTGCATGAACTGAACATTTCTAAATAAAAGTGTAATAGGATAATTTAGTAATTTGGTGTCTGCTGTTTCCTGAAAGAAAGTACCAAGATCCAAATACACTCGCCATTCAGTGTCGTGACTACAGATATTGCTGAATGATTCTTACTGGTAAACTATTCATTGGTAAACCATTGTTTCTCATGGGTGTTTCACCTCTCTATTCCAAGTTATATTCACACTCTACCGAATCACTGGTCCACCATGCTTTTGCGAATGGAATTATTTTCTGTTCATGATTCTTCCAGTTAAAAGCCTCTAGAAAAAAAGAAACCTAAAATATTAAAATTAGAATTATTAAGTCCTTCCTTTGATACAAGCTGGGCAATTCAATACGGTGGGTAGTGGGGTACATATTGGAAATAATTTATAAAATTTTGTGAGGAACTTTCATATTATTTAGTGCACAAAATTTATTTTGGGCAAAATCTACTTAGAATGTAGTATCTATAGAAGCTTTTCAGACAAAGTTCTTATACCTTGAAATTGCACAGAGTTCTGGGGCATTAAATTAAGAATAGGGTTCCAAATATATATGTGGTCTTGTAAAAGAATTAGATATTGAAAAAACGTTTATTACTGTTATTTAACAGTGATGATACAGCAGTTGTTACTACTAAATGAGTTTTTATTATTTTCATGACCATTGTGCAAATATTTCATTTTCTGCCACTATAAATGTCTCCACTTGGTGATTCCCTGCTGACACTTTGTGCTGGCTATTGATCAGCTGGTCATTCATTCATATAACATGTGTTTTATTGATACAGCTCGTGTTTCAATTGAGTTGTTATACATTATTAGTTAGGGCTTTATGAGACGGTTAAATACATTCATTTCAGTTATGTTTATCAGTTTTCAACTTTTTCAGACTTGCAATTTATTAAAACTGAGCCAGATTTTCTTAGATTTATTATCAGTAACACATTATCTGGTATTGTTGAGGCTTCTTTCTGTTGATTTTTTATCAGGTTAGTACTGTATATGACATCCTCTTGGTTTAATCATTGGATTAAACCTAGGCCAATAGTTAGCTGATTTTATCACTTGATACTTTTTGAGTATTTGCACAGTAGCACTCTGCAAATCACCTAGAATTTCCTTAATACAACAAGATTTATTATGGATTAACAGCAATATGATGAACATTTTCTCAGCCCTTCCTTTAACATATTTGGGTGTGGATGACTGACATACCCTGACTCAAAAATATTTCTTCCAAGTAGCCATTGTTTTAGCACCCAGCTATGAACTAATTCATTACAAAAATATAATCTCAGTGTCATTGTACATTATCTTTTCTCATTATCTAAAGAAGATGTCAGCTTTTTCTGTCTTAAAAATTTGTCATTATAAGCCAGTAAGTCACTAAAATTCCCCTTAGTCAATAATGTTCTTTCAAAAAAGCATATTTGCCAAGAACTCTGCTAGACCTGTTTTGGTTTTTTTCTGTTTGTTTGTTTTCTAAATGTACTTAGCTTTCTTATCAGCCAACTTTTTTGTTTGTTTCTTTGTTTCTGATTGCAGTCTTGGATTTTTTTAGTAGATAATGAACAATTCTTGAACAAGTTCTTATTTCTATTTATTTCCTGCCTTTAATTTCTTATTTCCCAGTCTGCCTAGCTTAGAACTTTCTGCAGCTTTGGGAAAATAGATGTTTGGAAACTTTTGATACAAATATGTTATAAGTAGAGTCAAGCACTGCCTGTATTATATGTCACCAGATTGTGATTCTAGGCCCTATATTGTTTACAGTTTGATCTTAATTGTTATTACGACTCTAAAGTAGTTATCTCATACTGAGTTCAATTTCTTTTTAGTTGTTTTACTGTTACTATTGGCTGAACTGCAAGATGCAAGTTTGTTATTATTTGTTAGGTGATTTTCCACATCTGCCTTTCAAATCGAAGTAGTCCATAGCACATCTCTCTTCCACACATTGCATAGTTAAAGAATATCCTGGCTTTGGTTTAATTTACTATTTTGGTTTTTGTATCTTACTTATGTTTCTTTCATTTATCTTGTTTTTCTTTGTTTTCCTTTGTTCCATTTTAAAATCAGATCCTTGCTATGGGCTTTGTCATACAGCACACTGTTCTGTTTCTATTCAAAATGCTTTGACTCTGAGCTTTGCTCTAAAGCAAGTGTTGTCCTTAACACAGAGTGCTACCCTGTTTATGACCAGATGCACCAATATCATTCACACTACTAAATGTTCCAATGACCATCCATTTTCTCAAGATGCAAGTGGGAGAAGTATACTTATGAAGAAATACAAAGAACTTAAATACCCAAGCAACAGCTCTTCTAGGTACTTCTCTTTTCACCTTTGACATCTATAATTCCATAATGCATACTTTAAACATGCATACATTCTATCTATGTCCGAAGTAAAGGACATAGAAAAAATATTTCTCCATATAACAGGAGAAGGATTTCCATGAGTCCACATCAGTTGATAAACAGAATTCAATCCTCTGTGTCTAGGGTTCCACGAGGTGAAGAACTGGAAGAAAATCCTACCCTGACTCCACAGCACAGCAGTTCATGAATAGTTTGAACCAATAGATGGGTTCCAGTTGCTTATACATCAACTGTGTACAAAAAAACAAACAGGCACTGGAGGTCAGTTCCTAGAGTGCCAGGAACAGCCACCCCTTCAACACTAAAATATTTTTAGCATCTAAAGAACTTTGAAATTCTTGGAGACCCTTGCTATGCTTTTCTGTTATTTGCATAATGGTTTCTACCCCCACCTGCAACATCATTCTCTGCAGTATTCTCATTCCAGACTGTTTCCTTATCATGTCATTCTTATAGTTTTAAAGACCAATTGCTTCTTCAGTTCGCAGCAATACAGGGAATCAGGCTAAAATTATTTTCAAGTACTCTTTATTTACATAATACAGTGACCACCATGATTGTGGTTACAATTGTCAATGATCAACTTCCAAATATTTTAGAAGCTGAAAACATAAAGATTTTATATATATGAATAACAGTATATTAATTTTATGACCATTGGAGTGATTATAAAATAGTCAAAGTTTATTAAAGATTTTTAAAAGACACTTCAGATTTATTTTCAAATTGATTGATACGTCATCTATTTTGGAAATAAGTTCTTAGATAAAAAGGAAATAATCCATAAAGTCCTCAGCTATGTACCTCATTTTTCTCAGAGAAGAATATTAAACACTTTAGCTTCTAATAGTGGACTTCGGAAATAAAAATTTGTGGCTAAGATTATTATCCTTAATCAAGACATGCCCGTTCGGCATTTTCAGATTGTTATTATCAGGAATGTAAGGCACACAAATAACCATTGATGTCAACTGGAACTGTGATCAGTTCCCACTCCTCAAAATCTGAAGGATTATTTGCTTTCATCTTGCTAGTGATCATTTAATGCTAACTCAGATCCAAGATGCAAGGATAAAGTCAGTGCTACAAAGCCAAAAATGAAAGATTTCATAAGATTCTCCCATGCAACTACTACGCAAAGCCATTTTGAACACGGAGCCCTTCAGTCAAACATTTCTACAGGGAACAGGTTTTTAGGGCATAAGAATGGCTTGGCTATTTATTATGTAGTAATGAAACATTACCTTTGTTGCAAGACTGAAAGCAAAAAGCTGAAAGCTGGGTTATAAAATCTAAAGGCAGTCTCACACTTGGCAGAAGTAGCCTGTAATTACCACAGTGATAAGTCTGAGGACTTAGGTCCCAAAGAAAATCAAGAAATAAGAATTCAAAGAGAGGATTTTTTTTCTTTCCTGTTTCCTCTGTTCCAGGAAATTCATGTGGTCAAAGGTTTCTTTTAACAGAAAATTATTTACAGGTGCTGTTCCTGGCTCTGTCACAGAGTTGTGTCTTACACCTCTGTCTAAGTGCAGTCAGCCTTTGGATCAATGTGACTTCTTCCTGCAGTGACCTTGCTGTTGAATAACTGCCTGCTGCAAAGCTGGTCCCCTCGGCCTTCCAAGCATTGGGTGACTCAAAAGGCCAATGCCTATTTCTGCAGGATGGAGCAATAGTATTTCTACCTGAGGTTATATGTTTTTATGTAATTTACTGTATTTCAGAAGCACTTCATAGCAGAACTCAGATACTTTCTAAAACACGGGAACTTCAGTCAATGATTCTTCCTCTCTTATGCAGTAGCCCTGGGGCATAAGTGTTCATTAGCATTTGTCCAGCAGTACAGAACACCGTGCTTACAATGAAATTTGTTCCTTATTATTATTTAATGCCTTCGCATTTTAATTAGCATCAGAAATTCCAGCTAGTTTGAATAGAAGTTAATTTAAAGCTTCTTTTTTGCCATATGGTATTGAAAGCCTGACCCTTTTCAGTTTTTTCCAGTTTTTGATGCGAATTCTTCCTGTTTACTTGTTCTTAAACCATTTGTTTATCAGACTGTTTTTTTTCCACAATCATGAGGTGTGGAAACGCAATTCTTACAAATGATGAAAACATAAAGGAAAATAAAGTTGTGATTCACTCATAATCAAATGAATCCTGAAGCTGGGGCCAAGGATATACACTAGGGAAGTCCTGTGACTCGGCACTGCCCTGAGGTATGAAGAATTGCAGGCTATTTTGGCTTTGTGTATAAGTTATCAGAGAGCCTTCCTTTCATTAGATTTGATCGTCTTTGAATAAGGCGTCTGGCCTTGTCAAAGGTAAATCCCTTGGGAGTGAGGTGAGAGCCAGATACAAGAAATGCTTTCCCCAGTGCTGGGTGAATATCCTAATTCATTGTAACCGCAGAATGGGAAGCAAAGTGTAAAACAGTGCAGAAATATTACTACTTCAGCCCTTTTCCAAAAATGAAGAGCTTTTCAACGAGGAATACATGGAACAGGCTGCTGTGAAGTTTCTCTAGCTCCATTTTGAAGTTACTGACAGAAGAGTTATCATGTAGGATACCTATTCTTTAACTCATTTTTAAATCACAAAACAGACGTAGCCTGAAAGTTCCTTAGAAAATCAGTCACTTAAGAAAAAAAAGAAAAGTAAAGAAAGAACTCAGCCCATACAGAACTTGTTTGAAAGAATTTCATTGTAGTCAAAATTAGTCTACTCTTTAGTAAAGGTAATGTAAGTTAAAAAGAAGATAAAATGAAGTTAAAATAATAAATTAATGTATATTTCACCCACTTACTAAACTTTCAGATCAGAAAAATCTTTTAAGGAATGGATTCCTGTAGCCCTGAAGATTATTTTGCAAACCTATTCAGTTTTAAGTGAAAGGATGGTGACAATTCCTGCAGACTTCTACTTGAAGTCATTAGAATCAAGAAGTTTGGGGGGTTTCCCCAGTGAAGCTAAACTGTAAATGTCAATCTGTCAGGATTCTCCCAGAACTTAGTGATTTTTAGTCCCCGAATGTACATTTATGTGCTATAAAATCTGCATCTTCTGTGCACACAAGTACAGCTTGCCAACTTCAGCTCAGTGTGATTTCAAACAGCTGAGTTACTGAACCCTCAAAGTGAGTTTTATAACAGGAAACTCAATTCAATGTTAATTATTGTAGTTTTAAATGTACCCATACTTTATTAATATCAGAAAGAAGTATTTATAGTATTTTAATCCTAGAATCAGGTAGTTGGAATTTGGAAGTTATTTTGTAATGATTAGTGCATCAGAGGGTTATATGCTTAGAACTTATAATGTGGCAGTCGCACAAAATCATTTCTCTGTGTCATGGCTTTAGAGGGAAACATGTCTGCGGGTCTCCCGCACCAATCGTCACAGAACCGGGCTGATCCAGCCCGGTAAACCATTGACACTCTGGTGAGAAAAAACAACAACTTGTCTCTAAATTTTTATCAGTCACCGAAATATTGAAATTTCACTAGCAGCCCCAGCTGAAACCAGTGCTTATTTTTACAACTGAGTCTTTTCCATTATCCAAGAGCGGTTTTCCCATTTCAGCTTTCTCCTCCCTTTCTTTTTTTCCATGCGCTTTTTGAGGTTTCCCTCTTTTCTATCCTTCTGTAAGGTTGAATTCCCTGATGGTAATCATAATTATAAACATATGTTGTTACTGAGGGCTACCAATTTACTTGCAGTCCTTGGTATTAGAAAAAAATGTAAGTTTTGGAATATATTTTACATCATCAGGGCATATCTCATGAATAATTAAAAGAAAAGTAAAATTTGCAGTAAAGAACAGTCTCTGGAATGCCACGGCTAAAGATAATTGTATACTGAAATTTGTTTGGAACAAGGAACCACATTGGAGAATTAATATCACAGCAGAAATGTATTTTTGAGCTTCAGTATCACTGATGTGCTTTTAAAAATTGATATTTATGACTTTGAGATCAGGGTGACTAAGAAGAACACAGAGAAAACACAGAAATAAGCATATTTTCTACTGTAACTGAGAATTAAGCTATTTATTGAAAAATATTTTTCAACTAAACCAGTAAAAAAAGTATAATAAAAACACCCTTGATTTTACATTTGGTTTAGTGGTTTCTCCCACAGTCTGTCTTTCATTCAGGGTTATTTCATAGAAGTCCCTCTGTAATTAACATGTTAGATTTTTTGAGACTTATTTTACTGTGCAGCATTTTATTGCTGATGTGTCAGTCAGTGTAATGTTCACAGTGCTGCAGGGAATAATCAGAGCATACATTAGGCAATTCATATTATATTTGCTATCCTGGTAGGACAAGATAAAATGTTTTGAAGATTAGTTTAGAATTAAATAAACAAACAAAAAAGAACCCCCCTCCCAAAACACACCCCAGTAAGACATAGCAATAAATAAGGAATTAACAGAAATGAAATATACGTCCATGATAAATTTGGCTGGATCTGATAAAAAATACCAGGGGAGCTTCAGGAATAGGTGACAGGATGTGCTGCAGCCCTAAGCCAGTGTTTCATCACTGAAGTGATGGGGAGCTTTTTGCATATGCAAGTGTAAAATCTCAGGGAATTCAGGTAGCTGCACCTCACTCACTGCAGTACCAGCTCCTGGAAAAGCAATGCAACAAGCACTCAAAGGTTGTTAACAATCAAGAAAGGAACAAGGAAAAGAGCAGAACTTTGCATGGATTTATACAGTGTCAAACTAGACTAATTTCTTTGCTTAATAAGGTAAGCAACATTGGAAATATGGAAGAAACAATGCTGTACATCCAACTTGTAATAACGTTTTTATCACTGTCTTGTAGCACAGTGTAGGTGAAAGCCCTAAAAACAGGACCAATACATCATGCCTGGTGGTTGTGCTAAGCCAGGAACAGGCCCTAAGCTGGGATCTGCAAGAGACTCTCCTGGCTGTGGCTGGGCTGCAGATTCTCAGAATGAAGGACTTACTGAATTACAGTGTCTTGCAGAGAGGAAAACCTAATCTTTTCCTCAAAGCAGGAGATAAAATTCAAACTGGTCTTGAGAAATAACCTGAAAAGGATTGTAATTCAAGGAGAATTACAGGATTAGGGATGAAGAGCTGCATAGAAGCTGATGAAGAAGTGGCTGAGATGCAGTCCTGCAGCTCTGAGAGAGGCGCAGCACCTTGCAAACTGCCTTCTTACATGGACACAGCAATGGTAGCCGGGGAAAGGTGTTTCACTGGTGTGTGGAGAGTGAGCATAGCTTGTCCTAATCAGCACAGGTGCTGCCTCAGATGGAGAGCTGTGCCCATTTACAAGTCTTTGAGAAAGATCTTGATCAGCTGGAGGAAATCCAGAGGGCTGCAACAAAAGGGATTAGGTAAATGTCCTGAGCAAAAGGGATGAAAGGTGTAGAGTTGTTTGGAGAAGACAAAGAAGTTGATAGCAAAGCACTGTACGCTTTAAGTACAATATAGAAGGTATGAACCAAGTTGTTCATCTGTTGTGTGTAGGGAGAATACTGGTCATAAACTGCAGGGAGACAAATTCAGGTTAGATAATAAGGGTTATTTTCTTTCTATAAGAATAATTTTGTTGGGGAAGAAAGTGCCTAACAATATTGTGGAGTGATTGTCACTGGGTGATTTTAAGAGCAGATTGGGCAAACATCTGTCAGGAACATGGTAGTTATATTTGATCCTCTGCTGAAGCAGAGAATATACTAGATGACTTCTCACTTCTCCCACCCGGTCTTTTGATGATTTGTTGAAATGATGTCAAACTACTAGCTTTGAATAAATGACCAACTGTTCTTACAGTAAAGTCCTTTTCTGTTGACAGAGAAATGTCCTTTTCTGTTGGTTTCACTTGGTTTGGATTTAAAATGGGGGTGATAAGAAGGCATTTAAATGTCAGTATAGGAAAAGCCTGATCCCACTCTACCTAAATTTAGAATAGATTTTTGATTGCTTTCAATTGAGGTTTCTGAATGTATGTAACATTTACACATGTGTATCAAAATATATAACATTAATGCATTTCTGTCTAAAAATGTTATCACTGATAATTTGCTGTTTCAGCTGGTAATGTAAGTGTTCAGCAGAAGATATAATTGTTTGTGGGCAATATGAAGAAACATACGGAGTCAAAAGTTTTCTTTCAGTAAAACAAAAACTTGTGTTAGGTCTTAACTAATAGTGGTGTATAACATGCATAATGGGAGAACCAGAACTTTATCAACACTATGTCTTTTCAGAGTTTAGCAATAGGAATTCCAGAGAAAGTTTTCCCCGGTGATGAATGTTCCAAACAATTCTTATAGACTGCCTGGTAGCACTGGGACAGATGAGGCACTGAAAGATTTGGAAGGTACTGCTGTAATGAGTGAATGAGATACTTGGGCTCCATTCACAGCAACTTCTCAGCGTTTTTCATTTTAGGGTCTTACACTGTATTCTGGGAGTGATAAAAGTGGGAATGAGTGATCTTCTTTTGTGGGACTGGAAAAAAAGCAGTAGGAGGAAAAAAAATCAAAGTGTCCAAAAGGGCTCATTTCAGCTTCTCTTGGACCTAGCCACACGCAGAGATGGCAGCATAGCGAGAAAATCCCTTTCCAGGTTATTTCATTGATAGGCTGGCTAATTTGTCCCTGTATTTTTCACTAAGCAAAATCCTTCCATACTACCTGGAATTTTTGCTTGTCCTCTTAGTTCACAATGTTTTCATAAGCCCGGCCTTAGGAGTTTCACAGCTTCCAGAACCAGAGGGGCGTGGACAAGTTTAAATAAACATCTAGGCTAGCCATTTACCACCAAGAATTATAATGTTTGTCAGCTCTATGGAATGCATGCTGTAAGCATCAGCTGATAAACTGATATTTTTTGTTGAGGTTTCAATGAGAAATGAACAGAGAAACTCAGAGAGCAGCTGTGTGTTCTGCAGCATGGAGAGGCAGCAACATGCGATGCTACTCAAGGAAAGCAAACTCTATTGTATACATAGAGATATTCCAGTTCCTGAGGGAAGCTTCATGGCTCAATGGGTGAAACAGCAGCTCAGGACTTTTCATTGCATTACTCTGCTGATCTGCAGAATTTCTCTGGCTTTGGGGAGTTGCATCATTGCACTTCTCTTCCTCATTTTGTTCTCAGAAAACAGGATGAACATTGAGATTCATTTGGCTACAGAGTTTCAAACATTGTTTGAAAGGATTGCTATTGTATAGTTGTAGTTAAGTAGAAATTAATCATAATTGTCTTCAGTTTATTTCTTTTTACCCTTCACTGAGAGCATCAGATTGTGGGATAACGTATGATTCCTATCTTGAGTCTCTAAAAATGGCTAACTTTTCCTGAGATAAAGTAGATATTAGAAATGATGTATCAGACTGCAAAACAGCATATTAGTTAGGATAGTGGAATTTCTTTTTAAGTGTGGAGATTATTGGTTTATATCTGATCTTAAAAAGCTTTTGCTTGAGGTTATCCAAAACAGGAGTGATTCACAAAAGATTTGTGCTTGTAACTGTGCTTCCAGATCTTAGCATTTGATAGGTAACGTGGCTTTTTGTACCAGAAGGCTTTTGTGAAGAGTCAGCAAGGTGTCTGAAGGCCTCCCTGGTAACTGCAGTCTGCATGAAGGTGGCTTCTGCCTTGTCTGTGACATTCCTTCGGAGGATCAAGGGGAATTTTGGAGCTGGTGTATGCACTACAGAAGAATGCCACTCAGTAGACTTGTCATGAAATGCCTTGGAGGAATTCAGGCAGCAGTGTGTGCATGTGCAGGATGCATTCTGGTTCACTGTCTAAAGCCAGCAGAGGAAAGGGAGAGCAAGGTTTCAGGAGCAAGAGGAGAAAAATGAGTAAAGGTTAAGCTCAGTGCTAAAATCACTGACATTTGTACAACAGAGATGTAAAAGCAAAGTGAAAGCATCAAACATTAACTAGGGTTATTGTACTGGAAACTATCGTGATGTTCAAAAGGGAAAAAAACATTCCTCCTCTACCCACCCAGAGAAACAACCAACCAACTCCCCCAGGTATACTGTGGATCAACATAAGTCATTTTTTCTTTGAAATGCTATAAATTGAAAAACATTTCTTCATATAGATACGATCAATATGAAATCATACCTGTCATATATGCTTAAACTTGTTTTCTTGTAATTAGAACCAGAACTAATTTAGATTTTTTTTGCCACAAAACCATGGACAGTGTAGATTAGAATAATAAGTGTGGTGAAATAACAGTATTTTTATTTTCTGGAGTGTGTTTCCTCGGTGTCATTTGGTATGTTTGACTCCACTTAAATATTTTAGGTAGATTAATCGGTTGTTAAATAGCTGCCTATTTTATGGACAGGGGAAAGCATTTTTTGTTTTCTTTCTGATTGAGAGGAAGTGAATTTTCTTTCATAAATGAGCAAATCAAAGATTTGCATATGATCAGGAATTTATTTATTTTTGAAGTAATATTTGAATGTGTTTTTATCTGGAATTTTGGAAAAGCAGGTGAGGCTGTAGTGCTACGTGAGCTCTAATTGATGTATTCTCAAATTTTCTAACAAACATTTGAAGTCTTGTACACTAAAAACATGTCTATGATCAGCAAGAAAACTCAGCACTAGTGAAAAATTCACACAATATATTTCTAACTGTAAAAATGTCAAATACCATTATTTCAGGGACGGACTTGTGAGATTTATGTGACTGCTTCTGTTGTTTTTTGACTAATTTCTGATTAAGAAAGAACAGTCATAGTTATATATTAAGTTCCTTTCATTTCATCTCAACCACCAATAAATATGTTGAAGATAATAGAAATAGTTGTTCTTAGCTAGCCTGCCCTTGCCAGTGGCACTATGAGCTCTTGGGACACTGGCTAATGACACAGATTCAAATCTCTCCTGAAATCTAACTGCTTTTGAAAGACCCAAAGCAATAAACATCAATAAAAAGCCATCACTGCACCTCTTACAAGCATATGTGCATATGCTCACGGATTTGGATCCTTTTTTTTCTTTTTTTCCAGGGGCATGAGCAAGCATGTGCTTCCTGGATGCCATTTCTTTGAGACCTTATTAACTGTAGTCTATTTGCATTTTCTACTTAGCTGACCACATTGTCAGTGCTTCCCAAATAATAAATCTTAATTATACTAAAATCAAGTTTGGAGCACACAGCTGCAAGTCCTCCAAATCTGTCTTTCATTCTGCCTCTGAAAACTTCCCCACTGGGGCTGCTGCCTTTCAAGCAGTAGTATTTTTGGCCCACAGACGGACTGATATTTGTAATGAATCAGCAATAGAGTAACTTCATTTCAAAAATAAAACCAAAAAAAAACCCAACAAAAAACATAAATGGACGCTCATATTTAGAGCTTGGCCAGCACACTAAGTGCACTTCTCTACCCAGATGGTGGCCAGGGGAACTGCCCCAGGACCAGCAGGAAGCTCTGACTGTAGCTGTGGGAAGGAGTGTGGTCAGACTGTGATCAGGTGTCTCAAGGAAAAGCACAGAGGCTGATGCAGGAGGGTGTAGCCTGTAATTAATCACTCTGTAATTGCTACAGGTTGGGAGCAGAGCCTGCTGGTTGCTGTTGGGTGAGCTCCTTGCATCTTTGCAAAATCCCTAAGAGTGGTCCTGAGGAGAGAGTGAACAGATAGCAATGGAAGGTGCTGTAGGATACGGGTAGCAAATTATAAACAGAGACGAGACCCACTGCTCTGGAGAGCTAGAACAACATTCAAAACCATGCCTTGAGATTCTCTTAGACACAGTATAGTCACTTGCTTGTATGCCTAGGAATTTACTGCCATTGTTCAGCAAGTTGGATTTCTCTGACATTCTGATCAGTCAGAGCTGAACCTTGCTATGCTAGAGCCGTGCAGTTGCATTTTGTGTTCCCTTAGCAACTGAGTAACTGACACGTGAGGAAGAAGCAGTAAAAAAAAGTGTGGCTTAATTCTTTTGCAGTTTGATAGAACTAGAGAGATGCAGGAGCTTCATCAGGAAAGTAAACTGCCTTTGGTTTCTATTGCTGGACTCCTCTGCAAATACTGGTGTTGCTGATTTGCTCAATAAGCACACTCTTTGGTGCTAATCTGCTGCCCTGTATTTGTTTTATAGGGAATCCTGTCCATGAGCTGTTGCAGTAGAGGATTACATGCTTAGTGCACTAGGGCAAGAGACAAGGGAGAACAGGCTGTAAGAAAAAAAGCTGACCCACACCTTAGCCCCTTCCTAAAACGTTTGCCTTCGGATGCAGTTCCACTTATGCAATTTGATCAATTTCAACTTTGTTTCACACAGATTTGAAAGCTTGAAAACTGAAGAAGGCAGAAGATTAAATTAGCGATTTCACTTTTTGAGGAGAGTAGCAGAATAGTTTTGGAAGATCCATGAGGTATCTAGATAAAATTGATCTTCCTGTACTCCTTTTTTTTCTTAAGGAGACAGCTATTTATCTCAGGTGGTCCCAAAATGGGGGATGGGATGGAGAAAACCAGCCCGCAAATGTAGTCCCAGCACTTATTGCAGGCTGGGGCTTTTCTGAGAGGAGAAAGTTATCTGAAGCATCTCCACAAAAGGCAGATGTACAAGGGCCAAGATAATATTCATTAGAAAAGCATAGAAAGGTGCAATATCCCTAACCATGAAATATGCTGTAAGAAAAATCTTCTCTTAATTTCTTCTTTAATGTTTTCTTCTCTTTTTTTTCTTTTTATTGTCTCATTTTTCCTTTTTTGTTTTGATTCTCTTCTTTTTGTCCCTTCTGGTTTCTTTTATTTTTACTCTGCAGTTTTCTGTCTCACATTTTACCTTTCTCCTTCCATTGCCCTAACCATCCATTTTAATCAGCTCCTCTTTCATAACCTGCAGCTTCAGTATTCTGCATCTTTCTGCATGCAAAAATTGCTCTCCTGAGCATTGCTCCACCCACACTGTGATGGATTACTGTTTATGTATTACTGCTCTCTCTCAGCAGTGCCGAATGCACACAAGCACATAATGCAAACACTTACACGCTTTGGTGCAAACACCTTGGTGAACATGGATCTGGCTTGACTTTACAGGGGTAGGTCTTCATAGCTATGGTTGTGCTTGAATATCTTCTGCTATAAAAATGGTGGCTGGGGATATATGTGATCCTCAAGTCCAGTCTGACTCTCAATACTTTGTTTCCCATGGAATTGCGTATCTGCAATCATCCAGAAAAGCATGTCTTCCTCTATTAATGATACTTGCCTAGGGCCTGTGCCTGTCAAAGCAGACAGGTATTCTCAATGTCCTATTAAATTAAGTGAGATGACTAAAATATCTGTAAGCATATTTCAAATTTTGGCTGCTTTTACTTTGCTAAGTTTTCTGACACATGGCAAGGTCCCCTTCTATGGGCATGGCAGTAAGTGCTCATGTCGAGCCATTGAGGTTTCCCTGACTGTCCCACCAGGAGATCTGCCATTGGGATCCCTTCCCACTGCTGGTCACTCCGTGCTGTTGTGATGCGAATTCTTCTGACACACTCTGTTCATCCAACTCCAAATTCATATGATGATAAAGAATTTCCACCTGAACATCTGTGACATTTGGGTTCTGAAACAGTCTCAAATACCACACTGTTCATTAGTGGGGATTCAATTTCCTGTACCTCTCTGCTTCACTTTCGCTTCAATGCATAGAGAGTGCATATTCATTAAAAAAAACAATAATAAAGTTTTGCTGGAAAAGAGGGATGTGTAAATAAAAGATGCCTGGGGCAAAGCTGTGTCTTGTGTTCTGGACATTTATATAGCTATTTACAGTACTCCTCAGTTAAATAATAATAATAAAGAATAATAATAATAATAATAATAAAAAAAAACTCACAGGAGAATTACCATAGCAACTGAAGCAAGTATGTGTTACATTTTTAATCTCTGATATACACAAACCCTTACTAAGAAAACACATAGAAGAAAAAATGTGATCTCATGTGCCTTCCCCATGTTTGAAGGGAGTATTTTGTTTCTTATATCCTTGCCAGTATTTAATGCTGCCTTTGTCAGAGGAGTATCTTTGTTCTCCTTGTATTGTTCTGCTTGTGTCATGAGTGCAGGAGACAGCTGGAATGTGTTCTCTTCTGAGACATTTTGGAAACTGCCAGGAGTGTGCAGCAAATGGTGGCTATAAGGCTACTGTGATATTTTTTTTCCTGGTACACTGCAATGAGCTCCACAGATAGAATACATGGGGAACACAACTGCATGTAGAACACGCCTGTATTTCACATCTGCATTAAGCTACGTATTGTGCTTTTCAGAGTTTGATGTACTGGAAAGTTCTTGTTCAGGTACTTTCCCTCACTAGTTTGATTTTGCAATTTTACTCAGTTTCTTCTATTCCATTTTTAAATTAGACTACACAACATTTCTGCTATGTAAAAGTTACATAAACAACTCTCTTAAAAAGCATATAAGTGCACATCACTGCATGCTTTGTCTAAGATGAGTGAGGGGAAAGAGGCATCGCTTAATCCATCAGAAGTCTCTTCACTACTGTCTCCCATAGTGGTAAATTGGGATTTATTTCTCTTGTTAATGGTAACCATTTTTTCTGAATTCTATCAGCCTCTATTATTGGCAGAGTAATTATAACTTGTCTTATCAAGACAGTCAGGAGAATAAACTAGATGTTTTCCCCATTACTTCTACTGCAGTACTTTGTTTTGAATCTCTTGAAAAGAATGAGGCTTTTGCAGCCACATGTCTGGACGCTTTGCTGTTTCCAAGACAAACAGCTCTTGAGCCAAGATCGATTTGGACCATATGCAATAGCTTGCATCTTTTTTTGGGAGATTCAAAGTCCTTTAGACAAGCTAAATGAGCTTTGCAGCAATACTAGAAGGAATGGCTGTGAGTAGCTCAAGGAACAGAAACCTCACGCTTGCCTAGAGTCCCATAATGGGTTGACTGAGCAGTGTAGAAGATCACTGTTCTCTAAACTGTTAAATATCTTCAAGTCTTATGCTGATGGTGTGGGCCCCTGGCACACATTTCTACCAAAAACATTCTTACGACCTTTAGGGAAAATCTGCCCTTCTCATTTCCCTGTCAAATATCAGCAACTTAATGTATTGCAAAATCAAGTTATAGCTCAGATTTTGGAGAAAGTCCTCGATGTGCTGATGTTACATGCTTTTCATAGTCTTTACTTGTGTAAAATTTTAGGTAGAACCTCACTGTGTTTTGTCAGTGTGATTATCTGGCATTCTTTAATGTTTAGTCAGAAGGAAACTTTGTATGGGAAATCAGCTGCTTCTGATGAATTTCCATTTTAAAAATTTTCAATAGACTTTTAGCAGAATGAGTGTAAGTTGTACTGGAATACTTTAATTTGCTTTAATGCTATGCATCCTGCACCAGTCATACTGAAAGGAATATATGGAGGTTATTAGTCTTCTTAGATATCTTTTAACACTCAGAAGACATTAGAAATTCTTTCTTGAAAATTTCTTAAAAAATGGAAATTCTGTTTCATCTGTTTTTTACCTCAAAATAGTGAAAAAAAAATAGCATCATAACTAAGAAACTTTTGTGGTATTTCTGCTAGTGAGCCTTGAAGTAGCACTTCTAGCTCCTGTGAATGTAGAGCAAAATCCGCAAATGAAATATGAATTTTCAATAGCTTATGTTCAGCCTAAATTAAAAACAAGTAATTCTTTCCTTCCTTCCTCATCTCAGAGTTCATCATGCAGTGACAATTTGAAATTTACAACCCAGACATTTAACATCCTTCACAAGAACATATAATTTGAAAAACCTGTGAAGAGAAATGTCTCTGCTAAAAAATGGCATTATCGTTTTGTAAAAAAGGCCCCTGTCATTTAGATTTCTGTTCAGCTTCCCATCTTAATAACGCTGATACTTTTTATCAAATGCAATTTTTTGAAAGTCACCTAAATTAGATATTCTTTTTAAAGACTTTGCTGGCTTTCTTCTGTATCCCTTTGTGTCCCTTTGCAGCTAATGCCAAATATAGTTTAAATCCATTTCTCTTGCTGAAAATGAAGACAGTGCCATATAGTATGTGTTCACAATCCTATAAAGTACTAACACAACACTGACTCTGAATTTGGAAAATGAACACTGATAATTTTATTTGGAAAAAAAGTCACATGTTGTATGTTTTGATAAAACCTTGAAAAGAAGGATTTAAGGTCAGTTTTTCGGTGTGGAAGTAAATCTGATAAGATTTATAAAATTAGGTTGATTTCTGACTCTTGACTACAGTGGATATTGGGCACAATCTCTATTTGTAAATCCTTTTAAATGAGCATCTTTATTTTAACCATCCCAATAAATCTGTCCCATATGCATGAACAGGTATCTTTCTGTTATGTTTGGCATGTTCAATTGATCTGGGTGAATGCCTCCTTATATTAAGGTAAAATCCCACAAAGCGGGATACTTGTCTCTTAAATTTCACAGAAAGATTCATTTTCCAGCTGAAGCTCATCATTTAGAATAGCAGTCTTGTGGGAAATTGCTACCTTAAAAAACTTTGAGTTCCTCCATATTTTAATTGGCATGAAGAAGTCTTTCTTTTGATTGTTCAGTATTTTAATGTCTGCTAGACATTCTTGCACAAAGAGTAGAAAGAAGTGTGAGAAACTCTAAACTAACCTCTACAAAGTTCACTCTTTGATCAATGGCAAAATGGACAAGGCAGACAGGGATGGACAGAAGACACAAGAAACCATGTTTCTTTTATGAAGCAGCAGAACATATTCCATATTTTGATCATGATAAGATGCTTTCCCCCCTCATAATTAACAGAAAATCCAAAGGAGTTCCAATAATGGGTTGTTTTATGTTGTAAGCTACAATGGTTTCTTTCCCCATTCTTGATAAACAATCTTGTAATCGCTGTCAGAAATGTAGAGTAGCAAGGCGGGATTATAGCAAGCTAAATTTTATGCTAAGATATGCTCTCTTTAATGTCTTAAAATATTGTACAGAATCTTTTTTAGTTCTAATACTGATCTAAAATTGAGAGAGAAATATTTTTGTAGGGTAACTTTGATGATGATCAAGAGACACAGAGCAGAACTTCCAAAGCATGTAACGTAAGTGTTTAATTCCTGTTCTTGTGAGTATCTTTGAAGCTGATGAGTCCTTAATATGAAGCACGTTGCTCAAGTTACTAACAATCCTACTATAAAAGTAGATATTCAGAGGTGGGGGTAGGGGTTGCTTAGCATTTCCTACAGGCAGGCAATGCTGGATGCCTGCCAGGAGTGAGAGACAACAACTAATACACACACACACATAAATGCATTTAAAAAACACACATGGGGATTCAGGTACATAAGGCTTATGTATTTTGAGTTTGTTACTGATCTGCCTTGTTTTAGCTTAATCTTGTATTCACCTAATTCTTCTGTGATGAAAGTGACTCAAGTCTGAACTATGTGAGCTTGAGAGTGTAGACAGATTTGAGTAACACGTTTATTCAATTAATACAGTCTTGTTGAAAATGTCAGTGGCTGAGCTTACTTTGTATTCATACATGTCTTGCTCTTCAAGTTCCAAGAATGTAGGGAAACACTAACTTTTCTATGTCTGACCTGAATCTTATGACATACCTATGCATCTGACAGTGGCCATTGAAAGAAAGGGGTAGAGACCACAGAATCACAGTTGCAGGGGTTGGAAGGGACTGCTAGAGATTGTATAGTCAAACCCCCAGTGCATTTTTTATTTTTTTACTTTAAGTGAATAGTTCAATCTACAATTAAGGCTCAGAAATGGTTAATTACGCTTTCAGATTATGTTATCATCTTTCCATTCCATGATTCATATTGAGACTAAAAGTATGAGAAAGAAGATTTCTTGTCATAATAGAATTTCATAATGATTTGTGTTTTATGCTCTGGTAGTTCTTCAGAGACAATTGATTGGGCCATTCCAGGAAAGTCAAAAACAATATGTTTTTTACATAGGCTGATGTTGTAGTGAGATAAGTTTGTTCACAAGGCTAGCTATTCCTTTTTTACACTGATATTTGTTATTTTGTTAAGTATTAAGAAACAAGGAGTGAACTGTCAGTCTTTAGGCTTGTGCCATGAGCAGCAACACAGATTAGAGCACAGTAACAGTGCTTTAATTCATTCTTCTGTGCATTCATTTCTGCTGAAATACATTTGCCTTTAAATGCTTTCAAGGTAGACAGGTTGGATTTTCATTGCTTCTAAATATGTGGCTGCCTTGAGGCTTCTAATTTATTTTTTATTTATTTATTTTTTTAATGGAGTGAGAGGCTATAAAACCTATGTGCTGTAAAGCAGGAACACTTTTGAAAGTTTCACCAGGCTCAGCTGAAAGTGCAGGCATCTTCAAGCTTGCTTAACTCTAGTTCCTAGGCTTCTAATTAAAACCATGGAAATTTTCCCCATTTCAAAAAGATCACATATGATTTCATCCTAGACTCCTCTGTTGCCTTCTCTCTGTCTTCTCCAGTTTATATGCTTAAGAAAATAAAAGTCATTATAGTAAATTGTCCATTACCAGCAGGACAATAACCTGCTTGGTGGATGAGCTTTGGTACATGCATGGATGCAATTCTGCTTCCCTCCACACGTATCTTAGCAGAGTTTAGTAACCCAGGAATGCTGTTAGAGACTCCTGAATGACTCTGCTCAAAACTAGAGAGTGCCAGAGAATGCTGGAAATATGAATATTTTTATTTGTTTGGCCTACAATGTTTAGGAATATTAGAGATTTGATTGTTCTAACTGTTATTGCACTAATAAATTCACTTTCAATCCAGAACTGTCAACTCAATAACCTAAAAAAATAATCATACTTCTTGGTTCTATCATACAAGGTTAACCTTTTAATATACATTTAAAATATTATAATAAGATAATTGTCTATTCACACTCTTCCAAAGCAGTTATTTATTTTTGTTTATTTTCATGGTTTGCATTATAATAAATTCAGAGCTCCATGCTGTTTAATGTGTGAATCTGCCCAAGGGCTCTCTGGAAAAGTGAGTAAGAGCTGTATTTTGAAAACTGATGTCAATTGTATTGTCCAGCTTTAATTGTCTAACTTTAGCCTCATTTTGTTGCCTCGAATCACAGCATGGGCTATACAAATATATAAAATTATGCTGTTAACTTAACCATGCTGATATGTTAAAGACTTAATATACACTTACCTGCATCACAAAAATTTGGCCTTGGCTGTCTTGCTAGATAATAACATTTTCTTGAGTTCAGATCTGCAAATTCCTGTTGCTTTGTTATGTCAGTGGTTCAGCTGTCCTCTTTCCTGCTCTGTTTTTATTTTAATTCATGTTTCAGGACAGAGAGTAGATATTCTGCCCAGTGACCTTTGAGAAGTCTTTTTAATCATATTTGTGCCTAGGGAATATCAGTAAGAAATAATACCAGCAAGAACTGCACAGTGCCAGGGTTGTTAGCTGTCTAAGGTGTGTAGCTGAAACTTAAAACTTGATCCTTCAGAACTATTTATTCGCAATATGTGACATATGAAGACAGATAAATATCACTTCCTTGCTTTGATGAGTTTATGGTATCATTCTTTCTAGAAATACTAGTCTATAAGACCAACTTTTTTCTCAGAACGCATTCAAGGTCTTACTCAGTTGATGGTATTTGTTTTAACTGTCTATCCCCAGAAGGCCCATGCTTCTGGGGTGCTGGTGTTGCTGCACAGGTTTATGGCTCCACTCAACTTTTCATCTGAAATCTTAAAACATAGTACCAAAATTTGCTGCGAGGAATGTAGTGATCCTCCACAAGAAATTCAGGGCAACTGGAAAGAACCTTTTTAATTAGCTGACTATTGCACTGTTAGGTTTTTTTTAAAAATCAATGAAGTGTCTGCAAATATTTCTAAAGTCTTTAAAAGTCTCACTGGGGAGCCTTCATTCTTACACAAAAGAAGTTTTTATCATTTTGCAATTCTTATAAAGAAACTGAAACTTGGAAGGGACTGGAGCATACTTCCTCATGTCCACAGTGTTCTGTGGGTTTGCTTGGTGGCAAAAACAGATTTAAAAACCCTTGACTGTGTGGGTCTGAGGTAAATGCTTTAGAATATTGTGCTAGTTAAGTCTAAGCCTGAAGTAAAATCTTGTTTCTCAAAATCTAGATATCCAGTAAGGATGCCAAAGACTTCTGCACCTAGGACTGTGTTCGGCTCAGTCCAGTTGGAACTGTTCTCTCACTGCCAGATCTGGATCCCACTTTCCCTGCATCCCCATGCAGAACACACAGGACTGTGCATATCGCTTTAGTAGCACTTGGGAAATGGCTACCACTGGTTGAAATTTGTGAAATCCATGTAACAGAATAGTTCTGAGAAGACAAAACATAAAGTGGACAAAGAGTCGAGTGGCATTTTCATATACCAAACTTACTGAAGAGCACTAATCTCGCTGCTTAGTGTGCAAACTGGGCATTTGCCTTTGCAGCCAAAATGATTGGAGGCTCTGCGCTGGAAGGAGGTCTCACCACTGACTCCTTTCTCTTTGTCTTCATCTCTGAATGATGAGCACTTCTCTACGACAAATCGGAGTCTAGGCATAAGTATCAGATACAGCTAAGTTAAAATCAATGAAAACCTGAAGAAATCCTATGTCCATGTTTTTGTGTCTAGCAGTTGTAATCTCAACTCTCACACTGAAAAGGAAAAACATATCAATTGTTCATGGAAAAAGCCTTGCTTTAGTCTGGGAGAGATGAAGAGCAGAATACACTGCTTTAATTGGACAAAGAAGAGCACAGTATTCTGACTGTTGCTTCCATGTGTGAGAGCCCCTGCTTGCTCCTATTCCGTCCGAGTTTTAAATAACTCTCTGACTCTTTGAAAATAATTGATTTCACTTAATTTACAAGATGTGTGGCAGAGAAAATGTTGCAAAAATATTGCTGTTCTTTCTTTGCTTTTCCTTAGTTTTCTCCTTTGAGAAGAGATAATGACCATATTAAAACATGTTCTGTCAATATTTATGCATCTGCAACTCCCAAATAAGGTGTGCTCTACTTGACATAATTACAGCAGAGGCAAAGATCACAGCTGATCAATGAGAGTTCCTTTTCCTTAGTAGGATTTTTTCAAACAGATAGATTGTGAGCACAGTCCTGAATTCCTTACTCCCAGGAAACCTGTTTTTTATTTATTTAATGAATATCACTGCTGTTAAGCGCTAGTGATTAGAAGATCACTGGCAAGAATAAAACTCTGAAATCCCAAGGCTTCCTAATATGGGAAAAATTCTTTTTGAGACCTTTCCTAATTTTACATCCAACATCAACAATGCAGAAAAATATACTCAATATCTTAATTTCCATTTCTCTCATTCTATCAGTATGTAACCAACATTGTTCTACCAGTTTTTATTTCTACCACTTTTTCGAACTAGATATTGTTAGATTAGTTATTTACGGATAATTCCTCATGTATAATACACAACAACAGCACTACAACAGTTAAATTATGGTTAGAAATTATTATTATATAGCATCTCTATTTTTTAGTTCCAAATTCCACAATTATATTCCTCATTCGTTCTGCCCAGACTTTTACAAGACACTTGAGAATGTGTTCATAATTGTGAAAGAGTAAATAGAATTTGGCTTGGACTCTCAATTCTTCCATAGCCTCTCTCTTGAAAAACAACATAATTGATTTGAAAATGTCTGCCTTAAAGGTTAGGAGATCCTTAATATAGACATAAGTTGGAAGAAGAAATAAAATTGTGTTAATAGAGTTCTACCTCTGAACTTACAAAGAGAAAATGCAAACATTTCTGTTAATATAGAAAATATGTTTCACAGCCATAGAAGCAATCAATAAAAACATTCCTTTGGAGGAAAACTTAACAAACAATTTCAGAGATCAAATGATAAAGAGTAAGAAATGTCCAATCTACTATATCAAAAGAGGTGCCGTGGAGGTTCACTCTAGGGGGTTTAGCCTGTATGTTCTCATGACAACAAAGCTGAGAGCATTAGCAAGGGAAGAGAAATCAAAGGACAAGAATTTCAGATGTCACTTTACAGCTTTGAAAAATTTTATTTTAGAGACAACTACTTCCAAAAAAAAAAAAAAAAAAAGAAAGAAAGAAAAAGAAAGAAAAATCAGACTGACAGCTACAATCTGCTGTCGCTCCAGAGGAATAAACAGTGAAACAGCTCTGATGTCAGGTTGTACCTTAGTTTTAGAATAGGAAGAGAATTTTGAAATTCACTAAACATAAGCATATTTATTTTTTCCTCTCAGTACAAGAATTACAAGGAGAGCTAGAAGGAGCTTACATTTTATTTATTGTACCAATACTCAAGGGAAGAACACAGACCTGATTTGAGAGAAGGCTCCTTTTGAGACATAAACAACATAATTGTACAATGAGTTTGCCCACAGATTGCATTTAAATTAACTGAATCGAAGAAGGAATTTCCATTTATGCACAGACCATCATCCCCAACTTTACATCCACGGTGGATCACTTGTCAGTAACAGCTATGACTTAGATCAACCCTTGCATAGCTGATGACCAGGAATAGAAATGTATTGTTTTTTCTGTTTCCCTGAGCAGTATCTCATATTAGCTACAGGTTGCCATATTTCAGTAACAGATTTTTGTTTTTTTTTTCCTCCCATTTTAATTATTTAACTGTTAATTAAATGAAATGGGGAAAAAAAAAGAAGTTCAAGTGTATCAAGACAGAAGTTACTCTGTGAAGCTTTTTTATTTTTTATTTTTCTTTTTTCCCCCAATTTAGTTTACATATTAAAAATGATGCTACGTGCTTGAACTGTCAGTATGACCTATGGCCACTCGCTGCCTCATCTGTAGCACTTACTGAAGCTTTGCAGTCATCACCAGAATCAAATGCCTTTTGCTGCAATTACAGTGATGTCTAGCCATGTTTATTCAATAACTTTGCATGAGTACACGACAAGGCCTACTTTAGTAGTGAAGCTCCCTGAGCCCACACCTCATTGCTAGGACTTCTTTATTTGGTAGGAGGGCTGGGTGGTCTGTGCTACTGATCTCAGGGGCCTCAGCCTGACCTGGCTTAGTCTGTGTCTGCCGAGTGTGACTCTGACGCAGACTTTGCCTGAGCTGTGGTAGAAAGTGGTAGAAAGTCCTAAGAAAGGCCTCTCTCAAGTCACATCATTTCTGTTTCATGCTTTCCCAATTTGTAACTCCAAATTTCGTCAGACTGTTAGTCATCTCCTAAAACTTTCATTATTCCAGCGTTTGCAGTTTTAGGGCTCAGAGAGAGCTGTGAAATTATGCATTTAGTGACAAGCAGAGATGGCATAACTTTCACCATTCCTTTGTATTTACATCACGGTGCCTGCAGAGATTTCCAGTAGCCATGAGCCCCTAAGGCACAGGCATATCAAACCCATGGGCTGCATACAGACTAGCGCACCTCACAATGCAGACATCCCATGCTATCATGGTGGTGAGCAGCATGGCCTGGCCCAGTCATACACCCATCACTCAGCATCAGATGAACAGCAGCGTGCTATGAACTCATTCATGTCACCACTTTTTGGCAGTGCATACACTTGTGAACAATTATTGGGAAGGTTGAAACACAGGAAGAATAAAATTTCATCAAAAATCTTTGATGAACACCATGGGAGCTCACCAAGTATTGCAGACACTGCCATTGAACCAGCCTGATGCATTAATTTGATGAGAAGGAGGTCACACATTCCACTACGTTAATGCTTTTTTGTTCTCTTTTTCCATGTGTTTTAATAAAAAAGCATTAAAAATTAAAACAGGTTTTGTTACTTTAAATACAGCAACTACATTATGTTTTATGAGGGTTGTTCTGTAAGCAGTCTTCCTACATTATGATACTGGCCCAGAGGTGGATGTCAGAGGCGGATGTTGGTGGTATGGCACCAGAGGTTGGACCCTCACACCAGTATTCCATTATATTTTGTTGCCATGTGACAGATGGCAGCACAGGGGAAGTCTGACATGGAGGTGTGGATGTATCAAAGATGTGTCACTGTACTCCTCCACGTGGAACAAATGGCACCTGTTGACATTCCTTGATGCTTGCTGAATGTCTGCGGAGTCTGAGCAGTGGATGTGAGTACAGTGAGGCAGTGGTGACAGACCAGCCTCTGTTGGTGTGTATTGTTACAATCTGCAATGCCAAAAGGTTGGACATTCACGCTCTAATGAGAGCTATGATTGACTGTAGAGGACTTTTCCCTCGAGATCACTGCCCTTTTGGTGGTATGTCAGAGGGCAAAACTTATATTTCAAAAGCATTGGCATCATTAGAATGGGGCAGACAGGAGTTTAGCCTGTAAAACCACGATCTTAGGGTGTGACTGCAGTGCAAAGGGAGCTAAGCAGGGTTCGGGTGAGCTAGCTCAGAGGCAAGCTTAAGGGCCCTTGGCAGCACAGAATTCAGAATGGGGTATCCATATGGATGAAAAGCTGAACTGTGTGCTGTTATATTTAAATAGTATGCAGTGCCAGAGTGAGCTGTCTTTTTTTTTTTTTTTTAACAGCTGCCTGGGGTATGTCTACATTGCAGTGCCATTTGTGGTGTGGATGCAAACTGCTTTAGCAGGAACCACATTTCAGTTTCTCTCTCAGGCACTTGCTTGAGCAGAAAGGAAGCTGAAATTCTCTTAGCTTTTTTTATGCCTGTGGCTTTCCAGGGTTTCTGTCTTGTTCCAGAATGCATGCGTATGTCACGTGTAAAATTCCAAGTCCAAGAAAAGGGTGGAGGGCTGTGCCTCTCCTGCATTGCAGAAAAAATCTGAAATCATTTGTGCAGTAAATGAAATAGGCTCAAGCCTCCTATATGGTATGCAACTAATTAGCTGATGTTCATTTTCAAGTGTGTTGTTCACCGTCAAGCTGAGACAATGCATAATATGCATTATAATGTACCAGGAATGTGTCCTGCTTCTAACTGCTTCATTTTACTCCTGCTACTCCCAGCCACAAATAAATCTGTGCTTGAAATTTTGAAAGGTGAGGGGATGTTCTGGAGACATACACTTTCCACATCTGAATCTGAGTTTTCTGTAAGTTAGAGCCTGTGAAAGAAGAGCTCTGACATTGTTGTCTAGGAAAACATCTTCCTTTTGGCTTTTTCTCTCTCTTCTTCCTCTCTTTTCTTGTCAATTAACAAAATTTTCAGCTTTTCTATTTCCAAAAAATGAGCGCTCAGAGACTTCCAAACTGTTTGCTTCCGTTTAATTTTAATAATGAATGTTCTGGATTTTAATGCTAGCAATGAAACATGATTTATTCTCTATTATTTATTGCTATTTATTTAGGATTTAGTTAACAGTTTCTGTAGTTACAAGCAGCTATAAGCCAGCCTAGTGAGTCATTTCCTTTACACTGACACCCATTGAAATGGCTCCCTTGCTGAAAATGCATTTATGGAACCCGACAGGCAGTATCGCGAGAGGTCAGATCTTATTATTTCCCATTTGCTCAAGTATGTGAATGTTTCCAGAACAGGAAAAAAAAAAAAAAATTCAAAATCTAGGCCTGGGGGGGGGGTCAAGGACACAGGGAAGAATGAATTTTATTCACATGAATTGATGCAAATTTTATTTGTAATAGTAGGTTTCGTTCAGACTGCAGACAGGAACAGGGCAATGAAAATGTTCTTATTAACGCTGCCTATCTACACAACCCCTGGCGTCAGCTTTGCCTACATGTTTGGAGATAAAGTATTAAAATCGTGATAATGTGCTGACTCTTGTGGAGAAAGCAGACCCATAATTGACTTAATATTTAGAAGCAGCTAAACTAAATAGACATTATTAGCACTTGGCATTTGTCTGATAACTTGTTCATTTACCCATCATGGTCATCAGAGGCCTCACTTTTTTCCCTCAGCGTTCAGAAGGCATAAAACTGGATCAAGCAGAATTTTATTTCTGGAACATTCAAGTGAAGGTTGTTGCTGTATTTTGTTGGTAAGAAATCAAATGCCTACAATGTACAAAGTGTAAAGGCATGCATGTAAATGCTGGAGATCAAAGAGTTAGTCTTCTATGGGGATTATCTAATGTTACTACTTTCTTCCTCACATTATTATGGCATCGCTCAGAATAGAGTGGGATTTCTTGTTATATTCATTGACATACTGGAAAATACTTGAACTTCCTCCAAGTCTGCACATCCGTCTGCCAGACTGGATTCCTTCAGAACCTGGAGGGGCAGCTTTGGGAGCTTCACCGTGATTTTTCACTAGACTAAGATGCTTTAAATAAATAAACAAGAAAACCAACCAACCAACCTTGGGATAAACTAAGTTCCAGATACTAGCCTACAAAAAAGAAAATCCTACCCTCGCGTGTTTCTCTTCCTAGATAGCATTGAGCTGCCATGTTCTGTCTGTCCCCTGCAGACAGTGCCTCATCTCCCTTTGTCACATACTTCTCTTTGCGGCTTTTCAGACCGAAACCAAAACAGCATAATGAGAACAGAGAAAAAATGTACTTTGGGCATTAAATGCTTTCTGTGGTAATTTATGATGTTTTCTATCTTTTAAAGAAATTTCTGTGGTTACAAATAAATAAATAAACAAGAAAAAAATGCATTTTTAAAACAGATTCTACACATCCTTTAATGGGGGGGGAAGAAAAAATAAAAGGGATCAGGCTGCTTTACTTGTGAGCATGCAGAGGTAGGTGGAGGAACACAGGGCTCCCTGCAGGTCATGGGATGACCACAGGGCAGTTCCAGCATCACCTGCAGTAGCCTGGCATGTCTTCAGCATGTGCTGTGCCTGAGCAGCCTCCTGTCACATGGCTCCCACACCCACTCATTGTCACAGCTTCTCTTTTAAACAAAAACAAAGTGACAGCAAAAAAGAATTAAAACGACTCTCCTGGAAGAAAGAAATGCAGGCGACTGTCTTGGAATGAAACATATTTGGGTATAAGGGGGTTAGGAGAGAATTTAAACCTCTACCATCTTGTGCAGACATAAGTTCACTTGCTTTGCTAAAGCAGATCTTGTATTTAAAAAGGCATTTTTTTTCCTGTTCACTTTCTGAGGAAAATACAGAAAGAATCCTTAGGCCTTGTGACTTCTCAGCCTGTTGAGTGAAGGCTTTTCTGGCCCTTCTTACGTTCAACATCTTGGGGTAGGAGAGAGGAAGGGAGCTTCATGTGTTTGTGTGTTGAATCTCACAAAGCTTGAATTTCTGTTTCTTTTTCCCTAAACATAGAACAATAGAGCTGCTTGGCTGAAAGTGCAGTTTTTTTTGTTCTTAGCTGTGTTTCCCTACATCACAGATGCTCCAGCATCTCTTGCAGTCTTGCCTGCAGATTCCAGAGGAGGAGGCTCTGCAGTGAGCTCCTTCCTGGTCTTTGGTCTTCAAATGGGAAGCCTGAAACTGCCCGCTACCAGAGAAATCACATGGATCCCTACCATCCTTCTTTATAGGACGCTGTCAGAAGGTTTTTATGGACACTCTACCTCACTGGCAGTTTTACTTCACTGTGCTAAGTGTTCAATTTCTTGCTACCATGATTTGCAGTGTCTTGTGGAAGCTTGTTTTGCAATACTGCGGTTGTGATTACTTTCTAGAAGCATGTTATTTAGGGCAAAGTGGGACAAACTATGCCTGACTAACTATGGTCTCATTTATTTTGGGGTAGGAAGGCAGGTTCTGCATCATTGTACAGCCTTTTTTTTTTTTTTTTTTTTTTTTTTTTTTTTACTGATCTATTTGGAAGGAAAAAATAAAATAATTAATACTTAATTGCATCAAATGAGTCCAAAGTTTTCTCTGAATTGCAGGCACATAACCCACTGGCAATTGTACGGGGATTACCTGAAGGCATTTAGATCGCTTCATAAGATTCCTTTTCCTTCAGCCAAATACATAATACTTCTCCTCTGAGACCAAACTGTATATTTTGTAATTAAGGTAGTTTGTGCAACTTCTTAAAGATGCAAAGGGCAAATACATCTGTTCAAAATCCAAAGACTAATTCAGTGTCTCTTAAACCTTTAGTATTAGTGAATTTGCTGAAGACAGAGAATTCTCTTGAAGGTGTATGGCTCTACATTTGGATTTGGCCCATTTTAAACCAGTATCAGAGATGTAATGAAAATAAACACTCCTAAATCTAATGGACATTTAATAACATCCTCTCGTTATGTAGTTTCATTACTTTCTTTTTCATTTCCTTCTCATATTTTAGAGCTGACTCTCTCATGTTACTCACAGCTCTTTGGTCACTGAAGTTTAGATTTTGCCCTACAAAAGATGTGTAGCAACATGTGTACAAACATGAAAAGAAGTTAACTTTGTGTCAGGGCTTGACAAAGAGAATCCAAAGAGAAGCTCAGCGTAACTTTTGAAAAAATCTGAGATTTTGGAAATCTTACAATTCTGAGCTGTCTTGTCTTGAAGTTGATATTTTCATCAAAATGGCAAACGTGAGTTTCCCCAAACACAGCTGGGCAGGTGAGCTAGAGCAGAAGTAGAAATTCAAGTTCATACATCTAGTATGTTTTTTGCAGTATGTTCCGCAGATATCAGTGAAAATAGCCTGATCTATCTGTGCAGATAGTATAAAACTAGACAGCAAATTAAGAATGACATGTTGGCAGTTTGCTAGTGGATGAGTGTCACTTGTTTTACAACATGATATACTCCGCATTTTGCTGTCTTCCTTCATATCTCCCTATTCATGTCTCTGAATGCTCAGTTTTGGATGGGCTTGTGCTCCCAAAATTAATGGGGAGTGTATTTCTTTGGAAAGACATTGTGATCCGTGCTCTTGGCTCTTTCTGCTCTTTGTTTTCTCATTTTGCGTTCGATGACCCAGTTGGTGGCAATGCAGAGCACTGGGAGAGCACATATTTATTTATCCGCATCCTCATTTGGAGACCAGTTATAGATTTCCCCTGAACTCTTGGTTGTGTTGCTGGATTTCTTCTCTCTGTAAGAGTAACTGGGTGAGATAACTAACTGATTTCTGAGGTCTGTTAAAGAATTCAAACATTAAATTGTCTGCTTTTGGTAAAACAAATGATTACAACTGGTACACAAACCCGAGATAAAGCATTTAATCTCATTTTGAATTATCTCCCTTTAAATGATAAGATACATCTCAAAGTATAAAAGCTTTTTTGAAAATGAATAACCAACATTTTTAGATGCACAACTTTCTTTCTGATCTTTGTAATCAAACCTGTTTCCCCACTGAAGTGTGTTTCGCAGAGAGATTCCCTCTCACTAAAAGCTTATTTTTTTCCAGTATTTTACCTGGCCAACAACAATCTCAGCAGAGAGAAGGTCTAGCTGAGGTGTGGAGCTCCATGTAAAAAGTTTCCTTTGTAATGAATTTTCTCATAATTTAGTGCACTAAAGGAGAAACACAAGCTGCCAGCATCTCATCACAGTCATTCCTGTTCTGGGCCTGTGAAATGCAAACAAGGAGCAACAGCTTTCCTCTTGTTCTCAGGGCAAACTGGCCAGTCCCTTCCGATGTTCAGGTTCTTGGTCTAAGCTTTAAAAATAATTTACACTGGTTATGTACACACGCAGTATTTTTACTCCTCTTTGTAGGAGACAGAACACTGAGTGTGGCAAAATCCTTGCGTGATGACCAGGCAAGTCTGTCTTCCAGAAGCTTAAACCAATTCCAGTCCTCATGTTAACCTACTTCTATCTAGTTGTGGGACAGAATCTTGCTTCAAAAAATCTCCAGATATGGTTCAGTTTAAAAACGTTGGCTGTAAACTACAGCAGCTGGGTAATTCTTGGTTCCCAACGTTGGGAACAGCAGCTTCTGAGCCAGGTGGGACACCAGCAGGGCAGCAAAACCCTTTACCCTTCCAACCCAGTCTACTTCCACATATGAGCCGGCACCCATGAGTTTTTGTTGTTCTGGTGAAGTGGGCCCCCAGTAAGTGCTTTAAGATACACTTTGACACTTACAATGAGATATATATGTTGCTCAACAGCTAGTGTTTGTAAGAGTGTGTTTGTGGCTCATATAAACGGTCACTTCCTGCCTTCCAGTCTATGTTCCATCTTCCACAGCTCCTGAACCTATGAAAAAGTAGTGTTTGTGTTGTTTCTAATTAGCTTAAACTTTCTTGCAAATTTTGTGTTAAAAAGAAACATTATTTTCTTTCAATTTCCTACTGTGGAAGAGTTTTCTGTTTATTTATGGGAGTGCCCTAAGTCTGGGTATTTAATTGGAGCTTGCAAAATAGTCAAATAAAAAAAGTGCCTCTTTCCAGCTGTCACAGTTGTTTAAACCTATTTGGTACCATCTCAGAAGCACTTAAATTTTAGCTTTACTGAACAATAATGGAACTGTTTAGTAAACCCTGTCTGCAAGATTGTTAGGAAATACCTCTTCCCTAATTAGCCAATGATACATTATTTGGATCTGCTAAAATAAATAGGCAGTTGCTGCTACCGTCGTAAAAATGTATTTCTGAAACTCACAGAAAAAAAAGGGCAACAGAAGCTCAGATGAGCTCAGAGCTCATTTGTCTGGGCTCCTCATGGTGATGGTCTGTGCTGAGACATTCTCTAGCAGAGCACTGCAAGCCATTTCTGTACACAGAGTAGACATGAAACCTATATCAGCTCAGCTTAAAACAATTTATGCTCCGTCCTTCCTGACTCAAATATGACTGAGTATATTCGCCCAAATAAGGAGATAAGCACTAAATAGGCTATGTGTAACTGCTTTGTAGCACAATTCTGCGCATCACAGATGAACTATTTCACGCTTTAATTGTCAGCAGAAATTCTACTGAAGAAATGTTCTGAAAAATCCTAAAATTCTCCAGGCACAGAGAAAAAGAAAATGAAATATTTTATCTGCAAACTCTAAGATATGTGGATATAAGGTAAAATATATTGGAATTTAAGATGTTTAGATTTATAACACTACAAAAAGTGGCTTATATTGTGTGGTGTGACTATAAAATCAGATGTGTGTTTTCAAATGGATGAAATTTAATATTTTAAAAGAAAAAATCCGTGGTCCTTCTTTTTCTTCAAGAAATGACTATAGATTATTATTTTTTTTAATTATTTTTTATTTTACAAATTCTGAACAAACAACAATACAATTAGAGAGAATAATCTATTGATATAAATTTAAGCTAAACTGAACCACGCGTGGAATGTGAACTTGAAGGAAAGCTGAAAACTGAAGCACGAAAAAAATATTTGATTGCTTTGAGAAAATTCTATATTCATTTTCATAGAATTTGTATGCCCTTGCCCAGGCTTTATTTACTTGATGAGAGAGTAGTTTTGGGGATGGTTGCATGGGAAAGGACAAAAGCGGAGCGTTGAAAGTGATTCATTTGTAGGAACACAAGGGGCCTTCTGGACTGCGGTGAGTTGACAGGAATAATGTCGTCTTGAAGATGCCTATTCCACAACACCAAGCCCATAATTTTCAAAGAAAATGTAATGCATTCAGGTCTGATTTTGGGACGTTATACAGTCCCAAGGCACTCCATTATGATGCTCCCCTAATGTGTCAAAAGCAGCCGAGATCCAAGAGTGCACCAGGTAGCGTCTCATACTTCAGTACGCCAACTGGTCACACATCATCCAGAGCTGTCCCTTCTCTGACTCGTGTGCATCACATTATGCACTGAGGAACCAGTCAATTCAGGCTGCAGGTTGACACTGCTATTGAATCTCTTGCTGATGATAAATCTTTCAGAACGTGACCTCTGCATGCAGTACTTGCTGTCATCTCCAGCTGAGCATCTGTGCTCAGACACTTGTACATTTGTTACTATTATATGATCTCTGAACATATATTGTACCTGTTAAGATATCTTCAGCATGTAAAAGCCTCCAAGAACACAGACTTTTTAAAACACGCACTCTCAGCAGTGCAGCCTACTGTGAGAGCATCAGATCTGTCCTCTGATGTTTTTGCTGGCTTCCTCATAGATTTTAAATCAGATTCAGGGAGACATTGCTTATCTTCAGCATGCTTCATTGCCTTGTCTGGGATATGTAAAAGATACAGAAGGCATTTGTTGATCACTACATTTCTCTGAAAAATGGAACACTTTGTGCTAGGAGGAAAACTCATCCCTGTGGAGAGGATAGCTTTCTCCAGGGCTGATCTCACACTGGAATGAACTCTGGAAATTAAAAATAATCCCCACAGACTCACTGCCTTCTGCTCCAGTTGCAAGGAAATGTTCTTTGACCCCGTCCTCCTTAACTTAAATATTTAACAATATGCATATGACAAAAGCAGCAGCGACCATAACCCTGACCCCACACCAAGCAAAGCAGGTTGTTCCCATGGGGAAAGGGTGAGAAGGACAGGCAGTGATAGCAATGGTGCTTCCAGTATGACTGTAGGTGTTTCTCCATATTTAGCAAGACAGTAATGACTGTGCCATAAAAGCCCTGTAGAATAATGTGGAAGCAGCCTAAACCCTTGAGTTCATAGTATCTTGGACCTCTTACAAGACTGATCATGCACGTATCAAATCTTTCCTTGAGGTAGTAAGACTTGTGTTGTAGCTCATATGCCATGCCACTCCATGCTAGTTGTAGAATTTCAGGTACCAGTGCAGTACTTGGGGGATGTGACTTTTTTTCCGTTGCTACATCATTGGAGGATCAATCGGTCCCATTGATAGCCTGATACAGGCTTTATGAGCTGTATTTCAAGACTGAGATGAAAAAGTGTAAGTATTTGCCCAAATAAATAAGCAAAAGTATTAAATCTTGGTAATAAGAATTTGACAACAAAGGCTTTTTATTTCTGTCCTGAACACAGCACCATTACTTCTTTCTCTCCTTCCCACCCCTTCAATTTTCCAGGTACCACTCAAATTGCCTATAAATCTTGGACTCTTAATTTAGAAAACAATCTCTCAATCTCTGCCACCTCTTAAAAATTACTCCTGAAAAACGGTAACTATTTTAAACATCACATTATGGGTTTGTTCAGCTTTCAGTGCTTGTGCTACTGAAAAAACTTTGAGAAAGGGGAAAATGAAAGTAATAAAAATAAAAATCTTGTGTTTAGATTTCTCTGGCATTACATAGAAAACAGGTATCGTGTTACACCAGTAGATGAATGGCAGTCCTCCAGTTCCATTGAAGTGTTACCACCTACATTTTGTCCAGTGCTTCTGTAAGGTTGTTCTACCTAGCAATAAAAATGCAAGGTATTTTTGGAATAGCACATATGTATATGCACATGTGAGGTGTGTGTCCTAACCCAGTGACTGTGTTTTCAGTTGTACTACAGGAAAATAAAGGCCTTCAGTAGTGATGCAGCTTCTAACAACCCCCCTCGTATTAAAGGCTTTACATACGCATAACCAAGGCAGCCATAAGCCATAAGAGTTTCATAAAGCAATGTGTGGTTTGCATCCCACATTTCTGATAGATACTGCAGAAGAACTTGCCCTATCTCTTCTATCTTTCACTTCCAAACTGTCTCCCCATCATTATGGGCAGTTTTTGGAGACAGACCACTATCTGCTTCCATCCATGAATTGTCCCCTAATCAAGGGGCATCAGTCTGGGTCCCAACAGGCCGATGAGGACTTGCCTGGAAAAGCTGCATCCCCCCTGGAGGATGCTTTGAGCAGCATTTCCCAGCCCCAGCAGGTCACACGGAGAGGAGCTCACTTCTGCTGCACTGTGAGGAGAGCAGAGAACTCTGCTTTTCTTGTGTCAGTTCTGTTCCTCTCAAGCTGTAATTCTTTGGAGTGTGATATTTTATTTTTGTGTTGTTTTTCTTTTCCTTTTTGTAAGAATTTGAGATAAAAATTAGGTGAATTAAGCCACTGACAATTTGATGGGCATAGTTTTGGAATGGCCAGGCTACCTGTGCTCAGTGTGGCTGATGGGAACAGCTGGCACTATGGTTATATTGTTATGCTCTAAAAATCCAAAGGAAGACTACACTAGAAACACTGCTGTCTATTCTCTTGTGCTCCCTAATGGTAACTTTGAATTCTATCTTCTCCATTGTCTTTCCTAAAGACACGTGACTTTGTGACTTTGCTGTCAAAGCAGCTTGAATTGTGTTAGTGAAATGCATTCAGTGCCTAATGTGCATTTACAGAATTTCCAAAGACTGTTATATATACATCATTTTCTTTTTTTTTTTTTTTCCGTAGAGGATTTGTGATCTCTTCTATCGGTGCAGCAGCTTATGATGTGACAGCATAATGAAACATGAGGCCAGAGCAGCTAGATATTTTTTTCTTCATGTTGTGTTAAGGGTATGAGCCCTCTTTGATGTTGGTAAAATTAATAATGTTTAGAGATATAAAGTCAGTGCTCACCAAGAAAGTTGTACCAGACTCCCTTGCTAGCTGAGGTTTTACCAACTTTTTTATTTCTATAAAAGAGAAAGCATTTAGAAAGCGAAACATACGTCCTTTGTTTGTACAAATTCTTAGACAATATGTGGAAAAGAAGACCATATGTTCACTACAAACTTACACCATCTTTTGGTCATTTTATAGCACACATAAAGGTGCCTTGCAGGAAAAATTGCTACAGCAGGATTCTCTCTGATCTCTCCCATAGAATTCACAGTAAATTGAAATTGAAAATTAATTGAGATTTGAAGAGAAAAGTTAACAGCTTCTCCTGTCCTGGTAGACATCATTTTTACTTTGATATTTGTCTACATTTCTTTAGACATAAGTACACAAGAAGAATTGCCAGGAAAAAAAGAGTGCTTACTGAACGTTACTAGTAAGTTCGATGTCTATTCTTGAGAAGAAATTATGGTGTCATGAATTTGCCTTTTTTACATCCCTTCACAATCTATTTTAAACATGATTTTAGTATCTCAGGTACACGCTGCTCAAAATCTGGTGACAAAAATAGATTTTTGGCTGCTGGTTTAGCCATTTCATACCAGAAGTGCTGTGGTTTGTTCTGATTATGGGTAGACCGCATAGTAGTTTTTTTTTCAGTTCTTTTATTTTAGGACTAACTCTTAGAAGAAATTGACACAAACTTTCAAAATAGGTATTCACTGAATACTTGCTAGTATTTTCTTGTTACATTCTATATTATTTTGAGTAGTGATGATGACTGCTATTATGGATCATACAATTTATAATGCATCATACAACCTATTTGCTGCATTACTTGCAGAGATTGAAAACAGACTGGCACAAAAATGCTTCACTGCTGATGCAGCTCATCATACTGAGTAACTCAGTACATTTACTATTTCCTGAATAAAATAAGATTCATAAGTGGCCAAATATGCAACACACTACTTAAAAACTAGAAATAATAAATAAAATAAAATGAGTGTCAAAGATGTTTTTGATTAATTTAAGGCTCCTCTTTATGTTCTGAGAATGAGTCTGATCCTTGAGACCAAGTTTCTTCCCTATCCATACTTCGCAAATGGAGGCTTCTGCTTAGTTACAGACACAGAGTTTGAGCTTGAGTGAACCTTCAGAGTAATACCCTTCCTTTAGTTCAGTCTACAGAAATCAAAGACAGTGATGAGAATGCATAAAACTGGGCAAGGGAACTTGCTGAGTTAGCCAGCTCTTTAGCCTGGCACCTCAGTTTCAAATAGATATATAGCCCAAGGAAGTGTCAGGGGAAAAAAAAAAAAAAAAGGTGACAAGAAACCTGTGACCTTAACTTGCCTCTGTATTCATAGTCATATACAGAACAGGAGCATAAATGTTAATACCAAACCCTAGTTCAGGTATGGTATTTTATAACGAGTTAAAGTCAATGACTGAAATGTAACTGTAAGTTCAACATACAGCAACTTTCAGCTTGTGTTCCTGTGAATGACTGAGGATTTAAAACATAGGGAAAACGTAAATAAGGCTACTTCCTAACATGCACCAGCATAGCCAAGTGAGAACTCACATACCATGTATCTATTTGTATTGAATAATCGTGGCCCTTGAAAAGTCAGCACTGGCGTGTATTTCTCCATCTTTTATCCAGAGGGCAACATAACTCTCTGTAACTGGGAAATGCTAAGCTTTCAAAACACCTAAGAATGAAAGCATACTACTGTGATATCATACGACAAATGGAAGATGTGACACATCTCTCTCCCTGAGTCTTCCTGTCAATATTGTAGATTTACATATATTAACAAATTAGACGGCAATCTTGAAGGATGGCATTCTGAACACGGAGTTTGCATCGTAGATATTTTCACAAAGTATGTCTAGTATATAAATAGCACTTTCTTCTGACAAATACAACTGTAAACAGCTACTGAAGCTGTAATTTACATGGTTACTTTGGCTAAGTGTCTGAGAAATAGGGCAATTCAGATTAGTTTCCTTGCAATCTCTGTTTTAATATCTGTACTTCTTTTCTGAAGGACATCTTTACTCATGTGAATGCACCATAATCTGAATTGTGTGCAGTATTCTGAAGGGGAGAGTATGTATTTGGCAGAATTTTCAATGATCAAGATACTTTATGTGACATTCTTGTTTAAATGGCATGAAAATCAGAGTTAAGTGCTGTGTAAATGAGGGCAGAACTGAGCCCTTTGTATCACGGTTTCAAACTGCCCTGGGATCATCTGGAGGTATAACCACATAAATTCTCTGAGGATACATCTGCAACTCTCTCCCTTAGCATGCTGTTCCCCGATCACGTTGGAAATCCACTCAATTTAGATTTAATCTGAGCAAAATCTACCCATGACTGACTTTCTAAATTTGCAGTACTATCTTTTTTGGCACTTTTTTTTTTTTTTTTCCTATGATGTTATGTTTAGGTGTATTTCTGATAGACATCCTGAAGCCTGCTTCTCTGTGGGGGCACATGCGCATACCAGGAGAGCAGGGGTCTCTAAAACAAGAGATGAAACCGTTGGCTGTGAGTCTAGCATGGGAGCATACTGATTCCTCCGTCACAGTCTGCTGCATGGTGCTATAGTTGTACCTCCTCCCTGCCTTTGTTTACTTATCTAAATACGGTCATAATGTTTCCCAAACATTTTCACTTCAGAATCTTTCAAAGTTAAGACATTGCACTGCATGGAGTAAAAGCACAACCATTTCCCCCATCCAAAAAAAGATTGTAAGGAATGGATACACCAGATTTAGAAGTAGAAAAGAAATGGTGAATTGCACTTGAAAAAATAGGAGAAAATATGGAGACAGATGGATTTATATAAATTCAGATTGTAAAGTGTTTTTTACTTTTTTTTTTTCTCTTTAAATTAAATGTAAGCAGTAACCAGCTGTAGTATTATTCTTCACTGTGTAATCTGCACAGTGAAATGTAAACAGGGGGTCAGGCTCTCCTGTGGCCATCTGACCCTCTCAGCAGGAAAAGGGGGCACTGGAGAGGCTGTGCACAGAGGAGCGTACAAGGATATTCATGAGCTGGGAACTTTTGCAGCAAAAAATAGCTTTCCTGCGTAGTCAATGGTGCATAGCGTTCGGTTTAAAAACCCTTATTAAATTAAGAGAAGCTTTCTGCATCCAGCAGCCTTTGCTGCTGCTGCTGTGCGTACTTCCATAATGTTGTTGAGAATACTGGAGCTTAATATCAACTTGAAGCTTTAGAAAAATGCAATAACATTCTGATACAACTTGATTACTGACGGAACAGAGATGCAGAACATGAAAACTGATATATCTGGGGAATCTAGCTCTTCTGAATCTCTTTGTTCCTTGGAAAAATTTTTCTTAAAAATAAATTTATATCTTGATGTATATATGCATTCCTATGTCAACACAGGAAGATGGAGGGATTGGCAGCCAGGCATTCCTCAGTATGTTGATTTTCTAATGTTTCATATTCTTTAAAATTCTCTTCTTTTTCTTATGTTTTTCAGTAAGATTCCTGGGTTTGGTTTCTTTCTTTTTTTTTTTTTTACAGTTTAAAAAGCTGAGCCCATCTCTTCTGCTCTGATCAGAGTTCTCATGTTGAGTATTTAATACAAACATTTTTTAATACACAATTATAATCTTTTCTATCGTTGCTACAGTTATTATAGCTCTGACTACTTTTTTGTTGTTGTTATTGCAGGGAAACATCTTTTCCCTGCAGAATTCTAAGACATAACAAACCCTTATTTATTCCTCCATTTATTATTTTAAAAACTAACGTACTTTTCACCTAAAATGCTAGTTTTTACATAACCTTGAGATGCCTATTCATTCCCTCTCAGAAGGAGTTCAGGGGAAAGGTGCAGTGCCCCTCTAAATCACAAATGAAATGAGTTTGTTGGCTTGAATAGTATTTCTCCTTTCAACCCTCCGCACATTTCAGTGCATTCCATTAGTCATTGTTCAAATGAGGCTGTTCTCCGACCCCAGAGGCAGGGGAGGAGGGAGTTTGGGGTTTAAATGAGTTTGCTGATCAGTACATAGAGGCACATTGTTTCTCATATTTTGCATGTTCTGTTTACAGAAAATAACCCTGGTTCCCAGTATCAAAACGTTTCAGTTTTGGAGTATACAGTATGTTTGATGCAGCTAATTTAAATAAATGACTTTCACATTTAAGCAATTAAACCTATAATTAGCACTGTTTGAATGAACTAATCAGCTAATACCCTATGACACACAGTTTCTTTTTTCTTCTAAATATTTTTAAAGGCAAAGGACAGAGACTTATAAAAATTATAGGTGAGGCAGTAAAAATATATGTTTTGATTTGTGGAAATTAGAAATCAACACCGCAAACTATTTAGACCGGTGTTCTCCCTTTGGCTTCCAGGGAATGTGGAATTATGCACACTCATTTCCTCTGAATTCAGGGGAAAAGACTGTAATAAATGAAGTATCGAATCTGTTTTAGAATGGGGCAAACTTTTAACACTGCTGTGTGTTTTTAAAAATAACCAACTGCACTTTTATAGGCACTGTGTACTCGCTGCATTTTAAAACGTGTACATACATCTAATCCAGTGGTAGGAGAGCTGTGCAAGCTGTACCCTCGGGAGATTCCCCCTGACTGGCAGAATGCTAGCTGCCCTCAATCAGATGGAAATTTATTAGGAGAAAATTATCCCGGTGTCCTCTGAAAAAACAGCATTTCTGATAAAAATCTTGTTCTCTGACAGCAGTCTAACAAGATACATTTGTTAGCTCTTTATGTTCCTAGGAATCATCTGTTAATTTTAATTCTTCTGTTGCACTGCTGTGTATTTACGTTCTGAGACAGACATGATCTATGTGTGCTCACTGCAGATTGAGATGTTGGGGGTGAGAGGGCAGAGGAGTTTAGGAGAGAGCTAGAGAGCTTGCCTTTTTTTTTTTTTTTCCTTTCCTTCTAGTTGAAATACAGAGCAAAAAATATCCTTACGTTTTTTATTAAAGTTTGAATTTGTTAATAGACCTGACGTCTCTTCAGATATATGTTACTATAGATTTCTATTACAGAAATATGTATAATTTATCATACAATTCCTCTTTTCTCAGGCTCCGTTATCCCAAAATGCTAGAAGCACACAGGACATGCAGGTCAAACCATACACTAGCAATTTACTTGTATCTTTTGTTTCTTTTTTAATCTTTTTTTTTCTTTTCCTTTTTTTTTTTTCCTAGAAGTCTTTTAAATTTCTTCAGATGCTAAAACCACCTCAAATGCCCTTGAGTTGCCCAACTTGCACTGCTTTTCCTGTCCTCCCTCCATTTCCACTAAGGATGGCATTTAGGACCCTTCTTTCCAGCTTAATATTTCCTTGAGTATTTGCCTCATGGGGTCTTAGGCTGGAAGGTTTTCAAAGAAGGAATGTGGCTTTTTAATGAATGAAGCTGACACTGGGAACCCTTCCCCCAGCAGCAGAACTTGCCAAAGTTAGGAGGTGTATGGCGTTATGCTCTTTCACAGCAAAAAGGGACGCAGGAAGATGGCAGATGGTCTTTTGTGGTTGTACAGCTCACCAAAACTTCAGAGAACTGGTTTCTATTCCTCTGTGGTAGCCAGTCTCTGGAAGTGCTTTTTCATCTGCCATGTTTAAGATAAGAGCTAATTTAGATTTAGATTATTTTTGTGAAACATTTTGGCAAGGCTCGGAAGGAAGAAAAGGGTTACAAGGCAGTGCTGCCTTATCAAAACTTTTTTAATAGAATTGGAGTCACCCTCGCTTTTGATGGAAAGTCTCAGGTTCATATGGAATTTCTCTTTCAAATATGAGAAAGAGATAGTACCACTCAGTGACAACCAGTGCTGTAGTGCAGGGAACATACAAAGAAGTTGTGGGTTTGAATTGTCAGATTCAGAGCAGAAACTTGAAACTACAGCTCTTACTCTCTTAGGAAAAGGAAAGGAGTACCCTGCCCCATCCCCCACAGCAGCAGTTTTTAGCTAATGTTTCAAATAATTCCCCACATGGATGGGGGAAGAACATGATTTTGATGAAGTTTTAATAGACAGGAAGATCATTTCTTACTTGACTCCACTTCTGAAAATCAGGGCATACGTGTCTGAAGCACTGAAAATTCTCATCGTAGATGAAATTGGAATGAGTGACAGACGATCAATAGTTCAGGGAAAGCAAACTCTGCGTGTTTGAAGTTGGGCATCTGATCACTGAGGGCCTGATGCACCCCGGAGTACGGTCTGCTCTTTTGGCTTCCAAGGCACACTACTGGCTCATATTCAACTGTTGACTCATATATAAATGCAAATACTTATGCCCTATTACCTAGCAGGGGAACCCATCAGTACAACAACAAGTCCTCTGAGATAGGTATGATACCGATGAAGTTCCTAGGAGAACTCAGGAGAAAATAGATGATTTCTTATTCAGTGCAGGTTTTGAGTTAAGTGTAGTGAATATTGCATGGCTGGCAAGGTTCACAAACAGGCCAAAAGATACCCAGTTATGATTTTGCTGTCTTAAGAACCTCCCCCTTCAGTCAGAAACCCTTGAGTACTGAAAAATCCTTGAGTACTAATAAATCCTTGAATACTGACGTGCAGCAGCAGTGGAAACAGCAGACCACAGGCCACCCCACAGGGTGTGGTCACAGTTACAGAGGTGCTCTGGAAATCCCAAATATGATCACCCCATATTTCTCTCAGGATGCAGATCATCTCAACCTTTTCCTAGCACATGTCCACCACGCCTTTCAGCGTCTGCTGAGGAAATAACTGTCAAGTTACCCTAGCCATAATTTTACACTTTTAGCTTGGAACAAAGAGTTTTCACCTCCAGGAAGCTCACTATTTCTAGAGCAGAATGAAAATGCAAAATCTTTCAAACTACATTAACGTACTTCATCTATGTAATAATCTCTGTATGACATAAAATGGTGGCTGTTCTGATTAAGGACTGACAGCCATTACTCCTGGAAACATCCAGTTAAAGCAGCTCCTGTGCCCTCCCTCAGCTCTGCACAGCACACTAACCTCTCTTTTTGTCGGGGTCTCTGTCTCTACAGCGCTAGCAGTACAGCTGACCTGGTGCAATAGATGTTACATCTGAAAAAACTTCCCAAATACTGCCTTGTCTGGTTCACAGTTTAGAATTCTATTTTGAAAAGTAACCATTTTCAAAACTATTCTGCTTGTTGTTTCTATTCATTGTTTCCATGGTAGAGCTGAAAAACTATTGCAGCTGTGTTTTGGGTGGTCTATTGTATACCGCTGTTGGTTTTGATTATTCCGTTCAACACTCTTGGTATGTGTTTCGCTGTCCCATGGTCTCCACACAAATAAGGAGTGGTGCTGCCTCCACCCGTTGTTTATACAATTGCTCTGTAGATATGAAGTAGGAAAGTTAACTTCTCTGCCTTTGTCTGCATAGGGGGTTGACATATCCGTATGCCAGCTCCTAGGAGCATTGCCTAAGCACTACAATATAGCTTAGTACTTATAGGGGCATCGCTCTGCCCTTTCTTTGGAAAACATCTGAGTGCCAAATAATGAAGATGAAGGAGCATAATTCAAAGTCCAAGTGCTAAAAACACCTGGCAGAGATGAGTCTTCTGCTTCTTAGATGATGTGGTTTGCGTTGAAACATCATCAGACTTAAAATAAAATAAAATAAAATAAAATAAAATAAAATAAAATAAAATAAAATAAAATAAAATAAAATAAAATAAAATAAAATAAAAGCAGAATCCCAAAACACTCAATAGAAACCCAAGGAGCATAGATAGATACAGGGTAAGCTATTTCTGACCTGATTTTAAACTTGCTTTTATGAAGTTGATCTTTCCTGCTAAAGTCAATCAGGCAACACATGCTGCATCTGCTAGGAATACACCTATCAGTGTAATGGAGACTGACTTTCAAAAGTATGTTTAAAGGTCTGTATTTGAGCATTGCCTCAGATGATGATTTATTGTAGGTTCAAAACCCCCAGAACTGAATCATGACTAGTTAAAATACACACTGCTGTCTATGGGATACACACCTCATTTGCTGCAGTATACAGTAAAAAAAAAAGTATGTTTCTTGGGACCCAAAATTGTGAAAATGAGTGACTGTGAGTATAAAATGACAGATTATCTCCATAAAATGGCACTTTTAAGTACAGCGTGTCTGAGGTGACCAGCAGAGTACATGCTGTCCTGTAGAACAGCTAGCAAGGATCAGAGTAAACAAAACCTGCATTGTGGCCTGTCTTTTCCCTCTTTGCAATTACACAACATTTGACCTTCTGCAGCTGAAACAGGACCTTGTAGCATAGCCATAAAAAACATCCTTTAGAAACTTGCACCTTGAAGTGGATTTAGGATAGCTCATACACATGTACCTGGAATCAAAAGAAAGCGATGCCTTAAAAAGAGGCAACAGAGAGCTTCTTTATACCACAGATTTTCAAACAGAGCAGTTTCATGTGTTTTCTATTACATGATGAAAATTCTCCCATTTTATTATGGTTTACGTTGTCCAGTTTTCACCAAGAATAGGAAATCTGTAAAGGCAGGGTTTTTAATTCACATCAGTATTCAAAGATATTAGTCTAAAACTCATAACTTTCTGCATGTGTGTCTGTAGGTTAGCTATGACAATATTGTAAAGCGATCTTTTTTTGTCTGTATGATCTTCAGTCTATCATTTAAGATGGAGGCAAGGTAAAAGCAAAAAAAAAACCAGGCCATTATTTCCAAATTATGTAGGGGAACTAAAATTAAGATCAGTTCCTAATTAGGAAAAATGTACAAAATGGGACACAGCAGTCTTTCATATCCAGAAAATATTTTCTAAGCTTTTGTATTCATCAGAAACAGAAGTTCATATCCTACTTGACTTAACAGTAGAACAGTCGGTTGAGTACTCAAATGGACATAACTCTGGGCTGAATAGGGATGACTACAAGCCACACAGATCATGTTGTCAGCTCCATTACCTCCCCTGTTTCCTCTGACTATATCTGAGTCTTGAATACATATTTCAAGGAATCGTGGTCTGAATACTGATGATTGATAACAGTAGCAGGAGAATGAACATCTAGTATATCTTCACATTGACAGTGAACCTGATGCCAAATTTTAACTTGAAGCAGTTTGCTTTTCCATAAAATAAAATAGCTTTGTCATAGATTACTGCCTTTTCTAAAAACATAAACAAAACCAAAAAAAGCCAGCTCTTATTGACTAGTGCACTGATTTCCATGTAATTCCAGGTTCCCTTTCCCATGCACTCCCTCTTACCTTTGCTGATCTCCCACGAAACCCTGGCAGAATCTCAGCAGATCAGTTTATTCCGGGCTGTCTGCCATTACCATATTTTATGTACTTCAGGGTTTCTGTGTGATTGCTGATGCACAATAGATTATAGGACTGCTGTGACCAAACAAGGTTTGTGTGATGGAGCTTACCCCAGCATTTTGCCAGAAGTGCTGAGACCTGTCAAGGGGCTGAAGAATGATGAGTAAATGTTGTTGAAGGATGGAGGAACAGTGTTGAAACAGAGCAGATATTGGGTAGGAGGAAAGGTCCAAAAACAGTGGCAAGGGAAGAATTAGTAGGTGTTTCAGAAACACTTGGAACTCAAGAGAAGATACAGATATCCTAGTCCAGGGTAGGATATAAGAAATCGGCAGTTACGGGGAATGAAAATTGAGAATGGAGAATAAGAGAGGAAAGAAAAAGGCAAGTTTGAATGGGAAGAATGATAACCTTAAGAAAGAATGATGGTGGAGAGGAAGTTTCATTAGGTTTTATTAATATAAGCATCTTTGTGTCTTTGCCTTTAGCTGAGCTGAGCTCTATTTTGCAGCCACTGTGATACAGTCTGTCCTGAACTGCAGTCCATCATTGTACAAGGTTGATGATGTTATGCAATGTGTTACGAGAACCAGTGCCTACGTCTATACTTCAGGACAGGTGCATTTTGGCATCCCATGGGTGAAGTGCTATCCCAGTGTTGGAAGCTCAAATGGGCACATTTTGTGGTTCTTTACCTTACTTCCAGTGAATGATTTGGCTTCGTGACCTGTCGTCTATGGCCACAAAGGCTTCAGTTTGGACAGATGGGGAATCGGAGCTATAATGCACACCAGACGACACTTCTGCCTTGATTCCCCTGTGTTGATTCTCTTATGACATACGTCAGAAGATGATTTGAGTGCAAGAAGCCTATGGAAGTGCCATTCTGAAATTAGCCATAAATGATGTCAAGCCGTATGCATTATATAGGGTCCTGGTATCTTATAGGAAACATCATTAGTTTAAATTTTATGTTGCTAAACCACATTTGCCACCATCCTATACTTTGAAAATCAAGGAAATAGCTCACATACTCACCTAGCTCACTAGCCAAGTCTCCCACCACTTTCCCACCTCTTCCTTTTTAATATCAGTGAGCACACCCCGTGAAGAATGGTTTTGGGAGATGAGTGGAGATCAATACATGGAAGTGGAAATTTTGAAAAAGGACGCAAAGAAGTCTCTGCTTTTTGTATTATCACCTCATTGCCACAATCCTGGAGACCATAAGGGCAAGGGTAGTTTTGCCTTTATAAATTAAAGCTTGCATTTTCTCTAATGTGGCAAGTACCTACTTTTACTTTTGACAAGAAAAGCAATAAGATTTTCCCATAGTGACTCAATTCAGTTTTTTTAAATCATTAACATGAATTCAAATTTTAGAATTTCCGAAGTAGCAAAAGCTTAAAATTGAGCCACAGTGAATGTATTTACAATTAAGATATTCTGGGAAATCTGAAAGACATAACAGTGGTAAACATACAGAAATTAGCCTGGGCAACTTTTCTACATGGGAACATTATTTTCAAGAGTTTCCTCTGTACTAGTTAATAAAAACAACGCTTACATGTGGAATTCTTCAAAAAAGATTAATTGGCTTTGACTTCTTTGTAATCAGATGTGCTCCTGGAAACTACTTAGGAAAAGGATGACCAGCAAAGAGAAGGTGTGACCGCAGACCAGATACATACTAGCTGCCATCTACCTTGAAAAGAAAATGGCCCCATCCTATCACGTTTTTAATGGTTTTATAACTCCACTAGAAAACTGTAAGTGAACCTGGATTTGTCTGACAACTCATAATGCCAGACAGCTCAGAAAATCTAAACTCAGTTCATCAGAATGTGAAATGATTGGATTTTAATGTTGTTTTAATAACAAATTTCAGTCTAGACTTAACTGAAAGCACGTGAACACCTCCTTTGTTTTGATCCCTACGTAAGACACATCACTAACTGGGATTAGGAAAGTGTGTGTATATACATGACACGCAAAGGTTGTATGAAGACTTAAGAAATTTTTCAGTGCTCATGCTGTTAATGTAAAACAGCCTTGTGACTGCCCTTATTAACAAGTTAGCTGAATAAATGTCCCTTCTCACACACTTTCACTTGCCCTTCCTTCCAAATCTTAGAGGTTTTAATTTTAAAAACACTGAACTTGGAGTGCTCTGTTAGAATTGTAATGCCTGAATTCAGCCTGAATGTGAGTATTTTGTATCACACTAGGGACTGGATGGTATTACAGTAACTGGCATTGTTGTGCTCCCTTTTTACGTAAGGAACAGGAAAGTTCGCAGGTCCTCCGGTTACTTCAGTTGCTTTTTGTTTTTATAAATTAACATGAGCATCTTGCAGGTTAATTTAAAGTCTTTTACGTCTTCTCAAAATTTCTATCTTTATTGGATTCACATCTGTAGTTTTATTTAATATGAGCCAGATGGTGAAATCAAGGCGATATTCATTTAGGATGCTTGCTCTGGTGAAGGCTTGCTGAAGACATTGTGCTGTGCCAGTTTTCAGGTCATGGTGTCAGGCAGAATGAAATATGCTGGATGTTTTTTCTGTTCATCTAATTAGAAACAGAGCTTTCTGATCAATATCGTCAGATTTTGAACTTCAGAAGCAAAGAGGTATGGACGAAAGTACATAGCATTCCACAAGCTGTCCACAAAGCGTGGTGTTGCTCAAGCTGCAGGTTATTAATACAGCAGTATAAATAGGCATTTGTGGCAGCAGAATCTGTGTGATGGGAGGATGCTGAGCAGACAACAGATTACAGAATGAGAAGGTGCTGTCCTGTCTCCACGAGTGCAGCAGCTCCTGATCTGGGCTGAGCTGGGAATCTGAGGAAGCTCAGGTCTGCTGCTGCCCCAGAGAAGTCATCATCTTTCTATGCTCCCTGGAATAGGTGCATGTCAGACGTGGATAAGATGTGGCTGGTGTGGTTTAATTACTTACTTAGATACGTGTTTACTTTTTTGGTCAGTGGATATAGGTTACTAAGTATCACTCCTGGAAGGTACGAGATGTAGAAGGAACAGAATCTATCCCATAGATGAGATAAAGATTTATTCTGTATTTGTTTTGCTTAGGCTCCCTTATTCTGTGCAAAATCATTATTCACTAAAAGGAGAGGCATAGCCACTCTTTCGCCCTCATAAGCTGGAACATTTTGCTCTTGCAGCATAATCAGATTTTCCAAGCAAAACTCCTGGTTATTTCAGTCGCATTTATGCAGCTGTACAAGGCCTTGGCAAAATTCAAGCACTGCAGAGCATGTTAACATCTCAAAGTATAAAATGTAGATCAATAACATGTAGTTAAATTTTAAAGGCCAAATTAAAGAATATATATGCTGTGTCTACAGTATATACATACAGGTAACTGATCACATTTTCCATGTACTGAGTGTACAATCTACAATAGTGTAAGGAGAACCTGCAACAGTGATATCCAGAACTGAAACTAACAGAACTATTCAGCATGCTTTCATTTCCTGGCAGGTTTTGGCTTGTGTTCTGGACGTGCAAAAGTTTAAGATCAAATCTTTATAAGGAAGAGAAAATAATTTAGAAACAGGAAACAAAAGAATCCAGAAAAATTTGTACCAGAGATGTTATTTTCCAACACGTATTTTTTGCCAGTATTATTTGGGACTTGATGTTAAAATAATTGATTAAATGAAACAGAGTGGAACTGCATATGTTGTTGTGAGGTGAAACTGCAGGTTCAGAGCATGAGGGTGAATGCAGCACAGACCCTGGGAGCCTGGCTAAGTTAAAGGATAAAGGCCTGATTATATGAACCGAATGTCAAATTCATGCCACCTTGGTACCACACTCAGGTTTTCTCTGTGCATCTTTACCTTTCCCAACAGCTCTTCTGCCTGCCCATCGCTTGTTCTGCTTTATGAGCTGGAACAGTGTGTGCCTGTGTTATGCAGGATCTGAGAAAAAAACTGAAGTATAACCACGTTTCTGCCACTTGTTTCCTCATACAGTTAACTCCTTACTGTTCCCACCTGTAAAACGGGGAGAGATGCCAACGTGTAGCAGGTTACCTGGTTGTGTCCTTCCTAGTGCTAATCACCACAGCGCCTCCATGAATGTTTGCAAAATGCTTTGAAGATGAAAATTGCCAAAGAAGTGCTAGGGATGATTATTATAAGTTAATGAATAAATTTCAATGTGTATTTGATTGCCAGGTAATTCAGATGGGAACCACCAGCCCTTCCCTCCCTTCGAAGAAAAGTTGACAGTCAGCTAGTTGCTAATTAGTACTCAACTGAAATGCCTCCAAAGCTGAGTGCTCCCAGTTGAGTCCTTTAAAAAGTAAGCTTTCAACTAATTGAAATATGCTGGAAGTACAGTGGGTGAGGTGGGTAACAGGTAAATCAGGACCATGGAATTAGGGGTATTTAAAGAATATTCCACTTCTCCAGGTAGGGACTTCAACATCTTAGGGAAATATTGGACAAAATGAGCAGCATGTTCATGTTCACACACCTGTTCCCTTCCTCAGGCCTGGTTTGTTATCTCCAAGACATCTTATTCTGGCATGTGGCTGTGAAAGCAAGTTAGGTCGCTTAAAAAATGGTGCTCAAGTTTGTGCTGCTTATCTCTTAGGAGTTTGAGGAGTAGTTATACTGATTCTTGCTTAGGGCTGGAACAGACTTAGTAAATTGTGGAAACATCACTTCATATGCTAGAGCTGAGTGAACATACCACTGGGAGGTGGCTGCAAGAGGGAAATCACAGAAGTTTCATCCTTCTCTTTTGACTGCTCAGGAATCACCATCCTCAGCATCAGCTCTTCAGCCTTTCCTCAGGGAAAAAACACTCAGTTAGACTTGTTGAGCACTTCGGGTGAAGAGCCCTAGTTGCTTCAAATAACACTTGTCAGTATCAGACACCAGTGTTAACCCACCCCAATCTTCAGCAACAAATATGGGGGGAGAGACAAAGATAGGGTGGAGTGTGTAACGGAAGGCAGTTATTTGGACATTCAGAGAAAGGGAACTTGGGAAAGGGGCTCAAAAGGGTCCTGGGCAGACATGGATGGTATAAAGGGAAATGAGAGAAATGGAGTTAACAATGAAACAAGGAGAAAGTGGAACAAAACAAGATGTAAGTGTTGTCAAAGCTGATGGTGTCTGGAGAGCAGACTTTGTGGTATGCTCAGAGATGCAGTAAGCCAACGCCTACAAGGTCTCTTTGGCGTTTCACCAGTCTAGAAGATGATCTGGTTCTGTCAAGTGTCAGAAGTGCTGTGGTATCCTGGATGTCAAGGGCTGAACTGTAGAATCCCAGAATACTCTGAGCTGGAAGGGACCCACAAGGATTACTGAATTCAACTCCAGGCTCCACACAGGACCTCCCAAAACCCGGTGTCTGGGTGCATTGTCCAAATGCTCCATGAACTCCAGCACCTTGGGTCCATGCCCACTGCCCTGGGGAAGTGTGAAAGTTCTTCACCCTCTGGTGAAGAACTTTTTCCTAACATCCAACCTGACCCTTCTTCTCACCTGCTGCAGACACCAGTGAGCAGAGATTTGCACCTGCACCTGTGAGGAAGCTGAGAGCAGACACCTCCAAGACTATGTTCAATTGAGCATTCAAAAAATTCAAAGACAAAATTGAAAATCCTTTTTGATTAGGGACAAAGACCTTGTGTGCACTGCAGAACTGAGAAATATTTAATATCTCTTTTGTGCTCTCATCTGTTCAGAGGTACTTCTAGCATCATTGATGCATGCTGTGGCTATAACTTAAAACTGTATTTACTAGCATTAAGCAGATGAAGAAAATCCTTAGAAATGTCATATGTAAAGAATTATCATTATATGTAATTTATGCAAGTTAGATTTGAGTTTGTGAACAGCCTGAAGCATTTAAAAGAGGTGAACCCTTCATGCGGCACCATATACTCTGAAACGTGGTGGTTTTGGTGGGCCCTACTAAGGGAAAAGACATTTATGAAAAAACAATCGTGTCATTTATTAATGACAGAAAAGGACATTAACCATGACCAGAAGAAAAAAAGAACAGCCTACATAGGAAAAAATAGAAGTGCCTATGGAGCCTGGCAAATATTTTTACCAGTAGATTCAAGAAATGTGTTTATTTTCTTCTCCACAAATTGTCTGTGAAGGGACAGTATTTTCTCAAATATGTTTATTATTATTACTATTACTATTGCAATATATTAATATTTAATGCAAAAAATGCAGCTTCTAGATTTCTTATAAATTGCAAGCATCTGCTACATTATGTCTTATAGTTGCAGAAATTAATGGCAGCATGCATCTCTGAAACCTGCCAAAATCCTGCATTTGAGCTTGGTGATAGTGTGCATGTGATGGGGGTGCTGTTGGTGTTCCTCTGTTGCACATCCCAACTTTTGAGGAGCACGTTTCATTTAGTCACTCGTGAGCACTCCAGGGAAAACAGTTTTGTTCTCTTACCTAAGGTCACTCTGTAAATAAAGTCTTTACTGCCATCTGTATAAACAAAGGACAACCTGAAATATGATCATTTTTTTCAAGAAATTCATATTTATTTGAGTGTTCTCAGGAAACCTCATTTCAAATACCTCCAGTAATTAGTACTTCACTTTCTATGTATCTTCAACTGAGATCATTCTCTCCTTTTCCAGTCTTCTCAGCAGCTACAAACCATCATAAATGTAAACATGATTACTGACAGAGGCTCAACAACCAATGCATACCAGGGATAAATACAGCAATTGCACCTATTTACAGCTGTATCTCTTTTCTGCACTGTTATCATTACTAAGTGGTTATTAAAAATAGAGAAGCCAGCAGAGCTGCTTGTCAGCCCTGCAAAGCAGAGGCCGTGCCTTGGTTATGTGGTATGGGGGCCATGGGTGTTGTCTGGCGCCAAAAGGATCCTTGGGCTCCAACCATGGTCACAATCAGAAGGCAGCACCCGCGAGGGCACAAGCTGAGGGACAGATGAAGGCGCTGTCCCAATTTACCCTTTCTCACTTTCTGCTTGCATCCTGGGGAAGGCTTCCGCCATTAATTTTCTTGATTGCTTGAACAGTCCAGCTGTTGCAGCTATGGAGTTGCTCTCCATATAGCTGTGGCTATATGGAGGCACTAAGGGTTCCACATTGGTGGATATAGATGAAGAAAAAAACCCAAACCAGACACACTTCTACTGGTTCTGAAAGGAAACTGTTCTCAAGAGCTGACAAAACAGAGTCCTTGACTTCTGTGAGTCCTTCTGCTTCTGCCCAGGAGATGGCAATATGGCACCCAGACCTAGCTCCACCTCTGGGGGCCCCTTGGTGTGTCCGAGGCCCGCACAGATTCTGGGCAGAGACTGGAAACATGGCTACATCTTCATCTCGGTGGGCTAATGGCCCACTCTCCCACCCACCTCCTTGTCCTTGGTGGGCATGGCTCACATGTTAGGTGCCAAGTGAGTCTTCGCTTCATGGAGCTTTGAGGATGGGGAGACCAAGGTGCTGTAGACCTACCTTTTGGTAAGGATCTCCACTTTGAGGTGGAGAGGTATCCACATGTGTTTACACCCATGTGGATGCATCCTGCACACAACCTTGTAGCCATGCATAAACAGGCACAAGAGTGCACTCATTTTCTGGTCTGGGAAGACCAGCTAATTCCTTCCTCTCGCTTTCCTCCACCTCTTTTTCACTAAACTCATTTTCCAGACTAAGCAGTTCAATTTAGGTTGTCCTGAAACTCAGACCAGATGTCCATCTTGAATCCCAGGTCCACTTGCAGAGTGGCTCCCTCCCCAGTCTGAGCTGTGCTCCTGCAAAGCTGCCGGGCTTTAAAGGCGGCAGATCCAAGCAGGAACTGAGCTGATGCTGCCAGGGTCCCTGTAACTTTATTTCCCTTTGATTTCACCTTCTGTTTTACTGTTCCATGCATCATGCTGGTCTAGATGATAACAGGCAACTGAAAGTGCTGCTGGAGCCTGTAATTAGCCAGTCCCTACCCTGGGACTCGGTTTTTGCTGGTGGGCTCTAGGTGTACGATAATTTGCCAGTTAATCAATGGGAATTATTAAAATATCACTGCATATATACATATATATATATATATATGGCTTTGCAGAAGAGTTGTACACATAGACTCCTGTGGGGGGGACTATCTGGGGTTGCAAATCATGAAAGTGAATCGCCCTTCTCATCCATTATTTGGAGTTTGCCTGTCATGGTTTTTATTTTGTTTTAGACCAACCCTAACCCATCTCCTCGCCCCCACTAATGCCAAAGGGAAAGAATATTAATTCCATTGCCTGGTTTAACTTCTTGAGACAGTGAATTTTAGCATGGTCCAAAAGTCCTTAAAGCAGACACTGTCCTGCAGCTGTGTAGAATGCTACCATTTTAATAACATTAAAAAAAACCACGAGCAGCGCATCCTGTCTTTGGCAAATACGTTTGACCTCAAGCTTGCTTTGCAAACAAAGTAGAATACAGAGTTCGGTACTGTTTTTTTTGTTTTTTTTTTTATAATTTTTATGCAATAAGTAGATGCTATGTGGAATATTTTTAAAAAAATTGTGTACGCTGGTGCCGTAATTCTCTAATTTCCCCATCATTTTGGGCTCAGGCCCGAAGGTAGGTGGGCAGGGTTTGTAGGAACACAGGCGGGAAGCCCCAGGGCAGTCCTCTCGCAGGCATGCAGCCACGCTGCAGGCTGCCGAGCTGCCAGCAAACACTGGCAGGACTCTGGCACTGGCAGTGCAGCACCACGGAGCTGGGTGTGCTGCCTGTTAGGCTCTGCTCTGGCTGGGATGGGCCTGGAGCAACCACGCAGCACTGCTGCGTAGCCGGGGCATGTAGGATCTGCTGGCTCCGTGTTTAGTGTGGCAGAAGCTGTGGGAAGTCCACGAAGTAGCTCAGTACGTCACTTCTTCTGGAAGCTGCTGTTCCACAAGAGCATACAGAAATGGTTTTGCTAAGCAGCAGTGGGTACTTCAAAGATAAACCGTGATTGTGATCAGCGCTCGGTGGAAGAAAGCGACGAGCGTTCCTATTTTGTCCTGCAAAACAGGACACGGGTTATCCAGGTTTAGCCCAATATGGAAACGGAGAAAGCCAACGGAAGTTGGGATTTTTCAAACCTGTCTCTAAATATTCCTACATTCCGTTGGATTGACATTGAGTTTCTGGGCAATGGCTGAAGCCATACGAGGCCGCTGTTACGTTTTGGGGTTAAGCGTGTAGAGCACAGTACGTACGGGCCGCACCGCGGTCCCGCGCAGCCGTGCTGTGCCTACCGCGGTCCCTTTTGCTTGAGCCAACGTACGGGAGAGATGAGTTGAGCGCAGTTCACGCTTTGTACACCACTCCGGGGTGCCCCGCGCTGTCCCGTCGCAGCTCGGCGCCGCGCGGAGCGGGACTCCTCGTGCACGTGACCGACGAAGTTTCCCCCCGCGGGTTCTGGGTCCCGCGTACGGAGACAGGACACGTGCACGGGGCGCTGCTGACGGCCGCGGCACCGAGCCGCGGCACCGAGCCGCCCCGGGGACGGCGGAGCCCCGCGGGCAGGCGGGCACCCCGCGGCCGCACGCCCATCCCGCGCCTCATTCGCACCGTTGCCGGGAGAGGCCCCCGCGCGGGCTCAGGCAGCGTTAAAACCAGCTATATGCTAACGAGCCCCCGCCGCCGGGCTCCTCGGGGGTCCTGGCGGGGAGACGCCGAGCGGAGCCCCGCACCTCCGCGGGGCCGCCGGAGGAAAATGCCGCCGGCGAGGCGCTCCCACTGCGCGAACAGGAAATGACCCCCTCGGCGGCCGCCGCTTTAAAGCGGAGCGGAGCGGAGCGGCGCTGCCCGCGGCCCCCCGCTCCCCGCGCCCACCGCCGCCCGCCCCGGCGCGCCCCGCGCCCCCCCCCCCCCCGCCGCCGCCGCCGCCGCCGCCGCCCGCGCCGAGGGCTCGCAGGCAGCTCCCCGGCAGCTCCCCGCCCGCATGTGTGCGTGTGCGCCTGCCGCTACTTTGTGCCGCGGAGAGCGCGCAGCCCATGTGCTCTGCATGGAGGTTGGCGGTACTCTGTGTCGCTTGAACCTCCGCGAGCAGGCAAGATGTCCAGCGCACCACATGACCCTTTCTATTCTTCTCCTTTTGGCCCGTTCTACAGGAGGCACACGCCGTACATGGTGCAGCCGGAGTACCGAATCTACGAAATGAACAAGCGGCTGCAGGCGCGGAGCGAGGTGAGTCCGCGCGGCTCCGTCCCGCTCGGCCAGCGCGGGCGTGCGGCGGAGCCCTCATTAACCGGGCACTTTAACTGGGCGATCCCCCGCTCCGTCTCCGAGCGGAGCAACTCTCGGGGCCGGCACCCGCTCGGGCTGAGCGGCGGCGTTGCGGCGCGGCACTTCGGGAGGCACCGCGGGGCGCTCCGGGCTGCGGGGCGAGCCGCTGCCACGGACCCCGCGTGGAAAGGCGCGAGGGGAGAGCTGAGCCTCGATCCGCCCCGCGCCTGGAAACTCGGCGCGAAGGAAAAAAGAACAGCGGCGGCAAACGGAGTTTTGCAAACTTGCGCCCCGGCTGCACTCGCGTGCCCGGGGGGGGGGAAGGGGACACACAGGCAGCCGCGCTCAGCGCTGGGTGCCGCGGGGGGGACGGTCCCTCCCCGCCCCGCCGCGCGCTGTCAAAGTGCCGCGGGACGGGAACTCCGCGCCGCGCTGCCCGCGCTGGGCGCGGTGTCGGGGCGCCGTGTGCCCGGCCCTGCCGCAAAGCGGAGCGCTGCGCGGAGAGGGGACGCCCGCTCGCTCGCTCGGGGGAAGAGCGGGAGAAGGCTGCATGCAGCCTGTTGTTCGCGTGGGGAACGGAGCGCACTTGTGGCTGCCGGAGTGCGGCGCGGCCGGGGTCGGGCTGCAGTGCTGCCGTGTGGCTGTGTTTGTGCAGCAGAGCGTCCTGGCGCTGGGATTTTGGCAATACTTCGCCGGCGGTGCCCTGCGAACGCTTTCACGAAGTACCCGCCTTTTGTAATTGACAGCTTCACGCAGACACCCGTGTCTGCTGGATCGGTGTCACCGAGCGCGGCGAAGGATTTTGGACCGACCTGTTCGTTGTGCTGTAGTTCCTGGAAAGAACGAGAGGTCATATCAAAATAAAGCACACATGCATGCCCGACTGTCAGCCGAGCCATGGAGGCAGTGCCGCTCAGTGTACATAGTACACACACGAGCGGTGACCTGCTTTCTGATTGGCCGCTGCTCCCGGCGCTGGGCTCTGCCGCTGCCGCTCCGGCTCGCTGCTGTGGGGTTCAGTGCCTCTCAGCGCTGCTGGGGAGCTTACGGCAGCCCCCAGAACCACGGGGACCGCTCTGCAGTTGTGCCCCAATTCTTGCTGGCCCGTGGTCTCAGCCGTCTGGGTGTCGGTGGGGTGGTTTTGTGTTTATTTTGTGGGGTTTTTTTTTTTTTTTTTTTTTTTTTTTCAGTTTTGCGACTGTTTGTCAGCGTCTCGCAACTCTGTTCTTACGTTCCTGTACATGCTGGCACTGTAGTTTCTAGACTTTGTCAAGTAACAGAAATCTGTATTGTTCAGAGGTTCCTTCGGAGTTCTTTATCCGAGCCAATCCAACATGCAGGCAGTATTCGTTCTACTGTTTTACACATTATTTTAGCAGCACTTTTTAATCCTTCAGTTGAAGCACAGCTGCCAATTGCAGCTCCCTTACAGACGATCCACTCGAAAAGTTTCGGAGGGTCTCATAAAGCATCCCCTCCTGCACCATGCTGAGACCCCGCCGCGTTGGGGGGCACCTCCTGTGAGATGGACCGGGCAGGCAGCGGGCAGCAGAACCCCTGTAGTGCTGCCGTGGGTTCCAGCAGGATCTGATTTTGACAGATAGCGCTCAGTTAATGAAGGCCTTATGCTCAAGCGTTTCTTTATTTCTTTTGTAATTTGCTCAAAGCAAGAAGAGTTTTGCACTGTGATTGTTCAGTGTTTCCATTCTGATTGTTTGTTTCTAAATTTCTCAGCTCCGTGCTGTAAGTATTGCTGTTTGACGACGTGCGTTTTCTAGCTAGCTTCATGTCATCTCCTTTATCCTCTGGTTTAAATCCCTTCCTTAATAAAGAAAATAATAATAATGAAAAAAGCAGATTACTTTCCTGGGCCACTTGCAGTGCCTGGATGCAGACACTGTGTGAGGAATCCCGCTGCCTTCTCGGGCACGTGGGAAGCAGAAGTTTCATATTGATGTTCCCTGCTTTCAAGTGTGTTTGCACTAAGGAGTTGAAGGCTTCTGGAGTGTATATGGATGGCTCTGAATTTCTCCAGTCCAGCTCGATGGAGTCCTGCGTGCCATGGGAAGTGCTTGTGATACTGCAGTGCCTTGTGAGCATTTCTCTTTGGGCAGCCTTTGTAGGCACTGCTCTCTAGAGGAGCCCCAGGGGGTAGGTGAGCAAAAGGAAAGCAGCTTAAGGAAGGGGAAAGGAGTTTCAAAGGAACTGCCCAAAGGCTGGGGGTAACACGCTGTCAGATTCCGCTCAGACCCAACTTCTGGAGAGCTAGTGGCGAGGGAGGATTTCTTCTAAAAGAAAGGGGGATCCTACAGCTTGTTCCTTCTCCCATCCCAAGTGTGTCCCTGGACAGCTTGGGGGATTGTGTCGTTTTCTTAAAACATTAAGATGTTCCTAACAGTCTCCTGGAGTTGAGTCCTCTGCCATCCCTCACAGTGGTGGGAGTTCTGAGGCAGAGTGTGTAATGTTGTGCACAGGATGGACGGAGAGCCATGGAAGGAGTGTCTGGATGTCATGTCTGTCTCCTTCCTCCCCTCCATCTGCAGAGCTCTCCTTTGCAGTTAATTCCTGCAACTTCTGAGCGGAGCTTGCGGGTGGATGAGAGTGATCCCAATGAAGCGCAGGTCTGGTAGGGCCCCCGTGAGGGTAGGTGCATGCCATGCCTGCTGCCATCAGCAGGGTGAGTGGTGCCCGTGGGCGGCAGTGCCCTCAGAGCTGCTCTGCTCTCAGAGACCCTCTCTGAGAGCTGTGTCAGCGTCAGATGGGAAGGAGTACATAGCCCCTGTGAGGGCTGAGCTGAGCAGACAAAGTACCCCGTGGTAAATGAAGGTCATTTACGTGCAGTGTGGATGTCTTCGTCACTCCTGTTCTCTTTAGGAAGAAAAGATAGTGAGGAGAGTAAGGAATTAGCAGCTGCAGCCTGTGCTGGATGTGCAAACTTTCACTTTCCGAACTTGTTACGACTTTCTGGGCAGAACCTTCAGCTCCTGTTTGAATCCAGGGTCAGTCCTGGACGAGGAATTCCAATCACACCCAGGCAGGGGGTGGCTGTGTGATGTAAGGACTGGCAGGAGGCCACCACCTAGCTAATTCCTGTGTGATCTGAAGTAACGCAGGGAGCCTGCCTTATGAGCTGGCGTAAGGAGCACCTCAGGCTCCTTACAAGTGGTTCGAAGAAACCTAACCTTGTAGTACTTCTTTCTAATGGAAATAAATACACGATTTTTTAATAATTATTGGGCTTGTCTAGTGCCAGTTTGTAACGTATCAACAAAAGCATATTGAAATGTTAAATAATCGCTGTCAGATATAAAAATAAACCTTATGTACTTCTCTCGTAGTTAACTTTCTGGTTAACTACAATACAAATGTTCCCTTGCCGTGTTTGCGGTTTAAAGATTTCACAAGTGCTCACTCAAACTTAGTTTATCTTAATATTTTTGTATCTGTGTTAGTTGAATGTTTCAGGAAAGAGGGCCTGTTGTTGTGGTGGATTCAGCAGTTTCTCAAGTCCTGGGTAATACGCAGCGTAGGCAAATTAGCTTCAGTATTTTCTCTGTTCTTCGTAAAACTCTATTTTAAAAAACAAATCCTCTTTTCCTCTTTGATGTTTTGATGTTGTAAATCCTTTTCCATTGTAATATTCAATCATTTGAAATCGCTCACTCTTAAAAGAAAACAAAAGGTGATTATATCTTGTATATAATTATTTTTCAGTAGCAACATGCTGTGGATAGGGCATTTAAAGTTGCTGACAGTTAAAAGTTTGAGGCGTTGTTTTACTACCAGTAATCAGAGCGATGTATCGAGCCTCTCTCGTGTTTGTTTAGACCCCTCTATTTTCAGAACTTCCGTCTGTCGCAGTGCACGGAGTTTGCCTGTGCCTCTGCTACAGGAGAGCAGAGTCCTGGCTGGGAGGGCGGTGGTATAAGGGTGACTACAGAACTTGATACTGTATTTGTTTCAACGACAGTCAGCTTAATCAAATCATATTAAACCCCTGTGAAACCACGTAGCGAATTTTCAAAAGCAGAGATTTCACGACGAAAGAAAATTTAAAGAAAATCAAAAGGAAAATAGAGAAGGACATTATGATTGTTTAAGAGGTACTGAATGAGCTGGGAGCTCACTCAGACATTCGTATCCAAGCAGATATTTAAAGTGAAGCAAATCACAGCAAAGCAAAACAAAATTCTGCAGTTTAATGAAAGTCTCTTATTTTACTTCCTTGCATTGCTATCTGATGAAATAAGCTTTTCTTCTTCTTCCGAATGCATATTCAATAGATTAGTCATAAAAATATCTGTTGTGACATCACATTTGTTCACATAGCAACTTTGTATCGCAAACAGATCTCTGATGTTGTATACATAGATTTGAGTTTGTCCGATGAGTTTTTACTGGGGGAAAACATAAACTTCTGTCTCAGAGTAGTTTGGAGGAAATAGCCATTTGTCCACAAACACACCAATAGCACACAGCAGTTCTGGGAACATCAGTACAGGATTTTCAGTAACTGTTTCTAAAATCCTGCTCTGCTGAAGCTGAGGTCAGTTTTAAAAGAAACCCCTTGAACTCGTTCAGGCAGACACTGGTCAGGATGAATTCAGGGCTCATTTTCCTGATAGTCTTTTATTTCATATAGTCTTTTTCATCCCTTTAAAAAGAAATCTGTTGCAGCTGTTTTCAATTAAAATTTTTACAAACTAACAATGCTTATGAGGCTGGGAAAGAAATAAAAGACAGCTTCCTTTCTCTGCTGATCCTTAGCTTACAGTCGGGGATGTCTTGCTGCTTTTTTATTTCTCTTCCCCTAAAGTTATAATATAGAATGTAACCCGCGTGCTTAAGGGGTAGGGAGCTTTTGGGGCAGGGATTGGTGAGTGGGGAGAGGGAGAGTTGGTGCGAAGTACGGGGGCTGGATCCCCCTGTAAGTTACGGTGATGCATGCTAGATCATTTTCTATAAATACATCTTCTCAACCCTTCCTTTTCTCTTTTTTTGTTCTTTATTCTTTAAACCACAAATCCACTTAAAAAAAAATCCCTTAAACTCAGTCTTTCTCTGATATAAACAAGATTTACTATGCAGATCCAGTCTAACAAATGGCAGCCTCTGGATGGTGAGAGGGAGCAAAGCAGAGACCACTACAGGGTCCCAGCCCTGTGCTCTCACTTCGGCTGGAGTTTTGCCTGCTGTTGGACTGCAAGATCTGATTTAAAAAATAATTTGTTTTTGGTGTATATGCTTCCTTTGTTTATAGAAAAAGTATATGGATGGATTGCTAAACCCATTGCAGTGTTTTTAGCTGGACTCCTTGCTTCAGATGGTATTTGTTTGTGTCTTTTTGCCAAAAGTTGCATATCTGCTGTAAACAGGCATTCCGACGGAGCTGATACTTTGTGTTTGCTTCCTCCCGAGCAAGGCTTGCTTTCCCGGCTGCACTGTGTAAATAAGCCGGCATATATCCTCAGTCTGCTGGGTGCTCTTTTCCAGAAGTGCTGCCTGGTCTGCTTGGGGCCGTGGGGTGACCCTGGTGGGACACAGTGGCAGATGGTTTGTGGCTTCCAGAAATGGCTGAGGTAGGACAGTGCCTGTTGGCTTTATACATTAGCCAGAAATAATGGAAGAAACCTCTCTGAGACCCTGGATGAAATCTCCTTAGGACTGTGTGTTTCTTTTCCCAGTACGTTCTTGCTGGCCTTAGTTGTCATTTGAGTTCAGGGCAGATAAGAAAATCCTGCATTGCCAAAATACTATTTCCATTTCTGTTACGATCTGAAGGTCAGCCATGTCCAGCTACACTCAAATCCAAAGTTACTCATCTAAGTCAGAGGTTACTCTCAGTGCTTCTGAGGTAAGTGTGGATCAGCTAGGGCCACCTGAGGACAACAAACACTGGGATGGGAACAGATGATGGTTCTGAGACAACTCTGTCACTTCTGTGCCTTATGGGGCTAGTGAAAAATCACTGAGCTGGAAAAACAAGACCTTTGCAGGAATAAAATACTCGGTTTCAGTGGCCGAAGTGTGTTGGTAGTGTAGAGTCCTTCCAACGGCCATAAATTTTACAGGGGCAGGCTGTCCTGTCTGCGAGACATGAGCTCCCTGGGCTCTTCCTTGCTGCTCCGTCGATGAGAAGCCACACGGTGAGCCTTCTGGCCAGGCTGCTGTTCCCCTCTGCAGCATGCAACACTGAAGCATGAGGCTGAGTGTAGCTGGTTTATTTTTTTATGAATAACTCATTAGTATTTTTCATAACTCTGCAGCCTCCTATCAGCTGAGAGCTGCTCCTTAAGGTCTTTCTGATGGCAGTACGCAGATCCATGTACTTAGCCAGTGCAGTCACAAACTCACAACTGACACACCAAAGCCATAACTTGACATGGGTTTCTAACTGCACTTAAACTCTGCTGCCTGAGTACCTGCAAACTGATTAGAGGGATTGTTGTATCATTCCAAGTATTTGATAAATTAGAACATTTCTGCAGTAACACTCAGGGTGATTGGCAGTACCTGCTGGTAGCTTTTGTGCCACAGTCAGCTTGCCAAGCCTGGTTAGATAAGCAGAAACTAGTTCAATCTGTTTGTGTCATTTGTATGTATGGTTCAGAAGGGAAGATGGAAATGAGATCTCTGAGCACAGTTTTATGATCATGTTGGTCAGGTTCAGTGGATTCAGTATCTGTCCAGATCCTACTCATGGTACGACTGCTGGCTGCAGACTAGAGCATCCTTCGTGACCCAAAAGATGTGTGGGTTAACTGCATGACCTTGTCTGCTGCATTTATAGAAACACTGAATGTGTAAAATAGTGATCACATTTGGGCACCCCTGCTTAATACAGACCCAGGGATGGGCTGAACTGTAAACCCACTGTGCATATTCTTCTGAAGCTTAATAAATGGATGAACCAAGTCCCCTTATTGGAGTGTTACTACATTCAGTTTTCCAACATTTCTTTCTTTCTTTGTCCTTTCAAACACTCATCTGTTCTAATTGATTTTTAAATTAGGTTATTTGGTAAATTGGGAGAGTTATGACTTTATCAGCACGTTGCATACATACATTATTTCATGTATCTTACTGTGATTCGTGTTCTAGTTGTGTAGTTTTGCTTCAGCCATTAGCAGAACATTGTATCAGAGAAAGACTTGCCATCTGTTCTAGAGCAGGATACAAAGAGATTTCTGAAATATTAATAACCACATTATACAAAAAGAAATATTCTAAATCTTTAACTACAGCAGTCACATGGAGAGACGAGAAAGCTCAGGAAACAGAAAAGAGTGAAACTTTCTCTTGTTATTATTTTAGTTGGTGCATTCTCACTTTACCCTTCAGGAAGACAGTCAGCAGTACTGGTATTCCTGACCGTCTCCTTTTCTGTGGAGTAGATGACCTCTGGTTTTGAGTGTGATAGGCAAGGCAAGTGTGAAACCTCTTTTGCCCTTAGGTTTGCAAACTGGAGATATATACATTTATCTATGCATATACTTATATTTACAGCTGGTGAAAGGGAATATGAAGTGCCACATACTCTGTCCCCCATATTCTAGCAGTAACTTTCCACTGTTACCACCTTCACTAATTCTTGTTTCTACTTTAAGCACTGAAAATCTCGCCATGTTACTCCATTTCACATCACAATACTGTTATGGTGACTGCTAACCATCATTAAGTAAAAGCAAAGTAGTTCCTTTACAGCAAATGAAAATTCTTCCTGTTGAAGTCATCCAGTATCTTGCAGGGCCCTCTTTCCTTTGGTGTTTGGCCAACGTTTATTCACCGTTCTTCTTTACCATAGCACAATGACAAGAACATCCACAGCTTATAGATTCTATATGTGCATTTGCAACCATACTGCTTGCTTTAGTTGTTGAAGGCAGCACAATAGCTCTATCACTTCTACCTAGACTTAATCACTGGAGTATCAGTTAACCCTTAGGGTAATTGGGTAATAATGTTGTTGATGTGATCTGAAGTATCATTTTAAGCAATTAGAAGTTCATATATAATGTGCTGCAATTATGCATTATATAGCGCATCTCTCTGTTTTACAGAGCAAAAATTACCATATGTTTTGTGGGAAGCTTGGCATTTTGCACTGACTGGCGTTCTGCTTGTATTTACGAACAGCATGCCTGTAAACTGTGGTAATAACTCTTTGAAGGCCACACCTATGCACGCTGTTGATTATGTTAAAAAGAAAAGGCTCATTTTAATGAATGTGTTGGCATGAATAATGGGACATGAAAAGCCAGCGCACTGGGTAAAGGTTCATTACCTGAGTGCAACAAATGCTACATGCAAAATTTCCGTGACTATGCACTGGAGTTTAACAGTGAATTTTCTTTGGCTGTGCTTGCGTTCTTTATGTGTTTGTGTGAGTGTTTGATCACCGAAATTTTATTCTCACGAATAATTGCAGAATGCAAATTTCGAGTTGTTAAGCATTCTGGATAGAAGTTGTTTGTTTTATATGGGCTAAGCTGAAAGACGCTTTCTTGTTTTTAGTTTCCAGAGCCATGATAGAACTGTGATCTTTAGAAATTCGATACACCAGAGACAAATCTCCCATTGCTTTGCAGTGATGACTGATTGGTATATGCATATAAAGCAAATTAATGTCAGTGAGTGGTGGTGATGGGAAAATTAAAGGTGAGGAAATACGATGTACTTGGAGATTTTTTTTTTCTCAGGGCAAGGTACTATTTACATTTTTTACAGTAACTGCATGGAAATCAAAAAATAGGTGAAAAAATGGGAAGCTTCACAACATATTCAACTCTAGTTCCATCTGTGCTCCTCTGGACAAGGATGAGAAATAGAAACACACGATACGGGACCACTTGCAGTGTATATACTTAATAGAGTATTACATACTTACAGCAGACAATATTATGAAAGACAAGCAAATATATGTCTTCAGATTGGAGTAATTAATGCATTCAAGCAAGTTGTTACTAATTCCTAGCAACTCCAAGTAAAAAGAAGAGTGGAATTCACAAAATTTATTATTTGATATGAATGATCAGCTCAGCTCTTTTTAGTACCTCTTAACACTGTGGCAGGGTTAATAATGCAAAGTAAAAAGATCGGTCAAGACGCCAGAACACTGAGTACATCTCTCCTGTGACAGTGCTGCAGGATTATTTAACACCCACATCAAGAGCATCCTGAAGCAGCAGAGTTACCCCTTGACTGATTGTTTCATCCAGAGGATGATTTTCATCAAAATACTCAGTGTCACCGACTTCCTCGTGCAGGCAGTGAGAGCTCTGGTATGTAACCTGAAGCCACAACTTGCGTGTCTAGACTGACAAGAATCCCTCCATTGAGTCACTGTGACACCTTGTGGCTTAGGAAGTAACACAGGCAGCAAAAAAACTTAACAGGTAGAACCCAGAGGATAGTGGTTATTGATAAATGCCCTCTCTTACGAGTATCAGCAGAAGTCTCTCTTGGCTGGATTACTCCAATCTGTTTCCTTGATACAGTTAAATTAATCAGTAGCGGGCTCATTTCAGTTCAGGGTCCTTAAAGCATGTATTTGTAGTGTTCTAAGATAGGATATTGCAAAGTCTGATCTGCTTTTATCTCCAGTGCTCTGATGTTTGCACGTCATTCAGATTATATAAAGAAACATGGTTACGGCTGCAGTACAGAGCAAATATTTTATTTGTTTGCAGCCATTAATTTGATTAATCAGAATAACTCTTGGAAGGGAGTAAAGTACGTTTTGGTGCTGGGTATGTTTGGACAGTGGAGCTGAAGGAAAGATATTGCAAGAATTTGGTAATGGGCACACAGCTCTGTAATATCCTGAATTTAACGTGTTTCACTTGTGGATAATTCATTACAACAGAGTTATATTTTTATGAGTTATTCTTGATAAAATTGGACCAATACTGTGTCAGACTGAGATGGAACTCTGAAGCTGTACAGGCTCAGCACCTCACACTACCTGACTGTGCTCTCTGTCATTTCTCATCTTCAAACAACCACATCCATGGTTTCTTCCAAGATGATCCCTAATGTTTGAGAGGAGTTTCCAAAAACTCACACATTAGGTGTGAGTGCTTTTACCCCAGTACTTGTAAAAAACTTGTCAGCAATGGAGCTGAAATGGCAGGGGGTCTCCATCCTTCTGTTCCCCATAACCTCCTGGTAGATACACTGCTGTCACTTGAACACTGCAGGTAGACAACACATGCCCAAAGTTGCAATGAACTAGTGAGCAGCACAGCACTTGGTGCATGCCATCTCTCTTATTTCACATGGATGTATTTTGATTCTTTGCCGAGCGCTTAAATTTGAGGGTGGCTACTGATGTTTATCCATCCCTCCTGTCTTCTTTATATTTATTATAATATTTATTTATATTATACATATGTAATATTTAATTATAAGATTCTTGGGTCTAAGACCATCTTCTCAGTTCTTGTACAGTGCTAGCACAGTGGGGTTCTGGTCTGTATTTTCCACTTCTGTTTGGTACTGTGTTGTATATTGTAACTAACCGAAGGCTGAAAGTAGATAATAGTATTTAAAATTCTTTCAAACCCAAATTTCAATATAGCACATTCATTTTGATTTTACAAATCAAATGCTTTAATTGATACTACATATATTTATGCACCACAAAGAATTATCTGACTAGAAATGCCATTATACAGCAGGTTCTTGGAAGATGGCTGTTTAATGCTATTAACACATTTCATTACTTCTCAGGTAATTGAGCATGCTTGTGCAAACCTACTGGCTTTGCCAAGAAAGTACAAATGTGTTTTAGGGTAGTGTTCGGCTGGTTGATTTGTATATCTGATACTGTTATTAAATCTATTCCTCTTAAAGTGTGATTCTTCAGTAGTTTCATGTCAATCAGAGAAGCTCATTCCAAGCCCATTTTTTCCTAACAGTGGAAGAACAACTTATCTTAAATTTCACAAGAAAAGCATATTCTTCTCAGTGAGGACTGGTGTTGTAGAATATGTATGTTATTTCAAAAGGATTTGGGGTGGAAATATTATAATGTCTAGTCATAAATAAGTAGAGACGAACCAGAAAGGTTGTTCTAGGGAAGAAAGGCAACAATTATTTTTTTCTTTTATTGTTTGCACTCTACTGATTTAATTAGCCAGTGAGAACAAACCCAGTTTGAATATTAAAAAGACAAAATTAGCTTTCCCCTCCCCCTTCCCCACATCTGTTGCCTTTTGGAGGCAGCTCACAGTACCAAAACTATCCAGTGCCTAATGGATTTCGTTGTCTAAGAGACATTACCTTTATTTACTTGCAAATAAAGGAGCTATTTGTAAATATTTTATTCTACTTGTGAGGCAAAGAGGCTGTTTAAGTTATGAATTGGAAAGAAAGTGGGCTACCCTTAAGCAGAACTTAGAGTGTCCTGGTGTGTTACACAAATGAAGGTAGCTACAGTTACAGATACATTTCTGAATGGTGATCTAATAGCAATCTTAATGATTACCACACTGTAGAAATAGAAGTTGTTCCTGAGGCTGCTTCAGGTTGAGAAGAGTCCTGTGAGGGGTAATATGTTGGTCAGGAGCAGGACAGCATGAGAACTGCTGAGGCGATCTCTGCTGTATTTCATTACACTCCTGCTTTCTGCAGTATGAGTTAGAAGGACTGAATTTCAATAAGGAACAGAAGCAGTGCACTGCACCTTTGCTGGGTGAGGCCCAGCCTGTGCACAGGAGCCTCCCTGCTAGCCAGGCTGGAGTGTGAATAATAATGGCTCATCCTGGGCTGAGGTCCTGTGGAGCCAAAGGATTCAGCACCCATCCTGGTTTGGGCTCTTTTACCCTCTGCAGACCCCAGAACTCTCTTAGTTGTGTTAACACAACATCTTAAGACAGCAGTGAAAAGAGTGTAATTTTAATAGTTTTCTTCTCACCATTGTTTAATGTCAGTAATTTTAATGGCACTGTTTTATTAAAACATTTTTCCTGTTGAGAGGAACGAACCCTCCAGATTTTGCTGAAGGTGGCCTTTTGCAAACACAGTTGCTTATATAATTTTCAAGATTATTATTAGGAAGTATATGACACTATTAGGACCATGGAAACTTGGACAAACCCACCTGGTGTGCAAATTTTGTTAGCTGAATGGCTGTGCTAAGCTTGAGAAAGCCAAGTGTGATTATAAGAGTCAACTGAGTAATATAAATTGAGAGCTCAGCCCAGCAGTCTTTCCCTTCCTTGGAGATTGATGGCACACAGATGCACGATTGCAAATAACATACTGTTTGTGGGCCAGTGGTACTGTTTTTATTTTATTTTTTTGTTTTGCTTTTTTTTTTTTTCTCCTAATCTGTTTTTGTCTCTCACAAGCTTCCCAGGTTTGTTTCAGGCAGGTCTTCCTGCTTTGTAACTGCAGTGTCCTATCCCAGGCAGTTTTCCTGTTTACAGAAGTGGAACTAGCATTTGGCCCAGCATCTGGACATGCCAGATACATCACTGCCAGATTTCTGCAGAAGCTGATTCAGTAAAAATTTGGGTTTGAGACCCACCTATTCTAATAGTAAACAATTTTAGGTGACTCAGAGATGATTTTAAGACATCTTAAACAATTACGAGGGCATATGCAGCTTTCAGGTGTGGTCCGTAGTTGTGATGTATTAATGTTGTGCCTTCAGGGGCTTAGATTGTGTTTGTGCTTATTGTATCACAAATGCCAAAGGTGTAACAGAAAATATTGTCAAAAACAGCAGCACTCTCTATCAGGGACTATAGAGTAGCAAAGCAAATCACAAGAATGGAGGGAAGTCTTCAGTCAGAAGTTCAACTCAAGAGAGATGAATGGCACATAAATTAGCAGAATAGCAGTTAGGTCTGGCAAGCTTTAGAAAGTAAACCATTTAGCTGAGCTTATCCACATTCTTTGAAAGTGGACTCCGAAGTCTATATTATTAGATGCATTAATAAATAACCAATTTTACAAGATCTGTTATTAGTCTTCTTCATTTGTTTGGTTTTAATGCCAATCAAAAACAAACCTTGGACATCCATAGCTAATGTTTTTCAGTGTTTTTCTTGAGCAGCTGCTTTACTGAGAAGGGGAAAGTAGGCAATTAAACAAAATTCATAGCCTCTTAGCGTCTGATCAGCCTGCAACAGGCAGCATGTGTGGTTTGTGGCTGCTGAACTGGCAGACTTGCAGCCTTGGTGTGACGTCAAGTGCACACATCACAGATTTGTGTAAGCTAAATGTGGGCTTTCAGAACCCATTCCTCCCCTGGTTGCCTTTATTTAGGGGCTGTGGACTTCTCCCAGTAAAAATCAGAGTGAAGGAATCCAGCCCCTCATTACCATTACAAACTTGTGTGCTTGGCAGCATGGCCTTAGTAACTCAGTTCAGCAGCATTTTTTTGTAGATGCATTTTTCCGTACAGTGCTTGATTTGTCTGGTACAGTGAACAGTAACTTATTGCTTTAATAAGTGACAAATGGATGCAGCTAGCAAATGTTAGTTCTGCTGAATAAAACAGCAAATTCTTCATTAGTTCCAACTGCACCAGCACAGTATATTTACCTTAAAATACGGATTCCTTCAGCTTGTTGTTTGTATGAGCCTTTGGAGTTCTTTTCTTTTGCTGAAAATAAAATAAAATAAAATAAAATAAAATAAAATAAAATAAAATAAAAAGATTGAAATAGTTATCTCTGACAAATTGTTACTCATTGTTATCTCTTAGTTGAATTTAAAACCTGTGGGGCCATAAAGTAAGTTTGAAGAAGTACAGCCGCTTACATTCATACTTGTCTCCCTTGCATCTACTTCATGATTTATTAATTTGTAGAAATTGCATTTGAAATTTCCAGACATCTGCACCTTTTTCAGCATTAAACTGACCACCAATCTTAAAAAAATCATCTACGTCAGCGCCAACTCAATCATTGACAAGGACTGGAGGAAATTAAACATCTGGGATCTGTTAAGATTTTTATTTATGCTTTTAAATATTGAAGTGTGTATTGCTGCCCGCCTTCTACGCTTTGAGTATGTGTCCGTTAAATAATGTTCTCAAAACACAAGCAGTAGTTTAGTAAAGTGATTTAGGCTAGAAAGCTGGATACAGCTATGTAAGCATGGAGGAATCACAAAGAAGTCAATGACTGTGGTGATCACTGATTGATTTATTTATTGTTGGCATTGAAGATGTGGCCAGATTCTTCCCAAATATAGCAGACTTAAATTCCTAAGTGGCTTCTTGCCAAAAAAGGCTTTGCTCTTGCTTTTATCTGTTTTCCATGCACTGCACTTTCGAGGTTCAACCCTGTTGGAGTTCCCAGTCTTCCATCGAAGAATGATGGCCTCAAACTTTCTCACTACCACAGTTTCAAAGATTCCCCATCTTATACCGTCACCAACAGGCCTACTGGGAGAGTAGCCCAAAGTTTCCTCAGCTTTGCCAGGTTTCACGCCAAGCTACCCACACTTGAGACAAACTCCACTAATTCCCTTCAGCTCTTCTGTCAGGGCACAGGTATAGTGGGTTATGGCCTCTTTGGTGTTCTGTCACCACAGGAACGTGGAGACAGTAAATATGTTGCTGAGCAGCAACAGGAAATGCTGCTACTGGGCTTTCGGGAAAGCTTTGTTGGGGAAAGGTGTGGAGTATTGTTAGATTTTCTGCAGTAAAGCCTTGAATCTGAACTGGAACTTCCAACAGTAGCCTCATTCAGATATGTTCTTGTGTTTGATCCCAGATTTTCCAGATTGCAGGCTCTTTGTGTGGTTTTCTACATAAACTTCTCTGCCTTGTTCCTCTTTAAACTGGTACATTCTGAAGAGCTGTGTAGGCTGTGGTTTTGTTAACCAAATGCTTGCAGATGTCCCTGACATAAAGAGGAGACCATGACTAGATTGGCAGCTCCGGGAGCCCATTGCCAGCATCCTTCGGGGAGTTTGTACTGAGCCAAGGCTGTCAATGGGCAGGCTCCTGAACCAACAGCACGCTCAACTCTGGGATCATCAGCATCAAAAGCTGAAGGGATGGCTCGTGCTAACTCTCACTAAGTTATTGTAGCTTATTCTCCCTGGAAACTCACTGGAGTGGGGGAGATGTTGTGTTTTAACCTGGATTATTACAAGCGTTTTGGAGGGAGATTATAAATCTTGTTTGTAGTGACTGGTGGAAAGAGGAGCTCATTATCAGGTAGCAGTCCTTCCGGAGAATATGGGTCTCTTCCACCCAGTGGAAAAGCTCTTGTACAATGTATTCAGAAATTAGTAAATGGCTCACTGGTTATGCCGAAAACTCTGAACACACTATCTGCAAGGAATTAATTGGAAACCATGTCCTTTTGTGGGAAGCTGAAGGTAAAAGGATGCATACATGTACATAACTTGTGCATTCAATGTATGTTTCTCATAGTAAGTTTTATCAGAATTTGCCATTCTTCACTTTTGGATTTGGGGAAATAGGAGAATACTGTGGTAAATGCTGAAAGTTAGCTTTAGGAAGGGAAGGCAAAAATTTTCAGAAATGGCTTGCCAGCAAGTGTGCCAGGCTTGAGTGCCCCCGAGCAAAATGATTGCTTAAATAATTTGTAGGGTACACCAAAAGCAAAAGGGTTTGTTGATGCAGTGTACAGTGCCTTTAAAAGGACATCTTGAATTTTTCTGTGACCTGATGTGAAATTTGATGATTGTGTAATATCCTGAGAGAAGATGATTTACTTACTTAACCTCTCCTACTGTAATGAACTATGTTTAAGACTTGCCTGGGATGTATCTAAAAGCATACAGTGAAGAAATAACTCAGTGAAAAGATTTATCAGCAAATGTTCGCTGGGTTACAAAGATCTGAATATCCTTCAGGATTCCCCTTTGATTGTTGGCACAACCTGTACATGAAAATGTTAGCCGTGTCAGCATAAAAACTTAAAGAAAAGTGAAATTAGTTGAAGTTTCACCCAGAACCTCCATGACTGATGCAGAGAACTGCAGATAATTCCACTACAGATAATCATTCAAAATCTCAGTGGTATGGGTATTTTTGTTGTTGTTTTTTCTTTTTTAAAGTGACGTGAGATTTTTTTGACAATTGCAATTGGCATTTCTCATTCCTTTAGACAGTCGCAGTGTTCTGATAGCTGACAACCTTAACGTATGCTGTGAACGAAAAAGACCTTTTAAAAAATCTTGGAGCTAGATCACAGCATGGAAATTCTGTGAAAGCAGACTTTGCTGAACAGTTAGTTGCAGCACTCTTTCTAAATGTGTTTCAATTTTTTTTTTTTTTGTCACTGGGAAATAGAGAAATAGGTACCTTATTAAAGGAGACTACATCCTTTTATGCAAATTTAATGCACTTGGCAGGTTTGTCACGATAAATGGTCAGGATGATATAGTTCATGATGTATCTCTAATCTCTTCTGTGAAGATGTTCATGTCTTGCAGGAAGTGGCCTCTTGAGGGATCAAATCTTTAGAAGTATGTGGCAGATGGTGATGTCTGCAGAGCCTCATAGATTGCTTTGAAGTCCCTCCAAATGTTGCCCACAGTTAGTGTGTCTGAGCTTTTGCAAGTTCTCTTGCTTCATCTCTCCTTCACTGTCACCTCTCCTCCTTCCTAACCTTGTATCCTCAAGTTGTTTTATTGGGAACACACACCGCGTTCTTACAGAGTGTATCTCATCTCACTCCCCAGTCCTGTCATATCATTGCCTTCAAAGCTGTTCTTCCATTAGGCATCTTGCATATTTTAAGTACAGTGGTTTACAACAGGAAAACAATAAAACAGTACAAGTGTCTTAGAAAAGGCTATCTATCATTCATGCTTTGTGCACAGTTTCTAAGTGAATCTTTGGAGTCAGCACCAGCATCGTGGTAACTAATCATTTACCTATATTAATTGGGCTAACTTGTCTTTACATTAGTAAAAAGAAATGGTTAAGGTTTAGTGCTATTGCAGTGAATCTGAGAAAATTGGCCAATAAAATAAAATAAAATAAAAATGCTGCAAAGCTTTGGAAAATGAAACCTAATTTAATAGAATACAGACAATGAAATAGTTATAGTGTGGAAGTATAAAAATACAAGTTGCAGATCTGAACAGTTGCATATTTTCAGATCTGAATATTAGTGCATTTTTGAATGAGTCTTTGTTTATCTGAATTTTTCTGGGCACTAGCTTTTTTTATTAAATCCAGAACCAAATTTTGTGTAAAATTTTATACCTGTCATACTCCCTTTTAAAGGTCACATTTTAGAATCCTTAAGTATTTTTGTTACCTTTTTCGCTGTACATAATTTTTGTGTATTATCTTGTAATATTTTTGTATCTAGGATCTTTCTTGGCACTACTTTTCTCTCAAATGCCATTGCTGCAACTTGATCCCTTAAAAATATCTGCATATTTAATGCTTTTTCCATCATGTCCTAATGATTCGTGCTAAAAACATCTAAAAGTCATGTTTTAATATTTCAAGTAATAGTTTCAAGTTACTGTGCTATTCCTGAGTTTACTATTTTTTTTAAAGAAAAATGAAAAAAAGCCCTGAGAACATGGACCCTGAGATGTCCATGGTCTAGAAAAGGAGTATTAAGGACTTTAAATGTTCCTTGTTAAAATTCTGTTAGTGACTTAAGGAAAAGGTTGTGGTGCGTTTTCTGTCTTGGCAACATTCCATTTGTTTCTGGCTATTGCTATATCATTTCATCCCACAGGGATTTATGGAATCACTTAGAATGATGCTAGACTTAGAAGAATTCATTTATGCAGCAAAGTGATTTCTGCCTTTAAAATGGAAAAAGAAGGTACCAGTGATAGTTAGCATCTTTATAATCTTTAATTTATATATTCTCATGCCTAACTGGTACTTTACAACATGGCCTATCAAAATACTTCTTTCCCCTCCACGAATAATTCTTGAAGTTCTCATCCAGTCCCAACTAACACTTTAATAATGATGTCTTCTTGTACTATATTTTAATAAATTATGGGATTGAATACAAAGTTAGATTAAGATAAACTCAGAGTGCTTGGCTGAAATGTTGCCCTTAAGTTTCTTCCCCCCCACTGAAGTGGCAAACCATTTGTGCATGTAAACAAAATCCTAAATATTTACCTGCATCCTTCCGTATTCTGGATGAATATGAGACAGATCTGGCAGTTGATTCCATCTATTCAGAATGCTTTGGCACATGTCAAAGGGACTGTCAGTACATAAGAGTTGCTGTGCTCTACCACAGATGATATTAAAGCTTAATCGACAGGACCATAGGAGGCAGTCAGGCTATTATCAGAAGATTCAATTATTAAAATTTAGCCTGTTTTCCAAATCAGCTGTTAAAAATATGTCTGGTTCTCTGTGTCTCAGGCTTTCTGGAAGGGCATCTCAAAGACCAATTTGACCAATTTGAATTTGCAATTACCTGTGCAACCTGGTCTTGGGAGCCTGCTTTGGCAGGGGGTTTGGATTAGAAGGTCTCTAGAGGTCCCTTCTTGCCCCTACAATTCTGTGATTCCTTGATTCTGTGAATTTTCCGACCTTCATGTGAATATTATTGTAGATTTTTTATTTTAGTGTTATGCTGATCATTATCATATACCCATACTGCAAATGCATATTTAGTAGAGTGGTATCAGTCAAGAAACCTGTATGAGCAGAACGTCCTGAGTAGTACATCCAGTACAAACATGTTTTATCTAGGGCAGCTTTTAACTTTGCCTGTGAGTGGATTGCTCTCTGGTGATCTAGTGATCTTTAGAAGAGAAAAGCTGCTTAACTGGGGGACAAAAAAAAGTAGGAAGAAGTGTGCATATCCCACTCTTTTTTAAAAAAGATGATGCCATTGCACTAAATGCTTTGCCAGTAGCTAACAGCTGTGTCTGCACAATGGCTGTGTCCACCTGAGGGAGCAGCATCAAGCTGCAACAGGGGAGGTTTGTGTTGGAAATCAGGAAAAGGTTCTTCACCAAGAGGTGGTTTGGCACTTGGAACAGCCTCCCCAGGGCAGTGATCATGGCACTGAGCTGCTGGAGTTCAAGAAGCACCTGGGCAATGATCTTAGAGATATGGTCTGATTTTTGGTGGTCCTGAGTGGAGCCAGGAGTTGGAATGGATGATCCTTATGGGTCTCTTCCAATTCAGGATATCCTATGATTCTATGATGCTGTTTTTTAATCAATAATGTGTACTGATAAGAAGAAGACTATGTGTTCCACTGTGGAAAACTCAAAATATTTACTCAGTTGTCTGTTTTCTTTTATAATAGCAACCAATCTGGACTTTTATTTGCAAACTGTGAACAAAACTGAAGCACTAAATTAGCTGCGAAATTTCCTTTTAAAAAAAAATTTCTTTCTTTTTGGGATATCCTTCCAAAACTGTTGGTTTAGTAAAAGAACACATTTTTAAACTTTAGGCATCACACATGGTAGCTGTATGCACTATCCAGAGTCACATTTCTTGCAGGAATGCCAAGAAATCTCTGAGGGCTAAAGCAGACCCTAAAGCAGGCTTTAGCTGTCCTGGATGTGTGGGCAGAGACATGGAGATCCGGTGCCATCACTTGGACAGCTTGCCTGGGAAGAGAGATCAGCAAAGGGACAGGCTGGCATGGACCCTCATGCTCTGTTCCTGGGAACACCGAAAAAGATACACATTGAAGCCCAGTGATACTGTGGGCCAACTAAAAGAGTAAGGAAAATATTGGCAAAGTAGCAGTCTTGGTTTCAGAGCAAGCCAGAGACTTTTTTTTCCACATCTATTAGGCAGTAATATATGCAGTTTGGAAGAGTCAGCTTTAATACTCTCCTTCAGATGCTATGGATCCCTTTAAGTTTCTTATTCATAGAAGAATCTTCTCCAGGACTTAACAGATGGGTTAAGAAGGATCACTTGTGATGAGCAAAAGAGAACTCTTGCTTTTTCAGGAGCATCGTTTAGTCATGAGTGAGTACAATTGGCCTTTGTGACCATCGTGTTTATAAAAAGCCCAGAACAGATAAATGTCTTCAAATACATAACTTGACCATTTTGCATGAGCTCTAATACAGGGAGGAGTAGGTGAAGGACAGTCTACAGATATATCTCATAAAGCTGTAGAAGGAGAGATTCCATCTCCACCCCCCCCTCCATGTAAGAAAATAGCATATAGATAAAAGAAAGCAAAAGGTCAAAAGCTTCTGGGATGGTCTGCAGCCAAAAAGTGGCAATTCTAGTTACTGAAATAGAATAGGCAGTGTGTTCTTAACTGGAGAATTTCACCAAAAGGAGCAACTGAATACATCTTCTATAAAAAGTATGCTTTTGAGGTCCTGTGAATTTCTTGCAGTTGAATCCTATATCACTTAAGGAAAGCGTATGCAAAACCAAAATCCAGAAAATTCTCATCGGTTCTCCATCCACACTCTCCATCTGATTTTGTCTAAGAATCTTATTTGAAATTTTAGTTAAAAATAATACTGTCAGCTATATGAAAATAAAAAAGTGAGAAACCAGAAATGCTTGCCGGCAGTGCCGTAACTAAAATATAGATATATTTTTAATGATCTGACTTACTTAGCACCATTTATTATGTAACATTCAATTTGCATAGTGTTTTCTACCTGGTACTGAAAATCTTAATTCAGTTTTGGTTTTTTGGGCCTGTGATTGGCAGAATTCTGGGAGGGATTCTTTGGGACTGGTTGACCTGCAGGAGAACTTGTAAGGGTTTCAGGAAAGGTAACTAGAAATAGCAAACTCCCTGTTGGCTGTCTTTTATTTGCCTTACAGGGGGTTGCATGTCTTGTGTTTCAAATTTGTCAGTGTCTGCACATCAAAAAAGATTGAAAAAATGGTGCACTGTTTGGTTTCCTTGTCATATTTTAAACACTAGCTCCATTGTGTACTGTCTGGATTACAAATAAACTCATCGTCGTCCTCTCCTTTTGTCTTAATGCGTGGGCTCAGAGACCTTGACAGAGGTCCACTAAAGTTCATTAGCTCTGACTATAGGTTCAGCAGTCTGTTTGATAAAAAATACTAACCAAACCCTTAAAAGATCATCCTTCCCCTAACTAGCAAAATAAATAAACAAAAAAATTAAAAATGAAAGAGGTAAAAAGAACAGACCTGGATGCCTGAGCCGAACTGCCAGACATTATCTGCTTAAATTCTCAAAGATAGAGAGTGAGATGTACAAAGAAACTCAGAAAGAGCATCCATAGACTGAACGTTTTCTCACATGCCAGTGCTCTCGCAGGCTCGCATGTCACAAGAGGTGTTGCAGTTTTGTTTTTTAGGGTGTCACAAGCTAACACAAGCATGCAAGACTTCTGCATTGCATGAGACTTGAAGAAAATCTGATCCTCTCAGATAAGAACACAAAGGAATCAGGGAAATTCTGCTGTTTTTCCTCCATCTGTCCTGCATCTTGCAGAGGGCAATGTTTAGATGGAAAGTTCACACCTCAAACATTCTCTCACATATAAAATGTTTTGAAAGATTGTTTTGGGGTGGGATTGTGTGCTGTGTTCTCATAGACCTTCACCTCTAACATGGTCTGCCCTTGAGAGCCTCTGCACACACACACAGTCTCTTTGAGTAGGCTGCCTGACTTCATTGCAAGTTTTTTCAGCACAGATTGACAGAGTGAGGATAACTTTTGCAGTAGCTTTTAATTGCTCTTGAGATTTTAGAAGCCTTTCCCTTTTTTGTACCTCTGCATTCCCCCAGCTTCATTGTTTCTGCTGAGATCAGCAAAAATAGGGATGAAGATTGGTGACTGGACAGATGGAAGAATCGGAGCTCTCAGGAGTGCCAGTGAACCTTCAGCATATGAACTCCATGCTTCTTCCTCCCATCTCTTCTGCTTTTTGGTGCCCCCAAGCAGAGCTCATCAGTGGGCTGGCATATCTGTCTTACAGTGAAACAGTTTGCAGAGAGACTCTCTTAATGTGTCTGTCTCAAGTCTGGTATCAACACCACTTGCCATTGCAACCAAGCACTTCCCAGGTGTCAGAAGAACAATGCTATCTCTCTTCCTTCCCTGACGCTGGTGGAAACAGTTTGTCCTTTTCTAGTAGAGGAATGTCAATGGGGTCAGAGAGCTGGGATGGTTTACAATAAGGCTTTGTAACTCAGCTGACTGGGTGGACTTTGTACCCATTGTTGTTTTCTTCCTGCTTGGTGGTGGCTCTTTGCTTGCCAGCTTCCCTTGGCGGACATTGGCACCGCTCAGAAAGGAAGAAGGGAAGGAAGGCGGCAAGTGGCTGGCTGCAGGCACAGGGTTGGGGAGAGGTGAGAAGTTCCATGAAGCAGACTGATAAGGAAAAGGCTTGATGACACGGTCAGATAGAGGAGCTGAAAAAAGCTAAGGGCAGATCTGTTGAGAAGTTGCCTCACTAAGAGGTCATGCAGTTTTCTCTTAAAGCCCCACTGGGATGGACCATAGTGAAGAGAGCTATGTGAAAAGCCTAAAAGCAAGGAAGGTCAGTTGGTGCTGTGCCACAGACCAGCAGAGACAGTCATACATGGAGATGTGTGGGCAAATGTATGTGCTGGGTATTATAACTGGGAGCAGGCTGAAGTTTTTGCTGCAACTGGGGGCTGTCTAGGATCTCCTCCCAGAGACAAGAACTTTAGCAGGGTCCTTTTAACAGACAGGTCATACTGCCAGCAAGCAACTCCAGAAACATTGCTGAAAATAAATAAATAAACCCACCCATGATGATTTGCTACTGTCTGAAGGTTTCATTTATTTATTTAGCTCCAAAATATTTAGCAGTGAACTATACCTTTTGCCTGTCAGATCTGAAGGATTTAGTCCCTGACTTCTCTGGATGGGCGTGGTGGCAGAAGAGAATCACCAGCAGGAGAGGATGGTGCTAGCAGTGTGTGAAATGCATGCTGCTATTTCCACGTGGCTTATGCCCACCCCAGCCCTCTGTACAGGCAGCAGCAGTGGTGTGGCTTGGTGTAATAACCCAGCATTAGGCATGATGTTTCCATATTGTTCACCTAGGAGCAGTAATTCTGCAGGGTTCTCAACATGGGGATTATTTACAGTATGAATAGCAGCCAGCACCATGTTGTTGCTGGATCACTAAGCAGCAGAAAGCTGACACTACCAAGGGCCAAAGTGTGCTATCAGGTTAAATGGGAGAACTGTGTTAGGGTTGCTCCATCATGCGTGACCAGTTTACCAAGATATCTATCTGTGAGCACTTTGGCTTCTCAGTTTCTGTAGTACAGAATTCCTTTAGATCTACCTTGTTTCTTTTTGGAAAAAAAGTTGCCTAACCTTTAAGATCTCTTCTTTTCCCTCTCATTTCTTCATTAATTTTTAATCCTTCCTTGTTTTTTCTCACCTTTGGTTCACAGAAACTGGTGTCCATTGTAGCTGTCAATGCACAGGATGCCCAGTGATAGCTGGTGATTGATCGGTCCTTTGCTGAACCCATGCTGTCTTTCTACATCCCCTTCCCTTTCCGTGTTTCATTTCTGTTTCCTCTTGACTACGCAGTAGCTTCCAAACTGAATGTATTTGGCACTGCTTTGTTTTTAAAAATACTTCAGATTTACATCTGTAGGGAGTTCTGGAAAGGAAAAGAGGGTGGTTAGGGGCTTTTGTGTGCCTCTTATTTTCTGCTAGAGTTTGAATTTCCTTTAATTCCCATGGGAAAGAGAACAACTTTCACAAGGAACAGCTTTGCCAGATGAACTGGGAGTTGGGTCTTGGAGACTTGCACACCTACTCACTTGTGATGTGCAGCCAGAATATCTCCTGTAATCTCTTTCCTCTACCAATTCAAACGTATTTATTCAGACCGCAAAGAAACGTTTAATTCAGTATCATTGCAGTACCACAGGAGCTACCCACCCCTTAATGGGCTTTTAAAGTAGCCATGCAGTGAAAAGCTTTCCTCCTTGTAGCTGCTGTTGCAGTGCTGTTGGCTCTTGCTTTTGCTGAGAACTGTGTTATTTAGGAGGGCTCTGCACAGCTTATGTTAGTGGTATTTTTCAGTAGGTATCTTCTGTGTCAGTTTTGTTTGCTAGACTTTACTCTCTTCTCCCATTTTCTTTTTGACTTTGAATTTGGTTCAGTTCTTTCCACATCACTCCCTGTGACTGTAACTGGTTGGCCGGCAAAATCCTTCATCTGACAGTCATTTGCAATTGTTTGGTTTATGATATACAAATCTCTATAAACAATTTCCACAAACCCAAAGTTTGGATGTTTGCTACATTTTCTGTTGAACTCTGCACAGTTCAAACTTGAGATTCTCATGCGCTGAGGAGATGCCTTGGGAATGCAGAGTTTTTAAGCCAACCCATCTCTGCCTCCATACATCTAAGTGATAGCATGAAAGGAATGGAAAGCTGATTTATGTAGCTGGAGAAAGATTTACCTTTGTGTAGAAATCTGGGTGTGGCTGTGGTAGCAGAGAATTCATACAGGAGCGTGCTCTGTCTACTAGGGTCAATGGCCACCTAAGCTGTGCGGTGTTTTGGGGAAAACTGTAAAAGGCAGAAGAAGAGAAGTGTCCTGACCACTCTGTTCTCACATGACAGAAACCCACTTTGCTTATGACTTGTTGACTGAGGTGCTGCCTCGATCCTTTTGGCCTTGGAAAGCAAGAAGAGAAGTACCAAGAATTTATCATAAATCCGTTAGAAGTAATTACTTGCAATCCTCAGTAACACAATTTAGACAGCTTTTTCTCCATATCTACATATTAGCTTTGGCTTAATAGTTCAGGAGGATGTTCCAGAAAATAGCTCTCATGCTGTAATAATTTCAGCAAATGTTTATTTATATTCCAGGAATTGAGTGCAGACTGAAGCTCGCTCAAATAATAAATATCATTCCCTTACACATGTGCTTATGTTTTCTAGAATCTATGATATTTATTAGCAAGTGTATTTAAAATAACACTACACAGAAATGCTATTCCAGGCTTTTTGTCTTGGGCATAGTCCAGCTTAACCCTTCTCTCCCACGCCATTCCCACAGGACTTCCTCTCTTGAGAGCTATCATAACCTCTACAAGCGTCATGGTAAGCTAGCCAGCTCCCCAGCAGTTCATAGAATCCTCAAACTATAGACTGTCCTGAGTTGGAAGGAACCCACAAAGATCATCACGTCCAACTCCTGGCTCCACACAAGACCACCCAAGACCCAAACCCTATGTCTGGGAGCGCTGTCCAAACGCTTTTTGAACTCTGGCAGCCCAGGGCCATGGCCACTCAGCATTTTCCACGTGGAACACCACCTGTTAATGTAGGTGTGGGAATCGGAAGCAAAACCACTCCTGCTGCCCTGTGACGATAAATGATGTTTTGTTAGTTTTCAAATTAGTCTCCTAAAACATACAAAGAATGGAGGAAAAATCTGAGTTTGTGGCTGTTAAACACGTTTGTCTTAGTCTGCATCAGCAGAGCAGATAAATGCTGATGGTATGCTTGTATTATTAACTAGAGAATATGTATGACCTATTAAAAAAGGAAAGGACTTGCCACTCAGGAGCATTCAGAATTCAGCTTCCACCATTAGACTGAATTTCACTTTCAGGAAACAGAGAGCTTAGAGAAGGTGAGGGCTGACCCTGTCTATCCCAGACCTGCAGGACATGGAATAAAATACAGCAGCACAAATTCTTCAGTCTAATTAGGAGTTTCTATGATTTGTCTTACCTTGAATTTGTTTCGGGCTAACAGCAGGCTGGGTGGCAGCAACTCATTCGGTCTGAGCCTCAGATAATGTAGCAGGAGTGGTCTGTTGTTAGGGACTGGGTCGAAAACAGGGTTTCCTAAGGGCATTTCTTACAAGTATTCTGCTGTAAGACCTTTCTGAGAAAGATAACTCGATACTATGCTGAACAGGGGTTAGTTTAAAACAAAATAAAATAACACCTATATGAAAAGGTAACATTATCCATTAGATAAAAAGCACTGTTTTGTAGCCTGGGGAAAGAATAAACATGTCCGATAGCCCTTGTTGCTCTCATGGCCCTATTTTTCAATCTTAAGATTCATTCTGAGATTTCCAGACCGTGATTGATTTTTACAAGTCTAAATAATATCTCCCCAAATATATTTTTCTCGGATTACTCATGTAGTGAAATCACAGTTTATTCTTCCTTCATCTGCCTTTACTGTATCCTTCCTTGATGTGAGAAAAAAATGGAGATGACATAGCATTGCCCATGTAATCCTGCCACGACCCTTTGTTATACAATGCAAAGAAAATTCAAGGGGCTGTGTTTTGTTACACATTTTCTCCCAGGCATTCCTGCTTAAGTCTCATGTCTGTTGATTGAGGCAGGGAGATGCCAAGAGTGGAGGTCTGTTCCGCTCCATGTCTCTTTGCTTTCTCCCTCCTCTTCTGGGTTGCCTCTGGATCATGCCAGTTGGTTTTGTTAGTGTACTCTGTTGTTTAGTTTGGTTTTGTTTTGAATCAGGCTACTTTCATTTAAAGTGTCTTTAGCAATGTAGAAATCGACAGTCAGATTCAAATATCATGGCCACAGTGTTCATACTGCACTGAAATATTGAATCTGTTCTCACTAAGGAGGCAGTTTTTCACACATTGAAGGAATATGTCTAATGTTGGATCTGTTATTTTCTTGAGGAGTGTTGGATCTCTCCCCTCTCCAAGCAGCAGTCCTCATCACTGCAATTCAACAGTAAAATCTTGAAACAGTATTGAATCAAATGGCTTCCTTCCATGCTTTAGTCTCATAAAATGCTGGAAACGAACCTCAATTGGCCCCTTGAGCCTGAAATGATAATTCATCAATGCTGCTAAAAGAGAATGTATCTTAAAGTGCTAGCATAATTTTTAGTGTTCTGTGTCCGCTGCAGATATCTTTGGGGAAAGACAAAAACAAAAACAACAGCCAAAAATAAGTGTATATAATATACACTGCCTAATTCTTCCCTTTATCTTTTCAGGTTTACTGTATGGCACTGTCCATGTCTCTGCAGAGAGCTTGTTTGAAACCAACATGCCTATTAGATTTCCTTAAACCCTGTTTATAAGCCCTCCTGGACCTCTGCAGGAGGAATTTAATTCACTGATAAATACTTCAGCTATTTTCTAGCTAAACAGTTGAATTCTGTCCTTCAGTAAAACTGAGGTAATAGCACAAATCTTGACTAAAAAGTGACATACCACGTAGAAAAAATAAAACTACGTGAAATAGAATTTCTGGTGAGAAAGTAAACAGTGCTGTACCAGAAATCTTTAAAATGCAACATTACTGGGTGATTAGCATTTTCCTTTTTTTTATCGCTAACAGCGCTGTGTTGCACATGTGTGTTGATGCAGTTTTCAGAATCAGTAAATAGCACATCGACTCCTGCGTGGAAAGAGGATGTTGCAGAAATAATTATGACATGATGCGATAACCCCTTCTTAAAAATAATTTCAAAAAAGAAGGAAAGAAAGCACGGCAGAACAATACTGCAGTGTTCTGGCCATCAGGAAACAACGACAATGCTCCCACCTTTTTCCTGTGACTTACCCAGAGTTCCTTCCAGGCGACACAGATAACTGATAATGCTGTGGACTGAGTCCTGTGCCAAATGAAAATGGTGTAATTTTTTCTTTTTTTTTAATTTATATCTGATTAAAAATGGATCTAAGCAACACCCTTTCCATGCAGCTTTACAACCCTTCTGGATAAAATACTTCTTTGTGACTTGAAACACTGCATCATTTCCCAGCGTGCTATTTCAGCAGAGGGCAAGCATGAAAAACTGTTTTATTTTGTAAATCGCAGAAGTTAACTGCGTTTGAATAAGAAGGTTGTTCTTCACTTTGGAGTAACATTTTCTGGTTCTCAGAGACTTGAGTATTCCTGAAACTGGATTTACCAGTGATGCTTCCCAGAGTGCACGTGACATGGGGAAGTTGTCTCATCTTGCAGTTGTTCAAGTGCAGATGCAGTCTTGTAGGCTGCATGTGAGCACCTGTAGTGGTCAGTGTGTCTTTTTGGGTACCCTACACCATGTGCAGGCCAGGCTGAGTGCTTTGCTATCTCCCCCTGCACATTGCAGGTCTACTTTTTGCCAGCTAAAGCAGGGCTGCTGCTCTGTCTGCTCAGGTTTGGGGTTTAGGTGAAACTGTCAGCTCTTCAACCTCAGGAAAGGACTTGCTGCAGTGGCTTGGGGACCATGGAACCCACACTGGTTCCCATTAGCACGTATCTGTGTGTGTCTCATTCTCTTCATACTGGTAGGGAACTTTTAGTCCCTCATTTTGAGCTCTGTTCACTCAGTTAATTTCCTCAGGCAGTTTGCAGGGTTATTCATCCTTCAGCCTGTACATAGCAGCCAAGTTTTCTTCTGGCTGCTTACTAATGAAGAGTAAGTCAATTTATCCTCATCAGTTAAATTACAAATACAACAAAAACAGAGTAAAAATGTCACCGCATGGAGATGGTTTCTCTTTTTTCCATTCCCTAAATCCTAGCTTATGTAAACTGAGATAAATATTTATAAAAAACACTGGGCAGAGTAACCCTCATTTTCAAACTATGTGGATTAGCTTATGAGATGTAGCTATTGATAACACAGTTTGGTGCCTTCATAAATAGATTCCTTTTTGTACAGTTAGGTCTTCCACCAGGGTTTCAAGCAAATGCTGTATTCTACTTGAGCTGTGTGAAAAAGAAGCTTGTGAACCACCAAAAGATAAAAGACATCAAAAGAAGGTTAGTTTTCATAGCATATGTTGTGCTTTAAAAAGCAAAAAAAAAAAAAAAAAGAAAATGTTGTGCTTACGGGGCAAAACTTTGTCCCAGGCCAAATTTAATTAAAGAGGACAGATAGAAGAGACTTCACGTGTAGCTTTTCTGTGCACCCAAAACACATGCAGGATGCTCCAGGTGCCTCAAGGGTGCCTTTCTCAGAGGGGCTGATCCTGCCTGTGCTGAAATCACGGCCAGGGCTTACCCGTACTTCAAAGAAACGTGCACTGGAAGGTGTCCTGTGGTTTGATCTCTTTGTGCCATCCCTCGATGCAGTTATTGCTTCTGCTGTAGTGAGTGCACAAGCCAGAGGAGTTGGTATGTTTCTTTCATTTTCTAAAAAATACAGTGAAGGATTTCAGCATTTTTTGAAGTTTTTAATAATTAATTGTCAAAAAAAGACAACAAAAATAGATGGAACATTAAAGCAAATTTGCAAGTCATTGAAGTAAAGAGCTGCAAATAGAAGCAATGCCTGTATTCTACCTTCAGCTATCACTATAAAACTCATCAAAGTAAACCAGTTTTATTTAGACATCTGGAAAATGTACTTTGACAAACATCCACTTGATGACTGTCAGTGTCTCATAAGGAAACTTTGATATCAAAGATCCTCTAAAACTGTCAGAATAAATCATATACTTTTTTATGACAGAAGAGTGTTTCCTAGCTGTGATTTCTATTGTCTGGTTGATATGTTTTTAGTATCTTAATACAAAGGATTATTTTTACAAATGTTTTTGTACCTAATTGTGCAAAATAACATTATCTTAAGAAGATGTCTTCAGAAGTTAAGCAAGGTAGAAAAGCAGGCTCTGTTTTCATGCTTCTCCCAGCACTCTTAATTGTTCTGTTCCCGAGGCTAATGGATAGCAACTTTAGTAGTATCTGCAGTAGACCCACAGAGTTTAGGTAATCTTCAAGGAAACCTTTTAGAACAGATGAAGAGAATACACTAATCATGCACTTTGCATGGTATTGTTTTCTTGCATTTATGCTACTGAAATATATAGAAACAGGGTGAAATATTATTGATTGATTCTGTTACAAATTCTACTCTTTCTAGGAATGGAATGGCTTTTCATCAGACGTATGCAGCATACCTCATCTTAGATACAAAGAAGATAATTAGTCACTGAACTGTTTAAAGCTGTAGGCATGACTGCAGATATCCCTTTTTTTTTTTTTTTTTCAAATAATTATATATATTTTTATTCCAGAAAGGAGGTGTTGCCTCACAGTGCTGCTGGAGGTACTGAATACATTAAAGGGGAAGATGAGAGGAATGCCTTGTGGGGACTTCTTGTAAACATGCAGCATGACTGCTTTTTGTTGGGGAAGGCATTTTTGCGACATTCTGTGCAGGGCTGTAGTGCCATATTAAATTGAAAATGCTATGAAAGCCTTAACTATTTAATTCTCGTAATCCATCTGCAAGCACTAAGTGATTAGTTGCAGTTTATCCCAGTGTGGAACATGCATAACGCTGTCCTGCAAGGTGCTGCTGGGGGTGGCCATGGCACAGGCTCTGCCCATGCTCTCTGTCACTGGCAAAGCTGCTTTGTGAGAGCAGGAATTGGGCAATCTGGTGAACTGGAAGCTCTGCATGAGTTCAGCAGTTGAGTCTGGTTGTAGAACTGTCAGTAGTGGTTTGGTGTTTACAAGCAGGCTCACAATGCTTCATTTTAAGCACCAAATTTGGTGTAGTTCTCTGTTTTTATCAGAGGGAAGGGAAGGTTCTCGTATAGGTGAATCAGAGCGAGAGGCAAACTGAAGTTTAAATTGGCACATCTCTAGACTCTTCCTCTCAGCCTTCCTTGGATAGTCTGACTTCTCCTCTGCAGGACTCTACTCAGAAAGTATTTGATAAAATGTAGATTTCTGCGCATGCCCTTTTCTGGTACCAGAAAGACACGGTGGCATATCTCAGCGTCCCTACCTTGGGAGAATTCTTTGTTTGCAGAGGGGCATTGTACATGCAGATAAAAGGAATCCAGGAATCTTGAAACAGTTTGTTTTAGTAGGCAGGCTCCCTTGGGGTGGATATCCTGTACAGAGTCAGGAAGGTATAGGAGGGGACAGGAGATGGTGTGCTTGCTGTGGCTGCAGATCTAGAAATGGATAATGGGGAGGGAAAGGGGGAGCTAATCGCTCCATCTCACACTTAGGCTATTTTTCTCTAAGAAATATCATTCAATCAGTATTATAAAGTGGTTCTCCTGAGGAAATGGGGGTATTTTCAAGTTTGTTTTGTTTGCTGCAGAGCTCCAGAAAGTTGGGGTGGCTTTATCACAAAACAAAGCGACTGTATTATTTCATTATTTACCTGCTAGGTGGCTAAACAAGGAATCAGCTCATTTCTGAAACACTGAGCTCTTTTAGAATGATTGGTCATGTTACAGGCAATTACGTGTTACAGCTTCCCCGTGAAGAATGGCTGTTGAGGGAATCACAGGTTTCAGTCTTCTGGAACACAGCATTGACGCCACCTGCACGTGTTCAGATGTAAATACTGGTAGCAGCTATGGTATTGCAAGTCAGAAGGTTATTTCTGGTTTTCAAAGGTAGCTTTTTGAGTATCCTTCCATGTTTTGGGTCAACGTCAGCCGGTGTTCCAGTGCAGCCACTTTGCTTCTGAGCTGAAGGATGGCTCCACAGGGTCTCTGCCGTTATTTAGTATGTATGGATTCTTACAGGTCTGCAGAATGCTTAGAGTTGCTTGAGGAAATAAAATGGAGTTATCATAGCCTTAGATTTTACTGGAATGTGGCAAAGCATGTTTAGCAAGGAGCTGAGGAGTCACTGCAAATAAGCATATGCAGCTAAAGTTCATCCTGAAAGGCAACATCACAAACTGTGTTGACTAGAGGGAAAAGTTTTTAAAGGTGAGGTTCCACAGAAATGCCTTACATCCTTGTGATAGTTGGGTCGTGATGTGTATTCCCCCTTGTGCTTACGTGGCTGTACTTGCTTGAGTTTAGTCCTTGTATTCAAGCAAGTGGTTCCTCTTGACTTTGGCTCAGTCACTTCCTTAATGAAGGGGTGGTGGTCTTCCTCCCTACCTGCAGGTGCCTGTCAGGACTCCTCTGGTCATTTTTTTCTCTGAACGTGGGAGACAGAGAGCTGGTTTCCTTTCCTATTTGTATTATTTGTTCTTTCCTCCAGGAATGATCTTCAGTTGTTTGTTTTGGCAAATGATTTCTGAGAAGGGATCTGTGAGAGAGATTGCTGGCATTATATTAGCTTCCTCTAACTCCTATCTTCTCCCTCTGTCTCCCCCAACAAAGTCACCTCCTCTCTCTGCTTTTCCTCGTCTTGAATATTCCCCCTTTGATTTGTGCGTGCTGTTTTGTTGTTGCTGCCTGTTTGCATCTTTTTGTGGCCCTTTCAGTTACAATTTTTTCTGCCATCAACTTGGTGCTTTTCTAAGCCAGGCCAAGAAAATGAAATAGTTTGCACCTACTCGTATTTAGCCATGCAGAGACTTAAAATGTTCAAGTTTCTGTCTGTGATTTGTCAGCCTGTTGTCAACTCCCATTCTTACTGTACCAACAGTCTTTCCAAATTCCAATTTTGGGAGGCTTGTTTTCCCCTTTATGTTTGATTCCTGTGAGATAGGCTGAATTAGGCAGAATAAAGTCTTGGCTTCACTGCGTGCTACAGAGAAGTGCCCACACTTTTCATCTCCATGACTCATATCATACAAAATTAGTGCCTGCAGAGCTCTAAGATCAGGGAGAAGCTGCAGTTCCCGTAAACATTCTTAGCAGGCATAAGCCACTGCTGTCACTGAAGATGGTGACTCTATTCTTTGGGCTTGTTCCTGTTGTACACTGCCTTTCTTATGTGTTTGTGTAACTTTTCAAACAGGAGAAAGATCTCAGGTAAAACAAATGTGGAAAAGAGAAGGACAGGTTTGATATTTTTGTGTCAAACTTTGTTGTTGTTATTTGATTTGGTCCTTCTTTTAGGAAATTTCCATAATGGTTTTTTATTCTTTTCCTGAGCGCTGTGATGATGGAGAATGCTTAAATCCCCTGTTCACTGTTGTGAAATGCCTGAGTAACTGTGCAACATTTTGCATTATAAATCTCTCCAAGCTTTCCTGTGGTAGCCTGAAACCTCTCATAGTTTTTCTTCAGAAAATGCAGATTCCCTGGGAATTTCCCCAACCTTCAGTAGACTCACAAACTCACACCAGCTACAAATTTCTTCTTTTTTTTTTTAAATCTTTTATCTCATCATTGTGGAGGCAAAAGTTACTATCTTACACGAATTCTCTGTTGCAAACTGTTTCCATCTCAAGTGGAAAACAAGAAGCTTGACATTCTCAAAGCATTGTGTCAGCTGCTATTCCTAAATTTTGGTTTTTGAAATATTTTAAAAGGAAGAATAGAAGTTAATAGAGGTTTTTACATCTAAGCCCAAACTGATCTCCTTATTTGAGTGAACTTGCAAAACTGTTACAGTTTCTAATAACTGTGTATCTGATCTGAGTTCTTGTACTTGCCATCCAGAAAACAGAAACTTCACAGTCAGTACTACTAAAAATATTTAGGAGTCCAAAGAGGTACATTTCCAGTTTGTGATTGAGCAGTATATATTCATATGCATACATATACATATGTAAAACCCTTTCCTGAACATAGTTAACAGCATGATCTAATGCTGCATTAAGAAACAAAACAACCAAGTAGAACAAAGAGTGTAATCAGCCTGTAATAATCTAAAAGAAATCATCTGAGAAAGCTGAGGTGACCATGTTTCATTCAAATTTGCATAATTCTGCCTATTTTAGAATTATGTCATAAGAGAAATTTACATTTATCAGCACAGTGTTTTGAATTTAGCCATGTTTTTAATACTTGAAACAATCTGTAGCGTTCTCCTTTGTTTAGTGATGTTTTCTTGAAGATTTAAGCCTGCTCCTAAATGCTAATGCAAGAGCTAGTTATACTTGAGTTGAATGTTAACAAGTGCATAGATGGCTCACGTTTGTGAAATAAAACTGGGTAACTTTCCTGTGTACTTGCTTTGCCATTTTGTACCTGAACTACTTCTTACAGGTTCTAGGGGTACAGAAGAGCAAGCAAGTCAGGCTGGGTGGTGGTGTTTGAAGTTCAGTGCTACATAGGACTGAAGATCTCCATCACTCCTCCTTCCTCAGTGGGACAAACCAGGGCTGGACGCACAGGGATGCCCAGGTTAGTTCTATCCCAACTGGAAGCAGCCCCACTTGCAGCTGATCCAGAATAAATAGGTCATGCTTGAGCTCCTGACGGAGGACTATTAATCTCTGCTTGCTCCTTAACTTTTCTCTGAAATGAGGATGGCTTCTAGTATTGAAGGAATCAATTCAAGGAAGTATGTGATAAGCAGTTCTTTTGGTTGTAAGGATTCACTTTAGTCTACAGGGAAGCACTTATCTCCGTTTGGGACTGTCGGCCTGACCCCTTACCCCTTATCCCTACTTTGCCCTGGTGAGGCCTCACCTTGAGTATTGTGTCCAGTTCTGGGCTCTCTGGTACAAAAAAGGCAGGGATCTCCTTGAAGGAGTCCAGCGGAGGGCTACAAAAATGATAAAGGGAGTGGAACACCTCCCTTATGAGGGAAGGCTGAGAGACGTGGTGCTGTTCAGCCTTGAGAAAAGAAGACTCAGAGGGGATCTGATCCATGTCTATAAATATCTAAGGTGTGGGAAGCAAAGGGACGAGGCTGGACTCTTCTCAGCAGTGTGTGGCAATGGGACGAGGGGAAATGGACACATGCATAGGATTATGCATAGGATGTTCCACACAAGTTTGCATGGGAACTTCTTCACAGTGCAGGTGATGGAGCACTGGCACAGGCTGCACAGAGATCCTATTTACTCACTCCTCTTTGGAGACCGTGCTGGTGGTGAGGAAGGTCCTTGGTTCTCTCGCTACCTGTGGGCAAAGGTACCAGAGAGCTGTATCCATGCTCACCAGGCAGGACAAGGTTGCACAAGGGATTGAGGCCACAGGCTGGGCTCTAGGGTGCTTTTGCTTAGAAGAAGAAAGTCTGGATTCCAGCCTGGCTTGCAGCACAGCAGCCACCTGATTGTGGCAGGCTTCTGCAAAAGCAAGGGATGGAATTCACCTGACCAAATGTGTATGTATAGCTTGGCTACCTGAAAATTACATTTCTAGCCTCTGTTTACAATAACTAGAGAGAAACATGTTCTCATACCAAACAATTTATCTCCTTCTAATATAGACATTTAAAACAGATCAGGTGAATTGCAGCCTCAGAGCATCTCTGTCCCTCCACTGACTGCAAGGAATTTACAGAAACAGCTTATGTGTAGATGGATGGCTACACTGGAGGAGCCTGGTTAGTTGAGATAAATCTTAAGAAATTCAGTGGGTATTTGGAGAACAGCACTTTATAATTCTACTGCCTGAATTTTCCTTTTGGCATTGAAGTCATTTAGTGGATCTGAGTCATGTCACCCTGCAGGATGGGACCTTTGTTTCCTGGAGTATGATGTTTTTCATGTCCAAAAGTGTACTATGTGTTGCAGAGTCTGGTGGAATTTATAGCAGAAAACAAACAAACGAACAAACAAAAAAAACAACCACACACACACGCACACACACACACACACACACACACACACACACACAAAGTAGCTTGGAAGAGACATAAAATGGCAGAGAATAATTATCTACTGACTTAAACAGTGAGCAGGTTTTGTTTTGTGCAAATCTTTGTCAACCAGAGCCTTTTTCATATTGTTAAGATGCGTATGTTATTTAGATTGGGAAAAAAATGCACACAGATCAGTAGTCTCATAGCCACAAAACTGGGGTAGTATTTGCAGTGTCTATCAAGTTATTATTTCCTTTCAAATACTGCAGCCTGATCTTGTGAATTACAAAAACAGTTTTGTTTCCAGACTGGAAAAATAATGGCAGATCATAGTGCACAAGCCTTCCCACCAGCAGAGATGTGGCTGTAGCACACCAGGGGCAAGTTCTTCCCTTTACAAGCTGCTGAGCTACTGCACACTGGGTCGTAAAGAGGCGTACATGGAGAAAAGGGGGAAAAAATAAGGAAAAAGGAAGAATAACTGCATGCTATCCAAACAGCTTGGCTCTAACTGAAACTAAAGGTGTGGTGAAGGGAAGTTATTGTGCCATTTTCTTAAATAACATCTGAATATACTTCTGTTTTATTTGCTTGTTATGGACCTCTTATAGGAATTATGTTTCTGCTTGAGGAGGAAGGAGAGAATTAAAACTCTGAGAAAGTGAGCTTGGAAAAACATTGTTACATTACTGATTGTAGCACAGTTCGGTTTCCCTGATAGGGCTGTCCTGTGAAATTACTTTACAGAATTTCAAACCATAGAATTTCTCCCATTTCAAATCATAAGTATTAAGATACTCATTTTTTTTCTAAAATTTTTAAACTGATGTGAATCTTGAAGATCTGTGAAGGTTTATTTCCACTGGAGCAGATCTAATAGATACTAATTTGGTTGCAGAATGGAAAATACAAAACATTTCCCTGTTAAAAACATCCCCATATCCACGTGTAGCAGAAATGCTAAGTTATGGCCTGAAACAGTGATTGAGCACCTGGTAGGAAGGCAGGGCCAACCCAGGGGAGCTCATTTAAGTGTTGGCAGTGGAAGTGAGGGCACCTCTTTATTTGAGATCCCTGCCTGCCTGAGGCCTTCTAAAGGTAAGTAGCCCCTTCCCTTTATTTCTGTGTCTACGGCTGCTGTGTTTGGGCTTGTTCTCATTTGCTGTAGCTAAAGACTTTGCCGTCCTGCTAATATTGTGGTACTTCCTATCCCGTTATAGCATTACACCATAGAATCACCAAGGTTGAAAAAGCCCATAAAACAGGTGTGACCATAGGGTTGATGCTGTGTAACTGCGTGTCAATGACTGTTGCATATCAGGAAGTACTACACAGGGCCAGATGGGGCTGGTGATTAGAGAACCTTCTTTCATAGATTATCAGAAGGCTTAGTTGAAGTGAAGGTTATTGCTTCTCTTTTGATACGTTATGGTGTTGTTATGATACATTGCCATCAGTGTAATTCGCAAATTCAAAACCTGGGTCAAAAATAAGGATCTTTATTTTTTCAATGGAACGGTCATAGCTCAGTAAAAATGGGCTTGCAGTTTTAAGAAAGACAGATAGTCATTGTTACAAGGGTATGAATAAAATGATTTCATGATCAACTAATCAAATTTCAGAGTTCTGTATGTATAAGGTTCAGGGACTGCAGTCCCCTCAAATTGAACAGGAGTTGCTTTATCAGGGCTGTGGTAATAACTGTATTGAATCAACAGGTGAAAAATATGGTCATTCAATTAGTTAAACCTCAAGAATTAATTCTCCCTGTTTTTGAGTCATTGTTTTGGAAAGGGATAACAGAAAAGTTCTGTTTATTATTGAAAGTTGGTCCTGTGTAATGGCTTTGTTTTATCCTTTTTTTTTTTTTTTTAATTATTATTTTCTAAGCTTCACACAGCGATTTGATTCTGTTTTTTGTTAATGCTCAGCCTATTCAGAAGGGTAAAATTACCGAGGTGAGCTTTATTGCTGTAATGGAGATCTTGAGAAATTGAAATTGAGAAGCATTCTAATGCATCTCTGTAGAATATTATCTGCCTCACTGCTGAATGGTTTGCTACCTTGTGCAGTACATAGCACTTAAGTGGCTTCTGGGGCTTGATGCGTTTATGCAAGTGTTTTTCCTTTCTGTCTCCTAATACAACAAAAAGATACTCGAAGCCTCTTCTTGGGGTTTATTTTTATTGTTTGCTTAAATGCCGAGAGACTATCGTCCACCACAGTGTGCCTGTAGGTTTTCTTTCTCTAATGTAGGCCTTTTGATGATTTTTTCAGTGAGAAATTCTCTTGCTGATTGATTGTTGAAATGAAGGTTTGTAAAAATCTATTGTTGTAGATGGAGTCAAGATTAAATTAAACAAAATTAATTTTGCAACTTTGTGTAGATGGAAGTTGTGTGTAAGCTTACATTAGTTAGTCAGGGAACATAAAGCTTATCGTGTGCTTTAGCCAGGCGGTCCTAAATGCAAATGTTGAACTGCATCTCATGAATAATCTAAGGAATATGTTCTGAACAGTTGCAAACTTTGTGTGCTGAGATCTGTTCCATCCACTGTTCATTGAGTAACTCTGTAGAGTAATGGCAATAATAATTATAGGAGCCTGTTTGCAGATGTTTTCTCAAGCAGGAAAAATGGCTAAATGCTTCTGTTAAATTATTCCTTATTTGCCTTGTCATACTGTGTGGTAACAGTTAATAATATAATGCATTTTAGTAATGGGTTGGGTTGGGGGGTTTTGCTGTATTACTTCCTCTGGCCAGATCATTCTCTTCCATTAGCCCGTTCTCAGTGGTTTCTTTGTTTGTGAATTCCACCCGATGATTGTAGGCAGAGTTCAAACTCGGCTTTCCTACTACATCCAAGTGATTAAATTATGCCTCTTTGAGGATGCTTTTCCAGTAGATCTACTAGTGGAGGGTTTTGTTGCTATTTGGTTGAGTCTGCCCAAAAACTCGGTAATGGCTATGCTGAAACTCAAAGCTGGACATGGATTTGGTTATCCACTACATGCTTTTCAGAAAAGCTCTGAGCCCCTTTTCTGACCTTTCAATGCTATAAAACATTTTGACAAATATTATGAGTGAGCTATTCAAATAATCAGATTTAGGTTAGTAGTAAATCAGTTTAAAAATGTATCAGTTTTGTAGTTCATATATGAGACTTTACACCTCACTGAGCTTTCCTATTTGTATTTAACTCATGTATAACTTTCTGCCGGAGAAAATGTTTGAGGAAGTTGTAGAAAACTGTTATCTCCTCTTAGCTGTTTATTACAAGCTTATTGATGTAACATATTACAAAGAATGTAATATTCAGGGTTGTTTTTAACTAATACAGTCAGTTTGTGTCAGACTTTATAAAAATGCGTAAGACAGAAAGAGTATTCAAATACATCCATCCGAATGCAGAGGAACAATGTGCATTAGAGTGAAGCAAAGGAATTTTAGTGTATGCAGTGGATACTGCTGCTTGCATAACAATTCCCTTCCCTTCCCTTCCTTGCTTGTGAATATTCATATTCCTGTAGTAGGGTTCTTTGTATTTACTGTTCTGAGTGAGATGGCATCCAAGCCCTCTAGCGTTTTATCAGAGTAGACATGTCATTTGAAATGTTTTTCTGAGCCTTCTTAAACAGAACAAGCTGAAATGAGCAGTGTTCTTGTATACCTCTCCTAAAACTCCTTAAAATGAAAGCGTAACGCTATTAACTCATATACAGCTTCCTTATTCTGTAAAATCAATTACATGAGCTGGACTTTGCATAGGAGCTAAGATGAGGAGCGTGGGGAGTGTAGTTCTCATCACGTATTTGCACTCTAGCAAGTGAACTCCAAGAATGACCTGTATTAGAAGAACAGTTTTCAGTATAATAGCATGCAGGAGAGGAATATTACACAGAAAGCAAATTATGCATTTTATAGGAAATTCCATTTAGGGATCCTAGTTATGGTATAGCTGGAGCTCAAACTTTGCAGTAGCCATCACTGCCTGCCCGTAGAAGCACAGCCTGTAGCTTTGAGTTATAACTGCTTATAAAACATGTAATCAGTGTGATTCCTGGTAGTCTGCCCTGCTCAGCTCCTGCACCCTTGCCTTTAGGGGACTTTCCTTACTCCATGTGCCTTCCTACCTGCACTCTACCTCTTTTCCTCCTGTTACCACATGCCAGCAACTCCTCACCTGGGCAGGTTAAATAACAACCAGGAGTTGTGTGAAAATTTTGGCACGCATTATTTACAGCTGAGTTTGCTACACTCCTCTAAGGCAGACTCACAGAAGTGGTTCGAACCCAAACCAGAGCAGTTCTGGGCTGCTGCCTGGCTTTGTAGGGCCACTGGCAGCTCTGGGGGCTGCAGCTCTCCAGGCAGAAGTCAGGGCTCTCCTGGATCCAGACCCAGGTTTGAGACCTGTCCTGAGTGTTGTGTCTCAAAACAGACGTAAATACCTCCTTCTGTACTGAAAGGGAGGCAAACCCACCTGCATAGCCCTTATCAGCTGGCTCCTTCTTAAGCAGTTAGCTGCAACAGTGTTTGTGTGCAAACAGTGCTTTGAAGTGATCAGGCAGCATAATTAAGCAAAACTGTGCTTTCCAAGCACAAAGTGACTTTCCTCTTTATCCTGGTGGGAAAAGAGGAAGCAGTCATAAGGCATCATACTTGAGCACGTCAGAGGCTGTGTCTCCTGTAGCCACTCCACATCACCGATCTAATCAAGGCACTTCTTCCCAGCTCGCAGTTGATGCAAACCCTTGACAGGCCCCAGTGCTCCGCAAGGGCAGGGAAGGCAAACTAAGAACTAACAGGCTGTTCTGATAGGTTTTGTGTGCTCTGCTGGTGGTGCAACCACAACTGTGAGGTTAGTGAGCATGTGGAGTCAGAGATGGGCGCTGGAAAGTCTGTTTTTAACAGTATGGGAGCCTTTGGGGGGGGGGGGGGGTCTGAGCACAAAGCACTCATCTCTTGCCAGGGGAGACAGCTTCAGAGCTGAGGCAGAACTGAACCATACAGGGCCTCATGATGAGATCTTCACCAGAGCTTACAGTGGGCCCTGCTAGAATCTGGGCCAATTTCCTATGCTGCCCGCATGTATTGATTTTCTTTGGTACAGAATGACAGAGTTTTTGTTCTTGGTGTGCAATTCCACAGGTGACTTTTGGGCACTGCTTGTCTTTCCAACAGTATTGCAGTCAGTATACTTGGGTCACAGCATACCACCTATTTCCTAGGTCATCATTCAGGGCCTGTTTTCTAATAGAACCCCATTGCTATGTGTTTTAGTCAGGACAAGGGGCATTCAGAACAGCAAATGAGACCTGAGCATCTCCTTGTTGTTGCATTTCCTTGGCTTTTGAGTATCCGGAGCATGGGCATCCTTTTTCCTAATGTAGTTGATATATGGGGTTGAAAGGCTTGACTTTATTGTGAGTGTTGTCAATAAAGGTAATTTAAGCATTATCTTTCTATAACCTTATCTTAGCTGTTCAGTGTGGAAGGATTACATTTGCTGTTTGACTTTATTGCGGTCTCTGTTAATTCAAATCTGATTTTTGATGCTTTATTACAGTATTCAGCAGCCATTGTGTTTTATAAATATAAATGACTTATGATTTGAAACATTTGAGTGGGACACTGTAACTTGTTGTTTTGTATTTTGAAAATCACATTTCCATTATTTTGTCAGGCAAACAAACAAACAAAAATTGCCTCTACCAGCAAATGAACAGAATGATTTACCTGGGTGGCAGCTCTGAGGTTATTGAATGAGCCAGCTGCAATGCTTGCTTTGAGCATTTACACAGGCAGTGCTCCTATCAGAAGTAATCACTCTTAGAGGCACCCTGTCATGGTGTTGTGGGTTTTTTTTTTTCCTTAACACATCAGCAGATACAAGAACTTATTTTAGAGATGTATGTGTAGAGGTGGTGTAAGGATAGGGTATGTTTCAGATGGTACCAGCTGCCTCTGATGCAAGAGGAGGGGAATGCAATTACTTCTGTGGAAGTCTGTACATATTTGCCAGAATTTATAAATGTTTACAAGTAACTGGTCTTCACATAAGCAGGGCCCTCAGGGAGTGCTAGGCCCCCATCTGCTGGAGAGTTTTATGTCAATTCTGGTGATTTTTTTTTTTTAGGTTATTTTCCCTGCATTTTTCTCTAAGAATTATCATCACTTGACTTTCTTATTTAAATTTTGATAGTGCCTGAAGAGGCAAAGGCCTGATTGTTCGAACTACTCTGCGTACATATGGCGAGAGACAGTTACTCTCCCAACAAGTTTTCTATCTAAACAAACAAGGTTAATGGGGCTGGGGAGAAGCAGTAACTAACTCCTCATTTCACAGAGGAAGCACTAGGAAGTGAGGGGAGCTGAGCACTGAGCCCCAGTCCTGATAGGCTCCGAAATGCTTGCTCCTAGCAAGGGCAGAGGTGTATGGAAAACATTTTCGAGTTGAAAACAGTTGGAAATGTACTTCAAGAAAAATAAACATGTCAATATGCTTGGGTAGCTAAAGAGGAGAGGCACAGAGATTGGCATCCCAGAGGTTGTAGGGACTTACAGCTACTTTTATACCCTTTGGGGGCTATTCTGTGGCTTCCTCAGTAAGTTTGGTTATTTGGGAAGCTTAATTTAAAGCATTTCCATGTTGTGGTCCTGCTTAGAGCCATGCCTTTGACTGGGGTCTCACTGGAACTTGCAGAGCAAATCCTCACTGCAACCAGGCTGTGGCCATGAAGTGCTGCATTCCTCAATGGCTGTGAGGACCTTGAGAAGTCTGCACCACTGTTCATGGGGCAGCTGAGGCAGGCTCGGTCAAGGAGATTTTCACATGGCTGCAGTGGAACAAGTGGGAACTCTTAGGATGTGGCTTTTTCTTCTAGGCACTGTTAGTTGGGATGGAGGAGAATGGTGTAGGAGGATGTAACCAGGGCATGCAGAGCAGTCAGGCTGACACAGAATTTTCCTCTTCTGACCTCTTTCTCCTAGTGTGAACACTGCAAAAAACAGCAGTGGGAGTTTTCCTGAGACTTATTTTGCAGCTCCTGCAAGCCAGCTCACTGCAGTGTGTTGTGTTCCAGTGGTAGGAACAAGGTTAACTGTACACTTGAATTTTGCACACATCTTTAAGGGCACCTTTAATTATGAATGCATAACAAGTTATAGTTAAAAATTGGTATAAAACTGGGAAGAAATGAAGTTTGAAATTATAAACAGGTATTTATCATTAGTAGGAAGCATTTAAGGAAGTGGATCTTACTCTTATCATTTTCCTTCTCTGTCATATAAGAGGAAAGGTCCCTCACAGGAAGCACTGAATGCACAGGCTAAGTTCATGTGGCAGATTGAACGTGACAAAACACCTGATTTTGAAATTCTTTGTAAAATCTGCTGTTTCTTCATGCCACTGACATGAATCTAGTCCCTAATTGTCTAATCTAGTCCTGTGAAAAGTAGCTGAAGTTCATCACAAAGTGTAGTTTGAACAGCCCATCGGGGCTATGAATATAGCTGCCAGGTTATAACGTTGGGCTGATTTGCCGAGGAAATGAATCATAAGCAGACAGAATCCCACTTACTGCTGCAAATCACAATCACTTTGAAAGTGGCTGGATTCACCTGGTTCTTCTGAAGTTCTGCTTTTATTTTGTGACCTAGTGTGGTATGGAAAGGATCAAACAATCTGTGTGTGTATACATATATATATATGTATTTTATTTTTTTTTTCTTTTGGAGGGGAGAAACTGTACTCAAACCATGAAAGGGGTTTGGATTTCTTCAAAAGAAGAAAGGCAGTCTTGCTGTAGGTTCAGTAAACTGCATTTATGATGCTTATGTCCACTGATTTAGCTTGTAACAGGGAAATATGCTGTGTTTAAATACCCAGAAAGGAGTCTGGAAGACAGACTTGTCCTGATAGCTTGTCACTTACCCAAATGGGTAGTGATAATTGAACACAGGAGGCACTTGCAGATTGTCCTTTAGTGACAGTGCTGTTGGTTACTGAAAACACCAAACATCTCTTGGTAGAACTTCAGCGCCTTTTCCTCTGATTGGCCTGGGTGATGTCCCTGGCAAGTGCCATGTGCACCATTCCTAACTCCATTTTATCAAGATATGGGAAATGGAATAACCTGAGAATTTTTTAATGTATTGTATGACTGTGTGCATATTAAATTGTACAAAATATTAATGAAATCAGAGAGGTATAAGATAGGGGTGAATAAACACATCCTTCAGAAGTTGCCTTTAGCTCTGATGTCTCTGGCCACTAGTGCAGCAGGTACATTAATTGCTTCCCTGGTTAAACGTGTTTTTCAAACCTTGCTGCCCCTTTGGTATTCTGTACTGTGGGACTGTTCTGGTGGAGTGGAGCAAAATGAAGAAGACAATAACTTACTCACAGAGCAAAAAGTCACAGCAAAGCATTCAGCTACTAGAATGCCTCCCAGTCTTTCAATTAAGAAACCTTTTCTTTTGCATTACTTCTGGGTGCCGCTTGCTGCTACTTCCTTACTCACACTATTTTCTTAATGTGCAACACAAGGGCTGCTCTGAAAGTAATGCCTCCTGTTTTACTATGTCAGCCCATGATGTCAGAGTCCAATATTTGTGGTAGGGAAGTAAAGGTTGTTGCTTCCCACCAGTATTCTGTTACGTGTTGTTGCTGTGTGATGGATGGCAGCAGAGTGGCAGTCTGACAAGATGGTCTCCATCATGGAAGTGACTATGGAGCGAGGGTGTGTCATTGATTTCCTTCATGTGGAAGAAATGGCACACGGTGACATTTGTTGATGCTTGGTGAGCATTTTTGGAGACCAAATAGTGGATGCTAGCACTGGGAGGTAAGGTGGTGGGTGGTATATTTCAGCAGTAGCAGCACTGATGTGAAAGACGAGGCATATTCCAGACAGCCATGGACAGCTGTCAAACCATGAAATGAAGAGCATCTTGATCAGCTCATTCACTCAAATTGCCTGAGTGACCAGAGAACTGTACAGAACTGAATATCAGCTTCAATACACTGCAAATGATGGTGGCAACGCAGGAATACTGCAAAGTTTGTGCCAGGTGGGTCCCATGAATGCTCACACAAGAACAGAAAGAACCTGTTAAAGTTTGTCAGGGCCTGCGGAACCAATATGAAACTGAAGGTGACAGTTTCCTGACTACATTACTGGTGATGAAATGCAGTGTCACTACTACAAGCCGGATTCAAAACAGTAGTGGAGTGGCTGTACATGAATTCCCATCAAAGATAAAGCTCAAGATGCAATCCCCAGTGGGTAAAGTGATATGCATTATCTTTTGGGATAGGAAAAGGGTTGACCCTTCTCGATTTCCTGGAACCTAGGTAAACCTTCAGCTCTGAATGCTACATTGTGATGCTGACTAAGCTGAAAGCTTGAACATTCCAAATCAGGACAGAGAGGATGGCAGTGTTTCTCTAGGCAATACAACAGAGCCAATCCCCATACCAGTTTGAAGGCCATGTATTGCATTGCCAGTCTTGGCTGTACTGTCCTACCACACCCACCACATAGTCTGGATTCAGGGCCTTCTGACTTCCGTCTTTTCAAATCAATCAAAGATTGATTGTGTGGATAGCATTTTCCAAGTGACCATGCCATCACTGCAGCTATTGAACAGTGGATCACCTCCTTTGTGCTACAGATTTTTAAGTGTGGCATGCAGGCTCTTATGTACTCTTGCCTAAGATGAAGAGCTAATGGTGGTGACTATGTTAAAAGATAGTGTTTTGCAGCTGGGAATTTGCTCTATCAAATAGTGTTGTGTTCTTTGTTGTATTTTCCATGGAAATAAATAGGTATTACTTTTGGAGTGACCTGTGTACTATTGTAGGGCACTGCACATAACTACAGTAAAACAGTAGAAATCTCAGAAAAAAACTTTAGCATTGTTCTGTCAAGTAACTTATGGGAACTCATTTGTTTGTTTGTTTTACAGTTTTTGGTGTGGTTGAGCACTACATCATAGGTGCAGGATACCCATCTCGCCTGTAGTGCCTTTTCTCCCATCTGGCCTAGTCCTTTCCTTGCTTCTCCCACAGTGAACACAACAGTGCCTGCAATGGGTGCCTAGGTTTCTTATTTGTAAAATTTGGAAGTCTAAAGAGCTGCTGAAAGCGATATTCAGATGAAGCTAAATTGCTGCTAAATATTGAATTGAGCAGTACATGATGAAGTCCCATGTGGTATTTTATTATTAATCACATCAGGAGGTTGTGAAGAACAATACCAATAATTAGTCAGCCTTCTAACCTTGCAAAACAGAGCCTATTTATTATGCTACTCTTCATAGTGTGTTTTGTTAAGAACGTTCTGTTGTCCTTATTGTATTTGATGGCATTTGATGTATGGAGTCTGGATCTTAATAGAAATGTTGTATTAATTAATTTCTAGAATTTGACTGTACAGGTATCATGAAGTTTATAATAATTAAAAATATTGAGGTCTAAACCAGTATTCAGTAGGTTAGTGTGTGTAATACAAAGGGTAAATTTTTGTTTCAGAAAAGGGATCTTGGATTAATGGATGATGGAAAGATTTAAGAACTTAGCTGCACTTTTGCTTATGTGGTTACCCTAGATATAAGATAATCAGGCTGTATGTTATATTCATATCCACTGCTTCTAAGGCAGATGACCTGGATGTAGCAAGAAGGTAATTCTAAAATATAATGGGAAGAATTTGTGAGGATAAGAAATGAGACCATTAGCAAGCCTACAATGAAGGCTTCTTTTCAGGAGAGAATCCCTGTACAAAAAGGCTATTAAGATCTGCTGAAGTAAACGGGATTTAGACATATACATAACATTAAGCACGTTATTAATCATGATCAGAAAGCTTATCAGAAAGGATCAGGAAGTTAGGAAGTTGAGGCAGAAGAACATGTGTGAATGCTTCCCCTTGACCCATCACAGCTTCAGCACACGCTATGTTGCAATTGCCTTATTTTCCAAAGCTTATGGAGAATAAAAGAGCCTGGGGAGTTGAGTTCAGTAATGGAATGAAATCTTAATTTCACCATCTTTGCTTGTACTTTTGAGGGGAGAGAGGTTTTTGTTTTCAATGTGTTTTTGTTTCTTTGTTTTCCTGAAGACATTTTTTTTTTTTTCCATGTCTGAGATTCTGGGCTGTGCTGGTGAGTCTCTTAGGTGTCTCATAGGCATTCAAAGGCATTATAAACTATAGTTCTTCCTTTGTATATGATGCAAAGATAATGGAATTAGTTGATAATGTTCTGTATACACATGTTGCATTTTCCTACTTCTGTACAAGTATAAATGGAAATTTTGCTTATTGTGTAACTAATAATTAACTGGCTTTATTAGTTCTGGGTATTTGTTTTACGCCAGCAGTAAATTTGATCAATCTTTTTACAACTATTTTTCATCTTTCTTGGTAGATAATAAAATTACAAGCCATGGCAGAGCCATTCAGCTGTCAGAAATGAGCACACACCAATAAAAATATAATGAGAATTGTTTTCCCCAAAAATTCTTTGCAGACATTGGATGAGAGTCTGATCTGCATACGTACATGTATCAAACGGTTGAGTTCTGTGTGAGCTGAAAATGAGAATCTTCTGACAGCACAGTTGAGTGTCAGAATGTGGAGTAAGATGCCCACTGAAAGGTCCCATTGAGGAATCATGCAGGATGGTGCAGCACCCATTAACTGCCCTGACTTAAACTGAGTTGTATGTGTAAAGACGCATGAAAGCACTGCGGGGTAAAGGACTTGGATGTAAACCTGTGCGAGCTCCGACCGGTGTTAGGTCACTGATTTACTGATATTTTCTTCTATGAGCGAGCATTGTTCCTGGGGTGGGGGGTGGGCAGGAAATGGCAAAGAGAAGTGTGCTTGGAGCAGGGCTGGTTAGGAATGATGTCCCGCTGCTCATTTAGATCATTAACTGTTTGTCAATACAACAATTAGTGGGCTAAAGATTCCATTGACCACATGACAAGAATCAATATACACAGTACTTGTTAGTTATTTACCACAGAGTGTATTAAAGCCTATGGATTCACCATAAATCCTTTAGAGCTATCCTGCTATGATCCTTGCCACAACATGCATTGACACATCAATAAATCCTTTTGACAAGGGCGATATGTGAAAATCAATACCAGTTTATCAGCTATTTCCATGTAGTCTTTTCTACAAAGGTTTAAAGATCTTTTCCCTAAGCTGTGTAACTGACAAGGTGTAGGGACAGATGTTGTACCCAATAGTGACCTTGATTAATGCTCTTCACTGGAGGAATTTTATAAATCCCATACAAAGGACATAAACCTGTTGTGATGAGGTTCATGGATTGGAAAGCGTTTTTCAAAGGTTTTTCTAAAACTATTTTTGTTGTAAAAGTGATTGAACTTTCTGTATGCGCACAGAATGAATTTGGCTTTTTCTCTTTAAGATTCTTCTGCTGATAAAATTTTTTTTCCAAGTATTTCCTTCTCACTAAGCCATTTTCTACATGTGAAGGCCATCAGCAAAGGCTGTGCTGTGTACTCATTCTGCTATATGAACCCTGTTGAATTATAAAAGTAGGTTAAAACATACACAGGTAATGTAAAAGCATACAGTTTAGGCAGAGTTGGGCCTTTTCAGCTGTTTCTTCTTTAGCACTTGAGGAACTTTGAGCTGTTCCATCTGATTTCAGGTGTCAAGCAATCTTTTAAAAATGAGGCTCCACAGTGGTTGGCTTTCCTGTCTAAGTAGCAGATTATTTAGATGTGTGCAGTGCTTTCCTCTATGCATGCTTTCCTCTGAACTTATTCAGTAGTTTTATCCTGGAGATGTGTACGTTGTTTTACTACCAAGTTCTAATTGTCCCAGAGGATGAACTGACATTGGACTACTGGAATCAAGAGATCTCCCTAAAATACAGGAAGGTATCTGAGGCAAAGCTTAAACAGAAAGTAGTAGCTACCTCAATAATACTGTAGTTCTTTTTGAAACTTTCTCTTCCCTCCGTTTCTTGCGGTGAGGAATGAACAGTTTGTATTCTGAAGTAGGAAAAATATTTAATTAGTTCTGTATCTTGCATTCAGGGGCATATAAGTCATGCAGCGGCTTAAAAAGCATCTCAAACTCCACAGAGAGGAAAGGATAAGGAAGCCTATTACATGGCTCTTTGGGAGTACCTCTGCCAAAGTCAGCTTTGATATAAGCAAATCCAACTCCCACTTCAGTCAACGGGAGCTGGCGTTGCTAATGGTAGGGTTTGATTCTGCCCCCATCCTGTAATTTTTCCTGTGAAAGCTGATTGTATTGTGTGTTACAACTCAGCACAAATGTTTCCTGAAAAGTGCTCTATGGAGATACTGGCCCTAAAGGAAGGAGTGATAATGCTTTGGCATACCATGTGATGGTTTTAAGTGAACTGATGCAAAAGAGCTGTAATGCTCGTGATGGGAGATTCTGCTCTATCAGTCTCCGCACCCCATGCTATACAGCATTTTCTATTAAAATCTTACCTAAAGCCTCTGCTCTAAAATCTCCATTATTCTGCTAGGCATATCATATAATCTTACACGCTGCATTATCTGCCTTTTTTTCTCCCTTTATTTTCCTGACCTCCTCTTTATTTTTCCCTTATGTTGTTCTCTCTGATGAATCTCTAAGTACTGGTGAATGTCTTGTATTAAATGGCAGTAAAATACAGGGAAAACTGTGCATTGTTTAACTGCCTTGTTTATTGTGGTTAAGCCATTTGAATGGCATCCCCCTCCTGGTTTAAACACATGACATACCCTTAAAACTTACTGCAGAATTTTTCACTTTTGATGAACGGTTTGTTAAAACCTTCTCTCTGCCTTTTAGAGAGGAAAACTGCATTTTAATTCAGGGCTGCTCTTTCTCATTAGGGTGGTGAGGATTTCTCAGCACACAGCCAGGATGGGCTTCTGGTATGTGCTGTAGGGACTGAGAGCTGGAAAGGGAGCAAAGAATGAAGAAATGGGTGGAATAAAATCCACATAAACAAGCGAAGAACAATGATCCCTGAATGAAAAACAAGGTAGAGTAGCCTCAGGCAACAGATAACCTGAGCTGGAGCTGACCTTGGCAGCGTGACAGGGTCTTTACATAAGGACAGAATCCTCCAGCAATTTCATCAAGTTTGCCCCCGTGTAAACCTTGCACGTATTGTTATTTTACATTTTCTTTTCTTTTTTCCTGCTCAAGTGTATTTATTCCTCTAGTGTGTTTATTACCGCTAATGCAAGAAACACACTAAGTATGCTTGAGCTCTCGCAAGTCTCTCAAAGTCCAGAGTACTGATGAAATTCAGGCTTGTTTTCTGTTGTTGTTTCAAAACTCTTGAGCCGGGGAAAATTAGCTACAAGTTCTGCACCAGCAGGGTTGAATTTTGGGCACGAGAGCAGTCTTGCTTTTCATTTTGGCATAGGATGGGAGTATATCTTTCACCCTTTCTGCTGTGAAAGTGCAGTGAAACTAACAGCAGAGGGTGGAAAGGCAGCCGTCTCAAGCACGTCAGTTGGCAGCAGCAAGACCTTAAGCATGAACAGATTTGTTGAGGCAGCTTTCCCAGCCTATTCAGTAAAGGCAACCAATTCTGAGCTTTGTGTATGGGGAGCTGATGGAGTCTATTAAATATCCTCACATAAAACATGGCAGGGCCAGTGTAAGGGAAAGAAAGGAGTACTCATTCAGAGACCCATGATCAAAACTGTCAACAGCTGTATCACGACAAGGCTACTTGTTTGACTGTTCATTTGTGAAGGGTGCATCTTACTTTAAAAAAATTGTTGGGGCTGCATGAGATTTTTGTATTACAATAACTTAGCTGTTTCTTTGCTTATAAGAAGCGACCATGCTGCTTCATCCATGGCTGGTAAGTAGAGATGAAATTCTGCCCAGATGAGAGACAAAGATTGTTTGGTGGTGGCTTTTTACAGAATACCTGGTACCCTATGTACCTGTGCACTTATTGCTTGAGAAGGACTTTTAAAAGTGATGATATATTAGCAAAGCCAAATGCTTGTGGACTAAGCTGTAGAGGGTGAAATCATGTTACTGCTGTAGAATATCGTTTGATGTTCTAGCAATTTTAAATGTTAATATCACTGGAAGGGAGTGAGCAGTAAATTAATCGCTGGCTATAGAAGGAGCATTTCTAGCATTTGAAGCATACTGTGTACATCATCATTTAAGACAGATCAACCAAATTCCAATATGTTTCATTTTAGAAGAATGAGTCCTATAGCTTTAAAAAGGAGCTGATGAAAATACTATTAATTTGTAATACTGCTGAAAATAAAGAGATCTTTTGGTTGCATTGTTAGAAAGACTGTTGTCTTATGGCTAGACTGATAAATTATTGCATGGATTGCTGTTTGCTGTTTTCAAAAGCAGGGAGAAGTGTTGTCAGTCTTCTGCTGATTGTGCCCATCTGCAGCATGGGAGGTGCAGTGGCAGAAATCTGAGTGGGGGGAAAAAACCCTCTGGGAAATACTGCTGCATGAATTCAGGCAGAGAACCACGAGGTCCCTTCAGATAATGTTTGTCCCTATAGCTGACAATTTGTGTTACAAGTTCGAAAAACAAATAAAAAAGCAAAGAGCAAGAGAGTATTTCAGAGGCGGGATTTGTTTGGTAGCGAGGAAGATAGTTTTATTCCTACCCTCCAATCTGACCTACTTTCTTTGCTTTGGTTGTTTCTCTCTTTTGCGTGAACAGTGATCTTGCATGTGTGTTAAATCAGTAGCAGAGTTGTGGCAAGACGAGGTTATATTTCAGTAGGAACACTTGAGAGAGTTTGTAAATCCACTAATAAACATGCCTGAAGTTTGAGCTCTGACAATGCTCAGTGGATTTTTAACTGGTTTAATGACAAGGTGTAAAACCACACCGGAGTCAGTGACATGGGAGGCAACGGGAATATTTTGTTTTCAGCATAACTTTGTTGCACAGTGAAAGCAACCCACTATTTTTCGATTTGTGCTGGGCATGGTGGGATGACAGAATATTTTGTTCCTTTCCAAGTATATGAAAGTAGAACACTGAGGGGAAAAAAAAAGCCTTTTTCTTCCAGAAGTAATATTTCCTCAGCTCATTTACCAAAAAACAAACAAACAAGAAACAACCAAGATGTGAAAAAACAGCGAAAACCTTGATGGAGTGTAGGCACTGTACGCAGTCTGCCCCATCACACTTGTTTGTTCAGTGTGTGGGACTGACAAATTCCCAGCATCCTGACATCCCTTCCATGCTCTGAGGCAGAGCAGGTAGGTTGGAGAGAGGAAGGGCTGGCTTTTAAGGAAAGTCTGTGGTCCTCTCAGGGTTCTGAAGGACTTTGGGAGGTGCCGTTTAGCAGTGTTAGTAAAGCTGTATCCTTGTGTTTAAGCTGCTTAGATGCTGGTGCAGAGGAGGGACAGCTGTCAGTCACTCCTAAACTCTTCCCTGCCCTGTCTGGGAGAAACTGATGTTATGATTCATCCTTGCATGAGGCAGTGCTCATGTTTCCCTGCTGTTTTATGCCTCGACACAGGAGGAAGTTCTTTGTTTTCTCTCCCCTCATGCTTTTTCTTTGCAGACCCATTCAGGGCTCAATGCAATCTGGCCCTTGGTGGAGATTTGGAAACCATTTTCTTGTTCTTGTACAGCTTTCAAGGCTTGCCAGCAATACTGTGGGACGCCTGGAAAAAATTAGTGTTACTCTATTCTGAAACTTGTCTCTACAAAAATGCTATTTTGGGCTCCCATGTTGTTTGTTTCTTCATAATACTCTGTATGAAATTGGATGAGTTTGAAAAGAGGTTAACAAAAAAAAGAGAAGGAATAAAAAAGGAAGAAGAAAAGGCAGAACCCCTAATTACCTGTCCAGCAGCCTCCATCAGAGAGCAGCCTGCTTTGATAACTGTGCTGCAACAGGCTTCACCGTATTCTGTGATAGCTATTTTGACCACACCACTAAATAAAAAATACCACTGGTAAACACTGGCAGTATGCACTGCTGGTATAAGGAGTCAAAAACAGCTGAGAAGGTCTCTACTGTACTCAAGTTGAAGACTTTTTCAGATGAAAAACCTGAAGCTACTTGACAGCACGTTCACAGAGCAAGCCTATTTGTAAAGGTCAGTATATTGACTGGTTCATAGAGAAAAGCTGAGGTCTGTGAAGTGTGGGGCGAGGGGAGCGATCCCCTCTGAGCAATGCTTTCTTCAACTATTTTTCAGTATCATTATCCAGCCTGCAGTAACTTCTCCTGTGCAAACTGCAGAGTAGTTCTCCACTGAGCCCCCTCATGGCAACCCTTGTCACCCCCTTGCAGTTCATTTGCAGTGAGCCCCTAGAGATTCACTTTTTTTCTCTCTTCAAAATTCAGTGAATTTCATTGGGAACTTTCCTTTAGAAGCTCTATATGTACTCAGAGTAAAAACGCATGGCATGTAGCTTGGCTCTGCATTTTGACATGTGGCAGAGAAGTTGTGCCTTGCTGAAGGAGTCCCTGTGCAATTAGTGCAGAAGGGTACATCCCAGCTCCTGATGTGAAGGATGTGTGCAAGAATTCTTAACTAAGCTCAGCAGATTCATTAATGGTTAGACCTTGCAACATGTGGAGGAGCCTTTGAATCTCTGGAAGAAATGTTCTGGTTCTGTTTATAGGCAGAAGTCAAACAAGTGAGCTTAATCACCTCTCCTTCATCTGTGGAGATTTAAAAAAAAAAAAAAAAAGCAAAAAACTTCTGACCCACAGAGCAGTGGAGACCTTTGAGCTGCTTCCCAGGGAGCTAAGAGTTAGATAGCTTGGGAGTGTACTTTTCTCTTTAAATATAATTCATAAAAGAGATCAAATTCAATGCCCTTAGTATTTGTTTTTAGCATGGAAAAAACAGGAAACTCTGAAGTCACAGTGGTGAGGCATTGGAACAGGTTGCCCAGTGATGTGTTTATGCCCCATCCCTGGATACTTTCAAGGCAAGTCTGGATAAGGCTATGGGAAACCTGATCTAGCTGTGGTGTCCTAGATGGCCTTCAGAGGTCACTTCTGACTCTGAGAATTCTATGATCGTTTGTTCTTCTGATTGCTCCTATGCAGTGTGTTATGGTAGGCTTCTGGGACAGGACATTTTGTGTGAGGTTCCCAGGACCTGGACTCCTGTCTTGGCCTCAGAGGCATGGCAGGGGGTGAGCTGTGGGTATGGCATGCATCTCACAGCCCTGCTGCAGCCCTGAAGCTGGAGCTTGCTGCAAGGAAGAGGTTTGGCTTCACTCCATGCAGCAAGGATCTTTCTGCCCCAAGCCTTGCTCAATCTGAGCTGTGAGCCTCTTTTCCCATCTTGCTGTTAGCAAGGCACCATTGAAATGCGTCTGCTTTCCCATTGTTGAACATCAGTTTATATTATAAACACATTGAATTTGTGGATACTTGCAAACAAATAGAATTACGGGCCATTATTTGTTACAGTCATTGCTAGTACTGATATGCTCATTACTTGTAGTTTTAAAAGTCCTCTTGCCCCATGACAAGAGGATTTTTTTTTCAATTGGGTGATATATTGCAAATAAAATAATGTACTCTTAAAATAATGTGAGATGCCCAAGTCTATCACGGAAGGCTGTGCTTTCATTGTATCAGAAGCATCAGTAATCATGTTTTACACTGTGTTTTGTGCTCTGTGGAGGTTTTACTAAGATTTCTTGACATTCCCCATTGTAACTCACTGTTTGCAATCACTGATAACTTTGCCAGACTTTAACCATTTGGTGTCTTTGTGAGCTGGAGCTTTCCATGCCGGACCTCTCCTTACTTAAATCTGTTTTGTAAAATCTCAGCAAAAGCGATTCAAACGTTTCCAGGCATTTGGCAAGGGGAAAATATATTTGTTTTGACCACACTGTAAAACTCTGGCAAACCTTGCTCTGAATAGTTGCAGCTTCCCTTCCCTCCCTCCTTTTGTCCTCACCCTATTGTTTTAGAATGAGGATCTGAAATTTGCCAGGGGGGTAACCTTTTGTCTTTTACATTTTTATGAATGGCGTCACACTGGACAAAGTCAGATCTTTGAGAAAGTTTAATGAAGGAAGGTGGGAAAGTGGAGTTAGAACTATTTCTTTTTCAATTATGTTTGGTGGCATTAGGAAAGAAAAGGGAAAGGGATATGAAGAGAAAAACAGTTGATGGGGAATGAGACGCTGGTATTAAACTGGAAAGCAAGGGAGTTACAGGATTTGGCATTTCCTACAGAAGATTAGGACTTGTAGTCTTCATTTGCAGAAGAAAAGATCTGGGGAGGAAGATGTCTGCTGTCCTGTCACCAGCAATAGATGCTCTGGGAAAAGGCAAATGGGTGAAACAGGGAAACGATCAACCACTTTTTACTGATGCATAAGCTCATCCTGAGCTGAAAGTTGCTCCTGCAGCAATGTGTTTAGGCACTACTCTGCCTCCACTGAGATCTGTTTTAAAATTTGTTTATGCTTGTGACTTCTACAAAGCTCAACAGCACCGAGTTCTTCAGTTTGTGCACTGAATGAAAAATTACTTCTTACTGAGTTTAAAACTGAGCGCTAATTTTATTAGGTGTCTTCACATATTTTTTTTTCCTTTTTTATCATTTATTTATTACAGTGACGATTATTATACTGGAAAGCATTCACAATCACAGACAAGAAAGTCCAGAACTTCTGTGACTTGTAAACCTCAGTTGTACTTATCTCCAGTTCTTCTTTTCCAGGCTGAAAGCATGTGGTTGGCCTTTTTATAATTGTATATCATTAAGCCAATATTTCCATGGAATTATCCATAATGGTTCCGAGATTTTTGTGCCGAGTGATAATAGCCAGGGTCCACTGTGGTTTAGATCTAATTAGGATTGTTTTCCCTCATATGCATTACTTTGCATTCATCAATGCCCTCTGCTGTTTTATTGTTTTGTATTTCAAGGCTCTCACAACTTCTTACATTAATGTTGACTATCCAGAGTGGCTCTCAATGCCTGGCAAACTTTTTCATGTTATTATCCGTCTTCTCTTTAAAGTCCTGAAAGAATATACCTATCATCTCAGGTCTTTGGGAGATCAGTTAGTAGATTTTCTCTTTTGTGAAAGCTGGCCAGTTATTTCTATCCTTTGTTTGCTGTCTTTTAATGATTTATTAATCAAGTCTTCAGTTTTCCTTTATTAAAACTTAACAGCCTTTCATGAATAACTTCAGCATTGCTAGTTAGAAACTTGGAAATGCAGTAATTCAATTGGTCTGTAAAACTTCATTGGTCACCTTTTAGCTTCATATAAATTCTTTAGTGAATTATCACAATATCTTGTGATGCCTGCTTTCTTCGCTGCCCGGTGTGACCCTGTGCGAGGAAAAGTCAGGGTAAGAGTAGAAGAGACTTGTCTAGACAACTCAATCTTGCTGTGAATAAAACTGAGGAAAAAATCTTCCCTGGTTAAGAGGATTAAATGCTAAGGTGTGGAACCAGTTGTACTGCTAACTTTAAGGTATTGGCATGTACTTATACCACACAGGTTTTCATAATGGCCAAGACCATTGCTTGGTTATTTACTACCAACTACAATAATTGTACAGGATTCACGTATTGAATGTTGTGTTGTTCTCTAAGAAGTTCCAAGTGGAAGTAGACACCCATAGGTAAATGGGCAGATAATCCTATGCATATGAGATCCTTCTTCCAAGTGTAATTCAGACTTGCATTATTATTATTATTATTAGAAAATTGCTTCTTTTCCGGGCAGCAGCAGAACCACTGTCCACTTTACTACAGAACAATTGTTTGCAAATGATGAGGCTTAAATGTTGGCAATACAATATTTAAACTCTCAGGACAACTCTGGTGTTTATAAAATCAACACCAGCTGTTCCTGTTTATGCAACACTTTGTAAAAATAAAAGAATAAAATAGAATCCAATATGACAACTCATATACCAAGACTCAGCTTTCTCCAAAAACAAATCTGACCATTAAAAATAAGGGGTTTATTTCAGATTCTAACAGAGCCAAGTGGTCTCAGGATAATAAATGTAACTATGTTTCTCTAATGCCATTAGGCGTATGGCAGCTACTTGGCAAATTGATTCCTAAAGTTCAGCCATTAGAGATGTTCTCTTGTTGTCACTCTGGAAGAGCAAGGTGAGGAGGCCCTGTCATACGCAGCACCTGTCAAGCATCTCTGAGCCATATCAGGTTCAAAATTGCCCCAAAAGACAAATTCTGTATTCTGGCACAAAATGTGACAAGATTCTGTGAAGTTGCTGGGATTGTTTTAGTGGATTTGCCCTCAGCCTTCAGATCTCTCTCACGAGTTGGGTGTGTAGTTCTGTTGAAATATTACCACTTGCATAATTGAAAGCTCTTGGGTTACTTATTTTGCTGACTGCTTTTCACGTGTGGAGTGACCCGGCTGACACAGTTAGCTGGATCCAGTGAAATGGGGAAAAAGTGTAAGATTTAGTCCTCCCACAGTTGGGTGCCTGTTCCCCAGAAGGAGGGTCCATGTAAAGTGTATGTAAAAGCCAGGCCTCTCGGAGCATAGTTTCTAACAACAGATAACTAAGCTCACTGTTAAGCTCATGACATCGTGGTCTTTAGCAGAGAGGGATTATTTTCTGTGTTGTTGTGGAAGCTCAGCACTACTGTAGAGCTGGGCCTTACCTAGGCACAGCTTTCCACCTGAACCCCTGAGGATGGGAATCTGAAATTCTTTTCTCAAAAAATGAGTACAGAAGTGAGTGCTCTTTTTCCTTTTAAACTTCTGGAAATGATAATAGGGGTTGTGTCATTCCCTCTTCTAGTAGTTTACACTGCACTGCTACTGGTGAAGCAAAATACCTGGATGTCTGCTCTTAGTGCACATTGGGTCTCACTGCAAAGCAGTCATGGCACTTGCGAGCTGGATTTGAGACATACCTGTAAGTTTTACATTCATGAGTTGTTCAGAAGCAGATCTTAAATTTCGTGGCTGCTTTTGGAAATTGTTCATGTAAGTATTATATTTTACTGTTTATTGTTCATGAATTGTTTGTTACACATTTCCTGTCTCTGTTCAGCATTGCTGCCCTGGTTTTATGGATGGTCACTTTCACTCTTAATTTCCTCGTTGTGGGTTTTTTTTTTTTTTTTTAAGCAAAGAGAAATCCCAACGGAACTCCCATAATATGACAGGCTAAGAAGTAGCAGTAGTAAGCTTTCATGCTGTTTTTCCCAATCCTTAATTCTGTGGTGTCTTTCTTTATAAGCTACCTCTGTCTCTGCTTGAAATAAATTTAACTTAATCAGAAAATTATTTTTTTTCTCTTGATGATTGCATTCATCTTGGCAAAATGCCCCTAAATTCATTGTTCACAAACATTTGCATGAACTAAACTTTGGTTGCAGAAATTTACAGAAACAAATGAAATTGAGACCAGATTTGTAACCTGGGTAATTTCCTACAAAATGACTTTTACGTTATTCAACCACTGCTCTTACTGACTACTAGATTACAAACAACTACCTGTAGATTTGTCATCAGCATGGTGGGAAAACAAGGCATTAAACTGAATAGTTGAGAAGTGGGATGTACTTTCTCTGCCTGAATTTCATGGACATTGCTTTAATAGAACTGTTCTCAGAATATTTACTGTTCACATGCTGCTTTTATTTCTAAACAGTGTTTAGCAGTAATTGTATGCAAAAGACTACCATAATTTTTGGAGGGAAGAGTTTGCTTGATGTTTGTTGAGAGAGTTTAAGTGAATCAAAAGGGCTGGATAAAATAAGAAATACTGATCCGCTAGAAGAAGTTTGGTCCTAGAGTGGAACTGAAGAGCTCACCTGGGACAGGAGTTTCTACCTCTTAATTTGCAACCAAATCCTGTGGTTGGTGCTACCTGAAGCACTAAAAAATTGTGAGATCACAACTTTCCCATTTGGAGATTTTCTGGGTCATGACATTTTAGTGGCAGTTGGCTAAACAAAATGCATTATTTTGGAACTCCATTTTTAGCTTACTTATTTACTACTTGGTAGACTCCTACTCAAGAGGGGATAACCCTGGCCCCAATGATAAGTTTTAACAACTGCATGTTTATGCACCAGTAGGTATCAGGAGATCAGTCATAAAAACCTGTCAGTTTGTATTACTTCTCTATTGACTTTCTATCAAAACATGAAGGAAGGATAGCTGCCTTTTTTTTCTTTAACTGCTATTGGGCGGTATGCATGAGTTAGATAAAATAAAACTTTTTTCTTCTCATGTTGGTGCAAAATGTTCTGCTGTTGAGGCTGTAGGAAAAAAATATTCAGTGTACTTTGCAGTGTAGCAGGTGATCCTCCCCCTCTGCTCTGCCCTGCTGAGGTCTCACCTGGAGTATTGTGTCCAGTTCTGGGCTCTCCAGTAAAAAAAAAAAGACCGGAATCTCCTCAGAAGAGTTCAGCAAAGGGCTACAAAGATGATAAAGGACATGGAACATCTCCCTTATGAGGAGAGGCTGAGAGACCTGGGGCTGTTCAGCCTTGGGAAAGGAGGACTTGGAGGGGATCTGATCCACAGCTATAAATATCTGATGAGGGACGAGGCTGGACTCTTCTCTGCAGTGTGTGGTGATAGGACAAGGGGAAATGACAACAAACTGAGGCATGGGAAGTTCTGCACAAATGTGCATGGGAACTTCTTCACAGTGAGGGTGATGGAGCACTTGCACAGGCTGCACAGAGAGGTGGTGGAGCCTCCTTCTCTGGAGACATTCAAGATCCACCTGGATACCTACCTGTACAACCTGGGGTAGGGAGCTACTTTGGCAGGGGGTCTGGACTCTATGATCTCTGGAGGTCCCTTCTAACCACTATAGTTCTGTGATTCTGTGATACAGCTTTTCCAGGTGAAAGCACTGGAAATAATGTAGGAAATGTACTTCTGGTTCTTTTTAGTAATGTACTGAAGTGCTTTGAAATGCTTGTGATGTTTAGTATAAAATTCTGATCAGGTATCTCCAAAGAAGATTTGTTTGGGTATTAATTGTTAATTTTTAAGTCATAAGAAAGAGGGAATACTGGAACTTGCATAGTCTTTAATGTGCTCAGGTCACTTTCTTTTGATCCTCCTGCTGAAGTCTAAGCAATTGTATGGGAAAAAGTTGTATCAAAGATGATTACAGTTTGTATTGCTCCAGATGGAAAATTTGCACTCTTTAACACCCTGCCTCCAAGTAAGCTTCCATTTTCCTAATACAGATGACCATGAGAATGAACATCTTCAATCACATCAGGAAGGTCACTCAATCATTCTGCCCAAAGCAGAGCCAAGCTCTGAAGGATCGTGTGATTGGCTTGTGTCATCCTTTCAACACTGTGGAATTCCCTTTGTTCCTTTGCTTACATTTAAATGTGTAGCTACCATTAAGCTAGGCTACAGCTCTTAGGAAAAGTAACACGCTTTGATGTCTACCAACAGGACATAAGATCTTAGATTTCAGATTATCTTTTACATTGGAGAAGCTACAGGGTGCGGATCTACAGAAGGATAGAAGACCTAGTTATTCTGAGCTTGTAGTAAGAGAGCAGATCCTGAAGTTGACTACTTTAAAATGTTAAGCTACAATGTCTTAACCGATTACTCTTAGTACTGTGCCATGCAGAATGGACGCTGCTGCATCTCAGGTGGCACCTGCTGATGTGTAGTTGATGTTCTTGGAGGTATTTATGGTAACACTAGCAAAGTGAGTAACTTGTATACCTGTTTCTCTTTATTTCATTATGGAATAAGTTACTTAGGGGGTTTTATTCTGATAGAATATAGGCCCTCTGTTTTGAACTACTTAGAAGCACAAAAGTACTTTCACAGAACTGTAGGGGTTGGGAGGGACCTCTAGAGATCATCTAGTCTAACCCCCTGCCGAAGCAGGCTTCCTAGACCAGGTTGCGCAGGTAGGCATTGGTTAAATCAAAGGTCACCTAGCAAGAGGACAGTTTCTGAGAATGAAAGACGTTAAAGAAGGAAACATCGATTCTTAGAGTAGTTTCTTTGTCCAGTACCACCTTTTCACCTTACATTTCTTAGACATTTTGTATGCCCAACTGCTATGCTTATTAGCATGGGAACACTGTGGAGCATTATATTTCCATTTATGTTTGCAGGGCACTGCTGCTACTGGTGTGATAGGTTACGTATTTCCATATGTGTGAGACTCATCCTGTGTGACTGAAAAAATGCTTCTTCCTTCACATCCCATCCTGAGCACTGGAAACAATAGATATATATCATCTGACAACTCACAGCATTGTATGTCTGAAGCATGCTGTAGCAGTACAGTAGGAAATATTCAGCATCTTTGCAGTTTTGAGGTGGCTTAGTGGGCAGTTTGGTATCACCTCCTTGGTTGCTACTGATGAGTGTTTGAAGTATTAGAGGAGGGATGAAGAAAATGCTGATGGACTTACCTTTCCTGTGGTCCCTTCAGATCAAGGGCCATAAGCATTTTCATTGAAAGACAGTTAAAACTCCTTTGATTGTGTACTGGCTCTGAGTCCATTAAGGGTTAGGCCTCAGAGGTCAGAAGGCAGCCAACCTAGCTCTGACCCCCACCAGATGCTGAGCCTTACTGAGCTAGAACATTTTAAGGAGTCTGTACAAGAAATTCCTTGCTTAATAAAAAACATATTTGATCTTCATACTCTTTTTGTCCTTGCTGTTGTGCATAGTGGGCTCTGTGCTGACCTGGCAGTTTCTGCTGGGCTTCTTGCAGTTCTCAGACATCGTATGCTGTGGAGGTTATAAAAAGTTTGTTTGTTCTAGACTGCTTCAGACCAAATACATGATTTTAAGAGGCAAATAAGCCAATCCAGCAGCCACTGCTGGAGGAGCTGAGAATATCAGTTGAAAGTGAATGCATGCACGTGTGTATTAGTATATCTGCCTGTAGGGAAAAAAAAAGAAAAACTGTTCCAAATCTGAAAGTAGAAGGAGAAATAAAAAGCAATTTCTTCTAGAGCAGACAGGTATTGTTCTGGTGTGTCTCACAGAAATCAGATGTGAAAATCAAACTGATTGTGGAAGAACCAATGGGAAAAGGGAAAAAGCTAAGATTTTTGAACACTGAGTACACAAACCCAGCACCCTCAGAAGGGTCATATGAGATTTTGATACAGTCTTTTATTGGAGGACCTAGATAGGTAATCAGCTTTAATCAATTTTACAGGGTTTCAATAAAAACTGTATAGAAACATTAGAACATCTCACAGTGGTTCTAACTGTATTGGTAGAAAGCTGGATCCTTATGAGGTCCCTTCCAATCTTAACCATTCTGTGATTCTGTGATATAGGTTGGGCTCCCCTAGTTAAGAAGACATTAGCACTGAATCTTTTCTGATTTTTTTTTTCTCACTTTCAGATGACAGCTCCTCTGGCAGTTACATATTCCCAGGAATGGGACGGTGCAGTTTCTTGGCTTTGTCAAGGGTACTGCTGTTTTTTTCAGCCTGTTTAGCAGTCTGAACACAAATCTTCCCAGAAAAGCTCTGAAATGGTAAATGCTCTGGTTTTACAGCACTCCTGAGAAACACATAATGCTAGAAAAAAAAAGAAAAAAAAATAGGGTTCTGAACACAATTACTTATTTTAGCTAGAAATACACAGCTTTAGCAAACCAAACCAAAACGTAGTTAAAAATAGCATAAAAACAAGCCCCATACTGTATGCTTTTGTGAAGAAATTAGGATTTAGATCTTTGAAAGTAGTTCTGAGCTGCCTGAGAAGTTCATTCTTATACATAGCTGCTTTAAAATATTTTGCTCTCCTCTGCAGCAATTCTGTGCATGATTCACCATGTTATGCAAAAACGTTTTCTTTCTTAAAATAGTTTTCTATGTGTTTGAGCTTTCTCCCAGGTTTCATATTCTTTATGGCTTTAAAATATCAACACTGATATTTTTATTTGGGCTAAAATATGCACCATGTCTCTAGATCCTGTTCATTGAAGATACTGGGGAGGAAGGGAATTGGTGTTCCCAAAGCTCTGCTTTCTCTTGTCAGAAGATGCTTTCACCTGGAAGGCAACAAGGGTAAAAATCTACATCAACAATCCTATGTGTCACTCACTCAGCTCTCAGATTAACGTGAAAGTTATAAAGAAAGAAAGACATGTTAGTTTTCACAATCGCTTAGTTTGTTGGCTGACATAAACACACCAAGAGAGTTCATATTCTGAAGGAAATTCAGAAGCTTTTTGTAGTCAAGGCTCCAAATTGTCACATGCTATCGTTCTTTTTCATTCCACTTAATAACCTACAATTTTATTCAAAGAAATTTAATACGAATTAGGAAAACAGAGAAGGCCAAACACTGGTATAAAAAGCTAAGAAATCTCAATTGAATCTGTTTTATTTCTGATCTAACAGGTCCACAGTCTGAAGGGATAAGTTGTAGTTCATAGGAGGCTGCTGCTGTGATGAAAAGATGTTTAAAATTTCATTAGATGTTTATAGACCCAGAGGTGAGGACCCACTGTATTATAATAAACACGCAAACAATTTTGTTTGTTTTTTTTAAAGGATTAAACTCTGACCTGTTGTGATCTGTCAACTAAATTGCATCAGGTCTCAGCTGCAAGATAACCTTAGGGGATGATTTCCCTGACATACATAGTTCACACTTGGCATTGCTTACTTAGTTTAAATTTAGATTTATACATTTTTTGTATTAAAGAAGTACAGCAGCTAGTAACTCAATGTTCTCAGTTAATAACTGCTTGTGTTGCTACTAGTTGACTGACAGCAAATGAAATCCTACAAGGTTTTTTATACATTTCAGTGGTAGTGATACAGCTAAGTGGCCTCTTGGTAGGTAAGAGCCTTGTTTGTCTAGGGTTTTAGCATAATCATTAAATCACAGCTTTCTCTAATTGCTTCAGCAAGAGCCAAACTCAGTTGGATGGGATTCTACAGCAAATGGAATTCTGTCACATTCAATATTGGTGTTTGCTTTATTAAATAGCATTTCTCTGGGGACCCACATAGTCTTTTCAGAGTTTTTAATTTGTTACAATATGTAGTAGCTGGCTTCTGTGAAGGAATTGTTCACAAACTGCGTTCTCATTATTACTATTGATGCCTTTTTACTTTAAATGAGGTTGACAAGATGAGATTCGCCATTTAGAAGAAAGCTGTACTGACTTTACTCAGTGCAGAGTTTTGAAGGAGAGCACTTCTTGGTGTGCATAAATTCTCTTATTTCTTTGAAGTGAAAATTTAAAGTTAATAATTAAAAGAAACATACAAAACCACTCTGTTATCTCAGCTCTGAGTTTCCCAAAGTGTGCTTCATTCTGTCTGTTTTTCTAAACTAAATATCCAGTAATTCAGCTACGATAGCACCATGGTCAGTTATATGTTACACTACTCTACAATATTACAACAGCAATAGCAGTAAAAGTTTTCATTCTAAGTATTGTTTTTATTGTAATCAGGTGAATCAGACATCTCCATTTGAATCAGTTCTAATTTGTAAATGCAAATGCCAATTTAAAGTTCACTGCCCTCTGCTAATGCTTCTCAGTGCTGAATCTTTCCAAAGTGTTGGGAATCTGTGACTGCGAAGCACACCCAACTTTATCTGTGCAACATTCACTCCTGATTTTTGTTTTTGTTAACAAGCTGTGACTCTCATGTGCTTGTTAGTGTAATGTGCTTGAGAAGGGTAACGCTACACAGCTAAAGCAAGGAGTGACCAAGCGATCCCATGGTAGCAGAAAAGTGCATGAGAAATGACATTATTTGATTTGTGTTGTCTTGAATAAAGATTTCCATATATTTCAGGTTTCCAAGACTGTAGGAAGATATATCTGAACAATTCTTCTTCTAGTCTAACTGCATTTCATGCAGGAATTTCTAATCCAAATGCAGGGTAAGATAAAATGCAGGACCTGAGGGCCCTTATTGGCAACTGTGGCTAGCTGGGGAGTGAACTTAGGAAGCCAGGCAAATAATCACATCTTCTTCATTTGAAACATTTCATACTGGCAGAAATCTTTAACCAGTGCTCCAACTTCTGTCTGCCACTCGGAGCTTTTTATATGAAACAGCGGGAGCCTGGCAGCCTGGAGAGCTTTGAGCATTATGAGCTAAAAACTTGAACATCATTTATAAGTTTTCCTGCCAAGACTGTGAAAACCTAAGCAACGTAGATACGGTTGTTTCACCCAGCTTTCCACTTATGTTTTGCCTTTGCTATGTAAGCTCCCAAAACCTCAGCTAGTTTTCTTCTTGAATTTCAAATTCTTGGTTGTACGTAGAATGGGATTTGTCTTACCTACCTTTATTCCTGTAAAAGTTACATGGCAAGACTGAACCATTCTCTTGGCTCCCTCTGCAGCTGAGGAGACAGTTATCTCCAGGAGGCTTTTTTCTCGTATGAATTTAGACAACCATCTTGGGGTGAAATGAATCCCAGCACTGTTGTCACCCTCCAGCTTTGATTTAGCTAACAGTAACAAGTTCAATTTCCATGCTGGGATTTGAAGTGCTGCGCAGAATGTTCCAACATCTGATTTTCTAATGGAAAATGGGTGCATAATTGTTTTAATTAGCCTTGAAAATCTCATTTGAGTAAGTTTGAATTCATGTACATTTGTACATACATTTCTTTCAGACTTTTTTGGTAATTCCCACAGATTCTCATAGTGTTTTTTGCTGAACGAATATGTACTGCTTATGCAGCAAAGATATTGTATATTATTAATAAGTAGCAACACAATTTTTGTGCTTCACAAGAGGTATTAAATAACTCTTCAGTGCTTTTATTTTTTCTGACCAGTTATTGATAAATTAGGCTTTTGTGCTTGAGGTTACATATTGTGGGACATATGATACATTGGATCTTTTCTATTTGTGTACCTTCCAAAGAAGTAACTGTTTCTTTGGCTGGACAGAGCTGGCCAACATGGTGATGTGTTCCTATTGTGTTTGCAGTGCTTAATAGAAGGTGATGATCTTTAATTAATTTGACTTGCTGGCTAACAAATGCACACATGGATCCTAGTTCTGCAAATCATTTAAGCATATTAATTTTAAAACTCTTTTGTCTGAGTTTCAGCAAGATTTTTCTTAAAAGTCCTGTAGGGTAGAGTGTGTCTATTGATTAAACATATCTCACCACCTGTATGTCTTTTCAACCCATTTAATCTTAGCTTAGGATAAATTGCAGCACTTCTTTGCCCTGTCACCACTTGATTCTTCCCCAAGTAAGCTGGAATGTAATGAAGCAGCACGGCTTGTTCTGGGTTTCTCTTCTCTACCTGATTTGTACAAGAAGGCACAGGAGCTAAATGCAATATGAAATAGCTGAAGAGCTGTTTCTTACATTTCAAAATATAACCTTCTAGTTTGGGACTTCTGAAGTCCCCATGTCATATTGCCTGCAGTATTTGAGGATTCCAAGTGTGATTCCATAGAACAAAGATGGGGAGGAGCCTATACAGTAACAGAGTTGCCAGTGATGTTCTTCAGTGTGTTCTCATTGTGGATCAATGAAGTGTTTAAATGCTGTCAGTAATAATTTCACTTTCACTGTAGTAACTGGTAATGAATTTGTGTTCACTAAATTTTAGAGCCTTGGGATTTGGTGTAGTTGAGTAGGTAGACCCAGAGAGATTCTTTTACTAATGTTGCAGAGACTGTGACTTTTTTTAATCTGTCCTCCTGCCATGTGGTGTTTGATGTTCTGTATTCACTGATGGCAGTACTAGTTATTGCCTTTTCATTGGGATAGATGGCATAGTAGCTTCCATTTACTCATACAGATGGAAGTAAACAAGGTAAAAAAAATAAATAACAACAGGTCAGAATGTCAGCATAAAATAAGAACATCCATATGACTAAAGGTAGTACAGTAGATAATAGACACACTTAATATTCCATCTCTGTAAACTATTCTCAAAGGCTGAGGCTGTGGAGCATTCTGCTGCAGAATAGAGAAGTGTAACTGCAGCTCAGTTTTGATGAACACAAAACTCAAGCTTGATTTGCCTGCTGTGTGGATGGAGAAACTATGAAGGAGCTAAATTTCTGTTCTCAGCCTGCTAGAGACAGCCACGTGCTTATTGGAAAAAAGGACTCAAATCTAAAATGGCTTTGAGAGTGGATTTAGTATGCAGTATATATACCAAGGCCAAACAGATACTGCACTGGGGGTAGAAGGGTCTGTTTCTGTTAACAATTGCACTACAGTTATAATTTAGTTGTTATGCTTAGGTTTTTGTTCATGCAACCAGAATATAGGTCTTGCCTTTAGGGACCAAGTGCAATCTTATCCCAAATACTTAAAAAGGATGAAAGGGCATCCTCTGCTAATTATTGATAATATTGCTGTGAAATATCAAGGATGATGTCATGGCAGCAGTAAGGAACTGGCAGTAGAACGTGTCTTCTTGAGGCCAGCTTTATTGCCTTTTTCTTTCCCTTTTTTTTTGTTCTTTTTTTCCTTTCCATTCTTGTGTGCAGGTTTCAGGAGGAGAAATAATGAATTCAAATTAAAGAGGCAGTGAAATGACACATTGAATAAATTAACCCTTTCTGCTTTGTCCTGCTTACAGTGTTGTATTAAAATCTGCAGTCTGTGTATTTGAACAGTGTAACATACACAAGAGTGAATATTTAGGAGTTCATTTCTCTTTTGTCCACAAGCTGCAGTCAAACTGAAACAGTGATAAATAGTAGGTTTGAAACCTGGCATTCTTTTTTATTCTTTATTAGACTGAACTGAATAGCTTGGTGTCTTATACTTTCCTGATAAGTAAAGTTAGAAAATCTCAATAATTGTTAGGACTCCAATTTTTAAGGGATATTCAACGTGAAATACATATAGCATCTTGTAGATGGAAAAATTGAGTAGCTTGGGTGTAATGGGGTAGCCATACTTTTATAGCTGTGTGTAGACTGGTCTTGCTGTTTGCCAGCCTAGCAAGCAGTTGCCACAACCACTCTGAAATCTTTACTTCAGGCATATGTTAATGGCCAAATAAAAAGGAAGAGGACAATCATAGTTCTGATCATAAGGAAAATACTTATTTTCTTCATATCAGTGTCATCATGTTTTGGTTAATCTGAACCTCTAGTATACTGTTAAGTGTGGACTTGTCATTTTAGAAACTGTCTCAGAATAGTGTATCTGCAAAGCTGAATTGTACAGCCAGAATCATTGCAGTGTATTTGTTTTGCTGTAGTGGTGCTAATTCCCAGATTCCCAGGTTCAGAAGAAAAGTGTATGAATCACTTTGCATATTTTGCAAAGCCTACCAGCTCCCTTTTTTGTGTGTGTTTCTCTCATTTTCATCTGGAATCAAATAATTAATGTTTGATTTTCACAGTTCTCCAATAAGAACATAAGCTGTTAGTGCTTTTTTTTTTCCTTGTGTTTTGTTGCCTCATAATGTAGTGATATTGCAAGCACTGAAGGCAATAAAAAGAGAATCCTAGATGTAGTGTGAATTTCCAGTGAATCTGTAAGAATAGCTTTCTGTTAGGAGTTTTTTCCTGTAACTCTGCTGGATTCTTTAAATTATTTCGGATTTACATGAGAAGCAGAGACCTTGCCCCCATTTTGCACAAGAGACGGTCTCTCTGCAGCATTACTGCTGTCTGCTTTTGTTGCAGGACTGTATTCTTTCGTTTCAATAAAACAGAAACTTGGTCTTGTTTCTTTACTGTACAAACCAAGATAAGTTCCAAAGTGGAATGTAAACAATAATTTAATTAATTAATAAGTAATCTGAAGAAACTGATATGTTTTGAGCACTGAGTAGAGTTTTGGCAAAAGCTGGAAGTATGTAATGGAACAGAAGACTACTTATGACTAAAGCCAAGTCTTAAAATCTTTCTGCCAGTTTTACTACACATTGTTTGAGAGATGGCGTCCAGCCACGCTAGTAAGTGAAATAAAAGCAAGCAACACCATTAAAACTGTGAATATGTGTGAAATAACAAATGGCAGTAATAGAGTCGGGCATTTCTGGTTGGGGGAAGGGATCTGGAGATTCTGTAAGAAAGATCTGATTAGTTGCAAGATTAATTTAATGCTATGTAAAACATGCCTTATGTTTAAAATAAGAGGAAGAAGGTAACACATGCAAAAGCGATGGGAGTTGTCCTTACAGACTGACCTTGGGCAACTAGATTAGACCCCTTATTTCAGGAGCTGTTGTAGGTTCCACGTACTGCTAGGAAGAATGCCTCATCTGTAAGATAGGTGTGAATCTTCTTGTACCCGTATAATGATAGATGGCCACATGACTATATAGGTTTATCGCCTATGTGTATTGTACATGATTAATCTACTTTCACTCTGTTTGTATTTCTTCCTAGAAAAAAAAATCAGGACTCAGAATATCAATACTTCACACAGAATTTATATATATAGCAAAGGGGAAAAAAAAAAACAAAACAAAAACCCCACCCAAATGAACCTATGCCAAGTCTTAAAATCATTATGTATCACAGGGCTAGACCTACTGATCTGTTCTCAGGTGGCAAAATCTGTAAAATTAAGATACATAGGTCCCTGTTACTTTGTTATTCCTGTGAAATTTATATCAGTACCTTGAATACTCTGGGTAGACTCAAGTTGGGTCTAATTTAAAGCTAATAGGGAAAGTTATTGGTTTCTTGTATTCTGGTGTTTTGTTTTTAATGGTCTGTCAGTGTGCTCTGAGTATAAACATTACTGTCAGAATTTTTGTGATACTTTATCTTGTGAGTTTCATAATTTTTAATGGCTGTGCAGCTTTTACAGGTGTATTTAATGGCAAAATCTTATCCTGAATCGCATTCAAAAAGCTCGAGTGTATTTTGATTTGCTGGGAGTGGGGGGAAGGGTGGAATAATATTCTTTCCTTGGAGAGACAGCAGTTTCCTTGTGCAGCATTAACTTCAAAGAATATGAGAAGCGTGCACGTTGCCAACAGGCGTGTGGATGTATAGAGTTCTGAAAATAGTAAGTGTCAATAGGGAAGGGTTGCAGGTGCCAGGAGAAAAATGTAAGCTCCCAGGGGAACTATCTCTTTTTATTTTTGCCTTGTCCAATGCCAAGCCATGGAGGTTGGTGTTTAAAATTCAGCTCTTCCCTGAAAAGTGATAATATTAGAAAAAGTCCCGCTTGGAACAGATGTGCTTCCTGCATGAATTCAGAATTGCATTTATTTGTTTTCATGATCATCTTTTCATATACTCTTTACACCTGTTATATGTTGGGCAACCAAAAGCAATGTGAGGGAGAAACCATACATCTGCCTGAGACCTGCAGGTAGTGCTGCTGTCCTGGACATGGACACCCACCATGTCAGTAATGTGGCAGCAGCACGTAGTGGGTCTTTCTGCTGTATGACACTACGTACCTGTAATGAGATTATGTCACCTAACCCACAGTGGCGGCATACTAAGCCTGTTACTTCTTCTACCCTTGTTAGTTATAGAGAAGCGATTGGTCTCCTCTTTACACCAGTCTTTTTGTATAGTTGAATTCTGTCATCATATTCCCTGTGAGCTTCTTTGTGACATCAAAAACAACCAGATCCTTCCAACTTGCTTAATGTGAGTCTCTTAGGATTTATTTGATTGTGTCTTTAAACTCTGTGGTTCCTCTTGTTTTAGGAATTTAGCTGAGAGCTTGTCCACAAGTGATTGGCCCAGACTTAGAACAGTACTCCAGGAGTGGATGGACTGCTCCAGCTGAAGTCTTTCCAGAGATCTGTTTGTTAGAATGGAAGAGAACTATGTCTTAGACATTTAGCTCATTTGCAGGAGCAATGGATTGTTGACATACTTCCTTTATGGTCTGGACCTTTTTCTACTGTTCTCCTTAGCCTTTTATCCCCCATTTTGTATTTGTGCTTTTATCACTTTGCTTTATTGAATTTCATCTTCGTTTTAAGTCATTTCTGCCATCTGTCAAAATAATTTTGAATTCCAGTTGTGTTCTGCAAAGTATCTGCATCTCTGCATGAACATGGCATCACATTTTGACTTTTTATATGAACTCTGTCTGCAAAGTCATTATAATAAAAGAATTTGGAAAAAATTCCTCAGGCTCCACTTGCCTTATTTTCCAGTTGCAAGACCTATTTTGGTTCAGCAATCACCATTGCAGGCAAGGAGAAAAGCCTCATTTGGCTTTCAGACTCTTAATCATGTAAGAGTGTAAGGTGTAAAGAAGAACCCAGCTTGACTCTCAGATCACACAGTGAATATGTGGGACTACTAAATGGAAGGGGGAAAAGAACATCATTGTACTTCAAAACTGATTACTTTTGCCAAAGAAATCAGAGTCAGGAAAAAATATTGAAACCCTAGGACTCCATTTATTTGGAGATCCTATTCAGAGTTGAGCCATGCTTCAAATTGCAAATAATACTGAGGGTGGAATCAGGAGGAACAATGACAGTTGTAGCAGAAGGCATTTGCTGCTCGGGTAGCTAGGTACATCAGCGTGCCTCTTCGCTCCTGACCCAACTCTCAGGCTGTCTCTGTCCTTTTCTCTCCTTTGCTCCATTCCTTAAGTTTATTTTAATACAAAATATTTTTAAAGTATTAATATTTTTGTTATGTTTAGGCCATTATTTCAATGTTTGAGCGTGTGAGTGCACTACGTGAAAGGAGGTTGCCATGGTAATTTCTCATTATTGTTGAATAGAAAAATAATTACTCTGGCAAAATCCCCCGTAACCTGTCAGAGCATAAGTTAAAGATGCCTGGGGGCAGCCTTGCCTTCACCATTCCCTTTTTGCAAGAAAAAGAGGGTGATTTTATTCCTTTTTTTCCTTCTTTTTTTTTTTTTTCTGGAATAACTGGATCCTTTTTCAGTTTGGCTAGGGGAGAGCTCATTTGTTTTTGTTCACCATTTGGCTGTGAGAGTAGTTGGGCCCACCTGTGATGAGGTGGAGCAGAGAATTAATCAGCAGAGCATATCCAAGCCCAAAAGAGGATTTATATATTTTATTAAGATGGTTTTTTTCTGAAGGGTGGAAAAAAGTTTGTGGTGTATTTTCTGTTTTTTCTTCTTCTTGACATAAACTATGCAAAAACATGAGATAAAGACCTTGGATTGTATTCAAACTGTGACAGAGTCTGGATATTTCATTTATCCAGGGAGAGAATCCACAGTAATTCAGATTCCACATTTTTCTAGCCCTCAGACTTCTTGGAAGCAAGCATGAGTGCAAATATGTGTGGTTTTGAGGTGAGGCACCACACTCTTCCTGTTCTACTCTTATTTCTTGTGTGCATTTGCATCATGATGATGGTTTGGTTTTCCCCCTTGCATTGCTGGGTGTTGCATGAGTAGCTCAGGTAATGCCAAGCTAGCAAGGTACCAACAGCTTTTCAAGAGCAGAGATGCAAATGTCCTTTGTGCTGTTTCTTAAAGCCTTTCCTCCCTTCTTGCTTTGCTTGTACAAGAAGTATGCCCAAAAGATCCTGGTGAAACAATGCTGCAGCCTCTTTTTTGGCTAGTGGCAGAGTGCAGAAGCTAGTAATTACTGCTTGGGCAGGAAGTTTGAAAGATGGTGTTAATCACCCAAATGCCATGTTCAGTTATCAATGGCAACAACCACCACCATCATGTTGTACTGGTATATGCTTTAAGCAGCATACTGTGATAATATTTGCTATTAACTATTACATTCCGTAACTATTATATTTTGACTAGGTGTATTACTGTATGTCTAAGTATACACTAAATATTGTTTTTGCTTCGTGTATCACACTGAAAAGTAAAGATTTCTCAGAACAGTTACGTTTAAGTAACTAGCTGGTATTTAATTAACCCGCAGTAGCACTGTATTTTATATTAAATGCATTGGAGGGGAATGGCTATTACATTTAGTTTCTAAATAACTTTCTTGTCAAGTCATGCTGATAATCGGGTTATGTGGCATTACAGAATTAAGTACTGAGGTTTTCTCATGATTAGGGCCAAGAATTTGGGATACGCAGCCAGAGGAAGAGTTGGGGAGGTGAGGGTGGAGTCATGATTTTTGGTATATTTGCAACTGATTTATAAAAGTGTTTAAGGTCTATAGAAGAACATGTATTTATGAGAACGAAAGTTGTCACATACTCAGCGTGCTGGACTAAACAGAAGACGGTTTATTGTGTAATAAACCAAACATTTCAACACTTTCCTTAGATTAACACTCAAACCTTATCTAAGAAAATTAGTTTGTAATACCTCATAGACATCTGAACCCCCAAATTAGGGGAAGATGTGCAAACTGTGTGTGATCCTTTGGAATTTCTATTTTAAAAAGATGAAAATGTTTTCCTTTTGCTCCTTTTAAGTGAATGATCTGTTACTTCCTAGGATAGCGACAACCTCTGGTGGGATGCCTTTGCAACTGAATTTTTTGAAGATGATGCAACCTTAACCCTTTCATTTTGTTTGGAAGATGGACCAAAGCGATACAGTAAGAGATACATATTTTTTGTTATCAATTTAAGTCTGTGTTTCTATACACATTTTATCTGTAGAAGACAGATGTAAACCTGGCAATGAAAAAGCCGATTGTTTGTATTTTGACCATCGAGTTCCATGAGAGAACTGCATGAGTTGGGATTCCATTTGCTTTGTGAAATTCCTCTGAATTTTATTATGGGAAAATAAATTATTTCCTAGTGGAATACAGAAAATATAGAATATAATCTTTGTATTTTTGTGAATTAATTTGCTTTGGCTGTGTTTGCATGCTTTGTTAATTTAGTTTCCACAAACATTCAAACGTTGAATCTTGTGGGTAAAACTGTTCAAAGCAAGGGAACTTTGCAGCAGTTGTCAACACTTCTGCTGGAAGGGCTTCTGGATTTAAACAGGGGCCAGAAAAATATGTATCTGTGGTGGTGTAGATAATGGTTATTCCATCAGCTGCGTGGATCTATACTGTTTGCACGCGTTAAGGACCTGCTGTTGTTAGTGTCTGACCAATCAGAGCTAAGCAGTAGAAGTCTAGAATACTCTCAATCAAGCACTAAATGCAAGCTTGAATAAAATGGAGAAGTGAATAAATCTGATGACATTGGTATCCGTTGCCCACATATTCTGAGCAGGAAAAAAGAGGTAAAATTCTTCGAATAAATTGTTTGAAGTGAATAATTCACTCAGCTTTAGTGCTAAGCAACAGAGAGATAAGTAAACATTGAGAAACAGCATTGCCAATTGTTTCACTCCATTCAGAATGACCCCTGCTTCACAGTGACAGCTTGTGCTCTGTGCTTAATGCACTGAATCTTGCGAGGTTCTTATTTTTCTTGGGAGTGACTGATTGTCAGTGTATCACTCACATACTTCTAATTCCTTTTATCAATTATCTCAGGTATTTATTTGACAAGTGAAGAAAAAATAACAGCCACTTTGAATGCACGTTCTGGGGTTACTGCTGACAGAATTACAGTTTCTTGCCTTTCAGAGCAAGTGATAAGTCTGTAAAGGTCCTCAAATTACAGCCTATAGCAATGATAGTAACAGCTGATCTGTCCTGATTAGGGTGAGTCAACTTGTCAGATATCAGATTTGCTAGTTGTGTTATCAGTCCAGAAGGCAAAGATACATCAGCAAAAAAGCAATTAATGTCCAGTTAGATCTGAGGGAGTTGTGTTACTGGAAAGCAGTGCTACTTATGAAAGTATTTGTCAAAGAGTAAAATATCCCAGTTGTCACAAATGCTTGATAATGGTTGTGCTATCCGGAAGCGGGGTGGTTTAGTATAGGACAGTACTGTGATTCTTAGCACTGCTCCGGTTAAATGCAACTGAAAGGTTGAATTACTGTGAGCGCAGTTTTTAATGTGACTGATGCACATTATTTTCCCCTGGTTTTAATTTCTGACCTCTGCAAAAATGGTTGCTGTGCTTGGTGCTGACATTCTCAGTAACTGCAATTAAAACTTTGCATATAGTGCTCTTTCAATTCATTCACACTTCTTCGTTAGTAATAATTTATGTAGTTCTGAACCACAAGTGTTACTGATTCCGACAGAGGCAGTGTTGCAGTTTATTTACAGTACGAAGGATATGCTTGTGTGTTCTGGTTTGAAGCCTTCCTGTACCGTAAGAGCCAGACATGGGGAAGGCTGCTGAGTGCCAGGCCAGCCAAGGCCCTGCTCGCACCTCCAGGGCTGCCCAGAGAGGGTACAGAGTGAATGATGTGTTTAGAGGTTTCCTAGCACCAGGGAAATCAGTGTCCTGAAATGTGTCTAGGACCTGCTTCTTTTTTGGCACAAATATAGGCAGAAGGTAGCTTCTGCCAGCTGCAGGCCCTTGCTGAGCACTGTACCCTGGTGGTCTCCATTTTCCCACCCAAACCGTGTACAGGCTACACCATGAGCATGGAGGGTCTCAGCTCCTCCCGAAGTCCCTAATGCCACCTATCAACTTCAGTCCATGAAAAGGGTAAAATTGCTGGCTAGCAAGCAGTGACTCCTGTTACATATGGTGGGACGTATTGAGCAGCTGCTTCTTGCATGGCGGTTTGAGTGCGTTGAAACAGAAGTGCGTGGTCTGCAAGCCCTCCATCCTCAGTGAGACCTCTGCCTCTTCATCTCAGTGCACACACCCTTTTGTATTTAGAGGGTATTAAAAGCATTGGAGCTGGCTGTGGGGAAGAGAGAAGACAAATTGTTTGTTCTTACTCTTGAAGGCACAAACAGTAATGGAAGGAACCAAGATTAGACCCTAGGAAAGAGAAATAGGCATCCTTCGAGAAGTCGTTTATAGAGTTGAAATTGATGAAAGATACTGACCTCCCGCCTTTGCTCCAGGATTCAGCTCAAAATTGCCTTCCTTTGTCTTGCTTCAATCTGCGAGGTATTTGCTTACATCGCTGACATCAGTTGTGGCTGGCACCTCATTTTCTTTCCAAGCGGGCAGTGCTTTCCTGCTTTTGGGAACTTAAACAGACTCTCCTAGAGCAAACAAATTCCAACAAAATAAAAAGTTTTTGGGGAAGAGGAAATTTATGAGGGAAGGCAAGGCCAAATACGTTTTCATTGTCCATAGCCACAGTTTTTTTTTTTGTTTTTGTTTTTGTTTTTTTTCTTTTACAGTTTATGGCAATTCCCAATACTTTTATCCTTTTTGTAAGGTAATGTCCAGATACTACATAAGGCAGGCAGAGATGAGGAGGAGCAGGGGGTGCACTCCTTCTGCCCCAGCTTCTATCTCAAAAACTTCCAGAAGAATTGTGGGAGACTGAGAAGCTGCACAGTCTCTTCTGCTTATCTCAAGTCTCCACTGCTGTCCCCATCCAGGGTCTTCTTTTCCCACTTGTCTTAAATGTTTCTTCTCCAAATGCTCCATGGATTTCCAATCACAGCTGCTCTGGGACAGAGTTAAGTATCTCTGCGTTTGAACCTATGTTCAGAGCACGCAAATCATGCCTGTAAATCATTGATGGGTATCCCCTGGTCTACTGAGCCTGCTTTGGCAGGTGGGTTGGACTAGATGATCTCTAGAGATCCCTTCCAACCCCTACAGTTCTGTGATTCTGTGATTTTGTACGATGTTACAAGATTTAAAAACAACACTACTTTTCCTTGCCTCCATTTTAATGTTGAACATACGCTTTTGACCAGGAAACCCTGACTTGTAAACACTTCTTTTTATATCAGAAAGATAAACTACTTTGTAAATTTCATGGCCCCAAACTGAGGCTTTATGAAAAACATGAAATATTTTTAGGTCTCCTTTCAATTACCATGTTTCACATCACCCCTCTATATACTGTGAAAAGCAACTGTTTTCCCTTTTCTAGTCTCACTTTGGCATCTGCAAGGTTTCTTCTCAACGATCAGCCTTTGAGTTCTTCAATTTGTAGGGAAAAAATAGATATGGGTCCGAGTAGGGATTTTAAGTCACTGGGTTATGTTTACTTTACTTTGCACCAAAGAGCACTGTGTACTGATAAGTCAAGATTGCTTTAAATATGCCTGCGTATCTGTACAGCACAGCATGAAAAGAGTCTTCCTTACACCCCAGGAAGAGTAGAGGTCTGTTAGTTCAGTAATCCACCAGTGTTAATTAATTTGATTGCCAGGTTTGGTAGACCTAGACCAGTTATCTTCACAGAACATAGTCCTGCCTTGTCTAGGTGCGCACTTGAAAGCCCAGCTCAAGTTTTCATGCAAAACTTGTGTCAGACCTGAAATAGCTGCTGTGCCCATCTTTGCAGTTCCTTTTGTCTTTCTTCAGAATTTTATTTCTGTAGATGCAGTGACTTTGCTCTCTGTGATTCCTCCTCCACTATACAGCATTCCAGAAAGAAGATACCATCTTCTTTCAAACAGCTGCTGAAAATGTCTATTTTTCTCCTGCTTCCATGAGCTGTTTTATGGACTCTTCTGATATGTTATTAAATTCCCAGTTGAAATTGAGTTTAAATGGGAAACTCTTCTGAAAATGAAGTTACATTTTACTGTAACAAAGGTGTAACTGATACATGTTTCCCCCGGTCTAGCTTTTTGGCTATGGCAAAGCAAAAAGATCACACATTCCAGTGCCTGAAGACAGGGAAAGATTCCAGTAACCAGAGAGATGCTGTTTTAAACTGCATTGAATTATATTCAGCAGAAACTTATGCAGTAAACCTGTAAAATTCATTTCAGTGAGAGTAAAAAGAAATTTGCATTGATTTATTATGCTATGGTTTATTGGGTCAAGATTTAAATAGAATTAAAACAAACAAACAAAAAGAAAAAAGAAAAAAAATATATGCCTAAGTAGCAGATTTTTTTTTTCCTGATTGTGGATAAAACATATTCGTTTCCTGTTAAGAGCCTCCTATCCCTGAACCAGAGTAAATACTAGACTCTGATCCATTGTTGCCCAGGTTCTTTGTTTCTTAGAGACAAAATATTTCCAGAACAGATAAGAGAAACAAGTTTGATTGACAGCTCTTAGCAGAGTCTCATCAGCTGCTGTGCTGACAGCCTGGTGATGCGCACTGTGCTGATGTGGTCGGGACTGACAGCTGATTGACAGCCCAAGACTGTGGAGACAGAAAAGATGAAGCATGCTCAGTAAGAATAATGTGCAGTGTTGATGCAGCACTGCAGAGAATAGGAGCTAGGAAGTTAACTCTTTCACAGCAGAGTGACACTGTAACGCATAATGCTCATAGCTGCCACTGTACAGAAAATTAGAGCTTGTCTACATCCCTGTTCTATTCACTAAAGGCTGTCTTTTGTTCATGGAGAAGCTGTGCACCACGAGAAGCAAAAGTACAGGTTATCATGTTTGTAGCTGTAAAAAAAAAAAATTAATGTGTGGTAGCTATGATGGAGTCCTCTATAGGATTTACTTTAGCCTATAGATATATAATCTATTGAGCATTTTGGGCAGTTTTTATGGGCTTCCATCAGAAGATTTTGTATTCCATTGTATAATGTTACGCAGCAGAAATTTCGGAAGGATTGAGTTGAATTCTCTTGCTCTTTGTATTCCTACAAAAACAGTGTTTTCAGTTGTAGTGTCATTCAGGATCTGTAGATGAGAACTGAATATGCATTTTGTGTTATCATTGCTACTGCATTTTGGATTTGGAATTTACGGTAACATGCTTTTCATTTTGTGCCCTTAGTGCTCATTTTCCCTATTTGGTTAATGTGCTCATGATTTTTCCTCATTTATTGATTTTTCATAACTGTGAAGTTAAAAGTGGAGTTTTGTAGCACATTGAATTTGGGGCCAAATGGCAATATCTTTGGCTTTAAGGTGCTCATCTAGGTTTCCCACTGTGTCTTAGGAGTATATCACATAGATGCACCTTAGACTTTACTACAAATTACTTTGTGAGTACTCAGGAAGTGAGCTCCAACAAATCCATTCTGCCTTTGTCACTGCCTATAACATGTGATGTATGGGTAGCTTGAAGACCTTTGTTGGCTAACTTCTGCTAATGTCATTGCAGAAAGCTAATTCTAGTGGGCTTTTCTTATATGCAGGGAATAGTTTGGGAAAAAGTAGTGAAAGTTCACACATCACGCACTTGGCTTAGCTATTGTCAAAAACATTGTTTGGAGAGGCTAGCATGCCGCATCATCACCCTGGGTTTCTACAAAACTGTCATCTGGCTTCTCTCACGTAACTGTTACAGAGAAAATTCAAGTTGCTGAGAGAGAAACGGGTTGTAGTATTTCCAGATACATGTTCCTTCTTTTTTTTTCTTTTTTTATTTTTTTTTCCCAGAGAAATCCCAGTCATTAAAGATGATTTGAGCATTCAGGTACAACACAATAAATTGACCTAGCTTAGTAAGTGAGACAGATTATTCTGTGTGACTGCCTTGGCTTGATTTCTGTGTATCCCAGCCTTCTCTTTTTTTAGCTTCACTTTCAGACTTTGTTTGCATTACTTCTGAGATTCATTTCAGTATACAATTGAAAAATGTGTTAAAATTGAGTCTAGCATATCCACAAGTGCCAGTGGATCACCACTAATACACTAACCTCCCCTCTTAATGATCTGTAATTGATAACTGCTTCTTAAAATTGGTGTTTAAGCATTTCATATTACTCTGCATATTACTTATTTTTGTTTATGGTAGAACGTAATGCTCTAAAAAGTCAAATATGTCACAGGTGTTAAAGTATATTAGTCCTGTGTACTTATTAGACAAACTTCTGCGAGCTCGTCGAAAAATAAAATCAAATCTGTTTTACAAGACCTATTTTACATAAAACCACCTTGACTGGCATTAATTACGTTCCTTTCGCTTCATTCTTTGTTAGTGCAATCCTGTACAATTTTTTATCTATTTTGTCTGGCTTGATGTCAAGGTAGTGAGTACATTACACTACACCGTTACCTGGCTGTCTAGTGTTCCTTCTTCAATATCAGCACAACGGTATTTTTTTTTAATTTCCTCAGTAATTCTTTTCTTTTTTTAAATAGCATCAGATAAAAACATGCAAAAGAATCTCTTAGAACTGCTAATCATAAAATATTTTCTCCAAAGAGATGCTGTTTAAGATTCTACTTAGTTGCTGATGGACTAGGAGGCACTTGTCATCTCAAGATCAATGTTCTTTCCAAAAGTAGAACAAAAAGACTTTTCTTTTTAATTGCCATTACCACAATTCCTGTTTCCAAGTGAATTAATTTTTTCATATAATTTAAGAAAGCTTTCTTTTTATTTTCTATCATTCATACAGTCATGGATTTCTTATTGCCATCTTCAGCATCCCATTGTAATGTTTTGTTTTGGACTGTGTTGGTTTTTTTTTTCCTGTTTGCTTTTTCTTTCTATATTCATCCTAATTATAATACTTTTTTCCCTCCTGTTATCTTCATTTTTCTTCTTTAGACAAAGTTGCTGTCTTTCTCACAGTGTAGTTAACAGCTTTGGGATATCTTATCAAGTCTGTTTAACTCCTAAGTTCGTGCATACTTTTTTTCCATAATCTGTCCCAGTCAGTTGGAATGTTCTGTATTTTGATAGTCCAACTGTATCTCTCCAACTGGGAATGCCTTTTCTTTGTCTTTCTTGAATGTATATCTTGGGTGGCATTCATGCATAAACTCTCCAATTGGAGAGTGTCTAGAGAAAAACAAAAAGTCTTGTAAATAAAATGTATTAAGGAAAGTGAAAGAATTGTGAGAGGAAAATTAGACATAGTAACAGCACCTGTAAAGGAAAGGCAAGTGGCCTATTTTCATATCCATGATAGGCAGAAGATATGCTGGCTTTAATTTGCATGAAGAGGTACATGGAGGTGATAGCTCCTACTGATAAGGAGCAGGAGGAGATGCCCCGGGGTTGCTGTGGAGCCTGCAGCCATGCAAGGGGCTGAGCTGGTGTCTGTGTCACCCCATGGGCACTGCTCCCTAAGCAGGCACCAGCTCCCAGCCCCACTCTTCATCTCCATCCCAGCACTCATAACAAGCTCTGAAATTATTTTCTCATCTTGGGTGCTAAACTTTTTGTCATTAACAACACCCTGCTATTTCTCATTTGTAGCAGTATGAATAATGTTTTTCTAATACTGCTAGCTATGCAAGACTTCCCACATGAATCTTCCACTGATTTCTTTCGTGACAGGCATTTTTCTTTTTCTATTTATTGCTGACAGGCACTGAAGGAATAATTCCTTCTGTTTGCTGATTTGCGATGAGCAGGTCTGAAACAGACCTTCACCTCTACCCACTGCAGCCTCAATTAGTTAGCACAATGTTCCTGCACTCTGAGTTACTGGTACATTTAAAATCCAAAGGCACTTAGGTGCTGTGAAGTTACAGTTGTGTGTGCACAGGCACATGTGTGTATAGACTAAACCTCGTGTACTCTGGGGAAACCAGAGTTGCCCAAGAAACTTTTCATGGGGAAAGATTTATTGTGAATCTCTGTCACCCACTGATAAAAACTCTGGTTTCAAATACCTTACAATGGGTATCCCCTGGTCTAGGGAGCCTGCTTCAGTGAGGGAGGTTGGACCAGATGATCTCTAGAGGTCCCTTCCAACCCCTACAATTCTGTGATCCAAAATCTCTTCTGTTTGTTTGCTAAACACAAACCAGTGGTGCAGACTTGGTCTGTAAAGTAGCACCTGGAAAGGAGCTGCTGAACAGTAAACGTGAACATTGCACAATTGTATATAGCCTCCAGTTGTATGGCCTCCCAGTCAATTAGATTGATTCTGTTGCTGTATAAACAGATTAAGTTATAAGCCCTCTCTGGGAGAAAGCATAATCTGATGCGATACATTATCGGAGTCTAGGGTCTATTCAGAGAGCAGAAAGAGTAAAGGCAAAATTGTCATGAGAATCACAGTGATTTCTGTGTTGGTTTTTTTCCTGCTGGATAAAAACAGACCCTTCACTGTGTTCACCCATTTGGTCCAAATTACATAGTGTTCATATTGTTCTCTCTGCTGGAGACAATGCTAATAAAAGGCTCAAATCCACACAAAATGATGCAAGTCAGTATCTTTTACATCAAAATACTCAACAACTTTTCTCTGTTACAAACTCATGACAAATTACTTCATTTGCGTAGTGACAGAGGCAGTTCTGAAGAATTGGTCAGTATTTCTTGTGTTTTGCTGAATAACTGGTGGGCAGCCTGGTGTATGCCTTCAAATTGCATTGGTGCATTAAATATATGTTAAGTTTTTCAAAAACTTGAAAAACATGCATGTTTTTTAAATGGTTTTTATCTGACATTGGAAAGATTCAGTTGTTATTACTTTAGCTTTTAAAAATGGTTGGTGACTTTTTAGGTGGTTAGTTAATAGGCATTTACAGGAAAATATTCTACCTACAGAGTTCCTGTAAGAAACAAGACTGTCTAAATATTTATCCTCATCTAGAATTGTGTGTTTTTCCCTTAGCAGTAAAAAATTTTTCTCCTTGTTTTTTTGTTTTATCTGACGGCATCACATACTTTCATATTTTCAGCTTTTTTCTGGACCAAAGAGAATGTTTAACTGAGCATAGTAGCTGTAGCTACTACTGCTATGAACCGTATTATGTTGGAGCATACCGATTGCCTGGAGGCCTTAGAAGTTCTTTCTTTGTATAGAGCATTGAGTAACTAAACAGAGGTTCATGAATCCTTTCTTTTCCCTGTTTTGAATCCTCTGGTGCAGGTGAATCAGATTATCAGTCCTAATGGCTCAAGGAGCTTTATGTGTGTTATAGTAACTGCAATAATTAGAAACTTCTGTGTTGTGCTAATACACATAACACTGTGGGTAGTGCTGTTGCACGGCATTAGGACATTAGCAGGGCAAGGCTTTTAGGTGCAGATGATCCTTCTTTAAGCTCAGTTAATTAAAAATTCACCACAAAATTTGAATGCTACTCATAAATTTAATCTTGCAGAGATATATACCCACAAACAGAACACAGTCAAATATCCAATCATGCATCCTAATGCAGTGTTGGGTTTATTACTACAAACATGCTGCTGTTTGTGTTTACCACGCAAATGAAACTATTAGTAAATCTTTTACGTTGTACTTCAGTAATGCAGTAGTGCTGTTCCACTTGAGGCACATTATTTTTAGGCAGTAGGTATTTACTGTAGTGCTGTATTTTTTAATGGTTCAGGAGAATACAATATGCAACATCACCAAAAATTATGGGATCTTTATAGAAATACATTTAAACTGGGTCAGCTGCAGCACCACGATTAGTAGAAATAGAGCCAAAAGCTGACTCTGGACACTGAGATACTGTTCCCAATTCCAAATTGGAAGATTTCTTGAATTAATGTAGTCATGAATTTTTGTTAAAGTCTGCTGTGTATGAGAAGTCTGAGATATTATACAGTGGCTATCATTCTTTATCATATTGAATTCTGCATTCCAAATTATATTACCTTTAAAATGTTGCTGACATTCTGCTATTCCACTATACTGATCCATACAAGTTTTACACCACAGTATTTAAGTCCATTCTGGTGCATATAGCAGCGTAAGCAGTGCCTTCCATTTCTTGTTTTTTCTCCCCTTGCTTTCTCAGAGAAGTGGATTCTGTTGGTGGATTTCTTAGTTTTTAAGACAAATTCAGCCAGGTTTTGTAAAAAGTTTGCATCACTTTGTAGGAATACCTATTGGATTTGAAGAGAATGTTTGAGATGTGTGATATTCCTTAGTTTTTGTGAATTTCAAACTACTCTTCTACTGACCTGTGAGGAATTTCCTTTCTCCTGAAGGACGCTTTTTGGTATCCAGCTCTTGCACAGGAAAAGGTGCTAATCCACACCTAGTATTCTGGAGCTGCTCTTTTTTAAGAGTCTTGGCTCCATGTCATTGGAAATTAAGGTTGCTACTGTGATATATTGTGCATGGTAAAGCCAAGAAAAGAAGTAAAGACTAACTCTGGTGCACCAGAGATGTCTTGGCTACTGAGGAGATAACTCTGTAGTACATGAAGAGAAGAATGAATAGGTGGCTGTACAGCACTAGCTCCAGAATCAACATCAGCTGTGCAATTCCCTGGGTGCCTAGAAGTAGATGCTGACCATTTTGTTGTATCTTTTAAAAATGCATTACTGCTTCCATCTCCTTTTGGCTATGGAAACAAACAAACAAACAAAAAAAAAAAAAAAGAAAGAAAAGGCTCTTACATATAATTTTATCTAGTCCAGAAATATTAGAACACCATTTTTTTTTTTTCTTTAATGTCTGGACCTGAATTAATAGGGCATTACTTTTCATCCTGGCATCAGTCTTGTTCCTTTCATTCATATCCAAATTCCTTTGTAGTGTATCATTTAATTCACTAAAATGAGGTAAAATGAACCTGGTTGAAGGAGCATTAAATAACACATATTTGGTGGCACATGTGATGCAGCAGCCTGCTGTGTAACTCGTCCTGTTTCCTCCCTCTTTGAGTTGGTCAGTGATTTGTAAACTTTTTTCACCCTTAGGAGCAGTTGTTTTCTGTGGTTGTTCCCCTCTTGCCTTAAGGAAAAATCAGTTCATCCTTTACTAAATGAGATGAGAGAGATTAAAAATACACTTCTCTAAAATGTCCTTAGATTTCTTTTTGAACAGTCCTGAACTCCTACTAGCTTGGTATGCCCTAACTGAGGATCAGAACTGCCTTCTTTGGGAAATTAGTTTTGATTTGACAGCTATTTTTGTTTCAAGATCGTATGCACACCAGTTTTTCTGCTGAGGCCTGGCTCTCAGGGACAGTTGCACATGCATGGCTGGCTGTGCATCAAATGCTGTAATCCAAAGGGATGCTTCAGGTCATGATTATTTAATTAAAAAAAGAAAAAAAAAGAAAAAAGGGAAATCTCAGTCCAAAGAGATGCTGTACCAAAATGTGGCCTTGCACCGAGCAAATGTTTATCAAGATGGAACACAAAGGAGTTTTCAGACCCGTCCTTTTCAGACTGCTTCTATTCAGTATTCTGCTTTTCTTCATCATGCATATACAACTAAATTAGTTGAATGGGTTACAGTTAGACTGAAGAGGAAACTAGAGGATATCTTATACTGAGAAAAGGGTTTGACTCAGCTCATTAAAATGTGCTCAGCTCCTGATGTGAACTTGTGTACAACTTGAGAGCTGCATTAGTTTGGAGGGGAAGGTATTTGAGCAAGCAGAAGGGAAACTTCTGGACCAGGCATTCCAACCTGGTGATTCAGCACCTCCAACCACCCCGGCAAGGGAGGCCATGCCGTCAGCACACGGAGGGGCAGCTTGTTGATTCAAGGCTGCAATCTGTGTGCTAGTAGCTGGAGGCTGTATCTGCATTAGTAAGTAGTGCCGCGCAGTAGGTGACGATCTGTAGAGCAAAACAGCTGGTGTTGACAACATGATGTCCACGCCTAACATGTTTTGCAGAGGTTCCCTTTGGACCAGATCCAGTCCAGCTGAGTGAACTAAATGCCTGTTAATGGCTGGCGTGCATTAGGTGTGTTTGTGGAGACCATCTGATTCCTCCCTTGTGAAAGCATTCAGTTTGTGAGCCCAGAGACCACTCTGCAGTGCGGAGCAGGGCATGGAAAATAGGGTGATTTGGATAGTGCCTTCAGATTAGCCGAAACATGAGTGTGAATTTGTCCTTGGGGGGATGATACCTTTTGTGATAATATGTTCTTTAGGCATCCTACCAGGTGCTGTGTCTGGCATTGTAGGTAATAAAGGTGGGTTTGGGGTATTTGGGTCTTTTGTTTTGTTTTGTTTTACTTCTGCTATAATTTATAGTCAGTAACCCTTCTCTCTTCTCCCATGCTTCTAAAAGAAGCGTGTTACTTCTGGAGGAGTCTGTTCTGTATTTCTAGTCCTGTTCTTGCAAGTAATGCTCTTCTCTGCTCTGCTGGCACTTCCTCTTCCCCAAACAGCTATTTAATTTTCTTCTTCTAGAGCTGTGAAGGTAGTCCATCGATGTTCATGAAGTCACTTGTTTTAGCTTTGGTTAGGTCTGCAGCCTTGCTCTTCATCAGTGTCTGCTTCCCTGGTTTTTCTGGTGCTCCCTGGTGCACACCAGGACCCAGGCTCTGCAGTCACTGGGTTTTCTATTTCAGAGCTACTTCTCCATGCGGGGTCAAGCAGTCTGCCACAGCTGACAGTCCTAGGGTGCTGTGGGGGAACCCATCACTCAGGGAATGGGATCACGCCTCGAAGCCCCAAATGTTGCCTTCTGAAGTTTCTTTTCCCCCCATCTATAATGTTCAGCAGTAACAAAGATACTAATCGTATTTATAATCTGATGTTACGATTTTACAATGTAGAATTCAGCTATAACAGATACAAATTTAACTGCTTTTGGCAATAAGTTGTAACCAAAATGCTTGAAAAATTTTGTAAACTGTTGTGACTTCAAGTTAGTACTAATCTATCTGTATATGCCTCAATTGTAGAAATGCACACATATAACTAAATTGTAGTAAATTTGTGTACTGTTAAATTCATTTCTGCAAATATGTGTGATCATGTAGTTACAGTCTGCATTACTGCAAAACAGATGCACAAGGAAGCAGGATTGAGATTGTGCTGTCAGCTCCAATTTGCTCATCCCCTGGCATCTGAGCACACTGCAATGCAACATTAGCTCTCAGTGAAATTTTTGCTGCAACTATAGGAATTAGGATCAATTCCTGCCACTCTTTGGCAAGTCACTGCTATCCTGAACCGAGGAGTGCTGACCTGGTCGTCTTGCTCTGTATATTTGTCACCCCAGCTCCACTGCAGTACACAGGAAAGTATTTAGAATGAAAGCAATGTCCACGGGGACCACATTTTCTAGTGCAGTAGACAGCAGCATCACTTCTGATTGGAAGTGCTCAGTGAAAGCTGTGACACAAGCACATGGAACAGAGCATGCTCTGGATCTTGACATCTCTAGTGCACCTTGCTTCTGTCATTACAGAGCTGCCACTGACCCAGCCTTTAGACCTTGATCTAGGAAGACAATGTCTGTACTTGGTTTTGCTTGTATATAAGACAGAGTATGAGGCAGTCATTCAGTTCTATTCAAGATGTAACACTGCTCACAGACACTGGAGTCTACTGGAAGCGTTAGTACATAGAGACAATAAAAACATTATTTATAGATTTTATTTATAGAAGCATGCTAAAGCCATTTTTAAGCAAGGCTGTAATGAGGTAATATTGACATGTGAGAGTTTTGTGGCTTACATGTTTTTCTAATCAAGTATTCCACTTCCAACACTTACTGTTTTAAATCAGGGTTACTGCAGTTACGCAGCATTTGTAACTTGTCCTTATGAAGCTGATACGTTGACTCAACAGAATGTGTTGCATTTCTTTAGACCTGTTAATTAGAGTACAAACTATATTTCTTCTGCTTGCTTTGAATTTGGAGTGAAAGTCAGCAGGATTGAAAGGAGCAACCGTGAGTCCTTTGCCATGAAATTTTGAAATGGTTTTAATCTTAGGAAAAAATCTGAGCTGGAATCCTGAATCAGACTACTGTGTTATGATAGCATGTAGTGAATATTCAGCTTTTCATGTACACATCATCTGAGTTTCATTCTCACAGTTGTCAGCTCCTCAAGTGTTCATCTTTTTTTTTATTTTCTCTTTATACAATCATAGTAATATCTTGATTTTTATCATTATTTTACTTTATATTTTACATTTGAAATGCACTGTGTTGTCTCTTCAAGTCGGTTTAGTTATAAATGAAGCGGTGAGAAAATAAAATCCCAGTAAACTAATTATAAAGCTTTCCAGTCAATAATGCTTGGGCAAAACCACTTTTTATTTATACTCATGCCTCAACCTGTGCAACAATGATACAAAGGGGGAAAGATGAGATTTTTCAGGGATAGAGAGTGCTTACTGTCATTTTTACTGAAGTTCATGTAATCTTCTCAAGACCATATACATGGGGTTGCTGGTCTCTACAGCCATTTGAGAAGAATGTTCTTCAAAACAGCATTGTGCTGAGTATTCAGTCTCACCACTTATGAAACTTAACCATGAAGCATTAACTTTTTCATAACATAATTATTAATGTTCCAGTGTTACTTGTACAACAGACCTGACAAAGTGTCATGCATGTATAGCTTTCCTATTCAAAAAGCAGTCTAGGAAAGACAGTACTTGATTGATTACATATGAGTAAATCTGCTATTTCAGGCATCACTGGGAAACATACTCTTTGCAAAAGTATTGAACTGCGTGGTTCTTTTAAAACAAATATAGGCCACAGTATCAGTAATTATAGGAGCCTTTGTGCAGGTTCACAGCAGTACAGTGGTTCTTTTTCATTTGATAATTACCTTGTCATACTAGTGTCCAGCCAGCTCTGTATCTTTTTAAGAAAAGTAGTCTACTCATTAATTTATGGCAGTGCCACAGCACTCTTCATCACAATATTGGCTTGTCAATTTAACACAGTTTTGTATTTTCTGGACTGAAGTAAGCAGCCCCTTCTCAGATTCCCACTGGACAAACTGATGCTCTCTTTTTTTCCATTTTCTTATCTCTATTGCTGTTTTTTACCTTATGCCATATTTAATTGCCTGAATTTAGATGAGTTCTGCCCGGTGCTACATAAATGACAAGAACTCCCTACTTCAGTACAAACTGAGGGCATAGGACATTTTCTTCCCTTCTAACTTTGTTAAAATTATAGAACAGCAACAGATACCACCTTTTTAATTCCTCACATTTTTTCCAGACTTGGCAGAGACGTGGTTAGTGTTGCAGAGATGGCAGATAACACAAGAATCTTTAAAAAAAAAACATCCAAAAGTTTCCTTGGATGATGTGAGACAAAGTATAGACAGTTCCTTGAATGATAGGAGACTGGCTACACATCCTCAAAGGAAAGTTTCTTCCTTTCTTTGGTATTTCAAATGTAGCTCAGACTTGTTTTGGGGGAATGCTGAGAGCTGTTGACAGACTTAGATCATTGGAAACCTTTTTTAAAAGTTGCATTTTCTTCTTTCTCTTTCTCCAGATGAAATCTAACTTCCCATTTGAGATCTTAGATGCCTGGTGCTTACTGAGAATAGCAACAGTCAGTTTTATCCTGTTTCTGAACAAGCTTAAATATAGACATCTACAAAGATAGCAATAATGAATCTCAGCTAATATCCTGTTTATTCTTTCAGTGCTTTTGTATAGATTCCTTTGCTGTCACTGAAGATGCTTTTATGATTTCTGTAATGTATTTCTCTTTCAAAACAGCACGGAAGCTTTCATCTGTCTGCCATCATTACTATTTACAATTGCAGTGGCACTAAAGATGATCTTTCTCAAGTTTCCAATCCGCAGTATTTTCTCAGGCGCTTCAGAACTGCCAGAAGTTATGTCAGGGATAATACATTTAATATAGACTATTAAATCTGATGCCTTGAATTCCTCAAGACATGTCAGGAGTGACTCAAGCTCTTATTTGTTTTCCCACAGACCACATGAGAGCATCCTTTTATTTGAAATGAACCCAATTTTATCCATTGCCAAGAGTGCAATGAAAATTAGGATGGCTGAAAGGTCATAAGACACTTTGCTAAAGGTATTGCTCACCAGAGTCCTCTACCCAGTGCTCTAGACCTGCTGTCGAGTAGGAAAGTCCAATTTTCTTCTTAAAGCAAAATTTTAAAAAAGAATGGGGGGGGAGGGGGAATAGTGGTATTGTAAAGTCCTCCTTTGCTGTTGCTTACTGTGACATCTTAAGTAGTCTGTTCTTTTTTATCCTTGTATGCTGGTTGAGTGCCCAGGTCACTCAACACAGTTTCACATTTTGACTTTGTGCTTAGTGTGAGAGCACAAAAGTGGGAGAGGGCAGGAGAGGCTTGGCCTTCCACATCACCCCAGGCAGTACTGAAGATGCGCCCCTCACCTGACACCCCAGGGCACCTCTCTACTGCCTCTGGGGCTGCCTACCTCCCACGTGGATGGGAAGCTGAGCTGTGTGGAAGCACCCTGCAGTTTTTCCTATTGAGGAACCTCTGTCTGAACCCTTCTTCCCATCCCCACCCACTTTCACACTCACAGCTACAAGGATCCTTGAAATGCTTTGGAAGCACCACTTCACAGAGTCATCCCACCCAGCAGAGCCATCTGTTCAAAGGTGACTGGATGTGCCTAGATTTGTGGGAGGTTTTTTTGTTTGTTTGTTTTTCTAATTGTTGTGAAAGTAAAAAATCTCCTACAAGAATCAGTTAAGACCTTCCTTTTGTATCGAAACAGCAGTGCTTTTCTGTGCAGAACTGTATTGAAGATCAGCTGCGTTTCCTTTGAAATTTGGAGAAACTGCTATTTAAATTCAGAGGGACACAGGCATTCATTGGTTATTGCCCTTCTGTAGGTAGAAAATCTTCACTTGGATTTAGAAGGATGCCACATTTTAGAACCCCAGAAAATGTCTCTATTTACAGATACGACACAAAATGCAGTTGGGAGCTGTTTTATAACATGTGAGATGGAAGGGACCCTTAAAGGCCAACTAGTCCAATTCCCCTGCCACGAACAGGGGTACCTACAGCTGCATCAGGTGTTCAGAGCCCCATCCAGCCTGACCTTGTATGTCTTCAGAGTCAGGGCAGCCATCACATCTCTGGGCAACCTGTGCCAGTGCTTCCCTGCCCTTATCATAAAAAAGTAAACACTTTTTCTTTATAATCTAAATGTCCCCTATTTTTTCCTATTTCCATGTCTGCAATATTTGGACACCTGAGTGTCTGAGTCTCTACTACCAGCCACTTGGTGCCCTCTTTTCACAGTCAGTGGGGTCTTTCTGCAGGACGTGGGACTCCAAGGGGCACTCAGATTGGTACAGGAAGAGTAAGGGGCTCTGACTGCCAGTGGGTAAGCACTGTGGAAGGAGCTTAGAGAACAGATCTCAAGTAATTACTTTCTATGTTCATTTCTAGGATGTGCTTCAGGCTGAGTATTTGGCTTATAACAGGTGTGCAAAGAAACTTAGCAAAACCTTGGTCCTCCCCAGACTGTTGTATTTTAAGTAAACATCAAGGTGGATTTTTCCTTCATGTCATTTTTGAGGGCTCTGAGGTATTAACTCTGGTGAAAGGTGGTTCAGTGAGCTGGATAAGTAGTGTTCTAAAAGCTCTGAAATAACGAGTCCAAGATGAATTGTCTTGTTCTACTATGCATCTAGTGTGTAGATGCTAAGAAGAAAACACAAATCTTCTGAGTTATAACTCCTGAATTCTCACTACAAAATCAAACATTTTCTTTTGACCAACCTTTGCAAAGCTTTGGACCAGATGCTGCCTGGTTACACAATTACTTCTGTAGCTCACCTCTTCTTTTACTAGTGCTTACTTAAATTATTCCTATGCTATTGTCACCTTGGCCACATTTTGCCTGGTTTTGGAATGAAAGCACTGAAATGCCTTGGAAACGGCTGTTTTCTCAAGATCAGCAGAATTGCCAAATACCACGCCAAGTTACTTATTATTCTAAGAGATGCAATCTGATTTTTAAGATCAAAGTCAGTGAGGTCTCTGTAACCAAAAGCTGGAAAGCATCCATGATCTAAACGGGACCTCTTGGGAGTTGTATATCACCATGCAACACAAAGCTGTTATTTTTCTTTTGCTGTAAGTGTTGCTTGAGTTCTGAGAAGAATTCATGGAACTTGCACAGGCAAAAGTCTCTCTTCCACTTTGGCATCATTAATCCTGCTTTTTCTACAGCAAAATACAAATTAATTTTATGTAGCGCAGAGCTAAAAATCAAAGGTAATAAAACCTTGCAAGTTACTTCTAATCTTCTACTGCACGTCTGACTGCATCACATTATCAATGGTGAAAAGACAGTTTCCATTTCAGCACACAGTCTTTGTCAGCTTTTATCATATAACCTCTTGTTTTTATGAGGAAAATTACCATGCTCTCATTTATTTTGTCTCTGTCACTTTTATCATCTTATAGGTGAACATTTCTGTACCCAGTGATTCCTGCCCAGTAGCTTTTCTGAGAATCTGTGCTCTAACATAGTTGTTGGAGCAAGATTTTTCTTCCTTAATTCATAAACAAAGCACTGCGGGTGACACTGTGCAAACAGTGTATTGTATATACTAAATAAAGGTGCTGACTGTTGCCATTATTTGTGACTGAAGATACACTTCCTCAAGTGGAAAAGATCTAACGGATGCAGCTGGCAAAGGATCTTATTATTGTCCACTCAGATGTGAACGTTCATTCAGGTAGGATTGGTTCCTTTGCTGCCTGTCCTAAACATGATGTTTCCACAAGAGTCAGTGACAGATACTTTGAGTTACTGGTGGTTGAGGGGAGCATTGCTGAAGGCGCACAGAGGAGGTAAATGCCACATGCATAGATGAGATGCGGTGATATTATTGGCCGTGCCAGTGCTGTATTTGCATGTGGACTATTGAGGCGCACTGAGAGCAGACCTGTGGTGCTGAACAAGGTTGTGCACATGGCCAATATTTTCACTTGTCATATTTTTAGCACCCAGGGTAGATTTGGTCTGTATTCCCACCGCTTTCGTAGGTGAGAAAGCCTCTCAGAGGAAGAAAATAATCTAATGTATAATAGAACAGGGCAATTCTTTTTCAAGCATGTGGCAACTGTGCATTGGATTTGTGAGGCTGAACTGTTAGTGGTTCATAGCTGTCTTGTTCTGAATAAGAGAGGTAACCTTCTAGGTCCTTGCAAAAGGCTGAAGATCTGCCATATCACTCTTTCATTCATATCTTTTTAGGTAGTAGTGACAGTCTTTATAGACTGTATCATCTTGTCTGTGTCTGTCATCTGTCTTGTAACTGGTAGGTATCCATATATATATGGTTAAGGAAATGTAATTGAATAAATTACACAATAATTTTAATGGCTGACACAAAGACGAACTTCTATACTTTTTCCCCTAGAGAAATACCATGACATTTGTGTAGATGAGAATTAAAAATGCCATATAGATAGGGCCTGGACTTTGAACTCTGTTGAAAATGAAATATATATAACTGTCAAAAACAGTAACAAAAAAGTAGACAGTGAAGGGGCAGGTCTGTCATTCAGACAGATTGAGCTTACATACATTCACTGTTTTCTGTATCTTGCACTGTGCAGTTCTTAGTTGTCGGGATGACTTTTATCAACCATTCAGCTGACAGAAGTCCATTGAAAATTGGCCTCACAGGGAGGGAGTTGCCATGCTGTGATTCCACAGGCACCAGAGGGCAGCTGGTAAAGGCTGGTTATCGTTCCCCTCTGTGCTCGTGTCAAGCTAAGCAGGTGTTACTTCTGTTTTTGTGTTATCTGATAATTCATTGAACGGAAGTTGCCAAATAGTAAAAATAAACTGACAGCTTCTAAAGAGAGCAGGATTGACTGGAATACAGGGTTTACTCCTTCCCTAATGTCATGTTTGTTTCTGTTTGTTTAAAATACTTACCTGCGTTCAGTTAAGCTCAGTTTTCTCTAACAGTTAGTTGTGCTGCTTTGGAAGCAAACCAATCTTGAGTCTTTACTTTATATCTTTTAATGGCCAATGGTATCAACAAGGATAAAGAAAATTGAAATGGGGGATTCTGTTTCTAGGAAAGTGTTATACAAATATAAATGGCTTTGATTAATTAAGTAATTTTATTTCGATATTTCATCATTTCCAAACTTCTGTGCCTACTTCTAAAGTGCCCTTCTTCTTTACCAGCACTTACAGATTTGCAAAGACTAAATGCTTTTGTGGGCTCACCTCTGTTTTCTGTCCTTAGCTGTTCTTGAGTTCAACTGCTGGCTGGCAGGGAGGGCATGGTTCCTTCCCACTACCCAACAGCACGTAGGCTGTGTGCTGCTTTTGTGTACCACGAGGAGCTCTTAATACATGTTGAATTGGTAGAAGCTGAATAGCAGGGTGTGTTGCGCATGTTACACGAGCTGAAAGTCACACACAATGTGAAATGCTCACATTCTCCTGACCCAGGATCCTCAGCTCTGAGTGCATGACTGGTTGTGCCCATGGTGAAGAAGCACTATTTCCATGCAGCAGTCAGATATCTGTGTAGTATTTTAACTGCTGTACTTTTCTTTCTTGTTCTTTGCATGTGTGTTTGTGTATATTTTCAAGAGATTAAACTGCTTTTTATTTTTAAAGCGAAGGATGTTTTAATTGAAATATCCCTCTCTGCACTACTGACACGTCAGTGTAACTTTCTAGCATTTGCCTCCAGTATGTAACAGATTGGGTTGAAATCAGGGAGTGCTGATGATTCTTTTGAGAGAGGTTTCATCCTGTGTGGAAAAGTCCCCTTTTAAAAGAGGGAATTCTAGCAGGTGGGGCCTGAATCTGATCTAACGTTTGGTTTCCAGTGCTGTACCTCATTGGCTTGGGGCAAGTTGCAAAACTAGTTTTACACCCGTGTGAAATGAGTGTTGGTCTCTCATTCCTGAATTGAAGCCTGATAGCTAATAGTGGCTGAGGAGAACTCATTTGGGTGGATCTGAGTTAGGTAATAAAAATAATTTTGTTTTTGGGGAGCTGGAACCGGATAGCACCTCAGCCAGTATCCCAAATCCCACCCAGGTCCCACTGCCTCCTGGGACAGCTTAGACAGTTATCATCTGTGACCAGTTCTCTTGCTCTGGGTTACACGCTTGGACCCGAGTTATATACAAAGAAATGACAGAAGCATCTCTACTCTGTCACCCAGGTACCACAGTTCATTTCACAAGGTCTCTAAGATAGATTATGGGATTGCAAATATTTGTCAGCACTGGTCTTGGCTATTCACTGATTTTAAACTGTCGCACGACCGTCACACTGGGTCCCTAGGTGCTACAAATCAATGATAACGCTGGAGTACTTCGGTCATTGTTATTTTAGAAAATCCCTAATCAAAACAAGTGTAAGTGCTGATGTGTGCTCAGTGGTGGAGTTTTGTGTGTTCCTTGGAAAGATGATATTCCCTGGAGAGAGAGGAAAGGATTAGAAATGATAACCACTTTTTAAATACATCAGCTTGCTCATGTGCGCGGTGTTTTTTATCAGCTTTGCAGCAAAAGCTTCATTTGATTTGTGCAGGGATGTGGATAATAAGGAGAGAGGCCAGCGAGCTGATTTTTATAGTCCGTTTGTAGCTTAAACAAAGATCTGGGATTTTGCGGATAAAGACCAACTGAAATACAGCAGATTATGCAGCTTTGGGTTTTTTTTCAAAGATCTGTAAATTTTTCCCCCACATAGTCTGCTTTTCCTGTGTCCACTCACTCTGCATGAAAACAGGGAGCTGTAAAATGGTATTTCTTACAGAATTACCCACTCTATGACCGTGGCTGATCCTTTGTATCAGGGAATATACCATGCTCAGGCACTGGTGCATTTGTGCTGAACATGGTCAGAACTCAGACCACCATGATAACAGCAGGGACCAGCTCCGCTGTGGAGTGGTTCCAGGTTTCTGGGACACAGCTGTAAAGCTGAATGAGAGCTGCCCTGACCAATCTGGACAGCACTGGCACATCCCTCCATGCCAGCAGTTTCCCCAGCTTGGGCAGCAGTATTTTCTCCACCCTTATTTGATTTTTTGTGAGCATTGTATGTTTTGTGCTTGCTTTGGGATCACCTGAATGCAAAGTGACTTCTGATTGCTGAGAGCTAAGTACAGATATCTGCCCAGGTCCTGTGCTGTGGCTCCTGCATGTCTCTGCAGCTCTTAACTTGTGTCCTTGTGAAGCCTAGCAAGATGCCTTCATGGCAAAGCTGAGCTTTCATGTACGGAGCCTTAGCTGGAAATCCGAAGAACCAGATAAAAGAGGGCATCACAGAAATGCTCCGTGAAAGAATCTGTGTTATTTCTAAATGTGTGGTAGGAATGGTGAGAAGAAATGGCTTTAAGTTGCACCAGGGGAGATTCTGGTTGGATATTAGGAAAAAATTCTTCTCAGAAAGCATGGTGATATGTTGGCACAGGCTGCCCGGGGAGGTGGTGGAGTCACCATCCCTGGAGGTGCTCAAGTAACGTGGAGATGATGCAGAGAGACATGGTCAGTGGGCATAGTGGAGATGGATTGATGGTTAGACCAGATGATCTTAAGGGTCTTTTCCAACCTTAATGATTTCATGATTCTACGATTCAGATAAACAAGGTAGAGAAGCAGAATTCTTTTGAAGTTTTCTTGTCCAGTGTTGGAAAAAGTGGATCTTTTAAATTTGTTTTCAGCTTAGCCCAAAGCTTAGACTCATTCAGAGAAGGAAGTGTTGGTCGCATTTATTTCTAAATTCTGGAGGAAACAAATGGAAGAACAAATTCGTGTTTCCCTGCAGCACGCTATTTCATCCACCGTGTACATGACCACCTGGAGATTCAGTTGACTAAAAATCCACTAACCACAGCTGAATCTGCAGGGAATGTTCCCCTGGCAGAGGGAGGTGTGCAGAGCGGCTCAGCCGCGCGATGCAGTGGGCAGAGCTCACTGAGGGGCATCAGGACACGGAGGGGTCAACTGCAGTCATTTGTGAAACAAATAAGAGAATGCTTCTGACGTACACATCTGATATGCTTTCGATACACTTTACATTTTCAGTGAACCATCCATTTTCATATGTATATATTTTTAAAGCTTGATTTAGCAAATTGAAGGAGGTGGTACAGACATAACAGAGCCTTCTTAAATAAACTACAGCTTCTCGTAGGAAGATTGAGGTGGCTGTGAGTTAGAACAGCTCAGGGCAGAAGCTCAGTCTGTTTTTAATAGCGAGACTGCCCCTGGTTTTAGAAAACTGCCAGGTGTTTCTGGCTTGTGGTTGCAAATTTGCCTTCTTTGCCACATATCTCATGTGCAAGTGACACCGTGATGTAAAATTTGTGAGAAAGGCACGGACTGAGTGATCAGTAACTGTATATTCCATCTGTAAAGCACCCCGGGTTCCTAGTGAGGTTGAGATGGTGGCTGGGTGTCTGAGTACTAAGAGTCAGGCTGTGCTGCTAGCTCTCCTATTAGCTAGGACCTAATCTTGTATCAACTTCAGAGGGATTATCTGTTGCTGAATGCAGTATGATTAAACATGAGGTAGGGTAGCTGATGTGTTCCTCAAAAAAATGCACAACAGTATGTAGTAGGAGTTGTTTGAAAAATGTATTTTCTAAATTACTTGACTATACATAAAAAGAAAAATCTCAGGAAAAAAAAAACAAAACTTTCACGCTGTTAAGACCTACACTTCCAAATAATGAGTAAATGTGCTGTGTTTTGTGGTGTGCATTTCAATGGTACCAAGCTGTGAGTTTAGATCACGTTTTAGTCCTTCTGTAGCTATCTGGACACAACAAAGTTCTGAAAGAGCTGTCTTTTATATGGCTGACTTGGAAAGCACCAAGGTGGCAGCTGAAGGACTGGCAGGGAACTGCCATCCTCAGCAATGCAAAACCACAGAATCACAGAGTTCAATTTAACAGCTGTCCTTGTTCTACAACAAATGTCATGTTTAAGATATAGTGCATCTATCATGAAGTGCTCAGCTATAGGGCAAAAAATTAGGAATGGGAGGTAATATTGATCCATGAGAGTCAGATAAGTAAGAAGCAACTTAAGACTCTTTGATGCTGATGAAAGAATTAGTACTGAAATGATAATCATGATTGTGTGAGTCAATCCTTGCATTGCTTTGACTGTCACACAGCTGGCTATTGAAGTGCGGGGTCAGGTAGTGCTGGATAAATCTAGGGGACTTGATCCAAGGGGAGAGCTCTCAGTGGGACTAGTCTTTCTAACACAGGCTGCAGCACCAGACTGGAGCAGGATTTGGAATGGTTTGGTGTTTACAGCGTCAGATCTAAGGCAGAGGTGGATGGCTCAGCCCGATATTTCCTTATTTTCTGTGATGAGAGTGGCTGGTTGAAGCTTTTAAAGAGTACCCACTATGCAGAGGTTGCCCCAAATCTGGGCAGTGGTGGCAATCTGTGTTCTCCAGTGCTGCTTCCAATAGTGCCAGTCAGCAGTAAATCATTTCTGCTGTCCTCCCATGTTGTTTCTTACGTTCCATTGATCTGCTCAGCACTTTGGAAATGGTAGAAACATGACCTTTCCCATGAATTTTTAACATGAGGGCCCTTATCTTGCAAACTCATCTGCCTCTGCAAACCCTAGAGGATGAAAGGCGGAGCAGTCTGTCAGGGTAGCGAGGTTTGTTAGCAGAGAGCATCCTGAATCTGGCAGAGATAGAACCTAAATACTTTTTTTTATTCTTTTAGAAATATCTAACAATGTTAGGATTTTTGTTTTAATTTATTCAATGGAATCAAATTTTTTAAGCTGGGCTTTAACTTTCTAATCATAGAGCAGTTATTTCAACCTGTCTTTCTTAGTGTATAATGTTAATTTTTAATGCTTCAGTTTACAATTTGGAATAAGATTTTATGATGTTCTGCTACTGTACATCAATTTGACAAGATTCTGCTATTAAAGTTAAATGTTTTAACCCAAACTTGTAGCTGGAAAGAATCCCTGTTATTGCAAGGTTGTTTTGGAGTAAATATGAGCTGAAATGAGTAAATTTTATCTGTTGTGGAAATGGTCTGTCATTGTTAAACCAAACTTCTATTATACACAAGTTATTTACTATTATTTGAATTTAAAAGAACAATTTATTTACATTACAAACTGAAAATTTAATTTACTGTTAAACAGTTAAATTACAGCATTCGTGAAGCTAAGCTGCCAGTAATTGTGTAAATATATGTGATTTCTTCCTGAATGCTTTATACAAAACATTATCAAAATGCATATATTACAGGAACCCAGAGAGGCAGTGCAATTCAACCTCTCCTAATTTTTATCTGAAAATCTAACCATTTTCAGCATTAGAAAGTAAGATGCAATAATGTATTCAGAGTGAAAGAACAAGGGATTCTGATGGCTTTCAGTGTCTAACATCCTCCTTAATACTTCTGGGTTTTGATCCTTTAAGATATCATCTTCAAAATCATTATGAAGAAAAGCTACTATAATGCATGTAATACAATGCATCTGGTATCTGCCTTTCTGCATTTTTTTTAACTGACCTTTTTTCAAGTGCTTTAAACTCATAGGTTGTTATAGTCAACAGTTTACTGACAACTGTTTTCATGTAATTCACCAAAGTCTGGTCCCACAGGGTGTTGACCACTCTGGTACCAGTCTCAGAAAGGTTTCCCTGATCTTAACACAAGCCCACCTCTCTGTTACCCAATTTCATGGCAGGGAAATGGGCTTGCACCTTGCTGCTGGATCCAGCAGAGAGCAGCCCATGTAGCACAACATGAAAACTGTCTGAGGCATAACATCCAATGTGCGTGAGTCCCAAAAGTAGTGAATGTCGCAACAGAGGCTCAAGCCTTTCCTCACTGTTCATTACGACATCCCAACTAGCGGCCTTTGGTTCATATCAGTCAGTGTTTGGCATCTTCTTGATGACAAAAGGTACTTTTTGGGATTGTCTTCTACCATATGAATGGCAGGGATCTTCAGCTGGCAAAATTGTTTTGTGGTGAGTTAGTAATAATTTGTAAGTTATTAGTGGGATGTGGCTGGTGGACGTTTTCTTCACCTGTTTTCTTCTACAGACCATTTTCTTCACAGACAGATGTACAGACCATGCATTGATCATTTGCTGCTGTGACACTTCATGTAAGTGTGCTGGTTGATGCGGTGGAGACCTGAAAATATACCATGGCTGTCAGTTAACGTGGCAGAGTTACACAGACCTACTTAAGTGATCAGTTTGCTCTCCCCCTAGCCTAAGCTCTCACTATTTGCATTCCCTTGTCTTAGCCATGAATCCTGGGTCTGGCCTTGAGTTTTTTCTGTTCCTCATTGGACCTCTGTGTTTAGCTCTGTCCCTGTATCAGGGCTGCACCTTTTCTTCAGTATCTGCATGGTGATACTCCTCCTGCATCTTCTTTGGATCAGAAGAGTCTCAATTCATCTTACATGTAAATGGGCAAGAGAGAGCAAAGAAAGAGTTTTATCAACGTCAGTAAAGGCAAACCTGAACTATTTCTCCCAGCATAGTTGAAGCTATTACATTTCCAATACTGTTTCCCTCCTCAGCTCCTCTACTCAACCTCTTCCTCCATCAAAACTTTCCTACAGAAATCTCATCCTGGCTTCCCATTTGCTTTAAGGTCTGCTCCCATACCTGTCACCTCTTACACTGCTCCACAGTTGACAAATCAGATCCGCATGTGTCTGCGCTGTGCTGTCATGTGCACGAAGCAAATTAAAGTGCTTGGTGAATCTTACTGCTTGTTTCATTTCTACAAGATGTGGTACAGTGTTTTTGCACAATCTGTGCTGACAGGGTGGAGAGTATATACCTACCTTGAACAGTTAGGGTCTTATCAAACACTAGTTAGCTGTGGTTTGAGTCAGATCTTATCCCGCAGAGAGAGATTCAGTCGGTGATAAAAATATTACACGTGTTCTTGTAAGTAAACACACCTCTTCTGAGAAGATTTCCATTCAGAGCAGCCTGGGTGCTGAGAGGCACTAGCCTGGCCAGATGGTAATGCCCATGGCTGTTATCCCACCTCCAGCCCCCGCTGCCCCATCCTGCAGCTGCCTGATTCATTTGTTGTTAGCAGATTCACCAGGAAAGCCTTGTGAACACAGTACAGACAGCTGGCATGAGGCAGCTGTTCCAGATGTGCAAACTTCATTCTAAAATCTGAGAAAAAAAACATCACCTGGGGCAGCAAGAGGTGATTCTGTATCATTTTTAACACTGTGAATGGCTCTCATCTGAGTCATGCAGGCAGATTTGCTTGGTGCGTCTTGCACTCTTGCTGTTTGCTATTGTGTTGCGCATCCTGAGCTCCTTGCCTTGCAGGGCTGTGCGGTGGGTAGGTCTGTGAAAGGTCAGTGTGACAACTGTGTAACGATAGAGCCATTAGTACCTGATGACAGTTTTCAAACTGGAATTTTTCTCTTAAGCATTTCTGAAAGAAAAGAAAAAGAAAAGTCACCAAGTTTTTAAGCCCCTCCAAGCTGAATGTGAGCAAGCTGCCGGTAGGAACTGCCATCACTCTGCTCACCCATCCCTAACCTTGAAATGTTTAAAAATAAATAAATAAATGGATTAGCATAAAATAATATAGTAACCCGCCGAATTTATTTAGTTTAATTTATGCTAATCGTGGCATATTGGTGCTCTGGCAGATAAAATAAAGCTGGTGGAGAAGATTGCGTCGCGGAAGCTATGACAATTAACCCTAGAAATTATCACTCTCAAAGTGAGTTCAGCTTTGCCATTGAAAGGAACCAGTCCAGCAAATTCAAATGTTAGCTGTCAATAATGGGATGGATATATTATCTTCAGGGGTGTGTATGTTTATTTCTTTAAGTATATGTACACATGCATACATGTGTTTTCTTAGGTGTATCTATATTCCTGTTAGCTATTCTAAGTTAAAATATTTGAAAGATTAAAATACAGCTTCAGTGAACTAAGGCTATCATGTTTAGGCTTTTATTTCTGGCTTACAATTCCTGTTTTTTCAGGTTATTTAATCCTCATTTTTAATTATGACTGTAAATAATGCACAATTTAATATTAGTTTAGGATTTCAGTAACATCAGAAGTAATAGAAATGGAAAGCAGAAATGGTTGTGATTGTCTTTATGCTGTTTGATCAGAGTCAGCTATATGGGCAATATCAGAATGCATCTGTCATGGTTGTGCCTTGGCTCTGGCTAGTAGAGGAAGCATACAGCCCACAAAAATAAAGAAAATGATTATCATAAGCAAACAACTGTCTGAGGGCTGCTCATGTGCTCCAGTTCTTCTGTGTGCCGATTTGCTTTTAGATGTAAATGAACAGAGAGATTTTTTTTGCTTAAAAAATTTGTATAGCATTCACTGGATACAGTGAATTTAGTTCGAACTTAATGGGGGCCTTATTCACCTCAGAGCACGTTGTGTACGATAAATGTCAGGCAGGATTTAAGTACAAGCAGTCTTCGAAACAGCAAGATATTTTTGCTGTTTGCTAGGTTGGGGTTAGGATTTTTATTATTTTGATTTGCTTTTTAAGTAATAGAGCCACAGATTTATGTGTGATGGCCAGGATTTTCCAAAAGAGGTGCCTCAATTAGATTTTAATTTTATCTATGACATAAATAGATGGCCTGGTTGGAGCACAGGCAATGAAAATCTGAGGCCCATGAGGACCGAAGTATGTGTTTTTTAGAATGAATCCATTTGTTTTGCTGCTGATTTTTGCTGCTTTAAATCATATTATCCTGAACCTTACAACAGTTTCGTCCTTCTGGATACTGCCTGTAATGCCAAAACAAATGGTAGGGGCTGAGCAGGCAGGTGCCTCTGTGCAGGGATTATTATATACAACTTCTGCCAAGTACACAAAACAAACATGGAAACAAAGTTCATTTTCAAATGCCTTTTGTTTACTGTTATTATTTGAAGTGAGGGTCACTAGCAAATTGTCAGGCACAATTACAACCTCTTAAGGGCTGCATTGCATGTTGACCTTGCACAGTTTTCATTTGAACTTCTTGCTTTCAGTCACTTACAAGTTGCCACAGCATTCACTTGGTGGGATTAAAAACACTTGTGCTGTGTGCCTTGGAGTCCTGCTCGCCAGTTTGGGCAAGGCTTAAGCCATTTTCTATCACGGGCTGAGTTAAAACATACTTTTCTACAGAAAGTATTTGTGGACTGGAGAGAGCTTTCTCAAATGTAGGTGGAAACTTGAAATTTGTCATGGAAATAGCTCTCGTGAAGAAGTGCTGCTGCTTTTTCTTGAAAAAATTATTTTTGACTGGACTGATCTGTAAGCCTTTGAGCAAGTGAAGAATTGTTTTTTATTCTCTGCGCTGGCAAGGTGTGCAGCAGAGGAAAGACTCCCTGCGCATATGCTTAATTTAGTGCACGTGGGGAGGACAGTGCAGTAAGCTTCTGAAAATAGGTAGAGACACCTGAGGCTAGGGCTTTATAAACTATGAAGGACACACTGACAGAACTTTCAATTTGTGTGAAGTGCAGGCACTAAGCCAAAGGCTCCTTCTCCTCAGCTCCTGGAGATCTCCTGACTGACACTCATAACACAAACAAGTGGGTTTTCCTGCAGACACAGACATGTTTCTCTGCCCCAGAGAAACAAAAGACAAAAAAGACTTTGTACAAATGATTTTAACCTCTTACAGAGTTGAAATGCTGGTTGCACTGTGGAAAATCCAGCAGGCCTCTCACACTGTATACAGAATGATCTGGGTGGCAGGTACTGTTTCAGATCTATCTCCTGCCACATCTGTTGCCTCATTTTTTTAACTTTTAGTTAATAATAATCCCGCTTTGAAATCTTTAAAAATCCATCTTTGAGTATCTTGCATGTTTATACTTTCTTCTAAATGTATTTCCAGCTGTCTTTCCAAGGACAACATTTCCCCCTCAGTTCTCTACCAAATGTTGTTTGGTTTGTTTTTTTGCAGACTTCCCATAGGATCACTACAGTCTTCTCTTCCCCGAAGTTCAAACTGTTTCATTGTACTTGATTGCGCAGAAAGGATCTGTGGTACATTCCTCTTAGAGCAGTTTTTGCTGCCTTTGCAGAAACCAGCTCTCCTGAGTCCTGGCAGCTTTTGCCCTGGCTCCAGCTCCCTCTGCACCTCCCAGCCTTTCTCGCTGACTGAGCTCCAAGCTTCCTCATACATAGCTGTGTCACCTAGCTGTCACTTCATAAGTAGATTTTCAATTCCATCCCCCATGAAGCAGCTAAAATTGTTGAACCCAATACACACTTAAAAGGCCAGCTCTGTGACAGGCCCATACACTTTACACTGCGCAATTTTACTACATAAAGCACGATCTAATTATAATTCCTCTGACAGGTGCTGATTGAGCCCCACAAGAGGGGTCAGTTCCAGTCTCCCCATAACACCCCACAATCACCCCTAGCCCTACTCCTTGCCCACACTCGAGAGGACTGACATGTTAGTGCTCCATGAGCAGAGCACTGTCTCACTTGTATGCGCTGAGGTGACCAGGAGGATGACAGCAGAGCATTACTGGAAGAAGAGGGCAACTAAGAAGACACAACAGGATGAACAGTTTCAAAAGACAAATTATAGTCATCTTTTCTGGCCTTTCTTCCTGGGATATATAGACAGGGGCTAAGTCTAGGCTTCCCTTTTGTAGTTGTTTTTGAGTGGCGGGGGTACTGCTCATTTCTATCCTCCTGTAGTTGTACTCTTTGGACAATGTCTTGTTGCTACAAAGAGCATGTCCTTGTGTTGCTAAGGAAAAAGATCACTGTTACAGATCCCAATGTTCTGTAGTTCAGTGTAGACATTCTTCGTCAAGATATATGTCACCATTCTTTGTCATTGGGTTCTCCATCAATCATTGGTATCCATGTTCTCCCCAGTCTCTTCTGGACATCCTGTTCAACTCGAAGTCACCCCACCAGCTGTGCTGTGTGCTGCCCTGTATGTCTTGTGGTTCTTGCGTTCACATACTACATCTCACAATAGCTTCAAGCAGTGTTTCAGTTGTTGACACAACAGAAACCTTGCTTAAGGAGTGAATGACACATTACCCTTCTTTTCAAAAGCATTTTCAAAACCTGCTTTCATCAGAATTTCGTCACCAAAAGCTGCAGCTAAAGATTGGAGTTCCACATCAGGTGTAAATCTGTTACTATCTATCTATCGATCTATCTATCATAGAAGGGTACAATTACAATTTTTGTATTTCCTTTGTCTTTATTACAAAGCTGTTTTCTCCAGAATGCTGCCAAATAAACATAACCATTTCTGCTTGCTTAGGCCTGTCCATTGGCTTGTCCCAGGCAGCTCTCCTTCCCTCTCTGTCAGTGCCAGTCATACTCCTGGCCCCATTGGACTTGGTCCCTGCGGAGATTCCAGAGGAGGGTTGCTTTTCTTCCTGAGGCCCTTAGTTGCCAGGCTTCCCCAGAACAGACTGACACGATATCAAAGCCAACTTACTCAATACTAAATTAATTATGTTGTTAATTGGTTAACCAACGACAGACCATATGGAAAAAGTGCTTAATAAGTGTATATTGGCAAGAGTGGATGGAGCTCAGCAAGAGATGCACAAATTATGTCAGTGGGACATTTTCATTGTAAAATATTGAAAGATGATGTACCATTGCATATTGTAAAATGTTGCTAATACTATTTGAAAGTACAGCATCCTTTGGAATAAAATTAAAGACTCATACGGACTGAACTTAGGTGATTTTGCTATTTCATCGCTTTTTTTTTTTGTTGTTGTTGTTGGTGGTGATTTTTTTTATGATAAATTATATGGTTTTAAGCATTCTGCTAGCTTCCTGGTGCAGACAGCTGCAATGACTGGATCCTTGAGATTGGTTCTACCAAATGGACTAAATGCCACTGTGAGCATTTAAAGAAGAAAAAAAAAAAAACAAAAACCTAGAAAATATTTCCAAAGGTAAAATATCTCCAGCAATGTGCTGCAATGAAAAAGGCCTAATTAAATTACCCAAATCATTTTAGCGCCAGAGCTTGAAAATGTCAGTAAATAAATAATTGGTTATGTGAAGATTACTCTTTTCTGCTAATAGAGCACAGAAGAGAAAAAACAAATCCACTAGGGGTTCCTTCTTTGATCCATAGCGGGTAATAAAAACACAGACAATACCACCAAAATGAAAAAAGAAATTTCTTTTCTTAACTGTCAGTCTTCTCCTTTCTTTGGATGGGGAGAAGGCGGGTTATCACCTCTGCATGCATGAAATTCAGCCTTGTTTGCAGTATGATTATATAAATGGCACTGTATTAAAAGCCAACTTTTATTCGCAGAATGTAAACTTGAAACACAGAAAAGTTCAGGGATGGAGGTAAAATCAATATAACTTCAAGTATTACAGACAACATTTTGAAAGGCCCCCATTTAGAGTGCAGTGAGTGATTTACTGATAAGGTTGTTCAGTTGATACATTTGCTGCTGATTTGCTATACCTTGTCCATTAACACGGCTGCAAAATGGGACAGAGAACTTGGTTTGATTTTGCTTTAGGAGTCTTATGTCAACCTCTGTAAAACAAAAGAACAATGTATCTGAGAGAAATTTATAGAAGAGGACAGCTAGTACCTAATGTTAGGCCACTGTGCTTTTTCACAAACAAAACATGCTGTTCTTTTGAGATGATTTTTTTAAATTGTGAACTGTGCTAAAATTTTTGATTTATTTTGGAATAATTGGCTACATAGAAAATTCTTGTAATATGTAGGCAGAGGCAATGAAATGCTGGGTTAACTACTTTTACTTTTTTTTAACAACTTTTTATTTTCATTATATGGATTCTAATCAAATTACACATTACTTCTGCAGTATTAATAATAATCATAGATTCAAAGAATCATAAAATCCTTAGAGTTGGAATGGATCTCTGAGGGCTATCTGATCAACTTCCCTGCAGCGAACAGGGACACCACAGCTAGATCCAGTTGGTCAGGGCCTTATCCAGCCTCACCTTTAAAGTCTACGGGGACCGGGCATTGACCACATAATGGGGCAACCTGTCCCAGTGCCTCACCACCGTCACTATTGAAGATTTTTTCTTATTTTCTTTGCATTGTGTGTACTGTAATGAGTTCAGAGGCCATGAGACACAGTGCCAGCATTTCACTGATGGCCCCCTGATTTCTTACTAATTCAGGTTTTCTGGCTTACCTAGTTTCTGGCTTGTGTTCCTAGTGCTACCTAAAAGGCAACTGTCATTCATCTCAGTGACATTAGTTTGATGTGACTTAGGCTTTGAGGTTGATGGGATGATAAGGAGCCCACCATTTCCCCCTGTGGGAGATAATGTCTACAGTAAAGCTGCTTTTTTACATTCGAAGGTCTTGTCCAGTTGAAAGAGCATTGTGTACAAATGGGAATTTAGGTACACAGTTACCTTTTGCCCCAGAAAATATCGAGAGTGATGGGGGAATTGTGACACAATATATATCTAGATTTTTATTTAATCATGCCTATTGCTGTGGGTGTTTAAGCAATTTTTAAAATTAGCTTTAGCTTGGCACACTTTTCTCTTTTATTAGATTCTTTCCCCACACAAACGAGTATAAAACCACTAGCATAAACTGGACAAGAGTCCATGCTTACACAGTCATGAAGAACCTCCTGTATGGTAGGGTGACAACAGGTAGAAGTTCTTTAGAAATTCACTTCAGAAGAGCTTTTTAAGTGTATTCAGCAGTAATACAAATTTACCCATAATTTCAATTCAGTATTTTGTCTTTCATTTTATTATTTACTCTAGAAAGCTGGAAAAATGAATTAATATACGAAAAGAGGACATATAAATACATACTGATATAGTGCTGAAATGCGACGGGAAATATTCTTGGATTTTCTAGTCTATGTTGTGAAAATATTGTTTTTCAATTGTGCTACTTGATGCATAGGCATCATGTTTAGGACCAGCTTGAGTTTTAGCAGTAGAGACATAGTTTTGCCCAAGGAAATATGGAGTTTGTTATAATATAACTGCTAGACCTTTACTGCTATTGCCATTGCACTTCATGGTGACTCTAGTCACCATCTCTGTTATGGGTGTAAGCTCTCCATGCACTGAGCTATTGTACAGAATTTGAAGGGTGATGGAGAGAGGAGAGGGGGGCTGTACAATGCTTCATGACTGGCTTAAGGGATATTAAATCGACCTTAAATCCTTGCCAACCAGCTAGATGGATAGTGCACTGTTTCTGAAATTTGCAAGTCAAAGGGAGACAAGCCTAAATTCTTTCCGCTATGAAACCCCCACAGTCCTCTGCCTTTCAGGCAGAAGCAAAAAGGAATGGAAAATTCCAAACTAACGAGCGCTTCATTTCTTTTCTGCAGCGATGTGCTTAGAAAAATTGCACTCTTTTTTTTTTTTTTTTTTTTTTTCTAAGGCAAAGAAGTAAAATTAAAGTTGTATGACTGTTATAAATATTACATGTTCAGGGTATCAAGAGTACCTGGAGTTCTCTGGTTTCTGAGGGTGTTTTTGAATTAACCCTTTTATAGATATTGTGATTTTGAAAAAAGGAAAACATTGAAGCTTAGTTCAATCTGATACTGTTTGCTAACGAGAAAGTATCTTGTCTTAATTGTGCACTCCTAAGAGTAATAATTTTTGACATTTGTATTTACAGTTGTTTGTATAGATCATATCCATTTTGTAGAACTGGAGTGTAGATCACTGAGAGAAATAATGACTTGGCCAAGTTTACCTAACAAGTTAGAGGCAAACGCAGGAACAGAACCCAGTGTCTTTAGTCCAAATGCTTTGTAATTCTTTTTACTGAATATTAGAGATCAGGCTATGCAGAAGTTGGTTCTGTGTTAAATACTTAGGTATTCAGCAGCAGAAGGATTCAAGATGTGGTGAACTTCTAGTGAATTTCTCAAAGGCTCAGAGAAGCATGCTGTCCTGTTTCACTGACATGGTTCAGAAGGTCCTCTGGCTGGTCCTTTGGGAGTAGGCTGTAGCAGCCATATTTCTTGTCTGAGACATCCTAAATCTGAAGACCCATACAAGCAGGAAGAGAGGGTGCTTGAGAGGAGACTGTCCTGATGCAGAAACAAGCCTGTGAAACTCACTTCATTGTGAACTTCTCCTTGGCTGAGCACTGCTTTTGCAGGTGATGAGATGCTCCCAGATAGCTTTCTACATGGCTGAAGATGGTATAGTTTTCTGCTGAGTCTTGCGTAAGTGGTAGAGAGACTCTCTGTGCTCTCATTTCACATACTTGCAATATATTCCTACATAAAATCTATCTGCGATTGAACCAATACTGTCCAGATTACAGTGCTAATGAATAACTTCCACTGTAAGCCAAGGTAGAAAAGAATACTGACCAGTTTGTTGTACTACCTTTCATAATATTGTGGATAATTTTCAGCACTGTATTACTTCTCCATTGACTCCAGTAAATTCACTCATTGGATCCAGCTGTTTTACCCTGTTAAGATACAAATCACACACCTTAGCATCTCTCTGCCTGTCTCCAGTCTTCATTTTGCAGGCTGCTTGCAGCCAGCCAGCAGTAACAAAGTCCTTTCATTTTCTCCGTAATCTGTCTTTGGGCTGGTTGATGTTCCCATAATTTAGGTAAATGCTACCCTCTTTAAATAAATAACCACATTAAATAGGTTGTCATATAATAGCAAAGAGAATGTATAATTATTGTTCTTTGTATTATATTTTGGGAGTGGAATGCTGTGTACAGCATTATAAGACTATTATATTGGGAACAAATGCCGCCTCTTAAATTCAACGTTCTCTCTTAATGCAGAAAGAATCAGTGATCTTTTGGATAAGCATTGGTAACTTTACCAATTGTTTACAGGCAAGAACAACAATAAGAAAAGATATTAGATTTTATATTTAATTCCTGTGGCATTTTGTAAACATTCCCCAATACGTATATTTCTTTAAAGCTGTTTGCTTGAAAGCTATTTTTACCTCTGACCACTATCTGATGAGAAATTCACATGTGCTAAGTACCCCCATGATAATAATGTTATTTTCAGTCCTCTGCTAAAGGAGTTGATGGCCTGAAAGGGATTTGAGTCCTCAGTGTAACTTCTCTGCCATTATTTTTCCAGTGGTTTTCAGGAGAAAGAAATGGTTAGAATATTATGCAACAGGTATTGCTACAGTGTTGTTTGCCAACCATTTTGTCAGTGTAACAATAGTCTAACAATAACAGTGGCAGTATGTGTAATAATAACAATGTTTGTGTGTCAAAGGACGTTTATTAAAAGAGGTGACTACAGAAAAGAGCCTGGAAGAAATGAAATCCTACATATAATCAGTGCCAGGTGTGAGCAGTATAATTTTGCCTATATGATAAATTTTGGGCCAAAAGGAGTGTTGCAAAATTGTGGAGCTGTTCAACCAGACTTCAGTTTGATTTTCAGGTCTGTAGAGTAGCTCTTGATTTACAGCCCACAGCAGATCTCTGATCTGTGTGTGCACATAGCTTGAAAACTTGCTAAATCATGTCAGGAAGAACTAGAGTTGAATACAGGTATCTGCTAGAATCAGACTTAAATGCCACTTTCCACTGGTTATTTTGGCATGTGTAGGCCAAATGGAATGTGCCTTTGTGATTGCATGTCATGTTCTGGTGGCAATCAGCAGCAATGTTTGCATTTTATCTGTCTCTAACTAAACTAGTCCGTATAGAAGACAGCAGCATCCTTGGTGTCCACCAAGCATTTCTGAGAGCTGAAACAAATGAAAGCTGCAATGAGATTCTGAAGGCTACTGTTGGAGACCTTTTGGATTATTAATGAACGATTGAAAACAAAATAAAATAAAACACAAAAACAAACAAACAAACAAACAAAAACTAACAAGATAGAGGAGTCTGGGCATAACTGCTGAAAAAATGTAGGGGAATCAATATGAATGCCACTCCAACAGTGGTTTTAATTCGGTATGCTTTCTGGTTAAGGCAACCTGGAAGAGTAGGAGTGTTTTTGAGACTGAGAGAAATAGGGAAGATCTAGGCCAGTGTCTAAAGGGAATACAGGACACAGCCTTTGTCAGATCCAGAATATTGTAATACTTTTCAAGAAAACAGGTTCACTGTCAAATGTTTAACTAGCATGATCAGAACTAACTGCTCATAAATGATTGGTCCATCTCCAAAATAGCACGAGCATTGAAGAACACGATATTTTTCCTTTTGTCGCTTCAATTCAAATGTTTTAGCTGCACCGCTGTTTCAATCTTTAAGGTTTTCTTCAGTAACCACTAAGTCCATAATGATTTTCTTTATATCACATGAAAGCTGATTCCTTTTCCAGTCCTTGGTATTTAAGAAAGTCATCAACTATCATTAGACATTCAGTAAAATGATCATCTAATGTATTATGGGAGACCACATTCTCCAGGGCACTGTAAATGGGGCACAGAGATGTTCTCACCCACAGGCCACCACTTCTGACTCCCAGGAAACAAAGGCTAATAACAAAACACGGAGGAATTTTACTAGAAATCTGAAATGGCAAAGCTATACTCGCTGCATACAAATGAGAAGTAAGTGGGGAAAATTAAAAAGCAAAACACTGATCAGGACCTCAACTCCTAATTTAATTTAATTTAATTTAATTTAATTTTAGTTTTGAGCTCAGACCTAAGCATTTGCAACTTTGAGGCTGGCATATTTGCCTTAGGATAATGCCTACAGGATCTTTTTGTCCGTGATTAATTTTGAGGGCTGTGAGCAGTTCCCACACGTAACCTCTGAGGGTCTCCACATTTGCATGTTTATTCATGGAAGCAAATGATGTATCTTCTTGAAAATTCCAGTGAACTTAAGTTGGTATTTGCGGATTTCCATCCATCAAATCCATGCCAACAATAGTGGAAGTTACATAATAAAGACATACATAATTATGAGAATATTTAGTGCTGAAGCTAAGTAATAATTCTAATTATAAATAAAAAACCTATTTTATTTAATTACTGTGTCATAAGATGCAAGTAGATTAAATAGTCTTTCTGATAATGTTCTCATTAAATGCATAATGTTAGTCAGCACATGAACATTTTCTTTCTTCTACCACCAAACTGGCAGAAAAGTGCAATGCAAATGTATTCTCATAATTTGAAAACATATTCCTTCAACGAATACTAGACTTAGGTGAAGAAGTGAGACAGATGATAGCTGCCTTCTGGTATTTTATAATCAAGTGATGCTTGGCTATCAGGAAAATCTAGGAGCATGGCAAAGAACTGCAAAGAATTCTGCATTAAGGAACGCAAGTACAACTTGTTTAGAAAATCCTCCTTACTTTCGTATAAGTTAGGTGGAAGCAAAGATATTTATATTTAGCTTCTTTGTGGTACACCCCACTAGCTCACTTGTGGGTTTCTTACAGTTCAGCAGTTTAAGCGTGCGCTATTTTAAGAAATTAATTTGTAATCTGAACTAATGTCAAGTTTTCTTCATCTTGAAACTTCAGTAATGTGTAAGTGGAATTTAGTTATTTATGTACATAAATTCAGGTTATTTCTCTGGCTTCTGGACATACAAAAGTTACTTCGTGATGATTCCTTGGGGCTAATTTAGCCTCCTAATGTTGTGAGAACCTTCAGTAAAGATGAGGTTGTACTACTCATTCAAAAGCTTGGGGCGTGTTCTGGACACAGGAATGGCTAAAACACTTTGAATTCTGGGTTACTTCCAGCACGTGGAAGAAATGCTGTGGACTGTCATCCTTAGGTTGAGGTAAGTGTAAATATCTTAGTGTCTTCATAACCGAAGTATCAGTCAAGTGAATCATAGGAATACTTCAGTTGGTATGGTTGTCTGAAGGCCTTCTGGTCCTTCTTCTGTTTCAGAGCGAATCTGAAATCTAAGCAGAAGGTATTCTGAAAGGAATAGGTCTAGGATCTAGACAAGGATTAAATAAGTTTTCCATTATTCATTTTATTTTAAAAAGTATCTATTTTAGTTTAGTTTTTCTTGTTTGTTTGTTTTTTGATTTTTTTACAAAGAAAACAAGTGATAGTTCTTCCAGAAAATGAAATAGTGAGTCTTGAGAGGAAGCACAGATTTCTAGATCCCATGACACATTCTGGATTATCTCAGTCTTTGCTCAGTGAATTCCCATCTCTTTGTATGTATAATCTGGTAAACTGGTGATATGAGTATTATTTCAGCTTTCTGTACATTCTAAAAGATCAAGGAGGAAATCAAACCATTCCTTCTTATTTTATAGATTCATAATCTGAAAGGCTGCATGAGGTCTATCCATGTAGAGACAGGAATCAAACTGATAGAGGCAGCTTACCAAAAAAAAAAAAAAAAAGAAGTGCTGTTTCCTTGTAGCTACAAATCTAAGATTTTTGTTTTCTTCACTTCAGTCTAATAAGTGCATTAGCAGATAGTCAGTCATTTTTCCAACCAGAGGTTCTGTGGCTTGTTGAGGCATTAGAAGTCCATACGCAAGTATTGAGAGTTCCTGTAACAAACAACAAGAGCAAGTTTTTAACAAGACAACACTGGGCTGAAAGAGAAATAAAATTGAGTTTACTGATTTGACAGCATGAGCAAACCTTCTGCAGTGAACACTAACATTTCACAGTGAAGATTTATCTTAAACTCTCAATGGTGTTATGTCATACAGCTGAGAAAGAGTACTCAGTCTCTTCTGACTTGGACAGTGCCAGCAAGCTTCTAAGGAACGGAGCTCTGGTTCATTTGGATTTATTGCTGTCAGCCCTTCCAAAACACTGGGGCGAACCTTCCCCTTCCCTGAACATTGAAGGAGAATGGAAGCCTGACGTGGACAATGGACTTGGACAGCTGAGGCCTTTTGCCGATGCATGTGAAAAGTCAAAAACATTTATATCAATCATTTGGAATGGTTTATTACTATTGATAGATACAATCCCCCTCCTCCCCCTCCACAAGAAAGAACTTCAGGCTTCACTGAGCCCCTAGAGGATTCATCTTATGAAAAAGGAGAAAAGCACAGAGAACAGAAAAAGAACTTAAACTGAGAGGAAAAAAGCAACTGGAAGTGTTCCCAAGGCAGAATATAAGTACCTCCAAAATGTCACTGAGTTATTCTCATAAAGCAGCTTACATCTAAGTTTTGCCATTCTTCATCCAGTGTTTACTTGAAAGAGGGCAAGAAAGAGATTCTGATTATACCGGTCATTTTGGTTGGCTTTTTTTAATTGATCATTCCCTCTGGAACATTTTGAATATTCATTGTCCTTTTTCCATGCTTGCACAATGTGATGGTTCCTTACTTCTACCTCACAGGAGACACGAGAATGCAATGGAGAGTGTTTCTTTCCCTCAGTGAACCCAATCTCATCTGGGATCACCTCTCTTTTTCTATCTGTATCTCTTTGCCTAACTTCTTGTCTGTGTATCTTCATGCATAGTTTGGAGGCCAGGAGAGGAGTACATCTGCATGGTTTAAAGCATAGCCTGGAATGATTTACAGATATTTTCTAAAAGCAGTATTTTGTGGCATGCGCCATCTTTTTTTTTTTTTTTTTTCAAAGAACAAGCAAAGAGCTGTAGTAATTACCTTCAGTCGGCATAACCCTCAGCATTCATTGCTGTCACAGAATAGAAAAATATTTCTTCTTTGTATTTCTGGATGCAATATTTTCCACTTTTAACTGCAGTATAAAAGGACGACGATTTTCTTCTCCACCCCCAGAAGAGTGAGAGATGAATGTTTAATTAGAGCCAGAATTTGTAATGTTCACAGAACGATTTTTTTCTCGTAAGTGTCTGTGCTGATGTGGATACCGTTTGTATCTCTTCTCCATACATCCTTACTATCTGCTAACAACAGAGCCCTGCTGCAGTTGCTGCATAAGCAGTTTTTGCTTTTTTAATAAGGAGAAGGGAAGTCTTGTGGTTCATCCCAGTGGTGCAGTTTAAGAGAGAAACAAGAAATGAGGCAAACAAGGGCAAAGACAGGATTTTTTAACCCTATGACTGCTTTTGCCATATAGCTGGATTTACATTGGTGACAGAAAGTTTGGCAGGGTATACCTGGTATGTCTTGCTCCTCCTCACCAGCCAAAGATATCAACTGGATGCTGTCAAGTAACTTTTACCTGGCCATTTTTTTCTTGCATTATTGGTTATTGCTTGTTATCTGTGTGAATGATTAGCTCCCTCAAGTTGATAAAGGAAGGCAAGAAGGAGGAGGGGAGATTGCAAAATGTGTCCAAATGGGACCAGCCCAGCATGGCACCAAGGAGGGAAAACCCGCTGAAGCAAGAAAGTAGAACTGGTGGGGGGAAAGTAAGAAGAGTGAAGAACAGGACACCAAATGCCTCCTTCTGTAAAACCTCTGTAGAAATCAGCAATGGGTTCTCGTAACTTTTGCTCGTAGAAAGCAATTATAACTTGAATCATCCCATTGTTTGTGAAGGAGCTCTTTGCTGCTGCTTGTGTGCGAAGTGTTTTCCCAGCATCTCCTGATGCTTTCAGGATGGGGTGGGACCACGTAGGGCCGGTTTTTAAGGAAGGCTCTCCAGGCACATGCTGCACTGACCTGCACACTGGGTGCCGTAATAGCACATTTAATTGCTTTTCTCTGATTGCAGTGAAATGACTTACGGAAAAGCAATGCAGTGTTGCCAGGCATAAAATCCAAAGCTCACAGAAGGGTAGGGTACAGGGAAAGGTGTGATGTTCATGTTAATTCACTAATTCCAGTAAAAATGTAATGTTGGGGAGAGTGGTTTATGTGATCACAAGCATATTGCTGAAGTGGAGCTGCTGTAGTATCTCTCGCATTTATGGAGCAATAAAATGTAGGAATAATAATATAAGCTTGAGCTTATATAGCACCTTTCATCACAAAGGATCCAGAGGTGATTTACAAACTTAAACCGTTATATAGACGACACTTATAAAACAAAACAAAATTGCTGTTTTCTGAGTAATGGTCTGAAACACTACACATTGCATTCGTGTTACAGGAATGATTCAGGCCATTACTGGAGAATGGGTAGGATTTTTTATTTTTATACACTGGTAACTGGATCACAGTGTCCAGCCCAGCAGTGAGCTGCAAAAGCTGTTTCAGTGTGCCCAGAAAAGCAGCAGAACTGAGGAGCAAGAAGGTCCCTCTTGTCACAGAACCTGTAGGATTGGTTCAGTGAAAGGAATAGCATCACCATCCCAAGTGTCAAGGCTCCTGGTCTACGGAGTAGCATGGGCCCTTCAACATGCCTTTGACTTTTAAACTTCCCTCAGAAGTGATTAGTGGCCCAAAACACTGTGGTGGGTAGCAGGGCTGCAGTGGAGGTCCCTGGGTAAGAGCAAGCTCAAGTGGGTTTCCTAACACCTAACAAAAGTTCTTCACCAGAGGTGCTTGGGCATGAGCACAGCCCCAAGCTGCTGTAACTCAAAGAGTATTTGGACAACACTCTCAAACTAGGTTTGGATTTTGGGTGGTCCTGTGTTTAGCCAGGAGTTTGACTCAGTGTTCCAGTGGTCCTTTCCAACTTGGGATATTCTATGATTCTAGCATTCTGTAATCTGACACCTGTAGGAACTGTTGTATTTTTTTGTCACTTGCTAGCCCTCGGACTGTGATAGCTGATGGGATCTGTGCTGACCCAGCTAGAGGAAAGCTCCTACTAACTGGGATGGCAGGCAGGAGCCACAGCTGCACAAGCTTACTGGTATAGACGTACACAGTGACTCATCTGCACAGAAATGAAGGCAGAACACTAACATTTTCTGTGCAGACAGAAGCAAGTGGTGTGGGTAAAGCTGAAAATCAGACATCTTAATTTGGTACAGACTGAAAACAGATGCAGGTGAAGAGGGTCTCAAATGGCTCCTAATCCTGGCCTACTGATGCCCAGGAGGAGTGCTGACACATTGTGCAGACTGTGCTTCTGCACTGTGCCTGCAAGGGAGTCTGCAGCTTTCCTGCTCAGTTATCACCACATATTAAATGGAGGTTGCTCTCATCAGCACTTTCAGAAAGAACTGCATCTCACAGTTTGTAGAAATATATAAAATACTCCGCTGCAAACTGCTTGCATGAAGTGTGTGGAAATATTTAAGAGAAGGGCTGAGGAGCTGGTGCTTTTTATTTCAGCAATAGATAATAGTCCATTTTTATTTTTATTTTTCTGCTATCCTGACTCATTGCTGACCCACCTAATCCATGCAGTTTGATTTGGTGTAAAGAAAAAAGTTCACATGTTGTTCCTATGCAATGTGTTTTATGTACTTGAGATTGAAGGAATGCATTTAGCTGACTATATGAAGTACTAATAAAGTAATATAGACAAACAAATGCAAGAAATGCAATTTTTTTAAAAGCCAGGTTGATGCTAAACAGAATCCTGACAGGTCTCTGCATGGTACTGCAGTGATGTGACTCCCGTGCAATTTACTCAGGAAAATATAAGCCTTAAAACTGTATGCAGGAGTCTGAAAACATTTGTGTCTGTCCTGAGCTTATTCTGGTACAATATGAAGGGTAATTCTTAATGCAACTACAGTAATACAAACTGATCTGCATAATGGGATTTGTAGATTAAAGCCTAATTAGGGTAAGTAGCTCCTGAAAGCCTCCTCCAAAGTGCAGCTGCTCTCCCAAAAATGATCATAGAGTGACTTTTAACAATCTTTTAACAAACAGTTCTGTATTTAGAACTGGTTAGAACAGATACCAAAAACAGCCTCAGTCTTGACATCATCAATATTTAAATCTTGGTTATTTTAAAAACTAGAGTATGGGACCACTGGAAGAGAGAACTGTGGGAGGTTTTTTGGTGTTTTTTGTTTGTTTGTTTGTTTTTGGTTTGGTTTCAGTTGTTTATTTTGTGTGAGATAGGGAATTTACTCAAAAATATAAAAAAGTTAAAACAATCAACTATATGTAATCCTTCTTTACAAATGCCTGTACAAAACTCAAGGTAATCTTTATTCTTCCCCAGGAGATAAAATATTTTGCCTTGAACAGGTTGCTTTTTGAGCCAGCTAAAATAATGGAGACTTCGCTTCTGTTGCTTTATCTTAGCTTATAGTCTTCTCTATTACTGGACCGAACCAGCCCACAAACCGTTGACACTTATAAATGGGTTATGAGCCAACAAGACATAATACCTCTTTTCTATTGATCTACTGTAGTAGGACAGCCAGCCAAAAAACAGCCTGCCTTGCACTCTTAGACAGCTCTGGGCCCTGTCTCTTACAAAGCCATGCTGAGTGGGAAAGCTATGACATGATGTTGCAGGAGAGGTTCAGGTTGAATATCAGGAACAATTTCTTCTCAGGAAGAGTGGTGTGGCACCAGAACAGGCTGCCCAGGGAGCTGGTGGAGTCACCGTTCCTGGGGATGTGACACTGAGAGACATGGTTAGTGGTCAAGGTGGGGATAGACTTGTGATTAAATAGGTGATCTTAGTGGTCTTTTCCAGCCTTATATGATTTTATGATTCTATGATTAGGACAATACTCCTTCCTACATATTCACATTTTATCAATTCACCAGATCAACAGAGGTATGCTTAAGTTTAAGCAAGTGGATAATTACTTTGCTTAAATGGGATCTTAATGTTTGGCTTTTATTCGCTATTTAGTAACACTCTGGTTGATATAAGTGATATTCTGCCTCAGAAAATATTCACTACAGCAAAAATAAAATGTGAAAGTGTGACTCATCCTGCACAGAGTTGAATTTGCTTGTCCCAGAAGGGCAGCCACATAAAGCAGGGTTTAGGACAACTGGTGGTAATGGAGGGCAGCTCTATGCAGCAGAAGTTACAAAGCAAAGCTAGAAAGATGTAACGTGACAACCCAAATTAGATTTTGGCAAGATCAGCAAAACTAGCACCTTACTGTCCTTTTTTTTTTTTTTTTTCACAAGATTCCAATGTCCCCAAGTAGTTAGGACCTTGTTATTTCCTGTAGGAAGACAGGCAAGTCAAACAGCAACAGCTGTGAATTAGGAGAAGAGAGCAGGGGAAGTATAAGAACAAGCAAAGAAACAATAAAAAACTCTAGAAGTTTTTATGCTTATATGAATGGAGGACAAAGGTGTGTGCCTGGACAACTCAATAGTTCTATCAAAACTCAGTGGTAATAAAGGAGAGGGAAACAAGCACTTCACTTCTTTGAATGAATGCTGTGAAGTGTGTTTTAGAAGGGTTTCTGTTAATTTTCTGAATGCCATCCCTCTCAGCTCAGCCTCCTGGGCCTGCTGGGGGGACGTCTCAACAGAGAACCCAGTGCTCCGGTCCCAGCAGCAGGAGCTGATTTGGAGCAAAATGCTTTGTTGATGCCTGTTTCACTGATGGCCAGTTTTCATGGGAAAGCAGGGCCCTTGGAGACTGCAGACACTGCTGTGCTGTTACAGACTCCAGCTTAGTTAGCAACAGACTGAAGCAGAGCTGGGAGAAAACTCAGCCTTTGCCGGGAGTGGTTCTGGGGGAAGAGCATCAGCTTACTGAAGCAGAAAGTCTCTTCTCATGTGCATTCCCCACGGCTCATTCAGCCTTGTTTCCTAACTGACTGCAGGCTCTTTGGTGCTGTTTAGGTCACAGCCAGGGAGGATGCTGTATGGTTCTGCATCACCTGGCTCATGGTGAGACACAGCCCTGGGGAACACGGCCTCTCTCAGTGTCACCTCGCTGGATTTTGGCATGCCACGCAGCACAGCCCTGCTGCATCGTTGCTAAAGCTGATCCCTTTATGTGGATGCCCCCTGCCCTCTACACAGATAAGAGTGCATTTCTTATGCCTCTTGCTGTGGTTATACAGCACTCTGCTCCTGGGGACACACAGCGGCTGCCAAATTGCATCCTACATCTGTTCCTTCCCAAGTGCCCCTTTGTTAGGTAAAAACGAAGGCCTCATTATTGGCTGTAAGTACATAGACACTTAGGAAAACAAGCCCATAAGTAAACATCTGAGTGAACAAATTGGTGATTTGCATCTACTTGTTCCCTGAATGTGTTCACAAGTGCTAAGAAATAGCGCTAGTGTATCCAAATACATCCTCGTGACACTTCCTCACCATGTACGTTTTCAAATGGGCTGTCTGGCTTTTGCATCCAAGTGGTAGGCCAAGGTATCCAGAGGGAAGAGATGAATGTATTGGATTTAGTAGTCTGGGGGACAAAGTAGTAAGAGCACAAAGATTGCTTTCCTTCTGCAGTACTTCCTCCCACACACAAAGTTGACCATATGAAGAACTTTTTTATGTTGAAAAAATTCAGCTCACTAATTCAGGATTTCTGAGGATAACTTCTTTTTCTTATGACAGTTAATGTGAGCTCTGCATTTGTACAAACTTTCCATTTTTCTGTTCAGTAGCTGGAAGTTTAGATTCAGGAGCAGTATAGAATTAAAAGTGAATAAACTGTTAGAGAAACCCTTAAGTAATATTGACTTAAGTGGTGAATTCATGCCAAGGAAGTTAATACAAGCAGCACTAGGGGAATGCTGATCAGCTGATTTATTCACCTCTTGTTTGTTCTAAGCAAAAACATATGTCTAAGGAGAAAGGCTTTCAAAGCAGGAGAAGAAGGCTAAAACAACCAAGTTTCCTTTAACCCATTGTTGAATTCATTTTCTTCACTTTATATTTTTCATGTAGAGGTAAAAGAGTTTAAATATACGAACACACAGCATAAATGTATTTTAAAGTGTATTTTCAATTCTGCATTGATGTTTGTTATGAAAATAACATTGGATTTCAGGTTCTGTGTTCCCCCATCAATGGGGCAAAATGTAACTGCACATTTCTGCGTGCCTTGGTCACTGGTGATTTCCCTCACCCCCTATGGTTAGACCAGAACCCACTGCCTGTTGTTTATTCTAAATTATTTTCTGCAATTTTTTCTAGCCTGTAAGATTGCACAAAGATAATTTGACTGCCTACGATCTACAGTGGTACTTGCCTTTTCCAAACTGTAGACGCATGCACTCACACAGGCACACGTTGCCATATTAAAAGGATGGGATTTTTTTTCTTAGCCCTCTCCTTTAGGAATCCAGTCTCATCATGACATTTAAATTTGCTGGGAGTCTGTTAGTGTTAAAAATAAATGGGGTCTGTTTTCCATTCCTCTAAAAACTCTCCAAAATGGAACTAAGCAAAAATCCCAGACAAACATGCATACATATTGGCAGGCTAGGAGCACTTAGAAAAACTTATAGTTCTAGAATATAACCTTTCCCTAAAGTTAATAAATGTACAACATCTACAACAAATCTGTGTTCAGGACTGATTCAGTATGAACTATCATATACTTAGTCATCTATCAGAATGAGCTATGAAATATTTACATCAAGGCATTGTACAAGCTTTTAAGTATTGTATTTTTAATAATATTTAATAGTGACTTTAGTGGTGATTGACTGTCAAACAAATAATGCATATCTCACGCAAACTAATAGTTACGAGGGCTGCACTGTGTAAACTGTATTCCTCAGTATAACTGTGCCTTGCATGCACACATATTTCTGTGACAGAAGGAGATATTGCCACATCACCAGCTAAAACTCCCACCCATGAGAGAGTTTACATCTCTGTTCGCTCGTGGCCAGAGTTTGAGTCTCTTCTTGTAATAATCCTTTGCATAAATCTTTCTTTATTTGCTATTGTGCCTGTCTTATGCCTTTGTTTACCTAAAAAGAAAAATTAAAGGCTATTTTGTCTTATTTTTCCATACAGAAACATATTTAGCCATAAACACCAGGAAGCAGGCATGCATTGCTCTCCAAGATCACATTTTCTTCATGTTTCAGAGAGGCATTGCGGTTTTGCCCCAGAATTCTTTACTGTAGCTCTTTGTCATTGTAGAACCATAGAGAGGTGCCTGACAAAGGGGGAACTGGCTGGTGGGAGTAACAGAGTGTGTGTGGACCAAACACTTGGTATGTGAAAGCACAAGTCCAGTTGTTTGAAACTGATGAGGGTGGTCTGGACAATTAACTGCCAATGACAATGAAAAAGTTTAGACCAAACATTACAGAGAATACCACATGGTTTGTACAGTGCTCTTCACTGTGAAGTGATTAAACTAAATTGTTATTTTTTGTTTTAATAAAAAAATGAGTAAATAATGAGTTGGGAAACATCACAGAAATGTACCTCAGAGAACGATTTCACATTGTTTTAGGAAATGACTGAATTATATATTTATTCTTATATCAGTAACTCATCTTAATATGAGCCAAACACTCTTAGACCTCTGATAAGGCATATGGTGCATCATTTTTCTGAATATATAGGTGAACCTACCAATATCATATTTTTCTTTCTTTCTTTCTTTCATACCTTCCTCCCTTTCTACCTTTCTCTTTTTTTACTCTTCTTTCTCTGTTTCCTTCTCACCTTTCACTTCCTTTCTCTCTTTCTCACTATTAAACTGTAAGAAAATCCTTTTTCCATTTAGAACATAAATCCTAGTTGTACCAGAAATGCTAAGTCATGGCCTGAAACGGCAATTGAGCACCTGGTGGGAAGAAAGGGCCGACTCAGGGGAGCTCAGGTGCGTGCAATGTACCTGACTGACCGGAAGGGGTGGAGCCAGGATCTACTCCTTGCTAGACCTCATGTAAGGGTTGACAAAGTGGGGGGGGGCAAAGGTATTTTGCTGGAGATTTCTGCATACCTGAGGCCTTCCAAAGGTAAGCAGCATTTTTCCTTTGTTTCTGTATTTATGGCTGCTTCATTTGGGCTTGTCCTCATTTGCTGCAGCCAAGGACTTTGTCACCCTGCTGTTATTGCTGTACTTTCCATCATGCTATAGCATTACACCTACTGAATGTGTTCTTCCCCTGTTGCTGTGTGATGGTTATCTGCACTGATTCTCTAAAATCCTTTTGTTGCACGTGCAACTACTGATCATGAACTGTATAGATTTCTGTACAGAAATTATGGTTCCAGCTAATAATGTCTGTGTTTGGTAGATCAAAACAGCTTCTCCATAAAGCCTAGATATCTTCTGATGTGAATAATGACAATTTCATCTTTAAATTTAGAATTTTTAAATTCCTAGTGTTGTTGAAAGAGATTGTTCTGGTTGATCCAAAAGCCATGGTTATAAAAACCTGAAAAATGTTCAAAAAAGTCACTGACAGTAGACATAGAATCACTTTTGAAAAGTAAATAAAAGTAAGTATAGAAATAATGGAAAATGTCAAAGTGGAAGCAGTGAATGTAAAATACAGGTTAAAAATGCATGCAGTGTATAACAGAAGCTAAAGAAATCAATGAGATATAAGTAGAAATAGAATTAAAATAGTAAGAAAGATTTTAAAGCATATTAAGAATAAAAAATCATTTTAATGCAAGACTAGGTCCGTGCAGAATGTAAAATCAAGTAACGCAGAAAAGTCAGGAATGTTCAATTAATAATTCTGCTCAATATTTGAAGAGAAGTAGGAGATGATATGGTGGATGAAATGAGGAGTTTACCATTTGCAGTGAAAGGGAATGTGAAAATGGTATCTGCTGTGATTAAATGCTGTAGAAACAAAAAGACAAGATAATACAGAATTAGAAGTCTTAAAGGATTTATCCAAGAAGCAGAAAGAGCTGAGTCACTTGATGTTTGTCTTGTAGCATTAGGGCTGGACACAGATAATTACTTGATGAAGATAGACATGATAGGAGTATAGGTGTCAGAAACAAAGACACAAAAATGTCCAGATGGTAAAAGCTGAACTTACACAAACTCACACTAAAGGATGCAAATTTTCCATGTATTAAGGTAATTTAATATTGGAACAGCTCACTAGGGAAGGTGGCAGTCTCGTCACTTGAAGACTTTAAAATGAAATGAAAAAAACTCTTTTGAAAAGTTTCCTCTTGGAAGAATTCCATCCAGTATATAGATAAGGTCAGGCCGGATGACCAGAGCAGTCCCTTCTGACTACAGAGTGTATAAATTATGAATTAAACTCAAACTAATTTAGAAAATGATGTTTCAACCCAAACTGGGAACTAATTTATTGTCTCCTCCATTAGACTCTTCCCTCTTACAATGTCTCCATCATAACTGCCATTGATTTTTATTAATTAATGGTGCATGTTTCTAATGTAGTCTGTTTTGCGGACAGTGAGTACTCAGGTTCCCTTTGTGTTTCTGCTGTAGGCTCATATGTAATAAATGATATGTAAAAGAGTACTTACACTCAATATATATCATGACAGACAGCACGTGGGCACAACAGAAGAATTGAAGGGAGCCAAAGGATGGTACAATAGCAGGTAGGACTGGAATGTTTCTGTCGAATATAATAAGGATACCATCTGTCCAGACAGGGCTCAATGTACTGTGGGGCTTTTCAGCAAGACCAGCTGCTCTAGCAGAAGGTTTAGAAGTACAATTAGGAACAACAAGAACAAAGGTTTTTTTTTTTTATTGTGAAAGAGTCAACTCAACCTACGAGATGAGAAGAATTCTGTGAACGTAAAGAGCATATGCACAGAATCCAGGCCTATATAAATATTTTCAACAACTTTATTGGAGAGGATATTGACCATAAGGATGTTGACATCCTTAGAGAAGCTGAAAAAAGTCATTAGAGTTACTCCTTGAAAGTCTGACTTAAAAATGGGTACTTATATTTTGTAACAGCTACATTTGGAAGTATCTGAGCAATAATGAATGTTTTATCATCAGCTTCATGAAAAGATGGAGTGCCTCCCCTACCATTTAAAATAAGTTTAGAATGAGTATGCAGTGAGAATGGCTGCTTCTAGTAAGTGCACTTTTAGTCTGAGAAGAGTCATATTGCTTCCTTTCCAGTCACTTGTAAGGGTAGAGTGTATCTAAACCAATGAAAGATGCTCTGCTTTCAAATTCTTAATACCACTTGGACTTTACTGATTACTTTTCATATATTCAGGTGGAGTTTCACAAGAATTTGGTTAATTGTTTTAAAAAGACAAAGGCAGTAAATGATAAACTATTTTTAAAAGATTAAGATAGTCAAAGACTAAATGATATAGATAATATCCCTAAGAACAAGTTGTAGTACTTGGAATATATGAGTGTAGTGAGTTTTATGCATACTAGGATATTCTATGACAGTGACAACAGTATATATAACAATATATAGAACATGCATCATATATTATTTACAATTTATTTACTTGCTTTTTTATAGAGCTGTCTGAACTGACTGTGCTAGATACCAAAATCACTGTAAGTTATTTCTGGGAAGGGATCTTTGTGGGACTGGGGATTATGATCTTAGACTGTGTGCAGTATTTTGCAGTCACAAACATGCACATTGATGCCTCTAGAGCTGTGTGCAGGACAAGTGTATGAAAGGAGATAGTTTGGAACTTCTGTAGCCATCCCCACCTCGCACGGCGTTTACTGCGCACTGTGGATGGTACAGACTCTGTCTAGCAGTTTTAAGAAGGATGGACAGAGTTTGCTTATATGCAAAATATTGTGTAGAAGTACAGCATGCAAACTGCAGTGTGGATCACTGGAAAAGCAGAACTTGTCTGGGTGGTTGCAGTGAGCAGCACATCAGGTTGATACCATTCCACGTCAGTCCTGTGTAAAGGCCCAGTGGTTGTTGCTGAAGGGATTTTCAAATAACAGAAGAAAAGCTTTGTATAGCCCAGCAAATGGTTAAAAGTCCTTGAGTGAAATAGTGTCTCTCTCTGGGGAAGAACAAAGGTCCTCCTGCTGCAGTAAGGCAAGACAGGCACCGATGGGAATTTTCCCCATACTGAAAGCCCGAGCCTGGGCCAACAGTGTAGTTTTTTCAGAGGATGCATAAGTCAGTTTGTATTAACATCATGGCTTGTAGTCTTTGGCAAAGGAAGAGGGATTAAAAAAAATTCTTAATACATTTCTCAGAGCCCATAGGTTTTTACATTATCATCTGTATACCTGCCTGCCTCTCGGTGTGCCTAGTTATCAGTCTTCATGTGGCCTTCCTGTAATGCTCTGTATTTATAATTTGAGTTGCTTTCTCAGATTGCTTTTTTTTTTTTTTCCTGTAGAAATCTAATGAATGTATAATGCAAGCTGAGGTGTTTGTATCATCCCCACAATTTGGATGCATTAACATACATTGGTGATGCTCTTCCTTGCGCAGTCAGGTACTTAGCTGGAGTTATTTTATTTGTCCTAAAAAATTGAACAGTTGCAATCCCAATGCAAATGTTACACGGCTTTAAATTATAATTATTTATGGAAGCAGAAATATTGATTTGCAAACATAAGTGACTGCAGATCGCTTCCGTTGTTTCTGACTGTGTTTGGCCTCACCCTCTCAGCTCTTAGACTGAGGCTCTTTTTATTCCTCTCTGTGAGGCACATTTCATATTGTATTACTGCGATGTACAGCTGTGTTTAGTAGCTCCATTCTCACACATTTAAGAATAGCTGTGCCTGATTCTTTTGAGATGGTGCCAATATTCCAAATGGCTTCTCTTTTGTTTTTGAGAAGTTAAAGCTTAATTTTGGCATTTATCAGTTCTGAAGCTATGTTTGGTTTCAACAGCTTTTTTGTAAGATTCATCGTCTGAAATAACCCGCCGCAATTACGAGGATTTGCCAGGCTGTGGCGGATCACCTCTTGCACATGGTTGCTGAGGGGCAGGCCACAAGGCGGTGGCTGAGCCTGTGTGGGTTACTCCTCCCAAATTGTCCCCTGGCCACCTCACACCATTTGCAGTGTCAGTGCACCCCACCTCCGAGGCTGGGTGATCTCAGACAGTCGTTTGGCCCCTCGTTGCTTGCTGTTCAAGCTGTGTGTCACAGCCAGTCACAACAGTTACTTCAAGCAAATTTTCACACTCTTTGGCTCAAACTGCTGGCAGCATTCCTAAAGACTCTGAGGAAATAATTCCACAAAGTGGCATAAATTAATGTGACTAATTAACATGATGTTAATTATTTGTAAATTGTATGTTTGGATACACATTACTTGAGAGGCATATGTTACATTCAATGTTTACTGAAACAAGTGACTGCTAATCGCATCTCCTGAGTGTTCCTTTCACAACAGTCAGCAAATAGAGGCTTCTCTAAAAATAAAAATTGTGTCCTGAGGGAACGCACGAACTATAGCACACAATGAAATGAGTAACTGGAGAAGAGAGTTACCTTCACATTGGCCTAAGAAATATATTGAAGCTAGTTTTGTAGGTAGTAGCTACTTCCACCTCACATGTTATCAGTGCGTATGTACTTATATAACAAATAAGCAGAATGTTTTTAAAAGAAGAAGGAAAAAAAAAAAAAAGGAATGGAGCTCATGTTAAAAGTTGTGGACAAGGACAAGCAGTAGGTTTTTTGTCATTGTTCTTTCTGAACTGAGGAGTTTTGGACATAATGCCCAAAGGACCATCCTGGGTCATTATCAGTAGATGCGTGGCACTGAAATGGGAAGCTCCGGGAAGGCAGAAATACAACTCACTCAGCACCTTAATAGAGTGTAGCTTTCTGTGTGAGAGCCTCATATGCTGTGTTGCAAGCTGTGTCCAGATGACTGCTGCAACCATGCCTGGTAGCTCACTCAGCCACACATTGTGCCAAGTCCACATGGGTTCTTGTGTGCTCTGAATGGCGCTGATGGCTTATGCTTGTGTCCATTGTAGTAAACAAGGAATTGGGTCTCGAGGAAAGAAGTGGACAATACTGAAAGAGCTTAACACAAAAATGGAGTAACTCTGGTATTGTAGTAGAACAGGCCACCACATTATATAAAATTCCTGTATATTGGTCAAACTCCATTATTTATTATTCTCATCATTGCTGCTGGAAGGCTGTTTCAAAATGCAAGGTGGCAATGCTTAGAGACTTTTCTGTAATTTGTAGATTACATTTCTTTGTGATTGCTTAGAGCTGTTTTTTTTTGTTGTTTTTGTTTTTCACATCAACATTCTATTTAAATAGTTTTTACTTCTGTTTTCCCCTGATTCCTTTTACATCACATGATTCAGACTGCAGGTCCGTGGAAGCTTGATTACTTTAAATGCTGGGTTATTTGGTTGCCACAGCAGCTCCCAGAACTTGTGCTGTCAGACTGCACATGCGCTGGTGGAAGTGCAAATGGAGGGACTGTATCACTGCAATAGAGAGAAAGAAAGAAAAGAAAGATAGTACAAGCATAATGTGTCTGTGAATTATATTAGCATGAGCTGCCATGATGCAACACCTTCAGACTTCACTTCCCTAGACTGAAAAATTTAGTTCTTAATTAATCTTTTCTCATGACTTGAGCCTTCCTGATCAAGCTCTTCTTTTCCTCTGTGCCAGTTTAAGTTCTAGTGTTATGCAGAGCTGTGAGGCTGTGCATTGCTGTGCATAAGGATAGTTGCCCACTATGGCCTCCAGCTACTACTGCAGAAGAGTGCAGGCCCCCTGGAGGCCAGTGACATTTTATTTCAACCCTATGGGAATGTCTCAGGTACCGTACACCACCTCACATGGCAGCAGATGCTTGACATTTGGCCACCTGAATCAAGACTTGCATAACTGGGAGATTTACGTGCACCCTTTCATCTCCTGCCATGAAAGGTGTGTTGTTTCTGAATCAGCAACCCCGATGTTACTGATGTTGTTGATTTCTTTGAAAATCCTCTTTTCTATAATTTAAAAACAAACACTGTCTTGAGAATTGCTGGACTCTTTTGCTGCACCAAATGCCTCCATTTCTTGACCTATATAGTTGACAGCTACAGGAAGCTCCTTCTGTAAGAGAAGTACTTGAGCGGCTGGAACCAAAGGTTCATGGTCAGTACAGCATAACATGTGGTGACTGAGGTGTCTGATCTAGCAGCCTCTGATGTACTTTACTGTGTGAAAAGTACAGATTTTGAAAAATAGATTCTCATTCACAGTTGCATCCTAGATACCAGGGAAACCTTTGCATGTTACCTTTTTCTTTCTCCTCCCATACTTCCTATTTTCTTCTTTTGATGCATCAAGGTATTAGAGCTTCCTCTCAAATGGAAGGTTTTGACTTTCTATGTAACGCAGGTGCATAACGTGTTTTCCTAACCTTCTTTTTCTTTTGGAAAGATTGCTTTGCTGAAAGGTAAAAAATAAAATTTCATTTAATGCAAGCATCTAGCCTGGAAAGTTTCAGCAAAATAATTTCAGCTCGGCAAAGATATCAGCAACTGAAACTGAAGTCTTATATTAAAAAAATATATATGTTAAGCAAACTTAACTGGAGCTCTTGTCTATAATAAAAATGTATGTATGCATACATATGTATATACTGTGCTATTTTTCTATATGTGTAATGAATAATGCAGTTCATTATTTTTGCAACTGTGTCATTTGCAGTACTCTTTCAAGCCAGCTCCTGAATTCAATGGGACTCATTGTATATGTAAAGTTTAATACATGTGTAATTCTTCTGCAGGATCATATTCTACAATATTAATGCACTATTCACGTTATGAATTTGACTGCTTAAAAATCTAGAATATTTTAAAATATGGCTGCATGCACTGTGGCAATTAAATTACGGACCCTAACATTCTCCATTTTCATGCTTTCTTTGTGTAAAATTGTTGCATCATATTGTGTGGAAAAAAAACAACAATGTAGTTACTTTTTCTTTTCAAAAGTAAGTTATTGTAGCTTTATAATTTCTTTGTTTTCTTTTTCTTTTTTCTTCTTTTTTGCTGGAAGAGAAAGGAAAGGGAAGATGCATTCAAATAGAGGTTTTACATTTTGCTTGTTTAGAGTGTAGCTTGACAGCTGGGTGCATGAATCCTCTACTGGCAAGGCAAGGTTGGAAGCGCACGCTGCTATAGTTGGATACATGTGTTCAGAAGTCTGTTTGGGGCCCTTTGTTGGCTTAGTTCTGCTTGAATAAAGAGCTTTACATGAGGCAGGTACTCTGAAAGTCTCCTTTGTGACCAGGAGACTGATCTGTTTGAACTCCCCTGACTGTTAAGTTACAGGGGAAACTGTGCATGGATGGGTGACTGAGGCTGGGATTTGGTGCAGAAGTTGCACAGGGCACAGTAAAGAAGTTGTTTTCAGGAAGTTACAACTTTCAGCCACATTTCAAAAGCAACATACAAGAGCTTTATCATGCCAGAGTTCACAGTGACTCAGAATTCTCCATACAGTGCATTTTTAGATAAATGGAAATGGATAGGTGAATACTGGGAGAAGTTTTTGTTCAGTAGAAACAAAAATGCAATTTTTGAGGTTTTTTAGTCATGCTGAAAAATATTAAAGCTTTTGCAAAGAGAAACAAGCATGAAGAAGGGCTGAGAATTATACAGAAATGATGACTGACGTCAGATCTTTAAGTTGTGAAGTCTATTTCAAATAGGAGTGCTTATTTGTCTCTTCTTTAGCTCAAATTTTTTTGTTTACATTTAAGTATTTCCTACATGTTTCTGATGTTAATCAGACAACAACAGAAAACTGCAAGTCAAAATATTTTTACAGGAAAAAGTGTATTTTTGAAAATTAAAAAAAATAATTATAATCCCTCACTTACTTTCAGCTCACTTTCAAGCAGACAATTGTTATTTGACTGAGATACCAGTTGAATCAATTACACTGACTAAGCCACACTTTAAAAAGTCAGAATACATGAAGGTAGGTCTTGTGTTGTATGGCTGTGATCTGTCATGTGAAACAGAGCTCCTGCTCACAACAAAACCAAACCAAGTTAGGGTAGGACCAGAGATAAATAGCAAATGACAGAGAAGAGATTGCAACCTGCAGGCAGAATTAATCATCAGAACTGCATGTGGAGATACCATGGAAATACATCCAGAGAACTCCCGTAGACTTTTCGTTGAGTGTGCATGCTAAGGACTGTGGGTTTCTGAAGCTGATCTCCCCAGCTGTGTAGACCTTCACATCTAACCTTGCCCAGGCATTAGGTCAGCAGAAGGGGAAGACTGGGCTTGTTTGAAGGCTGCTCCATCTGGCAGTGCTTGAGTTTCACTGGAAGTTTCAGGAGCGACCCAGCTGTTTGAGGAAAGGACAGGCTGAGATGTGGAGGAATCAGCCAAACGATGCGCGTGCAACTTTAAGAACCAGACATAGACCCTAAAGGTCTATGAAAAAAAGATCTAAAGAATCTAAGATCTAAAGAAAATACAACATCCATCCAACCACTTCTTTCTTGCAATTTTCTTTTTCCTTGTGACTGCACTGATTGTGCTGAAGACCACGGATGAAGCACTGTGAAGGGCCTCTTGTGTAGGGAAGACTGTGATGTAAGGCTAAAAGCCAAGATTCGCTAGTCCCACAGATTTTGCTGGAGTTTGACTGTGGCCCAGAACACCAAAAAGCAACAGAAAAACTGAATATCTTTCTGAATTCCTCCAACCTCCTCAGTGGTATTAACAGTTTGATATCTTCGAAATAGCCCAAAAAGATAGGAGAAGGGCAATAATCTTGTAGATATTAAGAAATTTGTAGCTAAAGCTAGTGAAACCCCAAACTACATTAAGGATTGTATTAAATGAATTAAATTATTTTGTAGCTGTGAAATAATTGCAGAATAATAACTTCACCAGCATTTTCTTGGGAATAATGTAAGTTTCAGAACTCTGATTTTCTGACTTCATTTTTTTTTTCATTTTATATTATTTAAAACTTTTATCTTTATATTATTTTAAACTTTTTATACTCCTTAGCATTTGTTAGAAATCTTCAGCCTCATAGTGACTGCATCTATAAAGTCATCATATATGTACCGTTGCACACATATGTACAGTTGCATTTTAGGTATAAGGTTTTTAAATGATGCAAATCCTCCAAAGATTTCAAGCATTGAATTTCAAGGAAAAAAATAGGGTTACAATTAAAAAGTCATCAAAACTAAACTGTGGATTTTAATGTGTACCAAAATCAGTCTCCCTTCTGAAATTGCTGCTGCCATCTCAAGTCTGAAAGGTGTTTTCTGCTATGAAAAATGATAGTATTAGATTTCCATGAGTCTCCCTAGAGTGTCGGCAGAAGTTTGCCTGCAGGTAAAGCCATTGAGAATAGACCCCATGGGAATATGAAGAAATGAGGACGAACAGAAGCTTCAGGGGCCAGTGGCTTTTTTTTCCCCTTTGAAGGTTGATTTGTTTTGTGGAATAGCAGTGGAAGAATCACCAACAGATTTCAGTGAATCTTTTCACCAAAGGGTCAGTTAAGCTCCTAAAGCTATCAGTACCAATCTGGCTGGGCAAAGTGAACAACTGCTAGGTTCATAGAAGCACCTTGTGTTCTGTATTAATTTCCCACAGTCAGATTAAGGAGAGTTGTTTTAGAATGTGTTTCATATTTGGCATAATTTCTGTCAATATATTGGAATTATAAATAATCAGTTAAAGTGCATGCAGGTAACTTTTTGCCCATGCATTACCTTTCTTCTAGGAATGTTCCTGTTTTTAAGTTGTTCTTTTTGTAGGTCATCCTTGGGAGTATACATGGCCCTTCACACAGAACTAGAAAACCTTCTCTTGTTGCATCTATAGCCTTGTTCATCCCCACTCTGTCTGGTGCATGACATACGTACACGTCAAAATATACTCCCCCAGCCCAGCTGGTGTCATGAGACAAAACACAACTACAGCTGTTGTTAGGAGCACATATTTGAACTACACATCAAAAAAGGGAAAAAAAGTTTCATGAATGTAACCTTTCCACCATGAAGAACCAGCATCTTTACACTGAAATTAGATTCGTTCAAAAAGTCACATGAACGTGAAGTTTAAATCCTAGCGGTTTTCTTATAAAAATGCAATAACAGTGGTCTATTTTAAGATTTTAATTTGATGCTTACACACTTGCCTATCCGTTTCTGAGATATCTCTAATTGAGAGATGTCATTTAAAAGTGCTGCAGTGATCCTACTCACTTGATTTGTAGTTCATTTTTGTCCCGAGATTTTTGGCCTGCTATAGGTTTTATTTTGTGGCCTATTGTTAAAGACCAGCATAATGGGCACTACAGCTGCAGCGAACAGCTGTAATTTTTGCCGATTTCTGCCTTGGTGTTAGATTTAGCAGTACAGTTAGGTACTCAATCCACATGTCTTGAAAATGATTAAAAGAAATATAAGTGCATATATTGTTTAATTAACAATAGGCAGTGTTTTTTCTTTTGAACTTCACACAATTGAAATAGAAACAGAACAAATCTGTTTTGAATTTAACACTGGCACTCCCTATACACATAATGAGAGAGCGTATAGGACAGCTGGTTTAAATGTATACAGAATGTAAACCCTCAGTGGAGTGTTTAACTTTTTGAAACTATGTTTAATTTTAAAGTCTCTTGAAAGGTAAAATGCTCACAAAGCACTGAAGGAGTCATATGATCTTACTACAAAGATTGCAGGAATATGGTATGCGTTAGCTAGGATCCTTAGGATCCTTTATGCTACATTTTGGTGCTTGGAGAAGAGAAATTCTTTCTTGCCATCTCATACCAACAAACCCACATTTTTCTGTATATAAAAGCCTGTGAAAATACCTTCAGCATCCACGAGCTCAAATTTAACTGAGAAAATTCTTTTTCACTGGAATATCCCAAGACATTTCACTTGTCATGTTGTATGTTGAAGCTTATCTATAGAATGGCACCTGATGCTTCATATGATTGAACAAGAACTGTGTGCTGCTATTGTTGTGGATTTTACCACAGAGTGGTTAATAAGGAAGGCAGCAACGTCATCTAGCAGTTTGGCCTCACTGCTTTGCACATGATAGGCTGATGAATGCACCATGATCTCACAAAACAAAGGTAGATACTTTGCAGGTTTAAAGCCCAGACTAACTACAGTTTAAATACTTAAATATGAAGTTTTCCATTGCATTAAATGCAAATCTGTCTTCCATCACCATTCACACACTCCTTCCTAGGATTTTAAAGAGAAATAGCTGTCAATCTTAATTCTATCTCTAGGCTGCACCAGCCCCTCTAATGTATAATGTCAGGAAAGTTGCTACACACGCAGGCATGTAGCATGCACTCTATCCCCATGCGATTCAGTGAAAGTACAGAGAGAATAAAACCCTCAGCTCCCCCAGGAGGAGGTGCAGTAGTGTACTGGGTGGCTATTTTTAATACGATGGTAAATCTTGTTAAAGTATATAAGTATTAAGAATTAGTAGCCTGTTTTCCTTATGTTGCAACAGGAGGGCAAGGGATTTCTTGCTCTTCCCCAGCTGAAAGCTGGTTTTTGCTGGCACCTTTATAAAGAGAAGGTAGTACAGGTGTTCCCACATTTTTATCTGATTACAGTAGCTATTTTAAAAGATTCTTTATACCCTTATTGATATTTGATAAGTCTGGAAGGATACTGGCTATAATCTATTAATGAAAAATTGAGGAATTTGATTTTCCTTGTCTGCTGTCAAGTGGATCACAGAATCATAGAATCGTAGGGCTTGGAAGGGACCTCTAGGGATCATCTAGTCCGACACCCTGACAAAGCAGCTCCATAGACCAGGTTGCACAGGTAGGCATCCAAGCGGGTCTTTAGTGTCTCCAGGGGATGTTGCTGGAGACAGCAGATAATTACAACACTTAATTTTCAGCTTCTCTTACTGTATTTTTTTTTAAGAATGTCCTAAATAAAACTTTGGATTAATTATGATTTATATGACTAATATAATTAATGTAGTAACATTAAATAACACTTCTCACAAATGTCCCAGGAATTATATTATTCATTTATTTGTGTTTTTTATATTTAGCCTTTGCTGTTGACTTTTCCTGCTAACAGATCGTTTAGCCTGTAGTTTTGTACTCAGCTGTAGAATAAATTCTCATTCCAATAAGTACTTGGTGTACAAGATCAAATACTGTGCTATGTGTTCCACTTATTAAAGAATCAGTAAGCTATTTTCTGTATTTTAAGTTGCTTGTTCAGAATAGGAACTAGCAAAAATAATAGTGATACATTTCCTATCTGCTTTTTCTTTTTTTTTTTTCCTGTTTTCCTGGATATAAAAGGAGCAACTAGATAGCATCTGCCTGCCAGATTAAACAGAATCCCAATGGGATATGCTTCTCTCATAGAGAAATTCTGACACTTAACAAAACATACAGATTGTAGATCCTACTTTAGTTTTTACTTTAAATCATTCTGTAGTTTACAATCAGGTGTGTAGCTACAGTAGTTGATTTACTATGCACATTCTTCTGGGCACGTGAAGTTTACTAAATGGAAGGGAGCATTAGATTTTGTGTGGAAGAATGTAAAATGAAAGTCCTGAATTCTGTCTGAGTTTCAAACTCCCCTGGCAGGGATGAAAACAGCAGTATTTTTGGTGATGATTACAATATGCATGTTTACATAATACAAATGAAAGTAAAAACAGCATGTAATTTTTTTTTCAGAGAGGAAAGTGCACAAATCTACAAATTAGATGCAAGTTATTTATTTAAAGTGTAAGTCCACTTGCTATGTGGCTTGGAAAAGAGCTGTAAGTTAAGAAGGGTATGTTTGCAAGAAAGTGTCCTTGCAAATGAATGTAGGTGCAGAATCAGGGTTGGCTGTGCCATGGATGTTGAGGCCTGATGAAGTTCAGCATCAGGAACTGAGGCAGTGGCATCTTATGCCATGTTGCCTTGCGTTCGTGTTGAAGTACATTGGTGCCATGAAGAGAAACTGGCCCACTTAAATCCCTCCAGTCCCCTGAGGAAGGTCAGGAGAAAGAGTCCCAGAAATGGTCAAAAATCAGTCGTCAAAATGAAGTGATCTTGTTACAAAACCAACTGAATTTTCATCATGGGTACCCTTCTTATGACTATTTACTTGCTTTATTTTTCTTTTGGAAAGGAATTTTAAAAAGGAGTGAGTGAACACGTGAGCAATTTCATACTACTTTCAGTGAGGGATATTGGTGAAGTGCAAGTGCCTACAGTAAGGGTTGCAAGGACAACTTTGATGTTAGAGAAAAGCAGGTTCCAATTATAATCCCTGTTTGGAAAATGAGAAATTGCTCTAGCACCTGCAGTTCCTGTAGTAATAGAAAAATCTCATGTAGTAATGAACCCTGTTATTTTATTTATTTTGTTGTTATCATTCATAAGGAGAAATACTTGGGCCTGTCCCTATTTGCTTTCCTGCCCAGAGTACTGTAGTCTCAAATGGACACTGTGGAGAGATTCAGTCCCAAAATCATGCTTCATAAGGAAATGCTTTCCATATTGTAATTCATATAACCTGATTCATTCTCCAGCCTGTATTTTCCTATTTTACTGCTCCTGTTATCTGTAATCAATTCCTTGATTTTCTCTTCCTGGAAAGAGGTGTTTAAGTTTCATTTTCCCACCATTTCTCCTGTGGAGTTTAACTTTGCCTTTGTGCATGTTACAGTGTATTCCAGAAGGTCTTGACTAATTTCAGTAACTAAATAATCTGGAAGCAGCAGCATCTCATAGCGTTCTGTAATGATTCTGAGAAACCAGATGAAACTTCATAGAAAGTTGATGTAGGAGCCCTGTCTCTGTCATGAATAAATTGTATTTAAATTGTTGAAACATTTTAATATTTTGAGTTTATATTAACAAAGTACAGGGTGAAGGATATAAATTAAAAACCTGGTCCTCCAACCTGGAAGCGTGTCTCAGACTTACCAGGGGAGAGAGAAGGAGGCTGCTACAGAAATGAACTTTATTCATGTGATTGAAAGTGACATTGCATCAGAGGAAAAGGGTCATCACTCCTGAGTTTTAAGCAGTCTTTGAAACATACTAAATCCAGATCTTTAAGTGGTTTGAAGCTGAGGCTGCAGCACTGACCTTAATGTAATTTTCTTGAGGGAACTGGCATACCTAGTAGTGACAGATTTGACATAATCTTGACAGGATTGCAAACCTTTTGACTGGAATAGCATGTAGAGACCAGGCTAGAGTTTGGTGGTCGTCTGTCCTGTTAACTGGCTACACGTGTGGTTGTCTCATGATCCAGGCAGCTACAGCATGTCATATCATCGTATCACAGAATGCATATAGTTGGAAGGAGCCTTTAGCAATCATCTAGTCTACCCCCACTGGCATGGACAGGGACACCTTTCACTAGATGAAGTTACTCAAAGCCCCATCCAACCTGGCCTTGAACGCTTCCATTGCATCCTGGCTGAATTCTCACAATGTGAGCATCATTAAATATCTAAAAGATTCGAGGAAGAGCTGAGTCCAGTTGTGCAGCATGTCTTCCAAAAATCAGAGTCAGTCACATGTTAGCTACTGAAATTAAGCTAAGGGCCACAGATCTTCCAACTATGCTGACTTGTTTTCTTATGCAACAAAACTCAATAACCTGATCAGAGTCCAATGCTAATCAGTATCCTCTCAAGGCTCTAACCAGCTCACTCACCAGGTGAGTGAGTTATCCTCTATTTGAAGAATAGAAATTAATAATTTTGTCTATTTGTTTGTTTTTTTCCTAGTACTTAAAATAGGTTTTTGTTGCCATGCTCCATTTTCTGTAAGAAGCCTAATATATTGTCTCAGATCTGTGCTTTTTTGATGTCTTTTCTTATATTATGGAAGTGCGTTGATGCTTAGTTTGTTAATAGTTGTAGGAGGATAGTTATGTTTAAAACACAATTTTATATAAGAATGTTTATTTCTTACAACACAGCATATTCTAAGGCTCTGAAACAACACTACGTGATAGCTTACACTTTCTCTTACTATCATTTTAGATCATTGTTAAAAGCTGATTTTTTATTTAATTTCTTGCCTATAAGTGGTTGCCTTTATTTCACTGGTTGTTCTGAAATATAATTTCTTTAATAACAGTTTTTCTTAGGAGGTAACATACTATCATTTCGTTTTGTCTGACCTTTAAATTAGTTTTAATCAGCCACAGTATTAGAACATTGGAACAAATGCAACAGAGATTTACCAAAGTTATTATCCAAAACTAGTGATTTCTAGAGGTAGAAAATGTGGTAGGTCTTTTATTATTTGGAGCTGAGCATTTTATGGGAAATTACTAGTCCAGTTCAACAAGGTGGATGTTAGTAACGGTTTTGCAGAATGGAATGAAATTGAATAAAAAGGAGATGGCAACAGGCCGTGTAAAATGGAGAACTGTCACACTGGAAGGAAGATGCCAGTAGAATTTTTCAAGTATCAGTCTTGAAGACTTGACTTACTTAACATTTTAATTAATGATGTTGGCAGAAAATGTAGAAGTAGAGGAATGGAATTTGATGATGGCAAAATATTGTGAGGCGTCGTTAATATAAAGGATCATCAGAATGTTATACAGGAAAAATGTTCTGACCTTGAGGACTCAAGTAATAGAAAAGAGATGATATTTAAGAGTACAGATAGCACTTAAGGGCTGATAAAAAGAATTTCTGCTAGAGACTTATCAGTTGAAAATGACAGAGGAGGCAAAAGACCTGTGTGTAACAATCAGTCGCAGAATAACTATGAGTCACCAATGTGATGCAGCTGTGAAGAAAGCGATCTGATCCTAGAAAGTATCAAATGAGATATTTCCTGTGGAGATAGGGAAATGTTAATGTTGTAGCAGCTCTAGAGAGATCTTATTTGAAGAAAGCCACCCATTTTTAAGAAAGATGAAATCCAACAGGAACAGCATTAGAAAGGGCTGTAGGGATGATTAAAATGATGTAGGAGCTTATACTGTGCAAAGCAAGTGAAAGACTGTGGTTATTTAGTCCATTAAAGTAAAGGTTGAGAAGAGAATGGCTTGCTTTTGAGGGGACGGAACAGCAGCATGGGAGAAAGCAGCACTTGACACTAGTAAAACAAATGGATATGAGCAAATGTAGGCTGGAAATTAGAAGAGTGTTTCTAGTCATCAGATCAATGGTGTCTGAGTCAGTAATAACCGTGAAGGAAGAAATGGACCAGTTTTAAGCCAGAGCTCAGTAAACTTGTGGAAAAAATCATATGGTGTGATTTGCTAAGTAAGTAGGGGACTAAACCTTTAGATTTATGAGATCTTATGTCCTACATTGCATTCAATCACCTGTTTGTGCCTCATATATGACACAGCTTGCCTGGAGCTTGCTAGCATATTTACCCTGAAATTGATATTGAACAGCAAGATGCAGCCTTTCCTAGAGAGATATTCATATCTAGAACTTTGCTTAGAAGTACAGAGACTAACAAGACTGTTGTATTTACTAGATATTTTCCAAAGGCTGGTTTTCATTCTATGTAAAATTACGGAATTAATTATGTTAAGGATGTGTTACATCATTTTGGCAAAGGAAATGTAAAATGAGCGTCAGTGTAACTGCTGTGCTACTAAGAGGACATAAAATGTCTCTAATATCACTAAAAATCTACTCTCCTATGCTGACACACAGGCAAACCTTAAAAAATACAAAAAACGTGCCCTATTCATCATGTGTTCACTTCCACAATTGATTCACTAGAAAAGAGTGATAGTAAGTTTTTCCAAAAGAGGTTAAATTTGTGTCAGAATACACCAGGACTTTCATAGGTTATCACCCTGCAATGTGAATTTCACCTATAGAAGTTCCAGTGTGCATCCCTTCTAGTAGTGTATTCAACACAAAGGTATGAAGCTAAAAATAGATGTTGATCTCCTGGTGCTTGTCAGTAGCAATTAACTATATAGGATTTTTTTCCTATTAAAAATATTTCTAATGAGATAAATACATTTCTAAATTTTGAAATAAAAATAATGAAAAAATATTTGTAAGGAAAGAAATGGGCTCCAGGGAACAAAGCAAATCCAGGTGATGTAATTTCATCTATGCAGAGGTTCTTCACATTACTCCCGTACAGTAATAGATTCTGTGGGCTGTCTTAATGGAGCACTTTAAATGACAAACATTGTTACTGAACTAAAGAAGAAGAAAATTCTTATGGGGGAACATTTTACATTTGTCTGGCCCATGCTGTTGGAGATTACTTACTTGAAAAGGATTATAATTACAGAACTTTCTGGGCTCTCTTCAGCCGAGACTATCCACTACCTTACCATTGCGCATGTTGCAGAAGGTTGTGCACAGGGTTCTGCAAAAGTTCAGATCTTCCAATATAAACATACTTATCGCAGAAAGTTGAAACAAAAAAAGAATGTAATATGCTCTCATGTTGCTAAGCAGCAAAAAGAGAGGTGTAAGTCAAAGACCATATGTATCTTTTATATTACCACTACACTTCCCATCCTCGCGTCTTAATCACACAACCTGTGATTCTTATGTACCCATAATATGGAGAGAAAATGACATAAGGGCTAGTTTTTCCTCCGTTTCTGTTACATTTCTTTTTTTTTTTTTTTTTTTTTTTTTCTTTTTTAAGATCTAGTGTTAAAGAGAGAGATCCCTGGTGGATCTAAGCTGGTTGAGATATTACCAGTTTCAACCCAGACCAGGGCTCTAGGCATTTTTGGTGTACCTAATTAGTTCGTTACTTTTTGGGCATCATGTTGAAGTCTTCTGGGCCTGGGTTACTCTCAGAAATGAAAGGAAAATCTCACTGACAGGAGAGAATATTAACCTTAGAAATAAAACTAGCCTCTCTAGGGCATGAGGAGGTCAGCACTATCCTGCCTCTTTGCAATGACTGGGTTAGTTCAGCCCTGCAAAATAGTGACTGCCAGAAAAAAAGGAAAAATAAAAAAAAAGTAATTTGAAAGCATTGCCAAGTAGGAATTTTCAGATGGTCTGCACTGACCATTAATTAACAGTGCTGACCATGTTGCTTATTCACTGAAGAAAGCATGGTTGTTTCAGTACAGGAGTATTAAAGTCTCCCTCTTGCTCTCCCGTGAACACTGATTTGCCTGACTAGTTTCAGTAACATGTATTCATAAACTGTCTTGAATTAATGAACTTTTGCTAATTGACTATGTTTTGCAAGGATGTAATTTATAGTAATAATGTTCCCCACATTTAAAAACATATATTTACTGTGAAGCTATCACAGAGTACTTTCAGGATACAGAGTTTTCCTGCTAACAAATGTCTCCTGAAAATGAAGAAGAGCTTTTCTTAATTTAAAATTTCAATATTGGGATTATTTAATATTATTACATCTATTTAATAACCTCTTTTGAGTAGTTTCATATTTTCAAGGTCGAGGTTTTTTAAAAGGGCTTATGGGACCCAAATTTCTTTTCGCTTTTGTCAGAGCAACTGTGATGAAGCACTGGTGTTCTGTAAGTTGGCATTAGAACAACAAATTATGCAGCAGCCTGGATTCATCAGCCAGAGCACGTGTCTTTTTCCCTATGTGCCCTATGACTATATGACTAATAAAATGCTTATTTTTATTGTGTGTGGTCCAGCTTCAGAATAATAATCATCCCTGAAGATTAAATTAATGAAAAATCAATTTAGCAATCAAATATTTCAGCCATAGTGGGTGGCTGAGTTAAGAAAGTATTATAAGCAGAATATAATTTGTTCAGTCTTACAGGCAGCTGTTGAATTTCTTATTCAGACATCAATTACTACAAAATGGTTAGCTGAAATTAGAATTAAATAACAGTTGCAGACTACACTGTTGGAGCATGGTCACTCTTGGAAGCAGCTCTAGTGATGTAAAAGCCACCCACCCTGCTGTTTGCATTGGTCACCCACCTCTTTGCCAGGTCTTCCTTTGGAGCAGGAACCATCCCAGAGCTGCGGTATCTCTCTGTGGGCTTCTATGGCTAGCAATGTCTGGCCTTGATCATACTCCACCACGACTTGGTTTGCAGGCATGAGCTTTTGACTGCATGAAAGTCATCCTTAGCAGTATGGTTGTACATCTTTCATGTTGATACATCTGTAGGAGTATGCCTCTTCCCTGTATAGAAAGAAGCATAACTTCGACTGAATACTCTTGTACCTGGTATTAATGTGCCCACTCCTGGAATGTTGCTGCTCTTGAGTAGTTCTGCAATCATAGAATCATTAAGGTTGGAAAAGTCCTCTAAGATCATAGATCCAACCATCAACTCCTCCTCACTGTGCCCACTGAGCTATGTCCCTCCTCAGAGGTTTCTATAGGAAACAAAAAACATGCTTGAGTGCAGTAGACCAGATTCAAGAATTAAGATGATGCTGGGTATTAATCCCTAGGTAATTACATATCTTACTGCATATGCAGTAGAATCCAGTAATATTTATAGTCCTACAAATGTACTTCTACAAAATTATGTGTAGGTCAGGAACTAGGCTCTAAAAACAGGATTTCCTTTAAAAGTTTTTGGAGTAATTTCCCGTATGGTAAGTACACATCTTAATGACACAAGTGAAAATAATTTCTTCTTGATTGATAATTACCTCCAGTTTACTCTGCACCATAGGACATTACATAGGAAAAGCTTAGAAACTTGTTCTCAAGTTTTTCAAGGGAATATGATGATAAATTAGCTAAGACTTCGGGTCTCATCAGAAGTGTGTTATTCCATTTTAGAGCTCAACTTATCAGAGAATATCAGGGACATAATAATGTAGGCCAAGTCTTTCCTTTTTATTTATGTTACAGGAGTTTTTTAGTGTTTACCATCTCTCTCACAGAGCATTACCAGTTCATTTACATATTCATGGGAAAAAGTTGTTTGTTCTCAGCGAGCTTATCTGTTGCAATATTTCCTGCTATCGTGTTTTAAAACATTTGCTAGTAGCATACAAGTGCAATGCATCATGAGAAAATACCAGAAAAGATCTCATAAAAATGCATTTGATATTTTGAAAGGGGATGTGGGTTCAGATGTGCTCCAACATTGCACTACTACTGTCTTTTTAGTAGTTCTACATGTAGGCGTTTGCTATTAGGTGTTTGCTATTGTTAAAAGTGACAGCTACATCCTCCTTCTTCAGCAAGTCTTCTAGAAATAAGTGTGATTTGTGTGTTATTTGCATATTTTAATTCATAATTTGCATATGTTAATTCACAGTGCCAAATTGTGCGGCATGGAGTCAGCCTAAAGTGTAAAACGTTATCAGAAATTTTGTCTGCTCAAGTACTGGGTCTGTTTTATACCTCAGCAAAGACTCAAGTGCTTTTGACTCTCCCCAGTGGTTTTGAAGGGAATTTCCATAATGAAAAAGTTGAAAACATAAGTAAATAAATACAATTTCTGTTTTCAAAATATATCCTCCAACTCTGGAAGAAAATAATCTTTTTTTTATTAATGTCTTTCATGACAGTAACTTTGCAGTAGATCATGTAGGGATTTGCTCTTAAAATCAGTCTGTATTTCCAAACCTTTCCCTAGAAGTGAGGTCATACTCTACCAGCCAAACCATACATGAAATAAATGTGTTTTGTAACCATTGCGGAGGAGTCAGGAAGCAGAACTGCAGTGTGGAGTGAACCAGGTGACACACCACATTGTAGCGTGGACTGTCATGCCATGGCAGGCATCACTGATACACAATACTTGTTTCATAGGGTGTTTTCTAAGGGCCATCAGGATCAGAAGGGCACTCAAAAATATGCATTGGAAGCAAGATCCATTTATGTTTCTAAAAATTGTTAGGTGTGAAAGTACACAGTAGGGAATATCTCCTTTCACAACATTTCAGTTGCTGTATATTGCAGTAGATGACCCATACTGGAATAAGGTTCTAAAGGGAACCCACTGGAATCCATCTCCTCTGCAGCAGGCACACTGGTATCACCCCTATGTTTCTAACAGGATCAGACCTGTTCTGATCAGATCATATTACTACTGCCAGTGACACGTTGAGAAGAAATAGTGAAAAAGACAAAAAGAAAACAAATATATTTTTCCATTACAGTGATACCAGTTTGGTATCAGTCGTTTGGATAATTCATCTCACAGTAGTATACTTCAGAGGTTAGCAGATATGCAGTTAGCCAGTGCTTCTTTCCTTCAATATAGCTGATGCTGCTGGCAGTCCAGTGTTTATTTGTTGTTTCAGCAAAATTCCTGCTCAGGATCTCTCTTAATAAAGACAAATAGTAATTCCTGGTAGATCAAAGAGAAAGAGTCTCCTTCTCTGAAGATGTTCAAGACCCACCTGGATGCCTACCTATGCAACCTGATCTAGGGAGCCTGCTTTGGCAGAGGGGTTGGACTCAGTGATTTCTGGAGGTCCCTTCCAACCCCTACAATTTATTTGAAAAGGTAGTTGGGAGAACTCTCCTGATTGCCATCTCACTATGCCTGTTAACAAACATCCACTGGCAGCCACCAAAGCAATGTTTGCCTAAGACATGTCAATCCTATGTACCATAGGTAGTGCAGTGAGTATGGCATAGGGTTTCACCTTTCAAATAAAATTCTATAGAATATATGAAAATATTAACTTCTGGAATGCCTGGGGAGACAAAAACATGTCTCTCTGAAAAGCAAGAAAGAATTTCTCTTAGTTTCTGATCACATTTGAGTTAAAAATTTACTTTTTGATAGTAAACACCACTTTTTTGACACTGCTGAGAATGTTCTTCAAGTCTATCTTGTAGCTTTTGCTGCAGTAAGCAAAAATGTTTTGTTAGTACTGCCATTGCTCTTAAATCTTATCACAGTTGCAAGAAAACCAGTGTTCTGAAATTCAACCATTCTTCAGATTCTGCAATTTTGGATGCGCTTAATCACTATCCAGAGCACTGTTAATGTAACAAATACACAAGTGGTAAACACAAATTCTTCAATGGAAAGGCTTTGGGTGACTTCCATGTGAGTGACTTCCATTTGTGCCCTCATTTGGAGGACACTGAATGGAGGAGACAGCTTATGAAATAGGAGAGTAAAATGTGAATGGGGCGATAAACAAGTGATGAAACTCAGGAAATAAAGCAGTCAGAAATACCAGAGAAGGAGTAGAAGTTCAGCTGTGCTCCACAGCATCCCCACGCAGAGCAAAGGTTTCCTGTGAAGTCATCTCTTGGGGGTGTATCCTGCCATCTGCCTCGGAAGTGGCAGCTTTTTAGGAGAAATGAAGGGTGAGAAATGTCACTTAGAGCCCCTTCTTGTGAGTATACTGCACGCCACCTCACTGGAACTGCTCCAGGAAATGAAGCACTAGTTTGCTGGCACAGCATGGATATGCTTGGGAGTTCCTGTTCTATCCCAGTAGGATATTGCATGAATGTGTATGCGAAGAGGATCAGCTCAAGAAATTCGAGATTGCTTTGATAAATGTTGATTCCACTTGAAGTGGGCATGTACTCATGCACAAAGGACATACTGTAACATAGGCTGCTACCTTCCACTGCCTAAAGGGGGCCTACTGAGACTCTTCATCAGGAAGAATAGTGATAGATAACAGCATTAAACTAGAAAAGGGGAGATGTAGGTTAGGCATTAGGAAGGATTCTTCACGATGAGGATGGTGAGGCACTGGAACAGGCTGCCCAGAGAAGCTGTGGATGCCCCATCACTGAAAGTATTCAAGGCCAGACTGCATGGGGCAGCCTGATCTGGTGGGAGGTATCCCTGCCCATGGCAGGAGTTGAAACTGAATGATCTTTAAGATCCCTTCCAATCCAACAATCCCATGATTCTGTGATTTTTTTCATACATACAAGTCCCTGTATGCTGATACTACTGTTTAAACTGCAGTACCAGGTGAGAGTCAGTTGTAAGATGTGGCAAAATCAAAGCCTACGGTGATGTGACACGAGTCTTGCTTTATCATGCATTCAGTGGGGCACTTACTGGTCACCAATCCCAGGGGAGAAGAGTCTTCAGTATTGTACTGGTTGCTGTGAATTGTTTTCTACATTAAAATACACACTTTGAAACATTTAATGAGTTATTTATTTACTGTGTCCAGTTCTGGGCATTTCAGTTCAAGAAAGAGAAATTCTAGGAGTCTATTGGAGGGCTAAAAAGATGATGAGGGCCCTGGAGCATCTCTCTTATGAAGAAAGGCTGGGAGACCTGGAACTGTTCAGCCTGGAGAAGATAAGGCTGAGAGTGATTTAGTGCTTATAAATACCTACAGATCAAGAGGACAAGGCCAGGCTCTTTTCAGTGGTGCTCAGTGACAGGATGAAGGCCAACAGGCACAAACTGATACACAGGAAGTTCCATACAAGCATGCAGAATAACTTTGCTTTGAGGGTTATGGAGAGCTGGAACAGGCTGCCCAGAGAGAGTGAGGAGTCTCCTTCTCTGGAGATATTCAAAACATGCCTGGACCACTTCCTTTGTAACCTACTCAAGGGAACCTGCTTTAGCAGGAAGATTGGACTGGATGGTCTCTGGAGGTCCCTTCCAGCCTCTTGAGTTGTGTGATTTATGTGTTCCAAACTACAGCTCAGATCATCAAAGTTTCACTCTTTTCCAATGGCAAGCAATAACTATCCATTTTGAAGCCTCTGAGGTTCTCAAAAAGGCCAGCAACAGCCAGAATTTTAGACTCAAAAGCCTGAGAGAATAAACACTCCTGATTTTTAGCACTTCTTAACTCTAACCAGATGTGGGGTATGCAAGAATAACTTTTTAATTTATATACTAGCTGCACTGATTCTAGGAAGAAAGATATAGATGTGGATAAAGCATAGTATATGCAGGAGTGCTGATCCAAAACAATTAGAAATGTCATGTTCAGTCCAGGGTCTGTGCAGAGATCTGGGAACAGCTCTTTCTTATGTACATTGCTTTCCTCATGCCTTACTGTGGGCAAATATTCCTCCTTTTCTATTTTCTATTTTCTCTTTTTTTTTTTTTTAAACAAAATGACAGTTTTGAATTAATCTAAAATGTTATGGAAAAAAAATGCAGAAATTGGTATGTACTTGTGAGCAGTTGCAGAGCAAAGCCCATTTCTTTCCAGATGAACAGGGAGGGGTTCTGATGCAGCCTCCTATCCTGCATCAAGTGCCACCCTCCTGCTCTCTCACCTCTCTGTTCGCTAGTACAGCTTTACAGAAATGAAGATGGTTTTCTTCCATTCTTGTATAATTACACATGCAAAATTCCAACTGTGGAAGTGGAGATCCATGAGGAAGCAGGATTTGTCCTTGAAGAACTTCTGAAGTAAGATCAGAATCAGTGAGGGGGGAAATTTGAATTTGAAAATATTCTTGTATGAGTACTGAAGGGAGACTGAGCTTAGAAAGACATTTTTCTATGGTTGTGAAGAAGTGACTCAGGAAGTGTTACTTTTGATTAGTCTTTTTCATACTAGATGCCTACAACATAAAAACTTTCAACTGGCATTTTCTGCTATTCATTCCAGATCAATTTTCATCTGTCTCGTAAAAAAGTATAAGTCTATTATTTCCAAGCTAACTAATCCACGGTGCGAGGCTTTGTAAACAAATAAGTCAGCACACTATTTGCTGCAGTAATTAGCACGCACATATGATTTCAAGACAAGTTTGCAATGCTTCTGTTAAAGGAACCATACCTGTGAAATATGAAGAAATGGTTTGAAACCAAGGGAAATATTTCATATTTGTACATACAGAGAACCATTTTTGCATGCTTGTATTGTAAGGCGGAGTATCTTTTTACTTCAGAGAGTCATGTTTGACATTAACAATTGTGAAAGACAGCAAATTAAATTTGTGTTCACATTTTTGGTAGTAGATTAAAATATATATTTATAAAGATGTAACTATTTCAAGGGAGTATTTTGAATCAGGTAGCTATTTTCTTGGTAAGGTATCAGAACGCCGAGTTACCAGTCTGGACCATTCCCATTGACACCAAGAGGAATGCTTATTGCCAGCACTGTACCCTTATCAAGATATCCTATTGCAGAAAAAAAAAAAAAAAAAAAAAAAAAGATTTTCCAAAACAGTTGGAGAAGAACTTCCTACTTCCATTTTTTTCAGCTCTATACAAACTGAAATGTATGGAGACATTTTTGGATGTGTTTCTAGTCTGAGATCATACTGTTTGTATAGCTTTTTCTGTAACTAAAGAAAAGTTGTTAGGCTGATGTTTGGATCCCTGAGATCCAGTAGTATGCAGATATTAATAGGTATTGATAGCTATGACTTTCACACCTAATTGAATCATAGAATCCTTAGAATTGGAAGGGACCTTTAAAGGTCAACTAGTACAACTCCCCTACAATGAACGGGGACATCCAGTGCTAGATCAGGTTGCTCAGGGCCTGATCCAGCCACCCCTTGGAAGTCTCCAGGAACAGGGAGGTCATTCACCACATCTCTGGGCAACCTGTGCCAATGCTTCACCGCCTTCACTATAAAAGACTTCTTATATCCAACCTAAATCTACCCTCCTTAAGCTTGAAGCCATATCCCCTTGTTCTTTCACCACAAGCCCTGCTAAAGTCTGTCCCCTTCTTTCCTGTAGCTCCCCTTTAGATACTGACAAGCTGCTATCAGGTCACCTTGGAGTCTTCTCCAGTCTGAACAGTCCCAATTCTTTCTGCCTGCCCTGAAATGCAGCCATCACCTTTGTCGCTTTCTACCTGCAATTTTTGGAAGCAGGTATGGTGGACCAGGGCAAAGATCATGTCTCTCTTTATGTCTTTTTTTTCTGTTGTTTCTTCATATTTCTTTTGTTTGGCAGTTGTCAGGCACAGATGTTGGTGTGGGTGGACATTTGGGATGACCCTGCTTGGTGGTCACATCCCTGGAGCTGTCCTTACAGTGGCAGTTCAGATTTGTCACAATGCCTATACAAGCAGTGGCTCTAGAAATCATTAGTCAGTCATTACAACAAGAAGATGGTACAATGGCTGTCTGTGAAATGTGAAAAAAAATGTATCATACCGCTGAAATGACAGAAAACATAGAAAGAGGTTATTGCAGCTTCAGTACAGGTTTGTTATGGCACTTATTACAGATGTTGCCTTTTTCCAGTTAAGAGCATTCCGCATTACTTACTGCATAAAATTTTATTTAAAACCACATATAATATGAGCTCTAACTGAGGATTATAAGCCTGTTACATTGCTTGCCCTTTTCTGAAAGTGGTTATTTATTATTTGACATTATTTTGTCAGACAACTGATTTGTATAGCTGAACACAGGGCACTTGCTTTCTTTTTAAAGATAATAAACAAGCAGCACTTTTAAAACCAACAAAACACTTTTAAATGGTAGAATATTTTCCTAATAATTGTGTCTAACGTGTTGAATACCTTTTTACTTTCTCTGCAGTTAGCTTCCATTAACTTTAAAGAGAAAGAGAGTGGGAAAGCAAGCTTTGCTGGGGAAAAAAAAGAAATCAAAGCTAACCACTGACGGCTTTTTGAGAAAGAGTGTTCTGGTTGTTATAAAACATGTATATAACCGACAACTGATATTATCCACTGGTGAGATATTGTTCATACGTCTGCAGCATAAAATTACCAGAAAAAATCATGCTGGCTATCAATCCATGTGTGCTCAGTGCAGTTTTTGGATTTCAAGAATACCTTGTGTATCTTTTTTCTTACCACTGTAACCCCTCACCTCCCACCAGTTCTCCAGACACTCTCCCCACCTCGCTCTGGCCCCTTTGATGCAGAGGTATACACGTTTCACCTCTAGTGTTTTCTAACCTGAATGCGAACCATGCTGTGATGTTTGGCTGACTGTGATAAACATTAAGTCCTGCATTCAGGCAAGGGACAGTTGTTCTTCATATCACCAGCCTGCTGGCTTGCTTCTTGCCATGAAGAGTCTTCAAGTGCTGAGAAGCTTAGCTCTGCCTATGTGCAAAGGCCTCTGTGTGCCTGTCCATCCCACATGCTGAGTTGACTAGAAGCCATTTGGCCATATACACATGGCTCAGAGTCCAAAACATCTCCTGCTTCTTCACAGGGTTTGCTTGTGTAGCTGTAGTGGCACATTGTGCAGGCATGTAGCTTTTGGCTTCCCTGTAGCATTAGCAGCACAGGTTGGTATCTGCTTACAACAGACTTACTCATGGCTAACTAGCCTTAAACGGGCTGCTGAAGTGCTGCTAGTAGCTTTCTCTCATCAATAGGAGGCTTGCAAGGAGATGCGTATTGCATCCAAGGAGAAAGTAAATCCCACCTGAGCTGAGACATGTTTGTCCTTAGGCCTCTCCGTGGACATCAGCACTGGGCCGAAAGAGCTGGTTGCAGCTGAAGCCTGGACTGACCTCCAAACCATGATTCATCTATGTTGTAGATCATGAAAGGTATACATTGCTGCTGATCTCACCTGAGTGTACACCAGGAGTTTTAGAAGTGAAAAAGCAACACAGTGCATTGGCTCAGTCACTCACGACTCTTTTAATGCTTCTGTGAGTTAAAGGGAGCTATACATTATTCAGATCAGTACTTTGTCAGTTGTTTATTGTTCATGCAAGCTGTAAATGTTTCATACTATTTTTAGAGCACACGTAAGACTATTTTTCTTGCTGCTTCAGCTTCCCATCTCAGTTTGATTCAGAGAAAACACTAGAGATCAGAAGTTGGTGGGATTACATTTGCAGACATCTGCTTTCAGAACAACTTCGTGCCAGTACACATAATACAGTAAATGTTGTTGCACCCTTTCATATTATTTTTGGTGAAAGATCCCCAGAAAAATAGCCTGAATCTTTGTAGGTGGTAGTTGGTGTAGTTCCAGTGACTTGCTTAATTTTTGCAGAATGATTTGAGTTGAAACAAACAAGCGATTGAGTAGAACTGGGCAATGTGTGCATTGGTTGGTTAACCAGCATGGACATGCCATGGCCAGACAAACACCCATTTTCTACAACAGCTAAGCATGGATGTTGAGCTCTAGGCTCTTCCCCAGAGAAGCATCGGTACCTTTATGAAAAAATTGTCACAGTATGTGAGAGTATGGCCAATATCATTTTATCGTAATGTCATTTTTCCTCTGCTTTTGTGTGATTTTTTGTTTAATGCCATGCTTAGTATTCTAGTAGGTCATGTGAAATCAGGGGTCAGAAGTGTGCTTGATTTAATACAACTGGATGTTTTGCCTGCTTTTTGTCTGTTCCTTTCGGTGTCCTGTCATTTGAATTTTATGTTTGCGCCTTTACTTCTTCAGACGACTTTCCTGGGTATCATTTTCTGTGTTGTGCTGGTCCTTTATGCTGGTACAGATTGCATTTGTTCATCTAAAATGCCTGTCCTGCACAATTTCCATCATTTTTACGGTCTTACATTTTGTCATTTTCTGCTTGAGTTTGGTTGTGGTTTGTTATATTTTGACAGTGGTTTGTCATACAGCTGTGAATAACCTCTTTGGTTTGCCTTTAAAACTTTCTTCATTGCAGTTGGTGAACAAAGTTAACTGAAATGCTTTTTCTTCAAGCAGAATGATTAGCACAGGCTGTATACAGCAAACAGGCAAACTGCTTGCTCTGGCTTATTAGCATTCTAAGTGCAGATTTTTTATGCAAATATAAATATTATCTTCTGTAAAATATTTGTGCATGGATTTTTGCTGGGGAATTGTGATTTTGATTTATAATATGTAGAAATTTTAGAGTTAGAAGTAGAGCTTACTTATCTAAGGTAGATCTTTTGCCTGTGAAATAGGAATATGGTTAACCCCCTCAAACCACTTCCCCCCAGCCTAAGAAATCAGCACACACTGTGGCTGCCATTAAGAAATTGTGAATTTTTCACTGTCAGGTAAGGGTATGGTCTGCTCTTTATTGCTAGAAACCCAATTCAGGTTTCTAATTCAAATCTAAATTAAGCAACAAACCAAATGAGCTCTGAGTTTTCATTTCATGATTGGTCTGTATGTAGGAGAATATTGTAGACTCCCTGGATTGTTGGAGTACTCTGCCTTGACATGTAGCAAAGATTTCAAGCCTGAAGCTGGTCCAGAGTCACGCAGGGGTAGTACTTCACTGTTTGTGCTGGAGTTCAAGGTGCTGGTTGTGATACATCACCCTTTTGTAGTCAGTCTGCTCAACAGACAGACACTTTCTCTGTGTCCTCTTGCAGTCAGCCTTGATTCCCAAGCTGGAGACCCCAGTTCAAGTTGACCATGAGCTAGCAATGTGCCTGTGTGGCAGAGAATCCTCCAGGGCTGCATTAAGGATGATGTTTAAAGGAGGTGGGCCTTCCTTTGATGCTGAGAACGCATGTCAGAAACAGGATATCCAGGTGGGGCTCCTTGGTAGAAGAAAGTCACAGCTTTACTGGAGTGAGGCCAGCAAAGGCATGGCAGTGACTGAAGGCTTGGAGTATGGGCTACACAAGGAGAGGCTGAGAGAGCTGGTACCACACAGCCTGGAGAAAGGGCATCTTGTCAGTCTACATGACATGATGGGGGTAGATAAAGAAGACAGAATCAGAATTCATGAAGTTCCATTTTAACCATAAGAAAAAGCATTTTCCTTGAAAAGAGGTGAAACACTGGCACACTCTGCCCATAGAGGTCATTGTGGCTGCATCCTTGGAGATGTTCAAAACCCAACTAAATGCTATTCTGGGCAACCCCTGTGGGTGCCTCTGCTCTGAGGGAGCTGGACCAAATGATCCCAGAGAGTTCCTTCAAGCCCAGTCATGGGCTGTGCTCCACTGAAAGGGATCTTGAGCTCTTCCATTTGCTCTCCACATCCCCTGGTCCCCAGGTTCTCACCCTGAGGCTGAAATACTCTACAGATCTGAAGGCTCACAATTCTGTAGCCTGCAGTTTCTTAAAAACTTTGCTAGAATGCTGATGGTACAATATGGAAAAGGTTGGGAGACTGTAATATATAGGCTGACTGAGTTCCTTAACGAAAAACTCATCTGGTGCTTTGCTGCTTTGTTGAGGCATGTGGAGCTTTTTATAGTTGTTCTCTGGCTATTTTCACCAAAATGAATTATAGTAAAATATTATCTCTTTTCAGAGAGATGGATTTAAGACTGAGTTGCAGATTGTGTGTCTTTGAAAATAAGGGTCATAAGGTCTGGAGAATTAAGCTGAGGTCTCATTTGCATGAAGTTTCTGTTACCTGTTCTTGACTCAGGTGTGTTTTAGAGGATTGATGTGCTAGTCACAGACTTGGAAGAAAAGGAAATACACTGCCAACTGAATCAAAATGATATAGGCAAATGCTCACCAGGATAAATTGGTGTTGGAAAATACTTAGGAAAAGGAATAGTCCAATCTAACAATGCTTGAATTGCACAGGAGCTGTAGAAGAAAAAATGGACATTTACAATTGTACATGTTTTAGTATTGTTGGTTAAAATTTTTATCTGTAGGCAATAGTTTTGATATAAGAATAAATAAGATACTGCAGGTATCACAGATCAGAAAAAAAATACTAAACATGGGATGTGAGTGTGGGAAGGATTCAAGCACTCAGTCACAGCACTGAACCCATGTTTCTCATCTTCCCAGTTTTGTTAAAAAATTGAGAACAAAGGCAAAATCATCAGAAACATTCTTTTTTCCTAATTGCCACAGAGTACTTAGTAAATCAGTTAAGATAATAACAAATTTGTATGGACATGGGAAGAATGAATAAACAGCTAATTTTACTTCTCAAAAATCTGTACTTTATTAGCACTATGGAAGTACTACTTGTAAATTGTCCTCCAAACTTTGTGGGGTTTCTAAACAATTCCATCTGCAGATTATACAGACATTTTCTGAATGTAAAATACTGCTATTATTAGTGGTAATATACTGCTATTAATAGTATACAGTAGTGTATTATTTTTACCGTTATTGTTGTAAGAGTTTTAATATGATACATATACTTTTACTTAATACTTTATTTGTATAAATAACTGGAGCTTTCCTGTTAAGTACAGGATCAATCATACATTGTAACAGTTATTCCATAAGTAGTTTAAATGATAGGAGCCCAAAATTACCCACTAGATAGGGAGTAAAAAGGGATGGGTCTGTTTGTGCCAGATTCTGCCTCGGTTGCATGTGGGTGGTTTAATCAATGTGGCCCACACATCTCTGAGACAGAATTTGGACTTCAATTAGACTGTCTTTTCACTGCCCTTCATACAGTAGCTTTTCTTGGGAATTGACAGATTCATTTTGTTTGGGTTTGAATCCACTCACCAGAAAAGATTTTGTAAATGTGGATGGATGTTCACATGTACAACTTCCGGACTCTTTCCCAGCTTCAGTTCTTTCCCTTCCCTCCTCCCCAGCTTTAGCTGAGCTGCTAAGTAAAGCCTAGAAAAAGTGTGCAACCCAATCCCCTCTGCATCTCAGCCAGGTGAGCTGCATCTAGGAGGAAACACACCTAATGTGATATTTCACTGAGACAAATCTAGGCAAATTCAAACAAAAGTAGGGGCAGAAGGAGAGCAGTGACATCACTGTGTAACTCCATCATGTTTTGGTTTTTGTGCTTTCATTTATTTTGTTTACAAACGCATGCATAAATGACTCTGGTCCACACAGATGTCAATTAGCCGTGGCCAGAGATGTCAATTAACAACATTAAGCTCAGGCTTTCTTCTGTGGTGCTCAGGAAAGCTCATTTGCAATCAGTGAGAAGTCATCTCCAGACTTTCCTAGCCCTTAGATCTGGCTGAGGGAAAGTTGGTCTTAGCATCTCCATTTAATTACTGAACTCCAGCTGTGATAATCTCCCAAGCAAAGGACATGATGGTCTGCCTGGAGCTGCACAGAATATCTCAACTTTTTGACTTGGGAGCCAAAAAAGCTTGCAGTCCCAACCAGTGCTTTTCCCCAGTCCCATCTATAACATGTTGATGAGATAATCAGCTGCAGTCTGCACCACAGCTTCCAGACAGAGCTCATTTAAGCCACAGGCACGGTGTCATTTTTTTCATTCTGTTGCTGATTCTTCAAAACTTTAAAAGGCTCTTTATATTTTATGTTTTTATATTTGTGACTGTATTATTACTTATTTTATATCATAGCTCTAATTGAAGACATAGGACTTGACAGCCTGCAAAAAAAGAAAGAAGAGTCTGGTAGCAATCAAACCAGTATATTTATTTCACTGGTTAACACTTCTTTTGTTTGACTTCTGTACCAATTTGGCAGTTATCCTCCATGCAGTATACACAAATGCTAAATCTAAGTCTCTGCTGCTGAGAGCTTGTGCTGTAAAGGCAACCCTTGACAAGTGCACTGAGCAAGGAGGGGTTTGCTGTCGAGCCCTGCTTCTGCAGCAGAGGCCACGAACCTGCATTCTGTAGAGACGGCATTGAGAATTTGACAGCCTATCTTTGGGACACAAAGGGAGGAAGTATTCTTCTATTCCTAGCCTGAAAATAATACTGGTTTCCTGTGAACTGGAAAAACATGTTTACTTTCTATTTTATTTGAATCTTCCTTAGGTAAAACAAAACAGTACCACCACCACCACATGGCATGTGGTGGTACCACAATTACACTGATGGGATTAATTGATTTCTGGACTGCTTATATCCAGGGAAGTATCACGTATCTACCCATTATATTTCAGTTATAGAATTATAGTTAGGTCTCTGATCCTCTGGAAATGTACATGGAGCCATGTGTAGCCAAGCTGTCACACGAGTGAGCAGGCTAAAGGCATGTCATCCCAGTGGGTGACAGCACTGTAGTTTGTGCAAAATAATTACTTCAGATACATCTTTCTTACAGATACCTTCATATAAATAACCATCATCACCTGTTGTTAAATCCAGCTGATCTTTGCCAGTTTGCTTTGCTGTCTGGGGATTTGCTAGCACAAATGAAGCAAGCAGTAAGGGGCAGTGCCTGCCTCTCTTGGGAGGTAGTACATCCCCAGATACAGTTAGGGATGAAGGAATGCAAAGTAGCATTCTGGGGATCTGGCATTAATGCCTGAATGCTGTGAGAGGGGTAGGTGAATTTTCTTTCCAGTTCACGGTGTATCCAATTTCTTAGAATGCAGGATGTTGCATTTCACTTGATAAAACGTCCTGTTCTGGGTAATAGCACTGTAAGATCCTTCTAGTGTTCTTATAGATGCAGGTGTGAATTTATGCCTGCTTTCCTAAGCCTGAGTGCTGGGCTCAGAGTTTCAGCATCTGCAGTCACAGCTACTCTGATCTGTTCTTGTAGGCAGATGATGCAGCATCTATTATTAATACTGTTTAATAAATCCTATTAAAATAACTTTTTTCTTGTTACTTATAACTTTCCCAAACTTAAGCTAATAATACTGAAATTATGGTTTGTTTCACTTCTGGCTAGTTCTCTCCTGTTTAAGCCAAAAATTATTTCTGTCTTTGAAAATGGAAAAAGAAGTACTATTCTGTCCATGTTATTGCAACTTTTTGTTTTCAAATCCATGCTGTGGAGTGCGATTGCTCACCTTTGTTGGCAGGGGTTGCCTTTTGTCCTCCTTGTGTAAATCTAACTGACATTTGCAAATTTGTGGATCTTTGGGTAAAAGACACCATTCTGAAGTACTCAGTTCAGGCCTCACTGGAGTTTGACAGCTGAAATTTCCAAGATTTCCCTGCTGATGGAGCCCAGTAGGCTCTGGCCACATGTACTGCAAAGAGTAGCTGGAGTGAAGGGTCTGTGGACTTCTGGATTTTTCCACTGCAAATCGCATTTCCAGAGTCTTAACGTGTGGTCAGCCAGTGCTGCTTATGAGAGCAGGAAGCTTTTCCTTCTCTGGAGCTCCCAACAGATGCATTGGGGTTCAGGTGGCCCTGAGAAGGAAACAGCTTGACCATGGCATTGTCAGTGGAAAATCCAGGAAGAAAACTCTCACTCCAGTGAAGCATTAGAAGCATAGAGGAAAGACGGAAGATAAGGCAGGAAAAAAAAAAAAAAAGAGGGACTAAACCAGAAAAGAAATCTAACGGCACTGAAGTATGAGAGTGGAGAAAAATATTAACTGGAAAGTGAAACGGAAAGAGTGGAGCTGATTATGGGAGGGTTGAATGTCAGTGAGAAGAACATGGCAATGAATGGGGAGCAGAGCTGAGGGTGCTTGTATGTTCACATACAAAGTTATGTTTTGGAGGAGAAAAATCAAGGCAAGCTTTTTGCACTTAAAACAGAAAATGTGATTACAAGGGCTTGTTCCACATCTCTTTGTTGTTCTTGGAAATGTCTCCTGCACAAATAAGCTTTGTTACCACTGTACAGAGTCACGTTTATACTAGAAAATAAGTTAACTTTTTAAGCCATGAAGTGCTTCAGGAAGGGAGCCCAAGCCTTGAACCTGCTTCAGCCTCCTGTAGCAAAAGCAGCTCAGTGAGCCAAGGACCAGACCACTTGCTAGTAGGGTTTCATGAGTGTTTCTCATGGAGGCTTGTGCTAGTGTATGCCAGACACTCACGTGAGCAATTTTACATTTTACAGACAGATAGGGTCTGCACGGGCACCTGTAGTTGAAAATGAGGTTCCGTGGGGCGTATTGCTGTGTACACCTCTGTTCCTCCTCATCCTTTTGGCTCCCCACTTTGCTATCTGCAGTAGCAGATCCCAGTGGCAAGCACAGACAATGCTTACTAGGAAAGAAAATAAGATATTTAATGTATTTTTAGCCTTCTTTAACGTGTTGTAGCTGCAGTTATAAGGCTGAAACCAGCACCGTATGACCATGCTACTTTGGGAATGGTCTATAAATGCAGTTAAAGAAGTTTCGAGATATTTATGTAGTGCCTAAGTCACATGAAGAGGTTTATCACAATCAGTAGGAATGCTGGATTTTCATATCACACATTTGCTGCCTAGGATGATTAGCAGGAAATTTAATTTGCACTAATTAGCCTTAGGGGAGCAAAAAATTAACATGATGGGAAAGTTTCAAGTTTCATTATATACCATACCAACATGGAAAAATTTGAGTTAACTCTTGAGTCTTATGCTGATACACTGGACTTCATTTTCTCCAAATTGAATTAAAAGACTGTAGAAAATTAATATATGCATGGCAAGTGGGTGGGTTTTTTTGGAGCTTGAGTTGTAGAACAGTTGTTCAAAGTATTCATTGAACTGTCAGCCACATCCAGAAAGCACACTATATTTTAAAACTCATAATTATGTTAATATTTAATATGTAAAAGCTTTAAGTCCTTATTTTCTATATTTGTATGTTTTCCTTATATAATGTGCATTATAACTGCACATGCAGTATTCCACATTGTAATGCACAGAGCAGAAGCAGCTTTCACAGAACCACTTCTGTGAAAACACTGTAGTTTTTAATTTACAACACCCACTTGCAAATACATTTTTAGGGTCAAGTGCCCTTGTTTGTATGCTGGCAAAATTCCTATGAAGATAAGTTTTTTAGAAATTACTCTGAAAAGTATACAGCAAATAAGAGAGGCATGAGTCACCACATAGTCCTGGTAGATAAATATGAGTTAGGAACTAATCAACTCCAATTTTGTCTGTTGATGGTGACTTTTCTTTCTCATTGTTCCAGAACATTTAGTTTAGATCTCTCAATTTTTTCCCTCTGAAGATGGATGTAATTTTCATGTATCCACCACTCAGAATTACTGTGGATTGATTAATACATGCAAGGCGGTGACTCATTCAATATGGAAGTATTGGTCTATTATAAACTGTTCTGTCACACAAGTTTGTGGTTGCGTCCAAATTTATCCATAAAAAAAGGAGGTGGAAAACGTCAGTTGTGTATGAGATAATTGCCTTTGATACCAGTTTTTCTGCTAGTTTGTGCATCTGAAATGCATGCCGAGCTCACTATTACTATTACTTGCTTGAAGAACACAGTACTTGGAGTCCAAACTCCTGTGCTTAAGAGGTGGATATGAGCTACTACAGGTGACTGCTCAGACCTTCTAGCCTGTGGCACAAATGCACTTAGTCTAAAGAGAGATTGCAGGTAGACTCTCTGCTGGCAGTCATGTGCTGTATAGCATACACTGTATTGCATTCTTTGGTCTTTCTTCACTCTCCAGACTGATAGCAGTAGCTGCCCTTTTCAGTTGACAGATTGTGTGTATACGTGTGGCTGTATATACATACACATGTGCACATAAACATATTTGTGTCCACAGCTCCTCTATATTAACGCATTTTGCCTTTTGGGTATATGAATGTATTTCCGTAAGTGCTCAGCACTTGTATTTATACATTTATGAGTAATATCCAATTTTCAGTCATAATTGACAGCATGTGGCTCTCTGTATGATAATTACTTTGGGACAAAAAACTTGCAGATGGTTTCAAAAGTGACTCTAACTCACCGTCAGTGTAAGAAGATTAAATAAGATGAGCTTGCTCTCTCTGAATATCAGAATAAGCTGTTTTCATTGATTTCAGTGGGAGCAGGCACAACTCCCGTTTCTACAGCAGACAGAAAACATGTATTATATTACTTAAATGAAAGTTTGATTTCGTTGCACTTAAATTTATTCATGTTCTGTTCGCAAATGGTTGAAGATTTCGTAACCTAGAGCATTTGCTGAATTCTGCTTTGTATTTTCCTCACAGCAATTGGAAGGACCCTCATTCCTCGTTATTTTAGCACTGTCTTTGAAGGAGGTGTAACAGACCTGTATTACATTCTCAAGCACTCAAAAGAATCATACCACAACTCATCCATCACAGTGGACTGTGATCAATGCACCATGGTCACTCAGCATGGAAAACCCATGTTTACCAAGGTAACAGGGAAGACTCAAAAAAAACACGTTGTTTGGTTTTTTGTTTTCGTTTTGTTGTTGGTTTTGGTTTTTTGGTGGGTTTTTTGGTGGGTTTTTTTTTTTTTGGTTGTTTGTTTTTTCCAGTGTGTCTGAGAGTAAAAAATATTGGCTGTTGCATTTTTCTGGTAGAATGAGATTATTTCTATTACTGAAAACCCTTGAATCCCTTTAATTACTATTTTCTGTGTTCGTTAGATGACTGGAAAATTCTGTGGGCATCTTCTGCAATCCTCCCAGAATGATTGCAACAGAAGCATATAATGCCAGGTTTCTGGAACTATCAGATGTACATGAATTAAATGCAACCTGCCCATCATCTTTTCTCTTAGCTCAATTTTAAAGCAACAGTAAGATTTTAAATTGCTGGTACCTACCATTTTGGGTAGCTCACTTTACATTTGATAATGTCTACGGATTTTAAATCCCTAGGAAAATGTGATTAATACAGTAAAATGCTGGTCCAAAGGGCAGGGAACTCAGCAGAAGGACTCAGTTGATTTAAGCACATCCTGCATCAGGCAGTTAGTGCGTATTCAATATTGGCACCTGATAGTATATGGTCTTCACATATTGGCTACTTCAATTCTGCCATTAAAGTAAGCTCTGTATATTTACAAAAGTAGTACCATAAAGGTGTGAAGTCCAAGTCAAAACAAAAATCCTACCTCGAAGACCAGTAAACTGATTTTGAAAATGGAATAATTCAACAGAAAATGTTTCTTTTGCATCTGGTACCTGTTCATTACTATGAACATCAACTTTCATGTCAAAAGAAGCACAAAAGAGAAGGTGCATCAGGAGGAGAGAATCCATCCATATTGCCCTTATCTTGCAGAACTGGGGAGGCTTTTGAATCTAACAAGGTACTTATGTTGATAACATCATGCTCAGGGGCTGCATGGCACATTTTTAGCATGTGTGTCTTGACAGTGTTTTTCCTGACAGTTTTATTCCTCATGGTATGGGGCTTAAAGGATAGGGAGAAGAAGCCACTCATGTGCAGAGAGCTGGTGAGTTGGGAGGTGTGCATTTTATGGTATATTTGTTCCATCTGTCCCACTCCAGCCCTCTGTGACTTACACAGAGACGAACATGGAGATATTCCTGGGTGGTACCTCTTCAGCACCTCAGAGCTCAGGAGTTGTCCACGACTGTGTAGAAAATGTGGAGAGGTTGTAGGGCAGCTGCTTCATTGTTTGGCTGCCTTTAAAGATTGGGTTTGTTTTTGGGGTTTTTTTTGTATTGACTGTATTTTAAAGTGGCTGTATAAGTAACACGGTTGAAACAGAAGACAGCATGTAGTGGAAGAAAGGAATAAAGAATATGTTTCTCTCAGAAATAAGTTAGAACCAAATGCTGTCTCAGCTGTGCATGTAGAACTTCTAGCAGAGATAGTGAGGTCATGGATCTTGAACCCAAAGGTAGACTTTTTTTAACTCCCACAGCATTGCTGGAAGAACAAAACTTCCATAAGCAGCACCCCAGTTGACTGAGTAGCTCCTCAGATCATATCTGAATTAGACCCAGTGAAGGCTTTTTAGTGCAAAAATATAAACAAACTATTCTTGTTAACAGCTATTTCAATTTCACAAACAACATGTAAGCTACAAATTCACTAGCATCTAATATAATGGGCTGGAACAGTTCTCATCACATATTGAATCAGGAATCCACAGCTGCATTTTATTCATTTCGACATTTTCCCAGTTAGATCCTCACTGCATACTGCAATATTGGATGAATATAGAACACAGCACTTCCATTTTTTTTTCAAACAGATATGGCGAAGACATGTTTACCAGTGAGGATACAAATAGTTCATCTTGTCTTTAAAAGGCTGTTGACCACATTAAGTGAGGCACACACTCAAGAACAGATTTTATCAAGGTGTAAATAAATATTGAGAAAAATAAATACAATTCAATGGCATGAATTAGAGTGGCAAAAAAAAAGGCCAAAGCCCTAACAACCCCATTTGTTTGGCTGGGCAGATGTTTTTGGTTTTTTTTTCTCCAGGCAAAGGAAAGAATTATGAGTATTTCCGCTACTCTGTTTTTGAGCGTTATTCAACACTCTAACTTTATGTATAGCCAAACTAGTTCTCTGCAGTTCGTGGTTTTTATATTTCCTGATAACATCACGAAGGTGAGCTTTGCTCCCACCTGAAGATCAAGGGGCACCCACTGGTAGGACAGGCCTTCTCCTGTGCTCCACTGACCTGGTTTATAACCGTAGCACGCAAACACTCCCAATGATTTTGGCCCTCTGGCACATTCCAGGTTTGTAAAAGCAGTAGATTTCTTTTAAAGCAAAGAGTCAGGTTTGAGAGATGGACATTAACAAAAGGGAGAAGACTTTTAAAAGGTGCATTGTATCACTACTGTAAGAATCTGAGCATTAAGGAATGGGAATGAATTTATTTCTCATAGGTGCAGGCAGTTGAATTTCCTACCATTAATAAGTGCAGCGAAGGGGTTAAAAAGCTATTGGTTACTTTGAGAAACGTTCTTTTTTAGTTTTTTCCTGGCCTAGTCTAGAGCAACCACGTGATATGCTGAATGCCTGCCAGCCTCTTTCTTGTTGATCCTCCGGAGACCATCTGTGCTGGGGGCATTGATTAGAGTGTGTCTGCTGGGATTACATCTTTTCTGTTGCCATGCCAACTAATCAGCTGATTTTGGTTACCACAGAAACAAAATGTCAGAGCTCACAGTACGGTAACATGAATTCAGCACAACAGAAAATGTTTTCTTAATTGGAGACCCTTTTGATTTTTGGGATTCTGTATAAAAGGTAGAATTAAAAAAAAAAAAAAAGGCCCATTTAAAATAAGAACTGCACCAGTTTTATTGATTAAAAGCAATGCGTAAAAATCTACTCCACATAAGGAAATTAAATTCCTTTATAAGATGTATAAATTTTTACTGCCGTGATATGAGGTATGTGTTTCAGTTTTTTTCTATTAGAATTTGTTAATGCTAGTGCATAAAACAAGTCTGTTAAGAGCTGTGGGTTTTTGAGCCACAGAAGAAACATTTGAGAAGCCACAGGTATTATTATCAAAATAGATTTTAAACTTGAAGTATTTTCATTTAACCAGTCAGTAATCAGGAACTTTGGCCTCAGCACAGTAATATTAATACAACAGAATGCTTTTCTTCTTGTATGAATCCTTAAGTGCGCACATGTATATCTCTGGGTGATTTCTTATCATAGTACAAGTGATATGAAAACCAAGATCAAGGTCAAACGACAACATAAGTTACATGAAGAATTTGAAGGATTCAGTAAGGTATGCTGAAAGGGGTAGAGGAGAACCTGTTGCAAGATGTTTCTATATAGGACTACAGCAATTTATCTGTATAATATGCCTGTTAGAATTACCTACGTATTTTTGAAGAAACAGCCATGAGAAAAAGTCACGATAACATTAAGTGAATTGCTAACCAGAAAAGCTACGCATTGCCAAAGCAGGAACTAGTCTGTTCTGAGCTAGGGCTTTGTAAAAAGGCCCGATGGCCTCCACCAAATCTAGGATGGCTAATTGTGCAGTCGAATACTAGTTGCATTAAAATTAAAGTTGCTAGAACCTTTTCTTTTAAAAGCTATTACACTGTATCTCCACAGTATCTCTGCACCCTGTACTTGGAAATTTTGCTTGGAATAGGAGTTCTAAATCTTAAGCATTCAATTAAAAAAAAAAAAAAAACCAACAAAAATCAACAACAGAGGTCACTAAATTTTGGATCAGGCCTCATTTATGTTTTCCAGGGTACCCTACGGCAGGCATGTATTTTGCACCTACTTCTTTTAAAAAAGAGCACAACTGTAGCATTTTTTTTCCAAATACAGTTGTGGACGGTTACTTAAAAATCTCCAGTAATTTATTTCATTTGTCGTTTCCAGGCGGTACCCCCCTTGCTGCCTCCCATGTGTATCTCTTCCATAGGTGAGAGCTCTCACAGTACTGCAGGAGCCACTTGCTATAGGTGCAGCTCCACCACATCCTCTGGCTCTTCATTTCTGTCCTACCACAGTCTGGCTTTCCTTGAAAGGGCTGTTACCTACTTAAGGCTATTACCTACTTAATAGAAGTAGATAAGAAATGAAAGAAAATTAGAAATAAGATAAAAAGACAAAAACACTTTGAAAAGACAAGAATGAAAAACAAAATAACAAAAGGATAAACATCAACCACAGCCATTCAAGGCACCCTGTACTCCAAATGGATAGGAAAACTTATGTGCCCATCCACTGTGAGGCAAAATCTACGTAAGAAAAGTTGGGAACAGGGGGGTCAGCAGCTTGGCATCAAGTGTGCACTTAAACCTCAGTCACATCCACTGCAAGGCTGGGTCATTAATTAGCAGTCGTGAGCCAAGAGGGAGAGAGAATTGATGCAGTAAATAAGATTTAGTGAGTACAATACTCTGTTTGTGAAACGCTGTAAAATCTTAAGTATTATAAGGTACTATCTGCTCTGCAGTAAGGCCCATGAAGTCATTTTCCCACATTTATATTTTCCCACTGTGAGAAAGAAAAATAATTAGTCCAGCACAGGTGAACAATAGAATACTGCTCTGATATTTTTGAATGCTGTTTGATCGATGATACAATACCATTGAAAGCAAAATTCCTGGGAATTTATGTCATGCATTTTTATGTATTCTAGGTTTGCACAGAAGGACGTCTTATCTTGGAGTTTACTTTTGATGATCTTATGAGAATAAAAACATGGCACTTTACTATTAGACAATACAGAGAATTAGTCCCACGCAGCATTCTAGCCATGCATGTAAGTAATCCTTTTTTCACTTGACCTAATGTAAAGAGATGAAATTAGGTTTATGAAGAACTCCAGCAAATTTCACACCCAAGGCAATTAACTATAAATATTTTCTTTTGCCTGCAGCTACATCCATTTGCAAGTTCCTTCATCACTCCTTCCTATCTCAGTGCTCTATTGTTGCCACTGTTGCTGAAGTTTCATTTTGGTTTAGCACAGTTTTGTTTTTAATCCCATTTGGTGGTCTGTATGGTTTGGGTCGAAAATCTGTTCATATTTATATCAGCTAGACTAACATCAGAGAATCTCCATCATTGTAGACAGAAATTTTGCTTGGTCTTTAAATTAAGCTAACTAATTTTACCCTTACATAAGATAGAAAATAAATAAACATCGCATATTTACTCAAAAAACTTCAGAATTGTTATCCAGGCCTTCCCTTTCTGATATTTCAAGGTGGTTTTTTTTAATTGGATGGAAACATAAAGAATGGAACATTAGAACTTTATATATACTACAGGATGAAGTCAAAATATAATGAAGTGAATCACTGGGGGGAAAACAAAGAACAGGGTTTTATTGCCACTTTCAGTTCAGCATTGCAGAAGCATTCAGATTAGTAGCACTCCATGTACAAAATTAATTAAAGGGCTATAGCGTTATAGAGGGTAAGAATACAGCCCCAAATATACGTCCTTATTTTGACATCAAGTTACTTGAATATCCAAAGTTAAAGATGTATATTTCAGGGAGGAGTTTTAAATAACTTACGAGGCCCAGACTTGTTTTGAAAATACTGCTGGAAATATCCTCCTCCCTTTCTATCCTTTTCTAGTTTTTGTTTTGTTTTTAAAGAGGGTTGAACTTCTATACTATTCGACAATATCCCATTAAATAAGGATGGCTGTAGGCAGCATTTTATATTTAGAGAGGTTTCAGTTGAAGGAGACTAGAACCAGGGTAGCTAACAACCAGCAGGTATTAATTGCAGTAATGAGACTGATTGCATCCTAACGAAGAGGCTGCTTTCACAGGTAAAGCTCCTGGCTTGGGTCAGAGAAGGACTGTGCTCATGCTTTTTCAGTTTCATCTGAGGTAAAATAACCTAAACCAGAAGGGTTCTCCAGCCCGTGCTTATTGCCTCTTACGTGATTAGGTCTGTTAGAAAGTGCTTTGATGAGTTCTCTGCTTCAATTTCTCATACACAAAAAGAAAGCAATACCTGCTTTACTTCTGCCTTTATCTGCTTACTCTCCTTGTTTTGCAGCCAACAAATGAAAGGCTCGAGGTCCTACAGAAAGCTCTTTGTGGGGTGGGGGTGAGGGGTGCTCTGCTTGTCTGTGCCCTACACATGACCAGACCTCCAAGGTGTATTACTTGAATGGTTATGGACAGGAGGAACGTATTGGAAAACAGTTCCTCATTCTGGTTCAATTATTTAAGGTTTTGCATTTTCCTGTGCAAACAGAGCTCTGTAGCTTATGGCATAAATTCATTATCAATAGAAATGGCATCTCTCTTCAGAGAACCTTCCCCATGTTCCACCAAGCACATAAAGAAAAACAAATAGATGAAAAGCAAAGTGATTTTTTTTCTCTCTCTATTGTTTAGGCACAAGACCCTCAGGTGCTGGAGCAGCTGTCCAAAAACATCACTCGAATGGGTCTGACAAACTTTACCCTCAACTACCTCAGGGTAAGCATACTATAGCCAACGATTATTGTGAGCATTTTTTAAAAGTACTGTTAGCTTTAAGTAAAGGTAATGAGAGCAGAGCCTGTGTCAGACAGGTAAGAGATGGGCCTAACACTTAGCAAGAATGAAGGAGACTGCAGTAAAGGTGTAGCTGCTAATAATTCAGCATTAAAAAGGATATGTTTGTCATGGAGTTGAAGCAATGTGTGCGTAGCCCTGTTGTTGATGGTTTCATGTTTGATAAAAGGGTTTATTTTTTGCAAGCAGAACTGTTTCACTGTTCCTGAGAAAATGGCAGCGTGTTCTCATTAACAACTGCCTGTCTTCTGCATCTCTCCAACCTCCCCACTTCTCCATGTCTGAGCAAAAGCTCAGCTACAGTGCTGGCTGCAGCAGTTCCTCAAAGCAGTTCTTGCTTCACGTGCTTCTGGGAGCCTGAGCTCCCTCCTCAGCCTTGCATTGAATTGAGTGTGTTTTTTTATGATTAAATAATGCATTTGTTCCCATTGCTTTTTGACCCTTAAAGTGCATTCAAAGTTTGCAAGTTTATTTTTATTTTTCAGAGTATTCCCTGGCGTGGGCTTACAATATATAAACTGAAATATGGGTTCATAGAGTTCATATTTTAAGGATAAAATTAAGATTTTTCTTATTCCTAAACATGCCATTAATACTAAAATGGGGCAGATAACTCAATAATACACCAAGCTAACTTGTCCGAGAAATCTGGTTTTATTCTTTCTAATTGTGTAATAATTCAAGACGCTTCTTGAAGATGACAAGAACACACTGAAAATTTTTTTCTTCAGCTTAAGATAGAGCCAAGAGCCTGTATTGTAGTGTTTTAGCTGTGCTTTTTTCAGGGTTATGATCCCTGTAGAATCTGTCCTGTGATGGAGTCCTATCTCACAGTGTTCTGGACTCCAAGGAGGAGCAATGTCAGGATGGAGACGTGATGAAATTTCTCTCACTGTATGTGCCTGTGGCTTATAGGCAGGCTGTAATTTTCCTTGCTCTTCCAGGATAATAAGCCTTTGTTGGTAGTTGTAATGTGGTGTTTGCTTAAAAGTTAAAGTTCAAATTATAGTCTGAGTTACACAGGGCAGGTTGGCTGTAACCAAAAGAATTTGTCATAAAACCTCAGAGGAATAAAGCACTGCATTAGAATTTTCCCTATAAAGTCAAGAACAGTATGTCTATGTTGTGTATATTGCATTCTCTCCAACATCTCTTATCCCTAACTTGGACAGCTATGGCTTTGAAGAATTGACTGCACACGCAGATAGAGATACCTGTGCAACCTGGTCTAGGGAGCTGCTTTGGCAGGGAGGTTGGACTCAATGATCTCTAGAGGTCCCTTCTAACCCCTGCAATTCCGAGATTCTGTGGCAGGGCAAGGGGGAACAGTTTTAAATTAGAAGAGGGGAGATTTAGATTAGATGGTAAGAGGAAATTTTCCACTCAGATGGTTGTGAAACACTGGCACAGGCTGCACAGAGAGGTTATGGATGCCCCAACCCAGGAGGTGTTCAAGGAGAGGTTGGGTGAGGCCCTGGGCAGCCTGAGCTGGTGGGTGGGAACCCTGCCCATGACAGAAGCGTTGGAATTAGATGGTGTTTAAGGTTCCTTCAAATCCAAGCCATTCTGTGATCTTACAGTTTGGTGTACTGGAGCTGTTCACCAGAAATGGCCACTGGGGCTCACTCCTAAGTCACACCATGTTTTGCATTACGGCAAACAGTAGCAGGCAGCTGTCTTTAGTAGTCCATTTCCATCTTTTCTTTCAGAGTTTTCCTACACCGCAAAACATCACCTGACTTTTGAGGTCTTTGGTTCCCTTAGTGTGGCTGGACGCACTGGCGAGCGCTTTGGCTGGGTCAGCACATGCTCTTCAGAGGGCTCAGAGGGCCAGGACAAATTTGCAGCATATCCCTGTCCCTGATCCCTTCCAGGTCCTTTGTGGCGTGTTCTGCAACTGCCGCCCATGATGATGTGAACAAGAAAGGCAGGGTCCCCACCAGGATGCAATCATACCAAACACCCATGCTGCTCCCATCAGTATCAAAAAAAAGGGAAAGGAAGAAAGCGGGGAGGGAGCAAAAAAAAATCCTCAGGAAAAGAAAACTGGGATCAATCTAAGCACTGAGGAGATGAGCACTGAAGAGAAAGGGGATGAAAAGATGAAGTCTTACTTTTTTTTTTTTTTTTTTATTTCCCTACTAGTTTAGTTAGCTTAACAGACAACATTAGGTCTCTGGGTGCAAAGCTTCTTCTGGCTCCTGCTGTGGTGATTCCAAAAGGGGTTTTTTTTTCCTTTTTTTACAAGCCAATCTTTGTATCTCTCTAGCAGGGAGGAATTGATCATTCTGCTATTTTATTTTTTTTTCAGATGTTCAGCTTGAGCTCGTAATAGATGAAATATTTCCATTTAATTTACTTCTTTCCCAATCACTTTCTTCTGTTAATTTCAAAATGAAAATCCTTTCTCAACTCAGGATTGTAAAACCGTGAACTAAAAGTATCTGGTAAATGCACTGAGGTTTAAGGTGTTTTCTCTTTTATTTAAGCCGGCATTAAAGGATATTTTATCCAGCCTTCCCAGTATTTAGTAATTAGCACTGCTACATGTTTCTGAATAAGGATTTCACACTAAGCATAAAAATGGTTTTCTTTTTTTTTTTTTCTGCTGCACACAGCAAAGGCTTGCAATACTCATAAGCAAAAACTTCACTGATGGGCAGAATTAATCATTTTTATTCTCCAGCGTGCACGCAGCAGCAAGCCACGCTGCAGTCTCTTTAAAGGCAGAATTTAAACCTGGATTTCAGATGGTTGTGATATGAAGGCATAGCCTGTATTTTTTGCACTCTAGGCATCACAGAATGCTAAATCATTGCTATTTGGAATAATTGCAGTTGCTGGCATGTTAACCTCCATTCCAGAGTGCCACATGCCTGTGGAGCCACAGCTTTGGATGTGTGCCCTGTTTTGTCTTCATTTACTCTGAATAAAGGCGTTCAACGCGGAAGAACGTTGATATTTATTTTTTCTTAAATCATATTTAATACAAATTTTAAGTATTTTTTCTGGAATGTATTCCAGAACCTAGAAATGAATTATTTCATTTGCCTGTGTCATTTGCCAAATACTTTTTCTCTGCTTTCTCTGGCACTATAAAAAAAACCATAGGTTTCCTTTCCTTCCAGTTACTAGTTTGTTTTGTTCCAGCGTAATTGATTACCTCATCAATGGGGTCAGCAGACTTTGCTGTAACTGCTGAATAGCAGTTGAACAGGCTGTCTCAGAAATAATGAGCAAAACCTTGTAGATTTTAAATTAATATCAAGCTTTTTAAAAGGTAATTTTTCATCAAGTCATCAAGTATTACAAGATATTACAAACCATCAGATAATAAGTCCAAGACCTGTATCCTAGTCGCAGTCAGTACAGCCCCAGGAACAAACAGGGATCCTTTACAGAATTGAAAGATGGAGATAACAAGCAGAAGACCAGTTTTCACCAAGCTACAGTGAATTAGTTCACACGCATTACCTTCATTTGTTTGGGTTTGGTTTTTTTTTTGTTTTTTTTTTTTTTTTGTCTATGTGGTTTTCTAGTTGCTCTGCTATTTTATTTAGTTCCTCAGTGTGTAACAGATTTGAACATACTCTAAACAGCAGATGTATGCCAGCAGCACTATTCACAGTTCGGAGCTCAGAGGATTCATGCTGCCTTCTATAAGATGATTTATTCTCTCAAAATTTCTCACATGATAGAAATGCCAGCCCCTAATGCCAATTAGGCAGGACTAACTGTCCTGAGCCTTGAAATACAGCTGTATGTTGCCCAGCAGGTTTCCAAAATTTGTCTCTCCTTTCTGATATTGGGTGAGTTGGAGAGATTTCTTAGAGCTGCTCCTGGGCTGTAGATCCAGCACCTTCCCCATGCTGAGGGCCTGCTCCAGCCAACCACTTTGTTTGAGTTAGTGGAGCCCAGCCAGCCTCCCTCCTCTGCAAAGGCAGAGCTGGTGCAGCACTTCCCCTTCATCCTGTATGGTGCATTACTGGGGCCTATCAGAGCTACAAATTATCCCGTTTGTTTTCTATACAAACAATAATGAAGCATTACTATTGCAACATCGGACAGTATTTTCTGAATCCCCCTTTTCGCTAATTTAGTTTCTCACTAGACACTCAGATTTCTTCTGCTAGGAGGATAACGTGAATTATTTAATGGGACACGATTTTCTAAAGGCAGCACTCACACTGCCATCAATCCATTCGTAACTATATCCAGTGTGCATGCAGAAGTTTTGTTTGCATATCCAAAATAGGCACGCATGCAACAGTTTTAATGTGAGGGGAAATTTGTTTTTCTAAATATGGTTTCATGCATGGAAAAGAAATGAACCCAGATCGTTTGAGCACTAGTTTCCTCCTTATACATAATGGTTTGTGGCAGCTACCTGGTCAGTACTTTACTGTAGTCTGTGTATTTTCAGTGAAGAGGGAGAAAGATTATGCGCAAGCATTGTTAAGGATGCAAAGTCAGGTGCTCTGGGTAAAGAAATGCTGTATATATCGTTGCCCATGCAGCACTAATCCATTTCCCTGTGTGAGTAATGTGATGTTGCCATCTTTTGACTGCAGCATCACACGTGGTGGTTTCCACAGAGCCCCTGGCTCCGGCAGAACGCAGGAATGCTAGCACCCATTCTGTACCAAGCACTCCAGTGCTACTCTTTTCATAGAATCATAGAATGGTTTAGGTTAGAAAGGTCTTTAAAGCCCATCCAATTCCCAGCCCCCTGCAGTGGACAGGACCGCCCCCCACCAGCTCAGGCTGTCCAGGGCCCCATCCAACCTGGCCTTGGACACCTCCAGGGATGGGGCATCCACAGCTTCTCTGGGCAGCCTGTGCCAGTGCCTCACCACTCCTTGAGAATTTCCTCCTACCAGCTAATCTAAATCTCCTCTCTTTTTAATATAAACCTCTTTTTCCTATCTCTGTCTACCTGTGTATAAAATCTTTCTCATTTCTTTTTATTTTTTATTTTTTTATAAGCCCCTTTTAAGTACTGAAAAGATGTCTTATGGACTTTTTTTGCAGTGTCATTGTAGCATCTCCTCTACAGATGTTAATGACTGTATAGTTCCAACTCGTGGGAGGGCACTGTCACTCCTGCTTGCACATATGATGTTGAGGTCACTTGGGATCAGCTAACTGGAGGTAGCTATTCAGAAAGAGCAAGGGCCTGACGTTGCAGGGCACCTGCTGTAACAAAACTGTTGGCATTGATCAGTCTGCTGTCTCAGGCTAGCTATGTAGTCAAAAGGGGAACAGATGAGAGTTTCTGAGAACACATTGAGTGCTTTTCCCATGATTTAGTGCCACAGTAGGGCTGGGTAGCAGAAGAATTTTGTTAGAGCAGCATTTGGTTACTCTAAAACCTAAGCTCATCCTTTCTTGTTCTGTTGCTTCCCACTTTGTTCTTCTGCCCCATTTTGATGGTTTCAGCAGATAAGCACGAAGCCCTGCACATAGCAACTGCACTGACTTTGTTCTGCGCACAGTGTGAGGTGTTAGAGAAGCAGAATGTCTGATCGTGTAGCGAGATGTACCCTGATGGAAAGGAGTAACAAGTTCTGCTAAGGATTCACAAGCACTCAAAGGGCAGGTTTGGGATCATTTAATCATTCTGGGGATTTTCCTAATGAAAGCTGTCGAAATTTTAAGGAATCCCTAGAACCAGAGGCACAATATTTTGTAGAATTTATTCCTACAAATGGTATAATTTTTCAATCTTACGACAACTGAGCTTGGGGCAGATCTCCCTGGGAAAACGTGGTCAAAATCAGAAGGGTATCACATAAGGATTCAGATTTCTCTCACTGACTATCCATTTTCTGTCTGTGCCAACTATAATTAACAGATTCTGCCAAGATTCTCTGGTAATGTAATTTCTTGTGTTTATTTCAGTAATGATCACAGTGGTTTCTTTTCCTCCAGTTCATGCATTTAATATTTTTAAGACAGTGTTGTGTGTTACTTTTAGAATAATAAACGAGAAGAAATGAGTTCTTTGCAACAGCTCATACAATCAAATGTTAGCTTTTTGTTTATTTTTAGTAAAGACATGACATCACAGAACATTTATAAAGCAAATCATTCCATCATAAGCAGAAGAGAACAGAGAAAAGCAGATTGTTTTAGAAAATAAGTGACCACGATGGAGTGAGTGAGACAAGAGAGTAAGGATGGGGAAGATACAGGACGGGGGATGCGTGGGGAATGGGGCAGCAACTTAGAAACGTTGTGAGGAGAAGATGGAATCTGAAGTAGCAGAGTTGGGACACGGGTGATAAAGTAATGCCCGTGTTGGTGACAGTAGGACTGTTGTGCCTTTCATCCACTGATCCCTAAGCATTTTATTGAAACAAATGAAGTGTTTTATAGATGAGAAAGTTGTGACACATCAGAAGCAAAGTAAGATGTAGCAAACCCAATGGCTTTTAAAAAGATCAGATAACAATTTTAAGCCAGACTTTGGACCAGAAAGCAATGAGCCAGTGCAGTAGTGACTAACTCAGCTTCCTGTGGCTCAGAAACAGGTTTTAGTGTCTGTGGATAGCAGAAATTCTGGATGTAGGTAAAAAACAGCGAATGGAAGCAGAGCATAAGTGATTAGAGAAGATATCGGGATTTAATCAGAAACAGCAAATTCTGCCCATATTCTGGAGATGGTAATGGTCGGTCTTCACACAAAGGGCACTAACAGGCTCATGAGTTTCAGTTCAGAAAGATGTATTGTGTATGAACACAAGCTAGCTACCGTGCCCACTGGATATATAGACCATATGACCTTTGAAATTAAATTAAGCTCTGCAATAATGAGAATGGAAGGATGATAGTCAGCGATGTGAGTCCTCGGAGCATCCATGAGTGAGAAATCAGAATGAAGTTAGGTTGGAGCATTTTAAAAATAAAATGTTAGAAGGGTAAAAGGGAGAGAAAAAGACAAATCGTCAGCCCTATAAAAACAAGGCACAAGGTTTGAACTAATAATGTTATTTCAGAAAGGAAAAAAGATGAGGGGGAAAAAAAGTCCGAGAACACAGCTGCAGGCTCTGTTTTTAGAAGACCAAATTAAAGCTGGGACTAATATGCAATGCAGTCATAAATAATAATAACTATTAATTAAGTTTAGGCATGAGAGCTGCAGAGGTATGATTTGTGTGAAGACCTGAAAACACCAAAACCAGCTTCTTGTTCAAAGTAATGAAAACAGCAAAAATTTTAATTAGTTGTTGAATATTGAACATCCATGGGTGATCGGTGCAAATTGTTATGCGGGGATGGGTGAGTGGTTGCAGAGGTCAGGAAATAGGCTTCAATGCAAAGCCTGGGGTTCACATCTTTGTTCTTGGAAGTGGGTGTCTTAGGCTCTGCAGTATTAATTTCAGAAAGTTTATGGTAGCACTGTGGTCTGCTCCCTATCTGGAAAGTGAATCCTATGTCTCCCCCATGCTTTTAATCTTCAAGAGGTTCGCTTCACCGGTCGGTTTATTCTGATATCACAAGCAACTATGTTAGATGATCTTTTCAATAATTTTCTCCAGGTGGTTAACTTTACTTCAACAAGTTTGTCCCTTCCATTTCTGTACTGGTTAGATTGTGTGACTCATTGCTAGTTCCCTTTGACACATCTCAAGATCAGATTTGACTTTTCCATGTTTACCTGGAGGTTTGCTTTGGGCTCTTGAATTTGATCCTATTTCTAGGATGGTCCCCATAAAGCTCTTACCTTTCTTGTGTGATACCCTGATCCTTGTTTGTATGGATGATGTCTCCCCACATTCTGTCATTTGGAGTCTCCATATCCTCCCTCTTTTTCTGCTATAAACTTACCATATTTTTATTCATAAAGGAAACCCTAAAAAAGCAACAACTGACGCTCAGAAGTAAAATATAAGCATAACAAATGAACAGTGGTCTAGCATTTCTGTGATTTTTACAGACTGACTCACAAAATGCTAAATTGTAATTCCAGTCCCTTCCTGTGCACTTCACAGACACTCAGATGCATAGTTAGTTGGGTCAGGAGTTTGATCTGATGGAGAAACTCATCCAGTCCTTCCACCCAAGTGGTGATCATCCTCAGTGGCTCTCTCAGTGCTACTCATGCAGAGAAGGGAGTAGAGATTTGTGTCATCTGGCATCTGTCTGGAAGTTAGACTTCATATCCAGGTTTGTTGCCTCTGAAGGGTTGTGTGTGTGTGTGTATAGATGTATGTGGAATGCAGTCTTTGTAAGTACCATGGGAATCATACTGTAATTTACCAATTAATTGCACTAATTGAAAATACTCTCAATTTGTGCTCACCGTTTTAGAACAATTTAGTAAACTGTTTCAGTGCTGTATGTACACATCCATGATTATCAGTGCTTCTCTGGTGGTCATAAGCATGCAAGTCTGTGCATTGCTTTTGATTTGTAAGCATACCTTCTGTTCATATTAAGGGATATATCAGCAGGGGTATCTAAGGAATGAACAGGAGCCCAGGATCTTGCAGTTACCTCAGCTACTTTAGACCATAGGATGTAATTGACAGGCAGAGCCGATGAGCAGAAGTACTGAACCAGGTCTGTACTGCTGCACACATGAGGCGTGTGAACTCGCAAGCAGAACAGGTTTCCATCTGCTTTGCTTCACTTCTAGCATTGTGTTCTGCGCAGCTAGAAAGCTGTGCTCTACTGAATATTCCTCTCTGTCCCAAATGGCTTCTTTAATCCTCTGCCTTCTTACCTTTTCCCATCAGTGTTTCTACCTCACCACTGCTTCATAATAAGGCAGTTTGTTAATCAAAGAACCAGTCTTAACATCCACTGAAGTCACTGGGTATCTGTCCTTTGATCCAAATGTCATCTCATAGTTTTTCATTTATTCAGAGGCCTTTTATACCCATAAAATCCAATTTATCAAAATTAATTTCTCCATTCCCTTGGGCAATTTTAGCCATGAAAATGCCATGCTGCATGAACAACAACAACAAATGGTTATTTTTATTGCATTTTTGTTGTTGTTTTGTTTTGGAGTTTTGTGACAAAAGAAAATTAACTTGATTTAGCCACAGATTATAGTTCTTAGGTGAGCCCCAAGGAACAAATATCAACTTAGGGATCTCACTTGAAGAAAAGGTTTAGGAATATGAAAGAATGAAGGAATACAAAAGAACGGTGCTTTCATACCAAGAGAGAGAATTTTCTCATTTTATTAATCATTCAGGCAAAACTTAGAGCTAGTTTAATTAAAAGACTGTGCACCATTTCTATACAAGATAAGACGATTTTACATAAAGTAAGTATGAAGCACACACACAAAAAAAGCCTGCAGCCATATTCCCTAGCCTGATTGCATAGCATCTCATTTATAAGGCAGGATTGGACTCAGCCAGGTCTGGAGCAAAAGCTCCAAGGAAAACTCAAGCACTGTCTAAAGAAAATGGTGTTGGCAATTAAGCAGAGATCACTGCACTCTCTGGAGCAGATCTGCTCTCATGCTTCATGGCACCAGCCTCAATACAAGTACTGTTATTCTGTCTTCCACAGTGCAGTATAGATCCCAGATCCAGAGGAAAGCAAAGGTCTAGAGACTTCCCAAGTGAACTAATGAAATTATAAAATTGAATAATATTCCGATTGTGATATGCAAATAAAGGAAGTAAAGTTTCAATCTTGTAAACATTACTGCAGAGCTTTCCATTTTTTAGCTTTTGACAAGATGTATTAGAGCTACGGTGTCATGTAAAATATTATAGTCTATTTTAATAACAAGTGTATTTCTTTTATACCTTTCCATATCCTGGTGGTATTCCAATGTATTCTTAGGTGCCTTCCTGTTTTTCTTTTCTAGTGTGCGAGGTGAAATCTTCAGCCACGCACAGGAGAGAATATCATGACAATGTAATTTTAAAAATAGTGTTATGAAAATAATTACAATAAGAAACATGAAATACGTGAAACATGAAATACAGCTCATAGTTATTATTAGGTAATAGTATAAGGAGAACAAAAAATCACTCAGAACAAAAATACATATTCTTGGAGTTAATGTTATCACCGAATCATATTCATACCATTTACTGTTTCATCTGCGTACCTTCTTGATGGCTGATTGTATCCTGAAGACCATCTGGTCTCTTTATTTGTCAACTGCTTCAAATTCTTCCTGGGTCAGTGTCACAGTAGCTTGGTTCCTATAATCTTATGTTAATAATTTGATTCTTACTGTGGACCACTTTGCAGCCTAGAATATCTTCCTGTTGCTATAATAGATGGTAAGGAAAACCCCCTACTTCCAGTTACATGAGCATACAATAATTTTGTGGACTTCACAGCAGCAAAGGACTTGCAGACGCTGCCCTTGTCTGTCCTCCAAGGCTTGCTCCAAGCTGCTGCAAGTCAGACCGGTTCTGCTGAGATGATGGCAAGAAGCAATGCACTGCTCAAGGCTCCTCTGAGTCCAAACCCAGAGGGAAAAAGCTGCCTCTCTTTTAGACCACAAAAACAAAAACAACCACAAAACACAAAAGCCTCACGAGCTTTTCAGTTTTTCATGTTTTAAGTGACTACTGCAGCAGAGGCTAGAAACATGAAGCAAGAGGAAAAGGAGCAGAAACAAAGCCTACCCACATGCGCCAGTGAACTGTAGCCCCCCAGGGCAGGCAGAATGATGCTGTCTGTGAAGATGCTCTCAATTCTCTGCTTATGCTCTCCTCCCACGTTTCTTGCACCAAATGCTGCTAATGACCATTTCCTTCAAGAGGATGGAAAACCAGAGAGATCATAGGAAGGGTCAAAATATAAAACAAAATACTTTTTTTAACACTGATTGGTTTGGAGTGATACTTTAGGCTCTTTTCTTTCTATTTCCGTTAAGTGAAATTAGGGAAGAAAGCAGCCTTTTTTTTTCCCCTGCCATGAAGGCAGTTACTGGTCCTTGATAGCTCCTCCATTTAAATTGATGTTGTGGCTGCTTAGTGCTTCTTGAGATGGATGTGTCACACTACCTTTTACCCCTAATTTATATTCTCAAACAAGCCTAAAGGGAGCTTACATTTTTTGACTTAGAGTGTTTGATTTCATTGTTCAAAGTTTTGTTCTTTCACAGATTCTTTCTGGACAGGAATTAGATGAGAAAGATCTTCAGAGGATATCAACTACAATATCATTGTTGATTTTAGGGAAAATCAAACCAAAACAGGGAAAGAAAAGACTTAAAAGAAAAGTACACGCATTTAGCATTCCTAGAGCTTGCTTTAACAAAGCTTTTAAGAGGTGACCTGCTTAAAACATTCCTTAGACCCCTTTCTTTTAGGCATGTAAACATATACTTTCCTAAAGCAATTAGTGCATTTTGCCTTTACACATCTTCCTTCTTCTAAGGTTGGAACCAAGTTCTTAAGGCTTCATATGGATACATTCCAAAAAGCTATTCATCAATATGTGTAATCATGGAAGGTGATGTATACAAAGGCAAAAACACCATTTGTCATCACAGTCTAACTTAAGGATGATTTGTGCCTTGGGAATAAGGCAATATGGGCGATTTTTCTTCTCATTAGCTACTTTATTCATATCTGCAAGGGCTGTCAGAAACATGCATTTAGTAACACTCAGCAATCTGCGTGTTAATAAATAAGGCTTCCTGAATCTATAGAATATCATAGAAGTTATAGTTGTGCAGAAAATGCCTTTGGTGATGAGCAATTCAACCTCTCACTTGGCACTCAAAAAAAAAAAAAAGTAACAAAAAAAAAAAAAACCAGAATTAATCTGTGATGACTTTACTGTTTTTTATTTATCACATAGATTGTTTTGCATGAATAGAAAATTCAGTGTTTTCCCCAGTTTTAGTTAGAAAACAAACAACAACAACAAAAAACGCAACTGTATAAGTTGTCCAGTTTAGACAGTGTGTTACTGAAAGCCCAGGGAGTGCATATGTGGTTGGTTATCAGTATTAAACACCTTGAAAGAATTGTTTAGCATCAGAAAAACTAGATGACTTCAGCCATCAAAGAAGTACAGGAAAACGTACTGCCTGTAGGCTGTCACAGCTATTATAAAATGGAAATAATTATGTAGAGGGGAAAAAAGTTCATCCACATGCATTTACTAAAATATACGTCCATGACATCATGGAAAACAGACCTAAAAGTTTTAGGATAGTAAAGCCATTTCATATTATAAATTGTGTCATGCCTGCTCGTAGTTTCTGTAGCCTCAGAAAATCCAGGCCTGTGTGCTCTCTCATTGTCACAGTATCTCATCTTTAAAAAAAAAAAATATTTTTTATTCTAACAATACTATTAAATGAGCTATCATATCCATTGCACATGTGAGGAGCTGTAAGATGCTCAGAAGCACCAAAGACCCATCAGAATGAGGGGATTCAAAGCAGCCTTCAGTTAAAACTTTCAGTCTTCTACAGGAGTTCGTGGCTTGAGATGCCACGGGCATCTGTGCCATCTTGGTTCAAATGCTTTATTCTGCTTTGTTTAAGGAACATGCTCCAAAAGTTCACTAACTTGATCACGATTTAATAATGGTGGCATAAGCAAGAGAAAAACATCTAGATGAAGCTTTAAATATAACTTTATTTTATGAGTATGGGTACCAGCAATAGATAAAAAATGCCATTAAACCTCTTGGTCAGGTGGATTTGATGTTCTTGAAGGTCTCTTCCAACCTAAATTGTTCTACAGTTTTATGAATCAGGCAGGTGTTCTTTTGTTTATTTTTGCAGCACAGCGTTGGATGTGAGCAATGATGCCTGGCTTCATCTAGCATACAGAACCCATGCCCAGAAATCTTGATGTCTGAGTCAATGTCCTCCTTAACCTGAGGAAGTTCAAACTCTCATGTTCTGAGGAAACATGTCCAGGTTCAAAAAATAGCCCTTTGAAGGCACACAGTGCATAAAAGCCAGAAGAGGGTGTGAAGAGGAGGCAAACTGTTTCAGCTGATAACTGATCATGTCTGACTAAGAACAAGGACTTCTTTTCCAGTCTTGGCACCCAGAACGCTTTTTTTTTTTTTCATTGAAGAGCCATTGGGAATCATGTCTGAATTGAAGTACTGGTGGCTGCTCTTTCCTGTGCTCAGCTTGCGTTTCTGCATACTTAAGCCATCCAAATCTGTTAGGCAGACTTAAGATTCCATTTGTTTATTCAAGACCCTCAGGTTATGTCCATCCTCATATATTAAATAGCATCCAGGGATGTTACTAGGTACCTGAATGCAATGTCTGTACTCCTCTAGAGCAGTTCCTGACCTGCTTTTTACCCACGCTGACTTTCAAATAATGCAGGGGAGCAGTTCAGGAGTTGGTGTAACATCGAGCCCATCACTGGAGTGCTGTTTGTGGGCAGCATCTATTGTCACGTGAGGTTTAACGTCGTGAGTATGGGACATTCCCTGCCCGTTGGCCATGATGGCACATTTAGTTTATTAGGGTTGCTGCAGCTTCAGGAGAGTGCCTATCCTGTGAATTTTGAACAGTGTCTGAGTACATGCTAGTCTCACCTCATCTGCAGTAGGTGAAATGCAGGTGCCTTAAAAGGACTTTATGGATTGCATTCTTGGAGTTGAGGGCTTAAACATGCTTTTGGATCTTTTTTTCTTTTCTTTCTTTTGAATGTTTCATTTAATGGTACAGCCAACGTTACAGACCAGGTGTGAGCTTGAAGACCACATCTATTTTTTTGCCTCGTACCTTTACCACTGGCTTGAGGAGTGTATAGAGGAAAAGGACCTGGGGGTGTTGGTTGATGCTCGGCTCAACATGAGCCGGCAGTGTGCCCAGGTGGCCAGGAAGGCCAATGGCATCCTGGCCTGTATCAGGAATAGTGTGGCCAGCAGGAGCAGGGAGGTGATCATCCCCCTGTACTCAGCTCTGGTGCGGCCGCACCTCGAGTACTGTGTTCAGTTTTGGGCCCCTCACTACAAGAAAGACATCGAGGCACTGGAGCATGTTCAGAGAAGGGCAACAAAACTGGTGAGGGGTCTGGAGCACAAGTCTTACGAGGAGCGGCTGAGGGAGCTGGGATTGTTTAGTCTGGAGAAAAGGAGGCTCAGAGGAGACCTCATTGCACTCTACCACTTCCTGAAGGGAGGCTGTGGTGAGGAGGGGGTCGGCCTTTTCTCCCAGATAACTAATGACAGGACAAGAGGGAATGGCCACAACTTGCGCCGGGGAAGATTTAGATTAGATTTGAGGAAAAATTTTTTCTCTGAGAGAGTGGTCAGGCACTGGAATGGCCTGCCTGGGGAGGTGGTTGAGGCACCGTCCCTAGCGCTGTTCAAGAAGCGTTTAGATGAGGTGCTAAGGGATTTGATTTAGTAGCTTGGTGGGTAGGGATGGTGGTGTGAGGATGGTTGGACTAGATGATCTTGTAAGTCCTTTCCAACCTAATGAATCTATGAATCTATGAATTCCTGACTTCTGTATTAAGAAAAACGTGTGTGTCTGTTATTTCTGTATGTAGGAAAATGCTACTGTTCTCCTGCAAGCCGGGATCTCAGCTGTAATAACATCAGCTCTAGAAATGGCAGTCTCTTTTTACTCTCAAACCATATACACTGCTAGTGGTGAGAAAAGTACCTTTACTTCTCCCTCTGGAGGGGACCAGCAGCCTCGACCAGTGGCAGTTGTGTAATGGCCAAGCTCCAAAGCACCCAACTGGTGCATTACATGTGTTCCAAGATAGGAGGGCTGTACCTGAATGCCACAGGGAACCCCAACTCTTGGAAATGTATATGTGGAACCACAGAACAAATCTGCAGTCTGAAAATATGCAAACTCCTTGAGTACCTCTGGTTCTTACATGCATATCTGAATAAAGTAAGAATTTGCTCTTATTTCTTTTGTTAGTTCAGCAAAGTTGTGCAGCTTGCAAAGTATAGCAGGTTTTCTCCTTTCTGAGTTGTGCTTTACTATGGGATTGTTAAGCGCTGAGTGCAGTGCTTTATTGTGGTGATATATCAGACAGAGAACACAGCTTGACTTTCAAACTCCAAGCAGGAGTTTGCAGTGCTAACAACTAGGAAAAGATATTTGTAATGCAAGCTGCAAGTCTTATCTGGACATCACTGTGAGATAGTAATCTGGGGACCTTATGACGTTATTTTGCAGAGATACAAATGAAGTGTAACAGCAGTTGTGTGAAACTTTGCACAAATCTAGTAAAACATCAGCTGGTTTGTTTTTAAAAGGAGGGAAGGAAGACTATTTATTTCCCCCCAGAGGAACTTCTACAAAGCTATTGTCCTTATCAGAAGAACACCTTTTTCCTGAATGTTATCTCTCTGGCATTTGTTCTGTATAACCTAATGAGGGCAGGTGGAACACCATGGAAATGAGTTATTGTTGATTTGATACAATTATAACTTTTGTTTCAAAGTTGGTATTTTGAGCTTTCATTTTGCCTATTGGAGACCTTGGGCAATTTTATAGTCAATAGTAAGAAAAGAATAATGGTGCTTCTTTTCATTGTTGGACTGCTAAGTGATTCAGTTATCTAGAGACTGTAACCAAGTTTCTGTGTGTGGTTTTCCTTCTCTGAGCAGCAGAGAATGTTGCTTGATCTTCCCTCCAACTGCCTTTTCTAAATGAGGAAGGGTTCCAGGAATCCCCCTTCAGCGTGACATTTTGGCAAGAAGACAGTGACAAGGGCGATTATACTGATGTGATACAGGATTGGGCTTCCTTCTGCCAAATGTTTAGAGGATGTTGCAAACCTGGTTGTTCACCAGTGTCAACAGTATTGGCAAAAGAATGTGGTCCTCCCAAAACAACGTGGCTGCAGTGTTGTGTGTGCAGTGAAGGCCAAGGACTGGAAAAGAGCTCAGCTGTGCCCGTGCCCCTTGCATGACCAACCTGTCTTCATTTGTGTTTCCAGGACTGAAGAAATAGGGACCTGAGGCTTGAAAACATTTACTATAAAAATTAAAGCCTTATAGTTAACCTTTTTTGTACCCAGGGGTAGCCTCTTCCTATCTTGGCATTGGAGCAGAATTATGTTAAATTTCAGGTTTTTGAGTACCAAAGTTCAGGGAATACTGGACACAGCCTCTTGAGTCTCAAATGTCTGAACATCCACGGTCTGCTTACATGATGCTACAAGTTTTGCCACTGCTGATGTTTTTTCTGTTGCTGTTTGCTCAGTAACTTGGGGAAAAGCATTCTTTAAACTTCTCCAAAGTGCTTTGAAGCAAAGATTTGTTTAAAAATACAGTATAAAAAAGAAAACGGAAATGCGAAAGCAAACTACTGCTTTAATAGCAAACCCTGAACAAAGGCAAATTCCCAGTGCTGCTGTTCTGCCAGGATCAGGGGACAGCTTCTATCACATTACAAAGAAAAACTGTTTCAGCTCTGACTATCAAATAAATGACCATTCTTAGGAATTCCATCAGGAAACTGCATCTTCTAAACCATCTTCTCCTCTTCACCATACTTGGCTACTGTGAGAACCAGGAGAGTCATACACAGAGAGAAAGAAATCTAAGCGCAGTATAGAAAGCAATTTCTCTGTTGTCATCAACCCTGGCTTTCAGCCAAGCAGATTTGGTCCCCAGCTGTTAGATCAGCTTAGTTATTAATCCCTGTGCAGTCCAGCCACAGTGCTTCTGAAGTCAGGGTGGACCCCAAGAGCTCCTCTGAGTTTGGACCTGAGAGCCACAAGCCTCCACAGTTCCATCAGGCAGCTAGTCTCTGCTGTAGAGTGACCATTTCAGGGGTGCCGAGATAATCAGCTCTAATTACAGCTAAAGAGAGCTTCCTTTAACAAGCCAACACTGTTCTGGCTCAGAGAAAAGCTCCATCTTTTTCTCAGAAGTCAGCTCATGCTTTGACAGTCTGTATCAGTTTCTTAAGCAGCATTTGTCCCACATCACCAGTTTCAGCCACGTTTCTGCCTGCATACTGCCTATTCCTTTGATAATTTTTTCAGACAGACCAATTTCTTTGGTTGTTTTGTTGTACCACAACATGAGCAGCTGAGCTATTGCAGCACAGGGATCAGCAGGGTGATGACATTGTCACCTAAAAGAGAGCAATCTTAGAGTGTAGCATCCTTTGGACTCTGTTCCTTCATCGAGCTTCCACATGGTTTCTTCTAGGCTTGGTTTCTGGAGGGAGAAACGAGAGGGGAGGCAGTCAGCGTGAATTAGTGGCTTTGAAAGAAGATTTTCCCAAGTAGCAGTTTATTCAGTATTTGATGAGCCATTCAGTCATAGGTTGTAGAGCTGAGGACAAATGCTTGCAGTCTTCTGCTTCTCTACAAGAGTTAACTCATTTCTCCACTCAGGCAGCTTGGGGAAACAAGTGCATAACTAGGGAATATAAAAATACTGCTGGCATTTCTCATGTTCTCCATTCTGTAAATGTTCGCTTACTTCATGGTGCAAACTTCCCAGAAGCCAAGGCTAGAGTTCTTTCATTGACTATGGTACTAAGAATAAGCTCAAAAACAAGAGCCATTAAAAAGCATCCTCCTGCTACTTTGCTGGTCAGTTGTAACTGCAGAGCAATTGATCCTCTTGTCTCAATCAGCTGACTTGTGGCATAATTCTCACATACTTCTTCCATTCAATCTCAAAACATTTTTAACGTTTGGAAATCTCTGGCTTTGCCTTCACTTAATACTTGTCCATCTCTTTGTCTTGAGGAAATTTCTTAGCAAAAGTTTCCACCTTTCAGCAGAGCTGGTTCTCAATGGTGTAAAATTCTTCATCATCAGCTCCCAGACTGAACCCACTGTAGAAGAACAAGATAAATCAGACAACATATCCAAGGACATACTGCAGACAATTCACAATAATAAAGTAGTTGCATTAGTCTCCAAACAGCAATTCAAAGGATCCTAGGATTAAGCAAATACTTTATATGCCAGTTCATTTGCACCATCTGCTGAAACAAGTATGAGAAGGGAAAAGGATAGTAGACACATGGGACTGTGTGTCAAAATACATTTGGAAAAAGAAAATTGTTTCAGAAAGCTATGAAAACAAAAATCTGGGTGCTTACAAGCTTGCAACCAGGAGAGGTAAGGAAGAATGATGTCATTTCATTGACCTCAGAGATTTGATTTTTTCATTTACCTCTTTCTTAAAAGTGGGAAGGTGTAGAACTTAATAGTATCTACTGTGGATTCTTGTTCAGACTCACATAGGAATTTCTGTTTAACTTTGGAAAGCTCAAGTACAGAAATTATTATACACAGATAAGGAAGTAAAGATTTCTCAAATATTTCTGGATTCTGTGAGTATATGCAGTGGTTTGGATGATGGACTGAAAATGTGTTGCATCGATCAGGAGTGACGGGCAGTTAGATCCTTTAAGCTGATCTTTGGATCAGTAATGTTACTGAGGATGTTTTCATGTACAATGAGATCAAAAGCTAAGAAACTTGGTTTTTCAGATACTATTGTGAAATATGAGTGTTAATCAAAAGATGATATTGGGCTTATATGATGTCAAACATAGAAACAGTAACATAAGGGGAAAAAAAAATCCTGGTATTCTAGTAGTCTGGGAAATGTTGGTGCATCTCTCTGCTATGTCATATGGCATGTTAGCATATACCAACCCATTTCAGCCACTGAAAATATGTGTTGATTTATTTTCATCAAGACTGCTTAAATATTAGAGCTACAGTATTTCCCTCATAATATAAATAGCTGAAGAAATCTAATCAAATTGATACTTATTCAATTGATAATGATTACTCTTAACAATCTGTGCCAAAGATAATGGCTGTGGAAGTCAAAAGACATTTGTAGAGAAGTTTAACATGGTGATAGATGTCTCTCCCTGTGAGATGACACATAAGATCTACAAAAGCAGCCCGTTGTTATATACTTGCTGATTTAGATTCTGATTTAGATGCAGGAAGAAAAAAATGCTGTGCTCTTTCCTTTAGAGCTGAATTAGGGCAATATTTTGGAGCATGATTGTAGAGAGTTCCTTAAACAAATGCAGCCAAAAGTAGTGATTGTTTAGACAGTTTCATTTGCACTTCTTATAATATCGGAACACCTCAGAATTCCCAATAAAAGCATCACTAATTCACGGCTAGGTAGTGTTAAAGGACCTAAGGCATCAGCAGAGAATAAAGTCTGGCTTTGTGTATATCATAGGCTATTACGTCTTACTGAATTACCACCAAGCTGAGCCCACTGGTGTCCATTTTGCAGGGACATAACTGGTGTTTGGCGAGAGCAGAAAGTATCCTCACAGTACGCATTTTGAATTATGGAATTATTCATTTCCTTATTATATAGATGGGACACAGAATAGTTTGGGGAACCATTGGAAGGCCTTTCTGGATGCCACATTCTGTACCAGGAGGTTATTTTCCCTGGAAAAAAAAACCAAAACAACATGAACACCGCAGGAATCTGAAGGTCCCAGTAACTCCTTCCTCGTAACGCTGATTTCTCCTAACACTAGCGGTGATAATGAGAATTTGACGATTGTTCTGTGACTTGTGTGATATTTTCAGTCCTGGCTGAAACACATTAAAAAGTTGTTTTGAAGATAGAGGATACATTAGTGTGATCACACTAGCAGAAAAGTTCAAAATCTGCCCTTGCTCTCTTAAAAGCATTGAACTGCCTGAAGAAAATTGATATGTTAGCATAGGCAAAATTACCCAAGCCACGTGCTGGAAGTAAAATTCACATTGCCTTGCTCACATGAGAAAATATAGATGGTAAATGTTTCTATAAATAAATTATTAAAAAGCAAATCATAATTATTATTGTAGTGAGAGTTTCCAGGGATGTTCTGGCTGCTCTGGAAATTGCAGCTGCACTGCCCCCAATGGTGCCAGGAACACTGCACACTGCCTGTGTGCCTGAGTGATGTATGGATAGTGCTGTCTGCACACCGTCAAATTTTGGCTTTCCAAACCAGAAATGTAGGCCCGTCCGATTAGTCAAGCTCCTCTTCACCACAGAAAACAAACAAGACTTCCCAATCACTATGGCTCTATGCTCTTAGCAGTGCTCTGTCGTGCGCCCTGAGGGCTGCACGACACCTGAGGGGTAGATGCACCCACTATAGGGTTGCATGTCCATTCCCATCAAGAGTGGCCCCATTCCATCACCAGGCAGTATAAACCTAGCCTGGATCAGATGTGAGCAAAATCACATTTCTCTCAAATGAGCAGAGCATGTGTCGTGCACTTAGGACTGATTTTGGTGGTAGCTAACCTCATGCAGGAGTGGAAGCGGCAGGTGATACCTCATACGGCAGGAAGCATGCCAATACAAAAGTAGTCTGTTGGATAGCTTTGACAAAACTTGAACTGGTCAAGTTAATTTCTACAAGAATCTTCTGCCTCGTTGATGTCCAGGAGCCTTCATGCTAGGGCTGCTGTAGTGGTGAGTGCAGCTTAGACACACAGATGTCGGCACTGGAAGCAGTGCTGCAGTGCAGTTGGTAGCACTGACACACACACTGAAGACCTTTCCCAATATTACTGCTACAGAGAACTCCAAATGAACTGATGAATCTGAAAACTTCCCAGAAAACACATTTCCTTTTCAGCTGGCAGCTCAGTTATTCATCTAAGTATGCTGTGGATTAAGTAATTTGACAACCACTGAAAGGTTTCTTTCTGTGAAACAGTGGTGTGCTATTGCTCTCTGCTTTTTCCATGTCACCTCTACAAGTAGCCTGGAATTTCAGCACGGGTATATGAGGCACAGATCAGACCTGCCATAGGCTGCACCAAGAGCTGGCAGCTGCCTGCGAGGTGCTCGTGCATCTTGGGAACTGCAGCATGGCGGGTGTGTGAAGGACTGGAGAGTGAAATAGAAACAGGGAGAGGGTTAACGACACTGGATTCTTCCCATTTGCTTTGCAGCTCGCTTCTTTACACAAGTGTTGGAAAGAGGGAGCGTGGATCTTGGTCAGTGAACATCACAGAAAATTAATGTAGAAGAGGCTAAGTGGAGGTACAACACCATGTGCTCTAAGGCCATTGAACAACCCAGTATCTAACTTAAGTTACCAGGCAGGCCGGGACATCTGATTTTTCTGCGCATGCAGTAGCTATCTGTGCAGTGCTTTGCCACCTTTCCAGCTCAGCAAGGGCTGGCAAGAGGTCTGCTTGTCCCCATCCAGCTGTGGACACCCATGCTGGTGGCTGGCTCCCCTCCCAGACAAGCACTGGGTGCCTCTCCCTAAGGCCAACCTTCCCTTCCCTGCCCAGAGGTCAGCAGGGCTGGCAGGCTGTGCCAGCCCCACGAGTGATGACCACATGAGGCGACAAAACGCAGATGGTCTGGGACACACGGCAGCATGTGCCAGCTTGCACCTCCCTGCCACATCCACCCACCTTAAATCCCATTCCTGTTTTTGCACAGACCCTGACAGAACAGCTCCAGTACGGTGTGTACAGGCAGAGAAACAGTATCGATTTTGCTGTGCCTGAATGGAATTCTTAACAGGAAAACAAACCTAGTGTTGATTTTTTTTTTTCCCTTTGACTTTTGTATGTGGGTTTCTGTACTCACCGCATAGGATTTGATCCATGGGAAGTACAGAGGTAGAGCTTCGTTTTTAAGGTGAACACAACTCAGGCTCCAGTTGGTGCAGACACAATTTCAGAATCACTTAACAGTTTTGCACGTGTATTTAAATGAGGTGCAAATTAACACTCTCCTTCCTTCCTACTAATCAGAGAATCAGATGGGCAGTTTTTCTGCATTTTTCTGGGGCAGTTGTCAGAAACCATGCCCTCCTCTTTCAGCATTACTACAAACATTCAGAATGAACCTGACGTGCAATTCACTGGGACAGGTTTAGTCCTATCTGAAACATATCTTGATTTTTGTGAGGATATTACTGTGGGTGAAGTTTACTAAAATATGATTTTAAATCAAAGCTTTAGGTGTAGGATATGTTAGTTGTGTTACTGATCATATTCTAATGAAGACAGTTTTTAAAGCGTCGTTAACACACAGTATCAACACTTAAAAGCATCGGTGGCTGATTGTGATCATACAGCTTCACTAGTGGATGATCTATGACTGTAAGCATTAAATGCTCCCTACTTTAAAATCATTAATCCCTACTTTCTTTGAATATGTTTAATTAAAAAGTTCAATTTTCCAGTAATTGCTGTGTTTATATAACCCTGAAATGGAATTTTATTGTGGCACAAGGTCTTTTATATAAACATCCATCTGTCCACCGTGTAACTGCGCTGGGGCAAGTTTTGTAGATTGGGTGAAAAGTGGAGAGATTACGGATGGCTGTGTCCCTGTAAGAACTGTGAACTTTTGTCCTCTGTGTGAAGGCTCTGCAGGATTTTTGCTTTCATAATTTTGGTACCAAACAAGGCAACTGCGGAGTCAGTAGGAGAGAAAACCATGAAACAATGGCTTTAGTGCCTAGCGGAGTTGCTTTATTAGTTTATAAAGAAAAGCTCCTTCCATAGCCCTTTTTTCCTAAGTCAGACTTCACACTGAAAAGTATCATCTGCTTCTTATATTGTTCCTTTCTATTTGAAAGCAGAATAAAGGAAACCTCAGTTGCATATATGAAGTACATATACACGTATGCATATACGTATGTTTCAGGCTGAGAGATATTGCTAATAAAATAGAAAATATGTTGGAATTAATAAGGTTGGCATTCAGAAAGTATGAAATAAATACATGGAACTTTGTCAGCTTATTAGTCATTCCATTATAAGCGGTGTTTTTACTTTCATTGCTCTAACATCTAACCACAGTTCATTGGCTAATGGCCAAGCTAGCTTTTGCACTGGCACATTACCATGCGGTGCAGTTCTGTACTTCTCTTCCATTTATTAATGCTGCAGACTTCCTACAATTCAGGCTAAAAATAGAACTGGTTATGTGAAAAACACTGCATTTGTGCTTGAGCTGCAGAATAGAAACAAGAGGATTTTATGTGGACGGGGAGCAGATTCATGACACAGAAGAGCTAGCTGCTTATACTCTGGAAAAAGCTTCATTTTTGCATGGTTGTAAATAAGATTAGAGTTGCTATGTACACGTTAGTCGGAAGGATGAATCATATTTGTGGTATTGCCTCAGTATGTATGAATCTTCATGTGTATCTGTTGTATGAAGGAAAGCTGATTCCTTGTACGAGGGAGCCTGAAATGTAAAAAAGCAAATTTGTAAAACAAAAGGCATACAGAGATGTTTTGTTTTGCAGTACAAAGGGTGCCTTCGTGTGTGACACATGTTCTGAAGCATCCTCAAAAAATTACATACTCAACTAAAACTTCAGCTGCCTACATTTTCAGAATTGCATTTTGGCCAGGCATAACCTCTCCTATTGTTCTGCTGTCGGTATCTCGGAGGCGGCATTTGCCGTCTGCAGACCATTTCACCGCAAAAACGTTTCTAAACTTATTTCCAAGTTGTAATCTAGCTGCCTACTAAAAACTGCCAGCATTCAAAGGCGGTCCCCGTGCTCTTGATCTTTTTTATAATGCTGTGATTTGTTTTGGATCAGCAGCAGTTTGAACAAGACAAACAGCGTGCCGGTTTCCATCTGAACCTAAGGGAGCTGCCAGGGACATAGGTGACGAGTGATAGTGGATGCATTTCATAGTCAAAATGAAAAGCAGCAAAACTGATAAGGTCTCATTGTTGCACAAATAGAAAAAGCTAACAGTTTGCATATCAGAAATATCAGGTGTTAGGATTTGACTCAGAACTGCTGAATACTAGCTTTTTTGCCTGTGGAGAAATAGAGAGGAAGGAAATGTCATGCAGCAACATCACGCATGATAGTGATGGGAGATGGCAAATGGGGAAATAGACTTTTCCTATGCTGTTTCCTAAAGATACTGTTTGGGCTGACTGTGATGGTGGATTATTAAGAAATTCAGATTATTAAATATCTGCACTTGGCAAAGCATGAGAGGAACATCTCTTGAGGAAAATGACAGTCTCAGAGTTCATTCTTGTTTTGTCCTTAACTGAGAACTGTGTAACAAATAAAACTGGTGACTGTGTTAGGAGACGAGGCAATAATAATGAAATGAGAATAAATTGTAAACTGTATTGTTTTTGAGCTATGTAGAAAAAATGAAATTAAGAAAGCTTTCAAAAGTCACATGCTTTGCACCAGGCCACTGAATCAGTGAGGTAGAGCAACAACTATTGGGTAGTTGTGTCAATTGATAACCTACAATTGGATGTAGAAAAAAAAAAAAAAAAAGAGAGAGTAGTTCACAGAACAAGGCTCAGGTAAAAAGAGTTTGGTGCAAAGTACTCAGCTCAACCAACTCCGCTCATTTCTATAGACCAGCCTTAACCCTTACGTAATGGTGCAACACCATCCAAAGAACATAGGCTGAAATCAATGCATCTGTTCCTATTTACAGTAAAACTTATTTTTGTCCTGACAGGCTGTCTGAGATTGATACTCACTGCTATACCAAGTGCAGTATAAAGGATCCTATGATGTAGTCAACGTGATGCACTTTTGCGTTACAATTTAACACTAATGTTAAATCAAATTACAAAGATAAATTTTATGGACTCTCTTAGAACATTTCAGAACTCAATTCTGATCAGAGATGTGTGAGATACATATCCTGCCTATTGATCATTTAATATACAAATAGTTGGGAGAGACAAATCACACAGTATGGTAGTTGGTGCAAGACTTTTTTGTTACAATACAGGTTTGTGATGTGATGTATTGATCCCTTCCTGCAGTTGGGATCTCTGCTCGAGGAGAGGGCTCAGGCAGGTTGACCTCTCTGCAGAATACATCAGCCAATTTATGTAATTTGGGTGAGGCCAGATTCCACCAGGAGGTTCCATAGCAAAGAGGTAATGAATTATTCAGATTCTGGGTTTTCAAGCCTTCAGACTAAGCCTGCCAAGTGGAAGATGAGACTTCTGCTGCAAGTTCTTTTGTTTTCATTAGCCGGACTACAACAGCTGGATGCTGCCATTGGGATTCCGGTAATACATACTCATGGTATGGAAACCAGCTGCCCTTACTCAGCCTGATTTGCCACCTAGGAGAAAATAAACCAGATAACATTCACTGTTCATTTTGGTGTATAGTGAAGTCGAAAGAGGCATGAGTTCACCTGGCACAAACAACATTAAAATCTCTCAGAACTAGTATAATGCCATTGAAGGAAAGATTTTTGAGAACATCTCCTCATTGTACAGAGACATTTACTGAAAGGACATCATTCTAATGGCTGTGTAATGAGAGAAAGGGGGAATGATTTAAAGTTGCAAAAGTTGATTGCAAAATATCCAAATCAGTATTCAAACTTAAATTAAGGAGCATAAATATGAATAAAGCCCCCACTAAACCCATAAACCAAAGATCCACAAATGATAGATCAAAATGGAAAAGATAAGCAAAATATCAAAGAAAGTAATAAGAGCTACGTTCACCAACAGTTTGAGGGGAAATAGCAATGACTGGTGCTCGTAGGCCTTGAACACTTTTTTTCAGTGTTTAGGGAGTATTGCAAAACAGAACTCATTCCAGCACATACTGATAAGATGATCATGCTGCCAGAGAGGTAACTAAGTAAGGCAGATGTCAAGCTCGTCTCCACAAATGCAGCTCTAGCTGCTGCCACACGGAAGGACGGAATTAATGGCCAGGAGGGCTAGCAGTTACCATAGCCACCTGCACTGCTGTGGGTTGCTTGGAGGAGAGGGCCCTGATGGAAGCCGCCGACGGATGGATATGTTAAGAAAGAGAGGAAAGGAAAGAGAGAAATGAAACTGGGATCCAACACAATGATGAGAATTAGCTGCAGTGCTGGGTGTAGCAGTGGCTGTGTGCTACTCTCACATAGTATTTGTTTGGAAAAATACATTTTTTCTAGCCTTACCTGAAATGAATGCTGCTTCTTTCTGTTCTCGCTGTTGCTGGGAATTGAAATGGCTGCAGATAAAGAGCAGTGTAAAAACATGATGAGCTATGTAGCTTGGGAGCAATTGAGCAGCTGAACACTGCATTATTGAGAAATCATTCGCTACCTCTGGGTGTTAGTGAGAAACTGGAGAGTCCTAGACTGGCATTCAGGGCAGAGCATAGGATGAATAAACATTACTGATGCTGAGTATTTGCTAGTGAGTGCAGCATGGAGCTTCTAGAGTTGTGTGTCATCTGTCTGCATCTTGCAGAGTTAGCAGGACACAGAGAAACCACAAATTCCAGAAGCTTTGTGGCAGAACTGATCTTATATTGTTTTCGAAATAACTAAATTATCAATGAAATGAGTGACATTTTGCTCAATGTGCAGCAGGCAATCTGCATAGCAGAACAGCCGTATTTTCAAGTGACAACACGTGAGAACCATTTAAATATATATCACTTATATCAGTAGTCCTCAAGGGACTTATAGATCACTACATGAAATTGTTATTTTCATGTGCATAGCTTACTGTTGCCAAATTACTCCTGGCTTAGGATTTTCCTTCTTATCTACTTGAGATAGGAATCTCTTTAGAATGAGAGCCTCAGTAGTTTGTAAAATAGCCCTGTATATCTCCAGCTTTTTATAAATAATAAATAATAAGCCCTAGATGCTAATGATCATTAATATTGCAAGCGTTAAGCCGGAAATTCTAACTCCTAGTTTCTTAGGTAATTGCATGTATAAATATTTCTTGACTCAGCATGGTGAGCAGTCACAAAATATGGAACCTTACACTGTGCGGAGTGATGGCTATTAAGTATAGCCCAGACCCAGTAAATCTCAGGGTATGGAACTTGTCCCAGAATCTGCTCCTGCTACAGAACTGTGCTGCAGAAACTCATCCCACATTTTTTAAAACTAACACAAAAAATCCACTCCATATGGTTTTGGAGACACTTAAAATGTGAGCCAAGTTCAAGCTGATGCAGTTCTGTCTTGCCGAGTTCTGAACTAGTTTAAAACAATTTCTTGGAGAAGTGCAATCACATTCATCTCTATAGTTTTTAAGTCAAAGCCCAAAGAAAGAAATTTCAGAGACAGACCTTTTCATCGCTATCTGTTTAAAGTAAGCGTATTTAATTTCGGAGTAAATACAGTAAATGTTTCTATACCATATTTACAAGCATTTTTTCACTGCGCGGATATCAAAAATTCATACGGTTCCTTACCTATGTAGCAAATCCAAGGACTTGCATCTGCTTACACACTGCCTATTCAAGAGTCTTTGGAAGAGAAGGATTTGGAAAAAATGAGAGACCAGTAGTCCCAATAAACAAGTCAGGGAACAGCTGGCAGTATGGGACTGTTTAAGCTATTGGAGTTGAGAGCTGCCTTTTCATTCGGGCGCAAGGATTGTCTGAGGGATCATCACTAAATTAAATGTTTTTTGACTGGATTTTAAATAGCCGGGGTCAATGAACTACTTCTATAATTTAAATCGAAGTGGCCACTGAATTTGCTTCTTGCTATGCTAAGTTCTGCAAAATCTAAGAATTGGTAATTTATTTAGCAAAGCTTGAAATGTACTGCGTGGTAATCACGCAATGAAAATTTCTTATTAGGTTCCACATCTCAGCAGGAGTGTAACTGTCCTCTTCAAAAAGTGAAAGCAGGTAGCAGGAGCGATGGGAATCTCAAAAACACTTATTTTGGCTTAAAATGTATCCTGTAGGGAAGGAGCATGCGTGTAGCTGATCCACTGAAATGCACTGATGGAAGAGACTTAAATTTGTCTTGACATTCTGGGCAGGAGCTTAGAACAAAGCAGAAGCAATCCCCTCCAGAAAAACAAGTATGTTAAAAAGCAAAATAAAATCCAAACATTTCTTTTTTATATCTCCACGTTTTTAGTGGAAAACAAAGATAGTTTTTAAGATGAAAATGTTCTGTATTCACATGTGATTCTTAACAAACACAAGCTATTTTTGGCAGTGTATTGCAAGCCGGCCAGTGAAAGAGGCAGCAATATGTTCCTAGGAAATTTTCATTCCTCCCTCTGTTCTGCAGAGGAATGATGCTTCCATTAATTTTGAAAAGTAAGCATGAGCAGAGAAATTTAAACTCAGCTATAAGCCTTCCCTGTTTCTAACTCCAAAGAATGAACCATATTCAGGACTGCAGCAAGGCATTATTGTTTCAGTGCCATACTGCTGGGAGTGCAGAGTACAGTGCCTTGGCATCAATCCTGAAAGTCAGGCCTTCAGGTACAGCTCTTCTACAGTAGCTGAAAAAATACTCATTGTGCGTCCCTTCCTCACTGCAGCTGTGTTATGGGCCTCCGAAAATCTGTATGTGGGGTAATCCATGAATCAGCACACAAAGATATTTCAGTTCTTTTCCCAAGTTCTGACCCACTGAAGTCAGTGGGACCTTTCCTAGGGAAACACACGGGGGCCAGAATGTCATTGGCAGTGTTAACTGGAGCAGTTCCCTTTAGAACATATGTAGGGTTTGCCGAACAAAGACTGCATCTCAGCATAGAAATAAAATACCATTGTGCTCAACCTTGTTTATTAATAATTCTGAATCTTACGGAGGAGAAAAAACTGAGCTCTGAAAGAAAGCACTGAACCCCTTCAAGGCTGCAGCATCTGTTCCAGCTATACTTTCAATGTCAACATCCTACCTGAACATCAGACAGTGAATAACACTGCCATTGAAGTGTATTTTGTCACTTTTATGAAGGGTTGTAAATCTCTGTGAGCTCTGGCTATTCAACAGTTTCCATAGTTTTCAAGTGATTAATACAGGCATTAAACCAGGAATAGTTTCAAGCATCAAAGAGTTAAAACTAAATTTCATTAAACTTCAGCGAGGGCTCTCATTGCCATTAGATTCCTCAGTGGTTTGATTCAAAAATACTGAGATTACTTCATCGTTCATTAACATTTTTACGTGTCATCAACATAAATTTTTAGATAATTCTGTTATTTACTTGTGGCTAGTGAAACTTTTGCTTTAAATGGAGAAAACTGCTAATGATGGGAAGATAGAGTTCTCCAAATAGCGTCTTTTGGTAGACTTGGGGCTCATTGGCTGCCCAGCACCAAATGTGTTTCCTTCTTTAAAGAAACTGGCGTGGTGATTATGTCAGTCTCACCACGTAAGTGTTGCAAGACTCAAGTCTAAATTCTATTTAAAATGCAAAAGGCATTGAAACGATGGAGTTCTTTTGTGTTCTGTAGCTTGTGCGCAGGGGGAGAGCTTGTTAGCTGGGTCAGCTCTGCCACCTGCCGCTCAGAGCTGGCAGAACCACAGCATCTTCGCCAGAAGTGTGTCAGACCTTCACATTAACAACTGGAAGATCTCTGGTGGAGACGAGAGGCTTCCCTGAGAGTGTACATAGAAATTAAATTAGCGATAGGATATGTAAGCTTGTGTATGCCATGCTAAAGTAAGGTAAAAGAGAGCTTCCATGTAGATCTTTCTGCTAATCCTCGCTGCTATCTGAACAGACATCTCTTCTCAGAATAGCACAGAATGCCAACAGCAGAACAAAATTCATAAAGCCTAATGCATTCTTGGTGTGGCTGGAGTGATCTCTGAGCTGAATGTGACCCCTTACTTACACAGGCAGATTTTGGCTCTGCTGATAACTGAAGCACTACAGGAAATTACGTGTGGATCCATATTCTCAGAACCCTCTGACTCCTGTCTGCAGTGCCTCTGGTATCTCCTCATATAATTCCTTTCCTAAAGCACACTACTTTCTGAAACCTATAAATTCTAGTCTTCTCCTCTTAAAAAAAAAAAAAAGTTATTACAAATATAATCAAATTCTTCCAGATGTGTGCTTTGCTAATGCAAAAAGCCATGTGCTTTGTTATGTTCCTTACTTTCACTTCCCTTAGCCCCAAGGGTATAACATTACCATTTTCCCAAGCTGGATCCAAGCCCTGTAATTGATGAATTGTCCATAGGATCCATATGGAACTCTACCAAAGTCACTGACACTCCATGCAATGCCAGAATGTATGCATATGTGTCACAGTGTATGCTGGACACCCAAGAGGATAAACTTTCCATGCCAGTGACTTCCCTCACTGCAAAGTGCTGTGGTCCTCTCTAGGACCGAATCCTCTTCACAGTGAGACTGCCATGGCTCTGCAGCAATGGTCAGATATCACGGTGATGAGTACAAATAACAAAACATGACTGAAGACTAACTGATCATTTTGGGTTGTTAGGAATCATGCTGAGGTATTTCAGTATCTTCTAGTGCTCCAGAGGGAAAGTGTATTCTCTGCTATGATCTTTGTTCTTACGAAAGTATTTCAAAAGCTACCTAGGAGCATATCTTATATTTTCCATAGACTGAATTCCATTACCTAGGTACTAAACTAGAGCCTGAAATGTCCACGCAGAGCCTTGTGTCTTTCTTGGACAGCACGAGAGATTGGCTGAACCAGATCCAGCATCACCTATGGCATTTCAGTTGGCACTAGACCCCGTGTACAGGCAAATCAGCCCCACCTGTTGTATTGTCTAGGTGTGGAGCATAGAAATGTCTAACTGTGTCTTGTCAAACATTGCTATTAAAGGTTCTGGGTCCCTAGAAATGTAGAAATTATTCCTGTGATCATACACTGTCACTGCACTGAAGTCTTTAAGTCTGTAGGGTATTTTTCTTGGGTGACTGGTTCTGAGCTGTGCAGAAAATGCTTGCAGAAGAGATTGGTTTTGTTGGTGTTTGAAATATTATTATTGTAGTGCTACAGTAAAGGATTGTTCATTGTAATATTACCCAGGCCTTAAAAATGTTAAAATAGATATTTTGAAAAGGAATCCTCATAGTGAGGTGTGGCGATCTGTGGGGAATAGGCAGTCAGAAGCTTCAGGCTTCTTCTCTATGCAAATGAATGTAGGAGTATGTAAAACATTTTGTTAGCTTTGTTTTAAGAAGTCGATTTGTAAAACAGTACAGTCAGACAAGTCTGCCAGCTGCAATACACACCAGCCGCAGAGTTCATGACGTGGTCCTGGGCAAGTGTACCTGCTGGAGCAGAGGTTGGGCCCAGTGACCTCTCAGGGTCCCTTCCAGCTATTTGGTGATTCTGTGGCTGTGGACAGTCCATATATTAAATTCATCTTCTCACTTTTTCTTCTGTATCTTTGAAAAAAAAAAAAAACAAGGTACAGATTGTCACTGGCAGGTACCTCAGACTTAAGATAATCGGACCACGATCTTTTCCTCTTTCGGGGATTTGGTTTTGAGGCACAGTAGATTTTGAGCAGGTCTCAGAGGGCACAGAAAAAGACTGTGAGATCTAATATAAATCACCATTAATCCAGTTTGCTTTACATTTGTGTCCAATTCACATGAGCTAGATGCATTTAAAATGGACTTGTCACTATAGAGAGTAGTACCCTTCTATTACTCAGGCAACCGAAGCTGACCTTGGAATTTGTAGACTTTAGAGAAACTGGTTGAAAATTCCCCAGTCTCTGAACCAGAAGAGTAATTCATGCTAGCCTGTGCAGCTCCTAAATATCCTGTAGAAGTTGACAGTGTCCCATGTCCCAGTGCGGGGGCCCCAGAGCTCATCATTTTCAATCTGTGTGTGCGACGTCAGTCAGGTCTCGCTATGTTTTGGGCTCATATCCAATTTTAATCTTGTGTGTGAAATGAAAGCAGTTATAGGCAGGCTCAGCCTGCTGTCTTAGCCAAGAGATCTACAGACAGCAGTGACTGCGAAGCTCTTCTCAGTGCACATTAGTTTGTACACAATAGGAAACATCATTGCCAGATGATAAAGAAGAAATGTTCTCTTTGTTGCCAACAATAAATATATACGGAGAAGTAAATGTGTCATGAATAAAGTGTCCCTAAGGAAATCCTGGAAGACCCTACACTCGTGTTTACATTTAGTCCTAGCAGCACTAGAGCTGTGTGAGTGAGTGCTCTGCCCAGGCTAACTAGTTTGTTAAGAATTATCACAGCTATTTTTTTTTGTGCTTCTTAGTATCTGTGCATAATGAGACAATTTAGACTACCCTGTCAGAAACCCAGACTTTTGAAAGCAACGGTGTCAATTATGATCACAAATCCCTCTCACACACACACCCAAAACTGGAGGTAGTGCCTGCAGGTTACAGAATGAATTGAATAAGAACTCAAAATACAGCATTTCTTTCACTACATAAACAGGATCCTATACACATTTTAGAAACTGATGCTCTTAATTTATGGTAGGCTCTTGTACCAGAGGAAAGTCTGAGCACGATGTGTGCAATCTGATAGTAGTTCTCTGTCTCTTACCTTGGAGATGCTTGTGTACAAAAAATATATGTAAAAAGCCCATGTACGAAAAAAGTCAGTGAAGCAGCTGCAGATTCAATTTCTGCAATTGGAAAAAAAAGTAATTCCTCATTCTGGAGCTCTTGATTCTCCCTGCTGCTTTATGTTATCTTTGTTTTAACTGCTGTTAATGAAAGGCTCATCAGATGATAGCGCCAATACATAATAATATTTAAACGCTGAATTCATCTCCTAGTCCTCATGGCAGCTCCCTTTCAGCTATTTTTCCTGCATGCTTGGAATCTCCATTTATTTGAATGAGAGTGAGTATGCATGGCAGAATGGGACAAACTTTAATCAGCTGTGCATCCCAGAGAAAGGAATTTGTTTCACACATTGCATGTTTGTAAAAGCGCAGAAGAAAACCTCGCCTGCTGAAATAAATCCAAGGTGCTCCTTCAGCAAGACCTGCAAAAATTCAGTAAGGGTCCGTTGCACAAATCAAAGCAAATTACATTATGCCTTTTTGCAGTGGCTATTCTAACCTTTCGTTTGACCAGCCTACTCCTACTGGTAAAAAGCCAAGCCTTCCCCTGCTCTTAAATGCAGTTTTGCTTTGAAAATGCTTCTGAAAGTGACACGTGGGATCAGTGTTTATTCCATGTCAGTTTCCTTATCAAATGTGCTCAGTTAACAGGGAAGGAACCTTTTCCTCCTATGTGTCAGCCTTGCAAATTTCAGGCAGAATCTGGACTTTTTTCACATGTAGGATAACCAAAAACCAAGGATTTTGCAAATGAGAGTAAGCCCTCAGTTACATATGTGCAGTTCTGTTGTCTTCTGTGGCTTTGCATAAGGTTTAACTGACTGGAAATGATTCTGTGGTGATAAACAGGAGGGAATAGAAACCAGCTCATTGTTCTTTATGCTAGATCTGCTGTGCTAACAGGAGCAAAAAGCAGTGAACAGTGATTTTAATTATTAAGTGAGCAGATAGAAAATGTATAAGATGCAACTGTTTTTGAAGAGAGGGTTTGCTTCAGGAAATTTTCAGCTTCAACGTAATAGAGCATTCAAGCTGACAAGGAAAATAAAATGCTTTTTTCTTGGACATGTCATTAATGTGATGGGAAGAGAATGCACAGTCCTCATAACAAGAAGGGAGCAAAATTATTTGAATTATTTTGCATGGAACGGCAAGATAAAAGATTGTCTTTACAGCCCTCGTTCCTGAGAAAGCCTCATTGTAGGGTGCAGGAGGTCAGAAGATCACTGTGTGTACATTTGCTGTATTGGAATGATAACCTGCTGTGGGCATTTTATGATTTATTAATTCATCTTTGCAGCTTTGCCAATCAAGCATGAAAATCTGCATAGCCTGGAAGACCGGAGTTGAAGTTTATCTGTTTTTGTTTGTTTATAGTACTTAAGATGTCAAATAGTGAGCAAAAGTTTTCTCACTTCAGAGTTTTGATGCTGCAATCACAGTGCAGATTGAACTGAGCCACACGAGCCATACTGTGTTACGGAGGGCAAAACAAACAAAAAAGCCAAGGATGTACCTTCCAGCTATGTAAATACTGATCAGCTGAATCTGATCAATGATGAAATCATTCGATTTTGATTTTTTTCTTCCAGTTGTGTGTAATACTGGAGCCAATGCAGGAACTGATGTCAAGACATAAAACTTACAATCTTAGTCCTCGAGACTGCTTGAAGACTTGCTTGTTTCAAAAATGGCAGAGAATGGTGGCCCCACCAGGTATGTTTGATTTCCAGTATTTTATTTATCTTATAATTACAATAATACAGAAGCACTGGGAAATTTTGCTGTAAGTCTACTTGCAAAGGAAAGTGATAACAATTAACACTGCTCCAGAAGTAATCTTGAAAATGATTCTGATTTTCCATGATTTCAGTCTGATGAAACATAATGTAAAGCAAGTATTATGGATGTGCACATTCAAATGCATAGGATGCAATTTAGTACAAAAATACATGTAGATGGAATGCTAAATGCCTACTGACTCCATTAGAATTTACAGTTTGTGTAATTCAGCTTCCTGCTGTGAGTCTGAAATTACAGCAACAATTCATAATTAATTGTCTTTGAGACTAATATAATGCTATTTACAGGCCTGGATCTAGTCTCCTTCCTCTTACACCTCAAAAAAATAGTGCTCCCTTTTCTTGGATTATTAAAGCTCTGCGTATTTAGGACTGTTCATTTGGCCAAAGCCAAATTTTGAAAACGTTTGCTCTACTCCAATTTAGGAGAAGTTATGTAATTGTCCTGATTTGGTCTAAGTTTGGAAGATTCACAAATGGCATTCAGCGCTCTTTAACATGTTTCTCGTTTCAGTTTTAAAGATTAAGCCCATATCAGAATTAGAAGGGGATTGCATGCTACTTGCTCATATACTGTATGGATAGCAGCCAGCAGGGCAGAAAGCTCCCTTGTCCCTTTGTCTCTGGCTGGGGCAGCTGAGACTGTGACCTGCATCAGAATAGGACCTGGATTTTTGGTTTGCAAAGCTCTTAGCAGGCTGCACAGCCCCTTTGAATTTCCTGATCGTTACCATGATACTCCCACTAGTAGGACACTTTTAAATAGATAGTCTGGAAAAATAAACCTTGTCTATTACACAAAAATGAAAGCAGAAACCACTGGCTTTAGTCCAAGTATTATCCTAAGGTTCGTATCTAAATCTACTTATTACTACTGCTACTATTAGTACTAGTAGTAAACTTGAAAATTTAAAATGAGATAAAAAACTGTTGCAGTGCTTCTGAAACACTTTACAATGTCTACCTTTGCCTTTGCTTCTTACCCTTCTATTGCAGCAGAACCCACAAGACAACCGACAACCAAACGGAGAAAAAGGAAAAACTCCACCAGCAGCACTTCGAACAGCAGTGCTGGGAACAACGCAAACAGTACCAACAGCAAGAAAAAGTCAGCTGCTGCAAACCTGAGTCTATCAAGTCAGGTACCTGTAAGTCTCACTTTCCTTTTAGGCCTGAATCACTTACAGTATTTTAATTCTTTCCTTGTAAAGAAGGTGCATTCTTGAGCAAAACTGTAACAGGCAAAAAGCAATCTTGCATAGTATGCCATGGAAGCTGGAGAATTAGTGGGGAGGTGTAAAGGAGCCATTCTGCAGTGCAGCTTTAATGACCGACCCTCACACAGGGCAATCCTGAGCAGCAGATAGGCGTTTTCAGGGCTGGAGCCAACTCATCGGTAGTTTTTCCAGTGATGGTAGGACTTAATTGGGCCTTGTGTTTTCAGCTGTAGTTTGAGCACTGGGAGTGTCTTGCAGATGTCCACCCTCCTGCTGCTAAGTGAGCATGAGCCCCTGTGCGACAGAGTTACCATACCTGAGCAGATTTCTCATCTCTCTCCATTAGTACTTCATCTCGAATTGGCGCTGAGTTCAGTTGCTTAAGTAGAACAAGTTCTGAGTAAACTTGCCTGCAGACGTTATCTCTTTACCAAACCACTCCATTTGCAGCAGGTAGATCCCTTTGAATATGGGTCTCAGTTTATTCACCCTGCTAGCTGTGACTGTTGGCATCCTAATTAGGTAGGGAAACGCCAAGTTCTTTCTTGTCATTTTGATGATGTCACATTTATTGCCTTAGTCACGATATAGGGATAATCTGACCCTGAATTGTGACAGAATGTGCCTTAATCAATAAGGAGATAGCTCGTGCATTTTAAAGCTAGGAGATTAATTGTGTAGCGTAGGAACTATAAAGTAGTATCTTGGGGATAACATGCAGGGATTTTTATTGGATTTCTGATCAGCAGATAGGAAAGAGCTAGGTCTCCTCTGAAGCTTGACAAAGAATACAGGCCTTTTGTCAGCACGAAGCAGGCACTTCCTAGAAAGCTTGAATACCCAGATGAAAAAGAGGAGTAGACTAACACTAGTGAAATGAAACAAAGACTTTTGTTTAGCAACCAATTCAGCCATCCACTAGCTTTCAACGACTTTGAGCTTCAGTACATTAAACTCATATTTTCTCCTTGTCGTATTAAAATTTTCACATGGCTCCTATGTCTGAAGTCGGATTCTTTCCCTAATATAGGCAACTCTGGGCTTTTCTGGCAGCACGAAGCAGTCAGAATGCCAGCTACCTGATCCCCTCATGGCACAGACCACTCTGCCTCACTGATTAAGTCTGCCAGAAATCCTCTTGGATCAATGATCAACCGTATTTACAAAAAATCAGCAATTAGGTGAAAAACTGAGCAACCTGCTGGTTCCCTGCTGTCTCCAAGTTTGAAAGTCAGGAAGATCACTGTATCTTGGCTGCTCTCTGCCCTGAGCTCCGTTCAGCATGAGCGGAATCTGACCCCCTGCTTCTCTGAGGCCTGCTCTCCTGGGAGAGACGTTGACTTTTGTTGGCCTCAGTGGCAGCCATGTGTACTCATAAATTTGAGTGTAATTGGGCCCTCTGATAGCTATCTGTCACTCCCACTGATACTCAAGCTGATTCAGGTATTCAGAGGCTACTCCTGACCGGTATAGCAGTCAAGACTACTCTTCCTGATGGGGATGTTAGTTGAGCACCTGAGACATCATAGCGAACTTTATCATAGTATAAGGGATAGATTTTCAGTCTTCACTGATTTTTAGGAAGCTGAGTAGCTATTATTTTTTCAGTATTGATTGCTTCCTGGACCAGAATAGCGAGATGGTCCAAACTCTGCTTTTATGGACGATCAGGTTCTGTTTTTAGGGCTCTCCTGCTCGGCACAGTGGAAAATACTTAGCTGTTTGATTTGACATACCAACAGTCCTTCCCATCTTCCCCAAGGCAAAGATAGCAAACCAGATGGAAATGATTTTTGGGCAACTCTGTAGGATAGACAGAACTCAAAATAATTTTAGTGGTAAGATATTTTGGTGTAAAATTATTCAACAGTTTTCAGTTAAATAGGGAGCTGTTACTGTGTTTCTTTAAAATCATGCATTCTTTGAAGTGGGCCTTCTTATAGCAGACATGCTACTGCCTTCTGAAGTTAGCAGCAGACAGCAGTAACTTGCTTTCTGGTTCATAGAATCACAGAATGGCTTGGGTTGAAAGGGACCTTAAAGATCATCCAATTCCAACCTAATACCATGGGCAGAACTGCCACCTACCGGCTCAGGCTGCCCAGGGCCCCATCCAGGCTGACCTTGAACTCCTCCAGGGATGGAGCATTCACAGCTTCTCTGGGCAGCCTGATTCAGTGCCCCACTACTCTCTGAATAAGGAATTCTTCCTAACATCTAACCTAAATCCCCTCTCTTTTAGTTTTCCCCTTATCCAATCAGCATCAGATGTCCTTCAGCCTATCTTCATAAGATAGACACTGTTTCTTTCTCATAATTTTACCTCAGTGAATCAGATAGTAGTCAGTGTTTTATTTTCCTCATATGGAATTGAAGATATCTTGAAACATGGGAAAGTTTTCAACTTCTGAAATCATTCATTTTCCACATTAAAAGAGTTATTATTAGAGAAAAGGAATGGAATCACTCTTGCTTCTGTCCACATGACTCACATGAACCGAGCTAGTTCCAGTTCCATATTTCCCATCGTCCTTTCTCTAGAAGCCCAGGAATGAGCTCATATTCATACCAAATCTGCATTAATATAAAATCATGTAGTCCAGATGTAAGCTTTCTCTTTTTCTCCAGTGGTTTCTTCTCAGCTAGCAAAGCTAGCCTTTCTACCGTAGCAGAATCTAATTTCCTGTCCATTTTATGCTTCTATGTTGTTTTCACTTTGTTAGTAAATTAATCCTGGTTAGAGAATGTTTCCTTGATCTCTACTCTACGTAATGTTTCTTGATTTAGAACATTAGTAATTATTCTGCTATTCTGTGATTAGTAATTACTCAGTTTTGCTCCTATAGTAATGCTGTGTACACTCTACAGAATAGGTGAACATACCATATCCCTCATCCAGTTTTCTCTGCCACCCCACTAGCTTCTGTTTCTGTAATGAGGGCTTCATGTCTGGAAAGGCAAATTGTAAAATTTCAGGACAGTGACTTGAAAGCAGGTAAAATACTGCTGGCTGTGACCAAGTTTAAAACTTCAGACATATCTCATTTTCTCCATAGCACATTGCAGATCTTCAGATAAATACATGATGCTAAACAAAATTTGATATGTCACTGTACTTGTCTTATTCAGCCACTTCTTCATTAATAGGAGGTTGTTACATTCCCTATTCCTGTGTATTTTCTGATCAGTTCTTCAAGCAGGGTCAGCACTGACAATACAAGTCCAAGCTCAGAAAGTGAAATCATTGCATTGTATTTCCATGTGTAGGTCACTTCAGAGCTGCACTGTGAAGTTCAGCTGCTGAAACCTGATTTATCAGTATCATTTGTGTCCTTTTTGTTGTCTTATATTTATTAGCACTTGGACTGTGCTGACATGTTCTGATACATCTCGACATAGTCTTCAAAATCATCTTAAGGTTCTCTGACTGTGGGTAAATATGCATGTTTCTTCTCACCAGTAATTCCAATGGAGTCACTCTCATGCTGTCCTCATGTCCGCTGTCTTTTTTATACTTCCTCAGCTCTGCTAAATAAAATGCAGTGTTTTGCCCTGCTGACAGTCACTTGCACTCTGTTGTACTTATTTTTTCCTTACAGCATATCTTCTATGATTGTGGTAGTTCTCATGCTACTGGTTGCAGACCTTCAGCATCTTCTCTTGTCAGCGGGACCATTTCTTCCCAAGTCCCTTGTTTAACATTTTTCCTACATACTGGGAGCTTTCTTCAGACGAATGTAGTTAAACAGCATGCTACATGACTGCAGTGCAGAACTCGTGTAGGTTGGCCTTTCAGTCGTTTGGTGATTCTTTGCCTCAAATCCATAAATACTGAGGCAATATGCTGCAGCATGTTGGAAGCACAATCAAATGCCACTGAAGTCCATCCAATAGCATAAATACTGAGCAATTTCTCTCACCAGGAGTTTGCTTCTCTCAGGCTCCCATTGATGCGGGCTTACTTCCACTGTTTCCACAGATGTACTGCCCTTTGTTTAGGGTGTAGAGAAAGTCAACAAAAAAGGGACCCAGAAGCTGTCCGCTCATATGTCTTAGTCTTAGTAGATTCCATTTATTAGTACTGTCCTCAGATTTATTTCCTGAGCTTGATCATATCTGATCTTTGGAAAATTGTTAACCCATTGTAACTGGGATAACCGATTTCCTCTTTCCTCCAAACTGAAAGCAGAGATAGGCAAGATTCCTCCTGCAAGGGTCATACAAAGCTTGTCTTTCAAATGTTATCTTTCCTATAACTTCAAAGACATCTAGTTATCTAGTTTGAGTGAGTCATTATTTAGCATTTACACCTAACTGATTTCCTCTAATATTTGAAGCTAACTGCACTGTTCTTCCATGTCTTTGCTCCATTTTCTCACCTCTTCACAGTGGAGATACAATTTCTATTTTTTTTTCTTTTTTGTATTCTTCATTTTCAGTAAAGCTGTCTTTTAAGATCAGACCCTTGTGTGCAGACCAGTGCCCTGTACACTGTGATCTGTGGATTAGGTATATAAGATGATCAGAAGTGGTCCATGCAGCCATATCGCTTAAAAATCAGTTAAGTTTAATGAAAACAGTTCACATTGATCCATTTTCATCTATTTGAATTTGGAAATTTGACAGCAGTCCACAACTCCTGCAAATTCTAAGAATCATTGCTCTAGGATGCTATAGAACTAATAGGTAGATTTTGCTTTCATTTACTAAAGATCCTGTTGCGTGTAATACTGTAACCAAGAACCCAGTGAAATATCATCTGTGTTGAAAAGAATAAAGCATCACTACATGCCGCTAAGTAAATCAAATGTTCTTTGTTACGTCCAGAGTCTTAATTAGAGCCTCCTTGCACTCTTTAAATGAGTTACATACCTCTGTAATCTCTGTTTCTCTTTGTAGTTCTTTGTAAGCTCTTCAGAAAGCCAAATCCATAAATAAACCTGCTAATGTGAAAGGCAGCAATACATGTTTCAGAAAAAGGGGGCAGGTTTAGGTGTTTTGTAATGGATGCTGTAATACAGGAGGTGCAGTTCCAGGGCTAGAAGATTAGCGTCAGAAATTATCCTACGTCTCAGAACACTGCAATTCAGAATCTAAGATTTAGCCTTAAGCAGATGAGAGTGAGCAAATTGGTTTCCAGTTGTTGCGCTTTAAGAAAAATGTACCAAACAAGACCAGAATGTCAAGTTAACAGAGAGGAGTATGATGAGATGTGAAAGATAACCATTTTCCTGTAGAAAGTGTTTACTCTGAAACCTAATTAAAGTGTCAGTCCTGTTTCTATAGATCAATTCAACACAAATCTCAGTCTGATGTTTTTATCTTGGAGGTAGTGCCCATTACTGAGGAGGGCAACAGAGGGGCTCTAAGTAATTAATAATTTTTGTGGCAAGGAGTTACAAAGTCAATTATTAAAATAATCACCACTAACACTATAAAAGTAAGGAGGAGCTACCTGTCTTCTTTTGACTTAGCACTTACAGACGTGCTGGCTACTGAAACTTGTGTCACTTTCAGTCCTTGGAGTGTGAGGCTTGCTTAAAACTTTTACTAAATAGTTTCAGGTGTTTTTAGTTATGTAAGGCTGGCGAAGCACTGTTTGTGTAGTCCTGAGGACTGTTACATCTGAGCTGGGTTACATATTAACAAAGCAAACTGACAGCAAAGCAAGATAAAATAACAAAGCAAAGATGGCAGGCATTGGCATGGGGAATTTTGCATGACTCGCCATATTTTTTTTTACTGCCATATACCAGTAAAAAATTGATTAGTCAGAGGATGATCTTTAAAATCCCAAGTTTAAAAAGTCTAGTTATGTAAGTGGGTATCACGGAGCTAAACGTTGAGGCTAGGTATAAAAAATGGAAGCCTGAGAAACGACGGGTCTGTTAAATAGAAGTGCTTGCATTTGAGTTGTGTCTGAAGTGATCTCTGTGTGTAGTTTATATGCATCAATTTAAGTTTGGATAGCAATTAGGGATACTGCAGGATGAAAGGTATGATATAAATGAAAGCTGCTTTGTGGTTATAATATAAAACAGTACATTTCTATTGGATAATGTAAAACATCCACCGCGTTATTTACAGTGCTTCACTGAAGTCATATTTTACTATCGTGAGACATTCCTTGACCAAAAATGTTGTTTCTAATCACAGAGTAAGATTGAGTGACTACAGTCTAAATCTTTTTTAAACTAATCTAGTCAAATATGTGCTACCATAACTAGGCCATAGCAGGTGTATGCTGCCGTGCAAGAGACTAGGGTTTAATTCTTGGATTCTGCTTCTCACTCCATGAGCAGGAGCTAGGAGCACTCCAGAGCTGCAGCCTCAACCCTGGGAGGGATGGAGCCTTGTGTCATTCAACAGCAGTGACCCCCACTGGCCAATTTAAGGAGAAGCATTGAGGGGCTCTAAAAGGAGTCACTTCCAGTCCTCCTCAGAGGTTGGTGGTCATTGCACGGGAATTAGTGAGTGGAGGTTCAATGGGGTACACTCGGTGGGGTCTTCAGCTTTTCAGTCTGAGGAGCAGAATCCTCTCCGGGGAGGAACCAGCATGTGCGCTTCCTGAGAAAGTATTTTTGCCTGACATAGTATAAGCAGCAGGATTGTCAAGAATATACATATATAGATAGATAGATATATACTTTTAATGTCCTGTAACTAATACTGTGGTATCTATTTCTTAAATAGAATGAGGGAAAACTCCGCTAACCTCAGTATAATTGCAGTTTAATTCCCAGAAAGAAAGAGAAAGAGTCAGTGGCATGGAGAGAAATATAAGTGCAAACTGTCCTCTCAGTGGGTGTCATTAAATTAAGGAATAATGTTTGCAAAGAGCCTGAGAAATCAGAGATGGAAATACTTACAAGGTCATTGAGTATCACCCCACTGATGTACGAACGTTCCCTACCACAGATTGAGGTTTTTCCCAGTCCACTGTTAGGAGACCCGAGCAGCAAAGCTAGCACTATTCTACTGGGGTCATTAATCCTCAGTCTGCAGTTCTCAGCAACAGGAATATTGTCTTATCAGTGGGGGTTAGATTTTCATTTACTTAATGTCATCTTAGTGCCCTAGTACTTCAGATTGGCCTAAACTGATGACACTCTTCCTTTCAGCAGTAGCAGCTATTAAGGATATTTGGACAATGCAATATACATTTAATCCTTTTCCATGGCCTCCCCAGCCAGCTGTTCTAGCCCCGTAGTTATTTTTGATGCACTTCTCTAAGTCTCATCCAAGTTGCTGACCTCTTCCTGGTATGGCAGCACGCAGAACTTGAGGCAGCATCAGGGCCCATGCTCACGAGCATTGAAGTAAAAGGAGATGTTGCCACCTTGGTCTGTGATTCTGTGTCTCAGTCACTGCGGTCCTTCTTGCCTGACGTATCACTGCACGCTCCGATCCAATTTGCTCTCTGCCAGGTCTCTTGTCATTAACGCTCTCGCAATGCATTGAGATCAGGTCTGCTTCAGCAGTGCACACTACATTTTCTGTCATTTAGGAATGAATTAGAAGAGGCTTTTGATTATAAACACCCTTGTCTTTTAAACTTCTGTGTTGCAAAGCTATGTGCATTTGATTTAACAAAGGATGTTATGGATAGGTGGAGTAACAAAATGTAGAGAATGTAAAAAGATATCATGCAGCAGTATCCATCTACTCACAAATTTGTCGCATAGCACAGGCTGAAGATGTGATATAAATGTTCTTCTGAAGCATGTCAGCCTTTGCTGAGGGATATCGAGAAGCAGCATAAATACAGGCAGTAATTCATACTGTTTTGTGGGGAATTAAGTACATAGTGGATTCTAACAAAAAGCATTATATGCAAACATTTGTCTTCTGTTTGCTCTTCACAAATGCTTTTACGTTCAAAAGGAGGAACAGATCCTTTAAAATACGAATCTGTTGTTCTCTAGGATTCTGTGAAGGGCTTGTTAAATCAGCAGGTACAAAGCTAGACATCTGGAATGACTGCACTTTAGCCAAATGTTACCTGATGCCCTGCCACCTGAGCTGCATGAAAATATGCATCCCACATACTTCTTGTAGTGGCTAGCACAGCAGCCTAATTTTCTATTGAACAGAGAGAACAAGAGAGCTCTCTGGCTTTGCACCTTTGCTTTCCAATCTCAAGTTTGCACCTTTCTATCCCATGCTGGTGAGGTTTACTGCAGCAAATCTGCGATGCACGGAGTACAGTAGGCGGTTTACTTGTTTTCATGGAAGGACAATTTGTACCTAAAGCAGTGATTAGATGAATCCTTTCTTTCTTGCATGCTTCAGTTTTTGATGACTACTAGCTTCATCAGTGTAATTATAATTAGCCCTCTTCATCTTCCTTTTACGGTACCAGCTGGACAGATTGGTCCTCTTACTGCACAGATTGGCGGCAGGGTTGCCTACATGGAGTTAGGTGACAGGCACCATGAAATAACAGATGGTAAATTCAGGGCTTGTTGGCAATCAGCAGGTTTTTGCTAATGACTTAATTAGCTATGCAAATTGTCAAATCAGTGTGAACATTGTTTTTATCGAAAACTTTACCTAAATTAATTACCATAATTAAGTAGCAGAATGTCAAGTATATTGGATGCGTAAAAGGGCTTGGCTGGCTAAGGATAAGAGAGTTACCATCTTTATTAGATTGCCGTGCTCCACATTTGAAAAGTCTAAGGATAAGAAATGTGGTTTCTTTAAAACTAGTTTTAAAATACACATAGCACAGAGCTGCAACTGAAAAGCACCCTGGTGCCTTTCCATATGAAATGGCTCAGGGAAGAAAGACTGGATAAAGCCTCAATTCTTCAGGCAGGAATTTAAGGCAGTTTCATAGCCTTTTCCTAAACAAAAAGTTCAGCCTGCTTGCTTTTCTGTTCTGAGGCTCCTGAGATCCAGAGCCATGAGCACGCAGCCAGAGAGATGTTGTGTTAATGGTATTTCACTTAAACTAGAAACAAAGTGTAAGCCTGTCTCCTGATTCCTACTATGCAGGCACTTTTAACTCTTGTTCAAATATCACAAAATTAAGAGATGCAAATTCTCTAACATAATTTTTTTAAGTTGATTTTTTCTCTCTCAAGGTTTCCATATAACAAATATTGGGTGCTGTTCACAGGATGTGATGGTGGTAGGAGAACCAACTCTGATGGGAGGCGAATTTGGAGACGAAGACGAAAGGCTTATCACTAGATTAGAGAATACACAGTATGATGCAGCAAACGGCATGGATGATGAAGAAGATTTCAACAATTCACCTGCACTGGGAAATAACAGCCCATGGAACAGCAAACCTCCTGCTAACCAGGAGACTAAATCTGAAAACCCCACGCCACAAGCTTCCCAATAGGTTATTCTGCAGCAGTACCCACTGCCACGTATGTCAGTGGGTTATTAATTACTGCTTCACAGCATCCTTCAAAACAATTTAAAATACCTTTCAATTGATACAGTATCTATTTCTTAACTAAATCTATCTGATTTTTTTTTTTTTAATTAGAGAAAAATCTTGTATAAACTTCCATATACGTTTCTTGGAAGCTTTCACATACAACACGATACTGGCACTGACCTCAGTTAAAATAATTGATAATTAAATAGCGTCTCATGGCAAATTCCTGACAATGCGTTCTATTGGAGGGGTTGTTTTTTTCCTCATCAAACAATGGCCATATTTTACCAAGTCATCAGTGCTCAGGATCTCATTAACGTCACTATGTAAAACTTTTTACAATTGTAATATATTTTCTGCTTTTCAACTTGCACCTGAAATTTCTTGTTTCAGAAAAAAAAAAAAACAGCTTTTAAGGAAAAGTAATTTAAAGTAACTTTTGTTGTTTCTTTGACTTTTCTTTCATTGGTTAATCATTTAAAGGATCCAGCATTTTTAATTTACATTTAGCTGATGCCAGTAGATACTCTTTCCATCATTTAATAAAAATACTGAAACAAGAAATGTCTTTTTTTCATCGAAGACATGAGAAATATTTTTATGTGGAAAATGACACCCAGTCCTATGAGAGTTTATGCTTTGTAAAATTGCTGTTGATCCAGATATTTTAAAGCCATGTAATCCATTAACTTTGTGGGCAGCTTAATAAATCTAAAACTTTTGTGTTTCTATTATTGTATCTGAGTTGGCTTTGTTGTTATTTCTTTTCATGGTATATTTCTTGTATAATATTTTTGTAAAGCCCTCAAACCTTTTTTTTTTGTTTGTTTGTTTGTTTGTTTTACTTTTTTTTTGGATTCCAGTGTATTTATGTGAAACTTTATAAAAGAAACTAATTTTTTTCATTTACGTATTAATATGTTCAGCTCATCATGTAAAGACACAGTGAGTCAGTGTGTTATATAATACAACTGTATTTTATGTATGCTTTGCCAATAAGTGTGCCAATAAACTGTGTTAACAAATGTGCTCTTCTATACTGTATTTACAGTTCCTTGCATGCCAGAGTCATACGCCCATGTTGCATGATCACGCACCAGGAATTTCTGGAATTAAGGTTCCTCCAAATTGCAGTTCTTTTCCAGCAGAAGGGACGGGGCTGCAGTTCAGGTGTGAGCCGCCTGCAGCTCCATTTCGTTCGCTGCTCTTTTTTTAACATTAATGATGTGTAACACCACAGGTCAGTCGGTAACAGCGGCATGAGGGAGTGCGGGGCATCCAGCAGGAGCACCTCCACCCTGAACTCGGCCTCCCTCGCCTTCCGTGGCTGGGGCTTACCAGAGCAGGGATTTCCACGCTGCTGAATTCTGTCTGATGGTTTTACGATGAGTCCCTCAACTGGGGCTGGGAGGATTTTAAAAATTCTGCTTCTTTCTTTCCTTTGCTATCAAATCAATTGTTCATGGGACCAAGACTCTACAGCAAATCTGCAGGCAGGGGCAGCCTGCTCTGAGCGAAGCCGGGCGTGCACGAGCCCCTCGGCTGGGGCTGTGAGCGGAGGAGGCACACACTTTTATCCCCAGGCAGCTGTGACCTGAATGGTGCTCCCCACAGGTGCCAGTACTCACAGGGAGAGGAATTCCTGGTACACATCACTGAATATACACAGTCCTGCCTTTTGTGCAGGATAGTAATGTTTTCCTTTTAATTTTATTATACCTTTGGTATTACAGGCATTACAAGAGCACCTGAACAACTCCTGGCCTTCTTTGTGATTGTTTTGGATTTTTTTTTCTGACTTCACATACATTCTACAAAAATATGTCTCCCAAATGTATACACTATGTGTCTTTAAGCATGCTTTTGAAGACGAGACTCATAGAATCATTAAGGTTAGAAAAGCCACTAGATCTAATCAACCATCCACACCACACCACTAACCATGATCCTCAGTGCCACATCTCCCCTTGTCTTGTTCACCTGCAGGGACAGTGACTCTCCCGCCTCTCTGGGCAGCCCCATGCATCACCAGCCTAAGAGACACTCTGGGTTTCTCTAGGATCTATACTCCCTGCACATAGCATATCATCTTTAGGGTAGAATTTATAACTGAATAATAAACATGTGTTGAGTATTTCAGCATAGATAGCAATGTTGTTCCCACACAACACTTGCAGGGTGTAGGAAACTGTGGGTCTATCATTCAGGGGCGGTATCAGCAGTGATTTTTCCATGTAAATAATTAAAGTCACACCGTATTCCATTAAGGGATCACTGGCTCCTATATAGCTGCTATAACATTACAATTATACACTGTAATTCTAATGTTCAAAAACACTAATCATTCGTATTACATTTCCATGGGCACACTCTAAAAGGCGTTCCTTATTATTAATCTTTCAAGGCTGGCACTACTATTTCAATTTTTAAAAGATTTATGATGTCATATTACTCCTGTTGTTTCAGTAAATAAACATAAGAACGTTTGAAAAATGGGTAACAGACTCCTTAGAGTGCTGTCCTTGAATTAATCTGGAAGGGCACTTTTTCCATATCTCCTCACAAACCCACTCTATAAGCTATCAATCCACCCTATTGTGGTTAGGGTGAATAACAGATGGAGCTAGCTGATTTTATTTATTCACTTATTCATAAAACTGGCTTAATGAAGTGCTTGGATATGCACAGCAGATGACCGTGCATTCTCTTCATTGCTGCTTCCTCCATCCCAGTGTGTTGGACTCTGCGTGGGCTTTTCTTAGCATGTTCCAATGGTAAACTCTTCAAGAAAGACCCTCTGGTCCTGGGTCTTCTCATCTGCTTGTACCCCCTTCTGGGGAACGTTCCCTTGGGTGAAAGGGTTAAACTATAGCATTTCCATTAAGTACTGCACATTATGCCCTTTGGTGGTTGCTTTTTTCAGTGACACTGTGGCTGTTGTGGCCACTGTGTGTTCCTTTACTATTTCATGTAGAGAAGGGGGAAAGGTGACTAAAGATCACCATGAGCTGAAGTAACGCATCCATGAGAGCTGAGGCTGAACTCAAAACTGCAATCTTGAAACCAACAATTAATTGTGCTGTAATCTTATCTCGCCACCTACGAGAGCATTGTATCTGTTTCAGAATTTGGGAGGAAATAATGTTGTTGACACTTTCCTCTGGGGAGCCTTGCAATTATTGAAAGGAGGAAGGAAACTTATCTCATGATGCTGAAATACTTTCAAAGAGAAAGCTCTTGTTTGCTTTAGCTAAATGGAGGGAAATGCTGGCTCTGAGAAGTGCCCTCTCAAATCACAAGAAGGAAATTCTGCAAGTTTACTTTGAAAAGCGGGACCATATAATTAGTAAAGTGAGCGAGTGAAAACTGATAACTAAGCTGCTTGCTGTTACAAAAGACTTGGACTGTGTTAGAATCATAAGCACTGGTACTTCCTGGTTGTTCTTTCAATGGCTTTGTTCTGGGTGTTTTTTTCTTCAGGTCAGCAAACCCAGCTTCTCAGGGAGCTGCCAAGCCACAAGTCACCAACCGACCTCACCAGCTGCTCCTCGTGAGGACATTTAAGTTCCTAAGGCTTCTTCCACTCCTTTGGCAATGTGCAGAAAGAAGCAGTACTTGCAGCTCTGTGGTATATTTCAGGAAGAAGGTGCCTTTACCATCTTTGCATTGGTATGCATGAATGTAGTAACTTCATAGTGTAATTCAGCTTGGAAGGGAGCTTGAAAGATGTAATAGTCTTGAGGTATGCAGAAAAGGAAGGGGGAAGGAAACTACTGAATGAAAAGGCAAAATACGGGGCACAGCGGAGTGTTCTCCAGTACTAGGGTGGACAGAGGTTCTTTACCCTTTGCTGCAGAATGCCATTAAAGGACTCTAAATGATGGAACCAGCTGTAAGAACAGACTAAATTTTGCAATTTCATGGCCTCCATGAAAATCCCATTTTAGCAAAGACAGGATGAAAGAGAAAACATGAATGACTGATATTCAAGAAACCCAGTTTGTGCCTAATATATCCTGGAGAAACTGCTAATGGAAATTGAATAGTTCTGAAAGTATTTCCTGAGACTGCAACTCTGATCTGGTAGTCTTACGGTGATATATTGCATGTCCAAATTAAAGCTGCCCTGGGGCACCAGTAACCTCAGTAGCTGGTTTTACTGCATAGGGCAGGATGATATGTATGTTTTTTCTAGCTTTTTGACAGCATATTTCTATACAAAGCTAAGCCCTGAATCGTCTCCTATATAAGAGGAGCTACTGAATATTTAACACCCACAGAATCACAGAATTGTAGGGGTTGGAAGGGGCCTCTAGAGATCACCTAGTTCAACCCCCCTGCCAAAGCAGCTCCCTAGCCCAGGCTGCACAGGTATGTGTCCAGGCGGGTCTTGAACTTCTCCAGAGAAGGAGACTCCACCACCTCTCTGTGCAGCCTGTGCCAGTGCTCCGTCACTGCACTGTGAAGAAATTCCCACATGCATCTGTGTAGAACTTCCTATGCTTCAGTTTGTGCCCATTTCCCCTCGTCCTATCACCACACACTGCTGAGAAGAGTCCAGCCTTGTCTCTTTGCCTCCCGCTCCTTAGGTATTTATAGATGTGGATCAGATCCCCTCTGAGTCTTCTATTCTGAAGGCTGAACATACCCAGGTCTCTCAGCCTTTCCTCACAAGGGTGGTGTTCCACATCCTTTATCATCTTTGTAGTCCTCTGCTGGACTCTATCAAGGAGATCCCTGTCTTTTTTGTACTAGGGAGCCCAGATCTGGACACAATTCTCCAGGTGTGGCCTCACCAGGACAAAGTAGAGGGAGAGGATCACCTCCCTCATCCTGCTGGCCGCACTCTTTTTAATGCAGCCCAAGATACCACTGGCCTTCTTGGCCACCAGGGCACACTGCTGACTCCCGGCCAGCCTGTTATCCACCAGGACACCCAGGATCTGATATTACTCCAGCATATTGTTATGCTTCTGTTCAGAGTCTGGTGGTACTCCAGCACTACAGATTGGCAGATGGTAACTTCAGCTTGAGCCACTTTTGGGAGTCTCCAAATTTATGATCCATGCTACTGTGTTTCATTAGAAGATATTAATTACCACTGAATATTCACAGTATTAAAATCTGTTCTAATTTAATATGTTATTTTGACAGCAACTAGTACCAGGGCTTTCAAAGGGATAGACTTTATTGGGAACAGAGATAGAGCAATCTAACTGCGGGAGCATTTCTTCCCTGATCCTAAGATTCACTTCTGAAACAAAAGAATTACAGCCCTTACATCAAGAAATAATTGTAATGGGTCTGTGGGTAGTCTTAATCCATAAGCACATTTTAAAACACCATTATGTACTAAGGATGACATCAGAGGAGAATACACTTATGTGTATGGAGTCAAAAACTTCATAAAAGCACTCAGCTGTAACAGAGCACAAACACTCCAGTCCCCCCAAGAAATGGTGCTTTCATCAACTTTACAAGGAGCTGGATGAAAACAATGAGCTTTGGTTGGGGTAAGTCATTAAATGTATCCCTGATAACTCAGGTGCAGAATGCAATCACCTCCATTAACAGGGGAACGTGCTGCAGCTGAACCAAATAGATTCCCATCTGAAGCAGCTCCATTTCTCCTGGACACCAAAATTTTGGACCTTTTGGCCCATGCTCGTAGCTCAGGTCTGTAATTCTTCAGGTTTCTTTTCTTTCTGAGTTGGGATTTGGTTTGTTTGGCCATATCTTTTTTAAAAATTTGTACCGCACTCTATTTCTTGTTTGTCTGGGATCTTACTAGTTGAAAGGTGGCACGCAAAGCAGGCATTAGAGTATATGGGGGAGCAGTATTTTATATTAAGCTAAAAGGAATTCTATCTCTGGAGAGATCAGTTGTGTATTCCCTCAATTTAATTAACAGTTTTGTCTCAACAACTCCAAATTTATCTGAGATTGTATGTATTGAACAGCTATAATGTATAAGGCTAGCGTCTCCTTTGTAAGTGCATTAGGAGACATTTTGGCAAGTGCTTGATATGAAACAGGCATTTAACACTCCTAATCACATTTGACTGCAACTCTCATTTCATCACATCGAGTTTCATCCTCCCCTAGCGATCTCCTTGGGGCGGGGGTCTGAGTACTGGAAAAGCTTTTAAAGGCTGTGTTTGGTGCTTCTGTATTCTGGTTTGGCTATTTATTTTTTCTTATATTTCTTTTTTTTATTATTATTTTTTTTCCCAACTAATTATTCAATTTACTTTCATCTTTCTTTTATAGCTTATGAAAATTTGTTTGCCCAGAGTTTTAACCTTCCACCTTCTCCTGGCTACGTGTAAAGCAAAATGCAGACAAACCCATCAAAACTAAGGTGGGTTGTTACTGGACTGCCAAGAGAAATCAAATTCAGCAGACAGTAGGTATGAAATTTAGGAACTGTGATGGATAATGGGGCTTGTGTCTGTCTTCAACAGTAAACTCCATTTTGAAGGGGAATTTTCAGCTGTTTTCATTGAAATCTCCCCTCGGGTTATGCTAACCTTCCAGAGGGTGGTAATAAAATGCAACTGACTGGGGCGGCTGTCTTTTCATAGAGATATTTCACCAACTCCATGATGATCTCTGTTCTTAAATCACCCACACCTCTGACATGCATTGGGTGTGGTGTGACAGACTCAGTTTACAGGAGTGGGGTTTGCAGCCACGTGTCCCTGGATTGAGATCAAGAAACTGTGCTGTGGTTCCCCAGCCTTGTAGCACCAGCACCGAGCCACTGCTGCAACTCACAACTGCTTTTTCCACTTACCTCTGTACCAGTAGTGACAGCTTTGGGTTGGCTTTGTTCAGCATATTTCTAAGGTTTGCTGTTATTTCAGCCACAGTGCAAAGAGAAATATAACCTAAACAAACCTTCTTTCTCACAGGAAAATCATAATTTTTAAATATGACTCTATTTTTCAATCCAGAATCGCTTTGAGAAGGGCCTAACTCACAGATTTCAAATAGTAGGGTTTGGTTTTACTGTAGATGTCAGCTGTGTTTCTGTGAGGGCAAAAAATAATCCTAATGACCAGTTTATAATGAGTGATGGAACAGAGGCAGTCTCCGGGGAGTAAGGAGTAAACGTTTGCATGCTCAGGATCATGCAGTAGTGGGATGTGGACTTTTCAAGTGGAAACAGTTGTCAAGGCCTGTGATGCTCTTGTGAGCCATGCTGTATGGTCAGTTCTCAGGTGCAGAGAGGAACTGGAAGGAGGGGCCTTCAGAAAGCAGCAACCTGGGTCATGGCAGTTTCTAAGGAAAACCCATGTGTAGTGGAAGAAAATTGCAATCAGTAACAAAAGAAACATCCCTGAGACTGGCTGAGTTAAAATAAGCCCATGCAATGGAAAGGCCTGCATGGAAAGCAGCAGAGCCCCTGGGTTGCACAAAGGCCTGGTTGGCTGCTGTACACAGATCTGATGCTCCACCAAAATGTGAATATAAAGATAGCAGAGATGCACACTGAGGGACATGAGAATGATGTAGACCATGCAAAGCATCAGTTATTCCATGTTTCTCCTCTCCTTCCTTCTGCACCTGTTTCCTTCAATATGTAAAAATAGACTAATCCAGGAGAGTTGTGATAAAGAGTTATAGAGCTCTGGCTCTCCACTTAGAAGTGTGCATCTCTGTGTTATGCTCTGGTAGCTGTGACCAGAAGTAAACAGCCCTAGCTGGAGGATGCCTTCTTTTAATTTAGTGGTTTTACTGTATTTTTAGGTTATATGGCAAGTGGTACCAATTCCTCCCTTTTTATAATTCCTAATAAATAGTGGCTTCCTAAAATTCCTACCAATTCTATGTTGTGGACCATGCTCCATGTACAGAGATAAAAGCTTTGGAGCTTAGACTCCAAATGAAGCAGGTATGAATTATAACATCCCAGCACTCCCATCAAAGTGGTGAGTTTCTCAGAGAGTGGTGAGGCACTGGAACAGGCTGCCCAGGGAAGAGGTAAAGTCAACATCCCCGGCGGTGATTAAGAAACATGGAGATGTGGCTGTAAGGGACATGATTTAGTGGTATTGTGGTGATGTGTGGTTGGACTAGATAAGTTTAGTGGTCTTTCCAACCTTAACGATTCTATGGATGTGCAGCTTTGTGCTTCTCAAAGCCTGTGTGTATTTCCCTCCCTCTCACCCACCTTGCTGAGTGCTCAAACCCTTATGTTGCTGTGCTTTGTCACCTGCTGCCACCTTGAGCATCTGCAGCTCTGTGCTGAAGCCCCTCTGCGCTTTATATGACTCAAGGCACTTCTCTGCATCACGAATTAAGTCTTGAGCAATGCCATGCCTGTTTGTATCCCTTTATTAGTGGTATTCAGTGCTGCCATGCAGGTATTTCCACAGCTGTGAGTTATTCAACATAAACTTCTACTGAAGTAGAGAATAGGCTGCAAATAACCCACCAGGGAACAATTTCTTAAGTGCTAGTCATCCAGCAAATTCCTTTATTCTCAGTTTTTATAGCAGGATTATCCGATGTAGAGGATATGTCCAGGTTATAATGTATTTGATTATTTATAGCAGTATCTTGTGGAGCGAACTCCATTTTAAAACAGACAGGGATTATTGGAACTAGACAGATGTGATGTTAATTTCCAAAACTAACCTCATTTTCAGTGCAGCCTGTGCTATTGCTTACACCCTTGAGGATATCACTTTTCTGGTAATTTTTCAAACCCTCAATTGTTTTCCTACTAAACCTGCTTCAGCCTGTGATTTCTGTTTCCTGTATCTCTTCTTCATGATTATTTCTATTTCATAGTGAAACACTTCCCTCCCTTTACCACCAAATTAATTTCTCCTTATGGGAGAAGAAGGGGGAAGCTCTTTTTTCCTCCACTCTTCACCCTCTTTTGAGATACATTTTTAGTTCTAGGAAAATCCCCAAATTGAGTGTTACCTGGTTTAAATCTCTCATTAAAATACCTTGCACACCCCTGAATGGGAAGTCCCCCTTTTACCCTTCCTCCTGCAGTTTCATGCCGCATTTCAGTGTGTGTGATGCACTTCTGAGCATGTATTATAATGGCCTGGAAAGGGGTAGGTTTTCTATCTTTTTTTTTTTTTTTTTTTTTTTTTTGCTACATGGAAATGCCTGGTATTTTGAGCTCCCACAGTGACTGCTTAATCCATTCCCAGAGCAAGCCCTTGCTAGGGATGTCAGAGGCACAACCCTTCCTGTTCTTTCCAATCCAAGGGACTTGCTGTCCCTTCCTGGCATGGCTGTTATGCTCTGCCTCCTCACCCCCAGTGGCATCAAACACCAAGACCACTGCTTTGGCCATTCAAAACTGCCCCAGGACCTCTATCATCAGGCCCTATTTCTTGAACTACAGGGTGATGAGCAGCATCTCTGCATTCAGCTTCCCAATTGCATAAAAACAGCCCGTCATCTGGCTCTTCTGCCTGCAGATTTCAGAGAAGCCCACTAACATAAGGTTGGGGTTGGTGTCACCATGTGACGCACTCAGCAGGACACACCAGACAGTGAAACCTCCGCAGGTGATGCTGTGCCCCTGCATCTGCAGCTCAGCCCACCTCTTTGCTGTGTGTGATGGTGAGACACGTTTTGGAATGTATACTCATGAGGCTATTCCACACTGAGCTTCTGCATTAGAGAGAGTTGCCTACAGCTTTTTTTTTTTTTTTTTTAATTAATCCCATGCATTTACGGTGGCACATGGGTGTGGTTTCCAAGTGCTGTTTGTGGTTTCTATTCGTATGATTTCCATCATTTTTTTTCCTCTATAGAAACTTCATAAATCTTCCAAGTGGTGCTTAACAGTGCTAGGATTTCATTCTTATCATCCCTCTCCTTCTTTTTTTATTTTTTGCATACTATTCAACCAGCAATATTCAGGGCTTTTCTTAATGCCTTCCATCTCTTCTGCACTGCTGGGAAGAGGCCAGCCATCAGCAAGCAGCAAGTAAATAGACAGCATGCATTTAGTGCAGTGACGGGCACATATGTTTTTAGTGAAGAGTTTATTTGCCAGAAGAAAAGTAGTTTAAGAATTCAGGTCAACTTTTGGTGAATCACTTTGAACTAATAAATATAAGAGGTGAGGACAGAAAGATTTTACAAGTGCAGAAGAAGTTCATATCAATTTTTCTGAAACAAATCAGCTCTTTTTAGTTGAACTAGGCTGCTCCTGTTGCCAACAGCAAACAAAAGAAGGAAGGGAAGGGGATTCTCTCACCCCAAACCCAATATTGAAGCTGGAGGTATGAACTTCTTTCCCTTTAGCACCCATTTTCCCACTGCCCAAGCCTTGCCCCATCTCTCTCATGCTAAAGCTCCTATATATGAACCCATCCATTGCAGACTTTCATAACCCCTCCTACCTTGCGCCCAGGTTTTAGCAGAGCCATCCCGCACCTCCTTCTCTAAAGCTCTGCTTGAAGTGCTCCTTATCCAAACCCACCCCGAGCTGCCCAGCGTCAGGCATTTCCACAAAAATTCCCAACCCCTCCCTGTTTCAGACACCCGCTTCAGAGCAGGTCATTGGCTCTTCCCTGTTGGCTGCTTGTGGCGGTTTCCCACAGATTGGCTGCTGAATTCCACATCGCTGCTCCCTCGGTCCTCCTCATCAAAAGGAAAGGGGGATAAATATGATGAAAAAGGCTCACGGGCTGAGATAGGGTCAGGTGGAGTCACCCATTTTATTGGCACAGGCAAAACATACTCAGCATGAGTGTGATTAATTCATAGCCGCTAATAACAGGCCAGAGCAGTGAGAACTAAAAGCAAAGTAAAAACACCTTCTCCCGGAGCAGGGCAGGGAGCACAGGGAATGGGCACTGCAGTCAGTCCACGACACATCCCTGCTACTCCTCCATGCTCATAGAATCACGGAATGGCTTGTGTTAGAAGGGACTGCAAAGATCATCTAGTTCCAAACTCCCTGCAGTGAGCAGCATTGCCAGTCACCATATCAGACCACACAGAAACTCATTGAGCCTGGCCTTGAATGTCTCCACTCCACCCCTACTCCATATGGGGTCCTGTTAGGAGCGGTTGGAACTGGCTTTCTCTGACACAGTTAGCTTCTGGGCTTTGCTCAAAGAGGCCACCACTGAAGTGCCCTGGATGTCAATGCCTTTCCATACAAACTCAATTCACAGCTGCAGCCTACCATTTTCATCTTTGCCTTACAAAAAACCCACTGACTTTGCTCCAGTAGTGAGTGAAAGACCCCAGTGAGCTGCTGCTGCTGCAGTCACCAAAGGTAGAATCCTATCCAGAAAGGACTCCAAGTGCAGGGAAAGAGAAACCATGTGAGGGAAAACCTCATGTCCATAAACTCTGTTTCAGGTTTCATCACAATAAGTTGAAATATAATTTATATTTTGGCAAAAAACATTGTTCTTAACACTAAAGGTGTAAGAGCTGGATTCAGACCTCAATTTGCATGTTACACAAGGGTTGCACTGGGAGGGGAGTGATCTCATCTTCTCCTGTTGAGAGGCAAAGATTATTCCAATACAACCAGAGCCAAAAGAGGGTGTATGTTGACCCTCTCCAGAGAAACTCAGTGCATGCCTCTGCTTCAGAGGGAGTGTTCAAGATCAAGATTCATGCCACACAGAAAATATTACTATCATCTTGCCTCTTCAGGTGTCTTTGGGACCACTCTTCCTTCATCTACTGTCTTCCAATGTTAAATTTGGCCTTTGTGAAAGTAAATAAAGAAGCAAGTCTCTGTGAATTGAATATATTTCTTTCAAGCATTCCATGAAACTTTTGTCAAAAGCAAATTCAAACGTCTATTACTAAATTTAACTTTTTATTTTAAAAATTGGAAAATGACATTACTCTAACAGCTCAGTCTTGTGTCCTTGCCATGGAAGGACATGGTCATTTTAGTGCCAGAATGTCTGCCCCTGACAGTGAAAGAAGAGTGAGTTCAAGATGCCCTATAATAACATGGAAATTTCCCTCTGGTGTGGGCAATTTCAGTGAAATGAAAAGCTGTGAGGCCTAAAGGTGTTAATGGTAACATGCCACTACTGCACTCAGCTGTGTCTTTAGCTTTTCATGTTTAATTTAGCCTGTGCAGGCCTTGGCAGCAGCTACCAGTGCAGATATTTCAGTGTCATGGTCCTTCTTCATGGGCATCACAGAGCTCTTGCCACAGATTTGAGGAGATTTATTGATGAATGTATTGAATAGCATTGCATATGTGAAGACAGTAATGATAAATGTAGATGTGATGGACACAGCCTGATGTTATAACGTCAGTTACAATGTGTCAGAGCAGTTCTTATCCCCTGCACAGCCTCGCAGTTAACTTTGCAGGTCCTTGGCCAGCTACAAAACAGCAATCTTTCCCACACCCACTGGAAAACCCCGACTTTTGCATACCCCCCCCCCTTGTTTAAATCTCATCTTCAACTCACCAAATGAACACACCTGTAGTCTAACTGCTGGTCATTTAGCAAACGACCTCATTTAGAAGCCAACCCCCTCAGTCCAATTATCCCTTTTCTTCAGCCACATGTCCTTATGTAGCAGCATTGCTCATTTATATGCTAATTTTGCTAAGTCTACTTCAAAGGGGAGAATTGTTTGTTAAAAATCTTACACTCCAGCCTCAGTTCAGACCATCTCATTATTTACCTGCAAATTTAGGGAGATATGGGTAAAAGCTCTGTTCTTTTATGATCTATTGTCAAGGTGATCAAAGGAAACCATTCAGTGTGAAGATCAAAAAGAGTCTGGCTCCCAGCAGCCCAGCAGCTGGCTCTGCCAACTCCAAAAGTCCACAACCTCTGTTACAAGTGAAGACTGATTTTATTATTAAATAACTTCTGATTACAAATTGGAGGGGAAAAAAATACCCTTCACGATCATAGACTCTGTACTAAAGGTGTTAATGAAACTGGGCTCCAAATCGATATTATCTCAATTATTAGTCAAGGAATAATCACTATGTATATAGTGTCTCTACTAATAATCTTCAGATAATGAAAAATATCCCACAGACATAACTAATACTGCTTGATAAATTGCTGGTGGCCCACAGCTAACCCAGATTTTCTTTTTTTACATAGATACACTGCTCAAAGGATTTTTAAAACAGGAGTTCACACACAAAACTGTTTACTATTTAGAGAAGCCGAAAGCACTGACTGTAAGTTGAAGAATTAAACTGGGACACCTCATGTCCCACTCTGTTAAGGAATTATGTCAGCAGTGTAACACGATGTGAATAATGAACCCATGCTTTTCAGGGCTGACATAATTCCTCACCCTAAGGAATTTCAAGAACCACAATTCATAGAAATCCTATTCTTACTGAAAAGATAACCTACAGAAATTTTTAGCTTTGCCACAAATAAATGTTAAATAGTATAGTTTTCCTTAGAAGAATAATGTGAGAAGCGAAAATGTATAAACTTTCGGGCTTTTATCTTCCCTTTAAAGTCAACATGTTGTTATTCAGTATAATGTGACTCTTTTCTCTGCTACCAATGGCAATAAGCAAGAGGCTGAGAACTGCAGTATATCTGGGGGCTCCATAAGGGGACATAAGTATGTTCTGTGTTTTGAGATATTAAAATGTGCTTTTTTTTTTACGAAGTCATTTGATGCATTTCTGAAAATACACTGAATTCTTCTAAAAATACTGAGCTATGTCTAGAGAAGATGGTGCTAGGAAAGACATTTGTCATGTTGTGCTACAGCTGTTTTGCATGATTTGGTATGTTGTACCCTTTCCTGTCAGTCAACAGTAAATGAATACCTCAGCAGGTCTTAGATGACTTTTAGTGCGGTACTCTTTTGGAGCAGATCTAAAGCTGATGTTTTGACCACTTGTTAGCATTAAAGGTCTGATGGCACTTTACAGGAGAGTTGGAGTGTAGGTTTTGGTGTCCTGGCCAAGTTCCAGTACGGGTAATTAAATTCTGTCCATCTAAACTTCCCCCTGTGGCTTTCCTTGGCTCAGGTATTCTTAATTTCCTGTCTTAAAATGTTCCATAGTGTTGCAGTGGTGCTGTTAAATAGCTGTCAGGTTTCACCTCAGCAATGTGTGAGATGATTCATACCTTACAGATTTGCAGATATCTGCACGTCAGTACAGCCTATGAGACCTGGAGGAAAGGCAGAGTAGAAATGACAAGATGTCATAATGACTATTTCCTCAATTAATTTTCTAATTTTGTGATACTTCAGAAAAAAAGCCCTCTCTCCCTTTGTTAATGAAATAAATTCCTCTCTCCATTGAACCTTTCATTTCTTCCATGCCCAGGAGAGAAGATAGCAGCTGAGCAGAAGTGTGCAGGGTTAAACGAAAACCCAGATCCCTGATTATGCCAGCACATGAAGAAAACCAAGGCCCATATATGAACTCCTGCCTTGCCAGCAGAACAGACAGAAACACATTTTTAACTTTACATACTCAGAAGCTTTGAGAAATTTCAGTTCCAAATCCGAGCCTTATGCCTTGAAATCATTCTTATGCTGTTTTTTTCTTCTTACAGAGTAACAACAACACCCCAAAACAGTGTTGAAGGTGAGACCAAGATACTGTGTACTTTAATTTGCTCCCTGTTTTGCCATTTCACTGACAGCTTAAAAGCTAAACGAATTCTAAATCACACACACATCATAAAAATGAAATACAGCTTCCTCTAAACCCTTGTTCAGCATGGTCTGTGCAAGTCTCTGTTATTTGACACTCCTTCGTTATCTGCCACATTTCCTCTTTCTGATAGTTCAGTTCAGCACTGCAAAACTTCTCAAACTTCTGAAATCAATCTGGATGCTACAAGTATTCAGTCTCACCAAAAACAAGTCAAGAGGTGAAGAAGTCTTCATTTCCCAACGGTTTTTCTACTGGTGGCTTCTGCCCACCTGAAGTCCACAGAACACCCTGGAGATGTCTACCTGAATCCATTGCTCAGACAAGAAGAAATGCAAAGTGAGGCTTTTAACATTAGCACTGCAGTGTTTTTTTTTGCCTATGGTGGAAGGAATGACACCTCCCATTTTAACGCAAACAGCATGTAATAAAAAAACCTTATGGTATGCTTCATGTATTTATCATTAGGTGGCAAAAAACAGAAGAGTAATAAGATGGAGAGATTTCATTCTAATACGAATTTATCTATACTTCTGCTTTTATGGCTTTCTCCTGCAGGCCTTGCTTCAGAACTGGATACCGGCAGAGCTCACAGTGAAAGCTTTGTCTACCTTGTCTGCTCTGTGAGTTATTGGCTGCCCTGTCTACAGCTATGTACTAGCGAGGGGTAAAAGACAGACTTTAATATTGTTTTTAAAGAGAAAAGGTCTCAGAAAGAGAAAGCAATGCCAGGTGTTGCTGATGACTGAGAAAGAGCAGAAAAGAGGGGAAACAATGCCACACTGATTTGAGTTAGCAGTCTCTTGAAGAGGCACATCTCTACCTGATCAGTCTAAGCAACAAAACGTATACGTCTCATGTCCTGGCAGAAAGCAAATCTTTCAAGTCTCAAGATTTCCTGAAATGTATTCAATTAGGCCCTAATCCAGAAACCTGGAAGGGGTTGAGTTCCCAGGAACTGCTGGGCAGAACACTTGGAGAAAAAAAGATCTTCTTTCTCCTTGAACTAAAGCAAAGGTCAATCAGTGTTTATATAAAGCAAACAAGAGATGGAAAGTATAGTGTAGGAAGTTCCAGTAAGTAAAGATCAGTTTGAAAGTCAAGAGTTTTTGCTTTGTCCTCGGTGAATGCAGTTTGAGATCATTTTTTTCAATTGCTCTGATCCTGCTGCCCTTAAGCATATAAAATTCCCATTTCAATCAATGGGAGCTGTGCATACTTAAGAGCCACTGGGTCGGACTCATGAATATCTGTCACTGATTGTACAACACATCAGTACTCTTACAGCTGATTAAAGGAACAGACATCAACAGCAGATGAGACCTTTGCACAAATCAGATAACGACATCATGTCAATATTTTCCTAATGTGTGAATAAGTGCTTTAAGGAACAGGGCACACAGTATTCAAGAAATTGAAGTAGGGGAGGTGATTGGGAAATCTTACTGAATTCTTATTTAAACACAAAAAGGAAATATTAAATATTAAATCAAATTATTAACACTTGAATATAGTATGTTAATGTGACACTTCACCTTCTCTGAAGAAGTCTGTTACCACTTGCCTTGCAATGAACATGATTTTTTCTTAACGCTTCTTGATGTGGAATAGCAGGAGTGGAAAGGCTTACTTACTATCAGAGAGACAAATTTCCAGTCAGGGATGCATTATTTGGTCTCCGGAGGTAGCCAGCAGCCGGGGTGGCTATGCGGTTGCACACCAGTGAGAAGAGTCTTCCCCAACTGACTTGACTCCCATGCTTTTATAAACAGTTATGATATCCTCTCTCAGTCTTTTCCAGACTGAAGAGTCCCAGGGCTCTCAGCTTTTTCTTGTATAGGAGATGCAGCAGACCCTTACTAATCTTTGTTACCCTCCACTGAACTCTTTCTAGGAGACCCGTCATCTTAAAAAGGGGTAGCCCAGGACTGGACACTCCAGATGCAACCTCACCAGGGCAGAGTAGAGGGGTGGGATCACCTCCCTTCTGGCCATGTTCTTTTTAATGCATCCCAGGGTCCCACTGGCCTTTTTGGCCACAAGAGCGCACAGCTGGCTCATGGCCAACTGTTGTCCACAGTGCTCCTCTCTAGCAGGTCAGCCCCTAACCTGTACCAATGTATGCGATTATTTCTCCCCAGGTAAATGAGCAAAACCAGCCAGACTTCTGCCAGAGGTCCCTTCCAACATACTGCACTCTGTGAGTGAGAAAGGCGGGATAGAGGGAAAATTCACAACCATGCTTTTGCAACGGATAGACCTGCCCCAGATCTTCATGAGCTGAAAAGAGACTCCAGCTGTCTCAAAACACCAGGTACATTTCAGCAGATTTTCATGAGTAGCATTACTTTCATGATATAATTGTCTAAGATCAACAATTAAGTAAAAATGCAGACAGCCTTTGAAGTTCTACAGATGGGCACCTGATATTCTAAAATGACGGCCAGGTAGCTCCAGGGAACTTGCAGATCCCCAGTGGCAATGCAGGGATAGTTCAGTCCTTCCCATTCCATTAACAATTATTTCTGAGAATTCCTCGGTCCTCTCAGAAAACTGATTACTGTCTATAACAAAGGGAGTCTCACACCTGTGTTTTTACAGCAGAATTTATAATTCTGTAAAGTACTTCAGTGCTTGTGGAACACACTGTATGAACTAATACAGAACAATAGCTTGGAAACCGCAAGACACTCTGCTTCAAACCTAAGAAGACTCTAATCTTTTCACGCCATGAGGACATCTTTTCTATATTCCCTTTCTTGGGATGTCAATGATACATTTTTCCAAAGCATTTCAACAATTTGACTGAGACCCAAGGGGAAATTCTGGATGCTTTGTGGTAGCGTAATGAGTCAGAAAGTTTTCCTGCCAGGGATTGAGAAATGCCTGACCTCATTTCTGAGAACACTGCATGCAAAGAAAAGATTTTGCCCTTAGTGGAATTCTGAATGTTTAGTGTACACTTATAAACACAGGGTGATGGCATTTCTTTTCAAAAATCAAGAATTTGTAATTATCTTTACTTTTACTTATAGAGAAATATATATTTTAGGACAAATTTAAAACCTGAACAGCAGAATTAAAGTCTTTAGTTTCCATTAATTTTAAATGAATGTATTAAAACGAAATAATAGCAAATAATTTTTATCAAATCTATAGCTTTGACCTAGCTATATCTTTGTACACACAGTCTAGTCATCTATCATAAATCTGGGAAGCTGCTAGAGGTCCAGCAATTTGTTCAAGGCAGAGTGTTTCGTATCTATTGCATTTCTGACAAATATTTATCCGATTCGCTCATAAAGACCTCCAGTGTTGAAGATGCCCCAGGCAATCTATTCCCAATGCCTAATCTGAGTTGATCTTGCTCCAAATGTAAACGGAGCATTTCTCATCTGATGTGCTATAGAGAACAATAAACACATATTAGCCCTGTGGCTACGTGGAACAAGTTTTACTGAACTGGGGGCAATTAGAATTTCATCTTTTTTTTGTTTCATTTGGTTTGTTTATGTTTTTATTGAGCCTATCTCTGTAACTAACATAAGAAGTATTATCACTGTGCCAAAGTAAAACCATATACATAGCTACCAATGAGTATTGTCCTTTCTTCTCAAAAGGTTCCTTATTCTTCAGGCACACAGGAAAACCTCCATGGCTGCTATCTTTGGGTGACAAACTAAATGAAATCCCAAGTGTATAGAATGCATGCAGCAGTCTGCTTTGCATTGTTGGTTTAGTCCAGCAACTCCATAAACAATATTATTCACTTAAATTCCATTTATTTGCCACAGAACTTGTTTAATTGGTTCTATCAAGGTTTGACTGCCATGTAATCTTGGTATCTGATCATCAGGGAAATATACACAAGTTCCATAAGAATCTAGAGGAAACTTACCAAAGCTGGTAGCTTACTGACATCTTCTTTATGGTAATTGTATGAGTATATGACATTGTACAAATGAAGCTCCCAAATCCTAATTTCTATATATTTATATATAATTTTTTAAGGCAGTGAGTACCATCACTGCCTATAATGAAAGTCAGCCTGGAGACTAATATAACTCCTGGCCCTGGAGTTTGAACTCTATCTCTCTCAACTGCCAGAGCATTCTCATTTTTCATCCCTGCTGAGAACACAGCTACAGCACATTTCCTAATTTTTATCATATGTCAGTGTGTTTTGCAAAATCAATTCCTTTTTTTTTTCCTAAATAAAAATAAAAACAATCAAATAAACCACATGGCAATGAATATATATATTCCAGTTTTTTACCTACTTGATCAACTCATTTGAGAAGCCAGTAGTTATTTTCACTAGAGTTAGGATTTGTAAGACTTCAGTCAAAAATTTGACTTTTTTATATCTTATTAAATTTCATGTGGGTTATGCAGAAAATAAATTACATACAACTGTACTACATAAGTACCATTGCTGTATTTTTTTTTCTCTGAGCAATTTCTGAAGGCTGTATAAATCATTGGCTAAATTCTGCCTCCCTACCTCCAACCTCGCTGAGCCAAAATCCCATTAAAGTTAACTTTGAGATTTGGCCCCATGACTGGATCAGTATAGGAAAGCCTGTAATTTATAAGGCCATATCCAGTCTATTATACTTCTGGAAAATGTGCAGAAATATATTTTTAAGAGACATTTCTCTCCAAGTTCCTAAAAAAGCCTGTGTAATTTCAGGGAGGCAATCTGACGGACAGATTTGTATGAATATTTATATAGCTAATAACAGAGCCAATGCTTCTAAATATTTTCTAAGAATATTCACTCAAAGTAAAACAGTGAATGTGTTTTGGCTGTTTGTCCTTTTTCTATTTACTTCCTTTGAATTTTCCTGTAGATGAGTTTACGGGCTGGAGTGTAGAAAAATCCTGCGAATAATGACACTGCTTGCAAATTGGTTTTAAACTTGTAGCTCTGAACAGTTTGATTAGAAATCTCTCTTCGTTTGTGAATAGAAATAATGTTGCATGGCAAGTGATACTTGGAAAAATCTTATGTTTTAGATTTGTTTAGCTGAGTATTTAGAAGATGAACAATTACAGGTGATCTCAGAGAACCTATTGAAAGAGTAATTTCCACTAATTCAAGAAAATTATAAAGTATCTTCAGAAAATATGCAAACAGAGAAAGGTTAAATCAATTAAGTAGGTTATTTACTGCAAAATACTCATTCAGGCATAGAAACTAACCCTGAACAGATGTACACCATTCTGATGTGTGCTTGTGGTCTATTTGAAGATAAATGAAAATGCTTTCCTTAATATTAAATAAATAGTTTTCAAAATGCTCTTTCAGATCTTCAATGATTACCAGAACATGTGCAGTGCAGAATTAAGCACTACAAATATATGCATCTTAAAGGTCAAAACCTTAATGGAGACGTCTGTATTTCCAGCATGGGAATTAATAAAATCCCACATATCCTATATGCATAAACTCAAGTTCTCCATTAAATAGTTTGGATTTTGATCTGTGGAATAAAAAGAGTCCAGTATAATTTTGAGAACTACCCTGGAGGCCATTCCAATTGCAGCTAGAGTCCCTCCAGCCAGACTCTTTTCCAGAGGGACATCTTAAACCTGGCAGAGTTCCCATCGGTAGGCAGGTGAGGGCCCCTAGCTTATCTCTGCCCTATGGTTTGGAGTAAGGAATGAAACTAAATTCTGGAGAATTTATCAGTAAGATCCATTTCTCTCGTTATTTCTTTACAATGCAATGGACATGAAGCTGAAGTTTTTCTGATGAATGGGAGACAAGGACTCATTTATGGGGCTGGCAGAAAAGCTGGCATTGATTGCAAGAGTCTACTGGATCCATTAACAATAAAGCACGCTGTAGATTTTAGGAGTTATGGGCTGTTCAAACAATGGACATTTACTACAAAGCTAACTACTTTACTCATGAATGTTTTACATTCTTCTGTTTAAACCATTTGCATATGTACGTGTAAATCATTTGCTTAAGTGTTCACAGTCTGCAACTGTTTCAATACCCATAACTTGTCAGATATAGCTGGTTATTGTATTTTACAAGCACTAATATGTATGATTGATGTTGATATGTTCTTATTAAATTTACTGCTGATTAGTTGATCATTACTTTGAACAACAAGAAATTATATTTTATTACACAGATTTTATTACACTGATTGGCATTCAGTTTACAAACCATGGCACCAATGGGAATTATCAGAGCTAATTGATTTCTAATGAGGATATATTAGTTACATAGATGTAAGGAAATGCAATGACTGTTATTCTGTTTTAAAACAAACAAACACGAGATTATGAAGAAACATCCAGACCCTACAGCAATCCTTAATTTCTACACAAGTGCATTGGCCTTATATTTTAGATTGATCTGCCTTTGTAGTGGATCTTTACTTCTGAGGGCTTTTCTCCTGGTTCTGACTGAAGATCTGAAGAACTGTGTCTTTTTTTGATTTTGTTTAACATACTGCTTTTTTCATCAAAAAAAGACTCCTAATGGGAGAAGTAATTGTTTTGGTTTTATGTTTGTAAAGCTTCATATCTTCTTGGTTAAGAAAAAATGATTTCAAATAACACTGTTATTAGTATTAAATACATGAGCAAAAATGAATCAAGGACATAAAATACAAAAGTAGAAAAAAAAAAATTAAAGCAATTAAAAACCTCTTCAGAGTCCTTACTTAAAATCTCATATATCTGACTTCCCCTGCCTGTGGGTGCCAAGATGAAACGTTCAACTAATTCTGCAGCTTTTAATACGAGCTTTCTGGTTTCTGGTTCATGATTCTAATACATCCCTACTATCTGGTTCTCACATGTTGATATCATCAGTGCCATTGGCCCTAATTCAACTAAGCACTTACGTACGTGCGTAAATCCCACTGACATCCATATATGGTTACACTTTGTAGAATGGGGGCTGCTGTCATCACAAAATTAAATGCGGAAAATAACTGGACACAATATTTTCATATGTCCTGGAAACTAGAGGCAGTCTTTGTATAGTTTTATATAGTGCTCCATTTTATGCAGTACTCTTGCTGTGAGCCTGCAGATCTCTGCTGTACACTCAAGCTACTCGGAGGTGTTGGGATGCAGCGTCTTCACATAGATGCAAACTTTCTTGCCTTTGCTTCACACATTCACTCTCTCATGTTTTCTCTTTGTTTGAATTTGATTTTTTGCAAGCCACACACTCAGTCTTGCCTTAATGCTTTCTGGAAGCTACTTGTTGCTAGCTCAGGATCATATCTAGCTGATATGTCAGTACTTTCTTTAATGCTTTTGCTCACGTTTAGGTCTGCCAATAAAAGCTGAAGTGTTTCTACTTAATATACACAGAAGGACCTTTTAAAATGCACTCCAGTTGTAGTATAGCTGTGAGTTTCTTTTAGCGCACACTCCAAGAGGAAAGCCATAGACTCCATCCTTAGGGAACTGCTGGCTGTCTTAACACCTCTCCAACATGATTCATGCAAAAGCACTTAGGAATATCAGTCTGTTCACCAACTTCCCCGCTCATGCAGGACCAACAGCAGTGGCCCATTGGTGTGAATAATTTATGTCAGGGGGGAGAGCATTTTTACGTCTTCATATGTTCACCCATTAAGTGCAACTCAAAACCCACAGGAATGCACAGAATGTCCTGGACTTCACTGGGCTCTGATATCCTTAAAGGAATAGAAACTTATTATCATACACCAATGCTGCAAGTAAAAATAGCTCAGGAAAGTACTGTTTCTAACAGAGGATCTTAAGACACTTAATACTTTTTAATTATTCTAGCACTGTAGTACTGACCATAAGATAGATGCCAAATTGACAGTGCAGTTGTTAACTGGAGTCTATACCTTAGCTCTGCAGACAGCTGTGCAGGCTGCATGCATTCATTAAAACATGCAATTCCAAAGCTATTTTATTTTAGATTCTCCTCTTCATGCTATTGGAAGACTCATTATGAATAAAATTAGTTTATTATACATTGATGAGAAACTTAAGAAACACAGGATAATGTTTGCATGAATCTTTACCTCAACTCACAAAAGTTTCTTTGTCTTTCCAGTAAAATGGGAACCTGGCTGGCCTTCTTCCAATGTTTATTAAAACTCTCAAATTCCATATTTCAATATACTCCTACTTTTTTGTGGTTGAAATTCAAGTACTGGTGTTTAGCCATCAGCAAATACTACCTAAATGATGGCAAAAGATAAAAATACCCTCTCAGTACTTCTATAGGGATTGTGATATGTCTCCAGACAGACTGTTGTTCCAAGATATGGGGAAGGTTAGGCACTCAGGCATAGCTTGGGTATTTTAAGAGTGATTAGTCGGAGATTAAGCATCAAGTAAACAAAACCAAAAGTAATCATTAAATTGAAGCGGAAAGCTCATTGTTGACAGTCCTTGTCAGACTACTGGAACATGTACAATTGTCACAGTTCTTAGAAAAGTGGCACTTCCGGTCTTTTGAAAGTTCCCTTGGTCTGCTTGTATTCTAGTTGGACAACTTCCCTCAGCAGAGTTGCAGTGTTGCTGGAAAGTCTGAGCTAATATTCAACGATTGTCATGCTGAGAGATGGCTTGTGCACAGAACGGGCAGACAAGAGCTGCAAGAAATGCAGCCTTCCCAGCTGGATAAAATCTGACTATTATCTACAAAACCCTTACGTGTCTCAACAAGGCACACAGTGAACTTACACAAGTGAATTTTCACAAGCTTAGAAAAAGGAATGTCATCAACATCAAACCAAGCACACTGGTCAGATTTCAAATTCTGCTATAGCTATGGCTATGATAGAGACAGTTTAAAAAAAAAAAAAAAACTAGTAGTTTTAAGGTTAGAAAAAAATCTTTTAGAATCTTAACTCTGGCAAAGCCTGAAATACCGATCCTCAAGCACTGGAAAATATCAATCTGGCACAGAAGAACAGAGAATTTCAGTCTGCCTGAAGTCGTAAGATCACTTAATGGGAATGGCTGAGTACTCCACTAAAGGCAATAGTTAAAGGCCTGAAGAATTCATGGTTGCAAAGCCAAATACTGAGCAGTAAGAAAACTCTAGAATTGATGTTAGAAGCTGAACTCTAATTTGCATCCCTCTGTGCCATGTGCAAGCTTTAAACATGATGACTTTCTTTTTTTTTTTTTTTATTTCCAGTAAAACTTCCATCTTGTCCAGTGCCCAGCATGAACAGGGTTCATGAAAATGTGATGAGGGTCTGACGGGAGATGTTGTCTGTCCTTGGAAATGGCTAACTTCTGTTTGCTGAAATAAAAAGAAGAGTTTAAAGCAACCTACTGACATTCATGATAACGAACTGGCAAGGTACAGCAATCTGAAAGGCATCTCAGAACAGGTCTTAGAATAGGGAAGTCAGAGGAAGCGAAACAGCAGGGAATGCAGCAGAAAAAAAAGAAAACACTTCTAAAAATCATCTCAAAAACAAAAACCTACTATATAGGAGTAAATATGCACTTTCTAACTGGCAGGTTTGTTGGTGGTAAAGAAAACTTTTACACTGTCTTTAGTGTTACACTGAATATGTTTTTCTGCCAGAAATAACATTTTGTGAACAGTTTCTAGACAAGTAAATTAAAAAATATTTTTCATAAAACTAAAATATGTTCAACAATGTCAGCATTTCTTCAGATAATATTTTGGGTGTAGACAGAAAGAAAATATTTGGTTCGTGATTATTCCACAAACTTCTGAAACCCAACAGCTTAGGCTGCTATTCTTCAAGGGAAGTGTACAAGAAAAATCACAGATTTGGAGAGGTATACATCAGCAGTTAAACATGGCATTCTTGTAGGCTAATGACCATAGGCACTACATCAATAGAATGGTTGCTACCATGCTATTTTCTGTCTTTATTGAAAGAAAGACACTGGAAAATTTTTATGAAGGTAGGGTGTCCTACTGAAAGGGGAATACATGTCTTGGAAAGGATGCTTTGCACCAAACCAGCTGTGTGAACAAAAGCTGTTGCCCTGCAGAGGTATTTTTGATTCTTGATATTTTGAGTGTCTTTCTTCCTCTGTCATGACACAGAAATGGTTAACAGCAAACTTTTGAAATCAGATTTGAAAAGCTTGACGAAAGAGCCTGATGTTTTGCCTGATTTTTCTTTTCTTTTCCTCTGTGGACAAAGGCCCTGAATGCTGAAGGCTGAAAAGCCTATTATCACCCGAAAGAAATGTAAGTAAACAAGGCATTACAATAATGAATTCTACAGTACATGACAGGAAGGCAAGAACCAGCTCTGTGCAGCAAGCAATGAAAGATTTGGCTGTATCTTGGCAATTTTTCAAAAATGATAACAATAAGAGGTTTTGTCGCTTCAGACATGTAAATCAAAAGGATATTTCAGCAAAGGATATAAAAATGATATGGAGAGTTTCTAACCACTGACCCCAAACCAGCATTCAAAAATAGACATTAAAACTAAGAAGCTATAATCCTACAGGCCATGCACAATCAAACCTAAAGAGCTAAAAAGATTGGATTTTTAAAGGCCATTTGAAATTAGGTTGGCAATAACTACCCTTATCCACAGGAGAAAGATTTTTGGTATTCAAAGTTAAGATGTGATAAAAAGGAATAATCCAAAAACTATACCAGGAGTATATTTCACAACCAGCATTCAAAATGGTCTGAAATTCCCCAATCTTGTTCCTAAGTAAACAGCAAATGCCGAGGCCATGCACACAGGTAGTTTGGTCTGTAAGGACTCTTAAGAATTGTATTTGCAGGAAGTGAAAGTGTGTATGAGAGAGACATGAAGATGGAGAAATTTGATATTTAGTCTTGCTGTAGTGCATTAATAAACTGCGCAAATGTGAGTGGTGCCACAGTGATTTGGTAGATTAGAAGTTCTACTCAAAATTTTATCTATTTATAAAAATGCACATCCTTCAACTCCCAAAGCAGAGCAGAGTGCCTGCGTATGCACACACAGAAATGAAGATACAGTATAACAACCTCTTGATGGTGACTTGTGGCTTTTGCCCTGTCCACCTGATCTGTGAGCCAGAAGAGCCCTCACTGTCTCCATTCAGTATAGCTCTTAATGCCATTCACAGCAGAGTACTGCTGACTTATCTGGGGCATCCTATGGGGATGAATATTGTCACTTCAAGAGACATATCAAAGAGCAGACAGGATTGGACTGGGCACTTGTTCTTTATTTAGGCCCTAATACACATTCATACTAAAGCAGATCTTTAAAAAAGCAGGAAATAGGGCTTTAAGCAAGACAAATATTGCATGCAGGTGAAGTCAAGTCCTACTGCATAAAGGATGTAGTCGTATTTAGGTATTGTCACCATGCTGAGGTCAGCACTGTGCTAACAATCCACATTACAGAAAAACCGACAGCCCCTTTTCTCCCACATTAAATTGAGCAGACTTTCAGCTACTGCATGACCTCCCCTGTGGGATATGCTCTTCCAAGAAGTTTGTCAGAGCCATATTCAGAGAGCTAGAGCACAGTAAGTTCTAGCAGCAAAAACACCACAGATCTCAGCTCCTGACTACATGTTCTGCATCAATCTGCTCCATGGAGACAAGCCCCAGAGATTCTTCTTGACAAGCCCAATGCCTGAAAGAGCAGTATGGAAAAGACAGCAGGGTCTAGGTATGACCAAGTCTGAGAAGAATAGCCAAGACGATTTATCTTCAGTGAAGAAGACCTGCAGGAGAAAGAGTAATGCACTGTGGTACACACTTCTCTAATAGGAGAAGGAGAATAAGGAGTAGAAAGCAGTAACACTCCAAGGAAAGGCACAAAGAACATCTTTCTTGAAAATTTTTTACTAATGAGTAAGCATCCAGGCTGTAATGTGAAGTAGGCAGTGTTAAAGAAAGTATCTGGGGCCTGGGAAAAGCTTTCCCTCTTGACAGGATCAGATCAGGCTCTGATCCAGGCTTGGATGGATCCCAACCTGGAAGCATTTATGAGTAGCTCAGCCCAATCCCCAAAGCAGAAGCAGCCCAAGCCTGCTCCTGGACCTGCAGCAGTGATGACACATTACAACCACAATAATAAGTCTCACCACAAGCTCAGAGATTTCTGTTTGGTATTGTGTGACATAACATGGTGTGCTTTTATGCCACTACAGCTAGTTTTGAACAGAGTAGAAGAGATTGAATATGTTCTGGGTTAGTGCTTACCACTGCTCCCTAAAGAGCCAAGACCATTCAATAGGATCACCTACAGACCAAAAATAGGAGGAAATCTTTGTTCACTTCTTTAAGATCATGTAAATTTATAAGAACTGTAACATTACTGAAGTGTGAGACTTTGCCAAGGTCTTTGTCATGAATACTCTTGTTTAAATAATTGATGCCATCAAAACTCTTTAGCCATCTAGATGGCAAACCCAATATTTTTATTCAGTTACTGCCTTTGTGTTAAAATATGGGTGGTGAACTACAATTCCCAGACACATTCCACAGTGTTCATGCTTAGTAGGTCACAAAATCATTGAAGTGTTCTTGTAAAACGCAGGAAGGCTGTGGGGCGGGGAGTGGCAGGGAATGGAACAAACCAGAGTGAGAACAACCAGACCATCTTAGACAAATTGCGCTACATTCCACATGCCATACAGATTTACTAAATGTTATTTATCCAGAGAATACAATGTAATGCAGAAATGAGCACAGTATGCTACAAAAAGGAATTGCTTGGACAGTTACTTTATTTTTCCAGAAAGGGAAGGCTGCAAAAAATTGTCACTGTACAACTTAGTCCTAAAGTAAGAATGATCTTAGGCTCAGTATTATATGCACCAGGTTGCTTGCCTGCAGAAGCTACCAAGTGTGTTGCAGAAAGGAAAGCATGAAATATCTGTTACTTTTACATTTTTGTGGCTATAATTGAAGCATTTAATATCCAGCCGGGCAACATGAACATGAAACATGGCAGTTTTGTTGAACATAATCCCCAAGACAACAAATTACAATTTTTTCTTTTTTCTTTTTTTCCCCACTATAAACATATTCCTGGAGATATTTTTCTATTGCATGAAACCCATTTGGCTCACAGTAAAAATTTGCTTTCTGACAGAATCTTCATCTGATGCCTCCTCAGGTATCACCCAGTGTGCTAAGCTTCTTGGCACACTCATGATAAATTTCATGCCTAATATGAACACATCTGATGGGTTTGCTCTCTGTTTACCACAGGTCTGGTGCCTGGCCTAATAGCTAATTCTGACTACCTCAAATAACAGTGGTTTTTCAACTTTTGCTCAGCTTCTCTTTTTATTTTTAATTGTCATGGGCTTAAATTAGACCTCTCTGTTTCATATATCCTATTGAGTTACTGCTCCATGCAGCTGACCTGAGAGACCAAAACACTACTAGACTAGATGCTGTGCAAACATCAACAAAGAAAAATTGATACTTACATAAAGAATAAAACAGAAATGGAGAAAGAGTATGCCTGAGGAGATGTAGTAATGCTAACAGGCTTTGGGTCACGAAGCCTTCACATAGACTGTTTTAGAAAGCAAGACTGTCTGACAGAGTTGGCCTAGAAGAGATGAGAATAAAAGAAAAATCAAGACAAAAGAAAGAAATGAACTGGTACAGCTAGGAGTGATCAGAGAATGAGATGGGGCTGGCTTGGCTAATCACTGGAAATGCTGTCATGCACCTACATCCAGACTGCCTGAGAAGGCTGTAACAAAATAATACATATACTTGCATTATTTGTAACAATGTAGCCTACATTATTTTTAGATAAAATGTTAGCGATCCAACCGTGAAGATCTACATGCCCCACAGCAACAGTCCTTGGCTGTTGAACACAGGAGATGTGGAAGCCCCCACCTGCAGGGCAGAGAGCTCTTCCTCCTACCTAGGCAGGGAGCATGGGATACGTGAACTTCTCCCTAAACAAAGAATACTACTGCCAGCTTTCTGGATGCCAGGAAACTCAAACATCAAAGGACCTTCAGTTTTATATTCCAGTAGTGTAACAGCTATTCCTTTTTTTTCCCTCTTATACCTTAGACATTTTCAGAAATTCTCTGTGGATATCTTTACTTACATAATCAATTCATGGCTAAAATTCATCAAGGAATAAAGAATGTGTCCCATCAACAATTTACAATCGCAGAAAACTGCATTTGTTAAAATTAGAAAGCTGTTGAATATGGCCTTGATGCTAATTGCTTTTCTAATTGTCATTAGAAAAGAAAAATTAAATATTTGAAAAGTGCTGTTTCCAATGACTAGTGAAATTCAATATGCTATCACTGGAATTATTTATTGATCTATTTAACAGTTTTACAGACCATTGCCATATACTTCTTAACATTTGAAAAGCAAAACTGGAACAGCTATCTTTTATGTTCACTCCATCTTATACTGTGACACATTTCTTGGATGAACTATAAGCAATAAATTCCATGCTTGCTGCATGTTTTTGAAAAACTATATAATCTATAGAAGCATCAAAAATAAAATCTCATAGCACAGATGATGACCAGACATTCCTTTCCCACTGAAATTCCTATGGTTTGACTAGCAGAGGAATCTTGGTGTGCATTTCCTCTGATCCCAGTAAAAGTATGAATAAATCCTCAAACTTAGTCACTGAAATATCTTACTCATAGATGATTGCTTTCTAACACCATTTCTCTGCCTGACTGAGGAGCTTTTGAGAGGAGAGAACACTTCTGGAAGAAGAGAGAGAAGTTTTATCAGACACAATTGTATTTTAGAGGAAAGAACGAGACTCAGGAGCCAAACCATTGACTTGCAGGGATATGGACACCAAATTTTGATCAAATGTGCTCCTCCATCTAGATCCTGAGCAGCATAACACATTTTGCAATCATATTCTGCTTTTGTTCATAGCAAGAACTAATATTTTCCATCCCCTTGGTCATTTTAGGATGAAACTTTCCATCTCTTCTGTTGGTGCTGTTCCACTTTGTTCAGTCACCACTATGGGAACCAAAAAGTGTAGAAGATACAGAGCAGTAGCTAATAAACATGGACAAAATCAAACTTTTTAAATCTCTGTCCCAAGAGATATTTTTTTATATATTAATCATAAAATGTATCTAAGAAGAAAGACTTCACAGAGAATTGAAAAGGAAAAGGATGGAATAAAAAAATAACTTGACTATTCGGAATGAATTAGACTTGAGCTAAAGTAAATTCTTCAGATTGTGCAGAAAAGGAATTTGAGTCTTGGTCCTTCATCTTCATAGTGTTTACTTCAACTGCTTAACTCCTCTGGACACACGCACACAGCTTCTCATTCATCCACTCCCTTCTTTTCCTAAAATGTTTTTTTTTTCTCATATTTAGAATCTACAGACAGGCTATCCTTCTGTTTCTTTGCATAGTTGTTAGCTTTGGCTCTGGGCAATAATAATAGCAAACTTTTAGAAGTTTCTAAATGATTAAAAAAAAAAGAAGTATTTTGTTGTTAGTGTACCTGGCTCAAGAATGATTGAAATCAAAGGGCATTGTATTGTAGCTATATGAAACAATTTGCATTCTAAAACAATTAATACTTGACTCTAGTCCTTAAACTGTGGGGCTCCTGTTATCTCTAGAATAATTGCTAGAATTTCCCTATGATATTTTTTTCAAATTTTAATAGAAACACCTAACAAAAGTTGAAAGATGTGAATGACTAGAGAACATCCAGAGAAGAAAAATCAAGGTTTACAGTACAGTACCGAAATTCCTTTAAGACACGTGTTGACTGTCAATTAAATTGCCATGCTTTCTCTGACTTCATGAAAGTTTTCTTCAAGATAAAAATTATGATAATTGAAAATTGAAAGCTTTATGTTCAGAACTATAAATTTTGGAACAAAAGAAAACAAATTCATTTGTTTAGTTTTCCAAGCTTAATCAGATATTTTATCTAAGCTGTGACACCTTTTAAGGATAGCTATTTATGTATAATATCTACATTGTGATATTACATGCATTAGAATTAGAAAAGATGTATAGCTTGTATGTGAAAAAAGATTCTATTATCCAAGGTGGCTAATGATGGGTGACATACCATCTGTATTAGATTTGCTAGGAATTGAAGAACATGAACTTCAGGTGTGTATAAATCAGAGGTTAAGTATTTCACCTTTAAATCTGGTACTAAAAGCTAAGGAGAAAATCCTGAGAAAGAAAATGAGGGATGAGTCACTGTAATCCACGTGGACAGGATTTTACTATCATCTGCTCCTCAGTGCTCATTGTGTACCAGAAGGCAAGACTTCCATTCAGTGAATGCCTTGCAGAGCCTTTTACTGGGGCTTTGTATCAGACCTGTGTTGGGATAAATGGTCAGCTGAACTGTGGCCGAAGAAGCTTACTCTGGGATCTGAAGAAAGAACAGCTGGGTAGGTACACACCAAGCTGGCCTCTAAAGCTGGAAGCATGCGGCCATTTGCCACAGCCTCCAGGGAATCACTGATGTAAGCAGCTCTGCATCATCTTTGACTTGTAAGATTGGACATTCTTCTGCTAATCTTACAGGTGTGCAGACTCCTTACTGTTTTTCTGTCATGGTGCCACTCTACGAACTGACCTAGAACTTAGTCCTCTGTATTCTGGGACACTACAGTTGACAGAAAATACTTTCCCATAATGAGGAAAAACCACTTCCATCTTTTCATCAGCTAATGTTTACAAGTGCTGTGAAAGCTACATAGGAGTGCTCTGAAGGTTTGGGAACAGTAATCCCTGTCATTTATTTATTATTAATCATTTATAATGAAGGAAACAATTGGCTCATTTGTGTCTCACAGTCATGCAGGATTTTGTAAGGGAGGCAGGTTTTCAACTAAATGACATTTTAAAATGTAAAATTCAACAAAGCAGTTTCAGATAAGATTGAACTAGCCATGTAGGAACTTCACTTTTTGTCATTTTATTTTTAAAAACTGTGTATTTCCCTTGGTGGATCAAGTTTTATGTCAGTACATTTGAATATTGTGGGGCATTACAAATACTGTAAGAATGGGCTGAGCTAATGCAAGAGTGTTGATTTCATGCCGTGCCTTGCAATAGATGTGCCTCTGTGTAAAGCAGTAAAAATTGGGAGAGATGGGATACAAGTAGCAGTAAAAAGAAAAATGTTGAGACTCTTTCTTTTAAAATACATCCTGCAGTTTAGCTATAAAGCTCCTTATTTTTAGAAAACCGGTAGAATTGTTCAGGCTCTGCCCCTGCAGTTTCAATAGCAGTCTAGTGCTTTAAAACCATGACCTTGAAAAGAAAGCGTTTACATTGTAAATGTACTGGCAGTATGTGGACTATTCTATGAGTGAGTATCCAACTGCGGCAAAAAGTTCAGAAGCAGGTTTTCTTTATTCTGAAAGGCCTAATCCATGGGGCTTTTTTTAGTGGCAAAAGTACTTGGTACTAATTGTGACTTACTTCTAGCAGTGAACCCGTGTAATTCTCAGCTTTTGCACAGCCAATTAATTCTCATGAATACGACAGCCATGAATTCTGATAGGCGTTGATACACAGCATTTCTGATGCTACAACATTCTACAAATATAGAGGATCTCTCAAAGCTGATTCTTCTGCCTAAAATGCAGCAACGTCTCATAGCTTGTGAAAGTACATGAATTTAGGATGACAAGAATACTTAAAGGTTAAGTAGAAAACAATACATACAGTAAAACAAGAATGAAATGTGACTTTTAAGGGACATCTTGCTCTTGGGGCAGCCTGTTGGAGGACATATGACAGAAGAGGTCAAACACATCTGCACCAGGGACAATTCACAGAAAAAAACTTTTTACAAAGTTTTCCCCTTAGACAAACTCCCTGAAAAGTGTAGTTTTCTCTCACCTAAACACAAAATTATTCGGTTATCTCTTTTTGTATGAAGTCTCTGGTTACAACCCCACAATTTTGGAAGACTTTTTAGTAGAAGATTCAGAATTTTTATTACACAAGGAAAAATAAGCACAGCTTCTCAAAATTTACACGTCTCATCCTTTAAAAACAGGATAAATATTTTGAGTAGTAATAAATAAATCTGTTTATTTGTGCTAAAATTAAACTGGTCATTTAAAGGAATTTAGCATCTGTACTTTATCACAAATAATCTTAAAACAACAGATTATCTCTACTCTCTATTTAGTCAAAATTAATTGAAATATTTTGCACAAGCTGTACTTGATTAAAATAGTCTGTAATTAAGATAAGTTAATAATTATTGTTTTATCTAGTTGTTCTAATTACATAGGAATCAAAGAGGATCAGGTCAATAGTTCAGTTAATTGAAGTGGAACCACATCAGAGATCAGCTAGTCACCATCCTACTCTACTGCTGGTTTTCACCAACCAAGTGTGTTAGATGATTCAGTGGAAAGGCATAGATTAGGCATGTTAACAGTATATTTTTGGTACAAAGATCACTGGTTGAAGCTGGTATAAATCACTGAAATGTCATTCCATTGACTTCCATGTCATCACTGCTCCAACTCAACTTCATTTTGAAATAATTCTATCAGGGAAACCAAAGCACTTGCAGGAGATTCTTTCATTTACGGTGGCACTAAAAATGTGTTAACAAAATCTAAAGAAGGTATTCTGTGGGCAAGATCTAGATATTTCTTAGCTTGTCCTATCCTACTATGTAGAATGGAGTAGCTAATGGAACTATTAAGAATAAAAACACTTTTAATTATGGGCATGTTTCATTACTTTGCATGAAAGGTGGTCTAAGTATGAGCTTTTAGAGTAGCCTTGTGAAAATTTGAGATTGTGACACTGTCAGGAAAGCATCAGAGAACATTGTTATTGCTATACAAACTCTCATGTCTTTCAAACACAACAGTGATATGTCTTATGCTTCTGAAGTATATGATTGCTACAGCCTCCGTCTCACAGCTGGATAGTTTAATACTGAGCTGATTGTACTCCAGTGCCAATGGCAGCTTGATAGTTATGTCCAGGGACTCCATTTGACAAGATAAATAATCAGGTCAGTGTATACTGCTTGTTACGCATTCAATTGAACGTCACCTGCAAGAACTCATCAAATAGAGCCAACAAGACAGTGTCTTCCTAGCATTTAATATCCTGAAATAAAACCATGTCAACTCAAAGGTGCTGGTTCTTCTTCAGCACAGCCGTCAAATAGTCAGCAAAGACATCAAGCAAATGATCATAGAAGGTCGCAATCTTGCCAACTGCAACCACCTTCCTTACAGGGAAAGAACCAAACAGCTACAAGAGCTTAGGTTTTTGTGAATAAATTGGGCTAGCCAGTCCTACTGTTAATAGTAATTAAATTTCTTGAACGAAAGCATCATTCTGTTCCTATGGTTATGTGATCTTAGCAAAAATAAGTAATTCTTTTCACTTTCCAAGCACTTAAAACTATGTAAGACCTTGAGTCTTGCTCTTGAAAAGTATATATATATATATATTTGGATTAGCAATCATTTCCACCCTCTAACTATTGCCATTTTTAAAGCAGTTCTGAAGAAGAGTCATGCCAAGTGTGGAAAGTTCGCTTTCAAATTGTTTGCCTTCTTGGTGGAAATTTTCCCTCCTTCTTGGGGGGAAGTTTTATTTTTAAGCACTCAGTTGAATCTGGAACTAGGAACACAAGAATGCCCCCACTCTGAGCACTTCTGATAGTGTTTTCTATGCTTTTTCATAAAATCTTACCTTCCTTCTGAATATTAGATACTATTTATGACAGTTTTGTTTCATTTTTTAAACACAGCTTCAACAAATATCTTGTTCCTTTGCAAGGTAAGTTAAACTCCTTTTCAGTGCAGTTGGTCTTCTCTTTCATTTTGTCGAAGTTTATTTTCTGTGCTGAAGCACATATAGCTAGCCTCGCACAACTAGTCAAAAAACAGCAAACAGGTCATTTCATCTACTCCTCTGCCCCAAAGAAAAATCCATCATACCTGTGTCATTCCTGGCATGTTTCCAAATTGTTTTAAATTACTCTAAAGATTCCACATTCTCACTGTTATCTATTCCACTACTTAAATATCTTCTCAAAATTGAACAAGTTGAGATTGTATTTCAAAAATATATACATATATATGATGTCACTACATTTTGAGGTGGACTCCTTTATGTTAATGCAAAACTCATTTTTAATGTGAAAATGAACAGTTTTGTTTAGCAGTTTGTTCAGGATGGGTGCCTTCCCACTCACAGAACAAATGATAAATGATTGCACCTTTTGAGCACTATGAGCTTTTGGAAATCCCTTCTCCTCATTATGGTTCTTCTAATTCTAGGAGCAGACATTGCATATCTGAGCTACCTGCGCATCGTTCAGGGAACTTCAGAAGGTCTTTAGGGGAAAGATGTTAGGTGTTTATGTGGAGACAATCTGGAGGTATGATTATAATGACACTGCAAGTACAGCACCATTGTGTATCATGAATGCAGATCTTCCAATTTTATATACTTGATGTTTTAGTCATGTTCTTTAACTGAACTACATCTGAGATCTTGGCAGTAATATTTTGTATCTGGGATACATTCTGCTGTTGCATTCAGTACAGCTTATGGAAGAAGGGCAACTTTACATAGATGGATTTTGCCTCCTACTGCCACCTCCTAGGTGCTCAGCCCATTCTTTTCTGTCTGGTTGCTGACTATGACCTCTGAGAGGAAACACCGTCTTCTCTCTCTATGCCTTGGTACAGCTGCAGAACAATGTCTCAGTCCTTTCACAGTAATAGATACTAACAAAGCACGACTAAGGTAAAAGCAATGACAGCGCAACATCAAGTGCTGTTTCAGTGATAACAGTAACAAACAGTAAGTGGATATGTCAGGTAAACAGGCAATCTCTTAAATAAAACTTAGTTTCAAAAAACATACTGAATTTCATTTGAGATTCTCAAAGCAGTGTTTCCACATATTATGTTTCATAATATATAGGTTTCTGAATATATCTTAATGCAGATATATCAAAATTTCTTCGTTGTTGTGTTGGTGGTGGTGATAGATTTTGAGGGGTGGGGGGGAAGGATTGTTTTGGTGGTTGGCTGATTTGTTTGTTTCCATGATAGCTGGCAAGGTCCCTTTATTCGTTCTCCTGCCAGCTGCTTTATTAGTCATTTTAACTGTCACTAAGCAGGACTAACAAGCCACCAGAGAGGCTGGCTGAAAGGGAAGTTAAGCAGCTGAATGGAATGTGGTTGGAGGAAGAGGGGACCATAAAGTAAATACTCAAACAAGTTACTTTAAAAAATCTTGCTCTGCTTTTCTTTTTTAAAATAAGAAACAGAAACAGCATGGGAATTACTGGGGTGTTTGTTCTTAGCTCTGAATTGTAGAGGTTTGATTTTCTAAAACCCTGCAGACTGACGAAATCACCTATACTGGCAGCCCGAGCAAGCAGCATCTGTGTCCTAGAAATATTTCTCTCTGCAAGTTTTAGCAACTAAAGCTTGTATAAGTTTGCTATTGTTGTACAGGGACAGTGCAGGTAAAATTAGGGGGAAAAATCATGATCCTGTTGCTGCTGGATCACCCTTTCCAGCAGCCTGCAAAGCTCCCCAGATATCACAGCATCTCTGCACTGCTAAAATCTGTGTGCTCTTTGCTTCCAGAGCACAGTCAGAAGTGCAAAGGCACTTCTGGTGCTGCAGAGAGAGGGTCTGATCCTTTGCTTGGTGAGGTGTGCCAAGTGTCCTAACTGCTCATTAAACCCACTTTTTATAAAGAGGCTTGAGAAAAGCAAGCTCAGCTCTGTGAAGGACACGTCTTCCTAAATCTCCAAGGCAGAAAGGCACCTCCCAGTCCCAGCAGAAGGGTTCAGATGAAGATTACCCTGCTGCTGCACTCGCACAGCCGATCACGACTCCAACATATGTTCTTCGCTTTTTTGGCTGGAGTTACGGTTGTCTTTCCCTTCCTCTCTTTCTCCCCCCCCCCCCCCTCCACCCTTACTCTGACTCTCACAGGAGCAATAAATGCCAGTAGTAAATATTCTCAGCCTTACAAGGATTTCACTAAATTAACGTTCACATCCAAGCTTTGGGCAACTTCCTGTGTTTTAAATGGGATCCAAATGAAGGTTTCCCAAAGTCTATACAGTATAATGATAATAAAAAACATATCTAAATCATTAAAATGAATGACAGCATTCCCTGTACCAGTTCTGGGCTCCATAAATTATGTATAAAAGCAATCTGCATTATATTAGCAAAAGATAAAAATTAGAAAAGGGTGAGAGTAAAAATGTTTCATTTTTCAATAACACAAAGAAAAGCCTCTGTGCTCCTGAGCTCAGAGCTCCATCTCGTGGGCGATGGTAGGTGCAGAGCCATTTCCTGCTTACCACAATATATGTTATTTTCACTCATTTGTTATTTAAAAAAAAAAAAAAAAAAAGGCATTATGAGAATACAAGTTCTTTACTTAACAATAACAGCAAACCAAAAATGATAAATTAAAATAATACCGGGACTGACTTCACTCTGCTTCACATCTTCACAAAATTCCCTGTCATTGGAATCAAAGACTGATAGAATCATGAAATATCCTCAGTTGGAAGGGACCCACAAGGATTTTGAGTGCAGCTCCTCGGTCCTTTATTTATTTGTCACTGTGAACAGGAGCCTCGTGCTGCTCCTGAGCTCAGCTCATTCACGTGCAGAGATGCTGCTCAGCTTCCTCTGTTTCTTTGCCACCTAGCAAGCTTTTACCTGATCAACAGGCAACATTTTTTGCAATCTCTATTGCATTTCTTAACATCTCCAGTGTGTTTACACTATTTAAGTCTACAAATTTGGTTATTGTGATTGCTTAATTCATCCCACTGTGCGCCCATCAATACCAATAGTTGCCATGGGCAGCGCTACCTCTCCTAGTATATAATGCCCTTTGAGTATTTATTAATACAATCACCTTCTCCTAACAAGAGAAGAAAGAGTAAACATTTTAAAAATGAGCTTTCCTAGCAGTTGACTTTTTTTTTTTCCTGAATGCATTCCTTAGAATTTGAGATACTTTAAATTTAACCACTGTTTTCTGGACATTGTCTACCAACAAAGAGTGCTTTGTTGCAGGCAGTGGTGAATAGCTTCATCCAGTTTTTGAAACAATATCTCCCTATCCATTGCAGAAGGCAGCAATCTACTGCACTGTTGCACACTTGTGTGACAGTAGCCTAGGCTGTGTGGCCATAGCCTCGGCTTTTAGAAGGTATAGGCTGAGGCGCAGAGGAATGAGGCAACACTGAGAAAGTGAGGACAACAGTATCTCATCAGAAAGAGGCTCAGTTTCTGCTGGGAGCAGACCACAACAGAAAACACAACACAAAGTGGGCAAATCTGTGAGGTTTCTTGGGTTGGCGCAGCCATGTCATTGTAGGTACATACCAGGAGGGTGTGGCACTGCTTCTCCCAACACACAGGTGAGACTGCAGCCTGAGGTCTGTGCCTTGTGTCTGTGAAACCAGGTCAAAGAGGGGCCAAAGTGAAGGAGCTTACAAAATTAACCTCGTATATATGAGATGGAATATAACGTTAGTGCTCTGTAACACTTACACTTGAGGCAGAAGGAAGTACAAAGCACTGTTTGGCAGATTGCTGCAGTTCAATGGCCATCAGCTGCTCATAAATCAAGTGCACAGACAGACTGCAAACTGCCTTGCTGCCATGACAAAGACACAGTGATTAATGTTTCCGTTATGGATTAGGGAGGCACTGAGGTAATATTATACGTACCTGTGAGATGCTACCTTTTTTTTCCACTTCTCAGCTGAAGGCCACGCAACGTTTAGTCACTGTTGCTCAAAATTAAACTGCTAAGAGGCTGTGTATGCTTTATTTTGTAACATACAAGTGCATACCATTGCTATAGTGTTTTTTATTTATGTCAATTCCATAACTATTATACATTAAGTTTATCAGCTCTTTCTTGCACATTATTTCCTTATCCTGTGCTGTTACATAGGTTTCTGTACAGGCTGTATTTCACTATGCATGTATATTAACTCTTTCTTTCTCTGAGGTGCTTTTCCAGCCTTTTCTGGTCTGGCATCATCTCAGTATCTATAAATCATACAGTCTCAGACTGGAGGAATAAAAAAGAAATGGCTAGAAATTCCCCAAATTCCTTGGAATGAGAATAGAAAGAGAGAGCTGGAAGGTTCTCTGCAGGAAGATGGCAGTGCCCATTCTGTACAAGGCATGTCAGCAGTGCCAGAGAGATGAGGAGGGGATATGGTGATTCATTAACGGGATTTGCTAATCTCTTCAGTTGCCTAAGTCTGGAGAAAAGGTCACTGATCTGCTAAAGCTAACATTTGGCTTGGGATTTCCATGTCTGAAATCACAACTATGGTTTTGGTGTTAGAGCACAGAGTAGCACTAGCTACTCTGTTGCTACCTGTAACATCTGACAGTGGTAACACTGCAGCAGTTTTAGCTCAGTGCGCTGTCTGAAGGATCATCACATTCTAACAGAAACTGAACAATATTTGATGGACTACCTGTTAAAAAAAATAACTCAAAATTTAAAAATCCAATCTATGAATTCTATGGATTTTAAAAAACAACCTATAGTTCTATTTACCACTGGAAGAAATAAATGAAACGAAATGAGCCAATCTGCAAGACATATTCTTACATTAATGGAAAAAGCCACTTACCACTATCATGAGAAAAATGCTCATGAGCAGAATTCACATAGCATGTTTCCACGCTTGTAACTACAGGGCAATTGTTCCTTGTTTATCAAAAGGAACATAATGTTCATTTCTGACAAGAGACTAATGTTAGTGGATGAACGGTTTACTTGATTTTATTTGGCTTCACAAAACAAGTAGCTGTTGTATTTTCATTAACCAAAGATAGCCATCAGGTTAATCCAGAGCATTGCAGTATGTGCATCTCACTACTTGCTTGCTTAATTCTGCCAGTAGATATTTTACGATGGCTACAGACTGGTGCAAAGGACGTGCAATTGCTTTGAAATTCATTCACACACCTTTCCCCACTATTTGTTAAGAATACATGGACACTTACTTGTCTGCCACATATTTTACTGGTCTTTAACAGTTCCAATTTCATGAAGCACACAAAGTTCCACGATAAGGGTTCATCAAAGTAATTCATATTCTGTCCTTATTTGCATTGATCAGTCATCAATTAGCATTTTAGATACGTGAGAATCTTCTTTATGTTCTATTATTATTAATTATCCCTTTTCCTCATACAACAGACTACTCTTTTTCTTAAACTTCCAATTGAAAATCAAGATTGTTCATAATCTTACTGGGATTCAAAATTACAAATAACATTAATGATTCTGGATAAAATATTAGAAGAGAGATTTTATTCACATTGATATTTCTTTGCATATATTTTCTGGTTCAGAAGGTTTTAGCTATTTCCTCTTTAAATCTAAATCAAGATTTTCAGTACAAATATTTATTTTAGACTATTCAAATTTTTACTATGATAAACAGGCAATTTGTCAGAATCACTATAAAGGTAAACAGTTCTTCATTCCATAAAAATTACAGAAAGTGTTGTGACAAATATATATATATATATATATTTAGTGCAGTTCTAGCTCTTTCAGAAGAAGTATTTACACTAAGTGTGTTGCATTTTAGTCATAGTAGAGGTTCTTTATTAAGCATGATTCTCATTTCAAATGTCTCACTCATCTGAGAATATCTCTCAGTCTTCTTACACAGGATTACTTTATCAGGTCCTGCTGTCACCCAAAGGCTCAACACTGCAAAGCTCAGAGATCTGGCTTCATAGCTCAGCTTTAAATGGCTTTCCTAGGGTACGGTATCCTCTCTTTAAGCAGTAAATTGCTGAAATATCCATGGCAAGCACCAAATGGGTAGGAAGGATGCTGAGTGCACGTTTGCCACTCTTCTCTAGAATCACTTTAAACCGCTTTACTAGTGATTTATCCTAAGGAGAATATACAGTACATAAGGAGCAGTCCCTAAAAATGTTGGTAACGAAGCAGAAAGATAGAAAGATAACTTATCTCAAAGGAAGAAAATCTTCCCCTTGTAAGTTAGGTTTCCAGAGTTAAATACCATGTTCTGCTGGCTGGGGTCCTGCCTTTTGCACCTCCCATAGAATCATAGAATATTACAAGTTGGAAGGGACCCAGAAGGATCACCACGTCCAAACTTTTCCTACTCTCTTATCCCCTTTGGCAAAGACATGCCTTTGACTCTGTGGGTACTGAAGTGAGATATTCTGACTATGGATTGTCTTTCTCATTTGAGGCAAAATGAGAAAATTTTAGCAGCTATGTGTTTTGATTGTTGTGACTCATTCTGAAAGATCTTAGGTGACATCCTACATCAAAGAATAAAGAAATGATTATAAAGCCCCATGTCTTTAAGGTAATGATCAATGAATGATCAATAAATACAGTAACGAGTTTCCTATGATGTAAAACAATGGCCCATAGGACAAGGATAGCTTAGTGACATGTATTGCAGCTTTAATCATTAGAGCTCTTGGTAAGGCGTGCCCCATGATTAATGACAGATCATTTATACAGCATTACCAGCAGGCAAATAATTCTAATTACCAATAACATTAAATCATAATCACTATGCAAATAATTTACATAATGTAATGGAATATCTGGTCATTACAGGGCAAACAAATCACAATGTTAACTGAGGTTAGTCAGTTATCGTGGAGTAAATAACATTAGAAATTAAACAAAGCCAAGTTAATACCAGGTTTTATCCAGTTAATAACCAGTGAGTGTATCCCTTGCAAAACACATCAGACCAAGTACAAATGTTAAGTACTTTTGGTGTCTGGAGATATCATTTAAAAACATCCTATCAAGCAGCATGCTATTGGCTAGCTGAGTAAGTGGCTGGGGGCACTGACAGCAAATCTTAATGCTTTTTGTTAATTCATAGGGTTATGTCTTGAGATAGAGAGCAAGGGATCCTGCTTACAGTTTGCAGGATAAAGCAGTGTGGCACGGAAAGCCAGTTCAGATGAGGCTGGTTTGTGCTCATATACTTGAAAGACAGCTGTAGAAGTAGCATTATTCTAAACTTGGCATTAATCTACATCTATTAACAGAATTATTTATGACCATAAAGACAGATTATGTTTTCATCCAGCACATGGGGCATGCAATGTGCCAGAAACCTGGTAGGGTACAAAACAAGGAAGAGAGTATAATATACAGGAGATAATAATATAACTTGGAACAGAGAGCAAAAGGCAGCCCAGAGAATGCTGGATTACAACAACTGGGAAAATATAGATGCGAAGACAGAGCTATATACTTGACTACGGTGAAGAAAATATTAGATGTTGAGGAGAGGTAAAGGGAACAGTTGTTTTTCAGCTTTTCACATTCCTATTGAGAGGAAAGCATAAGAGGCAGAGATTGTTTCTGTGAATAATGCCTGAAAGCTAACAAATGTATTTGTGAACTCTAATATCGCCTTTTTTCTTTTTTTTCTTTTCTTTCTTTTTTTTTTTTTTTTAAGAAAGAGAGATTGTATTTTATTTGCATGTTCTCATTTTCCTTTGTCTTCTGAAATCATAAAGCAAAAGAGGTACATGGCTTATACAGCTGTTGAGCCAGGTACCGTTTGTAATTTCAGAAGCATTAAATACTTTTTCATCAGAGAAGGTTCTCCTCATGATGCTAAATGACATGTTGACGTAACCAATGAATTCCAGTTGAAACTTCCATCCACACTAAACAGTGGAATCACAGATAAATCCTTGATTTGTATCTGTCCATAGCCAGTGCTGCTCTTCTGACTTGTTTTTGTTTTCTTAGCCTTAGAAAACTCCATTTTAGGCCGTGGGCAGATGGCATTTTGGAGTCTTGAGGAGGACTTTTTCACCATTACTACACCCAGCTGTTTGCACAGCCAGCAGCTGGAAGCTGTCTCCATCACTGTTCCTGGAAGGGACCTTGGGTGGTTTCGCTAAAATGCTTCAGGCAAATTTCACCCTGCTAGCACAAACCACTTTCATCATCTGTTTAAATTAACCCAATTGTGGTTGACTGAAGCAGATTAGCAAATGCTGACAAGATTCCTCCTGGGGACAGTAATCTCTAGTATAAGCAAATAGCATACAGCTTTGGGGGGAGGGAGACTATTTCTAATGGATACAGCTATGTGCTAATGTCTGTCCCTGGTCTTACAGAGCTGCCTTGAGCAGCTGTAAAGTAATCGAGTGTATTGAAAGCAGGCTAGACAAACTTAGGTCCATAAAAGGGACAAGATACATGGTGCACAGGCTTGGGTTTTGGTATCTTCAAGTACCTACATGAATAGCTTAGTTTTCAGATGTGCTGCCTACTTTCTTCCTTTGCAGATGATAATGTTAGTGGCTCAGCACCTGTGGGACCACCAATTTATTCAGGCACCTCAATCTTTATTAAAGTGCCAGTTTTAATCTCAGCTTTGGAAGTTTTTCTCCCGTTCATAGACCTTCTGGGGATTTAATAAATTCTCTTTAAAGGAATCTTAATCTCAGTTCCTTCAGTTCTATTATGAGGAACAATATTTGAAGTATAAAGGAGGCTGGGAGAGAGATCAGCTAGTCCTGTATCAGGTATCCAAGGAATTTTTTGCAGTAGTTCTCTAGGAAAGCATCAAAATTGTCTAGTCGCAGTGCATGAGATAGTAGAGAATTGTGTCTGCCATTTTAGACATAATAGCAAAAGTATGTAAGGTGGCACTGAATTATTTAATTTGATAATAAGACTGTGAAACAAAAGTTACGATGAAGGGCTTGAATTGGGTTGAACAGTCCTGTGCTAGCCTCAGAACATTTATGGTGTGTTTCCTTTCTAAATATGGCACTATAAGAAATAAGTTAGCCTTACACTATTTGAAATTCTAAATCAACAGCTGATAACGCAGTTATTTACAGGATAGTTGTGCACTGATAAATACTGGCCATATTTAGTATACCAGGAGTTAGATATCATATACAGCTGTGGTGTGGGTTGTGAGAGTCAATAGTGACCACATGGAGAGATCACTTACAGTGGGTGATGCAAAACTTCATACCACGCTTGTCTTTTCTTCCTTGAACACATTGTTAGCAGAATAGCTAACACTGCTTGGAAGTGATTTATGGAAACGTTGCTGCATCACCTCTGATCTACCTATGCTGCATTCAGGCAACATAATCTAAACCGGGAAAGAATTCTTATGCTGGGTGGATGAAAACATGTTTGTACAGAACTACTGCGTCAACATGCTTAATATATCAAATACGCAGACAGTCATTTTCTCACCAGAAAAGAATACTTGGTCTTCACTCATGTTTATGCGTTCTTCTTAATCTTAAAGTCGAGGGCATTACTTCTTTTGTTTTAATTTAAAGTTGAGCAAAAGATGGAAATCTCACAAAAAGTATTTCTTTGCTGACTTCCCTGAATCTGGGCAGAAGAGATAGTGTGTGATGGATTGTATGGAGTAAAAAAATAACATCATTTGACTCTTTCAAATTGATAAGGCAAAGAGAACATAAATGCAACAGCAGTAAGGCAGCAAAGGAGAAAAGAAAGTGATAACTGACTTTAGAAAGGGTGAGAAATATATAGACTAGCTGTACTTATAAAAGGTGGATGCGAGCTCTGAGCTATGGAGAAAGGAGCTAGAATGAAAAGTAATAGACGACTTCAGGTAAGCTTCAGGTTATCTGAGGAAGATAGTTTTATAGAAAGGCAAGTGCAAGCAGAAATGGAAACTTTTACCAGATTCTTAACTCAGGAGAGGTATAAAAAGAAGAGCAGCCTGTTATGTTAATAAGCCATTGGTCAGATTGCCAACTTTCAGAACAGTTAAGAGAAAAGATAATTCTAACAAACATCTTGTGAAGTCAAGAAAATGAGAGCAGTGGGACAGAAAAGACTATATGGGAGCCAGTCACATAGTTTTGATTGAATTCTTTGTTCTCTTACCAAAATGTTTGTCTTAACTGTGAATATTTAACTATTAAGCATTATGATTAAAGTCTGTGTTCTATAAAAATTGTAATAATTTAACAACTGCAGACTAACGATAGATTAGTCTGGAAAGTGCCAATCCATTTGTAACTTCACGGCTCATAACAGGTATGTTACTTTGCCAACAGTCTTGTTTAGGTGACCAAACTATCTGCAAAGTCAGAAAAGCCAGAAATCAGCTCTACGTGCTTTTATTTATTTTGGTAAAGCCAGAAGTTGACACTGAACAAGTCAAATACAGTCCAGCTTTTCCACTCAAGTGCTGATGAAAGCACCAGAGGCAGAAGTTTCCCCATTCTTCCTCTCAGTTCTTCCCAGATGTAGCATATCCAGGAGCAGCACAGTTGTGTTTTGGCAAAAATACTGGGATTTCCAGGTGCTGATGCACAGAATTAGAATTTTGGAGATGGCTCAAAGTTGCACATCACTCTTTAGTGTTAAGAGGACTCTTGAGGTATCTATGAGGTGCAAAATGAAGGAGGCCTGAAAAACTCCCTGGGAAACAGTACTAGGTGAAGGAGATGTTTTAAGGCCATGAGACCTTATTAAAAATACACTCAACCTAGCTTCCTTACCACACAGTTTTGGCTTCTAATCATAAGGTACATTAATAAATTTGGGATGCAGATGGTGTATGAGTATGTGTACTGCACTACTAGTCCTCCAATACTCAGAGAAAGCAGTTTTTGCAGGTAGCATTTCTCAGAGCAAACCTTAAAAAAGTAAGACTGACCATTACCATATATTCAGGTTCAAGAGACTTATTTCCTGTCTCTAACACAAGTCCTCAATCTCTACTCTGCTGTTTTCTTTCTAAGCGCCTGCTTAGAAGTAAAGTATTCATTTTTACCTTGTACATACAGCTCAATAATTTCAAAAGATATACTTTTGTGGCATCAGGCCTCTGACTTTCCTCCACTCCTTCTCTAATGCAGTCTCCATCTTCTGTGCTGCTCACTTAACTGACTTCTTTAAGCTGCCTGAAACACTTTCTAATATAAGAACTTCCACTCTAAAAATGCACGCTACATGCACAGCATGACAGTTCTCAGATACATCTTAAATATATCACTGTATCCATTGAAATTTATGCATGATGAAATACAGGTTTTACATGCATCATCTTTGTACATAAACCACGCACTCTATTCTGCAGAGTACAACGTATCGAAACCACTGCCTGTACTAAACAAATAGCTCCACCTAGTTTCTAAGCAATGTTATTTTTTTAGATCACAGCAATGATGTACAGTTTGAATGCAGCTGAAAGTGAACAAAATTAAGTGAAATTAATATAGGAAATAAAAGTAATTTAATAACATAGGCGTGCTTCAACAAGCCTTCTCACTGTTCCCTACACAAACTTCAAGACCAAATCTACTATGGCAAATTCCTTCCTTCAGCAGTGCTTTCTTGCTGCACATACACTTCCCTGGGAAAGAACAAAACTTCCTCGATTCATCAGTGTTAGAGAAAGATTAAGGCACACGGTCCTAAACTAGCATTTAAATCTGGAGTTTCAACCCAGCAAGAACAAAGCAGAGGCCTTTGTCTTCTACTCAGGCTACACCTATGTCGCAAGGTGTTATTTACATTACTTTGTTAAGATACTCCATTATCCATGTGTCAATGTAACTAAAACTTTCCTGAGCTTTCAGAATCCTTTATGTCTTTAACTTCAGCAACTGGACAGGACTGGACTGGAAGCAGTCTCCCAAATTCTAGCCAGCAATATGTCTGAGAAATTCTTTCAATGCTTTAAACAAGATCCACCCTATAACTACTCAGGTTTCCTTTGCCCTCTCAGATAACCATTTCAGATTCTCATTGATTTAGTGGTTTGAAACTCATCTCCAAGTTCCAGGTTTATTCATTCTTGGACAGTTTATGTCCCTTTGTTCCATTGGGTGATACCTGCATAACAACTTGGTACTTCCACCTTCAGCTGGTCATGAATGCCTGGCGAACAATAGTCCTCCAGCTTTGAAAGTTGGTTTCTACAGTTAGGGGCACTGGAAGCATAAGAAGTGAAAATCTACTCTGTCAATTAACCATTACCATACAGCCAGCGTGCCTTGGCATGCAAAACTGCATCCTTAGTAGAACCACTAAAAATTGAGGCATTTCTGATTCTCTTTTATTTTGTGCTAGGGGTGCAATGCATGGTATTGCATATCTTGCTGTGTGTTCAGCACTACCATTCTTGCTACTAGCATCTCATTTACTCTAGGCTTTGAGGCTTCCCAGTGCCAACCTGCTGTACAGAACATAATACTGTGTAACACTGACTTATTCAGCCTTGAATTTCACCCCCAAACTAAATGCATTTTCCTTTATGTTAAAGAGAGGAGTAGGAACTCAGAGGTTATTATTCTATGTTGCTTTTCCCTACCGAAAGAAAGCTAACTCTTTTCTGTACGGATCTTTGAAGAAGGGCTACCTGGTGTAACTGTTTACCCACAGGTAGGAACTGATTTAATGGATCTTTATAGAAATTTTATTTTCTGAAACTTTTACAGACAACGATTTCACTGCATTTAGTGAAGCAGACCATATCCATAATAGCCAAACATACAACACTTCCCTAATGACTGCACTAGCAGAAATACTGCCAAATATTTTCTCTGTACTTCCAATTCCCTGCTATTGACTCAGAATGAAGAAACTATGTACGAACTGAAGGAGCTTTTCCAGAAAGCATCCTCACTGAACTGTAAGAGTCAGCTTATTACTCCATTACATCAGCAGGTCATACTTATAGTCACTAGATGGCAGCATAGAACAAAAAATTGCTGATGCACTGAAGCAGTTGCTAATGCACGCTAGTTTAATTTCACTTTGATTCTATACTATCAATGTCGATTTTAGCAGCACCGAAAACATTTTACCTTTTGTGGTAAATTTATTCAGTATTTTCCAGATGCATACTCATCTCTTTATTCCACACTTTCCTGTAGAACTCCAGGCTTATCTTTAAAAATCCGCTTACCTTTGGATGTGCTTCATAGCCAATCTTTCAAAGAGAAACAGTACTTGTAAGCCAACAAGAAAAACAATTTATATTCACATTGAAATTATAGCACGGGCTGAAATAATTCAGCTGCTGGCAAGGACTCTTCTCTGGCAATTATTTAGACCTAACAGAAGTCCACATTAAAAAGAAAACTTACCTTGAATTGAAAGATACTTTTAAAAAAATCAAGAGATTATGCATAAATATTGATTTGGGCACATCTGTGCCATAGTGTAGTAAACAGAGTTCTGATCTGAAAGTCCTTGAGATCGAAAGGACAGCTAAGAAACGTTATAATCAAAAAAAGAAATACACCATAGACATTCTGAAATTACTGCAGCTTTGTTCAGCTCCTGCAGTACAGTGGCCTAGTGTAAGTGTCTGCTGTAACTCATCCCATCTGCTCACTGCTCCCCAGACCTGCAGGAGTCTTAATCTCTAATGTCAGCATAGAATGCCAATTTGATACCATTATTAAAGACGCAGATTCAGTAGTCTATGTCACTAGTGTTTCCAAAATACCCACATAGAGAAAGCATGCTTACATTTAAAGGCTGTTCTTCACCACAGAAGCCATAAGACCCTGCACCATTTTCCTCCTTCAGAGCCCACAAAGAGGAAGAGGTGAGGGGTTGGCTGAGAGCCCCCTGATAAACTTCTCTCCCTGACAGCTGACAGGGAAATCCGCCAAGGTGACATGAAGCCTCGGCGCTGCCTCCCATTTGGGCCCCATTACAATGTCAGTATGAGGAGGGGCAGGTGCCTCTAACATGAACAATCTCTGTAAGACTGAAGTCCTTCTGTGGCAGTTTAATCAACATCACAAAAGGGGGTGAAAGTAGAATACAGCAGAGGTCTGAGGCACAGTATAGCCAGTCCTCCATATGATCTAGTTCACACCCTGGACTGCAAACATAGATAACACACAAATATGCTGGGGACCCCTTTGTGCTTCAGAGGAAAATTCTTCTGGTATTTCTTTGATTAGTGGTAGCCATCACTGCGTGGTCCTTTCAGGATGTGTCATAGTGTTAATGTAAAAAATCTATCCATGTTTTGGATAAATAGACAAGCACTGCAACATCTGATGAGATCACTACTTGCTGTGAGGTACTATTCTATCTCTAGCATCCTACCTTCTATCTCATTGATATCTCAGGAGCAAAGAAGAAGAAACTCTGCGACAGGCCAGGCTTGAATCAGAAGTGTTCCCATCGGCAGATACTCCTAATCTCATCAGTTCCAATTTTATTTATGTCCAGAAGAATGAAGACTAATACCCTTATCACAAAACTGAATCTTTACCAACACAATTTGGAATATTAGATCTTCACTTTCAGTTTGAAGCTGTTGTGTGGTACGTTGTTAAAAGAGCTTTTCTCTGTTGACTGAATTTCAGTGGTGAAGCTAGCCTCAGCTTTTCAGCAGGTTTTTTATTATTTTTAGTGTAGTTACTTTTGGCAGGCATGATTATACAATCTCCAGAGGACAAAGTGAACAATTACTAGCTTGTATCTAAGTGTTTATACAACAGCAACACGAATGATCGTAGATACTACCGTTCACTTTAATTAAAATAGGAATTAATGATTCTTGACCATAAATATCAATGCTAGTCATCTAAATTCTACAAAGAAAAACACAAAATATATTTTTCAGTTTTGGCCATACATTTTAAATTCAAGCTTTTGTTGGTAAAAAGATTATATAATCTTCAAGAACGTAATTTTCAAAAACAAATGAAAATCATTGTGTTTTGGACATTTAAGGTAATCCTACATTTACTTTTAGTATGAGCAAAGTTCACATTTATTTTGTATACTGAGAAACAATGCCTTCTTCCTGGTAAAAGGTACCTTGCCCTTTTAATACTTGGGTCAACTAATAAAATACGTACCTATCAGAGAGAGTTTTGTTACCTCTCACAGCTATGTTATTTACTGCTTTTCTATGTACTTATTTTTCATTGTTAAAACTTGATTTATTACCAGTGTAATCTCCAGTATAGACAAGAAAATTCTTTGAGCAATATCTTATGTTTTGTTTGTATGGGAGATACTATGAATTTATATGGCAGTATATCAACAAAGCATAACAATCAAGCAAAGGAAACCCAAATATAAAAGTTACAATGTTTGCTGCCCTGTTTGAGAATTTCAGAGAGGTTAACAGATGCTTCTGAATTAGGCTTCACAATTCTGTGAAAAGAAGTTGCCATAGGTAATAAGTTCCCTCATTTTATACATAAGAAAAATGTATTCTGAAAATAATTTAACAAAAGTAGCTTGTTGACTCCCCATGTTTGCACCATAAACTTTTCTACTCTCTTCATATTAAAATATCTAAAAATGATTATTTCTAAGTTTTCTAATGCAGAAAAAAACCCTTACTTAGCTTCTCTGGTTGAGAAGCAGACATACTTTTCATTTGTTCCAAAAGAATGAGGTGGCTTTCACTAAAATAGTTTACTTTTTGTTCTGTGCATTTCATTTCTAGTTGGATTCAACAAATTGATCGTTGGCAAACCAAGCTTTCCACTATGTAATGACATTTCCTCATTAAACTAATTGCTTCATTGTATCTAGTGAAATATTGCTTTCAAAGTAATTGGAAACTTACATATCCATGTTCTTTATGCAAATTAAAATGAATAGCTATACTTAGGAAATGGGAAAACTGCCTAAAAACTAGAGTTGTTCCCAACCTGATAATCCATTTCCACGAGAGAAATTCAGTTGTTAAGCCCCTCCTGCATTTAAATTAAAATCTTTCAGCATGTGTGGCTAAAATTACACTCGTCAGCCAGGATCAAAAATTCTGAAGACAAGCAGCTTCATTGTAAAAAAGCTTGTCACCTACAATTGCCTCTAACCCAATAAGATTTGTCATTGCTCTCACTTTCTCAGAGCTGAATTATTTGCTCAATTACTTCCTTGAAAGTCCGTAGCAATCAGGCTTTGTTGCACATCACTATTGTGGCCCAGGATCAGTCTATTTCATAACTTCCAAAGGCAGGAAGCTTCCAGCATCACAGTGGTTGAATGGTCACTGCAAACCAACAGTAGTATGTAACTCTCTCCCAGGACATCAGTTATTTTCCAGAGTTAAACATACAAATCTTGGCTGTCCCTTTGGGGGCATGATGTGGCTGATCCTGCGGCTGATTCAACGAGGTGTACACCAGCTCATACAGGACAGGCTAGAGGTCTGAAGCATCAAGTTTTTAAAATGTGGCTACTGAGAACATGAACCAAACACAGTTGAGAAGGTGGGAACAAGATCTTTCATGGAAACACACCGTAGAAGTGAAGGGTGAATTGGCACCATGAGCACTCTAACTTGCAGCAGCAGAAATCAGGAACATGTTGTGAGTAAGAAAGAGTTAACCAAAAGTCACACTAGTTCTGTGAACATTATTCTCGTTTCTTGTTAATTCTCAGGTTTTAATCAAACAATACCTAGTCTTGCTTGCGCATATCATGGTTTCCAGATTAAATATATGTTGTGAAACAAGGTGTGCATAGAGAGCCAAAGGATACTGCCACAAAGTGAAGTATGCAGCATGCAATTAAGACAACAGCCCTGCATTCATTCAAGGAACAAAACTCAAACATTGTTTTTTTTTTTGTTTAAAGTATTAATTCTCAAGTTTCATTTTTAATAATCTCACTTACAGAAAAGGGAGAATGATTGCTATGGATTGTGAAATATAGGAGTACTAAGAGGGAACTGAATGTGCCAGCTGGGGATATACAAAGGAGGGAATGAGTCATATAACTTCTGGGTATTGCCAGTCATTTGGAAAGCGGTCATCCTGACTGGGCAGGACTGCAATTATTAAAATTGATGTAACAAGCATTTATTCCTGGGTTGAGAGAACAAATGATCTGCTAGCAGATTATAGTGATCATAAATGATCTGCTAGCAATGCTGTGTTAAAGGTTCTGTCACCAGTGATATTATAGGGATTTATAATACAGAACGAAAATAGTGCATCCTGGTCACTAAAATAACTCCAGAGCCAGACTTTGTATCAAGTTATCATAACTAAGCAGCTGACTAATGCCCATAAATATATCTGTACGTGCACACTGGTTCAGCAGCTGCTTGTGCAGGGTGGATTTTTGCTTCTAAACATTTCTGTAGAATGTACAGGCACCTGTGTATGTGAAAAAGCATTTTGGTGTTCTAAACAAACACATGAACACCAGCGCATACCTGTGTATGTTTTTTAGGCCAAAGCAATCCATTAGACTATAAAAAGACTGTAAAGAAATTCATATTCTTATGGTTGAGTAAGAAGTTAATCTAGCACTTCACAGTAAATCCCTGTAACGGAAATGCTGACGGTACTTTAAATGTAATACTGTTAAGAGACATCATTTACAAGGACATTTTCTTAGTCAGCTGTTTGTGATTGAAAACGTGCTTTCGTAAGATTTTCCAAAAATGAACACAGTTCATTTTGGTTAAATTAAAATTTTGGATTCTTTAACCAGTTTACAGTTTCACCAAGGCCTACGCACTGATATCCCGAGTGTGATCTAAGAGGATGACAGACAGACTTTCAGGTTTTACTCATCATGTGTTCTGTCAACTATTAAGCCAGCTTTGGTGCATATCATTTTTTGTAAATTATAGACTCTCACAACAATAATAATTTGAAAATGGAAAGGAAAAACATGTTTAGTTAATGTTCTGCTTGTAGATGCAAAGGCAGGGCAGGTGGGTTACTCTGCAGGGATATCAATCACTTTCAGTATGAGTGCCTACCTTTATGATCTGCCAGGGCTGACAGAGCAATCCCAAAAACATTCCAGAGCATCTTGTTACTCATCAAGGTAGAGCAATCCTCCTGGAGTTCCAAATGGTGATTGGATTTGTACAGAGCCTGCCAAATTAAAATTGCCTGCTTTAAGATAAAAAACTTGAACAAAAAAGGGACAGAAAATTTTATGTTCCAGTTGACAATGTATTCTTATCTCACCATGGTATCACAGAGGGTCTTGGAGAAAATGAGTGACATAAGAAATCACTCCCTCGATGCCATGACTCTGATATTGATAGGCACAATTTCATATATTGTTAGACATGGTTTGTGAATACATCAAAAACCCACGTCTGCACATAAATATAGAAAAGATCATGCAAACTATGCTGGCATTACTGGAATGAATTCAGAGTTGAACTCGATCCAAACACTGCTGCCACATTTGAAAACTAGGTTGTAGGAGTTAACAACTAAAGCAATAACTAAAGCAAATACCAATCTCAAGGGAAGACAATTATTCAAAAGAGCAGCACTGAACACTTGCCGGAAAGAGACTGGCTAATGTTAAAGCAACACCTAGCTTCTGAAGTTGATTCTGATTTCAGTATTCTCTTGCCATATATATAAATATATTTGCGTTCATATGTATTAAAATATTATCTGCCTGTGTGAAAAGCAGTTCTGAACAAGGTTTTTCACCTTCACGGTTTTGTTCACAGTGTATCAGATAATCTGTGCACCACTGATTTAATTAAACAGAAAAAACTTTTCTTCTTTCAGACTTCAAATAACTCAAAACCAGTCCCAAACTCATGAAATTGGCACCAGTCTACTTGTAGGCTAAGACTTCATTTTGACTTACAATAGCTAAAAGTTTGTCCTCAGAGCTGCCAGTTAGGTATTTTAAGCAATACACACCTTCTTCTATGTATGTTACAATACATGTTTTTCATGTGCAACTAGAATTGCAAAATGGGCCACAATTTTAGAAGAAATCTGAACTGGGAGTCCCTGGACCTCTTAACTGATACATTTGGTCCTCCAGGAGACAAAATATTTTTGAAGAATACACTGCTAATGCCTAAAATCTGGAAAGCTTTTGCCCTTGTGTTGAAATCTAACACATTTGAATTCTCTCCTGAGTAGAGATGCTTTCCAGAAGTGTGAGACTTAAAATCCTATTCAGAGACTTCACGTGAAAATTTTAGGCACAAAACTTGTACATATGTATATATATATATGCATACTGAATATCATAACAAATAAAATATCATAACAGATATTTTCCTGCTTATTAAAATCAATAGCACTGTTTACAGAAACTCTGATTACTGATGGCACCTATAACATGGATTTCAATCTCTATTTGGGTTTGGCATGACTGAGAACTCACCCTTTAAGTAAAGGCACATAACTCAGACCATTCTGAATTCAGGTTCTCATCTCTGCTCCTTGGATCTGAAAAAATACAAAGAAATGGTAAACATAAACTCCAACATTAGGAAACCAGTAATGACAAGTAATTTATTTCATGACACTTGAGAAAAACAAGCAAACAAAACACAGTCTCAGATTAGGAATTTCATTTTTAGGTACAGGAAACTTGTGTTTTAGAGCTGAGACCATTGCTCATCTCTTCCCATTTTATGATTTTTGAAGCTCTCATAACCTTTCTTTTTCTATCATCTGTACTTTGTCTACCGATTTACATCCACCTATTCCCCTCACACCTCAACTCTGGCTTAGGTCTGCAAAGGCAGTAGCTGAGGTTGGAGCCAAAAGCAGCTTCTCTTCTACAAGTTTTAAAAACACCTTGCCATCTACAGAGACATCTTTAAATGTTATGAAGTACAGCTATGAATATGTAACAACAAATGAAGGGGAAATAGATGTTTCTTCCAGCACTTCAGGATGAAGATTGTGACAAAAGAACTTGAAATCTAAAAGATTCAGGAATCTCCCTACTTATTTGTTTCCAAGTGTGTGAACCTTGAGGGGAAATGCCCCATATGTCATACAGGTCAGTTATGTTTGGGTTTAAAATACCATTTGCTGCCCCCCTTCTCTAAGATCTTTTTATGAGAAGGGCAGTGAACCAGTAGAACAGAATGCCCAGAAAGGTAATAGATGCCCCATCCCTGGAGACATTCCAGGCTAGGCTGGACCAAGCTCTGAGCAACCTGATCCAGCTGTAAATGTTCCTGTTCATTGCAGGGGAGCTAGACTAGATGCCTTTTAAAGATCCCTTCCAACTCAAATAAATGTACGATTCTATGAGGCAGTTGTGGGGTTTTGCTCAAGATATAAACTCAAAAGATATCTTTATACCAAGAAATCAGATCACAGGCAGGAAAAGACTGAACCTGAGAGTCACAGGAAGGTGACTTGCCTGGAAAAAACGCTTGAGATATCATACAGGGAAAGAGCTAATATAAAACTAGGGAGCTTAGGTAAGTCTGAACAACGATGACAAAAGTATATTATGAATTTATTTTTAAAATGATGTATGTATTAAAAAAACTGTAACACTGAAGTAATTTTCTGTACCTCTGCACTTCAACTCGTGAATTCCTGAAGTAAGGTCTCAAGACAAGATGATACATAGAAGTATCTCAAGAGAATGATTCCTTCTAAAAATGTGAAAGAAGGCTGGAATGGAAAACGATCCTGTTACTGTCAAGTACCATTGATTATGACTACGGATCACCTCCTTTGCTATACTTTGCGTATCTGCAGCAAACAAATAATGGAAATGTACCAGTGAGAAGTCAAACCTGACTTTCAGGTAGTGTGATATTGCATAATGCAATTTGTACTTGCATTATTCAAGGACATGCTGAAACTGAGTATTGTCCTTAGCTTACCTAAGAGTAAACCTAATCTTTATTAAGAATACAACTCAGAAAGAAAATATGGTCAACTGTAAATTTTATAGTGAAAGAAGAATATTAAATATGTAAGTGAAAAAATGTTCAGTGCTGGATAGTATTTGTACGGCAATTTCTTACACAGATTGGTTTTCACGTATGAAGATTATCCCATTGAAAAATTCTTGCATTGCTTAGATGTTGAACATAAAATGGAGGAGAGAATCTTTGCAAGATTCTTTTGTGGGCGTAAACAGATATTTTTAACTCCAGATACAAAACAGAACTGACTGAGACGGAATTAGATCACACTTCCAACCAATACTTTTGTACCTTGCAAACATATGACAGCTGCGATTTGGAAAGATTTAGAATAAAGTTTGTTAATATTGGTTGTTGCTAAGAGATGCATTGCCTTTAGTAGAAGAATGAATATGCACCCCTACTAAGGGGATCGATAAACTACAAGTCACAAACCTAATATAAAATAATATGCTTATGTTACGAAAAGATCTGAAAATATTTTTCTCATAGCAAAAATATCATTATTGGAGTTCACCACAAGTTTTGTTGACTTGCCTCCTCACAGAAGGTATACCTCGTGATGCCATTTTTTAAAATGAAAGATGTTCAAAAATCACATTGCATGCTGTAAATCAATCTAATTCTTAAAGGAGACCCGATAAATGAAACTGTTAGAACACACATTTTAAGTAGCAAAGCTTTTCAAAATTACATTCTAAAGTCTAAAAAAGTTTGAGCCTCAGTGACAAAAAGGTTACAATGAAAGACAGTTACTGGATGTTTTCATACAGTTACATGCATTGAATTATTATTATCACCACTTTAACACTTGATTATTGCTAACTTAGGTATTCTCCAGTTTCACTTACCTCTGTTTGCTACAGTACACTAAGTTTCCATCCTTTTCTCAAGACTTCTTTCATATTTCTTAACCTATGTCCATAATTTACTTCTTTTATTACTTATCACTTTGTTGACAGGTTTTTGTTGACAACTGTATTGCTCTCTAAAATAAACTCTTATTTAATCTCTGGAAAAACAACTAAATTCTGCTTTCAAAAAGCACTGCAAATAAAGGTTATCCATCATCTGAGTCTTCTTCATAACCCTCCGTTGGGCCTCTTGGACAAAAAAAGAATCCATTGCAAATGTAAAGAAGATTTTTAAAATACATAAAAATGCTCATCACACTATCTTCACCAGGAGACAGAACAGGTGCAGCAATCAGTACTCAGGGACTAATGCTCAACTGAGTTGGACAAATTATAAGTTTTAAAACTTGAAAGTGTCAGAAGAAACCTCCTGCTATCTGATCAGCAATATTTCCTCCATTATGCTTATGTATAGAATACATTAATGGCAGATAATCGTTACTCCAGTATATATACGGGCAATCTAAAGTTAAAAAAATAAAAAGAGGGTGACCTTCACAAAGCCCCAAAAATCAGCAGGACTCATTTTTCCAATAAAATGCAAGTAAGTCTTTATTCCCAATCTGTACGCACTCCATGACTGTCCAAATGGTTTCAACTGTTACATGAATGAAGCTGCATTTTCTCCTTGGAGCGAGTCATTAGTTTGAAAACATCCCCCCTGCTAACCATCTCTCTTGGAAAAAAAAAAAGCAGAACTCCATCTGTGGGAATATATACAGGATAATGTCTTATTCCAAGAAAACTGATCCGGGAAAAAGATTGGTGAATCGTTATGAAACAGCAGAGTGGATTCTGACCCTTTGCACAGTCACTCAGGAGCATGTCTCCTAGCAGATAAGCTATGGAAAGCAACAAAACGCAACTTGACATGCCCAAATAACAGATGGCCCCAGATAACTCCTCACAGCAGAGCCACTACTTCCTGCATCAACATCGCTGGAATTTTTTGCTAAACAAATTTTCTCCTCTGAATTTGTTAGTTCAAAGACTTTGAGACTGGATCTTGCTGCTGTTGAGTGACCTTCTTGAAGCGGACAGCTTGCAAAGATGTCATGTGTAACAGCTGACAAACACACGTCTTTGCACATGCAAATGAGCACATTAAAATTCTGGCCAGCAGTGGGTTACAAACTGCATGTAAAACTCAGGAAAAAGAAATGCAGGGACTCTGTGCATATTAACTTGAGACTATCTGCTTTGGAGATGTCAAAAACAAAAGTGAATTCTTAGCTGAAGAGTACTGCAGTCACACAATTACTGTGCTTTCAGCTGAACTATTTCAAATGGAAAACTGGAAGATATTGTAAACTAAGCAAGGTTATCTCAGGTCACCCCAAGATATATGAAACTGATGTGCTGTCACAATTAATGCAGACAATCCAAAGGCCTAAAGGAAGAAGACACAGCTGGTTGTCAGATGATGCTTGATGTTGCAAATGCTTTCATTTGGGTAAGATTGATAACAAGGTTGTTACAATTTGTTGTCTTTAAAGATTATGTGAGGCATCCACGGACGCATACAATTACGCACAATTGGAAGGAGAAAAGCAGTTATCTCAGGGTGTAACATGTCTGCATGGACTGCAGTAGCTTTCCTGCTGAGAGGAAGTTATCAGCTATTTTTTAGTGACTTCTGTTCTGCATCCTACTTTTCAACTGCCTTTTAAGCCCACAGAGAAAAGATGGCAGAAGAAAGCCGAAACTGTGGAAGTATTGTAGCTATCAGTTAGCTCTCTGATATTATTACATATTACAAGTCTCCATAAAAAGCACTCCACTGCCTGAAAAACACCAAGACTTGGATTAATCCAACCCGATCTGGGGCGTTTAGAACCACTAATGGCAGTGAAAATGGGTACTTCTAGACGATCCACAGCCCGAAATGCTCTGAGACAACCCTCTCTTCAATTAACTCAGAGTTATAAGGGAAAACTATATACGTCGTGGTCTTCCAAAGCAAAAATAATGCATTCTTTGTTTTGGCAGGATAAGTAGCTAAATATTAAGCTGAACAAATCTGGCCTCTGAAAGCACGATAAGAACATGAGAAGTGAATGTGAAGGAGATCTTGTACTTGAAATTCAGGCCAGGTATTTCGCCCTTGCGCTCATGTGAACTCTGCCTTCAAACACATACCCCGCCATTTCCTTAAGCAACCTGCTTATTAAACATCATGTATTTCCTTCTAAGAACTGCGAACATTTCTGAGGCCGGAACGATTAACTTTTCATTAACAGGACCACCAGTAGCACACTGCAGCTAACTAAGCACGTTTCCAGCTTCAGCAGGACGGAGCTGCGAGGCTTCAGGCGCTGATCGGGGCGGGCTGGGTCCGTTGGCCTCAGCGTTGACCCGGAGCAGCGCGGGCAGCTCGGGCCGTGCAGGTGTGTGCCACAAGTTGGCTGGTGCTCAGCGGCTCCTTAAAGCGCCGCACAAACACGGAGCTGAGGCCGCTGACCTCAGGCGCTCGGCGCGGTGCAGCGCGTACTGCATGTCACTGAAATCCTGTTGGCTTTACAGTTAATAATTCACCTCTCACTCTCCTTTTCTGACCGCGGCCTTATTTGCGTGGCGCGGTGCAGATTAACAGCGCTACTTGCACTCGCTCTGAACTCCCGAGCCGGCGCGTGACCTCTACGCGCACGCTCCTCAGGCCAACAGCAGCTCTCTTCCCTCAGTCAAACACCTTTATTTGCGCACCATAAGCGCGAGGAAGGCGGCCGGCACGCAAGCGGTTAACGCCGCGCAACATGGCGCCGCGCCGCCCCCGCCCCGCGCTCGGCATTGGAGCGCCGTGCCGCGCCGCTGTCGCGCGGTGATGAGTCAGAGCCAGGGGCGCGGCGCGGCGCGCGGCTCGGGGGCGGCGGGCGCGGAGCGGGCGGCGGACATGGCCGGGGTTAGCGACGCCGCCGCGCCGGGAAGCGGCGGGGAAGGGCGGCGCGGCGGCGGCGGTGGCGGTGCGGAGCAGCAGCAGCAGCAGCAGCAGGACGGCTGTCGCGGGGAGCCGAAAACTCTGTGGGGAAGCGGAGAGCTGCGGCCGCCTCCCGCCGGCCCGGGGCAGCCGTCGCCACAGCAGCGAACGGAGACTCTGGGGTTCTACGAGAGCGACCGGGGCAGGAAGAAGAAGCGGGGACTGTCGGGTGAGGAGCGCGGCGGGGCGGTCCCCCCCCCCCCCCCCCCCCGGGCTGGGCCTGTATCAGAACCGCGTCGTGGCTGAGCGTTTCTTGTTAAAGTCGCCTAACTATGAGTGTAACGCTTCTTGCCTCCACCGCCGTAAGGAGCGGTGCTGTCAGAGCCTTGAGCTTGTGTGTGGGTTTTGGAACTCACTAACTAAGCGTGGTTTGCCAGCTAGGAATTTCATAAGGGAAAAACAACAGTATAAAGTACGTTCAGCTTTTCTATCATACGTAGCTCTGCAGAGTGTTTCCGTGTCCACCAAATCAGCTTGGAAATCCAGCCCCGTCTTTTTCATAAACGTTAAAAACCGCCACGTAACGTGGAGCGGTTAATTTAGCGCTGGTGAGTTTATCAAGAACTTTTTTAGCGCTGTAATTTTAGATTTGCTTTGCTGAAAATGTGAAAGGTGCTCAAGTTTTCAGGCTGTCTGCCGCAGTGTTGGCTTCAGCGTGATGCTATGGGTTGAACCAGACAGAAAAGGGAAAAAAATAATTAGAGCACTTAGTAGCAATTGAACGCTTTCCTTCTAAGTTTGACAGGTGCTATGTCATTGACTCCGTAAGACTTGCAGCATCACTGATGGCACTTCTGAGGTGTTACTGACACTGCTGCAGTTTCCATAGCTGTACGCAATGGATAATAACGCTATGGATTGCTTTGTGGTGGGATAAAAATAGTTGAATGCACACCTCTGTGCCTGAAAGTTAGCTGAAGAGCGAACTTCTTAGAGCAAAGAAATCAGTATGCAGAGGGAAAGAAAAGCTGCCTTCCAGTAATTGATAATAAATGGGGGGAAAAAAAAGGTTAAGTTACTGGTGCACTTTTCCAGAAAGCATTGTAGAAAAACAGGTTTATTGATAGAGTGGCTAAAAATTGTAACTAATTTTTGCTGGTAGCAGTATGTGTTATGGTACTTAGAAGTAGGGTGGTGAAACAGGACAAGTACTGTGCAGAGGAGTTGTCTGGAGTTGAAGGAAATAATTTAAATGTATATTATGCTGCTTTAATTTTGAGTGGTTTGCTTGTTTATGGAACAATTGCATGCTTCAGAGTGAAGGGAGTACCTGAAGTTGTTACACTTAAGTTGAATGTTCTGATTGTTTCTCAACATGAAGTTTTTGAGCTGCAGAGGATTTTTGCATGTGCGCAAGTTTTCCCTTCAGTTTCTGGTTAATGGTTATCCTTTTGTGTTGCTATGCACTGAAGTATAACCTGGGTAAATCATTGTCTTTGCACCTTGAGGAAGTAACTATGGTCTTTCATGTTTTCAAGATCCTTGTGCTTTCAGTCCTGAGGTGGGGAGGTGCAGGAGTTTTTCACCTTCAATCATTAAGGTTATATAATATAAATCATATATATCACCTTCATATAATTAACATAAATCATAAATCACCTTCAAGCATTAAGACTGTACGTTAAATTTATATATATATCACCTTCATATAATTCACATAAATCATAAATCACCTTCAAGCATTAAGACTGTACGTTAAATTTAGGTTGTGGTCTGTTGCTTTTCTCTTTAACAGAGAGAAAAATTAAGGAATTTGAAGTGGAAGTTGGAATGCTTCCTTCATTTTGAAAGAAAATAGTGCTTTGGTAGCAGAATTAAGCCATTTTTCAGGTGCTTTATTGCTCTCTGCTGCTTTGATATCTCATCCTGTACTTGCTTGCTGTGTGTTTCCTACAGGGTCAGCTGCTGATCTGTTTCGCAGCTGTATTGGCACAGAAGTATGGCTGAAGCTGGGTGCTCAGAAAGGAGGTTGCTGTGACTGTGTAGCTCAGCATGCCCCACCACTGGGAGGGTTGTTTGGCAGACACAGTCTGGAGCTTATGTATTGATAACTGCAGGCACCAGGAGTTCCTGGGGTGTGGCCAGTTGGAGGAATGCTAAAATCATTTGATTCTCAACAATAGGCCATGAACCAGTTCATGTGAGGTGATGGGCAGTGGGAGCAAACATCTCTGGAGCTGCTCCGTGACAGCTGCCTGCGTGCAAATACTTTTGTGAACGTTTTGGGTTTGTTTTCCCAATCCCTGCTTTAAAGTTCAAATGGTAATGTTACAGAGGAGAACCTGAGAAAACAAGTTTGCAATAGATCTGAACCATCATTTGGTGGCTTGAACTTTTGCCATTATTTTACAGGAATGATCTTTGATTGAAACTTTAAATGTCAATATTAGCTTTCGCTACTCATTAAACTACATGATGTTTGGTTATTTAAAAACAAACACCTTGAGGATTATAGTAGCTGTAGTCTACTGGAAGCAGATCAGTTATATACAAATTCTCAGAAATGCTCTCTGAACACGTCCTTACAATGGAAAACTGTTAGATTCATGTAGTTGAAAACAAATCATGATTGAAATGATCTCTTAACAATATTCATTTATGTTAATATACCACTATGAAATGTGTTTCTAAAATGTTTCAAATGATGAAATGTTTCAAAATGTTTCTAGTCCCATGCGGATACACCACCAAGGCAGTGTAGGTCACAAGCCAACCTACCTTTGCTGCCTCTATTCTTCTTCTCCGCCTCAAAACTCTTGGTAATTTCTTGGCTACTGATGGCTGTCATCTTCAGTGAGATCCATTTTTTTGTAGCCAGTGTCAGACTCCTGGGGGTGAACTGTTCACGTGCACTGTTTCTACTTTTATTCCCATCACAGCAGCTGTTGTTATCAAGGCTGTTTTCTGAGGATGCAGGCAACCTGAACCCTTCACCATCATCCCCACAAATGTGGGGCACTGTACCATGGAAGCACTCCTCACTCATTACTGAAACTCACTGAATCTTCTACTCGTGAGCATGTTGTTGTCCTGTGATGAATGCACTGTAGCTTCTTGCCTATCTGTCTAGATAGGTGATTTCTGTCTTCTGCATGTTGTTTGATTGCTGGGAGCATTTAATTTTAAGCATCAGTAATAACCAGACGTCCTGAACTGTATTGAGTGTGCTGTCACTTCTAAAGTGTTGCAGGGAGGAGGTGATGATCACAGACCTTGTCGGTGAGCATAGAATCATAAGCTCAACTTCCTCATGCTGGCAGCTTGAGTTCTCCTGTTTATGCTGTGTATTTCCTTTGAAAAACTATTTTGCACAAAGGTTCTTTTAAGGTCATGTGGCTTGACTGAAAACTTAGATTGATATGCTGAAGCCCGACCTACAGAAGGCCCGTACATCACAGGACCACTGAATAGCTTGGGCTGGAAGAGACCTTAAAGCCCAGTCCAGTTCTGACACCCTGGCATGGGTGAGGCTGCCACCCTCCAGCTCAGGCTGCCTGGGGCTCTACTCAGCCTGGCACCTCCAGGAATGGGGCATTCACACAGCTTCTCTGGGCAGCCTGCTCCAGTGTCCCACTACCCTCTGGGTAAAGAATTTTTTCCTAACATCTGACCTGAATTTCCCTTCTTGTAGTTTTAAACCTTTCCCCCTTGTTCTGTCATTATCTGCACTGTAAAAAGCTCATCTCCTTCCTGATTATATGCTGCCTTCAAGTACTGGAATGCTGCAGCGATGTCTCCCCAGAGCCTTCTTTTCTCCAGACTGAAAAAGCTCAAGTCCCTCAATCTTTCTTTATAGGAAGAGGTGTTCCAGCCCTCTGATGGTTTTTGTGGCCCTCCTCTGGACCTGCTTAAGCAGCTCTGCATCTGTCGGGGGCCCCAGGCCTGGATGCAGTACTCCAGCTGGGGCAATGTAGAGGGAGACTTAATAAATCTAGGAAGATTGTCAGTATGATAAGGATTAGATCAATTAGCATTCAGCATAATTTTGGTAATCTCTTGGAGAAGTAGGATCTCTGATGAAAACGACTGGCTGGGAAAAGTGGCTTATTTTTTTTGTTGAGGGGTGACAGGGGAATGGGAGAGAGCAAGACTCAAATCCTACATAGCTCCTTCCTTACAAAGTTATTTGACCTGGTTGCTACTTGCAGAAAAGTACCATGTTAGTTGGAGGCACATACCAAGTAACAAAAGCATAGCAGCTTTATCATTTTTAGTCAATGCCTGAAGTGTTTTCTGCTTATGTATGTCCCTGAATGTAGATCTTTCATTGCTGAGATTCATCAGTGCTGAGCTAACAAGAGGTTACTTCCTTGAACACAATGAAGCAAAGTACACAGAGCGGAGAGAGAGAGTGTACACATGCATGCGGATACCAAAAGAACTGGAAAAGGTGAAGTACTTTTAAATATTTCTTTAAATTCAAGGATTAAGTCTACTGCATTAAGTTATTTAAAGGAACGTTTATTTTTGAATTTTTTTCACTCAAAATAAAAAAAGTTAAACATCTGCAGTGATTAACTCTGTGTTTTCAGTTCAGGGCCACTCAGTGTTGCTGACAGAAGCAGACAACTAAATTTCAAATCCAGATGATGACACTTGGGTTAATTCAGATACAAAGATGTCACTGATCCTTCAGAAACAATCTATGCAATTTATCATTAAAATACAACGCAATTGTTTTAGATAATTTTTCAGCCCAAAAATATGATGGTGGTCAAGTTTGCCTAAGGTTTTTGACTTTCACAGCCTTTTGTTTTGTTTCTGACCACTCTTTCTACCTCATCTTCCTTTCCCCACTATCCAACTGCTGTGGTCATTCCTATGGATGCCTTCCTGCCACTTCCTTTCTGTATCTCTAAATGTAATTCTGACCCTGCAGCAGGCTGGTTTCAGTGCTGTTGTAGAAACGAGTTTTGTTCCCACCCATTTTGAAACCTAGGAAAGGATGTTAGATTTGAGAGACAGCTGGAATATGCTCAAGGGGATGAGGTATAAGGTGACATTAGTAATAAATAAAGTCATCTAGGCTGTGTTATCACTGTATTTTACTTTAACTGTATTACTTAAGAGTAATGCTGTAAATTTCTCAAAACCTCTGGATACAGAGTTGTATGGTAAACCTAATCTATCTAACACTAAGCTATGTTGCAGTAGGAGTCTGGCTCCATGACTCCCCACCTCACTTCCCCGTCTTACTCACACTGTTTATTTTGCGTGAACTTTGGTGCTTATTGAACCATTCTGAGATTTATTAGCTCGTAATTAGACAGTGAATGCTTCATTTTTCATGCTAATGTAGCACGTGCTGAACTGCTCAGCCTATGTTCTCACAAATCCAGAATCTATGGGGGGGTAGCTGAGTAGCTTGAAGTAGGAGTAGAAAGTTCACAGAGCAGTGGAGGAAGAGGTGGGCTCCTATTGTCTGTGCCTTGCATAGCCCTTGAGTATCATTAAATTTATCATGATCCACGATGAGATCTGGTTTTACGGAATTAAATCCATCTCCATCGTAATTATGGAGGCCATTATGTGCTGTCTCCAAGCCACAGAAATTATTCTGAATGATCATTGCCATATGTTTCCAATGAAACTTTTTAACATGTAGGAACAAGCAAGGGCCAGCAGTCTTGTATAAATAAGGTTGATATTCGAAGTGGTGAAATTGATGGGTTTTTGCATGGTAAATTAGGTTTTAGTGTCTGTTTTGAATATCAATGAAAGGATATGAAACTGAGCAATAAGCATATAGGTTTAAAAAGTGATGGATGTCTTTACAGAGAGGGATTATGAAATAAATTTGTTCTTTACTTGGGCTTAGTCCAGGCTAGCTCACATTCTGGCTCTAACAAATTGAATAATACTGGAAAAATTGAAAAAGTATGCTGGCAAGCACCTGAAAAGCGAACTAAATAGTGTGCAGACCAGCTATTGTAGGAGTCACTCAAGTGATTTAAAAGTCTGCTTAATTGAAAGGAAGCATGTAGGAAGGGAATGGAAGAATTATCTCTATGACTTGTATTGGTTACTACCTAACAGGATAATTGCAGAGTTCGAATGTAAATTATAATCAGCTAGACTGAGAATAAACTGGAATACAACTTATCCTCTGGTGTTAAATAAATACTTGATATTCTTTAACATACTTCTATTACATATATGTAAAAAAAAAATGTACTTCTAATGCCAGCGCACAAAGGCTTAATATGTAGGTACATGTCTAACTGTACCTGAAATAGTATTAGGGGAAATAGAGGGTGCTCGGAGTCCCATTCAGGTAAAACTTAGATTCAGAAAGAGGGGGGGGGGAAGAGGGAGAGGAAGGAACATCTAGGGGGAGACAGGTATTTTACTTACAGAATTTAGGTCTAGTTTAATTATCATAGAGTAGGTTGGCATATGCCCATAATTAAATGGCTTTAACTGCTTTTATAAATTGGGGAAGCATTTGAACTGAGGGCAAGTATATAAATTTACCTCTTCTTATGAAAGAAGGATGTCTATTTTCCAAAAGGGAGGTACCACGGCTGTAAATAGGTGTGTAGTAGAAAACTGACGAGGTAAAATCTATGCTTTTTAGGGGGGAGTGTGGGAAAGGACATATTAAAATACATGCATATGGCAAATGGTTTTAAGCATGTATACAGCTCTAGAGATTTGGGTTTGTTTGTTTTTTTTTTCCTGAAGGTTAAAACGTTAACTTCTGTAACCTTGAAGAAAGCCACTATTGAAAAATGAGCACGTGCAATTAGTGAACTGTGGCTGTATGTATAGGTCTTTGGCCCTTGTGGAGCAGAATTTGTGATGAAAAGCCTTCCAAGTGCATATGGTGTTTGTGCTTATTTGGTTAATTGAAGTAATATGCAAATGTATTTTTCATACACAATATAATTCTGTATAAACTTTTTGTAAGTCTTTATATACTAACTTCTGTTCTATTTTTATAATTTAGTTGATGTTTTTTGGAATCTTTTTGTGCCTGGATGCTTTTCTGTATATATTCACCCTGCTTCCTTTGAGAGTTTTTCTGGCAATGTTCCGGTTCGTCACTTTGCCTTGTTACGGATTACGGTAAGTTGGTTCAAGAGAAAGATGTTGACACACATCAGAAATGTTTCTGTTTATCTGTGTGGTTAATTTTTTGGCCTTTCAATGCCATTTAAACTACTACTGGTTTCCTCCACTGTGAAGTAGTTTCGCTCTAACCTCGTCCAACTAAAGGTGCAGATGGGGTACTTCTGAGCTGTCACTAACTCTCCTTGTTTCCTTCTGACAGCAGTTAGGTAACAATGTCTCTTAATGCAAATTCAGGTTAGTAAAGAACATACCCTCTGTAGTTTTGCTCTTCTAACATCCATTTAAATAGTTATTTTAGCAGTTGTTTGGCTTTGAGTTAATGACTTGACCCTTCTGTTTGACAGGCTTTGATACTGAAGCACAAGTTTTATTTTTCCTTCTTTCCATGCTAACCTTTTACCAAGGTGTCCATGGATAAAATGGCTTTCTTTTTTTCCTTAAAAATCTTGGAGAGCAAGTGGGATGGGACTAGCTAGATAGAATAGTGTTAAACCTTGGGAGTTTTGACCTCTTGTTTATTTTGCTTAAATCAATGCTAAGGAAGTTGCTAATTCATAAATTTGTTTTACCTTCTTGGAACAGGAATTAAAAAAAAAAAAAAAAAAGGGGGGGGGACAGAATTAATTTCCTCGATAGAGGTTGGTACTTTGAAGTGTACTTTATGACAAAAGTGTTGTGAGTGTAACCTAGAAGTATGGGAGTCTTTATATTGATGTTGTAATCCTTCTCGAGTATGTAAGGATGTCAGAGTTTTCATCCTGGACTTCCCCATGCTTTAAGCTGATTTATGGCTGCCAGTTCTCTTTTGGATCAAATTATTGCTTTTTCATTATTGATAGTCTGTTACGTTTTAAGTGCCTTTGGTTGCACAGTTTCGAATGCGTCTTCTGATTAGAAAGAAATGATGTCTCATTGCATAAAAATAAGTACCGCTTTAAGGTACTGTTCCGAGTTGGAATGTTTGTACTTGGGTCCTGCGTAAAACAGACACTAGGTGGCAGTCTCTGATATTGTGTTGTGCTGTTAATTTTGAGCTGAATCTCAACATTTTCAAAAATGTCAAGATTTTCTTGGCTATGTAAAGAATAATACGGCAGCTGTTCTGTTTCATATCAAATGATGTTCCTGTTTGTATATTGCTGTATGAATGTTATTGTCAAAGTTATAAATTTAGTTTTACTTTTGACAAATGAATTTTCTGCTCTTCTGAAATGGAAATTAAAAATTTGAAAGATCAGTTGCTGACTTGGGCTGTAAGTCAGTGACCCAACAAAGCAATGATCAGAAGACCGCACGCACACCTGCGATATTAAAACTTAGTCTTCCTGCCTGACTATATTCTTAGTGTGAAAGGCAGAGTAGAATACAGTTTGATCTATTCATCTTGAATGTGTTAACTTTAAAATGGTATCAGGTAAGATTCAGTGAGACTGGGACCTTCTTAAATGAAGGTTTGATTAATAGTAGGAATTCCTAAAGCATTTTCTTTTCTGTCTGTTTCTTCAAGTGTTTACAGAGTTTCTTTATTTAGAATCTCTTTACTTGCTGAGGCTTTTTGTAATTCATGAATATATTAAACATGTTTTTTGTTTGTTTTTTTTACTGAATAGTTCACACTGGATTTATAGTATGTAACGGAATTTTCAGATAGAATGATTCACTTCCAAATACTCACGAGTATGCGCTTTGTTTTTTGTTTTTCTTTCTAGTCATTCTGATTTGATTTTGTTAATGTTAAAATTAAGATTTTTTTTTTGCTTTTTTAGTTCAGAAATTTTTTTGTGTGTAAATCAAGTTCACTACATAAAATGCATCTATAATTACAAAAGGTACTTGAAGCAGGTGGCTAGTTATCTTTTAACATGCTCATCCCCACAAATGTGTGTGATTAGTTGTTTTTGAACCTGCCACATCATATTCCATTCTGTGTAGTAAATAAAAGTGCTCCTCCCTTCATCTTGACTTATTTCTCAACATCTTAGTGAAGTGACTGAGCAGTGAGTGTTCTGTCAGCCTTCCTCTTTTCAACTCTTGTGTTTCCTCATAACAGTGTAGATCAAGACTATATTACCCTTCACTTCTTCAAAACAGTGAAAATGTTCTAGCTAAGTTAATTATTGTCTATAGGTATGTGTACAGAACTTAAATGTACGGGGAGTGCTCTATGGCTTCCTATGCATTTTAATGTTCCATCTAAGAGAGCTAAGAGAACAGAGTAAATCTCGAAGTTTTTCCTTTTTCTGCCTAGAACCTGCAAGTTTGTTCTGTTTGACTGCCAAATCATCCCTTGGTCAGATGAGTAGTTCTAGTTTTGCATATCTTCAGAGCTATACTAGTGCTACTTTAAAGACTCAAAACCTTAAAACTTGAATGAGAAGAATCCAAGATTAACTATAAGCTGCTGGTTAAATCATTGTGGTCCAGCTGGCAGTGGCTGAATCATCAGGCTGTGGTGGTTTTGGCAGGTGAAACTTCATTACTCATAATCTCCCTAAATGACAGGGTGCTCTTTAAAAGAAAATTAACATCTAACAAAAATAAACTACAAGAGCATTATTTGTAAATTACAAAAAATAAATAAATAAATAAAATAAAACCTCCAGTATTTTCTTCCAAGTAGTGGAGAGTTTCTCAAACTGTGCTTTTTGAATCTTGAAAGCTAATTTCGTTTGATTGAAATACTTCCTGACAACTTAAAAGCACATGCTTTGTTGGAACAATCAATCTAAGTGGGAAGTGGACCTGGTGGTGTTCTTTTCAGGTTTACAGTCCTCATTAGGCTTCTAAAACTAACTGTACCTGTGGTTGAAAGGTGTGGTTTCTTTTTACGATTCAGACTTCTTTTTATTTTAATATCTCACATCTAGATATTCTTGGCACATTGATGTCTTTGCTCATTTTGAAATACCTCAATAGAACTTTCTTTTTTTTTCTTTAAATATGTTGCATGCCAGAAAAGCCTTTTGTGGTTAGATGGAAAAGTTCTTCAGTGTTATTTGAAAAATACTGTGTTAGGAAGGCCAAGTGTAGTAAGACTGATAAAACTCCCTATAAGTTACCATAAAGGTGTTTTTACATCTTACCCATAAAATAAGTGAGGACTTCTGCTAAGAAATGTGGGATTTACTGAAAATTCTAGTTTTCTCAAGAAAATACAGAAGCTGCATATGATTCTTCTTACACAGAGAATGACTGCGAAGATCTTTATTTGTCTTCCATTTTGAAGTGGAGATGTAGATCACAAATACATGTTCTGTTCTCTTTTACTGTGTTCCCTGCTCCCAGAAAGAAGTGAATTTAGGTTCTGTGAGCGATCATGTCATTAATTATACTACATATACCTCCTAATTTCCCACTGTCCTCCTGTGAAACCATAGATGTACACTTTTCAGTAGGAAATAAATGAAAGAAGCATTACTTCAAGAAAGAAATTGCAGGAAGAAAACACCTCAGGAAAGCAAAAAGCACACTGGCACTCTCATTATAGACATAGTTCATAAAGAAATATGAACTCTGTTGCACTTAGTCTCAAGCCTAATGTTTTTGTGCTAAGGGCTAGTTTTAGTTGTTAAATACCTAGAAATCCTACTGTCTGCTTAAGCTCATGGTGAAGTAATGCACCTTTCCACCAATACTTGTGATTTTTCTACCAACCAAAAAGGGCAGGTGCAGTCAGTATTTTCTGCAGTAATCTCCCAGATCAAATACTCCTTTCTCCTTTCCATATCAGTGCATAGTGTAGCAACATTACAACCTTCTCTTTCTTTCTTTCTTGTAAATCAGACCGAAGGGAAGAGCACTTTCACTTCCTTTATAGGATGGAATGTGGTGTCACAGGGATTCCTCCTTGGTGAGTAAATCCTGTTTTTCTTTTTCCTTCTATGCTGTTGGCCAAATTCACACATCAGCATGTAATCAGTAGAAGTACTGGTTACAAATGAGTAGGATAACTAGGTTAACTAACATACTTCAAAGGAGATGCCAAGAGTTATTATTCAGTACTCAGTGGAATTGATTTGGTGCTGTTTGTGGTAGGTATATTTTTGTGTATGACGTCACTTCCACGTGGAAATTGGCTGTAAATAGGTCTAAAACTCTGTTGATACAAAGTACCTGTGTTCCAGTTCTGCCCAATTTAAAATAGGCTGTTATGGAGAAAGCATAGCCCCTGCAGTACTTCATTTATAGTGCCTTAAGCTTTTTATGTTTATTGTAAGTTCAGTTCAGTTATGTTTATAACTATATTTTACATGAATTTCAAGCAGTTTGTAGGGTTGATTCGGGTTTTATTTTTTGTTTTTTATAGCACTTCAGAAATTTTTGAGAGGGTTCTGAAAGTTTCTTTCCAGCTATCGTATTAGTTTTAGACTTTAAATTAATTGACTCTAGACTAAAATACAGTGCTTTATTTTATACTCGTATGCTGACTTCAAGTTTATTTCATTTTTAATAACAGAATCAAAGCTTAATGAAAGCTAATTCTAGTTGTCACTTATTTGAAACTTTTTTGTTTGTTTTGTTTTGAGGCAGCTCTCATCGGGGCCTAACAGAAAGGTTGGTTTTGTTTCATTCTTAGCATGGTTTTGTGCTGTGTTGTGTGCATGTAGAGGTTTTCTATTGCTTGAGAAACAAAATACCTGTATGGGAACTGTTGAGTCATGGCCTGAACCACTAATTGATCACCTGAGGCGAGCACTGAGTCAGCTGCAGGGGGCACAGGTGAAGGTAATACACCTGTGTGATTGGAAGGGGTGGAGTCTGGCTCCACCTCTCTCAGACCCCATTTAAGGGCTGACCACCACCAGGGAAGGATCTCTCATTGGAGATCCCTCCTTCGTGGAGTCATCAGCGAGTCTCAACCATCATAAAAGGTGAGCCACTCTCTTCTTACTAGTTGTCTGTATACCATCTACTTGAGCCTACCAAAAATATGCCATCTTCCGCACTATTTTCTTTGAGTGCTATTCATGGGGGTTGTTTGCCCTACAGTACCATTTAGTCTTGGTGAACTTAGCTCTTTGTACATTCAAATCTTCAATTGGAACATATACAGACTTTAGGGCTGTTTAAAAAAAAATATCTAAGCAATCTTAGGACAGTGAAATCCTGCATGTTATAAGCTGCATCTTCTTTTTTAAGTTTCAGACTAAGTATTAGAGTAGATCAGAGTATTTGTTGTTTTGTTTTGGTTTTTTTTCTGGAGTCAAGCTTAATTCCGAACTTAAGCACAGCTGTAGGAAAATATTTAATATAGTTTTCTTTGCTCCTTTTGAAAATTGTCTAGGGTGTAGCTATATACGTGCAAGTATGTCCTTCAGACAGACTTGCTTGGGTGTTCTTTTCCCTGGCATCTTTACTCCTTCATGTCAATCAGTTCTATTCTTGTTAATGCTTCATAGAAGGTTAGTAACTTAGGATATCACAGTCCATTGTTAAACATTGCATTGATGAGTTAAGTCTTTGATAACGATTAAATGTATAAAACAAAATTTTGCATTTTCCTACAAATATGAGATGTAAAAATGGGAGAGACGTAAAATGTGTAAACATAACTGCTTACTTAAATCACCTCTTTCATAACTGAGGTATTTTATTAACTAATACAGACCTCAGTGGTTGTCTAAGTTTGAAAATGATATTTGAATTAAAAATATAGAAAAGATTTGCTCTAGGATACTCATTTAAGCTTGGAACTTCAGTGCTAAAATACTTTTTCAGTGTGTAATTAGCTAAACAAGCCTATTTAAATGACAGGGTTTTTAAGTTGTGTGAAGTAGAATAATGTCTCTAGGAATAAATGTTATTATAATGTTATAAATGTATGCAGGTGATTACTTTGATTTTAGTAAGATTTAATAATCCAGCTAAAGCATTATTGCAGCTGTAGCTTAGTCACATTTACATTTCTGTGTCTATGACATCAGTATTGGGAATTGTCTACAATGAAGGTGTAGTTTAGAGCATCCCAGTTTATGTCTGCGATGTTATAGTAAAGGAACCAATGAAAAACATGGTCATTCTGTTGGACATCTTCACACTGTAAAACTGAACAGTAAAATCTTACTGGTTGTCTAAAAAGAAACGTATCTCTAAAAGGTGACTGGTAAATTGTGTGTACTTGTTGGTGAAGAACTGGGGGGCATCAGTGGACATAAAATGTGAAAGTGAAGAAGTCATATGATATAGTAGTATATGATTCTGCAGTGTTACATTTGAAATAAGGTCTGCAGAGTGCTTATGCATAGTGTACTGAAGTAATCACGGACTAGTGTACTTGTCTACAGATTACTGTGTAGACAAATGGATGAGATCATAGTCAGAAAGTGCATTTTGCATTGTCAGTTGTTGAAATGCATGCAGTGGGCAACTGTAACAAGGTTTTCAGTCAGTGATGCCTTGTGTTTTCTATATAGTAAGAAAAGCTTCCATTTTTCCTGGGGTATGCTTTTATGTTCCAAGTGGTTTAACCACTTTAAATGGAATTAGCAAGGCTTTTTACAGCACTTGCTTCCAAACCTACCAGGATTGGGTGTTCAGTCGCTTAAGCGAACTTGTGTTACTTTACTTGTAATGCATTAAGACTCACAATGAGTAAACTGCAGTTTATTTTAATAGCATTGTACTTAAATCTAAGTAACTGCGTAGCTATAGAAACAAGAAGAGGTTTCTAGGGTTGGTGCCAATGCACTGAAAGCCTGGAGCTATTTTGCTTATTAAATAACCTGAGGAAAGTACCGTGAAATCAGACATTCTGGTCAGTTGAAACAGGCACAAGCACAACATTAACCACTACATATGGGTAACTTCTCTCCATAGCATCAGAATGGTTATGAGTGATTGAACTTCATTGTTTCCAGCCAGTAGATGGAGACAACTAGTGTAATGCATCTGCAGACCTTGAAAACAGCAGTCAAGTTTACTAGTTCTTTAATTTTCACTGGTCTAAGCAAATTGCTGATGTCAAAGCAGCTTTCCACACCACGCTTTCTTCACTGTTTTTTTATGTATATTGTGAAATAGGCTTGGCCCTTGTTGCTGTAACAGGCCTGTTTTCTGAGTTCTTAGTTGGTGGTTGATACCAGCCACTGCACTGCATATGCTTTATCCTGGTTTCACTTCTAGCTGTTTCAGACGCAATGTGAGCAGCACTGGACTGAAACAGGAGCCTGCCATGTGGAAGAGGGAAGCATAACATGAACACTTCCTTATATTAAAGTTAGTAGCAGGCATGTATATCCCCAAAAGTGTGCGTTTGTACAGTTCTATTATTTGGAAACTTAAGTGTTGTTTCAGCTGAGATTTTTTAGGTCCTTTACTGGATGTGATAGTAACAGTAGCAGATATGCTGAGGAATTTGAACGTGTTGTTAGGTACTTGCTGTGGAATGGTGAAGTGCCTGTGTGTGTTTTTTATGTGTAGTCTTAATCTGTAGGAGAACGTTTATCTGCAGGTTTCTTTTGTGAATGAGCACTTGGATTTTCAGATTGAATTCATGCAGGTTGAAGGATCACCTCATGTTGAAACAGTTCAATGTATTCAGTTTTACTAGTAAAGCAGTGCAAGATTTTATGTAGCAGATGATGGAAAGAATGGATAATCTTTACTCTTTTCTGTAAAGGGACTTTGATTTCTGAAGAAGTTAACATTAAAAATGTGATTCCTTCTCAGTCTGTTCTGTGCTGCTAAACATGAGCCTGAGGTTTAGCCTTGTGAAACTGTGAAAAGAGTATCTTGAATATGAGCTACAGCAAAAAAAAAAAAATTAGAAGTAATAATGGAATAATAGTAGGATATGAGTGAGAGGACAGAAATTGAGGTGCTTTTGAAGGACAGTCCTAATGCACTAAATCTGTGTATTTACTGGCTTGTAAGGTGTGAAAGTTTAAGTATAGTTTCTTCTGTAATTAGCCAAATTGTAAAACAGGTCTCACATGACGTTATTTCTGGAATCCAGTAAGAGGAGCAACATCATAGACAAACAGACTCTCATGATATTATCTTTGAAGAGCTGTGTTGACTGAAGCAGGGACTGTGTTTATTTAATTCACTTCTGGGATACTGATTTCCGTAGAAAGATTCTGTTGTTTGCTGCTCAGTAACCAGAATGATTGAATATAAAATGGGATTGTTGTCACACTCTTTGTTCACTGTTCTCCCTTTTTCATTCTTGAGGAAAAAACACCCGTAACAAATTTCCATGTGAAATCTTTCCATCAGTATTCTCGTACCATCATACACAACTGCAAAAATGCAAATGCTGGAAAAAAGTTAAGCAGTTAAGCTGTTCATTGTTTTCTAGAGTTGCATGCTCCCGTGGTGTTGTGTGGATCTTACCTACTTGTTATCTACTTCGACCTGAGAATTTGAAAGTATCAGAACTGTACTGAGTGTACCTCATTCATTTCTGGATGTTTGTAATGCTTAGTGTTCAAGATGGCTCTAAAAGTGTTTTCCAGTATTGGTACTGAGCGTGAGTGGAGTTAAGCTGTTACTAGAGACACCGAGTAGAAGAAATATGCAACATTTTCTGCATTTCTTTTTCTCAGTGTGTAATGGTTGAGCTAAGAATTTTTTATGATAGGTATGAAATCATATTAACCTATGTGTGTTAATGTATGTGTTAAATCATGTAATGTAAAGGGTAGGAATGATTTGCAGTAAGTTCAGATAGAACCTATCTGAACTTGATCATATACTAAAACTGTAATGTTTATTTCTCCCTGAATACTGACTACATCGTTTCATAATTGCAGGCTTTGCATTATTTCTGTATGTGCCAAAAAGGTGTCAAATCTATTATACTTAATCCATTTACTTGATTTCCCTGTCTTTGTAGGAAGTAATTATTCCTATTCTGTATTGTGTTCGGAGCACACATGAAAATCCTTTTGTAAATGTCATTAGCCAGACCGGAAATTCTGCTGCTGTAGAAGTCCCTTTGTAGATTTGTACAATAGTCATGGTTAATCTCTCTCAATTAGAAACATGTTAGCTGTAGGCTCTAGGTTGCTTGCCCAGACAATATAAATGAGTCTTTTCAGTGCATAATGAAAGAACGTTGGAACAGATTTTAAATGCTAGGACTTTCTTACATTATTCACTTTCTGGACAGTGGTTTTCTGTAGTCAGCCTGTGCAGTAGTCTCTTGTACTGGCTGGGTTAGAAATGCTGTGAGACTCTTCTGTCATCAAGCTGATTAAATTGAAATTCTGCAGATACTTTTGTTAGTTTCTCTAAATATCTGCTTTGAAAAAGTTGTCACAGCATTACTGCTGGCTCTCCTTCTCCTGGATGTGAAGTACAAGTTATTACACAACTTTGAACACGACATGGTGTATGCTTTTAGTTAAAACTTCAGAACTGCTCATGGAACATTACTGAAATGTTTTTTAGGCACTTGCTTATTTACAGCAAGTGAGAAACTAAGTTACGTTGAGGACTGAAAAGTAAGATTCTGTGAAAATTCTACATGAATACACTCTGTTCTAGAAAAGCTTAATTCCTGCAAGTCACAGCAGTCGAGCATAATTCATTTGATGCTTTGGGGCAGCTTTTTTATTTTTATTTTTTTTAGAGTAGTGATGATATATATTCAAGAGTACTGTACACAGTATATTTTCAAAATGTCTTCATCTTTAAGTTCAAGGTCTGTGCAGTAACGGCTGCAATTTCATAAGGTATTATTCTCTAGATTTAATTTTCAGAATGATACCACTTGCAGAAGTGTAATTGAACTGCTGATTACATGATTGGTTTGCCTTCCCCATGGTGGTAGCTCTCTGTGTCTGCATCAGTTTCTCATGAGATTGCTTTGGTAGTTGGAATGCATATGTAATTTTTCAGATCTTTTTTGAAAACAACATTTTATTTGTTTATCAATGTATTCAAACTGATAGAGTGTTTAGAAAAAATAATCCTTCCTACGTAGATTCATACTGACTTGATATCATTTGTATGCTGTGGGTATATGACCCTTAGTGAAACTTCTTGCCCTTTGTATTTCAGCGATAGACGTTTGCTGCAGCCTGCTCAGGTGTGCGACATTCTCAAAGGAGTGATATTGGTCATCTGCTACTTCATGATGCACTATGTTGACTACTCTATGATGTATCATATTATAAGGGGGCAGTCTGTCATAAAGCTCTACATCATCTATAACATGCTTGAGGTAAGAATTTGAGCATCAGAATATCAAGCATGTTTTCAGAATGTTTAAAAAATACTGCTGTGTTAAGATATTTGTATGTGGAGTTTGGTACATTTCATTCTCACAAATGCATAAAGACTTACTATATTAAACCTAGATGCAGTGAAACAGAATAGTTGATGAAAAATAAATTTTCTGGACACTGTTTCATATTACCTAGATTCTGGATCTTATCTGTCTGTTTAGTTAATTGAAAGTTGAGAACTCTGAGTGATAGAAGGTCAGAAAGGCAAAATGCACAATGAATGACTTTTTGAGCTTGTTGATAGAAGTAAAGGCTTATCTCAGTCCTGACTGACAGGCAAAAGCCTGAGTACATTTTAGTGAGTTGAATGAATCTGGAGAAATAAAAAAAGAAAATTCTCGTTTGGGATGATAAAAGAAACATAAAGGGAAACCCTGAGGGGGGAAAAAAAATCTGTTACTAGTGTTGAGCATGAGGTTTTAATTGCACTTTGGTGATCAGTGATTCACTAAGTAGATAAAGACTTTATAAGCTTAAATCTTATCTCTAATCTTCAAATATAGGACATGCTAGTGATACAACATTTTAAAAGGATTGTTGTGACTTTGTACATGAGGTGCTTTACAAGGGGTCTGGAGTCTCTGAATAGCATATTAATCTTTTTTTAATGTTGGTTGTACTTTGGCTTAAATGGGACTCCACAAAATCTGTATATTTTATCTTAAAACATTTGTTCTCATTTCATAAAATATGGAAAATACTGTATGAAGAACAAATTCCTAAGTCAACTAACCATAATACAGGCCACTGAAGGTGCTTATTCATAGCATTGTTTCTTCCTCTGATTTTAGGTTTGATGAAAATCATGTTTAAAAAAAAAAAACAGTAACTCAGTGACAGTTCAGTGTCTGGATTGTAGTTGTGTTGGGAATATACATCTATAAATAGTTCCCTAACCTGTGAGGGATTATCATTTAATAGTCTTTGAGAAGCCTTTGAGTCACTTCACTTAACACAGCGAAAGTACAACACCAAGTGCTTACCAGATAATGTGAACAGAGACTGCAGTGTTCCCTGTGAGTTGGAAGCTGCGTATTGTGCCTTTTTGAATCAAGAGTTGAATTTCTTTGTCGCATTTGGCAGAATCCAAGGCACGTCTCTAGAAGATGTGTGGTGCCTGAGTTTCCTTTTCCTGTCCTGGGGGCAGAAAGGAGGAAATGTAACTGCAACTACAATTATTAGAAAACTTAAACCAGACTTTGAAGTTGGAAGTAGTGTTTAATTTCCCTGCTGTGTCATGATATGCTCATGTCAGTAGAGAGGGCATGTTTTTTGAGGAGCTTTTTTACTGCAGTATGTTGCAGCTATAGAATCAGCAAAAAAAAAAAAAAGCCAGCATGAAATCCTACTGAAAAACTTTGTTTGTTGTCAGTTTTCAGCAGGTTGATTATATTTTAGTCTACTTGAGTGAATTTCACCGTGAGTCTGTTGTACAAGAAACAATCTGGTTTTAGGAGCTGATAAATGTGTTTACAGTAAACTTAAAAGATTTAAATAAAATGCACACATAACAAACTTTACATCTTTGTAAACTTTGAAAATTAGAACATCTTTTTAATTTAGTTAAATTACTGAGCAGTGGAGATGTTTACAATGTCTTAATGTTTTCGGCTGTTAGTGTGTCCTGAGGATATCCTCCTGGACATGAGGAGTGCCACATCTTCCAAGTATGTGCTGAATGCTCCAGGTAACCAGCCTAAGGGGAGCGTTCAGCACAATTAAATGACACTTTTCTTTTGTAGATTCAGACCCACCGGCTCCTGCTCCTTGTGAAGCCCCAGTGTGCGTTATGCTGGTGACAGCGCTCACCATGGAAATCTGCTGGAGCCTGGAGCCGGCATGTAGGGTTTAGGTAAGTCTCATTTGGAAAAGCAGACAACAATATTGTGTGATGGGTTTTAATATTTTCTATCTGTAATGTAAGAAATGAGACTGGTGTAAATAAAAAGGAAAGCCAAGTCACAATTTTGTCTTTTAAAACCCTCACAATATTGTGGACAAAATCTTAACGAAACTCTAAGCGTTCTGTAGTAGATATAGTTACTCTGTGGGTCATCACAATGAGCAGGAACCAAATAAGGCAGACCATCTAGATTTACAAAATTGAAAAGCCGAAAACAGTGCCGCTGTAAATATCTCTCAGACTGATGTATGTATTTGAACTTCAGGTTTATGGTAATTCATCAGCTCATAGTTCATGATGTTCTTATAGGTGACAATTAAAGAGTAGCATTCAAGTTAATTAAAAAAGGAAAGATTAAAATAAAGCTTACTTTGATTCATAAATTGTTTTGTTTAGCCATCGTATTTCAGGAAATTTGAAGGAATGTTGGCTTGAATGAGTTAAAGCATGTGACTTCTATCCCTTCAGAGCTTCTATACCTTTAGGATTCTAATAATTAAGTCAAGAAATTGTATGAAATATGATTACTGAAATTGTGCCTAAGTGTATTTTGTTAGTTCATAGGGTATGGCTGAACATTTGCAAGTTCAGTTCTGCACTGCTTCTTCTTGTTTTAACATGTCCAAAATTGTCATCTTCCAGAAAGACAGTAGGAAGTATCAATTTTGTTTATTAAGTAGTGGTAATTAGTTTTTCCTACTTGGTTAATGCTAAATTATAACATCTAATTTTGCCATATATGTGACATGTAATACCCAGTGTAATTTTTGAAGTGTTTTTTCTTTTTCCTTGAGCAGCTTAATTTAAAAATGATTGAACATCAGTGTATACACAAGAAAAAAAGCATTACCTTGTAATGATCTTCATTTCTATATGCTCCCTAACCAGAAAGTTTGAAAATTGGTAGGATTCCTTGTGACCTTCCTTGCCATGATACTGAATTACAAGCTCAGTTTGCTGCCCATGTTTTTCCTATCCTAGTAATGCTGTCTAGAATTTTTTGTAGCGTTTTTTTATAGGTATATATGCTTTGGAATAATAGGTTTGGGTTTGTGAGGGTTGTTTTGTTTTCTGTTTGAGCTTTTTTTAATTTTTTCTTGGCAGAATGCCCAATCCGTCTTAATCTCTTGGTGTTAGTTTCTAGTATTTTTATTTCTGCTTCATGCAGAGATCTGTATTGAGTACATATCTTATTCCAAGATGGAAGAAATAATGCAGCCCAACCTAATTTAAGTCTCATATGTACTTGAGAGCTGATATTCCCTGTCACGCATTTGGCATTCTCTTTTATTTTGTTTTCCCCCTTTTTAAGTCCAAGGGGACAAGGAAAAAAATGGGATGTTTTTGCAAAACATGCATACTTCCTTATCAGAGGGAAAGGTTTGAAAAGTACTTGGATATCTTTCAAGGATATATCTAAGTTAATAGCACAAGATTTCATATCGTGAGCACTGTTGGAAAGGTAAATTTGGGAGAGATATGTTGCAGAGTATACAAAAGGACCCATGTAACTGCAAGATCAAGTGAACTGATAACATAAAAGTGGTGGAAACTCAAAAATAAGTGGAAAGCTTTTTAGTTTGAGGTGTACTCACACTGACGTAACCAGGTGTCATAGAGAAACTTATTGCTGTAAGGCAGTAAAAAGTTCTTCTTGTTTAGGTGGCTGATCGTTTGTTTTCTTCATTTGGACAAGATATTTTGGATGCTCTTTATTGGACTGCTACAGAGCCTAAGGAACGAAAAAGAGCCCATATAGGTGTGATTCCTCACTTCTTCATGGCAGTGCTGTATGTCTGTATCCTTTTTCTTCAGTAAAAGGTGACATTTTATGAACTAAATCTTACAGGAACTACTTAGATTTATTTCTAGAATGTATTTGAAAATTTAGTTGTATTCCTGTATAAGTATTTGTTTACTTTAAAAATAATACTGCCAGTACTATATGTTTTAAATATAAATTGAAAAAGCTTTTAACTTGACCTTTGGGGGGGAAAAAAAAGCAACTTCGTAATGGCATTCCAGTGCAATAGTGAACAGCTTGTTTAATATCTCATGATTAGTAAGATGAAAAGCAGTAGCTGCATACCTCATGGAAACTCTGATTTCTGTTTTGTGATTATTTTAGGTCACACGGCCTTGAAGATGGTGGTTTTGTTGTTTTCTAACTTCATGTTCCTAATGTTTCACTAAACATTTTTTTGAAATAAAGAGAGTAATGCACACACATCAAGTAATGCTACAGTGAGCCGATGGAATTAGAGATGGTGATGAGTTCTTTCCTCTTCCCATTTCCTTTGATACCTTTAGGATAAGTCTGAGTCTTTGTGGGTTGTTGGTTTGTTTGCTTTTTCAGACAATGTTGCTGTTACTCCTATATGATTGAATTATTTTGGGGGAAAAAAAGAAAACACAGAATTGCTACATGCTGTGAAGTAGTGTGGATGTGTTGCGTAGCTTTAAGTACCGTCCTGCTGCAAAGCAGGCAGAGGTTGACAGAGATGGAAACTTTTTTGTATTTAACTTTGGAAGCAAAACAGGAAAATAAATTCTGATACTGCTCAGTGCTGTTGTGCAGAAAAAGTATTTCCAGATCTGCTTCCTTAACCCTGCTATCTATAGTCCTGCATGCTATTCTCATAATGGTTCAAGCAACAACCCTTAATGTGGCCTTCAACTCTCACAATAAATCACTGCTTACAATCATGATGTCCAATAACGTAAGTATATAACTTTATTGTATAGCTATGCAAAATTATTTCAGTAGCCTTCCTTCCAGTGTACCATATTGTCTGTTTTCATGTTGATTGTCTGATTTGCTTACACCAGTTTGTTACCAATAAAAACTAAATAACTGCTTTTAAAAATTGCAGTTCGTTGAAATAAAAGGAAGTGTTTTCAAGAAGTTTGAGAAGAACAATCTTTTTCAAATGTCAAATAGTGGTACGTATGGCTGTGGTAATTGGGGGAAAATGTGAAATAAGAGGTTGATTATTATTTATTTAATATTAGTGTTAAAACAGCTTTATTTTGATAAATGTGAGCACTCTGACTTGAATTCTCAGTCTTCCATTTTACTGTTTGGCTTAGTGGGATGAAAATGGGATTCCGCTTCTAAGAACACAATAGTGTTAACGGGTAAAAAAAACTTATTTCCTCAAGTAGCTAGTTTTTACTTGAGGTACTGAACCAAGCTTAGTACACAGCCAATAGCTTGTTACATGTAAATTTAAAGTTTAAGTTATAGTGTTGAGAATATCCGAGCTTCAAAATCCCTGAGGTCTTTTGCATTTTCAGGAAGTTAACTTGTAGTATGCCGTGTTGACAGTGGTCCCGCAATGTGTACTGTTTGAAAATATAACAATGTAAAGATGACATTAAATTGTTGGCTGAAGAATGGAAGTCTTACCAAAATTACATGTGCAAGGGGAAAAAAAGTGAAGCAAACTGTATGGTTCATTTTAAAAATTAGTCTACTAAAGAAGAAAAACTCCCTCCCTAGTCTGGGAGGTCACATCATGAGACTCTATCTCAGGTCTCCCTGCTTTTCTGATAGCATTCTTACAGTTTTAATAACTGAGTTGATAGCGTACAGCCCTTTCAAGGTGGCAGTATAAAAGTCAAAGAAGTAATCTAAATAAGGCTCTGCAGTTGGGTCTATTTTCTAATGCTATTATAGGTCTATTTTCTAATGCTGATTTCAGTGTGTAGCTTAGGTGGGTGTTTGTCTCTGCTTTTGCTCCAGGAGATGCCGATTCTTTTGAGGTTAGATAAGAAAGGCATGGAGGTTATCAAAAAAGATAACTTATTTTAACTTACCAATAAAGGTGGTAGCAGGTTACAAAATCTAACGTCCCTTCTGATGCTGAGACACTTAAGTTGATGCAGTGTTGGGGGATGATGCAGAGATTCTGTCTGTGGTGAATTTTCCAGTGTCCCCCTCTCAAATTTGATCAACTAATTTGTGGACAAGATTGTCTAATCTAAAATGTAGTAAATAATAAAATTATAGAATGAACATTTATCCATGTATGTAGATAAATGTTTCTTTGGAGTTGACATCTTGTTTTGTTTTAAACTAGATATAAAAGAGAGGTTCACTAATTATGTGCTGCTGCTAATTGTATGTCTAAGAAATATGGAACAGTTCTCATGGAATCCAGGTAAGTTAAGCAGTAGAAAAATAAAATGGAAAACAACAAATTCCTGTTCTGTTGGTAACATAATTAAATTCATAATTAAATATTGAATCAACGTTGACTAAAATATAGGTTTTATTTTAATAAAATGTTTGCAGCTTTAATGATGCTGAGTCTGGATCTTTGTGGTGTGTTTTGCTTGAGTGTTTCTTGTCGACCTGAATATTAACTTATGAGGTTCAAACTACAAGCGCTATCAGTATGCGGAATGACATGCAAGTCATGATAAAGCTTCGTAAAGTCAGGGCTTTAGAAACTGATCCTAGTTTTGACATTAATTGTGTAGCACTGATAAGTTTCTAGAATGGCAATGAAATTCAAGGGAATTGGGACAGTACAGGTTAAGTGGAGATATAAATTACGGGCACTGCTTGGGTACTTGTTGATTTTTAGCAGTTGATCAGAAGTCTTGTAATTGTCTTTTTGTATACTGGAGTCAAATTAAATGGTCTAACTTATTTTTTCCCAATCTTCAGATCATCTTTGGGTGTTATTCCCAGATGTTTGCATGGTGGTTGCTTCAGAAATTGCGGTGGATATTGTGAAACATGCCTTTATAACAAAATTCAATGACATCACAGCAGATGTAGGTATCCTGTTTGGAATGTTGAATGCTATTTTAAGTTTACTTTGCTATTTCTTTTTATTATTAAAATCGATTCCAGTACAGAAAATGTAACAATTGTTGCTTTCGTACATAGGTATAATTTAGGAAAGCTTGGTAACATTTTGATCTTAAAAAGTTCTGCAGAAGTTTGTTGCCTGCAAGAGACACATCTGCTTCTAAAGTAGGAGTCCCAGATCCATGATTTTTTTGGAAGTGTTGTGTAACAGTTTACATAATAACCACAGTTCACATAACTGGCAGGTGATTTTGTGAAGTGATCACCAGTTGAGTTGAAAAAAGATTGTTTAAAAAAATAAATAAATAAATGCTTATGTGTTTAAATTTAGGCCTTAGTGGGGAAAAAAACCAAACAGATCTCATGAGGTTGCTGAATTTCTGGTCTTGCATGCATGTTAAAGATGGGATCTGAAATCAGAAGCTTTTCTCCACTGTCCCTGCAGAACGAAGATTTATTATGTAGCCCTCTCTTTGAGGAAGTAGACGTGATTAGTTTTTGCATAGTGTGGCATGATACATGGGTCGTTTGTCCTGAGCGTTGTGTGAATTCAAATGTACTTGATAAATTAGTGAAGGGATGAGTTAGCATTTCTTCACTGTTAAAACCCCTTTTTAGGAAATGAGGTCAAAACTTGGAAGTGCTATCATTTCCAGCATCTCTAAATTAACTATGTTTTGTGGTGTAGAAACAAGTTTAGTAGATGTACTTGATAAGCTTCCTTATGCCAGAGGCATTTATGCATGCCCTAATTTCATAAAGTTCAGAAAAGAGAACTAATGAAGTTATAGTAGCCACAAATGTAGTATACTTCAGTGTGCTGACACAGCTTAAAGTGTGGAGGACAGGAGGCAACACTTGTGCAAGGTTTAAAATTAGTAAACTGTTTTACAAAGAGAATGCTTCCTTCGTTTTCCTGATACCTATTTCTTATTTTCATGGGATCGCTTGCTTAGTATATAAGTAAGCTTACTCACTTTTTTAATTCAATCCCCCTGCTATCTTTTGTGTAGTTCAAAACAATCGTGGATTGTAAGGAGGAAAGTAGACACGATTTGTCATACTTTGTGGTGCTGACTGTCCTTATATTCAGTAAATGCTTTGTTAAGGCTCACTCAATTCCAAAAGCATTGTAACCTTATTTGTTGTGTATGTACATAAGCTTGCATGTCTGTAGTAAAGTAACTTGCCTGTTGAAGGGCACGGCTAAATCTCGAGAAGAGTGTTTGACTCCTTCAGTCTGTATATAAATATTTATAATAATTTTACAGAAATATTTTATTAATAATTCTGTTGCTTCGATAGAGTGTGATAATGCATTAATCACACATCTGATGTGCTGGATTTTTTCCAGGTCTACAGTGAGTACAGAGCCAGCCTTGCATTTGACCTTGTTAGCAGTCGACAGAAAAATGTAAGCCTGAAAATGCAGGCATTTTTTTCTTGTGTTAACCATCATAATTGTTGTAATGGGATACTGGAATGTATACTTAGATATATCTAATCGTCTTGCACAGATAGCTAGGATGTGGATATGGTACAATGCATGTTAGTACTGTCGAACAGGGATTTACAGAAACAGATTGCGTGTGTTTTTCATGAGTACTGTTTCTGATTTGCTGTTTACAGCACATCTCTCCTGAATGAGTCTCTGACTATTCATGAGTGCTCTGGATGGATGCTCTATTTGTTAGTTTGATTGTTTGTGATAATTCAGGTTGTTTTTCTGGGTATGTTCAATTGTTATTTTTAGGAATATATTAGGTATACCCAATACAGAAGTTGGTTACCACACAAACAATTAATTGTCAATAATTTGTTAACAGTAAAAGGTGCTTTTTATTTCTGAATAGTTAATTCCTTATGTGGATGATCTGTGCAAAATGAGTGCCTGTGTGATGCAACCCAGATTCAGCATGGCTTTCAGTACTGCATTAAAGGTTTCATGCAGAGTAATGTTTTGAGAATGAAATGTAACCATTTTTATAGAGTTTTAAGGCAGTTGTCCCAAGTTAGTTATAGATGTTGTAGAATGCTTTAAAATCGATGGTATGGTAGTGGCTTTTTATCTCTTATGGGTTTTTCTTTATAGTACTTGAGGATCAAAGTCAAATTAGTACAGAGAGGTCTCTAAGCTTAAAAAGATGTACAACTAAAATATTACAGTGTGTTTGGATTCACTGTTCTAATTGATCTTGTTGCAGAGACTTGTATTATCAACAGCAACTGAAATATTTAGATAGCTAAAGCTAATCTTACCTGTCATAATAGTATTACTTACTTCGGTCTGTCAGTACAAATGATCTGCATTTGCATTTCAAAACGTTAATCTGTATATTTTATACCACCATAATGTTTGTCAACTTAGATTAATTTTTATGTAGAGGGTGTACCAAGCTAAAATGAGAACATTCCTTTGCATAAATACTTTATTCTTCCTCCTTTATTTTATTTTTTCTAGGCATATACAGATTATAGTGACTCCGTTTCCAGAAGAATGGGTTTTATTCCTCTTCCATTGGCTGTTTTAGTAAGTTGTATCTTTCCTATCAGTTTTCTGACAGTAAAATCTTACTTTGTTGTGAATGTGTGTATGAGATAGGTGCTAGCTTGTTTTGATGTTTTGAGGTCTAAACGATTTAAGTAACTGAAGTGGTGCTACAAGGTTGAGTTAGTATTCAGTATAACCTGTACTGCATACTAATTTGAGCTTCACAGATGTGTTAGTGAGTGTCAGCCTTTCATAAAAAAAAAATTGGGTACATATTAAATTTTTAGTATTCATCAGCACTCAGATTGTTGCAGTGGAGTTGAAGTACATCTGTGGTTATTAAACATCCGTTCCTTTTGGCAAATATCCTGTTCATTCATTCAGAAAAGTCAAAGCAGCTGGTTGCCTGAAGGTTAGCAGTAATGCACTGGGTTTTTTAGATTCTTACAGAAGTCCTTGTGATTGTCCCTGTGATGGTACGTTCAGTGGCTGATTTCTTTTCTTGGAGGCACTGTACTTCTGAGCTGTTTCTTTAATACGTGGCTCTGAAGGAGCTGACCCTGTCACGTGGACATGCTACTATAAAATGAAACACTGTTACTGCAATTGTGTCCACGTGCTGTCTGTTCTGAATTAACTATTACACAATGTTTGCTGTCAATAGCTGCTATGACTTTACCCTATGTATATGTAGACAAGCAGCAGTTATGATACTGCGAACATGGACTTATTTTGCAAGCAAATATGTTAATTCATAATTTCCCCTGAAGACTGTTGGTATGAATGAATATTAAATATAATGTTTTTCTATGGATATGGGAGAGGGGAAATACTATTTACAAGCTTTGCCTGTTTCTTAACCAGGATTTTTTTAAAAAGAAAAAACTATACTCATGAAAATTAGTAAAGCGCATCAAGAGAGAATTGAAATGGTTTTTTCAAGTTAATTAGATGTTATCCTTGATGCTAACACATTTTAATACAAACTGGAGCATTTTGCTACATTGGAGCTCTGTGAAATACTGACATAAAAACAGAATTCAGGATCTTCTGTCATTTTTACTTGGGATTCATGACCATAGTCTGCAAAACAAGTTTGTATTCATAATGTTCATATACTGTGAAATGCTGCAGTTCTTTTACCACATCAGCACTTCTTGATTGTTAAGTCACCTTCTGGTTCTTGATTTTTAGGGTTGCTTTTTGATTCGTCTTACTAAAAATCATTGTTGAAATAAGCACTAACTATAGAATCACAGAGTGCTTTGTTATGGAAGAGACCCTTAAGACCATCTAGTTCCAGCCCCACTGCTGTAGGCTGGGACACCTCCCTCTAGACCAGGTTGCTCAAAGTCTCATCCAGCCTGGCCTTGTATGCTTCTAGGGAGGGGGCATTCACAACCTCACTGGGCAATCTGTTACAGTGTCTCACCACCCTCACAATAAGGGATTTCTTCCTCATTACTTCCTCATTATCTAGTCTAAATCTACCCTCTTCCCTCTGCCGTTGTAGCAGAGTTTTATTTAAAATTATATAAAATAATATTTATTTAGAACAAATTATTGAGTAGTCAGCAATGTCAAGGGGACTATTAGAATAAATTACTATTAATTGAATTAATGACTTAACATTTTTTCCTACTTTTGTCTTGTATTTATCCTGTTTTTAGAATATTCTAATTAATTGTATGCTGCACATTATAACTGTTTATCTTTTATCCTTGAAATAGCTCATGAGAGTCGTAACAAGCTCAATAAAAGTACAAGGAGTCTTAGCCTATGTCTGTGTTGTGCTCTTCTACTGTGGGTAAGTAAATGCTCACAATAAAAGTATTTAGCGTTGTGTAATCAGATGTGGAAAGAAAATCCTGTTGATACATCTGAGTATGCATATAAACACCATTTATGATGAATAGAGGTAGTTATAAAATGCTTCTGCTAATAAACTTAATTTGAAAAAGATTAGTCCCAAAGTGTCTTAAATCTATTAGAGGATTTTATCCTTCAGTAAGGAACTGAATACTGAAAATAACTAATAGAATGATAGTGGAAGGAATGTTGTGCAGTGGGTTGGTGTTTCTTGTCATAAATGAAGAAATTGAATTTGACAGTATGAAACTTCTTGTGAAAGGAATTGAAGATGCAATATGCCTGACAGTTTAAGCGCTCAAAGCAGATAGTGAGTTCTGCTTTCTAGTAGTTAAGTGCATGGTTTCTTGTTATGTAGTTTCTACACATTAAGTCCAAGATTTGAGGCATGTTGTTTTAGGAAGATTGGGGTTAGTAAGTAATCTTAGCTTTGAAATATTCTGTCCTATCACAATTAGAATTTTTTTAATAAAATCACTGACCTTCATGTACACCTTTACTGTCCCACCAGTTTACGCTTGTGATATTGCTCACTGCTCTGTTATTCTGAGATGCATTTAGTTATACTTTAAATCCAGTCTAGTTTTCCTGTCTTAACTGCATAGGCTGTGGTGATGGCCTGTTTCTAGGAAAGCTGAACTGTATTTGTTGTCTCCCAGTACTGATTGATTTTGGAAAGATCAGCTCCTCTTAAACTTGACCATGAAGAAGTAAGGGATTCAAATTCTTTCAGTGCCAAGAAGCTCTGAGTATCCTGTAGTAACACACATGATAATTCACAGCATGGCTATTCATATTTGCCTATGGCATTGTGAAATACCTGTTCCAGTGTTCCACCTAGTTGTGTTTGTTTCTTAAGGCAGAAATAGTTTTAGATCTGGGGCAGAAGTTCTTTAGGGATACTATGGAAGAGCAGGTTTCTGTTTTACAGTTCCTATGAAAAAATTTTTATGTAGGTAAACTCTTTCATCTAGTGTGACCTCAATCACCAGTAGAGGTAGAACTCTGTCTGATGTGTCCACGGCACATCAGTGTAGTGACCCTTCTTTCTGATGTAGGTTAGCTAAGAAGTTGATGTAAATAGGTCACATGTTAAAATGTTGGCCACGTTCCTCTGCATCATACTTGAAGTTTTTCTCCAGCATATAACGTATTCCTCCTAAAGCCCCTGGTCATCACATTCATGCTGTGATATACTCAGAATATGGATATGGATATGCTCAGAATGCAGCAGAATGTTGATTATTTTTTTTTCTACCATTCCACTGCTGCTGTCCTGGAAATTTCTGTCTCTGTAACTTGGAGGAGAGAAAGTACAGTGATTAACATACAGGATAAAACACTGTTCTTTGAAGATGTAGTTGCTAGTCTGGGGAAGCAGTAGCGTGCAGTCAAGGACAAGTACATTGGGTTGAACAAGGGAGAATTGTAGAATAAGAAAGAGGGAACAATGAGAGCTTTCTTTAGAGATTTGGACCAAAAACATTGTGTTGGGCTGGGTTCAAGCCTATAATTAGAAAGTTAAACTCTAAGCCACAAGTGTAAGTAAATTCGTGATTTATTTTTTCCTTATTGAAGAGTGAGAGCATATTCTAGTTTCAGTCATTACTTCAAAACATGTTACAAACACCTACTGTCTCTAGAGAAGAGCATATATTAGACTTAAAACAAATGGAGGATTAAACTTTTGTTAAGTTTTAAACGTACGATAGATCAAAAAATAGAACATCTCAACTCCGTTTCTACAAAATCTGCCCTGAATAACCAAACAGAATTATAGAGTAGCGGCATTCAGCTTGTGTAAGGTAATCGTGGTTGCTTGGATACTAAAATCTTTCTTCTCAATACTGAAATGATCTACACTGCTCTTTCGTTCATTTGTCTAAATTTCTTCTAAAGAGAAATGCATTACATAAAATTTCCTTAAAAATGCGATGTACTTTGTTTTTTCTATTTGATAAACTGTGATTATATTAATGCAGACAAGCTGGTGATGCTGCTGTTTGAGTGTGCTTGGGCTGCTCTGTGATTAAGCAGTCACACCACTCCATGGATTTTCATCCATGAACGTTCACTTACTCTCAGGTCTTCCTTTCAGTGTGTTAGCAGTGTTCATAATAAACAGATTCTCAGATTTGTACTGAAATTTGTGCTACAAATCAGTGCTAACAGAAAAGGAGTCTGCCATCAACTGCATTATACTGCATGAATGCAATGCTGCCTCTTGGCTTTGTTGAACTTTCTGAAGTGTCTTTTGTCGTACCAAAAAGAACTTTGTATGATTGAACTGTAATTTATGGATGCTAGATATGTCATCTTGTTTCCAAGTCTGCTACCAATCTTTGTCTGAGTACATTTAAGGTTGCATGCTTAACAGTAATGCAGTTATCTTGGGCTTGCTCTGTTGAGAGCCCTTTTAAATTCTTTGTTGAGATATTTGATGTATTAAATGGCTTAGCCTTCCTTGTCATTCTTTAAAACTTGATGTTTTCTTCTAGATGTCTTCGAATTAACTTTTGATCTTACTACTGAAGGATTTAATTTCTCAGCTAATTGTTCGAAGATAGCATTAATGATGTGCAGTTATTTTAATATTAATACTTGATAATGTCTGTATTTAAATAAATCCTTTTGTTTATCTAGGTTAATATCCCTGAAAGTCCTTAACAGTATTGTATTGCTGGGGAAATCATGTCAATATGTAAAGGAAGCAAAAATGGAGGAGAAATTATTTAATCCTGTCCCGAGTGCCTCTGCAGGGAAGCCAGCTGGCAAACCACAAAGCATGTTTAAATCTACCCATGGTGAGCTTGAATGTCTCATTCTGTTTTCAGCTGTAATGAAAATCATTTTCAAACTAAATCCAATATTAAACCAGATGGGTGCTGCTGTTTGTGGCACACACTGTTGTTAGACCAGTAGTACAATATCACAGTTGTAAGCATGTCTGCAAATAGGATGTATTACTTTTAGTTTATGCGTCATCTTTTGCTTGTAAATACTCTGGGTTCTGATTTAAAAAAAAAAAAAAAAATCCTACCCTGATACAGTGGAGGTGATAGAAATGCCTACCGTGCACAAGTAAATATTTACGTGCAATCTCTGGTAGTGCTGAAGCTTAACAAAGAAACGTTACGTTCATTGTGGAAAGTAATGTAGGACGTTATATGCTATAGACATAGTTATTTAGAATTTTAATGACCATATGAATGAAAAGCTTTATGAGATCTCAATAGGAATTTCAGCTTGTCTTTACCCGCTTTGTTTCAGGCATCTGTGGTGTGGCTTCCTCACATAGATCCTCAGCATCAGTGGTTAAGTAGTTGGTCAAGGACATTACATTATGTTCCCGTGACAAGTTATAGAAGAAAACAAACTCTCATTGTTTCAGTCAGCAGAGTTGGATTGCGTATCATCTTCTGTGTAGAGTTCAGTGAGAGCCCTAGAGATCTTAACAGTGAGGCATTAATTGAGTTCACTCTTTTGCTTGCCAAAGACTTGAACAGCTTGAAATGTAAGGTGCTTGTTAGTCATCAGAGCATCTTGCCAGCAACAGTAGAGTTAATAATCTGTTAGTGCTTCAGTTACGATTCTCTATATCTCAGCTGTGTCAAGTGACATCAGGCTGAAATGTGGTGCAGCATAAATTCATAGAGCTGTTTTAGTTTGTGTAAAAGAATGTGATATGAATTGGTGTAGCTGTTTTTTGCTTTTCATTAGAGAACTGTATCATACTGATGCTTAGGCTTTAATTAAACATTCAAAGACTGGACTTGGATATGAGCTTTAATAAGCTGTGCTAAAACTGACCCTTAAACTTATGGCAAATGAATCCTGAAGACTATTTTTAACTGCAACAGCAGGAATTTTAGCAAGTCAGTCAGCAGAGATGCTTATTTCCTCAAATTTATAATTAAAAGTAGCAACCAAAAAACTTCTGTTCATTTTATTTAGATTTTAACTTTCATCAGTGATGAGGAGGCTCAGTTTTCAGCCATTTTTCATTCTTTCATACCCTCTTGCAGCTCTGTATGTACTAGAAGTCTTGGTTATATTTAAGAATGATCTCAATCTCACCTTCCTTAACTTGTGTCTGGATTGTTACTGCTGAACTCTGCAATATTGATTAATCCCTTTGCCTCGTTTACCAAGCTTTTTCCATGTATTCTCTCTACAAATTTCTTAGTAGAATAAGTATAAGGAAATGAATAAATTGAGTCCAATTTCTGTCAGCCTATAATGTAAGTCGACTTTTTCTTCAGAAGCTGCTTGGGTGGAAAGTGTTTACCTTTGTAACAGAGTTCTACTGTTGGAGTCACTTCTCCCCTTTTTTGAAGGCAGGTTTAGTGCCTTTGACTTCCGTAATACTGTGAAGAGTAATCCTTTGCTCCTTCAGATAGGAGGTAGTATACTGTGTAGAGCTACATAGAATAGAGTTACTGTAGTAATTATTTTGAGCGAATAATTTGCGCAGCAATGGCATTCTGACAAAGAATTTTTCATTGGATCGTTTTGCAGCACTCCCAGCATTGGTCAGATTTATTCAGATTCCTTGAAATACTCAGTTAGTGGAGCTAGTAAATAAGGAAGTTTGACTTCCTTGTTACTTGCATGTGCATTTTAATATTTTTTTGTTTAACAAAATGTGGAAATAGTATGCAGCTATTACTCATTAAAATCTTAGGTTGTTAGGACCTATAATCAATTCCACTGAAATAAGAGACAGGAGTAGAAATAGCTGTAGTGGTACTGCTGTTAAGATCCTTTGCTGTTGAAGTTTGTAGCTCTGCATGAGTCACTAAATAACTGCCTCAAGAGGAACCAGGTTTGCTGTACGTATGTAGAGGATTAGGCACATCTAATTCACTCTACTGAGATTTCTTTTATATATCTCAGTAGAGAATACTTGTGTGACTCACAAAGTGACTGTCAAAAATCTTGTTGAAGCAGGCAAGCAAACTCTGCACAAGGATGCAGAGTCAGACTTGTGGCTACTTATTGCAACATACAAAAGGGTTCAATAAAACATCTGCTTATGTTCTTACTCCATATCTAAACTTCTTTAGAATTCAGTTTTATCCTTTACCGTGTTAGAAAAAACATTCTTGTTCATCAATCTGTGTTAAAACTAAGAAGAGATAGTGGCTTAGTGAAGTTACCTGGCTTCCACAAAACGTTTTTCTGTTGCTTCTGCTTGTGATAGATTGCACTTTTTCAGGACAGCTTTGGATAAATCTCAGTCTTAAAGATGCATCAGTGTATCTGTGCTAAATCTGTGATTCTTTGTTGTTGTCTTCTCTTCCAACAGGATTTTCCACAGATGGAAATGGATCTACATCAGTTACCAATCAGCCTGTGCATCAGAAAGACAACACACCATCTTTACTTGTAACAAGCAATTCTGATCAATTCCTGACAACTCCTGATGGAGAAGAAAAAGATATAAGCCAAGACAGCTCTGAATTAAAACACAGGTCTTCAAAGAAAGACTTGCTGGAGATAGACAGGTTTACTATTTGTGGAAACAGAATTGACTAAGTTTTTTTTTTAAATCAGTGTGCTGAGGATACTGAGCTGTCGGGACGGAAGATTCTACCAGAATGGACAGTTGCCCAAAAAGGCACATAAATATTTATTTAAAAACTTAAATTATTAATGGCAAAAAATATATATTAATTTCTTTCTACAGGTGTCCTGGCTTGGTGCCAGGTCAGGTTAACTCGCCTCTTGGAAAAGATGGTGAATCAAGTGTGGAGTCTCTAGCCTGGTGGCAGAGCTGCAGTATCACTTCTCTGGAAAATAGACTGGGAAAAAAGCATAATCCTGTTCTGTGTTATGAAACCACGCTTCCAGAACATGCTACTTCTTGTGAAGGTTCCTCCAGTGTAAAGATATTCCTGGAAGTGTATGACAGCATGACAGGAAGCTTGCCTTTCCAGTTATCTTGTTTTATTAAACATCTGCAAAGAGAATTCAAAACTTGTGCATATTTCAACATTCAGCATTGGCACATAAAATATTACGTCAGGATAGTTATTCTTATCAACAGAAAAATCTTTTCAAGGTGTATCTGAACTAGTCAGAATAAAAAAAAAATCTGCCTTTAAATGAGAGATTTACTGCATACTATTTTATCTAAATACCAAACACCCAGGAAAGGTGTCAAACACAAAATGCAATGAAGGTTCTGCTTACCTGGGCAAATATGAAGTATAATCATTTGTTGTGTTCAGCTGTGTGTCCTGCAAGGCAAATTATTTATAAAAGTATTTTTAAAAGCTCAGGATTTTTTTCTTGCTGTAGGAAAAATTAAGAAAAAAAAAGGGGAGTACATGTGTATGTTGAGGAATGACTGTTATTTGGGATCGTATGAATGGCACTGATGCAACAGAAAAGAATATTACACTGCTTTTTTTGTTTAACTACTAAGAATGACATCTGTGTATTAACTTGCCTGAGACTATGCTTGTAAAAGCACATACTGACAATCACATCAGAATTATCCATTTTAATTGATTGGTTCTTGCCAAACTCACATAGATGAACTAGCTCTACGAAGTGCATTTAAGCTTTACAAAGCATTTACTTTCTGGTGTGAGGAGCAGTTGTGGGAGAATGGGTGTAAGACGGTTTAGAATCCTGGAACCAAGAATGAAGTAAATTTCCTATCAAAACTTAGGCCTCAAAAGAGACCCTGTGGTTAATGGGTAAATTCTTCACCTTATTGTTAAAACACAACATTAACTTCAAATGCTTTTCAGGTATTTAACTAAGCACCAGACTGACTTTCCAAGGAAAAGTATCATGCAAGTACTTCAGTGCTGAACAAACGATGACAAAACTTACCTTTCGCTATTTCACAGTTTGTCGTGGAAAAGCTGGAGTTTGTTTGATTGATTATAGAATGTGAGTATAATGTATATGCTGATCCCTGAAATTTGCAGGACTACAGTGGTTTAGCAAATGGAGTCAATAGTGTGGAATGATGAGATATCTGAGCAGGCTTGGTAAGGAGGTAACGCTGCCATACGGGTTAGTGTGTTCTGCTCTGCTGGAAGCATCTTGCTGCAGATTGTCAACCTCTCCACTCCCGTTAAGAGTGGATGGAGTAGTGGCCAAAATCTGTGGTTGCTGTTCAGGGATGAAACAGTGATGATTTCTGTTGGAAAAACATGTGAAATCCATAATTTTTGATGTATTTTATACTGATTGGAAACGTTCACACATTGAAATTCAGATTATCTGTCAATTTGGTGTATCTTAGTTCTGAATTATTTAGCAGTTGCTAAAGGAAGCTTGGAATTGCTATCATTTTTTTCTGTTGAATGACATTCTGTATCAATTTTATAAGTGCATCTTGTGTGAAACTCAATAAATTCAATTTTGTAATATTTGTTTAAAAAAGGAAAAGTACGGTGTCAACATTTCTTTGTTTTTACAGTTGGCAAATTTGGGAAGTATTTACTGTGCAGTGAAAGGATAACAGCTAACAGCTCTAAGGCCAAGTGATGGCCCAGACCTGCATGTTTGGGAGCCTTTGTTGCTTTGTTTTTGCACTTCAGTTGTAATGCCTAGACCCAAAGCAGCATTGCTGGCCTTTTGCATATGGGAATTATATCTGCCTTTTTTGTGTGTGCATTGTGCTGATGTTGTTCACTTAGAGATCAAAGTAATTTGAAGGTGATACCTGAGGTATTGGAGAAAAGGACATTGCAAAAGCAGTGCTTTGTGTTCAGCTCTCTAAAAGCAGTTGGGGGTACAAGTGGGTGTGAATCTTCATAGTTTTCTGTTGTTCCTGTGTTCCTGGGATTAACCCCTGGAATATCTAGCACAGTGTATTTAATAGCGGGTTGCAACTTCATCCCCAGCCCTGTCTGGTCCTCTTGGAACTGCCAGTGGCTCGCAGGGGGGTGAGGGGAGCAAAATGTGGAGTCTAAATTTCTGCTCTATAAATACAGTTCTTCATTTCTTTAACTTTTCAAGTAAAGTTCTGTCCTAATAGTAGAATAAGAGCACTAGAATAAATGGAGTTCTTCATAATTCAATTCATAATTCCACCATTAAAATCTGGACAGTTCTGATGTAAGCAGTGATATTTCAGTGGAAGTCACAGTTGCCAAATTAATTCCAGAAGTGTACCAGCATATATTCATAATGAGGGTTATTAATTATGGGAGTATTAAGCAACGACTGTGTTTTCTATAGGATTATTTAATTAATCTTTTGAAGCCGTTCATATGTTCTCCAGCCAAGCAGAATTTCCCCTCAAGCAAAGTAGTTTTACAGTCACAAGTACGCTGTTCTCACAAGTGTTTTCATCTTGATTGAAAGAGTCTGAAACTTCTGTGCTTTGCCTTGTTGCTTTCTGGTCTTTGTAGCGTGCAATTTTCTATATCCTAAATGTTTGTTTAGAGGTTAGCTTTTCCTGAGTTGTTCTTCAAGTCTGTTACAGCTGTTGTTGGCTCGGATGTGGCTGCTACTGCAGCTCAGCTGAGGTCCTGGTGCAGTTCTGAAGCCAGCTGATGTGGTAAGCAAGAAGTGTAGCACAAATGCAGTCAAACTGAAATTGTGTGAATCTGAGCAACGTTCTGTCTTACAGTCCAGACCACTGTGAGAAAACTCGGAATTGCACCAACTGCGTAAGTGTTGGGTAATCGCGGGTTTGGAAATGCTCTTCATAATTACGGAACAGTTTTCCCATAAAACTTAAGATGAACTGCTTTTTCTTAGGAATTGGGGCTGTGTTAATTTTGCTGACTGCATGGTGGTTCTGGTTACTAGGCAGCTAACAAGGGAGCCTGAAACAAGCACTGAATGCAGTGCAGTGGCACCAGCTTTATCACAAGGAAATTTTCCTGGATGTTGTGGCATGAGATACCAACCTAAATCTACCCTCTTCAAGCTTGAAGCCATTGCCCTTTGTTAATTAGAGACAGTTCTGTCTTCCAAGCTGACTGCGGAGAAAACTGTGCATCCAGGGCTGGGAGAGGAGCTCGTTTTTTGGGAAGCACCAAGATCTGGGTTGCAGTAGCACTATCTGGGGCTCTAATTTTTTAGGGTGCAATTCTATTGTAAGTTTGCACTACTAAATAAATCCTGTTTTGTTGAATAGCCAAATACTGCAAATGCAGTGCATTTACAGGAAGATGTCTAAATTGGTTCTTTGAAAGAAAGAGGCTGCCAGCCTAGCTCATTAAAATCAACCAAATGGTGCCTGAACACAATTTAGCTGTAATGTGTAATGTGGCTTGCTGGGTGCTTTCATTCCCCAGGCTGGGCTTCAGAGTATGCCTGTGGGAAGGCACATGCTCAGGTGAAAGTCGTCTTCTGAACAGCATGTCTCTGATGCCAGGGAAGAAGCTCTCACAGAACATGATGCAGTATGTAGGCAAGCACAAGCCCTCTTGTTTGCAGATCAGACTAATCCTCAGCTGATGTAGCTGGGATACAGGGAGGGCCTGGGGTAAGGCACTCAGCAGAGCCGCATTTCCTCCCCTCTGTCACACTGCTCAGGAACTTGGTCAGGTGTTGGTAATACCCACAGAGAGCTTTCTACTAGCGGATTTAAATCTTCCTAAAATTGTGAAATCATAAAATCATCATAGAATCGTTTGAATTGGAAGGGACCTTGAAAGGCCATCTAGTCCAACTGCCCTGCACTGCACAGGAACACCTACAGCTGGATCAGGTGCTCAGAGCCCTGTCCAACCTGACCTTCAGTGCCTCCAGGGATGGGGCAGCCACCACATCTCAGGGCATCCTGTGCCAGTGCCTCACCACCCTTATCATAGGAACCTTTTTCCTTATATCATATCCAACCTAAATCTCTCCTCTTATGATTTGGAACCATTTCCCCTTGTCCTATCACCACAGATCCTGCTGAAGAGTCTGTTCCCTTTTTTCTTACAGCCCCCCCCTTCAGAAACTGAAAGGCCACTGTCACTATGAGGTTTTACCAAAGTCTTCTCCGGTCTGAACAGCCCCAGCTCTCTCAGCCTGTCCTTGCAGGGGAGATGTTCCCCCCCCTTGGAGTATTTTTGTGGCCCTCCTCTGGACGCACTCCAACAGGTCCACGTCTCTCCTGTACTGAGGACTCCATGTCTGGATGCAGTACCTCCAGGTGTGGCCTCACCACTGCAGAGTAGAGGGGCAGGGTCACCTCACCCTGCTGGCCATGCTTCTTTTGATGCAGCCCAGGATACAGTTGGCTTTTGGGGCTGCACATTGGTGGCTCATGTCCTGTACCACCCTCCGGTATCCCTGTGTCCTTTTCAGCAGGGCTGCACTCTAACTGTTCATCCCCTAGCCTGTGCTGATAGTGAGGACTGCCACAATGCAGACATAAGATCTTATACCTGTATTTGTTGAAGCTCATGAGGTTTTCCTGGGCCCACTGCTCAGCCTGTCTGGGTCTCTGGATGGCATCCTATTTTCTCTGGCATTGTCAGCTGCACTCCACAGCTTGGTGTCATACTCAGACTTGCTGAAAGTGCACTCAATCTCACTGTCAATGTAATTGATGAAGATATTAAAGAGCATTGGTCCCAATACAGAACCTATTTTTTGTCCGTCTTGGGCATGGAAAACGAATGTAATCTCTCTCTCTCTCATTTCCTCTTACATCCTTGACAGCTGAGACTATATAATGTTTCCCTTCAGGCTCCTAAACAACCCAAATGAGTTCAGCTTCTCTTTGTAGACTGCTTGTCCCATTCTCATCCCGAGGCACAAAATGGGCACAGAATTCCAGCTGGTGCCTTCTCACAGAGCTGAGCCAAGCCAGAGGATTACATCAGGCAGCTTTTAGTTATCATACCCTCGTATGGGATTTACTTCTTAAACCCAGCATGCTGCTTTGGACCTAGGACAGTTTGAATGCACTGCTAGATCTATATCCTTTAGATCTATATCCTTTCTATGAAACTGCTTAGTTGTTCTTAAACTTAGACTTACGTTATTGTGTAGTGACGCTGAAGTCTAAAGCCCTGTATTAGAACTGCTGCAGTTTAATTTCTTTTCTGTCATCTCTTTCTGCGATCTGCCAAGTTTATTCTGTGTTCTTATCCTGTAGCATATTCACATCCTTTCCTTTGCCTTTCTCTGACACAAGGATACTACTGCAGATTAAAAAAAAAAAAAAAAAGCTGAATGGCAATGAGTTGCCACAGGATCTTTCTTCTGTTGTGGTGATGTATTGATAACTACAATGAAAATGATCATCAATAACTACTGATAAATAACTGAGTAGGATTTATCTCATTAACTACTCCAAGCAACTTTGGTATCAACTGTGTTTCCTTAGTTGTAGAACATCTTACGAGTATCATGAAAATCTACATAAGTGACATCTGCTGCTTCTTCCCTTGCAGTGTATTACACTGTCAAAGATAAACATGCAGGTTTGAAATGATTTGACAAATTTATGTCTTCATGCTTTCATTCATCATCGCATTGTTTTTCAAGTACTAAAAAGAGCAAAACTTTTAAATCTGATTATTTGCCCAGAAAAAATGCTGATAGACTATAGCTGATTTGATCTTTTCATCCTAGAAAGCTGGCTGGCAAAGAAGCTTTTTCATTATAAGCAGGAGTCCAGCCTTTCCCTACAGCTTCCCAGCATTACCCCATGGCTGAAGGTGAGAAAGTCATCGTGGAAGCATCATCTGCATCCTTGTCTCCACGATTCCATTGGCACTGCTTGACCTTTGAGCTGAAGGATTAGGATTCAAAGTACAGAGCAACACCATGACCACCACCACTTAATCTCCTGTTTGACCCTTTCACAAGACAATCTTATTTAAAGAGCCAGGGTCACTTCATGAGCAACTCTTGGATGAGTCTTTGGGAGCATCCACTTTTGAGAGTGACAAAAGGAAGGACCATAACCTGGGGAGGAGCCCTCCTGTTATGCCCAGCTGAAACTGACCAATCCCTACTGTTTTTCCTAGTGGTGCTACTGTGAAACTTGGTTCCAGGTGAGGCAGCTGGCATTTCTAGCAACCAGGAATGAATTCTCACTTGCTGGCATTAGAGCATCAACTTAAACAATCTTTCACCTGATGGCTATGCGTTAAGAGCCAAAGTAGAGGAAGCCTGCAACATGCTCATTCTTTTCTACTAACCCTGGAAGGTAAGGAGCGTAATGAATCACTTTCTTCATAGCAACATTTTTAGCGGGAGGCTGGTATTGCTTGTTCTTGATCATCTTTATCTAAAGAAGCCTAACATTCTATCCTCTGGATTCTATAATTTGTCTGCATTTTGAATTCTCATACCCAAAAGTTCTCCTGTCAAGGCTTCACTAGTATCAAAAATAAAGTGGAAGGACAGTAATTCTGGGATGCTCCTGTTGACATACCTTACGGCTGACAAAGCAGAGGTTTCATTATGTTGCTTTGATCAGCATGAACTTTGGACACTTCCTGTTGTAGCAGCAGGCTCAATTGCACTGAGCCTGAATCAGAAGGATTTAGATGTGAATGGATTTTATTTAGGCACCAGAATACTCAAAGAACACTGATCTTCCACGAATTCTATGGAGATTGCTGTTTTCTTTATTAAGGTGCTAATAGCCGTAAATATAACTTATTGGTTTTGCTTTAGAACTCTGAGGCCTTGATTTTATACAATCATAAGTCAGTATTTTCTATGACCTGAAGCAGTCAATTAATCTTTGGTATCAGCTCCTCTTGCAAAGTCACCATCTTGGCACGAAATCCTAGATGTAGAGCTATGAAGGAGAGATAAAAAGTGCAAGTTTTTCTTGATTTCCTTTTCACTTCAATAATCTTTACATTTGCACTTCCAGTGAGGTGTCAAAGATTTGAATATTATATTTTCAGTTGAGCACTGAAGTAAAATACTCCAGGCAAAACAGCTCTGAGCCTTCCTCTCAGTGGAATACTGTCACACTGTGAAGAATCATAGAAATGTATTTCATACTGACAGGTTTCCTGCACAATGAATGTATTGTATATTGTGATAATTCAGTGTAAGGGGAAATAAAACCTGCTAAAACCAAACAAAAAAACCCCACCATATTTTGAGGTAAATCATAGCAATTTCCAGAGCTCTACAATCTACGATAATCTTTAAAGGGATGTGGGACAGCTTTTCAGTCCTAGCTGAATTTCCCTAATTAAAACAAATTCAATTAGTAATTCTTAGGTTGTAAGTTGAAAGCGCCAATATAACTTGCCCTTCAATGCAGTAGGATTTAAAGATACCTTTAATCTGAAGTAATTAATTAGGAAATATACTGTCGTTCCCCCTAGGCAATTCCCTTAGCAAACAACTGGCTCTTCTTAAAAGCTCGAGTCTGCCTGAAAGTGATAGGCATATTAAAATGTATACCTCAAAATCTATAGTAGCTTTCTCTTGAGCCACAATCCTTTCTGCTTTTTGAAATGTGTAAGAAATCCCTGTGCAAATACAATACCACACTTTCACATTTCAGCCAACAATCTCAAAAATAATAAATCTCAATTAAGCTTCACAGCAGTATTCTCTCCCACAGTGGGACATAGAAGACTATTTCTACTTAAGAAATTCATGAAACAGATGACAAAGAATCAAGCTCACTGATCCAAAATCTGTCTCACAGTAAGAAACAAAGCCAGGAAGACCTCTAGAGCTGGACCTTGTTACAGAAAGCAATTCCTGGCTGTTTTGGCTTTGTGTGAGGAAACAATTGGCTTTACTGACATTTTGTTTGGATTAATCAGGGGTATGTGCAAGCGTGTTTCAAGCTCAGACATTAGCATTACCCATCCTGCAGTCCACCTCCGGAGTCCAGAGTTTCTGAGAAGGTTCCTCCACTTTCCAGTGCAGAATGATCAGTGTATGTCTCTGGGACTTAGAAACGTACAAATGCAACTTGTGGATTCCATCTCCTTTTTTTGATCCTCCTGGACACAATTTTTTTTTTTTTTTTTGTAATGCAGTTTCAGGAGTTCTTGTCTGTAACCTCAGAGCTGGGGGCTTCTTCTTTAAAATAGAGACATAAAATGTAGGTTTTCATACAGTCAGAAGACTCTAGGAGTTCAAGCCTTAGGAAAGAAAGGAAATGCAAGTGTTGTGAGGCTGGCAGGACCATGGGGCACAAATGAAGCTTGCCATCTTAACTATACGTTTTCTCCCTGGATTAAATCTGCCTCTATTGCAGAGAATCCACAGAAGTAGTTTTGCACAGTATTACGGTATAGTTATATGAGTTTATTAAGAGCAATCATACTGAGAACTGAACAGCTCCTAATTCCTATCTCCATCATGAGCACGCTGGTGAATGTTACCTCAGCTATGTCTGGTGTTTCATTTTGAGGCAACAACTAGAACAGACCCGTTTATTAACAAAGCTGATATTTGCTTGCAGAACAATGTATTTTGACTGAAAAGTTGTCCCAAGTTGAGTTTCTGACTGTATACAATTCTCTACCACTAATAATGCTGAGAGAATGGTCGGTGTGGAACAGGATCCCCAGGGCAGTGGTCATGGCACCAAGCTGATGGAGCTCAAGGAGATTTTGGACAATGATCTCAAACCAAGGGTTTGGGTTTGGAGTGGTCCCATGTAGAGCCAGGATTTGGACTCTGTGATCCTCATAAGTCTCTTCCAACTTGGAATATTCTGTAATTCTATGAAAACAGAGATAAACACAACTGGGAATTGGTGCTCCAACAGGGTCATCAGGAGCATCTATTTCCAGTCACTCTAGGACTGCTTTTTTAGAGTACCCACCCATTGATTCTAACAATCTCTTCCTCTGTGATCTACCCATTTTTTAATGCTCATTTTCCACTCACACAATCAGGGTGATTTGGTGTGCCCTTTTATGATCACCATATGTTGGAAAGCTGAACTCTGCAGGGAGATCAGCCAGTGCTGCACAAGCTGTTGTAGAGTTTGAATGAAGCTGTTGGAGCTCTGCCAGTAGAGATGGCTTTGAACCCACCCTTCTGGGTTTGTCTGTGCTCATTTCCCAAATGCTGAAATATTCCTGATAGGCCTAACAAACAGGGAGGGCACTTACACTCACACAAGCACGAGATAGTTCACATAATCCCCACAGACTTTCAGCGATAGAGATATGGACCTGAGATTTGACTACTCATGAAGGACTCTAAGGAGGAGACTTCCAGGGTTATGTGTTGCTCTATCCAGTTGCTGTTTGATGTCCTGTGCAAAAATACAGAATGTTTATTTTAGTAGAAATTCTCCTGAGGAGTATCTGAGGGCTATTTCTTGTACGATTTACTCTGTGGATTCAATTTTTTAAAAAAGGTGAACGCTGATGAATAAAGAGCAGTATGGCAGACAAGTGGGGGTAGAGGCACTGTTTCATCCTATGATCTTTGCTTAGAGATATCGTTATTTTTGCTTTAGCTATTAGCACAAGTAGGCTTGGTGGGTAATTGTTATGATCAAGTGGATATATATGAAGATACGTGGAGAAATTACTAGAATCAAAATCATGGCATCATTAAGGTTGAAAAAGATCTCTCAGGTCATCTAGACCAACAGTTCACCTACCACTGTTACTGCCACTGACCATGTCCCTCACTGCCAAATGTCCACATTTCTTGAACACCTCCAGAGGTGATAACTCTACCACCTCCCTGGGCAGCCCGTGGCAGTGCCTCACCACTCTGTCTGAAAAGTTTTTTCCTAATATCCAACCTGAATATCATCCCATGGGCCTGAGACTCTGTGCCAATCACCTTTGTGGTAGAAGAACAAGAGATAGGCTTGTGCCATGTGACCATGCTGTCTCCAAAATGAATTAAACAAGTAGAAGTCCTTCCTGACCAATAAATGGCATAAGGAAGGCACTATTCACCCTGTATAGGTATTATAGAGATGCTGAGTGAGCAGGGCATGTATGATATGGAAATATGAGTGCAAATGAAACTCAAATCTCTCCAGTGAGCCTCGCTAGATAGAAAGAAAAAAACTAATGAGATGAGACACCTAATAGTTTGAATAATTTTTTTTCATGGAATAGCATGACTGTGTGCACCTAGAAAATGCTGAGAGGTTGCTCCAGGTTGGTAAAAAATATCTCAATTTTTGTGCAAAAGGAAATTAAAAGAACTCTCATTTTACATGCCTTGAGGTTGTACACTGCTTCAAAACACCTGCTGGAGGAGAGGGAGTGTCACCTACCCCCTAAGATGGGACTGTGAACACCATGAGCATGATCCACCATGGCAACCTCAGGATGGATGTTATCTTTCTTCCAGGTAATGAGAGAGACTTCACCATTGTCATTTTCTTGGGAAAGAAATTGTTCCTGCATAGGAAGAATTCTCAGAGGACTGTATGGGTGACGTTTATCTGCTTTTTTTTTTTTTTTTAAGCTTGTAATTTCTGTGAATTTAAGCTGCTTTGTACTGTGAATTGCATCTATTTTGAATACTAGAGACTAAGTTTTGTATTAATATTATGAATATCAGTTATGGAAACTGAAGCCTTATCAGCAAGACTCAAATCCCATTAGTATTTCATTTTGCATAAAATATTCAGAATGAATTATATCTATTTTTGGGGAAAAGAAAGAGTATAGTAATAAATGGGGCAAAAAAATTAATGTAGGAAAGTATGGCCTGAAGTGCGCATCTGCGACACGAGAAGTTAGGCACAATGAATAGGAAAGCGTGCAGTTACATTTGGATATTTTTTGTAGGTGGATGATGGAAATTGCATAGAAGTGATGTGTAAATAATGCGTGTATAATTAGTTACTCTGGCTCACCACTTCTGAAACGGGAGAATGTACCAGTAGGCGCCTGACTATAGCTCTGCAAACAAGTCTCTAAGCCACATGAATACTACAGGTCCCAGCAGCTACCAAGAAGGCAGGCTGACAATTCAGGGATTTGATTTTGATGATTCCTTCTCCCCCCCCCCACACTCATTCATCATGAGGACTTTTCCATGACTATGTGTATGGGAGTTCCCAGTGCATGATGTCTAAATACTAAACTTCTGTTTCTGGAGGACAAATTCACATAAAATATATTTTCTCTTTATGTACTACCAAAAACAAGTACATATGTGGTCTAATTTGTTTATACAGTCTCAGAGATGGACATGTGCTCAGAAGAACAGCTGGCTCAAGCTCATATCCTCTAGATTGGAAACACTAATTAATGTTTCTCTAAAGGCTGTATCTCATTGCAAGTCACCCCAGGACTAGGGAAGAAAGATTTTCACAGCAAGAGACCCAGCATTTTAATGTTTGTATGCTACTGAAATCTCCATTCAAAAGCAGCACAAATTTACCCAGATTTTTTTTATCTGTTTCCATATTCCTAAATGACTTTGTATAGCTAGCTTTTAGTATAAAATGATCATAAAGACATAAGGCATTAGGCAAATAGTTTTTCTCTACTTCAATATCCTATCTGCTTTTTTTATCTACCTTTCTACTCTGGTAACAGCAGTGGTCTGGCCAGCAGAGGAAGTCTCGGATAACCATTGCCTAGTAGGAGAATGAAGAGCTGGTGCTTCTCAAAGCAGAGCTGCACATTTGGCAGTCTTCCTTTGGCTTCTCCCTTCCATGTCTATGTTAGTCTTGTGGAATCCAGAGAAAATCAATCCTCTGACTGTTTTCCCAATCGCAGAGAACAAAAAAGCACCACTGCCTTGACTGTAAGCACCACAGGTTAGCCTGGGGCACTAATCAGTGGGCTTGAGTCTTCCTTCCATTGACATCAGTGTTCAGGTCTTCTTTTCAGCCACTGGCAACAATGCTTCCTGCTATGCTGGCAAAACACTCCCAGGTAAAATTTACACCGTGGCTTTGGTAGCCTCCCGTTAGGCTGTGTATTGCCTTGCTGGCAGAGGCTGTCTCTATCTTCCTCCCAAATTTACTGTCTGTCAGGAGAGTTTCAGCAGTCTTTTTTGAACTGCATGTTTGAACACAGATCTTTCCATGGAGCAGAAGACAAATCTCTGATCCTTTCTAGAAAGCTGTCTAGCAGGATTGAAATGAATTAAATCCTCCAGCAGCCATCTCAGGTAGATGTAATATTCACATTTGGAGGTGAGGCACGTAAGGGTAGCTGTTGTTCAGAGTGATGTGGTTTAGTGGTATGGTGGTGATGGGTTGAAGGTTGGACTAGATATCTCAATGATCTTTCCAACTTTAAGGATTCTGAATTTTTTGCTCTGGATATGGAAAACTGGGTCCCATTCAGCACATTCAGAACAGATGAAAAAGCTGTCAGACATCACTTTAATGGTGAAAATAACTTTGTGTGGATGACAGAATGAGGATAAATGTATTTAATAAGGAATCTTGTTATAGGTGGACGTATGCACTGTGTATCTCAAACACAGTAGCATAATCTAGAAAGCATTTTTGATGTTCTGATAGCACCAACTCTGCTCGAAAGAGAATTCAGCAGACCGTGTGGAAACCCCTCCCTCTCCATTAGTATCTTAATACACAGGCAAAACAGGCAGCCATTGAAGCTGGAGCCTGAGAGGAGCAACAAAAACCCAGCAAAAAGCTTTGTCTACAGACAAGCAGTGCTACTTTAGGAAGGCTTTTGGCTTCCTGAGGAGAGAGCAGTCCCACAGCAGCTCTGCCTCATCCTTCAGTGGGATGCTGGTTGTCTCTTGAGATGTGCTTATGGCTGGGGAGCAGCTCCGGTTGGGCTGCTCAGTTTAGACTATCCTTGTCCCCTCTTGACCCCTTGGCCCCTCTTGAAGTTGAACCTCTGTGTAGTTGTAACTGCGACACAGATTCTAGCCATGCCTCTCTGCTCTTGCAGGGCAGTAGTAAGAAATGTGAAATGGTGGCTGATCTCTGCTGCTAGCCTTCTGCCCTGATGCTGATAGCAATGATAACCATGTCATGCCCTTTCTCTCACTCAGAGTGCAACAAAAAGAAAATGTTCCTAGTGATGCTAGTGCTGTAGTTTCATTTCTAATGTGTATTTTACTATCTGAAAAAAATCTTAGCACTGCCTGAAGGCTTCTGCACAGTTATGCCTCATGACTAACACAGGCAAGAGCTTAAGTGCAACTCTTTGTAACTGGACTCACCTAAACCATTCTCTTTTGGGGATAGCTAGATTTAGTCATGTATGCTAGAGTCACAGTCTGGCATTTCTTGATTTAGTACCAGCAATCCAATGTTTTTATCTCTGTACTAGGGTCACAGCAGAGAACTAATCAAGTGAGATTCAGCAAAGCTTTATGTGTCATACAGAGTACACAAGCTAATCTTCCACAGGCAAGCTCACTTCTCACCACATGTGGCTGACAGACATACAGAGGGGTCAAATTCTCCATGTATATAGACAAATATTTCCTTGAGAATTTGGTGAAACTGCTGTGCAAGGTCAGTAGTAAGCATGAAGCAGTCTTTATGAAGAGTTTCAGGGTGTTTGCGGTGATGGCCAGGGCAAAAGCACAGGAGCCTGCTCCTCCTTCCTTAGAGTAGGGTGTTTGTTAGGGTTTCACAGCGCAAGGTCTAGTAATGCATTAATAAATAGTTACACTGGTGGAAATATCTGTGCTGCACAAAGGCCTGAAGTAAAAAGACACATGTGACCCAATCATTTTAGAAATCTTCATCTATTTAGCCTCTTTAGTATTCATCTTGTTAAACATGTACAGCACTAAATAAATCGGTGCGACTTAAATATTTATCAGATATCTATCTCCCTGCATGCTTAAATAGCAAACAGGCAGTCAGAAACATTCCCTTTTCTCCCCATCCCTCCAGGATCGTCTGCATTCCTCCTCTTCTCTTGAAAGGCACAGCAGTGGGATCACCACAGTATGGATGGGCTCTCAGGCCGTGTCTCTGTGGCCAGGTGGCTCACACAGAATGCTGGAGCAGAGCCCATCAGGGACAAAAGGCACAGCCCTGACTGCAGGGTCAGCTCTTGGTACAACTGTTTCACGCTGTTTCTCAGCTCTGGTCACAGCCGTGAGTAGGTGTTTCAGCACATTTTTATTTGGAACAAGTTTTGTTTACCTCAGTGGTTCCAAATCTTGCTGGAGCATCGAGCCATTCAGTTATTATAACACTTGCTGCAAATAAGAAAAACTTCTGCGTGGTCACCAGGAAGTTCAAAAGGAAAAAATCAATTATTGTAATATGTACTACAAAAACAGAACAGCCATTAACACAGCCTCATCGCATATTCGGTTTCTACTGGTGACTATCGTATGTTTTAATGGGCCAAATGCTTGTGCCAGGTGCACACAGAACAGTGTAATTAGAATTCATTTCCAACCGCTTCACACTGTGCTGGTGCCATTGGAACACAAACACAGTCCCTGCTTCCTACAGCGAGGAGGGGAAACAGCAGTGAGGGGTCCTGGCCCGAGGACAGTGCGTTGCAGAGCCAGGTTTTGTCACCACAGGCATCAGTCCTGCAGCAGCTCCACTGGTTCTGGGATGTTAGTTTTTGAGCTCCCTGCTTCAACCTGCATAAATGATGATAGGGCTGATACAGCATTTCTATTTTGCACTTCAATAGCATCTTCCCTCCTTGGAGCCATGCACTTCACAAACATTTCTGTTTCCCTTTTACAGGCAAGGAAATAAATGAAAAGAGAGATTACAATACCTTTCTGTCATAAGCATTAAAAATTGGTGAAAAAATCAACAACAAAAATAAATAAATCCGACTCCTGGTTTTGTGCTATTGCCACAAAACCATGCTTAACCCTGCTCTGCATACAGCCAAGGAACCTGGTGGGCATGTCAGACTCTTCACTGTACTCAACATGGCAGCTAGGTATCAGCTGCTCAGTGATGACCTCTGGAGCATTTCAGGTTGGGTCTTTCTGGACCCAGCTCTGTGCCTTCCAACACCTTCCAATGACACACTCTCACCCCATCCATGGAAGCATTAAAAGCTGGATTGGATGGGGCCCTGGGCAACCTGACCTAGTGGATGGCAGCCCTGTCTCCAGCAGGGGGCTGGAACTGGATGATCTTCAAGGTCCCTTCCAACCTTAGCCATTCTGTTTCACGATCCTATGACACAAGTTGTGGAGCGTTCCTTATAAATTATGCAGATGATACTATTTTGAGACACACAAGCATTTTGGAGACAACCTTTTTCAAAATATGCTTGATAAAAGAGTAAATTCTTAATCAAATATATGAAGTTAAGGGAATGAAAATGATAAAGAATTAGATACAATAAAAATAATATTAATTAAAAACAAACAAACAAAAACACCAGCGGACAATTGCCTGGATAGCAAAAGATTCTGGAGTCTGTGAAGACACAAATGCACCAAAGATGGAGTGCTCTTACCAAAAAGGCAAATTCAGCAGTGCACCAAGAAGAACACTGTTGGCATGGTCATCAGCTTGATTCCTTCAGGAAGGTGCTGCAATCACATGTTGGCAGAAGGGAATGGCATTTTTTAAGGGCGTACACAATTTATGGAGATGCTGGGAGAGATAAATGAAAACCTGACTCTTAGGATAACTTTGAAGGGACTGGGTTTTGATCCAGAAAACAGAAGAACAGAGGAAGGACATGGTAACATTCTTCAGTACATGTTCCAGTATTTCAAACAGTGCTATAAAAACAGTGACTATCAATTATTCTCTGTGTCCACTGGGGGTAGGATAAGAAGAAGTGAACCCAGTTTGCTGAAAAGAATATTTGGGTTAGATATTAGGAAAAGATTCTAATTATGAGCATCATTAAACTTTGGATCAGGCCCCCTAAGAGACACAGGGCAACTGCCCTTGTTCCAGACAGTGTTGGACAGCGTCTCATGGGGCTCTGGGCATTGCAGGTGGACAACTCCATCCCCTCCAAGGGTCTGTGATGATGCATTTCAGAAGCTCTGAGATGTAGTGCCCAAATGAAACAGAATAATCGTGATGCTGCTCTCTGCCCTAGCAATTGTCTGTTCTCTGCAGCAGCTTCTAGACAGAAAGCAAGGGGCTAAGCTAAAGGTTAGCTCCAACTGGTTAAGCAACTCAGTATAAGGCTGAACAGAGGTGCTCCAGAGAAATGTTTTATTTTGGTCACAAATGAGCTCAAAATGACTTCATAGTACGATCAAAGTACTGCTAAATCTGGGCTAAACCTTTTCCTGCCCACTGAGAAGAAATGGCATTCTGCAGATTTGAAATACAGCAACTGAGGCAGCCTGGATTCAAAGGTTAACCTAGACAGATTAATATGAACCCGCATAAATCTCTTAATGCTATTCCAAATGCTAATAGTGAGTGACATTATAGGGTTTCCTGGAACTAATTTAGAAAGACGAGAACTGTTAGCAATAAAAAAATTGTTTATCTAATAAGAAGAGCAAAATTCCTTAATTACCAGGCAATTTAACCAATTATGATCTCATTTAATACACAGATCACTTCTAAACACAGCATACTTCTGTCTGATTTCCCAGACACTGCACTGTCCTGCACAGCTCTTTCCAAGCAGAGATTTAGATGTGTTGACAAAACCCTGGCAAAAATAAATATAAAAATAAAGGCAAGTCCTATTATAACCATTTTTCTCAAGGTTAGGGAGGAGGGGGCAGATAGATCCACAAGGGAGCTTTTAGCTTCTCTGTGGCTGTCTCCCAGTCTTTTGTTTCAAGCCTTGAGATAGACAGCCCCTGCTTCAGAGGTAAATGAAACTCCACTCCTCAGCACACAGGTGTTCCATGGAGATGTGCTTGAAGCTTTTTGCCCATGGACACTCTTCCCTTTTATTTATTTTTAGAGAAATAACAAATGTGAGACTATTGTGGATCTGGCAGAGGCATAGCTCGAGTTGTGAGAGCCTTGGGGAGCTGAGCCATTTGACTGTGAGTAATCCTAGCTCCCAAACAGAACGTCAGAGCCTGGTAGTATTGCAAATCCTGCTTCAGCAGCAAGGAATGCTGTAGATTTTCTCCCTCTATAAAGCTGGTGAGAAAATGTATACCAAAAGTCTTTAAGCACACAATAACGAAATGTTCTACCTTGCTCCTCCATCACAGGACTTCAGTGTTAAAAAATGAAGTTTGGTTTCGATGTTAAAATCACAAGACAACATATTCAATCTACCGTCATTCAGAAGCAGAAAGGAGGCTGCAGAAAATGAGTACTGAAGGGGTTATTTTAAACACAGTCTTATGCTGGAAATACAACTGGAAGGATTATTGAAGGGCTATGTCAGTAAGTACAAATTAGTAACATTTGATGTACACCAGAACTCTGGGTTGGCTGACAGCTACACACAGGTATAACTCCTCTCATGGGGTTTAAGTAAACTGCATTCTAGTTCCAGTGAAGACTTTCCTACTCACAGATTTCACATGGGCAGGAAATGTTTGTCATGTCATTTCTCTACTCTCAATTTGGCAACAGTTGGGTGGAATTATCACGCACACTTTTTATAATGTTTTGCTGGGTTTTGCTCAGTATATTGAGATAACTCTGCAAACTACTTGAAATATATACAGTTATAAAACCAGACTGCAATGTGCATGTTTGGTAATATGAAACAGCTGCTAAAGAAAGCTCAAAATACATCTGATGTGCACTTTTTAATTGTCTGCTTGTACTGCATCAGCCCTCAGCTCATATAGAATGTATAAACGAATATATAAACTCTACTACTGCAGTGCATTTTGGAGTACTTTTTACAGGATGATTGCTTCTACAGCTGAAATATGATTTGGGAATTTACTTCTTTTTTCTTTGTACAAATAGCAACAACTGCAAATCTGCCAAAGCAAATATTTAAGCCTGTACAGAAGCAAAGGCAGCTCATGGTGCAACAGAAAGTGAGATCTGGCAGCCTTGGAAAAGCTTTCCCTAAATGCAGTGAAAAGTCCTCTCATCTGAACATGTAAACTGAGATACAACAAAACAACTCTAATTCTTTGGTGCTGTGGAGCTGCTATGTCGTTCGTAGTTCTTATGCGGCTGTTCAAAAGAGTAGAAACGAAATTGGAAGCTTGACCTACACAAGTCAAATGAAAGATAACATTTTTATTTGTTAATAATGAGAACAAATGGCCATTCAAACAGTTCATATTTCAACAAAGATCTACTGTTGTCTGAAGCCTTCTCTCCAAAAACCACAGGACTTGGTGCCGTCCTTTTTATGAAAGCAGGTGATGAATACGTACCAGGATGAAAATTTGTCTTTCCTTCACCCCGACTGCATTCAAACTCTCTCTTTCCTATACCTGCATGGGCTTCCACCCCTATACCAAAGGACATGCTTAGGTGAACTACGTCCTGTCTAGCTTCCCAGGCTTCACTGTCCCTTGAACACAAGATCTAATACATTCACAGCCAGAAACCAAGTGAAGAGCAAACCAGCATGACAACGATGATGTGCCCTGGCTGCACTCACCAGCATGACTGTGAGCTCAAGCACAGAGGGAGGGAGGTCTGAGCCTGCAGTGAGGCAGAACCAAGTGGCACACTGATGTCCTGAGCATGAGGCTTGCTCTTACTTAGGCTAGAGTTTAAGACTACAGTTTAGCTTTAGGGCAGCAAACCTCAGGTATCCTCCAACACTGTAAGTGTTTCTTGTTCTCAAATGCTTTGTGTTGACATGAAATACTTTAATGCAGAAAATCGTTTGACATTCTGACTTGCTAAAAGGCAAGGAAGCCCAGTTAAAGGTCATCTTCTCTTCTTCATGTTTTTACTAGTGGGAACATTTTCCTTTTCCTTGGTCTCTGATCCTTTAATCAGCAAAGAGGTCAAATACAGGAAATGATGAATTAATGAGAATGTTAGTAAAAAAATCCGATCTTCTGTAAAATTCTGAAAAAAGTTTCCTTAATAAGAAAAAATCCATTACGTTATAGAGCAGAAAATGGCATTTATGCTTGGAGCAAGTTACCATCAGGGCTGCAATCTTCTCTTGCTCAGCCCCAATAAAGATTTTAGAGCCAGCCCTGAGAGAACCGAGAAAGGAGCTGTGAGGTGGCAGAGGAGAAGCTGCACATCTGCTTTGCATGATAACAGCATGTGGGGAGCAGGCTGCCTTCCCAGTGTCAGTGGAAAGTGAGGCTTCAGGATTGGAAGGGGTGGAAATGTTGCCTATTTTGAGTGTGCACTTTAATACGAGATAGGGAGGAAAAAGCTGATGATTGAGCCCAGAAGTCTGGGCTAAGTTACAAGAAAAAGTGCTCTCTGCCACTCCACATGAAACCTAGCAATCAGACACAACAGACTCTACAAAGGACTTATAAAAGTCTCCCTATCCTGTTCATAAATGTTCAGCTGAGGTACAGTCTATGTCAGATAAATAGTTACCTCATGCAGTTCACTTGAGGAGACTTGCACTAGTTGTAAAGTTAATAATGGAAACTGGAGCGAAGGGGCCTTGTCAGGTTAATGCTGTGATGTGTGTCGTTTGTGCGCTCCTGCAAGATGTTGGTGGTGGTGGTATCATTCTCCCTGAAAACATGATGAATGGGTGGATCCCTCCCTTTCTGGTACTTTCTTTTGCTACTGATATTCTATACCGATGTTAAAAATAACCTTCTCCCAATCTTCTTTACTCCTGTCAGGCAGAATTTACTCCGGAGCAGACAGACAAAAGAAGGTCACTGCAGCAGCTAAGCTCATAAGGTAGGATTACGTTTTGTGGGAGGCATGGGAGAGCTACTCTGTGTTGAGGGGACTTCTGTATATCAAAGGGTCACTCACAGAGAGGAAAATGGATCCTTTTCTTTCCTGACAACTGACTTCTGAGATTAACATCTTTGCTTCTGTGCTAGCTTTCAGGAGTATACTCAATTTGGCTGATAAATTATGTCTGCAATGTTTTGTTCCTGCTGATATACAGATCCTCATTTTAGCACCTTGTCTAATCTGTATGTTACAGCCTCTCCTGCCTGTGGAACTGCTTAGATCCTAGCTCTTGTGGCCACATCCTATATCAGGCTGCTCGTTATGTACAGCTCCTGCAGAGAAAGGGCCCATGACCCAGGCCGATACATCACTGCAGCTGGAACCAATGCCTGGATTAGTTGTTAGCCATTTCTCCCCAGTCTCCTATCAAAAAACATTAGAACCTCCTTTTGTTCCAGGGTCAAAAGGAGATGTGCCTTTCCCATTGTAATTTCAAGTGCTTCTGACATACTAATTTATCAGAATGCCACATGTCAAGACTTGTAAGCAAAAATAAAACATGGAAATGATGGCAAAACAGGGCATGGGGAGCTCAGAGAAGTGACAAGTGCAGAGCACGAGCATCATGCAATCCCCGTCATTCTGTAACTTTATCTCTGAGATCTATTAGAGCAACAAATGGTGGCTTCCATCAGACAAAAAGAAATGAACATAATTTCTACGCTGTTTGATGAGTTATCATGCAGATCTGTCACAGTTGTGAGGAGGGGGTAGAGCTCAGTGTAATGGCAAGGCGTGTGGCTGACAAAGCATCAGTGCTCTGAAGGCGTTGTGAAGCGACATACAGCAGGATAAATCTTGTGCTCAGATAAAGGCAAGCTTTACTGAGATTATATCACAAACTGGCATGAATCAAAGGTCTACAATGAAATGCCATGTTATTCACTGAGTCTGAGAATGAATGTGAGCCAGATTGTCCATTTCCATTCTTATTTTCCCTTGGGAGTAAGAAATTAAACAAAAACATTGTAAACTATAGCACACAGCAATTGTGCTCTGTTTCCCACCATTCTTATGAATCCTGATCCTTCCTTCAAAATTTATGCCGTTGGCGTGTAATAGTGCAACATGTTCTCTCTCTGACACTTCCCTGCCTCCTGTCAACCCAGCCCCCTGTTTTCCCAGCATCTGCAGAGTCCGGGCTGCAAACTCACACAGACCATAATCCTTTAAGCCTCACATCCCACAGGAGAATTAAGGACAAGGAGGGATGCAACTGTGGATGTCAAAGAAGGGACAGACAACAGGGACAGGGGGAGGAAATAGGTACGTGGGCAGGCACTGGGTGCTTCCAGGGTGGTTATGAGGGCTGGCAGAAGGTGAATGTCTGAGCCAGAAATGCAGGGGCATGAGGGAGGGCAGAACTAGGCAGAGAGCATAGTGAGGAGGCAGGGAAGGACTTGGAGGTTATAATCCACAGAATCTCGGGCAAAATGGTAACTGGGGTAGGTGCAACGGCTGTAAACCACTTATCTCCACAGCCCCGGTGTGGGGAAGGCATGCTGTTTCTTTCTCCCACATCCATGCACGCTTCTCTCCCTGACAACACTCAGGAAACAGCCAGGGGAAAACTAAATACAACACCAGGGTTTTTTAGTCTCAACCCTTTTCTTTCTTGGAGAAAACTGGATGTCTGATTCTAGCTCTCTTTGGGCAATGCTATACCTAGCACAACTACGACTAATGAAAAAGGTTATTTATCTAATAGACCTTTAATCACAAGCACTACTTAAAAATCAATTACATGATACAGCTTACAGTTAAGCTCTAAAACTCATGTATCTTCCTGTTATCTGAGGATTTTCCTCTGAGATAACAGAGATGATTGATACGCAGCCAGATTTCCAAATGCTTGGCACCAACAAGCACAGGGCAGGTTTCTTCAGCCAGCTGCTCCTGTTTTGGATGTGTATGTCAGAGCAAGTCTTTAAGGGCCTTAGCACCTTCTGCGCTGTGGTTTGACAGATCACTTCCTCACTTTAGTCCAAGTGCCCCAAGACAGAAAGGACCACAGGAAAAAAATTGTGTCGTCCCTGGAAGAGAAGTTTTCTTGATCCTCTTTCAGCCTCCTTCGAATGTGTGCAGTTTTCACAATCCCATTCTCTGATTTGACAGCATTACAGCGTGCATGCAAATCTGAAAACAGCATGTTCATGGCCAAATGTCAGGCAGGTAAATGTGCAGCCAAACAAACCTGGCCTCTGATGTGACGTGGATGAGGGCTGCATGCTGGCGCAGTATTTCCCACTTCACAGTTGTCCACCCCTACCTGACATGCAGAAGAAACATCAAGGAAAGGTCAACAGCTGCTCAGAGCACTTTTGGGCCAGACATACATTTGGCTTGCCAGCAATACAGTGGGAGGCAGCTGGAGAGGTCAGCCTTCCATCTACCATATCTCAGTGACACATTAACCAGATGCCACTCAGAAAACACATTTTCAGTACCTAATTTGGGTAATGTTCATCAGGAAACTGGTGTTGCCTTAGTCCACCGGGGAAGCACCTTCATTACTGGAGTTGCTCTTGATTTAGTTTAGTTTGAATTCTTCTGTGAACATTCATGTCTTTTTCCTGTAAATCTATCTGTGTGTTCTTGCTTGCAAACTACAACAACATCTGTGGTAGCCTACTGTTAACCTCTAGTAAATCTATTACTTGTGTTAAATAGTAATCCAAAAGAAAATCTTAGTGTCTTCAGCTCCAGAAGGGCTCACTGTCCTTACTTTTCATTCCATGCCTTTCTCTTCTATATTCCCACATTACTGTCATTGATTTCTGGCATACTCTTCTGCTGTTATTTATTGCTGTAGCTATATGCATTCACTCCGTAGTTTACAACCAATCCAATGGCAACAAAATCCAGCTTTTCTCTTCTAACACTGCACTGGAGTGTTAGAAATCAAATTCAGCAGATCGTTGGATTAATAGTTTTGGTTACACGCAGCCCTCTGTTTGGAAGGCAAATTCTCTTGTATTTACAACAGTTTTCATCTGGAGCTTAAGAAAGAGCTGTACTTCTAAATTTGAAAGCTATCTGCCTAATTTAGCACACTTGTCCTTTTGTCATCGTTTTCTGTGTCTCACCAAAACTACAGCATCACCTGGCTTTGTCACAGTGCTTGGGTACATACAAGGACTGTAACAAGAGCTGAGAGAAGGGGCTCTGGCTGAGCTCTGTGCTGTGCTCTCCAGCTTGGGTTGCAGCACTGTGCACACTCAAGCTGAACAATCCAGGAACTGTACTGGTCAGAATAGCTGTTCTTTCTGCATGGATCCAACGTGGCAGCTTGTTCTCCAACGTGCAGTGCTGGCAAATGCCCTGAGTTGAAATACAGGTAAAATTCAGCCATGCCAAATACTGCTTGTCAGAAAACCGTTCTATCCTTGGCCAAAGTTACATCAGCAAGACAGCCCCATGCAATAGCAGGAAGCTTGCTTTCATAGAAGCAAAGAATGGTAGGGGTTGGAAGGGACCTTAAAGCCCAACCAGTTCCAACCCCCTGCCATGGGCAGGGCTGGTACCCACCAGCTCAGGCTGCCCAGGGCCCATCCAACCTGGCCTTGAACACTTGCAGGGATGGGGCACACACCGCCTCACTGGGCAGCCTGCTCCAGCGCTCCACCACCCTCTGAGTAAAGAATTTCTTCCAAACATCTCCCCTCTTCTCATCCAAAGCCACCTCCCCCTCGTCCTTGGTGTCTTTCTTCCTGCACAAAGCCATTTCCATCAGCGTCCCCTCCATCAGTGCTTTTAGGACCTCTGGGGAGCCAGTGTGACCCTGGATCTCCAGCTCAAGTTCCTGCTTCGCCCTGCATGGTGACGCTGGGCAGTGGAGGGCCTGGTAAGAATTGTAGGAATTGTTTCCAAACCCGGTGGCTTGATATTGCAGCGAGGGGGGCAGTTTTGAAATACCTAACTGTGAAGAAAAAAAAAAAAAAAAACCCACAGGGGGCAAACTATGAAAGTGCAGGAGCCTTCGGAAACGTGTTAACGTGTTAAAGTGTAAGGAAAGGTGCATCTTTGTCTGGACGAGGTGTCACTGGGCTCAGAAACAAAGTCACTCAGAAACAAAAAACATGGACTCCGGTCCCAAAAGAGGCGATAACCTTGTCAGGAAAGAAGGGCATCCCCCGGGAGGGGTGAAACAAAAGATGTTCTTACAACAACTGATGAGAGAGGCAACCCGGCGGGGGGGGGGGGGGGGGGGGGGGGGGGGAGGGCCGTGCCTGTGCTGCCGCAGCCCGCCCAGCAACAGGTCGCGGCCGCAGCGCTCCCACCGCCCCCACAGCGCCCAGCGGGGCGAAGCTTCTCACGCTCCTCCTCTTCCTCCCCCTCTCCCTCCTCCAGCCCCGGCCCGCCGGGGTGGTCCCGCAGCCCGGCCCGGGGCAGAGCCCGCCCTCCGTAATCCATGCGCGGCGCTCTGAAGCGGAGCGGGCCGAGCCGGGACCGGAGCCTCCGTCTCCCCGATCCCGCTCCGCCGGTGAGTGCCGGGCGCGGTGTGCGCGGGGAGGGGCGGCAGGTGGGGTGCGGCTCCTCCCGCTGCGGGCGGCACGAGTGCTGCTGCCCTTCCCGGGGAGAAAGTGCGGCGGCGGCGGCGGCGGCGGCGGTGGGGGAGAACCCCTTACCCCGGGAGCCCGGTGAGGGGGCGAGGGGATCCGCGGGGATGCGTGGCTGCGGGGAAGGAAGGGGCTGCGGCACCGCGGCGTGCGGGGAGCCGGGGCGGATCCTCCCGCGGAGCGTCTGGTTGAGGGGCGGGGGGTGGGGGGGCCGTCCGCATCGCTTCGGCGCGACCCTCTGCCTCGGCGCTGCGGTGACTGCGGGTGCGGAGAGCGGCTCGCCCCTTCCCGCGGTGGGAACGTAATGCGGCGAACGCCGCACCTGGGGCGGCCCCGGCCTCTCTGCGGCGGCGGGCACCGGCTTGTCGCCGTCCGAGCGCCGTGCGGGGCGGGGGGGGGAAGCGGCAAGAGAAACTAACCGAGCGTCCGCGTTCCGGCAGAGGCGGAGCTGAGCCGCCCGCGCCGCTGTGCGGATCGGGGACTCGGCGGCGTGGTGGGGGACGGAGCGTCTCCGGCGCTGAGCGGTTGGAAAGATGGGGGGGGGAAAGCGGTCCGGGTCTGATGTTGGGGCTGCGCTCTGCCCTCTTCTCGTTCGTCTGTGCAGAAAAGCTGTCCTAGTATGGGGATGGGTTTGTGGTGTCCGAGCTGTGTGATGCTGAGAAGCGCTCTCCCAGTGAAGGTTTATGAGCACTGGGGTAAACGCGTCGCTTAACGTCGTGCGTGCGGTGCGTTTGGTTTTGGTTCAGTCAGTGACAGCGTAAACTTGAAGGCTGAGAGTCAGAGCTGTCACCTTCTGGGGAAGATATCTCACTTGATTTGTGTGCGTCGCGCTGTCAGTAAGCTGCTGTGGCTTCTACAGCAGCAGGCAGTAGGGTGGGGTTGGCTGGTTGGTGAGGGGGTTTTGTTGGTTCTGTTGGTTTTGTTTGTTTGGGGGTGGGGGTGGTGCTTCTGAAGCAGCTGGAGGCTCAAAGCTAACCTGGGTTCTGCATACCCACGTTCTTGACTTGAGCGCTTCGTGTTGAGCGCCAGCAAGCACAGCAGATGTCTCCTGCAGCTCCCTGGGTTGGGGGATTTTGTGCTGGTGCTCTCAGGCACTTCTGCAGTCCCTGGTGTTTACTGGGCTTATTTGCTTTCTACTCCTATGGCAACAGGTTGTAATCCTTGGTAGGCTTATGGGAGATTTTGTGTCAGAAAACTGTACCTTTCTGACTTGACGGTGTCTAGCTTGGCTGACTGTACTGCATCTCATTTGTGGTTTTGTTTTAATGCACATCTGGGAGTTGAAGGCCAGCTGTAGCTACCTGTGTTGTGGCTGTCATAATTAATTTCAGTCTTCCGCTGGTTGCTTTAGCCGGAACCTTGAAGGGTATTACGGACTCTGGTTTTCAAATGACTAATTAAAAAACATAGCAAACGCAGCCAGCTCTTCGGGGTGGGCTTCCTGTGGACAGCTGCTTCTTCCCCTATTCCAACCTGGTTTGCTGCCAGGAGGCTCCCACACTGAGCCTGAGCCGATGTAGCCTCTGGTTGATTGAATTTCAGTTCACAGGGTTAATCACAGTCACATCACTGCACTGCAGAGTTGTATGTGCATGGATTGCAATGTTAACTAGGAGGAGGCCAGTCTTGTTGTAACAAAGAGTGGGACATTGTGATGCTTCTTGAGCAGGATGTCACGATGCTTCTGAGTTCTGCTCATGAGCGTAGGTACCATCATAAATGCAATTACTGGACTTTTGCTTCTCAGTCTGTCTCTTCTTCTTAAACTTGCACTGCCACTGCTAAAGCACTATCAGTTTTGGAAAGCGCTGCAGCTGTTTGTTTTAAATACAAAGTGAGATGTACTGGAGATATGGTAATACTGCAGCACACGTGATAAAGGAGTGATGATGTTCTCCAAAAACAGTGCTTAAAAAGAAAAAGAAAAAAAAAACCCACAAGAACTCAGTGTAGTGACTTATGTGTGGAATTGGTGACAGCTGACAATAAAAAGCAAAAGCTTCACTCTTATAAGAATGGATGCTTGCAAACCACACAATATAAACAGAGCTAACAGATGGTTATTTTCTTAATCAAAACACGAATGAAATGAACACCTTACTTGGTAATTAATGTTAGCACACAGAAGGTTCACACAGCTGATTTTCTCTCGCTGTTTGCTTGAACTTGGGATGAGTTGTGCGAGCGAACTAATTGCACTGATGACACACTGCTTCGAAGGAAATGAGTTGGCCACACGCTGCAGTGAGGATTACCATAAACTGTATATGTTACTTCTGTTCATATTCCACACTTGCCGTTCTCACAATTTCACAGATTGATTTTCACTTTCAGCACTGTTTATCTAGCATATTCAGCTACTACTATACTCCCAGCTCAGGTTGTGGGTTTTTTTTCTTTTTTTTTTTTTTTTCCCGTAGATATCAAAATGAGGATAACTTCTGGGAGCTTCTTATATCAGAGTTATTTTTAGGTAGGTTGAAGAGCTACTGAATGCTCACAGGTAGCCTGAGTTATAGGTTTAATAGTGCTTCTGCAAGTTCCTGCTCACTATTAACGTAGCCTTTGTGTAGTTTAGAGAAGATTTGCTGTCAGCCTGAAGGAATCACCCATTAAGCCTGTGTATACCAAGTTCATTTTGATAAATTTGCCAGTAAAGGGAGAAGGAACACATTTGGTCAGAATTCTGCAGGTTCTTTGATTCTCAAGATACCTGCCTGTTTCTCATAAAATACTGAAATTCATAAAGGCTCAGCTGAAAATTATGCAGACTTAGAGATTTCTGTAGTGTCTTTGGAATTGAAAGGTGGTTGGATGTCTCCATTTAGCAAGATATTATTTGTGTCCGCAGTACAGGTAGTGTCCTTGCAATTTCAGTAGCGTCCTTGCTGATACTGAATCCTGGCAGTTTTACAGCTAGTGTATGAGTTCACACTTCTGCCAGGCATAGTGATTATTTTTCAACATCAGAAGGATATTTTGGTAGTGCTTTTTCTCCCATTTGTACAATTAGATCTAGTTTTGTCAACGGTTTACCGGGCTGGATCGGCCCGGTTCCGTGACGATTGGTGTGGGGGACCCGCAGACCCACACCCCAGGAAAGGGAAAGGGGGAAAGGAAAAAGGAAAAAGGGAGATGGGCCTAGAAACAAAACAGCGGCAACGATCTGAGGAGGAAAGCTAATTTACTAAATAAGATATCAGAAAGCAAAATAACACAATATAATACAATATAATTGGAATTGAAGCTAATAAATCAAATAAAATGAGCAAGAGAGAGTGTCCGATAAACCGAAGGCCTTACACTAACGCTGAAGGCGATACGGCAGCGAGCACCCACTGCTGAGTCGATCCCGAAGGAAAGAGAGTGTCCCGTGACTGCAGAGGGTTTTTATCTTTTCCCTCTGAGCGGAAAATACGTAAAAATGTAAAGCATCGCAAAGTCCTCTGGGGAATGTAGTTCTCCTCTTCTGAGACAGGTATACCCGGAAATATCAATGATCTATGGAGTTGGAGTATTAACTCTTTAACTCTTAATGCACTACGTGTTGTTATGATGTGGAATACCAATACCAAAAAATCATAAAACCATGACATTCCACCCCTTATTCCACATCATTACATCATGCTTGATACATATAGAAGAACAATGATTAACATGCATTATACACACACACACAACATATATATATATAGATGTATATACATGGAATTACTGACTGCACTCCTTACTTTCTCCGGATCATGGTCCCGATCATCAGGATCAAACGTGGGATCATACAGCATTTCCGCCACAGCTGTTTCTCTCAAATACTGGATGCCTTCCTCAATAGTTTTCCATCTTTTCACTTTAGGTGCCAGGTCACTCTTGTAGGGGTATCTTTCTCTTACAGCTACTAGCATTCGTTGCCAGAGGCTGGCAATTCCTTCCATATACCTGCTGATCCCTCTGTCGACAGCCGGATCTCGGGCAATGTTTCCTAGTTGGCGAGCTTCGTTACTATCAAGGGAAACACTGTTGGCCCCATTGTCCCAACACCGAAGCAACCAAGTGACAATACTCTCATCCGGGCGTCGAACAAACTCCTTTCTTGAGCCTTGGATCTCAGACATTTTCATGGGCCGACGAAACGTGGTAACTTTGACTCTCTCCTCATCTTCATCATCACTATTTTCTCCATGTCTCTCAGTTTTCTTTGTTGCCTTTCTCGATGGTGGTGGAGTTGTGCCCTCTCCCTCGCCTGTATCTTCCTCTTCTTTCATCACCTCTTCTTTGCGTTCTAGGCGCGAGGACACACGTTTCCATTTCTGGCCTTCCACAGGGGCAACTGACTTTGATACTGGTGCATCCTTTGGCTGGTCAGGTGTGACCGGGAGGTTTTCCTCTTTGGTTCGGGCCTCAGTTTGGACACTCTCTCTCTTCATAATAGTATATAAACCTCTGTAAGCATAAGCCAAGCCCCAAATAAGCTGTTCCACCTCAGATCTTCCTGAGCCGCAACACCCTTTACTCAGATACAGGCCTAGCTCCTCAGGATCCTGCAAGTGCTCAGGAGTGAAATCCCAGGGCATCGGGGGTCCCCATGCTTCTAATTTCTTTCCTAAAACTCTCCACTTTCCCTGCCATTCAACATTCTCTGTTTTTGGGATAAGCTTCCTGCACATTATGTAAAGTGCTATTACATGCAGGAGGACTAGTATCCCAATCATTAACCCCATCCCTAAGCTGTAATCTTGAAAATTCATAGCAAACTGAGAGGGGAACCAGGGGAACCTGGACACCCATTCAAACATTGTATGATTTGTTAACATATTATAGTTTGTTTCATTAGCCGGGCTGTCTTGGTATCCGGCAAGTGCCTCCATCACTGCTTTTTGTTTTTCATACAGGGACCAAACCCAGTGGAACAGAATGGCAAACTTAATCACGTTCCAGTACGTTTTGAGCATTAAAAGGAAAAAAACAATGAAATGCAGCCCCTTTAAGAGCACTTTAAAACGAGAGAACATTTTTTTTTTTTTTTTTTTTTTTTTTTTAAAACAAGCTAGCAGCACCCAAAAAAGTTTACATATATCCCAGAACAACTGGCAGTACGCCCAGACTTCAAGGTCGTGTTATGCCGTACAGTACCTGCACTACAGATAAGCTTGCTAGCAAGAGACAGAGATTCACTCTAAAACTATGTCTCTGCCCGGCTAAGGCAGCTGGTTTGCCCCACGTTGGGCGCCAAAAATGTCAACGGTTTACCGGGCTGGATCGGCCCGGTTCCGTGACGATTGGTGTGGGGGACCCGCAGACCCACACCCCAGGAAAGGGAAAGGGGGAAAGGAAAAAGGAAAAAGGGAGATGGGCCTAGAAACAAAACAGCGGCAACGATCTGAGGAGGAAAGCTAATTTACTAAATAAGATATCAGAAAGCAAAATAACACAATATAATACAATATAATTGGAATTGAAGCTAATAAATCAAATAAAATGAGCAAGAGAGAGTGTCCGATAAACCGAAGGCCTTACACTAACGCTGAAGGCGATACGGCAGCGAGCACCCACTGCTGAGTCGATCCCGAAGGAAAGAGAGTGTCCCGTGACTGCAGAGGGTTTTTATCTTTTCCCTCTGAGCGGAAAATACGTAAAAATGTAAAGCATCGCAAAGTCCTCTGGGGAATGTAGTTCTCCTCTTCTGAGACAGGTATACCCGGAAATATCAATGATCTATGGAGTTGGAGTATTAACTCTTTAACTCTTAATGCACTACGTGTTGTTATGATGTGGAATACCAATACCAAAAAATCATAAAACCATGACAAGTTTAAATTGCCCTTAGCCTAAAATCTGGTCTGTTTTGGTGGGGGAACAAAAAATAGTTGTGTACATTTTCCTCTTCCCCCTTCTCTCTAGTATAACAGGTCTCAAACAGAAAACATACCCTGTCTTCTAGCTCTACTTTAGAATACCAGTTCTGGTCATCTTCCTGTCCAGTTTTGTCATTCACAAACTCACGTAGTGTTTTCAAAATGTTTTTCTATTTGTTTCTGTAACTTTTGCAGTCAGGAGTTGATCGTGGTGTATGAGCTTACTGGGCACTTGGAGAGTATTTAGAAGTCTTCAGAGCACTCAGCTTTACTCAGAAAGTGTTCAGACTTTTTAGTAAGAGATCCGCTTGGTTTATTTTATTGAACTCGCCCAACCTTCACTGATTTGTCATCAGGAGAAAATAAAAATCTTTTGCACGTAATTGGGATTTTTTTTATATTCTGTCCCGTGGAATTTCTGTGGATCTGATAATAAACTGCCACTGAAGCAAATTTTGTTTTCTGTCAGTGTCTGTATTCAGCCATGGTGTGGCAGGTGCATTAAAGAAAATTCAGCTGAAAAAATGTCCTTTTGGCTGAAGAAATCTCAAAAATCTCAGTCTCAATAAACAATTAAAAGTGGAAAAATAATATGTTAGAGCTGGATGATTGATGAAATGCCTCCTTTATGAGGACAGGCTGAGAGAGCCGGTGTTGTTCAGCCTGGAGAAGAGAAGGCTCCACGGGGACCTGTATCTGAAGTAGTTGAGAGGGGCTGTAAGTAAGAAGGGGACAGACTCTTCAGCAGGATCTGTGGTGACAGGACAAGGGGAAATGGTTTCAAACCAAAAGAGGTCAGATTTAGGTTGGATATAAAGAAAAAATTTTTTTTTATTAGTCTAAGAGAATCACTGACACAGATTGCCCAGAGAGGTGGTGGCTGCCACATTCCTGGTGTCACTGAAGGTCAGGCTGGGCAGGGCTCTGAGCAACCTGATCCAGCTGTAGGTGTCCCTGTTCAGTGCAGGGCAGTTGAACTAGATGATCTTTAAAGGTCCCTTCCAACTCAAATGGTTCTATGATAATTCTTTTCTAACATTAGTATTTAACTAAGCATATCTTTCTGAAATGGAAATCCCTATTTTTAATGTCTTCTAAGATCTTACATTTCAGTGTTGGGTGTTATATACAGAGAGATGTCTAACATTGGCTCTTTGAGTATGGCTTGGTAACTCTGATGTTTGGAGGATTCTTATCGTTTTTCTTGGTATTCACTGGGCATCGGGTGGAAAGATTTAAGTTTTCTTTTTTAGCTAGATTGGGCTTCAGGGAAACGAAATTGTCCCTAGTTCTTTGGTCTGGCTTTATATTTCTGTATTCCATGTTCTTCGTGATACTAATCAGACTTTTGCATGCAGGAAGGACTAGTAATCAAGCCTACCATGTGATTTCCAGTGAGTCAGTGCTGACTTTGAGAAAGGAAGTGTATGTTTTACCAGGGTCTGTAAAGCATGGGAGAGACTGAGTCTTACCATGCTACCAACTTTAGAAGTGTTTTTGTCTTCAGACCTCCTTTGACATGGAAGCACCTTGGAAGTGAAGAAGTTGCTGTGGCTTTGGGCTGGCTGCAGCTGTGATTGCAGTGTTGCTTTGCTCCCATCGTTGCTTTGCACTGGGTGTTCCCCACTTTGAGGTGGCGGTTGGCTGTGAGTGATGCGTTCCCAGTCATCCACACTGGTGACACTCTTGTCAATGGCTGAAGGCTTTCCAGAAGTGAGCTGGTCTGATGAATGACTTCCAAAGTCAAAAGGGAGTAAAAGCTGCCTTTTAGTGGTTGTGGGCTTTTTTTTTTTTTTTTTTTTTTTTTGAGAGAGAGAGAGTGGAAGGAGTGTTTCCTTCGAGAGCACTATGGCCCATGCTGAGGTGAAGGAATGTTACCTTGCTCCAAGTAGATGAAAACGTTCCCGAGTGTTTTGTTGGAAACTTGGGATTTTCTGCTTATTTTTCTTAGGTGACAATTGATGAAAGTATCTTGGTTTTGTAGACTGATGACATTCTTAACTCTTTGTAGACGTCCAGAGTAATCTTAACTTCAGGAAGGTATTTTATAAAAACTTATTGGCTGCTCAAGCTCTGAAGGAGAACATTTGTGAATGTTTGAGTTAATAGAAAGCAATTGAAGGCACACTGTTATCTTTCAGGAGTATGGTAGATTTTTTTTTTCCCCTTAACTTTTCAAAGATAAAAAGTTACTGTCATGACAAAAAAAAAAAAAAAAAGTGGAAGCTTGAATTCTTTCTTGAGATGAATTTTCAGTCTTAGCTATGAAATGGTTGTCATGAAGTGCCATCCGCAAGGTTATCCTGGGGAGGAAAGTGGTAGTCCTACAAACTAAAAAGTTACAGATTAAAGAAACTACAAAATGTAACTAATAGTTGCCATTAACTATAGTAATTAGAAGTAGCTGAATGCAAACTGCTGTGATGTGACATACTGTGTTTAGTTAGAACTGCAGTTTGTATGTTGTACCTTTTAATTTTGCATATTTTCTGTGGAGCTGTCCCAGTGCTGTGCTTTGTTTTTGAAAACTCACTGACCTGGAACTGTGCATAATTGTTTTTATCCCTCTTTCAAGTACAGCATGTGTAGTAGACCATTTTATTCACAGACCTCAGTTCTTTTTTTTTTTTCCCTCTCTATTTTACCCTTCCAAGCTTGCTTTTACAAGCGTTGATAAGTTCAGTGTCTGCAGGAAATTACAGGTGTCTTGCAATTTCTGCTTGCATGCTAATACCTTAATGAGCTCAGATTTTCTTTATTTCTTTATTATTATTATTATTTATTTTTTTTACTAGAGATGGTGCGCTGAGTTGTTTCCATGAGAGGCTCCTGTACCACTCCAGAACAAGAAGGCATTAAAGAATAAAGGTGTGAAGGCGTCAGTGCTTTGCTGTTGAGAAATCTATCTCCCAAGTGAGTGTACTGAAGATTTCTAGACTTGGTTGGACATACACCTCTACCTCAGGTTTTATGAATACTGCTAGCCATGGCTGTGGAACTCTGTCTGCTGCTGCTCTTGTTTTGTGGAAGTACTATTTCAGAGGTTCAGCCTATATACAAGCCGCCTCCTGGGACTTTGGATTTTGGATTTGTACCTGCCAAGACATATGATACAGGTGCATACCATGAACCAGGGCCAATAGGAATTTTGTTTAAAGTAGTCCATGCTTTCCTGTACTTAGTGCAGCCCAATCCTTTTCCTCAAGGTAAGTAGATAAACTTCTGTTTTTGTTCTACATTTTAAGATTTATTACTGATTCATTCATGTTATTGTAGATACCAAGACCATAACTTGGAAGTGAATGCTAATGAGGGCTTTATTTGTAGCATGCAGCGTGGCCTGGGAATGTGCCACAGTACCATGCAAGATAACATTTCTCTGTTCTTCATAGTTGGGTGGTATTAATGAAAATGAAATGTTAATGAAATTTCACAGAACTTTTCTTAGGTATCTCAAAACTGTCATTGATACATTGATTGAGGCTGTTTTTTTCTTACGTGTGCTCAGAAGCATTGGATTAGGAGTAAAGCATAATTTGCTTTGTATTTAATATTAAATCCATAAAAGCTCATTAAGATTTGCATAGTGTGATAAATGTTCTTTTTAAAATACAGCTTTATGAGATGCACCCTTAGAAGGATCATTGAATCTTAGCAGCTAGAAATAAACTCCTCTTGTTTCCATACCTTCACCACAGTCAAGTCTCACATTAAATCTATTTCCATGACACAAACGTGCAACTTTGTGTTCCTTTGTGAGCTGAAGTTAAGACTGAAACTTTTGGGACCTGTGTTTGAGGGGTTGGTAGTTGTATCCATGTAACTTTTCAACATGCTTTTTTATTTCATTTAGCTGTCCAAAGAAAATGCTAATGTTTGCATAATATTGATATTTAAAATTATACCGAGGTGAAGTTTTAATGACCTAAGAACAGCTTTAGTTTGCTACTGATTAATTTTGGCATTTTAGCTGTGTCTGTGTATAAAAGAAGATTATATTTTTGTAGTATATATTTCAATTATGTTAAATCCTTTGCTAATTTAACATCTTATATTCTTTGGTTACAAGCTTGTATAATAACTACCAGTGGTTATTTGCTTGTAATTTTGCCATTTCTTCAATAGCTATAGAAGATTGAAGTCAAATGAACTCAAATGAATTGTATTTAGGCAAGTACCCAGCAGGTTTTACACCAGGTGTACCGAGGGCTGTTGCATGAAGCTGACAGGAATGCCATCTTTTGGAGGAACAGTTTCCAGATGCCTCTGCTTTTGTGGCCTATTTCCTGCCACTAAATAAGCAGATGAACTATTTGCCTCTCCATGAGACCTGGTATGCTGAGTTGTCTGCATTCAGCTCTCAGAAAAAGGCCTGACCAAGACATACAAATAATTACTGAGTATAGTTTGCTGTCAAGTCACATGGGACTGTTGGTGGTAAGTTCTGCATCAAGTGTGTGGATGTTTGTGAAATCCAGCCTCAAAGAGAGAGGAACCATCCAAAAGCAAATCACTTTTGCTTACCTCATAAGTTTTGAACATGTCACTCATCTCGTTCCCTCCCAGCAGATGCTTCCAGCCAAATCAGCTGCTTTCAGAACTTTGGCTTTCAGTGCTTTCATTAGGTGAAGTCCTTTTCCCATGCCCCCATGTACCTCACTGCAAAATACAGATTTGACGGATCATGTCAGTTTGAGTCATACCATTTAATTGGTTAATCCTCTTAATCTCTTTTGCCATATGCTGTTCTATTTTCACATTCAGTGCATTAACAGTGTAGTTAAATATTTGAAATGTGTTTATTTTAAACTGCCAACTTGAAATAGGATTAATTCTGATTCAGAGATGAAAATAAAAGTATGCGCAGAAAGCTGTTTCAATGTGTCTGACTCAGAACATCCTTCCTGTTGGTCTGGTGCCTCAGAAGAGTTAGTACCAGGCTAGTGCCCCAGTGTATTACACATAACCACAACATAGAATAGCAGTGTGGCTCGCAGGCAGGGTTCTGTATCAATCACTTATAACTTCAGTCTTAGAAGTATTCATTTTTTTTTTCCCTAGTACTTGGAAGTACTTAATGTTTGCTTTTCCAGTCTACAGTTATGCTTAGCTGGAGGAAAAAGGAGGAGGAAAAAAAAAAAAAAAGAAAAGTGACAAGATTGTCTAACTGCATGTAGATAGATATTCCTGCTTTTGCAAGTCATTTGTGTGCTTCCAGTAGTGCTCTGATGTTACAGTATAACTTCTATACACCTGCAGTCCCAATAAAGCCTCTAGGAAGGAAGCTTTGTAGCTTGTGATAAAGCAAAAGATGAAGTCCTTGGGAAAAGTTGTTCTTAAGTTTTTTCATTTACATGCAAATTTATTCAGATATTCTTGTTAGTTACTTTAAAGTTGAAAGTGATTATTTAAAAAGAAAATCAGCCGTGAGCTATTTGGTAAGTGTGTTTTTGGTTTTGTTTTTACTGACTTTCTAGTTAAATCTGACTAATTATTTGATAAACAGCTTCAAATTAAGTGTGTTGTTTATGCCATGACGTTTATAGGCACGTAACTAAATCGAGGTTGAGATTTAATAGGTAAGATATTAATGGGATTGAATGCAACTTTGCAGTAAAGCGCGCTGACAGAACCTGAGCAAGGAACTGTAACCTTTAGGTTTGCTTAAATTGCTGAATCTTTAAGAACAGTGCTATACTGATTGGATATCTGATTGTAGTGCTTCAGTGAACAGATGTGAACAGATCCTGCTTCTAGCGTCATCGGCCAAATACTTTTGCCTTTATTAGATAACATACTGCTGTAACTGGAGTGACTCACTCTGGAGCCTACCTGCCTCTGTGTGGGGTTAATGACACACTGGAATGGAAGAGACTGCTTGGCTAGCTGCACGATGTTCAGTTGGTCTCCAGTCATGGGGTGCCCTAGTTTAAGTTGTAACATGAAGAGAATGGCGCTGCAACTGTTGTTGAGACTCTGTAGGAGTGTTATTCCTTACTGTTAGTAGCTTATCTTGTAATAAATAGATGATACAAAACAATTACAGGCTACTTCCATCATTCAGCTAAGAGGACATCTACAAAAACAAGTTGTCAGTTTTTATCTCACTTAGAATTTGTTGCAAACTGAAGCATTAATGTGTTAATGAAGTTAAATCAATTTGCAGTTGTGACATGGTACGTGTCACCTGTTGTGCTGGGGACCTTTAGATGTGAACTTAGTGTAGCAGGGGCATGATCAGCGTGAGCCCTGGCTGTGTGGCTCTTAGCGTGGCTTTGTTCCCATGGAAACTAGTTGTTAGTTGCAGTAAGACGATTTTAATCTGAAATTCCACTTGCCAGCAGGACATGCACAACAAATCTTCAGTTTCACAGCTTGTGTCTTGTAACTAATCTGTGAAGAGTTCACAAAAGAACTAAGCTGAAGTTCCTTCTCTTTTTAGATGAAATAAAAAATATCTAAGGCATGTCCACCTTATGCTGCTCTACCTGACACGTTGCTAGACAGCTGTGCCACATACTTTCAATTAACTGCTTTGTTCCAGCTTCTGCTTTTTCTTCTGGATTGCACCATTTCTGCTGAAGCTGAAATAAAACTTTGATGTTAACTTGAGTGCAGGACCTTGCTAGGCAAAGCACAGCATGAGGAGCTAAATGTATACTCTATATGGGGAAAAACAACAACTAGTTTCATAGACCTGGACTACACCTCTCTGTTCCATTAGCAGAGTCTCATATGTTGAGTAGTTTCAGCAGCTTTCAAAGCTGCTGCAAGTCACGGAGTTTAGCAAGTTTGTTTTGTGTCCCCTGTTCCAGAAATTAGTGTCTTACACGACTGTATTCAGCAATTATAACATTTTGTACACTAACATTAAAAAATCACATGTTTTTATGTGAATACAGAGTATCTCTAGCTAGTACAGCTGCAGTAGAAAAAAATATACCTCCTTTTTGCTGCGTGGTTTTGCATGGGTTAATTTTCTTCTTTCTTATAGCTTGCCTCCTGAAGCTGGGTTGGGGGCACAGATGCTATTACTGGTGCAGGAACTGAGAGGAAGGAAGGATTCTCTAAGAGTGAGAGCTGCTTCTTAGTGAAGTAGCTGTTAGGTTGGCCAAGCTGTGTTGTAAAATCATCGTTTCATTAAGTTATGGGGTCACTGCCTTTACCTCCGCCCTAGAGTGTGGTTTCTTTTTTCAGTACTGCAACCTCAGCTGTGACATGAATTTCAGGTCCTAGCTGAAGAGTGTTGATCAAAATGGCGGATTTCATTGATATGTGTTAGATATAGTAAATAGTGCTGGTGTGATGTGGTTAGAACTGGAAGAAGAGGGGGAAATTACAGAGTTCCTTTATGTGATTATATGGGATATATGCTGAAAGAAATGCCTCGTATCTAAGATTAGAAATACTGTGAAATATTGAGCAGCAGGAAGATAACAGGATAAATTAGCATCTTCTTTTCTCTGCCCACTCACATACGCTTAAGAAAATGGTGTTTAAAAGATCGTTGCTCATTTCATGCTGGGAAGTTAAGAGGTGCTCCACTTGATAGCATACATATGTAAACAGGGAACACGGAAATTTTTTTTTGACGCAGGCTTGAGGTCTGCTTCTTGTAGTAAGCACCAGAAGCATAGTTCTTTTTTTTTTTTTTTTCAAACTATTCCCAAACTGTAGACTCTCCAGCAGATTGCTTGTCAAAAAGATTTTTTTGGATAAGACAGAGGTTTTGGGGAGGGAGGCTAATACAGATTATCTGCTGGAGGCCAACACAGGAGGAAAGAAAAACAAAAGTTGCACTTCTCTAATGTCTTCCTGCCCACTTAATTGGATTATGTAAACAAGAAGTCCCTTTTGGAGACAAGTATTATGCAGAAAATATGCAAGTCACTTGTAACCAGTGTGGCATATAAGATAATCTGAAAATCTAGCACTGTACATATATCCGGAATCATCTCTCCACAGTACCCTGAATGCTCATTGTGATCTGGTTTAACACTGCCTGCTGGCTGTGCCTAGGAGAAAAACGTGCTTCAACAGTGATTGAAAAATGACAGTCCATTAGGGCAAATAAATATTAGGGCAAATAAACAGTTTCCAGATAAGACAGCTATGTCCTCTATCTCTGTTGGTAGCATTGGCTGATGCACAGTTTAGGTGTTTTCTGGGAGAGCTGACTTGGGAAAGCTGCTTGCAGTTGCAGAATGGGAAATATCAGAGCAGAGACTGAAACTATCCTCACCCTGCAGTGTTCATAGGAGACATGAGGTACAACCAAAGAGCTGGTCAGTGGTGCATCAGTGCACGGGGCTGAGGCCTGAGTGCACCAAACTCAAAGGCTCTGGCTGCAGGGATGGAAGGAGTGAGAGGTACAGGACAAGATTATCTTAGCAGGTGGCCTTGTTTGTTTATTGTTCTGTTTTATTAAGCCATCTCCTAAAAATGCGGGTATTTGGATGGTTAGTACTACTGTGTGTAGTGTGTATGAGTAACATGAGTTTTTTGAATGTAGCGTGTTGTCTGTGTACCAGCAGAAACACTGAAACACTGAATTAAATTCTTACAATTTTGTGTGCAGTCATTTTACTTGGTGTCTCTAAAACATTGGCTGTCCCATGCAGTATTTCATGGCTAAGAGGAAAAGCAGGTTTGAGCATCAGTTTGTTTGTGTTTTGCATTTCAGATCCCAGTGTGCAGTCTTAGAACACACCACGTGAATATAGTGGTAGTTTATATCCCTCTTTCTGGTAGCAAAATTATAATCAGGACATCTGAAATGCTGAGTTTCCTGTATGGTGAGAAGTGTGTTGGAATAGATTTTGGGTCAGCTGGATTCTGAGACTGTATATCATGAGTGAATTTTCAGGCCACCCAGCAGAGGCTCTCTGTTGTTTTGGTTTTTTTTTTGCCTTGACAGTGGGACCGATTCTGCTGTCTGATCTCTTCTTCTATTTTAATTTTACATGCTTATCTCCCTGTGTGGTATTGGACCTTGTGTTCTCTTCTAGTTTGTGGAATGTATGTGGAGAGAGAGAGTGAAAATCCCTTAAAATCAAAGAATAAAAACATAGAACTATTAAGTTGAAAAAGACCACTGAGGTCTCTAGGCAAACTGTCAACTCCTCACCATCATACCACTAGACTGCATCACTCAGTGCCACATCTCCATGTTTCTTCAACACCTCCAGGGATGGTGACTGCACCACCTCCCTGGGCAGTGCATTTCAGTGCCTCACCACTCAAAGAATAATTTTTTCCTAATATCCAGCCTTAACCTGACTTGGTGCAGCATTAGGCCATTGTTCTCATTCAGTCACTGCTTTCCTGGGAGAATAGACCAACGTGAAGCAAGTTAGTAGGGAAATCAGCTGCTGCAGATAGTGTAGTTTGAATTGAAAAGCTTAACAGTCTGCACTGTGCAGATATATTTCTGAGTTACAATTAAATTTTTACTTGTACTGCGTATTAGAGTAGTCAAGAGCTGTATGTTCTCTTGAACTTGCACTGAGTCTTTTTTTTTGTGAACTGTAAACAATTATTAGAGTTGTGAATATTTTTACTACTGATAAGTATTATTTGGGATGTTTAGCTCAACTGAAAGCTGCCATACAGAACAAATAGAAAGGTAAGACCTTTCTCCAGTGTAGCAACCTTTTCTTTGTCTTTGATTTTTGAGTGAAAGAGTAATCTGTATAATATTTTGAACGGATGTGTATGCTACAGTAATCAAATGTGGAAGATTTTGGCCCTTGCAGAAGTGGAAAAACATAAGGAAGGAATTCTGAGAAACTGCAGTAAAGCTACCTGAAAGCCACTTACTGGTGTAATTAAAAAGTGATACCAGGAGGGCTCCTGTGCATCACTACCAATCGTGTGCGTTCATAGTTTCAACGATTCAAGGTAGCAATATAGAGATAGGATTTTCTGTGCTTTTCTCAGTTATTGGGAGCTTCTGAGGGCAGAAATGAAGAGAAGGAAAATTGCTATTGTTCATAAATGTAAATATTTACTATTCTAATAAAAGTTAGAAGTCCAGTATGTTACACAACCTGTAACGATTGAGTCCCTGCAGTATGCTCTAACAGACAAGCATACACAGTGTACCGAGTTAAATCTTTTCTCATAATCTGCTGTAAATCCTTACCAGATGGTGGCCTGGAGAGAACTTTAGGTTGCTACTGCAAACAAAATAAATGGCAAAAATGGCTGCTGTGGCACAAACAATGCATTGTAGAAGTTTCATTGCCTTCAGAATATGCGATGATGCAGTTTCTGCATGGGTACTTCTTCAAAGCTTTATACTTGACTTGGTGTCTGCATGATATATGCAAATTTATTGCAAACTCCAAAGGTTTTTCTAAAGACTTCTCTCTTTTGTTCTTTCTCCAAAACTTCAACAAGAACAGAACTTTCTTTGTAGCGAAGAACAGCTAGAAAGTCTCTGCAAAGGTTATTTTCAAAGGAGAAATCTTTCATTCTGGATGTATTATAACAGACAATGTAGTAGCTATGTGGCTATTTTTTGTCTTTAAACCTTTTCCTGGTCAGGCTCTTCAATGTTGTCTCTGTATGTTGTGAAAAAGCAGAATGTGTCTAAAAATGAAAATGTGTAACTGTACTGAAGGGTTATATTCAATTTGGGGTAGCCGTAAGGTGTGAGGATATTTTGTAGAAGACTGAAATTATTTGGTCTTCCTGACTACTAACAACTGACTAATAAAACTTCCATAGTTTCATCAGAGCTTTGGGGAAGTTAGGGAACTTTTTCTGTGTGTGAATGGAATTCACAGACTGTTACTAATCTAATCCAGTGCTGCATAGTTTCTTTTGTAAATCTGTGCTATTTTCTGTCAAGAGTGTAAAGGGAGTCTGTCATTTCAAATCCCAGTTATTTGCAGCATGCACACATACTCAGCAGCTCTTGCTGCACTGCAATTCCACATCTTCAGCATTTGCAGTGCACCTGGTCCTACCTGCACTCTGATTAAATCTCACTCAGCCTAGACTACTCCTGTTCATGGCTATTCTTGCATCCCTTTGCCTATTTCATATTGCTGCCTGAACCCTCTCACATCACCCTTCATATAATCTGCTAAAGAGCTAAGGCTCTTTTCTGGGTGGTCTAGTAACTCATTCCTTCACCTATGAGTAAAAGCAGTATGTGCTCTCTGAGTCTAACAAGATATTAAATGTATTTACTATGTTTTTTTTATCTCAGCTGGATTTTGAGACAGAAACAGGGTACTCTAGGATAATTCAGGAATGTAGCATGTTTCTCTTGCTTTTGATCATGTAATTGAAGAACACAGCCAGAGAATGGGAATGGGAAATGATCATATTGGTTAGAGGAAGCACCATACTGAAAGCAGAAGGTGACTAGGCAGGGTGCGATTGCAGACGTGGTGAGAAGTTTAAACAATTTGGCAATTTAGTATGTATTTGTTGGTTTTAACCTCCATTCAACCAGCTACCATAGAATATCAGGTTCTAGGGCACCATTTTACATGTTAACGAGCAGGTGCAATGGCAAGGTTCCTTTTTGATTTGTTTTTCTAAGATTATAGTATTTTGCACTTTATTTCTTTAATGTGCAACATGATTGAACTGGGAATTTCCTTTCGCTACCTCCAGAGTGAGCATGTTGTCTTGTGTGAGGTTTTTAGAACTGAGGGAATGTTGGTGTTGCTCAGGAGTTGTGTTCTCGGGGAGGAAGATAAGAAATCTCTGTTCTGAGGAGCAAGGGGATGGAAATGTAACCTGTCCTGGTGCTCTAGATAACTCCGTGGAAAGAAGGAAAGGGGATTATGTAAAGAGCCTGCCAAAAAGTTGCCAGGAAAATTTATCTGAGAAAGACATTTTTGTTCTTAGTTTAAGATCAAGGAATGAACTAGCCTATATAAGTGAATGTGTGGGCTGGACTACTCGTCTGTGGGCTAAAGGGGTTTCCTGTTGTGTGGGAAGATCTCTTCACCTCATGGGTTTCCTGTCTGGCTTACAGAGTTACTTTGGTTCTTGGACTGCAGGAATAGGAAAGTTGTCACCAGATGCGGAATGCAACAGGACACTCTTGTAGTTAGTCTCAGCGCCAATATTCTTGTTAGGTTCTCCTGGCATCACCGTTATTAAGGTCCCACATAGCCTTGCTGTGAAGCCATAGCCAAGTGATCACTGCAGGATTGTAGTCATAGAATCACATAATAGCTTGTGTAGGAATGGGTCGATGAGGATCATGGAGTCCAACTCCTGGCTCCACAAAGGACCATCCAAAATTCAAACCATATTTTTGAGAGCATTTGAGAGCATTCTTTAACTCTGGCAGCTTGGGGCTGTGATTCCTGCCCTTGGGAGCCTGTTCCATGCCCATCACCCTTGGGTGAAGAACCTTATCTTTACACCAAACCTCACACAGCTCCATGCTATTCCCTCGGGCTTTGTTGCTGCCCTTTCACTGCCTGTTGGGAACTTCAGCTACCATGAGGGACTTCATGTGCTCTTTGTGAGTCTTGCTCTCTAGACCCTTTCTCATTTTTGTAGCCCTACTTTGAGCAGTCTGTAGGTTTGCCCTTCCTGTGATACCCAAAACTGCACGTAGTGCTTGAGATGGGGCCTCACCAGTGCAGAGTAGACTTGGGACTAGAGTCAGAGCTAGTGTGTGGATCCGTGAGGTAGTTAAGCAACAGTAAAGGGAAGCACCCTAGGTTACCTACTGGAAGAGACTTCTTGAAAGGAAACTGAATCTGACCATAATTAAGATCAATGGCAAAAGGCTTTCTAACTTTGAGGAAGCAACCAAAATTCTACTCAGGTCAGAACAAGTATTCTAAAATGTCAGTAAACTGAATTTGCTATAGAACACCCAAAAGATTTTTTTTTCTCTGCTAATAAATTTGAAGTGTTATATAGCTTTTCTGGTTTTCTTGGACTTGCAAGAGTTAGTTCGTAGTCTGAGTCATAAATAGAGAGGAAAAAAAAATCTTGAAGCTATTTTAAGTCATTAATTTCACACTAATTCTTGCTGTTTATTCATGACACTAAATAGGGTCAAACTAACCCATATTCAGAAGAACACCAAACTGAGCAGTGTATGCATAGTCCATTGACACTATTATAGATGAAGGGGAATGGGAGGAAATTCTGTGATATGAGATGGTATGAAAGCAGTTATTATCATGTATATTATCAGTATAATTCTCTCCTTTTGTTCCGAAGTTCTCCATTCAGTGTGAGTTGAATGCTTCAGTCATGGTACTTATTGATTTGCTTGAAGTTTTTTCAGAATAGAAACTTAATACGTTGCATTATGCATGAAAGGATAAATGAATTTCCAGCATAATTTGATTAATGCTGGAGTTGCACTGTAACTGAACTGGCTCAATGGAATTGTTTGAGTGAAGATCAAGCATAGCATTCCCAAACGTTTTATTCCAACTGTTTTTTGTCACCTAGATTTGAAAAGCTTTCTTGGAAGAAGCATTTATAACTAATTTATGTTGGGACTTAATAGCCAGACGGTTTATTTTTAAATCTGTGTTATTTTTGCTCTCCCTTTCTGTAGAGTAGTTGTAAGAAGAAATTCTAGTTGTAACCTTATTTCCTTGTCTGAAGAGTACAGTGTTATTGGCTGGATGTGCGTGACACTCACATTATGCAGAAGGTGATGATTGTTTCATTGACTGGAGCTCCTCAGTGCTTAATATTTTATCACAAATTGCATTGGTAAATGAACAGTTCATCTGGCTAGTTAGATTTACCAAGGCAGATGGCATTTCATATGTGTGATGGGAACAGGAAGGAGACAGTGCAGAGCAGTAATGTAATTAGCAGTGTAAATGAGCCTCACAAGGTAAATCTCTTTAACCCCAGTGAGAAAATGTGTTCTGTACTAAATCCTTGGATTACTGGTCCTGTGAAACAATGTGTGCAGCTGGTCAAGCCAAGATTTCAGAAGGAATCTAGTCAATTTGAAAATAGAGGGCACCACTCCTTTCCACACTTGCCTAGCACTTTTACATTCCAAATGGGAACCATACTCAAAAGTGCTGAGTTGACTCTGAGATACTCTCCACATCATGCAAAATAGCATCAGTCGGAGTTGTCTTAGTTCAGTTTAAATTAAAAACGCATTTCAGTGCTAGATTTGAGATGTTCTAGCTGAAAAATAATGACTCTTCATAAAAGCAAGTCTAAATCACAGAGATGAGGAATTCAGTGTAGACTGGTGTTTCTTCACTGTGCTGCAATGAGCAGTGTATGTGAAAACACAGTATACATGGGAGCACAGGATGCTCCGCCATTTAACCTCTAAGTGTTGTTGTATTAAACATGATTGCTAGTGATGTGCGTAAAACGTGAGAGGGGGATTCTTGATCCTACAAAACCTCTGAGGCATTTGTGTTTACAGATGTGCGGATGAGTAACTGAAAGTATTTATACGTTTGGATTTGGCCAGTATTCATTTTTATTGGAATATATATAACTTCCATGTATCATTTGAAAGCATAAAATCACAGAATCATTAAGGCTGGAAAAGACCATTAAGATCACAGAGTCCAACCTCAGCCCTATCGTGCCTACTAATTATATCCCTCAGTGCCACATCTGCGCATTTCTTGAACACCTCCAGAGTTGATGACTCCACCACCCCCCTGGGAAGCCTGTGCCAGTGCCTCATCACTCTTTCTGAGAAGAGCTTTTTCCCTGCATCTAACCCTTAACTTCCTCTGGTGCAATCTAAGGCCATTGCCTCTCATTTTATCATTGTTACTTGGGAGAATAGGCTGACTCTCATCCCGCCACAACCTCCTTCCAGGTCATTATAGAGGGAAATAAGTTCTCCCCTAAGACTCTGCTTTTCCAAATGAATTAACTTATATCCAAGAGTTGATATTGAAGGCTATTGAAATAGTAAATTCAGTGCACAGAATGGTCAACCACTGTGCATTGCCTGTTGAGAAAAACACCCTGAAGCTTCACATGGTTTCTAAAAAAAACTTTACCAAATAATATAAGTAGTAAATATTTATTCAGCAGGAAAAACTCCCATTCTGAAAATTAAAGAAAAAAATAGGCTGTGTAATAGCAGTCGTTATGCTGTGTATGACATAAAACTCGTATTTCCCTTACTATTTAGTATCTACTTTATACAAGCCGTATGGGAACTTTTTATACCTATTTTCAGGTGTTCTTGTTTACTATAAACCTAGAGGGGCTTTTATTAACGATGAAAAGGCTTAAGAGACTCTAACTTCTGAAAACGCATCAGAAATCTTGTTTTCTGTATCAGTTTGTCATAATATATTCAGGTACTGTCATTTTTTGACTGACAAGATATAAATTATGGAAAGGGCATAGATAACAATATAAATAACAACTGTGAATCAGAAACAGTCTGAGCAATTTAGGTGTATCGGTTGGAGGGGGTTGGATTTTTCTATTTTACTTTTTAAGATTAGATATTCTGCTTGGAGATGATCGAGATTAGGACTGACTGCTGAGCAACGTGACATAGCTACCTGTGCTCTGAGCCAGGAGCTTGACTGGAAGATCTCCAGGGGGTCACAGAATTATAGAACCATAGAATAGCTTAGGTTAAAAGGGACCTTAAAACAGGTCTTCAGTGGCTGTTCTTCAGTGTTTTGTTGCACAGTGCTAAATGGGGAAATAAATGCATAAATGAAAGCGTTATTTTAGCCCTTCTGTTTGTGAGTCCAAGAGAAAAACAATTTATTTTTATTTTTTTTATGCTTCCTGCACCAAAGCATTCTTAAAATTACCTCTTTGGGAGGGATATGGATTTAAAGAAGGGGAAATAAATTCTGCATTTGATGCTTAAGAAAATATTGTCTGACAAAGTCAGAGTGCATTATATTTTGGGGTTTGTGCAGTGCTGCCCCACTTGGCTGTGCACCTCCTTGCTACTGAAACTCCCTGAGGAATGCACGTCGTCAGGGGTGCTATGGACATGTTGTAGCTCCTTTCTTTTACCTAGGTGCCCATTTTACTGATGTTTTTGTTCTACCTCTGTTGCTGTGGGATTCAGCCTTATCTTCTAGCTTCTGTGTAGTCTTTTAAAAAGGAGGTTGCCTCACTATGGAATCCTTTATCATCTACTGCTAGCACACTTCCTGCATTTTAAAATACTCTTCCTGTCTGTGAATGATTTGCAGCTTGACGCTCCTGTGATAAGTTAACAGATTTTTACTTTAATTTTTTAATATGCCATCTTGATGGCTATAGCTTCCTTGAAGGAAAACCTTCCTTGCCACACTGAAAACAGCAGTTGCTGCTCTGTGGTTGTGTTTGATTTTCTGCGAGGAACTTCTCAGGATCTCTAGAACTTGCAGATCAGCCATGTGCACTCTCCCTCTGTAGGGTTGTGGGGGCAAGGGCAGGGGTAGCTGGCTGCCTGGGGATTTTTTTTCGTAAGACTTGTGCAGAATTACAGAGTGAGATCACAATGCCCTTGAATGCACTGAGTATATTGCATAGGTGCACGATAAATTCTTATTGGGGCTGGGGTATTTTTAGAAGTGAGTAATCATTTTTGGAACTACAGACACTTTATAGATCTGCAGAAGAATTAACTGAATGGAGGCATTTCTCAGGTAGCTTCACTTCCATATGATGGGACCGGTGGTGGTCATTAGGATCATTAAGTCCAGTTTTGTGTGAACATGGTCAGTGTTCCCTCCTCATGTATTTCCTCTTCCTCAGGGACTGGAAGCTCAGTCCATTGTTTTTCCCAGTGATCTGAGCATGGCATCTTGTGTACAGCCTGGCAGGGAGCAGAAATAGAGCTCCCAGTGATTGCCGGTGCAGGGCATCACACTGTGGCCAGCAGCCTCAGGTCCCTGCATGGTTTTCATAAGGTTAGTAATACCTCTGTGACGGCAGGCTGCTGATGTCCACAAAAGGAGATTCTTTCCTTCAGCTGCTGGGGTTTACTGCAGCAAGTAAGTGTGCCAAAGTTGTGTTTCTGATGTTAAGTGGCATTGATGTTAAACTCCAACTCTCATTTTTTTGGATGGTATCTTGTCTATATTGTGAGTAAGTTAGAAGTGAGTGAGATGGAGTTGCACTTCCAGTCCCATGTGGATTTGTTCAGGTTGTGTTGTATACTCTTGTGTAAGGTCTGTAGGTCCCAAAAACAAGAAAGATTAGAAATTGGAATAAAGTAGACAAGGTAAGGGCCTTCATCCTTGTGCTGTTCAATCATGAAGTCATCATTAATATGCTTATTTTGTGCATTGTGTATGTAATTTCCCGTATATATTTTTATATATATATATATATATGTATATCCTTGTCATAAACATGAAGCAGTGCTGACACCCAGAACTTTGTCCAAGTAATTGATAAGTTTGTGCTTAACTTTTAATAATGTCACTAAGGTACAGAAAGGTGCCCTGAGAAAAAACTTCACTGAATTTCATGGGGATTTAATTGATAGATACCTTGGTTATCTTCCTGTGATCTCATAAAATACATGGTCAATTAAAAATATTGATACTAGACAAGTTTATGAAAAGACTTATGTGCTTCCTGATCCTGTGGATGTCTGTTCTTAATTACATCTTGCCTGCCAAGGAGTAGAATACATACCATCCTCTTTCCTCCAGTTTTATAATGTCTGTTGCTTAAAACTCTGGAATATTCTTGCTTTATTTCAGATCTCATCAGAAAACTAGCACAGCAGAAGTTTGGAAATGCACAGGGCGATTATCAAAAGGTAAATTGTCTATGTGTATCTGCGTAAAATAATGAAAGCAGTGACTTTGAAATTCAGTTTTATTTCTAAACAATTAGTAGTTTAAAGCTATAACAACAAGATATGGGAATGAAATTTGAGGGTAACAAGATTGATGGTTTCTATAAACTGTGAGACTGAAACTTGTCAAAAATGTCACAGAGGAAATTTCATATGTTAGTGTAAAAAAAAAAATAGCACATAGGTTAGGCTCCGTTATAAATTCCAGCTATAATTTGATTGCTGTCCTTATTATACACAGGTTGAAGCCCCTCTGTATTGAAAAATACCAGTTTTATTAAGAAAATGCTTAATAGAGAGAACCATTACTGCTCAGTTCTCATGTTAGTTTCAGCTATTTTCCTCAAAAAGCTCAATTTATGTACTGCTTCCTGTGCCTTGGTCGTACTAAGTTTCCATACTCTACTGATAAGGTATTTTCAGAGTGTGCTAATCATGTTAAGTATACTCTCCATTCTCTCTTTAGGTTTGTGATTTTTCTGTAACAGTTGAAATTCTTAGGATGTCTGATAGCAGTAAGAAGTAGAACAGAGCTTGGGTCTGATTTCAGGCTGTTCTTGAGGATGGTGCTCCGTCTTTGAAGCAGTGTCACTGCTTGAATTCCTGCAGTAGGAATCATAACCAGGAGCACGCAGTGTACAAATGGCTCTATGTGAGCTTAGTATGGCGTTGTGACAGGCAGATGAACATGGAGCTTAGCATACAGGCATTAATCTATTGCCTTGAATGAGGATGAGTTGAATGACCTGTGGATTTGCAGTGGGAAGGCCTTGTGTTTCTATGCCTTTCTGACAGCAAGCTTGTCGCTTGATACATTCTACATGACACTCAAGTGCTTGAGTATTTTCCCCCTGGTGCGTCAAGCAGCTCTTGGCAATCCAATGGGCTTGTCTAATGGGCTTTGCCATAGCAACGCAACACCTGTCCGTGGTGCAGGCACTCCTAGAGAGCAGTGTGGAGTGGGCTGTGTTGGCTGGGTCCCTGGACAAAGTGTTAGAACATATGTGGTATACACAAACTTGGGTGCAGTGATTATTAACTACTATGTAAGTCATGAGAAATTTGAGACTAATAGCTGTTATCTGTCGTTAAAGTATTTGGTAAATCCCTGTGTGATTATAGGATGGCAGAGACAATCTCAGGTGTGCTTAAGAAGATGTAGGCCATTTATAGGACCTAATTCCAGCCAGAATACAATCCAAACCTTGAAATGAATTCAAGAATAAATCAGGACAAGTGGAGAGACTTTCAGAAGCCAGAAGTATCAGAGAGATGTAGCCATGAAGATATAGCTGCAGCTGTGAATGTGCCTCTGGAGGAGCTCCCAGCAGGGGCAGGGTAATGGGAATGTCCCTGAAAGGTGCAAGTAAGAGGCTGGAAACATTGCTTGAGTTTGGTTGCTCAGTCAGAAGAAATGAATTTGGACTCTGGTGGGCTCAGGAAGTGTTTATTGATATTGTCTGGGAAACACGTGGGTCTCCAGAGGGCAGTGGAAGTCTTTGTTTAGCTTAGGAAAAGAATTGGTAAGGGGTATGATTGCTCCTAATAAATACATATATATGGAGAAGAAACACCAGGAGGAAAAGACTTCTATTTGGGCAAAAAGATGGTGTTATCACAGATGCAATGGCGAAGTGGGCCGTGTGTGAACCCACACTGGAGGAAGACTCACTAGTTCACCAAGGAATTGAAAGAAATAGGAAATCTAACTGCTTCTGACGTTTATCTTGTTAAATTTCTGCTGCCATTCAATTCTCTCTCCTTTTTTTAAAAAAAGCAATTTGTGGAATGTGTTAGTGACTCAAGAGGCCCTCCCCACTTCTGCACTGTGTGTCCCTGTGATCCCAGCTGGACTCTTGCGTAGATGCCTTACCATCCACTGCAGGGACCCTGAGCTGCCAGGATAACCTGACAGCTGAGCACAGTTGCTGTGTGCTCACAGGGACTCAGCTTGCTGCTGCTGCTGTGACATCCTCAGTTCTGCTGGAAGATGGCTTGCTAAAATATGTGATACCATATTTTTAAGGGAGGTTAATAGTACCACATATGATTGTGACTCTTTTAAGCAAACTGTACAGTAGAAGTTCAATGAAGATATGTGTAATGCTGAAGCAGAAATTTGACTACAACTTGGAAACATTTCTGATTCACACACAGCAGACTTCAGCTTGAGTGGTCTGCTGTTTTACCTATTTAGCTTTTCTCTTCTGCTGACAAGAAAAGGGAAAGCATTTTCAGGTGTGAACTTGTCATGTGGAGATTAATAGGAAAAATGCAGTACGTTCTGTTTTCATTGTGAAAACAAAGGGGAAAATAGGTTCTTCAGAAATTCCTGTCACTGAATATTTCACTTCCAGTGTTTTCCTGAAATACAGATGAAAAATGAATTAAGATCCTTTTAGATACACTACTCCATTCTTTCTTGAATGCCTTCTTTGTTACTTTTTTGTAATTTACAATATCTTCATAATAGTTGAATGTGAATTTGGTGTGTAATGTTTTGTTCCCAAAACTGCTACTGAAACTTGAACTTATGCCGAAATAAGATTAGCATTGAAAAGAAAATGTTAGTCAGGAATATCACAGGTCAGTTACAACTGGTGGAGTTTTTGAAGGAACCACTAAACCTCAAAGAAATGCAATCTCCGTCCTTGTGATTGCTGGGAATTAAAAGAAACAGATATTTGGTACAGGAGGAACTGATCTGTGCTGCTCTAAAATGGAAATATTTGTTGGACAGAACTCAGATTCCGTTTACTTACAGAGGCAACCAAACATTACCTGCTGTGTATTTTATTGTATGTGATTTTTTGTATAATTACATAATTGTGCTTCTATGCATTATTTTACTTCAGTGGCTTTTTGTTATTGTTTCTGTGTTGTTAATTGTTTTGATTGTGGTTAATTTTTCATTACTCGATTTGTTTTTGTGCATGCTGCCTGTTATACACACTCTCCATTTGTTTTGACTTCCACAGCCTGAAAATGTTGTCCTGACACTCCAGGTAATGTCTTATGTGGTAGATGTACAACTTTGACAAGAAACTAACTGTGTCAATCTGCACTACTCCTATTTAAACATCCACAACTGTTTCTTATGTTTTGTTTTTTTTTTAATAGTTTAGTTCTGTCTAACCTATTTTAAAATGTGCATCGTAGAATAATTTCTGAAGTATTCAGCTAACTAAAAAATAAAACGGGAATGTTTTTGTGGGTTACTGTGTAATTCTTTTAGAAAAATGCCCATATTGTTCTTCCAGGTATCTAGTTTGTTTTCTTCAGAAGGGATAGCAGCTTGAAACCAGCAGTTAATAGTAATGACAATAAAAAAAAAAAAGCAACAAACAAACACAAAAGCTAAATTTCATCCTAGAATTGGTAATTAGGTCAGAAATTTGCAACTCTGCTAATGGTGATGGTTGCTGTATTTGGATCAGTTGGTAATTAGGGATTGCGAGGAAGGGCGTCAGTGAAGCTGGAACTGGAGCATGATAGATAGCTTGTGTGAAATTGTAACTTATTTTGCAGGACAATACGCAGCCCAGATTCATCCTTTTACTGCCAGGCTGACCTTGTGCTGGCAGATTTGTAAAACAGAGGAGCATTCAAAGTACAAGCATGATAGTTAGTTCTCCCAAAACAGTTAAGATCTGAGAAGAGAGGTTTATTAGGCAGGAGGGACAGCTGGGACATGCCACCCCATGCTGCCCAGCAGTGCACACCTACCTGACCTGGGTGGGGCTGTGCTAGTGCGGCCCTGTGTTTGCAGCAGCTGTCCCCAGCAGGCTGCATCACCTTGCAGGTGCTGTGCCCTAAGCTGGTGGGGTACTGCATTGCAGGCTTTCCTTCCTTCCTTCCATCCAGGTTTGGAAAGCATGCTGTTAGCTGCTGATGTTTTGCTTTTTGGCACTAGGATAACTGCCTTTACCTGAGAGAGCCTAAAATTCATGCTGTTAGTTTTTCAGTCCCTAAGCAGTTTTTTCATCTGGAGTTTGCAGAAAACTCTGCTATTGCAATCCATCATTCAGGAAGGACATCCCTTGGCTGTTCCCATGAATCTTTCCACTCATAGCTGATTAAAAAAGAGAACAATGTACCCTCCCACCCCAGTGCAGCATTGATCCAGGCAGTCTTGCTGACATTTATGGAGGTTTTTTGGGAACAGATGTGGGAAACATTAGATCTGTTGTCCAAGAAATCTAACGTGTTCATTTTTAATCTTCTTCAATTGCATCGCTTTGCATTCATTTCATGTGAGCCTATTTCTCGCCTAGAATGCATTCCTGTAGCTTACTACCTAGTGTTCTCATTAAATAACTGTTAGCAGTTGGTGTCCACAGTGTTACGTATCTTTTTGTTGCGAAAGTTGTCCATTATTGACAAAAACACGGGGCCTGTAACCTCAGAGATGTAGTAGATGGTTTAGACTTTAGTTTAATTGTTATTAATTTGCTCTGTATGATTGCAGTGACTGTGTGATACCTGCTATTACCACTATTTTTGTCTGAATTGCAGGCCATCTACTATGAGATCGGTTTTATAGTCTCCGCAGCCTTGGGATTGATATTTATTTTGTTACTGCCTCTTGTGGGACTTTGCTTCTGTATGTGTCGTTGCTGTGACAACTGTGGTGGGGAAATGCATCAGAGACAGAAGAAAAATGCTGACTGTCAGAGGAGCTGTTTTGCAACATTTCTTTTTGTTGCTTCTTTAATAATAAGGCAAGTGTAATGGAACAATGCGAAGCTTGGTATAGCACTAATTTTGCAGTGCCATGTGACATACAATGTTACTGTATTAGCCTGTGGGTGCAGAAATTATTTTATTATGCTAAATAATATCAGTATTTATTAAAGAAAACGCAACTGCATTATGAAAGTGCTGCTGCCTTCAATATTCCCAGGTTGTTATGTGTTCTCTTGAGAGGAATGCAGATATGGAACATAAAAAGTATGCTTGAACTTCACAAATGAGACTTCTGACAGTCTCAAAGTGGCAATTGTAGAATATTATGTTAAACTCGTAAATAAATGATACTGTGTCCTATATTCAGCTTATCCTATAGAGAACCTGAGGTACAGTGTACTGTTTTGTTCTTGGTAGTGGTGAGAAAAGCCATTGTTACCTCCTATCGTATTTGTTGTCCGACAGATTTTCTTATAAGTTCTAATTATTATTATTTTTTCTGGGCACTGATTGAATTGTTTAAGCCATGAATGTGCTCACTGTAGATGCTTGAGTTTAGTTACATTTTCATGCTGTTGGCATGAGGAATATTTGCGTCCTCTTGCTCTGTGCTGAGCATGTAGTGGGTGATGAGGTACTGCAGCCCAGGCTTTTATTTTCCCTGTAGATACTTTCAAAGTACGCTGTTTGCTTTCAGGTTGTATCTGTCTGTCTGTCTGTCTGTCTATCTATCTATTATATCCATCAACTTCATTTTTTCACCTGCCTGTTTTTTTTTTATTTTCTTACGTTCCAAAAAAACCCATCACATCTTTTCCTCTGTATTATGTGAGTGTTCAGTCTGGTGGGACTTACCTTGTGACATCACTGTAACCTTGATTTCTTTTTCGTTTTACTGCTGTCTGTCATGCTGAATTAAAGCCTTCCTTATGCTTAACTGTAGCACTTGGTGATAGCCCATGTTAGATCATGCTATTTTCTGCCAGGTGTCACTGACAAATATGACATTTAAGCAACCTGACTTCCAGAAAGCCGAAAAGTACAGCAGGTGATACATCTCTGCCATAGTTACAGGGCAAAGGTTCTTCCGAGTACAGCAGTGCTTAAAGAAAATATGTTACGAAGTTACCCTTCGGCATGCTGGAGCTGCAGGGAGCTGACAGAGCTTGCCAGCACCTTTACATCATGTCTCAGGACACTGTGTTGGAGTTGTAGTGCCTGAGGGGATGTTGCCTGTCAGCAGAGACTGCATTAAGAGATCCTTCCTCTGTCAGTCTCTAACTGGTGCGTTTGCTGCCAGCTGTTATTGTGATTTTAAGCAAACCCCAGGTCGTGAACGGGAGATCAGTGAGCTGTAGTAATGTGTTTTCTAGGGCAGGGGAGACTGCTTCTTTAACTCATCAGGCATTGGGAATATAAGGTGCATACCCCAAGGGAAGAGTTGGCCTGAGCTCTGTCTGCAGGCTGCCACGGGCAGAGATGATCCCATAGGACTTGCAGCTAATTCCATAATGCTGCAAGTGCTGTGCAAGGCAAAGAGGGGCTTTGTACAGCTCACATTGCTGATCTCAGCCTGGCTGAGACAAGTCTGTCTCTCGAATTTCCAGTACACATCTACACAAAGCAGGAGCCTGCTGCCCTTCCCAGATCTTCTTTAATAAGGGAAGAGAGGATGCTATGCCTGGATCTATTTAAATCCCCTGCAGCTTGCTTACTACTGTGCTGAAATACAAAGGAGTGTTATGCTGGTAGCCATCATTCCTCTCCACTCACTTCACACAGAAAAGATAGCCTGAGATGGACCTGTTTCTCCACCTCATGTGCTGTTCTCAGCCTAAGTCTCCCTTGTGGGTGCATTTCTACTCTTCTCCCCACTCACCTTGCAGTTTCAGCTCAGTTGGAAGATTTAACTGTAGATGTTTTTCTCAGAACTACACTTCTCAATGACTGGGCCACAGCTTCATACATAAGCCATGACAGTAACACAGAAGAGTTCTATCCTGAGCAAGTAAAATGCGTTTGAATAATCACAGACACAGCCAAAAGAGCAGGAACTTAAATGATCCTTACTGCTACTGGGTGACACTGAGACATATCCAAGCTGTCTTTTCTTGTCTGGGAAAGAAAGCTCAAATGCATGATGGAAGAGTATTAGCAGGGGAAAGATGCTGAGTGCAGAGCTTGCAATAGGTAGTACATGTGGGCAACAACTTCTGAAAACTTTGGCAACGTGCGGATGGCTTTTCTTTGTGCAAGTATGCAGTTCACACCAACCTATGTATGCTGTTAATACAGATTTTAGGAGATTTCAGCTGGCAGATTTTATTTGCAAGGAACATTATTTCTTCTTACCTTTCTACTGATGGTGCTCTGGATATCAGAATGAGGGTTTATGTTAATGAGAAGCTGTAAGAAAGGAAAAAGATTACAGCTTTTTTTTAATTTTTTTCTAAATAAAGCAAACAAAAAGCTGTTCTACAGAGATGGGCTCTCTGAAGGCAGAGTGTACTTGTTATAGTGGGGTTTCCTCAAGAAGTATAAGAAAGCAAGTAGGAGTTGTGATTATATACTGAGTTGTTTATTTTAAAGTACATACCTTATGTTCCCCAGAAGATGCATTTTGTGTTTGACGTACTTCTCTTGGTAGAGTGAATCAGAAGTACATTATGGTTTTTGTAATTCCATTTTCCTACATTGATATTGCCATATAAAATCGGGACATTTTTATTTATTTTTAATGAAAATATATGTCCCAATGCCAAACTTAATACCAGTCACAGAAAGTGGTTTGGCTAATAGGACAAACAAGCATGTGGTTAGTTTTCTGTCCTTTGGAGAGGTTGTGATATTAAGTTCCTTTCTAAAGTTGTGGTTATATGTAGGAAGTTGTGGTTGTTACATACAATGTGCTAGGCAAAGCTGAGTCTGATGGGATGGAAACAGTATTGGTATTATGCAAATCCCTCATTCAGGCCTCATGGAAAGCATTTGGGCTGTGTGGATTTGAAAATGCAAATTGTTCAGAATGTGGGAATCAACCTTAATCAAAAGATGTAGTGAGCAGGTTAGTACTGGAAGCTCCAGTCCACTACTTTCTTGTGTTTGCTATTTGGTGGTGAGGAAGGTGCCATTTATCCAACATGTAAATCAGTTCCATCTCTGTTCTGTGAGTTGGATGTTTTTAGCAAGCATAGCTAAAGAAAAGGTTTAGGACCCCCCTGTAGGACTAGTGACTTCTGTATCTCTGTGACACCTGATTAGGAGCTGAGTGTGGAGGACCCGACTCCTGAGGAGCCTGTTCAAACTGTTCTCTGATGTGCTATAGAAGAGGCATGTCCTTCTTATTCTTCCTTTATGCCTTTCTCCTTGTAGCTGCTTACTGAATGTTGACTCAAGGCTTAGTTATATAATAAATAGATACTTTTTTTTTCCACTCTCATGCTGTGTATTTGTTTAGTTACATTCAGAATGTAGCTGTGGTTGTTCCGGGTGCATCAACTGTATAAAGTGTCTCCCTCTGTCCTGTGTCCTCTGTCCTCCCTCCCCTTCCATTTAGGAGACTGAAAAGAAAAATGATCATGCTCAAATCTCACAAAGTACTGTTTTGTTAGCTTGAAATTGACCTTTCTAGTCTGTGAGCATAACGCTGAAAAGGCATAAGAACACTGGCAGCCAAAGAACAAAGATAGCATTATAAACTAAGTCCACAGAGTGACACACAAATGTTTACTTTTCCTGATAGCTTCAGATAGTTTTTCTTCAGATTTGAGGAGGAAGAAAAATATTTGACTGCCGTAATAGAAAGATGTTTTTGAAACTATTAGCATTAGTGTAGAAAGAAGACAAATTATATGTTGTATGTGTCCCTAATGCAGATGATTTGCAAAATGCAAATCATTGGATGTTGCTCAGGTTCTTGGCATTTTGTTCATCCTAAGTTCATGGTCCTTTGGTAGTAGCTGATGTTGATGGCTGTGCAGGGGCTTGTATATGTTGGAAATATAACTGCTTCTTATTGTTAGTTAAGTAGTAAGATGAATATTGGTGTCCCTTTGTTAGTGTCTTCTTTGGGAAAGGTAGCTGGTAGCCAGAATTAAAGGCAGAACTGAAATTTTGGTACAAGAAGCAGCATATATTTATGCCATCTCTTCTGTGCCATGCTCTGAAACCAAACTTTTCCTACTGAGTGTTTGTCAGCAGCAAAAGGTCTAGTACTTGAGAGCAGGAAAGCAAGCCTTCTCCATGTTTGGGGTAACTAAAATACAATCACTGATAAAAAGAGGAGATGAGCCTCATCAGACTGCTCCTGTCTTGCTGAGATGCATGTGTCACATTACTCTAGGTACTCACCACCCACCATTTCATTTCTCGTTTGAGTGCCTGTATTATGGCTTCCTTCAAGCTTAAATTCTCTGGAGCAGGAACTTTACTTACTGTAATTTGCCCAGTAGGGAGATATACACTATATCCAATAAGCCTGTTTTAAAAAATTAGGTCTTCTTGATGCCAGCACACCAAGTTTGTCAGTATGGGAGGAGTCCAGAGCCTTTTGTGGTAGTGACTCCCTTCTGTCATTTGGATGTCCATAATGTTTGATTTGAGGATACTGCCTAATTGCTGCTGTTGAGCTGTTACACTATAGTGCAAACTGAGGGACTGAACTAATGTGCCATCCAGAGATGTCTGTAATGCCTCTGCCTGCAGGCTCCAGGCAGTTCTTCCCTTTGGGGATGCATTGTACTTCTGATGAGTGGTTCTGTGCTGTCTACCTGTTAAACCCAACGGCACTGAGTGGGTTTGTGTTCAGCCTGCTCTGAGGGCTCTCACCACTGCATCCCTACTTGAGGCCACTCTGCTGGTCTCCTGGTGCCTGTAACTGCTAAAGGTTGTTCCCAATAGAAAGGTTACCTGTTGTGAGTATGAGATGGGTTTAAAAATAAACAAACAAACAAAAAAAAATCATGCTTCCGTTTATTTATATCTAAGCAAAACATAAACAACTAAGTATTCTGTATGCTATGAAAGATTTTGGAGGCTCTCATGGGATTTTTAATTGCCTTTTTATTTGGTGTTTGTGCAAATCTACCGTGTTCTGATTAGAATTTTGCAGTGGGGATGATCCAATAGGAAATAATTAGTGGCAGTGATGATTGGATGTCTTATCCTGCTTCCCACCTTTTGTTTTATTATCTGGAAATGTTTGTGTTTTTTAGAGCTAATAGGAACTATTTTTAAGAGATGTATGTAATTATGTAAATAAATAGAGCCATTATGAGTAAATGTTGCTGAAGTTTTCAAATGTAAAATATTCCTTTTCACAGTTATTTTATCAGCATTTGCTTGTGGCTATATCAGCATTAGTGATATTGGTGAAAGAGTGTAATTTATTAGCTGCATACAATTTACATGCTTGCTGATGCTGTCAGTGCAGATGGGTAAGTGTCTGTAAATTTATAACTTCTGAAGTCTGTGGGTTAGCATTGCTTTTTCATTTCTGTATTTGAATTAGTAGCACCATATCTGCCCTGACGGCTAATTCCTCTACTTTGTCAAGTAGTGGATGTGAGAAATCATAGTAGGAAAGACAAAGCTCAAACTTAGGGAGAGCTTTATTTTATTAACGTTAGAGGCTTTTTACTGTATCTTCTCATTTAAAATGTTAGGACAGGCATTCACTCTAATAATTTTATCTGTATTTTTTGTAGCGTTGGAGTGCTTTTTGCATATGCTGCCAACCAACACTTAACTAGTCAAATCCGAGGAGCAAAGAAACTGGTCAACAGTAATTTTAAAGATCTGAAAGTTTTCCTTAACGACACACCAGCGGTAAAGAGTATTTTCTTTATAGGGAATGAGGGTGGGAGGGGAGAAGTCCAAGAAGTACTGCAGAAAATAATTGTTTCTTTCTGTTTGGTATAAGCAACAACCACAGTGTGGTGTTAATTCTTTGTGTGTCACTCTCACAAAGTAGAGTAAATGAAATTTGGTTAGAAGCTTTCACATGACTGTAAGTATTAGAGCAACTTTTGAGTTAGACTTCTGGAAGATATTGCATCTGGGTAGTGCCGTTTAATTTTTCAATATTGGGAGTTGATCTGTATAAAGTTACTAATTTGGGCATGGTGATGTGAGAATCTGGTGATGCTCGTATATGTCAGGAAGTGGAGGTTACATCACGAAACTGTCTCTTGAGACAGGATGCCTTTCGTGGGTCTGGAGCTGCCTTGGGGCACAGAAGGAAAGCTTTCACTGGAAGATAAAACCAGTGGCCTCAGAACTCACTAGATTCCTCTTCACTGAGCAATTACAGTTGTAGGCATATGACAGGGAATATCAGAGTAGGAAATCTTGCTACATGGAAGAAACTATCCTAACGGAGGAAAAAGAAAAAGCAGGCTTTAGCTAAAAAGTTGATAAAAACACTAGAACTGTGGAATTTAAGTGTCAGGACTTGAACATTTGCACCAGGAGTTCCCCAAAGTTTCAGTTATGTAGTAGGTTTTTAGTTCTTATGCAGAATTATTTATTTTTCTTAGACTTGATAGCATTTGAGTATGCAATCACTGGGTACATCTTACAAGTCATTTTGGCAGATGAGGTACATCGTTATCGTGTGTAGTCACACATACATGTAAGAATTTCCTGAAGATAAGGATTTCCGTTTCTTTAAAAAGCTGTGGAATCCAATTCATTGGCTGTAAGCTCTGAAATCCTAACTGATGTCCTTGTTTCATGAGTATGAGGTCTATAACATATAGGAGGATTTGAAAATAGTCATATGCAAAGAGTTCTCGTCATAGCAGATTAGCAGACTATGCGAATACTGATGATAACACAGTTACACTGAGTCTCATTTTGTCTATGACGTTGCTGAAAAAAGCACAAGGCTTGCAGATGTACAAAGTGTTAGTCCACAGGTTTGTCTAGGAAAACCAACCAACCAACACAAAAAGCCTACAGCTTTCTCGATAGGAAAAGCTCTTTTTATTCTTTTCTCCCTTTGTTTAAAAAAAAAAAAAAAGTCTGTCTCATACTTTGTAATTTAATTACATCCGCTGCTGTATGATATATGGGTTGTTTTGTAGGTGTTTTTTAGTTTCTTTTTTTTCTTCACTTCACTGAAAATGTGAGGCTGCGAGCCAGATACACTTCTGTGCACATCTGAGTCACTTCTATTTAAAACTGGAAGCCCGTTTACTGTGCATATTAGCCTCTGCATGTCTCAGTTAGGATTCACACTGCATTACTTTAAACATGCAGAAATTAATCAAAATAGCTTCGTACCTGTAGTAAGATTTCCTCTTGGGGTAGCTAATTAATAACCTTTTGTAGAGAACCAGGAATTGGTGGTAGCTAAGTTGATGTTTTATATTGATGCAGTGCCTTGGTAGAACCCAAGTTGCAACTGGACCAGATCTGTTTGTCAGTGAAAACCATTTGCATTAAGGCAGAATGATCAGCTTCTTTTGTAAGAGAAACTCTGAAAGCTGTCCCCATAAAAGCCGCTCTGGACTGTGAATTGCTTCAGAACCACTATCCCATGGATTTGCAGCATGATTCTCATTTCAAGAGAAAACATCTTTTTTACTAGAAAATCAAATGAGAGGATGACATGCTAAGTGTTCTGTGCCTGACTGACTTGAAGCCTTCATGTTGCACAGTTGCTGCTACTTAACATTTTTAAGTAGAGTCTTTTTCCCCAGAGATATTCCAGTAACGTACATTTCCCACTAAAACACATCTTTTTATGAGCATTTGTGCCAAGCAGGGTTTTAAAATATTTAGTTAACTGAAAGCAGTAGAACTCCAGAATATGGGGGAAAGGAGAGGGGGGATACTGCACAAATATTTGGATTGCTTCAAAGTGTGTCAATTTCTGACTCATTATTTGAAAGTATTACTTTTTCTTTTTTTTTTTTTTTTTTTCCAATTGCTTTAATAGTTTTTCATACCATCTTTTCTTTTTTTTCTCAGCAAATTGACTACTTGGTGAGCCAGTACAACACAACTAAGGATAAAGCACTCTCTGACCTAAATAGTAAGTACTTTGATTTAGAGAGGGGGTTAGTGATGTGTTGTTTATTTAAAGCCTTCAATAAGATAATGTAAACAGCTCATAATGCAAAGTGAAATTTGAGTTATGATTATATGGTTTGCAAACATAATTACTGTTCTTAGTGTTAAATGAGACTAAAACCTGAGATTCTTTCCCGATAAAATGTCTTTGTACTATTTTCTGAAATAAGTCTTTTGTTAAATCACTTACAGAATAAATCGGGCTAGTATTTTTTTTCCTTTTTTAGAATTCAATAACCATTAATACTTGGGTTTTTTTTAGAGTATTATTGAGTTTTTGACTGTGGAGCCAAACACGAAGGAAGAGCTGTTAGCTGTTGCTGTGGTTACAATAACTGATAGATCTCTGTGTTTGTTTATTTTTATTGCTGTCTCTTTGTCCTTTACTCAGCGACAAGTTATCTTCTTTCCAAAGCTGCTTATTGTATTTGGCATTTCAGGATGAGCAGTTGAAGAGCAAGAAATAACACTTGAAATGCAATTGCTTCACCTTCTCCTTCAGTACGGTCAGGGTAGAAGGCATCACTTTTTAAACCTCTCAATAAACAGAAACAATCAAATCACTGAATTTTTTCAGAACTTAAGCATCACTTTTCAAAAATGATTATAGTAGTTCATATTCGATATAGATTAGAATGCAGTATATGTTATTAACGTACTATTAAGCACGTCAGCTTAAAATGCAATGCAGAAATATGAAAACTGATTGTGAACAGGATTGCTGGAATCAAACTTTACAGTCCTAGCCTATGCTTTGTTATAGGTTTGAAGAATGTTACAAAGACAGTTTTCAGTGCAGCAAACTTGATGCACCTTCAAGTCATTGTTTCTATTAAGGGTTACTAAAGCACACTGAGGGCAGTAGCCAAAGCAGTGTTTGCACATCTTATGTGGAATTAATTAGTAATAACACTCAGGTCTAAAAAACTGGGCATTGTTTAAGTCTTTAAAAACCAGAACAGCAGCTGAAAGATAAATAAATATCTGCACTTCAAGTACTTGCTTCTAGCTTTCAAACCAAAAATTCAGATTAAATATTTATTTACTCTTAATGTGAGTTTAATATGCTGGCTGATGGGAACCTAACTGGATCTGTGATAAGAGTGCTCATCAATAAATAAAGGTAGCTTTTATTTTCTTGTACAGTATGAAGATACCAGAATTAAGTGTGTGACACCTGAGGACAAAAGGATTTCATTAAAAGGGAATCAACAGCAGAATAAACCTCGAGAGAAATGTAGATGAATTCGGTTTGCCCACCCTAAGGGAATGCTGGAAGTCTTTTCTGCTTGATAAAAATTCTCATCCCAAGCTAGAAACGGCAGTCTTGACAGTAATGGATGCTTCTGTATCGTTCAGTATTTCAATCTCGTCAGGAGCAAAAGCTCCAAGAGCTGCTAACTGTAACCTGAATACAGGGGAGACCCAGCAACTACCTGAATGATACATTGCATTAAGATGCTTCACCAATCTCAGCTCTGCATCTGTCTGTCTTCTGCACACGCCTGTTCTCATTTTTGCTGAACTAAGATGATTTCTGTTTGTGGGCAGTGAGGCAGGAGGGTTCAGAGGGAGGAGGTGGATCTGCTTAAGCCTGAAGCCAGCACTGAATGCTGAGGAACACGCTGGCAGCCATGCATAACACGCTTAAGGGATTTCAGGGAGGATGGTTGGCAGGTCTGGGCTGTGGGTCACCTTAACACGTGAGGAATGGGAGAAAGGAAAAGAATCTATTTCCTTCTTTTTCTTGCACTACAGAACCACAGCATGTAGTGAATGAGTGTGCCACAAAATTCCTGTCAGATGTTAGACCTTGTTAAGACTGTTTGTGATGAAAGCCTGTTTCCATAAAGAGTAGTAATTGCAATATAAAACTGAGTCAAGCCTTAGAAAAATTGTAGTACTTTATGTATACTCTGTTCAGTAAGAGATTGATAGCGCCTATTGTAGAAGGTGGTTAAAGCTGAACTAGGATGTGATGGTTTTTTCATCTCTCTGTGCTGCAGATGTTGGACCTTTGCTTGGTAGCAGAGTTCAAGAACAGCTGGGGAAAGAAGTACGTCCCGCACTTGATGCAGCTTTGACAATGGCAGGAGGTAAAGATGTGCATGTTGTTTATTAATATTCTGTTGCCATGGTAAGACAGGCATCATTTTTTTAGTGCAACGTGGGGTGGTGTTATGCAGTACCGTGGTTCTACTTACCACCTTTTGAAATGCCTTGATGTTTCTTTTAAACTGAGGTTGTCTGATATTCTGAGGTTTATAAATGTATTTGCAAAGTAAACCAAGACATAAGTGCCATTGTTGATATTTAGTTTTCAGCAGTCACTGAAGGCAAATGAAATCTGCATTCCCCACTTTAGTTGGTTTTCCCTTTCCAGTGATTATAAGGGAGACTAGGAAAGCTGTGCTCTCAGATCTGTCCGTAGGTCTTTGCAGGTTAGTCTTTGACAGGTCTATGGTTGAGCATACTCCATCACTGCCAAGCCTGGTATGAGAGTGCTTACAGCCATCATTTCCTGATTTCACATTTGAGATCTATGTTGTTTGTGCTTAGTTTCATCTCCCTTTAAAGAAAATATTCCTTTATTCTTTTTTCTTTTGAAGGTTTTCTTTTTTCAGGTGCATACCATAAAGTGAAAATCATCCTTAAACTTGAGTCACTTTGTGGGTTTTTTGACCTATGAATTCTCTTTTGAATTCTTTCTCATTCATTCATCATCATTCTCCTTTTTTGCTTTATTCCTCTTATTTGTCTTGAAGTCAAAGTGGAAAGGGCTATCAAAGGTAAAAAAATAATTAAAAAAAAAAAAGTTAGAACCTTGTGTTTTGTGAAGTGTGCTTTATTTTTGTACACTTGTGCATTTTTAGTTGTATCTGTGTGGTTTTTTTGTCTTAAAACTATTGTTTAGTGTTCTTTTGTTTTGTGTGATTGAGACAAAATCCAAAGGCAGACAAATGTTAATGTGCATTAATGCTTAGCTGATGCAACTTGATCTCTTTTCCTTTCCTCGTGCAGCCCTGTAATGAGTTGGACTAAACTGACCTTAAAAATACTATTTTGTGGATATGGGCTTTCTTTTGATTTCTAATAACCAAACATTGAAATTCTTTATTAAAACAACTGGGTGAGAAGAAAGAAGGAAAGAGTAGAAAAGAATAATCTGAGAAGTGGGTAGAATCTCAATAAAAGTAGGTTGAGCGCATTGATTTGTTTGTAGGAGAATGTAAGGGATCTGTTTTTATGAATAAATGTATTCAGTGCTAGAGGGTTATTCTGGGAGGGATGGAAAGATCATTTAACTCAGTATTGTCAGGAAGCTCGTAGTATTTACACATGTGTATTCATACTTTCCCTCTGTATTGGTATCTAGTTTCTAACTGAAGATTTTTTTTTAAACTATGTTGCATTTTTGCAGCAATCCGAGAAACGAAGGAAGCACTGGAAAATGTGAGCGTCTCTGTAGAGGTTTTGCAGGAAGGCACCGAGAGGCTTCATGCAAATTTGACAGATGTTAAAATGCACCTGAGCAACACCCTCAATGATTCTGCATGCGCTGCAGCTCAGGCTGCCTCAACCTGCAATATCATCAGGAATTCATTAAATCAACTGAACATTAATGCCAATTTCAGTGGGGTAAGAGAATGCTTTCTGACTCACAGTGTGATTGCCTTGAATAAGCCTGCTAGTATCTCTGCAAGTTAATGGCTCAGTATGTGCTGGCACTTGTGAGATAAGTGACCTTCACTAACTCTGTGTGTCTGGGTAATTTCAGTCCCTGTTCTCATTTTCTGCATAGAAGAGAATAAAATATGTGTCAAGCTGCTACATTAAAGTGCTGCTATGCGCAGGAAAATAGTCTGCCCTCCCCAAAAATGCTGAAGTTAAGCTTTCCCTTTGTACAACAAAGGTGTCAGGGGTATGCTACAAAGATTCTATTACAAACAGTCTTTCTAGTTTCTTTACCCTCACTCCTGTCTTTGAAAAAATTGAGTCAAGTAGTAAGACTGCTACTTTGATGTGATTTAAGAATGCTTTTTGTTTCCTAGTTGCCGGGGGTAAGCTCACAGCTTGCAAAGGTCAATGATGTCCTTAAAATAGACCTTTCAAGCCTGGTTCAGAAGGTACGTTTCATGAGAAGCTTGTAAACTCTTAATTAATAAACTAGGATATGTGAGTATCCGTTGTTTTCCCTTGGCTTTCCCAAACAGAATTCCCTTTCCCACCTCATTGTGCCCTGTGGTAGATATCTCTTTGTTTGTTTGTTTTTGTTTGACTGAGATTTAGTGTTTAAAACTATGAATGCAGTGCTTTACATCCCCGGAATATTACACATCAAAAGTGTGTAGCTAACGGTCTGCTTGAAAGAAGTATCTTTTAAAAGCAAGAAGGCAGAAATGTGGGTGTGCTAGCAAGTTCTGTATTTTTGGTTCAAAATAATAAAAGAATAAAAATCCATGCTCTTCTAATTAGCTGTAGTGTACTCCCATTATCTTGAAGTGTGCATATTCTTAATTCTGGTGCAGTGGATCTAATGCAGTTAGTATTAGTATTTTTGCAAATCCATCACAATTAGAGCAGTTTAAAAACCTAGCAATCTGATATTTGCTAGGAATAAAAGGACACTGTAGGGGACTGCAGGCTGTGTGCTGGAGACCTGCACACTTTCCTCCCAGTGAAGGGTTCAGGTTTGCAGGAAAAGGCTTCAAGCTTCCGCTGCAGTGGCTTCTTTCTGTCAACGTGAGCCTACTGAGCTTGATGCCTGCAGCTTTAATCCTCTCTCTTCCCTTCTCACTGAAGAAGATGGATTAAAGTGTAATCAGAGGTAGCTGTATTTCATTGTTTGTAACAAACATTTCATGTTAAAAAGGCACAGAATTGCAGGGAGTGTTTTACTGGTATGCAGTCACTCTCATTTAGTGAGTCTGTGTGTGTGTTAGCTTTGTAGGAGTGAGAACTGTCAAGCAAAAGTACTATAAACTTGGAGAAGATTGTGATTGACACATGTATTTAAATGTAGATATTTTGTAAGGACTATCCTGGCAAGCAGATGAAATCTGAAACGCGTCTGCCTTTGTATTTTGCTTTGACTTTTTCTAATGTGCAGTAATAAGATGTTTTTCTTGGTATTACCACATATATATTTTACCGTGTATGGACTTTGTGTCCTTGTAAGAATGGGAAAAATTGCAAGCAACTTGGCCATGAGAAACTTATTCTGATTTTTCCAACTTTTATTCTTAGGGTTATGCAGCATTTAATGATACTCCAGACTTAGTAGTGAATCAAACTAAGAACATCTTATCAGGTGAGGACAATGGAATCTGCCTTTTCACTTAAACTCTTTAATGTGAATGCTTTTGTGTCGGTTACTGATGCATCTGTGTGGTTTTTTTTATTATTGATAATAAATTTTCCTGGGCTAAAAGGTATCAAAAATTAAGTCTAAATCTTCCTTTAAGATTTGATACCATGGAAAGTACAGAAAGCCCAGTGTAAAACCCTAAATAAAATATAGAAATAGACCATGTGCTGTTTTATGGAAGAGTTCTGTTTGCTGGATGTTTTACTCCTCAAGTAATGAGAATAGCGAGATACCAACTGCACACTAATATTTACTTTTACTGGGTTGAAAAGCTAATTTGGTGTGACCAGTGGTGTATCTATGATGTATTTAGCTGTGTGATGTTTAAAAAAAACAGACAAACAAGAGCAAGACAACTACCTGGACTTTAATACAGCCTGTTGCTGTATTAAAATGTAGTGAATGGAAAAGGGGAAGTGGAAAATATACCTTAATGTCTGTCTTATTGCTTTGTTACTCTGGCTTTAAGCTGTGATTTTTTGACAGTACCTGGACACTTAACACTGACTGAAATGTAGTATAAAGTATGTATACTAATCTGTTTTAATTTTTATTCTTGCATTGTGGACCTGTTCTGCATAAATATACAGCTGTTCCTTGTAAGTTTTTTCTTTTTTTTTTTTTTTTTTTTTTTTTGGCAAAATGAAACACAGTATGTATACAGTCTTAGTATACTGTGTGAACTTGCCTAAAGATGAGCCAGTTTTCTACAAGTGTGATGATGTACTTTTCATTAGGAAATCTAACAGAGATTTACTCACTTTCAATAACTGCTGATATCCATAAACACAGACCATCCTAATTTATCCATTATTATTTCTGCACTGTTCTGTTATTATAAAAACTGAGTTTCATTTGCAAATCATACAAAACCAGTAGTTCTACTAGAGAAATTTCATGCTCATTTGTTAATTTTTTAAAGAACGTTTTGATGCCTGGTTGAGCTTGATTGGAAGAGCAAACATCAGAACACACACCTGAAAACGTGTCCAAATGTTGGAGGAGGAAGGTGCTGCCTCCTACCAAGTAGCAGCCTCTAGTTAAACGTTCTGCAGTTTCTCCAAGTTGAGAGAAGGGGAAGAACGGACTGAAACTGAAATTTACAAATAAAAAAAATGTATGATAAGTGAATGAATCATATCTTTGTGTATCTAAATAGTGTGTATATATATTGTAAACACAGAGTTTCTTCATAATGTGAGGAAAAAAAAACTGGCTTAATTGATCTCTGTCTCAAGAGTGTTGCTAACTAACTGGAATGAACTTCAGTAATCTTATTAAGATTGGAAATAACTGGTTTAGTTTGTCAGTATAGGCAGTCTAATTTATTTCAGCGTTGTATTCCCAAGGGATGGAGTTTAAATAGATTCTGATCTTCTCTTCCATAAACCTAGTGGCTGTGTCTCGCTCAGTGTTACCATTTACAATGTTGCATGAAAAGCAAAATTTAAGCTGGCAAGATAAGCAACACATTCATTATAACAAAAGGAAAAGAAAACTCTGGCTCAACATCTACATCCTTCATCATTAAACTGAATGCTAAATATAAAGTGTGTGTTTTAAAATGCCATTGTGTTACTTTGAAGCTAAATGCTTTTGTTGCTTGCTCAGTTTTTCCTCACGCTTGTCTTCATGGCTTGCCTTGCTATATGTGCAAAAAGACTTAACAGCATTTTATAATGCATACATGGAATGTAAATTTCTTCTGTGAATCTGTAACAATGCTATACATTTGTTCTTTTAGATATCAAAAACGTGCTGGAATCCATTGGTTCAAATATCAGTAACTTCACAAAAACTCTCCCTGTTCAGAAGATTATAGCAGATTTGACAATATATCTGACACAGAGTGAAGCTTATGTTCAAGATTATTTTCCAGTAGTGGAGCAATACGATTTCTACAGGTATGAACATACTGAATGGGAAATAACACAGGAATGAAGTGCTACCTACGCTTAATGCTACAACACAATACTAATGTGTTAATGTAGTATTTTAATGTTCTGTAAGGGCATTGAAAATATTAATTATATATATTGATTTATTAATGACTATACAATGAGAGTGAAACTAAGATATTCTATTCTACTCTTTCAATTACTGGTATTTTGGTAAAGGCCCTGACAGCAGCTAGCCAAGCTGGGTACCGTTCCAGTACAGAGCGAGCGGTGACTTCTGCTCTGCAGGCTTTACTATCTTTTTTAAGAAGGACAGATGTCAGAAGATGTAATACACGAAGAAACAGATAATTTCATAATGCTAGGGTGACTTCTTTTTCGGGGACTTCTTTGTGTTGAGTTGCAGGCAAGTTGCTGGACTTCCTTCTGCAGAATAGTAGTAGCAAAGACTTTGCTTCATGCTTGCTAGATCTTTATGCTTGTTCATACTGATGTAGTACTTGTCATTGCAAATGCATGATTCTATTACACATATTCTTTCTACTTGATACCAATATGGTTTCTATAACTGAAAAATAATTTCATATTTTGAAGCATAAAGCTTTTTATTTCACACTGTTGATTTTGCCTAGGATTTGTTTCAGTCCTCAAGCTCAAGTTCTCCCTACATTTTAACATTTCTATTGACCCTTTAACAAGAACTGCTTGTGTTTTAATCAGCTTCACTGCTACAGAATAAGTGTGCTAATGGTTTTAATGCAGTGTTAAATGAAAGTGAGGAAACTGAACCCTTTTTTGTAGCCAGAACCTTTTCTTTAGCTTGTTTGATACCTGCTAAATTTTTGTGATGAGCCTTGAAAAGGAATGTAAGAACTGTAAGTTGGGAACAGTGATGATCTGGATAGGCTGGACAGTTGGGCTGAGGTCAATGGGATGAGGTTCAATAAGGCCAAGTGCCGGGTCCTGCACTTTGGCCACAATAACCCCATGCAATGCTATAGGCTTGGGGCAGAATGGCTTGAGGAGTGTATAGAGGAAAAGGACCTGGGGGTGTTGGTTGATGCTCGGCTCAGCATGAGCCAGCAGTGTGCCCAGGTGGCCAGGAAGGCCAATGGCATCCTGGCCTGTATTAGAAATAGTGTGGCCAGCAGGAGCAGGGAGGTGATCATCCCCCTGTACTCAGCTCTGGTGCGACCGCACCTCGAGTACTGTGTTCAGTTTTGGGCCCCTCACTACAAGAAAGATATCGAGGCACTGGAGCGTGTTCAGAGAAGGGCAACAAAACTGGTGAGGGGTCTGGAGCACAAGTCTTACGAGGAGCGGCTGAGGGAGCTGGGATTGTTTAGTCTGGAGAAAAGGAGGCTCAGAGGAGACCTCATTGCACTCTACCACTTCCTGAAGGGAGGCTGTGGTGAGGAGGGGGTCGGCCTCTTCTCCCAGATAACTAATGACAGGACGAGAGGGAATGGCCACAAGTTGCGCCGGGGAAGATTTAGATTAGATTTGAGGAAAAATTTTTTCTCTGAGAGAGTGGTCCGGCACTGGAATGGCCTGCCTGGGGAGGTGGTTGAGGCACCGTCCCTAGCGCTGTTCAAGAAGCGTTTAGATGAGGTGCTAAGGGATTTGATTTAGTAGCTTGGTGGGTAGGGATGGTGGTGTGAGGATGGTTGGACTAGATGATCTTGTAGGTCCTTTCCAACCTAATGAATCTATGAATCTATGATGAAAGGAAAATGAAAGAACAGAGGGAATTGGGGGAGAATAAAAAGCTAGGAGAAGATATGAAATGTGAATAAATGAACATGCTCCATATATGTGACTTGGAAATGTTACATGACTTTATTAATAAGAACTAAAGTTCGATTCCTATCTGACATCTTTCTCCTGATCACATTCCATAAACTGCTCATGAAATGCTCATTGAAAACACTCCAGAACAGACACACAAAGCCTAGGTTTTAACAACTTCAAATAAAGTCTTTTTAAACTTCAGGCCCAACATACAGTGAGCAAAATGTAGTAAGACCTACAGCAAAAGCAGTTATGTACTTTATGACCACTCATGAATCCATACTCATAACTTTCTCATTTGTTTCTTGAATGAATTAACGCTTGACACAGTTGAGGCAGATTCTCATGGTTTGCTTTACTTGGAGTTTGTCACTTCAGTACAAGCAACATATAGTAGCTAGGCCTTGGAAAACATGTAAGGTTTGTTCCCCCACCCTTCAGTAGCAGCTGTCTGTAATCAAACAGTGATTGGATCCCTAGCCCAAAATGTACGCTGGTGTAGGAATTGACAGTTTTTTTGTTCCTGACATTTGTTTCCCAACAAGTGTTCTCCAGGTCTTCAGTGTGTTGTCTATTTGCATATAACCAGGCAATTTGGCTTTATTCCTTAGGTGGCTGGGTTGTCTCATTCTCTGCTGCATGGTGGTCTTAATTGTGATCTTTTACTATCTTGGGTTGCTATGTGGAACCTGTGGTTACGATAAACATGCTTCTCCAACAACCAGAGGCTGCATTTCCAACACTGGAGGAAACTTTCTTATGGCGTAAGTTTCACTTACCTGTGAAAAAGAAAATACATATAGGTACTTCTAGAAAGGTTTTTTTTTTCAATAATTGATTTTGAAGGACATATACATGAAGAGAATTTTTATTACCAATGTACATGTTCTGAAATAATTTGAACATAAACATTTACCTAACATACAGTGTTAGGCCTTGGGTTGCTCTTTCCTTGAGGATCATAACTGAAGATAAAGGCTCTGAATCTACTCTTGTATGACAAGTGTTATACATAGTAGATATCTATGTAAACTCATTTGGAAACTTCAGAAGTGTATCAAATAATTGAAAGTATAAATGGAATGTATAGCTTTTTAAAATACATTGAAGTGGTTGTTCAAAATAAAATAAATTTTAAAAATAAGCCATATGTGGGGGCTTCAAACACATAACTTTATCAGATTGTTCTTGGAAGTTCCCAGTAGGAGTTTAATAAATAGTATTTTTGTTGTATGCAGAAGATTGCACCTGAAATCTATGTAACACCCTTTTGAGACCGCAAGGCTAGAGACTTGGATTTAAAAAATAAATCTATAATCTTTTGGTGAGTCCTCCTATTTTAGCTGCACTCTAACTGAAAACTTTCCAGGACTGAAACATTTTAGAAGTTTCAGACAGCAAGAATACTGTTGAAAAATATAAGCATTTTGCCTTCTGTCAGGTCTTATTCTCTTCAAATACTATAGCTGCTAATCACTGGCTTCACTGTTGCCCAAAGTATGTATATTTTCTTCTTAAAAAACCAAAAACTTATCTTAATTGTTTCTTTTTCAGTGGCGTTGGATTCAGTTTTCTTTTCTCCTGGGTGCTGATGATTGTAGTGGTACTTACTTTTGTCACAGGAGGAAATATAGAAAAACTGGTCTGTGAGCCGTTTGAAGATAAAACTTTATTCAAGGTGAAGTTACCCATATTCAAATTATTAAACAATGAATAGGTTTCCATTAAGTCTTAACACTCTTGTCAGTTATACATGGTTTATTATTTTTTATGTGACACCTCAAGTGAGTTTGGATCTGTTTTTACTTTCCGCTTGCACACTGAACTGAGACTTTCATCCTTTTTTATTTAATTTGCTTTGCAGTGTAAATACTGAAGGCCCATATTCTGTTGGAGATAAATTTTCTTGCAGTTCAGCATTTCTTGGTGATATGGAGTTTTAATATTCACATTCTACACCTGAAAGTTTGAGTTTACTCTTCTGCTTTTATTTCCATCAGTGAGTGATAAGCTTAGATGTGGAAATGTGTCAAAAGATCACATAGGAATGTACTCATGCGTTGAAAACACAGTATTACAGTAACATCACTGAATTTTATCTCCTAGGTTTTGGATACTCCCTACTTGCTAAATCAACATTGGAAAAACTATCTTTCTGGTGTTCTTTTTAAAAATCCAAATATTAACTTGACTTTTGAAAAAGTGTACAGGTATGTGAAGTTATGGGTCAAGATTTAGTTCCACTTATACCTGGGTTTTGTGTTATTTTTTAGCATTATATTTCAGGTATACACAGAAATTAGACAACGTTCTGATTTTCTGGTGAACTGCTAGCAAAAGTGTTCTTCCATCAATGAGTTATTAGGGATGGTCTTAACGTAACATGGTGTAACAGCATCAGTTGAGCTCTTCAAAATACTGTTTCATTTATTTGAGACCATCAGGAAATGTTAATTACTTGTTTTCTTATAGACAAAGCTTCAAAAAATATAGCCTGAACATTTTTTTAAGGGGCTGTTTTTGTTAAACTGTGAAAATATTGTTAATCATTCTCCTTACCCTCTGTTCTTAGGGTGACTTTTCAGGCTGATACGTGTATTTTTATTTTATTTGTAGTGATTGCAAGGAAAATAAAGGAATTTATACTTCCCTTCATCTAGAACACTTGTTCAATATCAATGAGTTTTTGAATATTAGTATGGTAAGTAAGGAAGGTTTGAGTAAGTTCTTGAATATTTTTGAGGGCTAAAGAGGTATTTGGTCTTGAACATGATATAGTATGTCCAATTATATAAAAGATTTTAGATGTTAATATGCAGTACATTCTGCAAGGAGACAAGAACTGCCCAACCTAATTTGAAAGGAATTCCAATCATATTTAAGTGGTCTTGTATACAATGTGCTATGCTTTTGAGAGTGTTTCCAGCTTTGGAGTAAGAAAAGAGGGGGATAAGATCAAATATTTTCAGTTAAGCTGTAATAATACATGAGTATTCTAATTTTTGGTTAACTGTAATACTGACCTGCATTACAGCAACATTTTGTGGTCTGTGTTCCATTCTGCCAAGCACTGTTTCTACACTGAATATGTATATGGTCCCTGTTCCAAATCATATACAATTATTTATATTATGTACATTGTATTAGATATACATACGTGTGTATATATATATATAATACAATGTATTTATAATACACAATGATTATACAATGACAAGTAAGAGTGACTGAAATTTGAGTTTCCACAGTGGTGGAGGCTGGGAAGGGAGTAATTCATTGGTATGAAAGCTGAACAGGTAGGTTAGAATGTGGCATGGACAGGCTGTGTTGATACTTCAGGGAAGGGACTGACCTTACCTGGGTTCTGGGTTCTTAATTAAACTAATCAGGTGTAAGCAAAAGGGAAGTTATTTGTGTGCTTCTTCATGGGAGTGGTGAATCAGTAAAGACAGATGCTTTTATACGAGAGGAGAGATTTAGAGGTGTACCAGATGCAGACTACCTCTGTGTTTTATTTCCTTCCTAGTATACAGAAGATGTAGCACTTAGAATTGAACATATTCAGATAAACCTCAGCAAAATCATTCTGCTGGATGAAATTGGGAAAGAAAATCTTCTGAATTTCAGCTCTTCAGGAATAGAAGGGATAAACTTTGGAGCATATTTGACAGAGGTGAGACCACTGTAGTCTAGGTAGATGGCTAGAACAAAGCATGAAAATAAATGTTTCTTCAGCAATGGGTGAAATAGAGAAATATCTGCTTTGGTGTGGAAGGGGAGGTATTGAAGATGCATGAAATTTGGAGCAAAAGCATTTCAGAAGTTAAGTTCATTAAACGTTTGAAGAAATAAAGGATGAACCATGTAGGAGATGAGATTGAGTGCATTCTGTGTGCAGTAATACTCTTTTCTTTGTGTGCTATTCATATCTTGTTTTAGATCAATAAAAGTGTTACCAAGGTTGATCTTTTGTCATTTGCTAATGACTTAGAAGCAAGAGCAGACCAACTGGTAAGTTGAATTCACTAATAAAATAATACATAATTACTTTTATTTACTAATTATATATAGCCAAATATTTAGAATTTGTGTGGTAGAGGTCTTGTACTTGGTTCATTATCACATAAGGAAAAATTTTGAAAATAGTATTGTATACAAGCTAACTCTTCAGTTTTATATGTTAGCAGTTGTACAACTTCTGCTTTGGAATTTTACTTTATCAATTTGCGTATTTCCTTAAGAAATCGTTTAAGCCCACTGTATTATTTCCTGTGATGCTTTCTACACTTCAGGTCCCAGCCAGCAGAAAAATCAGATCATAATGGAAAACAGGATTTAAATTAGTTTTCTTTCAGTTACTGAGGAGATGATTTTACAAGGAAATGAATACTGTTGTAACTCCTAAGACGACTCTTGGGAACTAAGCAAAATTCACAGAAGAAATACTGTCTGTTCTGTAGTGCTTGTTGAACGTAGACACATTGGCAGTGGTGAAAGGCTAGAATGACTTACCCACAAATGAATGTACAAAATGAAGCAGCTGTGTTAACAGATAATAAGTACTCAATTGATTTGTTTGTATGTATGTCAAGGTCACCTTCTATTTCTTTTTCAAAATGAAAGTCAGTTTGAACACTTGTAGTGGTATAATGGCAATGGGACCAGTGCAGTGAGCTGTTACAAAGGAAGAAAATGGAAGGCTCACCCGTGTCTGGAGATTGAAGCTCTTGGGGAAAGAGAGATCCCTCCACAAAGGAGGGATCTCCAACAAGAGATCCTTCCTCAGTAGCAGTCACCCCTTAAATGGAGTCTAAGAGGGGTTGAGCCCAGCTCCACGCCTTCCAGTCACACAGATGAACTGCCTTCATCTGTGCTCCCGGGGCTGATTGGGTCTTTTTCCAGGTGCTCAGTCAGTGGTTCAGTCTGTGACTTAGTTGCCATTCAGACACTGCATTATTTTGCCCTGGCCCAAGACAAATTCCTGCATTGTGGTATGGTAGAGAGAGTTATGCTGCATATGTACTACTCATACAGTCAGTAGGATCACAGAAGGACACTGACAGCAGAGTGAGACCTTGCTGTTTAGAATTTACCAAATTTTCATCCCTTCTCCAGAGAGAGGGCAGCACTAGTAAAGGTCACTGTTGTGTTTCTACATAAATTGATCACTCTTGTTGCATTTATTTTTCTGCCAGACCTGCACTCGTGTTTTTTTTCTGTTTTGTAGTTATCCTCTAAGCACAGTGGGTGATTCGCATATTGCCTGTTTGCCCATTTAGGTTGTCTGCTAACTGCAACTGATACCAATAGCTTTGGCTGCACTGCACTTCCATTTTCCATTTTTACTCTGCCATTTTAAAGGTTATAAAGATGGAGAGCCTTTGTCTGGGGAGGCTATTTTCTAAGTGGAAGCTGAGGTTCTTCAGATACTTGTGACTTAATAGAATTGTCTGAGATGTCCCTTTGAAGGTAGTTAGTTAGGTCTGTAGTTAGATCAGTGAAGGAAAATACATTGTGTTTGTAGATTGGCTTTTCATTGTACTTTTGTAACAGAATCTAAAGGAAGCATTAGAAGTGAGAATAAATTGGTCTGAAAACTTTTGGAGTTAACTCTGAGCATTTAGTTTGAATTTTCTGGTGCTCTGTGTAAAACAAAATGCATGTTTTAACAGTAGAAAGGGAAATGGGAAAAAAAAAAAAACTTCAATCAAATCAAGATGTCACAGTGTGGAGGAGGGAGCAGTATTGCCTGCAGATGTTATTAGGTAAGGGGATTCAGCTTGTCAGTAGAAAGCACGCTGAAGCTGCTCTGTAGCCTTACCACAGTACTGAGCACCCTTATCTCTCAGAACAGAGAACCTGAAATAACTGCTCGCATGAATACTTCCAGGAAGCAAACACGTCTGAGCATCAACAACTGCCAGTCATGCAGCTAAAAATATTGTTCTTTAGATTTTTGGATTTACGATACAACTGTTTCTTAGGTCATTGTATCTGTAAAGTCTGTAAGGATTCATTATCCCTCTCATTTGGAAAGAGAATGACAAGACAGAAATAGAGCCCATGGTAGACTGCTGTCAAAGGAACTGGCAGAGATGGGAAGAGCCGCAGGAGGACCTATTAAAATGTTGCAGAAATATGCACCCCAAAAACAAAACAAAAAAGTCTTAAAAAAGCATAGGCAGGAAAATGTTTTCTGCTTTACAGCAAGATGGTGCTCTCAGAGTAGATGGCAGCAGTGAAGAGGAAGAAGTACTGTGGCAGATGTACTCTCATTCTCAATTACAGCACTGCCCTGGGATTTACTCCCTTTTCAAACAAAATTCACATGGCCATTCACTTAGTCATTTGTTTCCTCTGGTACTTCACTAGCATCTTTTGCTGAGATAATTCTTGAAAAAAGGCACATTTGCAACAAAATGAAATGATGAGCCTTTCCATTCTGTATTTACCAGATCATTACAAAGTATTTGCTGAAGATTTTCTCAGTAGAAAGTTGCACTGTTAGGGTGTCCTGGCTGATATATCTTGAAATCCATTTTTCTGAAAGAGGTCTCGTCTCTACACAAGTCTGGACTGGCATTCACGGCAGCTCTTTCTGAAGGTCTAACAGTTTCTGAATCCTCAAAACTGTGTACTGTGGAGACAGACCCACAGTTACCTGTCCACTTTCCCCAGTGTTTAATGATTTCTCACCAGTGTCTAGGTTTAAAATTCTTCCACTTCCAAAGTGGAGTTAATAATAGGAGCCAAGTGACTTTACCACGAAAAAGAAATGGAAAATAACTGTATTTATGAGAGTGAACAGTATGTTGCTGTGAGCTGTAGGCATCTGCTCAGGCTGTAAAACCAGGGTACAAGCACAACTTTTGACTTAGCAGTGGAAGCCACTAAAAGGAATAACACCCTTCACAGACTCATTCCCAACTTACTGACTGAAAGTGTTGAAACTTCTGTGCCCCCCAGAATTCAGGGAGCCTTGTCCATACTGTAGAAGGCAAAAGCAGTGAGCATCTGTGAGGAACACTCGTCCCAGTGGAGGGCACCCCTGCACCAGGGATGGGCTGAAGCAGAGCAGAGCAGCACAGGGGGTTCCCTCTTCCCTGCTTAAAGTAACTCAGTGCACTCTGGAAATTCCCTTCTGTGAAATCAGTGATGATACAGAGAAGCAGTTTAATATGTGTGCTTTCTTTACTGAGCTTTGAATCATTAGTATGGTGATTTTTTTTCCCCTCTTTGTGTTGAGTTCAGTTTGCCATATCCTCTTGTGAGCATCAGCTCTTCTGCAGCACGTAACGTGCTATTTTCACTGCAGTTCTTACTTTTTTATTGAATGAAACTATTGTGCATATTTTTTTTATTTTTTCAGCCAAAAGGAGCACTGGAAAATGCCTTAAAAGGACATGCAAACAACATTCGGATGATACATAGCCAGCAAGTTGTTCCACTAGAGCAAGCTATGGTAAAATATTAAAGCAATATTAAGACATTTGTAAAAAAAAATGTGAATCTCTGAATTTTGAATACACTTTAGAAAGCTGCACTTGCTAGAATGGAAGCATAGATTGTATTGTCACAAAAGAGTAATCTGGTTAAAATCTGTATTTAATAAATATTTTACCTACTTCTGATACTACTACTTTATAATGCTGTCTAAAATCAGTTCTTCCTTTTTTTTTTTTTTTTGTTTTTTGTTTTGTGATTAGACATGAATGCAAGGTGAAACAGGAGAATTTTTGAAAACTCTAACCCTAAATGACTCATTTTTCCTTTTTCCTTATCATTTGTCCTGTGTAATGAAAGCAGTTATGATTTTTACACTTTATTTCCTGAAGTTAGCAGTGACCTATCAACACTGGTACAGGAGCCCCGTAATAGTAGCACTTAGAGCCGAAGAAAAATCTTTTTTATTGATGCTGTATGAGATGTGAAAGGGCTCCTTCTGACTGTTTTTTCCAGGCACTGATATGTGTAGTATCCAGCTGTGAGTCTCATATGTGCATCTTATAACTGTCGGCTTTTTCCTCTACATGATGTGAAGGCTTTTAGATTATCTTCGTATCAGTTATAGAATCGCTGCCCCTATCAAAGGCCTGTTTAAAAAAAAATAAAAAGAGAGAGAGAAAAAGGCATTAGGCCTCTGATTCTATGCTGTTCCTTCTAATTAACTCCTAATTATTCTCATCTCTTTTTCCTTTTACAAAACTGACTGTCAAGAAATATGTTAAAGCTAGGGTAAGTGCTTTTTCCCTTCTAAAAATGCACAATATCAAAGTACTGTGAACGCTCAGTTCTGATTTCAGCTGTTCTTTCTTTCCCCAAATAAATCTTTCCCAGTTTATTGCTAGTAGTTTGAGTTAATTTGAAGTCTTCCAATATGTAATTTATAGCTACTTAGTTCTTTTGGTGAAATACCAAATCAGTTAAAAACACAGTGTATTAGTTTTAAGCTAATACAGCTGTATTTACTATGTATAATGTGGTATGTTGTATTAGAAGCAAAATCACCTATTCAGAATTGAAGCATACATACAGTGTTAAAACAAGTAGTCTCTTTCCTGTAGTGATGACCTAAATCTTTTTGATTTTTTATCTCCTCCTACTTTCTAATAGAGCACTTTAAATCAGAGCATTAGGCTGCTGAAGAGGACATCATCTGAACTTATGGTAAGCTTTTCTTTCTGGCAGCAGAGCATTTTAATGTGTTTTAAATCATCCACCACATATGCATGGAGTATATTTTCAGTACAGCTTTTACTTTTTCTGGCTGTTCTGTTATTACAGAGCTACTTAGTGCACTGAGGTAGTAACAGAGATATAGGCATCTCTTCTGCACAGCTTTTTCTACCTTGATTTTCCCTGTCTTGTAGAAGAGAGAGGTAAAAAAGAATGCTTTTTAAAATATGGATTGTAAACTTGACTATCAGGTGATAAAGTAGACTTAAGTACAGTTCCATATATTGTGCTTTCATGTTACTAAAAAGGTAGGAATTTTTTATAGTCACCAAAAGCAAAACTTTTGGCATTTTGGAGCAGGAGAACAAACAAGAAACAAAACCCCAAAATACAACTGAGTAAATAGAGCTTTGAGATTCACATTCTTACCCAGCTGTTATCCAGTGTTCTACTCCCACTAGGTCCTGTGACATTAGCATTATAGTCATTCCCTTCTTGTTTCTACAGCATCAGCCAAACTATGGGGAAGGTGGGTCTGTACAAAGGCTTCTCCAGGGCACCTCATGTTTCCCCTGTAAATAGCAGCTCATTCTTGCACCTTAGTGAAACCAACTGCCTTCATGCTCTGCCAGCCTGAGGAGGATAAGCAACAGGATGATTACTTTTGTGGCAGCAAAGCTTTCTGTCATCTCCTGCCTGCTTTGGCTTCTATAGCAAAAATATAGCTGTGCTAGTACTTAAGGTCAAAGTTAGAACAACTTGATGGCCCTCACCCACCAGTTCCTTCCTTTTAAGATTTTTTGACCCGTTCACAACAGCAGACCAAACAGGCATATTTCAGAATATGAGTTTTAACCCTGGATGGTGAGGTAAGAGGCATGGAATTACAGTGATGATAAGAGAAATACGGTGTTTGAGCCTTAAATTTATGTGAGAAATACAGTTAAAGGTTGTATGTGTACTGTCCTTTGTGTATGTTCTTTGGGAAACTTGACTGGGTTACACATGTATTGACAAAGTGTATGAATTTGTCCATCCTTCTGGATGTTGATTAGCACTAAGACTTTAACTGGTAATTGAAGAGTTCTTCCTCTACACTTTGTGTGTATATGTTGGTGCGTGTGTATGTATTAATGTGTCATGAAAAAGAGTATGCTTTAAATTCTGTGGTTAAGTAAAATCTTAAATTTTTAACTTTCTTATGATTTCAGTTACTGTTGTAGGACTCAAAGATTGACTGTCCCAGGTGATGAAAGTATCTCTGACCTAAGAAAAGAAAAAAAAACAAAACAAAAACCAACCAATCAAACAAATAGTAATAAATAAATAAATAAAATCAGAATAGAAGAGAAAGCTGGTCTTGTGTATAAATTCAGTTGCATAAGTTCCAAGAAAGTTGCTGTTCATAACCACTGATAGCCTTCTTTTAGGAGTGCGAGATTTTTCTCAGATGGGCATGAATCCATAGGCTTAGTGTCAGAAGGTTGCTTGTACTCTGTCTGAAATTGTGTTTTTTGTCATGTTTTATCAGAACAGTGCTACTGGTTTACCAAGGGAATAGGTTAAGAGCAGTGACTACAGAGTCATTGTAGCTGTTTGAAACAGATTCATTGATATTAAAAGCCTTTTCTTTCAATCCAGGTGAAGGTGAAAAATGTCATTAGTGCTGTTAATGCTGCCCAGCTTCTTATAAATAACAATGCTTCTCTAGTTATTGTCCAGGTAAGGTTTATGTAATTTAAGCACATTCATTCACATTGCCATGGAACTATTTCCACAGTTCACTTACTTCTGTCTGGTTTTAGGAAACAAAAAAGTACATGGACACCATCATTGGCTATTTTGAGCAATATATTGAGTGGGTGAAGGAGTCGGTAAGGTGCTTTTGCTTTTTAAAACATGAAGGAGCTAAATAGTAATAACAGAAAAATTATGTTGATAACATGTTTTGTAATTTCAGTAGTTTCAAGATATTTGTGCTCGGTACGATGAGAAAACCTGTCTTCTATAAATAGTTTTCTTTGAAGCAGAATAGAAATTACTGACAGGAATAAAATGTAAATTTAGTATTTTATCTTTTTTCCAGGTCTAGCCTGAAATCTACTTTTTGTGCTTATGTTGTACTGAACCCTGACTCTATTTAGTTTAAATTAGTATCATTAGCATCTTTATTTTTCTTTCTTCAGCTTCAGTCTTTGAGAAATTGAGCTGATGTTTTAAAGATTTATAAAATCAGTAGATAGAACATCCCACTGGCATTTATTCTGAATTTAAAGAGAGTTAGAGACAACAATATAGCGAGCAGTAAGAGTAGCTGTAAGCAAGATGTGAGGTTCTTATTTTATACCTGTTGTACACCTCATACTGTTTTCTTTAATGTCTTTCAGATTGCCATGGAGGTAGCAGCATGCAAGCCTATTGCCAACGTGATAGATACAGCAGTAGATATATTTTTATGCAGCTATGTAACTGATTCTGTGGTAAGAAATCTTTTTTGTTACTCAAAATTGGGGCACCAAATGGGAAATTCTTTGAACACAAATCTACATTTAATTATTTCTTCTAGACCATTGTAAGCATGATGATAAAGGATCACATCCTGACCATTCAAGGAAAGAGTTTCCAGTCTAGTTCAATCTACCAGGCTTAATCTACCATTAAAACCAGGCTTTAATTAGCAAGAATCCTGTAAAATTAACTGTTCTTAGTAAATTTATTCCAATTCTAACATCAATAAATAAAAGGATTTTTTAATTGTATTTTTTTATTTTGTGACAGACTGATCTTGAATCATTCCCGTACAATGTAGACTTGGAGCATGACCTGTAGCAGTATGCAGGGCCATTGTTGGCTTTTTCATCCTGCAAAAGAGCAACATACAATAAAATCAGAATAAGCAACAAGTGTTCTTTGGGTGTTCCTGTGAGGAGCCAGGAGCTGTACTCTATCCATATGAGTCCCTTCCAGCTTTGGTCACTCTATGAACAACATGCATAGAAACCACCTAAATGTTACTTTGTTGTATCACAATTTTGGCCAAGTAATAATCATACTAACAGTAAATACAACCAATCAAAGCACTCTAACCCTGGTAATTCTCTATCATGAAATCTTCTATCCTGCCAGATGGATCATCTCATAAGTTACAGAGCTTCTGTTCTTTGGGTAGCAATTAGCCATCCAGTGGTAGATGGATTACAGTTTTCATGGTGATAGAACTTAGCTGAGTCACATATAAGTCAAAATACCTCCAGCTATTACAAATCCAATTTAAAAAATCATGATTCTAACATCTGATGGTAACCCAGCTCTCCTGTGTGTTGATAAAATAAGTCATGCAACTTAAATAAGTTAAAAAGCACCTTCAGAAAGTGCTGTAAGCTCTGATTTTTAAAGAATCACAGATAACAACTTCAAAATACCAAGAAAGAGAAATAATATGGCTGCATATTAATGCTGAGAGACAAAATCACTGCAGTCCAACACTGACTGAGTTGAAATTACTACTTGGAACATTATGTCTGTATGAATTTGAGCATCTTTGATTGGTGTTCTCTTTGGCTACATTTGCAAGATAGTGGTATTCATGCTTTAGTTCATATTTACTGTGGAAGTGCTTAACATGCTCTGTTTCTCACTAGTATAACGAGCCTCAGAGAGTTCATAGACCCATGGCAATAATTTCTGCTGTGTTCTCTGAGTAACCATTCTCTGTGATCTTTTTATCTTGGTTTTTGTTTTGTTTCAGAATACCTTCTGGTTTGGTTTGGGAGGCTCTTCAATATTTTTAATTCCTGCCATAATTTTTGCTGTGAAACTCTCCAAATACTATCGCAGAATGGATACAGAGGATGTGTATGATGAGTAAGTATATGCTTCTAAGCAAGCTAAATGGAAAATGGGCTTAAATGTTTTTTCTGGTATCTCTCATGAAGGTGCTGTAATCCTTAAATCTTCTGTGCTGTCAAATAGATCTGCATGCACTTGTGAAATAGCACAGGTTTGGATTGGTTCCTGCTAAGTGCTTCATGCAGGTGAACTTTGATAAACTCAACTTGCCATGACTCTGTAGATATTGCCAGCTCTGACTATGAGAAACTTACTTCAGAATAGCTTAATGTACAGCCTTTATAAAAATATCTGCTAGTGTAGAAATGATTAGCTTTGCTAAGTTACATTTTAAGGTGAATTATGCCTCCTTTGTAATCTTGAATTAACTGTTTACTTCCTTACTGTCTTAGTTATTCCTAACTAGTCTTTCCTTTTTCACTTGCAGTTCCTCTGTCTCAGGGACTTGGCATTTTACTTTATGATAACTGTTCTTACATATTTTCCAATCAGTTTTGTTTTTACTGTTCTCTTTTCTGCTCCTTGTTTTGCTCATTGTTCAGTTAGCCTGTGCACTGCATTCCTCCAATTTCACACTGCTCATTTTTCATTACACGTTCAGAAGTTGGTGGAGCAGAAACAGTCTTGTACAGCTAAAATTACTTACTAATTTTGTTGTCTAGTTAACAACTCCTTTTTTGTGTTTTTTAGTGTCAAATCTGTACCCATGGAAAAGTAAGACATTTTTGTTGGTATTTGCTAGAATTACTTTATTCAGGTGGGAGGGCCTGTGTTTTTCATTTAACTTGTTACTTCAACAGAAGTAACATTTTTTGTTTCAAGAGACCTTACATTAGAGTATCCAACTCTACAGAAATATCTTAATAGTTAATTTTTGTAGAATATTAAGATTATAATTATTCCATAACTCCTGAATGTTACAAAAGAAAAGCTATCTTTTATTGTACAGAAACACTTTACCTTTGCATATAATACCATCACCCATTTACATGTCTTGGAAGCCATACTGTACATAGTGCATCTTATAGTTAACATGATTTTCTTGGTGTATTTATTTTATTACAGTATGGAAAATGGTAATAATGGTTATCATAAAGAGCATTTATATGGTATACACAATCCTGTTATTACAAGGTAAACCAAGTCTGAAGCTGCATGTCTCCATGTGTACTTGCCTAATCTACTATATTAATCACCTCTCCAATTTTCTGCATGTTTTCAAGTGAATCACTCAGTTCTCTATTTCTGTTTTTGCATGATCACTCTCTATAGAAAATGCTGTATTATATTTCTCAAATATTCTATAAGTAACGGCAAATTTTGTAATAATTTTCAGTGATTTAACGAATGAATTGCTTATATTTGAGCCTAAAATCCAGATAATTAGGTATTTATCTAGGACAGTGGGTGGTCTTAAATTAATAAATGTATTAAAATACTTCCATAGGAAAATGGAGAGGTAGGGCAAGCTGCTCCCGGCTCTTCTTCTTTTTTTTTTTTTTTTTAATTATTATTTTTTATCTTCATACGAAGATCTGTGTCAAATATGTCTTTTTATATTGTTTCTTGGACAGAAGCAGGTGCAACTTTACAAACTGATAGTTTTCTACATATTCTTCCTGTGCTATGCACAGAATGCAAAGCCAGGTTTTATAAAATCAACTTTTTCTTCTGATCATTCAAAATTCTAATGAGGAGCAGTAGAGACCCTGCAGATAAACATATCACTTAATTGCTCATTTGCTCTGTCACCAGAATGAGTGTGCTTATATTACAGTTTTTTTAGATGAGGTCTTAAAGAGCTTTTGCTGTGCAAAGAGCAGATGATGCCGGATGTGTAGAAAACGTGAGCAGATAAAATGGATGTTCCTGCGAGGATAAAACTAGCATGACATCACAAAACAAGAAATTCAAGTTTAAAAGGCAGGAGATTTGGGTTCTCTTCTGCCTCTGCAATCTTGTGCTTTAAAACCTTAACTAGTGTGACACACAGTTCCTGTACAGTTAACATAGCTCATCTCACAACTTCAATATTAGGATTTACAAGATACTTGAGTTGCTTAAGGAAGGATCTGATCTATGATTCAAATCTGTGTCTCGTTGTGCCTTAATTTACAACTTTGTTATTGAAAATGCAGGTTGAGTGTTGGCAGACAAATCAGATAGCATTGGTTTTTTTAGTAATGGTTAAATACCAAGATAGCCGCTATAATATGTTTGGAAGCCTTGCCAGATTTTATGGCTGCATCAGTTGTATATTATTGTTTATTAGAACTGTACTCTGCAGTCATTATTTAGGGACCAAATTTTGATTCAACACTAACTTTTGTAGGAAGTATTTTTATACCTAACTGTTTATACTGAATTTAATGTTCAGGATTGTCACAGTCTGTACTGTACTTTAAGGACTCCCTAAATAATCTTACAGAGTCTCTAATTAAAAACTAGTCTCCACTGGCACATCTAAGAACTCCATTTAAAACTTTTGATATTTTAGATAAGAGGAAACCAATAATTTCTCAGGCCTTAGAAGTCCCTTTCTGATCTTTGAATCTTTAACATGACTGTTAATAACCTTGGAGTTTAGAGCACGGTTTTTTATGATATTTCACTGATGAATAGTTTATTGCAGTGTCCCTGAATGAGCTCAATATTAACATAAATTGATCTTTTAAACTCTCTAGTTCAATTCTGTCTTCCTTGTACTAAATTTTAATAGGGTTATTCAAAGTTGTCTCCATTATACAATGCAAAAATTGAGTTTGAGGCAGTACTTTCTTCTGAGATTTTATCTCATATCATTTGAAAAATGACTGATTGTATTAGGTATGTGTTTTGTGTTTCTAGCTCTAGGGTTCTCATAGAATAGAGCCTAGGTCTTCATTTTTGTTTGAGCAAACTGTTTGCTTTTATGCCATCCTTGCTTTTTCTCAGTTCCTGCAAATGATTTCAGACATTCTGGGAGAGATGACTTTGATAAAATCTATGTACACCTGTACTTTTGCAGATGAAAAGAATCCCATGTGGAATTTGTACTTGGAAATCAGCTGGATTGGTTTGCTGGAAAGATACAAATATCTTTCTTCATAGAAGGGATATGTAAACACAAAAGTATGAGATCCATATGAGATATGTTTACACTTGTATAAGTATCTCACATAGATACGTTATATATTTATTTGTGAAAGATACAACCTCAAATTCTGGCACCAGTTTTGTGAGAGCAGAATTGGAGGCTGGATTGGTCTCTTCAGAGGAAGTCGGTGGCATTGAATGGCAATAGAAGCACTACTCTTCATCCTGAAATAAATGTAACAGGAAAGGTTGGTGGAGAAGAACATAGATACCTTTTCTCTTTGTGAAATGGTTAAGTTTCTGAATAACCACTCAGAATGTGCCAACTGAGCCTGTCTCATTTTACAGCCAGACATGGTATTTTTGTTCTGTTGTTTTGTGGGCAAGAGAAATTTATGGGTTTGATTTGTGTTTTTTATTTTTTTATTTTTTTTCTTGTGCAGCTCTGTGGAACAGTGGTAACAGAAACTGGAATCATAAAGGGGTAAGCAATAAGCTTGCGGAGTGAATTCTAGAACTACTACTACTTTCCTGTTTTTTATGAAGACTGTTCTGTTTTCTTTAGCATGAATGCTGCAAGAGTTAAAAATGTATTGTTTTAAATTACTAAACCATATTCATATCCATATGAAAATCTGTGCTTTCACTTTGGTTGAATTACATTATAATCATTCTAACTGTCAAATTTTCCTGAATTGTATTTTTTTTTTTTTTGTTATTTCCAGGCTAGAGAAATGAGGCTCAAGATCTTCTATGGGAATATATCGATATTCTTCCAAGTGCACTGGCATTTGCATTCATCTTCAAAATACTGAGCCACTTGCTTTATGTGACCTGTACTGTAAATCACAAATGTACTATTGAATGTTATGCCATAAACTACTGTACAGGATATTTTGTGACCAGGGCACTGCCTCTCAAATACCACTGTTCAAGGCTTGAATTATTATTATTTTATTTTTTACTTTTTTACACATGGCTTTCTATCTTACATCACAAGATATAAATTAATTAGATTAACTGACTTTGCTTAGCAGTTTTCAGACAGTTGGTCAGATTCTTATCTTAAATTGTTGGGATGTGTTAAATATGGTACAGACACGTTTACATAAAAATACATTTTGTATACAGAGACTTTTGTATATACGTTTTTCTTAAAACATGTAAGTATGTGTTTAGTTAAAATTTTAATATTGTATAGTACGTTTCTCAAATGAATTTACCAGCATGATCAGTGTTGCTATCTGGTGCTCTTGAATGACCACTTTGGACTAAACTTTAAGTGTGTAATGGGATGCACAGTGTCTCTTTGTGTCTCTGAAAAGGTCAGTTGCATTTTTGTTTTCTCCCTTTTTTTTTTTTTTATTATTATTTAATGTCTAGTGATTTTTGCAGTATAGACCTAAAAGGAAGATGTTTGTTTTGAAACTGTATTTGGGTGGGAGGGCTGGGAGTGTGTGTAATGCTTCACGCAGCAAAAAGCTAAGCTTTCTAAAGTTCAGTAGTAATCAAAAAGAGCATGAAAGATGTCATAATGTTGGTGACTTTTAGAATGCTTTACATCCTGTCTCCCTTTTCCTCATTCATATCCACCTCTTCAACATCCTTAATAGCATCATTGTTCAACTGTACCTCTTTCAGGGACCAGTTACAGTAGTTCTGTCTCAAAACTTCAAGGTACAATTTCCAATATTGGAGTTCAGACATGTTTAGCAACTGGAATTAATGTTTCTACTGTTAGACTTATTGCCTTGAATTTAGGCATAAGAGTATGTTGCTGAATTAGTTAACAGCAGAATTCATTAAAAAGGCCATAAGTATTTATCTTACTAGTGTAAAACATTATGGTGTGTGAAATAATCAAGCATCTCAATCTCAAATCTCACTATTTTGTCAGTATTCACTGGCTTGAAGTAGGAATGATCCTGAAAGTCATTCAGATATCTATTAAAAATGCTGAAAGGTCATACCCATTCTTTAATCTGCAATAACCTTATTTTTTTTTCCATTTTTAGGTCTTAAATTGAAGCATTTCTAATTGACATTATGTAGCATAATGTGTATATGTAATGTTCAGAACTGTAGATTTTTAAAAGTTTCTATTTTTAATTTGAGAAGATGTTCCCAGCTCATTTAAATAAAAACTAACTTGCTTAACTAGCTGATGTTTGATTCTCAATTGTTTTATCATGTCCACATTTCAGAATATTTGCAATGAATTAAAACTTTTTGTACAAAAATGATTTTTTTTTAATCTCAGTTACAGATTTTTGCTGTGCACTTTACTTTCTGTGGTTACTTTAGCTCACATAAGATAAAAGACCAAGGGCAAGGAGCGGGAAAGACTGAAAGAACATCGAGTCTGTGTGAGGGAGCTTCTGACTTTCACAAATGACGTTATTTATGCAGAGATGGAAGATTCAAGCTAATGAGTTGTGAGGGATACTTACTCATACTGCAAATACTCGCAGAGTGGCTTGGGTTGGAATGGACATCAGAGATCATCTAATTCCACCCCCCCCTGCCATGGGCTGGTTGCCACCCACCTGCCCAAGCTGCCCAGGGTTCTATCAAACCTGGTCATTAATGCCTCAAGGGATAGGGCATTCACAGCTGCTGTGGGCAGTGTGCTCCAGCCTCAACCCCCTCTGAGTTAAAAAAATGTCCTCTAACTCTAATCCTCTTGTTCTGTCACTGTCTGCACAAGTAAAAAGTCACCTCCATGTGCATGAGCTCCCCTTCAAGTAGTGGAAGTCACAATGAGGCCAGCTCCCTCAGCCTTTTTTCATGAACCTCTGGACCCACTCCAACAGCACTGTATCCTTCTTGTACCAGGGGCACCAGGTCTGGACACAGTACTGCACGTGGAGCCTCATGAGGGCAGAGCAGAAAGACCATTTCCTTCACTCTCCCTGCTGGCTACCCTTCTGGTGATGCAACCCAAGATACTGTTGACCTTCCTGACTGCAAGTGCACACTTCTGACTCAGGACCCCCAAGTCATTCTGTGCATTGCTGCTCTCAGTGAGTTCTTTTCCTAGTCTGTAGGCATACCTGGGATGGCTCCTGAGCCAAGTGCAAGACTTTACACTTGGCCTCCTTGAATCTCATTTGATTCACATGTACATAATCATCCAGATGTAGCTGCATAGGTTGTTTTTGGCACTTCTGTCTTTTTTACTTGAATATAGCATTACAAGTTCTGTCTTGAAGATAGCTATAAAGCAGCTGGAGAAGGAAAAATACCTGTTGAAAATCAAATATGACATGTTCATTCTGGATAGGAATGTGCTTCTCGGTTATACAACCATCGTTCTGTATTTAACTGCGTTTACAAGATTTGTCTTGTTACCTTCATGGGAGTTCACAGCTTATTCAACACTTCCTTGGGCTATAAATTATGGGTACATGCCTACTGAAGGGTGATTTATTATTTAAATAAATAAATAAAAACCCCTACATCTCACATGTAGCTGGAAAGAGGCTTCTTTGTGCACTGAGCCTTTAAATTGAGAGCAGTCAGGTACTTACTACTTCCACTTTTTCAGATCATTTTGCTGAAGGATCGCAGTCAGTTCCTCTCACCATGAAGAGTGTTGCTCTTCTTTTCCTAGTGGTGATCTGTGGCATGGGAGGACTGGGACAAAAGCTGAAACCAAAGAAAAGAAGCAACGGTGAAGAAATCAGTTTTCGGACTAAAACCAAAGACATCTGCACGATGACCATGAGTGGGGATGAGGACATGAAAGCGAGGATTGAATGCAAAGGCCAAGGCAAGTCCTACTGGTGTGAATACACTGGCAAGCCATTGCTCTGTCGTCCTTTCCGAAACAATCCAAAAATGTACTGGAATCAGATTGCCATGGAACTTAGAAAGCTCCCTAATGCCTGCGAATCCACACAAGTGTTGAAGCCCACCATGTGCCAAAAGGCTCCCACGGATGCTCTCATGAAGCAAGTAGCTGCTGGTGTGGAACCAGAAGATCTAGCAGATCAGGACAAATCATCCCAGAAAACTTCAGCTTCTATGAGGGGAGCTGGGAAAAGCTCTGTTAAGAAAGTAGGGAAACCTGCAATGCTACCTCTTATAAAACCAACCCAGCATGGTCAAGGTTCTGAAAATGAAACTGAAGCAATGAAACTGGCACGGCAACATTGCTGGGAATCCCTGCATGAGTTCTGCTCCTACATTATTGGCTTCTTTAGAGGTTAAGGATTTACTTCAGGTAAAGCTCCATCTTGAAGCACAGTAGAATGTACATAAGAGTAATCCTGTTGTAATTCTATTTATTTTAATGTTAGGGATCTCTCTGGGGTATGAACGGGGGGGTTCCAGGATCACTAACTAAAATTTAAGGTTGGAAACTGTACCATGACTTCTCTGGGTATGGAGATTCTAAACTCCCCTGAGTTTCTGATAGCTCAGGACCCTGACAGACTCAGTCTGAGTCCTTAGTTATGCACTGTGATAACTTCCATCTGTTGATAACAAATAGTGTCATCCTGAACATCACTTGTATGTTTCCTGTTAGAATGCATACCTGAATCCCATAGTATTTCAATTCCAGCTACTTGAGAATCGAGCTTGTTTCTCCCTTCAGTCTTTCCTTCCCTTGTGTGCTGATTTTTGGATTTAAGCCAGCAGAATGTGATAAATAAATATAACTGATGCACGTGAGAAGTGCAATTCAGATAATTGCATTCAGAATCTGGAAGAATAAAGCTTATTTATCAGAACAGCCACTAAGTAGTTAACCATTTAAATTTTAAAAGCACATCATGAGCAGCTTGCAGAAATTAATAAAAACAAAACTGCGCCTGTTTCTGTAGCCATGCTAGGTGATCCCAAGCAGACTTGTCTACTAAGTCTCAAGTTCTCAACAAGGCTACACAGTGGCAAAACCCTCACAAAAGTAATAGGCTTTATACCCACTTACATTTCACCTCAGAGAGACTACCAGGAGCTGGCAGCTAAACCTGGAAAACTTTTGACAGGAATAGGAATATGTGCAGTGTGAGCCAGGGCTTAGTCCGCTGAAGTTCTTTGTTGTGCTTCATGAAGCCAAGTAACTAATCTTTTTTTTTTTTTTTCCCCTCTTTGTTTTGCAGAGCAAACATTTTCACAGCTGAAGAAGGGTCCCTGCTGTAGTCTAATAGCTTAGACTTAAGAATTTGGGTTTAAACATGAGTCATCTCTATAAAACTTGTAGTTACTTCTGCACTCCTAAGATGAAACTTTTCAACAGCCCTGAAAGAAGCAAGAATTAAAGCAGCTGTACTTGAGATATGATAAAGTGACTCCTGTGTACACTGCATTATGTAACTGAGGTTCCATTTGCGTTGGTCTTGACTAGGATTTTGCGTGTGCTGAGCTGCTTTGCTGTGCTAGAGATGAAGGCTGTACATGACGCTACAGTTAAGGCAAACAATAAAAATAAGGATTTTGGAAATGTGTTTGGTGTGCTTTCTTAAAATTCTGAATAAACCACGCTGCTTGTGTAAGGTTATGATACTTGACACCTGTTTCTAAAAAGATCTTTGGCGGGATGTATAAGAGAAGTTACAGATGTGAGCTACTTTTTCTCTGCTAACATGTTTTCTTTAATATTTTCAATGTTATTACATTTAAATTGCAGTAAGTTCCAGCCAACAGGAAAGACATGGAAGAAATGGAAGAATATAGCAAGAGTGCATTTCTAAACAGAGCAGTTTAGAAGTGTTCCTCAGGTGCATCTGTAAATTTTTGTGTTGTCAGGATCAGTGGATACTAATAAAATGCTTAGGTTCAGTTAAGTATTCTGAAAGGTAACTCATGTTTATGTGCTAACTTATGTAAGCAGATACCTTCCCTGCACAAACCCTATCAAAACAAAGCAAGAGCTAACAGTCTATTATCAGAACTTAGTACACATTTACACTCTGACTGGCTTTTACCATAGAATGGCCTGTGTTGAAAAGGACCTCAAAGATCGTTTAGTTTCAACCCCTATGCAGCAGGGGATAAATGAAAACTTTTCTCCTGACATCTATCCTAAATCTCCTCTGTCTTAGTTTAAAACCATTCCCCCTTGTACTCTCACTATCAATCCATGTGAACAGCTGATTCCCCTCCTGTTGATACACTCCCTTCACATACTGCAAGGCCACAATGAGGTTTCCTCAGAGCCTTCTCCAAGCTAAAGAAAAAGCTTATCTTCTAACTGAGCTTCTCAGCAAGGACATAAGTTAAGTAGAAAAACTTGGTACCACAGACACTGTCAGCAGTCTGTATTTGCAATTAAACAGTTTCTATGATGCATAGTTAAGTACATAATCCGTCTTTACTCACAGATTTGCAATTCTTGCTTCATAATCCTTGTTTCCAGAGCTTGCCTGCCCAACCACTGAACATTTTGCTTTGTACTTATTTTTGAAACAACTTTCCACCCCCAAACCTTTTAAAATATTTTATGGAAATTAAGAGCAAGTAAAGAAGTTTTGTTAGTCGGCAGAATAGAATGGGAACACTGTAGAAGGCAGTACAGCTTGAATTCTGACAAAACACGAGCTCGAGCAAACATATGTTTTTGTCACCTCTAAATCTAACCAGATTAGTCTTCATTTTGTAATTTCTGTTATCTTTGTTAGGCTCTTCCACTGAGCACCAAAGGCAGCAGAGCAAAGCTTTACATAACTCTTGATGGTGTAAAATACATTACCATCACTGATTCTAGATACTAGAGGCCAAATGTCAGATGTCCACAGTGCATTATTTCCATGGGAACTCATACCTTATTTCAGCAGAGCAGAGCTGTGTCTGCTTGGCGTTGTGTTGCCTGCAGTGGCCACATGAAGCTTCATTGTATAAGTGGAAACTAGAAGTTCCTGCACCAAAGGCCCCTCCATTCATCAGTTGCTTTCTGTAAATAATCCAGATCCAAAATACATGATTAAGCACTATATTAAACAGGAAGGTAAAGATTTTGGTACCAAAATGATGGACAGCTTGGATTATATTTGATTGAGCAATACTATGCACCCTCAGCAAGCCAGCTAGTTATAATGATGTTGCCTTTAAATGGGATGTTAGCTGAAATACCCCACCTTAGCCTAACAGTGCTGTGATTGTGTCAGCCACATTGCCACTTACCTGTGTTTAGCACTAGAAATGTAATCACAATGTTTCAGTTCACTGTTCTGCTATGAAAGTGCTATTCATTAATGAAAGGATGAATTGAAACGTGTTTGTGGTGAGCTCAGTGCACTTTTCAAGTACTTTCTGAATGAATGAAACCTGCTGTTTTATTCACTTTAAGTTAACCTCTTACTCCCCATAGTGAGGTCCAAAGGAAGTCTGCCCAAGTAGAGATGTAATTTGTCTTTATTTTCTTGACAGAGGAACCGCACACTGAAATGTTTGCCTGGATTCCTGGAGCCAGCAAGGTCCCTGACGTCCAGGCCCATTTCTGCCTCAATGTGAGGCAGTGTAGTGCACCTGCCTCAAGTCCTCATATTCAGGCTCATACAGAATACATACACGAATACTTGCTGCTTTGACAAGGTAAGCTTCCAGAAAAGCAAAGCAAGACATGTTTGGAGAACTCTTGTGCAAAAAGATGTGCATTTAGCACGTGAAGTTAAGATTCAAGAGAAACATTGATAAACTAGAGTGAGTCTAAGAGAGCCATCAAGATGGTTGGGGTTGAAGCATGCTCCTGTGAGGAAGGGTTAGCCTGGAGAAGGGAAGGCTTTCAGAGGGACCTAATAGCAGCCCCCCAGTAACTTTGAGGAGGCCATAGAGAATATGCAGCTATGCTCTTCTCTGACCTGTGTTATCGGAGAGGGTATCCTGGTCATAAGCAGAAGCAAGGTTCTGCCTCAGCACAGGGAAAGACATTCACTGTGAGAGAAACGTGGAAGCTGCAGCATAGCCTGAATTCACCAAGACCTTGCTTTGAGCACAGGTTTTGACTAACCATCCTGAGGGGCCTTTTGCTCTGAGTGATTCTATAATTTACAGTCAAAATACAGGAAAAAAAAAACAAAACACCTTTGAAGTTCTGTACACATCTGTTAGCATCCATGTCTCCTTATAAGAACAGTAATACTCTTGGATCTGCCATACTAACTACACTGACTCTAACAACAGGATTTTCTGAAATATGTGTTTGTTGACAGATTACTTTTTAAGAGCGTATGATGCTGTTATTATCTTTAAAAACAGCATGTGTGGTGCTTCTACATTTTGGTATGTATTTTTAGTTTGCCTGATTTTGTCACTGGAAAAAAAAAACTGACAAAGGATTCAGGTGTTAAGGAACCTGTTTGTCATAAAAGTCAAGTGTCTGAACATAAGGAATCCACCATTTTCAGTGTATAGGTCTTCTGCGCTGAAGTAAACTCACACCTCAATAACGTTGCTCAGTCTGCCTTTAGATTATCCTAACTATGCAGTAGTACACTCTGGTGCTTTCTGAGAGAATTGTTGAGTTCTGTTTGCTTTGGTCATTCTTGCATAATGTGCAATCTTACATTTTGCATTCTTGATTTTTCAAAAAGTGCCTTAGTCAATGTGGCATAGATTCTAGGGAAAAAGATCTTGCATGAAAAGAAGACAAAGAGAACATTATAATCTCCCAAAATTGCCTGTTGACATACCTGCTTCTTTATATTTTCACTGTTTTTATTCCTCTTGCTGTTACTTCTTCAGGGAAAAAAGGAGAGACTGGAAGATGAGTCAGATGCACAAAGACAGATTTCTTTTGGCTTCGTCTACCCCTTAAAAAGAGGAGCATTAGTCTGATCAGAATTCGTAGTTCATTTTAAAATGACAAAAAGCATGCAATATGTGTATAAAAACAAGATAAAGCAGAACAGATGCATTCAGATTGATCGTAGAATCATCACAGCTGGAAAAGACCACTAATATCATCTAGCCCAACTGTCAGCCCATCACCACTGTGTGACTAAACCACATCCCTCTGTGCCACATCTCTGCATTTCTTGAATGCCCCCAGTGTCAGTGACTCCCCTGCCGTCCTGGGCAGCCTGTGCCAGTGCCTCACCACTCTTCCTGAGAAGTAATTTCTCCTAACATCCAACCTGAAGCTCCCCCAGCATAACTTAAAGCCATTACCTCTCATCCTATCAGTGTCAAGGCATTCTCTTATAGATGTATCAGACATTCTGAGAATTTGTTTTTTTACATCTTACATACAAAGTTGAAGGTATAAATGCCTGGCATGAGGCCTGATTTTTCAAGTTATATTGCAGTACATCTAAGATCTAGAAAAAAAGTGTAGCTGGTGTCTGAGATAGAGTGGAAGTTCAGGTTTCCCTCCCTGCTTCCCTCTCCTCAAGATGTTATGAAGCTGTTTGCACAGCCAGCTCTTCACCGTAGGTGTCTATGCTGTGGTGTGCCTCCAGCACCTCTGGGCTTACAATGATTGTAGTCAGAAGAGAAAACAGACAGCCTTTTAGGTCTGCTGCCTGCCAGGCAAAAGTAACTGCAGTGCTCTGTCACTGCTGCTGCCACCCATAAAAATTAATGGGCAAATTGTGAAATTTGTTACCCCCTTTATTAGACTTACTGGCCTACGCAGTGTGTGAGGAGGCCCTCCCCACAAAGGTGGTGGTAATAACACAGAACATTCACTAGAAACTGAAGTGGGCTAGAAACTTCATGCTGAGGGAAGTGGTTAGCAGAACTCAGGCTCAGCCTTGCAGTCTTCTTTGCCAAAGCAGCCCAACATATGGGCAGGATTGCTGCTGACCACTCCCTCCTCTCACCCTGCTTTCAGAGCAGGCACAACTCACACAGTGCCATCAACCAGGTACTGAACTGAACCCTCTGAATCTACAGAGGGTTCATACAGAGACCCCCACGGAGCTTCCCTGTGCCCTCTGAGCCATTATTGACTTCTAAAGTAAAGCCTTCTGCACACAGATGTGGAAACCCTTCTCTGTTTTCCTCTCGTTCTCTTCCAACACTGACTGGGTCACTCATGCAATTGTGTGGCCATCGGATAACCTTCCCAGGCTACAAACACAAATTGCGTATTTTTGCATTAAACCCGTACCTAAGAATTTGCTCTATCAATTAGTGTTACTGTGCTCTTTGTATCTGCTGTAGTTTCCGTGGAAATAAATAGGTATTACTTTTGGAGCAACCTACAACTAAGTGTATCACTTGACAGCTTGTGGACTTGGAAAAGGAAATAGAAACAGAATACTGAACCCATCTCAAAGTTAGTTTTTAAGTAGTACAAGTGGTTCAAAACTGCAATATATGTTATTTTTGCTTTACCTTCTATTTGTACAATTGAGGATATTAAGGAAATAGGAGGTTAACTTTCTTCTATTTCTCTGGCATATCCACCTTTAGAAGGTAGGAAACAAAGAGACACATGAGGGGGCTCTGACAGCAGATGTTCACACACAGGAGTGGCTATGGGTTGCTCAGTGGCAGTTTTGCCATTGCTTTCAGCCTGGGTTTAACCTTTGCCAGTAGGACCTTTGGAAAAATAAAAAATAAAAAGACAAAGCAATGAAATTCTGAGCTGTAAATGAGCTGGGGATGGATTTCCTCCCTTCAGCATACTGCACTTCCATGTAGAGTTTCTGAGGCATTCTCTGAGTGTCAGGCATTGGTAAGGCACTGACCTGGGCAAACTGAGATAGAGCAGCAGTTCCATCAGATGTTCCCTTTCAGTGCTGCCCTGGAAATATCACTTCTGTCATCTGTGTTACATTTCCACTGCTTTGCTGCTGTTCTGGGAGAGCACTCCAGAAATGAATAAACATCCACAGTTACACTGTTTTTGTAATCCGTAGGATATGTATATTAGATAGAATTGTACAAATCATTAAGATTGGAAAAGACCACTAAGGTAATCTAGTCCAATCAATGTAATGATGAAATTCCACTCTGCAGGTTCCATCTCTTTCTTGCTGTTTATTCTTTTGTCTTCATGCATATCTGTCCATCTACAATTTATTAATTCTTCCAAAAGAGAAACAATCAAGGTGCTAAGAACAAATTAAAATATACAGCATGACCAATGAATTCAGACTTGCAATGCCTGCCAGCTCAGTTTAATGTAAATTTCCCATCTGAACGCAACAGTGTTTCTCTGGTGCAGTTATGGTTATATTTAATTAAAATCATTACTCCTTGATTCTCTCAGATCAATGTCTTAAATGTATTGATTCAGAGAAAGAGGGTAAGAACTGACAGAGAGAAAAACTAAAATAACGTTTTAAAACTAATCTGCGTTTTGGTACAAAAAAGCTTTGTACAAATACTAAATGATTGGTCTGGGGTAGCAAGATAGAATAATAGGAAAAAAATGTCAATATTCTATTGATTATTCCAAAACTAAAATTTGCAAGTGTCCACACAAATAGAAGGCAGCAAAGAAAAAAAGTTTCTTTTGCCATTTGCAATCATCCTGTTTTGTGCCATCCTGAGAACAAATTAAAGTTCTTAAAAGGATTCTGTGAGATACCTTGTTTTTTTTTTTGTTTTTTTTACAATCTTTAAAACTTCATTTTATTCTTCCAGTGTGGAAACCGGATCTTACTATTTCTATTCTTGATTTTAACCTAACAGTGGAGTGAAAGAAGCTCACTGATATGCTCTCACTTTTGTTCCAGCACCACGGCTAATGCTGTGGTGTTACAGTTCCAATTCTAACTAAAACTACTCTTTTCCCAGCTATCACCTACCTAGTCTGACATCTGCAAAACTTTTCCTGAAGTCAGAAGTATCAAGAAAGCCAATTTCACCATGTGTGATATGCACTCTTTACTACTCAATAGTGGATGTGAGTTCAGAACATCAGACATTTGTTAATAGCATGGTTTTCTGGCCAGATCCAGCAGTATCTAAACTCTCTTTCATTCCACTTCCACTTTCTATTGAGCTTCAAGAATTTAATCAAAACATTAGAAGTACTGCATGAAGTAGAATGTAGGTATGACATTTCTATACAGCTACACCAGAACGAGTAGAATTAAGCACTGCTTTTCACCTCTTTTCACAAAGTGGTGTCACTTCAGCCTGGCTAAATAGAGTTGAATTCCTGTTAATGAAAAAAAATTCTATAACTATTTAGAACACAGCTAATCCCCTGAAAAATCTATTAATAATAATAATAATAATCCTCATTTGTTTAGGAGTATTCATCTCTTACTTGCTAATGATCTCCACACGGCGGAGCTGTAGAGTTAGGAACGATCTAAGAGAAACTGTCAGGGAACGGTATAATCAGAGATGTCCTGCCCTGTTAGTTAACCGAGCAAACTCCACAACTGTTCGTCATAACTGGTGAGGGATGTGTGTCCCTACACATTTCCCTAACTATTACAAGTTGCACTGGACCTTGGGAACATGGATAAAGAAAGCTTTTTCTTTGAGAATAGCCCCTCTTCACTACATAACCAAACATCCCAATTTCAGTAAGAAGAAACACGAAAATTTCAAATAAGATTTGTCCACTCCCACCAAGTAATACAAGGACATTCACTCGTACCTCTCCCAAGAAAAATGATCCTCAGCCAGTCTCCAAGCAATAGCTTCTCTGAACAAGCTGCTAATAGTCTCATGGCTGAATGTGCCATTATATGGAATAGAACTGGGCAATGAGGGTCAGCTGTCACAGCTGTAACCCCTCCCAGCTTCTTCTATTTCCCCTTGCTGTGGGGGCAGAGTGCGAAACAGAAAGCTTCACACTGTGCAAACCCTGTTCAGTAACAGCTAGAACTACTCTGTTATCAGCACCATTCGGGTCAAAAATATATCCATATCACAGAGACATTAAGCCTGAAAAAGACCACTAAGATCACCCAGTCCAACCCTCAAATCATACCCCACCATAGCCAGTAACCACATCACTCAGTGACCTATCACCACATTTCTTGAACACCTTCCTGACTCTACCATGTCCCTGGGCAGCCTGTGCCAATGCATTACCACTCTTTCTGAGAAAAAAATTTTCCTAATACCTCACCTGCAGCTTCCTGGTGAAACTTATGGGTAGCTTCAGAAAATTAACCCCAACCCACCTAGACTCAGCACAGCATCATGTGCTATAAAGACCCTGGTTTTCCATCCCACAGGATCAATTTACATAGTTCATGACTTACACTTCCCAGGTGCTTTAGAACGTGGGCTTGAAATAAAAGCTTACTCCTCATCAGAGCTAGAAATATATTGTTGCACTTAGAACCAGTGCTAAAACCCACAAAATTATCAGGCACTGATAAACTCATAAGAGTTCATGCAATATACTTTGAGTCAGGGTGGGTTCATCCGTTCTTCTCTCTCCACACACATATACACACCATTTGTTTAAAAAACAAACAAGCAACAACTACAAAAATACAAATAAAAAGAGAGAAAACTAATTAGTGCTATACATTATATAACTATATGCATATCTATGCACACGTGCATCTTCTGGTAAAGCTTAATTAATTCATAGAACAGCTTTAAGCTTGATGGAAGGGACCCAGAGAGCAGACAAAGCCCAGAGCCATCACTGACAGCAAAGCACTCTAGCGAAAGCTCAACTGGCTGACCAGGACTACAGTAGGGAAAAACCGGGAAGGAACGGTAAGCTACTGTGATTTCTGAGAAGAAATGTGTGGAAAGATAATTACTCCAGCTTACTTGGGAAAAAAAAAAAAAAAATCCCATTGATTATATCAGTTCAGATCAGAGGAGACTTACAGAATGCCTGATATGACCTCAAAGAAGTGGTAAGCAGCTAAGAAAGACCTGCCTAGTGACCACATCCCAGCCCATACACAACTTACCTTGACTTCCCTTTCATTCTGTATCAAGCCACAACCACTCTAAGGTGTGGGGAAATTTCGATACTTTAACTGTTCCAAACCACACCACAGTCCTCCCCTGAACTTGATTAACTTCACCTGTGCTGGTGAGTGCTACCCGAAGAGGAACTAATTGATTGCTGATAGCTGTGTGTACAGCAGGAAAAAAAAGTGACTCATTCAAAGTTCATATTCTTACTAAGAAAAAGCTTTACCTTTGTGAGAGGATGGATTAGAATTGTAAGAGATTGCATCTCATTTCTCACCCCTGCTACCTTTAGTGGTTCCACCAGTATCACCTTAGTGCAATAGACATTTTTTGGCCATACGCCTGAACGTGGAAAATATTTTCCTGCAATGTTTTAAAGAGAGATCAGGGATACATGACAGCTGAAAGAATTCTTTTCTTGGTTGGAGTTTTGAATTCGGTGCTTATGCTAAGCAGCACTAAAGCAGTCCTTTGTGTCCCGGTAAGACCTGCCTAATGGTTTCATCCAATTCTTCCCTCTCATTGGTATGCATTGCTCGCCATTACTCTGAGCAGACTCCAGTCTGTTGGCAGACAGTAATTTAAAATGGCATCTTTTTGTTATTTTACTCATTTTATGGCTCTTTGGAGAGCAATCTTCTGTCTGACTGTATCTCTGGAGCTGTTTTGGTCAGACAGACAGGCTCTTGCATTGCTCAAAGCAATAAAAATCTTGTGGGAGGAAAGTTCAGATGGCAAGTACTCAATAGCGTTCCTTGGCTGCCAAGGCAACTTGAGCACACCCGGAGCATGGTGAAGCTATGCTAGCAAACCCAGAAGCCAGCTCTCTCACGCAAAACCACAGGATAATGAGGAGAATCCCTCACCGTGATTGAGATAATGGGAGTGCTCATTTTCATTAGAGCCAAAATTATATAAAAATATGTAAAATTCAGGTTTTGAGACTAAGTCCTTTTTGATATTGGAAAAATTAATATGAAACACACATTTCTGTACACTATCTCTCCATTCTATATGTTTTTTCTTATTTTTTCAATCAAATATGGCCTTTTTATTTAATGAAAGCTAATTTTTAAAGAAGAAAAATTTGTGTATCCTGTAGGAATTAGCTCTCTCCTTTAATATCTCATATTTAGGAAGAGCAGCCCAGGAATTTGAGGATTTGTATATACCTATTCTAGCTCTGCTTTGATGACCCTATAGCACCAAAAGATGCAATACGCATGGGTCAAAGGCTCATGGATTTGCTCAGATTGCAATGTGTTTTTCATTAGCTCTTGTATAGCAGGAATTATCTTTATCTTGGCATCAGTATTTAATATCCTGTATAGATTAGGGTAATCATCAAGTTTAGCTAGTAAAGGAAATTCTTTACATCTTCTTTGCCTTTTAATTGCTTTAAAATGAAGACAAACTTTCTTTTAGTTCAGTTCAACAAGCTCTCAAAATGAAATAAGAGAGAACATGCTTTCCAGCTTTTACAGTCCTTGTTTGAGTTTGGGCAGCCTCCTGCTACCAAGGCCAAACTGTCAACCCTATTTGGCAGCAAACTTCTCCATCTCCCGTGGTCCTCAGAATTTTCCTCCGTACAATCTAAAGAAACAGCATGAGTTTCCTCATCATTTTAGAAGCACATTTCTAATGGGCACACTCCACCCCTGTCTTGGGTTTCCTTGCTTTAATCAAAACAATGGACGGTTTTTAAAAATACCCCTATAGTAGCCTAAAAAAATAAAGCATTTCTCTGTGGATCTGGAAACAGCCTCACCCTCCTCTAGCTGTACACATTCAGTGAGCAGCTTGCTGCTGATGGCTGCGTGGGAGCTGGGAACGTAGATAAGATCTAATCAAAATGTTGTCCACATCGTGCAGCAAAACAAAGAATAACCATACAAGTAAGGACTGCTGAATTCACACTGAAGTACAAAGGAGCAGTGTTCACCTACTGGTACATTGTGAATTTAGTCCTCAGTGGAAATATCTGAGCATCTGGAAATGGGATCCTCAGCATGAATCAGTTTGCTAGAAAAGAACCTTACCTTTGAGTGTTACAAGGTGCCCTGCTTTTTATTATCTTTCAATTAATACACAACTATCACTCAGTTTCTGTTGTTCAGTGATTAATCTAAAGCTGGCACTTGAGTTAGCAATGCTTTTGTTATTCCTTACTTGTGTATATTGATATAGGCTGCTTTAGCAAGAGGGATCAGTATATCGATTTAAGGACCAATATATTAGTTTAGCAGAAGGAATCAATGAGTGCCAGTCCCAGAATTTTCCATTTTAACTTTTCTTGGTGTGTGAACAGCTTTATTATTCTCAACGATTCTGCTTCACAGGAGCACTCGAGTCAAAATAACTACTTTTACCTTTGCATCCACTAGGTACAAGGACTTTTCCCTTGTATTTCACGTGTTGTTTTGGATTAGAGCGCACTAAAATGGCTCATTATGGCCTAGCAAGCAATGGAAATTTGCTAAACTGGAGAAAAACAGCTAGAGGTCAGCCAAAAGTCTCTGTGATTGAGCTGATGATGGAAAAACAGGGAAAAAGTAAGTGGTCATACGGCCACCTTAGATGCAACTGCAGATATCCAGAGGGACTTCAGTATATATTAATGAGTTATTGAAAAAGAATGAAAATGTATGCCAATGCATTGCATATATATGTCCTATATTTTGCAAATATGAATTTAACTCTTGATGAGAAGTGACTGAAAACTATTGTTATCCAAGGAGTTTTCTTCTGTCTCCTTTCTAACAATTATGGCTCCAGGTAAAATAGTTATTGTGCAGACCTTGATGCCCTGAAGCCATCACCATGTTTGCAATGAAGTAGCCTGTGTGCCAGGAGGCTCTGGGTTATTATGAGGTGTAACCACTGCCTCTGTGACAGTAAGACAGCTTCAGCAGATAGGGCTGTTTTCCTACTCTCTTTAGAAGATATTAGACTGACAGAATAAAAAAGAAAATAGAGTTACAAGTAAGAATCATAGAATCACCAAGGTTGGAAAGACCACTAAGATCATCTAGCCCAACCACCAGCCCATGCCAATGGGCATCATCCAGGGATAATGACTGTCTGTGCAGCCTGTTTATTGCCTGGGTTCTTTGCCTGGAGTTTGTTTAGCCAGGAATGGAAGCGCAGAGCCAGAGAGCAGCCCACTGCCACGCAAAATGGGATGTGCACTTGGGTATGGCTGTCACATTTGTTAGCACACTGAGTTTTTCAGCAGATATTTTCAGCAAAACACAGACTACAGACTGAGCATTATTATATTTTGTCAATAAACCGTGCACAAACAGAAAAGTCTGCTTTAATTATAGCAAGAAACACATATTAATAATGTGTGTATTATACACAAGTATCTGATCTACATACACTGACAGTATGTATTCATTTACTCAAGTCTTGAATGCTAGCCATAGTCATTTTCAAACAAAAAGAAAAAAAAAAAAAAGAAACCTGAAAGGAACTGCAGCTAATACCACCCAAATAGTAAGGCAGGCAATTTTTTAAAGAACTGTACCTTGTAGAATGAGCTGGAGCACCTCTCCTGTGAAGACGAATTGAGGGAGCTGCTCTCTGGGAAGACCTCAGTGCAGCCTTCCAGCTCTCAAAGGTAGCTTACAAGCAGGAGAAGCACTGATTTTTCACATGGTTTGGTAATGACAGGACAAGAGGGAAAGGCTTTAAGCTGAAAGAGGACAGATTTGGGTTAGAGGTTTGGAAGAAATCCTTTACTCAGAGGTGGGGCGCTGGCACAGGGTGCCCAGAGAAGCTGTGGATGCCCCGTCCCTGGATGCATTGAAGCCAGGTTGGATGGGACCCTGCATTGTGTGGGATCTACTTTAATTCACTCTGCTGGAGTATTTGAATGGAGAACAGCATCTGTGACTGGCAAATAGCTAATAATCTCAGAATCACAGAATCGGTGAATGGTTTGGGTTGGAAGGGACACTTGAGATTATCTAATTCCAACCTCTCTCCTATATATATATATATAGGCAGAGACACCTCCCTGTAGAGCAGGTTGCTCAAAGCCCTATCCAGCCTGGCCTTGAATGCTTTCAGGGAGAGGGCCTTATATGTACCTGTATGTGGTCAAGGGAATTATCTTTGTTTACTGTTTGCATGCAACTTTATTCTGTGGGGAAAAAATGCAAATAGATGAGCTCACAGAGTCACACAGACGACACCACAAGCAGATTGCTGCTTGCAATTAAAGCATCAATGCAAATAACAAGTAGTTTCAAAAATAACAAATTCTTATGTAAAATAAAAACCTAGGTATGAGTGGATACATGAGCATATAGAAAATACTACATATCTTCCAAGTCTATGAATTACAGACAGGAATATGCGTAAAAACCCTTCTCTATTTGCATCAACATCAGAAAGACACCAAAGAGATTTACTTCTGTCAGTTCTAATGAAAATAAAGCACTGAATAATTTTCTCAAGTTTCAATCCAAAAGGCAGCAGGCATTTAGCTGGTTTAAGGTTTTTCCTCTTATTGAAATCTGGGCACCCATGTTTGTATTTTCCAATAACTCCTTTTATGTGTTAATTTTGCCAAATGCTTTCTGTGCTTGTCTTCTGATTTTAATAACTAACCAGACACCCATAAACTTGATCTTGCCAAATTAGCTGCACAGATTTGCCATATGCTGTATGGATCAAATTGTTTCTCAGTTATTAGTCTGCACTGTTTGTTCCATGGCAGTGCTGTGATTGCAGTTTACTAGCAAACAGCATTTCAGTTCAGCAAAGAGCAAGATGAAGCTGTATTTTAAAATATGGGGAAGCAAAGAGGAAAAAAACAGGCTTTCTTTAAAAATCATATTTTAAAAAGTGCTTGCATTTTTTGCTGTTGTTACTGACAGATTCTGATTAAGCATAATGGATTAGGAAATGAAGATGCAACATTAATGCTGTGTACTTCATTTTCATGGCTCTTTCTCTCCTTGTGTCTTCATTATTTACGAAGCAAGAAGACAACATTGATACGTCCCATCAATAGCAGGGCAGCTAACAATGACTGACTATTTAGGTAGGCAAAAAGTGTCAAAAATAAGCAATTTTGGAAGTGATGAGTGGGGAAGGGCTGCAATATTTTCAATACGTTGTGGTTAGTTTCTCTAGTAAATGTATTTAGTGAATATCAACCAAAACATTTGTAACATTATCTATGAGATTAAAGTAGGGACTGTCTGGTGGACAAGCATTTCTTAATGAACATCTCAGAGAAAGTCTGTGGTGGAATTGGGGAAGGAATGCACAATACCTTATTATGAATCATATCCTTGGTCATATTGCCCGTGTTTCCTTACATGCTTTTCCATAACATTCCTCTCCACTATTTGTACATGTTGTTAAGCCAAAGTGATGCAGTCAGCTACTTGAGAGATGCCCTAATTGCACTATTGCTGTTAAGGATAAAGATAGGCAATATCTTCAAAAGAAATAGAAAGAACAACTCCAGTCTAGGTTATAGTATGCATGGCTTCCAGGTTCCCTTGAAGGGAGAAACAAAAGAAGGAAAGGCTGGTAGGAGAGAAACAAAGAAACTAAAGAGGGGTTAAGAATGGAGACCATATTGGGACATCAAAAGAATTGGATTTGATAAGAGCGAGGAGATTGCAGGTTTCCAAGGTTGATGCTTTATTGGATTTGCTTCTGATTTTATTTTTGGTGATATGCCCAAACAAACTTCCTAATTTGTTACCTAAATGTCGATTTATGGTGTGCATACACAAGGCAATGCAGCATGATAAAGTTGTACCTGAATTAGTGCCAGAACATGAGGTCACGTAACCACTTTGACTTGACACTGTTTCCGAAGCAATTAGCCCTGATGAGTCTGGATGCATAGCCATACTAAATGCAGCTGCACTGCTTAAGGATCCATGCTACAGTCTGTAGACATTGCTGTCTGTACTGTGCAGGGTCAGCTTGGGATTCCTGAGTACGACAATCCCTCCCAGATTTCTCTCTTGCATTATCTTCATTCTCTGATTCCCCTCCGACCTCACAATCTGTTAAACATTTTCTGATCCCTGAGTCACACCTGCCCCATTCCATCAGTCCTTGGCAGAGCTAACGACACATCTCTGACATTGAATGGACTGTTGCAAATTGTTCCATACTAACTGGCCAAAGGTGCACAAGGCATCTTCTGAAGGCAAGCTTGAAGTTCTCTGTGGAATGTTTTTCATTTTGCAAAGAACCACTGCATGCTGCTACCCAAATTCAGCTGCACACATTGGAGGATCAGTTTGCATGTCTCTCAATGGCTGGGAAAAGCATTGTTAGAGAAGCTCTTGATCTAGCGAAGTTCTTATCACTGTGTATAAAGAGGGAAGAACTTGGCCCAAGGAATGTGTATTTTGTACACACACACCTTGTCGCCCCACCAGAGCTGATGCTTTGTGTGCTAAGACCTGGCACTTCTCCAAGGAGGTGTGTCAGAGGTAAAGGAACATGGCACGGAGGGATCCTATTGTGTTGTAAGAGTCTTGCTGTAGCCCGGAAGGTGTGTCTCTACCCTTATAAATACCGCACTGCCTTTGCGGGTAGCTCCAGTCCTTCTGAGAGAGACGAGCTGCATCTTGAGTGGAGTTTGGATACTTCTGGGTCCTGGGCAAGGTATTTATTTTAGCTATCTTTTACTTTTGCTCAGTTCCACTTGTGATTGAAAGCTGCTGCCACATCATTAGTTATTTTAATCTTACTAATTGCATACTTGTGATAGAACTGTAACTACCACGTGGTGTTTTCTAAAGGGGTTTTGTGCTGTGAAAATCTCTTTGAATAGAGTAAGGCATGAAGTGAGTCAGGTAAGAGCTACACAGAAGTGGGACCTGCTCACATCCATTGCTACTTATGTGTTCTATGTGCAGAATGAATGTTGAAATAGGTTCCTTGCTAGCATGCCTACACATGAATTTCTCCTTTCTACCTTGGCAGAGTGGCTACCAAAATGTGTATGATGGAAACATCTGAACAGTACACTTAATGCACTAAATGCCACATTTAACCCTCAGCTATTATGGTGTGCTCCGCCAGAGCTTTGATCCTGAAAGCTGCTTCAGAGAGAGAAACACCTACAGAAATAAATGCATTCTGTGCACTGCAACTTTAGACACATCCAAGTGTACTGCAGGTGCCTTCAAAAGCGAAAAGCAGTTCTGTTTGTATAGTAGGCAAGACAAGAAAAAAAACATCCGTAGTTACTTCTTGGTCTATGAAAAACCTCCAATTTAATTTTATTTTTAACAGAAAACTTACGTAGGAGCATACCAAGTGAATTAAAAAAAAAATGCAGGATGCCTAGGAAATAATTACGCTCTATTTCTATATGGCTCAGAGGCTGGAGTAAAAATGGCTCATGTGACATTCACAACATGGGAGATCATGGGCACAGCAGCAGCTTTGTGTGGCATAACTTGAGACATCCATCTGAAACTGACAAGTTCTGTGGCCAAATTCCTTCTGGGACTACAGGAGGGACTGCAATTAGAGTTCCTCAGTCACTGGGCAGGAGCACATCCTAGGAAAGGGTCTCTTCTGTTTCACACTGCTTAGATACAATAATATGTAATGGTTCTAGAAACCAGGTGTTATGCACATGGAGGGCAGAGAATCTTCCCAGTAACCTCAAAGAAACACTGAGGCTGGAAAAAGACTACCCACTAAACCATGCCCCTCAGTGCCACATCTCCACGTTTTCTGAACACCTCCAGGGATGATGACTCCAACACTTTTCTGGGCAGCCTGTGCCAGTGCCTCACTGCTCTTTAGGAGAATAAATTCTTCTTAATATCCCACCTGAATCTCCCCTGGCAGTGAGGTTCTAATAGGTATTATTCTAACAGGTATCAAGGAGCAGTTCAATAGCAAATGTGAAATCTTGCAGCTATCAAATGGAGTCCAGTGGGAAGTGAAGATCTTTTAACGACTGTATGCTTTTGTTTTGAAGGCAAATAACGAGTGAAAAAAAGATCATGTGGATTAAAAACGTTGGACTCCTGTGTGTGCTGATTCTGGTGTCCCAGATGCTGCTCACCAGCTGTGAGAGGCAGAAAGAGAGAAGAAAAGGAAGACAAGGCATAGAGCACAGTGGAAAAAAACAGACTGAATCAAACCCAGAGAGAGAAAAAGGGCGAAAGCCAAAAGGAGGAAAGGCATTTCCTAAAGGCAAATTTAAATCCAAAGAAAATGCTGACTGCACCTGGGCGGTGACCAAAACGAGTGCTGCTACTGTGCGCATCGAGTGCAGGAATGGGGACAGCACGTTCTGGTGTGAGTTCTCAGGGGACCCCTCTGCCTGCCCTCACTATGCAGATAACCAGAAGTCCTACTGGAAGCAGGTCTCCCGCTCCCTGAAGAAGCAGAAGCAGATCTGCCAAGACCCCAGGAGCATCCTGAAATCTAAAATATGCAGGAAAGGCCCACGAGGCGCTCACCTCAAGCTGACAAGTTCAAGCCTCCTGGCGGCTGTGGGCCCTGCTGAAGGGCACCATGCTCACCACACTGAAGTGGATGCCCAGGTCCCAGCAGCCTCTGACACTGGAAAACAGCTGGAACACAGCCCCCCAGACTGTGTGGAAGACGTAGATTACATTGATCAGAAGAAGGTGGCTGAGGAATACTGCCCAGAGAGCTTGCTGTCTTTCTGCAACTTCTTTATCACCATGGTGCAAGACAAAAAGTGCTGAGGATGTAAAGTTCTATGTCACAACAGTCCACTTTCAACTGAGTCACTGCAAACTTTCAGATTTTATTCTCCTGTTCTATAGTGTATATAGGAAAAGAAAAAGACATGCAGCTGTATATTTATATATTTTTCAGATTTTGTTTTTACACAACAGACGATACTTGGCACAGTTGAAGACGTTATAGAGACCGTTTGCACATATGGTTCTACACAAGTGTTACCCGTTGATGTTACATACTCTGCACAGAGGTTTCTAAGCAGTCTCTGCCCCACTTTGAGCTGTGCTAGCCAAAGGGATGACTTCGGTGCTATGCACTCCTTGGTTATATACTATACACTTGACCTAAAAATTGCTAAAAAAAATAAACTTCAAAATATATTCAAAGTATTCTCTGTGTGTGCTGAACTAGATTTCTCTGAAATTGCTGAGCTTTTCTGAAAGACTGATCATTCACAAGACCTTGGCAAAGCCTCGCCTAGACAGCTCTTTTAACAAACCTTCTGCAGCTTTACAAAATTCAGTCAGACCATGCAACAATTTCATTTGAGGGAAATAAATCATCATGCATTTTTCATCATCATGATAATGCAGGGTAGCAAGATTTTCATAATTTTAGAAAAACATTTTGCTTTTTCCTGACTCATCAAAGGATGACAGAAAACTTTGCAAACTTCAATTCAAACTTCAATTCTTTCATTTCTCCTACAGTAGGAAGCATGTTTTACTCTTTTTATGGTAGGGAAACTGAGGCGCAGAGATTAAATGTTCTTCCCAAGCTTACTTGTATGCCTAGGGCTGGACCCTTCCTCAAGCAGCTAAAGCACTTATGCTCAATACTGCTTCAATATTCTTTTGAACTTCCATTATCTGCTCTCTATATGTATGGAAAACACTAATAAATACTTTTCTATGTGTTAGACTTCATCAGTATTTAAAAAAATAATAATAATCCAAACTACAAGAACAGAAATTTTGGAAAATTTCAGGCTAAATGATGACGATTCATCTTGTGAAATATTTGAAACTTCAGCTGAAGGAAACATAATGTACAAGTTACACTATTCCAGTGGCAGTAAGCTGGAAAAGATGGTCTGCTGCCACAGTGGTCCACTTGAAAAAACTTCTGTGAAATACAATTTCCCTGGTCATTCCTAGCAAATTAGAATAGCATTTCTCTCTCTTGAGAAAACAAAGCCCATTGCTCTTTGTAATTATCTCACTGCTAAGTCCTGGGCTGACCTCAGAATTTTAGAGAATATTCATAAGATGAGTATTAATAAGTAATCTTTCATTCAAATCAACATGTCTGGGGAGGATGTTTTCATGCTACTCTGGCATGTTTCTACAGTAATCATAGAATCATAGGAACATTAAGGTTGGAAATACCACTAAGATCACCTAGTCCAGCCACTGACCCATCAGAATGGCATGTGCCCCTAACAGAGGCCCATGTCATTGATTAACATCAGTTAGTATGTTGTTTGCAATGAAAAAAATCACTTAGCAAAAATGCATAAGTTTAGATGGAAGTCCTCAATAGGAGGGGAGAGGAAAGTGCTACTAAACATACAGTTATCTGTTGCTTTGGTTGCTAGTAGAAACTTAGCATGTCTTTGTATATAGAGCAGAAATGATTTTGGAGAGTCAGGAAGAAGGCATGGCATCAGTTCTGGCATTAGCCACAGTATTTTAAAAAGGACTTCTGATATTCTGGAAGCTCAGGTAAGTACTTTAAATGACATTCATTTACATCTTTTTGCTAGCTAAGATATTGCTACTGCCAAGTGACAAATGTCTTGAATGTAGGATGCTGCTATTAGTCAAACTGTCATTTCAGAAGGCTTCAGGTGTAGTTTAGTAAGTCCAAATGACAAAAAGAAAGCAGGTCCTTCTCACTGAAGTTTGAGCCTTGCATGCCCTGTGGATAAAGGGAGTATTCCCAGGCTGTCTAGTGCAAGTTTTGTTAGACTGATGTCCACAGTGAAATAAAATTCCCTTAAAGAGGCATTAGTGTTATGTTCCAAGCAGACTCAAAGACATAGCTGTTCTGGTACCACACTGGGTAGAAAGCTAGCTACCCATTTCTTATTACTGATGTAGATATGCAGGTGTGGAATTTCAGCTTTCGTGTTTCAGCCTGCACCACTTCACAGTGGGAGGATGCTGAAATAATGTCAGAAGATGCAGAGGAAGGATAAGAAGCACACATACAGCTCAACCAATCATATATTGTAGCAATTAGTGACAAATATCTAATCAGCTTATTATACAGCTTACCTGTATAATAGTCCCAGGTGACAACCAGAGCACTAGACAAGGCTAGTGGCTCAGTTAAGAGGCTCAGTTGTTCCAGATACTCTGGAAAAAGTCCAGCCCTAACTACCCTTAGCTGCTCTCACCCTCCTAAATAGTAACATCTTTTGGTTGCCCAAAGTGTAATCCACCCTTTGGAATAGCCAGGAGGCACTGCTCAGCTCTGTGGCTGCTGGCCAGCCAGGCACTCCGAGCAGTGACATATCCCAGAGCAAATTCCAGCCCGAGATTCCAGAGCTGTGACTGCATCTCTGCCTGCTGGACTGTCAGCACCTGGTGCAACATGTGGGAGCTGCACTCTCCAGGGATGCAAGACATTGTATTTCTATGTCTTTGTTGTCTTTGTTTTCTTCCAGGACTGACTTATCTTCTCGCACAGATCTTTCCAGAAGGAAAACACTCAATCTTAGCAGTTCCAGGGTGCATTTCAGCTGTGATGTATGAAATTGTTCCAGCACCCTACAAGGACTACATTATCATGGAGAGCCATGGACTTCTGTGATTACATAGACCACAAGTCTACAGATAAATGCATCTAAGCTTTCAGCATGCTTTCCATGCCTTGTGATTCAGTCCTGCATCTACAATCATTTGACCATAGTTGCTGGGGGCCACTCTCTTCTTGCATTTACAGTGCCAGCTGGGTCGGTATAACATTGGTCCTTCTGGAGTCGAGTGGGTTAGATAAACAAAATATTTTCTGGCATTCATTGGAGGGTCTATGGTCATTTTGAAAATGTTCACTGTTGACCTTTATTCTGTGAGTCTTAGTGGTGGTATTGAGTTTTCTAACACCTTCTATTGCTGAGCAAGAGCGAACAGTAAAAGCCATGAATGGATTTAAATTACACCTGTGCTGTCTTCTGGACTACCATATTCAACATTCAACAAAGTTCAAAAAACTAAGAAGAGTTGAGAGGAGAAAAAAAAGTTAAAAGTTAAGCTTTTTTAGAAGTTATTTGTTAGTATTCGATTGTCTTATGCAGAAAAAATTAGATATAACCCTGTATTCACTAGGAAATGGAGAGATGTTGTTAGTGAACAACAAATAGCCCTGAAAATGCAGTATGACTTAAGAATTAGTAAAATTTCAGCTCCTTAAATTTTAAAGTTATTATTTTATTATTTTCTGTAGTACATATTTCACACACACAGTTTCATTTTAATGAGTTTCCGCTTCTTTTGCAACCTCTTTTATTCGTTTACCACTTTGGCAGCAGTACAGATTACACATCTAAGCTCTCCTGTTGCATGGCTGCTTGTAGGAGAACAGAGCTGGGTGAGTCAACCTTCCTGCTCCCAAGAGGGCCCTACCCTCTTTCCCTGAGGGGGCCAATGAGTACCTACCGCCTGATATCACCTCACCTGAATTTGGCCAACCGTTGCAGAGACTCAGTGTTCAGACATGACACATTTTACGCTGCTGTGCTCAAGCCATGTAGGCATAGTTGAACCTAGATAACAAATTCCACTCCCATTTCCACCTTTACCTTGCTTTTTTTTTTTTTTTTCTGATGCTGCCCTGAGCAAGACAGTTCCATACTTGTTGGTAGCTGCTGCGCCTCACCCATGCCTTTCCCTGGATTTCATTCCATTTCAATACATTATATTGTGTGTTCCTCTAGGCTATTTCCAAGAATGATACCAATTTGTTTAGCACACTGGGACTTGATCAATAGGAAAACTCATCTTTGAGGCTATTCCAGTCCAGAGAGGTTGTTTGCAATCTTGTCACCAGTGTGGTGGTACCATCTCCTCCCTCACTGGAGCACATACAGCACCTGTACAGACCACTGTAGGTGGTCTAACAAATCCTACAGATCTCAAGACGACTGTAAGCGCTCCTGTGTTCTAAAGTCTTTCAGTGTCTTTCTGCTTTCTCCCTTGAAAGGACAGGAGATGCCTGAACCCCACCTGCCATCAGCACAACCCTTAAAAGAACCAGAGAGGAGAAATCAGTGTTACAAGAACCTTGATCAGGTTTGTGTGATCAGACGAGAAATGTCAAGGTTACTAAAGGTCACTCTAGTGCCTCACTTGCTCCTTCCGCTGTCATCTCAGCAGTGAGACAATAAAGGGTTTTGTGTAAGCAGAAGAGACTGGCACAGACTTGTTAAAGTACTGCTAGCAAAAAAAAGCACACATTGGAGTCTAACTTCTTTCCTTAAAGAGGATTGATGTAACATGTTTCTCTGGAAACATGCTCCTATCCATGTGAAGTATGTGTTTCATTCCATTACTGGGACTTCTTCCAGAGCTGCTTGTTGATTCCACTTGAAATAGCTGTTTTAAGGCAAAGAAGTGGTAAGGAAGAAGTGACAGAACTGACTTCCCATCAGCCTGTTGCCACCTGGCTGCCTCAGTCACTATCAGACTCAGTACCATGTGGAAATTATAACCTCAATTCATCTTAAGCTCCCAGGGGACCATGGAAGTTTTATGCTGATTTCCAGGCAACAAACAGACACATCAAAGGGACCTCGTTTTATAATGAGAGACTGCAACATGTTCAAAGCTGCCTGTGAGTGTGCACATATAAGCACTCTGTGGTGCATTGTGTATGCCAAGGCAGAGGAGCTGATGTTAAGATGGATCCTAAAATCCAGGAATTACAATATTATCTGTGATAGTAATGCATCCTTTACATCAACAATATGTTCAGTAATTATATGTAATAAGTGTGCTAAGATAACAGGATATTTTTAAAATAATATGAGTTGCCTTTACACCTGTTGCCTGAAGGTGATGTGGTTTCCAAGAGTCACTGAGAGAGGTGCTGTGATTCCCTGGAAAATCTTGGAATGCTTTTGGGCTGCTCCTCAGCTGCTGTCCCTACTACCAGGACTGTATGGACTGCTGCAGATGGGTTGTTGGAGTTGATAACAATCCATTCCCATTAACAGTCAGGTTGTTGTTTGGACAGGGTTGTTGGAGCATTCAGGTCACCATCACTGTTAAGAGTGATGACATTACTCCTGGCCAGAGTCCAGATGGGTAACTACACTCTGTCCAAACGCTTTTCAGAATTTCAATCTGTTGCAGCTTTGGCAAAATGTAGTGAGAAGCTCTAGGCCATGGAATTGGAGCAGTATTAACAGAAATGGCATATGTAAACTTGGCTTGGTTTTTCAAACTAAAGAGAAAGAAAATGCAAGTACAAAATAAATGCTAAGAAATAATCACGTGAGATGCTGTAGGAATGGTGCTCAGTGAAAATAAAATATTTCATAGAAAAAAAAAAAGAAGAAAAATATTGAGTGGTAATTTATGACTAACTTGGATTTCAGTGTATTTTGTTCAGAGGATTGTGGATGTTCATCAAAAAATCTATCTCCACAGATAAAAGTCTGAAGGATAGTGTATGTTGCTACACTATTTAGGGAAAGAATAAAAAAGAGGGAAGATATATTATAACAGAGTAATGTTATTACCAGAAGTAAAACAAATGTTGTCATTGTTTCATGATTTTAGAAATAATTCTCAGACTTTTGGAGCTTTTCCTCATACAGCTGGAGAACATTTCCATGCAAAATTGTGGTGTTTCCCTTTTCTGAAGCTGGCCATGTTTAGCTGGATACCACTGCTATCACATGTAGTATTTCTTTCTAGACTTCATATGCCTATCCCATATCTTAATGTGGATATTCAGGCAGCTACTTATTTTACAGGCCTTTGTGGGAATGAAAGAACCAAACGTGACCTGTCGTAAACTAGAATCCCTCTAGAAGTATATCACGTAAATTCATGTCCCCTTCTTCTCTAAGAACACACAAAGTAAGTCAGGAGCATATGAAAAACAAAACAAAACAAAACAAAACAAAATTGTATTAAAGCAGGCTTAGTGAGACTAGGTGAGTCATTACAAGCTCCTGAGCCTACAGGTGATTAGTAGATTTTTGAACCTTCCTCACTGAAAACTGAAGACATCCCTTTTTCCTAACTTTTTTTGGGGCCTGTAATTGCAGTTCTGAGGCTACCTTAATGCCTTAATTTAGGCTTTTATTAGGAGATGATTATACAGGATCAGGATGCTTGCTCCTGTAGTTAGTTTCAGCAAGGATACAGCTCACATTTCTAGTACTTTGTGTATTGGCTTCACTCTTTGGAAGCAGCACAAGATTTACTTAGTGATAAAAGCTTACCTTCCTATGGAGCATCAGACACCCTTCCTATCTCTTGCCAAATGAATGCTGAATTTGGCTTCTGCTTTGCATTTGAAAACTTTCTGGTTTTATTCCCTGAGAGGCCCTGTGTTTCACTTCTGATGTTGAATCATCAAGGTAAAAACACTGCCTTTGGGGACATATATCAGTATGAATGGAGCTCCTCAGGACTCATGAAAGTACTACTCAGAAGTAAATTCGGATAATACCATGTCATTATAATGAATTTTATTCTTTGAAATAGTTATTATAATTTACTATGGACCAGTAAGTCAGAGATGCCCAAATAATTAACTGCTTCAAATAAAATTAATTGAACAACTGTTAACAGGACCAAAGCAGAAAGTAACAAAGTCATGATTAAAGACTGTGTTCTTGGTTAATGTAAAATCATATTTTTGGGGCTTCTTCATGAATAAAAGACACAGCTTCCATATAAACTCAGCAAACACTTTGGACACGTGATGTGACAGGTAAGAAATTCTTCCATTTCCAGGAATCTGAATCTCTCATCTCTTCATGGTGGCAGGCAGCGTACTGAGCAGTACACCTAGGCAATAAAACTTCCACTTTGATAATGATGTTGATAATATCAAATGAGGGTTCTGTTGGAACATGCCTTTCTCCCTCATGTTTGACTGAAATATCTGGTTTGGAAGGATTGATAGTTTTTGCAGTACATAATATTTACTTCCTAATGTTGGCTTGTTAGATGGTTGCATGACAAAAAGAGTTGCTCTCATCCAAGGGAGCTTGTGCAATCAATTTAGAATAGCATTTGTATAGTTGCTGGCTTTGCTCTGCTCAGATAAACACCACACTGTTGCTTTTTCTGGCAGTAGATACTCAGGAAATTTTAATGAACATTACAGGTTATGGAATTCAAAGAGCAAGATGAGAGGAGAAAGACAAAATGAGCATTACTGTGGGAACAACAGAAGCTTCTCTGCTGCTCAGATTTGAACAATACAGACAATTTGGGGCCTTTTTAAGAAAAAAGGACAGAGTCGGTAGAATTGATCAAGATCCCTCTTTTATGTCTTTTGATTATGGCTGTAACCTCTGAGAAAGCTGAAAGCTCTTTTGCATGTGATATGAGCACTGAAGTACATCAAAAAGCTGTAAAGCAAATGAAGACACGATGTATTTGTAAGAGCTCTTGGCAGTTCCCAAGATTATTGCTTTCCATGACTCCTGAGGAGCAGAATTTTTCCCTGTTGCTAAACAAAAATCGGCCACATCTCTTATATGTGCAAAATGCAAGCCAGGTGCTAAAGGCCCAGCTCTAGGAGTCCATCTTAAAATGATACAGAATTATTCAAAACTTCTTTTGCCTTATATTCTCAAGCTTTCTATTCTGGAGCACATTGAGACTCATGATTAGCAACATCCAGTAACCAATGTAGAAAAAAAAACATGCTGTGGTGTGCAGAAAGCAGACAAAATGACATATGTATTTATTTCCTGCTGGCAACCTTTGACTTTTACAAGGGCAACAGTCCAGATGCATATAAATGTGTGCACACAGTAAAGCGTGAATCTGTAGATAGATTCAGAGGGAAAAATTAAACAGTTTAAATATTAACAGTGTCACACTTGTCAAAATGAAATGTCAAGATCCTTTTACTCAGAGTATTGATTTTTCTTGTTTCTCAGCAATATGAAGAGTTTCCTTCATATTACTGAGATTATTTCTGTTTTACAAACAGCAGAATAGTCAGGAGACTGAAATAATTTGCCTAAGACAGTAGGATCTATAGGTTAAAACTGTTCCCAGTTTGAGTGCATTCAAGTTTCTGGATTTACATTAAGTATTAATTTGGCCTGAGCCTTCTGTGCGTTCATTTCTTTGAGTCACAATGGAATTGCACTAGGGAACATCAAGAAGTCAATTGACCAGGAGCTACCAGTTCTACTTCAGCTTCTGATTAGCTTGTATGAAGGTAACAGTACTCTCCTTGTAAACTGTTGAAGACTTCCACCAGCACCTAGGCTTTCCAAGAGTTCAAAATGTCAACAGTTTTATTTGCTTCTCAGTTCCTCCAGAAGCTAGAAATGTTTATGTGGGTGTGTGGCTGCACATAAACAATATGAACAATCTCAGAGTGGAAATCCAACCTGTCATGGTTTTATGATTTTTTGGCATTGGTATTCCACATCATAACATCAGGTAGTGCATTAAGAGTTAAAGAATCAATGCTTCAGCTCCGTGGTTCATCAATAGTATGGATATACCTGCCTCAGTAGAGAAGAAGAACTACATTCCCCAGAGGACTTTGCGATGCTTTGTATTTTTACGTATTTTCCGCTCAGAGGGAAAAGATAAAAACTGTCTGCGGTCACGGGACACTCTCTTTCCTTTGGGATCGACTCAGCAGTGGGTGCTCGCTGCCATCTTGCCTTCAGCGTTAGCGTAAGGCCTTCGGTTTATCGGACACTCTCTCTTGCTCATTTTATTTGATTTATTAGCTTCAATTCCAATTATATTGTATTATATTGTGTTATTTTGCTTTCTGATATCTTATTTAGTAAATTAGCTTTCCTCCTCAGATCGTTGCCGCTGTTTTGTTTCTAGGCCCATCTCCCTTTTCCGTTTTTCCTTTCCCCCTTCCCCTTTCCTGGGGCGTGGGTCTGTGGGTCCCCCGCACCAATTGTCACGGAACCAGGCCCAACAAGCCCGGTAAACCGTTGACACAACCAGGTCTAGATTTTAGAATAAGTCAGATCTACTGCAGAGTCAGTCAACCTAATCCAAGAGCCCTATTAAAATGATGGCCTAGCAGTCCATCCCCTCTATTCACTAAATCAACCAAATAGCTTTCATTTATAAGCAAAGGAATAAACTCAAAGTTCTTGGCAACTTAAAAATCATAATGTAGTTTTTATAAATGGGCAAATGAACAGAAATATGTAGCAAAAGGCAATTTAAGCTTACATACTCAAACCATATAAATCATATAAAACATATGTCTGCCTAAAATTCCCCAAACAGCTATTCTGACCTGTATTGCAATTGGGAGATGCATTTATCACAGAATGCTATTCCCACTCTTGAACTGGTTGCTCCTGTTATTTGTTCATGATGGAAAGTTCTGAAGAATGCCATTCCCTTCAGTCCAGAGCTCACACTGATTACTGGCAGTGAGCAATGGTGCAGTAGCTCCTATTATGTCACAATATCCTTCCTAATTTATATACGGAAAGAAACATACTTCGCTGTTTCCAGCAACACTAGAATTGTTTGCTTTACTGAGGCATGTTTCCACTAGTTTAAACGTTCTCCTTCTGCAATGAGTGAGTAGTCATGCCCAATTGTAGCCTGCTCATCAGTCACCCCAGATTCCATCTACCAATTGCAGGCATGCTGGAGGCCACAACATACCTTCTCATTGCTAGAAACGCCTTCAAGACCAAACAATTCTGTGGTCCTAAGTTTTCTTCTATATTTGGGACGTCCATTGGAACAATGGAAAGATACCACTTATTTATTTGCTGCACCTGTTCTGAAACAAAGAGAGAGGAATGTGTATTATGCTTAGGCCAGTAGTTTTTGTATAGATATATGTATTTCCAAATATGCCTCAGACTTCCCTCAGAAGTCAACTAGTAGAGTCTAAAATTTGAATTCTGAACTCTGAACATTATTAGAAAATGTATAGTTATGGAAGATGGGAGTCTTCATATTTGAACCATGAACTGAAGGTAGGTGAATTATTCTACAAAGCTCTGATGGGGGGATATCTAAGCACTCCTTGTAGTGCATGGCATTTCATTATATGGCACTAAATAACCAAAGACACGCTGCTGGTGCATAGGAAACCATGACTGCTGGGCAGTCTGAGTGCTGCATTGCAGTGCATACCATGCAGGGGGCTCAGGGCTCCAGGCTGGGGATTAGAAAGAAATCTCCTCTGAAAATTACTGTGGAAAAACAATTACCAGTGTTCCTCTTGTTCCAAGTTGATTTATTGCACTTTGGATACACATCTGACTGGCAACAAGCAGCACATATAAACAATGCTTTTCTTTACTCTTTCCAGAAAACAGGTTGTTTCACCAAATTTTGAGGATACCTCTCACCAAGATGGTGGCTGTCATATGAGTAAAGCCCGCAATGAAGACTTTACTGATGGGTAGCTGCAGGGTAGAGAAAAGGGGTAGAAAAACATCCTTTTTCACTCACATGGAAATTTGTCATAGAATCATAGAATGGTCTGGCCTCCTTAGTGGTTGGTACTTTGAAATCTATGAGTAATGGATGTATGAGGTGAAGCAAGCTGGAAATTCAGGGCACCATTATTGCAAGCAGCAATAATAATATAAATAAGTTCAGCCAGTGGTACCCACTGTTAAACATTTTTGTTCAGTGGCTATTCACACAGAGAGATGGCTCAAATGTAAAATGGAAAATTCACACAGCCATGGCTGAGACTCCAGTTTCAATCATAGAATCATAGAATCACTGAGGTCAGAAAAGATCTCTAAGAACTTGAGGCCATTCCCTCTCACCCTATCAAGTCAAAAGCATAAAATTATTCATTATTCATTATATATCATCTGGTAATGAAAAAAGATGAAGGGCCTCAGGACATAGGAGGGATATGTCTGACTGCATGTAACATACTAACCAAATCCCACAGTGTTTAGTTGCAAGTAGCAGCATGGAGTCCTGTGATAAGGAAGGCTACCAGCATTTTGAATCAATATGATATGGGACAGGAAAATCGTGCAAAACAAAGAGCAGCAGCAGAGCAGCAGTAGTGGTCACGTAGAAGGTGTGGGTTTAACCCACCAGCACCTGCATGGTCATTCTTAGCCATAGAGGTCACAGGATGACGGTGAATAACTTGTTTACTAGGTAACAGAGCAGAAACTGTTTATCATAAATAATGCAGAGATATAAGGAAAAAAGTAAATGTGCCAGAGCATGCTTTTCATCTGGGGAAATAAACTGGAATAGCAATACACATGACCTTGTCTAAACTTCATCTCTTATTTCATTGTGAAGTGCTGTTCTGGAATTCACTGAGAACTTCACACACTTCCTGAAGACTTTGGACATCTAGTAGTTTGAGCAGAGCAGGGAGAAAACAGCATGTGCACAGTATGTTAATAAATTCTGGACATACTGACCTCATTTCACATGCTGTCTGCATCCAGAGACAAGAGCAGTAGCACTGTTATAGGAAACGCAGAAACCATGTGCAAGCCTGCCACAGCTTTAGAGCTGTGTGACACAAATGCTGATCTTACCCATGCTGCCCGTGACACGTGCATTTGATGTGTGCTATTGCCTAAGGTCATAGGTGGAGTTTCTGATATTCCTGTGCTATCTCCATAAAAGACTGAATCAAAACATATAAAACTGCTCCACAACTTACAGGCAGCACACTGTCCACAGAACCTGCTGACGGTGCTCTTGTCTACAGAAATTAGAAAAGCTGAAGTGGAGTCATAAATCCAACATTATGCACAGTATCAAAAATCCATTGTTACTCAGAGTATGACTGCCAGAAAACTGCAAGTAGAATTGGCCAGAAAAAGAGCTTTCACCTGAGGTTATCTTGTGAAGTTTATAGGCAGGAACATCCCAAGAAGCAGTGTTTCTTCAGGGGAGAGCTGGTTCTGTTTCAGTTGGTAACAAGAGCTTGTAGTTTTGTTGAGACCTGTTTTGAGTCACTTTATCCATAGCAGGGAAGACTATAATTATAAGATCTTTAGACCTGCTAGTCTGTCATTATAATTAGCAACATGGGCATGCATATTGCCAATAAATCTGTAATATTTCATTCAAGCACTGAATTTGGATTTAATTTTCCTGCACCTGCCAGTATGTTGAACATCACAAAAATGCATCTGTTTGAAGGGGACCACTGGGCACCAAATGAGAAATATCAGATACATACGCTAATTTTGCACTCCTCTCTGGAAGCTTCCTAACTGCAGGTATGGTCTCAGTGTGCTCAATGAAACCTTCCAGAGAGGACACACTTTTATCTAAGCACTGACCTCCTCTAAGGCTTACATTTCTCAGGAGCAATCAAAAGTCCTGACAGTCACACCAGGAAGAAAAACTCTCCACTGCCAATGATTCATCATGTTGCCCAGAGTGGCTGTGAAGACTCCTCCTTGGAGGTCTTCAACAGCCACCTGGATCCTTTCAGCCTCAGCCAGCCTGTCCCTCTGCAAAAAGGCTGGGTACAGTCATAGTAATACAAAGAACAAATAACAGTATGAACTGATAACACTAATGACATTCTTATCTCTGGCTAGAGACATTCTGCAACAGACTGTTGTGGGTACATTCACCAGTGCCTGTCAAAACATGTGACAGCCCAGGCATTTTCTATTTTCACTGCTATAAATATTTAGTACAACCCACACAGTGCTGAAAATAGTACTGAAGGAGATATATAAATAATTTCCAATCAATTTTTAATTTGCAGTGTCAAGTTTTATCAAGCCAAGTCTTGGCCAAAGTAACCTTGCCTGAGTTAATTGAACATGATGTCAATGAACAGAATGGCAATTTTAGAAATGCAGAATAGAGCATTTCTGCTGTGGAGCTATATAATTTTTGACATCATAATTAAAAAGCAATTACCTTTGCTCTGATGTTAATTTGTCATGCTGTACATCTACAGATCAAAATCAGTCATCTCCCAGTAAGTGATCTGTTTCACTTACATTCTGGTAAGATTTTGAGACTGTGAACAAAAGTAACCCAAACCAAAAAAAAAACCATCAGATACTAAGAATTTTGTTCATCTTCTTTGATCATTTGGTTTTTTTTGCTTCAGTGTTCAGTCATATGCCACAGTCCACATGCTCATGCTTTCCTTCTGGTGTACTCATGGGGATCTCTACTTCCAGGGGGGTTGAGCAGAATCTTGGCATAAACAGGAAAAAGGAACAGAATTATGGCCAGATGGAACATGTATGGCAATGGAGCAGGTTTGGGGAGCTAAAGAGGAGCCTAGAGCATCAACAGCTCTTTGGTTGTTTACTTGACTTCCCCTGCTTCAGTTCAGTATTTACGTTAGGAAACATCTCAGGTGTTGGTAAGAATGTTGTTAACTTGTCAGGATTGTTGTTATTCCCTTGGTAAACTGAGATGGTGAAATGCTGATGATGTCTTTTTGCTTTTCAGAAAGGGTAATAAATAATTAATGGTAATTTATACCATTTGTATTGTATGCACAATATGTACAAATGCTCTTTCTCAAGAAGGCCAGAGTGACAAGGTATCTGGATTGAAAAAGTAAAATAGATTTGCTACAGTTCTGTTAATCTAGAACTCTGGAGCTAGTTAGTAAATGGACATGCTATTTTGTAATGAACTACCCATGGCAGAATGATAAGAATGCATTCTGGTATAATTCTGAAAAACAGTCTTGCCTACCCTAATGTGTTAATTTGTGTTGTGATGCTGTATTATGATAAAGAATGTGTAAAACAGACGAAAGAGAATCTCCCTGAAGCTTTTCTTCAGATGAATATTTTGACCACAAAGTCAGGTCATTTCTGATAGGGCACGTTAGGGTAACAATTCATCTCATGTTTAGTAGTAAAAAAATCTATCTCTAGTCTTTCCTCTAATAAAACTCTAACTTTCCGAAATCATTTTATTATGACTCATTAGCATTAACCACAATAAAAGTAAGGTCTGAATTTCAGTCTAGCTATGTCAATCTAATCCAGTAGCCAATATGCCACAGGGGATATAAGATATCTCTCCACATTGCAGGAAGAATAATAAAAAATTGGAGAGTGAAGTAAAAAGTCACTAATTCTAGCAAATGTACTATCTTTAGATGTTTAAAAAGTCTGATCTCTTTAATTCAATGTCATAAAAAAAAAGGGCAGAATTCCATTCATGAGGAGAAGCTAACCTTCCCCAGAACACAAAAGATCTTCAGTACAGGATACAGAAGAAGTTGCTGGAACATGAATATTGGCAAAGTCTAGATTTGTTTTCAATAATGAGGCTATTTACTGAAACAAACTATCTATCATGGGAAGAGCAGATACTTCATTGCCTGACGTTATCAGACAGCATTATCCTAATGCATAATCTGAGGACAGAGCAGAGGCAAGATAGGACAAAACAAATAAGCTGTAGTATTCATAAAAACTGCTGAGATACTATGATGACCTTCACAACCTTAACTTTAAAAAAAAATGATATCATCTTTCCTCCTATTCAGGCAGGAAATCTCAACTCTGTATATTATATTGTTTGCCAAGTGCCTCAGAGCAATTCTCTAATAGCAGTAGCAATAAATCGCTACCTACACTCTGCATTCAATACATCTTGAAGGAAGATGTAGTTGATTAATGCAAAAAGGATTCAGTTAGTCCCAGGACTTGATTAAATGTACTGAGCTATTTGTTATTCTTTCACTTCTTCATGTGTGCAGTGTCTGGTACTACATATGAACGTTTAGAGACTGATAGAAAATTGTGGAAACTGTCACTGTTTTCCTGCTTCTTGCTTTTTGGCAGTATTTTTTGAGCAAGAACAGTCATATTATCACTTTATTTCTGTAATCTATGTTTGCCTAGACCACTTCTTAACCTTTCCATATTGATTCTCTGCCATAAAACAAGCACACTGTCACATACCGATGTTACTGAAATTCTGCCTTCAGGGAAAGCAAAGCAGATCCGTCTGGTCACTTAACTTTCTCTGTAGCATCTTATAGCACAAAAATATGGCACTGCATAAGGTCTCGTGATGAATGTATTTATTATCTATCCCATTGCAGCTACAATTGTCTGTACGATAAATTTTATACTCCCTTTGTGTTTAACCCACACAGAATGTAATGTGGCTGATAGAAGGAGACTTTTAGTGGAAATTCCCAAGGTTCAGAACACAGCTGTGGAAGTCTCAGGTGTAGCTGCAGTGCTAATGGCTCTGTCAGCATTTCAAAAAGAGTAAGAAAGGAAAAAACATGCTCCCTGAAGTTTGCCCCACTCCTATACAAACCATTAGTCTAACTCTTACCTATTTTCTGTTATCCATACTATTATTTTCATCTTCTCATGTGTTTGTGTGTCTTACATGCAAAGTATTTTCTTTGGATTAGCCAGTGTGCTCCTCCTTTAGCTAACAGGTAGGATCAGCCTGCCAGCATATTTAATTACTGTCTCAAGATACAGAGAGTTCCTGGGATGCAGTCCATTCTCATTACTGTCCTAGCAGGCTTTCCTACCTTTAATCTCTCTGATCTTATTTTGTTACTCCTTCTTTGGGGCTATTTTATGTAATAAAATGTCTGAGGGTCACTGAGTACCAGGGTCTCCCCAGGTCCATGCAGAAAGGGCAGCCCGCATCAGCCCAGGTGAAGGTTCTGCCTTGGACTGGTAGTCCCAGCACACCACAGCTATGCCAAATCCCACACAAAACCAGACTCCTTTTCCCAGTGTCTAGGGAGAGCTGGGCCCACTGCACTACATACTGCCAATACACACAGAAACAAAATCAAAAAACCCTTCACAGCTTGATTTCACCTCAATCTCCACATGAAGGTCTTGGAGGGCACCAGAGATTCTGCGGGGTGACTGCAGGGAAACTGATGAGAAGTGTGGGGGTCAGCCACAAGCAAATATGAGGTATAAGGACCGAAGTGGAATTCAGGCTTTTCGTGTTCTCCTATTGAGCCTCCTGATCCTACAAGAGGCCAAAATGTTTTAAATCAAACACTGTGATTCATGGCAAACACCCATGGTCAAGCAATGACTGGCAAAGAGAAGAGACTTTTCTGCATTTCGTTAGTTTTCTAATCTCTACAGTAAGTGCCATGATAGCAGGCTCTAGATAGGTGAAGTACATCCTGGGCTGAGGGAACACGAATTCTGTGGTGGAAGGGTCACAAAAGTAGCTTGCACAGCACGGTGCAGGTCTGGGAGCTGAGAGCACCTTATCACACAGTAACGTGCATTCCTCTTGGGTTTACGAGCAGCACTCTTGGCTCTGTTTGCTATGGGCCCGGGGCACAACTCGGCCCATTTATCTTGAACAAGTTGTGACAGAGGTTCTCTTCATCAGACTGAAAACATATTTTCAAAACTGGACACATTTCAAAATGTACAAAGAAACTTTTCTTCCACATAGTGGAACAAAATGCAGCATTAATTTTTCATTTTATTTAGGTTTCTGTGAAAGTGTGTTATTTTGCACACCTGTAAGGCTTTTTGCTGGAACAATGCTAATGCCAATCACCTGTGTCACACAGCTGTCATTCACTCAAGCACAACTGACTGTACTGAGTATGCAGTGCATTTTTCAAAAGCAGATTTGTTGTTTGAACATTTATTACACAACCCCTGATAAGAACAGTAACCTCTTAGCTAATATGGCTGAGAACAGCATACATATCTGAACATCTGTGTTTGAGATAAAGACAGGATGTCTCACTTTTCTGCCACCTACAGAGACAATAACTTCTCTGTGCATGATGGAGGAGGGAGAAAGGGTGCAGCCTGGGGAGGATAACCCCAGTGGCCTGTCTCTGCTTTCCTGGGTGATTATTATATGGAGTTTCATAATTTAAGTGAATTTCTGTATTATTTTTCCAGTGTTTTTTGGCTGCTGTTACACAGCTGATAGTCACAGCATTATCCTTTTGCTATTTGAGAATACATCTAGCAAATCTGTGCTGTGAGTACTTTAATGCAACTTGATCAAACCAAGAAATTCCCAGTTATTTGCTGAACACCCCTCCTTGCAGCGCATCACACTTTTCTACTAGCTTGACCTCCTCTGTTTTTTGGTCATGTCCAGAAGGGGACAAACTGCTTTTAGATAGCCACAGCTGTGGGGGACCACTTTCACTAGAATATGAAACTGAATGAGCAGCATTTGCTATCAGAGACCTCGATTGGACAGTCAGCACTTTATTATTACACCACAAAAGGTACAAAAGTGAGCATGAAGACAGATTCTTGACTTACAGTCAGAAATAACCTATTAAAAATATTAATATGCATCTGAGTTGATGCATCTAATCATTACATTGCAGACTGCACATAAAAAAAAACCCAAACATTTAATTAATGTAAACGTTATGGGTGAGGTCTTGGGTGTAGTCAAGCTATACCCAGTACAAGACCCTGTATTAGAGAGCAAAGTTCTATCTGGAGATGCTCAAAGTTATACAGCTTGCATGGTCACTACAATACATGGCACCACAACCTTCTGCCTGCTGTTTGTGAGTCACATGTGGCATGGCATCACTTCACCTCTGCAGCTGGGGTCAGGAGAGGCTCCCCACTGCAGCCTCTGGATTTCTGTCTTGATTCCAGTGGATGGCCAAGCTCTGGCCTGAGGGGCCCTTTATGAAAGCTGGAAGGCTTACACTTACTGCTATATTAAGAATAAAATGCTATCTGAGCCACAACTATGTTTCCAGTAGGATTTTAACAGGAATGCTTGAGTCAGTCTTGTTATTTTCTCGTCCCAACTACCCACTAGATGCATTCTTACAGATGCTGGCAATGCTCTGAGCAGTTTCTGGTCTCTTCTTGGCTCAGCTCCGCCATTTCCTCACCAGCTTACTCACTAGAAGGTAAGAATTGCTCTGCCTCTTCCATTACTAGCTTTGCCTGCTCAGAGGTGCCACAGTCCCTGGGAGAAAGAGTCAGAGCCTTGTCTGGCTCTGCCTGACTCAAAGGCACTGCAGACAAAAGTAAACAAAACCTCCAACCTTTAGATACAGCTACAGGGGGAGAAATCCCAGGTCTTCCTCACTGACTCATCTGCCTGTACAAATCAAGGGCGTCTATAATGTGCCACTGGGCAATACTCCCCACTCAGGGATATTCCCTGTGCTCCAAGCATTCCCCTTCCAGCCCTTCTGAAGCTGCATACAGATCATAGATCTGGGCAAGCTGTGTCTCCACTGGCAACTTTGTGCATGCCCAAGGGAGCCCCCGACCGGATTATCTGCGCACAACAGTAGCTGCATAGGAGGGAACAAACCAGAATGAATCTTCTGTCCTCGATCACTGAACATGCCTTCAGCCCTTCTGAAACAGCATGCTTGTTTGCTTGTGTGTGTACAGGAATTGCAGCTAAAATACCACCTCCTGGGCCTTGGCTGTTAGTATCACAGCAAGGATTCCTGGTTATTAACTCTGTACAACCATGGTGCTATTTATCACTCTAAGCTACGTAGCCATGTCCTTTCCAGTTTTGCACACAAATAAAGTCTTAAAGAGCGTGGAGCACTCTGTTTCACGGAGCTTCCGTGCTGTTGGTGCAAAGACTGCAGTCTGGGTGGTCAGGATTATGTACGCACTGAAGGAGCTGGACTGGCCTGGGATAAGACACAAAAACAAATATTTAGTAGCCACATGAAAGTACAACAGAGCAACCACACAGGTATTAAATTCAATGTGAAAGTCAAAGAGCATGTTACTTATCAAGTGGATGTTATTTCTTTAGATAACTTTTCTTGCATAATGCTGCAGACATATCTTTGGTGTTTATAGGGCTTGGAGACAAGAATATGTGCCTACGAATTAAAGCAGGGCGTGAATTCACGGCATGTCAGCTATGCTGTGACAGCAAAAGTAATTAGAAAAAGAAGACACCTTTCACTGACCACAGAGCTGCTGCCATGCTGGAAGTTCACCATCTTGCTTATCTAGTGGTAGCCTCTACTGCCACGATGTACAGCTGTTGCTAAAAACATACTATAGGGTTAGATGTTTTGGCATGAGTACATCCCCTTTTTTGAACTCCTTGTGGAAAATGTTGATGAAAACAACAAAACCAAGAGATAACGACCAGCATCAATTGCTATGTGTCACAGAATTCCAGATGCTGAGCTGATAAGGATCCACACAGTTCCATCTGCCGTGACTTCAGTCCAGTCCATCCTAGAGAGTTTTAGTGCACTATATATTAATTATTTTATTATTGCTTTTACACAAAGTAATAATAAAAAATGTTCATGTTGCTCTATATTGTCGCTTATAGATGTTAACTGAGTGCTGACAAAAAGGCCTACTTCTTATTTTATCTTAAGATGTGAATTGTGAATTGCAGTAATGAGTGTGCCAACTCATTCTTCATTAAGTTCTGAAGATTTCCTCTTGTTCTGAGCCAAAGGGCATCTAAATTACTACATACTTCCCCTTTCTCCCTGTCTCCTTAGCCTATTTCAGCATAGGCTAGAATAGTTAGTACGCGCTTACAAGTCTTCAAGTACTGACTGAAGACTACAGTACTCCAAAGAGAAAGCAAGTATGTGAGCATCCTAATTCAGTACATTTATGAACCACACCAGTGTTGTTTTTTTCAGTGTGCAGAGCACTTATTAATCAGGTTGAGCAATACCTAAACAGGGATATATTGCTCTGCTTTCATGAATAAAATTCTAGTGCTGCATAGGGCATTTGCAAGGCAAATGTCTCTGCAGACAACCTTTCCCTCACCTAAAACCAATGCTGTGAACTCAGTAGATTATAAAAATGTTTACTTAGGAAATGTTCCTATAGAAATATGAGTTATTTGCCTTGAAAAGCTGTTCTTGGCAGATAAGATATGATTATTGAGCTTTATGAGTAAAATTGAACTCCAGCCACCTTTTTAAAGTCACTAGAGAACATTATTCGTCCGTGTAAAGTTCTCTGAACTGACACAGAGGGACAATAGCTCTCAAGCTTTTGTAACTCCTCAGCAGACAGGCAGAGATTTCAGCCAAACCAGAACCTGGGCCGTTCTTTTTCCTGAACTCCTGTTTCCTGCACTCACCTGACAATGGGGAATTATAATAGTGAATAGTACCTATCATGTCATATGTCACCCTCCCTGATAACACAGCTGGATGGAAAGGAAACATGCATTATAGTAAAGGAAATATCGCCTATGCTTGACACAGTGTACTATCTGCATGAAGCTGGAAGGAAAGTTGCCTATTTGGCTTTTATTATTTTAAGTAAAAGCCTGATAATATGAAAATCTGTTGCAGGAGGCTGCATTGCTATGCTGAAGGCAACCAAACAAGCCCAGCAGCAGTGAAATCCTGGAGTACAAGGCACAGAGCATTAGTGCGAAGCTGAGAGAAGCACACAGTCACTTTGAAGGGATGTGATGGAAATAAGAGGGCAATCTGCTCAATTTGCTGAAACCAGGAGACAATGTCAAGCAGAGAGGGAGATGTGACATTTTAAGTTAGCAAGTAGACAACAATGACAATTACCTGTAATTGTCTTCACAGGTGATCTTGAAGTTTCGCTCTTCTAAGATGTTTTTTAACTTCTTTATGGAATAGCCTGAGCAGGACTCACTGGAGAGAAAAGTCTTTTGTTACTTGCGATCTTTGCGTGTACAAGAAACTCAGCTGAACTCTACACTATGTCACTTCATTTTATTTCAGATAAGATCTCCCAAAATGTGTTGTAAAATCTATTTTGTTTTGTGGAGCTTTGGTTACCATTGGGCCTTAACCAGTAGAAAATATATGATGTTCCATTGTTTAACTTGTTCAAAATCCTTCGTGCAGGAAAGTCTATGGAAAATAATTCAGTTCCACCCCCAAACTGAGATCCTTATGCATGATTCGTTTGAAATAGCTCAAGGGGCATCTAGTTGTAGTGACAGGACTGACAAATGTCCAAGACATACACAGAGCTACAGCAAAAATTTGTCTCCTTGGGGGAAAAATCACCTCTTGGTACAGAGTATGGGACACAAATGAAGACAGTACTGGGGCAAATCCAGGACAACATATGGCATTAATGGAAAACAGAGCCAGCTTTTCTTTGTTTGCAGGATTTACCAGATATTATTACTGATCAAACATGAAATACAATCGGAAGATAAAAGTGATAGATATTCTTAGAGTTACCCCTCCTTTTCCAGTGAAACAGAAAATAAATAAGATGTGTCAAGAAGGCTGGCAGGGGACCAGGTTGCTGCAGTTGCTGAGAAAGAGGAATGCGATGGCCTTTCTGATGCTGGAAAATCATGGTAGAAAGGACTGAATGGCATGTACAGGAAAAATAATTCACAGATTAGCCTATGCCCTTCTCTCCAGCAAACCGCTATGCAGGGGGTCTGGCATGCTAACAGGATTATAGGCACACAACTAGAAGCCTGTGATAGACATGTCAGCTTGCACAGTAAAGAAACATTCCTGAGTATCAGTGCTTATGCTAGGGAAATGTGTTGCAGCATTGGAGCTGACACTGTCTGATATTGTTGCTGCCTGAACAAGGATCTATCCTGGGTCCATACTCATTCCTGAGACACACCATGGCCACCTTACTAACTCACTGTGTCAAAGCTGCTGCCTCTGGCATGTGGGAACCTTAGGAACAGGAGAAACCACAGCAATGCATTATAACCATGTGAACCCCAGAACCATTTCTGAAGATAAGGGTCAAAGGCATTGAGCCTCATGCTCAGTTCTTGAAATGTAAAAGGTCTGACAAGGAACCTGTTCAGAATGAAAAAGTTCACTCAGAAGGCTCAGATGTGATTTGAATTCACTGTTCTGACATCAGTAATTCCACAAAAAGCATTTAAACTGCAGATTTATTATTACAGATGTCAGAATCACAGACTCATTTAAGTTGGAAGGGTTAACCTGAGATCACCTAGTCTAAACAATGTCAATTAGGACCCAGTCAATTAGGACCCAGCTGGGTTTTTAATATGTCTATGGATGGAGACTTGGAGACTCCACAATCTCTCTAGGCAACCTTTTCCAATGCTTAAAATGACTCTATCAAACTGTCTTTTGTCACAGGACTTTCTGAAAGCAAGGAAAGTATTATCACTGCGTCTTAGCTATGAGTGACAAGTCCTAACTATGAAAATACTAATAAAATCAACCGTGAAAACGTTATTCTTCCCAATAAAGTAAGCAGCTAGTAGAGAAAATGCAGAGCAGCTTTTCAGAGCAGGTTTAAGACAGTGGTTAGTGTTAGACAGTCATTTTGTGTCAGAATGGCTTACCTTTGGGGTCCTCCGATGTTATGCATAACCCAAATATGGATTTCAGAAACTTTATCTGGATTTAAGTTAAGGATCTCAATACTTCCAAAAATGCTGTAAGAATGGGACACAAAACATTCTCAGTAATGTAAGAATTCTAATAATGTAAACATGTACCCCAGCTAATACTGCTTATTAGTGTTGCTGTTATCCTCAGTGAATGAATGTTTTCTTTTTGCTGGATTTTCATAGACAACTCACTTACCTCTGCTAGGAGATTTTCTCTCTATTCTTATTTCATTTTCATGAGAACTTCTGAAAGTGCATGCAGATAGGAGCTCAAGTTTTTCCACCTACGGTACTTTTTCTCCTGCCAGTTTTATTAGCGATGGGTTTTGTTTGGCGCAGGGGAAATGAACATGTCTGCTCTCCTGACCAGAATAGTCTTCACCTTTCTGTATAAGACTACAGCTAGCAAGCACAGTCTGGAGACAACAAACGAAATCAGCTCCACGAGCAGTTAGAAGCATGTCATTCCCATAACATGGTGCGCAAACCTAGATTAAATGTAATAGCTACTTTGTGCAGTAATGTCATACTAGAGATATATATATAAACTGAGAGGGAATTCAGTTAGAGTCACTGTATAGGAGTTAAGTTCATCAACTCTACAGCAGCCAATGGTTTTGATTCCCAGATGAATTCACAAAAATCCAGTCTGCACCGCAACTTGCTGACAAGCACCTGCTGACGAACACACATGCCCATCAGCAACACAGATGCTGAGTATACCTGCTGCTTCTGAAAGCTCCCGTTTCTATTGACCCGTTGAGCATCACGTGAACCACACCACATGCTGCTTCTGCAAACTGACCAAAACAAATGGACGTTATAATCTGACATTGCATGCCATGTCTCTAGAGACTGCTATAACTTCTTCGACGTCATCAGAACTGACTTATGCAAGTAGAGAATCTGGCCCCTATTTCTACATATGTCTGTGAAAACAGAAGCTTCTAAACTCTTAGAGCAATGTTGTCATAAACCTGCATCACTTTCCCAACACTGCTTTCAGTTATAAAAAGGGGTGCAACTTTCCAGAGCCCCAGCAGCTATAGCAGTCTTACAGGGCTGCCTGCTTTCTTAGTAACTTATCCTCAGGCTGCCTGAACTCGAGTGGTGAGGATGAGCCACCACAGAATTACTGCAAGTTTAAGGACATACATTTGTGGCTTGGGATTTTTCTCTCCAGTGATTTTAGTAAAATTCATCACAAGTACTTATTATTAAATCACTGAATCATGTAATCACTCTTTTCTTCTTTAAGCTCATGTTCAAATATTTTAAGACTATTACATTACAACATGATGTACTCACAGTACTCCAGATACATAATCCAAAGGTAGGATAAACAATGTTTAAAAGCTTAATACAGATGACTGTACTCATCAAATTCACCAAGTCCTCTTACTTACAAACAATGGGTCTCAAAACAAGCTTGAGAGCTGTCAAGTCACAAGAGAGTTTAATTATGTATAACTTACCAATGCAGTAAGCACGAGTTTTAGCAGATTTTAAATTTATTTGGAGTAAAAAGCTTGTAGTTGAACAAGCATCACTTTGTACACTGGTCTATCCCTCCTAGACTCCAGAACTGTACAACAAAACTGTTCTGAGCTTGGAAAACTTTATGGTGAGAAAATTTTTTCTTACATACAACATATGAAGAATACATTAATGTTTGTTCTTCACCCAGAAAATAATCTATTAATAATCATATCAAGACTAAACTCTTCTGAGACACGTAAAATTAAACTGATAAAGGAGAGCCTATTTTTTTTTTTTTTCTGGTCGATGTGAAGTGAGTGTTCTGTAAAGTGCTGATTCCATAAAACCAGGCCAGCTGCTTAACTTGGTCTAGTGACATGTCACTGATGCAATCAGAGTTACAACACACATGCAGATGAGCACACCATAGGAACCTTGGAAGCTAACACTGTGGGAGGACATCTTCTTCGGGTTCATGCTGGGAAGGACCAAGGGGACTCTCAGGCACTTGCTGTGCCAGTTTGGGAGCTGCTATCAACATCAACAGTTCTGAATTTCTGTATTTTTGTTATTTCAGTCCTGTGATTTAATTAAGGCTTTTACTGTAATTATTACCGTAAGTCTTATTTGTAAAGTTCCAGCTGTCTGCCAAGTGTTGTTCTAGACTCTGGCATACAGTCTCTCCCACAGTAAAAATGCCCAACTCTGCTGACAGATCTGGTCCTATTAAGTAAAGTATGAAACCTTGGAAATAAAGATTTCCACACTCAGACTTTTTGGCACCTAAAGCTGAAACTCATGTGAACTTTTACTGTTCTATTTTTTGAAGTCCAATCTGGAAACTCAGATTTTTGACAGTGTCAGGAGCTTCATGCCTTTTAACATTCTGCGATGAGAGGAAATTTATTCTAGATCTTACCATCTTCGATGCCATTTTCCAAAATACAGAGCCAGGATTGCTCTCACATTCACTCCATTTTGGACAAGATTCATAGTTGATTCCTTAGAAGAAACATATTGAGAGAATAAGACTAGAGTGAATATTGTTAAAATGTTAATACAGATTTGTTCCCTATCAAAACAAGTTGGCTACATGAAGAAGCTCTAGGAGAAAAGAGAATTTGCATGTGTTCAAAGACCTTCTTCATCCATGTCTCAGTGAGACACCTGGGGGCCCCATAAGCAAATAATTCTCAGAGAACTGAGTACAGAAAACGTGTACATGACCAGAACTCTTTTGAATGGGATTCTTATTTTGCAGTTTGTCCCACTGGAGTTAAAGGAAGGTACAAAATGACATGGATAAAGAAGGCTAGAAGTGATCACTAGTCTTCTTGGTAGCCAAAAAAGATGTGTTTTTCAACTTAAATTGTTTTCAGTCTTCCATATCATGGGAGCAGAAAAATGAACAAGATTTTAAAAGAAAAACATTTCAGTATTTAGGTAAGAGAAAATAATAATCTGGAATTCTAGTATGCATATTCAGTTTGCAAAAGTTAGGACTTGTTACCTGGGGCTGAGGGGTCTCCACACCATGAAATCCCATCAAGCATATAACCCAGAAACGTGTCCTCCAAGGTAAGGAAACGATGACTGGATTTTGTGTAAAGATGAACGAGGTCTTTTGTCTTGCTCCAAAATAGTGACTGTGAAATAAGGTACAACGTGCAATAAATGATACTTAAGCTCAAGCTGGTCAGGAAAAGAGAAAAACAAAGTTTTCTTGATCGTGAAGGAGTTCTAATTTCCTACTGAAATGCTGCAAGCTCCCCTTACCAGATTGGTTCTTAATCCCACAGCCCTTGCTCCCATTTCCAAATTATTGGGGTGGTTATTTTTCATGGAAATGGATGCACTCAACCCAAGATGAGCAAGGCATTTTGAAAGAAAATTTTTTAGTAGTTCACATCACATATTTATACAGTTTGTAGAGTGCTTCTGAACTACAGATGGGAGAGTAGCTTTTTGGAAGCAGCATTCCTCTAACATTAGAACTGCATATTTCTTACAGAGATCTGCAAGCTCAGGGAACAGGGACATCTCTGCAGCTTAACTAGGATGACCCTGGCAAAAATATCAGCCACCCTGGCAAAACTATCAGCCTTGTCCATCTACAGACACCAACAGTTATTATGGAAAAGATCCACTACTCAAAGCCCTGTACAGACACACTGTTCCCCAGCAATCTCCCTTCCATAGCCCACCATTACCTTGTTGCAGGATATTGGATGGCTTGCCAACTCCATTAAAGGCTGATAATCTTCTGTCGTAGCATTACAGGGATTCTTGTGAATGAATGCATCTTTTAATGATTCCCATATTTTTAGGCAATCCTTATCTCTGCCGAAAGATTGAAGCATCATTAATTTATATTTATTATTAAATATCTTTAACGATTATTAATATTTATGATTGCAAAAGCATTTCCTCCTGTTATATTCAAATATTACAGATCAATTTTTAAAGAGTTTTGACTGTGCTCAAGCATCAACACACATTGTGCGCTAAAAAAGCAGAGTATCTTCAGCAAATCGATATATAGTGAGGAATGTGCAGTTCCAAAACATCTTTCATCTGAGCCAAAACTATGCCTACGAGTCAACCTGCCCAACTGAAACAGTATCTACAGTTTTTTTCTAAAACAACAGCAGAGGTCTTGATACTTTGGAGCTGATGTTATTTGCTGTTAGGGGCCAGCTTGCAGCTAAGTGCTTTGCTGAAGTATACAAGTATAGCTGAGATCTGAATCATGTGCTCCAACTCCAGTGGATCCTTTTCAGTCTCTGCATACTACTAGTTCTGGTCCCTTGCTCTCACTGGTGTGAGTCAGAAGAATTTCACTGCGTTTATATGAGGGGAACTAGTGGATGTCAGGGCACACCTCAGCCTGCATTCATTCTTAGCTCATTGCTACATAAGCTTGGGAAATAAAAAGTATCTCTGCTCAGGGAAACTGGACTCTGCTTGTACCACACTAAGGGGAAACTGTTGCACGGTGATGACAAGAAATCATCTCTGTGCACTGAGGTAGTGCCATGCTCCATGACACTGCAGCACAAAAGGCTCAGGACATCTGATTACTTATACTTGAAGTAATAACAAAAACAGTACTACGACTCCCAATTACTGCCTGCCTACTCATTTCAGGCCCACTCTGAAAGCCTGCCCCTTCAGTGACAGCCATCCAGTGATTCTGCAGCTTTCTCTTCCCAATCTTCATGTAAATTCAAAAAGCTGACTGCATTACCCCTCTGTCTGCATGCCAAAAGTAGCTGCTCTGGCTAACTCTGACTCATCCGCTCTTTCTCCACTATTTGTCATCCCCTCCCAGGGCTGTTCCCACTGTTGGAAGAAGCTGTCTGGAGAATGACCTTTGATGAAGACACCGATGCCTTCAGAGAAGTTTAAAAACTGCAGGGTTCAGTTAGTATGTGACAGACACAGGGCTGCAGTCTTCTTTACTTGTGGGAACTTGGGTAACAGGTATGATGTGGAAGTTGATTAGTCTTAAAAAGAGTTCTAAAGGGATTAAGTGAAATCAGTAGTAATTCACTGAAGATTTCAGAACATTTTACAGCTCTGTAATATTCCCAGTGGGAATGTGGGTTGTTCAGGTGTGTCCAGAAGTGCTCGGGCACCTGGCAGTCCTGCAGAGCAGCAGGAGTGCCCCTACCAGACATGCTGCAGGGGCCCGCACTTGTCTAACACCAGAAAGGATTGGACGATTCATGACAAGTTGTCCTAGCCTTCCTTCCCTTCTGCCTTTACTTGTTCAGTAGCAAACCCAAGTTATCATATTATTAGATACTGGTTATTTGTTTCAAACTAATTAACGTGGGTTCCTACTCATATTTGGCAGCTTGATCACAACTAGTGTATCATAACATACTCCTCGTCCTTCCCACAAGGCTACAGCCACTCTCATTCCCGAGTTGTCTGCCCCAAAGACTTAAGAACACCTCAGCTGCTCCTCTGCACCCAAGTTTTATCATCACAGTGTGCAGATTATTTTGCCATGGCAGGGTCATGTGAGGGAGCACTCCCAGATTTTACAAAGCACAGAAATTAGCATCTCTCGGGCCTCTACAAACCAGAGAGCTGGCTGCTCCAGAGAACAAGTCAAAGCACAACTTCTCATATTTCATTTTGTTCTCGAGGAACATGTTTCTGGCTACAAACTCTGTAAGCATCCCAGAGAGATCTTCAACACACTAACACTGGTACCTCACAGGGAAGTATCTGGGAGAGCAGTGTTCAGCCACAATTCTAACAGCACTGAGCAAAACTACATCTGACGTCACAGAAGAGGAATGGCTTAGCATCCCAAGGAGGGAAGCTCTTCTACAGCTGGTAATGAGTGTGAGACTTTTATGTGTACCACAAAGGAGAATGATAAGGCATCAAGATGGACTCTTATGAAAATTCAGCAATTTCAGCATTTTTTAGAATTCCAAACACAGATCTTCACAGTAAAAACAAACAAAATCTGCCAAAGCTAAAGAATATTTCACTACCCTCACCGATCAACATGTCTATTTTTATATGAAAAAGAACTTGTGGGTGTGCTCTGGGAGGCTATTTCTCAGGTAGGAAATGCAGGTTTCACCCCACATCTTAAGAGCCCCACATCTTAAGAGCCAGAAATAATTATTGTTTTGGCTGATACAACTGCAGTGAGAAAGCTTTAGGATTTGTGAATCCCAGCAGTGGGAAAGATGGAATTCTTTACAGCCTTGCTATTGATGTATGCACTAGAAACAAGAGAAAGAAAACATCTGCCTGCTGTGTGGCACTTAATACATTCAGCAAAAGTAAAAGCTGATGCTGAAGCTGAGGCTCTCCTGAAGATAATACAGAAAGTCTGCTGGCACTTGGTATGCTAACAGTTGTAGCAAGCACACCTTCCAATTGAAAGATGAACACCTTCCTTGCCAAAAAGCATCTGTGAAATGAACAGTTTTCTTGGAAAAGCAATGTTGGCTTTTTCACTGTGCTTCAGAGTTTTACCCACTACGTGGCCTGGGCTGCTCAAGATGAGCACTCATAGCCTCAACTTTCCCAGTCAGAGCACCCACAGGAACACAGGAAGGCCTGTGGGAATCCCAGTCCACCAAATCTAAACAAATTGGAGCACTGGAACACATTGCCCAGAGAGGTTGTGGAGTCTCCTTCTCTGGAGACATTCAGGACCTGCCTGGACGCCTACCTGTGCAACCTGGTCTAGGGAGCTGCTTTGGCAGGGGATTGGACTGGATGATCTCTTGAGGTCTCTTTCAACCCCTACAATTCTGTAACTCTGTGAAATCTGTCATGTCAAAGATACTCCAATTGGGAAGTTACCTACCACAGAATGTATTGATTTAATTTGTCTACAGAAAGAAGGCTGAGAAAGAGATTGCCAGGACACCATGGTGAATGTGCTTGCTTGCCACATGACTGCAGGACTTGCGTTCTTTTTCCCTGGATTTGTTTGGGTTTGTGTGTTTTGGATTGCACATTAATTCTGCATCAAACAAACATCATATGTATTTATTTTTGCTTAACGAATTTCTTCCCTCAAGGCTAATTCTGTTTACAATGCAATATTTAAAGCCTTTTATTCTGCTACAGAATCTGAAATATTTAAGCTAAGTTCACTGACAGATAAAATAAACACAGTCATTTTATGTGTTTGGGTGTTTTTTTCAAATATATATTTTTTATGAAAATAGTTTGGGAAATGTTGGTAAATTCAAAATAACACTCAACAAGTTTAAAGGAAACACTGTGGAACCTGCTGTAAAATCATGAACTGAAGCTGCAGCCTGTTCTCTGGAACACAGCAATTGCAGAACTGGGCCTTAAGACCTTTTACAAACTGAGGCTCTGCATCGTGCACTGAGCACAGCAAGAAACAAGCTGAGATACAAATACACATCATCATTAACACTTCACTTCCTTATCAGTAAGAATTCTATATATACAACAAAGCATACCCTGCATTTTTCCCTACATTTGAGTAGAGGTTGTATTTTCCAATGAATCTGAGTGTTTCTATCCATTTACCTTTTTTAATGAACATCATACAAATTTACGAAAAGGAACCTGGGGCCAAGAACATTTCCATTAGCAGCTATCCTAGAAGCCAAACTTTAATGTGCATATTATAAAAATGGACAGCTTCTGCATCATTGTTTCATGCATATCAGTACATCGATCTGGCTAACCTTGGAAGAGCATCCTTGCACTTAAAGGAATACAATGGCATTGAGCTACCTGGGAAATCACTATTAATTTTGTGTAGTGTTATTTTTCTTTTTAACTGGACATGAGAGAGCACATTCATTCACAATTGAAATTGATTTAATTGGTATAATATCAGGGATGAGTTTCATCCCTTGTGGCTTCAGCTACACCACGCAGGACCTCTTGTTTTCAGTTCATCACTGGGCTGACAGTGGAAGCTAAAAACACCTTGTGTTTCCTTGAGCTGTGTCACCTCAAGGTTTTCACTCAGAAATTTGAGAGAATTTTGATTGATTCCATCCCAAGTATGGGATCCACTTTAAATTTTCAAGTGAATATGATTCTCAGGCTCTGCTCTGGAGAGCTCAGTCAGTCCTGCCCACATTCCTCAGCCCCTCCGCAGGCATGAGAAGCTCCCCTGGTGAGATACAGCCTCCTGTGCTGGCTTCCCAGGATCACAATTTTCCTTTCTAAAATAAAACAATGTCTTCAGGCCATAAGGAGAAATTTTAATTGTGGTCTCTGGTGGACTTTGAAGGCAGGGTCCTTTATAAAACTGGTCTTTGCAGGGATTAAACCTCACAGGGCAGGCAGATTGTGAGGCTGGTGTGGGAGGCTCTGACCTCAGCTGGCAAGTCATGCTGGCTTTTATCGGGGTTGGTGCTGCCTTGTGCAGGCACTCATCACAGCACCTTTCTCGTTTGCTGCCACTGTCAGCCTAAATAATAGCGCAAGTACACACCTGTGCACTTAGAAACTTAAACAGTCAGTGAGAAGTTCTGTGGTTATAGCAAAGCTTCTGAACCACATGAGAAGCATTCATGCTGTGCTTGATGTCTAAGGCACCTGAGGAGTCTAAGACTGAAATGTCTGGAGACTGTATGCCGACAGTATCCAGTCCACCCCTGCTAAAGCAGGTTTCCTACAACATCACACAGTTAGTTATCTGTCTCTTGCAGTGGACAGAGATGGTGATGAAGTTTATATGTCCATCTTTAATTTATTTTTCATGTGAGCGCATGAGTAACTACATCTCTGCACACAGATATCATACAAAGTACGCTGTGTTAAGGTGAATCTCTCTGTAACCAAGAATCTTTTTGCTCCATGTTTCCTGCCCTAAATATTTTTGCTCCAGCTCTTGCTGCCCCTTCCCGACTTCCAGCCTCGTCGTGTCACTTCTTTGGAGCTGCTGCAAAACCCTGGCAGCTGCAGTTGGATTCGTGCAATTGAGGACGAGGAGCTAAGACCAGGCGAACACTGCCATCAAGTGGCAAAAGGCACTCCCTGAAGGCCCTGAGATAGCTCCAAACGTGAGGGCACACTCGCAGGATGTACCATTCAACATCAGAGCCATTAATATTGTTTCAGCGCCTCCTATCAGATATCTTGGTGCTAAAATTGAAAAAACGAGAATGTAGAGTGGACAGCCAAAGCTTATTTTAAGAGTGTTTTTAACACTGGGATAATAGCAAGGGGAAAAAAAGGGGGAAAATGAAAAGAAAAAGGTCACAGAGATGCTGTCAGTCTCAAACTCTTCAGCAAGGACTAGCATCTCACTACCACTTAGCTAAATTATAATAGTCTGACACCTCAAAGTTTGTGGTAACTGATGTTTTTTTCCTAATATGAGAATTAAATGGTTCTTTTCCATTTTTTTTCTTTCTTTTCTTTTTGGCATCTTCATTTTCTAAGTATTGCTCTCTGTAAATGAAACAGTTTAAAAGCCAGTAAAGAAAGTATTGCAGAACTGCCTGGGGATAGAGACAGACATCCAAAATTCACAGAAAGATGACTTCTGGAAAGGCTGCTGTAGGCAGAACTGGAACCTACACGGCAGAGTTGTGATGTCTGAAGGACAGGGAAAAAGCTTTTTTTTTTTTCCCCAGACAAGGTGATCTCTGTTCTGGTGTACCCCAGGGCTGTGTACGTTCATGTACAAGGAATGATGGGGAACAAATGATGGCTTCTCACCACCGCTGTTATTTCCACACAGAGGTCTGAGACATCAAACAGTTCTCTGGTTTTTACCATACCTGAGCTGAACAACACTAACAGCAAGACCCCCTGAGCAGGCTTCTTTTCACTGACTTCTCTACACACGCAGAGAATTGGATGAGTGAGCAGAGGTTAGTGAGAAGGAACAGGATTGTCCCTTTCATCACCAACAAGGCCTTAGAGTGCCCCATCCAAACATACAATAACTTAAATCTTAGTGCGCTGCTTGAACTTATATGGCCACCAGTTGTTGTTGGTTCTGTATAGCCTATTCTGTATAGTCAGTGAACAAGAGAGAAAGGAAAGAACAGGGAGCTGTCTCTGCTTGACAAACGAGATGCATAAGTTTGTAGCAGGAAGCAAAGCCGAACAGAATTACGCCAACTACTCCTGATGAATATGCAAGAGGCTAGTAAAGACTGAATTATTTGCCCCTTGGTATTTGGAAAGGAAGTCGAAGGAGATTTGCACTCAAAGGAATTATAATTTTAATAAATAAATAAATAAATAAATTTAATGATAAATATTATTAATAATGATATTATTATTAATAAAGTTTTAATATATGAAGGTGGAGTAATTGTGAGCTGTGTAGTATGATAATTGGGAAGAAGTAATTCACTCAGAGGGTGGTGACGCACTGGAACAGGTTGCCCAGAGAGGCTGTGGATGCCCCATCCCTGGAGGCATTCAAGGCAAGGCTGGATGTGGCTCTAGGCAGCCTGGTCTAGTGGTTAGTGACCCTGCTCATGGCAGCGGGATTGAAGCTAGATATCTTTGAGGTCCTTTTCAACCCAGACCACTCTGCGATTCTATGACTAGGCTAACCTAAAAGTGAAAAACTATTTGAAATAGTACAGAATCTTGCATTAATAATCATTAAATATTTTACTGCTGTTAAATACAGCTGCGCCAAGCAGTTTCTGCACCACCGTTTGTCCTAGTTACACAGTGGACCTCTTTAAAGTCTAAAAAGTCAAAGGAATCGAAGAACAGGAGGGTACCACTGGAGACAATCTAGCCCAGCCCAGCCCAAAGTACGTTGCTCAGCACTGTGTCCTGTCTGGTTCTCGGCATCACCAAGGACAGAACCTCCACAACCTCTCTGGGCAAAGTATTCCATCCTCCAATTGCTCTCAGATTTAAAGTAGTTTTTCTCATTTTTAAACGAATTTTTGTGTAGCGAGCATTACTTCTTGTCCTGCAGCTGAATATCATGCAGGAGAACCTGGCCCCCTCTTCTTTTCTCTGTCAAGCCAATACTTATACACACTGATAACATCCCTACTGAACAGCCCCAGTTCTCTATTCAGGCATTTCAATCCTTCAATTACCCCTGTGGCCATTCACTGGACATGATGCCCTTATACTGGGAGCCCAGTACTGGATGCAGTCCTCCAAGTGTGGCCTCAGCAGTGCCCAGGAGAGGGGCAGAAGAGGTCATTGTAACAACTGTCTTGTGTTTTTTTTTTCTTTAAATAAACACAGAAAGTTGAATCCTTTGCGGTCGATGCAAACCAAATTCAGAAGCTTTAGAAGCCTGTGGTGCATTCCAAAAGAGGTGTTATTGCATTACTACCAGGTAGTAACGCAGCACTCTCCAGATGACTGATTCAGTAAAAGTCTCTCCAAGCAAGGCATATTTTCTTTATGTAAAAATCAAACCCTGGTTAAGTTTGAATGTAATTGCTTTATTTTGTGTAGTCTTTTTTTTTTTTTTTTAAATTTGACACTGAATCAAATTGTAGCTGTTGTGAAGCACCATGCTCAGCATGAAAGTGTTAGCAATCAGTGAGAATGGGAATCAAATTTAAAATGCCCAGCAGAGCATGAAGGCAAAATGCAAAAACAAGCATGCAAAAACCTCAACAGATTGCTCTCTGGAGGAAAAGATGCTACAAGTGCAATAGTATCTCACACCAAATCATGGTACCACGTGTTCTTTTTGACAAAATAAACCACTATCTTCATAGCATGCAAAGGAATGGAAAGGCAAAAAATGTACCATAGTCATGCAGAGAGAAGAGGAAGCTCTCCTGACTCTGCACCAGCTTTTGCTAAATTTAATGGAACTAGAAACTGTTCAAATTTCATGGAACCATAGAATCATTCAGGTTGGAAAAGACCTCTAAGATCATCTAGTACAACCGTCCACATAACACTGATATCATCCACTAAATCATGTCCCTGAAGGGTCATTTACCACTAGCTTTAAATACATTATTTGGTCCAACTGTTTTTAAGGGGGACATCTATGGTATATATCTGTGCAGCACTGCATGAGAAACGCTTTGCACCTTCACTGTTTTGTACTGCTGTGCTGACACACTGCCCAGGCCTGCACGGCCATGCCTGCTATGAAGGTGACTACTTGCCTACTCTCTGTTGCTGCGTCACTGGCAGAGGTTAGATAAAAGAGATCTGGCTTACGCTGAAGCAGTAGGTCCTATCAGACTTGATTTGGCTCGAGTCAATCAGAAAGCAACTGTAGATCTGCGGGGGAGCAGTCCCCATCTGCAAACAACAAGTCTGCTGAGCTTCAAATGTCAGATGACTTCATTTCTAGGCTGAAAAAGAAGCATTCCTCTTGTTTCTGAGACTGTGACCTTTCTTCTCTCTCCTTCTCAAGATCACTAAGTGTTAATTGTAGCCAAAGCCAAATAAGAGACAAATCAAAGCAGTTAACTTCACAGCAACAGATTTCATGCTGTGCCTGTCACTATCTGTTCTCCCACAGCAAGGAAAAGGGGGCAGAACTCTTGAAGAATATTCTCTAAGCAATGGGTTACGTATCCACCTGAGGTCAGCCCTGGCTCCTCTTTGCCGTAAGAGCTCTGCTGTATGAAGCACGTGTAGGAAACTGCTGCATGGTAGGATCCTGCCGCGGGTGCTAGAAAACTCTTCTGATTACACCAGTGTTACCTTCCTGAAATTTTAAGCTTACACTGCACGAAAATTGGAGCTTGAGGATAGCAAGCGTTCAGTTAGCCAGAAGAGGGAGCCTGTGTAACCGGGAAAGGGGACATAGAGCAATTGAGGTCAAATTCCTTCCCGTGGTCAAAACCGCCTCTGGCCGTTGCTCACACAAAGCAACAAAGCATACCAATGGCCGAGGTGGATGAGCACGGGAATTCACCAGCATCCACGAAAGTGAAACGTGCATCTTTTGTTAATGCCAAAGAAAGCAAGACTACTGAGCCGTGACAAACTGTTGCTTTAGGCTTTGCCTTTTGACATTAGCCGGTATTTTTGGGAAGTCAAGAAGAAGTAATACCTGTTAATGTGAACACCTAAGCATGTCATGCAAACCACATGCAGGGCATGACCCGAAAAGCCTAATCCTGTGCGGACCATATTTTGTTCCTAGAATTGAGCCAAATATATGACAAGAACTATTCAACGTTCCCTGCCTGCTTCTTGCATCAGCAGTCCCAAGATTTTACTGCACATAGGCAGTAAAAGAGAACTATCAGCAGGTGCTGCACACTTAGGAACTGCTTTTAGTGAGAACTACAATACAGCAACTGAACTTTAAGTTGGTTTTGAAGATGCAAATTGATGTGATAAAATCTGATTTCATATGAGGCGCTCATGAACCAGAGCAGCAGTCCTCCCAGGAGCTGGTGGGTTCGGGGCTATGTTTTGAATAGAAAAGACAAGAGAGTGAACAGAGCGAGCTGTGCTGTCCAGAGCTGCACTAATATGAGAAGCTGTACAATTAAGTCTTATCTAGGATGGAAGCAGCCACAAAGGCTAAGGCGTGAATTAGCACACCTGGCTCCATGATTTACAGCAAACAGTTACAAAAGGAGACCTAAATGGTAACTAAGCAAGTCAGTGAGGTTCCTACAGTAGTAGTGGCAACAAAAGACCTCACTGAGTGCAGAACACAGCTTGATCAGCTCGCAGGCGTGCCTGAGTTCCAGTTCCACGTTCCTACTCCCTTTCTTTGATGAAGTACACCAAAGATCCCACACAATGGAAGATCCAAGGCCTACGTTAATGATGAAAGAGCACAGGATGAAAGATGGAGGGCTCTCTGATGTGTCCTAAAGGCACCAGTTTTATTATCAGAAAGTGCCAGTGATAAGAGCAGTTTGTTACATTTCAACCTACATCTACCTCAGTAGGATGAGAAATGAGGAATCTAAGGTCAGATTCCCTAAAAAAGAGGCTCCTAGGTTTTAATTCTCTGCCCAGTACTCTCCTGAATATTGCAGGTGCCTGTAAACATTTTTCCTTTTTTGGTGCTCTCTCAGGTAGATTTCACAGCTTCTTTAATAAAGTAATATAAAATAAAAATCCTACAACAGGCAGATTATTCAAACTATTAAGCACTGCTGGATTAAGCATAGCACAGAAGATTATGCCTTGGAAAAACTGTTAGAAAACTTCTGATTATGAGTTTACAATTTTTAATGTGCACCTGGGGGAAAAAAATGAATAAATGATTCCCAGTAAGCATGCTGTGAACGAAAACACATTAATAAGGATTGCTGAGTTAAACGTTGAGTCCACACTTCTTTAATAAATTAATGTGCACTTGTAGAAAACTGTATGTGATACTGCAAAAGCTTCAGGAGCTTTCCAATTTATTTTTTATTATACATATATATATATATATTTTTTTTTTTACTAGAGAAGCTCCCTCACTTATACTGCAACCACTCAGGTATTTAATGTATTGCACACATTAAATCCACACACTCGGGCCATAACTTTCCAACTGCTCATTCCCCTTAAAATGCTGCAAATCAGTTTATTTGTGTTATAGGTCTGTCTCGAGTCGGTTTGATTAGCAAGTACAGAACTCATTTTTATCACAATTTGCACAGTCCAAGAGAATACAAAATCCAAACAAAATATATACAGCTTTGATTTTACTGCCTCAGTGTTATGAAAATGAAATGCTGTAATTCTTTTCACAGACAAAGAGCAGGGTGTCAGAAGGCTTGCAGTGGTGGAAATGCCCACCAGAGCTTACTGAGGACACACAACAGGGTGGCTGGTGTCACAGGGATGTGGTTTAGTGGGTGCAGTGGTGATGGGCTGATAGCTGGACTGTTTGCTTTGCCACCCATCCCAAGGTGCTCAGCGTCTCCATTACCTGCAGGAAACTCGTGGCTCTCCTTACTTTGTTCTCTGCCTTTCATTCCGGGGCCAGAAAGCAGAAAATCAGTTCTCAGCCCTAATTTCTGATGGAGATCTGGGGAAACTTTTTGTGAGCTGCACAATCTGACAGCACCCAGTGCTCCAGTGGGCTAAGTAGGGCCGCAGGTGTGGGCTGTACCTGGGGCTGCCATGCCAGCACCACTCACCGTCACAAAGCAAGAGGCTTTTCTCACAAGCTGAAAGCAGCTGTTTCACATAACCCCTCTGCATTTCCCAACATCTCTGTCCATCCCATAAATCTGAACCAGACCACCTCCTTTTTTCCTGTGTAGTTTTGGTTACGAGAATGCAGAGTTAAACACTTCAGAATTTTTGGCAAGCCTGGATTTACAGTGAATTGCCGTGACCTCCTCCTTACTTCAAGCTGCAAGAATCCAGTTCCAGCTTTAGCCGGTGCAGTAAGTACTTACAGGTGGCTCTTGACCCAGACTTACAGGTCTGTGCTCACATCGCACACAGATTTCCTTAAAAAACCCCACTTGGGCACAGACAATAGGAATCACAGAGCCGGGAGGGGCCTGAGCCCAACTCCTGGCTGCGCACAGGAGCGCCCAAAATCCAAACTCTGGAGTTCGAGAGCACTGCTCAAAAGCCCGTTGAACTCCGGCAGCCCTGGGGAGCCTGCCCCGCGCCCATCTCGGCGCACCACCACCTCTCCCATCGCCCAACCCAGCGTTCCCGTGCTGCACCTGGTTAGTAGGACCGCCTGCCTCCCGGCCCCGAGCCAGGTGCACGCCGCACATGCGAGCCTGCTCTGCCCTCCCCACACCGCGAGGCCGATGCTCACCCCAGCTCCGCGCGCCTCTCGGCGAGGTAGCCGTAGCATCTCCCCAGGACGATCTCCCTCAGGTTCCTAGTGGTCCCCCTGCCCTGCCACCTCAGCGGCTCCGGCCTCGCCTCCTCTTTGCCCCGCGTCAGAGCGGAGGCCAGCACGGCGGCCAGGACGAGGGCGAGCAGCAGGACGGCGACGCCGGCCAGCAGCACGCCGCGCTGCCGCCTCCGCTCCGAGCCGCGCTGCAGCGGCATGGCGAGGCGGGCGGCGGGGACGGCGGGCTCCGAGCTGCGGCCCGGCGCTTCCCCCTGTGGCGGCCGGGCTCCAGAGCTCCCGGCCGGCAGCCGGCCCGCCGCCCCCGGGAGGCCCCTGTAAAGCCGCTGCTGTGGGTGCTGCGCCTTCTCGGCTCTGTGGGTCGTAAGTTCTCAGCTTCTGCCTCAAGGGAGTGAATGTCCAAAAGACCGTCAGAAAAGGGAAACTCCCCAGGCTTTTGTGTAAATGAAGGTCCCCTTTGCGGCCACACGTGGGTGAAACCTGAGTTAGGACGACCACGATCCGGTTTCTCCAAGTTAATTTCTTCCTAAGCAGCAGGCGTCGAATCCGATTTTACCAGAAGCAGTCATTAGCCTTGCGTGAAGTCGTAAAAATATATCCTAGCGACGGCAGCTTTGGTTTATCATCCCTTGAGAAAGAAGGAAATAGTGTCACCCATGCAGAGGGCCTTGCGCGTGAATTTCCCAGCGAAACGTGCAAACTGAGGGCACTGAGGCGGTGTGAAATAACCCAGGGAAGCGCTCTGCAGGAAGGAAGCTCCTTCTCTACACAGGGGGATTCTGCTGCCTTAAGTCAGAAGCCAACATTAAAAAAATAGACTGAAATAAACTAAAAATAGACGAACTAAAAATAGGAAAAACTTCGATTGTCCTCATAATGTTAACTCTAAACCGCTGATAAACACAAAGCGTCTGTCTTTAATGGGCTCACTGTGAGAAAGGGTGTTGGCAACACAGCTCCCATAGATTCTAAAGACCCGAGAAATGCTCTGACCACAGGTATCAGTGGTAGGCAATATGTAAGTTGATCTTAATTTTGAGATCTTGTTTTCACAGATACCAGCCTTAGGGGATTTCTTCTCAGGCCTGAAGTTTCAGTTCTGAAGCAGCATATCTCTTCCTAACCTCAGCAGATAGGTCTGGTGAGGCAGCTTAGAAAACTCTGCCATGCACCTTCCTTCAGCTGAAAAACATAGTTATAGTTAAATATAGTTAAAAAGCTATTGCTATGTTTGTTTTCACAGAATCACAGAAACAGAGGGGTTGGAAGGGACCTCCGGAGATCAGTTCCTCTGCTGGAACAGGTTCCCTACAGTAGTTTGCAAAAAAGTTATGGTACCTTGATAAAAATACACAAAAGTTTTCCTATTTATAAATAGGAAAATGGAGTTTAATTCTCTGCATAATAATAGCTAAGGTTGCCTGGATGTGATCTATGAAAGGATCTTCAGTGCAAGGTCAGGAATGAGGGCAGGGGTTCCTTCCCAGATACCACTGAGCTCATAAAAGAAGTTCATCCTCCAGATCTTTTCAATAAGCTTGTGGTTTTTGCTTTGGCAATCTCAGGTTACTGCTCTTTACTCACTCTTTGTTTACATTACTGATACTGAATCTTTGAGAGGATGAGAAAGTACTCTCCCTTGGTGGATAACCTTTTTGACACAGTGAGGTACTACAAACTATCCCCAGCATCTGACCATTCAAGAGTTTCATTTAGCGTGGTTTAGCATTTTACTACAAGCACAGATAGTCCTGGCATCCAAAATATGGCTGAGGACACAAGTCCTTTGTGAAGGAAGTGTCTGGCAGCAGGTAGGACCAAATAATACTAACCTGCAAATACAAATAAGAAAAAAATATGCTGAGCTTCTTTTTAGTGCCCTGGGTTACAGCTTGCCTCTAGAAAGTGTTTCTTCTTCAGTGAACAAAAAGTCTGATAGAATTTGACTGTAACTTGACTATTCCTCACCGTCTTCCGTTCCTCATGTGAGCGTGCTCTGGTAGAAATAACACCACTGCCTTTAATGGGATTAAATTTAGTTATACTAGCAATTATGTTCTCTGTATGAAAGGAAATAGGCTGCTTCAAAGGCTACAAAGTCAGGTTAGGAATCATGGAGAATCACTTTAACATAATGCTCTGGATTATGATGATAGGATGGTAGGCACGGTGCCACTAATCACTGTGGACACCTGTAATTGCTAGCTGTCAGTGCTCAGCAGAACTTCAGACTGAGGGAATTTGAACTGAAAAGAGTGAAGGCTTTTAAAATAATTAAAGAAATTGTTCCTTTCCTTTTATTGAAATAGCAGTGACTGTTCTTTTCATAGCTTCCTGGTTTCACAGGGTAACTGCTGTCATAACATTTAGAGAAGGTTGAGATGAACAGTGAAAATGAGAAATGGGCTGAGGTAAGTAGAACAGTGAGTGCAAAGTGACAGCTGAGAAGACAGTACATCATCCACCCCAGCACCCACTGCTGTGAACAGAGCATCTGCAGCAAGGCATCTCCTCACCCAGACATCTCTTCCATGTCTTCTGCCAGAGCCATACCACTACCAGGAGCGTGGGCTGACTTACCTTCTCGCTTACTGGGTGAGCCAGTTTGAACACCAGCACTCCCTTAACCCAAATCTCTTTTTCTCAGCCAGTTGCTCTTACCCAGCTGCCTTGTTCAGCCTGCTGGTATCATCTTGCTTGAGTTGTTGTTACTTGATAAAAATTTCTATTCTGATTCAATTTGCTTCCACTGGAAATTATTTAAGATTGCTATCAGACAATAGTGAGGGTTTATCTACTGAACAGGACAGCGTGGCTCATCATTCACTGCAACTGATACCCTGTCTACACAGAAAGAAAAAGGCAAATATAACCAAAATTAGATGAATGCGCACGAATCAAGTAAGAAGAACAGAAGTTCTGCAGCTCGCTCCATTAGACTTTGGATAATATTGGTCAATAAATTATCGAGTTTGTGGAAGGGAAGGGACTGACAGATGGAGGAATGGAAAAGCAAATCAAGTGATTGCATGCACTCCTTCATTAGCAAGCCAGACTGAAAATAAAATATCTTCCCGCTTGCAAGGTTGCAAAACTGTTCCACAGTAGCATCTTTACAACTGATGCAAAGTGCTGTGTGGTGATACAGAATAGGTGCTGACATTGCTGACTGCAGGTCAGTTTGCTACAGCAGGGCTCCTCCTGAGGTGCAGTACAAAACCCAACTGATTAACTAGGTAACCGGGTTTCAAAGCTTGGTCAGCTAATCTGATACTGCAGTGGTTCATCATCTTGGTGGTCTTTAAAATAAATATTTATTATTAATAATATTATTTTTAATATCGTTAGCATTTTTTCAATTCTGTGAAAACTAATTTCATGCACTTATCTATCCGCTTTGTTGCACACTTTGAAGCTATGCAGAAGTTGATGAGTCTTTTCTGGTTTTCCTGCGTAGTTTGCATACAGAATGCAGGGCTCTGTGAACATACAGCAACAACACTGTTCTGTGTTAAACCGTGTGGCAAGGGTGGAGGTGTGAGAAACTGAAGCCCAGAGTTTGATGCATTTGTCGTACAATTCTGTTCCACTGCATTACGTATCTGTCTTCTCTGAATAGCCATTATTTGCACCTGACCTATGTCCATGTAGATCACCTAAACAATTGCTAACACGGATGCAAAAGTGTCTGCAGCATTTCTTTAAATATACATGCATTTATTTTCATTTTCAGCTTTTAATTTTAGACATTTGCAGCTTTTCAAATCTATAAGGTTTCCAGCCTGAACTCTTCTTCTGAAAAAACATGGAGAAATTAGTTGTGCAGGAGGCCTCCAAAGTAAAAATGATGTGTGAATGGGTGGGGTTCTCCATTGCTACTGAATTTTCTGTGAGGAGGTGCCCCTGAAAATAATTACCTGCAAAAATCAGCAATGCCTTAGTTGTCACCTGCCTCTGAGTCACTAATGGACAATTCTGAACTTGTTAATTCACCCATGTTAATGCACCCAGGGGACATTTCAGTTCAAATGGAAACACTATTAGATTTGGCATCAGAACAGAAAGCCCAGATAAAACTAACTTTGCATTCTGTAGATGTTTTGGATAGGCCACTTAGTTTTTACTTTTATTGTAAGTAAGGGTATGATCTCATTATAACCCAAGACTGTATTTCCTAGGAAGGATAGGAGGTCTGCAGAGAGACCATCAGCATGCTGTACATGTTAACAGTAGCAGAAAAAATACCATGTCCCATCCCTCATCAGCTGCATCTAAGTGGGGATGTGTGCACGTTCTTCTATGCTGATGGCAAGTTTTGGGACTAGTCTGCAGCATGTGGGATTGAAAATGCAAAGTTACCTCCACTGCTACAAACACAGATCACACATAGCATGGGTTCTGCAGGCATGAGCAAGCTCACCTGACTGGAGGCTCAAGCTGCTGCACCCGGAGTGTGATAAAATGCCCTTTAAAGAACCACCATCAAGCAATTATTTGTAGTATGCACGCTACAAGCTGCTGGGGATTTCTGGTTCTTTCATCCATTTCACTGCTAAGCAGCCTGTTTTTCCACGTGGAATTTATTCTTTTTGTTTCATAATGCTGCTGAGGGCTTTAAGAGGGGGAAATGAAAATACTAGATCAGCGCATGCTGACACGCACGATGCCTGTCTCTTCTCTGTAAAACATTCTGCTCTCTCAACCGGAATGCACTGTTGTTTTTCTTTCTTTTCCTGTGCATTTTCATGCACTGTGACAGTGTGGGAGGACCAAATGTCACCACTTTGTCTTATTTTGCTAGTGACCTTTCCATCACCCTACACGCACTCTTGACTGTATGTAGTGTCTCATCTCGTGACTTCTGCAGGATACTGAGGGAAGGAAAGAAGGAAGTAAATGAAAAAATAAAGAACAAAAAAGAGAAAAAGAAAGCAAAAGAAAAGAAAGATCAATATTGATAATGAGTATTATCAATAAAATCTGTCAAACAGGTTCCTGCTTTTAGTGTAAATAAATGTGAGAAGGCACATGGATGAAGGGCACAATGCTGTACTGTACGCTGAGGCAGATGCACTATTTTTGAACTGCAGAGTGTGAAAGAGCCAACCCAGCAGCCCATGACAGAGCAACATCAAAAATAACATTCTCATATTTACACAGACTTGGGCCATTCATTCCTCCTTCCTCCCTGCCTCATTTCTCAAATAAAATACTTGTACACTGCAGAAGGGTAGGGTGGATTAAGTCTGAAGGCAAACAACACAAAGCTATTTCATTCCTGCATGAATCACTGCATGGTCTGGTCCATCTGTCCATCACCTGTCACATCTGCAACTGGGAATAAGCTTAGATAGGCACAGGGAAAATCTTCCTCACAGGGTTAAATGCTGGGTGGTGGACACCAACATCGGCGTTTAGTGACCAGGTGCAGCTGACGAGTGGTTCTCCACTGTGTTTCAGCGGGGATGAATTGAGCCAGTGACCAGTTTCAAGCTGTTAATCAGCAGTGTGAGGAGGTTTGTTTTTTGTCAGAACTGATGGTTGGTCAGCAGTGAGTACTTAGGAGAAAGTACTGAAAAATTGACTTGCAAAGGAAAAAAACACCAAAAGATACAGAACTGGAGATTCACTCTCTTCAGTTTGATAGGAACATTTCTGACCTAATGACTGTGGCTTATTCAAATATCTGGAGAAGGTGCACCCAGAGGACACTGAAGATAAAAAAAAAAAAAAAAAAATGCAAGACCTAGTTGATTCAAGGGCAGTCTCCTCAAATCCCAAACACGGTTTGTCCTGATGTGCATGAAGCTGAACTGTGGCGGGACTCCAGCTTGGCTGAACCAGGAATCCTTGACTTATTTAGCTTAAATGTTGAAAGAAAGTGCAAGAGGGATATCTGGGAGCAGCGTAGAAGCATGTCTCAAGATTTTAGGTTATGTGATAAAGCTAATTTCTGTTCCCACAAATCCCACAAACAGATTCAGAGAGACAATGGTAGGTGGGGAAGTGGAAATAAAACTCAGCCAGGATCCTTCCAGGGCTATCACAGAAGCTGTGAACTCATCAGAGGCCTATCCACACAAGCGCAATGGAGCACAGGGACACAAAGACAGGCAGGAACATATATCAAGGGCTCTTGAGGGTCAACCACCTTGTCTAGGTCCCTCCCAGGGCTGTCCCAGCAAAGCCATTATTAGCCCAAGTCCCAGTGTGGTCTCCATCATGGTGGCCATCAGGAGAAACTCTCTGAATCACCTTGATCTGTGGGCATTGCTGCTCAGGGGATGCAGGGAAGAAGCATTTAGTGACTGCACAAGGGTTTTGAGGGGGAAGAATCAAAGGTTGGTCAAAGGAGGGGCAGCTGGACTCAGCCCACAGGCTCGAGGGCCTGTTATACTCATGTGGTACCAGTCACTGGCAGTGACTGTGGCTGTGCAAAGAGTATGCCATCAAGCAAAGCTTGATCTGATAAGCAGGCGATGTTAGCCATCAGGTTTTAAAATAAACACATCCAGTATGACTTACTGTTAAAAATGCATGGACAGCTAAATATGTTATAAAAATAAAGCTGTCCGTCCAGTTAGGCATTAGTATTGTGAAACCAGAAAGGAGACAAAGTATGTCTCTTCCAGAAGGAAGATATTTAGTAACTCACATTTTTGAAAACTCATGGTATCGTTCACCAACGTATGTCAGAAGGGGCTTCTGATCTACTTCTGATCCCACCATTTGTTTAGCTCAAGGTTTCTGATACCCATCCATCAAAAAGATTTTAAGAAATGCTTTCCTCTTAGATGAGTATTTTTTGAAAAATAGGATGAGATGAACAGCACACCATATAGCTATCTATTTTTTTCTTTTTTCCCCCCCCCAAATTAATTCCATTAGGGATTTGTTAAAGCAGAAATGGCTGTGGTCTCTTCCGTTCCCTTTGAGTCCTAGAAGACAAGCTCTGTCTCATTCTATTTTGTGCTTCCAAATGTCCTTACTCTTAAATGGGAGATTACAGTGAAAGAAATAAACGAAGCCAAATGTTTCTTTCATCAAGCATTGAACTTTAACATAGAGGAGAAAACTACCAGTCAGTGCTAATTTTTCCTTACTAGTAAATTTAACTTTCCAAACATTTCTGAATGCCCCTGGATAGGTAAGGTTTGTTTGCTTCCTTGTGGATTAATTATTGCTCTTTTCCTGTGAAGTTCTTCTTCAATCTAAAGTGATAATTTGGGGACGTTTACAAAGCCACTACCAGTTGAACATACCTTAACTTTTTTTCTAGAAACCTTCTTCTTCACAAGGAAACTCCAGCCAAACACTGAATAGAAAAAAAAAAAAAAAAACCCTCTGATCTTTCATATACGATTATTTCACAGTGAATTTCACAGCTTATTGAGGTTAAAAACCTTAAATTAGTGGTCTGCTTTTCCCCTTACTGTTGTACCCCAATGAAATGGCACTGGAACTACTAGATTTTATGCTGCTTGTTTCTAGGACATCATTTATGGACAGACAGATTTATTCAGTGGGATCAAATATCCTGTGAGATGGACTGGCAAGAATATAGTTACACCCTGATCTTTTTCAGAAGTCATAACATCTGTTCTGCAGCTTCAATGTTCCAAACCAGGCTACAGTTTTGACTGTCTTACAAATTAATAACATTATGATGAGAAGTGCATTTAAAGCTCCCATTCTGAAAAGGGATGCTTGGGAATCACTATTCCTTAATAACTCTCTGCCTAGCCTGGTTCCTTTCCAATTGTGTGGCTGCATGTGTTTCTTCACTTGTTGCCACAGTGAAGCTCAAGTTGCAACAGCAGAATCTTACTGTTCAGTTCAGGACAGGCTAACCCCCACTAATGACTGACTTTTTGTTTAGTTTATTGAAAGAGACCTATCTTCCTCCCATTTCCAGGCTGTTTTTTTGCTAGCTCTCCTGAGTGCTAGGCTGTTTGCTCCTTGCCCTTCACTTGGAAAGTCTGGCACTTGTATAAATGCTTCCTAAGCTTTTCTGCTGCCTTAAGAACGTCCTGCTGTCACCAGCACTGCTTTTTTGCATTTTTCAGTTCACAGTTTCTTTCGCAGGCCAAGTGGCAATGCTTGTAACAAAACAAAATCATAGTTAGGGTTTGTGCAATGTGCAGAGTGCCCCTACAGACTACCACACTGCTGGAGTGGTGGGCACAAGAGCTGTGGAGTAGCTCCAGAACAGTATGAGTGAACAAGCTGCTTCTCCCTTCTGCATCACCTTCACCTTCTATTAATACACCTTCCTACTTAACAATGTCAGAAGTAATGGCTTAGACAAATTTTAAATAAAAACATTCAGGAATTTAGTGTTCAAAGCACTGATCTGCAGACTGGGAGGGACAAATTTAATGAACCACGAATTCAGCATGAATCATGTTGTGAAGAAAGTATTTTTTTTATCAATAAATGTTTAATTTATTCAAAATGGAATAGCTGCAATAGAAGAGATTGCTGGAAAGTGAGAGATCTAACGAAGCTATGACCTAGTAGTTAAGGATCTTCTGATTGCCTGAGCAGACATCTAGCTTGGGGCTACTTAACAGTCTGATGAGGTTGCTGTCCTTCTCACTGCAAACCACTTTTCAAAGTTTACTTTTAGTGCAGAGTAAAACCAAATGCATTAATCTCACTAACTTTCCAGTGCTTGTTTTCTGGCCAGTATTAATTTTGTTTTATGGCCAGTGCTAATTATTATGCTGCTCACACATTTTGGAGCAAAGTAACCAGCAGGCTCCCATCCCACTGAGACGGTCAGGGAAACAAAGTTGTTATAAAGGTATGCTATGAAGACCCAAGGTTGTGTAAATTGCAAAGTTTATCCTGAAAGAACTTCAGGGGGTAGATCTGGCACTTGGAAGGGATCCCTGTAAACATCAAACAGGAAACTGGATAAACAAGATCTTTCCTAGTAGCCAGCTGTGTAAAATATGCTTTTGTATGTTTGTGTTTAAATATTTGTCCAGGAACAGATGCTGCCTCTTCCAAGTTTATCAGTTATTGTCCTTAGATTCTTTTTGTATGATACATGCCATGTGATTTACTGGTAATCATTCTACTTATTCATAATATTCCAGCAACTCCTATTTTATTTAACCCTGTGCTTATGGGTAGTAGTGACAAACTTCAAAGTGACAAAGAGACTTAATTCAGCTTTGTGGAAATACCATCTCTGGGTTTTCAGGCAGCTTTCATTGAATCAGAGGTATTCCTAGTCAAATGGTCACAACTAAAGGACTAATTACCTTAGTACCTATTACTTAAAGAAGTGTGTATTATTAGACATAATTTCCCGCTTCTTTTCCCTTTTATAAAACTTTGAACATTGTAATTTTTCACTCCCGTTCTGCTAGAAGTGGAAAGTAACCCATTTGAACTGCGATCAGATTCGCTTTTGCTGCACGTGGCAGGAAATAGCAGAAGGCAGATGATGGGGGCTGCCCAGACGAGGTGGATACTCTGGCATGGTGTGAGGGCCCTGTATGTGCTGTGCTCCAAGGCTCTGGTTTCTGCCACCCCCCTGGCTGCCAGCCTGCACTTGAGCTGCAGTGCTGCAGCGGGGACAGTCTTCTCTGAGCTTACCTTTGTAATTCCCAGGGACATAATGGAATTCAGCTACCTGCAAGAATCAGCAGATAATATTACCTTCACCTCGTAAATACAGTGGCAAGTAAATTTAAACTGGGCAGAAACTGGAATTAGGAAAAACCTGAAAATCAAGAAAACAGTTGTAAGCTGCTTGAGCCACCCTAACATTTATCTAAACTAAGATGCCGTGCCTCACCATAGTGAGCTATTTTAAGCCAAACCTTTTGGCTCTGCTGAAAGCACCATTCTTCCAATTTATGCTGTCTGTTGTTGAAGCAGAATACAGCAAAATTATTTCTAGCACATCATAAATAAAACTATCGTAGAAGTTAGCTTCCTTTGAACTAAGCGTTACGCAGCTTCTTGAGGTTGAAGTGGAGGTTTCACTATATTTGAGATTGCTGATTGGAAACACGGTCATGTCAGCTGAATATCTCACCAGGCCAATATGACAAAAATAAACACCAGCAGTATTAAAAGGGCACAGAGGTAAACAAGTTGTCCTTGCTTTATTTGCATTAATTCTTACTCCAAAGCACTCGACAGCTTGCATTTAAAAGCAGGTAGAGCAGTCATGAGCAGATGTATTTGTGTTCATGCACATCAATTCCGATAAAATGGATTATTCTGAATTACAGTTCTGTTTGTGTCAAATGAAACAATGGGAACACATGCAGCAGAAACAAAATAAGTTAACAGAAGAGATGTTAATTTCCTTGCAGTAAGGAACAATGGGACAAAACTGAGTCTTCAAAAAATGAGCAATGATAGGAAATACTGAATTAATATCAAAGTACACTGTGATGTCGTGGTATGTGATACTGTCATTTGCCACGAGTAGTTGAGTATTAACTGATCTATTCAGAATACTGCCATCAAAGTAGATTCCAAATAAAGCAATAGATATGATATCTTCATACAAAATATTGACCCCTTGAAACATTTTTCCACTTAAATGCAGTTTCAGACAGGTGTATCTCCAGGACTGCTAGTGCAAACTATGAATGACTGAACATTTTGAATCCGTATTTGAACCACCTTGCTGAACATTATCAGGCAATCAGACATGATAATGTCTCCGAATGTGCCACAGCTTTTAAATGAGGCATTGTTAATCAGAGCATTTACCAAGTGTTAAGCACTATGCACCTACTGTGTAGTTGCAGAAATAGATAAGGAGAGATAAGAGATTTTCTTGCTCACAGCTTTTTGTTAGCATCTCTCCCTCACCCAGCTAGTAATGAATGACCTAACTGTCTCTGGATTTGCTAACACTTCTGCCCTGCTGTTTCAGAAGTGCTGGCTACACTGTTCTTTCACATTAATTAAAAGTTATATTTAACTCAGAACAACAGATCCACACTCAGCTTCAAATTTGCTGTGTTTAAGATCTGAGAAAGTCTGTGCATATAAAACTTTGCCTTCTTTTTCTGGCTAAAAATAGATACAAACATTCCCAAGCTTTTCCAACAAGTTTGAGACGCTTTATTAAAAAGATATAAGAAAAAAAGTAACTGCTGTCTTTGCTGCTGAGTTGATGTAATGGGAAAGAGTGCAAGAATATTAGAAATAAGAAAACAGTGCAAAGGATTCTGAGTATGTTGGTCTTGGCATAAAGTTATGCAGTAAACAACCTCAATTTAATGGAATCATATCTACCCTAATAAGTTTGTGGTGGGTTTTTCAAAACAGAATTATTTATCACTTCCTACAGTGTGTTTGGTTCATATTCATAACATTCATAACTACCACTCTTGACTGCACTGCTGAAATAGGAAGCATCCAGAGGCTGAAAGGCTTCCATAGGCTGAGGAGCAAAAGCTGGCTAGCTGGGATGGTCAGCTTGTGGATGGCAGTTGCCTTGTTTGTGGTATTTAGCTACTCTGTGAATCACTACAGTATCTGTGTCACTGGTTAGGACAATACTAGACCAGAAAAGTCCACGGGTCTCTCACGCACTTTAAGCCTGATATAAGCTCTTTTTCAAGTTTCTGAAATACACATAATTCCTTAGAGTCATAATCCAACCCTGTTACAGGCAAATGCAAATCCATATGTAGCATAAAGGGATTTGTGCTGGACTCAAAGATTATTGTGGGAATGGAAACCAGAAAAATAAGCAACAATAATGTATTTCAGATATTATAACTTTCAAACAAGCAATCTGACATAGTTGTACCAGAGACTGAAAGGATGCAATCTACTACGAAGGTCCTAAATCACAAGCACTGAGATAACAGGATCATTCTATCCCAGTTTCCTGGCAATCAACTAATAACACAGAAGCTAACAGAGAATGTGAAATAAAATTCTTATTACTTTCTAGAATAACTGTTTTTTACAAGAGAAGGAAAAGATGGGTGAGGCTTTCTAGCAGCAGTAAATATTTTTGTTTATACTGTTAGTAGTTGAAATCTGGATGGGAGTATGCAGGGTTTTAACATGCACATTTGCCAATCCCAGAATTTGGGTGAAATTGTGGTTAGAAATTAATTAAAGCCAGCCAAGCCAAAAGAGGATATGGATTCAGTCTATTCACTTAGTACACTAAAGCAGATCTGAACAAAAAGCCTACAAAAGAAACAAACATGAGCTTGTTCCAGCTGCCTCTTCTGTCTGAAGATATAGATCCTCTTTGTGCTCCTGGTGCAGATCTAAAGAAAAGAAAACAAACAGGATGTTCACAGCACAAGGCTGAGCTAGGATTCTTTTAAATTCCAGAGGTTTGTTGCCAAGGGTGAAGTTTACAGTCCGAGTACTAACCCAGATTATTTGTAAGTGCTTGTCATCAGGTTCCCTTCAGCTCTCATGATTTTATAAACAGATTTATCTGCGTGCAGAACCCTGGGAACACTTCTTTCTACCTTGTTTGTTCACACTACCTGCACCTTCCTTTATCTCCATATCCATGTCCCATGTCTGGCTTACACTTGAGATAGTATAGAGCTCTTCTAGACAGCAGTAGTTCTGAAGATATATATTTTTAGAGTCTTCGTACAGTATCCAGATCTATTTCCAAGACTCTCTGACACTGCAAAAACGCAAGTAGTAAATATCACTACCAATTGCTGACGTTGGGCTGCCTTTCTTATGTTTGTAATCCATCTCTGCCACCTAGTGGGTATTTTTTTCAATTACATGTTTTCTTCAAAATGGGTAACAAAACTCAAAAATCTGAATTTTGGCTCAGGAGAAACGCAGTTCAAATTCAGACAGTTGTTAAGTTCATACTTAAGAAGCCCCAAGTGGGGCTTCACAGCACCTCCTAAGCCATTCCTCTGCTACCCTGACCCAACTCTCTCCCTTGGAATGCTGATATAAGGAGAGCTGTGGTCACAAAAAAAGTCCCTTGCATAACTGATGGCTTTGGGCTGGAGACATTAATCTCCAAAGGGGAAGAAACAAGGTATCAGTATTGAAACAACAGTCAGGCATACTAAAAGGGGATACAGTGGAGCCTGCATACCTATCTCGGTATTTATTACTGAGGCATGAAAATGACATGTGTACATCAAGTACACAAAATGCAAAGGAAGCCTTTTCTTAACAGATATCACAGAATGGCTTGGGTTGGAAGGGACCTTAAAGATCATCCAGTTCCAACTCCTTTGTCATGGGCAGGGACACCTCTCACTAGACGAGGCCCCATCCAGCCTGGCCTTAAACAGCTTTAGGGATAGGGCACAGACAGCCACTGCAGGCAGCCTGTGCCAGCACCTCACTCTTTCATGGTGAAAACTTTCTTTGAAAAATCTAACCTAAATCTCTGTTTTTTTAGTTCAAAATTGTTAACTCTTTGTTCTATCACTACATGTTCTTGTAAAAAGTCTTTCTCCACCTTTCTTGTAAGCCCACTTTAAATACTGGAAGGCCACAGTGAGGTTTTCCTGGAGCCTTCTCTTCCCCAGGCTGAACAATCCCGACTGTCTCAGCCTCTCTTCACAGAAGAGGTACTCCAACCCTCTGATCATCTTCATGGCCCCCTCTGGACCTGCTCTAACAGGTCCACGTCCTTCCTGTGCTGGGATATATGCTGTTAGTAGCAATACCACTAATGACCAAACTGTCCCCGTGCCAGTTAGTGGACCATCACAGAGGAAGAATCCATCTACAGGGAAAACAGATCTATAAGATAAACATCAAATAATGTATAAAACATCTGCTTAAAGGCTCTTTTTGAAAGGGTGGCTAATTTTAATGGAGATGTTATTTTTGCAGAGAAGTGATTTTGGGAAGAGTGTAAGTATTCATTTGTGTTAAGTATTTCAGCAATTTACATTTCAGGGATAGGTAACAATATTTAGCGTGCAGATTGGGAAGCTCTGTCTTGATCAGGGGTAGCATAGATTTGAAGTGCTTTAAGCCTATTGCATTGCCATGCACATGAGAGGGAACAGAAAGCTCAGGAAGAAAAGCAGCTAGGAAACTTCTCCTGAGGATGATAATGACTGAGTTGTTTGGTAATTACTCCAAGAGAATATGAGACTGTTGCTTAGGATATGCTAGTGATTATGTTCATTTAAGTACCAACAAAGACGGATGGGAAGAGGTGGCTGCTGCACTGCAAACAGCATGTGGTACTGCAGAAATGGTATGCTCATCCCTTAACTGAAAAGAAGAAAAAAAAGGTTTCCAGATTTCCAGATTTCCTCAGATGAGGAATGCAACTCAGTAACAGAACCTTGAGACAAATGGATTAAAACCTAGGTGAAGAGAAAAATATTCTGTTAAGAGTTCACAATATTCTATTTTATAACTTTATTTTATTACTTTACTTTGTGAAATGCTTTCCTTCAGTTTGCTAATATTGTCACCATGTTCGCAGATTTGATTTTGCGTGGATTTTCCTTTGACATATACAAGCAAAGCCTTATAATTCACTGGCAGAACAAGGAAACCATATTTTAATCCACTCAAGTGGTATCTGATAAAGAGGTCAGGAACAGTTTGATTCTAATATCTGCTAACTGAAAGGATTCTAGAGCTATCAGTCATTTCTAAAACGTCACTATTTTTATAGGTGGGTGCTGGGGCATAATTTTGATGTAAGAATAAATGTTGCCATGTGATGAGTGACCAGAACAAACGAATACTCATTTTCCCTTTAAGGGTGTATTAAAAATCGAACATATGCTAACATATGCTATGGAAAGCAACATACACTTCCTTTGTTATAGTAAGTGAGGTATTACTGCCACACAGTTTCAGTTCAGAGGCAGGCAGACTGCATGCAGGAGTTGTGTGCTGCCATATCTAGGGAGAGCAAATTGGGCCGTTGATAGCAGAAGTTATCATTGCAGCATTACATGGGTTTTAACATACAAAACATTTGCAGGGGCCTGAATTAGGGCAGGAAGGGCAGAAGAACATAGAATATGGACAAATGGATGGATCGTGAATAAAAATAATAAAACTAGAGAACAACTTCACATTTGTGTATCCTGCAATTTTCCAAACTGTGAGGAAGTTCTCATATTGAGATGTTCAAATGTTTTATACATGTAACAACACCTAGATTAAAAGACAAGTGAAAACAGCCATCTTCAAGTAAAATTAACTTGAAGTATGTATTAATTTAATCCTCTTTATGCAATAAAGAAAAAGGAAGGAAAACAATTAAAACCCATTATGGGAGCGATGCTTGCTCAGTGAAAATCATGTATTTTGGATGTAATATGCATTCTCTGCAAATAACCTATTGGGCAGAAATAAATCTATTAAAATGTAGAAACTGAGTTTGCATGTTAAAATGGAAGATAAAAAATCTTCCTCAAAATTTGGAACTGGAAGTCCTAGTTCTTGGAGAATTGTTCTCTAGTTCTATTGCCATTTTATCAAATTTTTCCGTATTGATGGACATTAACAAAAATATTTCAAGATTTGGAGTAGATTTTGCGTTAGAACACTCATGTTTACAAACTTCATTCATACCATCAGACAATGATTGTGTGATTAAAGAGAATTAATTTAGACCTAATTTGCCATAGCAGGGACTCACTGACAATTGTGTGCAATTTGTAGACACAAATCATTTACTCAATATACAGTAAACAATAAACTTAGGAATAATGTGTATTGCTCATATACATAATTGTGATGGAATGTTAATTGTTGGCATCTGCATTTTTCACGTGGCTATAATGACACCGAGGATGGATTGAACTTCTTTTACTTACGATGAAAGGGTACACTTGGAATGATCAGGATTATCCAAGCAGAGTAAGAACATTACAGGCCTGTGAAGAGATGGTTTTATTTTGCATCTTTCAGATTGAAAACTGAGGAAGATGAATGAAAAAATAAAACAAACTCAACATCAGTTCTATGTCTGAAGATTCCCTCAAATGATACTCTGAACTAGAACTGTAAATATTATTGTTAATAAATAGTAATTCTGCAGATACTCAAGTTTTAAACTACTGCGTAGATTTTCAGTCCAAATAAACATTTTACAGTGAATAGGAATACGAGGCCATCTTCTGTGTCTAAACCTGGACAAATACAATGTTCCACTGAGTTATACAATCATGCAACAAGATGAAATGTTTTGCTCAATTCATTGCTCAAAAATGCCAAGTCTAAAAAATGTGGTATCAGCTCTCTAAGATACCAGTTTCATACTGAAGACACAGCATTAGTGGCACTTAGATATTTGGAGTAAAGCAATAATTTAAGGTAGATCAGTTGCTCCTGCAAATGCACTGTATTTATGAAGGATTTTCACTTACTTGTAATTGTCAGTACAGGTGACATCATAACCGAGAGCTTTCAGCCTGTCTTCTAATATCTGTACAGTATTATATCCACAGGAATCTCTGTGAGAAAAGATTTGAATATTATTACAATTATTTTACTATCTATTTACCCTTTGAACTATTATCTAGCTCCCATTCAACCTGATGGAATTAGTAAAGTGAATCCTAAACACTATTCAGTATTTAATTCTTCTTTGTGATTACTTCTGCAGAGGTGAGCTATACTTTTTTCCATAAGGATATGATTCTTTGGTTTCAAAAGAAAGGCTCAGAAGCACTAATCTAAAACATGATTATTCTTGCTTCTCTTGTCAGAAATTCCATAGAACGACAGTAAAATATGCGCTCTGGGTTGGCAACGGCAAAGTGTAATGAAAGAGAAGCAAAAAGAAAGAGATGAGATGTGAAAGGGAATGGTACAAAATGAATGGTTTCAAGCATCCTCACACTCCGAAGTGTCCATGTGACATGAGGGATTCTGCCACTAGGGGTGGATATGGTGACATCTGAGGCTGTTTTTCTCATCCTTTTCAGCCAGGGGACTTTCAAAACCAATTAAGAGCTATCACAGAATCACCAAATCCCAAGGGCTGGAAGGGACCTCAAGAGATCAAGTCCAACCTCCCTGCTAAAGCAGGCATCCTACAATAGGTCACACAGGTAGGCATCCAAATGGATCTTTAATATCTCCATAGAAGGAGAGATGATATAGTAAATTGCAGGGACTGTGGAGATGGTTGGAGTAAAGCTTACTTCCTCTACTTCTCTATCTTTGATCTATGCATGATGACCTCTTCTTTCACTCACTGAGAAACAGTAAGCCCTGTTACTTTCCCCACAAAAAGTTATAATGAATAAAGTACTTAATTTTTCCTTTACGAAGGCCTTTCACCTCGCATAATGATTTTGCTACCTACAGAGTCCATTTTCTACCATTTTCTGTTGAAAATCTTCACTTGGTTTTTGGCTATTTTTTTTTTTGGACTGTTTTATTTGTTTGTTTTTAAAATGAAATTAACAGCAGATTGAGACTTGTTAAATCTTACTTTTTGTTCTTGGATTGATTTTAAGTTCTGAGAAAAGATGAGCCCAATTGTGGTATTTCCATGCTTCTGCCAATTTCCAGAAAGGTTAAGATAAGTGAAAATGAAAATAATGTATTTGGAAAGGCAAAAGAAATACTTCACATCAGCATTTAATCTGAAATTCAGTTCAGCCCTTTCATAGTAAAACAGCATAAGCCATATCATCACTTAAGGTTTGAGATACACATAATATATCTCAAACTAAGTCAACATCAGAACTAACATTACAGTTTATTTTTATTTTGTCTACTTCTGGTATTTATATACTCTTCGGGAACATCAGCTTGTGCCTCCTGTGTTAGCAAAAGCATCAAAAATAGTTCTAGTTTAATTACTGTGAAACTGTAGTAAAAGTGAAAGCTAAGGTTAAATTTTAAAGATGGGCTTAAAAAGGAGTGATCTTTGTTGGAAGATACAACTTACATATTTGGTCCTTCAATATCATCCACAACCCAGATGACTACTTGTGAGATCTTGTCCTTCTGAAGGTAAGGTATTTCATAATCTGCAAAAAAACTGATTCCAGAAACAATTTTTAACAACTATTTGGAAATAAATCCCTTGCAATAATCAAACCTCTGATCCTGCGATGGGATATGGGCCTACTTGATTTTAGATTTGTTTCTTGTTATTACAATCAGACTCAACATGGAATTGAAAAAATCTGATTCACATTCTGAATGTGCATAAAGTGAAATACATTTAATCTGAAGTTTTGTTTTCATATTCTTAATCTTTGAAGGGCACAACTAAATAAAGTTAGAAATTAGAGGTGAACTAGAGCAAAATGAACTTTAAAATGCAAACAAGACAAAAAGCATTTGATATTTAGTCAAAAAAGGATTGTTCTTTTAGTTACAATTTTGTCTTAAATAAAATGTAATAACAGCCACAAGACATATTTAGTTTTAGAAATGAAATCATAGCAATAATAATGATTTTGATAATGAAAATATAATAATGAAAAAAATATATAAAAATATAATAATGAAAGATTTTGAATACATAAGACTATAAAGGAGAAATTTCTAGCTGTGTTTATCCCTGGCCCAGGATTAATTTTCTACTTTATTGCCTTGTGTAATTTTACTTCGCTAGGTAATTAAGTAACAATTAAAACAGAATAATAATATGGAAGCTAAATCTTCTGACATCAAATGGAAAATGCCAGATCAAAGAGATTTTTTTAATGTCTGCAATATATATATATATATTTTTTTTTGGTAGGTATTTTAAAGCTGCAGGTTTCTAACCCTCCAGCAAAGATGTAATGTTCCCTGACCTTATCTTTGCTCCTCTCCCCGCCCCCAACCCCACTGTCACAAAGCTAGTAAGGGCTGCGTCTTCACTTAATGTCTGACTCAAGCCTCATCCTACATGTGTGATCTGATTTGCCTATCATGGGTCTTCTAAAGTTCTGCATCTGAGCAAGCAGCTGCTCTACTGGAAAGAAATCACAAGGCTTGGGATGGCTGTTGGTGTCCGCTGGTACCCAGCTGAGTCCCATCTATTAAGTTAACACATTAATTTAAACTTCTGGAGAAGTGGAAGACTACCGTTAGCAGTTGCCATCTCTAGTCAAGTCTCGTACAGCTGCAACTAACCAGGGATCTGTAGTGGCAACAGTAGGTTTGCCTGTCCGAGGTATTCCAGCCTGTCTAAAACAGTGAAAGTATAACCAAAAAGTAATATCCCAGTTATTTTTTAACTCTTTTGCTTGTTCACGCATATATATCTGCCAGTAAAAATGCATATTCCTACAAAATATACTGGGATCTTTAACAAGAGGAGCCAGAAGCCCAGGAAGAACAATGTACAACAGTCTTCAGTAAACCAGTTATTTAACCATGCAGCAGAAGATCCAAACCACTGGTTGACCATTTTGTTTGTAGACATCAGACCATCAACTGTGTTCACACACAATTTTCTTACCCTCTGACTGGATAAGCTCCTCCTTCGGCAGAACCGTTCAACAAGACATGTATCACCCCAGAACTGTGTTGCGCATACTGCAATACATAACAGAATATTTTCTTTTACAGATTTGTTATATGACTTGTTACTGTCTTGCCAGCCATGATTACCAAGGAGACAATTTTACTAGGGCAGTATCTCAGAATTGTGAAACTCATGTCAAACTAGGACCCCAGCCTGCTCATTCCAGCAGAGAGGACAAGAATCGTACAGCCAATGCATGAATTCAGTCTATCTTTTCAAATATTTTCTCAAACCTATAAACAACTTCTTCAAGTCAGAAGCATTTTGGCACTCCTTGGACTTCATCTATCCAGGTCCCAAGGTCCCTAGTGTGCTTGTTTTGATTAGTATACACTTAATATGTATTAGTACAGCTAACACAGAGTTTGACCATGTTAGCTAGATGGGATGAAAGTCAGGCTCCCCCTGCTAAGCACCATTCCCAGCCTAAAAAAGAAGATATCTACCCGAGGAAATAATCTAGCACAGTAAGAGCCTTAAATCTGTTTTGATCCAGAAATGCTTTCCCAAACCACCAGGGACATGCTCACTAATGTTCACAGTGAGTGTTTATGCACTATTTACAGTCATCGAAGCCATCCTCCAGAAAGCATCCACTGCATTGTTTTCACATTCTTCTGCAGTAGGGCAGGATTCATAGTCCAGTCCTGTTGGAAAGCATGTGATATGTACTGTTAAAGTGATAATCATTACTATAAAAAGTGACATCAGAAAGAAATTACATATAATCTGGCATTAAGCACTGAACATACAAGACAGAGAACTGTTAATTGTTTTATTTTTTTCTTATCATTTTCCATCCCCTGCAGTTAACATTATCGGTGATATGCTGCGGACACGATAATTTGGCTGAAATGGCTCTAACTCCATGCCCAGGATGCAGACAGCTCCACATTTCATGGTTTATCTCCTGTGCAGCACTTTTTCACTGTGTGCTTCCCTGACAGCAATCTTAAGTATTTACACAAAACAGGAGGGAAGACAGTGGAGCTACCCATTTTTTTACGAGGTAAGAGCAAAATTAGATCCTCCAAAACACAGCAGTCAGTCTCCATTATAGTTTTACAGGCAAGAGTGTAATGTAGCACTCACTGTCTTACCAGTGCTGTTTTCCTGCCCACACCAGTTTAGAAAATCTCCAAAGAAGCCAAACAGAGTATCACCAAGAGTCATGTAGCGACGAGCTCTGCTAGAAAAGCTGTTGACTAGCAGCTGATTGTTTTCCCAGAAGAGAGACTAAATTAAAAAAGAAAACAAAATACAGAATTAATGAACCATCACTTGGGTGCAGACACAATGAGTTTAAGCGATGCTGAAAACATTTAAAATGTATTTTGGTATTTGTTTCAAAATCAAGCTAAGAATCAGAAATGTTAGCTACCTGTTTAGAGGAACAAACTTAATTCTTACAATGGTGTTAATTCTGATCATTAATGGTTTGAGGGGCATTTCTACCATGCTGAGACTGGAAACACATCTATATTAAATATAATGAGGCCTAGCTTTGCCTTCTCCATCAGATATTTAGGGAAATGGCTTATGGTGTGAAAAAAATCTTGTATTTTACACTGTTATTCCCATCTTTGCAAAACGTTCTCATTAATGAATCTACACAGTCAGTAGCATGTGTAGGTTTAGCTTGTATTACTTAGAGATAAGGAATAATTATGTCAGCAGAAAAACTGCTTTGTAATATAACCTTTTAGAGAAGGCCAAAGCACACATTTTTATGGGATACTATAACACCCTATCTCATTGATTTTATGTGTGTTTTACATTTTTAACATGTCAAAGTTGCACATGCAGTGCCCTGGGATTTGGTGTGTAAGGAGAAGGGGCAGACACAGCCATTGCAGGCAGAGCATCTAGCTTGAGGAAAAACAGCTGTGCAAGGTCAGGGACTGAAACAGAACTACTGGCACAGTAGGAAAAACAGGAGACCTTTGTAACATGGAAAGGGAGTAACATAGATAAGGAAGACACACAAATCCCAGGCTTCCACTGCCAAAACAGTGAAGAAGAGGAAATGTTAACATCATCAACCACTGTGAACAAAGGAAGTGGCTGGTACGGGATAAGGAAAAGACCAAGGACACCCAGAACCCCTGTCCTGGGGACAGGACTGATGGGGGACCAAGGTCTTCTGCACGGAGGAAGGGAGTTGTAAGATAGTACAGAGAAATATGAAGATTAGTGCTTAAGTTACTGCTTAAAAATAATGCAGATAAATACACTGGAAAATTCTATCCAGCTTCGGTTTAGTTTATAAACTGCAGATGGGCCAAAATAATGAATCATCAGACAGCCACAGAATTTGATTTAGTGATTTATATTTGAGAATTTTGATCTAGTTTGAATGACTGTGATGGGAAATCTTCTAGATGTCACAGAACTGTTACCATAACATTAATTATCATTACCTTGCCTGTGGGAATTGCATGCAATGACAGTTTGAAAAATAATTCAAAGTCCTGAGGTAGAATGTTGCAAGGATCCTTGTTAATAAAAGCATTTCTAAAGGCTTCCCATAATTCCGAACAGTTCTTCTCACTGCAATTATAAAAAGAAAAAAAAATAGCAGAACTGTTCTTTTTTAAAACAAACAAACAAACAAACAAACAAACAGAACAAGAAAGTGATTTGTTCCCCATCTCTTTCAATCTGCAAAGTAAATCCCTCACAAGATTAAGACAGAAAATTTGCAACCATGGAAGAGCATGTATCTCTTTTTTCTCCTTACAGCAGCATCTCTCCAAATAAATTAGATAGAAGTGAAATACAATAAAAATAGTTGGATTTGGTGTGGAATTAGACATACACGCACTTCATAAAAATCTTATAAAGTACTCACAATAAGCTCTGCTATCCAGCTTGGTAGAAATGATAAAAGAACCAAACAGCTTTCTTAGAAATTTTAGGGATTCAGAAATCCATTTCTCTTAAAGCAGAGCTAAATATGCAAAGCTACTGAATGTAAAATCACTCTTAAAATGTCAGATTCAAGCACAGGAGGAGTTACTAACAGTTCTGATGACAGAAAAATAGTTTTGACAAAAAATGCCTTCAGTGTAAGCAGACCCTAGGATGATGCTGCTTTAACTTCTGGAATGAGTATGGTGACTGAGTGGGGCATGTACTGTCACTGTGTAGTAGCTCCAAGAGTACCGTTAGGATTCAGCAATTAAACAGCTCATGAAGAGGTGGTCTGAAAAAAACCATGAGGTTGTACACTTAGTTCCCTTCTGCCTGCTCTGTTTTAGGGACAACAAGCTCTTGCAGAAGGACAGGGCCTGCCATCCAGGGATGGAAGCATCCTAAATCTCTGAATTTGCATGAGCTCATATATGAAAGCTCTAAACCTGCCTGAAGTAATTAAAAAGTGAATTGCTGCTTTCATCACTTTCCCATGGCACCTTCCCCACTTATGCTGTGACAATGTCTATGCTGGGAACACTCTGCTCAACAGAATAATGTATTTTATGTGCACCAAGCATTCCTAATGTGAATGGTTGTAATTATAAAGCTGGAGCTTGAACAACAGTAGTCCCTAAAAGTAAACTAAACCTAGCAATTAGAGTGTTTAGTTCATTTTATGTTATCCATATGCAGCGGGCTTTCTGCTGGTACTTCTCCTCATGAGATTCTACGAGCAGCTGTTTTGAGATGCAGAGATACCAGATTATTTAAAGATAGAGGGTCTCCCAGTGAGGAGCTGAACAACTCCCATGCAGGTAGAAGAACTTCGGTCCCATGCAAAGAACTGGTCATGCTTCCAGCATCTATTTAAAAACTAACATACCTTAAACAAATATGAGATCTTGACCAGAAAATCTTCAGTGTTGCAACATGACCCTTGGACTGTGGTTCCAATGTTTAAATAGCTTACTTGATAAAAGGACCCTATTTTTAACTTCAAGCTGTTAAACTTTAGCTCCTGACAACTGTATATATTTATGTCTTGTTCTGCCGAAGAGCTGCATGCTGTCAGCCCTCACTTCTTCACGTTAGTGCTTGTAAATTATCATCAGCTGAAGTCTTAACATCTTTCTTGACAGTTGAAACTAGCAGTAATTTTCTGGTCAATTCACTGTCATTTTTCACTTCACGTCTTCTCATCTCAGATTTGAACAGCTTGTAAATCAAAAGAATTATTCTTCTCTGTTAGCTCACAATTTCTTAGTTGGCAAAAATACTTCATAAACTACAGAGTGGGGAGGGACTGTAGTTCTGGACAATTTCTTTCAATCTTAATAGTAAAAATAAGTTGTATTACATTTAATTGGTAATTTTTTTCTTTGTTTCCGCAAAAGCTTTCATTATATACTATCTATACAGAAATATGGCTGTTAATATAACAGTTGTGTTTAGTGCAGAATACTCTATATAAACTTCAAATATGATTTTCATTTAAATTCCTCACTTCTGTATTTTGTAAGATACCTCTTTTGCAATTTTGCATGTTCTCTTTTAACATAGGGTTCTTCTTGTGTTTCTATAAACATTTTTATGTTTTATTTGTATTGCAGTGTAAATACAAGTTCTGCCAGATTCTTTTCTGTTATTGAAGCAGTTTTGAAAATTATTCTGAAGCAAAACCTATGCCTCTGTAAAAATTAGCCTGGGGGCAATTAAGAAGCAGGTAATGAACAGGAAGGATTATAAATAATTAGAATATCTGGCTTGCAGCTGTGCAATATGAAATTTCAGTTTTGTTTATATTATGGTATTTTCTCATAGACCTAAAGAAAAGACAATAAAAATATATAATGAAATTATATGAAATCAATTGTCCAGCTGTTCTTTTTATACTGCCGGTTTGGTCCTTAATTCAGGAAAGCAATCCTGACATGCTGCCTTGCTTTATGTTGTCTGGATTAAGAATAATCTCATGTGTTCGGATTCCCCAAATTTAAAATCATACTGCAAAAATGTCACTAAACTGTAATATATAAATACTTTCTGTATTATAGTAGTCACATGATAAAGCAAACATTTCCACAGTGACCACCCTTTATATTGCTCATTTTAGAGTATTCTGTTATACTAGTAAAGCCCTGCTTCTGCTAGAAATGAAATGGCATCTCTTAACTGTCACAGGAACTCTATAGCATGCTGCAAGAGAAGACTTCAGATAGTTACCTACACAACTGTTCATGAATTTATCTTTTTGTAGTTTATATAATGTTGTAGGTGTTTAGAAACATATCGTTAAAGCTTACTGATGCTATCCACTGTGATGTGTTTATATATTTGCCAAGCTTGAGCTGTTTTGACCAAATCTTAGTACTGTGTTATCCGCATTAGGATGAGGTTTTATTTCCTGTGGAACTTCAAAAAAAGGTTCTGATACGTTGAGAATGTCATTAAGAAGAAAAACATTGTTTTGCCTTTGTTAAACATCATCAGTCTGTTTTCAAGACAAGTTCTGAATCTTCCTGTTTTGCAGCAGGAACTGAAAAAGAGAAGTTGGGAGAAGGTGGTGGTGTTTTCCACTACTATGAGACATGCTGAATTCTATACAAGACCACAGTTTGATACTGCAGAAATCCAGACAGCTTTCTTCTGCAAATACCTTCCAACTATCAGGAGCAATTTTGGACTGAATTCAAAGAGACTGTCCTTCAGAGATTTTTCCTTTCCACTAAAGCCAAAACAATGAAAACAAAAAATAAAGGTCATTTTAGGCAAGCAGGCTTCCTCCAATTTTGTGTGATTGTCATAGACAGTGAAAACTCAAAGGTAATAACACTTCACCAGTTGATTTCTCCTTGATTTTCCACCTGGATAAGCTGGGCAGTTTACTTCAGTAGCACAGGACATGTGTGAAGTGTGATCTTCACCCTCTAACTTGACTTGACCTACAATACATGCAGAGTAATGCTGGCCTCTCCAGGAGCACTGACAAATTTTGTGCTTTAGAAATAACATCTCCACATATTTTGTGCAGTGTTCTCTTTATAGAATACCCTTACTAGGGGGAAAAAAATTGAACCATCAATAATACTGCTGCATTTACACTACTACTATTATTGAAACATCCATCAAAGTTCAATTTCTGTTTACAGAAAGCAGCATACACGGGTTTCAGTAGGATTACTTTCATGGCTAAGTCAGACTTTGGATGAGCAGTTTGTGTAGAAGATAACTATTCCAGAAACATGCAGTAACTTACCCAACATCTGGATTCACAAGTCTGATATAGTCGTAACACCTTCCAGTGGTTATGCTTTCCAGGTTTCGTGTCGTACCTTCACCTTTCCATTTTCTTCCTTGTACTTCTGAAAAGTTGTTCATAAACAGAATAGAGCCTAATAAGAAAGATAAAAAAAGGCTCTTCATCATGAATTCTCAACAATCTGAGTTCTTAAAAAAAAAAAAAAAAAAGCAACCAGATTAAATGATACAAGTTAAATGGAAACCAGAAAGCTTAACATTTAATATCTTCAGTAGTGGCCGTAGCTCTGTACACAAATGACAAAGGACAGAAATTTGAACCTTGCCGGACAATGTAATTTTACTGTTTCCTGAAATGATTGCTAAGGGACACATCACTTCCTTCTATCTGGAAGTCCTGTACTTCAGAAAAATGAGACTTTTATGGTTCTGATACTGCCACCTGGTGATAACTGGGAAGAATTACAACCTAGTTTAGCATTCAGGATACTTACATTCAGCATTTACAACGCCTTAGGTTTGCTTATTTGCCATACTACAGATTCCTAGAATTCCACAAGTGCTTGCAAGCAGCACATTTTAGAGCAGACTCGTTTAGTTTCATTTTCATTTATTTTAAAAGAGACTTCAAGACTTTCTTCACGGATTAGGTAAAAATAGATGCTGAAATACATGCCAAGAAGAAAGAAATCGAAATACATGGGTGCTGAACTGATAATAACCCAAATTCTGATGTGATCTTGTGTCACACATATGCATATCATTAGTCAGTTCTTTTTCTGCCTCTCCACTGGGTACTGACAGTAAAACGCTGATGTGAGGATGTGTGATTTAAAGTCTTCTCTGTGAACAAATCCAGGCAGGATTATGACAGCCAGAAGGGCTTAAGACACTTCTGTGCACGGAAGAAATTTCTTCGACTTCTGTTTGCTTTTATTTTGCCTCCAAATTCTTTTTTCCCCGAGAACTCTGTTAGACTGTCAAATGGTACAATTAATGTGCTCCTCAGTGTAAATATTTTTCCCCTCTTTAAAACAATATATACATTTTTTTCAACTTCAGAGAAATTTTTGTATGGATTCACATTTCTGAGAAGCATGGCCTTTCTTTCTAGTAAACAGTTTCTGTGCCTCAGACATCTTTATCATTTCTGTATTCACTGATATCATGCTAGATATACGTGCTGCATATCCATACTGTATAAATATACTGTTACATATATACAGCAGTACTCGCAAAATACATTTTGCTGAAAGTAAAAACCTACTCATGCAGTAAGTTGCTACTGGTGCATTTCTCCTGTAAGTGTGGCAACATGTTGGCTTATTATAAAGGAAAGACATATTTAGCCAGTAATAGACTTGCAATACAGGGCTTAGTATGGAGGAGACACAGCAAATGCTGTGCTTCAGTTATTCCTTCAAGGCTTTTTCTTCCTACTTCCCCTCACAATCTCTCTAAAGGATGACCTATGGACAGGGCATTAGCACACTAATCACATGATTTCAAGTCTACTGCTGTGGGTTAGGATTAGACAGCACAACTACACACAGAAGTCAAAGAAAAAATTAGTTACTATTGACTTCACTTCAGTCACATTTTGCCTACTATTTCAGGAAAAAAGAGATACCATAGGCACCACTGATTGGATCTTCTACATAGAAAGGGGATTTTTGGCATCGAGACTAAATCTCCTGCTTAAAAATATATACAGCGTAACTTAAAAAGGCAAAGATAGAGTTTTAGAATTGCTTTTCCTCCTGGGCGCAACAGGCTAGGACTCATCAAATTCATGAAGAAAATGCGGGGTTTCTCAGCGAAGTTCTGCAAAAAAGAATGCCTTTCAGAATTTTGCACAAGCTGATGAAACATGGCAGAGGGAATGTAAATGGGTACAGTAATTGCTGGGATCCCCACCTCATTGCCTGCCAAGCTTCCTGTCCTCATTGACCCTTTGGAAAAACACAAGGTGACTTGAATGGGCTTCTGATCTGACTTGGCAGAGCCACTTTTAATTTGCATGTTCTTAGCTTTGATTTGAAGACTTCATGTGATGGCTGATCTAACAGGCCTCCAGGGTCATTGTTCCCACGGTTAGATAGCCTGGAGAGTCATTCCTCTGGCCTGAACTTGTTTTCCTTCAGCTTCCAGTCACTGGATCTCATTCTGTCTTCTTCTATCACATTAATAAAGAATCCACGCTCAGAACTATATGCTCTCTGTGTAAACACTTGTAGAAGGTGACCAACTCTTTCCAAAAACTTGTCCATGAAAAATATAACATTCTAATCTTATTATCAGGCACTTTCTCCTGTACCATTTCACTTCAGTCCCATGAACTGGCAGTCCACCTTACCTCCCAAGCTCCAGCAATTCATAGTGGGTGTGGGCCACTGCCCTTTGCTCTGTCCCTCTCTCCTAGAGAAGTCTGCCCATGAGGCAGAGTCATCAAAAATTTGAAGCACATCTGCTCTGGAAGTACTCTAGTTCACAAAGCAAGTATTACTTCAGACGGCCGTGAAATTCACATTTATGTTCTGAAAGCCTGGAAGATGAGGATGGACATGTTCTCTCATTATTTCTGCAACGTGTGAACAGTAACTTCCAGCAGATGGAAGATTAACAGGTGGGAGCATTACTCCTCTGCTATTACTGAGGCATGAACTGCTGGCAGAACCCCAATTCTGCGTGATCTCATGTTTTAGGTTTTGAAATATGACCTTGGAACTGCACATATTAGCAACATGCTTCACCAAACACTATTTCTTGAGCATTTGCATTTTTAGTTCTTAAATTCTGCCTAGAGCAGTAACCCCAAAGTCTCCCCCATATCCTTGCTGTGATACTTCTCTATGCAAGAAATGTGCCTACCAGGTCCAAAAACATAACTCTTGTGTACTAACCACAGAGAAAGATAGCTGCGTGCTGGCTGGCCAGTTGTGTAATACCTCTGTTTTGCCTTCCTTTCCTCTTGTGTAACTGCTATTTTCCCCCAGGCTTGCACAAAGTTAATCTTCCAATATGTGTACACCTCTGCCAAATACGATTAAACAGTTCAAAGTGTCCAAAAGTTATTGAAGCGGAACGGATGAATGGAAAAGGAAACACCCAACGCTGAAATTGCTCAAGCATCGTTTCCTTAGATAAAGAGCTAAAGGGATTATTGTGTTGGGTGACCGAGATAACGCAGATCACGCGACCTCTCTCCTCAGTCTGTTATCTGATGTTACAGTGGATGATTTCACGTTTTATTCCCAATAGTTAGCACACAGAGAAGCAATGGGCGAAAATGTACGCGTGCTTTCACTCTGAAGACTTCAATTTTACTTTGCTTAAGCTTTTAAACTATAAGGCTTTTAAGCTAACAATAAACACGCATCTGTCTCTGTACAGGAATAGCTCTCGGGCACAGAGCTGCTTGCATTTATGTCGCATTTTTGGGGCACTCCGTGCATCCCGATGCGTTCCTGCTCCGTCACTCCGGGATGTGGCACAGACGTAGCGGTCACAGGGCACGCCGCACCGTCTGATCCGCAGCCACCTTCCTTCCTCATTTCGTGTAAATATGCAACGATTTCTTCTTTTAAGCTCAACGGCAGATTTCAGAGGCTCCGGCTGCAGCACATCACACGGCTCCCGGGGATGGCCGCTTTCCCACCCGCGGCCCCGGTACACGCCTCACCTTCGAAGCCGCCGCCGCCTCCCTGCGCGCATGCGCAGTGCGCGGCCTCCTCCAACCCCACCCGAACCGCGGCGGAGCCGGCCGGGCGATCGCGGTCACGTGGCGTCAGGCCCGGCGGGGCGCTCTCCGCGCATGCGCGGGGCGGATGTTAGCGCCGCCGTTAGCGCCGCCAGCGCCCGGGCTCTATGGGGAGAACATGGCTCCCTTCCCTGAGGAGGTGGACGTTTTCTCGGCTCCGCACTGGCGGATGAAGCAGCTCGTGGGGCTGTACTGCGACAAGGTATAGAGCGGGCGGGTGGGGAGCGGCGGCGGCGGTCTTTTCCCCGCTCCCCGGATGGGCGAGGGCAGATTTAGCGAGTGCGCAGCTGTCCCCGCCGCGCCTGTGAGGGGGAGCGGCCGCGGGCAGCGCCGCGGCGTAGCGGGAACTGCAGGCCGCTGCCTCCAGCGCAGGGCCGGCAGCGTTTGGGATGGAGGTGAGGTTGGGTGGAGGCGGCCCGCTGCTGCCGGCCTGGCCTCGTCCCGCAGCGGTGCACGTGTGCTGTCCCCGCGGTGGGCTCGTTGGGTTGGCTGAGTGCCCGCAGCTCTGTGCTGCGCTGACTGAGCTCTGCGGCGGGTGGGGGGAGATGAGGCGGGCAGTTGGACTTTTTGTTGCTTTCAACATCACAGAATCGTAAGGGTTGGAAGGGACCTCTAGCGATCGTCGAGTCCAACCCCCCCCCCCCCGCCAAAGCAGGTTCCCTGCACCAGGTCGCGCAGGTAGGCGTCCAGGTGGGTCTTGAATATCTCCTGAGAAGGAGATTCCACCACCCCCCTGGGCAGCCTGTGCCAGTGCTCCGTCACCCTCACCGTAAAGAAGTTCTTGCGCACGTTCGTGCGGAACCTCCTGTGCTGCAGTTTCTGTCCGTTCCCCCTTGTCCTGTCTCCACACGCTGCTGAAAAGAGTGTGGCCTCACCACTTTGTCCCCCACACCTCAGATATTTATAAACCTGGATCAGGTCCCCTCTCAGTCTTCTTTTCTCAAGGCTAAAGAGACCCAGTTCACTTAGCCTTTCTTCATAGGGGACATCTTCGAGGCCTTTCACCATTTTTGTGGCCCTCTGCTGGACTCTTTCCAAGAGATCCCTGAAACATCCTACAAAGTTGTAGTCAAATTTACCGTGCTTTCCTAAAAGTAAAACTAAATAAACAGGAGCGTCACTTTTCCTAAGTGCTAGCAAGTTGATTACCTTCATTGCAGACTAAGCAGTTTTAATCTCTCATTTTCCAGTTCTCTTCATACAGGAGCGTGCTTGTTTGTTTCCTTTTTCTTTCAGAGAAGTGCGTGCATGAATGTGGATGGGGATTCATCTCTTTATTTATTTTAGAAGCATCAATTCTGCATCCTTTAGCCCTGTTTCAGGACTTGAAGCTATGCCTGGCCCTTGACCCCAGTGTTTGAACTGTCTCTGTATCCGGAAAAAATCTGTGAGCTGTTTGACTTCCTTTGTGTGACCGAGATGCTGTAGTTAGATAACACATTCAGTTAGTTCTGCTTACGTCTTATCATCTGTAAATCTGTGTTCTTCGTAAGTTCAGATTGTCCTTGAAGGGTCCTGAGTTTTATGGATTTTACATGGTGTGCTGCTCCTGTACACTATAATATGGCAGTTATCAGATAGCGTCTCGATGTAGAAAATTCCACCAAATGTTTGTGAGGGTAAGTTGGGTGCATCTGTGCTTTTCAGGGAATTAACTGTGTATGCAGGTACTTAAATAATGCCTTGGGGTTGAGACATGGATTGTTTTGGTTTTCCAGAATTTGGTGTGTGACAGAAAAGTGAATCAGGCACGTAAGAAGTTTGATGTGTCTGGGAAGATAACCCGTTCTCTTAACTGTTACCAGCGAGGCTCTTTACGTGCCCTCACTGCATCCTCAGATGTTTTTCAGCCACAATGCGTGCTGTGTTGTGGACTTAAGTGGCGAGAATAGCCAGAATTCTGTTTTGTATGGAGCCCTCAAAGCCGTCAAACCTGTCATGTGCTCTGGTGAGTCCTCTGAGGGCGTGCGCTCCCCAGGGAGTGGAGTGCTGGTGTGGATAGTCTGTGTAGTCAAAATGGTTTCATAACGCCTGACATCATCTTTGCTACAAATAGAGCAGACAGTGTTTTCTCATCTCTAGTGAGATGCTGTACTCACACCCTCCATCTTAGTTACCTGTTTTCTGGACTCAGTAAAGCGATCCGCTGCGCTCTGTGGCGTGGGTTGTGCTTTCTGTACCTCAGTGCGTTTGCTTTTGTGGGAGTGCCTGAATGGCTTCCAGTGACAGCCGAAGCTGTACCTGACTGCCGCTGCTAGTAAGTGTGTGCCTGTCTTGTTCCCATCAGCACTAGAAGTGACTCACTGTGGTTTTATGCTGGCTGAAAACTCTTTTGTTTTTTCTTTTTTTCAAGCAGGGCAATTTTTCTGCTGATGTTGAGCTGCCAGATGAGTCCTGAAGCCAGTGTGAGGCAGAGGGTGGGACTGTGGCAGCCAGCAGTGAGCTTGGCTTAAGCTGCTATGAAGCCTCTGCCTAATTATGCCTACTTTTTCCTGAAATGGGTTGTGCAGAGTGAGCTGACGAGCTGATGTTATGTTGGATGTTACTCTGCAGTCTTTTTTCCTAGCAGTAGCGTAGTCGCTTTGTATTTCACTGTATCCCTGTGCTTACCTGAGGACTGATACTTGACTTTCCTTTTGTTAGTCTCATTGGACTGATTTTCTGGGATGTAGTAGTTTGCACTGACCCAAGCCCACATGCTGGCATACTGTAGAGGCCACTTCTGTTGTTGCATTATGCGCTACGTTTCCACTGCTGCAGAATGCACCACTTGCAGGTTGCTGCTTGACTGGCTTTTCATGTTTTCTGTACTGTGGCTGAAAGTATCGTATCTGTCACGGGACATAAGAGATTTCAACCAATTACATCTTCAAAATCCCGTTCTGGTCTAGCTGGAAACGTGGGTAGGTGTGATCTGAGATCACTGTTGGGAAGCGCGTGACCCCACTGTGTGGTTTCCTGGAGTTTGCTGAAAGGCCGCGAAGCAAGAAGATCTCAAAAAGCCTTAAGAGGAATCACGGCCCGTAACACGCCTTGTGTCATCTGCCTTGGTTATCTTATCAAAAGGAGATCAGATTATATTTTCTGAACCAAGTCCTCGCTGGCTGAATGTTATTCTATTAGCTTCAAGTTCAGGGCTACTCAAGTAGCAGACTCTGCTATGTTATGCTGTGTTATGGTTTGATAACTTTATCTGGTGTCTTTAGCCCTGCCTCACAAAAATTACCACGGGGCTCCATGGTTGCGTGGCTCTGAGGGCTGGCTGCTTCTGGAAGGGTGAGTGCTGCTGACAGCCTCATGGCCCCTTGAGGAACAGCTCGTTCACCAGACCTAAAGGTGGTTGGGTAGAAGTGACTCGCTGAGAGGTCAAGCAATCCCAGAGCTAGTTTGGCAGTGTGGGAGGAGGGAATAGGGCTGTCCACTGAAGTCATTAACTACTGTGTTAATAGCTCAGCTGTATTGTGCAACCTTGGGTGTTGGATCAGATGCATCAGAGGTCCTTTTTATGTTTGCCTGACTTCTGTAATCTCAACTTTCTGCAGAAGATCTCTGCAGTTATTTCTAGTGGTTCAATAATTACTTTGGCTAGTTCTTCCAGGAAATTTCTGTCGTGTTCTGATTGAACTTGTATAAATATTTAACGAGTAGTTCTGTTTTCTAGCCTGTTCTTCCAACTCCTTAAAAACTAATTGCCATAAATGTTTAGTCCTGATTAACTTCCTTAGGTGTACAGTATTTATTTTGATCTAAGGGTACATGGGCTCTTTTTCTTTTTTTGCTCTCTGGTACTTGTAGCTCAGTCTTTATTATTTGTATTCTAAACCCTATTCTGCTACACACAGCGGTATGTTCAGTAGGATTCTTAAAGTCCATGTAGCTAAAAAGTTCCTTTTGTTTCCTGATAATGATTTCATTTGATTATACAAATTTCTTTTACCTTTGTAGCTGTGGAAATACTGAAAAAGATGCTTTCTGTGCTTCGACCAGTTCTCTGCTGCAAGCTTTGGACTCTGCTGAACAGAACAGACAGATTTTGTATGTTTCATTTATGCTGTTATAACAACGCTGCTACTGATAGACCATGTTAAGACTGAAAAATACCCATGTATTAAGCTGAGTCAGTGTTGTAAAGCATTGATCAGGGAATTAGGTGGACTACATTATGACAGCAGCATTTATGACAAAGGGGGCTGAAATCTGAGAAATTAAACAGTTAGCATTCTGACTTCCCATTTCAAAGTCAGAAGTATCTTTTGCTCGGTGCCCCGAGGAGCAGAGCAACTGTTCCATGAGCATAAGCCTGTTTCTAATATAAATAAATAGCTGATAAAACTTTCGGTTTACTTCTGAAGTCACTTTTTAGTGTTTCAGTATGCTGCCATTCATTTTTCACTGCTTGCTCAAATATGAGTGTGTTGATTTTGAAAATCATAGTATTTGGGTATTACCAGTTAACTTTTTGATACATCCGGAACCTGCTTTCGTTCTACCTAGATTTAGAGTGAGTAAACAGCTAACGAGGACGTTTGTGTTAATGAGATGCAAAGAACTGTTAGGGCATTCTTCCAGACAGAAGATGGGAGGAAATGCCTTCCTTCTTCCTAGCTGGGATGGAATTAAGGCGCTGTGTCCAGAGGTGTGTGAGCAGTTTGCTCTGAGTTTCTCATCAGACTCCACCTGTGAGTCCTCTTTCTGTCTTAGATGTAGATGCTGAATAATTCAGTAACTTCCCACTATGCCTACTGGGAAACTGTAGCTTTAGTCTAATGTTTCACACGGAAGAATATTTCCAAGATAGATCTGAAAATAACTGTTTTAAGTGGCTGCTGTTAAATCGAACACATTTTAAGTGAAGTGACAAAGGATGTATGAAGTGGGGGGCGAAAGTGTTTGCATCTTTTCAGACCTGCATAACCATTTCAGTTTTCTTGTCAGGACAACTGTAAGCACAACAAACCTTCTAGCTCTTTATTATTGAATGCTTCCCTGCTTTGCTGCTTTGTCTCTTTTTTTTTTTGCCTTCCTAAGAGCATATCCCTAGGCTTTTTCTTACACCAGATGCAGTAGCAGGTTTTTCTGAGCTCAGTCCCTACTTTTGCCTTTGAATGGCAGGAAAAGAAAGTTTTCAAGTTCAGCCTTCACATGTGGCTGTAATCTTTTGTCCTTTCTTCCAGCCTGCTGTGAACAGCAATAATAATCTACTTTGCCCTTCTCTTTGTTAAGAAACCATTTATGAATTTCCTATTTTGTGCCACAAAACCAACCAAACAAAAAACCTCAGAAAAAGCCCACCTGATGCCTTCTAAAAATCTTGTGACTGTTATTAGTGTATATATATAGGGGTTATGTGGTTACCTAAGGATAAGTGTGGTTGTTTCTGAAATGACTGAATAAATAGAGTATAAGCTGTGTTTGTTCAGAGATTTCTGGCTCTTTATTTTTACATTTAGTGTCAAAAATTATTTTTTTTTCCACATTGTCCACTGGGGATTGCAATGAGTGTACTGCAGAAAGACAAAGGTATTTCTGCTGTGGTTGTTGTTTGTGAGCTACTGCAGCAGGACAGTTCTGAGGGAGGGGGAGAGATGGCCTTGAACCTTTGTTTTGCTCTTTGGACTTCAGATACTCCCAGACAGAAGGACAAAAAGCAGCGTCTTGTTAGGAATCTACCCGTGTGTATGGCAGGAAAAAAACTTTCTGAGGCACATTACAAGTGTATGAGAAATCCTAGTATGTACTTCTGCAGTAACGTCCTTGCAAGTGTTCCTCGTGCTTTTGTGAGAGTTCCTTGTTTCATATTGTTACTGGACTTTTCTTTAATGTTTCTTTGGGTTGATCTCTGCAAACTTCTGGTGACTTGGGTGTCCTCATCCCTCGTGGCGTTCTTGTGGAAACCACCTGGTCTAAGCTGACTTGCTCTCTGCTTCCCAAGCTGGGTGCTCTGCTGGAGTCCCTGAGGAGGTCTGACTGTAGCAGCTGCCTCATTGAAATTCTGGTGCCGTGAGTTCTGTGTAGTTATGATGTCTATGTGCAAAGTCCTTTGCGATTCCGTAACTTTTCTAGTGGTATCCATTGGAAGAAATTGATCGTGGATGCAGTGCAGAGAGAGAGATGAAGGACTGTCATACAAATGAAAATGCTGCTTTTTTTTTTTTTTTTTTTAACCTCTGCTATGCTCTCGTGCTTGGCCTTTATCAGCTTGACCTCAGCCCCTCAAAGTACAGAGTACAAAACTACCTGCCCTGTTGCCTGTGCTCTTAGCAGGAAAAAAGGCTCGTTACAAGATCTTTGTGTTAATACTGTCCGTTTCCTAAAAGCCTCTTTCAAGACTGCAGTTCTGCCACAAAACAGCCAGTGAGTGTAGATACAGGACAGCTTTACACAGAGGACGAGTCAGGTAGGGACTTTGAAAGCTTTGGATTTCTTTTGTTTTTCTGTGGGCTGGGCCAGGTCCTGTCCCATCTGCTTTAGTAATCGTTATTATTTTGGGTTGACCTACAGGCAAGAGAAGGACTCTGGGTAATAAAACCTTTATTACTGCTCTGATTTAAGCCTTTATACATGTGAAAAGCTGGATTATGAAGTAGTTCATCTAATTATCTTACAGTTCACGTCATGTACCATCTACGTAAGGAATAAGTCAGTGAGCAGATGATGCTGAGAGGGCCGTGATCTTGGTAGGCTGCCATGGCAGTCTGTCTTCCTCAGGGACAGCACTGAGCGTGGTCTAAGGACAGACCTTGTGTGTAGCTGGATTCTGCTGCAGATGGTCACGCTGGGCAGGTGGAACGTGAACCTGCTGTAAAGGTGCAGCTTCCTGGATTGGTAAACTGCTTGGCAATTACACAGCTGCAGGACAAACCCAGAGCATATTCCAGGGAAGGGGTAGGAATGTACTGCTGGAAGCGAGGGCAGGGCTGCTGCTTCTGGGTGTGTCTTCATCTGTCCCACCCCTTAATTTACAGTGGATTAAGTACAGCGTGAAGCTGCATGCCCTTGGTATTGATGTGGGCACACCTTGTTCTGGTCTTTGTCCCCCCCCCCACTTACTTGCTCATAAAATTGAGTTAATCTCTGCAGCGTCCAAGTTTCTATCTTTTGAGTGTTTGTGCTATGCTGGAAGTGAAGTGCTAATACTTAAAAATGTGAGAGTGAAACACGGCTGGCTGGGGATGCCGTGTTGCCTTTTCCCCCCAGTACTTTCCTACTCTAAAAATCCTTGTGCTTTTTAATTTGTTTGTTCTATTTAAACCACTGGTCAAAGAGTGGGGTATTTTATTCTGCGAGGTACTTTCTCCTTGCCCGTTGACCTCCTGCTTTGGAGTTCTGAAGTCTCTGCAAGGAACTACATGCTGTATTTTGTTCAGTGACTTAACTGCTGCTCTGTTGAAGCACTCTTCAGCTTATTTATTCATTTATTCACAACATTCATCCACTGTGCCTAGAAATACTTCTGTTTCATCTGATAAAGTGTTTTTTAATGAAAAAGCTGAAGCAGTGGACAAAGCGTACTTCTTGAATACAGAGTTCCCTTCAGCTGAGCATCATGAATGTAAAGCGTTGTATAAATAGTGATTGCTGTTAAGCTTGCTAGTATTGCCATCTTGTTCTTGAAGCACAAAAATGAAATGATTATTCTTCCTTACTGCTAACTATCATTTGCTACATCTCTGTATGTTTCTTGGCTATGTCAGTGGCTCTGTAGGCCAGTGGAGTTGGGCCCCACCTAAAATGTCTGAAGTGCAGAGATCTTTTTCAGGTTAAGTAATTGATTGAGGTTTAAAAAATGTCTGTCAGGTTGATTCCTTAATTCAGCATTCCTGTCCCTCTTTGCAATGGAAGGATGGAACTACCTGATGCTGACTTGATGGCAGAATGTTTTCATCATCACTGTAACACACCTCTATTTCAGCATTGTGGGATGGTCTGCATTTCTGATTTGAATTTCACTTTTTTCAAGTATTGTGTTGTTGACGTGTTAGATACTACTAACTCTAGAGGAGAGCAGCAGTTTGTGTCAGCATGTCTGTCTCTGTCATGCCATTACTTGGAATTGATCTGGTGTGTTGTTATGTGACTTCACATCGCTACTGGCGCCGTGTCTGCCCTTGAATTACTGATACCTCTCCACAGCTTAAGTGAAACAAAGGTGATAACTGGATAGGGCTCTCCTTAGGGGCTTTACAAAAAAAAAAGACGTTCACATTTAGTTGTAACAGCTGCTGGCTGCTTGCGTACACCTCTCACAGGTCTCTGAAGTGTATCAGCCAGACTTTGGCATGTGACTGACCTCCTGTTGTTTGCCTTGGTGCTCGGGCTGTGTGTTGGTTTCTGAAGCTCAGTATGTAATTCTTGAATTTTATGAGCCCTTGGGAGGCCCCCAGGGGTTTTCTCTTCTGGAATCTGTGATGCCACTCCTGAATCAGTGTGTATTACAAGCACAAAAGCAGACGTGCGCTTGGCTCTGTGTAAGACTTAGAAACATGAAATTGTCCTTTTAGAGGTGTTATGTTCAAACAACGAGCTCCCTGCTATTCCTAATGCCTGTAGCTGTGATAGTCAGCTCAGTGCAGCATGTTCAGAGACTGCTTGAGGATCACTCGTACTACGCTTTGTGTTTGAACCAGTTGACAAAATACATCATGGTCCATCTCCTCCATCTCGTGGTTCCCCGGGACCGTCCGTCTGAGTTTGGGCAGGTGGTTTCTTTGTTGTCCTGCTAGACTGCTGTGTTAGTTGCCCTCACGTGGAGGAGTGGACCTTAGAGCGGAGCTGCCCTGTGCTAATAGTCTTGGTGCCTGCCATAAGACTTCATCAGTCCCACTAATGAAATTACGGATCTGACAGAGTGACTTCGTTGCTAGGCTACCTGTCCTCTGAAAAGCCCATTTTCCTCAGCTTCATCTGACCTTTTTAATCTACCAGTTGCTGATTAAAATACAGGCACTAAACTTATCTTCTTCGCTGTTTCTAATCTTCTAGATACCTGCAGGGAGCTGCAGTAGCAGAGGTTAACTTGCAAGTGTTTTGTGTTACAGTGGCTTATGTAACAGTAAGTTTGTGGTAGAAGTACTTAAACCAATAGCAAAATATGTGTTTTCTCTAACCTTCTGTTTACACACTCGCAGTCTTGTTTCAGTTTTTACATCAATCAGAATGCCAAGTGTTTGGCTGCAGATGACATTCGTGGGAAAGAGGGCTCTTGGAGCTGACTGCAGGTATTGTGGGACCTTGTGGCTTCAGTGAGCAGTGTGGAGGCACTCACTGATAAGTGCTAGATTAGAAAACAAACTGCGTCATCCCCGAAACCTGAATGACACGTGGTTGAAGGAGTGTTTCTGTGTGTCTTCTGTGCCTCCCTTACTGTGGCCTTGTTTGTTGCAGGGGAGTTGGACTAGGTGACCTTTGAAGGTTCCTTCCAACCAAGGATTCTGTGATTGTCTGTGTGGGAAGCCTAGCCTGCAGTGTCATCTATTGCCTGTGCTTTCTATGCTGCATTCTCTGAGGTGGAGTACAGAAATGGGGTGAGGAGCCAAGACCTGTTCCCAATTTTGTGTACACAGTAACTCAAGCTTCAGATCCCAACACAGCGCGTAACTAACAAGTGAACTGATCCTGACCTGTCAGAATTTGATCTAGAAGATAGTGGGGGGAAAAAAAACCTTAACGTCGTCCTATTTCTGGTCTGGACAGAGGCTGACTGAGTGTGTTCTCCTAGTGACAGTTGTTTGTGTAATGTGCAGCCAGGCAGCAGTGCTGACAGTTGTGTAAGGGCTTGGCGGATGTCCAGCGTGTTTCACTTGTGTTCCTGCTGGTTGCCAGGAAGTGAGAATGCAGTGTCAGAATGAAGAAGTGCATTTATTTTGTGTTGCTTTCGATATGTTGATTTTATGGCCATATTTGAGGTATGCAAGTATTAAGTATGAACATACTTCTCATTTCCATTTCTACTGAAAGCCTTTTTTTTCTGGAATTATTATAAACAAAACCTCCCCTGAATACTTCAGTGACTTGTTTTCTGAACTAAATGGAAATATTTCTAGTTGTGGAGTGCTGCACACAGTGTAGTACGTTTTGCTGCTAACCCGGGGAAATTGCGCTGGTTTTTACTGGGAAATCTTTCTGCTCTTGTTTGTTTCAGAGTTTCACAAGATGGGTTTATGTTCCTTAAGTACAACTCTGATTTTACTGCTTCCAAAAACTTATGCCTTAATTACTTTCTTCCTTCAGTGATAATTTTCCTTAACAGAATTGACCATTCTGCATAGGTGTGGTCCCAAGTGCTGTTTATTCGTGTGGAATGAGGCAGTTGCCATCAGGATTTGCGTGGTTAAGCGTAAGCAGAATTTGGGGAACTTGAAGCTCTTCTCAAAGCATTCTTTTCTGCTTTTATTATGCTTTGTTAAACTTCTCTGGTTATCTTGGTCATTAGTTTGTTGCAATGTTTCCGAAGCTTATAGCTTGATTATTTTTTTTTCCCTTTTTCTTCCAGAGCTTCTGATGGGAAATAAGTAGTTGTCATCCAGAGTCAGAGAGCTGCAGTTAAATCCCTTACAGTTTTATCCACAAAGTGCAACACTGTAGTAAAAGTGACTTGTGTGGGCTTTCCTTTCTTCCTTCTAGCTGTCCAAGACCAACTTCTCCAACAACAATGACTTCCGTGCTCTTCTGCAATCTCTGTATGCTACGTTCAAGGAATTTAAGATGCACGAGCAGATTGAAAATGAGTGCATCATTGGTTTACTTCAGCAGCGTAGCCGGACTGTGTACAACGTGCACTCGGACAACAAGCTCTCCGAGATGCTTAGCCTTTTTGAGAAAGGGCTGAAGAACGTAAAGGTAAAGAGACCCAAAAGGATTTGTTTTAAAGAAAACGTGCTGTGATTATGTTCATTTGCCTCAACTGTTAGTGCATTTGGTGAAAAAATTAAGAAAAGAAATGAAGCGTTTATGGTAGAGTAGTGGAAACTTTCCAGTCACAACCCCGGATTCTTTTGCCAGTCACTGCAGTTATTACATTTCTAGTGAAAACTCTCCTCAGGGCTCTAGAGAAGTCTGCACACTGCATTACGGGAGATACCTTAGAGATGTGCCATGAGGGTTTCAAATATGGAGTGGTAGAATTACCTGAGTTGGAATGGACCCACAGTGATCGTGCAGTCCAGCTCCTGGCTCTACACAGGACCACCCTAAATCTAAACGCTACGTCTGAGAGCGTTGTCCAAACACTCTCTCACCTCCAGGCTGTGTGCCAGGAGTGTGCTTCAGTACCCAGCCACCCTCTGGTGCGGGATCTTTCCTTCCACCCAGCTGGATCCTGCTGAAGAGGAATTGAACTTATTTCTGCTGTGTTGTTTCTCTGGGGTAGATAGCACAACTCCTTCACTTCTTCAGGAAGCTACTGTCTGTGGTAGCGATTTGACATCTCACTGTGCATTTCTAGTGCATCTATTGCTATTTTTTGTATTGAAAAAAATGTAAAATGAATTGATCAACTCTATCTGATATCTGAAGTGATTTTTTTTTAGCTGAGAATCTTACAAATATCTTTTTCCCTTTGAATATCAAACCTTGAATTTTTTTTTCTGTTAATTAGTTGGAAAATGAAGGAACATGAGGGAGAGGGGGAAATTAACACCGTGTTATGCTTTCTGATAGGATGCTGGTGTTATCCTGTTCCTTACATGGATGTCCTTGAAAAAAGATTTTTTTTTTTTTAACACCCTTTAGATATTGAAAGTGGCTTTTTTTTTGAGGGTGATTAGATTAACTGATGGCGTAAGATTTTTGTGTAGCCGTGTTTCTTAACTTTGTAGAAGGTTGAAAAAAAATCTTACATTTACTGTAAGAACTATGAGGAACTGTGTTGCAATTACTGGGCAGACCACGTAACACATTTATTACTGGCACTATGAGCGAGCTTGTAATTTGATAGGTGAAGTTGGTCAATATTTAACATTTAAGTCACGTCCTTATTTTGAAGTTCTTTCAATTTCAGAAGTAAATATATATTGATATGTCTAAAAAAAACTATTTATAAACACATGGCTATAAATTGTTACTATAACTTTTATTCTGAAGTTGTGGAATAACTGAAATAGAACATATCAGTTACACGTCATCTTACTAATATATTCCTAGGCAAAACATGCAGATACTTGGATTAGCCTGTAACTGCTTTGAACTTTGGGTTAGGGTGTAGATTGGCAGGCTTCAGTCCTTGCTTCAAAGTAAAAATGTGTTTAGACAAGCTAATTCATATCTGATAACAAAATAAACTGCAGTTGAACAGGAGTGGAATACTTTGTTCTGCATGGTAACAGACCAGTGCGGACTGTCAGATTGTCATCAAACTTTGTAAATTAAGTAAATTAATGCCCTCTTACTAGGAAATGCAGCAAACTGCATTGCATGCATAGGCTTTACCTTGAGACGATAGTTCAGTGAGAAGTTCAACCTCTGGCTGAATGGACAAGATTAGATAGTAAATCTTTGCGTTCTTTACAGAATGAATATGAGCAGCTGAACTATGCGAAACAACTGAAGGAGAGATTGGAAGCCTTTACGAGGGATTTCCTTCCTCATATGAAGGAGGAAGAGGAGGTAGGTAGTTTTCATCAGATACCGTGCTGAACTTCCTTGGTGTTTGGGATGATTGCGCAGTGGCAAAGGACTTGGATTTTTTTTTTTTTTTCCCCACAGTTCTGCTTTTGTTACTCTGCCAGTTTTGCATTCGGGACTGTGGTGTCATTGTTCCATTCTGACTGGTGTGTGATGTGTTCTAGAGCAGTGAATATATTGAAAAGTTATGGTGAAATCCTGATTCTTCTGAAAATTGCTAGCAGAATTCCACTGGGGTGTGCATTTCTTTATTGCAGATACAGCCTTTTAGTGGTTCCTTACCTCACTGTGTGTTACCAGAATGTTTTGACTGGTAGTGATGCACTGAAATAATGCTAAAAGGTTGATATCATTGTAGTTGCATAACACATTAATCATAATCAAGGTTTGTGTTGTATACATCTGTACTCACAGATTTTTTTTGTCACAAACAACGTTTCTAGCAATGGTTTAATTACATAGTGTGTATAGAATATCACAGCAGACTTCAAATAAAGAAGGAACAGTATGAAGCCTGATGTTATTCAACTTCTTCTTGAAGCTGTTGTCATAAAGGCTGTTAAAAGTACAAAAGTTAATGCATTTATAAAATAGAAGAGTAAGTAGTGTGAAGGGGCCTGGCTATCTTAAATTACAGGAACAGTAAGTAAAAGAAACGTAGTGATATTATTGTGACTTGCTAGGTCTGCAAGTCTGGTTTTGTGGAAAGTAAGTCCTCTTTTCTTTTTGTAAAGCAATATTTCAAAATTCCACGTTCTTTGAAACTATGGTACTTTTACACTGAAAAGTTCTAGAGCAAACAAAGAACAACCCCAAAAAACAGTGCTGGCCTAAAAGGTGGCCAGGGCAATTGTCTTATATTGGCCTAGCAAAACTTAAAAGAAAAGGTTCTATTAAACAGTGCTTCGTGAGTCAAACTGACACTCCCAGACAGCCTCTGACCTATATTTGAAATGTAAAGACTAGTAGTGCCAGTCTGATGATTTATGGGTATCCAGAAACTGGGAAGCATCTTCAGAGAGAGTAAATCTTCCAAAGTCTGTCCCAGAGAAGTCTTCCCTCATGTTTGTAAGCCCTGCCACTTGGCCTTCCATGTGAGTACATCGGTAAGTTATTTAGTTTGAGCAAGCATAGTCCCTTCCCTTTCCTTTGGAGAAAACAAGTAACAGCGTGCTTGGAGCTATTCAGTGACCCATTGGCAAATGCAGGGTTAGAATGTAGAAGTTATCCGATCATGTCCTCACGTTTATTCACGTCTGCTGTATTTTACTTGGTGAGAATTGGAGACAGGAAATTTCTGTCTCGCTGAATCTGTGTGGCGTTATTGATCGTCTTTGTCGGCACTGGACTGGTTTTTTCTGCCGTAGGTTTTTCAGCCGATGTTGATGGAATACTTCACTTACGAAGAATTGAAAGATATTAAGAAGAAAGTAATTGCACAGCACTGCTCACAGAAGGAAGCTGCAGAATTCAGAGGTCTTAGTAAGTGGAATCAAGCTGAAGAGCTTCAGAAGGTCTTTAAATATTCTGTGGATGAGAAGACAGATCAAGGTGAGGCATTTAATTAAGTGAAAACAGTTTTCCTTATGCAGTTTTGTTTAAAAAAACCGCATCGTAGTATGTAACTTCAGTTAAGTAGATAGAATAGTTTTTATATAACATAAATTTCTTCAAAACAGTTCAGAAACTGAAAGGCTTGATTTGATGCAGGCTTTTGGCAAGCTGTAGCTGATACTGCTTATCTTTTCACAAACTTCTTCCCCTTCCATCTTTCCTATCGTAATATTTTACGTGAGGAGCAGGTAGAAAGGATGCCTGAATTTTAATTCCATACTTCCATTGAAAGCGTGTTTTGTCTTTGCAGGCCCTGCCTTTAAGTGTTGGTTTTTGGGCCTGCTTTGTAAGCCTTTCTGTTGATGGCTTGGTAACAAAGAGTAGTTAGTCAACCAGCAAAGCTTAAAATAAAAAGCAGTTTGCCTTGCCCTTCTCCACTAGCTAACTTCCCTGGGTCTCTTGGGCATCTGAAAGGAAGATGTGCTTGTAGAGTGATGCAAGGGGGTGAATCCATACAGTGTGAGAGTCCAGCAGAAGTAACGTGTGTTCTGGAAGTGGATATTTTGTTTGCATTTGTTTGCATCTCTGCTCTCCCTGTTGGAACTGAGTATGAATGGATAACGGCTGCAGTGCACTTTAGTCTCCTATGTGACTAGAGACAGCCTACATCTGCAGTCCTTATGGTTCCTAACTAAAGAAGCAGAGTTAATGTAGGAAAAAAAAATGCCCCAAAAATGTAGTATTGGGGTGAAGGTGGCAAATAACTTAATCTTTGGTAAGGTGTGGTACTCTCATCAGGAAAATGTGGAAAAACTCTGTTCTTTCTGATGAAATTTGACTTCTCTGAGCTACTTAACTAGGCAGAAAAGATTGCTGTTCTTGGTGTGAAATAGTGCTGAGTCTGAGCAGGTGAATGTGACCGAAGTAACTTTATGGCTTCACTTGCTCTTACTTCTAGCTGGAACTGCAGTTTTGGGACGGTACTAATTCTACAACAGCTGTGTGCTAGACTTCAGGGGAAGGGAAGAATGTCTTTCAGCTTCAAAACTGGAAGAAATTCCACAGCTGTAGCCTTGTGCTGTCCCGACAGAATTTTAATGTGAAATTCCCTGTAGTCAGTCTGCAGCGACTGGAGAGATGCCCTGATAAACACATTGATTCATCCAGTGAAACTATAATTCCACCTTTGTTTTTGAAATAGCAACAGATTATCACAGGGTGAATTATTTTACATTAGTCACCTTTGAAGCATTCCTGCAAAAGAGGAGAAACCTGATCCTTGTCTCCCAGTAAAGCTCCAACTTTAAACCCTTACTGATGTCTGAAACTTGCTCTCTTAGGGTCTGCTGAAAAACTCTTCAGAAACATTTTATTTCTCAAGTAAATTGACCCTACACAAACCATAAACATTCTCTGAAATGGCAAAAGAAAAAAAAGCAACAAAAACCAACTTAAGAACCCCGCACATGTGTCTGGAGCACCAGATCTGTTGCTTTATGGGAGCTACTCCAAAAGTAATGACCCAAACTTCTAGGTACCAGGGAAGAAAAGAAGAAAAAAAAAGAGATACCAGGGAAGAAGACAATCTTTCTTTTGTAATGCAGTAACACCAGGCCTCAGACTAGTCAGAAGATCATCACTGCACTGCCAGCCTTGGCTGGGCTGACCTCCCACACCCATCCTGTTGTCCACCTTCTGATTTGCATTTGTTTGTGCTGGGTGGTGTGGGCAGTGTTTTCTTTGCAGTGACACCATTTTTGCAGCCAGATCATTTCTGCTGGTGCAGATTTTTTTCGAGCGTGGCATGCAGGTTGTTGTTCATACCTGGTGAAAATCATAGCTAATGGTAGTGTCACTGACTGTCTTGAAAAAGTGTTCTGTATGTGAGAATTTGCTCTGTCCAGCAGCGTTATTGGGCTCTTTGATGTAGCGTCCATGGAAATAAATAGGAGGCATTAAGTTTGGAGTGACCTGTGTTTGCAGCTCTCTACTATGGTGGAAATGAGAGAGAGAGAGCTGTTAGAGACGATTCCTACTATTAGCCATTGAAGTATAGATTACAATAGCTAATGTTTAGTTACTAACCTAACACTTAGTCTTTCTTTCTGGCCCAAATGATTTGTCACCATTCAGAAGCTGAAAATTAATTGCCTATAGTTGAAGTCAAAGCTAGAAACAAAAATGAGACAGCTGCCAAGAGCTCTGTGTGGCTTTCTTGTTGTGTCCCAGTCAAGAGGCTGAGAGTTTTCAGTGAGCATTTACTGGAAATCTGATGAAGCAGGTATATATATCGCATGTGAAATGAGGAGTGGTTTATTTTTGTACATGACTTTTTTAGAGCCGTGTGGGGGTCGGAGCCAGGGGAGGAAAAACAAAAAGCCAGTTGGGAAAGTGGCATATAAAAAACCTGAGCGTTTTTGTTGAGATATTACAGTTGAAGCTTTGTAAAGTCAAAGCAACGTGTGTGTTTTCATATATTTTTGTCCAACAGTTGTTTAAAGAATCTTAAATGCATTTTGAGTAGGTGAATTACGCGATACAAGGCTGTTATTTAAAGCTACTAGGATGTGCTTCACAGAACACAACCTTTCTGTGTTTCAGAAACTGAGGTAACAGGGCACACAACAAATATTACTCATCTTCCTCCTGAAGTGATGGTGACCATTTTCAGTTACCTTAATCCCCAGGAGCTATGTCAGTGTAGCCAAGTAAGCACCGAATGGTCACAGCTGGCTAAAACTGGATCTCTTTGGAAACATCTTTATCCTGTTCGCTGGGCCAGAGGTAAGTTAAATTTAGTTCTTTCCTGGAGAGCTTGTCAGTGACAGAAGTTGAGTCTGTAGAAGACAGTGCAGTGTTTTATTGTCAGCTATCACGTCACAGGCAGCAGTCCTGAGAGCTGAGCGCGCTGGAAGGCTGTATCCTCCTGGCACTTTAACTTGGTGAAGTGTTAAAATAATGTATAAATTTTTAAAATCTGCAGGATGGAGGTATTAAGAAACTGAACATTGGTCGTTACTCACGGGTAGCTCTTGCATACAAACTGTTTATTAGTTTTACTGAGGTTTGTTGTCTTGCATCAGTGCTAATAAGTACGTTTAATAGTACCTCATCTTAATTATAGTGTAGGGGGTTTGAGTTGTAAATGCCTCTGCTGTCACTATTTCAGTAACATTTTTGTTCCATTGTGTTACTTGGTAGAAATAAAATGTTTTTGTTAGTTTCCAACAAATCTGTCCTCCTTTGAGATGTCTGTCTTGTGATTCACACCTAGCTGCATGCGGACTTGAAGTTCAGAACTGCAAAATTGTAGCACTCGGTCATAACCTATTCTTGCTTAACCTTTATATTCAGACTTCAAAGAAACTGCTTGTGTCAGTTTTATTGTCAGCTCTGTAAATATGTGAAGTTGTACTGCAGTAGGGACTGCAAGTGGTGTATCACAACTTGTGTTTTTATACGTTCCGTACTGAGAAGTGGAACCTTTTGTGAAAATGCCTGTTCGGACAAAACCTTCCCGTTCTCATAAGGCCAGTTACACGTCACAGTGTATCTGTAGCTCAGAATGCTTGGTTTTGTCCAGATCTTTGTGAGTATTGAACAGTTGCTGAAGAATCTTGTTGCACACCTCACAGCTGATGCTGTGTGTATGTGGTTGAGTGATTTTTGTTTTTATATTTGATGAATCCTTATTAACTTTCTCTATTAGAATCTTAAAATATGTAACTTAAAAAGTGATCTAAAAGCTTGGAACTCTTTCTAGTTGTACACTGATGGCTTCTAAAATCTCTACAGGGCAGGGAGGAGTTAAATGACTTTCTGGTCTGAATTATTTCTTTGGCTGAATAAATTGAAGTTAAAATAATTGATTGATCCCAGAGCTGCAATGGACTTGACCCTCTTGTAGAGGGGTTTTGGAGTTCAAATTCTTTAAATTTTTATCTAAAACCTCGCTAACTCGATGTGTAAATGTTACACGAAAGAGGTAATTGGCAGTTGCCTAAATTGGCACGTTCCTAAACCTGTTTTTGGCAAAACAGGAATCCATTCCCGTGACGTACTGTCTGTACTAACACAGTTGTTTGTGGAGAAATGCCCTAAACTGGATGGAAGCTTAGCTTCTAAAAAAAACCCAGCAAAACAAAAAAACCACCAACCAAACCCAAAGATACCTGACAACCCAAAATACAACGAAAAAGCCCCGTGCTAAAAACAGCATAAAATTACAGGCTTAGTTGAGAAATGCCAGTGAAGCCTTTTCTTTTATAGCTGGAGTTGTTGTTTAGACAGTGTCTAAAAATGAACCAATAAAACACAGAGTGGCTGTTGATATGGTTGTGAGTTTACTGCTGTGTTCTCCTCTGATCAGTTTGCTTTCATCTTTTTCTTTTCAAACGGCCGAGTAGGTGATTGGTATAGTGGTCCTGCAGCAGATCTTGAGACAGAACCTGATGAGGAATGGGTAAAAAATAGAAAAGATGAAAGCCGTGCTTTCCAGGAATGGGATGAAGATGCTGACATAGATGAGTCTGGTAGGTAAACACTGATTTTGGTAGAAAGGCTGTTCCTAGAGATGTTTTAGCTATATTAGGTTTATGAAGTGGGCTCTTTTGTCTAACATCTTTTATTTCTACTGGGTTTTCCTATTTCCTGTGCTTTAAGATAATGACAGATACAGAAACACATTCCATCTAAGTAAATGCTTTCTAAGCCAAGCAGACTTAAGCAATGAGAATGAACTTGAGAAGTTTTGCTTAGTGCCTCCTTGGTGCTGCTGAAGGGAGTGCCTTTTTTTCCCTGTTGTCATCTCATCCTGACTCCCAGCTGGGTGAAGAAGTTAGGGACGACTTTTGCCACCACCACCACCAACAAAAAAAAAAAGAGGCAGCTGATTTTGACATGCTGAATCACTTAATCTAGGAGAGAACAAATGTGAGTCAGGTGAAACAAGAGTTATGGAGATGTGTCAGAGGAGTTAAGAGGAGAAAAATGATGCTTTGCCTCTGGGAAGTTGGGATGGATTGTGTTGTATCCCAATGTATTCTGAATTCAAAGTAAAATTTGTGGTAAGCTGTTCTACTGCAAGATGTGAAGTGGCCTATGAGAGTATTGCAGTGTTTGTTTACAGCAAGTCAGTGGAAGTTGCAGTCCCACGTTACTATTTTACTTGCTGCTGGAGTTGGTCTCTTCATGACTGTGAGAAAGACGAGCAGATTTTAAAGATGAGACTTATAAATGGAGCTAAAATTCAGCAGGAGTTTTGATGCAGGATGCTTTCTGAAACCGAAGTGTTGTTGTAGATTCTTTGGTTTCCCAATAACTGTAATGTAAGCTGACAGCACGGATTCCAATTGCCAGATGCATTTTAAAGTCTTTGTCTTTGGTTTTTTTTTTTGCAGAAGAAGCAGCAGAAGATTCACTTGCCATTAATATAGCACAAATGGAAAAACGTTTGCTTCATGGCTTAATTCATAATGTTCTCCCACACGTAGGCTCCTCAGTGAAGACATTAGTACTGGCCTACAGTTCTGCAGTGTCTAGCAAAATGGTATGTAATTTGAAGCTAGCACTTAATTGTGGCTTTGCAGCCTGTAATTACTGATTTATCTGAGTTTAAAGCACACTGGTTGTGAAAACAAGTTGTAATTCAAAAGAATGTAAATGTGTATGTTGACACTATCTGTAGCCTTCTTGGCTAGTGATTGCTATTGTTCTTCCTCTTTCAGGTTAGACAGATCTTGGAGCTTTGCCCCAACTTGGAATATTTGGATCTCACTCAAACTGATATTTCAGACTCTGCATTTGAAAGGTTAGCTCATTTCTTTCCTAAAAATAAGCGAGTAAAAATGAAGGGAGGGGGTGGAGACATTCAAGCATCTGTTACCCCGTTTCAGGTATGAGTGAGAAACAAAGAGATCAGTCTGTGTTCACTCATAATGAAGGAATAAACCAGAGTAGCACTGAATGAAACAGTAAGGCCTGACTTGGTAATGGCCTTGTCTTAGCTATTAAAACCTGTCAGAGTGTAGCTATGGTGGCAGTTTAACTTCTTGCTAATTCTAATAACTTTAATTGTCCGTAGATACATTTTTAGAAATGATTGCAGTTCTTGGTCCACCATAGCAGGGAATGTTTGAAATGTATTGTTGGGCTTTTTAAGAGGTGGATCAAATGGTAGCTACAGTTCTAGGGCCTGCATGTATTACTGTGGATTCCTGAGTTCTACAGCGTTGTGCAGGCATTTCGTTTAGCACCACTGGGGTGAGGTGTGTGTGCAGAACCTGCACAGAAGTGTCTTCAGATGATGCTGGAACTCAGAGGCTGTTTCACTATGCAGCGTTTTCATCGTACAGTGCTCTCAGGTTCTGTTTATTAACGGTGCATTAAAATGTAACCAGCGTGGTTGCTCATATGAATGCTTTGCAGCTTATACAAGAAGTTTATGTTGAAGAATTTACGTGGTTCAGAACTATATCTTTGTGAGCCTTTGTCAGTCTCTAGTAAACATTATATCTTCTTCACTATATATCTGTTCTTCCTTAAAATCTGTAATTCAGAAATGGGTTTCATTTGCTGTAGATGTTAACATTCTCCATTAACCGTGGCACAGCTGAATAGACTTTCATAGTTAATAATGCAACAGTACTACTGTAGATGAAATTTCTGTTTCAGCTGAAACATAAAACACAGAAGGGGCGAACTTGCACTAATATGGAAGTGTTTCTGTAGCAATGGCTAAGACTCATCACCTACAGAATAGCTAATAGCATACACAGGGCATTTCCAGCACTCCAGGTACTCTCTCTGAAAGAAATGGGAAGTTGTTCAGAGAATGGTGCAGGATCTGAGGTCACTGATATTTCAGGATGTGTAGACATGCAAACTTGAGAAACTCAAGTGGTAATAAAGTACAGCTATTGAAGTACTCTGAAGTGAATGCTAGAGGCCTTTCACTTGTTTCAGTGACACTTGCTGATTCGGTAAGTTCAATTTCAGCTTTCTGAGAAGACGAGCCAGGATAAATCAAATATTTACCTGGCTTTAGGCATCAGCATTATGCACAGGAAAAAAAACTGTTTTGGGGACTGTTGCACATATTCGGTGTTTGCAGTGTCTTTAATTATTTGAGATGTAGTAAACACAGGCACTTTCCGTCTCAGTGTATGGGAAGGCACAGTGTGTTACTGATCTGTGATTCATTTCACATTTCTTTAGATAGAACTCTTCTGGGCATGTTTGCTTGCACTTGCAGTATCAGACCTATCCTGTAATCTGAGGGAACTTTTAATGTTCTGTGAATTAATATCAGTGTTTCCCTTACGAATTGTTCTTTTCTACGTGTAGCTGTAATGTCTGTTCCTGAACAAAACTGAGTGGCCTCTCTTCATCTTATTTCAGTTGGTCTTCAGTTGGTTGCTGTCAAAGTCTTCGCCACTTTGATCTGTCTGGATGTGAGAAGATCACCGATGTGGCCATAGAGAGGCTCTCCAGAGCTTTGGGCATCATATCAACTCACCACAACAGAGGAATTCTGAAAGGCTGCAGAAACAGGAGTGCTAAGACTTCATGGAAAAACAGAGAGATTAGTCTGCAGTCTGACAAGAAGTATAATGGTTTGCATGAAATCAGCAATGAAAACCTCATTGAGGGAACGGACAGTAAGCATCATTGGACTAAGCCTGACAGTTCTGAAAACTTCAGTTCTGCATACGTGTGGATGCTGAATGCAGATGATTTAGCTGATATTGAAGACGCTGCAGAGTGGAGACACAGAAATGTTGAAGGATTTTGTCTCGTGGAGCCAGCATCCAATATCAGTTGTTCCGCCTCTTGCTGCAACAGAGACATTTATGGTTTAAGGACTAGAGGGTGGCAGCAGCACTGTGCTTCTACTGACTTCATTTACTGCGGTCACTCATTTTGCTGTGCTGGAACAGCGCTAAGAACTATTCAAGCACTTCCAGAGTCCTCTGCACTGTGTAAGAAACCAACAAGGACTAAACAGTCAGAGGAAAAAGACTTGGCATACTCTGGCAGTGACAAACCAGATGAAGAGACTGCACGAGTTCTTCAGTTTCTCAGTCTGTCTGGGTGTTACCAGATCACAGATCGTGCTCTCAGGTGAAAAGATGTTTCTGAGCTGTTTTGCTGCACTGTGGTTTTTGCAGTATCTGCGTGGTTGGGTTGCTCTGGGTTGAATTTGCCTAGTTTCAGTTTGAACATTTTTATTGAGAATGTCTGGTGTATCTTAAGTATCTTAAGCATCTCAAAATATTGAGAATAGCAGATGTGAAAATGGAGAATGTTCTCCAACCCTTTCTTTGAATGAAAGGATTAAAAAAATTTCTTCTAGGCAGCTCCTCTGAAATGAAGCATTTGGTAAGTTTGCTTGCAGTAGCTAAAAGCATAAATACTACTCATTTAGATTTGATTTGCAGTGATTTCTTATTAGGAAATTCAGTGCTGGTTTATTTTTCCTCTCATTATGCCTGCCAAACTTGTGAACGCTCTTCAGGCTTTAAAAACAAACCAGAGTACCATCTCATTTAACTTGTCTGCACGATGACAGAACTTTGTGCATAAGAACATGTTAAATATGATTTTATATAATGTACAAAGCGTAGAGTTTAGTTGAAGTTTGCTTGAGCACTGAGACAGCTTTGTGACAGTTAGAAGATTTGCACTGTGTGATAATATGCAATTGATGCTTTGCGTTATGTCAGAAATGTGGAGTTACAGCTTCAGAATGCAATGAGACAAGACAGAAATACTTGCAGTCACCTGCTCAGCTGTGCTGCAGCTCCTGGGGCTAATTAGAGCTGCTTGCAATTCACAGAGTTCTTACCTCCTTGCACAGTATGCCATAGTCTGTGGAGAAATACTGTGAGGCACTGCTGGTGTTGAATTTCCTCTCTGGAGACTTCAGCCCTCTTTGACCAAGAATTCAGTGCTAGCAGCTGCTCAGGTGTCTCCTCGCAGTTATCTTGGGACAGATAGCTGTGCTCTGTGTCTGAGCCTGATGTTGTCCAGGTGTTGGAGCAGACTGGCACTGCTGACTGCAGTCCATCTGGCAATGGATAGGTAATGCTGCGTGTAGCTGGCGTGTCAGTGTGCCGTTCCTGGCTGCAGGAATCAAAGGAAGACTTCATTGACTCACAGGGAGTGTTGAGCTGTGGTGCCAGTTCACATCGGTGCTTTTTAATGTTCCCCTGTATCAAAGAGTTGAGGGTAAACTCTGCAGCAGGTGCTTCTTGCACTTCTATAATACTTAAGACCCTGGAAGAAAAAATAATGAGACTCTAAGCATTTGGCAGTTCATTTCACATAAACTGAACTGATAGCTGTTTTGTCAGGTTTTTTTTCCATCTCCTGACAAGAGAAAGTGTATACTTGTGGTCCTAGGACATAAAACTCACCAAAATCCTGAAGTGTACTGGAGAAGCATGCCATGCTGGTTCTTAGATGTACTTGGTCATCATTAATGAATGGTAATTTCCCAGTGTGGTGTATTTTTGTCAAAGGGGACTGTTAATTTCTGTAGAGACGGGTTCCAATTTCAGCCCCCTTCATCAGCCTTGAAGCTGCATGTCCTTACAGGATACCAGGTGGCTTATTAGCAGTGTGCTTTAGCTGCAAGATGTTAGTGAATGTGTGACTTGGTGACATATGGGAGTTTGTCAGTCTGGTGCTGTGCAAGCTTTTAACACCCCTCTTCTGTCTGTTAACAGGGCTTTGACTTTGGGAGGAGGACTGCCACACTTGGAGCACCTCAATCTCTCGGGTTGTCTCACTGTAACTGGTGCAGGCCTGCAGGATTTAGTTTCTGCATGCCCTTCTCTAAATGATGAACACTTTTACTACTGTGACAACATTAACGGTAATGTCTTTTTATGAAGATGTGATCCTTGTCTGGGGAGTGATGTCTGGCTTAAGGATGTTTTAGAAACAAAAGGAATCCCACCACCACCACCAACAAAAAAAAACAAAAACAAAACCCAGCACACAACATCACCACCAAAACTACAAAAACCACAAGCCTGCAAACTTTTTTTTTTGTCTGTGTAGCACTGAGTTGCAGATACTAATTACAAAATCAAAACTGTTATGGCAGTGTTTTTTTTTTTTTTTTTGCATTTAGGTCTAACACTGTTCTGTATTACCCAGAGGGAGGACATTTTTAGTCCTTATTCTCTTACTTCAGATTAGCATGGGTAATAGAGGCTTAGAGGGTAAGGATATAACTGCTACACGGTTGTCCTCTCCATCTCTTCCCTGTAAGTGATGTAGTTGAGCATTTTCTTTGTGGTGATAACTCAGGACAGAGCTGTCATTAGATTGATAGTAAAGTGGTATTTTTTGTGTGTGGGGGGAGAGGGGAAGAGCTTGTTGTGTGAACCTCACGTTACGGTGGTGTCGGTGTACAATACTACCATGCATCCTTGTGGAAAATGTAACTTAGTTTTTCTAGTTTTGCTTGAGTTACTTAGGGTTGAATCTCCGCTGGAGAAGGATCTGGATTAATGCATGAGATGTTTGTGGTGGAAGTCTTTTTAGTGTTTACTGCACTGGAATTCAATCTGTTATGTCAGGTCCAGTAAGTGTTCGTAGCATTAGAGATGGGAACCATGGTGTGATTTTATTCCATGTGTGAATTTATAACAGGTAAGTGCAACAGAATGGAAAGAAGGATAACTGAGTTCACAAGACCGTGAAAACTGTGTGTAATACAGTACTGTATTTCCCTGGTAGCACGTGGCAGTCAGCTCAGTTTGCATCTGTATTGAGATGCAGACACAGCCAAGTGTGCAGGGTGCCTGAGCTTTGGTACTGTGAGTGAAACTGTTCCAGTGCTTGGGTGTTCCCTGCATTGCAGTACATGGCAGACGATGTGCTTTACTGGACTGCATCCTGACATTAGATTTCAAAGTATTAAAACATTTTTGCTTCCAGTGCATCTTTCTGACACTCTTGGTGCGTTTGCTGTTTGTTACCTGGTTCCATTCCATCTAGACTACAGATTTTAAAAATATCTCCTTGTATTTCAATATGAAAACTCTGAATACCTTTTTAAAATCCTTCACTGACTCTTCCCTGCATCAGCAAAGACCAGTTAAAAGCCTTTACCCCCTTCATCTTATTCCTTTCTTTCTTGCTGTTCCCTATTTTTCCTGTTTGCAGTTGTCAGTAGTACCAGATGTGATGTCGTGGTTTGTCTTTAGCTGTGTGTCTGTCTCCCTTGCCCCAGTCTCTAACATACAGTATGTCATCTCAGTTCAGAACACCAGAATAGAATCTCTTGTGCAAGTCCTCTGCTGCTTTAAAGCTTGACTGTTCCATAGGAATTAAGAAATAATTTATATTTCAACAGAACACGTTTTGGGATAATTCTGTATAATAGTCCTGATGATGTTCCTGTTTTCCCTTCCTTTTATACTGCCTGTTGGAAGCCACGACTCTGTGAGCTTGTGTGCCTCTGGATGAACACTTACTGCTGTAAAGAGAAGGCAACGGCAGTGAGAGGACATAGTGGTGGCTTTGCATATGGTGATAGATAGTAGCATCTCAGAGTCTGTGGTGGTGGTTTCCTTTTTTCCTTTTTTGCCTTCTTATAAAAAGAGGTATCCCCGCAAAACTCTGAAATGGGAAACAGCCTTTGATAACTGAATTCTCTGCAGCTTTTATCAGGACACTGTTCTTTACTTTTGCCTAAATTTCACTGCAGTAGCAGCGAGCAGATACCTTGTAATACCTTGTTGGACTCCGTGGGCAGCAGGATTCCTGTGACATCATTGGAAAGCTCTCAAGTAACAGTAGGGAAAGAAGCAGCTGCTTTCAATCAGTCTGTATCAGAAGCTGTTTGTTTCTGTGCTCATAAGGATTACATTAAGCGCTGTACAAAAATTACTGCTCTGTGGAGAGTAATTTCATCATTTTCTTTGCCCACCAGTGTTATCAGGGACTGTTTTGGGGGAAGGAGATGTGTCCTGGAATCATGTTGGAAAGGACATGAGTTGTGAAGAACAAACAATGGAGCCGACAGCGTGGAATTTAGCCATGTTTGAATAAAAAAGATACCACTGTTAGTTTTGAATTCTAAGGGCTTTACTTTCACCTACAGCCTACTTTCAGATATTTCTTGTCTGTAAACCCTGAGCTTGACAGAGGGCCCAACACACACGGCTTCACTTGTTCTCTGTGGAGATCTTGCTGGACTTGTTTGCTTGGCGTGTTTGCAATTTTCAGACATCAGTTTCAAGAGCTGGTCTACATATAGCTGTTGCACATACCTCATAGGGTCAGTCACAGCTGTTGTGCAGCAGTAATACGATGCAGCTCATATAGCAGAGCCCGTAAACTCGCATGCATCTCCAGTTTTAGTCTGTTTGTTTACTATCAGTGTGATTCCAGTTCTTGGTTTGCACAGTAATGCTTAGTTTGGAACCTCTGCCTGCTTCATCTGTGCTGGAGTCTTGGAGTTAGATAACCCTCAGCTGCAGCTGAAAACAAATCCGTGTACTCTCCTCCTAATTGCTGACTTTGTTGGATGCCTGAAACACATTTGATTCTTCGGTCATGCGTAAGAAAAGCTGAATGTTTGAATTGAATTATGTCTTGCCACTTAAAGATTTCTCTTTCCCTGTTTTGTCCTGTTCTGTCCATCTGTGTTCGGTGTCTGTAGTGTACTTGCAGTTTTAAAGCCCGTGACGCAGTCAGTTTCAGGGTTGGAATGGGGCTCCCCTGTTCCTGTAGCAGTACCTCATTGCTGCTTTCACATCACTTAATTTCTAGTGATCTGTTAAAATGTAGCTCTAATGTGCTGGAATTAAAGGAATAGGGCATTAATGAAACAGAGTCGTGGCAGTTGCTGCTGATTCACTCTTCTCCTGTGACAGTTGAAATACTGTTGGTCACAGTTGGATCTGTCTTCCAGCAATGGAGTTCTGAACTGTGTGGTTTAGATTTATGGGCTTACACAGGGGTGCATTGTTGTTAGACTTCTAAGAGATTGAAACCTCCACAAATTCTCCAGATAACAAAGGCACTCTCATGGTGTTCAGATGCGTGCCTTCACCAGAGGCAGGCAGAGTGGCACTTAAGGCCAATATTAATTTTAAATCTTCAATTACGTTTTCAAGATCAACACTTAATGTGATCACTTTCTTGTGAATCCCCTTGTAATGTGCTACACTGCTGTCAAACGTGGTATCTGCTGTTGAGAGGAAAGGAGCCTCTCAGTGAGCTGCAGTTCTAAACCTGTGCGGTTCCTCCCCTGCTTTGGGCTGTGGTTTTGCTGTGGTGGCTGTGGAAATGAAGCATCTTTCCTCCCCTCCTTGTGTGCTCCTGGCAGTGTCTTCCTGCTGCCTTCGTGCTGTCAGCATTGGTCTTTACGTAGCTACTCGGTAAACTAAATCAAGACGTGGGGTAGCAGAAGGCCTTCTTCCTTCTCAGATGGCTTGGGGATCAGTCCTGCTGTGGACCACATGAGTATTTCTGCTGCCAGAGGTGAGAGCTGCAGGGATGGGGTGGCAGCAGCCGGCTGTGCCTGGCTCCACTGGCTCTTCCACCATGGTTTGGGTTGGTGTGCATTCTGTGTGAAATGCTCTGCTTCTTTCTAGGACACTTTGTATGCCTTCCCGAAACAAATGAATCAAAGTGTTGTAACCACAGAGCTACTTTCCTTTCTTAGGTTACCGGACCCGTTTGTATTACCGGGTTTTGAAAACAGTGAGGGCTGTTCAGGAGGAGTGGGTAAACCTTTGTTCTGGGTCACCTGAAGCATCCGAGTAATCCGATGTACATTTAAAGAGCATTACAGTAATCCAGTTTAGAGGCAGCTAAACCAGTAATGTAGACTGTGGCAGGTTAGATGAGAATCTGATTAACTTTGCTTCTCCAGGTGAATGACCCCAAACCTCATTGTACTTCAGCACTTCACTGCTAGCACACGAATTAAGTCATCCCTCAGTGAAAAGAAGGACCCTTCTGAAAGTGGCTCAGCCCTATTCTAAGACCCAAAGTGATGGTACTCAACTATGTACAGTCCCTTCCATGTAGTCACAGTATTGCTTATCCTGGCGCATCAGTGGGATGAATTGGAGCCCTTGTGTATCAAGTCCAGAGAAAGCAGGTGAGAGTATTTCTGCAAGGATTTAAAAGCCATTAGAGCTGAAGTAAGGGAGAGCTTGGAAACAAACTACAGACCAGCGAGTGCAGTAGCAGGGTGTGGGGAGAACAGAAACTGGGGAGCCAGAGTTGTAAGTGGAAGTCAGCAGTAGTACAAAAATCAAAAGCAAGGCAAATGCAGAAAGAGCAAGCTAATGTTGTTTATAGATTAGATCAGCTGCCTTATCAAAATATACAAATGAAATGACAAGAGTCCTAACCAAACAGACTTAAGTGTTAAAACAGCTATTAATTATATTGATTGCCCTGCTGCAGTAAGAGCATGGAGTAGCCTCAAAGTTAGGGAATTGGCTCCGTGTGCCCAAGCAGTTCAGGGCAGGAGATCTCGGGAGCTGCGGTATGGAATGTGTTTCATTTCATTGGAGTTCTTCATGAGAAGCCATAAGGAAATGCAGTGGTGGCATGAGGATTAGACGGGACAGGAAATGCAGCGTAGGAAGAGGGTAAGTTTTCACTGTGATGTGGTTAATGCGACTTAGAGTTCAGTGCCTAATAATTCAGGAAGTACACTTTTCAGCTGATGCAGTTCACTTATTTGAGGTTTCTGAAGTTACCACTCCTACAGCAACTTTTAAAGTCTTAACCAGCTTTCAGTTTTTCAGTTTAAAGGACAGGAAGAAAGAGTAGGGCTTAACGCTCACTGGGCAGGAACTGGGGAGCTGATACCTCCCCCTCCAAGAGCTTTGCAGTGGGTTTTATCCAGCGTCTCCGTTGCTGTCTTGGTGTGAGAAATGCGGCATCGCATCCAGGATCTTAAATGATCCTGAACTTAAGTTTCGGCAGCAGCACCATTATTTATTTCAAAGACCTCCTCATGAACTTCAGAAGAGCTGTCGGTATGGTTCTGTGTCTCAGGGGTGGGATAACCAAACTGGGATTGCCTGAAACTCAACAGGGAGCTGGCAGTTGCAACTTCAGGCCAGCGGTTGCAGAAGAGGTGTCAGTACAAACTCAGATCTTTGCAGCAGCAGCAGCCAGAAAGACCAGTGATGTTTTTTACACTGAGAGGAAGAGGGTGTTGAGGAAAAAGAGAGGGTTGGTGCTTGCTCCTTGGAAGCCTTAGGGTTCTCACAGCTGGAACTGCTGCATGTAGTTTGTTTTTCCTGTCTCGAGTGCACGTACTGGAATTGTAGAAGATCCTGAGGAGGCCTAACAAAGTGTTAGGGAACAGAACAGTGGCTTTGCCAGGAGATGTTAACAGTGCTGGAACGTTTCAGTCTGGGAATGAGAAGGCTGATGGGGAGGAGATGACTATTTACAGATGTGAAGGCAGTAGATGAGGGGAATGTGACTCAGCAGATCCTGCAGTACCATAGCTCAGCAGCCCATGAAATGAGGCAGCTGATGTAAACGATGCACAAAGGTAGCGAGCTTCTGGAGCTCGGTCCAGTGGGGAGTTGTGCAAGTACTCAGCGACCACTGAAGGCACAGAAAATGATAGAAAACATATAATGAGTATTCCCTTGTTTGGGATGTTGTGGTTCTGTTAGTTTCATCACAAGCATTATTGCTGGAAGTGTGACGGTTGCTTCAGATCACTGTGATGTGCTGCGCTGCTTAGCTGTGGCAGTGATGAGGAAGGTCAGCTCCTGCTTGGAAAGCGCTCGCAGAACATGCTCTGCTAAACCAGCTGTTCAGAAGCACCCAGTCTCCTTTTTAAAGAACTCTGGAAGAAGCTTTCAAACCCTAGCTCGTAAGTGATGTGAAGGATCAAAATGTAGCTCAGGTGAATAAGATGTGGAAACAGTCTTACCTACAAATCGAAGTATTGCTATTTCCCTTGTTGTACCACCGTCTTTGATTATAGCTTCAGCTTTGTTTTATTCCTTCTCGTGCATGCTGGCTTAGTTATTCTGTGGAATATTGCTCATCGGTGTGTGGCGTGAAGCAGAAAACTGATTTCAAGACACTGTGTTCTGGGGAATTAATTATGACTTCAAGTTACTGTTCCAGGGGAAAAACAAGCCAGATGGTGCCCTTATTCAGTACGTTGTTTTGCTACTCCTCAACGTATTTGAAACGCTTCAGGAAGTGTTTGGTTTGGGGGGGAAAATGGATTGTTCTGGTTTAGCTCTTTCCCAGTTTGCTTCGGTTAACTGAGAAGTTCTGCGGAGTTACGTTGGGTGCCAGAGTTGAGCCGACCCAAATGCAGATGTTTGTGTTTGTGAAGCAGGCGTATGGCTGCAGGAAGTAAAACCCTACACTAACACATTTAATACTTTCTTACGATCACTTTTAACACTTCAGATTAAAGGGCAAACAGTAAGTGAAGGTAAGTGGAGGTGGGTAGTATTACGGTGCTGGTTTACGCTGCCTGTGCTCACGGCTTCGTTTTTGAGCTCGGTTTCAGCTTGTATGGTTTCTGATGCAACACTTTACCATCACTGCAGTTTTTCCTTTTAGTCTTCAGATTTCTGGTCAGGGTACAGGAGCTGTGGGCAGCTGTGCCGTGCTCATGGAACAGCACTTTCCAGACTAAGAACTGCTTCCATATGCCGGGTTGTTTTCTGTAATACCACAATGCCATTCTCAGAATTTGGGAAAATAGGAGTTGGAAGTGTACTTGCACAGTGTATTTTGGAAGGTAGTTGTGGCAGCTTTCTAAATGGTGCTGATTGATGGTTGCTTATCCGACAGTGTTACGCTCACAGGACTAAGCTGTCAGAAAAGAAAACAACCAACCAAAAAGCAACACAAAACTCCTGGAAAAAGATTAACTACTCTAAGTGAGGTGTCACTCTCAGCAGTGGCAGCATTTTGGGCTTTCCCAGTGCTGAATGAAGTTCTGTGTTTAAGCAGACAAGCAAAGGATGTTCCATGAATTACGAGGTTACAGGAATTGTGAACTGCAACAAGTGGCCCTTCTTCCTCTTTTCACATGTGTTCTGTTTTCGTGCAGGTCCTCATGCTGACACCGCCAGTGGATGCCAGAATTTGCAGTGTGGTTTTCGGGCCTGCTGCCGCTCTGGCGAATGAGCGCTGACTTCTGATCTTTCAGTCTACTTCATTTAGCTGAGCAGGCTTCCTTTCATGCACTTTACTTACAGTTTGCATCTTGTGTTAACAATCCCTGGAGTGAGATTTGTTATACTAGCCTGACCCTGCCCGTAACTTCCAAATCTTAATTATGAGTGTACTGTACAGTGTTGTAACAATCTCACGATCTCATCTGGTATGAAGGGTGTTGGGTTTTCCTTTACTTTATTTGGGGAAGATGGGAAAACATGTGGATTTTTTTTTTTAATGCCACTTTCTTCCAAGTTTGGCACTTAAATATACTTTAATGGATTATTTTGTGTTAAGTGAATGGTTTCTTATTTTTAATCCATGAGTACAACATAAAGCTCCACGGCTAATTTGAAATGTATTGTTTGCGTTTGGGTAACAGTTCTACATCTTTAGGAGCCTTGTTTCTCCCCCTTTCCTCTCATCTTGAAGTTGTCCTTTATATTGCAAAATTTAGGGTAATTCCCACCTTCCTTTTGCATTTGGTTTTGTATTTGGGCTTGAAAGACATACTCCAATAAAACATTCCCACCAATAAAAACTTCATGTAGCAGTTGAATTTGCTTGTGAGGTGCAGTAGCGAGGTGTGAGATCCAGGTAGGGTTAAGAGGTTTGGTGGGGGCTGGATGGTGCTGTGAGCACTGAAGATACGCGTTCCTTCCCGCAGTGACTGCATTCCAAAATGACTTCCAGGAGAGTCCGTTTTCATTCATAAGACATCTGTGGAAGACGTTGTTCTGATTGAAAATAATGACTGCTTCCTGTGCGCACTGGCAGAAAACAGTCTAAGTAGAGCATGGGTTTTGATGGTTTTTTTTCCCTTTTCTGAAAAGATGATGGGTTTCGGAGATGCAATCCATCAGCGTCGTTCAACCAAAGCATTGTGATGGCAGTGCAGCTGCTTGCTGCTCTGTGACAGTTCTGTAGAGGCACTTTCCTGTTGATGAGAGGGGAACCTGTGGCTACCCCAGGCTTAAACCAAAGGTTTTGTCCAGCATTTGTCGGACAGACTGAATCTTCTTTACACTTGAGCTCTAGAACAGCCTTAACTTTGATTTGTTGTGATGAATATACTTCCTAAGCTGAACCCAGCATTGCTTTCACTTGCAAGAGTTTAATTAGCAAGGCACCTGACGGAAAAGGATTTGTATCAGCATCGACAGTTAACACCACTACTCTTCCATAATAAGTAGATTTTAGTAAATTATTAAAATATTCACTAATGGTTACTTGCAGATCAAGTGATTTAATCAAAATTCTTACATAAAGTGGATGAACTTTCACATTTACTTCTTGGTATAAAAGTTTATTCTTTAAAGAAAATGACTGCTGCTGCTGTTACAGACACCAAGCAGCAGAAGCTTTTTTACAAAAGGAATTGTGGTCCTTCAGTGATGGCTTTTTTGGTGCATGGCATTTATTTGAGAGCAGGCAGATCCTAATGCTTGTACAGGAGCTCAGGAAGTGACAAACTGCAGCAACTGATACCGTAGCTGAATGACAGCCTCTTTAACCAGGAAGAAGGGCTGCCAGTGAAGACAAGTGAGTACCTAGAGGTCAGCTTTCAAGGTGTAATGCCAGGAACCAAGTTTCAACTCAGAATAAGAAGGATGAACGCTGTAACCAGTGAGTTTGGAAACTGACAGCTTACTTGGACTTCCAGAACTGTTAGCTGAGGTTGGTAAGTTACCTTCCATGGTTTTAAACTGAATAAAGCTAAATGTGTTTGCAGCTCCTGAGAATCAGGTTCTTGCTGGACTTTCGAGCAGCTGCAGCACCTCAAACGGGTGCTGTCAGAGATGTGTGATTTCCCTCTGCCAGCAAAGCTGAGGCAGTGGCTGCTCTGTGCTACCGATTCCGTACGAGTGAAGCCACATAAATCCACGTGGAGAGAACGTTCTGGGGGTAAGGATGAACGTACACAGCTAGGGCAAATTCAACACCAGAAACATCAATGGTATGGACTCCAGTACTGTGCACGGCTTCTATTAAAGGTCTGACTTCAGAAAATGGCATGTGAATAGGAAATCCAGATACCTGGGAGAGAACGGAAACGAATTGTGTTAAGGTAAGAAGGCACCTGAATCAACACAGCATCTCAAACTCTGTTATGCCTTCAACTTGATCTCTGCTGCTCTGAGGAGACGCAGTACAAAGGCAGTTTTGTATTTAATACCACCCTTCCTTTCCTTGTACTCAGCGTGTCTGCTCTTTTTCCTCATATGGTTAAGTTTAATGTGAAGCTTTTTAGGGATAACTAGGGAAAAAAATATATATTACTGAACAGGTAGCAGCACTGCTGCTTATCTGCCTCTTAACTGGAGAATACAGTTCGTTGTATTCTGCTGTGTGGGGATTTGAGGTGGCAGACATCTGTCCATAAACATATTTCATGGCCTGAAGGAGCTGAAACTTCCACTCGCTGTGAAAATTTCTGTATTTGCATACAGCATCACTATCAGGAATGCTCTGCACGAAGAGCAGAACAAAGGGGGTTTGTGTTATTTCTTAGGACAGCCTTGAGGAAGGATGCATGCCTACACCAGTGGCTACAGTGACTACTTAGCAGAGTTTGTCTTTCAAAGAGCAGAAAACTTCAGCAAAGCACACTGCTGTATGGGCTTCTGTGCCTGTGAGCTGGCAGTGCTAGCTCTTCACTGCCAGGACTTGGGGTCAGATGTACCAGTGAGCCAATGTGGAAATATAGTGCTATAACTGTATAAACCGACTGCATTGTTTTACTGCTGTTGTGCCACCGCAGTCACCACCTCCACTTCAGCAAAGTAGATCTGTATTTATAGCCATCTCCTGTTTTCACATGGTACAAACCCTCACTGCTTCACTTTGTAAATACTGCATCGATTTATCTTTAGTGTGACAGCTGATAGCTCTTGTCTCTTTTGTTAGAAGAGGAAACGAGGTCAGGACTCAGCTCCTGAACGTGGGGTGGCACTGTACACACAGCAAACCTGAAGCACCTAAACTCCTGTCATATTCTGACTGGTGCAGTATATTATGTATATACACAACTCTACCCTGTAATCTCCAAGCTGCTTTTGCAGCTCTGCCTGGTGGTCATCTTCTACATCTCTGCCTTGGTTTTGTTCCAGCAGAGGCAGGAAGTTACGGAGGGTAGAGGTACAGTATCTGTTCCAGCGAGTTAAATGCCTTGGTCTCCATTCCATGATCTTCTCCTTTAGTATTTTTTCAATCCTGTGATAAAATACACTTATTATTGCAACTCTTTACTCAAATTCTGACCTGATCTCACTTGTCCCACTTTTTACAGTTCATGGGCAACACAAATGGCCTCAGTTAAACTTACCACTGCCTAGAGCTACAAAAAAAAAACACCAACCCAAACCATCCACGTAGCCCACGCAGCTAAATTGCGTCCAGTGCTTAATAGCAGTGGTCTGCCCATATTTTCAGTTTATGCTCTCAGCCCCCTACACCCTTACACCATTTGGGCTGATCAGGAAACTACAGCAGTGCCTTCCATCTGATGAGCTCCGTTCAAATAAGAGATTTTATTTAAAAAGACCTTAATAATACAGCTCTTGAAGACATTCTCGATTCCTAGACAGCATTCAAAGCACACGCACTCGAGAAAGGTAAGGAAGTGCTCCACCTCCTGTGGTCAGTGTTCCCCTTCTGACAGTGTTTGTTTTAGTGGGAGCATTACCTGCCCTGTAGTTCCACTGCAGCAGCCTTGTCCGAATGCTGATACACTAATTCTTCAGGCTAGCAAGAAGTAAAACAGTTCGATATTAAAAGCACAATCTCTTAACTTTACAGCACTAAATTCAGGCATTTCTGTCTTGACAGTTGTGAGAAGTTCACAGTTATACCAAAACAGTCTGCACTGCAGCAAAGACAAAATAAAAACATTAGGTAGCTGTCTGTGGTGATGTCTTTTCATTTTTTCTCCTGTCGGCTGTTTCTTATAAACTGCATTCATTGTAGAGGAATTCCTGCTTGTTTACTTAAGGACATCAATCAGCTTGAAATAATGCCTTTCTGGCTGCAAGACAAAAGTTGTTTTCTTTATTTCTTTAGGGTTGTCTTAGCCTCTATTTCCCTGTTGGAAGCCTGTGACCTCAACTCCTCACATGCAGATGGTTAAGGTGTGTCAGTACCTGCACGCTGCACAGCCCGGGGTACGGTGAGCTTCTTGAAAAGAAAGCCTTCCAGAGCTTTGGTTTGCTGCTATCGAAGCTTATCCTTGCTGGAGAGTCCCACTGCTGGATATTAAACCAAATCTAGAAGAAAGCAGGTTTGTTTTGAATATAGGGTCACAGCTACGGAACATTTTACACAGCAGTGAAATACTACGCAACCTGAACTCCTCAGCCAGTTCCTGCCACATATTCATGTGAAACAAGGCAGTGTTTGTCACAGCTATGCTGTCCCACTTCTGCGTTCTCACGTCACAAAGGGGGTGGTGCTGCTCTGTAACATTTGTGCATGCAAGTACGTGCAGGCCCTGCTGCGAGGATGCAAGATTTACTCATAAATTAATTGAGAAGCTTTTCTACTTAATGGTTCTCTTTACTACCTGTACGATGCCACATAGCTGCCCAAGCCCTGGGGGTGGGCTTGCAGTTGGTTACAAAATCACTAACGCTGCTGTAATACTAAACCGACAGATGCAGAGCCAAGAAAAATGTCCAAGGACCGACACTTTGCATACAGCGATGTGAGAAGACGCTGCGCTCACTTACATTATCACAGCTGATCAGGCAGTACACGCTTTGCAAGGGGCAGAAGGTGTCATACTGCCTGTAAAAACAGCCAGTACTGGGATTCCAAATTACATACTGACTCTGCTCCAAAGTTAATACGTATGCGGTCTGGCCCTACAAAGAAAAAAATACGAGAAAGATGTTTTAAAACTGTCTTCGGGGACAGTATGCTGTGTATCACTCGGAACAGTACTTTCTTACTGTAGAGATCAGTGCTGTGTTCCTGGCACAATCCTGAAAGAACACAGAGGTTCACGACAATTCAACCAACACCTCCAGGCAACTCTGTCAACTGATGGGAACCAAAGACTGTGGAGAATGGAAATTAATATTCAGACCAAAAGGAAAGAATCCTCTTACCTCAGGAATGGCATTTCCAATGATAAGCCAGGCTTTCTTCCCCATGCCGAGAAAATAATTGCACAGGAGCACGGCGTGTTCCTCCTCATCTCCCGCCAGAAGATCGAGAAATTGCTAATTGAGGGGAAAGAAAAAAAAACAGGTTTCCATGTAGTTATAATTAATGTTCTCAGCTTACGACATTTACTACTATTTCCTAACGCTTCTGCAGCAAAAAATTCCTCTTGGCTCTTTGCAGCCGATGTTAACGTTTCACGAGGCACTGTTTCAACACGCAGAGCAACAGCACGTGCTGTGCAAGTCCACGGTGCAGATCTGAGATGTAACTCCAAGAACTGAGGTCTTCTGGGTTACTCTGAAACCACAGCGTGCACAGATGTTCCAGGATGGCAAAAGCATCGCCTGTGGTTAGGTTATTATCTGCCACTATTTTTGTTTGTGTGTGAGAGAGAATGCTGTCTCTTACTGCTGCCAACAATGACAATTTTATATTTTTAACCACAACGCAGTGTTTTCTCTGTGGTTCCTTACGCTGTAGTGTTCTTATGGTCAACCATGAGACTGCAGAACACCAAAGATAAACATTTTGGCTTCTATTAGGACAAGCAACTTCTCTCAAACACTGGCCCTCAGATAAATTCTGCTTTGAAGTAAAAGACTTAAGAAGAAAAATCCATTCTTACAGCCATAAATTGCAGAATAGGGCAGCTCTGAAGGGACCTCCAGAGCTCATCTAAAGTACCCCCAAAAGCAGGGGCCACTCAGATGTCACATCACATCCACGAGGACAAAGAACTGCTTAATCCATTACTTACATCTGATGTACACCACAGATCACAAATTCCAGCAAACGACACAGTATCTGGCAAAAAGGGAATCAAAGCAACGTAGCGAGCCACCAACTCCTGAAATAAAAGAAGTTTCAGCTCACTACACATACACACAACTAAGGCATTATTCCTCAGACACCAAAGTTAAAACACTAACTAGCCTTATACTATAACCTGTTTTAGAAATTGCATCAATTTCTGAATTACAATGAAAAATTGCACTTTACGTCCACTGAGGCACTGCATACATGTCTTTTAAAAAAAGACAATAATCACTCACATATCCATTAAAAAAAAAATGCACCTTTTCAAGCACAATTATGGGAACATTTACTGTCTCTCACACGTGGACAATCACTGCTGCCTTCTTCCGAATCTTGGTGTTTCCTTTGAAAACAAGTGTAGCTATACAGGAAACACAACAGTGTTACGTGTGTGCACACGTGTGCACAAACACATCCTGAAATCCTTATCACACAAACTCCATTATCTTTTCTAAGTACTTACTGCAGTGGTCTGAGAGCTATCAGGGAGGGCGTCCAGGAGCTCCTGGGGCGGGTTGAGAGGTTTGATGTATCTGGTAATAAAAACTGTTTTCCCGTTGAGGTCGATGACGGTTGTCAGGCACTGACGGTTTGGAAACTTTGAATTACATTCCACTTGGTATTTTTCTGCTGCTTGGAGCAATTTCTCATCTTCCTGGGTATCGAACTTGAAAAGACAGCAGAACTCAAGTGAAAACTGTTTCATGGGTAATTTGGGCTCAGGTCCGAAAGCGGAAACACACCGCAGGGATGGCACGAAATTCACATCCTAACACTGCAGTCAGACCACAGCTGAGGTTACGCACTGAAGCCCAGACACCTTCACGTGAACACTGCTGGGACAGAGCAGCACAGCGTCGGAATATTTGCAGAGAAGGCCCTGAACATTTCCACATGCACCTGCACTATTCAGACTTCTCTAGTTTTTTACAGCTTTTAGCTGAGCTTTTCTGGAAAGTGTTTTAGTTTCAAAAATCTGAGTCACTGTTTGTCGCCCTCCTTCTCAAAGTGAAGAGAGGTGGAACAGTGGCACTCCGTAGCCAGACCTCCACATCACAACAGACACAACGGTGATTCTGAGCCGTAATTAACAGCTGCAACAAAGCTTCCAAGTTCTGTTGCAGCAATTCACTGCAAATATTACTGACAAAGAAACACAAACCGCAGAAAGTGCCAAATGGCACAAAAGCAAGCTTAACCTTGGAGGTTATGAAGCAAGGAGTAACAGCAGTCTCTCAACTGATCTAATTCATTCATACTTGTACCTTCTTAAGCATTTCATTCATCTACAGAGATTCGGGAAGGACAGCAAGGAGAGGAAGAACGGGTAAAGAAATAAAATGAATGTGTGTCTCCAGTAGAAGAGCAGCATAGCTCTACGCTGCAAAAAAAAAATACAAAGATAACATCAAGCGGTGCTGTGTGTGCTCAAGAAACACACACCCTGACTGCATGGATCTGCAGTGAATGGCACAACACCACACAAAAGGCAAAGCTCATCTGAGTCATACGTCCCTGTTCTGAGCGTCAGGCACTTCCAGCTCAGTAAAGCAACCCTCAGAAACCAGGAGCTTAGAAGTAATTCTTCTCAAGATCTGGAGGCAAGCATGAACCACTAAATAATAAATGCTTTTCCTGAATACTATAAACACAGGAGCAAGAAATACTGCTGGTGTATTTGCTGCCTCATTTTCACCCACTGCTCACAAATACTGGTCAGAATATTTTATTGCTTCCAGACATAAATGAGAAATATGCTCACAGATAACGAGTGCAAACTTGCTTATTTCTCGTGCATTACGAGTCCATCTCACTTACTGCTGAATACAGTTAAACTGAACCGAGCCAAAAGATTTGACACAGAACACTGCAGTACACTGAGCCTAACGATTTACGTACATTTCAAGAACTGCACTGCAGGACACAAACAGCGAGGGTGTGAACAATTAGGGTTAGTTACCTTTTCTCTGACTGACTCCCCAGGAACGAGCTGTGGCTCAATGGTGATGAACAGTGTTATGTAGGAGCCCTCACTCAGATGTCTCACAGAATCATACCCTCTCTCGATGCTCAGGTTCTTCTCTTTGCTGTAGCCAAGGAGTACTGGAGGAATATTCACCTTGAATGTACCATCAATCTACAACACACACGGACAAACAGAGCAGCACATAATATTAGCTGTGTATGGCAAAAAAAAAAAAAAAAAAAAAAAAAAAAAACCGCAACAAAAACCCCAAAATATTTCTCACAAAACAACCAAAAAGCAAAACTCCTTTCTTAAGTACCTTTGTTATCTGTAGCCATGTGTTTTATCCCCTTGCTTTATTATTTTGAGCTACAGAACAGCAATGCAGTAAGATGCTATGTAAATATTAGATTTGTCTGGGCGTTGTGCAGTAGTAGCTGACAGGAAGGCACCTTCCAGGCAGAAACCACTGATGCTTCTTGCACGCAGTTGGAACTGGGCCCACTCAGCCCACTACCCTAACAAGAGGGCTCTGGTAGACTCGCTGTCCTTTTGCACCTCCTCCTGCAGCCACAACCACAAGGTAAGGTCTTCTGGAAAGACTGTTACCAGAAAGGAGCTGGTAGGCCCAGCACTTGCTCAGGCAAGACTCAAGAGTACAAAGCCTTAGTGGAAAACCAAGATTAACCTCCTGATTTGGGCAGAGTTCAGATATGACTTTAGGCAAAATTTAAGGCTGTTTAAGATACGCTACATATGAAGAATTGGCCAGGAAAGCCTGAGCCTTACACGCTTCTGGACAGGATGACAGCCATTGGGAAAGACATCAGAGGACAAACAGATGAGTCACTGGGCTAGCTCATCAAGTATTTAAGAACAAAATTAAGTTCTGATGAGGAGAAGATTAAACAAATGCCTCAAGAATTTCCACTATGATATAGTATAACAGGATGAAGAAATACTTCATTTGCCACTGCAGTTTAATTGCTAGATACACCTCGTTATTACCGCCAGACTGATCACACATCTTCAGCTCCAGTAAGAACTCCTGCTCATGTGAAAGCAGTGCCAGGAAGAGCCTTCAGGCACTCACTCTGCACACAAGGGCTCTCAGGCAGCAACACCTCCACAAAGACAGAGTCAGGAGTGCCCCTGACAGCAATCCTTGAACTACCTTGTTCTAAAACAGAAAGACTGGCGACAAGTACCACGAGCAGATGTCCATCTTTGATGACTAGCAGTGACTCTGTCTGTCACTACATGCTGACAAGCAGCTTGTTAAAATGTCTAAATCTGTCCATTCAGCCTCTCAGGGCTGTGAGCAGACATTTCCCAGGTGAATGTCACATATTCAGCACGGAATGCTTCCCTGGAAAGGGTACGGAATCTTGTTCTTTGTTTATTGATCTGTAACACTGGAAGGAGGAAAGGAGGAAGTAGAAAAAAAATGGAATTCATGAGAGGTGAGGAAAAAAAAAAAGTTAGGTCAAGTTTTTTTTTTCGAACACTTACCTAGGCAATGCAGTATTGAGATCTCAACAGCTACTGTCGATACCTTCAGAAGAATTTCCATTTTTAACTTTATTGCTGAGGGAAACCAGGCAGCACTGTCAGTGCAGAAGTGTCTTTTCTCCGTTCCGAATGCTGAACTTATTGGCACACATTCACCCCATGACAGCAGTTTCAAAGCTACTGTCAATTCCACAGAATATACTGACAAGTACTCAGAACATCATTAAATCCGATTTTGTATTACCAGCACCACTTTAAGAGATGCATTTCAAGCCACGACACTTACCCTAGCCTGAAAATATATGGTGGTGAAAGGAATCTTAACACATCCCAGCCAGTGCCTCTCAACACGAGTGTGGATACCGCTTCCTCTGTCACGGTCATCCTATTAAAACGTTGGGCAACAAAAGGATTTGCAAGACAACTTCATTTCCTTTCATTTGGTCAAAAGACTCATCAGGGGGTGAAAAAAATCCAGGAACGTTTTTAACAATTTAACTCAATACAAGTTCAGCTCCTACAGCTGCAATAATTACTCTGCGTGCCTTTCAAGCACATCAGGTGCAGAACAAAGAAGACATGGTCAGTGATACAATGTGATTGCACATCAGGGTTCAAATCTTGTGTAACTTCTGACTGAGAACTCAAAAGGGCACCACAAGAATCTTTCCAGACTATGGAAACTGATCCTCTCATGTCACGTTTCGGAGGTTAAATGCAGGAACTTGGTAAATCATCTGGCAGTCAGTAAAAACAACAATAACAAAAACACCCAAGCAAGCAAACAAACCTGTATCAAATTTAAGAATAGAATTCAGACTACCATACGTAGACTCCCAGTTTTACTACCTCCCAACTCTTTAAATATAAGACAGATAACATACAGATGCTGACCTCCAGCAGCAGATCATACAGTACAACATTAATTTGTACAGACAAAAGTTCACTCCATTACACTGCTTCCTTGAACAACATGGCAACGTGGACTGGATGTAACACAATAATGAACAATAACGTGAAAATGGAGGCACAGGAGGGTGAGAGCTACTACACTGAAAAGTCTTACTCTGACCACTTCAGGAAGTTCGCAATATTCAGTCAAGTACACTGTCCTACAATTACAAACTCACCTCCGTAACATCATGAAGTACTTCATCAAAAACATTAATGAACACCTCATCCTTCACTGACTGCAGACTGTGGGTGCTGTAGTCACCGTTGGGAGCTCTGAGAAAGTTCAAAGAAAGAGATGTGAATAAAACACAAATTCTGATGAATCCATACGTGCCAACTGAGTTATTATCTCTAAGAAAAGAACTGGTTTCATTCTGCTGTACCTAAATGGAAGCTCAAGCTCCTCATTCCAGTTGGGGTTTGGGCCTTCTGCTGTTGTTGTCCGACAGACTGTTCGCTGAAAAGAAACTTCTACGAATGGACGGACTAAAACCTGTACAGGGATCCAAACAAAGGAATCAGTCATCAGAACTTACTCAGTTACGTATATTTATGTGTTTAAAACAAGAAACATATCCTTAGCAGAGGTCACTCTGGTGCAGCCCAGACAACTTTGCCTTAAATTGCACTTTCCAGGCTTCTGAGCATTTATGGAGCTTTAAAAATGATTTTATATGTTAGAATTTCAAGAAGGTGATGTGAGCTCAGAATACTTCATATGTTATATACACAAGGAAAACAATTTTCCCCACAGCTCCATGGAAACTACTGGCTAACTAATCAAAGAAAGAAACAAACAAATGTGATCCAGTCTACCAGTGGAAAAAGCATCCCTGCATTCTCATATTGCAGATAAGCAACTTCTACTAGACACAACAAACACCTAATTTGATTAGAAGTGCATTAATGGAACATTTCATTAGCATTCAAATGCATATGACAGAACCTCTGCCACATTTCAAGACCCAATGTCGAGGGACATCCTAAGAAAAACAAACAGAAAAACCACTGCAGCGAGCTTCCATCTTCCCTCAGAAACATGCTGAATTTAGTTGCCAACAGAAAGCAAACCTATTTTTAGTATCAGCCCTAGTAACAGCCATGCTGGTTGAGACAGAGTGCAGTGAGCTGAAGTTCAGACCGCAAAAACAGCCACAAGTAGAGACATACAGCAGAGGAAGAACACAGAAGCACCAGGTTATCTTATCGCTCTCCTAAGTTTAAGTCTAAGAGTCTAAGTCTTAAGGTGAAGGGACCTTCCTAAGCCTGTAACAATTTTTCTATAAGCAACTTCCAGTGTGTCATTCTTCCAAATACTTGTTCAATGTCCACGTCAACGCAAGCAAACCTTCTGTCCACAATACATATAAGCAACTTCTCTGTGCACCTCGTAACTGCTGCATGAAGAGTGATCTAATTTGAACCTAGCTCCTCCCAGCTTTATTTAATGACCCCTCAAACTGTCTGAAGAGTTGGTGAATAGTCAATCCCCATCCAAATCACTCATTATTTTGTGCACCTCCATCTTAATCCTCCTCCTCCTCCCCTGTTGGAAATCACTGCCGTTCTGGCCAAAAAGCCCTACCATTTTTCAGTGCACAGCAGCCACTTCGTATTTATGACCTTAACATCCTTCTCTAAACCTTCACATAGCTTAACTATCTTCTGGGAGATCAAGGAGTGGGCAAACCAACCTCCCTAACAGATATCTTTCTGGTAGTGTTATTGCCTGTAAAACAAGAGGAATGCTCACATCTTCATGTAAACGAATGATTGTTGTGTCATGAGTTGTGTAATATACCTGGTTGAATGCCCAATCGACGTTGCTGGCTGGGCTCTGAGCAGATGGAGAGGCTGCAAACATCTCATTAAAGGACCTTGAAGATTTGGATGGTTGTTGAAGTTTGCTATGAAGGCAACAGGCAGCAACATCGTGAGAAACAACAGAACTTATCACCAAACAGGAAGCGTTCACATCATACGTTAACCATACAGAGCTCTGGAAATAGTTCTTTTATCTTCATGTTCTGACTTCAACATAGGAAGGATAATTATTCAGTCAAATGACAAGAAAAAAATTGCCAGAGAGAGGTAGAGAGCATATGGCTCTTGTAAGAGTCATTGTAAAAGCACTGTGTGCCTCTAGGCTGTCTCTTCTCACAAGTTTATAACCCATATATATGGTTATATATAATATTTTATATTACATATTTATCATTATTATTATTAGACTCCCCGGGACAATCACACTTTGCTACAGATCTATCAGTTTAAAGAGATGAATCCCTGCAGAATTCAAACTGGACAGACTTCACAGTATTCATGGAAGGTTTCCATGACAAAGTTAAACCCATATGAACACCATACAGATGGTGATCCCTAAGCAAAATAAAAATAAGAGTTCATGTGCTTATTTTTATCTTAGCGTTTTTGGTAGTAACACCACAGTAGAGATTGTAAAAGAAGAACTATTCATAAAAAAAAAAAAAGCAGCTCAAAATCAGATACCTGATCATCCAAAAAAAATTGAAGGGTTTTTAAGTTATTTTGTAATACCAGACAAATCAAAATTTTCATCTCTTCTTTCCTGTCAAGATATTTCTAATACAAATTTCTTATTTCTCACTTTGCCCTTATTTACAGAAGTTCAACAGAACCTTCACAGCAATATACAGAGACAAAGAAAAGCAGAAGTGCTAAATTAGCTAAATGCTAAACAATTGCTCAGGATGAAAACATTTCCCATTTAAATGTGAGGCACATTCATTTTGGGAGACAGAGAACACAGTGCTAATACACTGCTTCTGAAACTAAACCAGGCTGTCAGAATTCAAACACCTCTACAGGATACAGCACAATGCTTTACAGATGTCTCAATATGCTAAATGTTGTGGTCATCTGAAAATTAGCTAGGGCCAAATCTGGAACATTCTCCTCCCTTACACAACCAAGTTCATGAAATTCCTGAGAAGACCATCACAAATACAGAGTGAAGAAATGGAGTTTTAAATAAATATTTAAATATTTTATAAATTACAAGTTCCTTGAGTGTAACTAGAAGGCTTAAGACACACAATCCAATATTATCCATGTCATAATGTAGTCAAAGATGTAAGTTACCTTCCACACAGCTTTTTCCACAAGGAAGTATGTAGAGTAGTGGTAAAACATTTCTTGAATTTCGAAGGTAATGCTTAACGATCATATTATTCTAAAAGCTTTGAGAACAGCACTTCTTTATGGATAACTAACAAGATAAATCTCTATGTATTTTATCACGAGGATCAAACCAACAGACACGGCTGAATTCCATAACTAGATACTTCAGCTGCCTTCAAACAGTCGAGTGGCAATATGAATCTGCACAGAATAGAGCAGTGAGGCATACCTCATGACTGGTTTTCTCACTGGAATGTCATAAGCTCTAATGATGTTCACTAACAGCTTGATGTCTCCATCTGATAAGTTCTGTGCTGTAACCTTCTTCCTCTCCTTTCTTCTTGGCTTTAGCGGTCGCTTTGGCTCTGTCAGTTTGAAGAGGCCAAGTCCCAGAATGCTAACAATCATAAAAGCAACATTTAGTCACTGTGGTACAGAATCCCACATTCTATGGTTTCCACGACACGTGCAAATTATGCACTAACAGAAAAGGGAAACATACGCTGCTGTGTCATACAAAACTCTAAGAAATGCCAAAATGCTTTCACAATTTTACTACTACACAATCCAGCTGTCTTATATTTCATTCATTCAAACTTACACATGAAAAAAAAAAAGAGTTTTCAAACTTTTTTTTGGTCATGTTTTCCAAAACTAGATAAGGTATCACAATGACAATTCAGGACAGATCTAAACTACAGCTATATCAAGGTATCTAGTGGATGACAACAACCACTGTATGAAATACGCGAGAAATCTAATTACACAGCTATGTAGAGGCTATAGAAAGGAAGCAGAATGAATATGTCACAACATACCCTGGACCCTCAGAACTTATAACCCAAGGTAAAGCAGAACCAAAGGGAAAAAAAAAAAAATAGGAAAGGAATAAAAAGCAGATACATGTTTTTAAATGTCACTGATAGTTAACTGCATAAATACTTAAATGACAGAAGACAATTCAAAATCTGCTTTAAAAACTGATCAACCAACAGCATTATTCCCTTATACATAATGAACAATCACATTAATTACTTTTAAGATAAAACCATGAGTTGCTGAAATCTCACTAAGCAGACACTTTAAACGAGTAACGGTGTATTTTAAATTCACTAACGACAAATTAACAAGTACTATCTAATATGAATTTGTACTCCTAACAAGAAAATACAAGTCAAGCATTTGATCTGAAATGACTTCAAAAGCTGACTACAGTCTCATTCGGATTTTTCCATCCTGTGATGTGAAAACCTGAAGGAAAAATTGCACAAATCCTGTTTCAGAGAGCAAGTCTCTGTATCTCCAGCAGATGGGACTGTTTACTTTTATACTGTAGGTTCAAAAACGGTTAGCTGTAATTTCAATGTGTCATGCTTAAGAGTGAACATGAGCAACTTCGATGAGAACGACAAGTACCAACCATTCATGAATTATGCAGATTTTAAGTCCGCAACACTAAATAAGGATTGTAACAAAAATTCAAATGCCAGTGCATATGCAATAAAACAAGTGATAACCTTAGAAGAAATCACTGCTCAAACCAAATACTTCTGAAAGTGAACAGCATACAGAAATAAGTAAGACAAAGTCAACAAAAACCACTGCTACAGTGACAGGACAGCCACACTAAACATACAGTATCTCATCAGTTGGCCACATCAGTACACCACACCAAGAATAATCACAGATAATTTTACATTAACTGACTCAGAGCAAAGAAGACAGCTCCTTTACCCCAGAGTAGGAATCTCCTCTTCATTGACCAGGTCAGAATGAAGGAAATGGTGCTTTGCTATTAGGAAACGGTTAATTACTGATTCTCGAACCTGTGAGAGGAATAGAATGGAGGAAGAAGAGACAAAAGGACACTTTAATCCCAAGCCACTGCAAATACTTGCATTTTGTCTACTAACCACAAATTCCAAATACGCATTCTTTATTTTATTCCTCTTTTAAAACGAGTCGTGTCAAGGAAACTTTTCTTTCTACCAGGAACAATTTCTTTCTTCATAACATAATATGAGCTTATTTCACAAATACAGTGTCTCTGTAGAAACATACCAGCTAGCCAGATGTAAACATATGAAAGTATTCATCAGAAAAACAGAAAATCCATTTTTATCTGATTACAGTCCATCACCAGAAACAATCTCAACAACAAACACGATCAACAGATTTCTTCTGGGCATCTATACGAAGTTAGAGAAAAGACTGTAAAGAAATCTATACGTTATTAATTACAGAGATTAAAGGCAACACTTTGGACTGCAGGACAACCAGGAAGGGCTGTGCTACTAATGCTGTGGTTTCAAACATGTTCAAAAATCCTCAGTTCCTTTCATTTCTTTGCTGAGGTCACATACTGAAGCAGAGATGAAAGCATTCCCTCTTCTCTCAACAACTATGTAGAAGCAGAGGGAAGGAGTATTGCCTTTGTCCTTTTATTTCCTACTGCCAGGGCTAGTAACGTCTTTACATACTGTCCTATTACAAGATTAGCTGCAGAAGAATAGTAACAAAAGCTAATGTACACCTCCTTTCATTATTTTAGAAGTGTTCATTTAAGTTATGAAATCATTCACTGTGCCGAGGTTACAAGACTGCATTTCAGACTGCAATGAATTTCAGAGCTGACACCAGCAATCTCATTTTCTAGCATATCTGACGATGTATAGAAGTAGAAAATATCCAAGTGCTAATTCTAAAATGACTACCTGCATTTATCTAAGTGACAAATTGAGGTACCCTGTGCCACTTACCTCTGTACTACAGCACTGTGCTACCATTCCGTGCACTGCATAACCACGTGTTTGGATACACACTGAAATATCACACGGAGCATTCAGGGCTCACACAGACATGACAGCTCACTTAAAAATCATTTTTGATATTATCACACTGCATTTGGGTTTTAGCACTTAACCTGGCCTTGCCCGGAAGATTTAAACACTCTCATTGCCTTCGATTCTTTTACAAACTATTACTGTTAATGAGCAATTTGTTTAACTCGACACCAAATCAACCTCACAGACACATGAGAGTTTTGCAGTCTGGCTGGGACTTTATCTACCTTTCTACACTACCACTTTCAGTTTTTAGGACTCCTGAAAATTGAGCTCCCAAACACAGCAGCAATATACGACTTAGAGAAATGCGACGGATTTATACTTTTTTGCAGCTTACCTTTTGCAGATAGCTGGCAACAACAGCTCTGTGTGCATCCAGGTAACGCTTACTGTCAATCACATCCCTCTCGTGTAGTCTTTTCTCATATTCCTGAAATATTCAATCACAGTTTGTGATTTGATAAATATCCAATGCTTTATTGAAGACGAGAAAAAAAAAAAAGGTAAATATTTCATTAATATTAAAGTATGGCTCAAAGTAAACAAAAACACGCCAGACATTTAAGGCTATTTTTAATGCTAATGCATACAGTAACAGTACTGCATAGCTTCCATGCACAGAGGTAAAAACTGCAATAAGATTCACCTGGTTTAAATCCCTTGGAATAACTTGAAGATTGCCCTCCCTTGTTCTAAACCTGAACTCCCATCTGCTTTCGTAAACCAGATTTTAACCAGAAATGGTTTGTGTTAGTGCAGCTGCAGCAGGGTGAATACTTTATGAACAGAAGAGATGTGGTGTTCGCGGAAGGTGACCTGATACTTGAACTGTGGGATATTTTGTTGTGAAATTTTGAATCTGCACTCAAAAAATGCGGAGATTTAACAGCACAATAAAATCACTGGCTGTGGATAGTGAGAAAGTGAAGATTTTTCTTTGCCTGAGGTTTGAACAAAGAGCCCATGGTCCAACTGATGGACTGAGATGAATACTGACCCAGGGTTACTACTCTGGTTAAAAAAACTACAATGCATGCTATACTGAAAAGGAACCTTTATTTGCAAGTGTGGGAGAACATCTCATAAATTAAGAAGTAGCTAGAGCTGACACTCAGATTCCAGGCAAATTACAGAGCCTTGAAGTCTAAGGATGTCCCAAGACTAGTAGCTTAACAGCTGTCACAAACTGGTTTGGCTTTAGAGCCACAGATTCTAGCTGTCACATAAAAGCTATGGAGTGAAATTCATCTTCAGGTCTGGCTCTGTTTTCTTTTCATTCTATCACCTGAAGGAAGCAGTAACATCTCCCTTCTTAAGACTTGTCTTCTTAGGACTACACAAACTTAGCAGGTTTGACTTAGTCTCACGAGGAAGAGACCAATGAGCAAACCAATACCTGCACACAGCTAGGGCAGGGACAACTGCAAAGAAGACAGGGTCAAATTCTTTTCTGTAGTGCTACATAATACAACAAGGGAATGCAGCCAGCAGGTACAACTTAGAAGATTCAGGTTGAACACAGGAAAAAAAAAAAACAAAAAACAAAAAACCCACCCAACAAAATAATCACTAGAAGACTACTGCAGCACCAGAGCAGTTATCCACAACGGCTGTGGAATCTCCCACTTTTCAAGTCTTGGCTAGACAAACACATAGCTGACCTCACCTAGTGCTGGCAACAGCCCCATCATTGTGGGAAACAGGACTAGACCAACTCTAGACAATGTTTTCCAAACGGCATTTCCACAGTTCTACATATTTTCAGATTTCTTTGCCAAATAGCTAGTAAACCAACTAGGAACAACACCACTTTAAACTCAGTTTTGAAGATCACGTCATATAAAATGAACTTGGAGCAGGTTATCGTGGGTTTATCCAATTCACTCTTAACGAGGAAAAAATAAAGCCAAACAAAAAAGCAGTTCTCACACTGAGATGAACAAAGTCAATAAAAATCACCTGGAAAAGAAGTGTTTATCAAAGATGTATTATATTCTTAAATAGAAGGTAAAGAAAACTAATCTAAATTTTGAAAATGAGAAACGTTTATTGTGAAGACGCCAGACCTGACTGAACTTACAAAGCATATTTTAAAGATATAATCCAAAAGCAATGGAAGGAATTGTTTTAAGAAATTTATGCAAGGCATAAAGCAACAGTTGCCAAAACTCAAGATGATTCTTATCCTGCGAAGGCAACAAATGCACTAAAATGTTACGTGGCCATACCAGTTGCTGAAGAAAAACAGAACATGTGACTTAACAGCGATAGCGGAGTTGAGATTAAATATAACTGAAGTACAAACCAAATACAAATGCACACACGGCATTTGAGTAAGGTTAATTAACAGATAGGAAGGACAGGGTGAGTTAATTGGAAAAACGTACTGAAACCAAAGTAATTGCAATGTAAGCTAGAGTAAAACATAAAAAGGTTTTAACACTCAGTGTCACTGCCTGAGCCCTTTCTGTGAAGAATGGTAGAAAAGTTAATAAGCATAAGCCTGAACAACCTTTGTACCAACCTTCTGGATTTGAAATCACCTTCAAAAGAAAGTAACATTTGTGCCTGCAGTAACTGCCGTGTTGCATTCTTTTGCTTCCACACTATAGCTGTGCAAACATTTCCTTTGAAGGAAGCTGTCTTAATCAGATTAAAATAACACCAGAATAAACAGAGGGAATTCAATTCCAATTTTTTTACATGTCAGCAGAGCTGTACACTCTTTCAGGGACTAACTGACTTGCAAGTCCAATATTTAACTTAAGAACCAGGAAAGAACTACTATGTTTTACTAGAGGACGTTCTTGACACAGTTTCAGATAACAGACTACCTGGAAAAGTTTCTCACTGATCTCTCGTTCATGTAAAGGCACTTGCTTATAGTTTCGGAACTCTGCCACCTCCTCATTTCTGAGCTGCAAGAGTCGGAATCTCTTTGATCTGTTCAACTCTTCATCAGAAACAAAATCAAATTCTTGCTGCAACTGATCCAGTCTGAAGAAGTCAGGAACACGTGCCTCTCCACTAGTGGCAACCTAAATTAGACAAAAAGTTATTCATCTTTTTGTACTAAGGAAGAAAGTCTACAAAATAATTTCATCTAAGTCAAATATAGTATCGCAAGAATGTTCTAGTTCTATGCAGTTAAGATGGATCAAACCAAGAACAAAATATAACATGTTTTAAAGCAGGTTCTGGTGAGCAAAATATGAGAATACAATTTTACAGTACTCCAAAGTGTACTCTATCCCCCCCAAACATAAACAAACACTAAAGATTAAGACAACTCTAACATAACAGAATGACCTAGGAAACTGTACTGGAAAGGTGATTCTTTTACAAAACTTCAGCTACAGAAACAGCTCTCCAATTTGATGTTTAGCCAAGTCTCAGCTTCTGCAATCAACTAAACTTGATGGACAAGCAACTTCCTACCTAATACAGTGGCAATAGCCCTACACCTTAAGGAGAAGAAGAAATTCAAATTTACAGAATCGTAGGATGGTTTGGATTGGAAAGGATCTTTAACACCATCTAGTTCCAACTCCCTGCTACAGGCAGGGACACTTCCCTCTAGACAAGGTTGCTCAAAGCCCCATCCAGCCTGGCCTTGAATGCTTACAGGAAGGAAACTGTATATAAGTAAAGTAAAGTAACATTAAGGTTTGTAATTAATCAGTTTGCATATTCTCTAATACTTACTTTTAACCACTAGAAAACTACTGAACTAACGGATTAACCAATTCTCTTTTTTATAGTTGTTTTTTTTTTTTTTTTGCCTCTTAACATTCACACAAGTATATCCATCAGAGTTTTAAATTGGTACTGGTGTTTCACAGCTCTATTAGCCCTCAGAAAATGCCACTTACCGTAATCATCTGCATCAGAGCAGCGTTGTTTGGGTCATTTGGATCCAGTTTTGTTTCTGCTGCCCACTTAGCTAGTTTCTTCATGTCAGTTAAGCCTGATGTGCCAATGGATGCAACAGCATCAATATTTTTCAAAGCACTGAAAGAGAACAGACAGAACCACCTGGAACACATTTAATAACACAAAAAACATATTTAAAGCAAACTTGAGAAAGTAAAAACAAAACTAATAAAAAAATCCTATAACCTGAAAATAAATACCGTTACACAACTTTCATTTAAACTGCAAACCTCTCACTCCAGGAGATCTTGCTATCCACCCTATCTGCTCATTTCTACCCCATACCATTTTTTTACTTCAGCTGAAATGAAGCAATTCTTTCTGTCAGTGCAGTGCAGAACAACTGACTGAAATTAAATTAATTGTGAGCAAAACAAATGGACATTAACAAAACTAGAGAAAAAAAACCACACACAATCAACTCCTCAAACCTCTGTGATACAGAAGATAGCATCTTTAAAACTCGCATAGGTTCTGATTCTGCTTACAGTACATATAGACTCAAAACTGCAGCTACGCAGCTGAGGGAATGGTGAACTGCAAAGGAAAGTGAGGCAGAATGATGAAGGAACTGCTAAAAAGGAACTCCGAAACAAGCTTTCTCACTGCTTCATTGCCACAGCCTCATCTGAAAAACCGAATTTGACCACATTTGTACAAATACAAAATGTTTTTGCACACTCTCCGTGACTTAAGGTACTTATCAGTCCAAATATTTATCATACATATGCTATCACATGTTTCCAATTACTAGAAAGTAATATTTTTATGTTAAATAGAAAGGAAATTATTATTATTATTTGATGACCCATACTTAAAGGAACTTCCCAGATGTATAGTTCTTGCCTGTGCTATGTCTAATATCCTAATTTTGGTCTGTCTCCTGGATGGTATTCCTGGACAGAACCTGGACCTAATTCACCCTCCTGCAAGGTCTGGAACTGCTGCCAGCACCCTGATCTGCCTGCCACATTCAGACCCTGTAGGGATCTGGCTGGCACTGAGTGCACTGTGCTGGGCTGTCCTTGGCTTCTCCCTCGTACTCACCTATTTGTATTCACAGTAGTCAAGTATGGTAAGTAGTCAGAAGGACATCTGTACAACGATTTGCATATCTGCATGTTCATTAGCCATATGTCACTGAATATTAGCCACATACCACAGAAATGTGGATGGTGCCCCAGTTCTCGTTAGGGGTCCTTGCTGTCTACTTACCTGAGCATTCTATTTTCAAGAAAGCTTACAGATCTTTCTCAAGCTTGGTTAGAACCAGCCAACACATCTAGCAGTTGCTGCAGTAGCAGACAAAGCAGCAGTGTGAAACTGTATCATCAAAGAGTTGAAGAAATACGCACTGAATCACAGTAGAGCTGAAAAGCCAATGGGCAAAGACTAACTTCAGGTACAATAACCTTGTGTCAGACTTCTACAGTAGACAATGGAAAGTCACAGATGGTGTTTATCTCTATAAGGTGATCCAAATAAGTGTGTTTTACACCAAACAGCCTTCTAGATTTCCCCATTTGCTACAGAGACAATCTACTGTAATTGCAGTCTGCTGTCTTTGAAGTCAGCCTTTGGGAATGCATCCTTATGGTTTTTATCTTATGCTATTCTAGTCTTGTTGAAGTCAGCAAGTTATTCATCTGCTGATCTGCAAATTACTCTAATGACTGCAGCCTGAGTTAAGAATAGGATAAAAGCAATGCAAGTGCCAAGGTCTAGCTTCTAAATAAAAAAAATCTGATAGAATGCAATCAGCTGGAATAATTACTTTCTCAGTTTACTAAGTTCAGTAAAATTCTTAAGGCTTTACAGTGAAGTCACCTGAGGTCATTACAAAAGCACACTTTATGACATTACCAGAATTATAAAAAAAAGTCAGTAAAATGGACAAGTAAACTACCATGTCCAACTTGCAGCCACAGGACAATCCACAATGATTTGAGTGGAGTAACATTAACATAGCAATTCCTGCAGCTCAAGAAGCTTCTGATGGGACAAAATTCATTAAAAGTATTATCTTGGAATGATACAGATGGGACTAACTTTCTAACTTCTTACTTAAAATTCACTCATTAACTTCTGTTCTCATACTACAGTTTTTATCATTAGTCAAAAAAATGGCATTTAAAGCACGTGTCCCAGTAACCTCCCCAAATGCATTTTGCATAAGAAAAAGATGGGGCTTCTATTCCTTGTAAAAAATAATTACAGGAAAGTTCCTTACCAATATAAAACAAAATGTGGACTACACCTCCATCATCTGAGTACCATAAAATTGAATTTAATCAGCTTGAGCTTTGTTTAATATTTTCTGCAGGCAGCATACTGAAAGGTTTTAGTTAGAAACTGTTATCTGTTTTGCAAAAAATATGTAACAAAATATCCGCAGGTGCAGAATAAAGTATTTAAGCTTAAGGAAAAAAGCTACGACAACTTCTGAGTATGAAAACCATCTATTCCATTAAATGCCAGTTAAAACACTTTTCCAGGAATCACTGAGAATTTATATCATATTACCTTGGAATCCCTGTGTTGTGCTGAGATACTGGAGGAATTAGGGGGATTCCTTTTTCTCCAACTGCCCAAGAAACACTATTAGATACTTTCCCAGAAGTCATTAAAGTCATCTGATTGCTACCATCAGCTTCAAAGGAAAAGGACACATCTATCAAGGGAAGATAAAATAGCATGTTTATATACGTTTATCTACAGCACATTTATCCATTCAAACACTGTCTAGTTTTTGAAATGTTTCCCTAAAATAAGTAGTCAAACGACTCCTTCTATACAAAAGGACAGGTTACATGAGCAACGTGATCCTGCAGAATGCTGCAAAGCAGGACTCTGCTCCACAAAACAAGAAAAAGATTCCGTTCTGCCTACAGAATGGCTTTCCACTGGGCCACAAAGAAACACTGTGTCTAAGGGTAAGCCAGAACTTTTTTCCTTTGCAGATGCATGCCATTTAACATTTCTTGTAATTTTCAGATTCACTGTATGTGTTCTTGTTACGAACGAGACAGAAATTCAGTCAAAAGAATTATGTGAATCTGAAAAGTCAGCCCTAAAGGTCTGTGATACACAACTGTGTGAGCAGTCATCATAGGTAATGACATTTACACACAAATGTGCTGTAAAATTTTTTCTTCCACATCGCTTGACAGCTTTTTAGATGTTCTTCTCTTCTACCTTTACCTGTATTTCATGCACTGTAACTTTATTTGTCAGCTATCCCATAACACAGTTTAAACTTTATATAAACTTCAAAGCTCTGCATGGTGTATTATTCTTGGTCTCCTTTTTCCCACCTCTCCCTCATTTTCATTTTCTGTTTTGAAATCCCAACAATCAAATGTTTTACAGGATGTCATTGCACCAGACTTCATCTGCAAATACCTTTTACTGTCAGTTCTTCAGTGGTTTGAAGTGTTAATAGTGCTGCAGCTATGCTGATTAATACCATATGCTTGCTCTGCACTATCAGAGGCCTGATTACTTGAGTACTAAACAAACAATTAAAAAGACCACACAACTTCTATAGTTAGTAGAGCTTCACTAACACTATAAGCCAAGAAATAGATACACACATTGGTGTTAATTGAATTTACTCTGAAACTCATGCCAGCCTGTTACTTCTACGTGGTTTCAGCAAAATGAGCAGCATCAAAGTATGGAATGGAGGAAGAATGACATTCCCTACCACTCCCAACTCCTTCATGGTCCAGCATCACACGCTGATTGCTGCTGAACTCTATCTCTTCCATGGGAGCGCTGCCCGTCAGAACTGTTGTCTCAGGAACAGGTATGAAAACCTCAGCCAGCAAGGTGGTACTGCTCATACCCATTGTTTCATAGATCTAGAAAAATCCACAGTGATGGACGTTTAAAAACATTAAATTCTTCACAATGTATTGATAAGAAGTTGAAAGCATATCAGACTGTATTTGGACAAAAGGTTGCATTATGACTTAAGCATTAAATCTGAGGCAATCAAATTCATTTGCTTCTTAAAGTATATAATTAGTAGACATTTCAGCAACAAACAGCTAACTCAGACTGAATTCTAAGTATATCCTCCTCACCTTTTTAACATACCTGTATGAGAAACAGTATGGCAAACTTTGGGCTTTAAAGAGCATCACTGCACAACATGCAACTGCTTGTCGTAAGGACTGGCATCAGGGATACTGTCTCATGACAGACCTAGTATTCAGATATGGCAGCACACCAAGATGCTTTACTCTTCCCTGTCTGGTTTCAGACATAGAGGCTTTAGGAGTGATTTCTCAGTCCTGTTTAAATGTTTTCAATCAAAGCAGATGGTATTCCTCATGTCTTCATGTGCAGTACACAAATTGAGACGTGAGGGATATACATCCTCTGAGCTGCCAGTAGTAAGTTACTGGACAAATAGAGGAAAAAAACAAAATCAACTTCATTAATTCGTACTTGTAAGAGGCAGTATTTTTTTTTGTTGTGCTTTCACCATTGTTCGTTTGGATCGTTTTCTTTATTTATTTATCTTCCTTTGGACTTAACTGCACTTAACTTAATCAACAGCATAATAATGGAAACTACTCATACTGAATTTTTTCTCTTCCCCAAAAAACACGATGGTGTTTTTAAGATGCAGATAAGAATGCATTAAGAAGAAAATTCTGGAAAATTTACCTGCAATACAAATCCTGTTTTCTAAAGTTAAGAGGCTGCTTTACTAACTTATTTAATCACACACCCCAATTATTGATTTCCCCCATGCAGCCTACAGTTACATTACAACATATACACAGGAATGTATATGTGGTACCCACATTAGAACTTTGAGAACAAATCATTGCTGGTCACAACAGCCAGAACAAAATGTTCAGTAAATAAAAAATAATAATAATTAAAAAAATCTTAGCACAAGCCTCGGAAATATAGCAGCAAAGTTCAAAGTTTGCTACTGGAAAAGCAAAACTACCTTATCAAAAAAATACTATTATAAATCATTACCTACCTGTAGCTTCAAACTCTCTGGCCAGTTGAATATTTGCAAATTGAAAATCTGACCAAAGTGAACTCTGAAATCTGAACTCAGTGGTCGAGTAACAGTTCTGGATACTTCTTTGGAGTTGAAAAAGACTTTGATGAATGCTGAGCGTTTGTTCACATCTTCTCGTCGCAAAACCTCCGCTCTGTAAACATGTCAAACAGGTGGTGAGAACAGTTTTAACAACAGCTATATTTTATTTTCTACCGAGAATCTGATTTCTCAATGGGAAACAGAAGCCAACTGCATGAAAATCCAGTTCTTCTAAAAAACACCACTGAGTTAAGAACTACAATTCAGCATTTATTTTATCTTCCCATGAATTGCTTGAAATTTATTTCATCTTTACTTAAAAACAAATAGGTGGAATATTCGATCCACAACTTCTACCTTCATGTAATATGAGGCATTTAAGGAGAGAAAATTTCCTTGTTCCCTTCCACCACAGTAAAGGATATGCAATCATACTGCATTAAGATTCTTAAGGTTTCAGCCTCTGGGAACAGAACAGCCAAGCCCTACTCCTTGATGAGGCTATTTACTAAGTGATGATGAAAGGAAGCAGTTTTTAAATGACTGCAGCTTGCTAAATGTACTCTGTGTGTAAACGTGGAAAGGCAGAAGAGTATTTATTTTATCCACAGTGAAATCTTTAGATAACTACACAACCACTTTAATTTTCTCTTCTCTGTTGGCTATACCACTTCATGTAAAGACCAGCCAGAGTAAGAGTGGTAGCATCCGAAGCAACCTACACTCTAATCTAAAAACAATGAAGACCACCACAAAACCACAACCAATTTCTTTACATACACCACTGTCCTATGGAGATGCTGAAGAAACATCAGATGGTACAAAGTGAAATGTGTAGTTGTGCATTCTCCAAGCCCAGTATATTTAAGCTTATATGTGACTTGAAAAACAGTGAAGTTGTAACAGCCTCAGGAGCAAAAGTTCAAGGTTTCAATCATTAAGCTAAACAGAATGGTGAGCACACATTTCAAAGCTTTAGAGGTAAGAATCAAATAAATAACATCAGATGATCAGTGTAAGAACTGTATCACGATTTATCTTACCGAGGACACTGTTCACTTGGAGTTACGCTTCCCGACAAGACTAGTTCAGGAATTAAAGCAGGCTCTCCAGGTTTCCTTCTGAATTTGTTGGCTTTTTCTCTAACCTGCTGTTCTATTTCCAGGCTATTGACCATTTTAGGTGGGACGGGTTTTACAGGTTCCTCACCGAGATCACAGTCTTCCATTGATTCTTCTACTTGAAGGTCTTTCTTCTTTTTCTTTTTGGATTTCTGCACACAGAAATAATAATGTTCTACTATTTTAATCAGTACAGCTTTTTTCTTTTGCTCCCTTGATTCACAGCACACATTGAACAGGAAATGACTGTATAATTTTATAAATCACTGCACAGAAAGAGAAGATGTCTTTTATTCTGTAGTACTACTTGAGATTTGAAATTCAGCACTGCATCCCATTGATAGGTTTCAAGAACTAGATGTGCTTCAAACAAAACACTTATTTAAGGTCTGTTTAACACACAAGGCAACTGTTTCTTGAATGTTTTGGTTAGCAGCAGATATCTTGTTCAGAATTACCACATGTATACTCTTGGGACTGAAGAAAAGTTACTCAAATGGCAGCTACAGTTCTTTAAGATGCACTGTGTGCACAGATGGACAAAGCGAATGCATACGCAGTAATAACTTCTTTGCTTAGCAGCAGAATTACGTCCTCCCTCTACACCAAACCCAAAAATAAATGAGCAGAATACAACACACTTCTCACTTTCTCCTGAACTGCACAACTCTGGCATTCAGATGCACGTTCAGCTTTAGACAACTGCAAGCAACTTCATTCTTCTGTAAACTCACAGACTTGGATGTTCAGCCAAACCAAACCAACCACACCATGTTTTCCCATGCAACTTGCATGTTCTACACAGAGCACGTCCAAATACATTAGAAAACTAGTTACACCCACTATTAAATTGGCTTTTCTGTATTACAGGAATAAGCTACGAACATTTTTAGTGATAATGTCATTTTTGTGGAGCAATGATGTAAAGAATGGTATACACAAACCTGTGCCTTCTTCCAGGATTTCCACTCTTGTAGCTCAGTTTTATATTCCTCCATTTTCTTCTCATATTCTTCCATATATTCTTCTTGTAATTCACTTATCTCTGCCTGAATTTCTGCTTCATATGCTTTTTCATCTGATCTCTGATCAACTTCTTCCCTTCAAAACAGTTGTACGAACATGATGTATAAATTACTCTAAATGTCACATTAAAGTTTATCATGTACAGCTTAAGTCCACTTCTCCATGGATTCCATTACATTAAAAGCACGCTCTGTTGGAAAACACTCGCACAGTCTGCAAGAGTTGACAGCAGACAGCTACCATCCAAAATGAGTTCAATGGGTTTCTCTTTACTTGTTAGTCCTTAGAAGTTTCCTTCTCCAAGTCTGGCAAGCTCAACCAGTCACAGACACTACTCAAATATTCACTGCTGCACCCTTCACATCCCAAATCACACTAAAACCTCACTGCTGGCAAACGAAACACAGAGTGTTATCAAAACATACTTCCTCAAATAAAGCTTCATGGGTGTGTTAGTGAACTTCTGAAATTCACGGAGGGACTTCATTTGTTTCCAAACTTTTATAATACTTTTAATCAACATTCTATCTTTTTCTTGTTCAGCATCACGAAGTCTTCTGGTTTGCCTGGAAATATATAAACATGTGCATAAAATCAGAGCTGTGTAACTCAGCGGAACAATACCATGAAAAGCTTGGATACCAAAAGTCAATTGATGTGGTTTTTCAATGTGACTGATAGCTGCGGCAGTTTAAATCCAAGGTGCATAAAAACCAGATGAAGTTGAGGATGACAGGATTGAGTTTCCTTCACTATCAGTACTGTCAGCTCTAGCCCCATGAACTTTGGACAATCTGACTTCAATTACAGTTCATTCTCTAGAGACTTCTAAGTCTTCTGAAATGCTTATTACAGCTGTACATCATTAAGAACATTTTTAAGTCAATGCCTGTAAACAACAGCCCAGGAAACCAACACTGCTGCTATGAAGTAATGCTTATTGGAGTCATACATTACAAAATATATTCTATACTTAACATGCTTCGAGCTCCACTAAAAAGCATTCGTAAAGATGAAGTAATGTAGCTATGTATGAAGTAATCTAAGTAGCCCAACAATATTCTTCACACCAACAAAATTAACAGGGTTCTTTTGCCTCTGACTTGGTATTTCACATTTCCACCCTCCCAAATTTTTGTCAAGCAGATATTCATTAGCACCTTTAACGATGAACACACACTGATGTCAAGAACCACAGACTTTTTCCAGTACTCCCATGGTAGCTAAACATGTCTAGTCCTTGTAATGCGGGGTAAAGGAAAGAAAACAAGATGCCAACTAAAACATTATTACTAGCAATATTCAGAGAGCACAGAAGAAAGGGGGCCTGAGCTACAGTTCAGAGAAGTAATAAATCAAACATTATTTAAAAGCACAAGCAGAGGTAGCAAAAGCAATAAACAAAGTTGTAATACAGACTTTTTGGGAAGTAAGATGTGCGACTGCTCTATTTCATTAGCTAGCATTTATCCATGTAGCTTGAAATCCCATTATTTTCTGTCCTACAAGATGAAACCAGAAGGCAAGAAGGTGCTTAAAGACTGCAGGAACACAACGGTCAGTAACTACGTCTATTTAATTTACTCTGTGTGGAAGCAGGACATTTCAGTAGAGAATCACCTCTTCTGAAATACATCAGCCAGAAGGGCAGGAAGCCTTCAATCTGCAGAACACCATTTCCTCTTCAGCAAATGGAGACAGAAGGGCTGAAATTGCTTATTTGCAAAGCTTTTCTGCACTTACATGACATTCCTCGCTCAAATCAACGGACAACTACAGCTCTGATGTTTAGACAGTGAAAAGAACACAGGAATTATGTCATTGGAGGGTGGAAGAAATATCAGAAAGATTATTTTCCACGCTACACTCTCTTCACATCCGCAGTTTTTCCACGAGTGCGCTACACTGATTGTTAGGAAAATGAAGTGCTAATACTGAGACAAGGCAGATCAGATATTTTCACCAACATACGTGGTCCCAGTTAGGTGGGACACCATGACAGTAACAATCCTGAGCCTATCTGAGCCTCACATGTAACAGCTTCCAACAACAGAGCTGTAGCCAAGAAGAATTAGACATGAAAGCCTGACAGTAACCCCAGCCAAGCTCATCTCACATTACTTACACAACACTGATCTCATTGATTTCAGTCAAGTTTCTCCTGATTCATAACAGTGTGACACCAAACTAAAGCAAGAACACAAGAACTAGAAAAGGTCTTCAGATATCCAGAAGGAATTCTCAAATTAGGGTTAACAATACAGCAAGCCTCAGGGTTGCTGCCAGAATACAAGAGCCTCCCTTTCATAGTGAACCCTCTTATTCCCAATCTGTTTTTCCTGGTGAGAGCTCCTGTCTCTAAGGAATTGCATGGTAACTGCACATCTTTTGCTCCTAATCAGATGTGTTGAAATACTAATAAAAACTACTCTTTTTTTTGATGAAAGACTTTGTACTTCATTATTAAGAATACAGTATAGGCATGTTCTAGTACATCCTGCACAGATACTAAGATATGGCAAGACAGCATACGTAAAGGATGAAAATATGAAGAAGCAATTTCCAAATTAAGAGTAACATGGATGTATGAGTAAAAAAGCTGGTGAAGGTTCCAGGACTCACAGCAGAATTGTGATTGAAAAAAAGAATGTGGATTTTATTTTAAATTGCATTATAAACTTTACTCACGTGATCCCCTACATCATTTTAAACTTTGGTTCTTTTTAAGCTAAAACATTATTGCTCAGTTTCAGACTTCTGATAAACTTACAGATTTTTAAGTATATAAAAGGGCTGCTCCAAAAGTAACACTCCCTGTACTTTACTACGTTAGCCCATGATGGCAGAGGTGGATGTGGGTGGTGTGGCAATAGAAGCTGAACCTTCCCACCAATATTTCAACTTGTTGCTGTGCGACAAAATGGCACCTGACACAAAGTGCGGATGAAGTAAAGGCACTTTGAACTTAATTCCTCTACAGACAAACAATTACAGCTGTTGACGTTCACTGACTCTTGCTGAATGTTTATGGAGACCAAACAGTGGATGTGAGCACAGTGCAGTGGTGGGTGGTGTGTTTCAGCAGTGGCAACAGCATCATGAAATACATGTCACGTTCCAGACAGCCATGTACAGCTGTCACACCACAAGACAAAGAGCATATTGATCAGCTCATCCACACAGACTGGCTATGTTGAAAAACAGTGTTTTGCAGCTGAGAATTTGCTCTATCAAAGAGTACTAACTGTGTCCCTTGTATGTTTTAGGTTCCAAGGAAATAAATAGGAAGCATTACTTCCAGAGTGACCCACACACTAGTAAAAACGCTGTTCAGCTTAGATCTCCAAAATAATTTAGTTTTTAATCTCGCTGCTCATACTTACAGTCCACCATCTGCCAAAATAAATACTAACCTTCACTACCAAGCCAAAAACTGGAGGATACTTTTGCTATCCAGTTACCACCCAAAACCAATAACTGTAATAATGTAAAAGAAAACTCTACCATTTTATATTAACCCACAGGCAAAAAAAAGACCAACATACCTAAGAATGCACAGTGAATCAAGATAATGGTTTTGATGCCAAGTGCCTTGTGTAATGAGAACAAGGGAGATGAAAAAAAAACTAAGCCCTTTTGTCTGTTCAAACAATTACATCACTTGCAGTATTGTGTCAGCTTCTATGTTTCAGCTGACCTCACTTTAATTGTGCACAGAACATCAGTAATTTCTAAGCAATCAACAAGAAGTAATCAAGTTAGACTACTTTTGAATATAACATTTCTGCCCACACGGTATTTTCTTCATGTTTGTTTACTCAACTTATTGGTAAAATTTCTTTTGCCTTCAGAATTCTTCTAGAGTCATTTCCAAGAATGTAAAAGTTCATGAATTATGTTCTGTTCCAGCACAGAATGGAAAAGCTTTAAAAAGCACTGAGTTCACAAATCCATACGTACCTGATTTCAATTTTGTATTCAGGTATGCTCTGTTGTGCTGTAGTACCAGGAGCACCAGCATCGTCTATGCTACACTGCACAGCATTCCTCAGAGCACGCAGCTTAAATGAACAAACAAAAGAATTAACAGACAGTGTGACATTGACGACATTAGGTTTCTAATGTTCTGACAAAACACCACTTGTAACATCACTGAAATGTCATCACTATAAAGAAAAAAAACTAAACAGTTTTCACCTTAGACTAGCATCCCATCAGACTATAATACAGCAATAAAAATACCTTGTCTGTGAGAAGTTCAGTAAGGTTCTTCTGTTTCCTGGCTAAATACTGATCATATAACTGAGCCAGTTTAGCTGCTAGTACATGCTCACGGCTAAAACAGGGATGATGGGTGAATATTAGTCCAGAAATATCAATATCCAGTTGAAATGGCCCCTGACAATCTCCAGGTCCAATAAGATACTGATTGGCAGCAGTAGTTTTTATTGCCTGAAAGTTAAGAAGTATATATAAAAAAATTAAATAAAAATAAAATGGATTTACAAGTCCCAAGACAACTATCGTGCAAAGAGATCCTGTGACAGAAATCAATCAATTTCCCACTGCCTACATTTAACTACTGAGTCCTAAACTGCAAAAGACTCCAGGCTCCCAGTAGTAACATATATTAAAAGCACTCACCTTTCTATAGATTGTTTCAAGTTCTGGTGCAATGCCTTCTTCCAGTGAGAATATTGGAGGCCTAGTAGAAGACTGTCTAATTGGATTAGGCATTGCTAAGATTCTGCCATCATCACCAAACCACTCTTTCCCCTACAAATGAAGACAAAATTTGATAGTTTCTTCCATATCTAAGTGACTTGAGAAATGTTAACTCTCATTAAAAACAACTATGGCTAACTATGGAAGAAAAGGTGACTGTTTCCGACTAAAAACGACTTATGAAATCACAGAACCAAGAGCTTGCTCAAACATATTTACTTAGTTTTTTCTTTCAATGTTTAAAGTTAACTGACTCATTAAATGTCGCTGATTTTTTTTTCTTTTATATTTAAACATTGTATTTTCTTAAATGGCTAGAATTCAAAGAATTGTAGTTCTACTCACAACTGCCACTCCCATCTTAAAACTGGAATATAAAAATTAGAAAGCAAAGAATTCTAAAACTAAACAACAGCTCAGAGAGATCACCTATCAAAGCACCTCTCAACTTCTCAAGTCTAGAACCTGAAAGCTGAACTAATTAAAGAACAGCCTCCATGAAAGCAGGTGAGGTGACGATTGCTATCCATGCTTCACAGATGAACCACTGATCTAATTCATCCCTTTGCTTTCATGAACAGAATAAAAGTAAAGTCTGAACCAGTGCAGCTGTTGCAAGATGCTAGGCTGCTCTCTTATGCACACCTGTACTAAGCTGACTCTAGCTAGAGCCAGATGTATTGATGTGGTCACACAGTGAAACAATCCAGAAAACTAAGTGATTGAAACCAAACAGCTGTAAGTCTTAGACCCAAACTGGATCATGAAAGAGGCTCTCACAGCACAGGAAGAAGTCAAGAGGCTTCACAAAGAAGTGGTAACGGCACCAAGCTTGACAGAATTAAAGAAGTGACACAATGAACCTTCTGGGTGCCTTGAACTTCAGTTATTCTATGAACTATAAGAAAATAGAGTGGATGTAGTCTATATACTCTATATTCTGCTAAATTCTAGTTTAAATGTATACTAACCTACACACTGCTCAGTACAGCGTAAGACCTATTCAAAGCACCTTCTCAGACCTTTCTATTAGCTACTCTTATAAATCTCAAGCATAACCAGATAATTGATAGTATATTTAATTACACTTCCAGTCCGATCAGTGAATTCCTACAGGTGCATCACTCATCTTACCTTTAGTGGACACAGATGACATTCCACACTGCTTTTGTCATTATCTTTTAGTACATAACTACAGGGCCCAGCCCCAATTTTAGTCTCTATACATACCACTCACTCTCTTCTAATAAAAAACAAAAATTAAGTTATATTTGCTCCTGTTTTAGTGGAAAATAAACTGTGGCACGTAAAAGCAAAGCGATTTTTCCCCCAGTAAGCTTTGAGTAAAACCAGGAGGACATCAGTTCTGTAAGACTCAGTCTGGTGCTCTATCTATTGGGGTACACTAAAACACACCCCCCAAAAAATCTACATTTCTTGAAGTCTAATATAGTTAAACACTGTAAAGATGAAAGCCCCATATTACCATGACCTTCTATTTACTGATGGCCTATACTATAGCGAAATAAAATGCTGATAAATAAGAAGTCTGGAAAAAACGGTTAAGAATATAATGATGACTTACTTGCTCTTGTTTTAGAATTCTGTTTTCTAAAATATTTTGATTAGATGGTGATACAAAGGGTCTTTCTTCTGCATAAAGACCCTCATCCTCAAGGTACCTTGGCTGCATGTTTTCAGGTATCTTCTGAGAAACAGGCACTAATAAGAAATTATACATAAAAGCACATAAAATATCTTAAAACTACAGTTCCAATTTGCTTATTCTGTACCAGCCTACGCTGTGCATTATTTAAACAAATGGAACCCCACATTAAACACGCTGTCAGCAGTATATTCCTGAGTAAAATGGAAAAAAGAAGTACATAAGTGAGAGAGCTCATTTTCTTTATCAAGACAGATTCACAGATTAATTTTATCATAAAAGTATCACAGATCTTCCAAACAGATAACGAAACACATACTTCAAATATTCTATAAACAGTTCAGTGGAGTTTAGTTTTAATAGTTTCTTCCCTAACTATGTAGAACTTTTTTTAGCAGTGACAATTGATTACATGAACATTTTGAAGCCACTCCTGTATAAAATAAAGTTTTAACTACTACTACTGGTTTGGTTCAGGCTACTCTTGTACAAGATACAGAACATGCATAAAAACTCATGGTAACTCAGCAATAGCAGGTGGGAGTCTTCAAACACTATTTGGTGCATATGGGCTCAGTAGTTCTTAAAGTGCATTTTCCTCCCACATCCAGGAAGCAAGTAATTACACCGACAAATGTAAGTAGGTACAGTGATCCCCTAAACCACAACACAGCAGGACACACTGCAACCAGACAGAGCTCAGACACAAGACGTGAAAAAGGAGAGGAACCAACTGTGAAAATTTTGGTATTTCACTGCAAGCTGTCCCAGTATCATTTTAGTTATATACCATTACAGAACTCATTTCCGTTTCTTTCACTTCAAATATTAAACAGCAAGTGATACCCTTAAACCTCTTTCTACTGCCAGTCAAATGCACCATTTTTCAGTAGATCAAAGAGCGCAATGCTATGCAAAATCCAGGAAGCAAATGGCATGCACCATCTTCATACCTGCGTGCTTGCTGGGAATGAACAGAAATTGTTTTTCTTTTTGCAGTTGTTCAGAGTATCTTTCACACTCAGCAGGCTTTATTACCAGAAAATCTTCATCTGCCTGTCCCATAATGAACAAATCAGCATCTTTAACTAGGCGTGCATCTTCATCCTATAGTTCAGGTGCAAACATCACCATCAGTTCACCTATTTTTTACAGTAGATAATTTAAGAAAGTATGCTTTTAGAATTTTTAAAGAAACAAAAGCTGCTACTTTGTATCAGATGATTAAAATCAATTCAAGTCTGATTAAATTTATGAACATTTATTCTATAGCTCACACCGTTTCATCCTCCTCTTGTTCTTCCTCATGGGTTTCTACATATTCTTCTGCCTCTTCTTCATTTAATTCACTCCCTTTCCGTGCTCCAGCCCTTCTACTCTCTGGTTCAGGATCAAAATTGAAGGTAAAGAAATTATATGCTTCTTCAACAGAAGGATAATCATTCTGGACCTGTAAAAAGGAAAAACAAAACAAAACATTTTTACCCAACATGTTAAAGAAACTTAAGGCAAGGAAAACTATCTTTCCATTAATATTAATGGCCATGTATAAACACTTGTTACTGGATAGCTATTTTTTCTGGAAGAGACCCTACACAAATGCTCTAAATGACTGAAACGTTTTTAAACGATACATTGTCAATGAGAAAAACAAAGTTTTAAATTCTGGCTACAATGCAGATATCATTATATAACGAGGGATAATAAAAATGCAGATGAATCACTTCAGGATAAATTTATAATTGTATTTTGCCTGTGAAAGACTGAGGCACCTCTCTGAGTGCCAGGATGAAAGCTCTAATGGAAGAATTAACATGAGCTTTTTTGACTATAAACATTTATGTTCCTTTAACTACCAGTTGGTGCATCAATTGAGAGATTTTAGAAGAAGGAACATTTTTTCCCTCTGAGCTCCATTAATTGCGTACGGATGGATTTACTTGATTTTTTAAAATTAAATAACCCAATGTCATTCTTATGTTCGGTTTCCATTTTATACTTCAGTTCTAAAAATCCTAGATGCCTAAACTCCTTTTCACTGCTCAAGACCAAATTCTGATTGATTACTCAAACAGAATCACAAATCCATATAATGCTTTTATTCACATCAGTTCTGAAATGAAAGAACTGGTACTTACTGGTGACTTTTGCTTGAGCTTTTTCACAGAATCAGAAAACTTTATTTTTGATGATAAATGAGATTTATCCTTTTGCATCTCTCCAAGTTTATCATCAGACTGCACAAAAAACAAAACAAAGCACGACTTTTAACACAATGGTTCATCAAAAAAGCAACGAACAGACAAACCACAGCTCAGTACTGAGATTAGGTGCTGTGTTTTCACAGCAAAAAAAAAAAAAAGGAAATTACAATTGCCAAGATTAAAATTACTCTGACTCTAAATTTATGTTAACAGGGTATATTTATTTATTAGTCAACTCATTCCAGCTTTATTATGGATCAAGTAGTAGACTGCAAAGCATCAAGAAACAGTTCATGGCATGCGCTCTTCACTGCTGGCAAGACTGTTTCTGTGCTCCTGAGAACAGGCAACAACATACTTAACCACCCATGAAGTGCAGTAACAGGGCAGCAACAAAAATCAGCCCATCCCAGGGACAGGACAAATGAGAAGCTGGCAGACAGCACAAGCCTGGAGGTCCTGGCAAGCGTGCAGCTGCCCAACAATGCTGCCCATGGAGGGAGTAACGAGCCCAAAGCCAGCTACTTCTATCGCCTAGATGAAATGAGGGATAACATATATGCTCTTAAACCAAAAAAAGCACCCTGCATGCTTGGTTGCCTGAATACAAACCGGATTGTTACCCTCCCCTCCCCCCCCCCCCAACAATTATTGGTAGGCTACTCTGAAACCCTGTGGATGACACTCCTCTGCCTTTTCAAGGAAGGGAATAGCACAGATGTTCCCTCCTAGTTTTCTGAAGCTTCAATTCAGGCACGTCCAACTCACAGCCTGTGCGTGACCCAGCACAGCTCACAACACAGCCTGTATCTTCCCTGCCCCATCATATTCATGGTTCTGCCATGCAGAGAGACCTGGCACAACCATCACTTGGCATCATTGGAATGTAAGCGCACTAAGAACTCCACCTGCGCTGAAACCGGGGCATGGGGAGGGCACAGTGCAGGGCTAACTCAAGTTGTGGCATTAGAGATCGTTACACTGTTAAATACAGTCCTGTGAAGAAAGAAAAATACGCAGACGTGCTTTCCGTTTTGATAAAGGAATTTGTTAACAAGTTTCAAGATTGAAAAACAATCAACTATTTAGGTTTATTTGCAACTCCATTTCCAGCAGGCATTAATTCACTACTTGTAAATTTTCAATCAGAAGGTGAAATTTCAACAAAAACCCCTGACAGACATCTTGAGTTCACTAGGAATTGCAACCACTGCCATCAAACCAGTCCGATGCGTTAGTTTCACAAAAACAGGGTCACACATCCCACTGCATTTTATGTTTCTGTTGCTCTCTTTTTATATGCTTTAATAAAAAACATTAAAAAATAAGATTTCTTACTTTATATACATTAACTATATATTTAACGAAGCTTGCTCCAAAAGGAACAAATAGCTGTGTGAAAGCTTTACAGGCATAGCCTTTGTTACTTAATACAGAATTAATTTTCTAACAAAGAATATGCTGATACTAAAAATAAAAAACTAAAGAATACAAAATAGTGACAAGGAAATGCAAATACAGCACAGTGACAAATCTGATGTTTAATAGGTACAGCATTTACCAACTGGACAACATAAATTTATATAAAGCTACAACAGAGTGCCCCTTACTGTAACAGTAACTTAAGTACTTCAAGGTGTCATTTTCAGGCTCACTTCTTCTGATAAGTTTGACAGAATACCTATACTAAAGAAAATGACTGTCATTTAACACACACGTTAAAAGCAATAATTGAAGAAGGTCCTGTTAAAAAAAGAAAAAAAAAAGCAAATAATATCATTTTAATCACAATAAAATGAATGAAATTGATCTTCTGTAGTTGAGCCCTACAGCACTTACCACTTCATCCAGTCCAAGTTCTGCTTTCCTTTCTCTGAAGCTTTTTAAATGCCTTGGCTGTGAACCCAGCTCTTCTTGAGATAAAGCAGCTTCTGCTTTTGACTTAGCAAATGAAAGAGATAATGCTGAGTGGTAACACAAATGTAATAGGACCAAAGCTACGTTAATTCCTAGGAACTCAACATCTCATGCATGTTGTATTAGGAACAGAGTTTTTTAACTACATAATCAGCTTAAGCACTTTTCTAGACCTAGATGATGTTAACAGTCCTTATTAAATGCACAGCAAACTTGTAAGCCAATCCACTGATGTCAAAAGAGTGTAGTAACGTTTTTGATGAAAACATGCAAAAGTCTCGTAATGATTTCATAATTTTAATTATTAAAAAGGATAAGTTCTATATTAGAAACACAACTGGAATACAAACTTGAGAAAAAAAACACAGCATGAGAAAAACACTGGAAAGAAAAAACTGTACTGAAGAATTAAATATTATTTTGTTCTTAGAATTAAAAAAAGCAGATAACCAATTAAGTCACACATAATGCTAGAAAAGCAAACTGAAGCTGCTGGTTCTTCTAAGAAGAAAGCCAACCAGACAAGACTTCTGAAGGACACATACCCTTGCTGCTTTTAGTTTCTCTCTCATACGCTCCCTGACGGAAAGTTTTGAAAACCCCATTCTTGAAGAAGAAGGAACAGGGGGCAAGCCTGAAAGAGAAAACATGGTGACATGATTAAAAGACTGTTTTATAAAATAATTGTAAATTATGGAAAATAAGCCTACTTATAGCCCGCAGACTCTCATATTCCAACAAAATGCACAGGGAAAAAAAATTAGCTTGGTTTTGCAATTCAGACCTTACAGACCGTTAACTTAAATGCTGCGGTTGCGACGGATCTAGCATTTACAATATACTCTTAGAGGAAAATTCCTGTTTGTTTCAGGAATTTAGACTGGGTGCTCCCAGAAAGCCCAGGCTTTTCTTTCCAAAATTTAAGGTGAATGAGAACTCATCTCTGATCATCAAACTTATCACAACCTCATCTTCTTTTGAGGATTGATGGAATCCCCTCCCCCATCATCTTCACCGGATCTTCTTAGATAATGATCTCTTCTGGCAGATTCAAGCAAATATCTGTAAAGTGACCTCATGCCCTACTGCATCCCTCAATTTCCAAATTAAAAGGATAAATAATTATCTAGTTGTTTATAAAAAAAAGCTATGGTCTCAGAGACAGAAACAGAAAGGAGTGGATGCCTACAGCCCACCCTCTCACATGAGGTCAAATGATTAAGTGGATATTATAAATGAGATAACGTGTAACCAAGTGACTGAAGTTCCGCCAGTTTTACCTATTAAGCAGAATGACGTCTGTGTTCTGTGCAGTACCTGAAGATGGTTTCCATGTCCCTTCCCCTGAGCTGCAGCACCACATTACAAGAGTCACATTTATCCCCTTTACAAAACTGTCCAGAATATTTTGGCTGAAAACAGCTGAGAAACCTAACAGCTTAAAAAAGGATGAGTTAGAGGCTTCTCTTTTTGAAAGAGATCATTAATTTCTTCATTATCAAAACGGATCCTAGTTGTGTCACTGTCTCCTCATCCGCCAGCTTGAAGCAGCCTACTTGTAAATATTCAGAAGACAGTAAGAGACAACAGCAGGCCTAGGCAGGCCAAGACAAAGACTTGTCACGACAACTGAATATTCTTCAACATGTATTTTATCCAGCCATGTGATGGTTTGGAAAAAGAATAAGGTTCTGAGTGTGTACTACAGAAAATGTCCGTCATTAGGAAACGATCTGATGCAATGACAGAAAGAGATGGATGCTGTGGTCACTAGAAAGCTACATTTTAAAAGATAAGCGAGTAACAGTTATTAAATTCAAAACCCAAATTGTTTAGGTATTCTCAGGATCTGCCTCAGTCTTTAAAATATCTGTTAGTGGTTTGAATGATGAAATAAAATTTATCTGTATGACAGATGTGCAGGCAAAGACTATCAGAAGTCACACTTGCTGACAGACTTCGCTTAATTTTGCAACTGAGGAAAGAAAAATCCTTCTTCACAAATTGAAATCTACAAAATGTTCCTGGACACAGAAAGGCCACGTGTCTCCCAGGGATGGAAATGATGGACTTTAATTACAATAAAACAAGACTCTAAAAATCAGCTATGGAATAAGCATCAGTGCAAGCCTCTATTTTTATTTTTACTTTTTTGCTTTCAGTGATCCTAACCCAGTGTGTGAAGGCATACTACACTTCATAGGAGCAACTGCTCCAGATCAATTTCGTCCCAATTAACAACAAATACAAAACAACAGATAAGAATCTGCTTTCAATTTCTGAAATACATGACAACTCCCTGAAATGTTTCCAAACAAGCCAGGTTAAAGTGACCAGAGTAAACTTTCAAAAATAGCACAGAATTATTCTTCCATCGCTTAAAGCTTCTGCAGAACTGATGCTCCACATGCAGAAATTTTTTCTCACGAATGAATCAATACCTTGTGATAACAGGAATGAAGCTTTCTGTATGTAAAGAAAAACATTAAAGCCTTAAAATATTTATGGTAAAATTAAAATCAATGCATCAATAACTACGGGATCCTGTAGTTCCTTGGAAGAAAGATCACAAACATTTACTCTACTTCTCAGTGCATGGAACTCTGTTCTGTTTATGTGAACAGGCTCTCTCTCTCTCTTTCTGCTTAGCTTCAGGACGTATTTATGAAGTGGGAGAAGACGGACACCTACATGAGCATTATGTTGATCACATTTTCAGGACTGTATCAAAGAAATTCACAGCACGTTTTATGCTGGAAGCACCATTCTTCTATCATTTACTGCATTAGAAAAATAAAGGGTGAAGACTGACTCAACTGTTGAAGACCAGTAGGGACAAACATCATCTGTGACTATGAAAAGAACAAATAGCTACATGGTTTGTTTTGCAGAAAGTTTGCCACACTGGGACCAGAATGAGAATGCAAACGTATAATGCAAGCATGGAAGAAACCAAACTCTTGAGGGAGATCACAGACTGAAAGTTCTGCAGCCATTAACTATCACCCACTTGCACTAAAATACAGCTCCCTTTTCACAAAAGGGTTTGTGCATGTTAAGTGTCTTTTAACACCACAGAGGCACTATAAACAATGAAGCAACACAAGAAGTGGAGAGCTATTCGTTTTCTAAGATTTGGAAAACAGACAAACAAACCAGACAGATGAACTGCTACTAAGTAAACCACTTTAATTCAGATCACCACACACAGTACTTCTCACTCCCATGCAACAAAGCTGTTGGGCCTCCACCTGCCAAGAGCACGCCCCTCCCGAGAACAAGCAGGCACAAAGATCTTCAAAGAGACAGAAACATTCCTACACTGCAGGTGCCCACAACAAATACTGCACGTGTCCAGGTCTGGAGCACCCAGTACAAGACAGGGAGCTGGTGGAGAGGGTCGAGGAAGGCCACAAAGATGATCAGAGGGCTGGAGCACATCCCCTATGAAGAGAGGCTGAGGGAGCTGGGCTTGTTCAGTCTGGAGAAAAGAAGGCTGAGGGGTGACCTAATTGCAGCCTTTTGGTACCTAAAGGGAGCCTATAAACAGGAGGGGAGTCAACCCTTTGATAACAGCGGGACAAGGGGAAATGATTTTACGTTGAGGGAGGGAAGATTTAGGCTGGATGTCAGGGGGAAGTTCTTTACTACGAGAGTGGTGAGGTGCTGGAACGGGCTGCCCAGAGAGGCTGTCCCGTCCCTGAAGGTGTTCAAGGCCGGATTGGAGTGGGCCCTGGGCAATCTGGTCTAGTATTAAATGGGGAGGTTGGTGGCCCTGCCTGTGGCAGAGGGCCACATCTCACCCTGACATAGATGAAAACCCGAGTAGCTATTTATACGCGCTCGCAACGACAGCGGCGCAGCCCCAACCGCCCCGCCCCGCCCCGCCCGCCACTCACTGCGCGGCGCCGGAGGGGCAGCGGCCGCTGGGGCTGTTGCCATGTTGGCGGCGTTCCCTCGCTCCTCCCGCGGCTCGGGAGGGCCGGCAGGTCCCTGCAGCTGGAGCAGGACAGAAATGGAGAGCGCATGAGTGAGGGGAGCCGATACGGGACGAGGTGAAGGCACCGACCCCCGACCCTAAAGGGGAGGGGTGGACACAAATGCGCATGTGCGGTGTCGCGCCGAATGCCGTGTGCGCATGCGCGCTGAGGAGCGCGCGTGGGGCGGGAAAGCCGGCGGCCTGTCTCTGAGCGCCGCTCTCCGGTGCAAAGCTATCGGGGTGGTCGCCCGTGTACCAAACCCCGCTGAGGAGCTTGCTTCACTGACGCCTTTAATGGGCCACAGCCCTGCAGCTCAGTGAAAACACAGCCACGCGTTTGTCTGTTTGCAACCCTAAGGCATCTTTACAGCTTGTCTTGTACCGGTCCATAAGAGTTTCGTTCCTCCTGACGCAGACACAGTTCAAACGTGATCCCTTCTGAAGTAATACTATAGATTAGTAAGCGGGACAACTGTTTTCCTAACCTACCAGAGACTAAATGCATTAACTAGCGTTCAAAAGATAATGTAACCAACTTACATGCACTTAATTAATTCCATCTTATGCAGTTCACAGCATTATGGTATCTGATAGTGATGCATTTGTGCAGGTATAAAGAATAATGACACAGGTTTGATACAAACCTGCATCGGCTGCACTGGTATTGATGGATCAATTGATGGAACAGCACCTTCAGGTTGCACAGGGAACTGAACTTGCCCTAAGTACATGGTTTGGTTAGGCAAATGGGATGCTCCCAAACCACCTTTGCATTCACCTCAGCACCAGTTACCCCTTGCTCAAGTGCCTAGCATGATGTGCCTGCAAACTGCAATGTTTCCTGGCTGCGTGCAAGTTTAATCAGATACCAGCTTTGTGACACAGAAAATATAACACTGCAAGAAGCTGCAGCATTTTTGTTGCTCAGCTCATAAACTTCTTTTTCATATCAAACTTTATGTATCACATTTAAACAGTCTCCCGAAGGCACATGAAAATGGAGAATGCTGGCAGCAAACCACAAGGGCATTATGGCCACTTTCTTTTAACAATTCTTAATCATTTCTGGAAATTAAGTGCAAGAGCAAGTGCTAAAAAAAAAAAATAAAAAAAAGAAAGTAGTAAACTGAAACTGAAAGCAAGTACACTAAAGCTCTTAATTAGCTCAGAGGCAGGCTGCTTCCAAAGCAGTAAAACCCCCAAACAAACACAAGTTTCTCTAACTCCACAAAATGAGTCACACCAAAAATACGTGGAACATCATGCTGAGGATTTTGGATTCCTACATCTGTCTTACCCATGAAAACATGCAGAACACCGTGACATTTAGGCAGGTCTAGAAGGAAAGTAGTTGTTTCCTACCTGGGTTTTCTGATGCAGCAGCTGTGGGACTGCCAGCAGCCTTGCACTGCAGCCTCCCCTAGCAACAGGCTGCTCTGCTTTTTAAAGAGAAAGGCTCAGATTCTGCTCCTTCAGCCACTAAAGTCATTCTGGAAGACTTCTTTTGTTTCGTAGACGGTTTATTTTACAATAAGGGGGAAAGAAAGTGAAAAGAAGTAAAAAACAAGGAAGATGAAGAAGTGATTGCAGCTCCTGCCAGCAGCATCTCATCCCAATTGCTGCATACCTGGAGTGGCAGAAATCTGTCAGTGCTATCAGATAGTTTGTCGAAATATGGACTGACTTATATATGGTTTCTAATTTCTATAGCTACAAAGCAATTTATACTATTCCTAACAAATCTGGAAAGATCTTTTCTGCTGAGCCAGGTTGTTAAGGAGCAATTTCTTACAATAACATTTGTATCAGTATCTTCATTGAAACCAGAATAAACAACATTGCGGGTTCTACATGGAGTTGTTGCTAGACCTGTTTATAATTGTCCCTGTGTAATGAGCCCCTGTAACTACTGAAGGTCTGTTGCTGCAAAGCTTCAGTAGCTGGAATCACATGAAAAGAGATGGCTGAATTGTTTCCAATTTCTGAACGCTGTTCTAGGATGTCATGGGAAGAAGTAAACAGTCACCAAAGAGAAAAGATCAATAGTATGGACATTTAATCAAATTAAGTGGAACTGTCACAGCTAGAAAGAGCTGGCGTGACAATATTTTTCAAGAATGGAAAGGAAATGTCCCGTTTTTGAAAGTGATGTGTCCAGTACACAATTTCTGATATTTGCAAAAATTTCACTGTGTCCGGGCCTATGGAAGTCATCCAGTGGGTGAACCTCCATACAGGCTTTTGGCAACGATTCAGGTTAAACATCTTTCTTTGCCAATAAGCCCGTGTCCCAGCAATCTATTCCAGTCTCAGTAACAGTTGTGCAAACAGTTTAAATGATGGACAAATAGGAACAGCATTATGTAAGGGACTTTGATATAGTACCCTGAAGGAGAAGGGGGCCTTTGCTTACCAGGATGAAAAGCTACTTAAAAACAATATCAGGACAGACATGACTGCACTCCCAGAAGTAAGACAGAACTTAAGCCATAGATGATTCCTGACATAGAGAAGAACATATTTATCTCAGTCAACATCATAAAAACAAACAAGCTGTGTCTTTGATTGCACCGAGTAATGCGATTGCGCCGATGCAGTACTCAAATGAGATGATGTGAGAAGCTTCACTTTGTTAGGTGCAGCACTGTCACTGTTGTTTTGCCAAGGACAGCCAACCATGGGCTTTGATGCAGACAGGATGTGTGGGAGCTCGTAGAGAGAAATGACTACGAATAGCCAAACGTTGGTCTTTAGTGAAAAAGAGAGCCTTCAGGTTTCATGGCTGGGGCCGTGGCTGTGGGCCCTGTTCTCCGTTCTGCCATCTTACCACAGCACCCTACCTCTGCTGCTCAGGGAGAGGCTGTGCTGGCTGTCCCAAAGGAGGCAGGCCACAGGGTGATTTTACAAAGTAAGACTACATGTTGCTGTATTATTAAAATAGCAATTTCAGCTACGATAGGCAGCTCTGCAGTGATCTCAACTGCAGAGAGGTTGCAAAGAAGGGAGAACAAACTCTGCTCAGCATGATTATTTTAAACTGATTGCACCTCACTCCAGCATGACTGCATTCACAAATAAAATTCCTTGAAACTTGTCACACACGGAGGAAAAATCAGTGTTCACTTATCAGACCATCTGCCAGAAGATGCAGGTGGTGTGGAAAGGAGGAAAGCCTGCTGCTTTGGCAGCAGCAGCAGTGGTAGACAAGTTTTCAGATGATTAAAGAGGTTGTTTTTCAACACAGAGTTTAAATCCACTGTCTTCCAAACCTATGAATAACACTTGTTTGAAAGGGAAGAACAAAAAGAGAATGCTGGTGAATGTGTTGGGTTTTTTTATGCAATTCACTCAGCTCTAGAAATCTCATCTGCTTTGTGCTAAGAGTTCACATTTGGTGCCTCTTGAGAAACAAAATTATTTTTTCAGTGGTTCAATCTTTCTTGCCCCTTTGTTAACACAACAGAAACAAGGCTATTCTTTCACAGAAACAATTTTATCAACATAGTATTATGGTTTATGTTGCATTAAAGATTCCGACAGTTGAGTTAAATTTGAAAAGCAACAATTTTGTTATTTATTTGTAGTTCCTTAAAAATCCTTAGAAATCCTTAAGTATGTTGAATTTGGAGACATAATTGATGCCCCATCCCTGAAGGTGTTCAAGGCCAGACTGGATGTGGCCCTGGGCAGCCTGGTCTAGTATTAAATGGGGAGGCTGGAGGTCCTGCCTGTGGCAGGGGGTTGGAGATTCATGATCCTTGAGGTCTGTTCCAACCCGGGCCATTCTGTGATTCTGTGATAAAAGAATTATGTAGCCCACCTTCACATACTGCAGAACCTTCTGGAGGGCAGCCATGTTACTGCAGTTGAAGTTGTCCAAGGAGGAACTGGATCATTACTTCATGAAAGGTCTGCCAAGAGGTCATTTGCATCGTTATAAGAGTACTGCTGTGTACTTCTCATCAATCCAGATCTTATAATTGAGAGATGTGTAAATTGCAGTATTAAATTACACTAGTTCTTCCACTTAGATTGCTGTCTAAGAGCAGCAGCCATAATTCTTCCATCTTGAAGTTGAATGCTAACCTCAGGTCATCACCTGGATACAGGTAATACAAAGAGACAGGTATTTCCAGCTCCTTCCTTTCTTAAAGCAGGTGTTGAATACACTGTCATCCAAACTGAGATTTACCTCACCTGTTACTTGGCACTGATGACAGGAAAGCTAGCAACTAATTTAGCCTAGGCAATGATTTACAGATTAATATCAGATAAGGTAAATTTCACAGTAATGATTTCTGCTGCAGGAAGAATCTTCCATATAGGAAAAAACTTCCTTACAGCTCTTCCAGCAGGTAGCTGCTCAGTCATATCAAAATCATTGCATGCAGAATTGAGGGATACAAGCTAAATGCCAAATACTCCAAGAGAGTTTTGTATACATTTTCTATTAAAACATAATTGTATAACATGTTTAATTAATTTTTCTCTTGCCTTAGGAAGTAACTTTCATGAATTAATTGCGTGTGTGCAACCAGGGTAAAACAGCATCACTGATAATACTGAGATTTTCATCAAAGTGCTTGGAACTTTGTCCGTGCCAGCGTGGGGACAAATCATGCCTCTGAAATTCAGGGCTACTGACATAACCTCAACTTGTAGTGCCGAGTTTAGAGCGACGTGGAAAAAAATATAAGCTCTAAATGCTCTGTAAGCTGAAGTCTAAATGCTTTGTACTGAAAGGAATAAGTTGCTTCTTGAAAGCAATGTATTACTCATTGAGAAAGATATACCTACTGAATGAAACAGCACCAGTGCAGCCGAGCAGATGAAAAATCATCAGCCTCTGTGATACACTGCTTTCTCAACTCTATTTGTCTTCTCTTTGCTCTCATGTATTATTTCTTGGATGGGATTCATCACCTACTGAAATACGTATATTAAATAAGCCATGCTTCTGCATAAAACTAGAGTTCCTACTGACTAAATTACCTGGGACATCATTACAGTCATCCTGAGCATGAAATACATACCAATGGATAAATTAAACTGATTACTGAAGAGTGAATATTTTGGTAAGTGTGAAACTGTATTTGATAAATAATAACATAGCAGGTGAATCGTGGAAGGTAAATAAAAATAAATTATTACATGAACTGCACCAGTTATAGAAACATACTCAGTAGGGAACCAAATAAGGTGCATAAATGCATAAATGTTGTTAGGCAGATTTATGAAGCTTTGAAGAATGTAGGCAGTACTTTTAATCCTGGTATCCATTAGTAGCTTTTTCCTTCATGTTTTGTGAGCATAGCTAAAAATTCTTTGGGACTAGTTATATTTACTACATCTGAAAAGAATTATGGCACCATAAATCACGTGGATATGAAAAGCAGCAGTGAGGAAAGTGAAGGTAATTCAAAGAAAGATATGTAAGTTTAAAGATGAAGTTTTCCATGTGACTACAATGTTTAATTAGTTATCGAGGTTAGGAGTGCTCATCAGCATGTGGCTGACTTTTTGCTTGTCACTCTATCAGCTAAAAGCTTGAGAGCTTATAAGATGGTGGGGGCTATTTTGTTTCAAACAACTTTATTTTTATTTCTGTATATCTACATACATATATACCAAGTAAATATATGTGTTTTTTTAATTGTGAATCTCAGGAACCCTGAGATTGAAAGCTTCTGGGTGGTATCAGGTTTGTATGCATTCTTGCATCCTCCTTCAGAAAGGCCAAGAGATTGTGCCGCAGCAAAGACATGCTCTCTCCTGGGAGTTTCTCCTGGTGATACTATTTTTTCTCTGCTGATTGTAGACAAAGTGTAGATGGCAAAAGTAGTACACATGCCTAACTCTTGTGCCACCATGGCACATACGCCGTGTAGAGAAATCTGATTAACTCCAGATTTAATCCTAAAGAGATTCTGGTCTTTGTTATCCTACAACATCTTGAAACCCACCCAACCCTCACCTGATAGCAGAAACAGTGAGAAAATTTCAGCCCAAGATATTTTCACTATAGATTCAAATTTAGACAGAGGGAATACTCTAATGAAACACTGTGTCGTCAAAGTTGATCTATTTTCAAGTAAAATAGCAGTAATAACTCTGATGAGTAAAATAGCAGTATGAAATACTTCAGGAAAATGTCTTGAGATCCTGAATAAGGGCAGGGACACAAGGTACTTAAACATATGTTGTCCTTGCATGGAATAAAAAACTTCTAGCAAAAAGCCTTTAGGTATAACTCAACAGAATTGCTTGTTTTTAACAGTTCATGCCAAAATATCAGACTGCTGAAGTAGCTATGTAATGCAAATGGGGAAACTTAGTGAAGCTAAAGTGACTTTTCTGTGATAGTACAAACATAAATTTAAAATGATTAAGCAGAGGGAGGCAATAACTCTTGATTTACTTATACTCAAGATGACATTTTCAGCATAGGTATGGTTAAAATACATCTTTTATATTCCATTCGTTTTTGTATCACAGGGAAGCAGTTTGCTCTTAGTTAAGATTGCAACCAGTGATTTTTCATTTTCATGCCATATTCTTTCTCTATTCAGTAGTGAAAACGTTGTTTTGTCTAAAAATTTCCATATCTATTATAACCCCAAATGCGTTTCTGAACAGTCTGCAGAACAGCTGTCATACTGTCATAGGACGGTTTATAGGATTTTTTTGTTTAGTTTTGAAGATGTGAAATATCTGTAAGGCTTACCATAATAAAAATGAATTTACAACTCCTAATACAAACCTTCTATCGAGTGAAATGGTGTAAAACAATTTCCACGTTAGTTTGATAAGTTAATGAAATACTTTCATTAGTTGTTGTCCTTTTCGTAATGCATATAGCTCCAGTCCTGTATCTGTCGAATTACTGTCCTGGGTGTTGTGTGCACATTGTGACTGTCTGTTCTGTCATCATTGCTGTAAGAATGATGATTGGGCAGCATTTTGCACTCATTTGGGGCTCGACTTGCAGATGTATAAATGATTGTACAGTACAGCGACAAAGTGAGTCTGTAAATGTTCTCTTCCGTATTTTCCACAAGAAACAGCGCATGTATAACACTAATAAATTCATTGTCGTGTTGGAAAAATACCTGCTTTCATCTTCTACCATAGTGTCAAATAAAATGAGGGTTGTACAGGCATTGCCAGTTTGATTTGTTAGCAGAACCTTGTACCTGTTCACTACATACAGTAACAAGCGTGCACTCAAAGGCGTGCATGTTATTGCACAGGAAAATGAGGGATTAGATGCAGGGTACATAGATTGATATCCCATCTGTAACTGCAGTGCATTCAAAACTGTTTGCATAACTGTTGGAAATAACGGAGTCCTAATAAAACAAGATTGTAATTTCTTGCAAAGCAAGTATATCTCTAAACATGCAGTTCTAGATGGCCAGTCTTGACTCACAAATGCTGAAGAATGCATGATACTCCTAGCCAAGTTTCACAGTGATTGATTATTACCATTTGTGAAATGTCTTCTTGATTTCCAGTGGGAATTTAGTTTCTCAGCTGTGGATCTTGCCATGCCCCTGTCTGATAGAATGAAGGGAAAACTACTACCAGAAATAATGCAGATCACTTCTTAACCATTCCACTGATGAGAAAAATAAATCGGCCTTGTTAGATTTACTGAGTATGTTAGTAGAGTTGCAACCTTTTGTTTCTCAATTTTCTGGTATGCTTTTGAAACATGAATGTAAGTAGCAGTCTCGCAAGTAATACTACTTATTATGAATTATTACGTCGTTACAAATTTTACCAATTGCTTGAATTTCCACTGATCATACCTCCACAGCACTGCAGCAACAGCCTACTCTTACGACCCACATGCCAATTATCCGTAATGCCCCCTGCATCTTTTACGAGTTCACTGATTTCCTGAATTCAGTCTTCCACCTCATATGTGACCTATGTTTATCTTATTGCATTTGGCCATATTAGAGAACAAGCAAGTGTGCTTAAGTGATGCGACTCATTTTGTTCCACGTAACTTACTCTCCTTCCTCGTTACTGTTCTATCAGTTCTTCGGCATCGTTTACTTTTTTTTTTTTTCAGCAGAAGGTTCATGTTTTCTTCCTTTTCTTCTACGTTTTTGAAGATGTAAAATAACATTGCAGTAATAGCAAACCCACTTAGAATTACATTGAAAATACCCAGTAGAATACTGATTCTCTGTCCACAGCTTTTCAACTCAGTCAACTCTTAATTAGTTTCTGTGTTTAATATCTTTATTCTGTTCTTTCTGGATCTCAGCTGGGCTGTCCTTAGCTGGTACAAATTTTCATGAAATATTAGGAGGTTAATTGCTGACAAATATCTTTTGTTGGTGTAAATATCAGATAAGAACTTGCTTGTGACCTGTTCAGCAGACATCTGTCTTTTATCCCTTTCTTGAAAAAGAAAACAATTTTCTTTGTTTTTAATATATTGCCTTTCTCATAATGACCAAGGACAATATTGCTGTCAATTGTTCAATTTTTTCTTTAATATCATATACAAAATATCAATTCTACTTTGCAACTTAATATATTTTATATAAAATCCAATGTACAGTATTTTAAATTTGTTTAAATAGTATCGTAAACATAACTTCCAAGAGAAGTCTGTCCTGGAGCGATGCAGTCTTTTGTTAATTATAGTTCCTTTTCATATCCCTGTTGTTTGGTAAAGAATGCAGATTTGGTTCTAGAAATCTCCATCTGAACTCAGATTTTATTCCCATCTAAGCAAAAATAAATTCCCATGTTATGTATTTTCAACTTCATGTCCCACACCCGGCTACGTAAAGTCATGTTCTGCATTGTCTTGTTTGGCTGTGATTTGACATCATCTGCTTCAAAGCTCATCTTCGTCTGACAAAGCATCGAGATAATCCGAATCAACATATAAGAGAAATCCAGAAAACAAGCTATCTGCCCATGTTGGGTCTGAGAAGAGACCGTTTTGGTCAGCGTAGAAGATCTCAAGCCATACTTCGTCCTCTGGCTGAAGGTAGATCACAGTGGATCCAGAAGCCACATCGTGATTTCCTGTGTTTGCATCAAAGGTCTTTATGCGGTACTTGCCGTTGTGAACCAGCCCAATCGCAAGGTGCTTATTTGCCAAGGTGATGTCATAGGAAAAATAATAAATCCCTGGGATGGCACAAATAAACTTCCCTGTGGAAGGGTTGTAATGTTCACCCTCGTTGAAGAGGACTTTATTGAATACAATTGGTAGTCTTTCCTCAGGGTAGCTGGTGGTGATGCCAACAGAAAAGGCAGATTTCAGCACTATCTTCCCACACTTACAGACACCTGGTGCACCCGGCTCTCCTCGGTCTCCTTTATCTCCCTTAGGTCCAGGTGGTCCAGCTGGACCTACTTCACCCTTGGCACCGATCAGTCCTCCGGGTCCTTTTTTCCCAGACTGACCTTGGTCTCCTTTCTCTCCAGTTGGTCCTAGTGGCCCAGTTTTTCCTCTTAAACCTTCAAAAACATTTAAAGTTGGTTATTCATTACATTTATCATCTCAGTAAATGATTGTGTAGGCTACTGGGTGTATCAGAATGCTTCAAAAATACTTATAGCATTGTCTGATAATCTTGTGAAATGCATAGCAAGTTAGAACAGAGTAGATTACACAGCCTGTGAGTCCTTTGTTTCTATATTCCTCGTTTCTTTCCATGCCTTGATTAAACACTGCAGAATTATATATCCATTCTGACAGAGGCACGGGTACTGCTGGTGTAGAGGACAGCAGCGTGGTTACCCACACAGTGATGCCAATGCACTAAATATTACTTACTGTGTTGGTGGTTTTATTCTGTACCTACAAACCTGTTAATCTTTGATTCCAGGCGAACAGCACAAATGAGACTAATGACGTGACCCCAGTGCTGCCACACGTAGCTTTGTAATGTCCCCTTTTTGTTTAGCATTTGTGCACAGGAGGGCTGTGCAATTACATTTGTTTGTACATGTTTGACTATAAACAGACATATCTAAAGTATATCTGAATATTTTCTTTCTCTCACCATTCATACATTCATCACACTAAGCCCACACATGTTCATCATATGTATATGTATGGGTAACAGTGATGATGAAAGCTCTTATTCTGATGCACTACTGCATTAGCTGACACAAATATTCAATACCTGTGCTCCCCTTTTCACCTTTTTCTCCCTTTCTGCCATCTCTACCATCTCTTCCTGGAAGACCAATGCGTCCATGTGGCCCTGGGGCTCCATTTGCTCCGGGGGGGCCCATGGGACCTGGCAGCCCAGGGATACTGCAGATGTATCTGGTATAGTAGTTCTCTCCTTTAAACTGGCTTTGAAGAGGTTGTTCGCTGGTGTAGATGGCAAAACTTGTAATGTACAGCAACACAAACATCGTTGAATCTGGAAAATATGCATATGGAGGAGACCAGATATGTGATGGTACTCTGATTCCATTCAGATGGCCAGTGGGAGCAGTGTTTTCTAGTGAGGAAAAAGCATGCACCTTTACTTCATTTTGAAACCCGTGTCAATGAATCTCCATCCTGGCTAACCATAGCAGGAACTTGCCAAGTTTGGAGAAGGGACACCAATAAGAGAATTACAGCTTCAATGCTTGGTTGTACACTCTGGCCACCACAGCACCATTACTTTGCTGTAATGGGCCAGATGGGAGCAGACCACTGTCCTGTGGCTCTGGTGCTAGCAGGGATTTCTTTTTAAGCTTGGCTGGACTGCCATGTGAAATGAGCTATGTCACAATATCTTGCAAGAAAAATCTTTAAAGTATTATATTTCGTGGTTGGATGTTTTCATGAACAATTCAATGTAAATTGAATTTCTCTGTTGTGTAATATTTACTGAGAAAAAAGAAAAAGCACTGCACAAACAGGAATGTGTTGAGGAGCTGCAGTACCTGATATACAAAGGTGCTGGAAATCAGTGTTGCATTAGCTGAGATTCAGACATGAGTCAGGTGGGATGTTGTGAGTTGAACTGTTTCTTCTAATTCCCTTGCTGGACACTCAGAACACCTCTGCAGGGGGTTTTGTTGGAGTTGTCCATTCCTTCAGGGCTGACTTACAGCACAGAACCAAATCGGAATCCACTGGTTCCTGTGGGGAGAAAGATAAGAAAGGGGGTCAAGGATTAAAAAAAAAAAAAAAAAAAAAAAAGAAAGGGAAATACCATAAACCTTTTTTTTTACAGTGAAAATCAGGTTCATTCTCAAACTCATAATTAAGTTACAAAATGAATCAATATAGAAATCCTTCTTTTCATTCCCTCCTCTGTTATATGATTGGCTTTGACTGATTGATTTGAAAACCCAAATGGACATATTTACCCGAAGTTCACATTATTTCCGTGGCCATGCTATGGTATATAGCATGACCAAAACTATCCAGCAGGGAAAAAGACCAGCACATTCACATCCACACTCTTTACCAAGAGCAGAAAATGAGAGGCTGTGTCTTTATATTGATGGCAATGAAGAAAAAAGAATGAAAAGATTATTGAAGAGAAGTAAGCGATGCTCCAATATTATCTTCAGTGATTTATATTCTGCTTTTCATATTAAACATCTTATATCAAATTGGCAGAATCCAAACTATTAATTTTGCTGTCATTTGATAAGGGCTTACAGTACAGGCAGGCACAACAGCTTCCAAGAGTGGATTAGCATATGAATGTGCAGCATTACAGGAGAACAGCAAATGATGACTCCAAAGCAGTAGTTAACTTAAAGCACAAACTTCACAGCAGTGTCTGCTCTGATATACTACTAGCTGTACCCAAATAATGCTCATGGATTTTCATGGGACTTAAATTAGGGACAGCAAATCTGTCTGCAGAGAAGAAAAAATTAAGCACGTGGCCAGGAGGGAGCAGCTTGGAGTGAACTGAAACCTAAGACTGCCTCTGCATTTACACAGAGCTGATGGATGAAGTAGATGTGACCTAAGGATCAAGGACGGGAACAAAAACTACCCTTTGCCAGATGAAACCCTGAATCAGTAGGCTAGATGTTCCCACACTGTGTTGTGCATCAGCCAGGCAGAAACAATATCCACAACTGCTGGTTTTGCCTGTCCAAGATCTTTGACAAATCAGAATGAGAGCTGTCACACAGTTGCTCTTGTCATCAGCTGGCCAGTAACCTAGTGATGCATGAAGCTGTCTCCAGTTCCCATACCTCTCCTGCTGTTCATCTCATGTGCCTATGGGAAATTAATTAGCCTTGGAGATGTGTTCCTGCTAAGGCCCTGGGAAAAATTCATTTGGCGAAGGTAGAGAGAACAGGGTTGTTGGGATAAGGATGTGCCCTAGAGGGACTTTGTGGTTTGAAAGTGAGTTTGGACAGGGAAAGGCACACAGGTGTTAGAAAAAGAAGAATGGGGAGTTTTCAGCAGTGGGATGGGGGACCGTAAGGAAAGATGGGGCTCTGAGCCAAAGTGGTTGGAAAAGATGGTAATAAGGTCCAGACAATGATGATGGTGTTCAAAGTCCCAAATTTAGTCTTAGGGGGAATACAGAAGGCTAATTCCAACAGCGGTCCCCAAGCAGATGACCTCTGGGAAGCCATGTATTAGGCCACAAAATCAGGACCTGTTTTGGACTTGACTTCTGACTCTTATACCTCCTCACACATAACGGTCCAGTTTTAAAAGGAGGAGTGAAGGATGCCTCTCTACTTTATTGCAGCAGTGTCTTGGGAAGTGCGAATCATCTCAGATCAAGAGAAGATGTACAGCACTGAACCCACGCCTCCTGTTTCCCGGGGGCTGCTCTAAAAGATAAATTGTTAGTCTGAAGGTGAAAGACAACTTTAGGCCATGCTTTTGAAATTTCAGGCTGAATGAGGAGGCCAAAATCAGAGTTTTCAGTTCACTGAGACTCACGGAGTTAGAAAGTGGAATATGACTTCCCAGATCCCTTTTTCAGGAGTCGCCTATATTCCAGTGCAATATTTGATCTCATAGAGTTAAAAGTTAGACAGAAAGTGAGTCATAAATTAGACTTTCTTCTTTTTTCTAGTCGCCCTTTTCAAAAATGTACACTTTTGTCTGTGAGCTGGAATAAGAAACAATGTCATTTGTATTTGCCAAGTAATGTTTCTTCAAGGAAAAACAACACTTGAGAAGTTCACTTTTTTATCCAAATAACAAAAATCAGAAGAAGCAGATGGTATTCATGTTAACAACAATTACAATTATCTTCACTGAAGCCAGCAACAAAGATAATAAAGAGAATGATAGCAACAAAGGATTGGAATGTTCTTCCACATTTACAAAGTGGCTTTTTGATAGGTACCAAATCATAGCGTGAGCGCGTGCCAAAGCTTTCACTGGAGGGCTATAGACACACTTGTTGCTTCTAATGTGCAGTGATTTCTGGATCAGCTTTTCTAAGAGGGTGGCACATGCATTTGTTCCATCACCTTTTATACTGCACAAGCAGCCTAATCATTGCCCTTTTGCATGAGCATGAAAGATCATCTGATTCTTTTAACTTCAGGAAAGTATTCCAAAAGTTATTCTGATCCTGATGTATTGTTGCAGATCTGTTGACATGACAGATCTACCGTGAAAAGATACTTTACACATTACATTCCTATTGAAGCTACATGCTGGACAGAGGAGCTGTATCAAGTTTCTAGGAAATCTCCATGCGTTACCAACATACTCAGATTGTACTCATTAACATTTTTTTAAAGTTTGAGAATTAAGGAGCTGTAGCAAATTCCCAGTCTTGAGACTTCTTGGTATATGATCTAATCTTCCTCCCTTATCCAGCTTTGTACATCTTAATTTTTACATTTACTAATCGGCTTTGTTCTGAAACAATCATGAGAGATTTCCCATCAATCTTTTATAAATAAAAACTGGGTCAAAAGCCAGTAATTATTAGTCACAAGCTATCTTGGCTGTATTCTTACATTTATGTTTCCTTGCTAGCTTTGAGTTGAGTTCACTTCCAGTACATGTGCAAAGGCATCTGAGTAGGATGGAAAGATATATTTAACTTCCTTGTGCAAAAAGGTGTAGATGAGAAATATCAGTACTCTTGGTACTTTCTTATCTGCAAAATTCACAATGGCTTAGTCGCGCAGAACACGGCAGTCAGTGCATCTGTGCCTCTCAGACAGCAGAGACTCTTAAGACCTCACATCACTACCTTGCATCCCTGCTGTGGGATGTACACGTCAAGTCCACAGCTGGCCATCGCCACACTCTGTGGGTTAGCTATACAGCCATCAATCTTCACATAGTTTTGTGTTGTCTTTGTTTCCCTTAGGAGAGGGAGAGTGACCTGAAACTTTCTGAGCCGTCTGAACTTGTGATTCCTAGTCCCAGAATGACTGATGGTGCCCAGAGGGATCAGGCAGTGGAAAAGAACATTAGCTAAATATTTCTGAGAAAACAATCCATAAAGTCCTTATTAGCAGTGCTGACATTTAATGGTCTCATTCGCTTCAGTGTGCACTCAGTCGTGTTTAAACAGCCTCCCTCATAACTATGTTGAATGTGGTCGGATTCTTCAACCGTGTCTTAATGCCTTCACAAAAAATAAAGAGCTTATGGTTGGTACCAGAAGTTCAATGTGTTTGATTTTCAAAATATCAGAGCAGTGGGAGTCATTTTATTTCTCAGTCTTTCCCTTGAAATCCATCCAGTCTTATTGACAAGGTCGTTTTTACTAAAAATGCCCTGGAATCTGATGAAGGCATTTATCAGTGAGATAGTTTGCCTCACCTGGGGGGAATTCTCACGTGAGGACTGGTATGAAGTGCACCAGAACATGCAGGTAAATAAAGTCTGGCAAAAGTTGTCTTGACTGACAACTGAGAAGTTAGGTCAGTTGCTTATGATTTGCAACTGTAACTCCTGTATATAAGAAGAGTCATAAGTAAGATCTGGGTAACTATAAACCTGTCAGCCTGACCTCTGTGCCAAGTAAACAGCAACAATGGAACAGATCATCTTGAGTGAGATCACGCGGCATGTGTGCCACAACTGGGGGATCAGGCCTAGTCAGCATGGGTTTGTGAAAGGCAGGTCCTTCTTGACCAACCTGATCTCCTTCTACGATCGAGTGACCCGCCTGGTGGATGACGGAAGGGCTGTTGATGTAGTCTCCTTGGACTTCAGCAAAGCCTTTGACACTGTCTCCCTCAGCATTCTCCTAGAGAAGATGGCAGCTCATGGCATGAACAGGTACGTTCTTCACTGAGTAAAGAACTGGAGCACAAGACTTGTGAGGAGCTGATGAGGGAACCCTTATTTCCTTTATTTTCCGTAGAAAAGGGACAGAACCTATAAATCACAATGAACTGGTTTCAAGGATCACTTCCAGTTTGCAGGTTTAGTTATGTGTATGAACCAGAGTCAGGCAAGTGAAAGTATATAGGCATCTGAAGATGTGGAGGGATGCCTGGAGCAATGGGCCCATCACCTCTGCAGAACCAGGGTTAACACTCACAGGGTTTGGTGCCCAGCAAACATATAGTTTGTGAATGCCACCACATTTCATGTTGGTCTCAGTCCACAGGGCACTATCCCCTACCCAGAGTTAGCTGCAAGGTTTCCATTTTCTGACCCACGCTGTGTCATTGTCATGCTCAGGAATACCAAAAGGAGAGCCTTAAAATGAAACTTAACTAAGTACAGCTTAAGGGGGAGGTGATGGCTGTGAAGTTGAATCTCACAAAGGTGCAGATCTCAGGAGACTGTCTCACCTACAGAAATGATAGATGCATTTTCAAGCATGAGAAAACTTGAAACTTAATGTAAATCAATGAGGCTCAACCTTCTGAGAAATTAATGCATTTTGAAAACAGCACCTGGGCACTGAAGCCTCAACGTGCTTTTCAGAATGCCACACCACAAACTGAGTGTCATCTTCTAACACAGAACCATATTAGCAGGTGTCCCCAACCTCTGGGATTGCCAGGCTGTCCCACTGTGTGCACCCCAGAGGTCCCATCTCTTGCATGGGACTTGCCAGTTCACAAGATAAAAATCTGGCCTCAAGATCAGCGTAGTACCCTGACAATTAGTGGCTGTTCAGAGAAAATCCTGGTCTCACGGAGTGATTCTACCTCAAAGTGATTACTTCAACAGCATTACTCCTATATTTACACTGGAATAGAGAAAAGGGAATTTGGCTTGTTTTATCCCACTTTTGTGTTTGTTGTGGTTAATGTCAGATTCCAGAGATAGGAGCCAGGAAGAGTGAAAAATAGAATGAAATTTATGTAATGTCTGCTTTTGGGTAATAGCACATTTTTAATTATGCTTCTGCCTGATTAAATCAAATCTGTAAATAACAACTTGATTTTCAATGAGATTAACCTCTGCCTGCGAGACAGAAGGACATGCATGTTAGAAAGACAGCTCTAAACAGTCTGGAATACTGAAATAAGATAAAATTTTAGTTCTATATTATAGTGTAATCCATTGAAACAAAGACTTGTGTTTCTGTAGAAGACAGGATAATGCTTCATGGCCCACATCATGCCTCTGAGAAATGTCAGCTCCAACCAAGCCAACCCTCTGCCAGCCCAGCTTATCCACCCAGCAGGCACGCACACAGTGCCTGTGTTTCTAGTTTATGGGCTTGATTTTTAGCAGCTTCACATTTTGTGTAGGTGTGTGCATCAGGCAAGAACTGGCTGCTGCCTGGGTCTGGGAATGGCGTGGGCCCCTGTGGGGTGGCAGGGTAGGACCTTGCCCACCCCACAAACCCAGCAGGGAGCAGGGCAGTGGGGAGCAGCTGGGGCACCCCCAGTTCTGGGCACTAAGAATATCTGTGTGATGGTATAAGGTCAAATCGAGACATCAACCCATGGGTGGGGATCAGCTGGACTGGAATGGGGTCCTGGGCCTTGGCAGGGTGCGAACAACCCATCCCATTAACACCCTCATAGCTCTAGCAGTTGATACGGATTGCAAGAGGAAGAAAAAACACATAATGATCCTGATCTGGCAGCTTGTGTCTGCTCTACACATATGGAAATAACAATTTGCAGCATGAGGCTTACAGAGTTCTATTTAATTCCATATGGATCCTTATTCCTCTCTCCCTGCAGGGCCAATTCTTGCCCTTCAAGATTTGCTCTCTTTCACCAGCCTCCTGATGAGAACCATTTCTGTGGCAGATTGTTTGGATTTGCAGAATTTCAGTCTAAATTCTGTTTTCAAAATGTACAAACTTCTGTGTATTGTGAAGTCGCAATGTCAAACTTCTTGACATGAAGAAATGTTTGGATTGTTTTTAAAACACATTGAAAATGCCAAAATCTATAACAAGAGGTTTTTGCTTATCGAACTGCTAACACAGGAGAGGGGAGGGAACCACCATTTTGAATTTCAAATCAATTATCTCCTGGGAGATTGAAATGGATGGAGTCAGCATAATTCTTGCAGTTTCTTCAGTGCTGGGCAGATGAGGTCTATAATCTGAGAGTCAGTCAATTTTGACTTCATATCAGAGCATCAGCTGTACCCCTGCTTGTCATTCAGAACAAAATTCAGGCCTCATGTAGCTGGGCATAGCTCCACTGAAACAAGGCGCCTCGTACTTATATTTGGCCTTTAGAGTGTGCTCTTGCTTAAGTTCCTGCAGCATTAATCTTCCTGTATTTTGTCATTCATCCTATCTGCTTGTTTCCAAGGGTCCCCCCACAGGGATGGCATGAAGAAGGTGCTCTTGCCTGCTGGCCTGACACTTGCTAGGAGGAAGGGAATCCTTTGTCTGCTGCGGGTGGGCTTTGCCTTGACTTTGCTCTGCATGTCTCCCCAGTGACCTCTGCAGGGTCTACTCAGGACATAAGCTGGCATTTCTAGCTGGTAAGAAAGTCATGGAGTGTTTGGCAACAAATTTCATCTCATTTTCCTTTACATTTGGCCTAATCTCAGCCTGCCAAAGGTGTTCTGATTGTCGCTTCGGTTTTCTTTAAGGCTCTGGAGCATGGTGGATGCATTTAATGTCAGATCTATTTACGAAAGGCTTTCTTTTGCTATTTGACTTTGACTGATGGAGTTAATTTTCTTTAATGCAGATCTATTCTCTGATGTCCTCAGCTGATCTACTTAGATTTGTTTCTAGCTGATAAACAGCAGTAAGCCGGCATGTAATAAACTGTTTTGTTCTCTTTATCTTTGTGATAGATATCTTCATTGGGCATCACATAAAGTACTATTTTAGTATTTGTTATTTTGTTTATAGCTTAAAATACACTTTATATCTTGAACAGGATAATTGCAGCTGAAAAGTCTCTTGTACTCAGATGTCACATTTTTCCTGCTTAGAATTTCCATTTTCTTTCTGTGAGATGCTGTGATTTGTTGTGAGGCTTCTGGTTTTCCTCACTCTTTGGGAAAGTTTAAATGCATGCATGTATATATGTGTGTACTCAAGCTCTATAAAGTTAAAAAAAAGTTTTGTGAACGTATCAGCTTATAGGGGAAAATGTGGAAACACAATTTGGAGACAATTTTATTGATGCACCTTCTCTCTTGCTGATTTTATTTATTCTACTTGCTTTATTAATGCATGAAAGTTGGTCTCTGCAGAAGTTCACGAGCCTCGGCTGTTCTCCATAAAGTTAATTGGTGTCCCAGTTTGTTCTCTTAGGGCAATTATGAGGTCATCCACAACAGACATTTCATTATGTCCCTTTTTTTGGATTAATGTTACATCTGAATGACTCTACTAAATATGATCAAAAGCCCTTCTAGCCCATCGCCTTTGCTCCCTGGCAGCCCTGCAGTGGGCTCTTGCACTCCTTCCTGAGGATGTGGGAAGCATGTGGTTATCCTTGCCCAGGGGCTGTCTTCCTACTTCTTGTATGCAGCAAAGCTCTTGTGAACTGGAGATATTTTCTGAATCTTTGCTTTCTGTCACCCTTGCTGGACTCTTTATCCATAAACCTGGAAACAGTTTAAACTCTGGCTTCCCACGACAGTAAATGTTTAATTTGTTTAATTACACACAGAACACATATGTCTCCTTTCAACCTTTCTATCTTCCTTAGATCTTTTAAAATGATAATCTCATTGGATGCCTGTATTTTTCTCATTGAAACAGGCAGTGATTAACCTGCCCTTTAAGATGTTATCTTTCTTTAGGCTCCTTATGGTTGCCACAAATATTTCTGTTGAATAACTTGACTTTTCAATTAAGAATTTTATCACTTATGTGGTCAGATGAATTGTCAGAGTCATCTGCTGTTTTCCTCTAGCGTGTTGATTAGTAATCATGATTTTGGAAGACGTGTAAGTTCAGCAGGTCTAGCACCTTCACTGTTTCATACCAGCTCCTTGGATCAGTGCAGACTCCTTGTCTCTAGCAAAGACGCAGCTGCCTGAGACTGTTATCTTCTCTCAGCCAAAGATGTGCATTGTGGGACAGATCTCTCTGCTGCAGTGATTGTCATTCGGCAGTACTTAAAACTAAGAAAAAGAGTAAAACCCAAATATAATGTTTTCCAGGAGACATCAGTGGCCCTTATCGAAAAAAACAACACAAGTTTGAATCTCTCAAAGCGGTGTAAACTCTCTTGTGCTTCCTATAAACAGCCGTAAGGATAGTTCTCCAGATACTCTATAAAATGCTGCTCTTGTTGGCATACTTCTAATAAAATAATTATGGTTTCTTAATACAGATGTGTGTGATTATTATTCAAAATGAAGTTTGCATATTTTAATGTTTTAACCACACAATGTAAAATTACGCCAATCCTTGCTTTGCTTTCTGTAAGTGTTTAGCTGGATTCAGCAGTGTTACTGATGACCACGAGTCCTCACAGATACAGCACTGGTGAGGTTATGGGGTGATGACATTTGCCATCCCTGTCAGGGTCACCCTCCTCGTCCTCCCCGTGTCCCCTCTCTTTGCCAGGATCCTGGTTTTGCAGAGCAACACTCCTCTCTGCTCTTGCAGCATCAGGAGCCCAAAGATTAAAATCTGTCCTGCTCCCAGTAGACACATGGTAGGATGACCTATTTTTCCCTTGTCCCCAGTCCATTGGGATATGGAATGCTCTAGCTTTTCTCATTAATAGCCAGACACTGAGCATGAAAGTTAGAATGAAGAAGACATGCATCAGCACGCAGAGCCCAGAAGCAGTGAATGCTGAATTGGTGTGCCTTTGGATATCCCTCCAGATTGCCACCGTGTCCTCATGGGACAGACAGAAAAGGGCAGTGGTCCAGAAAGCGAGGTGTTGTCAGGCTGACTGCCTGTGTCAGTGAAAAGCCTTGTCCACTCTGAGTGATGCTGCAGCTGGCCAAGCTGAAAGAGAAAAGTCCTTAAATGGAAATCTCAGATGTGGAACTCTGTTTCCTGCCAGAAATTTAGCTAAAGTAGACTGTTTACTGAGTGAATATTCACACTGTGGTGAGCCTAGATATCATAGTCCTTTTTCTCTCTTTGAGGTCTGTCTTCAGCCCACAATGGGAATGCAGCATGCCAGCAGTCACAGAGGATGAAACTGTTGGAAAGCCACAGCAGGCTCCATATAGCCCCAAGCCCCAATGTGTTGGCTCTGCCCTCTACTCATTTGTGGACTTTTACAGACTAATCCTGTCTTGCAGACCATGGAAATGGAGATTCTGTGCAGGTGGTACCACTTGTGCAGAAGTAATCACAGTCAAAACAAGTTCCTCTCCAGAGGCCCTCAACTGCAGAGAGGGCAGTAATGACTCACAGTGTGCTAGCAAAAGTTTTGGCAAAAAAAAAAGAATCCCATTAAGTAAAGAGATTGTTCTGCTTTGGAGTTTTGTCAGGGTTTTTTTTTTTTTTTTTTTTTTTTTGCTTTTTTTTTCCTTTTGTCCTTTTTTTTCTCTCCAGACTTTCCTAGTTTTTCCCCATTTGTGAATGCCACACAGAAGCCAAGGGAGCCTGGAGGTGAAAATCACCAATAGTGGAGCTGGATGGACAGCCAAGGCCTGCTCCTCACAGCAGGTGCAGGGCAATAATACCTCTGCCATTTCAAAGCAACAAACGGGCATAGCTTCTGGGTTTTGTGCACCTTCATTAAAGGAGGTAGCCAGAGAATACAGCCAGAGAAAGATATCAGTTACCAGCACTGTTCTTCATAAATGCAACCAATATTTTTTGAAGTACATCTGTCAAAGATGCTGTTATTAGATAAAGCAGATCCAGGAGGTTCTAAAGCTCACAGTTTTCCCTCATTCTTTCAATTTACTTTTACCACAGGGAAAAGCTTGTAGGCCTTTGACTCTTGCTTACAGACAGCCCGGACAACATTAGCAAACATAAACAGTACTTTCCCTGCAAATCCTATTTCAAAAACAGATTTATAAGGACCACTTTTATCTCTACCATCTGTAAGTAGTTAAAATTTCAATTGTTTTTCTTAGGAAGAATGTTAATAGTGGGTAGTAAGCATGAGGTGAAGTGAAAGCAAATTAAATTCTAGGATGTTTTTTATTAAAGGTTTAGAGAAACTCTGTTAGAGGCCTGGATTATCTGCAGCTTCCAAATGGCTCTGAAAAAAGACAGTGCTTTCAGTTGTCAAAATGATTTCTTCTCATTTAATCTGTAAGATATGCTTTTCTAACATTTATGCATAAACTTCATTGGTTTAACTTCAAATGATGTAGTTAAATAAATGCCAGATCCTCAGTGGATGCCTTAATTGAACTAGAATCAATCCATTTATTCTTATGTGAACTCAGTGAGTCCACTAAATCAGCTGTTCTAGCTACGTCATGTATCTTTGCTTTGCCATGGTCAGACGGTCCACCCGCTGTGCTCATAGCCACTGTACCCGGGAGACCTTAGTGGACAGCACCTTCTTAAAGAACCAGCCTCACTGGGATTCACCAAAATTTTTCAACACGAGTTAAGGATACTACTCTGGAGAGGTTGATTCATCCTTATTTCCTTCTGGCCACATCACAACATGGGCAGGTGATAGGAAGTTTCATCCATTGCCATTGTTTGCTAAGTGAATGGGAGCCAAAGCGCTAAGAGAATACAGATGGATGCTTGCATTGGTCTAATTAAATCAGTTTTGAAACATATCTTTAGGCTGTGGACAGATGTTCATTTGGTAGAGAGCCGTCCCAGATGAAGATTACAAGCCAAGCTGCTGGAGGTTATTGCCCTCACATCTCTGCTGGCAGAGCCATCCCAGACCCTCTTGAGCAGAAAGGATGTCCCAGCACTGAGCAGGTGACAGCTGGAGAGGCTACCACCTGCCTGCCCACACTGGACTCCTTAGCACAGCATCAGGCTTGTTGGGCTCTCCAGTGTCCGTCTCCTGACCTGTTTTAGTCAAAATGGACCAGTTTGTCCTAAGGAGGGGAAATGATAGATCTCTCATTTGCTTGGGCTTGTTGTGCCTGGGAAGGACTGGGGAGCCCAACCTGAGTGAGAGATGGGAGGAAAACTTGGGGTGAGTTAGGTTTGGCCCAGCTGGATCCAGAGAATGGGAGCAGAAACCTGTCCTGCTGCCAAAGCTGTGAAGGGCAGACTGTGAGCCTTAGGAGGACCTGGCCAAGGACATCCACTGGAAGACCCACCCACAGCCTGTGCCCAACACATTGAACTGTTTTGGGCTGCTTACATACCACAGCCTTGGCACTGACCTGAGCTAGGGCCACAGCATGTAATGAAGGATTTTAAAGGCTGTCCAATCCAAACAAGGCAGCTTTTCTTGTTGAGTTCTTGTATCTTTACCACATGTGTTAGTATGCATACAAAGTATGACACAATGTTGATCAAGTCTGGCAAGAAGCTGTCTTCAGCTGGCTGATCTTAGCAGACAGTAATGTACATTTTATGTAACACTAACATAAACTGTGGAAAAATAGCATGCTCTTCACGTCTTAAACCCTATCAGCATTAGGAATTACCATATCTATTCTTTCAACAATTCGCAACTGAAATGCATCAGCTTAAAGGCACTTTAACTGCCTTGCAAACACAGCTATGTGGCCATGGCATTTGGTTGTTGAGATGATCTATTTCAGGCACATCAACTCGATAGTTTCTTCCCATTGTTAAAAAAACGGGCTTATGGTTAAAGAAGGCAGTTAATGATATTTCCACTGAAAAGTAAGAAAAATATCAGCGCAGCTGATAGACTTTCTGATAGGCTGATGGGCAGCTGTCAGGCTTTCCTTAGCTCTCCAGGCAAGTTTTTAATTAAACTTCCATATATTTTCTTCACTATAGTGGCATTCCTTTTGATTGCACTTTTGAGAGAATGTGGCCACATGCAGAAATTGGTCCCTCCCTACATTTTTCCAGAGGTGAATCCAAAAAGATTGATCAATTTCCTGAGTTCCTGCCATTGTGTTGCTTGTCCCCGCAGGAAGGCATCAGCACTGACGAGCATTCAGCACACAAGGCCACATGAACCCATCACAGCCCTACACAGCATTAAGGTATAGCTGGAGGGAGCCATTACTTCATTCTGCAGGAAGAACAACAAAAAAAAATACAACAGAAAACAGAAAAAAACTGATTTCTGTGTCTGATCATTTCTAAAGACATTAAGAAGATAGTGTAAGTCACTTTGGTTGTCTCCATTATCCAAGGTACCCATTCACATCAACCATCTCAGCAACACAGATGATTAATCTTCTGTGTATAGAAGTTACTTCTATTTATTGGTTGTTATTTCAGTCTCCTTCTCCAAGTGGAGAAAGTGTGTTCCCTATTCCATGGAAATGTGACATCTCTGTAAGCTGAGAACACTCCTGGGAATATCAATTTACTTAAGCCTGTTTTCAGGTCCTGAAGTTGTCCAAAGTTCCAGCAACTCAGCTGAAACTGTCATCCAAGTGAAAGATAAGGAACAGGAATGGTAGAAGAAAGGAAAACATAAACAGCATGGAAGTCATCAGAGCAGAAACTAAATTTGCAGTGGTGCCTTTGATGGGTCGCACGCTGGTTTAGAGCTTGGAAATTGATGGTCTCTGACCACCAGATGGCATAAAGAATGCTGTTACCTGCATCGGCTTGTTGCTGAAACATCATGAAATGTCGGATTCACACTAGTTAAAGTGGATCGTTACATCACTCTTGTTCAGAGGTATATTTTATTTTTTCTCTGAGATGTAAAAAGGTTTTGGTAGGACTTACCGTCTTTGAGGGGAAATCAACCTTAACAGCAAAATGCAGTTTCAAATAGCAAGCATTGTTGAAGTGAGTGCCATTCCCAGGTGCAGGAAAACAACATAAGAGGAGGGGGAAGGAGGTTTTTCTGCTAATTGGATTATAGGACAAAGCACTCAAGTAAATCAACAGTTCTCATTCTGTTTCCGATGGTGATTTGCTTTGAGCAAATCACATAATCCACTTCATTCCTCTATTTCTATATGAAGGGCAATGATTTCCTGCCCTGCAGTGGTGCCAGAGGAGTTAATACTCATAAAGCACAGATGGAGAGAAGAAAAATACTAACTACTCCTGAAAGATATTTTCAGGAAAGAACTCTCCTGGTTTGTCTATCCTGCACCATCCAGCTGGTGCTGTGCCAGTATGACAGCTATGGTAGGACTATGGAGTATGGATAAATTTAAGGCACACTGAAAGAAATATTACTGAATGCTACAAAAAGGAAGAAATACTACTGAAAGAACTGGATTTTTGTTGCTGTGTTTTCTGTATAATTTATGATGGAAAACTCACGGTGAGTGAAAACTGCCTGCCTGCTGCTCTCCAAACCCCTTCTGAGTTAAAGATGAGCCTCTGGTTGGGGGCTGGCTCTGCCTTCTGATCTACATCTGTGGTCCAGCTTCTCTCCTTACAGTTGATTTGAACTTTCAAGTTGAAATCTGAAGCTTTGGTTCAGTCTCTGCTTCAGTTGCTTATTCATAATTAAAACTACAAGTTATTCAAAGGGCTTTGCAGCTTTTGTCAAAAGTGACATACATCTCTTGCACACCTCAGGATCAAGCCTGATGCTCTTAGATGATTTTACCACTGAAATGTTCAATCTGAATATAGCAGCTTGTGATATCGCCATATCATAAACCAGGACATTTCTGAAGATAAGTGAAAAAGATAGTGACTGCACTGTACATTACCAGTGATTCTCAACAGCAGTTTTGTGTGACTACTGTGGTCATGAGATGATGTATTTTTTTTTAATGCATATCTTTAATGTGTGTAGTGGATGTGAATACCGTAAGAAGAGCCAAAGGATTTTACAGGTATATATGGAACTTTTCATCATTTAGAAAGGAAAGATTTACAGGTTCAGATAAGGACAGTACTGAAGAAAGAAAATTTGGCATGACATCCCTGAGAAAACAATGCTGCACCAATGAACAATGCTATTCAATCACACTTTGTAAGCTTATTTCACTGCCAATGAAAAGAGACTGACTGTACATCTTGCCATAATCACAGAGAGTATTTATGGCATAAATGTGATTTTTGGTTTATCTGAAACTGAGTTTTATCAGCTGTCCATTAGCAAGCTGAGGAATCAGAATGTGAATGAGGGAGATGTGAAAACTGTCAGACCAAAACTCATCCAGTAAAACAAATGATTAGTGACTGCCCTTAAAGAAAACAGAAGAAAAAAATAACAAAAATAAAATAATTAAGTACTACAACTACAGTGCCAAAATGATTTCCAACTACATAAGAACATCAACTTTTTTTCAGTGATAAATTTAGTTTTTCTTCTTCTCCCCATTGCACATTTTAACCACGATGTTGGAGACTTTCTGATTTCCATGTAAGATTTTTAAAAGCAAATAATGTAATCTTGGCAGCCAGCGGGAGAGCTAATGCAGTAGACAGAAGATGTGTGGAAATGAGTTTATACAAAGTTTCAGTTCAAACTCAGCCCACGCCACTCTCGGTGAAGCCAAAGCACGGCCAGATGAGAATCAGCAGCATGCAGACTCCAGAGCATGCAGAAGTCCTTCATATGGATGGAAAACGTAATGAGATATTTTAACGGCTTCTTTCCTTGTTCTACAACAGCTATGGCACCCTAGGCCTCACGGGCTGTGTTGCATTACCCAGTGTTGAAGGGCGACTGTATGGTGAAGGTAAAAGGTAAATATATTACATGGGAATTTTCAAATGGAGTGTATAGAGCTGCAGTCAGACATTCAACTTAAAAATCTGACCATGTCTCTTTTATAAGCCCTATCTTAGCAGAGAAAAACATTCCTCACTTCACAATCATACCTCATTCACGTCATTGCTTTTTGGCAGTATGTACACTTGTGAACAATTATTGTAAAAGATGAAGCACGGGAAGAGTAAAATTTCATCAACAGTTTCTGACACACATCTTAAGAACTCACTAAGAATTGCAGCCACTGCCATCAAACAGCCTGATGTGTTACCTTCACATAAACAGGGTCACATAGCCCACTGCTTCTGTGTTTCTGTTGCTCTCTTTTTTTATTTTAATTAAAAACACTGAAGATCAAAATAAGTTTTGTTACTCATGCACGTTAACTATATTATATATTTTTTGAGGGCTCTTCTGAAAATAATGCCTCTTATGTCATTCTGTTGGCCTACAACATCAGAAGTGAATGTTGGTGGTTTGGCAGTAGAGGTTGAACTTTCCCACCAATATTCCATTACATTTTGTTACCATGCAACGGATGGCAGCAGGGGGCAGGACAAAACTACTCCTGACATGGAACTGTGGATGAAAAGATGTGCCACTGAACCTCTCCAAGAGGAAATTTCATTGACACTTGTGAATGTTTATAGAGACCAAACAGTGGATGTGACCACAGTGAGGAGGTGGTGATGCACTCTGACAGTGGGTTAGCTCTGGCTGGTACAGACTTCTATGAGCATGGCATGCAGGCTCTTGTTCACTGTTGGTGAAAATGTATAGCTAGTGGTGGTTGCTGTGTTGAAAAATAGTGTTTTGTAGCTGAGAATTTGCTCTATGAAACAGTGTTGTGCTCTTTGTATCAATTGTAGTTCCATGGAAAGATAGGAGGCATTACTTTTGGAGCAACATTTGTGTATGCTGCCCAGGCAAGCCAAAAGGTTGGAAAGCCATGCACCAGGAGGTTTCTGGGAAGACTGGATGAGTCCCTTAGGTCTTCTGCAGAAAATGGGGTGGGAGGAAGAGGCTGAGCATAGAGAAGCATTGCACAGTCCCTCCAGCAGTGTGCTGTGAGCCAACCTGATGTGGATGTACTGCCACTGAGTTATCCCCAGCAGCTAATATGCTGCTATGGAAAATTCTCTTTTAGATTCCAGTTTTGGATGTTAGCCTCGTGGTCCTTTGGGAACCGTGACATGTCCTGCCCTCATAGCTGGCTCTTGCCAAATTTACGGAGTGAGTGGAGCACTCTTCTGGACAGAGACTGAGAGAGGCAGAGTTACCTAATGGCAACCTGCAGGAAGTGTTTTGTCCTAAAAATTTACTTTTCATAGGTGAAATACAGTAACATACACAGCAATGGTACTAACTCTAAGCCTTTAGCATTGTTTTGCTTCAAATTATTTGTCTTTTGATGCTATTTTTTTTCTAGATACTGAGGTCTGGATATGTCATTAATCCTTTAAATGGCTCAACATGAATTTCAAATGAAGACCGTAATAAAGCAATAGCAAATTAGAGATTTTATTCCCCCCCAAATAATCAAGTGGAGTTGGAAGTTAGAGAATTAAATTAAAAGGAAGAAAGACACTTTAAAGCAGTAAGAGCATTTGACAAATATCTAACAGACTGAAGAGATTCCCTTATTGTTGCTACTCAGAGAATTTACTTATTTTTCCCATGTAGAACATGCACAATACTTTATTTAGTAATATTTCAATAAGCTTTCATAGCATCTGTTGCTGAACATAATTTTCGCAATGCTCTGACAGCATACAAATGCTGTAAAGCTAACACATTAGCATGCCACTGAGATGAAAATAAATGGAGAAAGGCTGACAAAACTTTCAGTGTAAGGTGCAGGTCCTGTTACCTCAAAATCCAGTGAGGGCTTCTGCCCTCAAGTCAGGTACATGCACTGTGATTTTATGCCAGCTGTGAGCAGCAAAGCTACTTGGATCAGACATATGGTGTCTTTGGAAACATCTTCAGTGGCACAAGTAGAACTGGAGAGAGCTAATGATAGACCTAGACTTGAGTTTGCTCTACAGAAGCTATTATGCAATTGATCTTTAAGCAAAACTATTTTCATTAGCAGTTGTCAAATATCACCCTGAAAGGTATTAGCAAGGTCAATGTGGAGGTCAAGTGATTATTAAAAACAGTTCTTATAACAGGCTAGAATTTTGTGGATATCTTTTTCACAAAGGAGAAAAAATATTTTTTGTTTCTTGATATAACTATTAGACATTATAGATTCCTTTTTTTTTTTTTTTTGTTCTTTACAGTCTACATTAAATATTTCCAAATATAGCATTCCATTCTGGAGTTAAATAGACAAGACAAGGAAAATCTAAGGTGACAACATAACACTGATAAACAAAATGAGAAATGCCAAATACTTCATCAAGTTGGTTAACGGCAATTGCTATTCGTTTCTGTGGCCAAAGTGCTTAGAGAATATGGTGACAATAACATAAGACCAAAACGAGGAAGAATGGAAGTACTGAAGGAAGGAAATGCATTTTAAAATAATCCTCAGCAAATTACACCATTATCAGGCTCTTTGATCAGCACTCAGGTTGTGTGTTTTGCCCACGTCCTCTAGGATACAAAGTAAAATCAGTGGGCTAAATTATCTTCTCATTGGCACTTGTGTAAATCCAAAGCCATCTGACTACATGGTCATTTCCAGTTTTCCAGTGAGTAACCAAACAGAAATTGGTCCAATGTTCCTAGACTCTCTCTTCCACTCTCTTGTATAGGAACTACCCATGAATAAATCAGGGATAATATTCCACTGACTGTGTGTTCTCCACTTGTCAACAGCATGAAAAATAACATTTTTTTCCAGATGCCTTCTTGGTAGACCACCTCTCAGTATGAGAATTTAGGAATTGCTAAGTACAACAAACTGAAAGTATCTTGTAGGAAGCAGTGCAGGAGAGCCAAGAGGAGCTAGGAAGAACAGGAAAAAAGCAGAGAGTAAGGAAAAACATTTTGGCAGTCTGAGTATGTGATTATCTGATGATAGTCAGCTGGAAAATGAGGAGGATAATAGGGAAAGATGGGAAATGAGCTGGTTTTGACATGGAAATTGAACCAGGCCATCTGATTGCACATGCTCCCAACCTCAGCTAGGGCAGAGGCCTCTCACCAGCCCTGCCCATCTGGGCTGAAGCTCTGTGAGGCAAAGAAGTGTTGAGCAGCAGGCAGGTGCCTTCCCCACTGTTGTCACTATGTGGCCACTGTGGCCAGATCAAGTTGTGATTGCAGATGCTGTGTCAAAGTCTTCCATGAAGAACTCTGACTGGAGGTCTGCGAGCACTAGGAATTGGAGTAAACAAAGGTTTCCATGCCAGAAGCAAGAACTATTATTATCATTGATCAAAAAGACAAAGTCCAAGTCCTATCCTGGCGAGTACAGAAGAAAAAAAAAGCAGAGCTGCTGTCTACCTATGAAAGGTTGTTATCCAACATGCACCTTGCCGCACATTAGTCTGACACTGTGCATACAGTGAGCTGGCTGAGAATAGCTAACTATCCTCTCCAACCAACTAAACACTTGTGGGTCTGATGCACTTTCATCATCATGTTCCTTCATCTTATTTTCCAGAACTAGCCTTCGTGGGACTGTCTTAGCACTGCCCTACCATGTAAGTGAACATTAGGAAGAGTATGGTTAGTATGGCACAGTGGACTGAAAGCATTTTGCCCTCAGAGATTCTACAGCACTGGCCAGAGATTAATCATTCCTCTGGAAATAGCATGACCAAGTGGCTGTCAGGGAGACACAGACCTTTGTAATGTCCTTGCTGCAGACCTGCTTCACCTTGGGCAGCAGTCCAAAGCAAAGGCGGTCTCAGATCCCAGACCTGGTAGAAAGGCTTTGCATTCCTAAATGATTGAATCAAAAGACAGAGCATAAACCCCCATAGGCAACACGCCTTTCAAGAGGTTTATTTTTACTGTGTGAATTCAAGTGCTGGAATGTCTTGTACTGATTCCAGAAGGGTTAACGCTTTCATGCCTCAAAGCCTGCCCGGGATGCTCACCCAGCACCATGGGCACAGGCTGTTCTCATTTTTCTGCTACTTCAATAACCAAAACAGCCGTGCTCTCACTGACTTTCTCAGTTCACCACTGCTTCTGGGGGCTTCCTGAATTATTGCACATTTTAGTTCTCCTCCCCCTTCCTTGCTCAAGTCTGCTCCAAGAAAAATCCACAAACACCAGCTAATAGAGTTATTTGAATTTTTTTCTCTAGCTGCAGTTTAGCTGGTACATGTCTAAAGCGTGTAAGGCATGGTGAAATTGCTAATGTGTAGTATAGTTTCTAATGCCATTGTGCTGTCCTTGTCAGCCCAGCTCACCGATTTAAAAATGAGGGGAAGATCTGTCACTACTTGTTCCAGGAGGCAACTGGAAACAATGCACAAAGGAAGATGTTCAGCTATTTCATTAGTGAAAACTTTGTTCCCTTCTCCTCTCCCTGCTAACGAGGGCAGGATCAAAGAACATCAGACTGGTAGAAGCCTGAGATCCACCATACAGAGACACACTGCCACCAAGCTCACAGGACTAGCTGGGGTCCCTGTCCTTTTCTAATGAGCCTGTGTGACCCATCAGTTTCTTCCTAGCCTTGACAAATCAACACTTCTGTAGCCATTTTGTTTTTTCACCTGAGGAAGTATTGCCTTGTGTGATGTTAATGAGACAGAGACACCTTACTAAAGCTTTGGAAAGATGATAGATATTCCATCGTGGGCTTTTATGTTTTTTTACAATGGAAAAACTGCAGGGGCTACTAGTGGAAAATTCCTTCAGTGATAAGAATTTTGCAAGGTCTGCTGTCACATCATTTAGTTTGCTTTCAGTTTTCTCCAATCAATGTCACTTTGGAAAACTAACAGATTAGGAAACAAATTAGTACATTCCCAGGGCCGTGTAACTTCCACATTCTGTTTCCATCTTGCATGGAGCTATTTTCTCTAAAGCATTCCTTTTAAAAATCATTTTTGCATCTCCATCCTAGGCAGCTACTTTGAACAAAAGGCAGAAAAGGAGAAGTGTTTTTGAAAGCTGGTAAGAAACTGAGGCACGGAGAGAAATAACTTGCTTGGGGCAGAGAGGAGCTTTCCAGCAGGTGACAGACTTGAACCCAGGCACTCACCCTGCAGCTTTACCAAAAAGGTTTTCTTTTGCCTGAAGAAGTAATAAAGCACTACAACTGAACTCATTGCAATCTCATTTTACTGTTTGAACAGATGACTTCTAAAAGAAAAAAGGAAAGTTCTTCAACCAGTCATTATCCATGCAGTCTGTTTCCTGCTCGTATATTAAAGAATTAACATTTCTGCAGTTCTAATGAGAACCCATTACTTCGTGGCATAACCCCACCACACCACCAACACTGATCTATACCAAGGGCAGAAAATTTATTCTCTAGATTTATCCTATGTTTATTAACAGTTCAGCTCAGAAAAAGAGTCAGTGACAAAAACCATCTGGAATAAACATAATGGAAAACAAACAATGTAATATATTCTGTCGCTCCAGCCTAATTACACTGTTTGGTGCAAATACTATCAATCCAAGTGACAATTTACAACCCAAACTCTTATTAAAGGGAAAAATGAACTGTTCCGGGAAGCACAAATCAAAGCAACTAATCAACACAGATGACACATTCAGGGGATTTAAGAGCCAAGGTACGGTAGTGTTTTATTCCTCCTTGTTTACAATTTGGGAGACCTGCTGTGATGTTGCAGTACATTATGTGTTATGTCTACTTATGCAACACTGGAGATGAGCATGTTTGTGGCTGTTGTCTTATTTTTCAATGGCTACAGCTTTTGAACCTGGGTTTACTAGTCCTTCCAGTACTTGAAGGGATTGCATAAACAGGAGAGGGAACAACTGTTCACATGGGTTGCTAGTGACAGAACAAGGGGGAATGGCTTTAAACTAAGACAGGAGATTTAGGTTAGATATTAGAAGGAAGCTTTTCCACTCAGAGGGTGGTGATGCACTGGAACAGGTTGCCCAGAGAGGCTGAGGATGTCCCATCCCTGGAGGCATTCAAGGCAAGGCTGGATGTGGTTCTGGGCAGCCTGGTCTATAGGTTGGCAACTCTGCTCACAGCAGGGGCATTGAAACTAGATGATCTTTGAGGTCCTTTTCAAGCCATGCCATTCTATGATTCCATGGTTCTATGATTTACATATTTTTCTTGTTCCATCATATAAGCTGGGAGCAAAGTACACTGTTCTCTAGTTTCTTTTCAAAGCATCTTTTGTCTTTTAGGATATAGTAAGAGGTTGGAATTCAGGAAAAAAGTAGAAAAGGTTGGAGTTAGCTAAAAGTGATACCTATTTGATCTAAAACAAATTCTTAGTGGTCAGCAAGGGAAAAATGAGAAAGATCTCTTCCTGCCCATGCAAGCATGTGAACAGCAAACACATGGCTGCTGTCCATGATCTGTTTTAACTTGGAAGCTGGAATCATTGGATACATCTGGTGTCCCCAGGGAAGCCAAAGAAAACACTGGCAGCAATGAAGAGTTGATGGTAGAAGCAATTTGAAGCAGAAATTGGACAAACAGCCCATCTGCATTAGAGTGTGAACTTCAAGTGCTGCGTTAGGCACCCGCATAAAGCTGAACCCTCCAGGAGATAAAGTACAAAACTACAACCTGTAGCACACTGACAGTTTAGAGAAAATACCACCTCAGACTAACAGGGAAAAAGATAATCAAAAGCTCATTGTAACAAGGGTCAACTACTGAGGGAGCCAAAGATACAAAAGAAACTCCACGAGTGGCCATAAGGAGGCAGGGCACCATTCATCACCACCTTACACTCAGACCTTCACATTCCTCATGCATCCACAAAATAAAATGGAACCAGGGTACTTTCACACTTTTCAAATGGCCATTTAGCCCAGAGACTTTCTATCAGGGGATTTTCTTGAAAACAGCATGGCCTGGTACTGTTGAATATAGGCTTACTCTCAACCAGAAGGCTGACAGTCAACAAGCTTTTGTCCTGTGTCATGTATATGGAAAACATTTGAAACTCCATCCCTCCACCTCCTGTTTTCAGAAAGAAGCGTGGCATCTTTTTCTCCCTGAAGAGTTGACATCACAGATGCGGCCATAATGAGATATTTCTTCATTTAAGAGGCAAGGTGCAATGCTAGACAAATACACTCCTGAGAGTTTCGAAATTTAAATGATTCATAAAAGCCACAAATTTTATTGCCAGCTAACTGTGGATCTCTCTTCTCCAGAGCCTCACTGCATCATCTGTATTAGCATGCAAATCAAGATGACATAGCTGTTGACTAAATTCTAGTGTGATATTCACAGCATAGGAGCACTATTGGGATGGTCTTTGGCAGTGCTTTCATCTAAGCATCTCTGCACGCAATCAGGCTTTTCAACCAGAAAGATCAACATGAAGAAGACTATTTCTCACACGCAGTGTTTGTGCCTTTTCTTAAGAAAATAATAGTGCATAAGTCATCTATCAAACGCACAGGTATTATCTTCATTATACCTCTTTCCTTAGCTACTTTGCTTCAAGAAGAAACACCAAAAAGCCTGATCTTTTTTATTCCCCCTTTGCCCATAAGAACTTCAGTAACATTCAAAAGCATACATAAAAAGAGGAATGAATCCCCACTTGAAGATTACAGAAATTCAGGATTATGCTCTCAATAGTTATTAAACTAAGGTATTTCATTGTACTATGGATTTTTACCCTCTTTACAACCTTCTGTGCTCACTTTGACTGGAGAACCTGAACAGTTTTCTTCCTGAATGAAGAATGGCCACAGAGCATTGTCTTGAAACAGCAGAACATAGCAGCCCTGTTATGGCCAATGCAACATGTTCACATAACGTTTAAATATCTAGTCTTCTAACTGGGGATGGTTCTGCTCTTCTAGAGTGCTCAGAAACTAATGCTGTGGCTCTCCTGAATCTTGAAGATTTTATGTTGTCTTCTAGGATTCCCTAGTGCTGTGGTACTGTACCAGGCCAGTAATGGATAGTAGGACTTCATAGACAGAGAGAAAAATATAAGATGCATCAGAATGCAAAATCTTCATATCATTTATTTAGGAGAATTTATTTCTGAGCTTATTTCTGAGCTACATAGCTGTCGGATACAGTTCTGCCTGGCGTTTTCGTAGTATTTTAACATTTGCAATTTTTAAAATTAATATTAGAGTTGCCAAAAACAAAGACAGCACATCAATCATAAGTTTTCACAACTTCTCATTTATATGTAGATTTTTAAACCTCGTATCAGCATGTAATAGCTAGCAATGAAGGGTTGTTTCATAATCTTGGTTTTGTGTTTTTTTTTTTTTTTCCACCCTACTGTACTGGATATTGAAGAGGTCTTAAAGTGAAACTAACAGTACTGCTGTCTTTGGTGAAGCTATTGGTACTATTAGTCCATTGTCATCTTGCTAACGACCGGTCCCTCAGCAGAAGGCATCTGATTGAAGCAGCCACCCAGAAACACACAACTAACAAGACAGTAACTAAAGTAGCTATGTAGCAATTAGTCTTGAGCAACAGATTACAATGGTCAGCATGTATTGCTCACACGTGGGCTTTCTTCACTTATAACCATGTTTATACGTGGTTAGCTGCTCACACCCAGACAGCAGATAGTTTGGACCACCAGCTATCCTCGGGCACAGAATTCTCGATTCCAAGTCTCAGTACCTTATTAAAAACCAAAAGTTAATCTGATGTGTCAAAGGAGATAAAAACATGTTCTGGGACAGCCTGTCACAAAGGGTTACTGCATGGTGGAGGATCTAGCAAAAAGGTTCCCAGATGGAAAAAAGAAACAGCAAAAAAGGAGAGACACAGTATACCTGTATCAACATGGAATCCTTCTAGCATCCTCCCAGCACCACAGACCTTTCAACAGCCTTGTTCTTTCTCAAAGGTAGAAGTAAAAATTCCTAAGCTTGGTTGAAATCAGTTATTTCTCTTTTTTCAGGTCAGGCTGGAGCATCATGTAAGCACTGACGCCATGCAATAACATATCTTGTGCCATTATGATTAAAGCCTTTGATAATCTGTGCAATAGCCCATTCCTAAAATCAACTAATTCAAGTTTAAACAGCGTTCTCACATGTCAAAAGCTGTCTGAAGAAATTTCTTTGAAAAACAAACTTTTAAAATCTGAAAGTCAGGTGGAAAGAGAAAAAAGAACCATGCTTCTTCAGAGCTGTAAATGAATACCCAATAGCAAAACATTTGGATGAAATCTGCTTATCTGTTTTTCTTTAAAGAAAATTAGAGGTGAGTTCTTATTTAAGATTAATTCTTTCCATTTGCATTACCAGATTTATTCCTGGTTTAAGGTCTTATTTTCTTAGATTCCCTACACATAAAATTTCATACCTCTTGAAAAATGAAATTTTAGTGTAAGAGAGATCAAAAGATTTCTTCTCAGTTATTTTCATAGGCACTATATTATTTCCTTTGGAAAATCACACAGGAAGAAGATTTCAGCCTGCTCACAATATGCACTAGAGTGAGAATGCAATTCATGACCTGGGTAGCTCTTTCAGCTCTTCTTGATGCTTGTTGGCTTTGACCAAGTTCACAACAGACTAGTGCCTTAAAAAGGCAAGGGGAATGATAGGGTAAAAGCATCTCACAACAAAAAATCCTGAAAGACATGGGGTTTATTGCTTTGCAAGCTAGGAAGTGCCTTAAGTATCCAGACATGGATACTTCTCATTTAACATATCAATTCTGCATAGTAAGACTAACTACGTTCCTCCCTGTGAAATATATACAACAAAGTATTTAAAGATGTTCACACTGAAAGCCATAACCATCTGCTTATCGCAGACATCTGTTGCTTCAAAGCAGAACTGTATGAAAGGTTCAGAATGCTTCAGAGCTAAAAAGACTGATTTGCCAAAAGACTAATAGAACACACATATACACATAAACTCCAAAAACATAACAAACTGCTATTTTCTCCAGGAGTAGAGTTGCAAAGAAAATAGAAGAACTGCCTCAGCTTCCAGTTAGCTTTCTGACACTTCCCAAACACTCTTGAAAAGCAACATCTTCCTCCATCAGCAGAAGTGTCTGGCTATCACACTGCCTTCTTGTACTCCAAATAACTCCTGCCAAAGTACCTTCCAAACACAATGATTTCCACCCTGCAGTAATCGCTCTACTAAGCCATTCCTCAGTCTCACCCAGGGAGATAACATCTCTGCTTCTCTGGAAACAGCACTCACACTACAGCAGGTCTATTAATTGTTTCACTATCTTGGCATCCAGGTGTAACTGCCTATATGAAGTCAAGAAGTGCTTTCTCATTGACTTCAATCAGCTGTGCCCCTTTCCCCACGTGGCTCTTCTGAGGAAGGCAAGGTGAATGGGAGGGCTGGGAGCAGCAGTAAGCTCTTGGGGACAGTGACTGCATTAAATAAAGTTGATGTTGCTCTGTCGGTTTGTGTGCAGAGTTAGCACCTTTCAAACTTCTGAGTCTGCAGGGAAGCTGGAAGCTCTGAGGAGAAGGTGACTGGGAAGGAACCCAGATTACTTGCAGGTGGAACCATCAAACTTCTCACTCCATTCAGGTGGAGCTGATCAAACATTCATGGCATAACAGCCACCTTTCTTTCACTACCTGCAGATGGGCTGCTATCAGGACAGGGAAAATCCCACAGAGTACAAGATAACTTTGGGATTTTATTAACTGTTGCTACTAGTGCTAATGTGTATGTGAACTGAATAGAGAACAAGGGAATTAAATCACATTCTGAAGGTCAGAGAAAGTTGATCCATCCCCTGCAACAAATCCCAAATAGCCACAAAGGAAGTGACTAATTTAAATATCAACAAGTCAAATTTTTATAAAACCAACTGAAATATTTATTGTGTCACATAATCTGTGACCCCTTAAACTTCTGTAGTGAGAATATAAACTCCCACAAGATGACAAGTTCAGCTTTGGGGCTACACACATTTCGTGTTCACTGACTGCTCTATGAGTGGTCCCACTGCTCAGTGTTTCCCTTTGCACAAGCTTTGCATTTCACTGGCAGCTTCCCATTGCTCTTGAAACAACAGTGTCAAGAACTATAAGAAATCAGATTATTTTCCACACTGATTGTAAATGGAGAGCTGCGGTTGCCAGTGATCATAAAAGCAAGCAGAGCCTGCCTGAACCATGTACAGATCTGCTCCTGTCGCTGCTCAGAGCAAAATACCTCTAGAAAGGTAAGTTAGTTGTTTATGGCACCTGCATAATGCATTATTCAAGAGAACACAGCAGGATAAAACAGCACTGCTAGTAGTAGGACGCTCATCAGAAGTTTAGATCATCTAAGAGGTTTTTATGAGACAAGAGACTGTACAAAGTTTACTTCAGCAAAGCAGAGCCCTTTACTTACATGACTCGCAAGAACTTCCAGCAGTGGCAGCCTCTGAAGTGACGCAGATATTGTGCTTTGCAGAAAGCCCCCGAGCTTTGGCACTGGAGACCACACTGGTACTTCTTACTGATAGATAATCTGCTGATTTCTTCCTGTGAAAATACTCTCTGATAGCTTTTTATCAGTGCCGCACACTGAGAGCGGACTGCAAAGCAGAAAGTCTATCTGTTGTTATTAAGGAAAGAGTTCCTTCTCAGCTGAATCCAAAAAAAAAAAAAAAAAAAAGGAGCTCTTGACCTCAACAACTAGAATAAATCTACTATATCTGTTGGCTCTTTTCTGAATGCATACTTGAGCAGTAACATAAGAGTGAACAATCTGAGTGCAGAAACCGTGGCATGTCATGTTATATATTGGTAGGGTATGTGCACCACACATAGAGCAGAGGCACAGCAAAATGAAAACACAATTCATGTTTCCAGTGTTTATTTTGCTCACATATTTTAAGAATAAAATGAAGATGACAGGCTTTTCTATTTCATTTCGCAACTCCCAAGTGGCAGCACTTTCAGTTCTGTCCCCTCTATTTAAGTTCATCACATTCCAAATTAGGTTACTGATGACTTTCTATTTCAAATGTCAGTTTTCTGAGAATCTCTGTATCTCAGCCAGAAAATGTAACCCAAAATAAAGCTTAGCATTTATGACATCATAAAGGCACTGAATTACTGGCAAGCAAAATGAAGGGGTTTTTTTTCCAGATTTTTTTTTTTTGTCCTCTGAAATATTTGTTTACTTCATTTTTTTTCCCCTCACTTTCCTTTGGTCTGCTTAATATTACTGAACTTCATAACATAACAAGTGTAACTTTGGGAAAAAACTCAGTAGAATGAATAGTTGGACAAATATGAAAAGTTAATGATGTAGCTTCAAACAGGAAAATGAAACGTTTCAGCATAGAAGCAGCTCCCTGCTCCATTGTAAAATTATATTTGCAAGAATAAAAACATTATTTCAAATGCAGTCATTCATATCTCAGACAATGAGAACAGAGGTTCTGTGGAGGGGATGAAAAAAGCTGTATTTTAGGCGGAATAATAGGAATAGCAAAAAAGAAAGGAAGGAAATCTCAGTCCTCGTTTGTATTCGGCTGCAAACATGTGAAAAAAGGAAACAGTCTGAAATCAAACTTTAAGGTACTGTAAATGCAAAATTCCTGGTTTTATCCAATACAAGGACTAAAAAACAAAAAGCCCTCAAATCTTTTAATAAGGATTCCTAGCTTAAGAAAAGTATCTTTAGTGAAAAACAGCCAAATGATGTTTTGTCCAGTGTGTTATTCCTTTTGCCTGCCAATAGACTTGAACAATCTCCTGCACTTTTAAAATTTGTTTTATCATGTTTGTTTTTGAACCTCAGACTTGAGTTCAACTTTATTGTTTCGGGTTTTTTTTTTTTTTTTTGTCATTAAAATATGTGGACAACTTCAAAGTTGTTTGTTGATAAACAAATAGTCCCTCCTAGCTGTAGCTGACCAGTAGCAGTGTTAGAATGTGTTGATGGAGGGGAACCTCACTTACTTCCAGTTTGGTTTCCATTTAGATCCATTCCCTTTGTCAAATGCTGAAACTCTGCAGTCTAGAGTTTCTAAAGTGTACGGTAAACTCAGTTTCATTCTTTTCAATGGCTCAGACTTTTTTTTCCTTTCACCTTCCCCACTTGTGTTTTCAGAATACAGAAGTACTATCAAAGAATACATACAGGTCTCAGCTTGGACATGGTGTGCTACCGGGAACACACAGTGTCTGGGGTGGAGCTTGCACAGTCTTCATTCATTTCATTGTCATGTGTAGATTAACCCATGTCTATACAGGCTCCTGACTCACAAGGCATCGTAAATTACTACGACAGACCCCTGCCCTCTCCACTAGCCTGTCAACAAAGAGACATTTTCTCCCTTTTCTCACAGGTTTCTATTTTTAGAAAATAACTGAGATTTTTTTTTTCTTTTAACTTGCTTTGATGATACAGAGGTCTCGTGACCTGGTTTGTAAGAACAGTGATTGGCATATGGGGCTGCTCACACACACCCAGGTTGCAGAAGGCATGAATGGAGCAGTTGGATCCCATCCAGCTTCCTGACCATAATCACAAGAGGCTAAACTCCAAAACCTGCTTGTGATCTATTACCTGGTTCTTTGTGATGTCTTTTGAGACAAAAACACCTAACTTTTGAGAACCAAATTGTGTGTTCATAATGATATTTTCAGTGTACACCACTAATTGGAGTGTAAGCTAAGTATTTCCAGGTATGGTTCTGTTTCTGACCCTAGGACTTGGCATTACCCAGAGAACGTGGCAAACCAAGGGGCAGAGCACCTGCAGCATCACATGTATGGGCTGTGTCATTTCACCCCAGCCAACACAGCCATCTAAGCTGTGGAAATGTCATGATTTACTGTGGTCACTTGTAATCATATCTCACAACAGGAAACACCAGTGGCCTCTGCATGCTGATCTCCCACTGAAAAGATCATTGACTTTACTGCATGTTGTACATATATATTCACAGACATGGATTTATATAGGAGTTAAGATAAAAGTTCACAAATGAAGGGTCAAAGCTATAATTGCAGTTGCCATGTGAAATACAAAAGTGGAAGCTTGGCTAGAAGTTGTAATGCATACAGAAATGTCTGAGACTTGTCAGGCAAAGCCTGTATCATGATCTACTACATCAGACAGCCTAAAATATTTTTTTCTTTTCTTAGAATAAGTGTTAAGACTTATATGTAAATTAATGTCTTATGTTTCTCATTCATTTTCTGAACATTCTTCAGAAGACCAAGTGGGCTGCGCTGCCTGCAGGCTGCGAGCACTGCTCTGTTTTCCTGTGGAAAAAGGAGAGGATTCAAAGAAGATAGTGCCAAGCTCTGCGAGAAGAAGCTATGGGCACAAACTGGAACACAGGAGGTTCCTTCTGAACATCAGAAATGGACTTCTGTGCAGTGCAGGTGATGGAGCACTGACACAGGTTGCCCAGAGAGGCTGAGGAGTCTCTTCCTTGGAGATATTCAGAAGCCATATAAATGTGGCACTGGTGGCCCTGCTTGAGCTGGGGACGAATGGATCTGGTAACCTCCAGAGGTCCCTTCCAACTTATCCATACTTATGCATCACGGAAGAAAAAAAAAAAGGAAAAAGTATCTTATTTTACAGATACATATCTAGGGCACAAGGATGACCTTATTTACCTCAGATCACAGACTGCACAGGGAAAGAAACTGAGTATTCATCTCTTGGACTGGCTCCCTACCTGCTGGACACTTGTCACTCTTTCAAATTTAGAGTCTAGAGGAAGACTGGAGCATTTTCTGAGGCAATGGTCAAAGTAACACAGCACTTGTAGGATGCTAGCTATATAATGGATTCCAGTGCTGGAGCTGAAAGAGGGGGAAAATTAAAAAGTGGTAATGCTGCTGCTGTACATGTGGTAGGCAGCTGTAATGCACATCATCAAGTGAGTGGTTTTCCTTAACACACAGCACATCTGACAATCTGGAATGGAATTCAAACAAATAAAACTCGGTGCTGAAAACCAAGAAAGGTCCCCATGATCTCCACTGCTGTCAGTGAGAATTCATATTATAATGATCAAAAACTATACGAAGGTGAATACTGCTGTAACTTGTTTAAATTGCAGGCCTGGAAAAATATACTAAAGACATCTGGGATCAATTTCTGTTTTAAAATTCTGTTCATACACAAGAAGGGCTTGTAACGAACTGAATGACAAGATAGTCTTGAGGTACAAGAACTAAAATGAAAGCATTTAAATAATTCTCTATATGGCCCTCTCACTTCAATCTCACATCTTGCTTTTGGTGAATAGCACTATTTGTGCATGGTTCCCTCTAAGATGTTACGTGTGGCTAGGCAACAATATCTGTTGTATCTGGGGAAAGATAAAATATAGCATCATTGATCTATACTAGACTTTTTCTGCTTTCTGGAGCTATCCAGCTAAGGTTCTTGGTAACCCACATGTGGATGTGGATGCCTCATACTTCCACTCCCCTGTCTTCAAGATCGTGTTGCATGCCTGCTCAGATCTTCCAAGACAGCAAAGTCAGGATTGAACCTATAGCTCAATTAAGGTGAGATGCTAATGCCACTTATTCATGTGGTCTCCTTTTTAACACATAATTTAAAGCCTCAAGAGGAACTTACAATTCTTGAGTTCTTGCCTATGTGAACTAGTGATTCATAGGCAAGAACTCAAGAATTGTAAGTTCCTCTTGAAGCTTTAAATTATGTGTTAAAAAGGAGGGATTCTGGCATTTCTTTTTAAAGTCCATAGTGTACCCTATCTAGTCCATACAATTTGTCAGTCATGAAAACTGAATGGACAGCTCTAGAGCTGACATAAATTGGTACAGCTGTATGGATTGCAAAGGCTGCATAATTAATTGACACCAGCTGAAGTTCTGGCTCAAAAATGCGCAGAAGCATACATATATCTACACATATCTATTTATAACTACATCAAAGCTTGTGTTTAGGGCTTTTATCAGACCTCATAGGGACTGAACATTTGTATTTGAATGCTTCATTGAGTATATTATTTAAGAATGTAAACACATTAAAATCCATCAGAAGTTGCTTTGCCTCTCTGAGGTCAAAAGCACAGATGAAGACTGTAGATGTTTGGAAGTTAAAACAGTCTCATTCTTTCATTGTGAGGCTTATCCTCACCTGAAAGCAAAACTCACTTTAAGTACTGCTACTTCATCAGAGACTGAGCGGTTAGGAACATCAAGGAAACACTGCTTACCACAGAAGAGATTGCTGAGAAGAGTTCTGGTCATGGCAACATTGCTCCACAGCCTTACACCACTCCACGGTAAGGTGGCAGCCCAGAAGGCCACTTCTATTCTCATCTGCATCTAAAGAGGGATGGCCAGGAGGGTGAAGGAGGTGATTGTCTCCCACTACTCTGCCCTTGTGAGGCCCTAGCTTGAGTACTGCATCCAGGCCTGGGCCCCACAGCACACGTAAAGCATGGAGCTATTGGAATGGGTCTGGAGGAGGCCATGAAGATGATCAGAGGGTTGGAGCACCTCACCTATGAAGAAAGGCTGAAGGAGATGAACATGCTCAGTCTGGTGAAGAGAAGGCCCCAAGGATTGCAGCCTTCCAGTACTTAAAGGGAGCTTAGAGACAGGAGGGACAATGACTTTTTACATGGTCTGATAGTGACAGGTCAAGGGGGAGAGTTTTAGACTAAAAGAGAGGAGATTTAAATTGGATGTTTGGCAAAAACTCTTTACTCTGGGCACTGACATAGGCTGCCCAGAGAAGCTGTAGATGTTCCACCTCTGATGGTGTTCAAAGCCAGGTTGAATAGGACCCTGGGCAGCCTGATCTGGTGTGTGGCAACCCTGCACACATCAGCGAGTTGAAACTGGATGGGTTTCAAGATTGTTTGCAACTCAAGCCATTCTGTGGTTCTATGGTTCTGTGACTGAAGAAGTAATTAAGTATGATCATCCATTTCTTACATAAATGAGCTTTGTTCAGTGCAGCAATTTTTGCAGACACCCAATGTGAAGAGGCCTCTGGTAGCAGCTCCCTACTAAAGTGTTTCTGCAAAACTGAGCTAGTGTTGCTCTTTTTAAGGTCTTTTTAACGTTACTGCAATGCTCTTACTTCAATGCTGCCTGTGCATGATAGACATGGTGTGGCTAGGTGCCAAGCTACTTGGAAAAGAGCCTTTTATAATGAATAATAAAGCAAACTTTAAGCAGTAGAGAATGATGATGTGAAGTAGGTGTCAGAAGTAGTAGGGTACATATACTGTTTGTAGGCTGGAAGTGCAAATGCTCAGGCTCTCTGAGGTTAGCTGAGGTCTGCAACGCTGCTGCAATATCAGAGAATCATGGAATGTTTTGGGTTGGAAGGGACCTTAAAGATCATCTGGTTCCAACCTGAGCTGAATGTAGCACTCCAGCAAGGTCTCGTGAAAGCAGAGCTGAGGGGAAGAATCACCTCAACCTGCTGGCCTTGCTTCTTTTTACAGGTGATGCCAGTAATGTTCTGGCACTCCCTGGGCACTGTGTTTTGCTGCTCTCTGACACCTAGGGATGAAATAACATCTTCAGGAGTGAGAAGGGCTGCATGCTCAGGCCTGCCTTTGGCACTTACGAGACAGAGGGCTGAAGTGCCTGTTATGCAAAAATACTGTTCCTACGGTCTAAATAGATAAATATTGTAGTTGCTGATTAAAGGAAGCAGTGCCAGGCACTTTTGGCCAGCAGAACAGTAAGGTGTTTCATTACCTCAGGTTTAAAAGACCTTGGACGTTTAGCAATACTGAGGGTTTGTAAAAATTACAAGGAGAAAGCGCTGGTAACAATATCTGACATACATTTACTTAATTCATGGACAAATTAACCTTAATTATCTAATTTATAAATGAGCTTTAAGTGGAAGCCCCCCCTCGACTCTCCCCCTGCTGCTGCATATTTTTAGAATTGTTTGTTTTTAGTAATAAATTAGAAACATCTGCTTCCGTTGACACACTGGGAAGGAAGCACGTACAGCGAACTTGCAGGGTGAGCTGCTGGGATGCTGGAAGGGAATGGGTGCCAGGGACTGGGCATGGTCCTGCCCATTTCCAGCGATGAAGTCCAGGAAAATGAGGCCTTTCCCTGGGCAGAGGAGGCCCACTGCTTCTGCAAGGTTGTGCCTGGCTGGTGTCTGAGGCAGGCTGCAGCAGCAGTGAAGGTTTCCAGCAGCGTGTGCTAGGCAGATCCTGCCTTTTAAGGGTATCTTGGCAATTCTTCCACACGAGCAAAACTGTTTCTGTTATGGGATCATCTAGTCTTAAACACAAGGAATCCAGACCTTGTTCCAGAATAATCACAGAGGTCATTCAAGCATGAGCAGTGATTGCACTGATCACACTCAGAGAGCACTGTCCCACCATCCTCTGTGATGATGGAAAGGGTGCCAGATTAGAGGACTAAGATGTTTTACAACCCTGGTGTATTTCTTGGGGAATGATACAACTTCCAGATCACCGAGACAGGCTGAAAATCGTCAGGAGGTGCACTGTGTTAAAGCATTTGAATGGGCTTTCACCTCATGCATGAGATAAGAGAACAGCCCTCCTCGGTGTGAGCCACTATCTGCAGAAGTGGAAAGCTTGGGCTAAATCCTGCCAGATGCAGCAAACCAAATATAACCTGGGCATCCATGGAGCTACACCCATGATGAACCCAATCCTTGCATCCCCTTATGTGGCCCCTCTGAAGATGCCTGGATCTAGGACAGCAGAACCAGATGTTTTACATGCACTCGTCAGGTTTTTGCTCCAGTTTTTGACAATTAAAACTCTCAATCCACCGCCCTAGACTGCAAGAACAGAGCATGCCTGGAGAAAGGAAGAAACTGTAATGTCAGGAGGTTTCCAACAGACAGCTCTTGCTCCTAAGATGCCCTACTTTTCCTCCTGGCTAGCTTTTCCAGGTAGGTTTGAGGACTATGTGCATTTAGCCAAGGTTTCAAAATAATTCATTAGGTCCCTTTCTGTCAGTGCAAGAAACACCTAGCAGAATCACTGCATGTTGTCTGTACAGTAAAGGAACGATGAACCGGGCACCTCCTGAAGATTTAGGAGGAGACATCACTGAGTTGTGACACAATGTAAATTTATTTCTATCTGAGAAATGCCAGGCACAGGAACTTTCAATCACAGTTCTGCCTAAAGAAGGCTACAAAACCACAGCTGAGCTGCGTGCAGGGAGCTGTCCTATTCAATAATACAAAGCAAACTCCATTCTCCATGAGATACTGAAGGCCACCGGAGGTCTTTTTTCTCAGAAAATGCAGCCTCCAAAAACCCCATGTAAAGCAGTGTAACCACATTATAAAAATTACAAGACAGTGAAATGTAGCTGATAGTCTTCTAGAGAAGCCAAAACCTCATTGCTTGGTGCAATGCTATCTTACAGCACTGAAAGCATCACTCAGCCACCCAAGTGGGAAACAGAGATCCCTGGGGGAACCTATTCTCAGAGGGTGCAGGGTAGAGGGAGGGAAGATTCATGTGTGATGTCGTGTTTCACAGCTAGCCAGAACCACTTTTTGTTGTGCTTGTCCTTCCCAAACTATTTTCCTGTCTGAATGCCCATGCCACAATTTTAACAGCTGCAATGCACTTGGGGCAATTTGGCCTTTGCATATCTACAGGGAGCATTCAGATACATATTCAGGTAATATTAAAATTAAGTTGAATAGTGTATTCTATTCATTTTCTTTCTTTTTCTTTTGTCTGGGTACAAAAGTGAAAATTTTCTTCCTCTAGGAGTAGAACTGCACTCCAGACCTTTATGGGAATTGCTTTGCTGGAGCAAAGCATCCAAAAATCATCACCTCTCTTTAGAACAATTTCTTGCTGCCCCACCTCTAAGCTGGTGCTCAAGATATGTTGGCCACTTTCTATCAGGAACTTCTGCACTGAATAACAACAACAGCAACTCAGAGAGGCTAAAGCAGCCTGGGTCTTCCTCACAACCATTGGAAAATTGGATAAATGGAAGTTTGAGAGCTTCCCACATTATTTGAGCAGGAGCTACAGGGTTGCCCAGTGACCACCATTGCTTCAGGAAGGAGTGGATGCCAACAGGACCTCTTCTCCAGAGCTCCGTTATAGATACAGTAAAGTGGGAACCCCTGGATGATCATATACAGGCATCAGGAAAATGGTAGGACTACAAAAAAGAGAATACCAGATAGGTAATTTACAGGAGGAAAAAGGGTAGAGGAATTGAAGACATATGGGAAACAAATAAATATGTGTGGAACTCAGAGGGTTTCTAAAGTTGAGCTGTGATCAAAGACTGTTCTTGTGGTTTAGGGCCAAAAAAGTTCAGGCTCTGGCAGATAACCTGCAGAGCATTTCCATGCAGAACTGGACTTTAGAAAGTCTCAAAGGAGTCAATTGCTTTGCAAAAAACATAAACGTAGTGTCCGGAAAGGGCAGTGGATGCAGAAAGTAACTTAGGTGTTTCTCTGTTAAGTCCTAAGAGAGACATTCCTACTGTTCAGTGACAATGAAAAGAAATTATATGTGAAAAAGGACATGAATCAACAGCCTGGATGTGTCACAGTGTGGAATTATTCCCTGGGTACATGAAAGCACAGACCAGAACTGTGCAGGAACATCAGTGCAAGGCTAACAAGACTGGCGTAACATCAAGTTTTTATGGACTGCTGAAAAGGGAAAAGACTTTTGGTCTTCAGTCCTAACAGCAAGCAAGAACAGAAGGCACGTGTTCCATCGGGAGGGAGCTTCTCCCTCCAAGAAAAGGGAGAGTTTTCCTGGACCAATACAGAAAAAAGCTATGTTTTTCTTTCCAAAGTGTAAAGAAATGGGAGGTCCCAGTCAGCAGCTCCAGTCAGCAGCTCCCAAATCAGGTCCCCCGCGTTGGCCTGGTGCCAGTGATGAGGCCCACCGGACAACAGGAAAGAGGTGGGGTGAGCAGGCTTGACACACACCTCTTCATCTCTGCCCTGCGAGCCCTTCTTGTTTTCATAGCAGTGTCACTCCCTGCTTTTACTGCACATTTTTTAAACTGCATTTCAAGTCTTGTTTCCTTATTAATATCCCCTCCACTATCATTTTTGCTGAAAGGAAATACATTTATTGTTATAATGTAAAAAAACCTCGGAGAAATAAAACAGAGTGCATTACAGTATATCCTAAAAAGCTTCCCACTATGGAACTGTTTCCTTCCTTCCCCAGTTTTAAACTCATACTCTTGCCAGATGTTCCTGTTTATAGCAGGGTGTCTGATTTTGAGTTTGGGGTCTCTCCAAAGTGGGAGGGGAGAGCATAAAGCTGAAAATAGGATGGGTGGCCTGATGGTGTCCAAACACAGCCAAGTATTGCAATTAAATCTTGTTGGAGACTTGGCCTCCTCTTCTGTAGGCTGCACCACACTTGAGGCTGAGGGATGCCATACAGATGAGGAAGACAAATCCAGTAGATAGAGTGATCACAAGTCAGTAGTAAATTTAAGCCAGCACAACATATGGACTCTCACATCTATCAGCCTAGGAAAGATTGCTCCCCATGGAATTCTTCTAGGTTTGCCCAGACAAAGTGAAACATCCCAGGCACTGAGGCTTTTCCCCTCCTTCCCTCAGGTTGTTTTATAACCACACACACCTCCCACTGCCAGCAGCGTTTTCCCATTATGTAGAGCCTAATCTTTCCCTTTAAATCTGATCTCATTATTCTTTGTAATAAGATCTGATTTTAACAGTTCTGCCCTTCTCGAGGCTTAAACCTGACAGAACTGTGTAGACTATTTAATCACATGACTCTATCCCCTCTCGCCCAACATTTAGTGAAACTGTAAAACATCTCTGAAGTACTGAATCAGGGCCTCCACAGTACTGCCTTCATTACTGTGAGCTTTCCAATTCATATCCAGTATCAGAACTGGACACCCCAAACCAGATCCACCCTGCTTTTCCATAATAAAAATTAAATCCTAATATAAGGAGAACCTGAACGATTTACTTCAGCTTTGTGAAATCAGACTAATTTGGATTTATTCTTCAGCTCCAAAGAGAAAGAAACTACTATTCAGATCTACGCCTCTTAAAGAGTCTATAAGCAGAAATGAAAACATTTTGCTGAGATTTGCAGCCTGATGCCCATCATTAAAATGTAAGTATGCCCAGTAATTATCTCACTTGCTGCCTTTATTTTCCCCGTTTGAACACAAAAGACAAGCTTGCTGAGTGTGTAGTGTTTTCTGCCAAGGAACTCACATAATTACTTTGCTGTCCTTTCAACTAACAAAAAATCCACATCAGCAGTTAAAGTGGAGTTTGACCTGTCTTGTTTCTGTGATAAGTAACCCATAGGAATCAGAAGGTGAGATCTGATGTTGAGCTTTCTGCATTTTGTCATCTGAGGTGTGTTTCTTTGGGAACATGGATTTTATTTCATCATGCAGTGACAGTATATGTAATGTTGCTGTAGCACTGGTGTAAGGACCTTTCCAGCACACGTGACATATCTGTGAGTGGACACATTACAGAGAATTAAGGATATGTCAGCTCCATTACACTGAATGGGGCACTCAATCCAGAGTACACTGTTCCCATGTAGATTTTTGTCTACCTTCTCATTTTGAAACCGTATATATACGCAACAGTGAAATGTGGAGATGACAGTGGAAATGGAATAATATGAATACCAGGTTCTTTGCATTTGCATTATTCCTTATTACGGGTGCTGAGTCAGAATCAGTCCCTGCAGTTGAGATAGTTTCAGGAATTCCCTCGTCTCCTGTGCCACTGAGCAGGGAGGAGCAGTGCCAGGTTTCACCACCTTCACCTTCCCCTGCTATTCAGGTTGGTGGGTGCTGTGAAGGAAGGATAAGGAATAGGCAGCCATGGAAGATGGGGAATGAACTTCCTTTGACCTGAGCCATATAGTCTTTGCCCATCTAATTTTTGCTGGACACACCTCCAGTCCTGCATTTTCACAGCTCAGATGTGATGGTGATGGTGGGGTTCCCACTCGGCATAAAATTCAACTCAGAGGTTCTCAGAGGAAAACAGGCTCTCAGGATTTCCTTCATTCCAGTGGGCCTGGCATATCAGCTCCTCTCCATCCAATTTTGCTTTTCCACGCCATTTCCCCAGCCTTTCCTACTCCATGTTTCTCTACTCTTAGATTCCTTAGGTGGAGTGTGCGTCCATGGGGACACAGCCACAGGCTGGGCTTCATGAGAGTTCATTTCTACCTACTTTGAAAGGGAAAATCCATTCCAATAGCACAGCTGAAACTATCTAAGTCAGGGAGAACAGGGAGCAAGGGATTGCAGGAAGAATGAGGTTTGTCTCTTTAATACACTGTGCACGATGGCTGTGTGATTTCTGAAGCACGTTGCTGTTTCTCCATTCACCAGAAGAGCTGGTAACAGCAAATTACCGTAGTTTGCACGGCTCTAAGGGCTGTGTAATGCTGTGCTCACACCCATATTTTCCTAAAACTTCAGCAGCCTAAAAATCTTCATCATTTCCTTGAAAGTGAGTGGGTTAGAAAAACTAGCCACCGTTGTGAATATCATGTTTTGGGCAGCTGGCATGCAAGCAAGTGTTGCCTCAGCTCCATCTGAATAATGGTAACCAGAAGCCCAGGGGAAAAGAGAGAGCAAGAAACTGCTTATCCTCTTACACTCTCACCTACTCAGACCATGGTTGTGTTCAATCACTTACACTCTATTTAACAACACCCACTCTCTCCACTGTCTGTAGCATACAGGCACAAAGTATGCTGCCAGTAGCAGTGGAAACACAAAAAGTTAAAAGACCTTGTGAAAGAAAACCACAACAGAACAAATGTCAAATGTCACACCAGAATAACAAAAGGATTTTTTTTTTTTGTGAGAGCTTAGTAAATTAAAATTGAGAGATTAACTTTGCAAGAGCACAACCCTGAAGCAAAATGATTTATTCGGTATTTACAGATTTTTTTTTTCTTGCAAAACAAATTTCTATGAAACCATAGCAACAAAGGTTCAAGTGAATACTTGGAATGATGCTGGAAACCACTCACGAGGGAAAAAGCCTATAATCTCTATTTTGAGTTGATGGAACATAAGATTAAAGCAAAATAGAAATAAATATTCTAAAGATTTTAAGCAATTACATCACCCTAAGCCTTGTGAAAGGTAGACATTTACAAAGAATTTTTTACCAGAAAATTGTGCTCTTGATTTTTAAAAACTGTCTGGTAATTTCTGACAGGAAGGTTATGTGTGTTCATGTCAAAGTCTTTCCTTCTTACAGGGCACATAAACAAATTTCACAGAAGCGCTGCTGCAATGGATTTTTAATGGAATCATGTGTATCCCAGCAAAAACCTGCATTTTTTTTTTTTCTGAAAGTTATGTTCCCTTGTTTGAAAAGAAATCAGAAAATCGAATCTGTTGCAACTTACCTTTATGTTTGAGTAGATGACACCAAATTTTTCCAGGAAAAGCAAAACACTTCTTCTGGGTCGTGGCGTAGGAGCTGTAAATTCAAGCCAACAGGTAATTGTTGGTATTTCCAAATCCGTTAAAGCCAATCTGAATGCCTCGAAGACAGATAATGTACTTGATGAAAACTTATTTGAAGCTTGATGCTCTTGTATTGAGCTTTGTAACTGTCTGTCTCAGCTAAATAAGCTCCCACTCCTTTCCTCGGACACTTGCCAACTTTTCTAATTTAAAGCAACTGTCTGCTCGCTATAAAACTCCTGCTGGAAGGAGCTCAATGTATACAGCGGAGTAACGAGCAAGCCTGTGTTCTGGACCGAAGAGGTGGGACAGATTCCTAGCAGGATGTGGGGCATAGCCTCCCCGAGGTAACATTATATCATCTTTGGAAAGCATTATCAGCTAAGTTGTCTTCTCAGTAAAGACACAGAGAAGAGGAAAAAATCATACTCTTTCTGGCATGTCATCCCCTCAGCGTGGGATTTGGGAGGAGCACCATCTGCCTCAAAGTGAAGGAAGAAGCAACAGCCTCAAATGCACAAAGTGCTCAGAGCTGCCAGAGGAGCCCGCACCCCAAATCCGCCGGGAAATACCTCGTATTTTCAGAGTATTCTCTTAGTTACTCCTTGCTCTGAGGCTTTGGGGACAGGTCCAGGGATTTTCTCCCAGCTTCTGCTGCTGCTGCAGTGCAGGGTGCTCCTCTCACAGCAGAGGAACTGAGGTCCCTTGTGATTTTAGAGACTTTCAAAAGAAAATCACAGCAGCTATCCCATCTTCTGAGACACCACCAAGCTTTAAATAACAGAGGAGTGATTTTTAAAGGCATCCATGTACGGGGATGGCCGATCTGCTTTGCTCACATTTAAGACAGCAGAGCACATGAAATGTCATTCAAGCAGAAGAACTGCCTGAGCTCATGTGGAAGGAGAATAATTCCTCCTTGTTGTGAGGAATTTATTTCAACCAGCCACAGCTGACCCACATCATGTACGTTCACAAATCGATAAAGTTCCCGTTTTGCAAATACGAGTTCTCTCTGCAGAGCAGCTAAAAATAAGCAAACAAAAAGGCATCAGGCCTAAACTATAAACCACTGTGATTTTGGAAATTTCAGTCTCTGAGCATCAAAATTCCATGTTCGTACCATAACAAACTTGTGCAGACACTTTTGCTTGGTACTGTCTTGAAATGAGGATCCTGAAGAGCCAACCAAAACACTGAGAGCTTTTTGAAATGTATGGAATAGATCCATTCATGCTCATATGACATAAGGATTACTGTTGTCATTAGGTGACTTTCCCTTTGTCAGCCATATTTGCTTGCAAAATTAACACAAGCTAAGGTGGACTCATTAGACGAAATTAGACTGACGTTTTCAAGTGTTTGATGCACCTGAAAGAGGAAATGGATGATCACAAGATCATAGATGACCTTGTTCATTTAGATGTTATGATTTACATAAAACAGAAATGTGAGGGCTGCTCTGAAAGTAATGCCTCCTATTTTATTAAGTTGGCCCACAACATCAGAGGCAAATGTTGGTGGTATGACCATAAAGGCTGAACCTCTCCACCAATATTCCATTACATTTTGTTGCCACGCAACAGACGGCAGCAGAGAGGCAGTCTGACAACATGGCTTCTGACATGGAAGTGTAGATGAAGGAAAGGTATGTCTCTGAATTCCTCCGAGTGGAAAAATTGCCCCCCTTTGACTTTCGTCGATGCTTGCTGAATGTTTATGGAGACTGAACAGCGGATGTGAGCACAGTGAGGCAGTGTGTGGTGCATCTCAGCAGTGGTGACAATAACAGTGGACCACTTCCACTGGCACAAACTGTTACAAGCACACCATGCAGGCTCTTGTTTGTGGCAGGCAAAAATGCAGTGCTAATGGTGGTGACCGCTGAAAAATAGTGTTCTGTAGTTGAGAATTTGCTCTATCAAACAGTGTTGTTGTGGTCTGTGTACCCACTGTATTTTCCATGGAAATAAATAGGAGGCATTAGTTTTGAAGCAACTATCTATGAAGCATTTCATATTTTTAATGAAGAATTAAAAACAGGATTCTGTGCATTCAATCAACATAGACAAAATACTGTTGCCAACGATGAGAGTAAGGATTCCAGGAAAGCCAATTTTATTTCAGTGGAGTACAAATTAATGATCTGCTGGTGAACTAAGTTGCAGATGAAAGTGTAGTAAAATACAAATACTGTCCTTATCATGTCACTTTAATGTATTGCAGAAATGGTTTTGGTATCTTAATTTTCATTTTGTGAGTGGGAGTTACTCATATCCTTTTAGGCACAGGTAACACTATAAACTTGTATTGGTATGCTTATGATGCTTGCGATAATTACCTACAATTTTTAAAGACCATTCCAAGAACATTGCTGTCACTGTCATGCTTGCCTCTTTCTGCACCAGTTTAGGAAAATGTGAACTGCTGTATCTTATTCCTATTCCTTTCCTGGGACAGCAGAGGATATCATCCCTGTCACATAGGAAAAACAAACAAACAAACACAATAATGGTTATTAGTGGCTTAGAGAAGACTGGCAGGAATTTATCTTGGATTTATCTTCTTGTCTTGCTGTTGAATACAAATTTTCATATGGTCATATACATGTGGACATTTGTTGTATAACATTTTGCTGTGTCTTGAGTACAAAAAATAGGAATCCATGTAATAGATGCATAGGAGAAAATGTGCTCCAAGGAACATAGTCATCAGATCCTTGACAAACTGTCCTTTTTAATCCTCTCATGAGAAAGGCAGCTGGGATGTTTTTTCTGATGACATATTTTAATTCTTTCTCTGATCAAAGTGTTTTAAGATTCAGCAGGTTCTAATAAGTATCAAGGACATTTCCAACACACGTATCTGAGCCAGGAATCAAGCAAAACCTTTCTCTTGCAGTGAACCACTAGGCAGTTGATTTGCTGGCAGGAATGAATACAACTTTGAGACATGAAAAAATGAAGTATCTTTTGATGTTAGGATTTAGGATTTTCCTCTGTTATGGATGAATGCATTTACATCCAGATAATATCCAATTCAATTCTCATGATGTTAATGTGACTGCTCAAGACTTGTTTTGGTGCTGAGAGAATGAGGTTTATACAGCACAGTACTCTAGAAGTTACTACAGTGCTAAAGAATAAGGCTTCTGTTAAAAGCCAGAAACATTATTCTCTTCTCATTGGGAGTGATACGAATGAACTTAACTCAGATAAACAGAAATATGCCATTGTCCAGTGCCCTAAATACAGATAAATTGAGTTGTTACAAGAAGATATGACTCCAAAACATGCAAAAGCTCTTGCTTTGTTTTTAAGGGGTGCTGCTTTCATGACCCCCAGTTGGTGCATCCATCTGGAGAATGGCTGCAGGGTGGGATGTGACCATGAGGAACATCACAAGTCTGGCACCTGCTGGGGCCCCCACACTTCAGCATCAAGGTAACATTGGATTAACTCCAGATGTATTTTTGTACCTGTGTGGGATGCAAACTGCAACTCCAACAGGGCTTAAGGTTTTTTCAAATGAGTATAATTTATTCTAAGCCTAAATTTGCTAGAAAACACAATCTAAAGCTCATTTGCCCGATGAGACTACCTAACTGAAGTCAGCTCAGCTCTGCTCCTCCATTCAATCATTAGTCACCAACGTAAAGCTAACAAGCAGGGTTTACAACTTATCAGCTTGGTGCAGCTTGGAACAACAGTGCTATGTGTACTGTTCTGCAATTGAGTGCTATTTGTCGCAAGTGGTACAGCACATTGCATTTCTCACCCTCCAGTGAATCGGATCAACCCAGTGTTACGGCCTGCAGTCTTAATAGGGTACAGCATTGCAGCTCTGTTTCCTCCACTATTTATTAGCAACTTAAACTTCAGTTGGAGTCCCACTTCACCTACGTACTTCTCCACAAGATGAGGAGGGCTTTTCTCCTGCTATTTTTCCCTCCCATTTCCTACAGGGGCAAACTTTTCCATCAGGAGTCTTATAGACCAGAGCACAGAATTGCAAAAAGGTATTGATGTCTTCAGACATTGCTGGGAACTCAGTGAGACCGACAAATAGGAAAAGGCTCCTGAAATGAGGAGGGTGTTGTAAACTAACATCAGCAAAAAGCAATGCTCTATCTAAATTGTCTATCTATCCCATTTTTTTTTCCTCCAGTAATCTGTTTTCTCAAAGCACAGAGAGCGACCGTTGTTCCTAATGCAGAACTAAACAAACAGCAGAAATAACACTTTTGTACTACAGAACTACCTGCTTTCAGTTATTAGGACTTTCTACCATGTGCTTATTATTTTTCTTAATGCATTCCAGTATGTTGTACTGCAGACTGATATAGCTGTTCTCCAAACTCTATTTATGTTACTCAAAAAATGTCATATTCATGTCACTGGGCACAGTCGTCTATAGTGGAAAGGGAAATAAAGTCCATATCTTACAGTTCACATCCCTTTCAGAGCAAGGTTACTGTCTTTGCTTCACAGCTGGCTATACAGATGTACCCTCCAAAGGCATCTCAGCTTCCTATCCACGAGGCCTCAGCTTATCACTCCCCTTTATTTTGGAAGAGAATGAGGAAATAGGCCACCAGTTTATCTTTTACTCACATTAGCTAGATGGAATGAAAACATGCTTGGTATTCAAGACAATGTAGTAAGAATAGCGTGTATTTATTTTTCTTCTGCCAAGTGAAAGCCCAGCAGCAACAAAAGATAAGCCTGAAAGTAACAGATCCATTTTAAATGAGCCCCACACAGCGCTTTGGGATTACTGGGAAACAAAACCGTTCCACTGAGCACCACTAACAGCCTTCCCTATTACAAACAGGAAGTTTGTACCTGCGGGAAATGCAGCACTGCCGGCCCTGTGACTCTGGTACTTTGGTACCTCCGCTGATATCGTCTCTGTTCGTGAAGCCATAGTCAGTGCCCTACAAATGTGGGTGAAGAGTCAGCCCCACTGCTGCTCCTCCAACACATTAAATCCCGGGCTTTAACATGACTACAGAAATGATGGCCCATTGGTATTGGAGCTAATGAACTAAGACAGTGAGGACAGCTGTACTGAAGGACTTTGTAACCTTTGGCTTTGTTCTTTTTATTGCCCAGGACTAAAGGTACGTTAATAAGGTTGTTTCTACAAGCCACTCGTTCAAACCCCTTATGAAGAAGAATGCTACAGACATACACAAAGGACAACTTTTCACTGCATGCACACACCAATCTTAATTTATATGACACAAATCCATTCAACCTCACATATGCAAACTGCTTATTTTTCCCATCTTTTCTTTCAACCAGATAGGATCAGAAAATACTTTTATCCTATTCCACAGTCCAAAGGGCTATACATGGAGCACTTCAAGTCATAAAGAAAACATCAGCTTGAACTACTTTCAAGTTTCCTCATTTTGTTTGTTCAAAGAGAGTTATTCGATTTATTATGCTTCATTCATCTGAAGCAGCCTGCAATGTGCTAGCTGAGTGCTTTGACCTTTTGCATATTCTGTAGCTGATTGGTTTGGCCATCCATCTTCTCCACTTGTTGAAACCCTCACTTAGCAAAGAAAGGCCAACAGCCAAGCCAGTGTGAAAAATGCGATGCAAAAGGAATCAATTAGGAACAGGGTATATTTCATTGTATTTCCCATAGTATATGAGACATTGAAGATTATGTAGAATCTGAAAAAGTGCCTGAGGTGCCTGAACTTCATGGCTGCTGACAAATTATGACTATATTACAGTTTTTGATAAATCTTTTTGGAAAGAAAAGAGTCTTATGAAATCCCATCACTCCAGTAGAAAGCAGTCAACGTTCCTGTTTCCCACAGTGAACTAAGCTCTACTAGTTAATCTAGTTTACTTCTGACAACGTTGGCAATTTCTCTTCATTTAACATACCTAGGACCAAACTCTGCTCTGTATTTTCCTTGGTGAGCTGTGTCTGATTCAAACTATTTCTTTTGACAGTTCCATCCTCACTTTTGTCCGGGAATGTGAAGAGGGCAAAAAATTATACAGAGCAAACAAGACTCCCATTTGCTCAGTGGCCCTTGAAATTACAAGTTCTCCTTCGGAGGATGGCAAAGCTTTAACAAAGGGATGGAGGTCATCTTGTAGGCAGAGGAGCCCATAGTCTGGTGGCCAGGCAACCTTCCAAACATCAGGAGGTGTGAACTTGAACTCCCTCAGGCTCAGGGTAGTGCTAAGCTTGCATATAAAACTTGCCTGGGCAAATGTTATTCATAGAACATTACTACTTGGATGCGGAGGGCTGCGTCTATCCTAATTATGTTTTATGAGGAGTGGGCACTTCAGAGTAAAGGAAATGCACAGAAAATGACAAGCCTCTCAAAACTGTTGTTTATGAAAGAGTTTCAAGTACTAGTGAGCTTGAGAATAGGTGAAAAATTCACTGTAAAAGAAATTCAAACACAGAAGAAGTGAATTTTTAAGTTATGCACATGACACTTTGTGCTGAATGTTTGCCAGACAGAAATAGTGGCATTTGAATGGCTCATAGTCCAGTTATCTGGTCTCACATCTTTCAATTACGTCTTAGCAGTTATTCCCTACGGTCAAAGAGAACTGGATAAGAAAAGGCTGTTTACCTGAAACAAGGATAGGAATCATTTTGAATTCATGCAGTGCATAACCAAAAGGACAAAAGCATTAAAAAAATGTAGATTTACTTTATCTGACGGAAGTGCTTTCTGTGAACAGAGTAGCTGAAAATGTCCTCTTCCCTAAAAAAGGGCAGTTGTTCTACACAATTTAGAAAGTGTCCCATCTTCCAACCCACCCCGTGTGGCCCCTGATCAGTGTGCATTTTGAGCAGAAAGGGCAGCAGCAGAGTGCAGCTCTGTGTTCATGCAATGAGACAGCCAGACAGTCTTTAGAGCTATTTTCGTAATGCAGTAAATATCAGCCTTGCACATTAGGCACCCCGTGGTTCTCCCTGACTGCAAATACAGCTTGCTTGGGTTTGAAGAGAGCATTATCTGACATCCTCCTGCAAATGATTCAAGGGTTACTCCAAGATAAAATGGCAATTGCTCAAGAAAACCGAACACTATGTATGAATACACGCATGTATATTCATTTCTGCTGTTCCTTCTCTGTGTGTCTGATAGGCTGCCTTTCCAGCTGCTGAGCTGCTATCAGAGGGTGGCATTTCTTCTTTTAAATGGAAAGAGGATTCTTTTAATTGTTAATTGATACCACCCCCCCTTTCCCCCCTCTGGAGCTAAGGGTGGATGAAGCACGATTGATTACAGATGGCACTGTTATACAGCAGTGGAACAGGATGTGGTGCGCATTAGCAGCAGAATACCTAACTACAAGGGCTCAGCATCAAAAACAATCAGTTCAGTTCAGTCTCTTAGGAAAGTCTGGAAAGATCCACGCCATTAAATTTCTGTTCATAAAACTTTATTGTCTATGGATGCTTTTCCAAGTGAGTAGGCTGTTGGCTATACACATTTCCTGACCTGTACAAGTTCTCTGACACTAATGGTAACAAAATAGAGCTGACAACTTTCTGAAATGAGACATCTGAATCAAAACAAACAAATCACTGCTGTCACAATTAGCCTGAATACTTAAAATTACAGAGGTAGCATAACAGCACTGATCAGCACGAATAATTTATCTTAAGAAGTTGGAACATACATTTTCATTATTAGAAAAGCCTTTCATTTGTTCAGACATGAATCAAAAAGGACAGAAGCTGAAATTAGGGACGTAAAGTGACACATGCCTGCAGGAGTTGCCAAATGCATGAGTTCACCAGTGAGCAGGAGCAGTTGAAGGCCTAACATTAATTGTAGGTTTTCAGTGGAGTGCCCCCAAGCAGAAGATACTACAACATTAGGGTCTCATTCCATGGTGTCATGAGTTTTAGCATCCCTTTCCATCCTCCCCAGCCTCACTCTGGCCAGGACATGGAACCAGAAGAAAGGACTTGGAAACCCTGCTCCTTCCTAGTCCACTGCTCCCATAATAAAGCTTGGAGCGTACCTGCTGTCCATGAATGGACTTCATCTGAGATCTGCTATGGGGTTAAGGACAAGAGAGGCATAAAGCAGACTAAACTGATGAAATAGACTCCAAGCACTCAAAAAAATTCTGGTAGCCAAAACACAGCAAACATACAGCTTTCCCCAGGCTTCAGGGGCCCAAGCAAGATTTCCCTCAATCACTGGGCTTTTGTGTCTCCAGGTGGGCCTGAGCCTCCCACAGGCTTTTGTGTTGGGATGTGGAGAGAACAGCAGAACTGGGGTAGGAGGCAGGGCTCCATGCAGGTTTCCCACCAGTCCTGCTCAGGCTTGAAAATGAAGGCACAACGTAACAGGAAGAACAGCAAAGAATTTGGAAAAGCAGAAAGCAGAAGTTGGAGCGGCAACAAACCCTGAAAAGATGCAAAGACCATCCCTGTCCTGGCAATCCTGGCCAGTGCCGAGATGTTTCAGCTAGCTCACTGCAGCATGGACGGGAATGTACAGTCTTAGATGAAAAGATGTGTGTGTGGATGTGGAAATCTAAAAAGGAAAGATACAGCCTTATGTACGCTTATTTTATGTTCTTTTTTTTTCTTTTCTCTGTGCGTTTCCTAACCAATTTCTAATTCGCTCCATCTACAGTGAATAAACAGACCAACAGTCTGGAATCTGTTTTTAATTACAGTGTTATTTCATTTAATGATGAGAAATGAGGATATCTTTTTTTTTCTGTCTCACGTGACCTGCTTTCTATAGGGCTTCTATTAAAAAAAAAAAAATTAAATATCCTTCTCTTCTGGTTCCAGAATTTTCCTTTTCTCCACCCCTTATATTTCTTGGTCAGTACAACTCCACGGTAACTAATTGCGCTGTGAATATTTATCCTCACATATACCAGAGAGACCTCTCATTTCTATAGCACTGTTTTTCAAAGTCTCTTGAAGCTTCCAGAGTGACTGCAGCCAAACAGCCCAAGAGTAATAGTGCTGCAAGTCAGAAGTTACATCATTAGGAATTGCTAAGAAATAATAATTGCACTAATGTCTCTTTGTGTCTCTTCGCAGCACATAAGAGGGCTCATTAAGGGTTCCTCTACTGGGGCAGAAGTACCAGAGTGGGCTCACATGTATGAGGCTCGTCTCTGAGAGACAAAATTGGTTCCCAAATGGCCCCAGAATGTAGACAGCATGGCCGTGGATCTAATCGTCCTCTTTAGACACTGTCTCTTCCTCTAAAAGCCTGTCCTTAGTGTGAGGATGCAACACTTGGAAAATTGACCCACTTTTATGGGGTATTCTTGCTATTTACAAGCAGATATTTCTCTCTGCTTTCCAAATATCTTTTTTTCTTTTTTTTTTTAAGAGCCTTCGAAGTCACTTCTCCCAAGAATCTCTCAGACAGGACCTGTGGGTTAAATCTCTGAAACCGTGAACCTCCAGGGTGCCCCTTGGGCCCTGTCCTGCTGGAGGGGTGCGGCCTTTCACAGCTCCTGCTGTGGCTGGCAGAAAAGGAGAAGCCTGGGCAGCAGCAGGAAGATGCTGCGAACATTTCAAGCGTCAAGACCCGGGCTCGGCCTTTTTCTGCCTCGGACTGCCCTCTGCTGGCACTTTTAGCACCACCGCCATTTCATTTCTTAAGTGTTTTCCTGTATGCGTGTTTGGCTGCCCTGCCGGCCTGTGAAACCCCGGACCAGAGGTGATAAAACTCCTTGTAAAAAACTCCTTGTTCATCTTTACGGTTTTAGAGCCGATGTTTCAACAGCTGAATGTGTTCTGGGTGGAAACTCCTGCGTCTAACCTGTCTTGTGCTGGCTCTGGTTATGTCCTCGTTTTTGGGTACCCTTTAATACAGTCTTTGAAGGACATTCCCTCACCCTGTGTACAAACTGTTTCTATTTCAAAGACCTTTCTGAAAAGGCTTTTCCGAAGCCTGAAGGCAACAGTGAACAAGTTGCTCCAATGCATAGATGAAGCTGGATGGGGCTCGTCTGCCCTACAACAAGCAGAGAACTACATTCTCTCAGCATAACTTTGCACTGGAGAGGACCAAAACTAGGAGACCACTGCACCATGGTAACAGCTGGGTATCCTTTTTCTAGATAAAGTATAGAAAATTTTCATATAAAATAAATGATAACGTGAGGCTTTTGGGCTTTCCAGGCTTTTGGGATTGCCTTGGATCAGAGTGAGAAAAGCACATCATGGTGCTTTTCTGGTGAGAGTCTTCAGCAAAAGAACTGAAGGAAACATGCTGGTCTGAGTAGATGGAAGACATGCAGCCTGAGGGAGATGTGCAGAGAGAAAGGCCTGAGGAGCTTACAAATGCATGCAGGGATCAAGAGGCATCTGCTGGCTGGAGAGGGAAACAAGGCAAAGCTGCGGAGGAAAGGGAGGAGAGACTTTAAAGGGGATTTAATGTGCACGAGAAACAGAAATGAACCCCCATGCTGCATCCTCTCCTGTGGAGACAAAGCAGGAAATACATCTGTCCGTATTCCTGAAGGTTGTAAACTAGTCTGGGTAATTAATTCCTGATTATGGAGATGAATATGCCAACAGCTTGACCTTCAAATAACAGGGATAAGCTGCAGGGTTAGGTTAAGAGTTTGGATTGGGGAAACTTTATACAGCATGGTCTTCTAAAACAGCGGAGGAAGAAAGCAAGTCTTCGGTCTGCTTTCAAGGCCTTGGTACTCAAAGAAGTACATACTTCTCTAAATTTTGTTAACATCTCCAATTTATCATTTGGAGATCTGAGATTTTAATCCCCCCCTGGTATTTTCAGCAGCAGCAGTGTGGCACATCTCTGTCTTGCTGATGAAGGCTAAGATGTAATTTGGCTTGTCATTTCACTCTAAGAATGATTTTAGTGTATCACAGAGCTCTCTCTTTATTTCTGGATATGCAGTTATGTGAATTCAGTAGCTGTTCAAGGTCCCTGCCAGCACCTGGAAGTCTCATGAGTAGGATCAAATGCTCACTTTACTTCAGTAATATCAAGCTCACAGTGCTCTGTTGCAGTTTCTTCTTACAAAAATTTAAATCAGTAACCTGATACAGAAACTTCAATAATAAACTTATTTGTGAAAGTAGAACGTCAGGTTGCTATTATAGTTAATCGTTTAAGAAAAATACAGCAACTTGACCTCAAGATACACGATTTGAAAGAACTCTCTAAATGCAGGAAAACAATGTTATCTGCTTTTTGAGGTGAAAGAAGTAAGATGGAAGAAGCAGTATGGGTATCTGTTTACTGCCCATTTGCAGTAAACAAAAAGCAATTTTTAAGCTTCAGAATGCCGCAAGTAGCACTTTCTTTGCACTGTAAATGAGGTGAATTATTGAAGCTGAGGTGAGGGAATGGAGAAAGAGAGCAGGCAGCAAATGTAAAGGGGAGACTCAGCTGTGCCTATGTGCTACACTAAAGAAGCCCCATACAGGATGGGGACAAATGGCTGAGGTGCTGAAAAACCCATCACAGCTCTTAATGGTGTTTATTCCGTCTTTCCCCAGAACATCTCTTGTGCTTTCATCTTCATTTTATGAAAGAGCATCAGAGGCAAGACATTTCACTGGCACAGTTCATCTGCTCCTTCCACATCCCTCCAGGACACCTTTAGTGCAGTTCTGCTGTGGAATGGTTGATGCTGTGACCTACCACCCAAAAGTCCTAACACCCATGACCTCCTATTCAGTATAACTTGCAGAAGAATGCAGGATGCTGGAGAGGTAGGAGGGCTGGGCACACAACTTGGCCTCCATCCAGTCCAAATTTGGGAATGCAGAAGAACTACAGTTCTTCTTACATAATGAGACCCACTATATTGCTGAGAGATCTCTAGGACAATCTGGAGATGTGAACGTGATCTCCAGCTCAACAGCTCATTTAGAAGGGATGATATATCACTGTGACTCAAATCATTGGGGTGCTTGGCTGGCAAAGAGGGCTTGTGAAAGCGCCACTGCCATGTCACAGTAAAGAAAATCAAAGTAAGCAAAATTCAGATAAACTATTACACAATTCACAGCTTCTGAAGGGCACATTGGACAAAGCAATGGAGATGATAGTTTTCAGACTGGATTTGGCATATTCATATTCAGAATTTTAGTAGAAAATAAAAACAGATGTGGAATGACTGTATGAGCTTTATTTGTGACAATGGTGAAATAAGTAGAATGTATAATATGTTAGAGTACAGCTATTTTAACATTTAGCTTAAAAAAGTGATAGAGTTAATTATTAACACGTATCAAAGTCATTCAATTAGAAGGCATAAAAGATATGTCCCAGGCACATTCTACATGACATCTCTGAAGGACTTTTTAATTACAGTGGAAGTAATGTTCAAACACCTTTAATTTCTGCAGCTGACAGGCTATTTTATCTTCAAAACAAGTAAAGTGAAACTAGACCAGTGATGTGCACAGGAGAGAGCTCTGATGTTACAACAGCAGCCTGCTCTGTCTGTGCAGGCAGGCATGCTGCATCTGCGGGGCACAATGCAGCTCGGAGCCTTGGAAAATTTAAATGCGTTGTCTTTATTGCGTAACGTATTCTGGTTTACCCTTTGAAATGCAGTGATAAGAGAGACCTCCATCTAAAAAGCGTGTCTAATTTTTAGCATTGGATGTGCAGACCTGTACTGCGTGTTCCATTTTTGCATCAGGGATTTATTGTAACCGCTTTGGTTGTACATGCCTGGAATATATGATCAAACTGTTTGCGGCCCCAATTGAAATTTATTTTGCGTCATTCTTTTCTGTCTCCCTCTCACTCTTACTCATCTGGTCATTTGAAAAGCTCTCATTTGCACATTTAAAAGTAATTTAAGGTTTTTTTCCCTTGTCTACGAGTTCCAGAAAACAGATCTGATTATTGCTACGTGCATTTGATGTAGGCTATAACAACAGCACTTCCAAACATTCAGAATTCATGAATCCAGCTATTCCCAACCCGAAATGACAAAATGTTAAATAAAATAAATGTGAGAGCCTTCATTTTCCTTCTGAGTCTTTCAGATGAGCCCATATTTTCAGGCTTTTCTTTGTGGCTATGAGTTACAGGCTTTCTATCACCCAGCCCAATTTGTCCTTATATTTTCAAGCACAAATGTGCACGGCAAATAGGAGGCACACAGAAACTTGCTGAAAATTCTTGTGAGCTGTCCACAGTCCCCAAGTTGCATAGGAAAATAACCCTGAAAAACTGTTAGGAAATAACACCAGATTATTAACTGTATGAAAATACTCACATCCCAAAGCCAAGCACACTAAACTCATTGTTGGGGCAGAGAAATTTTTGGCATCCTTACTGAAAAGCAGCTTTGCTGCACCAAAAGAAGAAAAAAAAAAAAAAAAAGAAGAAAAAAAGAAAAAGAAAGAAAGAGAAGAAAGGAAACTCATTTCTCCACTGGATTCTTTCGTGCTTGTCGGGAAATTATATGAAGTTGTGCCTTGCAGGTGTTACAGCTAAAGCTTCAGTAAATTAAACAAACTATCAGGTTAAAGCAAATTCATTCGGCATAAACAGGAACTGCAGTGGTTTTTGTTTCTGCTTCCCAAACCCAGAACGGAAGCATAAAAAATATTGTCTCAGAAACCACAAATGGAAGCACACAATATTCTCACATGAAACCCTGGAAATGCTGCATCCCACGGAAAGATGTGAGCACAATGCAAGGTGGAAGAATGGGACAGGGGGAAGGACAACATCCCCCAACATATTCTTGCTGCTCCAAGCTGATTTTTGATACCAACATAATTTATGGGCACTAAGAATGAGTTTTAAAACAGGCAGGCTGTCGAATCCTGAGACATTTCCACCCACTCTGTTTTCACTGCTTAAATCAAAGCCTGCCTTTGCACAGCAGCAGCGTTATAGCAACATCTTGGAGTTCAGATCAGTGACTGAGCTGTCTTTGAGCTGGCTGCCTGGCAAAACAGAAAGGATAAAATCCTCTGTAATGGAAAGATCCTGTGCCATGAAGCTGGCCTTACAGGCACCGTCCTGAGCTGCAGCATGGCTGGAGCCAGCAGTCTCCCAGCCCAAAACCTGAACACCTGCAGATCGATCAGCAAGTTGTACTAGCTATTTGTAATCTGCAGATTAAAAAAAAAAAAATCCATGGGAGAAGTGTCTATGTGCAGCACAGAAAAACAGGGAAAGGAGCATCCTTTGCAAAATGTTAAGCAATAATCTGGGTTTGTAGCCAGCCGTTCTGACAGCTGACTCTACTCCAGGATGGTCAGAGCAGCGTTGAGCTTTTGTGCAGCAGGTGAAGTTATGACATAGGCTGCTCCCCTCTTTCTCCCCATACAGAGGCAGTTGGGAAAACATGAGGGTGTTTGAGAGAAGGAAGAGTGAACGGTGACAAAGGTCAGCACTGCAGTGGGAATGAGGGTGTGAGAAGGCTCTTGCAGGGACAGATTTCTGTACTACTCCATCTACCCGTGCTCCCACATTTTGACAGCACAAGAGATAACGGCTTTAAGTTTCAACAGGGGAGGTTCTGCTTGGATATTATTTATTGCCTCATTTCTATCCCCACTGAAAATCATGAGAGATTGGCCATGGAGGAGAAAGTGGCTCTTTAAGAGCATGGGGATGGTATATAACATAATGAACCATATAAAGCAGCAGTCTTTTTTAATACAGTCATCATAAATGGAGAAGGGCAACTCTAACACAACTTTCCTACAGAGCTTATGATCACAAAATACCACTGAACATCTGGATTGCTGAGTTCTTCAGCTGAGCACATTCCTCCCTGTTAGCAAATAAGAGAGCACAAGTTTGTATCTGTGTGCATCAAGCACCATTCTGCTGTCTCTGACATGGCTGGCACTGGCTCCTGCAGCACTGCATTCTAGCTGCATGTTGCCTCAGCAGTGCCTGCTGGATCTGACCCACTCCCAGCACAGAAGAAAACTTTCCTGACAAATCCATATTTCTTCAAACAGATTAATTGCTGTGGGACATCGGTAACTTCACCCAGAGACATCTTTCAGCGTTCTACAAGATACATATCTCTTTCTGAACCCAATATTGAAGCCTTCAGTAAAACAAGAAGAGTAACAAAACATGGAAGAACCAATAGAAATGAGCTTAGATTTCTGAAATATTTGTGAATAGCTAAAAAAAAAAAAAAAGTGAGGGCAAGAAAGTATTATGTTTGCAAGGGCAGGAAAGCCGGGCTGTAAGATGGATTGCATGATGAACTATGACAGTTAGGATATTTGTAGAATCCGTGCTTGTACCATAACTACATTAATTAGGATTACTGTATGATGTGAGTGGGGCTCTCAGTGTTTCACCTAATCAGTGAGATATGACCTCTCTCTATAATGCTCAGAAATTAGCAATGCATCATTTCATCTTGTAAGATCTGCAGTATCTTCAGCTCTGCTCAATGTTTATGAAGCAATTGCAACTGTGCAAAATAAGCAAAAGGGATGGAAAGCACTGATCAGATCAGAACTGCAGTGGAATCACTTGGCTCCAAGGCTGCAGGCAACGACGTCAGTGCAGCTGCAGAGGAGGGGAGCTTCTTTTTTTTTTAAATCTCCTTCCTAAAACCTATAAACTTCTCAGAGCTGCTAGCACAACTTCCCAAAGAGCTTGCTCATCGAAGCAGTGCTCTGGTGCCCAAACTGATGCATCAGGGCTGATGACTTTGCCTCAGGACAACAAACAACGAAAGGCAGAGGCTGCCATTCTGGAGTTCCCTATGGGTGACACTGTCACACAGGGGTATGGAGATGCGGCCTAACTTACCACAGCAGACCAAAGAGCGCTGGAATTTCTCTGTGCAGAAGTTTTCCTCGGCTGGAGATCTCAGCTTGATTTTGGAGCCAGGCAGATATCAATGACCTACTATTCTCCATAGAAAGGATTTATCTTCTCTCTTAGAAGGCTCTCAACATTTTCATCCAGAGGCTAAAGTGGCAGAAGGGAAACACTGCAAACAGCTTGGGAGGAAAAAGGCAATTCTGGGAAAATGCTCTAGCAGATTTCCCTCACCACAGATCCGCTGTTGTCTGCCCTTCTGCCTTCACACCTGGTTACCTGGCTGTAATTTCACCAGTAATAAAAGCTGCTACAATATTTCCCCTCCAATACCACCAGTTAGGAAGCCTCATGTCTCAGCAGGTGTGTGAAACACCAGCTCCTTTAGATGCGGCTGACAACTGAAGGTGTAAAATGGCTTCCTGCGAGATGGGCCTGCCCTGCAGTACCGTGCCAGCACTGGGGGGTGGCATTCCAGAAGGTCACTTCACAGAGTTGCAGAGACATAGAATCATCGAATCACAGAACGGTTGGGGTTGGAAGGGACCTTCAAGCCCACCCAGTCCCAGCCCCCTGCCAAGGGCAAGGCTGTCACCCACCAGTTCAGGTTCCCCTGGGCCCACCCAACCTGGCCTTGTAGGGATGGGGAATGCACAGGTTCCCTGGGCAGTCTGTTCCACTGCCTCACAACCCTCTGAGTGAAGGATTTCATCCTAACATCTAATCTAAATCTCCTCCCTTTTAGTTTAAAGCCATTCCCACTTGCCCTATCACTGTCAGACTAAAAGCATGGAGTAGTTGGGTTCTGGGAGCCAGCAAATGCTTGAGAGTTGCCTTCATGGGGAAGGGATGGGTAAAATGTGCCTGCTCTGAAAACTGTGCCAGCAGCTGCAGCTTGGCTGAACTGTGTTTGCAAGCATTGATTTCCTTTACTCTAATACCTGTCTTGGGGGCAAAGTCAAATCTTTCCTCCCTGACTTTGATCTCGGCTCCTCAAGCTGCTTTTCCAGAGGTGGGAAAGGGGAGCAGAGGCAGAGAGGGATCCTGGCCTGGGAGCTGGGGAATCCAGGTTTTCCCCTGTGTTTATGCCCTGCAACTTCGCACCAGTTTCCTGCCTGCGTCAGTTTCTACATCAATAAAAAAATTTTATGCAAGAAATGTAATGGGAAAAGAGTGCTCCATTTTGATCCGCATAATGCCACGGAACCCATATTTTGCTGGAAACAGTGACATCTCAACCCACTGATAACACACTACAAGTTATCCATCTTGGCCCGTCTATTTTCTGTTTTAACACTTCCTCAGGACCTGATTTCATTCAAGGATTTTTCTAAACAACAGATTATATGTCAAGGCTGAAAATCTGCCGGCGAAAGATGAAAAACGAACTGACAGATCTGTAATTCTGGCCAAAGCAACCTTCTTACCGCAGCCATCACAGGAGCTGTGGCAGGGGTGTCAGATCCCAGTGCTGGGATCAGCCCTGCTCACTCTGAGCCCAAGGGGAATTTGATTCCGCAAAGGACCCGGGAGGCCTGTAGGTCTCTGCTCCTCCAGTGTGACACATTTCCAAAACATGAATAGTGCCCTTTCCTAACCACAGCGTTTGAATCTACAGTTCTGAAGAAACTAAAAACAGTGTCGTACACGGGCAGCTAATGGGGCGGGGAGGAATAGGGCTGTTTCTCTGTCCACCAGGAGATGGCAGTGAGTATGCTGAGTATCGTTTTTTCCCCTTTATTTCACTCGTTCGTTCGTACTCCCTGAAAGATAACGGGTCCTTTGAGGACAACTGAGCTATAATGCTTTCGTTTCTGTTTAATTTTCCTTTTCCATCGCTCATATTTATAACCTCTCCATAACTCCTTCCCCTGCATAATGTCTCCTTCACCCAACATATACCACTTACTTTCTTGATATGCGTGGCTAAACCCTACAGATTGGTGTAAAACAGCATTGCAGGAGCTGAACAGAAACATTTGGGGAAGGAAAAGCAGCATGCGTGACTCGCATGGAAGCTGGCAGGCACTACATGTGCCGGCTCGAGCTGGCTGATTTTCTGCCTATTCCCTCTTCAAAGAGAAATACACCCCTGTTTCAAAATGGAGTTGACATTTAGGATCTAGATTTCATTCCTGACGTTCTGTGCTGGCCAGAAGACGTCAGGAGACACATTTCTTTGTCTGTATGATGCTCACGTGCCTTTGGGCCATATAACTCATCGTGCTGCAAGCCTCCACCGAAGGACTCTGACATTTTCTGCAGTAATGCCTTCCATCAGAGGGCCTCCCAAAAGGGTACATTAACATATGAAGCCCCATAGATTCTGGGAGGATGGAGGAAGACAGTTGCACAGAGACAGATAGATTTCCAGACCCCAATCGCTGTCTGTGCAGGCTGCTGGCAGCCCTTGAGGAGCAGAGTCCTTATTTCCCCCTTCCCTCACCATTTTCCTGTGGACCCTCAGGGGTTTTGTGCCTTCAGCACTTGGAGGTGACAGGGCAGATGGGGCTATTCCATGAATTGCAAATATCCAGAGATTCAAACATCACAGCTGAGAGGGTTTATTTTTATGTGTTTTGCTTTATTTTATTTTTTTTTCAGAACTGCCATAAATGAAGTGCTTCCATGTTCCCATTTCACGTAGTGCTCTGAGAACTTTCTCAGGGACACCTGAAATGCCCCAGTTTTTCAGTGCTCCTATCAAAACATTTTTCTAAATAATTACGGAGTGTTAAAAATGGATTGCTGTACCCAGGGGAATTTGCTCTTTGTTTGCCAGGAACAAATAGGCCAAGAGAATGAGTGCTCAGCATCACGAGTGGTGTTTGAAGGAAAGAGCAAAGTCAAAAGCGTGTAGGCACCACCAGAGATGCTCTGCTTTCAAAGTGAATTTTTATTACACACAGTCAAGGTTGCATAAGAAACGCCTGCGTGTTGTGCTCCTTGAGCAGGGAGCAAGGAGGAATCTCCTCCTCTGGGAGAGATGCATGTGATGCTTTTGACTCGGAGGAATTTATATATAGACATATATTTATGCACTTATATATATCTGTAAGTGACCTCTTCAAAACTATTTCTTTGCATCTTAAGATGTTGCTTCTAAACTGGCACTGGGCTTTGATTATATCAGTCACCTTCATAGCAGTTTGCACTTCAATAACATTACCATGCTTCCTCTGAGGATCCCCGAGCCCTGAGCAAACACAAACCTAGAAATGCTCAAAGCATCCTGCTGCCATCAGTACCTCTGCAAATTGCTTTTCACTTTTAAAGCATCCTTCCTGAGATATATGTGCCTGAAATATCTATTCCTGTAGCAGTAAGAGGGGAGGTGGGCTCAGCACACCTTGTTTCCTTTAGCCGTTGGCCTAAAACCACGCACCCCTTATGCCCCCGTGGAAGATCCAGCATATGCTGACTCCTCCCTGCATGGCCAATGGGCTGGTGTGCAACCCTCTGGGAATGGCATCCTCCCGCCCTACACCCTTGCTTGTACTTCTTCTATTAATTCTTTCTGGATGCCTGATATTCACATTAAGGGGCTTCTGAAACCCCCGTGTACACATTAATCAATATGTATCATGTATGTGTACACACACTGAGACACTAGGGATGACTGCTTTTTACCATTTCCATCCTTCTCCCCCTGCTAATCTGTCTGGTTGTTACTTCCACTTGCTGTGTCTTGCTTTAAATTAAACTGTAAGCCCTTCCTTGTGGGAGATGCCTTTTGTTGTGGGCTGTCAGGAGGGGTTTTGCAGAGAATCCAAAGCGCCAGGCAGGGCTCTCCAGGCACCACTGAAATAATAATGAAGTAGTTTCACTAAGGTAGGACCAGAGAGCACTGTCGGCTGGGTCTGAATTCTGCTTGTCCCTGAAAATTGCCTAGGTAATAAGATAGCTGCTTTAAAATTGCTTGGGGTATCCCACAGGATTCTGTTCTGACTCTGATTTCCATTCCCAGCACATGTGCTGCCGTTTGGCCAGCACCATCCACCCATGCAAGCTAATTTAAGGTTGCTAAACAGAAGACACAGAACATACATCTTTTATATTTGATCTCAACACTGGTAAGTTCTCTGACTGATGGTTAATCTTAACCTGTAATAGGATTTGCCCACACTCCCCCAAGAGCAGGACACCGGTCCACTATTAAATTGTGTGCTCCAGCTTCCTATCACTTGGAGTGATACTGGGTTTTTTTGACTGGTGTGGGTTTGATGCAGGCACTGATTACATATTCTGAAAAGTTTTGACCAAGATTTTAACAGTGCAATAGCACGCTAACATGGAATTTGAGCTATGTTGCTATTTTCTTGTGCAGATCAGCAAGCAGACACGAGTCAGGCAGCTGCAGCCCCAGGTTGGTGACGTCTGTCCCTTCCCATGCCTCCTCTGTACCTGGAGTGCTCTCTGCTTTGGTCAAAGGGTAAGGTGCCAGGGGTGGTCAGGTTTAGGCACTAACTTGTTGTCGTGGCAGTTCTCCAGGGCTGAATGCCTGTTGTACATTAACTAACCTGTACTATGGAAGAAAGGTCATGCATGCAACTTAAAAGCAATACACACACATGAAACCACCAGGTCATCTGTGCCATGTGTCTGAGAGCTAGGCTGACCCACTTCTCTGTGGAATTGTATTTCTGTACAAGGCAGGGTCACCCCACAGAGGGAAATGTTTGTACAAATGATGTTGTTGCACTACATGCAGCAGATTTATTAGCAAGGTCCACGCTACAGGACCTGGATCCCACTGCCCTCTGATCCTTAGCAAATTTACTGTCAAGGCAGTTAATCTCAAATTTAGTGTTGTGTGTTTTTTGTTTGGTTTGGTTTAGTGTGACATTCAGGATTCCTTTACAGACAACTGTGCAGAGCAGGGAAATCTATGTGAAATGCTTCCTACTGGAGTCACCATCTGGCCAATATTCATCTTGTTTAGTGAAATACCAAGATATCCATAGAACGCAGGTGTTAATGCAGATCATAAGGCACAAGTGACCACAGTAATAAACCAACATGCAATGAAATGTAATTAATGCACCTGGTGCTTGGGTTTGAAAAGAATTTCCGTGCCTTTTCATTTTCCCTGCACACCGATGTGCATTTTAATAGTTGGAACTTCAATCATCTCTTCCAACCAAGCCTTTAATAGTATTAATTCCCTTAAAAACTGCACTATAATGTTTGCGACTAAATAGTATTTCATCTTGTAATCAGGAAAGGAAAAAGTGGAAGCACACATGAAACTATATGCTGCTTAGTTGCATTTTTGTGGCATGAAAAAGACTATTGTCTTGTTTCTGCTGATCTGGTTCTACCACTGGCAGAGGTTTGTTTTGTACTGTGTAATCCTTGCTAGTAGGCTCCAAGAGCTTTTGAACCAACTGGAAAAAGCAAAAAGATATGAGGCAAAGAAAAAAGTGATTAAGCTTTCTATCACTGGGATTCAGAGCGTGCTTTTCATCTCACCCTTAACCTGCCCAAACCAGGAACACATTTTTGTAAGATTAAAACCATTCAAGATTACATTTTTTTTCAAGCAGACCCCAAAAAACCCACACAGAAATGTACCGGTAGATTTTTTGCAGGTGTTTGTGTGTTCCAGATAATCACATTTTCTTTTCAAATGTCCATTAGCAGCCGAGACTGCACCCGACCTGGTTAGTCAGCTGACAAATCACAGGCAGACAGGGCATGTGCAAGGGAAAGGGAGAGGTCACCAAGTCAAAGCCAAGGGTCACGGGTAATTTTTGTTTGGATGAGTATTTCTCAAGGGTGGTCTTAAGGATGAGAGGACCATAAATCCAGACAAGCATGCTTGCAGGCTGATAGACAGGGATGGTCCTGTCAAGTGACTCCCAGCCATGTGCTACTTAATAGGGGCTCAGGGAGCAGTTAGCTCCCCAGAGAGGTGTCTGCTTCTGACACTGCTATTGCTCAATCTCTGTCCCCCAACCTCAACACAGATTAGTGTGCTTTGCCACTAGCCGTCAGTGCTAAGTCACCATGAAGGTGCTGTTGACACACCAGGACCACAGGCAGTGGCCCCTTGCTGGCGTAGAGCAAAGGCCAACTACCATTGGTGATGCACAGAGAGAGACACTTCAACTACCTGAGTGCCTTGGTGGATGCTAACAGCCCCCAGAGGAAGCCCTCACTGAGAGGGCTCGGACATGTGAATTAGATTAGCAAGTCACCAGGCTCTTCTGAACTGCAACACGTTTGTGTGCCCTTGTACCTCATCCTGTCATCCTTCTGAAAGATGTGTTTCTACAAATGTCCCCACTCACACGACTGGCAGCCCCTGTTGTCCCCTGTTGTCACAAGGGGAAGACTGAGCGTGAATGGCCATCGGTTCCTTCACTGGCTTTACAAGAGCAGCCACGTCCCTTACCGCTGATGATGAAATTACCAATCCCATTTTCACTTCTTGACCAAAGCCATCTTTTGAGGTCAGGTTCACAGAGGTGAGAGGTTAATGTATTAAGCTGTCTGCTCCAATTAGTCCCTAACGCCTGGGCAAATTTACAAACTATTGGAAGATTTTAGATGATATCTGATTTATGAGACACCCTTTCTAAGTTCAGATCGTCTTTGCAGATGGCCATCATACAGGGCAATAAAAATAATTACGCTACGGATTTATAGTCAGGGTGGAAATTTTCATTTCCAAAATAATGCCCAGCTGTCTATTCCAAACTGGCCACAGCAGGTGAATACAATAGTAAACCTGCTCTGTACAAACTAAGTCATCTAGGAATAAGGAAGGCCAAAATACCAGGAGCTGGGCTACAACCTGTCAGACACAATATTTCCACACTAAACGCCTGGCTCCAGAGCCAAAGTGTTGATTCATGGATACTGTGGGGACCCATTTTCAGCCATGACCTGAACCCCAGGCCAAGCATCTGAGATGTTAAGCCACGAGATCACTCTATTTCTTACATGCTTCAGAGAAGAAATCGTTTTTCTTGAGCGTAGGCTTGACAAATGGAGGCAAAGAAATCCTTCCACTAAAGCAGCAATACAGTTTGTTGAAAATCGTGCAGGTGCATTTGTGAACCACAGTAAAAACAACATGCCCGTGCCTTGGGCATGACTTCCATCCTTCTGAAGAGCTTTGCATTGAATTTTGGAGGCAAGAAGGCTTCCAAGGTCACGGGGATGTGTTAGCAGCTACAGGAACAGGCAGTCTGATACATTCAGAAGGGTACAGTTGGTATCAGTTTGGAAGGAAACCTGAAGCCTCAGGTACACTGAGGTTTTTGCAATTGCCTCTTAGTGGATTGAAGTGCCTTCTGGTGCCCTGAGAAGCCACCAGAGGTCACTTGTACCAGTCAGGGCCTGGGAGCAGGCCGAGTGTATCTCTCAGGCCTGATAGCTCAGGAAGTCACACGTGTGAGGGCACAGACACCAAGGATAAGATCAGGTGAACTTCTCTTCCCTGGGACAGTCTGTCTGCTCAGCTAACAGAGAGAGCTGGGCAGTGGGCGATGGACTGTAGGCTGGCACCCAGTCAGTACAGTGAGCCCACGAGCTCCATGTGATCCCATGACCAAGAAGGCCACTTGACAATAAAACCTCAGTCTCCAAGACATTTTTGTTGGTATGAATGTCTGTCAAACAGCACACCACAATCACTCCCACTACTCATGATTCATGGTGGCTCATCCAGGTATTTCAGGCTCACTATCAAACACTTTATTTTATTTACAGCAGGCCCAGACCTTTACACAGAAATATCGCATTACTTCAGAGGTCTGGAGGAGGGAGGGTGAGGAGCAGGAAGGAGAAATTGCCAGCATCCCAGCACCATCAATTGATGTCAGCCCTGCTTGTGGAATAGCGAGTATCTGTTAATTGCTGCTGCAGATCCAGCAGATGGTGCGTAAGACATTGTATTTAATGGAGCCCCTCAAAAAGAGTGGCATCTGTTTGTTTAATTTCTTGGCAAGGGAATGACAGATTTAAAAAACAAACAGACCAAATTGGACATTTAGATACGGACGTCTCCCCAACAGATTAGAAATGTTTTAAGATAAATAGGTCAAATGAAGGAAAATATCAATTGACACATTTGAGAATTAAGCCAAACTTTCAGACACTGGCTCTTTTAAAGATTAGATTTTCAACATACGGCAGTGAAACTCCTTAAAGAGGCTTTTAAATAAAAATGTTGACACTCTCCTTTTGACTATGAATTTGTCTGAGGGTTTGCAGGGCCGTTACAAACACTAATTCAAAAACTAATTCATTCCGCTTGTCTCCTTCTCACAGACCCTGAGGTTAAAATATGATCTCTGTATACCAGACACTTTATTTAATCAGGTGCGTCTCCTACATTTAAAATCAGCATGAGGAAACAAGGCAGAAAGCACCCTCGCCTTAACAGCTGGGACAAGCAGCTCAGAGGATGCTGCCACGGCTCCAGCATTAACAAAACTCCCCCTGTTCCTGGAAATTCATTGCAGCAGAAATTGCCACAGCAGAGTATACCACAAATCCAAACTGTATTGCCTCTAACCACGGCCAGGCGTGGATGCTTTGCAGAAGGATGTAAATCCAGATCCATGCTGTGTTTGCAGTGCTGCACTGAGAGGAAGCCTCCCGCAGCCCCTCTTCAGGCATGAGGGAAGGAGACCCCGTGAATATTTCCTCCCTCCCTGCATACCTCTTTTGAGGATTTATTCTGCATCCTTTGTCAGATTTTTGACACACTTTGTATTTGCCCTCTGTTAAAGCAGGTTGTGACAGGATGCTCAGGCTGAGAAATTGAGCAATTGGCTTCCACTGTTCCCAGCTCCTTGTTCAGAAGAGTGCCACTGCTCACTCTTTCCCGTAAACTAATTGCCACATTCATTGCCACAGATGAGGCAGGATCTGTCTGTCAGAGCAGGAGAATTTTCCTTTGGACTTTTTGGTGGATCACAGCTGCATGAGGGTGCTCAGGCATGCATGCACTTGGACACACTCACTGGGACTGCAAATTGGCAGGGGACACGGGGAGCTGCAGGCAGTGGACAGAGCCCACAGCTGCTGATGCTGCTCAAGTGTGTCCACTCCAGTGGCTTTGCTGAGGGTTGTGTGCTGGCTGGAGTTTGGGGTTTTGTTTTTCAGACTGATTCATTGCAAGCAGCAGAGGTGCACGTGTTGTGGCACCAGATCTGTGCACCACTTGTTCAGGTGGCCAGAGCCAAGAAGGACAAAGTCTTTTTCTCTTATTTCTCATGGAGAGATAGGAAGAATAGTTTGCTACAGCTATTTCAGAGTGCAGCTGTACTTTCCTCTTGCCAAGCCTCACAGCACGTTTAAAGATGGCAGTGTTGGGCACAGAGCCCTTGTGATGCCCTCAGGGCCAGCTTATGGGGAAAAAGTGCTTCATTTTTTGTTCAGATGGTCTGCTCTGATCTGAAACACCTCTGCCTTTTGAGCCTTCAGCCCTGCCCTTTGGCTTCCACTAGATGAAGTAGCTGAGTGAAAAGGATCTGCTCTCACACGTGGAGCTCTGCACTGCCAGTGCTGGTGACCTTGTCCATGAGGAAGGAGACCTTCACTCGGGGTTTCTCTGAGCAGGATGTGTGCCACACAACGCGAGTACTGTGTCACGCTGAGCCCATGTGCACTTACGTACTGGCACTGTATCCCCTCCTCTGTCCCCATGAGCACCCGTGGGTGTTTGCTCTGCTCCAGGCACACAAGTGAGGAAGTAGAAGGGAAATAAGAGTGCAGTAAACCACCGTGAAGACTTTAACCTGATGATTGCACCCATTTAAGGAGGCATATATCTAAATATAGGACTAGGCTGTATTCTAATCAACATCTTTATAGCTCTTTATCGGAGATACTCTGGATATATCTTTAACTTCTTTTTTAAATCATTCATAATATAGCTTTTAAAAAATTACAGCTGTTAAAAGGGCTTAGCTCCTGACCTAGTGATCTACCTATGCAATGTTTTGTCAGTTATAATCATGCAGTTTTGTGTCTGTTTCCTTACCTGTGCATAGGGAATTGTAAAAGGCAGATAAAAGTAACATCTATTTTTTCACACGTACATGGACAAAACCAAAAGCTACCTGTTCTTACGATTTTGGCACCTTATATATCAACAAAAGCCACAGAGAGAAGAATCGTAGAATGGCATATGTGGAAAGGGACTTTAAAGGCCATTGAATTCCAATGCCCTGCCATGGGCAGCGTTATCACCCAGCAGATCAGGCTACCCAGAGCCCTATCCAACCTGGCCTTGAACACCAGGAGAGTTTTTTTCTGATTAAAATTCTAATCAAGGGAACAGAAGATATTTGTCTATGTTGCATAATGCCTTTTTTTTTTTTTTCTAGCTTACCCTGAGTAACACCTGCATAAATTGCTCTTTCAAATATTTTTTGTTAGAAGCTCTGCTAGGCTGACACTTCCCCATACACTTAGCTTTCACAAACGAGGTCAGGACCGTCTTGATCAAACAGAGCCACTCCTCTGACAAGAAAAGCATCCCGGAGTGAATCAGGACATACAGAACAGACCCAATTCCATTGAAACTAAAATAAGAATAAAAAGGGCTCAGAAGAGATGATTTAAATGCCTTTCATGACTCCCACTGCATATCACATGACTGGCCTATAAAGGCTGGACTGGAAAAATCTACCAGTCTACCACCTCACAAAAGGAAAAATTAAACATGCACCACAATTCTATAACATTCCTAATTAAAAGATAAGGAAATGTTCCTCCTAAATACTCCCACCTGGCATTTACTTACGACATCTCTGCTAAGGAGGTGAAAGAAACACCTTTTTAAGGACTGTTATCTTCACTTGTCCAGTGAGGCTATGCCAGATCGAAGCAGGCAGCCTGGGGTTCTGCTGAGAGTTTTTGCTACTCGCAGCTTGCCTGCTGCCTGGGAGCACCAGCTTCCCTCCTGGTTATTTTTGTTATTGCATAAAAGCATTTCAATAATGAAAATTCTTCCATTACCCTTCATTTTACATGGACTTTCTGCACAAAGAATACAGCCATCAGAATCTGGATTTTAGAACTGTAATCTTACCAGCAAATTTGGAAACGGTCAGGCTGAGATAGCAAATAGTACATCAGAAGCCTCAGAGAAGCAAAACTCTCATTCAAAAGGAGAGAGACACCAGTAGTGGCATGAGCACCAGCCTTGGCTCCCAGCAGCCAAACATCTTTCACCTCATACAAAGGACAGGAGATATTTAGGGGTAGCTCCCCTTTGAGCGAGGAAGGTGTTTGTACAGTGGATTTAAGAAAACACATGCACTTAAGTGTCTGGTCTGCTTTCACCACCCAACTCAGTGGCACGTAGTAGCTGTCCTCTCACCAGCTCTATAACACTGGATAACAGTGAAGGGACTGAAGTGCATCCAAATGCCTTTCACAGCCAGATTTAAGTGTTAGGAAAGAGAAAGCTCCCAAGTCTATCTCAGTGCATCCTTCTGAAGCCCTTCCTACTCCTTCAAATCATCTTTCTAAAACTACATTAGCTTAGAAAATATCAACAGCACCCATGTAAAAAAAAAAAAAAAAAAAGGCTCAGACACTTCAGTCACTCCATCTTCTCATACATTCCCATGGCTGTTTTCCAGCACGACTGATGAACCATACAATTCAGATGCAGGATCTCAGAAGCGAATACTTAGTGGAATGAAAGCGACAAAATTTAAAGTGTCAAACATAACATGCACATCACCGTGGAGATGTGAATGTGCAGACAGTTTCATCTGACAAGCTAAGAGCTGCATTTTCCTGTTTGGTGTTCCTTCTATTTTCTATCTCAGCTACTAACTTTGGGTCCTGTGGTGGCAGTGATGCAGAACAAAACTTGTAGGTACAGGTGAAGCTGCAAGGGTCTGATGTGGTAGGTGAAGCTGCAAGGGTCTGATGTGATCATGAGCCCACAGTATCTGCAGCAGTAGAGGAAAACTTGTTGAAATGTTGCGCAGTGCCTGACACCAGAGTATGTTTGCGGTATGGCAAACAGTGACTGGAACTTGGTTAGAGGGTCTAAGTGGGTGCTTAGCTATCTTCAGGAAAGGAGAGCTGTGTACGTAGAAATAAATTCCATGGGGTTTAATGATCCCATAGAGATGGAGCGAACTCTCAGATATATTGACCCCATAGGTTGAAACATAATGGCCTTAAGCTGTGACAGGGAGGTTCTGGTTGGATATAAAGAGAAAATTCTTCTCAGGAAGAGTGGTAATGCACTGAACAGGCTGCCCAGAGAGGTGGCAGCCACCGCCCCGGAGGCGTTCAAGAAACGTGGGGATGTGGCACTGGGGAACATGGTTAGTAGCAATGGTGGTGATGATGTAACACAATAATGGGATGGAAAGAACTGCAATAATAGCAGGGTGACAAAGTCTTTGGCTACAGCAAATGAAGAGACACCCAAACCACAGCAGCTATGGACACAGAAACAAAAGACGAGAGCTGCTTACCTTTAGAAGGCCTGAGGTAAACACAGATCTTCAGCAAGAGATGCCCTCACCTACACTGCCAACCTTTAAGTGACATCTAGGAAGGGGTGGATCCTGGCTCCACCCCTCCTGGTCACTCAGGTACATTGCATGCACATGAGCTCCTCTAGGTTGGCCTGCCTTCCCACCCGGTGCTCAATCACTGCTTCAGGCCGTGACTCACCATTTCCACTACAGATAGGTTGGTGGTTGGATTAAGTGATTTCAGCGGTCTCTTCCAACCTTAGTGATTCTATGAATCCATGAAATCAGTACCTTCAAAGCTTTTTGTCATTCCAGAAGCCCAAGTCTTCGAGTTAGTTTGACAAATTTTTCTAGACAGTTGAGTATCCCAACCAACCAAAAAAAGCCCGAGACCTTTGTTTTGAGTAGTGTGTCAGCACTTCACATCAGAATTACTGATAAGAGGATCAGCAGTTGCTAGCTTCTCAATCCTTTTATGAAATATGTTTTTATTGCACTTGAAATAAAGAGGAGTTGGTGTATGAAAACCAAAGTACTGCATGCCTCAAAAGATAACAGAAGTTTATTGCACTATAAAGGCTTTCAGCATATGTGAATGCTTATTTTATCTGAACACATTAGCATAGTTATTAGTCATTTGAAATGATTAAATTTCCTTCTCATCCACCTAATATGCATTATAAATGAATATACTAAAGAGCAATGTGCTTTGTTGACAAAGCACTGGGGACAGCAGTTTTCTCTAGGGCTGATTTTGACCTTTTGTGTTGGCCTGGGCTGGTTGCTTTGCCTTGAAGTGCCTCAGCATCTCAGGCTGACCAATAATGTTGAGGTCTTAACCAAATGCATCAATGCCCAGTCAATATTCAATCAATATCAGTATGAATCAATATCCATTGATATTTTACCACTGTTTTTATTTGTTTTATGGCCTTTCTGTAGCATCTTCCAAGTAGTAAAGCATTTTCAAAGGAAACCCTGCAAATAATGCTTCAAGAACAAGAGGGATATTATCCAGCTGTGGTTATCAACGTGCTTTGGTATCCGTGGAGTAATGGTAATCTACAGCAGCTTAAAAGCTGCCACTCTCAAACCTGAGACGTTAGCATGCCTATTTTTCTCTTTTGCTGAGTAAAAGAAGGACAGAAAAACACTGCCTGCAGCAGTGATAGCTCCTTGCTTAGGATGAGTCTCCTCTCTTAGGACTTAAGGTTCTGTCTCCTCCACCTGATTTCTGTCCAACTATTTCTTCTTCAGCAGTGATGTACAGGAAGGAAACAGCTCAGAGTATGTTTGAAAAGGAAGAGAATAAAATTTAATTTTGAACTGCTCAAAGTCTGCAGATGATGGCCTTGAACAAAGATCATGTTCTTTTCATCATTCTTCTCCTTCCCGTCTTTCGAGCACTGCGCTGCTGTGGTGAGCTGTGGGAGCCTGGAGGTGAATGTGGCTACAAAAGAGTAATGCGAGTGGCCTTGTCCCATAGGAGTCTTGTGGTCTGTAGATCTTCCTCTATACCCCAAGAATTCCATAAGCTACAATTCACCCAGGAAGGACAAGGTGTATTCAAATGCTGCCCCAGTTCCTTAGGCAGAAGGCTGGGATTTCTGCATGCCCTTTCCAAGGGGATGGGTAAAACTACCCACTAACAAGATTTCCCTATGGTAGGTAATCTTGCATTATGCTTCTTTTTTTTCCCCTGGGATTCAAAAACTCGAGTCCTGATCTCTTTTGCACATCACTCATTGCTTTGTACTGTGCACACGAATCATTTTTTATTATGTCAAACCAAAACTATTCTTCTATGTACAGCAGCAACTAAAGCTCTTTTTGCCCTTCATAGATCTTGATATGAAGGATTAACGAAAGAGTGTGACAGTTTGCTGAAATAGGGTGGAGTTGGTAGCAACAAAAACTTGAATTTGCCTGAGGGTCAGCGGTGTAGAAAAAACTACACCATCTTGGTGGGTGATTGTGTAAGAATCACCTCTGATTTAGTCATATTTACGTGAAGGTTGGACCCAGTGAAGTAATGCTCCAGGACTTTAGGCATTGGACAGAGATTTGTGTTTTACTGAGATAAAGCAGGATGTCATCTGTGAAAAGAGCAATTTATGTCCTTTGTCATGGATTGTGATGCCCTGAATCTCTGGAGGCTTTCTGATAGCTATTGCTAGCGGTTCAGTGGACAGAGCAATCAGAGGAGGTGACAAAGGACACACTTGCCTTCTGCCTCTCTAAGGAAAAAGTCATTCAAATAAAGGAGTCTCAGAGAGTCATTCAAATAAATGAATGCACACCCTCTAGCTTTCTGCCGGCTTAATGAACCTTATTCACCAGAAGCAGAGCCTTGTTGTCAAGCCTCGGTCTTCGAAGGAAGAAGGAGAATGTCAAAAGAGGTTGGTCCATCAGATTTGTATTTTCTGAAGGAGCCAAAAGGCAATTTTCTTCCCTTCCCTTGGATTTGGGAAAGCGAGGGCTCCTGTGAGTGCAGCGACATACTTGCTCTGCCGGCCCAGGTTTCAGTTTTCTTCCTCTGACTCTGTTGTGATTTCAAACAAACATTTGCTTCTCTGCTGGCAAATGAATTTCATGCAGTCCTGAGGCAATGACGATTTTAGGAGAGCTTCTTTGCTTCTTCCTAGCATCTGTACTTTGTATTTTATATGAGGACAACAATTTTGTAACACAAAAACACTGCAAGAGCTGGTAAGATCCAAAAGCATCTCAATCTTTATGTGTATACGCAGCTGTATCACAATTTTTTTTTTTTTTGAAATGTTCATTCCTCTTTATGGGATAAGAGATAGTTTGTCTACCAGCGGAAGCAAAACGGCTCCTCACTGTATGTATTTGATGTATAGTCTCTTGCCAGTAAGTGCAGTCATGTGCTCACATAATTCTTTGTAACAGTGCGAAATTAATAGGAAAATGTTAAACTTGATAATATTTATTTCATTCATTTCTCAAGAACAAGAGAGAAACTACTGGTGTGCTGAGAAATGTGGCTTTTTAGTAGTTGACTAGGACTATCTATTGTGGGAATAATGGAAATCTTGTATGCAGATAAAGTCGGGTAGAACTCTATAATGGGGCATTTATTCTCAGGCAGATAGGACTACCGAAGGCCTTGAAGTTTTGAAGAAATGCCGATTAGTCAAAGTTCTGTCTTCTTTATTTTTAGCTCTCTGTTTTGGGGATTTCATGGAAATGATTGAGTTTTCTACTCTTGGACCAAAAGTCTTACATGCGCAGACTTAAAAGAAGGAGATTATTAAATATCTCACCATTTAATATCTAGATAATTTTGTCCTATAAAATCCCGTGCAGCAAGTAATTTAAATTGGTATCCTATTTACGGCACACAAAACTGCTCACTACCATCTGCTTTGCCATTTTAATAGATGGAGTGTTAACTGCATGTTGCATGAAATTCATTGCGACTAGGTTAATTAAATGGCCGTGCTTCACTTCCTGCACTCTGGTAATAAGATGACAACCTCATCTGAATTTATTAACCCTTGCCACTTTCCATACTGTTGTCACCCATTTAACCACCTTTGGTCAACAAAAATGAAATAAATCACAATAACAGAAGACACGACCATATTGGCTAACAAAATAGATATTGATTAGTATCTTCTAAAGCAAATATGCCAATCTGGTCTGATTTTATTTTCATAAAGGTCATTGAAATCTGTTGGAGTATTAGTAATGGAAGTAAATGATGATGTAGTAGGTTATTGGAGAAAACCCCAAATCTAATCTTTGCCACTAAACAGCCTAAATGAAAGCGTTGCCACGGAAAGCTGGAGAGGCCCTTGAAGTCCTCAGGTTTCTGTTCTAGAAAGCAGTTATTGAACACCTCTCTGAAGGGATGGGCCTCACAGAGAGCCCAAAGCCAAACCTCTGAGGGCTCCTGCAGCCAGAGGCACCTCTGTGTTCTTCATAGATAGAGCAAGGGGTAACTTCATCTGTACCCTTGCCCCTTGACAGCCTCAGCATTGACGCACTTAGATGCTCGTGCACTTCTTAGTGTGGGCCCAGCAATGCAAACTACTCAGGGGTGAGACAGATCCTGAGCGAGCCTTCTCTTGATGTCAGCTCCTGGGGCCAGCCTGTTCTCCACCACTTACACTCTTCAGATATTAAGGGCAGTTGATTTTAGGCACGTACACACAAAGCACTCTTGTTGGCTCTGCTGAGATTTGCTAAGAAGAATCATCACTGCATCAAAGGCCATATTCATTCAACTCCTTCTTGCCCATCAGATAAAGGCATTGAAGGTTTCCAGATACTAAAGACCTTTTAAATTCCCCTGTCCTCATTTTGTCCCCACTGATCCCACCATTATAATGTATGTTTTCCTTTCTGCCCTGTCTAGGCTGCTGTTCCCAGACACGGCTCCTCTGTCCTGTACAGCCCCTCGGGTCACAGTGCTCCAGACACTGACTGTGAGGGCATCTTTATGTGGTTTGGTGGGGAAAGTCATGTGGCTACACCCTTCTGTGCTTCAAAGCATTGGGATGGGATCCGGTGCTGGTTCAGAAGTTCAGCTGCACCAAACTGGTTCAACCTGCCTCCGTGTCATCATGCTGACGTTGGGCTTTGCCTTCCAGGGAAGTAGAGGTATGATTATTTTTTAAACACATTTGGAAAGATTCTATTTGTAATGAGGATTGTAGCTAGAAACCTATTCATGCAATCAGAATTTATAGCTGTATATACAAGGCGAAGATCTTTTTCCATCTGTCCCAGTAGCCAAACTTCTCTATGATATTCTTCACTGAACTTCTCTATTCTGTCCCTGTATCTGATACCCAAGCCCATGTCTTACAGCAGCCACTGAATGAAACAACAGACTCAGGGCAGCCTGCCTCATGCTGTCCCAGCTGATCAGCTCATTCATTTTGAAATGTTGCAAGTACGAGCCCCGTGCCAACCAGGTTTACCAATGCTTGAGCTAGGGTGCATTCAGCTCCAGAGCTGGCTGGGAGAGGAGCGAAGCTACAGCACACAGTGGTCCTGTTCACCTGCCTTAATGAGCTCGGTAAAAGGTGGCTGTGGTTCCCAAGATGACCTTTCCCTTCTGGCTCTGCCCACACAGCCATGCCGTGCGGCACTCAGGTGCTGGCAAACACGCGGGATGTTCTCGTGTAGAATGGGCAAGTTACACAGATGGTGTCACATTAACCCAGATTTAACCTTTAATGGAGAAATGTGCAGCCCACACGCTAGTTTGAAGCTGATGCATGCCTCATTTTGTGAGGGTATGTAGGAAGTGACCTGAAGAGGGTTCGTGTGATTCTTCTGCATGAGAGAGGAACTGTATTCGCGACGATGGCTTTCTCACATCATTCTGAAGTACAGACTAAATGTCACATCTGACTCATCCACAGGCGCGTTCTGTTGGTTGTGGCAGATAATGCACATCTCTCCCAGTGAAACGTTAACATCCCTGCACATTTTCAAAGCAAAGCACTGAGATATTTTCCATCTTGGGGACAAGCTGTCACTTTGAAGGGCACAGCAGCACATCCTCACCCGGTGTGGGTGGGGGCACCCTGCTCATACTGAAGTTCCTTCTGCAACAGATAAATTAATGTACCTCTTCTTTTTTCCTTCTAAGCCAGATGCAGTGTTCTAGGGCATCTCTCTCTCTTGCCACTCCCAGCACTGGTGGCAAGTTCAGTACAGCAGGATGAAAAACTTTAGCGGAAAGAAAATGAGATGCTCCATCTGAAATCAGCAGCTGGGCCCGGAGGTTCTGGCTCTAGAAATGGCATGAAGCTGCAGAGACGGGATGTGGGCTGATCCAGGAGCATGCAGGGATGTGTGCGTACCCAAGTAATGCCCTGAACTTGTCATTTCACATCCTGGAGATAAGGTGCCAGTCACCAAACTCCCCTGGAGGTGTTTGAGAAGTGTTGAGAAGTGGCACCGAGGGACATGGTTTAGTGGGCATGGTGGTGTCGGGTTGACGGTTGAACTCAATGATCTTAGTGGTCTTTTCCAACCTGAATGATTTCTCTCTGTATCTGCCCCCAGGTTTCAGGTAACTTACAACACCGGGCTGTCATGAATCTGTAGCTAAAGCAGATGAGAACTGGATGAAATTCGGAGACACCTACACCACCTGGAATGGGCAATGTGGATAGCACAGCCAGTCCCAGCTCACCCCTGCTTCTCTCACTGACCCCAGCGCTTCCTCCATCTCTGCAGCGCTAAAGAGGTGCTCTGTGCACAGAACCCACTGGGCACCAAAGGTAGAGTTTCAGGCAGACGCTGTAATGGCACTCAAGAGCTGTGGAGTGATGGGTTACTTAGCAGCTGAGGATCCACGCGATTTAATGCTAATGGAAGTGCTGACTTAAAAAAAAAACCCATTGCAAACATCAAAAATAAAAAAAAAAGAGAGCGTTTATTGCCGCTGGTGCCTGTTCTTCCTGATGAAAATAAATCTTCTATTCTTCTGACACCATCAAAAAATGGAACGGGAGATAACTGCTGTTCAGTTCTATCATGTAAGGTACTGCTTTCCCCTTCCTCTTACAGCTAAGATGCTGTCATAGATGTAGAGTCGCCCCATGATAATTTAAGAATATTGCATAGAAGCATGGTTAATAGGATGCTTAACGTGTCAATATATTGGATTTAATAGAAGATTTTCTGGATTAAAAAGCGATAAATGAAAGGTACCAAACGGCATTTTGGCATTTTGTCAGCCTGTTCCCTGAGGCAGAGAACAGGCCGACAGTCCCTGGCCAGGGACCAACAGAAGGCTGAGAGAATCCACTTCGGCCTTCAGGAAGACACAAGCCTACAAGAAGTGGGCAACGAGTGCTGTTGTTGCACCGGCAATTTACCTGTGAATGCCAGGAGCAAGGCCACGTAAAGCAGTGCCAATATCTGGCTGAAAACAAGGGCACTGCAATAAGCCTTTCTACAGCCTTCCGTGCGGCCTGGACAACAGAGCCAACACAGTGCTCGTCTGTTGTTGCCACAATATCTTTTTTAAGCTGACGGTTTTCTTCAGTGTGACACAGGAGGAGCACCAGAATCTGCAAAGACAAAACCCAACCCACTCTCCCCAGAGCTCAGTAGCTGTCGCAGACAGGTACATGGAGTCTTTTTTTGGAAAAACTCATCCAGGCACCTCTCTCATAACCATAGGTATCGTGCAGATCAGTAAAATCCCCGTGTGAAATCAGAATCACAGAACGGCTGAGGGTGGAAACCTCCAAATGTCGCCTGGTCCCCTCTCTTCTCAAGCAGTTACACGGAGAGCAGTGCAGCTAGGCACACACCCAGGCGGCTTTTGGAGATCCCCAAGGAGGAGACCCAGGTGCTCCCTGGTGCTCAGATGGGACCTTCGGTGTTCCAGTTTGTCTCTTGTCATGACACTGGGCACCAATGTCTTCTTCGCACATTCCCTTCAGGTATTGAAATGACATTTGCCCCCGAGCCTCTCTGGGCTGAGCAGCCCCACCTCTGTCAACCCCTCCTCCCAGGAGAGCTCCTCCAGTCCCATCATCATCCGGGTGGCCCTCTGCTGGACCCTCCCTCTCCAGTACACCCACTCTCTCTTGTACTGAGGAACCCAGAAAACAACGCAGCACTCCAGGTGCAGACTCAACAGCACTGTGTATAGGGGAAGGACCACCCCACTGAATACATTGCCCAGCACGGCCCAGGATATCACCAGCCCTCTGAGCACTAAGGGCACACTGCTGTCCCACATTGAACTCAGCGTCTGCCTAGGCTTGGAGCATTTGCAGCGCTTAAAAGCTCCTTCCACCCCAGTCTGCTTTACATTTGGCTTTCTCGTGTCCAGATCTGGGCTCCCTGGTATAAAAAAGACAGGGATCTCCTGGAAAGAGTCCAGCGGAGGGCCACAAAGATGATAAAGGGCGTGGAACATCTCCCTTATGAGGGAAGGCTGAGAGACGTGGGGCTGTTCAGCCTTGAGAAAAGAAGACTCGGAGGGGAT